>CM057452.1:575640000-580440000 GCA_016271365.2 Neoceratodus forsteri | reverse complement strand
GGAAGTTAATCACATACAGAGATCTGATGTTTAACATATTTATTTATTTAGCTTTTGTTAACCAGGTAGGTACACTAGACAAGACAATTGCCTATTTTCAGGTACGACCCGGGAGAGTACAGGAATAAAAGATATAGGTACATACGACATTGTACAAATTAGACATGTTATAGTTCATGTGAGGATACAGATTCAACACAGCATACAAGACATGGTAAGGCATACATTATACAGTATTAACATAACAAAAATAAACACCTTGGGGGAGATAAGAGCAGTAATGTTACAGATTCGACACAGCATACTTCTTGTCCTTTGAACTGAAACCTGGGGGGGGGGGGGTCATCCCAGGAGCACAGGATGTCTCAAGAGAGATACTCAATAACACATTTTTATATTACAAAATCATAGAGCAATCAGAACCAGCTGTCCAAGTGTCACACTCACCACTGTGTACTCTAGGAACTGATAGGATGCTACTCCCTTTCCACTAGGAGGAAGAGGAATGCTGCTGCTGTTTTTTTAGAGCCATTACTAACCAACTCCCCACCTACATTACTAATATTTTACACAAAAGCTGGGATCATACAGCTTAAGGCACTCCTCATTCATCACCTTCGATGTCCCTAGGACTAGAACGTGTCATGGGGTGGCTTCTATTAGTTATGCACTTCCAACACTTTGGGACCTCCTGCAAAAGACGCTTAAGCCTGCTATCATACCCAGCTTATCTGTCTTTAAGTCCATGCTCACTTCTGCCTTAAATGAAACCTGCACCTGTTCTTGACAAACCTTGAAATCTACTACCACTACTAGTACTGTCAGCTTCCTCCTCCTTGACCCCCCCGTTACTCCTCCATGCTATCGTATTCCCTCCCCTCTCTCCCTCCATTTCTTACTGTACGGTTTGTCTATCTAACACATGCTATCCTGGAGAGTGGCTAATGATCTAGGAGTCTCAGAGTCTGTTACAGTCTGTTGGATTTAGTCCACTAAGAATGTGTTGGTGGCTGAATTGTTTACACAGTCAATTCCGGTTGTGTGCACATGGTCGGGACCTGCCAATTTTGTGCACACATCCGAAAGTGCACACAACCGAAAAAACATTTTCCGCGATCTCGGGACTGTGTGTGTGTAATCCTGGTATCGTGGGTAATACTAATAACAACCTGGAAACAGACTTAGTGCATAAAAAGTTGTTTATTGCAAACATTTTGTAACTTGTTAAAAAATATCCTGCACATACAAACAGGGACATGATGTTTAGTACGAGCAGTTTGATTTTTTTTACCAGGCAAGCCTTATCGCTGGGACGGGGCCGGGGGTTAGTATGTGGTTACTGACAAATACTATTGCTTTAAACACCAAGGTTGTTACACCAGAGTTTACTTGGGGAGGAATACTTTGACCAACTGTGTCCCCTATAACATCCTACCAATTCCTTGGCACAAGCGCTTTATCCAGGAGCTGTATCTTCTGCTCCAGCGTCAGGACAGTAACAACGAGTCAGCTTTTCTAACAACTCAGGACAACTGAACGTTTAAATCAACAGAGGCAACATCAGTTAGCCTCAGGTTATCACAGACTGACAGTTAGGCAGATGATTAACAGCTGCTTACTGCTTAGAAGCACGATTCGTTTTGCTATTGTGAAGCACCACATTCACTTAGCGGTCAATTAACACCAATGAAAGCTGCTGAAAACACTGCTGACTGTGGATTTCAGCTTGAATTTTGTGCACACATCCAACAATCTGTGTGCACACATCCGATTCTATTAACATGTAAGGTATAGGCAGTGAATCGGAACCTGATGTTTTTGTGCACACAAACGGAATGTGCACACAACCGAATGGCACACAAGTGAAATTGACTGTACTTTTTTTCCTTTTGCAAATTTTGTAAATATGATGAAACCATGATCATTGCACTGTTGTAAAGTTGCTTTATTGTATATATCTTGATATTCCTTGCTCCTGTACCTTTTGCCTAGTCCTATATATATATATTTCTTGATGTACTGTTTCCTGATTGCACTCCCCATTGTTAGTCTGCTACAGTATATCATACATTATTGTAACTTATTTGTTGTCACCCAGGACCATCTTGCAAATGAGCTCGCTCAAAGATAAAAAGCCTGGTTAAATAAAGTTTGATTGATTGAATTGGCATGAGCTGCAGGCATGGTAGGCATTCAGTGAGGCAGCATTATCCTGGGTTAGGATAGTGTGGGCAGCCAGCCAGCATATGGCGGGTGAGGGTGGCGAGTGTTGCTTATGTCTGTCAGCCAGTCAGGACTTGGGATCATTGCGTCGGAGGCCAAGAATGGGTCTTTGTGGGTAGTGTGGAGTGCACACAGTAGACCTGGCTGTGCTAAGGGCCTGGCTGTGAGAGTTATCAGGGTCTCAGGGAGAACTTTGTCTATGTGAAGGAAGCATTAGGCAGCAAGGAAAACAAAGTATGGATTTAGTTTTTTAAAAGAAAAGCAGAAGAGTAGGCTTAGAGGGCACAGCTGCTCCCTTATTTCGGCATTTAATTGTGGGTTTGGGGCAGACTAGTGTATGATCCTGTAGCAACAGCAGGCATAGCAAAAAAGCTGTCCTATGATGTGCAGAAATTGTGACTAGTGCAATAAATAACCTCTCAACCTGTTATTACTGAAATGTGTGGGATGTAAACCCTTAAAATGTGGGACAATGTAGACACTAGCCCTCTCTTCAATTCTTTCTGCTGCTTTGTCCTTGGCTGTTCCCCTGCACCCACCACTGCTATCTCTACACCTCACTCTCCTTCCCTTCCCTCTCTGCTAGGTGCCTGTCCCGTACTGCCAACCTAGTAGGTATGTTCTGGCTCGGCACTCTGCCAGCTTACCTAACCTCCCTTTTGTCAACCCCCCCCCACCTCCAGCTATTCAGTTCGATCCTCAACTCACAGAATGCTTGCCCTCCCACCATGGCACACCACATCTGGTCACAATGCCTTCTTATACTGATTCCCCAGCTCCTGGAACTCTCTCCCCCTTGAACTTTGTTCTGCCCAATCTCACCGATCCCTTGCATTCCTCCTTTGGAAACAGCACACTGCTGCAACTGCAACTAACCCCCTGCATACCTTCCCCCATATAAACCCTACTCTGCAACTGCAACCCCCCACTTCTTTTCCTTATATCTTTCCCACCCTCTGCCACTCTAGCGTCCCACCTCCCATACCACTAATTAAACCCCTCTCTCCCCTTACCCTTTTCCTTCTCTCTCTCTCTCTCTCCCCCCAGTCCAATTTCATCAACTTCTACCAACTCCCCACCCCTTGCAGGGTTCTCTACATCCTGAAGGGGAGAAGGATCTGGCTGTCCACCCCCTAAATTCTTCCCACTGTTCTTCCCTATCTTGTCACCCCCACCCTTCCCCCTTCCTTCTATCCCTCTTCCCATAGCCCAACTCTGTTCTCTTCTGCCAGTTCCCCATCCCCTTGCAGAGTTTTCTGCATCCTGAATGGATGAAGGCACCGACCTCCCACTCCCCCAATCTACCCTCAATTCTTCCTTAACCTTGCCCACATCCACCCTATACTATCCTAAGTAACCCTACCCATAGCTCCTCCCACTGTAATAAATCAAGGAGATAAAAGCTCAGAACACTATGGAAATGCATGTTTTTATATACACAAAATTTCAGTTTGTTTCTGCATCTTAGAATATTATGAATTTTTGCTTTAAAGTTTGAGTCGACAGTACTTCTCTGTGGGGCAGCACATTTCTTTGGGGGACAGGGTGATGTTGGAAGAGCCCATGGTTACTGCTGTGCATAGGGCCCATGATAAGGTAAATTTGTCCCTGTGTGAAGTTCCCATCTGTCCATATTAAAAACTACAAAATGAAACACACTCAGATAGTGGATATAAGAGGGATCTGTGGCAAAATTAAAGTGAGTAGGATATGGGGATGAAAGAAACATTTGGCAGCAGTGGTCTGTCTGTGGCTGCCTGTAACCATGTGTCTGCATGTGCGTGTGTGTGTGTGTATATGTGTGTGTGTGTGTGTGTGTGTGAGCTGAGCCTTAGCTAAAGCCTGTCACTATCAGAATCCTCCTGTCCTGTCCATAAAAGTGTCTGTCTCACCAAAAAATGACAGAGAGGAGAAGAAGGCTGCAAGGGGGAAGGAGGGGGTGGTAGAGGAAGGGATAAGAGAGTGGGCACAAGTAGTAAAGTAGGAATTAAAAGACTCAGCAACAGCAGAGGGGTCAGAAATAAGGGAATCAAAGAGACCCTAAGGCCACACGTGCATCCTCTGGCAATATAGAGTAGTGGGTTAAGGCTCTGAGCTGCAGATCTGGGGACCTGGGTTTGAATCCCACAGCCACCTAGGTGCATACTGTATGATCTTAAGCAAGTTACTTAACTTCCTTGTGCTCCCAGGTTGCACCTGGAAACAAGTTTTGGCTTAGTGTGCTACTCCTGGTTAAACAATGTTCCCTTTTACTTTGTAGTGGAGTAGTTGTGATGGTGCCATATTTATTCTAAAATGTATCAAAATACCCCAAAAATGCAGCCCAAAGCATGAAAAATCCTGTAGCTTCTGGGGACCTAGGCAACCCCCAGACCCCCCAGCCTTTTATAATCATCCTGAGCACCCACAAATGTTTTAAAAACTTGGCACCCCTAAATCAACTAAAATTGTATTTGTTACACCTAATAGTAAAATTTAATAAATAAACAAATGATGAAGGATAGCTATGCAAGGGAGTGCAGTAAATGTGGTTAAATGTGTTTAAATTTTGTTAAAATGCAGTTAGACATTCAGTTTTTTTCTGTTTCTTTTTAATGTATGTAAAAAGGCAGTCCAATACATGACATGGGAATACAGTATCTCTGTATGTTATGGCTAAATTTAATTGGCATACAGATAAGCCTTCTGATTTTTTTGCTGCTGTTACATGTTTTTTTTATGCAAAAAAAGGAAATGCAAACAGAGTGAAGTGATACAGACTAGTTCTGTAAAGGACTGCTTTATCTCAATGTCATGTCCAAATTTTATTGCAATAAAGTTAAACCTTCAGATTTTTTGCATCTGTTTATTGCTTAATCATTAAAGTCATGCTGAATTTTTTATAGCCATATTATAATTGCAATAAGGCACTCCAGGGTGTGTGTGGTGGTGGGATAATGGCACACCTAGGGTGGTGGAAGCACTCGGCCTTTGGCCTTATGTTTCAACCTATCCTAGGTGTGCCGTTATCCCATGATGATTCACACCCTGTTATGCCTTATTGCTTAATTATAAAATGAGTATAAAAAAATCCAGAAACCTGATTGGCTGAGGTGCTTGGAATCCAGTGCTGATATCCAAGCATAACAGCACTGGGAGAAGATCCAGCAGCCTCTTCATGATAAAATCAGTACTACCACACATCCCTGGCTGCCATCACAAAAGGGGCTGTCTGTCACTTTCACTCACGAAAAACCTTCAACTGGGCCCTAAAATAAAACTGCCTTAAATTAAAAACATAATAATTAAATCTTATTTGCCCTCATAGTTCTTTTCTTACATACACTTGCATAACTTAAAAAATGAAGTACAACAGTATTTATCATTTTATTTTATGGTATTTCTTTGTTGACTGTGAAAAATCTCTCTCCTATCCTTAGCTGCTTACTGGGGTAATCTGTGCTATTTAAAGAGCAACTGACTCCTTCAGGATAACTTAAAACATAATATTTGGACACAGTTTAGTTTATATTTCACATTAGTTCTGTATTTTGTCCTCCCCATTATTCATTATTGAGGCCATTTGCATGAAAACAGGATCTCTGCTCTTGAAGAGTCCGTCTATTCCTGTTGCTTTCTCCCCACCTAAGGTCATAATTACTGCTTTGTGACATCACAGTTACTCCCATAGCAACAGATTGTAACGTCACAACAGAGGATTTTGACTTGAAATAGGTAATAAGCTACAGTAGCAGATGAACTCTAGCAGATAAAAATCATGTATTCATGCAAATTTCCTCTGTATTAAAAATTGGGGATGAGAAATCTATAGAATATATTTGGAATGCCAGATGATTGTACCTAATTATAATGTTTTTCAAATATTTTGTTGAGGTGTCAGCAGCTCTTTCACCTGCTACAGATAAAACAAAAGCCCTGGTTCCACCTGAGGCCTTCTGTTGTGTGATAGTGGGGGTGAACATTCTGCCAGTAGAACTGAGCAGAGATTTTAATTCTTGTATTCTATGTATAGTAAACGTTACATCTCTTGAGTGTAGGCAAGACAGAAAATAAACAAGGGAGGGAATAATATAAAGAAAAAGAAAGAAATGCGAGGAAACGAGTGAATGGGGGTGGGTTGGGGAAACTAAAGAGTTTAAGTGGGCTAGGAGGAAACATAAGGCCTCCCTGCTTCCCAAAGACAATGCCAGGTATTGCATTTTAAGAAATGCCTGCACAAAAGCTACCAGACTTGTCAAGTCTGAATATTTTAAATAATCTTTTCTCAAAAGCATCAATTCCCCCTTCAATTTCTGAAAAGTGGTCCATGCCCTATCTCCCCCTTCACAACCATCTCCTCCTGTGCTTAAAATAAACAACTCATTGGTCTCTGAACCATGCACAGTGGCTCAAGAGTTTAACTCCTATAATACAATTACAATAACAAATCCTGGAACCTGACTGACTGTCTGCCCTTGGCAGTAGTGTGATTATCTGAGCTCAGCCTCACTGTATTGATTTGTTGCTGCATTGTTGTATCTTCTCTTCAGAAACAAAGATATACTGCCACACTAAAAATCTACTAAAAACAGTTTTGAAATATTTTTTTATTTTGTATAACGACGAGCCATTGTGTAATAGCAATAATACACACCAGGGTGTGGGTCATGCTGGGATAACTTCACTTCTGGGACACTGGATGCACTCAGCCCCAACCACCCAGGCGTGAGGTTATCCCAGTACGACCCACACCCTGTCTTGCATTATTGCTTTATTATACCTCCTGCACCACAGCACTTCTGAAGTCCCTCCCCTCCTTATCCTCCCACACCCAGCACTCAACTCCTCCATGCCCACCCTTCCTTCTTTTCTGTTGTCTCCCCAGAAGAAACACTAATGGCTCTTATCTCTCTTAATCCTTTCAAAGGCTCATCACCAGATGACCTTGACCCTAAACTCCTCTACCTTTCAGCTTCTGCTATAGCTTACCCTCTCTCCTTAATCCTAAATCTTTCCTTCTCGTCCTCATCTGTCCCTTCATCCTGGAAACATGAGGTGGTCCTCCCTCTCCGTAAGGGTGGTGACCCCTCCTCCCCCTGCAAATTTTCACCTAATCTCCCTCCTCCCTGCCCTTGCTAAACTCTACGAACACCTGGTCCTCTCTCAACTAAACTCCTTCCTCAATGACTCTTCCTTTTTCACCCTGTTCCAATCTGGTTTTCGGAAGAACCACTCCACTACCACCTCCCTACTCAGGCTCACTGACTCCATCCTCACCGAGATGGATAATGGCCTCATTACTTCTGCCATCTTTGTCGACCTCGCCAAGGCTTTTGACACAGTCTCTCATGCCCTACTTCTTGACTCCCTTACGGCTGCTGGGTTGTTTACTTCTGCCAAAAACTGGTTTAGAGCTTACATCTCAGGCAGAACACAATCAGTCAAGATCCAGGGTACAATCTCTCCTCCCCTCTCTATTTCTGCAGGAGTCGCACGGGGCTTGGTGCTTGGACCCATTCTCTTCTCCATCTTCCTAAATGACTTGCCCTCAATATGCTCCCCCTCCTCCTCTATCCATATGTATGCCAACAACATCGTTCTGTTCTCCTCTGACAAATGCCCCACCGATGTAGCAGCCACCCTTCAGCATGACTTCCACCAGGTTCAGCTATGGCTTGCCTCACATCAACTATTCCTAAATGCCAAAAAGACTGTCTCCATGACCTTTGGCACTAGGCAGAGACTCTCTAGGCTCCACCCTTTACCGTATTTCCATACCCTTGATGGGACAATCTTAGAGGACACTTCCTCATTCAGTTACCTTGGGGTTTGGTTGGACCAACACCTCAACTTCTCTGGCCACATTGAAGACATCCTGAAAAAACTGCGCCCCAAGCTTGGTGCCTTATTCAGGAACCATAGTTACATCCCTCTTAAGATGTGGCATGAACTAGTCCAGAAGATGATCCTCCTCATTTTTGACTACTGTAATGTAGTCTATGATGCCACTTCCAAATCCTCCCTAACCAGATTGGACACTCTCTTTAATTCCTTCTGTCGATTTGCCCTTGATGCTTCATCACACACTCTTCACTGTGACCTCTACCATGCCCCGTCTTTTCCCCTGCTTTCCAACAGGCGCCTCACTCATTGTGCCAAACTCACTTCTAAATTTTGGTTAAGAGAACTTCCCTCCTACCTCTCAATTCTCACACTCCCCCCCCCACTCCCTCAGTTCTTCAGACACTCACACTCTCATTGGTCAGTCAGGCTTTACCCATCGTTTCCCACAAATCTGGGACTCCCCCCCAAATATAGCACTCCTCCTCCTCCTACTTCTTTGCCTCTGCCTCACATAATTTTCTCTCATCTAACTGCTCCTACTTTAATCCTCCTTAATCATCCTCCTGTACCTCTGCTCCTCTCCATGACTCACATCCCCTATTAAACCTTCCACCCCCCGAACCTGCTTCTCAGCATGCTCTCCTCTCCCATCACCGCTTACCCCCTCAGTCCGACCCCTAACCTTTTTTTCTATTACCAACTTGCCCCTGCTTAGTTTTGACCTCTGGCAGGGTGCTCAGCATCCTGGAGGGGTCTAGCACTGGGCAAGCCTCCTCCTTCCCCTTCCCTTCTCCCTCTTTCCTTTCTACCCAACTTGTCCTTGCCTAAGTCTGCCCTCTCTCGGGATTCTTAGCACCCTAGCGATGTCTACTCTCAGGTAAGTTTCTTCCCTCCCTCCTTTTTTCCCTTTTCTCTTCTATCCCCCCTATTCATATGCCATATTCAATATGGTATTTGTTTAGTGTTATTTTCATCTCTGGTGTGGTCAATTTTAATACTATAATTTAAACCCTTTCTGTGTGTGCCTTTGGTGGTGTCTGATATTGAGAATCTAAGTGTTGTGGATATTCTGTCTGTTTTGGTAGGTACTTTATTTTCTCTGTTAAACAACTGAGTATACCTATTGTCTAATACTTTACAGTACATTATATCTGTTTGCACTGTCTCTGATTTTTTCTTCTTTCTCCAGTCTTTTAGAGCTGTTTAGTTACTGTGGCAGTGGTGTGGTGCTGTGTTCTTTCTTATAGTTCAAGGTACTTTTGGGACTGCTGATTAATACTGGTTTAAAAGATTACTTTGTTTTCTGTTTTAAAAAAAGCTACATCAGCTTGCTGTGTTGTCACCTGTTTGTTGTTGCTAAGTAGCAGATATTTTGCATTGTGTTCTGGTTCTGTGATATAATCTGTATTAAATGCTGTTATAAAATGGCAAGAAAAAATATAGAAATCTCATTGGCTAAGACAGATCAGCTGACTGTACATTAATTCTCTGTATATGCACAGTCATCCTGGTCCTAAACCACATCACACAATGAGCAGATCAGTCCTCCTACGACCAGAACTATCTTCCATCAGTCTCCCTACAACCGGAATTGATCTTCCACCACAAACATGGCCGCTACCTTTACACTGTAGAAACCTTCAACTGGGCCCTAAAATTAAAATGATCTTAAATATAAAATTAAACAAATTAATTAAATGTTGTTTATCAGATTATTACACTCTCCTTACACACATAAACAAATTAGAAACACTAAATATTGTTTATAGTTTTCATTACAACTGTGTGTTTGCTAACAGTGAAAAATTCCCCTTCTATCTTTACCTGCTCATCAGGGAAATCTCTTCTACTTTCCCTGACAAGTGAGATAATTGAGTCTCTAGCTCTAAAACGGGCCTTTGTTGTCTGGGGGTGGGATATTCAGACTGCACAATGCTGTGGCTCAAGCCTGGGTGCAGCGCAACTGGGATGTGCCGGGGCGCTGACAGGGTGATATTCAATGGTGCTGTGCCATGGCTCAGCATCTTTGAATATCGTGCTGTGGCCACCCGCAATGTGCATGACCCAGTGGCACGGCACCAGTGCAAGTGGCCAGAGAGGGGCAGGGGGATGCGCTAGCGCAAGTGCCGTTGCTCTAGGTGCATCACCCGCGATATTCAAAAGTGCATATGCAAATTGGGCCATAATGCATGCAAGGCACAAAGGGGGCCATTTGCATGTCATTATGGCCCCATTTGCATGCAGGTGCACTGATTCCTGGTGACTTGCGCCTGGCACCCTGCCAGGCTGCAGCTGTCAGGGAACGACGGCCCTGCACAAGCGGCAAAGTGCCCCACTGCCTGATCGCAGGCATATGTATTAAATTAAAGGTCCAATATTCCTGGTGGTTCAGTGGACCACTCCCAGCCCAATCGCGGGCATATGTATTAATTTAAAGGTCCAATATCCTTGGTGGTCCAGTGGACCACGTCCAGCCCGATCACGGGCAACAGTTATAAAATATTAAAAACCAATCCATCCCTGGTAGTCCAGTGATACCCCCCTCCCCACCTGCGCTTTAAGCCCCACCATCCCGCTTCCCACCCGGTCAATGACGGCGGCAACTCCCCTCTTGCAAGCTGCTCCGCCGCCCGCCAACTGACATGACATAAAGTAGGGCTGTACACCATTGGTCCTGGCGTGAGCCAGTGGGCATGCAGCCATACCGTACACAGTCCAGAAATGTGAATGGATCCCATTCCATTTCTGAACTATATAATATATAACTGCGCCCGTATGCCCATGCTGTGGACAGTGGGCGTAGCCTACTATACACAGTGAGTTGGCGGGTGGTGAGCGGCTTGCAGGTGGGGAGCTGCCACTCACCGCTGACCGTGGGGGGAGTGGGGTGGTGGGGCTCAGTGGGCGGGTGTGGAGGAGGGTATCGCTGGACCACCAGAGATGGATTGGTTTTTAGTATTTTATAACTGATGCCTGTGATCGGGCTGGACGTGGCCCACTGGACCACCAGGGATATTGGATCTTTATTTCAATACTAATGCCCGTCATTGGGCTGGACATGGTCCACTGGACCACCAGGGATATTGGACCTTTATTTCAATACTAATGCCCATGATTGGGCATGGGGGCCCTACCATGAAGGTGCCGCCGGAGTTCGGGGGGCCACCCACAGCTGGCAGCTGCCACGTTGCACCCTGCAGTATGGCAGCTCACCTGTGGGTGGCCAGCTGTTGCTCCTTTTATTTTTTACTCAACTGTGTGTGGCGCAGGTACAGGTTGCGCCTGCATCTGCTCAGCACATCCTGGGAGCTGAATGGATGTCTTGGTGTGCTTGGGCACACCCCCACTAGCGCTACATACATTACCACTGATGCAGTCTGGCGCGCCGGGTTTTGTCGTGCTGCATTCCCCTTTTGAATATCGTGACGGGGCGCATCAGTGGGTTGTGCATGGTGCAACTGTGTTGCGCCATGCACAGCCCTTCTGAATATCCCACCGTGTGTGTACAGTAAGTTAGTAGAGTAACATTCTGCTAGTAGAACTGAGCAGAATTTTGAATCCCTGTATTCCATGGTAAACATTACATGATAAAAATTCCATTTCTTGAATGTGGGGAAACACAGAGGGAAAAAAACAGAATGAAGAATGTAAGCAGTAATACTATATAAACAAAGAGAAAAAGTGGTAAATGACTCATCCTACTGTTTATCTTTTAGGACAGAGTGAGCAGTTCATGATGCTGTCAGTGAGTGTGGCAGTTTTGAACCACTCTCATGCTTTGCAGCACTGGGGAATATATGGCTTCCTTTTAGTTTTGTCTACAGAGTGAGGAGAATTAAATAAAATAAGGGGGCTATGTGTCATACTTAGAATGAGAAAAACAACCTTTGTGAATTGTTGTGGCTGGCAGGAGATTATGAAGCTTAAGTGGGCAGGGAGGCACACACTGTATAACAGTGCTTTAATCTAGTACCAATAGGCGGAAGGACTATTTTCTGTTAAAAGCACAGATTCACTTACATGTTTACTTATTTAAAAATGTGTTTAAAAAATAAAAAAACTGCTTCTAAAAATAAAAGGACATTTTATAAGCGCAATAAAACACTCCGGGGTTGTGCATTGCGGTGTGATAACTGCACTCCTAGGGATGACCGGCACTCTGCCTTCGGCCTCATGCCTAACTACGCCCCTAGGAGTGCGGTTATCACACCATAATGCACACCCCGTTATGTCTTATTGCTTACTTCTACCACAATTCCAAGGTCATGGAATGCTGTTCTACCCTACTGTGGTAGAACAGCATTCTAGAACCTCTAGAGACTGCATGAGTCAGTTTCATTTTGAAAGCAAAATAACTCACAAAACACATTTTTCACACAGTACTATACACTATAAAAAAATACAGGATGAGCAACTCTATGCACAACCAGTGTGTTTTGCCACCTCGGGGTTCTGATTCTCATTGACCTCTCGAGCTTCGCTCTCAAGGTCAAAGGGAATCAGAATCCTTCTGTGGCAGAACACACTGGTTCTGCATAGTTGCCCATCCAGTATTCTCTATGTTGTTACCTTGGTGGTACAGTGAGATAGAAATGTATATATTTTTGAATGTTATAGTTATTTCATAGTTATGTATAACTACAGGGTAGGAGAAGCTGGGCTTGGAGGAAGTGGGGGAATAGGTACAGGTGTAACCCTCTTGTTCCCAGGGGTTACTAGAATCCCAGTTAGAATTAGTGGTAGGCAAGGAAGGCAGCTAGTGAAAATCCAGTAAATGGATTTCAATGTGTCTCCCTCTCTGTTTTCAGTCACAGCTGAGAGCTGGGGAGGTGATGTCATTCGGAACTTTCGCAGCTGCATAAGCCACACTCCAGTAGCTGTGAATGACGGAGATAGAATGTTCAAATCAGTCTGAAGAAGTTCTGTAGTGCAATGTCATCTTGGAGGCTGCAGAGTGTAGCTGCAGCTCTAACTCTGATATAGAGCTGCAGTGTTCCTGTTTGGTTTTCTTTCTCACCCTAGAGGAGGACAGCCTTTTCCAGCTTGTTTGAAGTGGGGGAAACTGTCTCCCATGGGATTTTCCTGTACTTCATCCCAGGAGGGATGGAGCAAGATTTCAGGGGCAATCCCCTGGTCCTTCCAGGACTTGTGAAGCTGCCTTTGTATGACAACTTTCTGTGAGAACATTTGTTTGTTTGAAGTTTGCCAAGAAGTACCTGCAGTTTTAAAGGTGGATTCTCTGACAAAGGGACCCTGTCACCTTAGACTTTCTTAAAAGTTGTCTGCCCACAGTGGAGTACAGTATGTGACCATTCCATGTGACAGAACTTTTACTTCTGACACCCCTGAGGTGTTTTTTTGTATGATGTTAAGTGTGATATACTGTACATTTCAAGACAGCATCTACAGTGTTTTAAAGTGTGTGAGGTGTATTTACCAGATGAATGGCCGAGTATGAACTAGGAAACAAAAGGTGGGAGACCTCCCATCTGGAGTGACCAGTTTACCTCGCTGGGTTCTGAAGGGCACCTGTGTTTTCTGTCAGTGCTTGTGCCCAGTGCCTGAAGAAACATTTTTACCCCAGTGAGTGGGATTATTCTGCAGTTTTTGCCCAGTGAGTGGGATTTTCTTCAGTTACCCCTAGTATGTGAGTCCCACAGTGTTGAGCCTCTTGTGCTCTGTATGGTCTAGTACCATATCATATCGTATGGACGGATGTGCCTAGTCGATGGAAAGTGTCCAAGTACTGGCTGGCTGTGCCTAGTCGAGGGAAAGTGTGTTCTTCTAGTGGCTAGTCCACATTTTGATTACTGTTCTGTGATAAATGGGAATTCTTGAAGTTCTGTACCCTAAATGTCTGCAAGTACCCTGTGTGCAACCCTTGGGGGTCCATCTTTGCTTTGTGTTGTTTCTACGTGTGTTTTGGAATTAAGCCACACTCTAGAATCCCAACCTGGTATGGACATTCTTGTTATTGCTTCCTGTATGGAATTACTTTGGGTACCCCTGATCAGAAGTGCAAACCTAGCATAGACCTGGGAAAATGTTTTCTCCCCGGGACATGGGTTGATGGCCATGCATTGGTCACACTGGGTGTGTGCCAGGTAGTAGTGCCACACTTGGTTGTGTTCTGCATTGGTCCCATCTTGTCTATGGTGGGCAATTGGACACGTTCAGTAGTAAAGAAACATATTTATGGTTTTTCTCTCTTTTTTGTGTTTCGTACGTAACCCCCAACGCTCTCTTTCTCCCCTAGACTTGTTGTGGTATGAGGTGTGCCTTCTAATTAAATAAGGGGCTGGTGGGAGGTTACAAAAATTGGGGCTCATCCGATGATGTGTTTAATTTGGGGAGAAAACAGAGGATAGCTTGCTTAGGGTATGGCTAGCATTTTGTCTGTCTGGCAGTGTGGTAGCCCAAAACTGGAAGCTTTGTGCAAAAGGATCTGCCTAGAATACTGCCATCTGTATGTGCTTCTGTGTACCTGCTTTTCAAGTGCTGCTGTGTGTTTGTGCCATCATTACCAAGGACTGTAAAGCTAGAATGTGTATGCCCTTGTCCTGCATCGAGAACGTTACAGAACTTTTAAAATTTTAAATCTTAAGTGCCAAAAGTAATGTGGACTTTGGGAAACAGAGAGATAAATGTGCCCTGAAAGTTTCATGTTCTTTGTGTGTGAATTGGGGGAGTAGCTAAAGAAATAATCAAGTTCTGAGTAAAGAAATTGTCAAAAATGGCGCTTCCACCATGAAATTTCAGCCGAGGAAAAAAGTTCAGTTTGCAGTTTAAATTGTGCCCTACTCAACGATCGCCGTGGAGGAAGAGCATGAGAAGAAAGAGAGAGAGAGAGGCTCATTTGCGCGGTGTCGAGTGACTGGTGTGACTGCAATTAGTCCCACCCCCTAGCCAGTGTCAGAGTGCAGCCCAGTGTTCGAGAAGGAGAGAGCAAGTGGTGTGAGAGCTGGTTAGCCAGGAGAAATCATTGAGAGGACTGTGAACAGAGCAGTGATAGCAAAGTGTCTGCCAGCCAGCAGTTGCCGTATCCATAGATCCCACCAGACTGGTGTTCCAGGATCCAAGGTGCCTTCTAGTTAAATAAGGGGCCAGTGGGGGGTTACACATGTATGGAAAGCAGGAGAGTGGTAAACTGCAGTAGGTGTGGGTCAGCAGTCTTTCTAGGGGTTATGTGGAGTAAAGGGGATGTCCTGTGTGTAAGAGCCTGGAGCTGCTAAGGGCTGAAATAAAGCTGCTTAGATGGGACCTGGGGAGGATGAAGTGGGAAACTGGAGAAGCAGAGCAGTGGAGGGAAAGGCAGAGGGGTGATGGCCAGGGGAATGACGGCATCAGGCAGGGGATAGGAGTGGGGAGGAGCACCCAATATACAGGAGTATCTCTTCCTCTGAGGAGTAGGGAGCCCAGGGTGGAGGAATGGCAAGTGGTGAGGGGAAGGGATGGGAATGTGACAGTAACACCAGGGGTGGAAAATTCTAAAGGGGTGCATTTACTGAATAGATTTGCACTACTGTCTGGAAGGAGGGAAGGGGCAGCAGGAGGTGAGGTAGGAGGTCAGGTTGAGCTAGGGTTCAGAGTAGGAGTACAGGGAGGGAGGGAACTAATCAGGGTGGGCAGGAAGGGAGGCAGGCAAAATGGAGTGAAGGAAGGGAGGAGAAAAATGAAAGGAAGAGGGGAGGAAAACTGAAAGCAGATACGGGTAGTCAAAAGGGGAGGGTCAGATTGGGAGATGGAAAAACAGTTAAGGAGATAAATTGTGGATGTGGAGATAAGTTTACCAGGGTGCAGAGGGAGCAGTTAGGTGGGGAAGCAGCTAGTACCGAAGGTAAGAAAGGAAGGAAGAGGAGCACAGATGCAGAGGATGGAAGGGTGGCAATTATAGGGGACTCTATAATTAGGGGTATTCACTGGGGAAGGGAAGGGGACCCAAATACAAGCAGGAGGGTGGTTTGTATGCCAGGGAAGACAGCAGGGAAGGTGGGCTCAAGAATAAAGGAAATAGTAAGGAAGGTTGGAAGGAAACCTACTTTAGTTATGCATTTGGGAACCATCAACCTAGCTGGGGGGGAGGTGGAGGTAGTGCAAAGTAGGTTCAGGGAATTACGGAAGATCTGCAGGGAGGAAGGAAGTTTACTGGCCTTTTCAGAGGTGAAACCTGTACCAAGGGCCAGCACAGCCAGGAAAAGAAGAATAGAGGATTTCAATGACTGGTTGAGGAAATGGTGCAGGAAGGAGATGCCCATCTGTATTGGGGACTGGGAGGAGACCTGGTCAAACAAAGCACTCTTTTCACCAGACAGGCTACACCTTAGTAGGGAGGGTTTGAGGGTACTTGGGGACAAACTGGGGGAATACATAATCACTACACTTAATTTAAACTACTGAGAGGGGGACAGTGGGTGTGCAGGCCCACAGACTCTGCGAGGAGGAGGTCAGTGAACCTTTCCCCCCACAGTGATGGAAGAGATCTGAAGGGAGAAGGTGGAAGAGGCAAGAACACAGTTAGCAAAGGGTGGAGGGGATGAGGAACACATAACAAAGGTATGTGGAGGGGCTCACACAGAGAGGATAAATGTAAATAGAAGAATAGAGGGAAGAGAAGGAAGGTCAGATTCTAGGTGGAGGGTGGTGTTTCTGAATGCACTGAGTCTTGGAAACAAGATGGAATACCTGCAAGCACTATTAGCAGACAGAAGGCAGTATAGCACAGTGGTTTAAGGCTCTGAGCTGCAAATCTGGAGACCTAGGCTTGAATCCCACAGCCCTCACTTGCATACTGTGTGACCCTGAGCAAGTCACTAAACTTCCCTGTGCTCCCAGGTTGCACCTGTAAACAAGCTTTCAGCGTAGTGTGTCTCACCTGGTTAAACAACTGGGAAAAAAAAAAGGAAAAAGGAGGGTGGACATAGCTGCAGTAACCGAGACTTGGTCAACATCACACCATGACTGGGACCTTGCGATCCCTGGATATGAACTAAACAGGAGGGACAGGGTAGTCGGGAAAGGGGGGGAGGCATGGTAGTTTATATTAGGGAAGGAATAACTTACATGAGGGTGGAGTCAGAAGAAGGGGAGGTGGAGGCATTATGGGTTCAGTTAAGGTCCAATAGAGGGAGAAAGGGGAGGCTGGGGGCAGTTTATAGACCACCCAGTCAGGATGAGGAGAGGGACAGGGAATTGAGCTCACAAATATCGGAAGCTGCGGGGAAAGGAGAGGTGGTAATTGTGGGGGAATTCAACCTGCCCAAGGTGGACTGGAGCATACCATCCACGACATGTGCTAGGAGTCAGCTAATCCTGGAAGGAGAGCCGAGTGGGTTCCTGACTCAGGGCATCACTGAACCAACAACAGCTGAGGCAATTCTTGATCTGGTGCTCACAAATGGGGAGCATGTACAGGAAATAATGGTCAGGGAGCCTGGGAGGAAGTGACCATTGCACAGCGTGGTTCCAGTTGGATACGGGCAGGGAAAGCATCCTGACTAAGACCAGAATCTTGGATTTCAGGAGGGTTGACTTCAGAAAAATGGGCAAAGTGCTAAGGAGCCATCTGGTGGGCATCAGAGCAGATATGGGGTTGACCGAAGGTGGTCCATCATTAGGGAAGGAATACTGACTGCCACAAATGAGTGCATTAGGCTCTGGGGTAAGAACACAAGGGCCAAAGTGCCCAGTTGGTTTAGTTCTGGGGTTGCCCAGGCAGTAAGGGAAAAGAGGTTGGCCTATAGAAAATTCAGGAAGACAAAGAGAGAGGTGGATAGGGAAAATTATCTAAGATTGGCTAGTGAGGCAAGTAAAAAAGTCAGGCGGGCAAAGGCACAGAAGGAGCTGCAGATAGCTGAAGGAATTAAGAAGGGGGAGAAGGCTTTCTTTTCTATATAAATGAAAAAAGGGACAACAAGGAAGGGATTGTTAGGCTTAAGAAAGGGTTGGAGTGGGTGGAGAACAATGGGGAAAAGCAGAGATACTAAATGAATACTTCTGTTCTGTCTTCACCAGGGAGAAGGATGGACCAGTGCCTTTGGGAGGGACAAGAGGAATGAGGGGAAGGGAACACAGATGTAGTGACAGAGAAGGAAATCACCAGGCCTGGACAGAATATATCCAAGGGTACTACAGGAACTGGCTGAGGAGCTGGCAGGGCCACTGGCAGACCTATTTAATAGTTCAGTAGACAGGTGCAGTGCCACAGGACTGGAGAACAGCACATGTAGTGCCACTTCACAAAAGTAGTCCCAAGGATGACCCAGGGAATTACAGACCAGTCAGTCTGATCTCCATTGTGGGCAAGCTCATGGAGACCATACTAAAGGAAAGGTTTGTGGAATATCTAGAGGAGCATGATCTCCAGGATGTGAGGCAACATGGGTTCATTGGGGGGATCATGTCAAACAAATCTGATTGACTTCTTTGACTGTGTCACTAAAACAGTAGAGAGGGGCCAAGCAGTAAACATCCTCTATCTTGATTTCAGCAAGGCCTTTGACTCTGTGCCCCACAAAAGTTTGATCGGGAAGTTGGTGGATCTCAGGGTTGGGGAAAAGAATGCCAGATGGGTGGAAAACTGGCTGAAGGACAGAACTCAGAGGTTGGTTGTGGGGGAGAGTTTTCTGGCACAAGACAGGTAACCAGTGGGGTCCCACAGGGCTCAGTGCTGTGACCGGTGTTGTTCAGTGTCTTTATCAACGACATTGGAGATGGCATTAAGGGCACAATGTGCCTATTCATGGATAACACCAAGCTCTGTGGGAGAGTGGACACAACTGAAGGGATACAGGACCTACAGGAAGATCTGGAAAAGCTAGGGAGGTGATCCAGGATCTGACAGCTTGGCTTCAATACCAAGAAATGCAAAGTTATGCATATTAGAGCCAAGAATCCTGGGACAGATTACTACCTGGGTGGAGTTCGAGTGTCTGTATCAGTGGAGGAGAAGAACCTGGAAGCGATGATCACTAGTGACCTGAAGTACTCCACGCAATGCAAGAAATCAGCAGCACAGGCAAACAAAATGCTGGGATGCATATCTAGGGGGATTAATAACAGGAGAGAGGAGTTTATATTGCTCTTGTACAGGTCACTGGTGAGGCCGCATCTAGCATATGGAGTTCAGTACTGGTGCCCACACCTCAAAAAGGACATTAACCTGCTGGAGGAGGTCCAGAGGAGGGCTCAGTTCAAAGATGATAGCTGGTCAGCAGGGTAAGGCATATGAGGAGAATTTGAGGGCACTGAACATGTACTCCCTGGAAGACAGGAGAGAGAGAGGGGAACATGATTGGGACTTTCAAGTACTTGAAAGGGAAGATAAGGAGAGTCTCTTTAAGCTGAGTGGCAACCATAACATGAAGGGGTGCAGTCTTAAGCTGCAGGGTGAGAGATTTAGGAGAGAGGTCAGGAATCACTTCTTCATGGAGAGGGCAGTGGACACTTGGAATGCTCTGCCAGAAGAGGTAATCTCGTTGAAGACAGTGAGCAGCTTTAAGAGAGGCTAGGACAGGTATAGTGGGAGGGTAAGGGTCATGGGTAGAGAGGATGGGAGGAGTGGGGAGAGGGGGCAGGGACAGTAGCTCAAGCTGTGGACCCTGCAACATGAGCAGACTTGATAGACCAAATGGGCTTCTTCTGCTGGCTTCTTCATATGTTCATATGTATTCCCTCTGCCCAACTTGTCTTCTCCTAATTCTCTCCCCTGGCAAGGTTCTCTGCATTCTGGAGGGGCCCAGCACTGGGCAATTACTCTTCCTTCACTCCCCCTTCCCCTTTATCCTTTCTACCCAACTAGTCCTCACCTGATTCTGCACTCAGGCAGGGGTCTCAGCATCCTGGAGTGGCCTAGACTTAGGCAAGCTTCTTCTTTCCCTCCTCTTCCCTCTTTTCCCTTCATTCTTTCTTTTTTCTCTTCCCAACTTGTCCTCACCTAGTTCTGCCTCCTGGTAGGGTTTTCAGCATCCTGGAGGGGTCCAGCACTGGGAAATGACTCTTCCATCCCTCCCCTTTCCCCTCCATCCTCTCTACCTAACTCATCCTCACCTGACTCTGCTCTCTGGCAGGGTTCTCAACATCCTGAAGAGGCCTAGTCTTAGGTAAGTTTCTCCCAACCCTCCTTCTCCTTCCCTTTACCATCCCCATTACTATCTCTACCCAATTTGTCCTTGCCTACTCCTGCCCCTTATTCTAAGTCCTCACCTCATTCTACCACTGGCAGAGATCTCCGCACTCTGAAATGGCCAGTTCCAGTTATGACTTATCCTTCCTTTCCCTATCCCTTACCCCCACCTATCTCCTGCACCCCTCTCTACCCCTCTGCACTTAATCATAGGAATTAGTTCACTTGAGCTAATAATTTGCACTTTTTGTTTTGTCTGAGGTGCTCCAAGATTGCACTAGCCCTGTGTTAACTTGCCCCTCACAACTGATTTTCTTGTGCTTACTTTTCTCTGCTAATATTCTCCCCATCTTTATCCTCTCCTTTCCCCCGCCGGTTTCCCCTGTCTACCCCTCTAGCCTCTGTGATGTCCCCCCAGTGGATCTCACTCATTCAATCATTGCTAAATAATCTGCCTCTATCCGTGATCCATTCCTGCAAGGAGTTGGCTCCAAGGCTACATTAAATTTCTGTACTATGTTCCTCAGATATGCCACTTGTAATTAAATGCATATTCCACAGGTATGAGATATTTAACTGTATGTTATGTCACAAATGCAATTGTATGATTATTTATGATATTTTTTTAATTGTATGTCTTGTTACAAATGTGATTGATTGTTTAATTTCTTGGCTATGTTAAATGTTAAACTGTATGTCTAATTCTTATTCCAATTGTGCCCCCCCAAGTCGCACCGGGAAGCGAGCAATTTGTTGTTCAGTGTGCCTTCCTGGTGAAACATTTCAATAAATAAATAAATAAATAACTCCATAAGCAATAATACTCAACAGTGTAGGTAGTATTGGGTAATACCGGACCGTCTGGGGCATACTGAGGCCCGACGCCGCAGGCAGAGGGCCTTATAGCCTTGGAAGGTCCAGTATTGCCCAATACCACCCACCCTGGAGGGTATCATTGCGCTTAGAAAATGTGCATCTAGGTACATTATGATTTAGTAAGAAAATGACAGGAAATGAGTTTAAAATGAATAGAAAGAATACAAAAAAAACCTTTGTTTTGGAAAAGTAGTCCCTCCATTTTTATGCTGTTCCATGTGCTGTTGTCTTCTCCCTCATACAGTCATTCTGTTCTACTTACCCCCCTCCGCACTACCACAACCTACAGAAGCAGATCTGAAGTTTCACAGATGTAGTTTCTTGACCCACCCCCCAGCAATCTATGGACTTTGTTTTGAGGTAAAAAAAACAGTTATTACCCTTTGTGTGAGACATATTTTTCTGTAACTGTTAGGCAAGCTGCCCCCCACTATCACAACCTACAGAAGCACAGATAAGTTTCTTAAAAACTTCCCCCCAGCAATCTATGGGCTTTGTTTTTCAGCTTAAAAATCAGTGCTTTCCCTTTTGTGTGAGATTTTGGTTTTTTTGTTGTTGTGGCTGTTAGTCTCGCGACATTGCTTCCTAAAACCAGGAAGTGGAGACCTACATGTACAGTGTGGGGCGGCAGTGATCTATGTTACTTATTTATTTATTTTGATTTTGATCAGCTCTGCTTTTAAAATTTTTCATTGATGGCAATAATCACAGTACTTTTGAAGAGAGACAGATGGTTTGCTGGTAGCATGCTTCCCTGTATTTTTAGCTCGAGCAGCTTCAGGAATGTGTGTGACAGTGATGGATGGAGTTCAGGTCCTGCAAGAGAATCAATGAAGGAAAATGTAAACTGATTTTAAACAGTATGCAGTGATTTCTGTTAGGGTTAGAAAATAACCTGTTATTTGCCTACAGAGTGGTGGCCTTGCTCAGCATCCGTGACAAGTGTGAGACACTTTCATTTTCTCTAGTGAGCGAGTGAGCAAGTGGCAGGCTGGAGGGAGAGTGCAGTCAGCTCTCAGACAGCTGTGGTATCGAGAGAATTGCACAGGAGGGTACAGTAACTAAATAAAACAACAAAAGAAATGTAACTACAAATGAGCCCAGCTGAGGTTCTGTAAGAGTATCGTCAGGCAGCTGGTAGTGAACTGCATTGTACTGGGGGCCAGTATCTCTCGCTAAGCAAGAACAAAAAAAAATGCCAGTGATTTCAAATTAAATTGGGTGTGTTCAGTCAATGAGGAAGCAGGATGGGCACTCGGCTACCAGGGTGGGTGAGGGTGCATTAGGGCTGGCACTTTTTATTTCCTGGACATCTATTGAAAGTTAATGTGCCCCCTTATCAAGAGTACCAGCCAATCAGATGCCAGGAAATAAAAAAGTCTATTTTATAAGAGCTAATTAAAAATACATATATTTTGCAGTGCATAATATTTGAACCTGAGATGGCATGCCAGTGTTGGGATGTGCTTTGACTGTTTTATAGAGGTGGCTGAACTTTTTGTTAAAAAAGTAATAAAAATGTTGTTTCTTTATTGTGGTGCATTTCTTGCCCCCAAAAAAAACAATCTTAGACCCATTTTATAATCACAGTAAGACACTCCAGGGTGTGCATTGTGGTGGGATAATGGCACTTCTTGGGTAGTTGAAGGCATCAGGTAATGTCTCATGCCTCCCATCACACCCATGGTGTACCTTTATCCCTCCACAACACACACCCTGTCATGTCTTATTGATTAAGTAAAACCTATGATTAGAACACTTAGAAAGTGAAGTTTCATTTGCAGGGCCAGACAATACCTCAGGATTGTCTCAGAGTACATATTTTGACAAATCCATAAAAAAAGTTACTAAATTCCTGAGCAATTGCCTGGGGTTCCATAATTAAAGGGTACCTAAACAAGCATTTTTTTAAATATGCAAACTCCAAATCTGCTTCATAGTGAGGTAAACAATCTGTGCTAAAACTGCATTTGTGTAAATAACATAAATGCAATTTCATAGCTTTTGAAAAATGTAAACATTAGCCTTTTACTTTCAAAAAACAGCATTGGTTTCTCCCTAAGATGTCTGCCAAATGTATTAAGTGACGAGTCATGATGACATCATCGGAGCCAAAGCCAGACACCCACATATATTCGCATAGTGCTAACTAGTTCTTCTTTCCCTCTTTGTTTTGAATTGTTGTACCAGAATGATTAACACCACGTGTTAACTTGTGGATTATTTTGATCACTACTCATGTCAGGCTATGATTTTGTTCATTTTGTTTACTTTAACTGGTGGAAAATGTTTTGCAATCCAGCTGATTTTCTCTTTGGCAAACCGCAGTACAGTACAGCACTTCAAACACCTGATGATCTAGTGGTTATGTGATGCCCTGAATTTTGTTTTTAGTTAATCAGAAGAGTCACACTAAGCTGAAAGCTTGTTTATATATGTGGCCTGGGAGCACAAGGAAGTTTTGTGACTTTCTCAGAGTCACACAGCAAAGTACCAGTCTGCTTCAATTCCAAAGCTCAAGCTCTCTTGTTAATCTACAAATACGGCTTTCTTTTTCCATGTGAACCCCCTGCACCTAGCCTGCCTTCTGTTGAACACCCCACCATCCATACCCTGTCCTAAGTAGTACCTGGGGCTGCATATGGGCCTACGGTCTCATGAAGAGAATTATCACACCTAAGATTGTAATCTTGTACCTCAGAGAGTTGTGCACACCTATACCGATACACATCATCAGCTGGCACTGTTAAAAATGTCTCCCAAATCACTCTGCAGTCCACTTTCTCAATGTTTGACTTCTGCTCCCACAGTAAACACTGAGTGGATCACCACCCTTCTGCACAGTGAAGGTAGCATGTACAGTTCCCCTGTTGTGTTTTTTTCCTGCCTCATTAAACAACAACTAGGTCTTCCTGGACGACCATGCAATAAGCATCATGACCCACCAGAAGAACTGCTATTCATGCCCTCATAAGGGCTACACTTACAATGGAAAACAATATTATTATCAGGAGAGACATACTAATACCTTAAGTGAATCCACCTGACTTCTAGTGTCAGTCTACTCTTTTACCTGTGATCTGCAGAACCCCACAGGACAGTTTCCAGCAATTCTTCTCCAGTACTTTTCTATACTCTACTCCTTAATGCGAGTTGACTGACTACCACCCTTCCAAATCTTGAATGAGCTGTACACAGCTCCCTCGATACTGTCCTAACAAACGTCAACACCCCCCCCCCACCCGAGGGTAATCTCCCTACACTGAATTCAAGTAACAGTTTAGGTGCAGCCCTGCCTCTCTGAGTATTTGTCATTGCTGGCTACTCTCACCCACAGTCAGGAAGTGATCATGATGCTGATAGACCCACATTTCAGATCTCACAGTGATCTGCTCAATGTCCTCCTTCCTGTCTTCAACTAACCTGAATATAGCTGTGCCCTGCTGGAATGACCTCTTCAGTCCCTCTCTAGTATTCATTCTTCCCATCTGCTCCCCACACCAGAAACTGGTGAGTTCACTACTTTTCTGCATCATGAATGTAGTTAGTACAGTCTTCCGTGTTATTTTTACATAATAATAAACACGATCTTCTGGTAAGCCAAGCTGATAGCAGCATGTCACAAGTGGATAAATAGGCTTTCCTACCCATATAAGATCTAAGCCACCTATGATTAGGCACTATTAAATGACATAATGTGCACACCCATCATTTAATAGTGCCTAATTAAAGGTAGCCTAGATCTCTTAAGGATAGGAAAGCCCATCATTCCCCTTGTTCCTTGCTGCTATCAGCCTGACTTACTGGAACGATATGTTTATATTTGATGTGTCAAAAAAAAGATGGGGACTATACTACTTGCATTCACGATGCAGAAGGCTGACGAGCTCACCAGTTTTCGGTGTGAGGAGGAAGAGTGAAGAATGAATATCTGAGGGGGACTGAGAAGGCCACTCTTGCAAGGTACTGATGTATTTAGGGAAGGGGCAAGACAGAAGGAGAGAAATATGAGCGGATTACTGTGAGAAATAAAGATGTGGGTCTCCCAGCACCATGATCACTACTTGATCCCGTTGTCCTGGCCAGCATTCTCCTTCCCATAAAACCAGTTCATGCAATTGTCCAAGGCTGTGTGTGGATATTAATGTACGAAAAGGCTGCCCCACACGTTCAGTCACTTCACTATCAGTCTAGTATTGCTTGTAAAGCACTTTGGGATACAATGTATATGAAAACCACTATATAAATGCTGATTCTTCTTCTCCTTCTTCTTCTTCTTATTATTATTATTATTATTATTGTTATTATTATTTCCCATGGAATAAGAAGACAAGGCAAGCAAATATTTGATTTTCAAGAAAGTATGAACTCTAACAATGGACTGCACAAGAACTTTGCTACAAAAAAGTGGTGGCTCTAGGGGGTGGTGAAGGGTGCAGCTGCAACCCCCCCCCCACACACATTGTAATGTACTTGCTTGCTGCTGTATTTCACTTTGTTGAAGACATCTGATTTATTGATTGTACAAATGTTTACATTCAAACCATAGATTACATTTGTAGGGTCTGTCAAAAATGTACTAGAAAAGAATAATAGCAGAAAATATAAAGGTTTAATAAAAATATTAAAAAGTTCATATTTTGTATGCACACCACCCCGGTACCCATTGTAGCATCCTGGATCCGCCATAACCACTAGACCACCTGGTTATTCAAGATTTGTACTGCACTATGGCTTGCCACTGAGAAAGCTGATTGGATTAAAGCACAATTTCAGCATGTTAAAGTAAACAAAATGAACAGAACCATATCCTAACATGTGTATTATACAAAATAATGCACATGGTTTTGACCATTTGGGTGAAACAATTCTATACAAAGGGAAAAAAAGAACTAGTTAGCACTATAAAGAGCCATATATCTCTCTGACTTTGGCTCCATTGATGTCATCATATAACACATTTGGCGGCCATTTTAGGAAGCAAGTAAGACAGTTTTTTTTTTAATTGGAAGGCTGATTTTATAAATTTCAAATGCTCTGGAACCACATTTAGGTAAATTATGTAAATGAAGTTTTAGCATTAATGAATACAGCAGCCTTTCCTTTAGTCACCTACGGAGTGAGATTTTTGAATAGTTGTTGTCAAAATGTTGTTTAGGTATCCTTTAATCCAGAAGGTGTGGTTAATATCCATGGTCCAGCTTTATTTTTTTATTACCAACTTATTTATGATATCCCATGTGGCAGCTACACTCTTTCAATGGAAACTATTTTGTTTAAGAATATAAAATTGTTGTCTGGAGGTCCTAATCATGGTCTTACACTTATTCCTAGCTTGGTTATAGGCCAATAGAGTAGAATAATCCAAAGATCTTCATAGGCCGTCTCACCGGGAGATGAGCAACTTGTTGTTCAGTGTGCCTTCCTGGTGAAACATTTCAATAAATCAATACATGTAACCCCCTTGCAAATGGGGGTTCCTAAAAATGCCAGCCTGGGCTTACCTTAGCCCTGTCCTTCTGTCCTCCTCCCGTTGTCTCCCGGGCTTCTCCCATTCTGGCAGCCAATGTTTCTGGTCCCCTAGGTCCTGCTTTGCCCTCCTGAGTGCCCCAGCTTTCAGCCTGATTGAAATTCAGCCCCTCGGCTTAAAACACTGACCGCGAGCTCCTGCTGTGAAAGTGCTGCCTCCAGGGCAGCGGGAGTCACTTTGGCGTGCACAGCACCTTTGATGTGAAGCTGCTTATTTTGCGGTCACCTCAGAGACTGTGCTGTGAGTCCCGTGATCCCTTCCACCTATCTGGGACCCGGTGACCATGGACAGCCTGCTGGGGGTCCGCTCTGGTGGGAGCTGAAAGAGTTTGACCGGGGCTCCATTTAAGTATGCCTGAGCAGGGCCTCCATCATCTGAATAAATAATAACCAAGTGTCTGGCTACCTCCAGGGTAGCTATGTTCAGCTTTTGCCGAAAATAAGAGAAAATGAATGTTTTAAATAATGGAACCTGTTGCTGCACAAGGGGTATTTTATTTATTTTTTATTTATTTAAAAGTCTAGGAATTACAACCCTTTGAGTCAGGGACTCATTTACAAAGGCTCCACGTCATACAGAGAATGAAGTCAGGTACAGAGGATGACAAGTACATGGACTAAATACAGTGGCATTGTCCAGTACTACTACAATATTTACGGTACATGTGGGGGAAAGTGTTTAAAGTTGAAATTAATGTTTCCCTGGCAATTCCAGTATTTTGGGACTCTTATGTGTCAGCCTGTCAGCTGCTGCAGGGGGAGCTTGCTAAGTGCAGTAGCAACAGAAAAGGTAAAGGAGCCACATTCTTTATCTGTGCAGTGACTGCAAGTGCAGCCTTTAAGCTACAGAACTGTGGGGCATTTGGGGCAAATAATTACTTCTTTATGGCTACACCAGGACATTATTCAGGACTGTATCTAATCTGCTATAAGGGACAGTGGGTTAAGCAGCCACTGCCAGCAGTACAGCCAATTGGAATGCCAGCAATAGAACGCCAGGACTTGTGGGACATTCACTACACCTCATAGATAAACACCCAAGTGCTCATGGGGGCTTACAGGGACATCATTTTAGGTGCCAAGTTTACAACCCAATTGTGCCTCGAGTGTTCTGATTGACAGGTCCCTCAGCCACTTGGAGATATGTCACCCCATCTCTGCTGCCAATCAGGAGTCGAGCTTGGAGCTCTATAAAGAGACAGTGTTGACAGTTTGTCTGAAGATTCAAAGATTTCAGAGAGAGCATCCAAGGCAGGCTCTAGCCTGCTGGGAGCCCCCCACAGGGGTGGGGACTCAGGCCCCAGCCATGCCACCAGGCCTGAGCCACTTAATCCAAGCCCATTCAGTCTTCAGAGGACATTTATTATATTCTTAAAGCTAAAGTTACCAGTTATAGCAATTGTACTTTCTGCAACAGCTAGTCTGGAGGTTGCCAGTACTGTCCTCCAGAGGCTAGCCTTCCCTCCCACATTGGGGAAAGATGTGGACCTAAGATCAGATGTCCTGTAGCGGTGAGAGTGCTGACCAGACCAGATGACATCATGCAGCGGTGAGAGTGCTGACCGAGTACCTCAGTGGTGAGAGCTGAAGAAGTCTTCGGGATGCCTTTGATTGTGGAAGAAACCCGTGGAGGACCTGAGTAAGTACCCTTGTCCCCCCCCCGGTGAGAGGGAGAAGCTGAGCAAGTAATCTTGGGGACCTAAAGCCCCACTAAGAAATATGTGCGAAGTCTGAAGTATTGAAGTTATCAATCTGGGCTACTAACCCCCCATAAGAGACTATCTAGTTCAAGTAAATAGCAGCATCTTGTCTGTGGCCTAAATGGCTAAGTTGTAGGTGCAGCAAGATGCCTTGTATAGTAAAGCATATAAATGTGTTGCAAGTTGTGTAGCTATGGGTTAGAGTCCTGCCATCGTGGAGCTGACTACCAAGCCATGTTTGCCACTACATGAGACAGGAGGCCCTAGAGCATATTATGTCTAAGATACCCTGAAGAGAACTTACCCGTGTCTGACCAGAATTTCATCTGAGAGTGCTTGGTATAAGTGTACAATGTCTAGGCATGCTGGATAAGACTCTGCTTGTGAATAATGTTCTTGGTATATAGAATGTACTGGATGTGACTGCCTATAACTAAAGTATGGGATGCTTGATAAAAGTGTCACTGTCATCTTACTCTGGATGGGTGCCTTTTGGTATATAAAGTACTGGATGTAACCTTGTTTAACCTGAATATTGGATGCTTGACAAAAGTATCATTCTCATTGCATTTGGATGGGACTTTCAAACATTGTGCTGAATGTTCTGGATGTAAGATCCACATAGCTTGTCCTGGAATGTTTGGAAGTCTGCTAGTGCAGATCAATCCCTGCTGTGTCTGCTAAAATGCAGGACAATTCCTGCCATGGTTGTCAATAGTAATCTGCAGCTTTACCAGAATCTGTTTCCAAGTTGCCCCTACCCTCAAATCAATAGCCGGCCACCTTGACCAGCTGCAACTCCTCCAGGTCTGCAACATCTCGTGGTATCTGTTTAACCAGTATGGTAGGAGATTGTGGGGTTTCTGCTGTATCTGGAACTGGTACCAATGTGGGTATTAATAATAATCATGTTTAACATCTGATTTGTCAGCAGCTAGATAGCCAGGGCGCTGCATGTCTCAAGTCGAATAGTAAAATGTGATTTATGTATGTCTGTTAGTATGTAGCCACCCAGCTGGAGGGTTCACCAGCAAAATCAAATAACTTTGTACATTTTGTAAATAGAATAAGATAACCTCTACTCCTCCGGTTTCCCTTTCCTAGCTCCTATACTACCCCCTAAATTAATACCTTGTTATTTGTTGTTTGAAATTCTTGCATGAGCATATTATTAGAGAATGTCTTTAAATCAAAATGTCGAAATGTGGGGAGCTGTGTATTAGGGCATGGCTGGAGAAGGTAAATGGTCATTGTGGGTGGTGTAGCAGCTCGGGGTCTACACCCAGTACCATCTCATCCATGTAAAGCACCCTGAGTGGAGGCACTGCGTAAAGGTTTCAAAAAAATGTAATTAGCTAGTGAACCCAACTCCCTCAGCCTATGTCCAGGGTAGTGCTGCAGGGGTGTAACACTGGGGATAGTGCCATCCAGGGGTTACATATATTTAGAATTTCCATCTCCCATCAATTATAACAGGTCGGAGGGGGTGACACATTCTTGCTTATTTCCTCTAATCCTAGTTGGTTTTATGGGAATAAATAAGGTACGTACTGAACTAAAACAAGCACAGAAAACACCAAGTGCTTCATCTGCATTAGTTAATGAATCTAGAACAGTCCAATCAGTGGAGGTTAAGGCCTCCCGGAATTCAGAAATACCCAGTTTTTAAATAATATCTTGAATAAATGAAAACAGGAGGCACGTTCTTGTTTTTACAGACTAACAAAAATACACTGGACAACGATCACGGACAACATCAAGTAGAAGCCCAGCTGTGAAATGTTGGAGGGGTCAGAGACCAAACTCCAGTCTGTGGTAGCTGTGGTAACAGTTTTATAGTTAGTTCTTGTTGGTCTCTGTATTATTTCAAAAAGTGTTTGATTACTCAAATCAAGTTTTCAGTACTGATTTTCCCTGGCCAATTAATATTGGTATCAGCCAGAATAATTACCTCATGATTTACTGGTAAAGAATCCCTAAACCTACATATTGGGTCTAGACCATTGTCCTGGTGCTCTGGAGGATCATAAATTATTGCCAGGGATATATAGAGGATAATGCATGGGCATCGGTTAACAACAACATCGTAGTCCCTTTGAGAGGTTGTCAGGACAACCTAGTAGACCTTGAGAGTGAAGCTCAAGAGGTTTACGGTTGTCATGGCAACCAGGGAGACTTGACTTCAGTGCCATTGTTAACCGATGCCCATCCATCATCTTGTATAGTGTAGTTAATCAACTACACTAAATTCACCTTCTCACCAAGCCTGTCCCTGTTTTATCAACCGTCCATGTGCACTGCTGTTATGGTCACAACTCCCCCCCAACCCCACGACCACCACAAGAACAAGCCCCACTCTGACCACATTTCCCACAGACAAACTAAATATTTCTAGTATAAATCCAGCTACACACATCTTCCCCATCCCGGCAGTTTTCTTTTCGGCGCAAATCCATTTCGGGAACTGATTTCACCAGCTTGGCCATTTTTTTCACAGAGCAGGGGATGTGCCTGTCCCGCATGTGCAAAGACATCACAAGTTATTGTACCATTGATGTGATGTACTAACAATGGTACAAAAGCAATGTGACGTCACATTGATTGTACAACAAGCCAGTACAACAATGGATTGTATCGATAACAACGTTCCACCATACACAATAACCTTATTAAAACCCAAAGTCAGTGTTAAAGAAAGAATCTTACAAAAAGAATGACAATTGTACTCAACCTATGTTACAGAAAAATGATTTTCAGCATAAAACATACAACCCCCCCTCTCCACCTTTCCTATCGCAATGAAAAATGTTATAACTAACAAGATTTATCAAAGAACATGGAGTATTTTCAGTTAACAATGTTTTTGGGGCCGGCCCGGTGGTGCAGAGGGTTGAGGCACTGGATGCCACACTTTGCGCCATGCCAGCGACCTGGGTTCGGGAACAAGTCCATGTCATCGGAGGTCAGCGGGGGGGGGGAAGGATGTGAGCAGCTGCTGGCTGGCAGCCCTCTGCCTCAGGAGGGAGAATCCAGTCTCCTCAGAGCTTGGCTGCTGCCTGCTGGAGGCCGGAGTGGCTGCGTGGCTTCCAAGGAGTGCCAGTGTTAGGCCGACGGAGGGTGGAAGGGGCGGGTTCTGGAGCTGCGGTGCACATGTGCACCTCCACGCGCATGCATCGCCGCTTCCGGAGCCTCGGGTAGGACCAAACACAGGGTCGACATGGAGGAAAAATTGGGGTCCGCCTAGGATGAAGCCTCTGGGCTGGCTCAGGAGTTCCACCAGGGCACGCATGGTGCCATAAGACCCCGGAAGATCCTGAATCTGGTAGGTTGGTGGACGAGCTGGAGGCCCACCAAAGGATCATAAATAAACAATGTTTCTGTGAGGGCAATAAAATCTAGTTGACATTGGTACTTTCAGGCAACATAGCCTTCACATTTGTCAAGCAGGTTCTGCACATTTAAATGGGACAAATTGATTGACTGCCTTGGAAACTGTCCTGTCAACTCTGAAGCAACAGCAGGGCTTGGATTGGGATGTATTGACCCAGAGGTAAGAAGTGACAAGAGACTCAGCATTCTCTTACATGTTGAGGACCGAGTATAACATTTGCTGTTTGTCACTTCAGGTACCCAATAGTAATTTTATGAGAATGTGAATGTTTGAGACTGACCCAAAATACTGTCCTTAAAAACAGTTACTGTACCTCTACCTGCCTAACCACCCAAACTGCCACTTTAAATAATAAACAAAAGACCCTTATTTGGCATAAGCTAGCTGTTCTGTTCTCTCTTTTTTTTCTTTCAGGTGTCCCAGCAAACTAGCCCCTTAAATCTCCTGTCTCCTGAAAGCCTGATACGGTTCCTCCCCTGATTACACAACTGTTTCACAGGTCATAATTAACCACTCAGCCCACAAGAGGCTAAAGCAGTCTGTCCACTTAGTTTCCACACATTGGCTAGAATACTAAAAGTTAATACAATTTAAAGGGGAACAGTCAGTACTAAAGGCCTCACACACAAGTGTGGGTCTGGTCCCAATCTGCACGTTGTGTGCAAAAGTCCGATTACTTCAAAAATGCTTTTTTTGGAAAAAACAAAACAAAACAAAAACACCCCCTCCTCTTTCCCACTCCTTCAGAGCTACCTACTCTCGCGCTCTAACTGTCCCCTACCGCTACACCCTCTCTGGCTAGTCTGGGTACTTGAACCGTTTCCCTAAAATAGAAACACAGAAACATAGAATCTGATGGCAGATAAGATCCACTTGACCCACCTAGTCTGCCCATTTCCCTACCTAATCGGATAAGCTGCAGATCCTAGTTAACCAACAGCCTACTTCCTCCTACCCCCCCACTAGAATTTCATTATGTCTGTCCCATGCATTCTTGAATTCTCCCACTGTTCTTGACTCTACGACCTCCTCAGAAAAGCTGTTCTATGCATCTACAACCCTCTCTGTGAAGAAATACTTCCTCACATTACCTCTGAGCCGTCCCCCCTCTAACTTCAAATTGTGCCCCCTTGTTCTTGCACATCTCTTTTTCTGAAAGATGCTACCCTCTAGGACTTTGTTGATTCCCTTGAGGTATTTGAAAGTTTCTATTATGTGCCCCCTCTCCCTTCTTTCCTTGAGGCTATACATCTTAAGCTCCTGGCTTCTGGTGCAGACCCTGCACCATTTTGGTTGCCCTCCTCTGGACAGTCTCCACCCTATTTATGTCTTTGCGGAGGTGGGTTCTCCAGAACTGTACACAGTACTCCAGATGTGGCCTAACCAACTGTCTATACAGAGGGACAACAACTTCCTGTTTTCTACTGGTGATGGCTCTTCCTATGCATCCCAGGATCCCCAGCCCTCCATACTGCCTTCTCACATTGCTTGCCCATCTTTAGGTCATCAGATATGACTACCCCCAGGTCCCTTTCCATTTTTGTTGTTGTCAGTATCTCACCCCCTTCCCACTGTGTACTCTTCCCCTGGGTTTTTGTTTCCCAGGTGCATTACTTTGCATTGAATCTAAGGGGAACGTGAAGGGGAATCACATCTACCCTCCTCCAGTCCTCAGGTACCACACCATCCTCCCATGATTTATTAAAAAGGGTAGTCAGTGGTGTTACTAGTTCTTTCCTTAATTCTTTTAGAATTCTGGGGTGCATCCCATTAGGCCCCATTGCTTTATCCACCTTCAGTTTTTGGAGTTCTTTCAGACCTCTTTCTTCTGTGAAAGGACTAATATCAGCCCCCCCTATCCAGAGTGCTTCTATTGACTGGATTAGGTATCTCCCCCTCCTCTTCCATTGTGAATACTGAGCAGAAGTATTCATTCAGTATCCCTGCTTTTTCACTGTCAATCTCTGCCCATCCACCCTCCTCTTTATTCAGCCTCAGTATCCCTGCATTAGTCTTTCGTTGCTCCCTAATGTACCTATAAAAGGTTTTATCCCCCTTCTTAACTGAGTTGGCTATCTTTTCCTCAGTTTGGGCCTTTGCTATTCTGACTGCCTTCCCTGCTTCCTTCTGCTTTAACTGGTACAGTTCTCTGTCTTGCTCCTTCTGTGTTTCCTTATACTTTCTGAATGGAATATGGAACTCTCTACCTCCCCAGATCTGACACTCCTTCTACCTCTATTCCATCAACACTGTCCTCTTCAATTGTCTTGCAACTAACTGTTCCTGTCATGACCCGCCTTAATTTCCTTTGTCTTGCTCCTTACAGTTAATTCCCCTTCGGAATTTACCCAGTGCTTCTATTGACTCTACTGCTTCTACTGACCCTAGCCCCTCTTAGGTGCTAGTTCTCATACCTTTCTCCCTTCCCCTACTCTCTCCCCCTTTTTCCCTAGCCTTCACATTTGCAGGGTTCTCAGTATCCTTATAGGATCCTATAGTGCCTAGCCTTGCCACCTTTTCTTCCCCATTCTCCCTATCCTTGGCCTTCCATGTCCCCTTGCAGGGTCCCCAGCACCCTGGAGGGTTTCTTGAATCAGGCATCATCCCCTCCTAGGTGTTATTTACCATTCTCTCCCTCTTCCTCTCCCTATCCCTCTATAATTACGCCTAACAGCAGGAGGGTTTACAATCGCCTGAGCTTACCTGCCCCCTTGCAGTGTTCATCGCATACTGAAGGATTCTCTTTTTGGGTTAAGGCCTTATTTCCCCATCTATTTGTTAATCACACTTACTCCCTCTCCCTCTCCCTCTCCCTCCCCCTCTCTAATCCCTATTCCAGTCCCCTGTCCCCTTGCAGGGTTCCCCACATCCTGGAGGGGTCTGTCTGGGACACAACAGTCTGCACTATCTGCACTATCTGTCATCTCATCCTCTCTCTCTCTCTCTCTCTCCTTCACCCTTTATTACACGATAGCACTTGTTTACTTATTACCATTGCACTTATTAATTGTTCTCACAAATTACATATGTATGCAACACTGCTTGTAACAACTGCTGTAATTAATTGTGTGCTATGTTGATCTTTGTAACTTGAATGTAAAATGACTCATTCCTATTGTACCCCTTCTCCCCAGGTCATACTGGGAGATGGACTACCTGTTGCACAGTGTGCCTTCCTGGTGAAACATTTCAATAAATAAATAAGCATTTGTCAATGCCGAATGTTGTCTCGCTGGCATAGGCATTGGTAGTGCAAGAGTTAGAGATGCATAATAGGAATGGCAGTAAAGTATTGAACTGATGCCAACCTCACCCCCAACCGGAAGAGACACATTTTCAACATAGGCATTTTGGGATCTCCCCTCATGAACAGTGGCAGTGTAATTGTGTTAATCTGTCCCAAAAGTTGATTTCCCACAGCGACCATGCCATTCTGCACCACAGGGGCCAAAACACATTTTGGGCAGAATGTGAAAAATGACAGCTGTACTGTTTATAAGGAGATGTGAAAAAATGCCAGTGTTGAAAATCTGGCATGAAAATATTGCAAATTTGCGAAGTTACAAGTGTGCGTGGAAACTGTGCAATGCACGCTTGTAACACAGTCCTTTTATGGACTTTCGTCACCAAATTTTCAACATAGGCATTTTAGGACCTCTGCCCATGAACAGTGTCACCGTCATTGTCTCAAACTGTCCTGAAAACTGATTTCGGACAGCGACCGTGATATTCTGCGCCGGAAATGCGAAAACACATTTTGGCCAGGATATGTAAAATGACAGCTGTACTGTTCATAAGGAAGTGTGGAAAAATGGCAATGTTGAAAATCTGGAGTGCAAATATTACAAATTCACAAAGTTAGCGGCGTGGAAACTGCATAACGCACGTCAGAAACAACATATTTTTGATTTTTTTACCAAATTTGCAACATAGGGTTTTTGAGAGCCCACCTCATGAACAGTGGCACTGTTGTTTTGTTAGTCAGTCCCAAAAGGTGATACCGTGCAGTGACCGCAAAATCACCTTTTGGGACCAAATAACGGCATTACAGTGACTGAATTCATGAGAAGGGGTCCAAATAACCCCATGTTGAAAATTTGGTGCCCAAATTCCCCAAAATGCCCGAGATATGCACCAAAGTTGGAAAAACCCTATTTTTGCCATTATACATCTTACCAGCATTTCTTCAGTTGGCGGTTGGCTTTGAAGATTGCAGACTTGTTCCCGGTCCACCGAAGATCATGGCATCATGCTCCGGAGGTAAGTATGGGGTGAGGGGGGTGTGGGAAGGCAGGGTGTGCAGAGGCTGGGCACGGGCTGAGGGAAGGGCTCCGGAGTCAACAAAGGACTGTCTTCTGCTTTGCAGGTTTAAAAAATAAATTAAAAAAAATTGCGGAACGGTTTTTCTTTTAGAGGGGCATTTGGCATGCTGGGGTGGGCTCTCATTGCAGTGAATCTTTCCTTAGGTCTGGTGGCCAGTTCACGTATTGAGGGTGTCGGCGCCTGTAGCTGCCTTATTGGGGAATGAAGGGCGCACCTACTGATCCGTCTTCGTCTACTGATGATCGTGACTTCCAAATATGCTTTATTGTAGTATGTTGGATATAAGCGCGAGCCAACATAAAAAGCATTTTTTTCCTCACTGTTTTGGATAAAACTTAATTTTAATTCAGATCAATTAGTACTGACAGATGTCTTAATGGAGAACAAAATATGGACAAGAAATAATAACTGTCTGTCACAAGTTGAAGAACTTCTAAAATATTATAACTTAACATATTTAAATACTTAGTTAGGAAAAGGCATTGCCATTAGTTCAGCATATTATAAAGTTATAACTGACACAGTTATAAAGTAAGCAAAGGAAATGGATCTACAACCAGTTACGAGTCTAAAAGTATCTTCATGGTTTGCTAATAACACTCAAAAACATAATTTAAAATTCTATTTAACCCAGGGCATAACCCAGGTAATAGAAATATTATTTCCCAATACTGGTTTGAAACTATCCCCAGCAACATCCTTGTGGTAAGATGTACTCAGTATTCTACAATATCAGTAAACTGTCAATATTTATTTATTTATTTATTGAAATAGTTTCACCAGGAAAGACACACTGAGCAACAAGATGCTCGTCTCCCGGTGCAACCTGGGGGGAGGGGGTACAATGGGGTTGGATAACACGCAGGTTATCAACTGAGCAAATAACAGAGGCAAATAGCAGCATATGGATACAATTGCATTAAACTACAAGCAACAACACATGGAGTACACTGGATATTGTATGGAGCATGTAACAATTACTTGACATATAGCAGCAATACAAGCGAAAATTTATCACACAGTAATATGCAGGTATAAGCAACAGAAGACATAGAACACATGATGGTGCAGGACAAAAAGGCACAGGACAAAAGTGCATAGGTTGGGGCTATATGCCAGCATTTATAGCAAAGCTAAGGCCACTGGTAGGGCAGTGGGGAGGGGAGCAATTGGCGCATGGCCGAATCAGGTACAGGAGCAATCAGTGGTGAGGAAGTTAGCTAGGGTGGTAGAAAGAGAATGGGCAGAGGAGGAATGCCGAGTTTGAGGTGGGAGATCATTCCATAGCTTGGGTAACCAGTGTGAGAAGGCGGCTTCCCAGGCAGTAGTCTTCCACCTAGGGATTGATAGTTGGCGGTAGTCACAGGATCTAAGATAATGGGCGGGGGAGGGGCAGCTGAGAGCATGGAGGAGGGAGGTAGGAAGGGATGGTGCCAAGCCATAGGTTAGATACATATTTAGCACAGTGTAAAATGCATGGTTTCCGAGGGACGGTAGTGCCAGGGAACAGTAGAGGTCGCAGTGGTGGGTAAGGGGTGAGGCATCGAGGGCAAAGCGGCAGAAGGCATTAAAAAGTGTGCCCAGCTTAGATAGGGTGGACTTAGGGGCTGCACCGTAAATAATGTCACAGTAATCAAAGGAGGGAAGTATCATCTTCTGGACCAGTTCACGACGGATGGGGCTACTGCGGTTCCTATAAAGTGCACCGAGCATGGGGTGTAGTTTTTTTGAAATAGCATCTATGTGGTCTGAGAAGGAAAGATGGCAGTTGAGCCATACCCCGAGTAGCGGAATGAGGAGACATCTTTGAGTTTTTGACCATCCAGGTGTGGAAATAGGGAAGGGATGGGAGTCTGGACAGACATTGTCGTGTGCCAAAAGTCATCGTGACAGTTTTTTTCACATTTAGGGAGAGCTGGTAAGAGCTGAACCATTGCAGTACTTTGTTGAAGTCGGCTTGGAGGTTAGTTTGTACCACTTCAGGGTCGGAGCCTGAGGAGAAGAGTACAGTGTCATCTGCATACATGTGGATTGAGGTAGTAGAGCAGATGAGCAGTAAGTTGTTTGGGAATATAGAGAACAGTATGGGTCCCGGATCCGACCCCTGGGGGACACCGGTAGTTAAGGGAAGGGGGGGGAGGAGTTAGCAGTTGCAACTCTAACGGACTGGGTTCTGCCAGAGAGGTAAGATCTGAATCAGTTGGTGGCAGCAACAGAGAGGCCTGATTCAGCAAGACAAGACAGCAATATGGGGTGGGAGACGGTGTTGAAGGCTTTCTCAAGGTCGACGAAGACGGCTGAGGTGATCAGCCCACTGTCCATACCAGTCAGGATGGAGTCGGTAAGCCTTATCAGGGAGAATGCAGTGGAGTGTCCCTTTTTAAACCTGACTGGTAGGGTGTGAAGAAATTAGAGTCGGTGAGGAAGTAAGTAAGTTGGGTGAGTACAAGGTGTTCTTGTAGTTTTGCTAGTACTGGGAGGAGGGAAATAGGGCGGTAGTTGGAGGGGGAGGTGGGGGTACCTCCTTTTGGGAGGGGGATGACAGTGGCGTGCTTCCATGCTTGGGGGACGGAAGCGTCGGCAAAGGATTGGTTTAAGAGTTCGGTAAGTGGAGTTGCTATGGCGGTGGCAAAGAGGTAGAGGAGTTTAGGGTCCAAGCCGTCTGGGGATTTGCCTTTTGAAGGGTTGAGAGAAAATAGTGCATCTAGGGAATCCGCTGCAGAGATGTCATTGAAGGAAAAGGAGCGAGGCCTAGTCAGGTTCGTTATGTCTGTAGAGGGTGCGATAGGTGCAGGGTTTGGCAGGGCAGAGAGGAGAGGAGAGTGCTAGCACAAGTGGAGAAATATATGTTGAACTTAGTAGCGATTGCTGTTGGCTCAGCGAGAATGGAGTTGTTAATATTTAGAATTGGAGTGGGATTGGCAGCCGGTGGGGTGAAGAGGGAGTGAATGACCTGAATGAATATGATGTTAAAGAACCTGAGAATCTGCATCACGTAGTTTTTAAATGTTCATGGTATAAGGATTTAAGAATGACATATTTGGGTGACTTCATTGGTTCTTAGTTATGCCCACAAGGTTTATTCTTGATCTGCTATTCAGTTCTGAACATATACAAATCTTAGAGAAATTAGCTATCTATCTAATAAAAGCAACACAGCTTAGAAAGAAGAAGTATGCTCTGTAGGCGACTGAATGATCGAGTATATCTACTGGTCAATTCATAAAATATTGTACTTGAGCAAAACGGCACAACAGGGTGTGTGCTATTGTGTAATAACATCACGCCTTGGGTGGTTGACAGACAAGGCCGCAGGTCGAGTGTGTTCAACACCTGGAACGTCATGTTATTACACAATAACACATATCCCTGGAGTGCCTTATTGCTATTATACAATGGCTCGTTTGTACAGAAGAAAAAAAAGTAAAAAAATATATTTTTAATATGATTTTTATTGATTTTTCAGTGTGGAAGTACACCTATATATAAAAACAGTTCCTTTTGTCATTTTGTCCACTAGATGGTGCTGTCCTTTATCTGCTGTTTTCTCTGTTCCACTGCCTTTTACTATATGACTCTCGTTGAGTGCTCTCTTGTCGACCCCCACCACAAGTTCCACTTAGGTAACGTGTTGTTCTCCCAGTACACTCTATTTCATTTTTTTGTTTGTACTGGGAGAAAGTGAGGGATCTGAAGCTTATTGCTGTTCTGATGAAACAGCAGGAATACAGCACAGCTGCCAACATAAAGCCGGTCAGTGTCACGGCTCTCCATGTAACGGATTCTACCTTTTTGTGTGCTTTATATCAGTTCTCCCTGTACAGGCTGCAGCATTTTTACTTTGTACCAGGAGAAGAGGACAGGAGAAGAGAACAAAGGACAACAGAAAAGGGGGAGCTGAGGCAAGTCGGGGACCACAGGATGTGCACACACTGGAAAATTATGTAGCGGCACTCTGCGCGGCACTTTGTCACCACAGTAAAAAAAAAAAACGAAAAAAAAACTGCTCAGTGCCATTAGAAAATATAATGAAGCCGTGACTCCCATCTGCTTACTAATGCTCAGCAGCATGATTGTGGTTCAAGCCGTGTCTGGCCCATGCAACCCGCCTGGGTTTGGGAGCTGAGTGTTTGTGAAAGGAGCGTGGCACTATTGAACCACAATTACGCTGTCAAGTGAGGTGAAGCCCAGGACAGTCAGGGCTTCATTTTTCTTTCTTTTTCTTTCTGTTTTTTGGTTGTTGTAATGGCCCACCCAGTCTGCCCTGTGTGCCTAGAATTTGACTAGCTTTCTGATATGCTGCCCCCATTCCATCAACCCCTTGTGTTTATCCAAAGCCCTTTTGAAACCCCCCCCCACAGTCTTCTTCCCAACCACTACCTTAGGCAGTCTATTTCAGTTGTCCACCACGTCTCAGTGAAGAAAATCTTCCTGAAGTTACTCCTAAATTTCCCTCTCTTTATCTGAAAATCATGACCCCTTGCCCTTGGCCTCTCTTTCAACTAGAAAAGGTTCTCCACTGGCACCTTATTGATACCCTTGAAATATTTAAAAGTTTCAATCATATCTCCCCTTTCCCTTCTCTGTTCCAGAGAGTACATGCCCAGGTCCTTCAGCTTCCCCTCATATGGTAAGTGCTCCGGAACCCCTTACTATCTTTGTCGCTATCCTCTGAACTTGCTCCACCTTCTCTACTTCCTTCCTGAGGTAGGGCCTCCAGAACTGGACCCCATGCTCCAGGTGAGACCTAACCAGCTGCGTGTACAGGGGTACTATGACTTCCCTCCTCCTACTGTGACCCTCTCCCTATGCAACCTAATATTCTGCTTGCTCTTGCCACTGCTCCTTCACACTGCTTTCCCATCTTCAAGCCTTGTAAAATGATGATGCTGAAGTCCTTTTTCTTCTTCTTCTTCTGTTACCTGCAAGAATTTGCCTTCCAGTGAATACTCTGCTCTCCCATTCTTTTTGCGAAATGCATAATCTTACACTTAACTGTACTGAACAACAATTTTCACTCTTTGGACCATTCCTGCAGCTACTCCAGGTCCCTACACATCATGTCCACACCCGCTTGTGTAGCCATTCTATTTTCAACCTTTGCAACATCTGCAAAGAGACTCCCTTCCAGCCCCACTGCTATATCCCCTATAAAGACATTAAACAGAAGAGACCCTAGTACTGACCCCTGGAGAACCCCACTGATGACCTTTGACTCCCCCAAGAATGCTCCATTCACCACTACCCTCTGCGTTCCTCTCTCTAACCAGTTATCAACCCACTTTATTACCACCTCCCCCAGTCCCAAGCAGGCCATTTTGTGCAATAGTCTCTTGTGCAGCACTGAGTCAAAAGCTTTTCTGAAATCAAGGTAGGCCACATCCACCGAGCCCCCAATCCACCACCCTAGTGACCCAGTCAAAAAACTCTGTCAAGTTTGTTTGATTCGATCTGCTGTCTGTGAACCTATGCTGCCCCGAGTCCCGAAGACTGTTTGCCTCTAGGTAGCTGTTATTTCTGTTCCTGAGCAACTTCTCTATGCGCTTCCCAGCCAAAGAAGTCAAGCTCACTGGCCTGTAGTTACCCACCTCCTCCTTCCTCCCTCCCTTGTGTAAGGGTGTTACATTCAAACACTTCCAGTCCTTAGGTACTACCCCTGATCTTAATGGGAAGCTGTCATTTGCAGGGGCTCCGCCCCTGCAGACTGTACCCTCTGGTTAAACTTTAGGAAAGAAGCACCTTTTTCTTAAGGCGAAAGTAATTTATTTTAATTTGTAAAAGTCCGATACCCGGAAGTACAGCGGGTGCTGGCGCAGCTCCATTATGTAATGGTGCAGCACCACACCATTACACTTCAATCAAATCAATCAAAATTCATTTATAAAGTGCTTTTCAATAAATCAAAGTGCTAATACATAACAAAATTAAAACATCAACAATAATAAATAATACCATAAACAATAAAATGACCATGAAATAGTCTATTCAAATGCCAGTGTAAATAAATAACTTTTCAAAGACCTCTGAAATGATTCCACGGACAGGCACTCTCTAATCTGACGAGGTAGAGAATTCCACAGGGTCGGGGCCATAAAAGAAAAAGCCCTTGCCACAGATGATTGAAGATGAACCCTGGGAATCTCTGGCAATCCCTCACCAGTGGAGCGGAGTGGGCGGAGAGGGCGGTAGGGACAAAGGAGATCTTGCAGGTAGCCCGGTCCCTGACCGTGTAGGGTCTTATAGGTCAACAATGTGACCTTGAAGGTGATTCTCCACTGCATTGGCAGCCAGTCTAGTTTGCGCAGCACAGGTGTGATATGGCAAGTTCTTGATAACCCAGTCAACAACCTGGCTGCTGCGTTCTGCACCAGCTGCAGGCGACGGAGATCTACCCCCGGCAACCCTAGATATAAAGCATTACAGTAATCAAGGCGTGAAGAAACAAAAGTGTGGACCAACACAGGAAGGTCATCATGCAGAACAAGATGTTTTATCCGGGTGATATTCCTCAGATGGTAAAAGGATGACTTGACAGTGGCTGACACCTGCAACTTCAGTGTCAGCACACTGTCAAAAATAACGACCAGATTTTGTACCTGTTCAGAAGGTCTCAACTGGGTATCCCCTAATAAAAGACCAGAGGGGACCCCAGGAGTCAACTTCTCTACATAATGACCCGGGTCCACTACCAACACCTCGGTCTTGTCCGGATTTAACTTCAACCAGTTCGCACTCATCCAATCCTGAATCTCAGCGAGGCAGTTGTTAAAAATCGACACTGCATCACTTTGTTTGGGTACAAAGGACATATAGAGCTGGGTATCATCTGCGTAGCAGTGAAAACCCAGCCCACAATGCCTTATAATGTCTCCCAACGGCAGCATGTACACCGTGAACAACATGGGGGAAAGCACAGAGCCTTGTGGCACCCCACAGGACAGAGCAAAGGGAGCAGAAGAAAAAATCCCTGAAACTACCCTTTGACTTCTGCCTGTGTGGAAAGAATGGAACCATCTGAGGACTGTTCCTGACAGTCCACAGAATAGCCGCAGGTGATCAAGCAACATCCCATGGTCCACGGTGTCAAACGCTGCAGAGAGATCGAGAAGAACCAAGATTGAACTGCTCTTCTGATCTCTTGCTATTAGGAGATCATTTAGTACCCGAACTAATGCAGTCTCGGTACTGTGCCTCTTCCTGAAACCAGACTGGAGAGGATCATAGACTTCATGGGTGGCAAGAAAGTCATCGAGCTACAATGCGACTACTTTCTCAATAACCTTGCCCAAGAAGGGCAGGTTAGAGATCGGTCTGTAGTTAGCGAGGCATTCGGGGTCAAGGGAAGGTTTCTTTAACAGGGATGTCACAACAGCCTCCTTCAAAGACTCCAGGAACACACCCCTTGATCCAAAGAACTCCAGACTATCCTTGCAAGGACTGGTCTGATCACATCCATGCACCCCACAAGGAGGCGCGTAGGACCAGGATCCAAACTACAGCAAGTCGGTCGCAAGTCCTGGACAATCTTCATGATATCCATGATCGCTGGCTGGTCAAAATCCATCCAGGTAGACAGAGTGTAACTCCGCATCGGTCACTACAATGCTCGTTTGAACGTATGCTGCGGATCTCCGACCTGATTAATGACACCTTATCATCAAAGAACAGAGCTAACTCATCACACTGTATTTGTGAAAAGGCTCTCCGACCCTGCAGACAGGCTGGATTGCACAGTCTGTCGACAGTCCGGAAGAGCTGAGCAGGTCGGTTTCTCAATGCAGTAATCTCCCTGGACAGGAACTCTGCCTTCTTATGGGAGATTACTGATTAATAGTCCACATAATGGGCCATCAATATAAGTCTGTCATTCTCCAGGCCGGATTTCCGCCAACAACGCTCCAATCTTCACCCCACTCTCCTCAACTCCCTCAATGTCCCGTCAAACCAAGGGGACTGAGGGCGGAGGGAGAGGGGGCGAACACGGACAGGTGCATGGAATCCAGTGCCTCAGCACCATATTATTATAGTGCACTACTAAGGCATCTGGTTCCGCGCACTCCATAGGGCAGACTTGATAGGTCCAGTACCGCCATCAGACCCTCAGGGTAACTCCCTCAAAGGGCGATACTGGACCATCTCCCAAGGGGTGGGTCTCATAAGGGGGGTTTCAAAACTGAACCCTATAGAGTGATGGTCAGACCACCCAACTGGTTCCACCACCAGTTCCGTGATCTCCATCCCCAGGGTGAACACCAGATTCAAAGAGTGACCCTGAATATGGGTAGCAGCAGTAACCACCTGTGTGAAGCCCAACAAACTCATTAGTTGGAGAAAGTCTTGGCCAAACTGCGAGAGTTCATCATCGACCCAGGCATTGAAGTCCCCCAGGACCAACCACCTGGAGTGCTCCAGCACCAGGTCGATAATGAAGTCCGCGACTTCTTGCAGAAAAACTTTCTCGCTACTGGGTGGACGGTAAACGAGCAGAATTCTGCAACCCACACCTGCTCCCATAATGCACTCAAAGGATCTAGGGGACACCACTGGAACCTCTACAAGGCCCAATTCCGATTTAAAACAATTAGCGACCCCCCCACCCCTACGATCCAACCTCGGGCGATGTATTACTGAGTACCCGGCTGGAACAGCTGATTCCAGAATGGGACCAGCATTTTCATCCAGCCAGGTCTCAGTAATGCATGTCAGGTCAGATGATTCAACAAGATCAGCAATAATCGCTGTCTTGTTTTTTATAGACCTGGCATTGCATAACAACGCCTGGGTTGGATGAGAGGCCCTGGAGGAGTAGGCTACATGCCCACTCTCAGTGGAGTCCTTGGGTATGGGAACCAGGCAACACACCCCTCTATCCTGGGCCCATTTTGCCCCAGGGCGTCTTCTCGACCTCACCACCCTTATTCGCCCACTCCGCTCCCCCCCCCTTAGCCGGGGGAACCCCTTCCCTCTCTGCCTCCTCCATGCAATCCCCAAGGCACGGCAACACCTACATACTTCGGGTTGCAATGGGGGGCTATCGAAAGGGTGCAGGTCCCTCAGCCTAGAGTGGGAATAGCGCCTGTACACGGATAATCGCTCCCAACACATAATCGTTAACACAAAATATTTAAGAGACAATCTTAAACTATCCCTATAATATAAATATTATCAACACCAGCACTAATTTAAAATAACTAAGAATAAATAATCCAATTTCTCTCCAGGCCAACTCCTTAGAAAAAATTAAAAATCTCCAGGTAAATCTGGACAAATTTTATAAATTCTTCAAAAGAAAGAAGTTTGTGATAATTAACAGCAGAAGTCACAATTTCTTCCAGTTTATACTTTTTCTAGAGGAGTGAAAAGTCCCTCAGAGCTCTCACCCCTGAGGAATCTGTCCCATAGCCTATCTCTCACATAGGCACTTAAACAGAGCTCAGATAAGAACTTCTTTGTGACTGTACCATATACTCCAAAAAGTATAAAGTAAAAACCAGACTGCAGAAAATTAATCCAGTTGCTTAGGAGGGGGTATAATTTATCAGCCAAAAAAGGAAAACTCTCCCTATGGTCATCCCCCGGGGCATTATTTAGGGTGACCAGCCTATAACAGGATCCTATGTGAGCAGGCTCTCCAACCTACCCCAACAGAGACCCACAACCATGGGTGTCCTAGGCCCATCCTCCAATAGCATTCCCCGGACTCCCGTGGCGGCTGCTCACCCCAGCAATCCCCCTTGGTTCAGGCCAACATTTTTACAAAATGGAGATAGTCCCCTTGATCATCCCCCAAGGCACTGCTGGGGGGATCGATTAGCAACCGGGGTTCACACGAGCAGGCTCTCCAGCCTGCCCACTATGATGCCCAGAAGCCAGAGACACCCTGGGACCCATCCTTCGACAGCACCTCCCCCAGTCTGCCCAACCAGCCACCACCAGCAGACTACCCTGGGTTTAGGTCAAAAGGCTGACAAACTCACCCACATCTCAATGATGATAAAACCAATGAAAAGGTCCAAAGATCCTAAATATAGGAACAAAGCCAAATTCTTCCAGGAGTAAACCAGTCGAAATCTCAGTCTCCAGCTACGAACACACCAGGGCACAAAAGCAGATCCAAATAAACGAACAATAAATCCATAAAATCAATCAAAAGGCTCCAAAAGGGGTTCCTCAGTGGAATGCTACAACTCGAAGGAGTTCATACGTTCCTAACAGTAAATCTTCAAACAGTCCCCCGAGGAAGAGAAAATTTCAAAACAAACTCCTCAAGGAGATATCACAGCCCAGAAAATCCAGGCAATCCTGAAGACAAATTCCTCAGGCAAATCCTCAGGCAATCCCCAAAGGAGAACACCACATACACTCTTCCCTAAGCAGTGTTGTAAAATCCTCCGACAAAACATCTGGAAAATAGGCCACCAGACTCCTCAGATCCATATTATCCTCAATAATATGTCCGGTCAGAATACGGCTTCACATGAAAAGGTCTTCATCATAATAAAGATGGGGCTGAGGTAACGACCAACAGCAAGCAATAAATGGCTGCAAAATATAGAAAACAGCTTACTGCACACACATAAGAGATGCCGAAATGCCGGGATGCCGAAACAAACAAGCTATAATAAGCGGTAATCAACTGCAAAAACATTGGGCGGCGTAAAAAGCACCGGGCAGCGTAAAAGGTCGAACCAACACTAAGACCGCAACAAATTAAAATATAACATGTCTTACAACTAAATAAAATAGGATAAAATCACACCAAGCATCTTCCGCTAAATGGAGCCACTCTGCACCAGCTGTTTACTGTTTTATTATTTAATTTTAACTTCATGTAATGCACCTTGACAATTTGAAAGGTGCATAATAAATAAAGATTATTATTATTATTCCTCCTCTCCCCCCACCTTTTCTTCTGAGACCTTTGTCCTGTTATTGAGGTCTGTCAGTTGGGCCCCATCTTCAATAAAATCCTGCCCTTGCCCTACCTCTTTACCTCTGCGCCTTATACCCACGCCATGAGTGGTACTATTTTGACCTCTATTGCTTCTTCTAGTTCTAAGGGACCCTGACTCCAGGTAACCCCCCCCCGGGTTTCAGGACCCCTAGCTGCTCTGGTATCCAAAGCCCTTACCAGGCCACTACTGCTCCAAGATGCCCCCCCCTTGCTTCTCCTTTGCTGTCTGTCAGCAACTCCTCTTCCTTATCCAAAGCCGCTTCCTGGCCACCACTTTTCCTAGGTGGCTTCCCCCTTGTGCTATCTCCTGTGCTGCCTGTCAACACCTCCCTTCCTCTTGCCAGGGCAGAACTTCTGCATTCTCCTCTCCTGGGATCATCCCTGCTTCCCTACCTTGATCACCCTTCCATCTAACTTCATCCCTGTCATCCTCATCCTGTTTCTGCAGCTCAACAAACCTATTTTTGAGCACTATGCCTCCTAACTGCCCTTCTTCCACAGGGGCACCCCCCTCCTGCTGCTGCTCTGCATAGTGGCACTATCTCCCTTTGCCCCACTAACCTCCATCCCTCTTTCTCCTGAAACTTCTTTGGGCTTCCCATCTTCCCTTCTCCTGCCATGTCCCTACCACCCCACTTGTCCATCCTCTCTTTTGTCCCATATCCCACTAGCCCTGGACAATCCTTTCCTCTCCCTGTGCTTTTTGCTGATCCCTTGCTCCCATGAACCCCATCCTGTGTTACCCCTCCTACTTCCTGTCTGCCATGACCCCCCTGGATATTTCTCCAGTCACTTCCCATATGTCTGCTCCTTTCCTGGGCTCCAATTGCCCAGCGCATGCTCCTGACTTCCTCCATAAGTTGTGCCAGCTGCTTGCACACCATACAACTCCCAAACCTCCAAGTCATGAGGAGTACCATGGCCGACCCACACCCAGTACACCCCACCACCCTGCCAAAATTGCCCGCTGTATTAGTTGTTTGGGGGCCCTACCACCATCTCTTCCCCCTCTGATGCTACTGATTCCCTATCATATGATTCAGGTTTAATCCCCATCTAAATTCTTACACTCCAAAATGAAGTGCATATAATGAGTGCCCCATCTACATAGACTGGGGACTCTAGGGGGACTTTCTGGGACCCGATCTACTGTCAATGTATTACTAATAGCTCAAATGTCACAATGCATCTGTGATAAGCAGGACTACTGAGTTGAGGAAACAGTTAGTGTTCTGGCTCCCGATTCAGAAGGCCCCAGGTTCAATCCCCAGGTGGAACAGCTCCTGAGATGCCTATAAAACTGGGTTTGGACCCTACTATTCTATTGACCTGGGACCCTCCTATGTCGGCCATTAGCCCAAAACGGTAGATGTTTACAGTGTAGTATGCTGATTCACTAGTGCCTCCCAATGGTAGGCTAGTATAACCTGCAAATTGTAAAGTGGGAACTTAGAAATTTGCCTAGCCAGTCACATCACCAAGTCACATGATCTGCAGTGCCTATAAATTACAGGACAAGCCAGGGTGGGCGGGGCAATCACTGTGAAGCATCGCCGGGCTAGCACAGTTCAGTCCTAGTAGCTAACTGAGGCACTACCTTGCTCTTGCCACTGAAAGACTGCTCCTGAGGGCCCTCTGATGCTGCATGGGTTTGCAGCTCTCCTGATCTGGGAAGGGGTGCTCTGTGCACTCGCTGTGTAGCCTGAGGAGACAAAGAGAAGCTCAGGTTATCAGTGGGAAAGCCACTGCACATGCGCAGAGTCCATTTCCAAAACAGAATCCGCAGTACCCCTGCAAACTGCACAAATGGTAAAATATAACAAATCTTCAGCCAGTAGCCCCCTAAATCACCTTAAAAATAAAAATAACAGTCACTTAAAGAATGTACTTAACAACAGTTGCTAAACTCCAGACCCACCACAGTACTCTTGAGGAGTCTCTCAGAAACTACCTAGACACCATGAGGAAGAACATTACATGTGAGAACAAGAAACAATGTTCAGCTCTTGGCCGACAGGTAAAGGGGTCCAGAAAGGACAACAGAAAGTCTTTTCTAGCTTTTTCTGCTTAAAGTAGAGCCAGTCCAAATTCTCGCATGGGGATTTGCATATATTTCCTATGATGCTTTGCATTATTGGGGTATGTGCAATTGTGTTTCCTTTAAAACTTGGCTATAAGGCCAGTATCCTCTGGGATAACCCATTCCTCAGGACATTTGCTCTGGGGTTCTTTTCCTTCTCTATTTTGGGGTCCCCATGACCTAAATAAATAACATCCCCCTTAAGGGGTGGCTGGTTCCCTTTCCCTGGGCTAAGACAAAGATATGGCACACTGATGAGTCCAAATGAGGATGAAACACGTGTATGTGTCTGCTGTTCTTAGCCTTTGCTGATTGCATTGTGAGACCTTCTGGCACCATACAGTTCTGCTTAAGGTAGAGCCAGTCCAAATTCTCTCATGGGGATTTGCAAACAGAGTATATATCTATCTATATCTATATCATATGTACAGTAACTAACACCAAGATAATCTTACCCAGCTACCCACCTCCCTTCATATCACCCAGATTTACTCCCCACCCCCACCCTCCTAGGGAGCAGCATAACAGAAACAGGTAAGGCAAATATGTTAAGTAAACAAAACATATTTCAATTTAAAGATAGGCCATAAAAAATTGAGAGAATCCATAAGACTAGGAAAAGAGAAACAAGTAAAAGCTATCCTAAAGGGTGTGTATGCACTATAAAAGAACTAAGTCTTATAAAGAATCCTATAAGGAACACAATCAAAACGTGATTTCTAGTTGATAAACTCTCTCATAAAGTATCTAGAATATCTAATAATTTATTCCAGCAATTTGAAAAGGAGGTCAAATTGTTGTGGAAATATGAAATCATGTGGATCAAAGTTAGATTTTATCTTAATGTTGCTATCCATTCATAAAAAGTAGGAACTGACTGATCTTTCCAATGTTTTAATAACAAATGTGAAGTTGTGGTCTCTACAAGAGCCAAAATACATTTTATTTATTTTAAACGTTTGTTTACCGGGTAAGTACAATGAGCCAAAGGCCTGTTTTCATGTACGACCCGGGGACCGAATACATATACAGTCAAGATGTTTACAATTAACAAAAACTCACATCACAATACAATACAACATTAAACATACATTACCAAATTACAAATATGCAAAATAAATAACATATATAAGATAATCATTGAAAACAGCAACAATGCAATTTATCGAGAAAATAATTTCTTAACCTAATTTTAAAAGTTTGATGACAAACATTTTCATATAAAGCAATAGGAAGCTTATTCCAATTTTTAGCAGCACAGTAAGTAAATGAACCATCCCCCATTTTAGTCTTAGTCTTTGGGACCTTTAACTTAATTTGTTGATCAGAGCGAAGTTCCAGTGAATTTATTTTAATGTGTAAAAGTGAATATAATAGGGAATCTATGCCTTCATGAAAAACTTTATCTGTTAATAAACATAGACTGTATAGACAACCCATCCTGGGAGGAAGCCAGGCAGATAGTCTATACAGCTCACAGTGATGAGTAGAATAGGACAACTTAAAAGTAAATCTACAAATACCATGAAACACATTAGTAAGGAGAGAGAACTCTCTATTAGACAAGTTAGTAAAAAGAAATGCATTGTAATTCAACTGTGGTAATAAGACACCCTCTGCTATTGCACATCTTGCTGGTAAAGTCAACAGGGATTGAAACTTGAATAATACACCAAGACTTTGATTTATCTGATAAGAAATAAATTTTACATGATCAGAAAATTTTAAGTGTTGGTCTAACAAGACTCCAAGATATTTAAATTATTTTACCTGCTCCATCCCATTACCCAACAAATCAGAGATGGACAAATTCTGAGATCTATTTAATCTAATTCTAAATTTATTTATCAACCAGTGCCATACCAGCTGAAAACTCTCCTAAGATGCAACTATAAAGGTCGAAATCATAAAAATTGATTATTTTATCGAGAACTTTACCTTTTAATTTTTGCCATCATTTTTGAATATATTGACAGGACCATAACATGCGGTTCAGGGAACCTTCTTCTCTCTTGCACTTGAAACACAAGTTAAATTGTTTCAGTCCCATTTTGAACAACCTTAGGGGAGATAGGTATGCATTATGAAGAGTTTTATATCTAATAAGCCTTAGGGTATCCAAAGGGATTAACCTGTAGATATTTTTCCATAAATTTTCCCAATCTAAAGGGTGTGTCGAGGAGTAGGTGTCCCAGAACTGAGATTTAAGAGGACTGTTCTCTGACTTTAAACTCCGATGTTAATACAGACCAGAAATTAAGTGAGGGTTTTTTTGACCTCAACTCTCCAGTCTGAGATGGTGTTAACTGCATATATAGGAGACCTGGAATTTCCAAAATGAGTTTCCAATATCAGTTCTAGCAAGTGAAAATTTAAAATGTATTTTTCAGACCACTTAATCTCTTTTGAAATATAAGAAAAGGAACCAACAGAACCATTAATCAGTAGGTTAATAAAACATTGATTAGCTAAACTGAGTAAAAAGTTGGAGCAGATGGTTCTTCCATGTAAACGGAAGTTTGGATTGTTTGAAATCAGTTGAAATACACTTTGAGCAATATTTATGTTAAAAAACTTACAAATCTGGTTATGGATTTCAAAGGAAGTTCCTATCACAGTATTCTTAAGGGGTTTTGAGATATTTTTAAGTGGACTATATAAAATAGCTTCTGGGGTAATCTTATACTTTTTGATCAATTCTTTTTCTAGTGAAACCCACCCATGGGTATACAAAAGAAGATTGTACCTCCGAAGGAACCCATTTCAAATATGTGTTTATGTGTGAGGTCATGTACTGTAGTATAGTAAAATATTTGAAACCCTTTGACCTCCTACATTTTTAGGGAGCATAAGTTTATGTAAAGAAATTTTAGGTGTAGAATTCAGCCAAATAAAGTTATTTATTAATGCATGTATTTTAGAGAACCATTTGATGGGGAGAAAAATGTTAAGCATATTAATTGGAAAAAATATCCTTGGAAAAATGTTCATCTTTACAATACTGATTCTACCCTGAAGGGAGATAGGTAAATTATTCCATCTTTTCAGGTCTTAAGTAATATTCTGGATAGCCTCCTTTAAATTTTGTTTTATTAATTGGTTTTCGTCTTTTGGTAACCGAACACCAAGATATTTGACTCTCAACACATTCCAAGATTAGCCCAAGTTAGTAATCTTCTCTTTATAAAAACAGTTTGCTAATGGCATTACTTCAGTTTTATCCTTGTTTAATTTATAATTAGAAACCCGACTATATTCCTCAAATAACTTTAAAGGCAGCTTTAATTGACTTTAAGGGATATGTAACATGTAAAAGAATATCGTCCGCGAAGGCAGACAATTTAAACAGAAATTTTGTAATAGAAATACCTTTAATATCTGTATTTAAGTTTAAATAATATACAAAGGGTTCTAGATAGAAGTTAAAAAGGGTGGGAGATAATGGACAACCTTGCCTAGTGCCTTGGTACAGTTTAAAGGGTAGAGACAACTAATTGTTACAGTTAATTCTAGCTGTTGGGTTTGAATATAAGATTTTTATCCAACTAATGAATTTTGGGGAATCAAAATTTGCTTAAAGTAGCAAATAAAAAATTCTGATGCACTCTATCAAAGGTTTTTTCCACATCCAGAGACACCAAAGCAAGAGAAAGACTGGTATGCCTGTACGTGGAAAGAATGTTAAAGATTTTTCTAAGATGATCTGAAGCTTGCCTGGTTGGCATAAAACCCACTTGGTCAAAACTGATCAATCTTTGCCAGATCTTTTTTATTCTTTGAGTCATAATGTATGTTAAAAGTTTTATATCATAATTAATTAACGGAATTGGGTGATAATTATTTGCTTTCTGTTTTAATTTGTTGGGTTTAAGAAGAAGAATTATAAGAGCTTCCAGAACAGTTCTCCAAAATACCCTCTGTTAAAATAAAATCAAATATTTGTTCCAATATAGGGATTAAAGGGCTCTTAAATGCTTTATAAAAATTGGATGTGAGGCCATCTGGCCCCAGAGCATTATTTATTTATTTATTTATTTAAGGGTTTGGAGAAGACCTTTGAGCACAAGCTCTTTTGCAAAGGTTCCACATCAGGTTTAGCATCATTTATAGTAAAATATTTTATAGCCTCTTCAATTTCATTAGATCTGTTGGGGAGTGGCTACTTTCTAATCATTCTGATAAATTCTAATGAAGCAGTAGAGAGCTGTGTTCATGTGGCATCGGTGTTGCCACTGTCCTTTTCCTTTCAAGCGATTTGAGTGTTGTCCTGGTCAGTGTTAGGTGGGTGGGGAATTGTAGTGTTGTAGGTGGTTTGGATGTTCACACAGCACACAAAACCACCAACACTGCTCCACAATCCCAGGGAAAGAGGAATCATAGTAGCAATGGAAAATTGCCAAAATTGTAAGGTTCACATGTGGGCAGGTGCACTGCATGCCACTGTGAGTCACTGACAATGGCTCACAGTCAGTCACATGAATGAGTCTTTATACAAACATACGAACATATGAAATTGCCAGCAGATACAGGCCAAATGGTCTATCTAGTTTGCTCGAGTGTGCAGCACTTCAGCCCATGAGACTGCAGCTTCCCCCTCCCATTAACTCTTCCTTCCCCCAGTTGCCCCCCAGTATGTACTTTCCCCTTGAATTTGTCCCACCTCCTCTTAAAGCATCCCACTGTCTGCACTGATACGAGTTGCTCAGGCACTGCATTCCACCCTGTTACCACTCTTTCAGTGGAGTAGTGTCTCCTTCTTTCCCTCCTGAATCTGACCCCCCTTAACTTCAGGGAGTGCCCTCTGGTATCTATTCCATTCTGGAGAGTGAATCCACCCTGGAAGCCTACTCTGTTCATCCCCTTCAGGTACCTGAAGGTCTCGATCATGTCCCCTCTCTCTCTTCTATCCCACAGGGTATACATGTTGAGCTCTTTTAGACTTTCCTCGTAAGTTCTATCCCCCAACCCCTGGATCATCTTTGTTGCTCTTTGCTGCACTGCCTCCAGTAGTTTGATATCCCTTTCAAGTATGGGTGCCAGAACTGCATGCAGTACTCCAAGTGCAGCTTCACCAGGAACCTGTATAGGGGCAATATGACTTTGCTACATCTGGATGTAACCCCCTTGCTGTGCATCCTAGCATCCTGTTAGCCTTAGCTGCTGTCTTCCTACACTGGGCTGAGTGGTTTAATTCCCTGGTCACCAGCACCCCCAGATTCTTCTTCTCGTTGGATGTGGACAGTTTGATACCATCCATCCAGTAGCAGTATCCTGGGTTTTTGGCTCTGAAATGCATCACCTTGCATTTCTTGGCATTGAACCCAAGCTGCCAGGTGTGTGACCACTCTTCGAGTCTTACCAAGTCCTCCTGCAGTAATTTGCCACCCTCTTCTCCATCCACCTCAGCACAGATCTTGGTGTCATCGGCAAAGAGGCTGATCTTATTCTTGATCCCAACTGCTATGTCTGCAATGAAAATGTTAAACAGGACTGGTCCCAGTAATTATCTCTGTGGGAAACCACTAGTCACTGCCCTGGGCTCTGATGCTTCTCCCCCCACAACTACCCTCTGCTGCCTGTCTCTCAGCCAGTTTCTACCCATCGGGCTAGCTTCCACCCTATACCAAGACTCCTCAACTTGCAGGTTAACCTTCCATGTGGCACTGAATCAAAGGCCTTGCTGAAATCTGGGTAGACTACATCTATCGCCTGGCCCTTGTCCCGTGCTCTAATGACCCAGTCTAAAAAATCAACCAAGTTTGTCTCACAGGATCTGCCAGCGATGTCCCATGCTGTCTGTCATCTTGAAGATAATTACCCGCAAGAAACTGCACCAGCCTTTCTTTGAGGATAGATTCCATCAGTTTCCCCACAATTGCTGTGAGGTTCTCTGGTCTGTAGTTCTCTGGTTTGTCCTTGAGCCCATTTCTGTGGAGAGGTACCACGTGTGCCTTCTTCCAATCTCTGGGCACACATCCCATGTTTAGTGAGGTGTTGAACAGATCTGCCAGTGGCTCTGCCAGAACCTCTGCCAGCTCCCTTAGCACCCTGGGATGTACCCAATCTGGCCCAGGTGCCTTGTCTACCATCAGGGACCTAAGGCCCTCCAGCACCCTTTCCACCATGATGACCTTGTCTGTGGTTGTCTAACCCCCATGCCCGTGCCCGCTTTCCCTGCAGGAATGGGTCCATCCCTCTCCCTTGTGAACATTGAACAAAACTACTCATTAAGTACTTCTGCCTTCTCGGCCCCCTTGTCTACCCACCCACTGCCTTTTCTGATCCTATTTGATCCTTGCACTTCCTCTTTTCCCCTGATATACCTGAAGAAATCCTTTTCTCCTTCCTTAAATCCCCTGTACTAATGTCCTTTCCCTGGCTGCCTCTGCAATCTTGACTGCTCTGCTCACTTCTCTGGACTTTCTCACATTGTTCTCCCTATTCTCTGCCCTTTTGGTTCTCTTGTAGGTTCGGAAGGCCCTTCTCTTATCCCTCACCTTTTCCATCTCATCTTTAGTCATCCAGCTTGGATGCTTGGTCCTTGATTTCTTTTGCTGGCTCTTGACACAAGCCTTAGTGGATTCAATCAGCCCTAGTTTTATGATCACCCATTTCTGCTGTGTGTCCATGTCAGGTTGGATGACGTCTATGTGTGATCTCATTAATTGCCCTATCCTGCCAAGGTCTGCCTTTCTGAAGTCCAAGATCTTTGTTTTTGTATTGTGGCTCTCTCTACCCAAACTGATAGAGAACCACACTGTGTGGTGATCGCTGCCAGCCAGTGGTTCCTCCACCCTTACATCTGTGACCTGTTCACCATCTGCCAGCACCAGTTCTAGAATATTTTCTTCCCTTGCTGGCACAGTCACCCTTTGGGTCAGGAAGCCATCCTGGATTGCTTCCAGGAGGATCTGCTCCCTGGCACATGTGGTGGCTGGGATGCTCCAATCCACCCCTTCAATAGCCTGCAGTACATGCTAGAATTTTTTATAAACTCTGACTTTTGTTCATTGGTCCCTCTCTATCCTCCTGGGGCTAAGTACAGTTACATGGGACAGTAGGACTGTACTGAGCCCCATGAGAACAGTGGGACCAGCAAACATCTGATCCAAGCATATACAACGTCTAAAATGCACTGCAGGCCATTGAATCTCCCAGTGCTTCAGCCCTACTTTGGTGTCAGCTGCTGGGGATCATGGGATTTCTGATTAAAGCAAGTGTGAGCTTAGAAGTCACAAAATCAACTGGATATAATCTGCTATACTTCAGTAAACAAGTTAAAAAAAATGTTTTTGCCCACCAAGTGCAGATTGGGACCAGTCCCACACCTGGGTGTGAAGTTCTTAGTGCTGACTGTTTCCCCTTTAAAGAACTGCCCAAAACACTGACCAAACAGACACTGCCCAAAACACAGACTAAAAAGACCATACCTCTGCCTATCCACTTTAAGTATTAACTGATAGACCTTATTTGGTGGAGGATAGCTGTTCTGTTCTCTTGTCTGTCTGGTGTAAAATAGGTGATGTACATGAGGAACTTCAGGAAGGAAAAAAATTAAAACAAACAGGGGTCTGGCAAAGCTTACTTCTTGAGTGGTCAAAACATGGAAACGTGCAGGAAATATAATGTAGGATATCCCATCCACAGTTACTAAGGAGATGTAGATACTCCAGTGGCAAGTTATTCAACTTATAAGAAAAAAGTAGCTACTCAGTCATGACTGAATAATCAAAAGTTTTTGAATTGTGTAACTACATACATTATGAGAGGTTACCAGATGGGCTTGCTGTTTTATGGCTTAGGTGCCACTTTTTCTCAAAAGTACAGTAGCCCTGACTTTTTTGAATTGCCATTACATATTCTTTTGAATATGATTCTATTGATTAATTTGACATTACCCTTATGTGATGTTTTGATTCTGTTTATTTGTTTACTTATCTCTTCTTTGGGATTATTGAGATTTTCTCTGTTTTCTTATGGCTTTCAGGACTGTGGTGCTAACAAGCATATGGAAACGTCATAGGAAACATACAAAAACCTGTGTAATCCCATATATATGATGCCAACAAATAAACAGAACCGGAAACACTGCAGAAGGGTGACAGGAATACCTGAATCACATTTACAAGGCTATGTAATGGGAATTTAAAGAACAGGACTACAGTGCCACAGAATGTGCCACCTAGGCCATGAAACATTAGGCCCACCTGGTAACCTGTAGCAGGTAAAAAGGCAGAACCAGTCCATGTACCAGCACTCCTACTCTCTATATCAAATGTATATTTCATTACATCATCATAATAACACCAGACAATATTCCAAATATTACAAAACCTGACTGCAAGAGTTCAATACCACATTTCCAGCACCCATCTTGTTGGGTATAAGCAGACACCAGAGCACCTCACTGACCTTCAGCATGTATTCTACCTGCTAATGTTTTGATATCCATTGACATCTTCTTCAAAGCAGCCAGGAAGGTATCCATGGATACTGAAATGTGTGCATGAGGCATGCCCACCAGAGATCAGGTAGGTGCTCTTCCATCCACTCATACATGGCCCTGGAAATAGGTGTCTGAAATGTGGTATAGAACTCTTGCAATCAAGTTTTAAGATGTTTGCAATGTTGCCTGGTGCTGCTATGATGATATACTCAAATACACATTTGATACAGAGAGAAGAGCGGTTGGCTCATTAATTGGTTCGGTGGAGCCTTTCACCTGCTATGGACTGACATTTACCTATAACACATACAGGCTATATACTCCAGTTGTATCTTTAACAATATACCATGACAGGGTGTGGGTGATGGCAGGATTTACCCACGCCTGGTGTGGTGGTTTGCTCATGAGGCTGCAGGCCGAGTGAGGAAACCACACGAGGCGTGGGTAAATCCTGCCATCACCCACACCCTTCTGTGGTATATTGCGATTATACAATGAACAGAATAAAGGAAAGATTGCTTCCACAGACAAAAAATTGTTCTGGGTTGCTAGGGATTGCAAATGTAAGGCTGCTGTCAGCAGTTTCTGTGTTTTTTTATTAGTATGTCTTACCTGAGGCAAGTTTATGGTTTTTTTTGTAGCAGTATCTGTTAGTTGAGGCAAGTGTCATGTAAGTAGTTTCATTCAGTGGGCTCAGAATGGAGGCAGTTGCTTTAGCATGAACTGCATTTTTTTATTGAAAGAGGAGAGAGAGAGAGAGTGTGACAGCAGTGTGTTTTTTCTAAGTGAATATTATCAGGATGGCTCCTTGTTTACTTTTTACATTTTCGTCCATTCTCTGATGCCTGTGTTCTGCATGGCAACTGCCGCAGATTTCTGTTGTGGACCTGTTGAGTGAAGTGCTGAAGGCTGTGAGTGATGAGAGAGGGAGAGACTCTGAAGCAGCACAGATATAGCATGCTGTTTTTTCGTAAAAGCGATTTTTTAAAACGGGGCAGTAGGAGACAGTTAAGTATTCTAAAAGGTATTATTTTATTTATTTGCAGCTTGTTTTGGGACTCGGGCTTTAGCGTCAGTGACTGAAGGAGCAGTTAATTTTAAATTCCATGGTTAGCGGGTGGATCAGTATGGCAGCTGCTTTCTTTTGATGTTTGCCATTGGAGTGATATAGGTAAAGGGGTGACTGGCTGACTGGCACTTCATCCCATGAGGCGATGGCATGATTTACAAGTTGTAAATCTTGCCAGCCAGCCAATCACAAGTCAGTATTGTTGATGCCATTGTATAATTGAAAATGAAGGTGAGCTCTGAATTTTGTGCATCATTTTTGGATCCATCTGTTAATCTGTCATCTAGTGACTCAATAAAACATTTTGATTATTTTGTAGTGTAGGAATAGACTCTTTTATTCTTTTAAAATGTATAAATGGAATGAGAAACTTCACCATATTAAGCAAGGAATAAGACATGACAGAGCAGATATCTAACCATAGGAACATGCCTAGTGGTTAATGTACTGCGGGCACTTAAACACTGTGACGCATGTTACTACAGTATAATATCTGCTTTGGAATGTTTTATTCTTTATAATAATACTATTAATAATAATAAATTGATATTTTTATAGCTAGCACCAGTGGAGTATATCTTGTATGGTAATGTCACTTTAAAGAAAGTTCTCTCAGACTTGCTTCCTTCTCACATAATATCGCATAATGAGTTTGTCCTATAGTGTGAGTTCAGCTTGCATTCTGTGACCAGAGGAAAATATATACCGCTTTCAGGCATGTTAAGCATCAATTCAGTGCTTTGAGGATCTAAAAGCTTATTCTGTAGGTGATAAGTTTTCAGTGAGTTTTAATTGCATTTGTGAGTGTTTGTGGTGTTGTGTTTGTTGTATGTTAGTTGTTCCCTCTATGTATTTGAAATATACAGGTATAGTGGCTCTGTTTATATTAGATAGTTGTTTCTTTTTACAGTGTCATTTTTGTGCTGTGTGGCTTGGCAATATTAAATTTTGTGAATGTCAGATTTTATTAGTGATTTGTTGTTTCCTTTGTTTGGGTGGGGACATGTGTGACGTGATTGGATGCATACTGATTTTTGACAGCTGTGCTACACTAAAAATAATATACTGTACTACAGAATATGTTCATTCCATTTAAAGTTCACTCTTTCATCTATGGCAACACATTCACATCCATTAATTTTAGTGCTCTGCCTAGCAGCTGTAATTGAACACCATTGTAATCATAATGTTTTTTATTATACAATGGCAAGAAAAAAATACTAGATTCTGATTGGTTGGTACAGTCCTTCATACGAACATACGAATTGCCAGCAGAAACAGGCCACATGGTCTGTCAAGTCTGCTTGATTGTGCAGCTAGCCCCTCAGCATGCAACTGCCCCACCCTTCCCCCTCCTTCCCGACCTTTGCCCCCTCACTTTAACAGTGAAATTATCCCAGCACAACCTCACTGTATGAAGGTCCAGCACACATGACCACATGACAACCTCCTGAATCATGCCTCCCCTGCACAGGTTAGGGACTCTCGGACTTCCGCTCTACATCACTTCATTCCTGCTCTGGCCTCCCCTTCCCCGATATAAAAGTTTCATTCTTTTCTGTCTTCTGCTCTCCTCACTAGCACCTATATTAAAAAAAATAGCAAATGCCTATAACAGCAAAACATTTTTTTATACAAAACAGTTCCCACCAGAAAGTCCCGTAACTTCATGGAAGTACTAACAACGCAGTGCGTACACACAAGGCAGCCACGTTCATCCACCTGCAGTTCAGAAGTGCAGAAAATACTCAGAAATGAAAACAAAACCATACCTACACCTGTAATTGGCTTTGTTCTCAAGGATCATAACAGCACTGCGGCAATTCTGGTACCAGTTTCTGGGGTGAACCAGTGAGTGAACAGCCAGAAGTTTAAACAGTCACCCCGCGGCTGCTTTCTTGATGCTCGCTCACTGTCCAGCTAATTTTCTTCTCCTTTTTTTTTCTTTAAAACTCCACACAAACCCAGTCTCAGAGAAAAATGTCACACTTTCCTACCTCCACCCTTGTGATAGTAGGTCAACCATCTTAACAGCGCGGTAGGGGTGCCAGTCTCTGAATCCAAGTCCCAACCAGCATCAGCAGGGAGATGCAATAAAGCAAACAGAAATGCAGAGAAACACACAGTGAAAACTGCCAGAAAACAAAATAAAACACTCCGCTGCATCAGGGCACATAAAAAACATTACAGCAGTAAGAGCGGTCCTCACAGGGAGTGCAGAGTCACAGCAAAAATATAGCAGATCCACTTATTGGCTGTAAATCAGCACTATATTTTTAAAGCATATCTATGCATTAAAAAATGACAAATTTAGTTTAAATGTACTTCTTCATGTTTTTTTAAATTTGTTTTACAAGGGAGCCATTGTGTAATAGCAATAATGCACTCCAGGATGTGGGCTGTGCTAGGATAACCACACATCTCGAGTGTTGGATGCACTCGGCCTGCAGCCTCATGCCCAACCACCTGAGGCATGAGGTTATCCCAGAATAACCTACACTCTGTTGTGCATTATTGCTTAATTTTACTGTCCTTTTAATTTTGCAATTTTTCTAGGTCAGTGAACATAGTGACTACTAAAGGACAGTAAATATTACCTGTAGTATATTCATTTTCTTGTTATACTTCAAATAGCATGCCTTTGAGAGGCTGTTACTTATAGGATAGAACTTCCCCATGTGATCACTTTTTGTCTATAAGGAGATTGAATTAATTGGTAACTCTTGCAGGTCATCTTACCCTCTGTCCTTCACCTATGGGCAGTTTAACAGGTTAGTCCATGCTTGTATCTTATTCTCTTCATAATGCAGAGCCTGTAGAGTGTTATACCCATATTATTCATTAGGGATGTGCGAAAAAAAATTTTCACCTCTGGAATTTTGGTGAAAGTGTGAATTTTGCTTCCGCGAAAGTTTAGAACTCATTTTCAGAACTTTTGCAGAAATTCCACCTTAAAACTGCAGAAAAAATATACAAACTGCGGGTTAATTTATTAAACTGTTGAAAAAATGTACAGAAAGGATCACTGCCAGTGGTCAGTTCTGAGGCTTTTTTTAACTGCAGTTTAATTTATTAATCCACCCCCCACTGATCAGGGGTCCCAGTAAATACTCTCAATCCCTTCTATGGACCCTCCTGGTTTCTAGTGCCCCCCCCACCCACCAATCGTGGCCCAAAAACATTTTGTTTGCCTGATGTCTAGCAGACCACCCTCCCTATCCTGGATTTCTTAATCCACAAATAAACAGCCAGCAGTCCACCAACTCATCCCCCTCTATTCCCAGTATTCGGTGTCTAGTGGATCTCCCCATCTCTGATCCCTTATAAAAAAAATAATCCCAGTTCCCTGGTGTCTATTGGACCCCCCCCCAACCACCACCCTGACAGTTAATCTGCCACCACCCCACCCCTCCCACCCTACCCCTAGCAGGCCACAGAGCGCAGCATTCCTTTCTTCTCCACTACCAGTGGCCCACTGAACTGTCAATGAATGACTGCATGGTTGTACAAGCAGGTGTTCATTCACTGACAGTTCATTAAACTGTGAATAGAATAAATTCCGCAGTTTATATGCATTTTTCCACAGTTCACAAAATAAGTCTGCAGAACTTGGCAAAAATCCATGGAAAATCCCAGTTATGCCGATTGTGAAAGTTCCGCAGTTTCTGCAAAATTTCACGGAAGTTCCACTAAAGTGAAATTCATAACTTTCACTCGCCTCTGTTATTCAGTATATGACATGAAAACCTGAACAGGTTTGGGATACAGCAAATGCAAAGCATTACTCACCTTGATAAGCATGATGTCATTCCAGTATAAAGGATTTCTGATATAATTAGGATGTAGAAAAACCTGTGACACATTGTACTGTTGTTCATTTCCTTCTGGTAAATTCAGTGTGTGTTCTCCTAAAACAACTGTGATAAGTGCCGGTCTATGGAAAAGAAACCATGTGAAACAATTATGCCAGTGGTACTATGCAGCAAGTTTCAACAATTGTTTGCCTTTTGATTCTGCATTGGCAGAGTGGAGGTTTTAAAACCTCTTAGCAAGTTACAAGGTGTAGTTAAAGAATAACAAACGTGGCTGCTTGCAACCACTGTGACATTCAAATGTTTACAATTAACACACTGGAAATCCTCAAATGTACCTGAAATTGAAAATTGATTTTGGAATCATAGCTCAGTGATGGAGCTGTGTACAGTAGATGGTGAAATGCAGAATTCCATACGAACATACAAAATTTGCCAGCAGATAAATGCCTAGAGGTCTATCAAGTCTGCTTGAATGTGCAGCTATCACCCCTTATTCTGCAGCTGCCCCTCCTTTCCACCTTCCCCTTCATTGACCCTCCCCCTTGTCCTGTCCCATCCCCTTTTGAAGCAGTCCACTGCTCTACTCGATTCCACTTCTGCAGGTAACGCATTCCACCCAGCCACCACCCTCTCTCTAAAAAAGTATCTCCTCATCTCCCTCCTGAACCTTCCTCCCTCCCTCCAGTCTCATATCATAGGCCCCTGGTGTCCCTCCCCTCCTTACTTTGAACTGCCCCTCTGTACCTGTCTTGTTTATTCCTTTCATGTACTTAAAGGTTTCAATCATGTATACCCTTGAGGAAAGGAGGGAGAGAGGGACATGATAGAAACGTTTAAGTACCTCAGTGGAATCAACAAAGTCCAAGAGGGTAGCATCTTTCAGAAAAAGAGATGTGCAAGAACAAGGGGACACAATTTGAAGATAGAGGGGGGACGGCTCAGGGGCCATGTGAGGAAGTATTTTTCACAGAGAGGGTAGTGGATGCATGGAACAGCCTTTCTGAGGTGGTGGTGGGGTCTAAAACTGTGGGAGAATTCAAGAATGCATGGGACAGACATAAGGCAATTTTTGTGGGGGGTAGGAAGAAATAGGCTGTTGGTTAAATAGGATCTGCAGCTTATCCTCTAGGTAGGGAAATGGGTAGACTAGGTGGGCCAAGCGGTCCTTATCTGCCGTCAAAGTCTATGTTTCTATGTTTCTGCCCCCCCATCTCTCCTCTCCTCCAGTGAGTACATGTTCAACTCTCTCAGCCTCCTCTTGTATGATAAGTCCCCCAGCCCCTTGGTCATCTTTATCACCCTGTGCTGCACCCCCTCCAGTAACTTAATGTCCCTCTTCAGATACGGGCGCCAGTACTACACGCAGTACTCCAGGTACAGTCTAAATAATGACCTATACAGTGGCAGAATCACCTCCTCCCTCCCTGAGGATATACCCCTTGCAATACAACCCAGCATTTTGTTGGCCTTTGCAGCTGCCTTCCTACATTGTGCTGAGTTGTCCATTGACCCTGTAATGAGCACTCCCAGAGCCTTCTCCTCCTCTGTCTGGGCTAGCTGCACTCCCCCCAGCTGGTAACTCCTCCTTGGGTTCTTCATCCCAAAATGCAGCACCTTGCACTTTTTGGCATTAAATCCCAGCTGCCGGGTGTCTGACCAGGTTTCAAGATTTGCCAGATCATTCTGCAACCCCTGCCACCCCCCTAGGTCATCCACCACCGCTCCTGCCTTGGTATCATCAGCAAACAGACTGATCTTGCTCTTGATGTCCAATGATATGTCTGCAATGAATATCCCAAACAACACTGGTCCCAACACCAAGCCCTGTGGAACACCGCTCATCACTACCCTTGGGTGTGAGAGCTCCCCACCCACCACCACCCCTCTCTGTTGCCTTCCTTGAAGCCAGTTCCCTACCCATCTCACCAGCTTTGCACCCGCCCCATGCCTTCTAACTTACTTCCCAGCCTTCCATGCGGCACCAAGTTGAATGCCTTACTGAAGTCCAGATACAGGACATCCACTGCATGGCCCCTGTCCAGTTGCCTGGTTACCCAGTCATAGAACTCTACCAGGTTGGTTTGGCAGGATCTGCCATGTATGAAGCCATGCTGTCTGCTGTCCTGTAGTCCTTTGGCCTCTAGGAGGGCCACCAGCCTCTCCTTCAGGATAGTCTCCATTAGCTTACCCATGATGGATGTGAGGCTCACTGGTCTGTAGTTTCCCGGTTCATCCTTGGGGCCACTCTTGTGGAAGGACACCACATGAGCCATCCTCCAGTCCTGAAGTACACACCCCAAATGTAGTGAGGCATTAAATAGGTCTGCCAAAGGTCCCGCAAGAACCTCTGCCAGTTCCTTCAGTACCCTGGGGTGGATGCCATCTGGGCCTGGCGCCTTGTCCGCCCTCAGTGCCTTCAAACCCTCCCAAACTCTGCCCTCCATGATTTCCCCATCTGTCACCCCTTCCCCTGTTTCTGCAATTCCTCCCCCCTTAGGTGTCACCCCCCTCTTCTCCTTAGTAAATACTGAGCAGAAGTAATCATTTAGTGCTTCTGCCTTATCGCACCCTGCTTCCACCCAATCCTCCTCCTTCCAAATCCTTACTATGTGGTCCTTACAGCTCCTTTTCTCCCTGATGTACCTAAAGAAGTCCTTCTCCCCCTTATTAATGCCTTGTGCCAGCCTGAGTTCCATAGATGCCTTGGCTCCTCTCACTGCCCTTGTCACCTCCTTCGATTTCATCAAGTACTCCTCCCTGTCCTCTCCCCTTCCTGTTTTCTTGTACCTCCTAAAGGCAGCTGTTTTCCTCCTTACCTTTTCCATGACCTCCCTACTCAACCAGCTTGGTTTCCTAGTCCTAGCATCTTGCTCTGGGCCTTGCAGCAGTTTTTTGTTGCCTCCACTATTACCAGCTTTATGAGTTCCCACCTCTGGTTAGTGTCCACACTAGATTGAATTCTGGCCAGGTACCCTTTTAAAACTTCCCCCGTCCTCCCAAAGTTGGTCCTCCTGAAGTCCAGCACTCTTGTGCCAAATTCCACTCCTTCCTTGCCCATATCCAATGTGAGCCATACTGAGTGGTGGTCACTCCCTGACAGCGGTTCCTCCACTGTAAGTTCTCTCACAAAGTCCCCATTTCCCATTTTCCACTGGCATAATTAATGAGGAATGTCCATTCCACTTCTGAAATGCTTTTTGGAATATCTTTTAAAAATTGCACAGAGTTCAGAAAAGCATTTTTTCTTTTCTTACACATGTCCAGATGCATGTGCCGACTGAACAATGAAACTATTATGGCAAAATACCCCATAGCGACAATTTTGATAGGTTTCGAAATTGTCACTGTGGGGGACCTGAGGGTGAAATTTCACCCTTTTGCCATGTGTCACCACTCCCTTCAAATCAACTCTGACTCGGAGCTGATAATCCTTAGAAGTGGGGGAGTGGGGGGATGGTGCAGCCCCCACATGGGGGGTTCAAGGGTGCAGTCCCCAAGAGAAACACTCCAATGTCAAACAGGTGAAATTTCACCTATCTGGCATTGGGGCTCTTGCTTTACCAAACTTCAACAATGATGTTGTTGATTCAGCATAGGTAAACCATTCAGATGGACATCTCACTCATTAATTAGGTGGATGTATCCATACAGAAAGACAAGATGCTGCAAGGCAATTTTATTTTTATGGCACTCAGTCCCAGAGGCTGGAGTGCCTTACATGAATAAACACAGCATAAATAAAAACAGAATAATCATCAGGCACAAAGTTTATACAAAATTAACAGACGTGTTTTCAGTTACCTTTTGAAAGTGTTGACCAAGGGGTCTCCTCTAATCTTGGGGAGTAGTGCATTTCAAAGTCTCAGTGCAGCAATCCCAAACATACAATCACCCAAATATTTAAGGTGAGATTTATGTGTAATGAGGAAACCCATGCAGGGTCTTGTAGGTCAACAAACACACTTTGAAGCTTATGCACTGCTGAATTGGCAGCCAGTGCAGCTCACGGAGTACTGGCAGGATATGCTCAGACCATGAAGTCCCAGCAATTAGCTGCACTGCTGCATTCTGCACAAGCTGTATGTGATGCACCAGCCTCATGGAGAGCCCTAGGTAAAAAGCATTGCTGTAGTCCAATCTTGATGTGAATAAGGCATGCACCAGGGTCACTAAATCAGCAGGTGCTTGAAAGGGTTGATCCAGGCGATGCTTCACAAATGGAAAAAGTCACTGCAGACAACTGCTAATGCCTGATGTTCTAGCGTCAGCTTGAAGTCCACAACGAACCCAAGATTCCTCATCCTATCCACAGCTCCAAGCAGGGTACTATTCAAAGAAGGCAAAGTGACACCATGGCCATTCATTGCTCACCCACACTGGTCCGGTTCCACGAGCAGCACCTCCATCTTTGTGGAATTCAGTCTAAGCCAGCTGGTGACCATCAAGTCTTCATGATGTGCTATCATCTTTACCAATATCGTTTTTCCCCTAATGGAGTAGGGCTTTTCCTACCTCTTTATGTCACAAGAATAAGATATAATTGAAAAGCAATTACTGTTAAGAAGGGACACTGTCAGCCTTTTTTGTATTATATTTTTTTTAGCTGAAAATCCATATTTTATGATTGATTATCTTCTCTAAATTAATTGATGTTGCTGGTTGTTAGATTTGCTTCCTTGCTGACTAAAACTGAAATGCATGCTAATGGTGTAATTATACTCAACCTCATTTTGTTTCTTATCCTTAATTTACTCATATTGCATACTTCCTGAACATTAGTAAACCCCCAAACAGTGCAGCCACTCATCATACAAAACTCTCCTCCCCTCCCACTGCATTATGAGTGGCTAGACTGTGTTTGAGGTGTTCCCATGTTCAGGAAAGATGCAGTGAGAGATGATCAAGGACTGTAAATAAACATGTTTTTGTGTGGCAATACCAGTATGGTGGGCAGTCTGTTTTTCACTTTTAAAAACAAAACAAAAAACAAACAGCATCAAACATAAAGTGACATCAGCAACTTCTACAGAGGGTGAGCTCTTATGAAATTTGATTATTGAGCTAGAGACACTTTGAGGCATCAGGTCTGACAGTGTCCCTTTAGAAAATGTATGGAATTGACTCCAGGTTTTAGTAAATTTATGTTGCTCCTTCCTTACAAGATAGTGAATCATTTTAAGTTTAAAACCATTAGCTAATAGGTTCAGCCATTCTTCATGTACAAGTGTTATCTGGTCTTTCTAGTAAAATAAAATTACTTTTTTTGCAACTAATAATGATAAAAATATGTCATTCACTGGTTCTAGTATGCCACTGAGTGGCCTGCTTAGAAGAGCTCTACTAGGGTCAAAGGAAATGTCAATGCCGTTTATTTTGTGAATACTTTGCTACAGAAAGTATTGAGCAGTAGGCTGTCAGCAAACATATGAAGAAATGAACATTGTCATCCAGACAACTTGGACATCTGTCAGACTGCCTGATTGAACTTATTCAGTCTCAAAAGCATGTAATAAGTCTAATAGTTCAGGTTAAACTGAATTTGCTTTGGTTGCTGTAATCTTCACCCCAGTATCATGTTGGTTGATAAAATGTTCCTGTTTCTTCCATGAAAGGGGAGACCAAAATCCTTTTCCCACACTGTATTCATGCTGTCTGAGCATTGTGCCTTGTTACTGTTGAGAAGGGTGCATATTTTGGGTATTATGCTTTTCCTGTTTTCAAATTCTGAAAATCGTTTCTATCTTTGAATAGTTTGGTACATCTTTTTTCCGTTTTGACATGTAAAAAGTCTCTCATCCTGAAATAATTTAGGGTTGTCCCACACGATAAATCAAATTCCAGTTCTTTGTACGAGCTCCGCATATTCTTGCTAAAAAAGTGTTATACTTGTTCTAGGCCCCTTATACAGTAATGTTTGAAAGCTGTGTTTTTTATAGAAAGTGAAAAGTCACAGTTTGCATATATCAGGGTGAAGTGAGAGAGCACATTATTTTCTCCCCATACCTTCATTGCTACCTGACATTTTTTGCACGTATCCGGCAAACTATTTCTAATATGGAACTATAACCTAGACTGGCTCTCCCCTGTGCCCAAACTGCCACATCCAAATTAGAGGCTTTTAACCTCTCCCAATTTATTACCGAGCCCACCCATTGTAGTCCTTGCTCAGCAAACCACTCCCTGATTGATTAGATCCTCACTTCCTATCAATGTAGAATTTCCTCTGCTGGTGTATTGGACACAGCCCTAAGTAACCACTGTATTACACACTGCACCAGAAAAATTCAGCCTCCAAAATCAACCCCTAAATACATCATTACTCATCCTCTAAATTCACTAAAAAACAGCTCTCTCCTGCGTGACCTAATTCATTTAGACTGGGACCCTCTGTACTCTGCATCTGACATCAACTTAGCCCTGTCCACCTTCTTACATACTTTCAATAAGGTCTGGCACTCCCACCCCCCCCCAGGCTAGGGTCAAAAAGTACCATAACTCATGGATTTCCAGCACATTAATTGCCCTTTGTAAAGCTCGTGACAAGGCCTGGTTCCTATTTAAAACAACACAAACACCTTAATCTAGACAGGCATATAACTTTGCCAGAAATGCCTGCACCAAGGCTATAAGACAAGTCAAAGCTGAATACTTTAAATCCTGTTTAAACACTACCCATCCTACCTCCTTCTGGAAGGTGGTCCACTCCCTTATTGTCCCTTCCTCCCAGACCACCACTCCAACTCTCAAGCATAATGACCAAACAATTTATGACCCTGTCAAAATTGTGGGAACCTTAAACAACTTCTTCACCACCTGTGCCCTTCCTGACCTGACCTCCCCCCGGGCACTCATGCAGCCCCCTAAACTCTACCCAAAACAATTTCCTCCTCTCTCCCACCTCACTGGAAGAAGTCCTTAATGTCCTCTACTCCTTGAACATCTCATAATCCAGCCCTGATAGTATGCACTCCAAACTTCTGCATATTGTATAACTGCACCTGAAACTGGTTCCCTTTACTTACCTACTAAACTTGTCCTCCTCTGGCAGTGTCCCCTAAATTTGGAAACTTACTTACATCATCCCTCACTACAAGGAAAGTGACCCCTCAGTACCTGGAAACTACTGCCCAATCTCCCTCCTCCTATCTCTTGTCAAACTGCAAGAAGCTCTTGTCCAGTTCAGACTGACTAGCTTTCTCATGTCCACAAATTTCCTCTCCCCATATCACTCTTAGTTCAGAAAGCACCACTCCACCATATTCTCCCTCCTTCATATCACCGGACACATCCAGTCCACCGCTGACCAAGGCCAACTAACTGCTGCAATCTTCATTGATCTGGCAAATGCCTTTGATTCTGTTTCCCACCCCCTGCTCCTTGACAAACTCAAGATAGCTGGACCTGCCCCTCCTGAAATTCAGTGGTTTGAATCATACTTTGAAAATAGGCTCCAGTCAGTCAGGATTGCAGACTCCACCTGCCCCCTTCTCCCCATACTAGCTGGTGTCCCCCAGGGCTTGATTTTAGGCTCCATTCTATTCTCTCTATTTATTAATTACCTTCCATCTGTTTGCTCAAGATCCCTCATCCACATGTATGCAAACAACACCATCCCTTTCATGTCTTGCCCAGTTCTAAACAAAGTTCAATCATGATTGCAACATGATTATCTCAACATGCAATTTTGGCTTCATGCAAACCATCTCAAAATAAACTCATCCTAAACTGTTTCTATGACTTTCAGGACTGCTCAAAAACTCATGAGACTATCCTGTCTGCCTCCTATTGCCTCCCTAGATGAGACAAAATCAAGCAGTGTCTCTATGTATAAATATCTAGGAGTATGGCTCAACCCCCAGTTAAACTTCTTGAATCACATCAATGCCATCACATTGAAGCTCTCTCTTATGCTGGGCCTACTATACAGAAATCATGATGCTATCCCACTATAAATAAAAAAGAACACAATCCTGGAAGCTTGGGTTCAGCAGTTTGGTAATGAAAATATCTTTCTGAATGAATGGAATATACAATAACTTAGACATCCAATCAAATAACTTAGTAGGAGTTTCCTGATATAGTTGATGATCTCCGTGCAGCTCAGTTAGGTATTCAAGATTAGCATCTGGGATTTGTTTATAACAGATTCCTTCTTTCCTTGGAACTTGATTCCAAGGTGTATTATTCCCCATACCCATCTGTAACGAAAGAGTGGGTTCCTCTGTGTCCACACACTTCCTCAATTACATATGTCTGTCTCCAATGTTCAAATTTTCTCTACATGTGGAAAAGAATAAAGTGCCTGTGCTGTTTCAGTGGCTTCTGGAAGGGAGCTATGTGGGGTTTCCACTACCTTGCTAGGGTCAATTACATTACTATGTGCAGTTTCTGCATTCACTGCGTGAGCACTAGCTGGATCATTATTTGTCTGGGTTCTCACCTCTGGTATAGCGAGGGCTGATTCCTGGGATAAGCTGTTCCTCTCGTTGAGACCATTATTGGTTAAGCTATGTCTTTTTTGGTTTTACTTTTGTCCCCAGAGATTTTATTTGATTCTATCACCTTCCTGTCATGAAAAAAGCTGGGGGAGATTCACCTGTATAGCTTTGTTTGCTTTATTGGAGCTGGCGGTCTCATCCCTTACTCTGAAACTGAAACTTGCTTTGGAAAATCCTTCCTCAAATGATCCAGTGTAACTTTATTACAAAATGCATCTCTCCGAAGGTGTGCAAGTTCCTTCTTCAGTACACACAAATTTTCTCATATGACTGTATTTGTGTAATATGGATTTTTGATTATCTCAAGCATCTGCTTGAGCAAGAGGTGAAATCCCCCTTGTTTGTGAAAACCTCTTTGTCATAGACTATTTCAGTCTCCCACAATGTGTGTTTTATGTTTAGGGATGTTGTGCTATGTTAATTGCTTGTAGGAGAAAACTTTAATGAAGATGTATAGCTGGTTGGATATCTGGTGTTAGCTGTCATTATCCTATGATCATCTGCCAGCTTCTTTAATCCTTCTATTATATAATTTAAGTCATGAGTAACTGAGGAGAGATTGACCGAGGGAGGCATCAACTGAATTAAATCAGGATTTTTATTTTGTGTTTCTTTACCCAAGTGATTGAGAGAGACACAGATGGGTAGGGGTTTCCCTTTCCTAGTGGTTTCCATATTTATTAGAGAATTATGGGATGGTGGAAATAAATTTGTGCCTGGGAAATCTAAAGAATTTTTCTCAAAAGTAGCCATGTTATATGAGTCTAATGTTATTGCTTCTAAAGCTGAAGCAGAAAGTGTGGGGAAATGGAGTCCCCTTACTGATTCCCCATTACTGTGGGTCTCAGTGTCTAAAGCAGACGTTGTGGCCACTAAAGAGGTGGATTGTTGCAGAAAGCTTATTTTAAGTTCTTTAGAGTTAACCATGTCCTCTAGTACTACTAGCAGTTTATTTAGTTTTTGATTTTGTGTGGCCTTCAGTAGGGTTACTATCCTTAGAATATTTGGTCATTATGTTAGGCTTCATATTAGAGTGAATGATACCATTCGGTGAAGTGAGTTTACCACTTCTTGTAATAACCATCTTATTTACACTGTTTCAGTAACTAAAGCAATTTTCTAATAAGTTAATTATGATCAAGTGGTTAGATAATGTGTTAATATGGTATTGACACCTCTAAAATATCATTTATGGTCATTAGGGTGCCACATTCAGAGCATCAGTCAATTAGAATGCCAGACGGGAAGTATGCTGACCTCTCTGTGCCCCCTCTCCGAGGTCTGCTCCCCTCTGGAGTTGGTATGTTTAGTAAGGGGGTGTGGGGGCTCCAGAGGGCACAGCCCCCTGCAAACAGAAAAGTCAATTTTGTCAAAATCTGGCACTCTAATTGACTGGGGCTCTGACTGCATCGCCCTAACCTGGTGGAACACTAAAATATATATATATTATGACAGTATTGTCAAAATCAGCCCCACCAATCCCACCAAAGAGTCAACATTTGACCTGTTGCCAATAAGTAATAAATAACACTAACAATTTGTCTAAACCAAGTACTCATCCATATATATATATATATATATATATATATATATATATATAACTCAGTACCCTAGTAGATGTTCCGTTAATAATCCAACCTTGTAGTTCAAAGTCTGTTCGTAGTCTTAGAGGGTCTTACAAAATCCTCAAACTTTTGAGGTCACTTCTGGTCTCTGTTCAAATCTCTTCTAGAATCCTTCTTAGGAATTGCTCATCTTAGAACTCAGTTTTTCCACTATCAAAGTTCCCAGAACAGAGCTCACTAATCTGTTGTAAGTATACTAAAAAACAGTGCCAGGTACACCAGAAGAGGGGACGGAAATAAAGAAATCAGCCGCTCCTTGTAGAGCTACTCCAATTGTCCTGAAGTGAATCCAAATAACCTTGACTGTTCATACATGGAGTGACAGTGCAGAGGGACTGGAAGGAAAAGTATGTCTTTTTGTAGATGACACAAATATCTGCAACAGGGTTGATATGCAAGGTGGGTGGGAAAGGATGAAAAGGGACTTGGCGAGATTGGAGGAATGGTCAAATGTATGGCAGCTTAGATTCAATGCAAAGAAGTGCAAAATGCACCTGGGAAACAAAAACCCAGGGGAAGAGTACACAGTGGGGGCTGAGATACTGACAACAACAAAAATGGAAAGGGACCTGGGGGTAGTCATATCAGACGACCTAAAGGTAGGCCAGCAATGTGAGGAGGCAGTAAGGAGGGCTGGGGAATACTGGGATGCATAGGGAGAGGCATCACCAGTAGAAAACAGGAAGTTATTGGCCCTCTGTACAGAAAGTTGGTAAGACCACATCTGGAGTACTGTGTACAGTTCTGGAGACCCCATCTTTGTAAAGACATAGACAGAGTGGAGGCTGTCCAGAGGAGGGCAACCAAAATGGTGCAGGGTCTGCACCAGAAGACGTATGAAGAAAGACTAAAGGAGCTTAAGATGTATAGCCTTGAGGAAAGAAGGGAGAGGGGGGACATGATAGAAACATTCAAATACCTCAGGGGAATCAACAAAGTCCAATAGAGTAGAATCTTTTGGAAAAAGAGATGTGCAAGAACAAGGGGGCACAATTTGACGATAGAGGTGGGACGGCTCAGAGGTAATGTGAGGAAGTATTTCTTCACAGAGAGGGTTGTAGATCCATGGAATGGCCTTCCTGAGGAGGTCATAGAGTCAAAAACAGTGGGGGAATTCAAGAATGCATGGGACAGACATAAGGCAATTCTAGTGGGGGTTAGGATGAAGTAGGCTGTTGGTTAACTAGGATCTGCAGCTTATCCGTTAGGTAGGGAAATGGGCAGACTAGGTGGGCCAAGCAGTCCTTATCTGTCATCAAAGTCTATGTTACTGTGTTTCACTTTTATTAATCATTCATGCTCTGGCAATATAATCCTGTTAAAGGCAAAAAAAATGCCTTTGCTAGAGTCCTGATTCCACAGCTCCTCTTTAGTGATGTAGCCTGCAGCCTCCTACTCTCAGTAATCTCTTAGAATCCTCTCCTCTTGTCCTCCACCTGCTTTTTAAGTACCACTGAAGTTCCTACTGCAGTTTTGACCCAGATGGTAAAGGAAAGTACAGTGAAGGCTCCATTTGCCAATGACTAGAGATATCTTGGGAGCCTGTTGCCAGTGTTCCCAGATTTATGGGGCAACCATCCCAGTGAATCTTGCAAGGATTACTGATTGGAGCAGACTGACTGCATGTGGATAGTGTGTTCACCTGGACCTGCTTGCTTTGAGGACAGACTACAGCTAATTTTGATGGAATACCTGCAGTGACTACTGGGTGGCAGATAGTAGTCTCTTGTTGAACTTTTTGCTGAACAGTTGGAGCCTTCTGAGCCTGCTGGATGCACAAGGATTACTGACTGAGTTTCCAGGGTTTTGGATCTGGCACATGTGGAGACATGAAAGGGACACTTTTGATTCAAGCAGAAGCCATGGTGCTATGAGAATCCACAGGCTCGCCTTCCTCTCTTTTGCCTTGACTGTTATAATCATCACTTACTCTTTGTGATTATGCTGCAAGATGTACTGAGAGAGCAGAGCAGAGGCAATCACTATACACTGTGACTGCATAAATTGTGAAGGTCAGACTGAATGTTTATTTATTACATCTGTTGATGATGGCACCATTATTTTATTTGTTTGTTTGTGTGTGTATTTATTTATGTTAAAATTGTTGACCAGGAGAGGCACACTGACCCAAGGCTTGTTTCCAGGTGTGACCCAGAGGAAAGGAACAGGTAATGCAAAATACATTGGCCTAGAATGATATTCAAAGCAGATGCGTGGCACAAAGTGGAGATGTGCCATGCAACTCAGAAAATGGGCAGAACTGCGATATTCAAAAGGGAGAGATGCATCACGCATCTCCGGATGCACCATTGTGTATCCATAATGTATGCAGCACATGTAGAGGGGGCATTCCTTGAATGTGCTGTGCATCCCATACCTATATTCAATTGAAATGTGCAGCGCATCTTAGAGATGAGCCGCCCAAAGTTAGGCATGGAAAAAGCATGCCTAAATGGCCAGTCACCCACAGGCAGGCCACAGAACTGCAGGTAGGCTGTCTGACTACAGCCCTTGGAGGTGCAGCAGGATATGCTCCAGGCACCCACACATAGCAGTCATGGCAGGATGAATTAATCCTGAGACAGTGGCACCATCCAGGGAGCAATATCCCATGCTGCTCCCTGGATGAAGCCACCCAGCAGCCAGTCACTGTCTGCACACTGCCATCCCTTGCAGTGCCCACCAGTACCTCTCATACTGGGGTATGTGGGGCACTACAGGTGATGGTATGCAGCATATGGAGCTGGTGTTTCACATAGATGTGGTAGCCCTAGCAGCCTGTGTCATCCTGTGCCCACAAACTATTGTACGTCCAGGTAGCTCCGGTTGCCACTGTTCACGTGGGCCCCCTGTACCCCTGTCTGACCCTGTACATGGCTATGGAAAGCTAGTTGACTAGGTGTGAGTATCCCTCCACATGTAGCTGTGCTGCGCCATGTTGTCAGAGTTTGGTGACATAAAACATTACGAGAGGAATGACCTACAGTTGGTGGTCAGTGCCAGTTCTTTGTGCTTCACTCTACATGGCTATGGGTAATAGCACTGTATCCAGGCCAAGGCAGTACACCCACCGACACACACATACCTTTCATCACACCTGCCTGCTAGGCTGTAAAACCTACTGTTCACCTTTGTGGAGTGGTGGGTCAGCCCTGCAAAGCTGGAACTGAGCATGCCCAGGGTATGTAAATGGCCTAAATACATTTCAGTAATGTGATACAAATGAGGGAGATGTGCTTGGAATGTGCAATGTGGTTATTTGCATATCCTGGCTGAATATTGTAGTTTTGCGCACTGTGCAAGTGGTTTGCATCGTGCTCCTCCCCATGCTCCACATAAGGAAAAGGTCACCTGCTGCACTGCGTATCTCTCACTGCATGATCGCGCATTTCAGGATATTCAGCCAGACATGTGCAAGCCCATCTCATGGTGCATCGTCTGAATATCTCATTATCTTGGGCCGGCGCATCTCAGATGCGTAGCGCAGGCACTTGTGCAAGTTTGCAGGGGACTTTTGAATATCTAGGCCATTGTACAGACACAGTACACAGTCACAGCAATGTGCAATCAGAGAACACACATTAAAACTGAAGTAAGTCCAAAATGAGCAAGCATCAGTATAAGGCATTTCAGCCACACTGACACCAGGGTAGGAGGCAAATGCAAGGGGGCAGTCAGGTAGGGGGAAAACAGGAGAAAGTGGTAGGAAAGGAGCTCCAGCTGATACCTGAGGGAGCCAAGGAAGGCGGTAAAGCAGAGTGAGGAGGGGAGTTGGTTCTAAAGTGATGGGATGAGGAATGACAAAGGTGCAAAGATCACTGGAGTGGAGGGAGCAGGAAGCGGAGGGCATGAGGGAGATGAATAATGAGAAGTAAGAGGGAAGGGACCCAAACTAGTATTTGAATATAAATAAGGCACAGTGGTTCTGGAGATGTGAGGGAAGAGGAACATACAAACATATGCATCTGCAAGCAGAAACAGGCCTCATGGTCTATCAAGTCTGCTTGAATGTGCAGCTAGCCCCTTACATTGCAGCTGCCCCCTCCCAGAGTTACCCCCCCCTCACTCTGTTCCATCCACTTTTAAAACTGCCCACTCTCTTACAGAATACCGCCTCCTTGGGCAGAGTGTTCCTTTTAGCTACAACCCTCTCTGTGAAAAAATGTCTCCTCATCTCTCTCCTATATCTCCCCTCCTCCAATCTGAGACCATGCCCTCTCATGTCCCTCCCCCTCCTCAGCTTAAAGACCCCTTATGTACTTGTCTTGTTTATCCCTTCATGTATTTTAAGGTCTCAGTCATATCCCCCCAATCCCTCCTCTCCTCCAGGTAGTATGTATTTAACTCACTCAGCCTGTTCTCGGATTTATCCTCCAATCCCTGAATCATCTTAGTCGCCCTGTGCTGTGCCCCCTCCAGTAATCTGATATTCCTCTTCAGGAATGGGCACCAGTACTGCATGCAGTACTTCAAGTGTGGCCCGACTAGTGACCTGTACAGAGGCAGGGTCACCTCCCTTCTTCTGGATGAGATTCCTCTCACAATACACCCCAGCATCTTGCTGGCTTTAGCTGCCACCTTCCTGCACTAAGCTGAGTTGTTCATATTCCCCCCTGTAACCACCACTAGATCTTTTTCCTCCTCTGTGGTACCTAACTGAACCCCTCACATCTGGTAGCTCCTCCCTGGTTTCTTTGCTCTGAGGTGCAGAACCTTGCACTTCTTCACACTGAAACTCAACTGCCACGTTTTGGACCACTCCACCAGTTTAGTCAGGTCGTCCTGTAGCCCCTGCCACCCACTATGTCATCCACCACCCCTCCCATCTTGGTATCATCAGCAGAAAGACTGATCTTACTCCCGATGCCATGTGAGATATTGTCTATGAAGATCCCAAACAGCGCTGGGCCCAGTACCAAGCCATGTGGAGCCTTGCTTGTTACAGCCCTTGGGGAGAAGAGTCACCCCCCCACCACCTGTTGCTGCCTCCCCTTCAGCCAGTTCATAATCCAGCTTACCATCTTTGTCCCCACCCCCACATATTCCAGCTTTCCCCCTAACTGCCCATGAGGCACAGAATCAAAGGCCTTGCTGAAGTCCAAACACAGGACATCCACCACAATGCAACAGAGTTGATGCACAAGGTGGGGTGGAAAGGATGAGAAGGGACTTGGCAAGGTTAGAGGAATGGTCAAAGGTATGGCAGCTTAAATTCAATGCTAAGAAGTGCAAGGTAATGCACCTGGGAAACAAAAACCGAGGGGAAGAGTACAGAATGGGGGGTGAGATACTAACAACAACAAAAATGGAAAGGGAAAGGGACCTGGGAGTAGTCATACCAGATGACCTAAAGGTGGACAAGCAATGTGAGAGGGCAGCAAGGAGGGCTGGGGGATACTGGGATGCATAGGGAGAGACATCACCAGTAGAAAACAGGAAGTTATTATCCCTCTGTACAGACAGTTGGTGAGACCCCATCTGGAGTACTGCGTGCAGTTCTGGAGACCCAGTCTCCGCAAAGACATAGACAGGATGGAGGCTGTCCAGAGGAGGGCAACTAAAATGGTGCAGGGTCTGCAACTCGGAAGACATATGAAGAGAGACTTAAGGAGCTAAATATGTATAGCCACGAGGAAAGGAGGGAGGGGGGGACATGATAGAAACTTTCAAGTACCTCAAGGGAATCAACAAAGTCCAAGAGGGTAGCATCTTTCAAAAAAAGAGGTGTGCAAGAACAAGGGGGCACAATTTGAAGATAGAAGGTGGGCAGCTCAGAGGTAATTTAAGGAAGTATATTTTCACAGAGAGGGTTGTGGATGCATGGAACGGCCTTCCGGAGGAGGTTGTGGAGTCAAAAACAGTGGTGGAATTCAAGCATGCATGGGACAGTCATAAGGCAATTCTAGGGGGTGGGGGTAGGAAGAAGTAGGCTGCTGGTTAACTAGGATCTGCAACTTATCCATTAGGTAGAGAAATGGGCAGACTGGGTGGGCCAAGTGGTCCTTATCTGCTGTCAAAATCTATGTTTCTATGTTTCTATGGCCCTTATGCAGTTCTTTCATCACCTAGTTGTAATGCTAAACTAGATTGGTCTGGCAAGATCTTCCTGAGATGAACCCATGTTGCTGACTGTCCTGGAGTCCACTGTCTTCCAAAAAGGTCACTAGCCTCTCTTTCAGGATGGTCTCCATTAGTTTTCTTAGGACAGATGTGAGGCTTATTGGTCTGTATTTGCCTGGTTCATCCTTTGGGCCACTTTTGTGGATGAGCACCATGTGAGCCATCCGCCAATCTTGTGGTACACGTCCTGTGTCCAGGGAAGTATTGAACAGGTCCTCCAGCGGCCTCAACTAATCCGCCAGCTTTTTCAGCACTGTAGGGTGAATTCCATCTGGTCCCGGTGCCTTATCCACCCTCAGTGTTTTCAGACCCTCCAGCATCCTGCCCTCTATAATTACCTCATCTGTCATCCACTCCCCTCCATGCCCACCTTCCCAATCCCCTGATGTAGCTGCCCATCCTTCTTCTTCATGAACACAGAACAGAAGTACTCATTTAGTGCTTCTGCCTGCTCCACCCCTTTTTCTGCCCACTACCCGTCCTTTCTAATCCTCACTATCTGGTCCTTACAGCTCTTTCTATCCCTTATTTATCTGAAGAAGTCATTTTCCCCCTCCTTGATGCCCTGTGCCAACCTCAGCTCTCTGGAAGCCTTGGCCACCCTGACTAGTCTGGTTGCCACCTTGGACTTCTTCAAATACATTTCCCTATCCTTCCCCCTCCCAGATTTCTTGAACCTCCTAATTGCTGCTTTTTTTGCCCTCACCCCTTCCAAGACCTCCCAATTTAACCAGCTTGGCTTCTTAGCCCTTTCCTTCTTGCTCTGTGTCCTGGTGCATGACCCCGTATCCTCCATCAGCCCTAATTTGATAATTTCCCATTTTTGGCCTGCATCCAAGCATGGATTAATTCCTGCCAGATGTCTTTCCAAAAGTTCCCCCATCTTGTCAAAGGGTACTGGGTCAGTATAGCGCAGACTAAACCGCACATGAAGAACCGTGCAGTCAGCAGCGCGTATTGTATAACAGCGATGGGTATATAAGCGATACGACTATATCGTTACCCCCAGTCACTCCATACCAAAGAGAAAGTGGATGTAACCACTACAGGTCAGGTGCTTGGTCAAGCTGCTTCCATGGTGGATTGGCTAGAGCACCTGACCCAGCAGTAGCTGAGGGGAAAGACCATGGTTTGAAGTCTTTTCTTGGGAAATGTTTTTTATGTTTTGACTGTGCAGCCATGGCCAAGTGCCACAGTCGGCTTTTTAACTTGCCCCACTGTCCACATCCCTGTGGAGTTGATTATATTTATTCTCGGGGTGTGGGGGGCAGAGCCCCCTGCAATAAACAAACTGTAAGATCAGGTGTGCGGTGTTCATGTGTGGACAGAATTATGTGCAGCCGCTGCTCTACTGCCCTCTGTTTTCTGTGTGTGGGTGTGACATGTACGATTTCATCCACAACATCATAACCCCATGTCTTGTCAAAGTCAGTATGTCTGAAGTCAACCACCCTGGTTCCTGTACTTACAGCTCCTTGTCCATGCTGAGTGTGAACCACATCGAGTGGTGGTCACTCCCAGCTACTGGGTCCTTCACCCCCAGCTCCCTTACAGTCTCCCCATTAGACAGTACTAGGTCTAGAGTTTTATCCAGCTGAGCCTGCTTTATAGCCACCTTTGTCAGTAAGCTATCCTGGAATGCTTCCAGGTACACTTGTCCCCTTGCACTTAAGGTTGCAGGTGTGCGCCAATTCACTCCTGGTAGACTGAAGTTCCTCATGATCACGGTGTTTCCCTTCCCACATACCATCCTAATCTGCTCCACTAACTCCCTGTTCAAGTCCTCTGCTTGAGCTGGTGGTCTGTACACTACTCCCATCCTCCGTGTCCTACTTTTTGAATACTGGACTTGCAACCATAATACTTCTGTTCTACCCTTCCGCCGCTGTTCCCTTGTACACCTAATCACCTCTCTTATGTAAATCACCACCCCTTCCCCTTGCCCCTATCCTTTCTGTATATTCTATACCCCAGGACTGTCAAATCCCAGTCTTAGTATTGGGTGGCCCAAGTCTCCTTAATGGCTGCTATGTCAACCATCCCCACTTCCAAGAGAGTCTGTAACTCAGCTGTTTTTCCCCCCAGGCTTCTTGCATTTAGGGATACAACCCTCCAACTAGTTACCTTCCCTTCCTTAACCTGTTTCTCCCCATCCTTAACTCCCCCCTGTGAATTTACCCTGGTACCATCCCTGCTAGCTTGGGGGTAAGCTCATTCAACTCCCCTCTCCGGCAGCCCTGCCTACCTGCTGCACACTTGCCTCCCCCAACACCTAGTTTAAATCCACCTTAGTTGCTATGTATTCCCCCAGCCTTTGTTTCAAAACCCCTGTCCCACCTTACTCAAATGTAATCTGTCATCTGCGAATAGGTCACTGTTGTCCCAGATGTTACCCCAGCCTCCCACTAGCCCATACCCTTTGGTTCGACACCACACTCCTAGCCAAGAGTTAAACTCCTCTGTCCTTCCTCTTCTCGCCGTGCTTGTCCTGGGTAGTGGGAGCACTTCTGAGAAGGCCACTGATCTCCCTGCCTCCTCAAACAACTTCCCCAGTTCTTCAAACCTCTCCCTTACTAACTCAACCGTATTACCCCCCCCCCCAAGTCATTTGTACCCAAGTGCACCACTACATGCGGTTTCTCTCTTCCTCTCCTGGCACACTTGAGAATAGTTTGTTCCACTCTACCTGCTGTCAATCCAGGTACTGATTCCACCCATATTCGACTATGCCACTCCACTTTACTTCCACATCCAAACCCTTTAAGGATTGAATCCCCAGCATTAGGACTCCATCACCCCTTCTCACATGCTATGCCCCCCACCCCTGCTTGCTGAACTATCCCTTCTGACATGCCCCCAGCCTCTACCCTAGTCCTGCCCCTTCCCCATTTCCCCACCCCCAGTCCTCTCCCATCATAGTCACCCTCCTTCCCTTCCTTGCTGGGCCCATTCTTCCCTCCTGCCTTCGCTGCCTTAACCCCCTCACCCTCCTCTTTACCCGTATCCCTTTCCCTTTACTACCCCTACCACTGTTCACCTCTTCTACATGACTGTTGCCCCCTGGACTTTCACTATTCCCTTCTCCTCCTGCCCTCTCCCGGAGAGCCCCACCCTCATCATCCTCCATTGAAGCCAGCACCACAGACCTATTACCTGACCCTGGACTTCTACTGTTTGTTTCTCCCCTTGTGCTATCCCAAGGGTTTCCTCTTACTGTTTCTAAAATTTTTCACCCTGTTCCCTATGCGCTTCCTTTCCACTGGTTCTGTACCCCTAGATCCCCCGAGGAGGTGGCCCTCTTGTTCCATTTATCACACCCACTCCCCCAATCCTTGCTAACTCTCTTCTTAGGCACTGTACCTCTGCCTCCAGTCCCCTCAGCCTGTGACAAATGGACCCCCCCCAGCTTCCATAATGTGCCCATCCGGACAGCCCCACAATCATTGCAACTCACTATTCTGCCCATCCTGATTTATCTGTGGTCCTCCTGCCCCCTGTACCAGTCCTCCATCCCCTGTTGCCAACCCCTCCCATGCAACCCTATTTCCCCCTTACTGCCACCTTCACTGGCGTGACACATTGTTGTTCTATCAGCCTTTATTGCTTCCTTCAGCACCCCTTTCTACAGCCCACACACAAAACCTCCCCTATTATGTACCAAGTTTTACTTTCCCCCCTTCTGATCACATAATACAGTATATCTTGTAATTGCCTAAAGAAACAGTAGAACTATAAAATCACTTGGTTATAAGATAAACAATGGACCATAAAGGTCACCTCACCCAGCCCCCACACAGTCCCCTCCCTTTTATGTACTAAGTTCTACTTTCCCCTTCTGATCACATAATCCAGTCTATCTTATAAATGCCTAAAGAAACTATAGACTATAAAATCACTTTGTTATAAGATAAAGAACAGAATATAAAATGTCACCTCAAAAAGTCTATTTTTTCCCTGATACTCCCCTTCTGTGTCCAAAATAAATTCCTCCCAACTGTCTTTATAAAGCCACTTGGTAATAAGGTAAAACAAAAGTCACGTCAAAAAGTCAGTGTTTCTGTTTCTCACCCTCTGGTGTACCATGTAAATTCCTCCCAATGGTCAATCCCCTTTCTGTAAGAAACTCTCCTCCTATTCCTCCTCTGGTGTTGGTAGCCTTCTCTTGGAGGAGCCCAGGGAGCTTATTTATTTAATTAATTTAGGTTGTGGGGGCGGGAGGATGGGAATTAATAGCCCTCTGATTAAATCCTCCATCCATCTGGCATAGGGTATCGGAGGGGTGGGAATTAATAGCCCTCTTTGCTTAAATCCCCCCATCTACCTGGCAGTTTCTAGCAGCCCTTTCTTTTTAGCATCCCTCTCTGTTTAAATCCTCCCTACTTCTGGTACTTTCTAGCAGCCCTCTCTGTTCAAATCCTCTCTCCTTCTGAAAGTTTCTAACAGCCCTCTCTGTTTAAATCCTCCCTCCTTCTGGCAGTTTCTAGCAGCCCTTTCTTTCTGGCAACCCTCTCTCTTTAAATCCTTCCTCCTCCTGGCAGTTTCCAGCAGGCCTTTCTTTTCAGCAGTTTGTAGCATCCCTCTCTGTTTAAATCCTCCCTTCTTCTAGCAGTTTCTAGCAGCCCTTTCTTTTCAGCAGTTTGTAGCAGCCCTCTTTGTTTAAATCATCCCTCCTTCTGGCAGTTAATAGCAGCAATCTCTGTTTAAATCCTCCCTCCTTCTGGCAGTTTCTAGCAACCCTTTCTTTCTAGCAGCCCTGTCTGTTTATATCCTTCCTCCTGGATGGATAAGGTGGAATAAAGTGAGCTATGATGAGTCTGAGAAGGGGAATTTGTAGCAAAGTGGCAGAAGGAGTTGCAGAGGGTGTCTAGTCTGGCCGGGGAGGTAGAGGGAGCAGTTCCATAGGCCACATCCACATTGTCAAAGACCAGGAGCACTGTTTTGGGGACAAGCTTAGAGCAGACCTGCAGAGACAGACAATTTTTATTGTGGTACAAGACACCAAGTTTTGGTGGAGCTTGGCATAGATTCCATCAATGAGGGCAGAAAAGTCAAGTTTGCAGTCTAACAACACACCAAGGTATCTGAAGGATTGAATCACTTCTAGAGGGGTGCCATCCAAGGTGGAAAAGTTGGGCAGAGCTGGGAGTTTGGCTAATTTCTGGCTGGTCAAAAAGGGCATGGATACAGTTTTTTTCTGTTTACTCAGAGTTGATTTAATTGGAAACAATGCAGGACACTGCGGAAATCTTGCTGGAGCAGACCTCCCATGGCTGTAGTGCACAGACTGGAGGTGTAGAAGACTATGTCGTCTGCATTTATGTGGATATAAGAGTTGGCACAAGTTGAGGAGAAGTTGTTAAGGAAAATGGAAAACAGGATGGTCCAGAGGATGAAGCTCTGGGAGCCCTGCCTGGATGGGAAATGGAGGTGACAGGCTGCTACCTGCTTATGCTGACTGTAGACAGCTCGAGAGTATTATTTGGACATTAGTGGTCATTATTTATATTGTCTTTGGATTTTCATGCATTTTTTATTGTTTATCAGTGTTTTCTAACTTTTTGGATTTCACGTGTGGGTTGGGCTTGTGTGGCTAGTTGGGAGCAGAGAGGCTGATTGCATGAGTGATTGTTTCGTAATTTACTGATTAATTAGTGTGACAGGGTTGGAGTGAGTGTCAGTGGGTTGGGTGGTTAGTGTGTGTTTGGGACTACTATTGTTGGGTTTTGTGGGTTTGTGGTTAGTTTGTTGGGAGGGTATGGGACTTGGGGCCCCACTGCTTAGTTATTACTCATCCCATCTGCTTTGACTTCTGCCTTTCTGATGACCCCCCTCATTAGCAGTGGAGTGCAGGAGCTGCAGGGAGGTGGGCATCGTTAGGAGGCAGGATGGTAGGCAGCAGTGGGGAAGGTGCTAACTGGGGGCACTACTGGTTTGATGAGGGTTAAGAGGCACCCTTGGGCAAAATGGGTGCAAGTGGGAGGTGAAACATGGCTGGTACCCATATCTGGGACTCTTATTAGACCAAGTGGGCTGCCAGCTGTAAGACCAGACACCTCCTCTTGTCTCCTGAGGGCAGTGTTCTGCAATAACAGATCAATAAGGAACAAAACAGCCAGTATGGTGTATTTAATGTCCTACTCTTTGCTTGATCTAGCTTGCATCACAGAGACCTGGCTGGGTGACAATGCCAGTTCTGTTTTGGAGGCATCTGTACCAGTAGGGTTCTCCGTGGTTCACTGCCCTCAGATGGATCACAAAGGGGAAGGGGGTGGCTACCTGTTTTAGATCCAAGATGAACGTCACCGTACCCCCAGTTGAGAAACTTTATCGTTTGAATGTGTGTCCATGTGTGGGGGTCCAGGTGCAGGTTTCAGAACCCTTCTCATGTACCATCATCTAGTGTGCAAGAGGGAATTCCTGCAGGAAATATCGGACTTCATCACTGTGAACGTATTGTAATTTCCCAGATGGTTGATTTTGGGTTACGTCAGTGCCTGGGTTGGTGATAAGCTCTTGCAGTTAGGTCAACATTTTCCACAGATGACAGAATCACTGGACCTAGCATGGGTAGTTACCTCTGCAACCCATCAACATGATCACGTCTTGTGCCTAGTTTTTGCACTGGGATTGGAGAGAAATAATTATACAGTCTATGGTGCAATCCCTAAATCCTTTCTGGCTAGACTGGATACACTCTTCCACTCTTTCTGTTGATTTATTCTTAACTGTCCTACCCACATCCACCACTGCACTCTATACACTTCTCTCTCCCTTACTCTCTATGGGGGATCGTCAACAGTTCCACTGTGCCTCCTTCACTTCCAGACTCTAACTATCTTCTTTACCTCCCTATCTTGACTGCCTACTCACTCCCTCCACCACTTCTTCCTACTCCCTCTGTAACTCTGGGTATCACACCCTCAAGTTTCCTCCTCGTAAAACTCTTGCAGTATAATCAACCTGCTCTTTCCACTTTCCTAAACACTGGAATTCTTTCCCTTTAAACATTCATTCTGCATCTTCAAAACCCTCCCTTCTCTCTGTTCTCCACTCCCACACCTCTCCCTCCTGACACTGTCGCTAATGCTCCCTGTATCTTCAACGTGCCCCCCATCCCATCCACTATTATCTAATTTATGGCATCTTCTGACGATCCCTCTTGTTTCCCTGGGTTCTAAACTGCTACTGTTTCGTTCTTTACACTTACTGTTTACATTCCCTTTCTAGTGGTGCTCACGAACTTAACTACTGCTACTGCTTTTCCACTTACTGTATATAGTACATACCCTACCTATTTTCTGTTACTGTTTATTTGTATATACCTTCATGTACATTGTAATTTACCTGCTTTCTAAACTGCTGTTAATCTTTGTTTGCTTGTATTGTATATACCTACATACTGTAACTGTTGCAATCATTTTATTGTATTCAACCTCTTTCTCCTTGACTATCTGAATTTATAAATGTATACAGTAATTATCTCTATCAATTTTAGAATTGTTCTTAAGCTACTCCAACTCCCCTTTCCCTCAGGACACATCTGGAAATTGGCTTTTGTGCTCAGTATGTTTTTTCATGGTGAAACAATAAATAAAAAAATAAATAAAATGATGGCTGCTTGTTTGACTGGATTGGAGAAGGCAGTGGCAGACTATAATACAGCCATTGCTTCAGCCTTCAATGCAGTTGCATCAGTCTGTATATATATTTTTTTAATTTAACCAGAAGAGACACACTAAGCTGAAACACGTTTACAGGTGCGACCTGGGAGCACAAGGAAGTTAACTGACTTGCTCAGGGTCACACAGTATGCAAGTGGGGCTGGAGGATTCAAACCCAGGTCTACAGGTTTGCAGCTCACAGCCTTAAACCACTGTGCTATACTGCCTGGACTTCACTCTTGGCATCCTCATGGTTTGACAGGGAGCTCAGGAAATTGAGGTCTGAGGGTTGGAGGTTGGAACGTTGTTGGAGGAAGTCATGGGTAGATGAGGACAAACTGGCTTTGAGGACTAAGTACAGTGAGTATCAAAGGGCAATGTCCCATAAGAAGGCAGCATTTTTGGCTAGGAAATTTGCAGTGGGAAGAAACTGACCAGCTCAGCTCTTTTGGATGCTAGACGGACTGCTGAAACCTGTCTGTCTGCAACCGCTGAGAGCAGATTCACCAGCACGTTGCAGAGTTTGCTCATTTTTTCTCTGATAAGGTGCCTTTGAGTCAGTCTTGGATTTCCCCAACTGGGTTGTCGCAATGTGGCATGGTTGAACTGGTTGTGGACATGAGCCATCTGCCAGCATGGGAAGAGTTTAGGCTGCTTTCGGTGGGTGATGTTAGTAGGGTGATATCCGGATTGATGCACCTTGTGCTGGTATGCATGGGGTTTCTAAGTTTAATGTTTACTGAACTAGTGCAGAGCTCCCTTTCTGAGGGAGTCCTTCCAAGCACATTGAAAAATGTGCTGGTAAGGTCACTCCTCAGGAAACCATCTCTGGACCCTAACTGCTTTGCGATTTTGACACCAGTCTCTAACTTTCGCTTTTAAGGGAAAGTTATTGAGAAGGTGGTGATGCTACAGTTTGAGGAACACCACACAGCATTAGACATCTATGAACCTCTCCAATCCAGGTTTGGGTCAAGGCACAGCACTGAGAACACATTGGTTAGGGTGCACAGTGACCTTATTAGGGAAAGAGAAAGAGAAGACCAGTCAATTATCATTCTCCTCAATTTATCCTCAGTTTTTGACACTGTGGACCCACTGACATGTGGTTGCTGTTGGGTCATTTTAGGGAACACTGCGGACTCACCGGCATGGTCATCTGCTGGTTTTGAGTCCTTTCTCAGAGACTGGACATAAAAGGTGGTGATGGGGAGTTTCTCCTCACTCCCAAAGCCCCTGCTCCATGGTGTGCCTCGGGTTCAATCCTTTTACTTATGCTGTTTGTGGTGTATATGCTGCCCCATGAGAGATCATTAGACAGTACAATCTGGGTTTTCATTACTATGCCAATGATACCCAGTTGTACTTGTCTTTCGCACCTGAGATGCTAGATGCAGTCATGGTGCTAAGTTCGTGCCTGGCTGGGATTCAGGACTGGATGTCATCTAGCTGGCTTAGACTTAACCCAGACAAGATGGAAATACTGGTGATTGAGCCTCATCATTGGTGGGGTGCAGAGATCACCGAGGAGATAGTGAGCATAGTGTTTGACTTCTCTAGTTTGGTGGCCTCTGCTAAGGTTAAGAATCTGGGGGCAATTCTGGATGAGAGGATAACATTTGAGGCTCAGTTGTTGGCTGCAGTCTGGGGTGGCTTTTACCATCTCAGAAACATCTCCCGGATTAAAGCCTTGATTCCCCTGGAAGATTTGTCTTCACTGGGGAATGCTTTTGTCAAGTTCTGGCTAAACTAGGCAATGGGACCAGATGGGATGCAACTTAGAATATTGAAGGGGCTTAGGGAGGTGCTGGCAGCCCCACTGGCAGCCCTGTTCAATGAATCACTGGAAATGTCAGGAGTGGTTCCAGAGGACTGGAGAAGAGCAGATGTGGTCCCTCTACATAAAAGTGAGAGCAGGAAAGAGGCTGGAAACTACAGACCAGTCAGCCTAACCTCAGTGGTGGGGAAAATAATGGAATCACTGCTAAAAGAAAGGATTGAGAAATATCTTGAATCCAGCAGAACAAAGGATCTGAGGCAGCATGGATTCACAACAGGAAGGTCATGTCAGACAAATCTGATAGATTTCATTGACTGGGTGACAAGGGAAGTGGATCAGAGGGGAGTGATGAATGTGGCCTATCTGGATTTCAGCAAGGCCTTTGACACCTTTCCACATAAGAGGAATGTAACAAGTTATGCAGCCTGGGAATGGGTCCCAAGGTGGTAAACTGGGTTAGAAACTGGTTGAGGGATAGAACACAGAGTGGGGTGGTGGTAAATGGAACTCAGATCGAGGGAAGGAGGGTGACTAGTGGTGTGCCACAGGGATCAGCTCTGGGACCAGTCCTATTCAATATCTTCATATGTGACATTGCAGAGGGGCTGGAAGGGAAGGTATGCCTCTTTGCAGATGACACTAAGATCTGCAACAGAGCAGACACTCCAGGAGGGTGGCAAAATGAGGGACCTATGTAAACTAGAGGAATGGTCAAGAGTGTGGCAGCTAAGTTTCAGTACAAAAAAAGTGCAAAATCATGCATTTGGGGCACAGGAACCCAAGGGAGACTTATATGATGGGAGGAGAGATACTGACAGTCGCCAAACAGGAAAAGATCTGTGGATAATCATATCAGATGTCCTAAAGGTGGCCAAACAATGTGCCAAGGCTGTGGGAAGAGCCAGTGGGTATTGGGATACATAGAGAGAGGTATCACCAGCAGAAAGAAAGAGGCAGGGATGACGCTGTACACATCATTAGCGAGGCCTCATCTGGAGTACTATGGAGTACTATGTCCAGTTCTGGAGGCCGAATCTCCATAAGGACATAGAAAAGGTAAAGGCAGTTCAGAGAAGCGTGCTCCTCACTTGAAAATAGCATAGGATCCCTTCTCAGGTCTAGCTCCCAGTCTGGCCCCTACACACTTTGCCCCCCCTTCCTTGCCACCCCCCCACCAGCCCCCTCCCTCCTCTCCCTCTCTCCCTATGGCTCTTATGTTTTCCCTTTCCTCCTTCTCCCCAGCCCCCCTTGTACTACTTGGCAAAGCCTGTTTTAAGGCTGCACTCCACTTTCTCATCTGCCCTAACCCCCCCATCCCCATCCTGGGCTATTTCCCACTACTTAGCTCTGCTCTGGATGGAAGTATCACTAAGGGTTGGGTGTCTCCCTTCTCTGCACACCCCTCCGCACCTCACTTTTATCATTGCTGCCTACTTCTTTCTGCTCCATCAATCACTGGGTCATTGTTAAATGTTGGGTCCACTGTTTATTATAATGATCTAGCACTGTGCACTGTTTATAGATGTAGACTCCTTTTGACCAATATTGTTTTATCTGTATGTGTCATTGTTTGTAAAACGTGGAATCTTTGTAAAAGAGCCTTAGCTCAAAGGTCTTTCTGAATAACAAATAAATAAAAAATGAAGAAAGATATGCAGCAAAAATGGTGCTGGGCCTGCACCGTAAGTCATATGACGAGAGACTGGAGGACTTCCATATGTATATCCTGGAGGAGAGGAGGGAAGTGGGGGTATGATTGAGCCCTTCAAATATCTCAAGGGCATAAATAAGGTACAGGAGGGCAGCATCTTTCAGAAAAAGTGATGTTCTAGAACAAGGGTTTATGACATGAGGCTGGAATAGGGTAGACTAAGGAATAGCGTGAGGAAGTATTTCTTCACAGAAAGGGTGGTGGATGCATGGAACAACCTCACAGCAAAGGTGGTGGGGAAAAATGTGGTTGTGGAATTCAAAAAATGCATGGAATAGCTATAGGGGAACCCTAGGGATAGGAAAGAGATCAAAGCAAGAGATCAAGTAGGGTCTGTGGTTTTTGTAGCAGGTAGAAAAAATGGGCAGATTGGGTGGGCCTAGTGGTCCTTATCTGCCTTCAGTTTCTATGTTTCTGTGTTTCTATGTAACTACTGTAACACTTTGTACCTCAGGGTGAGTGGAGGCTTGTCACTGTCATTCAAAATGTATGTGTGTATTGGGGTTGGGGGAGAGGGGGAGAAACGCAACATGGGATATATCTCATGGAGACACTAAGAACAGCACAGAAATTGGTATTTCCGTAGAAACACAGAACATGTTAGCAGACACCAGCCTACTGGCTCATCTAGTCTGCTCACCATGCCTGACTACACTGATTAAGTTCTGCATGTTTAAGGTGTTCTCTCATAGCCCTTTGAGTTAACAATGCCTCTGTGGTCACCTCTAATGGGGATCCACACGCCTCCATGGTGAGAAGAGCCTACTGCCACATGATCCGAGCCCTTGCTTGCAGGTGTCCTCACATAGCCCTTTGGGCTAACAACGCCTCCGTGGTTGCTTCTGATGGGGATCCACATGCCTCCACGGCGAGAAGAGCCTGCTGTCACACTCCCAGAGTCCTTGCTTGCAGGCATCCTCTCATAGACCTTTGGGCTAACAATGCCTCCATGGTCACCTCTGATGGGGTATCCACACGCCTCCATGGTGAGAAGAGCCTGCTGCCACACTCTCCGAGCCCTTGCTTGCAGGTATGGCCTGGACAGTGCTCCAGGAGCTCAAGGCTGCATGTCTGTCTCTGTAAATTTTGAAAGGACAAGCGCCTTTCTCTTTGGAAAGCTCTCACTGGTCACCTGTGGTCCACAAGCTCCTTGTTTGGCTCGTCATCCTGCCCGGCATTTTCAATTCCTCCTTACTGGACTATGTCCCTACCATCGGCCAAATGAACCTTATTTTCCCCCTAATCCTGTATTGCCTCTGGTTTCTGGACTATTTTTAATACTCAGTGCTGCGTCACAATTTTAGCCTTTGCTGGAGGTCTTGTCTCCCACAAACCACTGATCTTTCTCATGCGCCCACTGCCAAATTTCTTCAGTTTAAAGTGTACATTTTTTTGCTGACTCTTCCATTAGCAGATTATATCTTCTAGCCACTAGAGGGCTCAGTTATAACTGCACTCACCCAATCCAATCCCTGTCTCATTTCGCTTATTGTGTGGTCAATCTATCCCTATTCATCAGTCTTTGCCCCCTCCCTCTTCTGCTTCTGTCAAGGCCTGTCTCTAGCTACCTATTTTTCCCCCAGTTTGCACAACTTGCTAGTGGCTGTCAGTTCCTCTGGCAGTGGCTACTCTTTCACTGACACCCATCCCAGTTGCACTGTTCTGTGCTCCCCCTACTATCCAATCTACCCTGATTGGAAAGTGCCCCCCCGTCTACCTACAGCATGCCCACCTCACTTCCCCACTCCTTCTAATTCTCCTTTCCATCATCTCATACAACTCCGCACACTTCTCAATTTAAAAACCCTGCCCCATCCCTCTCCCCACGATCTCCTAACCCCTCCTTCATTCTTTACTTACCCTCTTCCCTCAAATACTCTGGACACACTTCCCCACATACCCCTTGCCATGTTATTCATAGCTTCTAGCCACCTCTTTTCCCTTCATCTCCTGATTATCCACTCATCTAGCCCCTCCCCAAACACATCACGAATATGCTGCCCACCACAAATATCCTAAACTATACTTCCTTATACTTGCACTGTTATTACTTGCCTCAAGAAATGTACATCCCAATCCTGGTCCCTCCCCCACCCCCACCATCTGCTATCCTCCCATTAATGTACAACCTTCCAACACCACGTCTGCCCTACCAAAAAGCCTAAAGATCCTTCACTTAAATATCTGCAGCCTTGTCCCAAAAATTGATATGTTAAAGTTGATAATCTCCCTCACTCCAGACATTCTAATCTTAACTGAAACTTGGCTAAATACTAAAATTTCTGATCCTTCCATCACCATCCCAGGCTATTCCTCAGCCAGGCAGTCAGGCAGGATAGGGCAGGCAGAGGAGGTGGAGTGGCCATGTATATTCAGTCCTCTCTCCAATACACTACCATTCTCTCGTCTGCCTTACCCTCCACTTGTGAAGCCCTGGTAGTAAATATTGTCCTGCCTTTCTCCACCCTATCTTTATTGCCGGTATCTACTATTGCCCAGGTATCAAGCCCTATGAATCTATTGACCTCATCATCTCTATAGTTTCCATCTCACACAAAGGTGAGCTGTATGTATTAGGTGATGTAAATCTAATCTGGCTGTCACCAACCATGTCTAAGACACAAAGTGGTATCTACCCAACTAAATCACAAAATCCAAAACCACTCACTGTTAGACTGGGCTCTCACCTTCCACCCTCACCGAGTCAAGTTCTGTGTCCTCTCGGATGCCCTCAGCGATCATCACCCTATCTTCGTGGTCAGGAAGGTCCACAGACCTAAACCGCCACATAAAATCCTGCAACTCCGATCTTTCAGTTCCCTTGACTTAAACCCTCTCCTCAGTGATATATCTAATTCTGATTGGTCCCCAATTGCATCGGCCACTTCCATCGAGCAGGCCCTCACTTACATCAAAGACAGATTTATAGCTACCTGGGACTTCCATGCTCAGTTCAAATACACTAAAGTCTGAGGTATCCATCATCCCTGGAGTATCCCTGAATTAATGACCTGCCTCAGGGAACACAATTAAGCGTGGAGGAAACACAAGACCTCTCAGCTCCCATCAGCCCTTACTAACTATTGCAGGCTAAGAAACACCTGTACCAAAACAATCAGACTTACCAAGTCTGAATATTTTAAATCCTCTTTCCTTAATAACATAAACTCCCCCTCCAAATTTTGGAAAGTAGTCCATTCACTACTCTCCTCCCCCCTTGCATTCCCCCCCGCGCTTAATATAAACAACGCACTAGAATCTGAACCTTGCATAGTGGCTCAGGAGTTCAACTCCTACTACACCTCCTGTGCCTCAACCCTTCTAAAATTCCTCCCCCAAGTCTCTCATCCACTCATTCTCCCTCTCTGACCACTCAAGCTGTCGTACCCACCCCCTTTCTCATTCTCTTTTATCTCCCCTGAGGAGACACTAACGGCCATCCTCCCTCTCTCTCTCAGTTACTCTAGAGGCTCCTCTCCAGACGACCTTGACCCTAAACTTCTCTACCGCTCAGCCCCTGCTATTGTCTATCCTCTCTCTCTCTCTCTAATTCTTTGTTTATACTTTGTTTATTGAGTACTAGGAATTAATACCTTTGAGCCAAGGCTCTTTTACAAAGGTTCCGCGTCAAATTAGGTACAAGCAATAAGGTTACAATGAATGACACAAGTAAAGTACATTGTGGAGTACTATACACATAGACTGAACAAATATCAAAAAAGAGAAGAAAACATTAGTGCAAGGACAAATAATTATGAGGTGGAACACATTAAATCAATAAGCAATCAAATGGGGGGGGAGCAGGAAGATAATGTGAAGAATAGGGCATATACAAGAAAGGAGGGAGGAGCCAACCACAGGTAGTGGAAAGGAATCATCTACCGGGCCTTTGTCAGGTAATGAGGGCAAGAGAGCAACAACTTAACTAGAGAGGAATTAGTCAAAGCAGTCACAGGAGTTAGAGGTGGTAAGGTGAGAGAATAGGCTAGATTTAAATGCACCTAATGAGGTAGAGGAGGTAATAGAGGTACTAAGTGCATTTAGCCAGGAAGGGGCACGATAGGCAAATGATCTCTGGCCCTGGGAAGTCCGGCAACGGGGGACCTGAAGGGGCTGATTTTCAGATCTTCTGGTGGGTCGAACACTTGTGTTCTGGCATATCAGGTCTTGAATGCAGGGTGGAGTGAGGCCCAAGATGGATTTTTTGGCCATAAGGCAGGTAAGGTACTTTAAGTGGTTTGAGAGTTGAAGCCATCCAGTTTCAGCATACAGCTCGCAGGTGTGAGTATGTTGATGGGTGCCAGTGAGCAACCGACAGGCCTTGTTAAGGGAGGTTGTAATACGTTTAAGCGCACTTGTAGAGGCAGACCCATAGACAATTAGGCCATAGTCAACAATTGAGATGATTGAGGATTGAATAGCTAGCTTCAGTGCTGGTAAGGTGAGAAGCTGTCTGTTCCGGTACAATATCCCGAGCCGCTGATTGATAGTTTTGGCTGTGCTATCGATATGGGTTGCAAAGGTGAGGCCCTGATCAAGGTGATTCCAAGATATTTGAAGGTAGCCACCTGTTCAAGAGTGGATCCCATGGATGTGTTGATGGTGAGTGGTGTTTGCCTTTTCTTGTTTTGTGGACTTGAGAAAAGCATGGATTTTGTTTTTTTATGGTTTAGGACTAGCTTATGTGTCACGAACCACTTTTCAACATCATGAAAAAGCATGCTGGAGGCTAAGGCATAAGGGGATAGGATCTTTATGAGAGGATAGAATAACAGCATCATCAGCGTAGAGAATAATTTGCTCAGAGCAGGATTTAGGAAGGGAATTTAGAAAAAGGCTGAAGAGAAGGCCTAAGATGGATCCCTGTGGAACTCCCGAGAGGACAGGCTTAGGTTCTGAGAGCACACCTGCTATTTTTACAACTTGGGAGCGCCGGGTGAGGTAATTTTTAATCCAGGCCCCTGCGCCCAGGGAGAGCCCAAGAGATTGCAGCTGACTGATGAGTAGGCCATGATGTACCGTGTCAAAAGCCTTCGTAGATCAATGTACACAGCTCCAGTTAGGAGTCCCTTGTCCAAAGCCTTGTGGATAGCGCCTGAGAATTCAAGGAGGGCTGTCGATGTGCTATGTCCGAGTCTGAATCCATGTTGCTGGGCACAGAGGATGTTATATTTCTGAAGGTAGTCCGTAAGCTGGTCTGCCACAATACGTTCAAGAGCCTTTGAGAGGGGAGGTAATATTGAAATAGGTCTATAGTTGCCAGGCAGGGACTTGTCACCATTTTGTGCACAGGAGTGACAATTGCAGCTTTCCAATACTGGGAACTTACTGGAGCAGAGGAGAGATTGAATAATCTGGTGAGGGAGAGAACTTCATCCAAAGTAAGGGACAGTATTTTAAGGTTGATAGAGTCACTGCTTGTCCGAGATTTGGAGATTGCCTTCTTTATGTATTTATGGACTTCGTGTGCTTTAACTATTTTGAGATGGAAGGGCGGGATGTTTGGAGAGGCAGAAGGGGATATGGGGATAGGAGTGTCTGTGTTAGAGAAGTAGTCAGATGGGAGGACACCGCTGAGGTCAGTGAATGTCTCATTAAGGGTATTTGCGATGACCAGCGGGTCAAGGGTGGTAGTACCATCAACAGTAAGTATAGTAGGAGAGGACTTAGCCTGCTTTCCTGTGATTAAGTTGTCCCAGAATGATTTGCCTTCCCCCCAGGAGTTGGAGAGGGCATTCTTGAAGTAAGAACTTTTCATCCGGCGGGTCTCTTTGGTGCAGTGATTTCAAGCCTGTTTGTACTTTAAGATGTCAGACAGTGAGCCAGTGGCTCTTGTGATAGCCCAGAGGTGGTCCCTACCTTTGAGAAGTGACAGTAGCTTGGCAGTGAGCCATGGATTCGAGAGCGCTTTCACTTTACATTTTTTTACAGGTGCGTAGGAGTCACAGGCAGCATTGAAAATGTTGATAAAGTGATTAAGGGCTACGTCAACATCTTGAGTGTTGTACAGAGACCAATCCTTCTGCCTAAGATTTTCCTTGAGTTGAGTAAGGTTGCCGGAAGGTAGTACTCTACTAGAGATGGTTATTGGAGGAGGTTTTCTGAACTTATTTGACCGAGTACATTTTATGGGGGAGTGATCGCTGAGAGAGTCCGGGAGCACGGCAACATTATTTATTCGAGTAGGGTGATTTGCAAGGTTCCAGTCAATTAGGGTGCTGTTCCCAGATTTATAGTTTTTCCTAGTGGGTGAATTGATCAGCTGTGTGAGATTTGCAGCAAGGATAGCATCCTTAGTTGACCCTGAGTCAGGTGATAGCCAGTTAATATTGAAGTCACCAAGGAGTAAGAGCTCTGCCTCAGTAGGTTGAGATCGGACAAATTCAAGTACAGTCAGGAGACCGGCCCTTGGATCTTTTGGTGGAATATAAATAGCAGCAACCGTGAGGACTTTGTTGTGGGCACCAAGAAGTAGCTTGATTGGGAGGAGTTGAACAGTAGTATCAGTGGTGGAAAATGGGACAGGGAGGCATGTGAGATAATCCTTTATGTATATAGCACAACCACCACCCCTTTTTGAGGTCCTGTCCAGCCTGAATAGTTTGTAGCCTTGTAGCGATATGGCATGGTCAGGGGTGTTTGGTGTCAGCCAAGTTTCAACTATGGCCAGGATGTCAGGGTTATGTTGGCTGGTAAAGGTTTGAAGGGAGGCCACTTTAGGTAGGAGACTGCAAATGTTCAGAGTGATAATAGTGAGCCCCCCCCCACCTTGTTGGCTGGCTTTTTTGTGTTATAGGAGATAGGGCCAGGATTTGGATGTACACAGCCTGACATTAGGAGAAGGAGGAGCAGAAGTTTGAGAGTCAAATGCCGCAGTTCATAGTAGATAGTAGTACGTCTCCGCTGATTATGTGAGTAGGACCAGTGCAGGCGTCTAGGAACCCAGTGAAAGGCATTGGTCAGAAATAGGTGCCAAGTCGCCCCCAGGCCATCACTGTATTTATTCATTATTATACAATCTATTGCCAGATGGCACCATTTAGGGGAGATTGCAGTCGTACTAGATGAAGGGTAGCTGGCCATGAGGACCAGAGTACAGTGTGGAGAGGGACAGGAAGAAATTGGAAGATGGCACAGCGTAGGAAGCAAGGAGAGGGCAAGAAAGGGCAGAAGAATATAGTTACAAGAAGACATGATAGCTAGGTGAGAGAGGTAAAGGGTGTGAGGGATATTGGTTGTAACAGTGCAGGAAAGAGGAAATGGGAGAAAGAAGCCAGGGGGCTGAGGGTACACTTGAGTGTGAGACCAGCAAATCACCCAGTGAAATTAGCTATGAGAAATGAGAGTGCAGGAGGAGTGGGAGGGGTTTAGCAAGTCAAACAGGATAGGATGTAAGGAAAGGGGGAGGGTAGTAGAGGGCAAGGGGTGGCGACAGGGAAGACTATTTAATAAAGGTCGGGGGGGGAGGGCGTAAAATGTCGGCACTGAGCAGTGCAAGTCTATGGGCTCCGAGCCCAGCAAGCCCAAGAATTGCCCAGACCAATCAGGAAGCAGGGTCTGAGACCGGAGGCCAATCAGAGCTAGCACAATGCTCTGTAAGCCAATCGCAGCTGATCACTGCTTCCCCAGTCAGAGGAATATCCTTACCCAGCTTTAGGGGTCGGGAGGCGGCAAAGAAGCGTTGTAGGTGGCGTGGGGGAACCAGGTCCCATCGGCCGTGCCCACCTGGCACCCGGCTATCCCTCTCTAGGCTACGAAATCTGGAGGGAGGAGAGAGGAGAGCAGTGAGTAGCTTTATAAATTACACATGCGACATGACAATGACGCAATGGCCAGAAAACAGGGGGAGGGGGAACGTAGATTGGACGTAAGAGCAGCGAGGAGGAGGGGGGTTAAGATTCGGGATAGGGTTGGGGAGGACAAAGGAACTACCAAAGGGCGGAAGGTGTTAGCCAGTAAACGATCAGGTCTGAAAGGATACCTGGCACCAGTCTGAGGAGACAGCAGTTAGGAAGTGGGAAGAAAGGAGAAACCAACAATAGGTTTAATTTATATATTTATAAATGTGTTTTTTTTTTTTCTTTTATTTATTTAGCAGAGGTAGAGGAATGGGGGGGAGGCGAGGAGTTGGGCTGCAAAGGAGGGCAGGATCGAGTACAGTAAGGAAGAATAGAGAGGGAGGGTCTGGCTAGCAGCAGTAGAAAGGAACTGGAGTTCAATGTGAGAGACACTCCACAGAGGGATAACTCCAATAAGTAGGGTATGGACACGTCTAAACAGGGATCAACCTGCCTGAGTAACCGTAGGACAGAAGGGAAAACAGAGAGAGTTACAAGAGGAGAGGCAGAGGTACAGTTTAAGGTGCACAGAAACAAGGAAGATTATGAGCGGCTGTCATTTGCAAGTTGGGGGGGGGAGGAGAGACAGCAAAGTAGTAGAAACAGGAGTCAGATAGCCACAACCATGTTGTTCAGCAGTAAAAACACTTATACAAGCTAATTTCAAATCTATGGTACTAAAGTATACTATGGCTAGCTACTTTCAGACCTACGGCAGGGCTACAAGACAAGAATAGTCATTTAGGCAGTAACAGTATAGTAAGCAGGTAATTTGTCTAAACAGCCTAATAGATACTGATACGCAATAGACTTTATATGTAGATTTAAAATAGTAGATTCACGGCTTATTTACAGATTAAAGTGGCGCAATATTGCAAATCAGGACAAGTAGACTTTACAAGCAGAACAAAAGCAAAATGTTGCGGTTTGAAACCCAGTTTACAAATAAAAAAAACAGTTTTGCAGCTCTAGGCAAGCTGGAAACTAACAGTGGAACAGCAAGGATTAGAATTAAAATAGAAATCGAGCAGCAAAATGTCCGGGCACAAAATTTCGGCACTGAGTGGTGCAAGTCTATGGGCTCTGAGCCCAGCAAGCCCAAGAATCGCCCAGACCAATCAGGAAGCAGGGTCTGAGACCGGAGGCCAATCAGAGCTAGCACAATTCTCTGTAAGCCAATCGCAGCTGATCACTGCTTCCCCAGTCAGAGGAATATCCTTACCCGGCTTTAGGGGTCGGGAGGCGGCAAAGAAGCGTCGTAGGTGGCGTGGGGGAACCAGGTCCCATCGGCCGTGCCCACCTGGCACCCGGCTAGCCCTCTCTAGGCTATGAAATCTGGCTTTAGGGGTCGGGAGGCGGCAAAGAAGCGTCGTAGGTGGCGTGGGGGAACCAGGTCCCATTGGCCGTGCCCACCTGGCACCCGGCTAGCCCTCTCTAGGCTACGAATTCTAAATCTCTCCTGTACGTCCTCCTCCATCTCAATGCCCTGGAAACATGCAATGGTCCTCTCTCTCCCTAAGGGTGGAGATCCTTCCACCCCTGCCAACTATTTCCCAATCTCCCTCCTCCCCACCCTTGCTAAGCTCCAAGAACACCTGGTTCTCTCTCAACTGATCTCTTTTCTTGCTGACTCCTCCTTCTTCACCCCATTCCAGTCTGGTTTTCAGAAGAACCACTCCACTACCACCTCCTTTCTTAGGCTCACTGACTTCATCCTTACCGGGATGGACAACAGCCTCATCACCTCTGCCATCTTTGTCAACCTCGCCAAGGCTTTCGACACAGTCTCCCATGCCTTCATTCTGACTCCCTTACAGCTGCTGGTTTGTCTACTCCTGCTCCTACCTGGTTTAGGGCTTACCTCACAGGCAGAACACAATCAGTCAGGATTCAGAATGCAATCCCTCCACTCCTCCCAATCTCCACAGAAGTCCCACAGGAGTCCCACATTGCAAAACCCTCCTCCTATATCCTCCCCCCAGCACCCTTTCCTTTCCACCTTACTCCCACCTCCCTGTTGCCTCCTCTGTACACCACCTTACTCTCACTACTCACTCGTCATTGCTTGGCCTAGGCCCCTGGCAGGGTTCTCTGAATCCTGGAGGGGTCCAGAACCTAAGCAAACACCTTTCTCACCTCCCACTCCCACCCCATTCTCTCGTGAAAGGGCTGGGACTCAGCCCCTCTTCTCTCCCACCTCCTTCTCTCTTGGTCCTTCTGAAGCCTACTCCCCATCGCTGCCTGCTTCCCTCCTGTCATGGTCTACCTCTGCCTTGTGCAGACAGGGACCACAGCATCCTGGAGGGGCCAGGCCCCGGTGAACCCTTCTCTTCCCCTTCTCTTCCTTCCTGACATGCTCAAACTTACTCTGTCTGCAACCTGCTTCCCTCCTGTTTGTGCTTGACCTCCACCTGGTGCAGGCAGGGTTCCCAGCATTCTGGAGGGGTCAGGCCCTGGCAGACCTTTCTTCTCCACCCTTTGCCTTCCACTCATCCAAATCCCCCCCCTTTCCACCTCCTTGCTGTCTGCCTATATGCCCCCCACCCACCTTCACCCCCTCCTTCCTAGCCATAGTTATTGACTAATCCCTAATCTCTAATGCACCTGTAGTCAATCTTGCACTTTTGTTACACCTTGCAAATTTTGTTCTATCTGTGTCTCTCCTTGCAATCTTGCCCTAGTTCAACCTCCTTGTATTCAATCTAGCCATTTTGTAACTACAAAGCTATGTCCCACCAAGTGTTTACCAAAGATATTTGTGCTATCGTATCTATCTAGTTCAAGACTGTTGGCATTGTATCCATCTAGTTCCTACCTGTTAGCATTCCTCCTTTTCATTACTTCTGTATAGTCTGCTCACGTTATTGAATGTAATCAAATTGTATATCTATATTGTGTACCAAATCTCTGTATACTATCCTCATGTTCCCCTACCCTCCAGGTCGCACTGGGAGATGAGCAACTTGTTGCTCAGCATGCCTTCCTGGTGAAACATTTCAATAAATAAATAAATGTTTAACTGACAATTATACAGCAGAATAAACAGGATTTATACTTTCAAATCTCAGTGAACAGTAACGATCATCATCATCTCAATATGGGACAGATGTCCACAGAGTGGTAAAACAAGGGACCTCCCTCCTAATGCAGGATAGTAATCAAAGATAATGTCTAATAAAAACCCCATGCACTTAATTAGCATGCATGTATGTTTGCAGCATGTGCTAATGCTTATCCCACCATGCAAGTTCATATCAAAAATATCAAGTACAATAAGAAGCATTATACTTGGAATGGTACGTACATTTTGGCTAGAATTTGAAAGGTGAGAGTTGTGTGGTCATAAGGATGGCACTAACTCAAAGAAGGTCAACATTCAGATGAAAATAGGTTGAAAAAAAAAATGTAATGAGTGAATGGGTGAAATTAGGTTTAAATGGTTGTATATGCACAGTGCACATTTTTCCATTTTCTTTCGTCCTACAAAAATGCTTTTTTATTAATTTCCCCCCATATCATTGACTAGCTGCCATCATGGTGATCAATCAGCCTCATCATCTGTCAACCCAGGAGATTTGAAAATGGGAGAGATGCTAAAGACAAGCATGAACTAGCAGGCATGACCAATAGAACAGCCATGGCTACAGTCTAAGGCCCTGTCCACACTGCTCCACTTTTTTTCAAATGTTTTAAAAAACATTTTGTGTTCCATGCTAGATCACGGTTATCGGTGTGTCCACACTGCAACCCGACACAGTACTTGCCCGCTTCAGTTACCAGACATGCTTGCAGCAATACTGGGCACCGCAATGCATGTCGGGATACTTGTGAATGGGCATGGATACGAATCGGGAAAAAATTTACTTCATTTGATTCAGAAGCTCACCGTGAGGTCAGGGATGTAAGTCACTTATCCCCTTTTCCTTTTGGCAGCAATGTACAAGCCCCAGAAGTTGGTGGAGGTTACCTTAAACCGTGTGACAGCACAGTTTGCATCTACACTACTGTTAACACAGTTTAAGGCAACCATTTTGGTCTGAAACTGTGCTCGAAATCTGTTCTGATCAGATTACGAGCATAGTTTTTGAACGTGGTTTGTAGCACGATTTTACCATGCTACAGTGTGGACATGAACCATGTTTGCCGTTCCTGTAATGTTACTGAATGCCGGTAACATTACAAGACCTCCAGTGTGGACAGGGCCTAAGCTGACAGAGCCCGTTTAAGATGGTGGGAGTTGTTGCCACAGTCAATGTCTTCAGGCTTTGAGCAATCCAGCCTCTTGGAATGTATGATCCAAGCGGCAAGATACATGGTAGATGCTTTGGTGGATCCTCTGAAAATCTATGCCAAGATGGCAGAATTAGCCAACAGGACCAGAGAACCCTCTGGCTAGAGCAATGGAAGACGGGCACAGACTCCAAGGTCCTCCTAACAAAGCTACACTTCAAAGGAGGCTCACTATTCAGAAACTACATAGATACATAGATGTTGTCAGCAGATAAGGGTCTTGTGGCTCATCCAGTCTGCCCTATCCCTCTTTCTAATGCTTAAGGAACCCTAGATGCTACAAGTCCCTCCCACTTTTGCCCTAGCTTGATAATACCCATGTGCCTATTCCACACATTCTTGAATCCTTGAAATGTGACCACCCCCACCACTTCCTGGAGGAGACTGTTCCATCTCTCCACCACCCTTTCAGTGAAGCAGAATTTCCTCAAGTTCCCCCTAAGTTTTCCCCCTTTTAGTCTCAAGCTGTGACCCCTTGTTTTGCTATTTTCCTTCATGTGAAAGATGCTCCCCTCTGGTACACTCTTGATCCCCTTTTATACTTGAAAATCTCTATCATGTCCCCCCCTCTCTCCTTTTCTCCAGGGAGTACATATTGAGAGCTCTGAATCTCTCCTCATATGACTTATGCTGCATCCTGGACATGATTTTTGTCACCCTCTTCTGTACCATCTCCATCCTGTCTGTCTTTTTTGAGATGGGGCCTCAAGAACTGAACACAGTACTCCAGATGAGGCCTTACTAGGGAGTTGCACAATGGTACCACCACTTCCCTCCTTCTACTTGTTATACCCCTCCCAATGAACCCTAGCATTCTGTTAGCCTTTTCGCCTGCTTTGTCACACTGGTTAGCCACTTTGAGGTTGTCTTCTATGACTACCCCTAGATCCCTTTCCTCTGTGGTGGCCTCCAGTATTGCCCTGTCTAGTTCATACTTGATCCTAGGATTCTGTCTCCGTAGGTGCATAATCTTGCACATTTTTGCATTGAAACTCAACTGCCATTCCCTGGACCAGTTTTCTAGCCTCTTCAGATCTTTTCTCATTTTTTTCTACACCTTCCTATGTATCTACCCTATTGCATAGCTTTGTATCACCCATGAACAGGCTAACCCTTCTCTTCTAGCCCCTCTGCAATATCGCTTATGAAGACTTTGAAGAGCACTGGTCCCAGCACCGATCCCTGGGGTATGCCACTTGTTACTTGTCGCTCCTGTGAGGTAACCCCATTTACTAAAACTCTTTGTGTTCTGTTACTCAATCAGTTTCTAACCCATGTGACCAACTCTGTCCCCACCCTCAGATTTGTCAACTTGTGGATTAGTCTCCTGTGTGGGTCTATGTCAAAGGCCTTCCTGAAATCCAGATAGCCCACATCTACCACTCTGCCCTGGTCTATTTCCTTTATCACTCACTCAAATAAATCAATCAAGTTGGTCTGGCATGACCTCCCTGCCATGAATCCATGTTGCCTTGGGTCCAGCAGCCCCTTGTCTCTAGGTAGTCCATCAGAATTTCCTTAAGCAGGGTTTTCATCATTTTACTTACTATTGAGGTCATACTGACTGGACAGTATTTTTCTGCCTCCACCTTGCTACCATTGTTGTGCAGGCGTACCACTTGTGCCCTCCTCCACTCTTCTGGAACCATGCCTGTTTCCAGTGACTAGAGAAATTTAAAAACTGACTAGAGAAATTTAACAAATGGAGGCCAGTATGAATTAATCTTTAAGACAAATCAAGCAGATTTCTGACTGCCATCCTTTGTATCAAGTTCTGCCACAACTGAGTCTACATAGACAAGCACAAAACACAGAGTAAATCCTAGAATTTTAAACCACCATTCTACAGATGAAAGAGCCTGTTCAGAACAAGGTTTCCAGAGGCAAGAAAGATGAAGCTTCTGAGACTTTAAACTAAGGTCAAACAGCTTATAAACCAAGGCCAGCCTGAGTGCTGACTTCACCAATATGGGCTCTTCCCTCTCTATTTAGTCATCAGTGAGGCAAGAACAGTGGAGACAAAATGGGTGCCAGAAATAATATCATGGGACTATGGAGTTCTCAAAGAAAGGGGCAGAATGGTCATGTCCCCCCAGAACCTGGGGGATAAGATCAACACTCAACAAACTACTCTTAAAGATAGCCATAGCCCTTTACCAAAGACATCGCAAGACCAAGGGGTCTATTCTATCTTCTTCATGGTACCAAAAAGACTGAGGAATCTGAGGCCAGTACAAAATCTAAAATGTGTCAAAAAGTTTATACAACCAAGAAAGTTTAAGATGGTGACTATAAAGATGATGTTACAGTCACTACAGAAGAGAGACTTCCTTACATAAATATACATGAATGCTGCTAATCTGCACACACAGTGCCTGTTAAGTTGGGCCACTACAAATTCCTATGACTGGCATAATGGGACAACACTACTGGTATCAGGCTCTTACCTTTGAGCTGGCATCAGTCCTAAGAGTATTACAAAAGTTAAAACATCAGCAGGAACTGCAACGGCTTGAGTACACAAATTCCTAACTTCTGAAGGATGGATGATAACCAAAAGATCATCCTATACCAAGCAACCACATTGAGCATCTTAGAACACTAATATACACTCTTGCTGGATTTGTGTATCCTATGAACAAAAAGGTGAAGTAACAGTCAAGGAAAAAGTGGTCACAGATGGGCACTACAACTTGATGGCTCACATACTACAGTTACTGGGTTCCACAGCAACCTGTCTGGGCTTAGTTACTTAGCACAGATGGAATATGTGGTCCCTTCAGGAGTTGGTGATTCCAAATTGGAAAGCTACTGATCAGGACATCAACAAGAAGATAACCTTAAAGCCAGCTACCCAGACGTCATTGGTATGGTGGATATATCTGCACAACCTACTCAAGGGAAAACCCCTAGAGATACAACAAAACATAACAATAGACATGGACTATAGCCTCTCGGTCTGGGATCAAACTATGTAAACAAAATAGTTCAGGGATGGTGGTTATTGATGGAGTCTAAGCTCCCCATTAATTTACTGTAGTGTAAATGAGGAGTGTGTTTTATGCGCTCCTACACATAACTGTTAGCATAAAAGGAAAGTCAGCATTAATAAGGTCTAGAAACAAAGTGACAGTATCCTACATATTCAAGCAGGAGAGTAACCAGGAGCAAACAGGTGGTGTTATAGTCCAAGGTCATAAATTTCCCGAGAACAATCCATACCTCTTAACAGCTGTTCACCCATCAGGAAAGTTAAACAGTCAAACAGAATGGCTCATAGAAACATAGAAACATAGAACATGATGGCAGAAGGACCCTTATGGCCCATCTAGTCTGCACAAAAACCTGGCCCAGCAGAAGTCCATAAGTTCAAGAAAATATAAACTTTAGCCCAAAGTATTTCACATCCTAAATTGACAATCAGGGCCACGCCAGGTGTATTTCATGGGAACCACAACAAATACTCAAGTACAGACATTCTTATCAAGATTCGAGGACCCACACTCCAGTGGAGTGGATGCACTATTGTTGGCATAGGCATTTCAAAAGGCATATCTATTCCCAGTTGTGCCAATCATACAACACATACTACACAAAATCCTGCAGAATAGTAATTATTACTGAGACTTGGGCCTCAGAAAATAACATCTGGGACCTGACAGTCCTAGGCTACACCATGTTTAGGAAGGACAGAGAACAAGGTAAAGAGGTAGGTGTAGTCATCTATGTCAGGGATGGCATTGGGGCTGTGGAGGATGGACACATCAGGGTACAAATGGGGAGACAGGGTCACTGTGCATGTAGCTCACAAACAGCCTCTGACAAGAACACATGGGTGGGGGTGATCTACAGACCACCAGGACAGGCAGAAGACAGGGATAGAGAGCTTGAGGAAGAACTAGTCAGGGGAGTGGAAAAAGGGCAGGTAGTCTGGGTGATCTGAACCTGCCAGACAATACCTGGGAGGTTCCAGTTTTCAGGAGCACCTGAAGTCAGTCCTTGCTGGATACTGCCATGGACTGACTGCTGGTGCAGCTAGTTACAGAATCCACCCGGCAAGGTGCCATCCTCGATGTGGTGCTCACCATCTCAGAAATGGTAAGAGCAGTGTGGGTAGGAGAGCCATTAGAGAACAGTGACCATAACTCTATCTGGTTTGAGGTAGCCATGGGGACCAGTAATCCCAATCGAAAGCTGAGGTCATTAATTTTAAAGTGGCAGAATTCAACACGGTAAGAAAGTTGGTTCAGAACAAGCTAGTTGGGTTAGACCAAAGAAAGAGGGGTGGAAGAGAGATGGTAGCAAATAAAGGTGTCATTCTTGAGGCATCAAAGATTTGCCTAAAGACACTAATCAGGAGAAACGGATACAAGTGACCAATGTTGTTCTAGAAAAGGGTCAGAGTAGCATGGAGAGAAAAAAAAAGGCCTCCATAAAGTACAAAGAAAAGCAGGGGGAAGAATGGGGAGGATACCAAAATATGAACTAGGGAAGCTAAAAGGCAGTTGGGAAAGACAAGGCAGACACTGAGTTGTGTATTTTGAAGTGGTTAAGAGTGGAGAGAAGAAATTCTTCAGGTGTATTGGGGAAAAAAAAGAAGAAGGATTAATAGTTTGGCTATCAGAGGGAGGTAGGATAATAGAGGAGGATGGGCAAAATGCAGTCTTCCTAAATGACTACTTTTGCTGTCTTCACCAGGTAAGACAGCAGGTCTTACAAGACAGTGACATCAAGGCAGTCGCTAAAGGGGTCCTGGAGATGAGGCAGCCACTATTTACCAGCCAAAGGGTCTGGAAAGGTTTAGCAGGCCTTAAGATAAATAAGGACCAGGGACCAGACTGGATGCATCTAAGGGTGCTCAGAGAGCTGGCAGTGGAACTGGCTGAACCCCAGTTAGGGCTATTCAATAGCTTCCTACAGATGGGCTAGTTGCAACAGACTGGAAGTTGGTGGACAAAGTTCCACTGCATGGGGGGGGGGCACCATAGGGAGCAGGTGCTGAACTACAGACCTGTCAGTCTTACCTCAGTTGTAGAGATACTGATGGACTCACTAGTCAAGGAGGACCCTGTAGAGTCCCTGGAGAGCAATTGGCTTCAAGACAGTAAGCCGGGAAATGGGCAGACTAGGTGGGCCATATGGTCCTTATCTGCCAACAGATTCTATGTTTCTATGTAAGCAGCATGGGTTTGTGACAGAGAGGTCTTTCCAGATGAGTCTAATTGTTTTCTTTGAATGGATGATGAAGACACTGGATGGGGGCCATGCCATTGATCTAGGCTATTTAGATTTCAGAAAAGCCTTTGATTTAGTGCCTCAAAGGGGCATAGTAAGATGGGTAGAAAATTGGCTGATGGGGAGGCAGAAAAGGGTCATGGTAAATGGGGTCAAATCGGGAGAGAGGGAAGTCACAAGTGGGGTGCCATATAGCTCTCTCCTGGGCCCTGTCCTCTTCAATACGTTCATGAGTGACACTGGAGAAGAAATACAGGGTGAGTTGTGTCTTTTTGCAGATGACAAAAAGCTCTTTGGGAGGTTGGACAGTGACAAGGGAATTAAAGCGATGCAGAGTGACTTAATTAGAATGGAGAGGTGGTCTCAGGTCTGACAGCTGAAATTCAAGAAAAGTCTAGTTCAAATACAGTGATTAAACACTTACACAGTACTAGGTGAATTTTTTGTGTAAGCCATGATAGAGCTTTATCTCATACCTTCAGCCAAAATAATATAGGTTCAGCATGAGCACCTAAAGTACTAATATACAGTGACAATCATGCAAAAGTTGTGCAATACTGTGCACAGCACATTATTATGTGGTAGCAGTCTCTATATGGGGTGGGATATTCAGAGGGTTGCACATAGGCGCTTAGCAGGGCGGGCCAAAGCAGCCACTATTTAATAGCGATGTTCAAAGGGGCAAGGATTGTGATGCACAACTCCTGATGTGCTGGGGCGCATCAGTAATGTATGCAGCGCAAGTGTGGGGGGATTTCCCATGCATATGCAGCACGTCCTGATATTCAGCCTGGGATGTGTGGTGCATATGCTGGCACAAACCCACCTTGCGCCACTCGGGGGGCACAAAGATGTGCCTGGTACAACCAGGAGCAAGTCCTGGCCACCCACAGGTGAGCTGCCATATTGCAGGGCACAACATGGCAGCTGCCAGCCATGGGTGGACCCCACCCACCTAGAATACTGCTCAAATGCTCCCTGCCCAGGGAGCATTGTGCCCGCCCATTGCCCAATCGCAGGCATATGATAATATCATTGGTAGTCCAGTGGACCACTGTCCAATGCCCGATCATGGGTTTAAGTGAAATATCTCCCTGGTGGTCCAGTGGACCACTGTCCAACTTACCTGATCGTGGGCTTAAGTGAAATATATCCCTGGTGGCCCAGTGGTGCCCCCTCCCCCACCACGCCCACTGAGGACCCGCCACCCAGCGCCCCCAGTCAGCGGCAGGTGGCAGCACCTACCATGCCACCAGGCCACCTGCTGACTGACAGTGTACAGTAGGATCTATGCGCCTATTGGTCCTCGTGGGCCAATGGGCATGCAGACCATTGTGTACTACACAGGCCTGAAATGTGAATGAACGTTCATTCACATATCGGGCCTGTGTAGTACAGTATGGGCTGCACGCCCATTTACCCACGCAGTGGACCAATAGGCGTATAGACCTTACTGTATGCTGTCAGTGGGTGGGTGGCCAGGCAGCATGCGGGTGGGGTGCTACCACCCGCCGCAGACTGGGGGGGTGTTGGGTGATGGGGACCTCAGTGGGCAGGTGGAGAGCTGGGTAGCACTGGACCACCAGGGTTTAATTCGGTGAACCCATCCTTGATTGGGCAGTAGGGGGGGGTTGTTTTCCGCTGGACCAACAGGGAGATATTTCACTTAAGCCCTCCATCGGGCAATGGAAAGCTGTCCACTGGACCGCCAGGGAGATATTTGACTTAAGCCCATGATTGGACGATGGAAAGTGGTCCACTGGACCACCAGGGAGATATTTCACTTAAGCCCACAATCAGGCATTGGAATGCAGTCCACTGGACCACCAGGGATATAGAAACATATGCCCACAATTGGGCGAAAGGATGCGGAGACCACCAAGGGTCAGCAGGGTGCCGGTCCCCAACGGCTGCAGCCTGGCGGGGCGTCAGGCGTAGGTAGCTGGGAATCAGCGTACTGCATGCAAATGGGGCCACAATGACATGCAAATGGCCCCATTTGGGTCTTGCATGCATAATGGCCTCATTTGCACGCCCAGCACTGACTATCATGGTTGATGCACCTAGCGCATCTGCACTTGCTCTGTCACATCACCCTGCTCCCCTTCTGCCACTTGCACTGGCACAGTGCCTCTATGCCATGTGCAGTGCATGCACCCTCAGTGCCATATTCAACGGTGCTGAGCCTTGGTGCAGCACCATTGAATATTGCCTGGTCCATGCCCTGGCGCAGCCCAGTTGCACTCTGCCCAGGCTTGTGCCCCTGCCTGGTGCAGTCTGAATTTCCCACCCATGCTATTCAATGGGTACTGCGCTTGCGCACCACTTGGTATACCATGCTACCGTGCAACATTTGTATGATTACCACTGTAAATTTGGAAGACTTAGCCCCCCCTTGTACTTATGACATATATAATTTCTCTAAGGATAACCTTGACCTCTTCTCAGTCCACAGAAATTCACTTAATGTTTTTTTAAATGCTTTAAACAATTTGTTTTTGTATTTCAATAGGAAAAGCTTGAAAAAAAAAAGATATTCTTGCTAATACATTCATTTTTATGATATTGTGTCCCATTAGCGAGATTTGGAGTGATGACCATATATTAATGTCCAAGTACATTTTGTTCATTACTGGTGTTATATTTAACTTGAATAGTTTTCCTATATCCCAATTTAGAGTGAGCCCTAAATATCATATATTTATTTTTAGTTTTCCAAATGAATCATGGAAAGATGCATTTAAACCTTGGTCCAGGTCTAAAGATAATGCCACACATTTCTGCCTGTTAATTTTGTATCCTGAAATTTTACTACCATTATTTATTAAAATGAGGAGATTAGGTAAAGTGTTTGTAATATACTGTAAATATAATATGATATAATCTGCATACAGAGAAATTATATGTTTTGATACATTGGTTATTATACCCCTTATATCAGTAGCTTCCCAAATTGCTGTTGCTACTGTAAAGGTTCAATATAAATTGTAAATAACAGAGGCAATGCCACCCCTGTCTTGTCCATCTTGATAACTGTATTTGATGACAAAGTTCACCATTAATCTTAATTATAAAAAGGGTCTGAGAAATGGAGCTTTCTGATTGGCTGCAAACATTCTAACAACCTTATGTTAATCTTTTATTAACATACATGTAGAGCTTAACTATATGCTGAGCAAGGTTTAACACTGTTTAAAAACATTTTTTATTATAATAGCAATAAGGCACTCCCAAGGATTATATCACCCTCTATGGGCATATGGCACTCGGCTGCACCTCATACCACAGTACACCCCTAGAAGGTGATTAACAGACCATTACCATAACCCTTGGTCATGCATTATTGCTTAAGTCTTGATTCTGGTGTTCTATAGATTAGATACATTCAATGAAATGACCAGACATACTGATGTGACTTAGTGAAGCTTTCATAAAGTCCCAGGTCACTAGTATCAAATGCTTTTCAGAGAAAGGGGGGATACTATTGATGGGAGACCTGAATATGCCAGATGTTAACTGGAGCACATTTGCTGCAGCCACATCCAAGAGCAGGACTATTCTTGATGCCCTACAGGTGGCAGGCATTAGACAGCTAGTTTCGGAACCCACTCGTGAGGGAGCAATCTTAGACCTCGTACTCTCAAACGGGGGCAGTGAGAGGATCTCAGATCTAGAAGTGGGTTGCCATCTGGGGACAAGTGACCATCAAACAGTGTGGTTCATGTTAAACTCAGCTACAGAGTCAAGCCATACAAAAGTGAGGGTACTGGACTTTAGGAGGGCTGACTTGGCAAGATGGGAGAATGCCTCAGAAAGCACTAGCAAACAGGCTAAAAGGAGGTGTGGAGCAACAATGGGGAATTATCAAACTGCCATCACAGATGCAACAAGCCTTTGTGTGAAGCAAATAAACAAATCAAAACGAAAGAAAAAGCCACTATGGTTCTCAAAAGAGGTGGCTGTGAAAGTCAGGAAGAAAAAGATAGCATTCCGGAAGTATGAGGAAACACAGAAGGAGCAGGACAGGGAGCCGTACCAGTTAAGGCAGAAGGAAGCAGGGAGGGAAGTCAGAATAGCAAAGGCCCAAACTGAGGAAAAGATAGCCAACTCAGTTAAGAAGGGGGATAAAACCTTTTATAGGTACATCAGCAAGCGTAGAAAGACAAAGGGAGGGATAGTGAGGCTGAATAGAATGAATGGTGGGTGGGCAGAGGGGGACAGTGAAAAAGAAGGAATACTGAACGAATATTTCTGCTTAGTATTCACAAAAGAGGAGGGGGAAGTGCCTAATCCAATTAACAGAAGCACTCTTGTTAGGGGGGTCGATCCCAGTCCTTTCACAGAAGAAAGGGTTCTGCCAGAACCCCTAAAACTGAAGGTGGACAAAGCAATGGGTCCTGATGGAATTCACCCCAGAATTCTAAAAGAATTAAGGGAGGAACTAGTGAAACCAATGGCTACTCTTTTTAATAAATCATGGGAGGATGGTGTGGTACCCGAGGAATGGAGGAAGGTGGATGTGATTCCCCTTCACAAAAGTGGGACCAAGACAGAGGCAGGAAACTACAGACCTGTCAGTCTGACCTCTGTGGTAGGGAAAGTGATGGAGTCACTTCTGAAGGAAAGAATAGTTGAGTACCTAGAGGTCAGTGGAGCACAGGACCCAAGGCAGCATGGGTTCACAGTGGGAAGGTCATGTCAGATGAATCTAATAGATTTCTTTGACTGGGTGACCAAAGTAGTAGACCAGGGAGGGGCTGTGGACATGGCCTACCTAGACTTTAGCAAGGCATTTGACACAGTCCCACACAAAAGATTAATAGTCAAATTAACCAGCCTGGGAGTGGGACCCAGGGTGGTAGCCTGGGTAAAACATTGGCTGGACAACAGGACACAGAAGGTAATTGTAAATGGAGTCCACTCTGAAGAAAGAGGGGTTACTAGTGGGGTACCGCAGGGTTCAGTATTGGGTCCAGTCCTTTTTAATGTTTTCATCAGTGACATTGCAGAGGGACTGAAGAAAGTATGCCTTTGCAGATGACACAAAGATCTGCAACAGGGCTGATACACAAGGAGGCGTGGAAAGGATGAAAAGGGACTTGGCAATGTTGGAGGAATGGTCAGAAGTATGGCAGCTAGGATTCAATGCAAAGAAGTGCAAAATAATGCACCTGGGAAACAAGAACCCAGGGAAGAATACACAATGGGTGGGAGGTAGTAACAACAAAAAGGAAAGGAACCTGGGGTAATCATATCAGATGACCTTAAGCTTAGCAAGCAATGTGGAGAAGGCAGTAGGGAGGGCTGGTGTATACTGGGATGTATAGGAGAGGCATCATCAGCAGAAAACAGGAAGTTGTTATCCCTCTGTACAGACAGTTGGTGAGACCCCATCTGGAGTACTGTGGCCAGTTCTGGAGACCCATCTCCGCAAGAACATAGACAGGATAGAGGCAGTCCAGAGGAGGGCAACTAAAATGGTGCAGGGTCTGCAAGAGAAGCCGTATGAGGAGAGACTAAAGGAGCTTAATATGTATACCCTTGAGGAAAGAAGGGAGAGGGGGGACATGATAGAAACTTTTAAGTACCTCAGTGGAATCAACAAAGTCCAAGAGAGTAGCATCTTACAGAAAAAGAGACTTGCAAGAACAAGGGGACACAATTTAAAGATAGAAGGAGGGGCAATGTGAGGAAGTATTATTTCACAGAGAGGGTAGTGGATGCATGGAACAGCCTTCCTGAGGAGGTTGTGGGGTCTAAAACTGTGGGAAAATTCAAGAATGCATGGGACAGACATAAGGCAATTCTTGTGGGGGGTAGGAAGAAATAGGCTGTTGGTTAACTAGGATCTGCGGCCTATCCTGTAGGTAGGGAAATTGGCAGACTAGATGGGCCTAGCGGTCCTTATCTGCCGTCAAAGTCTATGTTTCTATGTTTCTTGATGCCAAAAGAATGGTTTCTTCAGGCAATGCTTTTTGGCTAATATTTAATGTTCTTATGATATTATGTCAGCCTTCTCCCAGATATAAACCATGTCTGTTCCAAATGAACAATTCTTTGAATAATGTTACTGAACCTTTTTGCTAAAATGTTTGTAAAAATGTTGTAGTTGGTGTTTAAGAGTAAGATAGGATGCTAAGAGCCACAAAGAGAGTCATCTTTATCTTTTTTCAAGATGAGTGTAATAAAAGTTTGATTAAAGGATGGGAGCAGGATTGTTGCTAAAGTACTTGATTAAAAGTGGTGTGCAATATTGAAAGATGTTTATTTAAGAAGGTTTTGTAACAGTAAACCCATCTGGCCCAAGAGATTTGCCATTAAGTAAGTCCCTTATCACCTCAGCTACCTCTGCTTTAGAGATTTCCTGGTTCAATAGATTCTGGTCCTCTTCTGTAATCTGTGGAAGGTAATATTTTTCAAAAAAATAACTGTAGTTCATTTTATTCAGTTTTATTATCTGTGGTTTATAGGTCTTCATTAAAGTCAGCAAATATCTCATTTAATTAGTCCAGCCCATATTGTATCTGTGAATACTTTCAGTTTTGGAATTCTAGTCACTGTTTGCTTGCACTTGAGTTGATATTCTAATAGTTTATCCAGGTTATTACTGAAGAAGTAATACTTAGATCTGGCCCTGATTATTGCCTTCTCAGCTTCCTCATCTGCCTCTTTATTATGAAAATTCCATAGGTATATCAATTAATTTAAATGATCCTGCATTCTTGAATTGATATGTTTTCCTTCAGCTTCTATTAGTTTTCTCTTTAGATCATCCAGTTTGTTTATTTTTTGTTTCTTTTTGAAAGATTTCTGAGAAATAAAGCATCCTCTAATATATGCTTTTAGTGTATGCCAAACCATATTAATTGGTACATGGGAGTTTAGATTTTGTTCCCCAAACACTTAGATTTGTTTATTTATTTTTTCTATGACTAATGTATCTCAAAGTAGATATGAATCCATTTTCCAAATAAAGTCCTTTTTTTTCCTGCTGTAACACTGCAGACAAATAAAATGGAGCACAGTCCAAAATTGTAATCAGGTCATATTCTATCCTCTTAATGTTATATAGAAGATTTTCACTAATTAGTGCAAAGTCAGTTCTGCAGTAAGAATTATATACTGGTGAATAGTATGAATATTTTTTAAGATCTTGAACTTTAGTACAAAAAGATCTATCAGATACTATATGCAACACTCCCTTGCCATCTCCACCAAGCAGGGGACCGTCCTCAAACAAGTTTACACATTCAACTATCTAGGAATTCTGCTTGACCCCAATCTCTCTTATATGGCTCACATTGACAGTGTGGCTAAAGCTGCCAACACATTCCTTGGATTACTGTACAAGCACAGGCAACACCTCACCCCAGAGGCCCTGAAGATTGCCGTCCAGAGCTCTGTGGTGTCAATTATGGCCTCATTATCTATGGCTCCACCACGACGTCCGCCCTCCAATGTATAACAACTGCACTTAATAAAGCATGCCAACTCACAATTGGTGCCCACCGTCTCGCCCACACCTGTGCCCTTTATGAACAATCAGGATGGCTCCAACTCTCTAACTGTATAAAGTATCTTACATGTGCTATGGCAGGAAAAATCAACCTTGGCCTCACACTCCCCGGTATTACTGCCTTGATACATCAAAACACCAATCGACAGAACACCAGGAGCTCGACAACCCAGATTCTACAAGTTCCTCACTGTCGAACTAGCAGGGCAAATGATCCTTCACCTACAGGGCTCCTCTATGGTTGAATGGACTCAGTCACACCATCTCCTCTGCCTCAACACTAGGTCTGTTCAAAACCAGGCTCTGGGCCCATCTCATTGCCTCTAGCTCCTGTGACTGCCTCTCCTAGCTCATGACCTATGCAGCCTCTGTCCCATCTGTTTTTCTGCTAATTCCCCTTCCCCAAGCTCCTGAGGTGCTGCTTAAATTCTCAGGTTTTCATATCACCTTTTTAGCCTCTCTTTGCCCCCTTATAGCACTTTGCCCCCTTATGCACTTCTCCCCCGTACTCTATCCCCACTTTCCACCCGGTCACTCCTCTCCACCTCTCTGTTTGACAAATGCCACTGGCTGCAACCTCGACCTACCCCCCTCTTTTCATACTTGTCTCTTTGCCACCACCAGGCACCAGACCTGACCCTATCCCTGTGGGCTCATGTTTTCTAGCCATTTTACTCCATTTCACTTTAGCTGCCTCTCTTAACCACCTGCTCTTCTACCCCAACTCTATGTCTTACTCTTCCAATACATGACCTTTCAATAGCTATATTGTATCATGCATTGTTTACTGTTTTTCACTGTTGTTCTCATGTTGTTTGTAAGTAACTGACATGGAACCTTTGTAGAAGAGCCTTGGCTCAAAGGTATTTGTAATTCTAGAAAAAATAAATAAACAAATAAAAATTAAAAAAAGATCTAAATCCTCCATGAAGTTTGTTATTGCATTTCAGGGTTTTATTTAAAACTCTAAAAATTGATTAGCATTTTGTTCATGAAAGTGCTAAAACATTGTGAAAATGAATAACACCTGCCTCACTGTGTTTAACAAACATTACACTTCTAGAAAACCTATATAAATACTTTCTGAACAGTTAGCATTGCCCCAAGAAAAAAAAAACTGCTGATCAATTATTTAAAACCCTGTATTTACAGTTTTAGTTTTCCATTCCTTGCTAAAGCATCAAACTAGCTCTCTTAAAGTAACATTTAAATCTCTAACTGTTATATATGGTCCTGGGAACTGTACTATCTTTAGGAAGAGTTCCACAAAAAAGTCCAGATTTTCTTCATTTGTAGCATAAATATGCACCAAAGAAAACATCATATTTGATTTTTTAAAGTTTTACTATGCTATACAATACCTTCCTTCTGAATTAATTAAGTGCATCTAAGGAACTCTTAGGTAAAAAGCTATTAAAAAGGCAAGTCTATAATGCTAAAACTTCTCGCAATATTATACATTTGATTCCTACATTAAATCACATAAAAGGACTAATTGCAATGTCCTTATTGGGTCCTGGCCATTCCCTTGTTCCAATACAGAAATTCCAATAACTTTCTAAATTAATGATTTTTTTGTTGAAGTCCCCACCTCTCTGTCATATACCACTTTTTCTAACACAACAAATTTACATTCATGCGGGCCACCTAATTGTTCATAGGCTGCTGTAGCTTACTCACAGTTGTTATCCCTAAGTGCATATAAATGTTCCCCCACTCGGATCCTAAATTTCTAATGGTCTTACCTATTTAGAAACTGCCACACAGGCAGATAGCTGCATAGACCACACCCTTTGTATCACAGGTAATAAGTGGTCTTAACGTAACATTCTACCCCATTTTGGAATTCAAGAATTCCTTAGTACAAGGAATTACTTTGCATGACTGGCATCTGCCACAAGGTGTGGAGCCCATAGGGGGTCAGCTAAAAAGGTACTTGCATTATTTGCTTGCAGTACACTATGTACTAGATGGTCCCTCAGATTGTGACCTCTCTTGCATACTATCCTTGATATAGCCATTCTGCCTTCAACCTGGATCCACTTGCAAAGTATCCCAGTTTTTTTCTCATTACAATTTATGTTGTATAAGAGGAAGTGTTAGATATCATTACTAATGTCAGTGATGGGACTCTCAGGGTTTGGAGTTGGGTTTCAGAGAACTGACCTAAAAGTTTTATGTTGCAGTCAACTTAAAGTGAATTTATAACATGTCTAACAAACTCTGGCCAGAGCTGATATGGCTGTGGAGCGCTTTTAGGAGTAGCAAGAATGTTGAAAAGAATATGTGGTGCTCGCGCCATATCGTAGTCACCTGCAACTAATACTGTAGTGATTACACTATTGCACATGCGTGATACTTGCACGTGCACAGTTTGCCCTGGAGTGAGCTGTGCACAACATGGTGGCACTGACATGACTATGTATGCACAATACTCACATATGCGCAGTTTAAGTCAGCGCCAACATGTTGCACAGGGCGGATGTCACTTCTACAACTGTGGAAAGGAAAAGTAGTGCCCGGGAAGGGGGTTTGTTTATGTGACCTGCAGAGGGGAAGGGCTGCATAAACAGAATCATTGGAGACTATGCCGAGCACAGTGGCAGCACACCAGACAGCAGTCTGGTCACATGATTCCGCAGTGCTTCTATACAAATCTGATGATGGCATAACATCTGTGGAGTTTGACCCATGCAGCTGTAAAAATCTGATTGCTTTTTGTCACTTCAGAAGGCAGATTACTGCAAATGTCTAATGTCCTTTATGTGCAATAAATCTTAAACTTGCTTGTTTTAAAATTGTTTGGCTTAATTTGTTATTCATGTCCCCTAACTTTTGTTTCATTCTAAAATGTTTAATTTAATTCTTCCATTAGATCCTCCATGTTAATGATTTTGTACATCATTAACACATTCTCCCCTATACATGCATTGTGCAGAGTATTTACCCCCACCTACTCCCTCCGCAACTTCCCATAGGACCCTCACCCTCCCTACCCATACTTCCACTACAGGGAGAGCTGTCTTCTTCTATCACTTTCCAAACATTTGGAACTCACTCCCCTTAGATATCCATTCTGCCCTGTCTACTTGTTCATTATCCTATCTTCTTTGACATTATATTTCCCTATCCTGTAATTGCACCTTATCCTCCTCTCCTTTATTACCCCTCCCTGCTCTCTCTTCTGTTCTATTTTCACTACTCTACCCCCTTCTACCCCTCCCTAGGCATGTCACTAGCCTATAGCACTAGCTGTGTTTATGTCAAGTAGTGTTCATACCCTTGGTGTTCCACTCCTGGAGTAAGGCTTGCCTCCCCCCTTCCTCTTCTCTCCTTTTTACTTCTTCCCTTTCACAATTTCATACCACCTCCTCCCACCCCCTTTTTGTTCTTAATCCTCCCCCTACCCTTTCCTCAAGTTAGCCACACCCACCTCTTTATGCCAGTATTCTGTTCCTCACTGTATCCCTCACCACTCCCCCCTTATCCCCTGCCAATCCCCTTGCAGGGTGTGCATTCTGGAAGGGTGAAGGTTCACCTAATCTCCAGCCATCTCCCACTCCCCCACCCCCTATTCTGACAAGTTTTCTCACTTATCTGTTGAATTTTGTTGACCGGATAGACCCACTGGGACTAGAAGTCTCTTTTTCAGGGGCAACTGGTGGTGGGGGGATACTGATGGTAATCAACTGAAACTGAACCAGATTAAGCTGTTGGTGATATTTTTAGTGAATGAGGGAAATCTGGCCAGGACACCAGAGAAATTCCCCTACTCTTTTTGCTAGAGTACGCTGCATTGCTGTGGGAAAGTGATCAGAGTGAGAGAGCTTTCATAGGAGCAGGACATGAGGGTGGCTGAGGAGCTGGTCTCCTCCTCAGCCTTTCCTATTTTGGAGGCTATAATGGAGATGGAAATTGCTTTGGAGGATTCATATGTCTTAGCCACAGAACAGATGGATGGTTTAGATTCTAACTCTGTGAGTACATCTGAGTCATGAACCAGAGCTCTGTCTGCTGAAAAGAGGGCTGTCTTGGAGGACAAGATGGTTGATATTCATCGACAGATGGAGCTAGCTGAAAAATGCTTTGAGGAAACAAAGAATTGACTACAGGAAGAACTACAATTGCAAGAAGAACAAAATATAATTTTGAATTCATAAATGGTAGCCCCAATAAGTAAAATACAAACCAAAGTAATTACAGAGAGTTTGGGAGAGGCAGAGATCTGCCTTTATCTTCTGAAAAAGATGTCTCTACTAGTGCTTCGGTAATATGGGTTACAGAGGATGTGATGACGTCTGCTTCAGGGGAGAGTACTTGGAGAGATGTGCAGCCCACAGAGATCATTTTTCCTCCTCCAAATACTGAACAAACACTGCACCAGACTAATGTATCTAAGCAAGCATCAGTATGTGGTGGGGAATCTAGCCCATTATCTCCAATTGTTTTCTCTATCAGGATCTCCTTGGGAGGTGGGAAAAAATCTGTAAGAAAAGAAGGAGTTGTGAAAAGCTGTAGATTAAGATCTCAGACCCCCGAATTTAGCAGCAAATCCTCTAATAGTTCAACAATCTCCCTGGTAAAAACTTCATCAGATCCTTCCCCTAGTATCGAGGATTGGGTAGCGTCGGCCTTAACAGTGGCTGGGTGGGTTAAAAATTATACGGGTGCTGGATGGAATGCTAATATTGATAAAGTTTCTAGTTTTGCCCCTAAGTTACACATAAATGCTTCTATTCCTACTACTGTGGCTAGTAATGACTCAGTTTTGGCTCCAGGGCAAATCTCACTCTTAGAGCAAGATGTAAATATTCATTTTGACCCCTCTAACATTTTATTAGATCACATTAAAATTTTAGAAGGTGAGGATTCTGTACCCAGGGTACTAGATTCTCCTTTGAAAGCCACAGGGGAAAATTTGGCTGAGCTTAATCACTTGGGTCAGGAAAATACACCCACAGTACTAATAGACTCTGTACCCTCCTTACAAGCTCCTGAAAATTTCTGGCATGATAGTGTTAAAGATCATCTCTTTCCTTCTGATGCAAGGATATTGTCAGAACCTGCTTTGAGAAGGAATGCAGTGCATTTGAAATATAGGGGTAACATATCTGAGGTCCCTGATAGGCATTTTGTGGGAAGGGCTCTACTTAAAGATAGCATGAAATATTATGCCTACGAGATATATGCCCTAATACATGTGCCGGGGGACTCGGTGTTTGGCATCAGTTTTAAACATCCAGCAGGGCTGGAAAGATTTTGGAAACAATATCAGTTATTGAAACACTCTCCTTTATGGAAGCCTTTTCTGGCAATTCCCCTGACTAAACCTTTAACAAAGAAGATAACTGTGTTATTTCAAAATGAAGGGCTGAATGTTGCAGATATTATCTATTGGTTACAGCAGTGCTGCACAGTAAAAGGATACCCAGAGCCTATCCTGGATGCTGAACAACTTTGGACCAGAGGTTGGAAATATCAGGTTGTATTGAACCTGGAGCATGGATTGACTAAACATCTGCCTAATTGTTTTTTCCTGGGGAGAGATCGTGGGGTAATATTTTACCCAGGGCAGCCCAGGGCTTGCTTTAAATGTGGAGATGTGGGGCATTTGAGCAACATCTGTGATAAACAGAAGTGTGGCCTATGTGGCAAAGTGGGGCACTTTGGGGCTCAATGCCAGCAACCCCTAAGATGTAATTTATGCTATGAGCAAGGCCATGCTTTTCGTAACTCTTAATGGGCCTCCCATAACAGTAGAGATATGGCTATCAGACCGGAGCAAGATGTTTATGTAACTACAGCACAAAAAGAGAAGTTATGTATGCTTGAATTACTGAATTCTGCCACATGTAGGGATCCCATACCCCATAGAGGATCTCAGTCAGGTAAAAAGGCTCCCATTGAAGTAGTAGCCCAGGAGGAAGAGGTCCAAAAGATCTTATCTGATGACATGGATCCTGTATCTACTGTGGTAGAATCTACAGCTGCTTCAGAGTCCATAACCAATAATGACCAAGGTGATCCCCTTGAACTAAGTAAGGCTATGTCCAATAACCAAGATAATCTGTTGGCAGATGCAGTACAATATATGGAGATGGTAGAAGGAGAAATCTCGATGCCCCCTCCTGATGTTCATCAAGAAGATATTTTTCAGAGAGTTTCCAGATCAAAGACAGGGAAACCCCCCCAAAAAATCCAGCTGTGTCTAAGGATATAGATATTATCCCAGTATACAATTCCTACGGTATGTTGTTTGAGCAAGGGGGTGAAGATGAAAGTCATGACTCAGACTTATCTTCTATTACATCTTCACAAGCAGACAATATTACTGATGGGGGGCCAGTTGTAAAGTCCAAACCTAGGAAATGGAAAAAGAAGAAATGAGTGTGAATGGTTATTGATTTTGTTTTAGAATTATGCTTCTTCTCGTCTCTTCTCTATCCTTTATTCCTTAAGAATGCTACAATCTCTTTTGTCACTATCAATGTGAATAATATTAAGTCTTTGGGAAAAAGGCAGGTAACATTTGCTAGCCTTAAGGAAGGTAAAGGAAATGTTATCCTCTTACAGGACATTAGATTACATTCATTGATATAGGTGAGAGAAGCTCAAAGAGATTGGCGCTGGGGTATTTTGCACTGGTCATTGGGTGAGGAAGCCTGTTCAGGGTTGGGGTTTCTATTTTTAAGTGTAGCTGTAAAGGTATTACAGATTTTTGAAGTTCAACCTGGGAGAGCTATGATAATGGATGTAATTTTAGACAATGTGGCATACAGAATTATAAATATATATGCTCCACAGTCAAAAGCTAATAGATCTTCCCTCTTTAGGAGAGTAGAGCCTTATTTATATACTTCAAAATTAGTGTTATGGGGGGCGATTTTAATTGTGGCCTATCACATAAAGATTGGGGGAGGGTTATGACTAGCGACACTAATGCTTTGCTTAAAATCCTAGAAATGTATAATTTATGTGATGTTTATGATATTTTGAAAATTACTCCAATGCATATGTTAGATTTGGGGTTAGTGCAGAAAATCCCTATAGGAAGAGGATATTGGAAGATGAATGTGGCTGCATTACAAGAGGCTTTTATACAGAAATCTATAACGGAATACTTAATGCTAAGGGTTGATGTTTCCTTCTTATATGATAGTCCCATAGAGTGGTGGGAAGACACGAAGAGTGACCTAAAACAACTTTATATAAATATTACAAGTGATAGGGCTAAAAACAATTATATTCAGTATTTGGGACTAAGAGCTAAATACTGTATATGAAATTAATAACTCAGGCTCTGGATCCCACTAATGATGTAAAGTCACAGTTACAGATAATTAAGGAAGATATGTATAAATATCTGAAGGATTCAGAAGGTAGGGTAGTGAGACGACAAAAATATCTGACTAGGGGAACAAAAGAGCAGGTGAATCCATTTGATATAGGCTTAAATGAGACCCAAAGACTAGTAATAGCTGCTTTAAAGGATGAAAAGGGAGCTCTAGTGACTGACAATAGAGGACTTATGCTATTAGTACAGGAACATGTTAAGGCTACTTTTCAGAAGGATAGGGTAGGGTATCCAGATTCTTTTATAAATAAATTAGATATTCCACAATTAAGGGATATAGAGGTGCAAGCTTTGATAGTTCCCATATCTATGATAGAAATTACGGAGGCTATTTCTAAACTAATGCCAAGGACTACTCCTGGGAGTGATGGGATAGTGAATGATTTTTATAAATGTTTTTGTGACATATTGGCCCCATGGGTACAGATTATTTTTGAAGCTATTTGGAGAGAAAAAAGGTTAGTAGCCAGCATGAAAGATGGGATAATGACTTTCTTATATAAAAAAGGGGATCCACAAGAGATAAAAAATTGGAGGCCTTTGAGTCTACTCAATTCTGACTACAAAATTCTGACTGAAATTTTGACAAATCGCTTAGCCAAAATTGCACAGCATGTTATTAATCCAACTCAGATGTGTGTTATTGCAGGTAGAAATGTTATTCAAAATCTGACCTTTATTATAGAAGTAGTGGAACAAAGCCTAAGTATGAATGTAGATGGTTATTTGCTGACTATAGACCAGGAAACTGCATTTGATTCTGTAAAGCAAGAACATATCTGGACAGTATTACAACATTATGGTATTTCTGAAACCTTCCTAACATTATTACGTACTTTGTACTCTGAAGTCCAAGTTACCCCTATGGTGAATGGGCATCTAGGCATACCAATATACCTAAACAATGGTGTCAGACAGGGCTGTCCAATGAGTCCTTTACTGTATGTATTTGGACTAGATCCTATATTAAGGAGAATTGAAAATGCTGCAGACATTAAAGCAATTAAGAATAAGAATGGGGTTGTTTTTAACAAAGCTACTGCATATGCAGATGATTGTGTTTTTACTGTAGCTGATTTGAAACTGGTAAGAGGATATTAAAAATAATGAAGGAAGTCCATAATACTACGGGTATTAAAATAAGCATAGGAAAAAGTAAGGTCCTAGTTTTGGGTTTTACACAATTTGTTGAAGAGTTTCCTATCTCTATGACTAAGGAAGAGATTAGGATACTAGGGTGGTTTTTTTGGTTCTAGGGAAGCAGAGAAAAAAACCTGAAATATAGTATATGATCAGGCAGATAGAAAAGTTAAAGCATGGCTCTCCTGGAAAATGACTTGAAAGAAGAGAGTTTATTTGTTAAAAGCATATATAGCTCCTATTTTTTTATATGTCTCTCATATTTTTCCACTTCCCTTTGGCATGCATACAAATATCATGGGTCTTTTCTTCCTATTTTTATGGAGAAGCAGGTTAAGTCCAGTTAAACGGATACACATGTATAGATCTTGTAAAACAGGGGGGTTAAATATGATTCAGCCTTTAATATTTTTTTGGTGGAATTTCTTTTTTAGTTCGATTCATTCTGTTGTTATAGAATCCAAGGGCATGGGGATTTTGTGCATGCAATTATGGGGACCACCTTTTTTAACAGCGTGGGGCAGGGGTAAATGGCATCCATCAGAGAAGATTCTTCCAGGGTATGTACAAATTATTGTAAAGTATATCAGAACCTGGAAAATTGAGCTTAGTTGGTTTTTTGGGCATGAGAAAAAACATTTTTATAAAGTTGTGCTTGAAAAATGGTATAAAGAAGAGCCTTTATTTCAGGTATCAGAGGTGATTAATACAGATCTGTTATTAGAAAGTATTGTGGAACCCAGAATTCCACTTAAAATGCATGATTTGATATGGTTATGTGGGCACCAGAGGTTAAATGTGAAGTGAAATCAAAAGCACAAACAAGTTGAAGAAAGGGGTTGTGGGGAAATTCTCTGTTATGACCAAATAGAAACTATGCAGAATTTATTCTTTGACTGTGTGAAGGTTGAAGATTTTTGGAGAGAATTAGCTAGCTGGTGAGGAGAAAAACTTTTTCAAAATATGAATTATGAGATCTTGGTATTAGGGCAAATTCCTGTATCGTGGTCAAAATGGACAAAGAGTACTATATATGTGATTTTAGCTTGTCTTAAATGGACTATATGGCAAGCTAGATGCCAAAGAGGTCTTCAAAACAAAGAGGTGTCTCAATAAGAAGTTTTCTTTCTCATCCAGGGAGAGCTAGATAAAATTTATGACTATGAATTTTGGACTTTAGGACAGGTTGTGGGATCCAATTTATGGAAAAATATTGGGTGGGTAGGTTAAATGGTTAATGATTTTGTTTTTATTTTTCTCCCTAATAGAATGATGCTGTTATGATCTCTACATTCTAGATGAAGACATATGTCCTGGGGACAATAGTATTGTATTGTTCCTATTTGGATATGGTATGGGATTTATGTTTACTGAGCACTATATTTGAGACACTATGTGGTATGAGATTGGTGGTGGGTTTTCCGAATTGTATAATATTCTTTGTTTATTTTTCATTGTTGATAATTATGTTATGCTTTTGAATATTGAATAAAAATGTCCCCTACTCTTGCATCAGGGGGCAGTTCTTCCTGTGAGCAAGGATGGAGGAGCCCAGTTTGGAGTTGGACAGAGGAGGAGGAAGAGGTGGTGAATGCTGTGAAATGGAGGACAATACAGAGGTGAATGTTGGTAGAGGAGGTTCGGGAGCTTTGGGCTCCGAGCAAAAGCAAGAGAACATTATTTTCTGTAGTTCCATGGAGATTCCTGAACATTTTGTAGATGGAGATTTACCAATGGAAATTGCTACAGAAGTGGAGGTACTAGATGCTAATACGGACAGTGACTCAGAGCATAATTTGCAGGTACTTGCTGCCTTGAGAGATGCTCCAGAGGCAGTGACATTGCCGAGGAAATCTGAAGAGATAGCCACTAAGGAGCAAGAGGCTCATAGAGCCTTGATAGTCCATCTGCTGCAAGAAGAGTGGCTGAATAATGACCAGACAGAGAAACCAAGAAAGGAGAGCCAGGAACGTAATGCTCAGACTACAGTAGCAGATTAGCAGCAGAGGATGGATCCGACTGAAACTTGGTCCCCAGAGAGAACTTTACATGCTGCAGGGTGGGAATTAGCACCAGATGGAAAGTGCTGGCTTCCCAAAGACCCTCCTGCTACAGAGATCAAAGGATTAGTTAGAAAGGGATGATATGTTTTTCTTGGTAAGCCAACACAGGGCTCAGACAAACAAGGTGTGGCAGTCAAATTACAGCGGCAGATGACATCTTCTGCTACATCAGAGGCATCTAAACAAGCTACCAAGATGGCACCAGATGTTGCAACATCAGGTACTGTGCAAAAAAATGTAAATCTTACAAATGAAAATGTGATTAACTGTAATGTTGTGATGGAGGAGAAGCTACTGATCCCCAAACCCAAATTGAGGATCCCTCGCCAAAAAACATCCAGAGTACCGATGGATAAGCAAATTGCTATTGATCAGCAGCCCAAACCTTCTACTTCTTGTGCAGAATCAATGAAGAAAGTGGGAGAACAGCAAGGGAATCATAATCCATCATCGGGCCCAAGTCGACAAAAGGGTGCAACCCCCCCACACACACACAACCAGGTACAACTGGGCCTCAGGCCAACCCTGGATTTAGGATGGCTGACTTATTCTCGGACTTGGGCAAACCCAGAACCTGGAGAAATGCTGTCAGGCTTAAATACAAAAGTGGTCTTGACATTCTCACTGACGGGTGTATGTGGCCAGAACATTGTTAAAAGAATCAATGCAATTTCTGGCCTCTGACATATTTGCATTAATCCACATCTCAAGAGATACAATCTTCGATGTGAGTTTCAACACCCCTGTGCAACCGGATACATTTTGGACAAAATATTCTTGTCTAAAATAAACTACGCTATGGTCTCCATTTATTGTGATTCCTTTAACAAGACCCTTAGTAAAAACGATCACTATATTATTTCGAAATGAGAATGTGCACTTCCAAGACATTTTGCACTGGGTGAAACAGAGGGCAGATGTTTTAGAAAGGCCTGTACCGATACTTGACAGTGAAAACATGTGGACTGGGGTGGAAACTTAGAGTGAAACTTCGCATGGCAGAAGAGGGGCGTTTGCACCTACCAAGTTGTTTTTATCTGGGACTGGAACATGGGTTCTGTTTCTATCTGGGACAGCTCAAGACATACCACTGGTGCAGTTCCTTCACTCATTTAAGTAATGTATGTGATGCCTTAGTTTGCAGTTTCTGCCTCCAAATAGGTCATGCCAGCAACTGCTGCAGAAGTATGCCTAAGTGAAACCTCTGTGAAGAGATGGGTCATTTATTTTTACAGTGTCCATGGGCCGTACACAATAAGGGGATTTTCTGGAGCCAGGATGATATTGTGCACACTGCACAAGAAAAGCAATCAACCACATTTGTAACTTTTCCCCCTCAGGCTCAATCTCTGAGCACTCTGCAGCAGGCCCCACCTGAGACAACCCCTGATGATACCGAAGACACACTGACAGATGGCTCTAATTGTGCCCGGGAAATTCCACAAGGAGAAGTGGAACAGGAACCAATGGCTATGGAGGAACAGGAGCAAGAAATTCCCTCCCAGATTCAGCAAGAGTCAGTTATGCCACCCCCAACCCCATTCCAGTGGATGTCTTTCTGACGGTCAAAGGCAGGAGACAGTCATCAAGGAATATTCCTAAATTAAAAGTGCCAAAACTGGATGAGACAAATACTTCCAAAAGATATTCATCATTGCACTACTATTCTGCAGAAGATGAGGAGGACTCTGACTAGTCCATAGCATCCTCACAGAAAGACACTTCAGATGTGGAAGGAGACCTGGTAGCAAAACCAAAAGGAAAGAAAAAAACAAAGAAAAATCCCTGAGAACTTCACTGAGTCAATTCTCACAACTTCCCCATGACTGATCAATCAAGGGACATCTTGAATGTCATTTCCTTCAATATGAACAGCATTAAAATTTACAAAAGGAGATGCATCACTTTTTAAGTGCTACATGAGTCCCAAGAGACTATCTGCCTGCTTCAGGATACCAGGCTACGTTCTGAAACAGACATTCACCAAGCCCAGAAATCTTGGCCATGGGGACCTACAGTATGGTCCTTGGAGGAAGAACTATGCTCAGGTGTTGTAGTACTGTTTCATGGGCAGGCTAAAGTTCAAAAGGTCATGGATTTAGAACCTGGAAGGGCTCTGCTTTTAGATATTCAGTACCAACAACAGGATCTTAGAATTGGGATGATATATGCCCCTCAGATTAAAATACTGAGAAACAAGTTATTTTGGTTTGTGCAACCTTCTCTGCATATCAACAGAAAAATCATTCTTGGGGGAGATGTCATCTGTCCCCTTGAGTTAAGAGATAAATCTGGGAAAAAAACACAAAACTATGTTGTGACACAAATGTGTTAAAACAGATTGTATCTACTGCTGGTTTAAAAGATTCCTATAGGTAGTTGAGACCATAAGGGGGTCATACTTATCATAGGGGTAGTAACTCATCTAGAATAAACAATGTCTTTATTTCTAAGCACTGGACAGTTTTTAAAGCAAATACATTACCCACGGCTACTTTGGACCATCTAAAACTGCACATTGGATTAGGGCAGTTACATACTAACAACATGGGTCCAGGTTTCTGGCACATAAATAATGAAATATTAACTGATTAAAATATACAGGACCACACAATAAAATTTTAAAAAGCTAGAGCCACTGTAGCTGTATGCTAGGAGATGGTTGAGGATTGGTGGCTGGATACTAAAATTCTGATTCAGCAGCTATGCCAAAAGTGGGGTAAACAAAAAGGGCATAAGGCTTATTTTCAGTTTCTAACTCTCCAAAAGCAATTGTTTAAACTTATATCTTTGCAAAATACTGAACATTTGGATGTTTCTATACAGAGACAACGAATCAAAGCAGAGATGAGAGACTACCTGTATGACAGGGCTAGATCCTTAACGATGGAACAAACCCAGGTACACAGGGCACAAAGAAGTCTTTGGATATTTTAAGGATTGACACTTTAGGATCCAAAGGAAAGTGTGGGATGCCATTAAGGATCACACTGGCACTGTACATACTGACTTTAATACTATTTAGATTTGATTACACAAAGACTTCTTTCCTACTTTGGTACATCTGTACCAACAGAAGGAAATATACATGGCTTCCTGGCAGATGTTGACATTAATTTCATTGCAATCAGAATAATTACATTTAACCACTCCTGTTAGTGAGGAGGAAGTACTAAGAGCAATAAATAAACTACAGGGAATATTGCCACAGGCTGTGATGACCTAAGCTCAAACTTTTATAAAATCTTTCAAGATATTTTGACCCCCTTACTTGCAGAGACTTTCAATGACATTCTACTAAATTTAGGCATGAATGAACCAATGGCTAAGGTACCTTTTATTCTGTTATACAAAAAGGGGAATAGGATGGACTTATCTAACTGGAGACCTATCTCTTTGCTCAATCTGGACTTCAAAATACTCTCAATTGTTTTATGTCACAGATTGGAGCAAGCTGCCCAAAAATTACATTCCCCTTTACAGACCTGTGCCATTTCTGGCAGAAACCTCAGAGAAAATGTGTTTTGTTTGCGTAAAGTTATCTCCAGAGGCCACATGAAGAAAGCACATGGCTATGTACTGGCCTTAGACCAAGAAAAGGCCTTTGATGCAGTCTCTCATGATGCTTTATTTCATATATTGAGTATTTATGGGATTCCTGAATCTTTTATTAAATGGCTAAAATTATTTTATGCACATGCCCATTTTTTCCCATTGATTAACGATATGATTGGATGGAAAATTATTGTAAAAAGAGGTGTATGACAGGGGTGCCCATTGAGCCCTCTGTTATACACTTTTCATATTGACATCCTTATTAGGAAACTTTTATTAGACAGGAACTTACAGGGTATATCTCTATCACCCACTACACAGCCTCTAAGGGTTATAGCCTATGCTGATAATACATGCTTATTTTTAAGACATGAAAGGGAAGACAAACCTGCCTTCCATATCATTCGGGAATATTCCAAACTAACTGGTGCACATATAAACCTGCAAAAAAGTGTTGCATTAGTAATAGGGGACACAACACTACAGCTGGGGCTACAGTAGGAGGAATAGCCATTGTCCCTGAGGCAGAAATTCTGGGGGTACATTTTGGCCAAAGGAATATGAATGTTATTCATTTGGGAGCATAAGCGGGCAATCAGTGAAAAAAAGATAATTTGCATGGAACAAATTACAAGTTTCAAAATTAAAACGGGTATACCTAGTCAAAACCTTTCTTATACCTATTTTGCTTTTTATAGGATTAGTGTTCCCTCCCCTGTGTCTCTAGAGACAAAAATATATAGTGTATTTTTCCACACTATTTGAGGAAATAAATTAAACCAAATTAAGTGAAATGTGGCATATTGACCTATATCACAAGGGGGGCTTGGTATGATCCACCCAGTTTTATTTTTTCATACACTATTTTGGAATCTGAATATTGTCCTTTTATTATAAAGTATTCAAAATGTATGGACAGCTTGGGAGTTGGAGTGGTTGGATAGAATGCTACCCATATGGTCTCTTAACAAATGGACATTTAAACTGGCAGCTAATTTTTTCTAGAATACATTAGAGTTGCAATTCAAAAGCTCAGAATCAGGAAAATCAGGACTAATGACTTAACATCTTTGCCTAGGCATTTATTATATGAACAGCTTTTATTGATTCACTTTTCAGAAGAAATCATTTTTCCAAAAGGTACTTTACAGAACTTCCCGCAAACCATAAAACAACTCACAGACCACAGAACTCCTAGATACTTATGGGACACCTGCTGACTAACATGCCATGTAAAGAATAGCCACAAGCATAAAAAACTAGAAGAATGTTACTGCCCCAGAGGACTGTGCAACACGATTCTGGAGACTCAGGAACATTTATTCTTTGAATGACCTTATGCTGTTTTCTTTTGGACTATGTTGGCACAAACAGTGCAGGATGTTAATTTTGCTAAAATGTCTTATGATGTTTTAATATTAGGATTGTATAGAGGCACTTGAGTAAAATATCCTTATAGCACTCTACGTCTTATATGTGCCATTATCAAATATCACATTTGGCAATCCAGATGCCATTGGACTTTGCATCAACACCACATATCCCACCAAGAGTTGGTCAGAATAATTACAGGACAAATGCAACAGATATATAAAAAGAGAGAAGAAAACAGAATCTGCACAAACACTGGGGCAATTATGGAAGCACTGCATAGGGTGGATTACTTGAAAAAAGGAAAGAAAAGAAAAAAGGAGAGGATTACAGAAGTGAAATAGGACATAAGGTTAATTAAGCACTTTTTGAGAAAGTAGATAAGCCGTGGCAAGAATGTTAGACACTTAGTTTTACCATGTCAAGTATAACTCATAGATCAAATTCCTAGAATGGTAATTAAATGTATAAATATTGTCCCTAGTATTATTTGATTTCCACAATAAAAACTTCCCCTACTCTTTTCGAGAAGTGCCATGGGATCTTTAACATCCACCTGAACAACCACCAGAACAGGCAGACAGGACCTCGGTTTAATGTCTCATCCAAAAGATGGCACCTCAGGAGTGCAGCACCCCCTCATGCTGTACGTCAGTGTCAGTATTGGAATTTAACCCTGGTGCCTGGTGTGGGGATGGAACCCATAGCCTTCTGATCTTTCAGCCTCAGAGCTGAGTGTGCAATCTGCTGAGCCACTGACACTACTACTTACTACCCCAAGTGCTAAAAAAGCAAAATGTATCTGTGTTGAAATGCGTTGTGCATATGTATGTGATATGTACTGTATATGAGTTTAAAAGTAAGTGTGTGTGTGTATATGCTTAAAATAGACAGTATATGTGTGTGTATGTATAATGTGTAGATGTACTGTGTATAGACTATATTCTGGATAAACTGTTCCTACAATGGGTTGTTTTAGCATTTCTGACTGAGTTGCAAAAGTGTTGCAAGATCCAGTACAAAACCCTGCATAAACTGTTTCTTAAGAGTTAAAACTCAGTTTTGCATTACATTGTGACTGGACTGCTGATGCAGCCCAAATAAGTTGCATAAACATTTTGCAAACATTGCTCTTGAGCTGGTTAAGCATTGAAAAACAATGCTATGTGAGTTGCCAATGCATTGCCAACTGTAAAAACCAATACTAAACCAACTCGTTGGTGGAGCAGTTTAATGTGATTTGTACTGTACGTTATTGGATTTTATTTTATTTATTTTTAATAATCCATATATTGTCTACATTCTGACACAACCAAGGATGCTCCTTTGTACCATTGTATTCATTTTTGGGAAATCACTTGCAGTATGTCATGTGCTCTGTTTTGTTAGGTTAACAATGGGCTAACCTTATCAAGTGCAAGATGCTAGCTACCTCTCTCTCCCCCTCGCTCTCTCTCCACATGCATTTATAACACAGGGATCACCCCTTACCACCCACACCAGACATGATCATTTACACAAGAAACTATTTACCTTCACATCACAAGGCAAAGTAGAGGAATTGAAAAATAAATCTCACTGAACAATTGTTTTATTAGGTCTTTGACTATAGACCCTTCTCTGCTTTGTGCTTCATTGACTTTAACTTTGGAATGTCAGTAATAAGGGGGAGGTGCACTGACTAGTAGCATAGCATAGCATAGCATAGCACAGCACAGTACAAATGTGATTCTTAAACACAAGGTCCTTAGCATAGAAAAGCTGTGAAGGGATTATCTGAATGTAAAGAAGGTAGGTACAAATCAACAAAAATCCAATATAATCAGATATGTACTAGCTGTCAGGTCACTTAAAGTGGGCATGAGGAGAGAGAGAGAGACAAGCTGACAAAATAGTGTTGCAACTGGTCTACTTGACAGAAAGAAGAGAGTATTTCATTCAACTGCTATAGTGATTTGTAGTTGTGGAAGGCACACTGAAAGCTCTAAAAAGTTGTGCTTCAGTATCCCATTTTTAAAGCTAAAGCAAGATGGCTGTAACTTCACCCACAGCCATGAAATTGGTTCCAATGTACCTCAGTATTTAGTGTATGCCCTAACTAGATGTTTTATTAAAACATTATATTAATCTGATTTGTTTTTAGTGAAATACCTCTGTTTTTTTGTTCTCCCACTCTGAAGTGCTCTCTGTGTTTCCACACCAGCAGTCAGACCCACAATGCACCTCATCAGTGCTGAGATGCATCATAGCAGGGAGTGTTTCAGCTGTGGGAAAACTTAAGTTTGTTTGTTTTTGATTTGTTTTATGAGTGTAGGATCACTATTCTATGCTTCATAATTTTTTGGGGGGTGGGGTTGTGATGCTCAAAAAAGAACATTTCTCAGTACAACACCTATATATGCAGGAAAAGCAAAAACACACAATAGGGGTTCAGGAGAACTAGAAGTGCACCAATACCCAGTCGAGCAGTACAACCAAGAAACCCAGAGGTAGCTGTAGGTAATCAGCAGCTTCTCAGAAAAGTCTCAATCTCTGTAAACAGTTCTGTTTCTCCAACAAACATCCAAAATGCATATCACTCCTTTAAAAGCATACATCAGGCTGATTATATCTTCAGGCATGTAAGCAGGCAGGTGCATCCCTCAACATATCCAAGTTCATGGCTATATCCATTTTCTCTTTTTTCATTCACTCACTTTGAGAATGTCATGCCAACCTCCACACATCTGTCAGCCAATCCGTCTGCTACATCTCTTGTTATAGATAAATGTGTGAGTTTTATTTCAGTTTAGGACAATTTCTTTCTCTTCCTCAAGGTTATAACTCTCTTTGAGTCCAGCACATACTGCTCCTTTAAAAGCATACATTAGGCTGAGTATATCTTCAAGCATGTAAGCAGGTAGGTGCATTCCTCAACTCTTCATTTCAAAAAGCCATCAGAAATATCCAAGCTTTGTGGCTATATTCATTTTATCTTTTTTCATTCATGCACTTTGAGAGCACCATGCCGACCACCACACAACTGATATAAGACCACATTTGAAAAGGATACAATTAAAGACACAGACCCTAAAAAATACATGCAGTACTACATGCATATAAATGTGACACAAACCCAAAGATCAAAAGTGTCAAGTGCATAAAAGTGCCTTAAAGTACCAAAACATGCTGAGTAAAGTGCAAAAACATGCATACATAAAACACAAGACAAATATAACATCAAGAAATTGAGGAATGTGCCTACCTGCTTACATGCTTGAAGCAGTATGCATTTTATTGAATTAATAAAATGTTATGTGTTGGATAAACTTAACTGTGTACACAGCCTATTTGAGACTTTTCTAAGAAGGTGCTGACCCACAACGGCTACCTATAAGTAGTAGTTGTTTCTTGGTTTGACCTATATCTTCAGTACAGCACCTAAATATCAGTTAAATTACTTGCATATCCATTACAGCACTCAAACCATTCACAAAACTGGACTTAGCCATCGTTAGCAGGTGCCCCTGGTAAGATGTCACTGCTACAAACTCGCAATGCTCTGTGAGCGTTTCTTTCAGGCACTGGAGTTTGCACTCACCTTTAGGTTTGCAGCAGAAATAATATAAAAAAGGTATTTAATTTAATTGAATTAAAGAAAAACAACTTCAAGGTGACTTTTTAAAGGGTTCCTGGCATGATCGCAAAGAGCTACTGAAAATGCGATCAAATTCTTAGTTCTGTCTGAGGCTTTGAGCCTTGTGTAGGTTTGAATGCAACTTGGTGGAAGTACTCCTTCCCATTGCAGAGAGTTTATTACTAAATTGTGCCACAGCTGTATAACGGGACAGGGATCTGCACTCAGTTTTAATATGTATACAGTCTGATACAAAAATAAAATGAGCATTGGTGAATTTCTAAATGGCTGATTGCACATTATATATTATTTCTTTGTTGTTTCTCTGTTTACGGTGTGTGATTCAGTTGCAAAGCTGTTGTTGGTACTATGCCAAACATTTAATTGCCTTAGTGATTGTTCCTAATTGTAGGATATGCATTACCATAGCAAGCATTTCTATACAGAAACCCTACATCCTACCATTTGAATCAATAGCATGGGGCAGAGCACCAGGTCGGTCCTTGGGAGGACTAGGTTTGATTCCCAGAAGGACACATTTTTTTCCTTTCTCACAATGATTTATGTTGTATGAGAGAAATTGTTAGATGTCATTGCTAATGTTGATGATAGGGCTTTCAATGCTTGGAGTAGGGATGCTGACCCTTGAACCATAAGCTCTATGTTGCAGTCAACTTAATTATTCCTGGTTGAGGTTTTGAGGCTTTTGTCGGTTTGATACAACTTAGTGGGAAACATTTCTTCCAGTTGCAGAGAGTTCATTAGTAAATGTCTCTGCAGCTGTGCATAGTGGAGGGGTGTGTGTATGTGTACGTGTGTGTGTGTGTGTGTGTGTGTGTGTGTGTGTGTGTGGGGGGAGTGATCTGCTCTCAGTCTGAATTCATATACAGGCTGATACACAAAGACAAGCATTGGTGAAATCCTTAATAAGAGTTCAATGGCCCACGCAGCCAGTATAATGTTATGCTTGTGCAACTGTGTTACTTAAGTTTTGGCCATTCACATTCTCTATTCCAGAGGAATTACCACCCTGTAGGGGTACCAAAGGCGAGGAACCCTCAAAGACAGTTCCACCCCTGGAGGTGCCATGGGACAATTCCCTTGACTAAAGGTACCTTAGGAAGGATCTCAAGGAGAGAGGCACTGCGGCTGGAGGAGGAGGGGAGGATGGTGGGGCAAAGAAAAAGTACTTCAGAAGGAGGCTGAGAGGAACTGCTTATATAGCTCAGTAAGTGGGAGTGGCTGGCTACTTGTCCATTGATCTACAAGACCAGCCTTCCAATTCAATGGCCTATGGAACCAGTATAGTGTTATGCTTGTGCAACTGTGTTACTTAGATTTTGGCTATTCACATTCTCTATTCCAGAGGAATTACCACCCTGTAGGGGCACCAAAGGAAAGGAACTCTCGAAGAGGGTTACACCCCTAGAGGTGCCATGGGACGATTCCCTTGGCTAAAGGTACCTTAGGAAGGTTCCCCAAAAAGAAATGTAGTAGTATGAAGCATATAAGCAATCAGTAGTTGTGAGACATACAGTAGTAATAGATAAAGCATCAGGCAGCTTGATAATGTAATGAGATGTCTAGGTTAGTAATGGCATGAGTTTGATTGGTTGCATTAGAGAATGAAGGGACCTGCTAAGGAGAGAGGGAATGGCAGTAGGGACACCGTCCACCTCCATCCAACAGCAGAATCTACCTAAAGGAACTAGGTAACACTACATTAACTGACAATTATGACCTGAGGCATGGAAGAGAGGAAAAAAAAACATTTGAGAAGGAAATCTCTGGGGATCCAAGGTCTAGGTTGCCTTCCCTTCAGGCTTGGGATGTTTTATTTAGTGATGGCTCTGCTGCTGTGATTTGGAAACCCAATTAAAGGGAGGTGGAAAATATTCCAATTTGGAGGAAAACTCTCACTCAATCCCTCTAACGGGAATGCCGTGGAAGGCTGCGAGTGCTACTCTACAACAATGGGCAACCAAGGTGGGAGGAGGAGAGCAACAGCTGCTGAGGTGCTCATCTGGCCTACTTGCCTTAAACACAGACCAGGTCAACCAGATGCAATCATGGGGAGAATAGCTTTGAAGGGTGCCTCTGAACCCGCTCGGGCAGCTAAAGGGGCCCCCATGAGAGCCCCACCCCTTCACCACTGAGTTTTAACTTCTGCAACTAGAGGTGCCATCAGTACGGTTGATAACTGAAGGTCCAACCGGATTGAGGACATTCACAGCTATTGGCCAGGTGAGAAGGACCCCACCCCAAGCTTCGCATGCTCAAGCTGTGGACTCTGGGTGCAGAGTGAGACTGTCAGCTGCAGGGAAGCCCTGTGCCAGAATGGTATGGCTGGCATGCCCCAGAAACTGATGAGGAGCTGAATGAGCGTTGAGTGCTGAGACCTTGCAGAGGTCAGATGGCAGTAAGTGAGCATTAAGCAATGATTGCATAAGCATGAGTGGACCTGCACATAGGTCAGTAAGATAGTGTAGCAATAGTCAGACCTGCACATAGGTCTGCAAAACATAGTAGCAATAGTGGGACCTGAACGTAGGTCGGAGGAGCACCACTATGAATTGTGGGGCAAGCCAGCCAGGCATCCAGAAAGCCAATGAAGGTGACAAATACTCTGAGAATTTTCAGTGGTGGAGACAGGATTTAGAACATAAGTAATTAGCCACATGGGGCCACGACTCCCCAAACACTTCCAAGTTCTCACCATAGGAAAAACAAGAAAGTGATGGAAGGGGTCGAGAACCACATGCAGATATTGAAGCTAGTTTACAGGATCAGCAGTAGCTTAGCTGACCTCAGAGTTTAATAGCAGTGTACAAACATAGAATAACATCTGTATTGAGTAACTATGAGTTGTAGTATTCAACAAATATAGACTGGAGGGAAGCACAGTGCTCTGAAAGCAGCTATCACCAGGCAGTGCAATGAAACTGCAGCAGTGAGGTAAGTAGAATGAGTTGAGAGAGCATGATTGAGTTGCATAGCTAGGGTTCAAAGTGAGCCTGAATCAGGTGAAAACAATTAAGTGAGCAGCATGGAGAGCAGCTATGGTTTGAGCTGAAACACACAGATAATGATTGCAGTAGTATTGTGAGTAACTAAGCAAGTAGGATGAGCTCTGGATGAGCAGTAGGCTAGGAGCTTAGGGACAAAGCCCCCCAAATGCAAAACCAAAGACACGCAAACACAGAAAACAGGGAACAATGACAGAAAGAAGCACACAGCTGGAGGCAAAATACAAACCAGAAACAAGAAAACAAACACAGAAGTCTAGCAGAGACAAGCAGAAGCAGCAAGGGGGGGGGTGGTAGTAGGCCCCAGCCAGCTGCAGAGGAAAGACTGACAGACCCCCGTCTGGCAAAGAAAAAGTGCTTCAGAAGGAGGCTGAGAAGAACTGCTTATATAGTTCAGGAAGTGGGAGTGGCTGGCTGCTTGTCCATTGAACTACAGGCCCAGTCTTCCAAATAGCATGTTGTACAATATGTCTTTGTTCTTTCTCTGTTTACAATTGTGATTTAGCTGCAAAGCTGTGGATAGTGCTGCACCAAACATCGAATTGCCTTTGTGATTGTTTCTAATTGCAGGGTATGCATTACCATAGCACGCATCTCTGTTTAAAACCCTGTATTTGACCATCTGCTGTCAGGGGGCATAATTTGAAAGATAGAGGGGGGGGGCGGCTCAGAGGTAATTTAAGGAAGTATTTTTTCACAGAGAGGGTTGTGGATGCATGGAATGACCTTCCAGAGGAGGTTGTGGAGTCAAAAACAGTGGTGGAATTCAAGCATGCATGGGACGGTCATAAGGCAATTCTGGGGGGTTGGGGTAGGAAGAAGTAGGCTGCTGGTTAACTAGGATCTGCAACTTATCCAGTAGGTAGGGAAATGGGCAGACTGGGTGGGCCAAGCGGTGCTTATCTGCTGTCAAATTTTATGTTTCTATGTTTCAGTGATAGGACCTTCAGGGCTTGGAGTGAGTTTTAAGACCATGGAACAGTTGGTGACCTAGGAATCAGAAACATAGAAACTGTAACTGTTACATTCTATTGAGATAAAGCAATCTCAGGAGGGAGTCATGGAGGCTCATCAATCACAGCTCATGAAACTTTTTTATTTTTATTTTGGAAAAAGTCAGTGCCAGCTCCAGAGGCCCTATTGCAGGAAACAATCAAGTTTAAAGTTCAGACTTAATGTATTGTGTGGGGTATGCTTGTTTATTCTGTGAGGTGTATGTCTGTGTGCTTGCATACCTGCATGTGTCAGTAGTATGTAGCATCTGTGTCCGCATTGTTTAGCATGTATGTCTTTTACTGTACAGAAATGACACATCCATACCATTGGTACTTTGATTTAAATAATACAGCAGTGTAGTCTCCTTCCAATCTACTGGCACTTTCCTTGTCTCAAGTGATACATGAAAAAAGTTTATCGGGGGGTCTACTATTCCTTCAGCTAGCCGTTTTAAGACCCTCGGCTGGACCTCATTTTGCCCTGCTGATTTATCCACCTTTAAGTTTTTCAGTTTCTTTAAAACCATTACTCTTGGTTTGTGTTTTCCCTGTACTCTCCTACCTCATCACAACTGCTTCTATTCCTCTGAATACTGAACAGAAGTACTGATTTGGTTCTTCTGCTTCCTGTTTTTGATCAGTAGTTAATTTCCCTTCCACTCCAAATGGTCCTACAGTATTGGTGGTTTTACTGTTCATGGATCTGTGTAAGTTTCGAATATCTCTTGTTGCTAATTGCATTTCAGATTTTCCTTTTTCTTGGTTTATTAATCTCTTACACATTTTTATTTTTCCTTGTACTGTACTTGTCTCTAGCCTTCCTTGTACCATAAGATTTAATATGGGCACAATTTTCTTTTGGCTCCTGCTCTGTTCTATATTTTGTTTGCTAGCCACACTGGTATCACTCCTTTCTTATGGTGTTTTGCCCTTTTTGCATATGACATTCTCAACTCTTAACAGCTTTGAATTTAGCCACCCCATTGTTCATTTATATTTTCCCTTATCAGCTCTCTACTCCAATTCAAATTCCTGAGATCCTTTCTCGTATTGTTATATCTGCCAGCTTTGTAATTATAGTACACAGCCTGTCCCTTTTCAAAAACGAGTTCCTTTTGCACTTCAAACAGAACTATGTTGTGATTGTTCCCTCCTAGAGGCCTTATTGTTTGAAACCCTTTTATATCATTGCCCATGTTCCTTAGGACCAGATCTAGAATTGCCTCTTCTCTGGTTTCATTATCTAGATACTGAAGCAAATAATAATCATAAGCAGTCATAATGAAGAGTTTACCTCTTCTGCTTCTGACTGTCCCAGTTTGACAGATTATTTCAGTGTGATTTAAAAATACCCACCAGTAAACATATCTTTCCAATGTGGCTTTTCCAGTGTTACTATTTATCACCTGATCTCCTTGGCTATTGTAATCTGGAGGCCGGCAGCACCCCAAGCAATGCAGGCTTCCTTCAATTGTCTTCTGTCTTTACCCATATAGTTTCTATTTTGGAGTTTGTTCCTTTTATGTCCACTTCCTCTCCAGCTCATATTTTCTTGCTAACATAGCACCTCACTTGTTTTTTCAACCTCTTCTAAAAAGGTTACACCCCTCAAGATTCTTTCCATGTATATGCCCCCACCCATCATGTCTCCTTCAATGTTACTATATCTTGCTTCTCCCTCAGTGTTAATTCTTCTAATTGTCTCTTTTTGTTGATTAGGCTTCTAGCATTAATTAATAAACATTTCTATGATTTATTACCTTCTTTGTTTCTTTTTCTGATCTGTTCCTATATCCATATTTTGCTGTTTTTTCCATCTCTTCCTGCTCTGCCTGATGACTCTTCACCTTGGACCACTGCTTCCCTGATTTCAGAATAAATGTTCCTCTGCAATTTTGTTCATCCCCTCTGCCAGTACTCGCGTTCCATTCTTGTCTTGTTGTAACCCAGCACTCCTAAAGAAGTTCTTTGTATGCTGGAAACTGTAAATTTCCACAAAAGGGCAAATCTGTCATCCTTGGTTCAATTAAGCAACCAGGCATTTGTTAACTTGATCACTCTCTACCTCCCTGAAGCAGCCCTTGACACAGGAAGGATTTTGGATATGATTACCTTGCATCTTCAGCTCTTAAAGTCTTCCCCTATTTCATAAATTCCTGCCTAATATCTTCATCTATTGTTCTACCAATATCATTTGTCGCCACACAAACAACCACTACAGATTTCTCCCATTTGACCCTGAGAATACCTTCTGCTAACGTTAGTAGATGCTCCACCCTTGCTCCTGGCAAACAGCTCACCATTCTGTTCGTCTTATACTCTCTACAGACACTACACCATCAATGAACCTAACTATGGAAACCCCCATTACCACTACCTGCCTTGATCACTTTGCTCCCTCTGCACCTGCCCTTTCTTCCTCTATGCCTGGAAAATCCTTATGCATTGCTGTCCTTTCTTCCTCCCTCCCCCAGCTCTGCCAGGCCCCTAAAACTATTTCTGAGATCAATTACTTTACATTCTGCTCTGCACCCCCTTTCCTGCCTTCTTCCTGTCACTGTACCTACTCTTCATCCTGATTCTCATCCTTTCACTCCTGCTGTCTTTTCTTCCCAACCCTGCCTGTCCCTCAACTATTACTTCCATGGGCTGGCTCTCCACCTGCTTACCCTTATCCCCTTGTATGCTCAGCAGAGACTGGCCAACAAATGTTTCCAGTGTAATAACACTTTAAAACAAACTTAATAAAACAGACAATTTCCTATTTCATCTGTTGGAGTATCTACAGTCAAAGCAAGGCTAAGCCCCTCAGTGACATCACAACACTTTCTACATTCAGAATAATTGTTTTGTATGTGCATTGAAACTAGTGAGTTATCACTTTTACATTTCAAACTGTTAGTAAAAATATTCCAATAGAATTCTGGCATTTTTGAGTTGGAACATCCCATTCCAGCCAAAGTATTTCAGTCAGAAACTGATTTTACATTTAACTTCATCAAAAGAAGTAAAATACTCTTTTAATAACGCATTTCAGTTTATGTATATTTTAACAACGTTATCCATCTATGTGTTTTTGCAATTAATAAACAAGTAAGCGTGTTCTATAATTTTTCTTTTCAAATCGAATCTGGATAGAAAGAGAATAATATTTTCAGATTCATAACACATGCTCAGACTGTTTTTACTGTCTTTGTCCAGCAAAGGCACACTGAGCTACAGCTTGTTCCGGGGAGTGTTTTGGGAGCACAGGGAGGTTAAGTGAGTTGCTCTGGTCACACACTATACAAGTAGAGTATGCTGGAATCAAAACCTATTCTGCTGGATGTACAAAGCTTGTTCATAGCTCTTTGCTTTAACCTCTAGGCTGCACTGCCAGCTGGTAATCAAGAAGTGCACATTTCAAGGCTGGCCTCATGATGTCTGGCCAGTAGGTACAGAGCCACATTTGCATCTTGTATACCTGAGTTCACACTCAAAACTGTATGAGGAAAAGGCTGTAAGAAAGAGAATGGAGAAAGATAGAAGTTCATGCTGTGGCAGCCCCAGAAATCTGTACTGACATGAACACTGCCAGGGTCTAGAAATCCTGATATGGGGCCCCAGTACCTGTTGGCACCACAGAGCCAGCCTTGAGATATGTAGTTTTTTATAATCAGCTGACAGTGTAGCCTAAAGCAATCCTGAAGAGGGATTATTTTTACTAACAGTTTAAAATGTAAAGGTGATAGCTCATTAGTTTCAATGCACATACAAACAATTATCATAAATGTAGAAAGTGTTGTAATAACACCTTAAAGCACACTTAATAAAACAGATGATTTTCTATTTAATCTGTTGGATTATCTACTGTCAAAGCAGGGCCAAGACCCTCGGTGACATCATTTCCTGTCAGAAGCCTAAAACACATGGCCGCCCCCAGCCCTTATTTACAGGCTGATTTACTTATGAATGACTTGGGACTGCGAAGACTTACAGATAAACGCAATAGCCCACTCAAATGATCTTGTTATGGGCTTTCAGACATTAAGAAATCCTAAAGATGACAGTTCCCCTTTAATAGTGGGCTAAATGCCCTCTTCTTTCTCAACTGGCTGCTTCCAGTTTGCGCAGTCAAAACAGGTGTCAGCATGGCTCAGTTGGTAGCACATCAGCCTCTGGACCAGAAGGTCGTGGGTTCTCGTTCCACACTGGGATTGGACTTGTACCTAAAACACTGACACCCAAGTGCAGTATTGGCGAGCGCTGTACTGCTGGGGTGTGCCATCCTTTGGGTGAAATGTTAAACTGAGGTCACTTCTACCCATCCTGGTGCTGTCCTAGTGGGTGTCCAAGTAGAAGTAAAAGAACCCAGGGCATCCTTTGCAAAGAGTAGGGGACATTCCCGGTGTCCTGGCCAACATTCCCCTTCACATAAAAAATAGTTCATGCAATTGTTCAGTCTCCGAATAGGTGTTGATGTGCAATATGGCCACCACTACACATTCATTCACTTCACTACCAGTCTAGCATTGCTTGTAAAGTGCTTTGGGATACACTGTGTATGAAAAGCGCTATATAAATGCTGATTCTTCTTCTTCTTCTTGTTATTCTTCTTCTTCTTCTCCTCCTCCTCCTCCTTCTTCAAACTGCTTCTGTGAAATTTATCATTTGCCCAAAACTGCCTAATCCTTTAAAAATTTTGCTTTTATTTTATACTATTTCTGTGAAGTTTTTTTTCTCCAAAGTATTTCATTTTGGTCCCCTCAGGTTAGCAGCACATCACCCCGACTCCGAACACCAGCAATGATGTTAGTGCTGCTGTAGTACACCCACCACACACATAATTACTCTTTAGAGCTATTTATATTTCTTTTGTATGCTCAATTTATTATTTTATTTATTAGATATCCCTTGATACTACTGTCTCATGCTTTTATTATTTTGAATGGAACACACACAGCCTGCTTACTACTTAACCCTTATGTACTACCTACATTAACCACAATGCTCTCTGCCTTCTATCTCTAACATGGGTTAGAAAATGGGCTTTTTATTTCCTGGCATCTGATTGGCCAGTACCCTTACCAAGGGGGTACATTAACTTACAGTAGATGCCCAGGAAATAAAAAAAAACTAGCACACTTCACTCACCCAGATATTCTTGGGCTCACCTTGCCTCCTCATTGGCCCAAAACACTGCAGTGAATTCAAAATCGACGCCATTGTTTTTCTCTCACTTAGCGAGAGACACCACCTACACTATGTTCAGTAGTTCACTGCCAGTCACATGCGAAACAGTCATCACTTCATCCTTCAATGGGCTAATTTATTGCCACACTTACTTTCTCTCAGTTTTTCTTTTCCAGCAATGCAATGTCCCATACTTGCTGCTGCCATGCAAGCCGATTCACCTCGTTCAGCTAGACAGTGAGGCAAAGCCAGCCCCCCCCCATTCAGCCCTCAGAACAGTCCTAGTAGTGCAAAGTATTCAAGCAGTATACTTACAAAGGAAGAAATAAAATGTTTTTTTTTTACTTGTTTTGCTGAGCCAGACCCGACACTCAGGCTGCCATTATTCAAGCCCTGCAATCCACTGCCCGCTCTCGCAAGTGACGACAACCGGTAGTGCAGATCAATGTCCGGGACTGAAAATTCCCACTCCTGTCCCTGCCCCGACCACACTAACATGACTAACAATACCGATGAAGAAAACAAACGTTAATAAAGTGCGCAATGAGAAACTAACAACTACATCTGTTTGTGTTTTTATATTTAAAAAAAAGTATGCTGTGTCTCAGCTCCCAGTCTCCGTTCTCCCAATTCCACTTTCACTACCTCGTGATCCAACTTCCAACTGTTCCCTCACTCTCAAAGCTGCCGCGTGTACTCCAAGGACAAAAGCTTAGGTGACACTAAACCACAAATCACTGCTCTTTCTCTTCTCTGTACCTCACTTTTCATGTCTCTGTGGACACTCCAGTCACTTCTCTTTCATTTTAAACTGAAGACATCTCCACTTCACCCTAATGGCTGCATTGTGCACAACCTCACAGGTTCTCCAAACAGCCTGACATAATTGTTGCTCCATCTCCTGTCAAACTAGGTGAATCAACAGCGATGATGATCAGAGTGGCACTGGCAGGCAGGTCTAAAAATACCTATCAAACAGTGCTGTGCTCTGTACTAGTAGATGAATCAGTAGAGGGACTACTTTACCCCCAAAACATGAAAAAATGCTTTTTTTTTCACTAATTTACTTTATTTCTTGGTTTGAGTTATTTAATTTTTTACAGAAAAGACATGAAGCCCATTTTCTAAGCGCCATAATACCCTCCAGGTTGGGCGGTATGGCAATACTGGACCTTCCAGGGGCTATAAGGCCCTCCGCCTGAGGCATCGGGACTCATTACGCCTCTGGGCGGTCCGGTATTGCCCAATACCGCCCACCTTGTTGGGTATTATTGCTTGCATACTTTCTGCTGCTGGACTACACCTCCCACAATGCATTAAATTAAATTTATTTTATTTAGTTGTTTAACCAGGTATAGCACACTAAGCTGAAAGCTTTTTTACAGGAGCAACCTGGGAGCACAAGGAGGTTAAGTGACTTGCTCAGGGTCACACAGTATGCAAGTGGAAGTTGTGGGATTCAAACTCAGGTCTGGTCTGCTGGATGTCACCAGATTTGCAGCTCAGAGCCTTAGACCACTGCACTATACTGCCTCTAAATAAGACACTGCTCAAAGCTTCTTGCTTGCTACCCCCTTACCTAGCACAGATAAATAGTTAATTCACTGATTTTTCATCATGTTGTTGCTCAAAATAGAGAAATACTCACCTCTTCTTTATTTGCCTCCACCAGCCTCTTTTTTTTTTTATTCTTTGGTAACCAGGTAAGGCCCATTAGGCACAATGCCTGTTTTCAGGGGAGACCCAAGAGCACTGAGCTTTCTCAGTGATTGCTCAGAGTCACACAGTATGCAAGTGGAGGTGGTAGGAATCAAACCCAGGTCTTCAGATATACCAAGCTCACTCACAGCTCCTTACTCTAACCTCTATGCTATACTGCCAGTCAGTGATAGCCTAGTAGTTAGAGCACACAGCTGTCTCTATGGAGATTAACGTCTTCCAAATTCACCATCTTCACTAACAGTTGACCCTAAACAAGTCAGTTAATCATCCAGTGCTAACCCTTCTTTGTCCTCTTCTGTTATTATCCACCCTGTGCTTTCTGTAAACCCCTTCTATCTCACTTCCTGCCTGTGTCCATGCCTCATGCTTTTCTTAGCCCCAGCTGTATTTTGGCAGTCATAAGTTAATACACTATAGTGAACTCTGCCCTTCTCAACAGTTCTCATGTTGCCATGCACTATGATAAGAACTACTCTATAGACACTTACGGTTTATAACAGTGTGCTGCTGATAAAACCCACTGAGGATGTATGAGAATTCCACCACAGAAATGGGATGACATGGCTTGTAAGGAGACTTGATATTTCACAGAGTATGGTATAACCTCAGACCCACCAATGATCCTGTCACCATCAGAGCCTAAAAGGAAGGGGGAGAGAAAGACAGAGCTAGATTAGATGACAAAAGATGAACCTCATGATTTTGTTCTGTATTTTTTATTTGTTTTGTTTTTGTGGATTACTGTATTTGTTTTAGCAATTTTTGCGTAAGCAATTCTCTTAGGCAACCAGATTTGGCCACCTGAACAAGGTAACATAACATTTTGGTAAGAACAGGATCTTTTTGGGTGGCCTTGGCAAGATTCTTTGCTGTGGCAGGCAACATTTACAAAAAATACTGAACAAACAAGATAAGATTCTAAGATGGTGTGATGTGGGTGCAGCATCTGATTTTGGATGCAGCCTGCATCACGCCACCTGCATTGGAACCTCTGAACTGTACTGTCAATGGCCTGCATAGATCTGCAACAGTCACTGCAATTTACAGCAAGAAAAGTGACATGTACATCATATATCGATGCTTGCATTTTTATTAATATGACATATGCATCATCTATTGTGCTGCATGCATCATTTATTGAGCTGCATTCATCATTGCGCTACATGTGTCATTTATTGTGATGCATGTGTTATTTTTGGGGTGCACTTTGCACTGATTCTTGACGCATGTTATACCAACCTTTAGATGGTCTAACATGCATTGAAATTGAGACACAAGGATCCTGAAGGCATCTGAAAATCCTGCCCATGGAGTCAGACCAAGCTTTTTGGTCCATTAAAATGGGCTTTTTAAATACAGTGGGCCAGATTTTCGAAGTATATAGCAGAGCTTCTGGCAAGCCCTATACCAAGACACATAGGTTCTGCCAGTGCACTGAACCCCTTTGTTGCAACTGCACCTGGTTTTACAATCTTGGGCAAAGTTGTGACAGTTTCCATGTTTTATGGCACCTTGTGCCAAATATCTGGTGCAAGTTCCATAGAAAAGGTTCTCAGGATTACCGCAAGCTAGACCACAAAAAGTTATGCATTGGATAGAAAATCCCGGTCACCAGCCAGGAGAATGCCCAAGGCTGGTGTGCCGTATCTTTGATGCACCTGGGGCTTGCAGCTTGCTCGCCTGTTTGAAAATTAACTCCAGCATCTCTGGTTCTTAAGTTATTCAGACAGAGACGCACAACTAAAAAGTATTTGAATGATGAACTAATGATGTCTTTGCCTATAGTAAAACACGATTGGCTGAGGTGTCACTCAATTATGTTTTACTATAGGCAAAGATGTCATTAATTTATCATTCTGATACTTATCACTGAACGGTGTGGATGTCTCTGAAACACAGGATGGTGTTCCTTGTTACATGCTGAAGAAGAAAGGTTTGTTTTTCAGTAAACTTGGGGGGAGAGGGAGGTGGGGCCAAGGGGGTGGTGGAAGATTTGGTTTGACTGAGTGTGGGAGGTGGGGAGTTGTTTTTGGTGTGTAGATGGGGGAAGGGTATATTGAATTTTAGTGGGGAGGTAAATTTCGCTCAGATGGGGAAGTGGGGGAGTGTGATTTGCAGATGGGAGGAAGGGGGAATCTTGTCACAGGTTAGTGTTAAGGAATGTTTCTGTCAAGTTAGTTCAATGTTTTAATAGTCTTTGTGTCCAGAAATGTATTTATTTCAATTTTGTTAACCGGGTAAGCCCATTGGCCCAAAGGTCCCTTGTTCTGGAGTAACGTGGAATTAGTTACATACAGTCCTATTGGATATTTAGCAATTACAAGGAAACAAGGCAATTACAGGAACAAACAAAGCTTTTCAAAGTGTTTTACATTTCAGAGGTACATGCCATTTCTAGAGACATATTATTAACACATTACACTAGCCAGGAGGTGATTACAGACAATGACAGATTGTTAACACAAGCAACTACAGTTTAAGGAAACAAGCAGCTGGCCCCAATGGAGCATTTTGGCACCATTCATAAATCTATCATTATGAGGAATATCAGTAAACCTTTGTAGAACAAGGGTAGGTTTGAGTGTAAAAACCATAGCGCTATATGAAATTCACTGCAGTTGTGAGGTATGAGTGGAAGGGGTGGATACACAGTAAAATAAGTGTGTAGGAGGTGGGATTTGTTACAAATATGCTTTTAAAATTAGAAACTTCACCATGTGACGTTGGAGACAAAGTTGGGAACTTTGCAAAGCTTTGCGAAGTGTGAAGGTTCCCCAATGTGCACCAAATTTGCTAGTGAAATAAAACTTTGCAACATTTTTAACAAAGATGGAACAACTCATTTGAAGTTTAGACCTCACTGTCTTCCATTTGCATTTAGATGTTTAGCAGTGGGGTTATATGGAATATCATCTCTGCAGATGTATTGACCATTTATTTATATAGACTTTTACCTCGGCCAAGCTTGGCTTTCCTTCAGCTCTTATTCTCCCTCTTATGCTCTCTCTCCTATTGGAATTTTGGCACCAAATTTTCAACAAGGGGTTTTTGGGACCCCCTGCTCATGAATTCTGGCACTGTCGGGGCGTTAGTCGGCCCCAAAAGGTGATTTTGCGGTCACTGCGCGGAATCACCTTTCAGGGCTGATTAACAAAACGACAGTGCCAGTGTTCATGAGGTGGGCTCTCAAAAAGCCTATGTTGCAAATTTGGTGGAAAAATCCTAAAATGACTGTTTTACGAGCGGCGCTGCGCAGTTGCTATGCATGCTCGTAGAATTTGAATTTCCTGTAACATTTTCCTGCCAGATTTTCAAGATTGGCATTTTTTCACACCTCCTTATGAACGGTATAGCTGTCATTGTTCACATACTGGCTGAAATGTGTTTTCCCACTTCCGGTGCAGAACAGTGCAGTCACTGTGGTAAATCAGTGTTCGGGACACTTTAAGAAAATGACAGTGACACTGTTCATGAGTAGAGATCCTAAAATACCTATGTTGAAATTTGGTGATGATACTCCTTAAAAATGACTGTGTTATGAGCGTATGCCAGTAGTTTGCACGTTATTCACCATAACTTCAACGATAATATTTTCACTCCAGATTTTCAACATTGCCATTTTCCCACACCTACTTATGAACAGTACAGCTGTCATTTTCCCATCCTGGCCAAAATGTGTTTTTGCGCATCCGGCGCAGAATAGAGCGGTCACTGTGGGAAATCACTGTTCGGGACAGATTAAGAAAATGGCAGTGATACTGTTCATGTGCAGAGGTCCTAAAATGCCTGTATTGAAAATTTGGTGATGATAGCCGATCAAATGACTGTGTTACAAGTGTGCGTTGCGCACTTTCCACACACCCTTGTAACTTTGCAGATTTTTAATATTTTCACGCCACATTTTCAACAGTGGCATTTTTTCACACCTCCTTATGAACAGTACAGCTGTCATTTTTCACATCCTGGCTAAAATATGTTTTTGCACTCCTGCTGGAGAATAGCACAGTTGCTGTGGGAAATCAGTGTTTGGGACAGATTAAGATCGAGTGAGTGAGAGGGGGGAGTGACTGAGCTCAACTGAGCTCTTTCGGGACTGCTGTGGATTTGTTTGTGGGCAGAAAAAGGCCCCAATGCAAGAGCCCAGTACAAAAGGGCAGCCTGCAGCACTGGGAGAAACAGAGTGAGAGAGTGAGGGAAGGGGAGTGAGCGAGCTAAACAGAGCTCTATTGTGACTGCTGCGGATTTCTTTGTGGGCAGAAAAAGGCGGCAATGCAGGCGGAAGCCCAGTACAAAAGGCCAGCTTGCAGCACTGGCAGAAACTGAATGAGTGAGTGAGAGAGGGGGAGTGAGCGAGCTCATTGGAGCTGTGTCAGGACTGCTTCAGATTTCTTTGTGGCCAGAAAAAGCCACCAATGCAGGCAGGAGCCCAGTACAAAAGGGCAGCCTGCAGTGGCAGGAGACACAGAATGAGTGAGTGAGGGAGCGGGAGTGAATGAGTGAGTGAGCTCAATGGAGCTCTGTTGGGACTGCTGCAGATTTGTTTGTGGGCAGAAAAGGCAGCAATGCCCGCAGGGGCCCCAGTACAAAAGGGTAGCCTGCAGTGGCGGGAAAACCAGAATGAGCGAGTGGGGGGGGGGGGAGGAGCGAGCTCAACGGAGCTCTATTGCAATTACTGCAAATTTCTTTGTGGAAGAAGAAGGCGGCAACACAGGCAGGAGCCCAGTAGAAAAGGGCAGCCTACAGTGCTGGCAGAAATGGAATGAGCGAGTGAGAGAAGGGGAGTGAGCGAGCTCAACGGAGCTTTGTCGGGACGGCTGCAGATTTGTTTGTGGGCAGAAAAAGTTGCCAACAGAGGCAGGAGCCCAGTACAAAAGGGCAGCCTGCAGCGCCAGGAGAAACAGAATGACTGAGTGAGATGGGGAGTGAGCGACCTCAACGGAGCTCTGTCAGGACAGCTGCGGATTTCTTTGTGGGCAGAAAAAGGTGCCAATGCAGGCAGGAGCCCAGTACAAAAGGGCAGCCTGCAGCGCTGGGAGAAACACAATGAGTGAGCAAGCTCAACAGAGCTCTTTCATGACTGCTGTGGATTTCTTTGTTGGTAGAAAAAGGTGGCAATGCAGGCAGGGGCCCAGTACAAAAGGCCAGCCTGCAGCGCCGGCAGAAACGGAATGAGTGAGTGAGAGAGGGGGAGTGAGCAGACTCAACAGACCTGTGTTGGGACTGCTGCAGATTTCTTTGTGGCAGGAAAAGCCACCAACAGAGGCAGGAGCCCAGTACAAAAGGGAAGCCTGCAGCACCAGGACAAACAGAAAGAGTGAGTGAGAGATGGGGAGTGAGCCACCTCAATGGAGCTCTGTCAGGACAGCTGCAGATTTCTTAGTGGGCAGAAAAAGGTGCCAATGCAAGCAGAAGCCCAGTATAAAAGAGTAGCCTGCAGCACTGGGAGAAACAGACTGAGCGAGTGACAGAGGGGCAGTGAGCGAGCTCAACAGACCAACGCAATCAACATTTGGCATTGACAAATGCTTGTTATGCTAGGCTTTAATTTGGTATGAGCCTGTCTGCTCTGTTAAGGAATGGATGACAGCCTTCGCAATAGTGCGTGCAAATCTGTGTAACTAATTTAACACAATTATTGAAAAAAAAAAAACCTGATAAAATGTTTATCCATGAATCAGTTGCTTGAGCGTCCCACAGAGCACAATGCTGGATCGCAGTACTAATAAACCAATGAAAACTGCTTAAACTAATTGTCGGCTGGTCTTAATAATCAATGATGTTCACAGAAGTTAAGTGCCGTACTACTAGCCTATACAATTCTCGAATGCTATGGAACCTGCTTTTATGGCTCATTCTCAACTGAAATAAACATTTACTATGCATGAGAAATGTTGAGTAATTAACTTCCACACGCTTGACAGTGTCTTGCTTTACAAGGTTGGAGCTTGTATATTGTAACTCAAGAGGGTTTGATTTTGTTTCCTTTGCGATTTGAGATTGGATAATGTGGCTATTCCTCTTTGGGCATTTGATGATCCCTTCCTATCGCTGCAATTGTATGTCTGTAGACGAGCTGACTGAAGGCAGGCACGTGTGGAACTTGCTGCCCTTTGTGCCCCACAAGGTCTCTGAGACTGGTGGAAGCAGCATTGTAGGGCCTGAATTCACTTCATAGCTCATTACTCTGGGAGTTGCAGAGGGATTAGTCTGCTATCAGAAATGATGGATTACTGGTGGGCAAGCGGGCTGGATCCAATGCCTGTGACCCGATTCTCTGGGTAGTCCTGCTGAGCGAAGTACCCTTCCCAGTCCTGCAGGCTACACATCAAAACCAAAGGCAACATGTGACTCTTGTACTGAGGAGGAGCACAAAGTTAGGGGACACTTGGAGTCGGTTGCTGAGATGTACAAGGGGAGAAAAACTAAGCTTGAATCTAGACTCAGATCAAAGGCATCAATCCCTGTGTGTGTGTGTGTGTAGGGGGTTGCTAGCAATCCTAAATAAACAGACATTTTGTAGCAGGTTTCATAATGAACAAAACAAAAACCTGCCCATTAATGAGGATAAAAGAGCAGACTTAAAAAAAAAAAACAGCATAGTTGCCCGCTCCCATCCACTGCCTGGCAGCTCACATGCTGATCTAGCACTGTTTGTCAATACTAATGGCTCCTAGTGTCATTTATTCATTTTTTAATTTCAAAAAGTTTTAAATTCATTCCTTTATCCAGTGACCAACAAAATACTCACTTATCTGTCAGACTGTGATCCCCCTCCCCCCACATACACACTCTGAAGTAATGCTGGCACGCGTATTTCTTTGCTCATCTTCCCGTCTTTATTAGCCACACTTCTGTTATCATAATAGGTATTTCATAATTGTTTTTTGTTTGTTTCTTTTATTTTGTGTACTTCAGTACCATTGGTTTTCACACTTCTGCTTCAAATGACAGTGCACTGGGAAATCATGTTCTCACAGCAGCACCACAGCTATCATCCTGCCTTTTTGCTGGATCCCAAGTCATGGCACTTGTTGTGGGCACAGAGGTACTTATCGGTGCCTGCATAACCAAGGGGAAATGTGGTTTGCAAACATACAGAGTGCGGATGCTTGTCTCTTTTTTTTTTCTTTTTCTTTTTTTAGGACTACTTTTTTATCCATGTGATTCTTGTTTTATATTGCAAGGGGTGGGGTGGGGGTGGGGTTGCCTTGATATCCTGATTACCCACCAGTCACAATCAGGCCCCACCACTAGTCCGGTTGTTATATGTATGGCTTGATTGGTGTATTCTGACCCTGTCCAGCCACATAATCTGATGATTTTCCAGGCGGCTGTAATTCCTCATGTGTTCACTCTCTGAGCCGATCGTACCCCTTCATGTGGCACCAACTCTTCACTGGAATATGAACCTAGAAGTGCAGTCACAAAATTACTGGGTTGGTTGCTAATATGCAGCCAGGGTGGGTGCTGTGGATAATGTCCAATGACTGAGCACGTGGGTGACAAACTAACAGCACTATGAATGTTGCTGTGGATGAGGTTGATGTGAAAATAGCATTGTTTAGCTGTTGTTGCATGAGTAGTGATGACTTTGTAATTTAATAATGCATGAAACTATTCCTCTCATGCACTTCAAGTTGAACAATAAACATGAGAAAATCATGCAAGCAAATTATTCATTTTGCTGCAATAGTGTGTTACCATCTCATTCCACGCGCTACCCTCTTTCCAAATTCTCACCACGCACCCGGGATCAATTTGCTAGCATGTGAACACAGGACTCCCATACTAAAATGTAAGGATCTTTGGACACACCACAATAAAAAAACATCTTATGCAAGCTCCAAAAGAACACAAGGTAAAACCACTTTGCAGAAATGGACACTGAAAAAACTGCAGCATCAAAACACCATTTACTCCCTCACCACAGATAGCACTCATTTGAGGAGTCAGACACACACACACACACACACACACACACACACTCCTCTCTTTCCTTCTCTCTCACCGATTAAATTTCAGTCAAGGTTACAGTCAGAGCTATCCAACTAATAATAGGCTGAGACACTCTTTACTTTGCCATTTAGTGGAGGAGATGTATATTTTCATTTACTCCCCCCCTCCAGCAGAACACAGACACTATACTGACAAAGGGCTCCTGTTTCGATATGCTCCCATCTTCACTCATGCCATAAGCAACAGAAATAATAAAAGCAAACAACAAAAAAGTATTGTGCTTAATTAAAATAAAAAACAAAGGGTAAAACTGGTTGTCAAGAAGGGGCACTGTACACAAGGCAATAGCAGAACATTCCCTTCACTCGTTCACCACTGACAGCACTGGGCTTTAACAGGAAGCACATAGACACAAAATGACAGAATGAATTTCAGTCATGGTTACAGATGGCAGTCTCCGACTAATAATAGATGCACTACTTTGATCTGTCAATTAGGGGAGCTGCACACTTCTATTTTCTTGCCCCCCCCCCAGCACCACCACCACCACCACCAACACCGTGGAACACAGATGTTATTGTTACATACGCCTCCAGTATCAAAATGACATGCACTTCTGTCATACCACAAATAAATGAGAAATATATATATATATTGTAATTCAGGACTAGAATAAAAAAAAATGTAAAACCAGTTGTCAGTAATGGACACTATACACAGAACAGCAGCAAGGAAAGGCTGTTCACTTGATCTCCTCAGACTGCAGTAGTCTGTAACAGCCCCCCCCCCCCACACACACACATTGATGAAATTAAATTATGACATGTCTAGAGATGGCACACTCCCACTGATACTGCACTTACACCTTTACACTGCTTTATTTACAGCAACTTAGAGACATTTTTACGTTTCTTGGTGGTGACACTGCACATGCACGTACGCGCGCATGCACAGTGAATGCGGAAGTGAGCCTATGAAGTAGTGCGCCAGGGGAGGGGGAGATTGTTCTGTGAAGGGACAGCTGCTGTAGAACAAGTGCTGTCATGGCATTGCCACTGCACTGTAGAAGAACACAGGGTCATGTTCTGGAGCCGACCCTCTGTTCTCCTACAGTGATGGCATAACATCTGCGGAGCTCCACCCTCGCAGCTGTAAAAATGGTGATAAGGCTTATAAATATAGGTAGGCTAACTGACAAGTCAACATTTCAATTCTTCACTGGTGCTGTCAGTTTTGCACTCACCTCTTGTTTTTTTAGAGCGATCTGCCTGAAACAGCATGGAGTACTTTTGAATCCAAAAGTTTAGAGTCCTTTGAATTTGGCAGCAAGTCAGTTTACTTCATGCAAGCTGACACAATTAGCAAACTATCTGGTAAACAAGCTAGCTGCAGAACCTGAGGTTTTAAATTAAACATTTAAATGCCAGCCTGCCAGCGCAGCAGATGGATTTCCGCTTACGACGCCGGCGACCCTGGTTTGGGAACAGACCCGGGTCGTCAGAGGGCCAGTCGGGGGGAGAAGGATCGAGTGTCTCTAGACTGCTGTCCTTCTCCAGGGGGAGGGTGGGTGTGAGTGTTCAGTGTTGAGTGACACCCAGCGGAGGCAGGGTTGCTGCACGCACACCGACACCTGTATCTGTCAGGGGTGGAGTTAATGCAGGTCGTCATTGCACATCCCCGCCCCTGCCAACAGGAACCAAAAAACACTGGGGCCTAGCTCATCTCCATGATGCCCTGCCCCGGACCTCTCATAGCCTCTGATGCTGGCTCCCCCAAACAGATACTGGACTTATGATGTTAGGGCCGATGCCACAACCCCGCCCTCTGGGGGATAAGCCAGGGGTGATGGGGGTAGCTTAGGGTATGATCGGAGGTGGAGGTCTATGGGTCTGTGACCAGGGCAGACAATACCGATGGCCAATGGCACCACTAAAAAAGCATAATAAATAAAAAATTAAAAATTAAACATTTAAGCCATGCTGCCAAAATCCCTTGTAGTCTTAAAATACAAATGCCCTTTTTGCTGTTTGAAGCCTCAATAATGTGTCTACATTTGCAAAGCTATGCAACCAAATCCTCAGATCCAAACATGCTGATGTAAACAGTTTTGTATCACCTTACAGAGACTTGCTATCAGTTCATGTCTAAAAGATAATTTTTCAAAGCTTGATGCTTTCTAATCTATGTCACACACAGAAACAAAAATTATTTCTGGGTAATTAAGAACACAGCAGAGTAAACTTCAGTTATAAAGCCACAAAACAGAGGAGAGGGCGCTGAGAAATACATATTATACAGAATAATTATAATACTAATGAAAATTTCTAGAACAGACATCCCACAGTACATATACCGCTCAACAGTTCCTCCCCAATGACATGTACTTACCAAAACACAGATGAACTTTTGACCGTTCTCTCTTTGCTGTAATTTTAATCAACTTTTGTCTGATTTAAAAAGTACTGTAAAACAGGTAATGTTTAATGCAATTAAATATGTACTATTTTACTGATGCTCTAGTACCACAAGAATAATAAGACATTAATGGTTATTTAGAGCATCAGAGTGGGCGAGGGAGGGGTAACAGATGGGATTACCCCAAGTCCAGCATCTCCTCCACCTTCCTCCTAATGTCCTTTAGGATGGCCTCAGACACCGGGCAAGTTGTCCATTGCATAGGTGCTTGCGTCCCCATGTCTACGTCATGGGTCGCTAAGGGGGTTCGTCATAAATAAAGGGGCAAAGTCCTCTAAAACCTGCCTCACTTCCTGGGTCTGTTCTGGGGTCAACTGGGGTGACAGGTTGATTGTCTCCACAGATGACTACAGCTTGCTTTCCTCTAGCAAGTCCAGGAGGGGGTCTTCCTCATCCATCCCCTCCCCAAGACTACACATTGCAAATACCATGTTGGCCCTGTTTACATACGGCTTCAACATATTGACATGATACATGCTATGGGTATATCTCCTGTCAGGCAGTTTCACAATGTAGTTCACATCATTGACCTGTGGGACTACCTTGTATGGTCCCACCCACTTGGCCTGCAGCTTGTCCTTTTGGACTGGAATTAGGACCATTACTTCCTGGCCTATGCTGTATGAGCGAGCTTTGGCTCCATGATCATACCAGACCTTTTGTTTCTGCTGGGCAGCTGACAGATTGCTTTGGGTCATCCCCATAAGCTGCTTCAACTTCTCCATAGACTTAAGGACATACTCTGCTATGGGAGCTCCCTGGGTGGCTTGCTTGCCTTCCCAGTCTTCCTGGATCAAGTCTAGGGGCCCATGAACCCTACGTCCACATAAGAGTTCAAAGGGGTAGAACCCTGTCAACTCTTGTGTCACCTCCCTGTATGTGAACAATAGGTGGGGAAGAAATTTCTCCCAGTCCCTCCCATGCTGTTTAGCAAATGTGTGGAGCATCATTTTTAGGGTACCATTAAATCTTTCCATGAGCCCATTGTCTTGTGGTTGATAAGGTGTCGTGCACACCTGCACCACCTCACATTTCTCCCACAAACACTTCATCATGCCCAACATTAAGTTACCCACTTGATCAGAGATAACCTCCAGTGGAAACCTGATATGGGAGAACATCCCTAGCAAGGCCTCTGCCACTTCATCTGCCTTAACTGAGGAGAGGGCTACTGCCTCTGGTTATCGGGTGGTGAAATCGACTACCATCAGGATACACTTTTTCCTGGAGGAGCTTGGGGTAGTCAAGGGTCCCACAATATCCATTCCTACCTTCTGGAATGGTTCCTTCACAATGGGCAAGGGAATTAGGGCAGATTTTGTGTTACTACCTGCCTTCCCTATCTGCTGGCACCAGTGACAAGACCTGTAATATTCCTTCACCTGCTGGGTGAAATTTGGCCAATAAAATTTTGTGCTAATCACTGCATGGTATGAATGATGCCCAGATGTCCTGACATGGGGATATCATGAGTGATCTTGAACAACAGCTCATGATACCTCTGGGGAATGACAAGCTGCCTGCCTTTCACTCCTCCCTCTGTCCTCATGTCCTGCGTATACATCAGTCCGTTGTCCCAAAATACCCTATGTCTCATGTCACCTCCCTGTGTCCCATCAGATTCTGCACAAGCCTTCTACCTCTCCAAACTAGGGTCAGTCCTCTGAGTGGTGGCAAAAAACTTCACATTTTTCCAAAGCAGAAAACAAATCCCCCTCAGTTCCTAAACTAGTGTCCTTAGCTATAGCATCAGGGCATTCAGAGTCACTGCCATCCCAAACTTTCTGACCATTTTTTACCCCTCCCTCCTCAGAGTAACTTTCAATAGCTGTTTGGTGAACAGCTGCTTGGGGAAGTCCTACCTCCCTTTCGCTATTCTCCCTTTCAGGAGCCACAGGCTGGGGAACCAGCCTCCTATTCTTTTCCACAGGAGCTTCTATGGGGTTCAGGAAATTACAAGCAGCCTTAGCCGTCTGACTGCGGGTAACTGCACACACCACCCCCTGCTAGAGACTGTTCCCTATAACCATATCCAGGACAAGGTTGTCTACCACTGCCACTTTTTGCACCCTCTCTCCTGTCTCACGCCAATCCAGGAGAACACTAACTAGTGGCAGAGTTTTCTACTCCCCGGTGAATCCCCTCACAGTTACAAACTGACTAGGTGTAAGTTGTCCAGGCCCAACCAAATCTCCTTTTACTAGGGTAAGAGATACCCCAGTGTCCCTTAACCCTTGGGTCTGCACTCCATTTATGATAACCAGGTGTATGTGCTCCCTCATGTTTACAGGCATACTCTCAGGGATACACAGTGCACCCACCTCCTTTCAAGGAACACTTTGTCCACTCTGTGCCTTTTTAGGACACTGTCTAGCCAGCTGCCCTGGCTGCTTACAAAACCAACATTCATCACTTTTTCTATCCAAGAACTCCCTTTTTGGTAACTTGGGGCTTCCCCCCTTTCTGCAGAGGCAGCAAGGGTTTTAGCTGCCCAGAAGGCACACTTTTCCCTATTGTCCCTGCAGCACTCTGCTCCCTCACTTCCTTTCAGAACAGGCCTGCTCCTAGCATAGCGATCCGAGAGCTCAGCAGCTTGCTGTGCTGTTTTAGGCTCTCAGTCTTCCAGCCAGGTTTTCAGCTCTGCTGGACAAGCCCAAAAACACAACCTCCTCAATTTTCCCCACAGACTTTGCTTCCAACCCCTTCCACCAACTTTTCAAAAAATGTCATTGCTTTGTGGTGAATTCCTCAAAGCTCATTTTGGAGCTGTTGTGGAGCTTCCAGAATTTAATCTTGTAGGCTTCAGGAGTTAGTTTATACTGTTTCAATAAAACAGTTTTAAGTTTTTCATAGTCTTTACTGTTCTCATTGTCCATTTGGCCTAGCGCCTCACGGCCCTTCTCAGTAAGCAGTGAGGATAGCTGAAAGCTCCAGGCATCCTTGGGTATCTTGGCCTGGATACAGACCTTGTCAAAAGAATTCAAAAATGCATCTATATCCTCCCCTTCTTTAAATTCTGCTATGAATTTGGAATTTAATTTATACCCCAGCCCTGGAGTTTCAGGTTCATCCCTGCCACTTACCTGCTCTGGCACTGGTGGTTGAAGCTTCAGCCTCACCAGTTCAAACTCTCTTTGATGATGCTTGTCATCCATCTCCATTTGAGGCTTTTCTGCTTGAGTTTCCTCTGCATCGCCAGTTCAAGCCTCTTCTGCTCCCTTTCTTGCTGGGCTTCTGACTGCTGCTGGGCTTGTAGGGCAAGCTGTCTGTCCTGTATGGTAAGCTGTACTCTTTGCAGCTCCAACTGCAGCTTCAGCTTCTCCAGCTCCCCATCTGTGGTGGACATCACCTGGGTCTGTGGCTCTGGGTTCTCTCTTATCTCACTGTCCTCCTCCCTGGGACTGGACACTGCAATGTCCCATGGCACACACATGCCCAAGCTCTGGTTCTTTCCAGTCACTGGCATAACTCGATGTTCTGGGCAGCCACTTGCTCATTGGCTGTCACAAGGGCCTCCATGAGGTTCTTTTTGCTATGTCCCTCATAATAGACACCTCTTTCCTGACACAACTGCCTTAGTTGGTCTGTAGTACAGTCGTTGTACTTGGAAGTCATCTTCTTCCCTAACTACTGCTACACTAGTTTACACCATAAAAAAAAGAAAAAAATGGGAAGGGAACTTTATACTATAACTAAATTGTTTTTTCAAAATATCTGCCTTGTTTATGTGTGGATTGTTTACAGTTTACTAATCTGATACACTGACCTTGAATTCCACCGCTATGCCTCCAATATCTGTCACAAACCCACTCCTGGGGGCTGAGTCCACTGAGCTCACAGTGACCTTCCTTAAGTACAATCCATGACAGGGAAGTCAGGAAATATCCTCCTCCTGTCCTTTTAGAGTGCTTGCTGATTTCACAACTGGACACTCACCACAAGGGCCCACGGCTTCCACTCTATCTGGGTAAGGGTAAAATGCAGTCTCGAGTCTGTAGCCAAGTGACAACCCTTCTTGGTTGCTGTACTGGGGAAGAACCCAGGTGTTACGAGCTCTTCAGGGCTGTTCTCGTAACCCTGTTTGTGTTTTCTCCCACATGGGTGCAGGAACCTGGTTCAAACCCCACAGACCCCTCCATAGACATTGCATATTTTGCCTACTTTAGGCCCCTAGATTCCCTTTCAGGATCCTAGTTTCAGTAGTGTCTGACACCTTAATGCTAATGGGTGTGTCACAGATTGAATAAACCTTCCCCAAATCCTTACACACAACAAACCACTCTAAGGCAGATACTTTAAAATAAAAGCTAGTGCTTTTACTGGTTACTTAAATAATTACCATATGAACATATAGACAAATGTTTTAGATATTTGGTTACAGGATAACTAAAACAAAAGTTGGAAAATACATACAAAACAGACTACTGAATTAACTGGATAATTTCTACCTTTTCTGTAGAAAATCAGAGTTCAGAAAATAAGTGAGTTTTGCAAAAGTTTCTCTTTCTCTCTGCTGTATCTCAGAGTCCAAGTTGTCTTGCAGTGTCATCTGGCAGACTGTCTCTGTCTCAGGACATTTGGCTAAAATGCTCAGAATCTCTGTTGAAGAGGGTTTTATAGCAATTTCTGCAGTCTGAAACACTGGCTTTTTGATTGGCTAGTCCTTAATATTTCCAAGTCCAGCTATTCATCTCTAGGCCAGCAGGGGTCTCTCTTGCTTTCCAAAGTTGCAAGTGAACCCAATTTGTCAGTATTTTGATCTCCTCACAGCCCCAACCTCCTCGCTTGGTTTGATCATTGCTGCCTTTCTGACCTTATTAATATGTAAACAGACTGGGGCTGTTGTTAGGAAATTTCACAATAGGTTTTCTAGACTGGGTATCTGCATAACTTTTTTCTAAAAACATCTTTCCTTTGAAATTCAGAGTGTTATAACAGAGGAGATTATTTTTCCATCTCCTGTCATAACGGAATCTTTCCCCTTTGATAAGCCATCAGAAAATTCCAAATCCCTTTGAAATGTAACTCTTGTTCACTTCTAGGCAAGATTTTGTCCCAGGCAAATGAGATGTCAGACACTGGAATACACATCAGCTCTTCCCATGTACCTTTTCAGAAAAGTGGTCTCTTTTCTGGCAAGCCTTAATGTCCTGGCCTTTTGGGAAATTAAACGTATAGAAACTGTAGAGAATAAATATAAGCCATATGACTGCAGTGGCCAAATTGCCTCAACATGAAGACACCAGACCTAGCAGGTAGTTGGGGAAAGGAGGCAGATTTTTGTATTCTCTGAATTGGGTCAAGGGCACTCCATGAACTTCAGATAAGTAGTGCCAAAACTATAAAGTGTGAAAAAATTATTTAAAAACACAGTGTGGCATAATCTACAGATTAAAATTACCTAGCATACCAGTAGTTTGTTAAACCAAAGAAAATCTGCATAAATTAGTTAACATTTGATAATAATAAAAATGTATTTTTCATTTGTTCCTTATTTCCATGAAGGAAGCCTTCTTAAATGATCTCTTTATTTCTTAATTATATCATTTCTACTCCAAAATGGCAGTCTGTGAATTCTCCGCTCTGCTCCCCTGTAGGTAAAAACTGAAAACAAGCTTCATGGACTCTGCTTGTTTACCATGGTCCTTGATAAGACCTTTCTCTTTAATGTTTAAAGCATGTCACCGGTGGTCAGCTAGCTAAACACTGTTTAAGTAAAATTGGGAAAAAATCTTCTTTCATGTACCAAGTAGGTGAGTGAAGGATTATTTGCCCTAAAGTTACAATGTTCCCTTAGCACCCAAAAATGAGCAAGATTATAAAGCTAATAGTTTGAAAAATGACTCACTGAGCCAGTGCTGCTGCTACTATTGAAAATAAATATTATAGCAAATAACTGAGTCTCATTCCACACTATTTAGTGCTGTGCATAAAACAGGGTTGTTACATTGAGCAGCTGAGCCAGGACAAGAGGAAATGCCAGTGGAAGGATCGGGCAACCTCCTCCAGTACTGTTACAGTGAGAAGCTGGGTCAGGCCAGGGGGAATAACAGTGGAAGGATTGGGAAACCTACTCCAGTACTGTTACATACATTGAGCAGCTGGGTAAGACCGGGTGGGGGATACCAGTAGCAGGATTGGCAACCTCCTCCAGTACTGTTACAGTGAGCTGCTGCACCAGGCCAAGGGGGAATACCAGTGGAAGGATTGGGCAACCTCCTCCAGCACTGTTACACTGAACAGCTGGGCCAGGCTGAGGGGAACTACCAGTGGAAGGATTGGGCAACCTCTTCCAGTACTGTTACATTGAGCAGCTGAGCCAGGACAAGAAGAAATGCCAGTGGAAGGATCGGGCAACCTCCTCCAGTACTGTTACAGTGAGAAGCTGGGTCAGGCCAGGGGGAATAACAGTGGAAGGATTGGGAAACCTACTCCAGTACTGTTACATACATTGAGCAGCTGGGTAAGACGGGGGTGGGGGGGATACCAGTAGCAGGATTGGGCAACCTCCTCCAGTACTGTTACAGTGAGCTGCTGCACCAGGCCAAGGGGGAATACCAGTGGAAGGATTGGGCAACCTCCTCCAGCACTGTTACACTGAACAGCTGGGCCAGGCTGAGGGGAACTACCAGTGGAAGGATTGGGCAACCTCTTCCAGTACTGTTACATTGAGCAGCTGAGCCAGGACAAGAGGAAATGCCAGTGGAAGGATCGGGCAACCTCCAGTACTGTTACAGTGAGTAGCTGGGTTAGGCCAGGGGGAATAACAGTGGAAGGATTGGGAAACCTCCTCCAGTACTGTTACATACATTGAGCAGCTGGGTAAGACTGGGGGGGGGGGATACCAGTGGCAGGATTGGGCAACCTCCTCCAGTACTGTTACATACATTGAGCAGCTGGGTAAGACCGGGGGGGATACCAGTGGAAGGATTGGGAAACCTCCTCCAGTACTGTTACATACATTGAGCAGCTGGGTAAGATCGGGGGTGGGGGGATACCAGTGGCAGGATTGGGCAACCTCCTCCAGTACTGTTACCTTGAGCAGCTGGAGGTAGGCCGGGGGATCCCAGTGGCATGATTGGGCAACCTCCTCCAGTACTGTTACATTAAGCAGCTGGACCAGGCTGAAGGGGATACCAGTGTCAGGATTGGGCAAACTCCTCCAGTACTGTTACACTGAGCAGCAGGGCCAGGTCAGGGGGATACCAGTGGCAGGACTGAGCAACCTCCTCCAGTACTGTTACATTGAGCAGCTGGGTTGGCTGTGAAGGGCTGATACCAATGACAGGACTGGACACCCACTGAGGTACTGTTACACTGAGTGACTGGGCGGGTCGGAGTAACCTCCTCCACTGCTGTTACAGGGAGCAGCTGGGTCAGGCCGGGGGGAATACCATTGGCAGGATTTGGCAATGTACAGTAGATAGACAGATACATAGAAATTGTTGGTAGATAAGGACTGCTACGTCCATCTAATCTGCCCATAAGCCCTAAACTTGTATGCAGTCACTGACCCTAAGTGATCAATGGCTTTTCATCACTCCCTCCCCACCCAATGTTCCCTTGTGATTGTCCCAGGCATGTTTAACCTCTCCATTGTGCTTGCCCCCACCCCGTCTTGTGGCAGACTGTTCCAAGTGTCCACCACCTTCTCTGTGTAGAAACATTTCTTCACGTTACCTCTTAATCTACCCCCTCCAATTTCATATTGTGTCCCCTTATTCTGATATTTTTTCTACATTGGAAAAGATCCCCCACTTGCACATTGTTTATGCCCTTGAGGTATTTGAAAGTTTCTATGTCCCCGCTTTCTCTCCTCTCACCCAATGAGTACATATTGAGGCCATAGAAACTGATGGCAGATAAGGACCGCAAGGCCCATCCAGTCTGCCCATTTTTTCCACCTTATGATTGTGCCATAGGCCTTTACTCTGTTAATGGCCTACTTATTCAAACTCATCTGTATTGCTCCCTTATGCCTATCCCATACCTGTTTGAAGACCTGCACTGTATTCATATCCACTACTTCCTGAGGTAGGCCATTCCATGCATCCATCACCCTTTCTGTGAAAAAGAACTTCCTCACATTACCCCTTAATCAGCCTCCCTCTCATCTCATGCTGTGTCCTCTTGTTCTGTTATTTTTCTTATATTGAAACATGTACTCCAGGTGAGGCCTTTCCAGTGTTTTATACAATGGCATCAACATCTCCTGTCTCCTACTAGTAATGCCTCTGCCTATGCACTCCAGCATGCCACTGGCCCTCCCTGCAGCCTTTGCACACTGCTTTGATACCTTAAGGTCATCAGATATGATAACCCCTAGGTCCCTTTCCTCGTTGGTGACAGTCAGCACCTCCCCCCCCATTCTGTAGCACTCCAAGGGTTCCCCCTACCCAGGTACATTATCTTGCACTTTTTTGAACTGAACCTCAGTTACCACACCTCTGACCATCTTTCAAGCTTCTCCAGGTCCCTCTTCATTTTCTGCACCCCTTCTGGAGTATCCACTCTGTTGCAGATCTTGGTGTCATCTGCAAATATGCAGACCTTTCCTTCCAGCCCCTCTGTAATGTCACTAATGAAGACATTGAACAGGACTGGTCCCAGTACTGATCCCTGTGGTACTCCGCTGGTCACCTCTCTCTCTCCCTGGATTGGATCCCATTTACCACCACCCTCTGTCTTCTGTCCATCAGCCAGTTTCTAACCCAATGTATCACCTTATGCCCCATGCCCAGACTATTCATCTTGTTAACCAGCCTTCTGTGTGGGATGGTATCAAAAGTTAGGTAGGCGATGTCTACCGCCCCTTTCTGATTCACATCACTAGTCACCCAATCAAAAAAATCTATCAGATTTGTTAGAAAATACCTTCCTGCTGTGAATCCATGTTGCCTCAGATCCTGGGCACTATTGGATTCCATGTGTGCCACTATCCTTTCTTTAAGCAGTGTCTACATGATCTTCCCCACTACTGAGATGAGGCTGACTGGCCTGTAGTTCCCTGTTTCCTTTCTACTGCCACTTTTGTGCTATGCGACTACATGTACCCTCCTTCAGTCCTCTGGAACCATGCCTTTGTTGAGTGACTCTGTGAACAGGGTGGCCAGAGGCACTGCTAGTTCCCTTCTCAGTTCCCTTAATATCCTCATTTGTATGTGGTCTGGCCCCATGGCTTTATCCACCTTCAGCTTTGTGAGTTCCTCCAGAACTTATAGTGGGTACTTATACTGTACTAGGTTTAGAATGGAAGCAGGCTTTTTGGCCCATAGACACCGTTCCCCACATTAGTGGGGCCATTTTATACCATTTAGTCCTATCAACTTATCTATTTTATTTTTAAATACTGTAACTGAGTCACTAGTCACTACTTCAACTGGGAGAGTGTTCCACATCCTTCCTCTTCTGTTTACAAATGAGAAATATAAATGATTCTTCTTTGCTATATCCACTATTATTTGTAGATTATGTCCCCTTAAACAAAAAGGTTTTTCCTGGATTGTTATATCCATCTCTTTTACTAATTCTTTGTCTTTTATTATTTTAAATATCATCATCAAGTCACCTCTTATTCTCCATTGTTCCAATGTAAGTAATCCAAATCTCTTTATTCTCTAATAGTAAGATAAGTCTCCTAATGATCCTATCATTTTTGTGTACCTTCTTTGCACCTCCTCAACCATGTTAATCTCCCCCCTGTGTATAAGGGTATCATAATTGTGATCTGTAGTCCATATACGGTCTCACATATGTTTTATATAATGGTAATAGACACCCTGTTGTTTTATTAATAAAACCCCTTTTAATATTCCTAATCATGAAGATGTTTTTTTGTATTGTCTTAGTCCTATGGTGCCTAAACTTCAGGCTATCATCAATAATGATACCGCAGTCCTTCTCTTCTGTTGATCTCCTTAATGTCCTCCCATTTAATATGTATGTACATATATTATTTAGCCTTCCCAGTTGCATGACTGCATTTTTTCAACACTCAATGGCATGTTGTTTTCCTTGGACCACGATTTAATTTTACTCAAATCCTCTTCCATTTCTTTCATGCGCTCTGGTGTATCTACCAGGCAACCCAATTTAATGTTGTCTGCAAACTTGATTACCTTATTTGCAATGTTGTTATGTAAATCACCAATATATAATGCAAATAATACAGGGCCCAATACTGAGCCCTGCTGTACTCCACTCGTCACTCCTACTGGTTCTGAATACTCTCCCAGTACTCTAACTCTTTGTTTCTTTGCTTCCAACCAATTTCCCATCCAGTTTGCAATCCTGCTGTCCACTCCTAGATTTAGCATTTTTTCCAATAAGTTTCTATGGGGGATGTTATCAAAAGCTTTTTGATAATCTAAAAAGATAACGTCCATAGGTATGTTTTTCTATCCAGATTTTTATTTATATACTCATAAAAACACAACTGTTTTGTGATACAAGCTCTGTTTTTCTTAAAGCTGTGTTGCATCCTATCCTCGTACCCTATCATTTTTAGATTTTACTCTATCTTTATTTTCAAAAAGCTCTCTGATATCTTACATGATATAGCCATCAAACATACTGGTCTGTAGTTTGATGTTTTGGATCGATTGCCCTTTTTAAACAAAGGCACCACAGTCGCATGTCTCCAATCTTCTGGTACTTTCCCTGAACTGAATAATGCATTATATATCCTTGCCAATGGTTCTGAAATATGTTCCCTCACCTCCTTCAAGAATTTTGCATTAAGCTGATCTAGACCAGCTGATTTATGTGATTTCACTTGATTCAACATAGCCCCTATCTCTTTCTGTTCTATCTCTAATTTCAAATCTGGGCATATGATAGGATCTGCTTTGTATGTGTTCGGATCCTTCATCTCAAAAACTGAGCCAAAATATTTATTAAAAGTTTCTGCCATATCTTTTGACTTGCTAATTTCTCTTCCATCTTCCATGATAGGCCCTATAGATCTATTTTTTTATTTTGCCGATTTATATATGCATAGAGGCCTTTGCTAGTATCCTTCTTGTGCACTAAGTTGAACTCTACCTTACTTCTTTGCCTCTTGCCATATATTTTGATATCCCCTTTTTATTTCAGCCTGGCCCTGTGCTCTTATGTCGTTCACTCCCAAGTGTACTACCAGTGTAGCAGTGCCATCTCTTTCTTTAATAACATTTTGCAGCATAGCCTGCACTTCTCTAATTTTCACTCCAGAAAAATAACTCATTACTTGAAGTATACCTATCCATGTACTCCACAATAGAGTCACCAAGCACATACACTTTTTTCATGGCTTGGTATTCCTGGGCTAGGACTGATTCTTCTCTTTCATTTGAATGAGTTTCAGAGGCTGTTGTATCCATCTTAATGTCAGTAATATTTGTTTCCCTCTGACTTGCATGGTTCATATTTATTTGCTGGGTACTATTCAAACTGTGTTCATTATCAATTACATTTGCCATTATTTGGGTTGGGGCTACCAGGGGTGCGGATGCTGAATTACCATCTATGTAGTAATTTGTTCTTATCCGTGAGGTGCTATTCATATCTTCATCATTGCCATCGTTATTAGTGCTATCCCTTATGCCACTCATTTCACTATTCACCCCTACTTCATCACCATCCTCATTCAAGTTTGTGCTTATCCTCACTAGTGATTCATATTTTTTTGTGTATCTATAGTAAACTGCGTTGCTCTTCTCCTCCTCCCTTTTTCCAATTTACATGTTTCAATCTCCCATGCATTTTCTTCTTCGCCATTTCTATATCTTTTCCTCATGTCCTTTCCTAACACTTCCTTAGTGTTATACACATCATGCTGTCCTTCCTCTGATTCTTGAAGTAATTTATTCTGTTCAAGAGTAACTATCTTCATTTCTACTTCTAGTAAATGTTGTCTCAGTTCTTTTATTAGCATACACTGCTTACATGTGAAAATCACTACCTTGTTAACCACATTTGTACTTATCTTCTTACAGATAATGCATCTTAACCCTAACACCCCCCTTCTAGTCTCAGCACATTTGAATCCATATCTTACTCACAGATGCCTATAGGGACCAGTTCTAACTTCTTTCCTAAATTACTTTACTACCTTTCCTCTCACCAGTATTTTCTTTAACTTTCTTATCAATTCTTATGTAATGTATTTCTAGTCAGCTGTCTACCTTTTTGCCCCGCTAGTCTTCTGTGCCTTTCTTCCCTTCTTCTCCTGATGACACACATGTTACCCAGAAGTTCTGGTCTGGTCACGTGTCCTCCCTCACTCGCTCCCCATTTTAAATACACTTGTTTAAGAAAATAACTAAAAGTTTTTGACTTGCATTTGTGGAGTTAACTGTTCCACAGCTCTAGTTTATACTGTCCTGTTCCCTGCTCCCCCTGTCTATACACATGGTGCAATCTGTTATAGTGCTACCCGGAAGTCTGTAGTCTGATAACACAGTTTAGGACTACAACTCCCAGTAACACCTATAGAGCCTAACCCCACAAAATGAATGCAGACACTATTACAATTTTATGTTCCACTCAGATTATATCCACAGCTTTTCACCTCTGCCAAATCTGCTTCAACACCACTAATGGTAGCACCATATGGACAGATTACAGTGATTAATCACATCTCTGTACCTCTGTAGCAACCTATATCTTTTGATTACTCTACCTTATACTCTGGCTGTTAGTAATCTGGCTCTTCTTCACCTTCTTTGCCTACTGACACTGGAAGATGCCACTGGCCTCTGCATGCAACACCTCTGCTCTGTGCTCGACTCTGCTTGAGGGACTGAGCCTTTCTATAGTGCCCCAGCAAAAGTCTAGTCTGTGTCTCCCCTGGAAATGCAAGTTGCACTGAAACTCACTCTATATAACTCTTTCACTGTCTTTAAAAAGACAGTCAATAGTGCCATCGGGTAGCTCTAAGAGCTTCCCGAACCAAGCTGCTACTACAACTCAATCCCCTTGCATGATGTATTAATCGGATCATGCAGCACGGATTCAGCTATCCATACTACCTCCAATATCCAGTTTAAAATCACAGTAAAATATGCAGCACAGACCCACATAGTCCATATTACCTTCACACTGAACTCCACTCGTGGGGCTGAGCCTTTTTATAGTGCCCCAGCAATAGTCTAGTCTGCGACTCCCTGGAAAAGCAAGTTGCACCTGAACTCACTCTATACGGCTCTTTTACTGTCTTTAAAAAGACAGTAAACAGAGCCGTTGCGTAGCTCTAAGGGCTTCCCAAATCAAGCTGCTACTACAACACAATCCCCTTGCATGATGTATTAATTGGAGTATGCAGCATGGATTCAGCTATTCATACTGTCTCCAGTGTCCAGTTTAAAATCACAGTAAAATATGCAGCACAGACCCTCATTGTCCATATTACCTTCACACTTTACTCTGCTAGTGGGGCTGAGCCCTCTTTTATAGTGCCCAGCAGTAGTTTAGTCTGCGTCTCCCTGGAAATGCATGTTGCAGCTGAACTCACTGTATATGGCTCTTTCACTGTCTTTAAAAAGACAGTCAATAGTGCCGTAGCATAGCTCTAAGGGCTTCCTGACCCAAGCTGCTACTACAACACAATCCCCTTGTGTGATGTATTAATCAGAGCATGCAGCATGGATTCAGCTATCTGTACTGCCTCCAGTATCCAGTTTACAATCACAGTAAAATATGTAGCACGGACCCTCGTAGTCCATGTTACCTTCACACTTTTTTTTACCTTATGCCTATCCTATGCATTCTTGAACCCCACCACTGTTCCTCCCCACCACCTCTGCTGGAAGACTATTACAAGCATCCACAACTGTTTTTGTGGGAAGTACTTCCTGACATTCCTCTTGAATCTAAACCCCTCCAGCTCTAGCTTCATTGCATGTCCCCTTGTTCTTGAACATCTTTTATTTTGAAAAAGACTCCCCTCACATACCTTATTTATCCCTGTGAGGTATTTATAAGTTTCTATCATATCCTCTCCTCTCCCTCCTGTCTTCCAGTGTATACATATTGAGGTCCTTTAGTTTCTTCTTCAAAGGCTTCTGATGCAGACCCAGAAACATTTTAGTTACTCTCCAGTGGACAGCCTCCACTCTGTCTATGTTCTTCCAGAGATGTGGTCTGCAGAACTGGACTCAATACTCCACATGGGGTCTTACCAATGATTTACACAGGGGCAACACCTCCACCCACTTTCTGCTGGTGATATCCCTCCCTACACACCCCAGTATCCCACTAGCCCTTTCAACTGCCTTATTGCACTGCCTGACCACCTATGGGTCATCTGATATGATTACCTACAGGTCTCTTTCCTGTTTGGTGGTTGTCACTACCTCTCAACCCATTTTGTACTCCACCCCTAGGTTTCTGTACCTTAAGTGCATGAATTTGAACTTTTTCATATTGAAACCAAATTGCTATACCCTTGAATTCTCTCAGGTCTCTGCTCACTCTTTCCACCAGTAGAGTGCCTACCCTAGTGCAGATTTTGGTGTAATCTGCAAAGAGGCAGACTTTCCCTTCCAGCTTCTCTGCAATGTCATTTACAAAGACATTAAAGAGGACTGGTCCCAATACTGATCCCTGAGGCACCCTGCTGGTCACCTTCCCTCCTCCAGAGTGAACTCTATTTACCACCACCCTCTATTGCCTATCCCCTTACCAATTTCTTACCCAATTTACCACCTTTATCACCTGCTATGCAAACTAGTCCTAATTAAACCTTAACTATGAACAGTGTGACTTTCTCCACTGCCAAAGATATAGGGGATTGGTACAACTCCAATTTTACAAACAGTGCAAACAAGTTTTTGTGAGGGACTTGTACTCTGAAAAAATAACATGTGTGACCCTATTTGATGCCAGTTACATTTTATTTGCTTTGCCTGAAAAATAGTGCATGACTCCCTAAGAGGTCCAAATACAAAGGACTCAGACCTGATAAGGTCAACCCAAAGCTATTTATAGCTAAGCTAATCTCTTACCTACTTTGATGTGTCTGTTTTGAAATAGTCGTGATTATTCTTTATTTAGGGTCCCTTGTTATTGTTGATTGTTCCCTGCCCGATATTCATTGATGATTTATCTGTGAGTTCTGTAAACTTGGTGGCATCAGTTGAGTGGAAGCCTGCAATGAAGCTTTGCATTTAGAGCTTTCTGCTCAGTTGATGTCATTTGGTTCCAGAACTGATAAATAGTTAAAAAATTAAAATTGGGTGTGAAATAACAGCATTAACAAGGAAACGAAAATGAGAGAAAACAAGGACAATTTCAAAACAAACACATGAAACAGTTCACTAAGGATGCTAAAGAAACTTCAGACAAGTCTACATTTATATATATGTGTGTGTATATATATATATATATATATATATATGCAATAGGAGTGGGCTCAAAACTCATTGAATAAATCAATTTATCTTCACAACTGTTGAATAAATATGGGATATGACATGGGTGAGAGTGAGATAACAGAAATATCTCCACAAGCAGCCACTGAACTCTTGGTATCCCATGAGTGGCGAAACCATGAGTGGGATATGTCAGCAATTAGACATGATGAGGTGTGGTTTATGGCCTGATAAGAGCATGCCCCAGGTGTGTTATAAGGCATATTTCATTTATGCAATAGGGATGTCAGTGCAAGGACATTTGCTTTTGATTGCTTATCTTTTTTTGCATATGCTTGTCAAAAAAGTGAACAAAAATTGCTATTTTCTGCTCAAAAATCTATAAGGTATCTATAAACGAAACACCACTCATTTTGTAGATAATGTTGTGCTGAACAACTTTCATGCTCACAGTACAATGCTATCATTTTTCATTTTAAAGTTATTTGCATTTGAATATGGGCAGTACTGCTACTGAGGCTGAACAGTCTAAATGAGTTCCAGAGTGACTGTGACATAGCTACTCTATGGATACATTTTATTTATGCAATGTGTGTGTGCCTCATTTCAGGAAGATAAAAGAGATATCTCACTGAACACATGTGAGATATCACTTTTTATCTTCACAGTTGGGTATGTCACAATGGATATGTTGGCCAGTTGGGTATGTCACAAAAGGTTTGGAACTCATTTAGAATGTTCGGCCTCAGTAACAGTACTAACCGTATTCAAATGCAAATAACTTTAAAACGAAAAATGATAGCATTGCACTGTGAGCACAAAAGTTGTTCAGCACAAAAAGATCTACAAAATGAGTGGTGTTTCTTTTACCAATACCTTTTTGTTTTTTATAATTAGCAAAAAACAGCACAAAATCCAATTTGTTTTCACTTTTTGCAACAAACAAATGTAAATAACTTTAAAACTGAAAAAAGAGAGACCCACAATTGTCGTATAAATTGAATATGACATGGGTGGCAGTGAGATAGTAGAAATATCTCCATTTGCTCTCATTGAACTCTAGTTATAAAATGGGCACAGAATTTCCTAAATCCTGATTGGCTGGAAGCCGTTGCTAGCTGTGTCCTTATCAGGACATATCTTTGCAACCAGCACTAACTGTGCCAGGCAAAATGCAGCACACACTTAAATCAATGCATGGCACTGCTGTCTGCTGCAGCTCTGACCTTAGCCAGCATCTGACAGAGCCAGGAGAGCATTGCCATGATTCACAAATGGACAAAGAGAGTAAATTCAGTGTGCCCCTTCCTCCACAAACAACTACACTTTTAACTTTAACCTTGTTGTACCTCTGTTTTTCCTCCGTTAGTAGCATGGCAGCACTATTTCTATGGTCTCTGGTCCTCCTATCCTCAAGTGTCAGTGCCCCCCCCCACAGAACAAAGAAGCGAGTGACTGGGGCAATCAATAAAAGAAAAACAAATTCTGTTCCCCTAGTTCTATGTCCACTCCATTCTAGTGCAGTGCCATTGCACTGCAAGCCTGAAAAAACAAAAAAGCCAGGAAGCACACAGTTCGACAGCTTACAGACCAAGTGAGTCACACCTTCAGAAAACTACAGGTGTGAGTGAGCGTGTTTTGCCATAGCAATGCTTGCTTCAAGCTTACCATTTTCTCTCTGCCGTGGACTCGCTCTCTCAGTTTTCAACTGTCTGCAACTTCTCTTGAATGTCTGACAGGGCATCATGTTACAGTACTGACAGCATTCGGTCAGATGCCCTGTCAGACATTCAAGGTATGGAAATGTGAGTTCAAAAAATCTAGCAATATTTGTCTTTTTTGCTCTGTTTTGCTTTATAGAAGTTGCAGACAGCTGAAAACTGAGAGAGTGAGTCCACGGCAGAGAGAAAACGGTGCAAGCTTGAAGCGAGCATTGCTATGGCAAAACACGCTCACTCACGCCTGTAGTTTTCTGAAGGTGTGACTCACTTGGTCTGTAAACTGTCGTAGTGTGTGCTTCCTGGCTTTTTTGTTTCTTCAGGCTTGCAGCACAATGGCACTGCACTAGAATGGACTGGACATAGAACTAGGGGAACATAATTTGATTTTCTTTTATTGATTGCCCCAGTTGCTTGCTTCTTTGTTCTGTAGGGGGGATGGGAGGAGGCGCTGACACTTTAGGATAGGAGGACCAGAGACCATAGAAATAGTGCTGCCATGCCACTAATGGAGGAAAAACAGAGGTACAGCAAGGTTAAAGTTAAAAGTGTAGTTGTTTGTGGAGGAAGAGGGACACTGAATTTACTTTCTTTGTCCGTTCATGAATCATGGCAATGCTCTTCTGGATCTGTCGGATGCTGGCTAAGGTCTGAGCTGCAGCAGACAGCAGTGCCATGCATTGATTTAAGTTTGTGCTGCATTTTGACTGGCATAGTTAGTGCCGGTTGCAAAGATATGTCCTGATAAGGACACGGCTAGCAAAGGCTTCCAGCCAATCAGGATTTAGGAAATTCTGTGCCCATTTTATAACTAGAGTTCAATGAGAGTGAGTGGAGATATTTCTACTATCTCACTGCCACCCATGTCATATTCAATTTATACGACAATTGTGGGTCTCTCTTTTTTCAGTTTTAAAGTTATTTACATTTGTTTGTTGCAAAAAGTGAAAACAAATTGGATTTTGTGCTGTTTTTTGCTAATTATAAAAAACAAAAAGGTATTGGTAAAAGAAACATCGCTCATTTTTTAGATCTTTTTGTGCTGAACAACTTTCGTACTCACAGTACAATGCTACCATTTTTCGTTTTAAAGTTATTTGCATTTGAATACGGTTAGTACTGTTACCGAGGCCGAACATTCTAAATGAGTTCCAAACCTTTTGTGACACACCCAACTGGCCAACATATCCATTGTGACATACCCAACTGTGAAGATAAAAAGTGATATCTCACATGTGTTCAGTGAAATATCTCTTTTATCTTCCTGAAATGAGGCACACACACGTTGTATAAATAAAATGTATCCATAGAGTAGCTATGTCACAATCTCTCCAGAACTCATTTAGAATGTTCGGCCTCAGTAGCAGTACTGCCCATATTCAAATGCAAATAACTTTAAAATGAAAAATGATAGCATTGTACTGTGAGCATGAAAGTTGTTCAGCACAAAATTATCTACAAACGAGTGGTGTTTCATTTATAGATACCTTACAGATTTTTGAGCAGAAAATAGCAATTTTTGTTCACTTTTTTGACAAACATATACAAAAAAAGATAAGCAATCTAAAGCAAATGTCCTTGCACTGACATTCCTATTGCATATATGAAACATACAATGGTGAACTGTCAGATAAATTATTTATCTACACTTGTGCTGTTTGACCTCAGACACCTCACTCATGGCATACGCCACTCCTGAGGTTACCCAAGGTCAAACAGCACTTGTGCAGATAAATCATTTATCTGACAGCTCCCATGTATATCATATATCTATATATATATATATATATATATATATATATATATATATTAGAAACCAAAAACTCCATTTAATGCATCAGTTAGGGTTGTTCCACAGCTACAAAAGTGAGGAAATTCGATGTTAGGGGTTGAAACCCCTTTGCACCCTCAGCCCACCTCCCAACTGGAATGGGGTGTGCATTGAGGTCATCGGCCTAAGTGTCACCATCACATGTGGAAAGAAGCTGAGGAATAGGAGAATGGGGTGACAGTTAGGACTGATGACCCCAATGCACACGATTCCAGTTGGGGGTGGGCTGGAGAGGTGCAAAGGGGTTTCAACTAACATGAATTTCCACTTTTGTCACTGTGGAACAACCCTAACTGATGCATTAAATGGAGTTTTTTGCCTCTAATTTCCCTTCTTTTTGAGAATGATAATCAGAAATAGTGAATGTAATGCAGCGGTGGAGCGGGGGTGATGTCTTGTCGCATTGTAACACTGTGCCCGCAAACGCAAATCGTAATGCGCATGGTGATGCAAAGCAAAACAGAAAGAGGAACAGTACTGTAGACAGAAATGTTAAAAACAACGGAAACACAACCGCAAACGAAAACGCAAAGGGTAACGCACATGGTGGTGTAACCGTGAACGGTAAGTGAAACGGGTACGGAACCGCAAGCAGAAACGGTAATGGTAAGAGTAACGTAAGCGCACAGGCTGGTTTTCCCCAAAAGCTGTATAGAGAAAGACAGTGAGTAGAAAGAATGTATGCAAAATAATGACTCTTGGAACACAAAAATCAGTAGTTGTAATAATAAATTGCTTATATCTCAGTAACCGTACGACATAGAAAAAAAATGTAAAAGTCCTATGTGTTATCACTTTCCTGGCTAGTTTTATATGTAGCTCCCTATGGGGGCTATAATTTTTCGACAAAAACTCTGTATCTCACACCGTTTTCGAGATACGGGCCCTCAAAGGTGCGGCGAATGCCGTAATGTTATCCTACGGGGAAAAAACAGAAGTTCGGACTGCTATAACTTTAGAACAGTTTAATATTTTTTCACGAAATCTTTGAAAGGCACATCAGGGACCCTGGCAGCATGTTCCCTGAAGATTTTGGGCCGGTCACGCAAACCGTGCGACCTGTAGGCGCGACCGTAGAATTCCAGAAAAAGCGTAAAAGCACTTGCAGATCATGCTTAATAACTCCACAGCTGTGTATCTGACTGGAACAAAACTTGGCAGATCCCAAGGCGTCTGGGTCTTGATCATGTATTCCAAATTTCAGGTAAATCCGTCAAACAGTTGTAAAGTTATTAAGGTACAAAAGTTTGGGTTTAACATGTAAATGTCTCCTCATCCCTAACTATGGTAGCACTACCGTGCTACCATAATACATACATACATATATATATATATATATATATTTATAATGTTTTAAAACAGTTAATGTGTCCTTTCATTTTTTAAATGTTTTCTTTATTAACTGCACATTGAGCAGAGACAAAGATTTAATTTCACATCACACTGTAAAATCAAGAAGGTTACAAAAGGTCATCCAGGTACCAACAATGTCCAACAGTCTATGGCCCACCTGCCTATACATTAAAATTACTGAAGTGACTATGCAAACACTTCTAATGCTTTCAGAATTGAACAGGATAGAGAGGGGGTGGGCTATCTTTCGAGAATGAGCAGGGGGTTAGAGGCTACCCAGCTTGGGCAGTCATACAGGGGGAACAGGCATTCTAAACCGTAGAAAGTGTCCCCAATACTAGCTCTAAAGTTCATTAATGTAGCAATGTGTTATCATAATTAATGTTCCCTTTAAATTAATTTCTGGTTTTCTTCAGATCTTTTTAAATGGTCACCATCTTACCTTGGGCAGCACAGGCAGTTATCAATGTCAGGAATTTCAGGATTAGCAGTGCCTCCATATTTTGTGAGTATCTGAAACACAACAGGCCTACATTTAGTTACAGATCACTTTTGTATATCAGTAATGTTTCAGGATGCACAGGGATCATTGGCAGGATCAACCATGTTGTCAAGTACAGAGCACATAAACAGAATTGTTTTTGGGAGCTTTTTGATTTATTTACAGGGGGAATGTTGGCCAAGACATCAGGGAAAACACATAACTCTTATGGCAAGTGCCATGGGCTCTCTAAGTTCCACCTTGACAGCCACCAGAGATTGGCAGCAGAGACCTCGGTTTATGTCTTTTGTGAAGGATGACATTCTAGTAATGCAGCATCACTCCCTAATGCTGCACTACAGTGTCAGCTTTGGGTATTAGCCCCAACAGTCTTATGAGGGACTCAAACCCTTGACCTTCTGATCTTCCTGCCCCAGAGATGAGGGTGCAGCCTTCTGTGCCACTGACACTGACAAAACATTATTTGGTATTTGCTAGGACTCAACCCAGGTCTTCTGCTTCCTAACTCACACACAGATCCACAGTGCCATGGAGCTTCCAATTTATATAACATTACACAAAGAAAAGCAAAAGCAATCAGTCTTACAGAAGGGTTCAGGTAACCAGCAAAAATATTCAGAGTTGGCAATAGCTGAGGCAACAGTCCCCCAAAAATCTGAATTTTAGTTAATTCCATTCTTGGCTTAAATGGAACACTAAGGACACTCAAGTTATAAAGTGACTACCACAATAGCATAAGGTTCAGTTACACAAATGAGGTAGCAGTTATGCAAATACACTCACACTACTCAGAGCACTATTCTCTGCTGCAAGTACTGCATGAAATATAAGACTTTCTGGGTGGGATATTCAAAAGGGTTGCGCATGGGCAAGTCTGAAATTGCGCCATTCTGTGATATTCAGCAGGAGGCAGTTGCGCCACTGAAAACAGGCTGAGCAACAGCGCAATGCAAATGAAGGCATGCGCAACTGAAGGGGGTGGACCCATGCATAAAGAGCGCAATGCGATATTCAAAGACTTGCGCAATGCGCAACAGCAGATGAGCCGGAAGGTGCGCCACGGCGGAAATGAGCCAAAATAAAAAGGCTCAAGGAAGAGGCGCAAGAACACTACAGGGAAGCCACATGAGGCAGGGAGAAACAGGGAGACAGTGGAAAACAGTGCAGGCCTGGGAGTGCACAGGAGAGGAGAGGGACAAGGGAGGGTGTGTGGGGCCACAAACTGCAGAGGCCAGTAGGTGTACCCGATGCAGTGGAGGTAGCAGTCAGGACAGCGGGGGTAACAGAACAACAACAGCCGGGGACACAAGCCAGGGAGATGGACAGTGCCAATGAGGGGGTGAAGGCATGCTGCAGGGGCGTGGCCGTGGAAGGGCGCTGGCTGGAGCATGCCCCAACAGGCAGTACTGCGTCTGCATCAGCTTTGAGCTGTACTCAGACGAGATTGGGGCTGGTACCACCTGAACAGGGCAATACTGAGGCGGTTCTGTGAGCTGTGCAATGATGTGATGCAGGCACCCTCACGACCGAGTCATGCTCTGTCAGTGGAGATAAAGGTAACAGCCTGCATGTGCCTGCTCGCCATGGGTACCTTCCAGAGGCTGACAGGGGACACCACAGGCATAACACAGTCGGCCACGTCACGCATCCTCACCCAATTCCTCAGCGCACTGCTGCCACATGCAGCGGAGTACATCCATTTCCCCAGCACCGCGGCAGAGCATACAGCAAACATGCAGGAGTTCCACAGGGTAGCACGTATGCCTGGCATGCTAGGGGCCATAGACTGCACCCATGTGGCTATTCGCACGCCACCTGGCCCCGATGGGGCCGCATACAGGAACAGGAAGGGCTTTTCCAGTGTCAACTGCCAGGTGGTGTGTGATGCCACTGGGCGCATAATCAATGTCTGTGCCACACACCCTGGTGGAGCACATGATGCCTTCATATGGTATCAGTCCACACTGTGCCATCGATTCAAGAGTGGGGACATCCCCACAGGCCATCTAGTGGGTGAGTACGCATGTAGGAATTGCAAAATTGGGGCAAGGGTGGGAATGCCACAGGTGCCATGGTAGTGGCACACAGGGATATGGGCAATATGGACCTGAACATGAAACTTATCTCCACTATCTCCACACAGGTGACAGTGGATACCCATTCCGTCCCTGGCTGCTCATACCATACCGGCGCCCCATGACCCCATCGCAGCAACGCTATAATGAGGCACATGACGCCACACGCAACATCATTGAGCGGGTGTTTAGGATGCTTAAGGCACGCTTCTGATGCCTACACACCTCCGGCGGTGCCCTACAGTACAGCCCCTAAAAGGCCTGTGGATATTCCTGGCCTGTTGTATCCTGCACAACATGCCAAAGACTGTGGGATAGCCATACAGGTCAAGGAGGGGACAGCGATGGGGATGCTAGGCGCCGGTGATGATGGTGATGAGCAGCCCCCCCTTGGACGGCGGGAGCCCCGACTGATCCAGCAGGCCCAGCTGCACTGGGACACCATCACGGAGGAGCATTATGCATGACACAGGTAAGTCAAGGGGCCATGTGCAACCAACACTGTCCAGGCACAACCCACAGGCACACAGGGTAACACACCAGGGGTGCATGATGGCAAGGGGAGTGGAAAGGTCCAGGCACACGAACACACCATCAGGGAGGGGTGAACAGTCATATGGACACACACACACACACACACACACACACACCAGGCACAAAGCGTACATGGGCAGGTGCACAGCAGATCAGGAACAGACATGGAAAACACCCAGATCCACAGACCATCCCCACCACCTGTACTGTCCAATTACGTGTGTCAGATGCTGGCCACCCTTGCACCTTGGTGTACAGTACAATGCAGGCATCATCATGCACACGCACCTGTGGACAGCAGTTGGTTGGGTGTGCAGGTGGTCCGTGTGTCGGCATGTTAGGCAGGGCACCCACTAGTGCACTGTCCACCATGACACACATTGCACACAGGGCAGCACCGGACAGGGCCTGCACTGGGAGACAGGTCAGTCATGTTGCACTGTTCCACGGCCACCGCGGATACGTGGATGGCCCCGCCGTGTCCCAGCAGCACTGGCAGGCTGATCATGGGCCACATGGGGTGGCAGCGATGGACCACCCGGGGTCCCACTGCGCGATCGTGACCTTGTCCACACAGGGGTGTGCAGCATGCCGAACATACCTGCACCAGGTGTGCTCGGGATGCCCACAGCAGAACCCGGCATCGACAGTCTGGGTGTTACATGATGCTGGGAACGGGGAGTGGAGAGCGTACTGTGTGGGGTGTGCAGTACAGGGGCACCTGACTGTGTGCCCAATGCGGTCACGACAGAGACCACTGCCTGGGTCAGCCTGTCAATGGTGGCGGTCACATCCGTCTGCAGTCTGACCATCTCTGCAAGGATCAATGCATTGTCCCTGCTGTTCCACTCCACAGCCACGCACAGTGCCTCCACGCACGTTGCAACCCACATCTGCTGCTCTACTGATGCCTGCAGCAGGTGGGTGTGCTCGTCCAATGGGTCCTGTGCCACATCGGCATTCTGTCCCCCAGGGTATGGAAGGGCCTGATGCTCAACACCCCTTGAGGATGGGCGCTGTTCACCAGGACCAGGTGTGGGAAAGTCAACAGGCGGTGTGCATGTGCCACTGCTGGACCCTGTACCCCCAGATCTGGTGGGTGACTGCTGCTGCTGCCCTTCCAACTGCTGTGCCCAGGGACCACTCGTTCCACTGCTGTGACAGCAACAGTGCCAGAGGCCTGCACAGCCACCGTTGCTCCCACCGATGCTGACAGGCACAGCCTGGGACTGTGCTGACGTGCTTGCACCTGCGTTGGAACCAGCTAGGTCCAGGGGCACGTGCTGGCTGCTGTGTGTCCGTCATTGGACACACATATCACTGCCATTGCAGTCCTTGCATCATCAATGGTGCGAGTCGTGTTACAGCCACAGTCACAGGCGTGCTGGCATGCTTGCATGCCAGACTGCTGAACAAAGCTATGCACCCCACACCTGACTCACCGACAACAGAGGTGGCAGCCAGGCGTGCATGCTGGTGCAGTGCATGCCGGCTGGCGACAGAGGTGGATGGACCTTCCTCCACCTCTGGCAGGTCTTCCTCACTCCATGGTCCCACCACCACCGTCCCCTGCAGACGAACGGGATCTGTAACAGAAAGTGAGGACACGTTAGTGCATGTGATCAACCTTCCCCCCCCCAACACCACCACCATGTCATACCGTGCAGTGATGGGCTTCCACCTGTCTGGAATCCACCTCCTGGTATGCCCTCTACAGAACTCCACTGCATTGATGCAGCCAGTCAGTCCTCAGCCAGGGTCAGCTCCACCACCGCTGGCTGGCCCCCGCCTGTGCCAGCACGTGCCGCCCTGAGGGCTGCCACCTTCTCCTTCACCCTTCTGCAGTCTGTCCCCATCTTCTTTTTGCATTCCTGCATGGAGCGCTGGTGGCTTCCGTGCAGGTTCACTTCAAGCTACCCTCCCATGCAGCTGCGGGGCCTGAGGGTGCCCGCCCGTTCACTCAGTAGTGGCTCCTCTTCCAGGTAGGCCTGGAAGAGGGCCTCTATTTCCCGTGGTGAAGTTGGGCCTCCTCCTTCACCATCCTCACCTCACCTTGGCTCTGCTTGGTCAGTCGGTCTGTATGGGTGGAAGTGGACACCTGTCACTGTGCAGTCTACAGCGTTATCCCATGACCATTGGCCAGAACATCACACAGCATGCAACTCACCTCTCACCTGCAGTAACCGAATCTGGCCAGCACAGCCCAATGTCGCGTATTTATAGCGCAATGCGTGTAAATTAGGAGTGGCACAACTTAAATGACATGCTAATCACACCACTGCGCCTTTGAATGGCTGATCAGATGATTTGCATGTGTCGGCTGAATATCGCGCCATTGCGCTTTGCGCATTACGGTTGAGCCGGCTGAGCCAATGACGCATTTCTGTGACTGTGTGGTACACTGCATTGCACATGCCCAGGTAGCTTACACAGGCATCTGCCACGCTGATGACGTGCTGTGCGCGATCAGCAATTCAGGACACGGCCACCATTGTGCCAGTGGCGCTACAGCGCTGGTCACCATATGGCGCTGTGGTAGTACTGTGCAGTAGTCCACTGTGGCACTGGCACGCTGGTGACCAATCGCGCAGGACGTGTGGACATCCGATGGCGCTGTGCGTGGCCTTGCGCCACTGACCCATGACCTTGTGGCCGACCTTTGTCCCCTGGCGCTGTACATCTGGCATGTGTATGGCTCTATTGCGCTGTTCAGTGACAGCGCGATGTGGACCGACGGCGCTGTCCAAACAGCGCGATAGGCAGTGATGGAGTTGTATTGCGCAACATTTCCACGTGGGGTTGCCGCGCTGCAGAGCACCATATTGCCACTGTACATTTTGAAAATGGCACGCAGGAGAGCACCACAGTGGGGGGCCTTGGAATTGGCAAACCTGGTGGCTGTGGTGGAGCCTCACCATGGCTCACTGTTTGAGGGAGTGCCCCTGCAGGTGCCACGCACCCATGTGTGGCAGCAGGTAGCCACTGCCCTGGAGCAGGCCACTGGGCGGAGAAGGACCCCTGAGCAGTGCAGACACTGCTACAGCGACCTACGGAGGAGGGAGCATGCTCTGCTTGAGTGCCTCAGGTCGCGTGCCAGGAGGGGCATTGTGCCCAGGCCAGGTGGGTGTGCTGTGATGCACGGTATTGTCCGCATGGGTGACTGTGTAGTGATCTGTGCATGGGGTGGGTTGGGCTATGGTTTGCTGTGAGGGTGTTTGCAGGTGTGTGCTCTTTTGGTCTGGTTGTGTGGGCAGGTACACTCAATGGGGCAAGGGGCTGTCTGCTTTGGGATCTCACTGATGTGTTTCTCTTCATTTGTCTCCCACAGGCATGGAGGAGCAGAGGCGGGCACGGGCTGAGGCCTGGGATGGCGGTGCCAGGGTGGCTGGCGGAGGAGGTGTGCCACAGCCACAGCAGCAGCCGCAGCCGCAGCCACAGCAGCACCTGCTGCAGTGGCTTGATGAGGGTGAGTGTCATTACATCATGGATGCTATTGCATGCTGGGAGGGCACGGACACCTTCCATGGATGACACTACCATGCACGCAACATGTGACAGTCATCACTGTCCAGTGGCACTGCATGTGTGTGTGTGTGCGTCACTGGTGGTCCATGCATGCACTGGGCACATGGCTGTGGCACTAGCATCCCACCATGTAGCCACATCACTGGGCAGCCTTGGTTGTGCTGTGCTGGACATGGGTGGTGTGTGTGTGCAGTGGTACACATGGCCGTTGCTGGCTGGTTGGGCATGTCTTGTGCACGGTCACTGTGGGTGGGTGCAGTCCATCACAGGAGCGGGGCACTTGGCTGTATGCCATGCATGATGGGTGGCATTCAGGGATGTGGACAGTCACAGCCATTGACTCTGATCACTTATCCTAGGTATCCGGATCCTCGCATGTTGGAGCAGGGCGTCGGGAGAGCTGACTCAAGTGGCCATGGACTGCATACCATCCTCCTCAACCTACAGCAGCATGGCATGCGGGCGGAGGAGGCCACGGGCAAGCGCCGGGCAGAGGAGGAGGGCAGGTTGCCAGGCGGTAGCCAGACGTTGGCAATCCCCACCTTCCCTCCCAGTTGTTCTCCCTGCCCCTACCCACCCCTACCTCATACCCATACCCCCACCCCTGCTTTGTACATATGTTACTGTTTGTTGTTCTTGTTATGCATCTTTACTACATATATATTTTGATATGAATACTGTGGTGGTCTCTGATTTGCAGCTGGCTATAGGTGCTCAGTTGCAGTGGTGTGCATGGCATCAGGTGTGGTATGGTCATGGGTATATGTGTGTGCGTGTGTGTGGGGTGGTGTCTCTGGTGTGGGTGAGGCTTCCAGTCAGTATTGCTGTGTGCTGCCACCCACTGCTGGGTGGTCATGGTGGGTTTGGCTTGTGTGGTTCTGTGGTTCACGAGGTTGCAGTGTTCCGGGGGGGGGCCTGGGGATTCCTGCAGTGCTGGTCACTGCGCATGGGTGGTGTCTTGGGGTCACAGTGGTGGGAGTGCTGTGCACGGGGGGGCCACTGGACACTGGGGTGCTCCACCCTCTTTGTGTGCCAGTCTCAGGTTGACAGTAGGTGTGCTGCAGTAACACGGCCGGGATGTGCTTTGTTTGCTTGTCCCCATGGCCCATTGGCTGCTCCATCCCTCCCCCAGTTATGCTGTGCTTGGGGTGTGGTGGTACATTGTTGGTTCGGCAGTGTGTCCCTGTGCCCATCTGTGGCATGGGTGGTGTATGCCTGCCTACCTCCCTGGTTGTGCACTTCCATTGCTATGCTGCGGGGGTCTCTTTGCTTGCACTATGGCGCTTCTGGACTGCTCAGCTGGGCTAGCCTTGTTGCACTATGGCGCATCATTTCTGCTCAGCTTCCCCTTCCTGGTTGCGCTGTGGCGCAGTTTGTGCGATATTCAGATGTTGGCTGCTTGCACAATTGGCCTTGCTCCATGTTTGAATATTGCGACAATTGCGCATGTGTGCAAGTGACTTGCGCTTGCTCCTGCTGTTGCGCACTTTTTGGGCGCAGTTTGAGTATCCCACCCTCTGTGTTTATGTGTCTAATAAATATTTCATGAGTAATATATTTTATGAATAAATATGAGTCTGTTTTTTTTAACTATCACCCTCAACAAGTAAAACAAATCCACTGCACATTAAAACACTATCTTGTGTATTTTCTGAATGGGGTTGGGGTGAGGGGGGCAGAGCCCCCATCTTTTATTTATTTATTTATTGAAATGTTTCACCAGGAAGGCACACTGAGTGACAAGTCACTCATTTCCCGGTGCGACCTGGGGATGGGGTACATTAGGAATGAGATATTAAACATTCAAGTTATAAGTTCAACATTAACATACAGTTGTAAGGCAGATGTTACAAACAGTGTTACAACAGTGTTGCACATGATACTGTAGGTAGAAAGCGTGGACAATAATAAGTGCTGGGTTAAATAAGTAAGTAAACAAGTGCTTACGTGAAAGAAAAGGGGGAAAAGAGATGCAGTGGTGAGGTGGGTGGGGAGGGGGAAGTGTTGTGTCCCTGGAGACCACTTCAGGATGCAAGGAACCATGAAAGGGGGCTGGAGGGACCAGAGAGAAGGGGATAAGGAAGTGTCCCAGAGAGACCCCTTCAGGATGGTAGGGGAAGGGAGTACATGAGAGATACAAATCCCTTTGAGGGGTAGCAGAGGGACCCATGGAGATCATTTGGGGTCCCTTACATTCTGTGAGAGATTAAGGGAGGCCATTAAGGGTAAACAATTTGGGGGAAGGGGAGAAGAGCTAGGAATTTGGGTTGATGTGCACATGGTAAAATGAAGGTGACAGTAGAGGGGTAGGGTTTGTCCAGGGCATAGAGGATGGAGTTGGGAAGGGACATGGCAGGAGCAGCTAGGAGCAAGGTAATTATTGAGGGCAGGGCTGATGGAGTAGGCAGAGGATGAGTGCCAGATTTGAGGGGGGAGGGGAATTCCAAATTTTTGGAAGGCAGTGAGAGTAATTGGATTGGATTGGCCAATTTGGGTGGATCTACAGGGGACCACCAGGGTATGAGAGTTGGTTGATCTAAGGGAACGTGAGGGTGGGTGGGATTGTTATAAAAAGGAGGTGAGGTAGGAAGGGAGCTCACTCAGCCAGTGCTTGGAGGTGAATTTAACACAGTGGGAGAGATGCCTATTTGCAAGAGAGGGGAAGATTAGGGCACGATAAAGATTGCAGTGGTGGGTGCGAGGGGGGCATCATCGGCAAAGCGGCAGAAGGAATTGAAGAGGGTGTCTAGTCTGGCCAGGGAGGACTTAGGTGCAGCACCATAGACTATGTCACCGTCGTCAAAAATGTGCAGTATCTTCTGAACAAGTTCACGCCCAGCCGTAGGAGGGATGCAACTATGGTTCCTGAACAGGGCACCAAGCTTGGGGCGCAGTTTTTTTTGGATGATGTTAATATGTCCAGAGAAGTTTAGGTGTTGGTCCAAACAAACACCTAAGTACCTGAAGGAGGATGTGTCCTCAAGTAAAGTCCCATCAAGGGTGTGGAAAAGGGATAGGAAGGGAAGCCTTGAGAGTCTCTGCCTTGTGCCAAATGTCATGGGGACAGTCTTCTTGGCGTTGAGAAAAAGTTGATGGTTAGCAAACCAGAGCTGAACCTTGTCAAAGTCTTGCTATAAGCTGGTTATAACCTCATCTGGACTGGAGTCAGATGCATACAGGACTGTATCATTGGCATACATATGTATAGCACAGGATGGGGAGCAAACAGAGGGAAGGTCATTTAAGAAGACGGAGAATAGGAGGGTCCTAATACAGAGCCCTGGTGGACTCCAGTGCTAATCGGGAGGTGAGGGGAAGTGGCATCCAAGATCTTAACTGACTGGGTTCTGCCAATAAGGTAGGCCTTAAGTGACCTTTTTATAATATTTAGAAAAAGTTGTTTTTCAGTTTTTAGACTTGAGTTAGACATGCTATCTGTCCCCTCGTCCTTGCCTGAAACTGTCAGGTTCTTTTAAAATTGGGGGGGGGGGTCTGCTCCCACACCCCTCAATTCCCCTAATGAAGTTTCATCATCCTCCTGTCTTCAGTCATTCGTTGGTGAAGCAGCATTATGAGCAGTGTAGCATGCTGTAATGCGGCCTACCATGTTACATATACACACTTTAAGGGTCCTTAGTGCTTCAGTAGTCTCCTATTCTTTAGTGTGAAGCATATTTACAGTACATGAAAACAGAATCTCAGTTCCTTACAGTCCACTTACAGCTGAGTCTCATTCAGGAGCCAGTGTCATAATCCCCTACTTGTGACATCTTAGTCCCATACTGCGAAAATGACTGCTATGTCAAAAGCAGGGTATTTCTTTTCCTGAATAAGCCTTGGCTGTAGCTCAGCTATAAGAGGCAACGACCCAAGGCCAAATATTCAGCTTATTCTGTATCAACACTTTGTTTTAAATTATCTTTAGAGAGGTCATCTTCAACTCAATGTTCATTTGTTTATAAAGTATTAAAAGATTGGAACTCACTTCTATTCACACTACATCGCTTAAAATCTTATCATGCACTGCATTGACGTCTCAGTGTCGCTGTTCTGACAATTACCTGTATATATTTAATGTTATTTATTCTCTTGTACATATGTAGTGTGAACATTTTATTATGTGATTCGTTATTTGTTATCTGTCCAGACCCTCCGTGAAAATGGGCATGTGATGTTCTCGAAGTTACCTGGTTAACAAATTCTAAATTAATAAAAAAAATTGCAGTTGCAAGAGAGCAGTATAAAAGTATTTATGCCACATTTTTTTTTTAATCTAGCTACAGTATTTGGTCTCCATCGCCTCTTCCCACCAACTGGTGATGGGGACACATGCAGCTTTTTTACTTTTTTCTCCCCTGACCCCCTGAAGCCCTGGCACACGGCTGTGTGAGCATGTGGAGGCATGCATTGCACCCTGTGGCACCAGCTCAGCCCCTTCCACCTCCCGATGCTTTTTGCCATCCCCTCTTTGCTTGTGCTACCCACTGGACCTCCACCTGGTTGAAGCAGAACTACATGGGGGTGCCAACCCACCCTCAGCACCCTCTGGAGAGGAGAGCTGCCTGCCGGCATGCTCAATCCTGCTCCGCCCTCCCCCCCAGACTGGCACCCCCGATGACCCAAGGTTGTTCCCGAACCCAGGTCGCTGGTGTAGTGTGATGTAAGGCATCCAGCATCTCAACCCTCTGCATCACTGAGTCAGCTTTATGCCACATTTCAAACAACACGAAGTCTTGCTATATTATGACAAGTGCAGTTTGTCCCACCATTAGAACTGCTCCGGAAGTGAAAGAGTTAACTTCCATGCAGAGCATGGAGCTTAGAACGCGAGCTCGGTTAAGAAGCTCTGTTAGGGTGGTTTCAAACCGAAACAGTCAGATTCTTTACTCCGCCTCACTGAACAGTCGCTCCGGAGATTCCTCCTGTTGCTCGGTTCATTTCTTCGGTTTAACGCTATTTCTCGGTTGAGTTTAACCGCGATTTAATTATTTTAACCGCAAAACCGATCGGTTCAAGCTCTGTCTATGGTATTGTAAGTAATAGATAGTTTTATTCTGTGTGGAACTTGTAAATTGTTATTGGTTTGGTTTGAACCGATCGAATGTACTAAAACTTAGTTTAAAGCCTTTAAGGCTTGTTGAAGTCTGATTCCGGTTCTTATCGGTTCTAAAAACCTGATTTCATTACGGTTTTTCCACGACCCGTGACGGTTTAGAACCGATAAGGGTGTCTTGCCTGCTTACGGCCATAAAAGGGCAAGTTTGTTGGTTAGGCTGGCATCATGTCTGAGAAGCCCAAAAGAAAAACTGGGCCCACTGGGTTTCAGCACTGTAGTGTCTGTGGGGAAGCCTTTGCCAAGGCTGACCCACACACTACATGTGTCTAGTGTCTGGGGTTTGACCACCTCAATTCAGACTGCCAGATTTGTAAAAACTTCCCTGCAGCCACCCTGGACAAGAGAGTGGGCAGGCTCAGGGAACGAGAGGCCAAAAAGTCCGCTGACCCGGATGGCCAGCCTGGTTCGGTGCCAACCAAACCGGAGGGAGTGCCCTCTGACCAGGGTGAGACTTCCTCGGGCAATGAAAAGCTGGCTCTGAGGAGCCAGTTCCAGCAAAGAAAACTAAAAAATCAGCAGGTTTAGAGTCCAAAATTCCTTCTCCAACTGCTGCAGAGATAGCCAGAGCAATACAGATTGTCCAGTCTCGTCCCAGTTCCCTCGAACCGCCACTGTCTGGCAAAAGGTCGGTTGGTCCGGTTCAATAGTTCAGGAATATGGCGTGAAGAGTTTTATGAACCAGAGGAGGGGGAGGATTATGATCAGTGTGAATGTGAAAGTCTGGATGTGCCCATTGAACCGCACATCTCCCCAGACAGACCTTCAGGTGAATCTCGCCCTAGGCTTTCTGAGTCCCCTTCTTATTTTTTGTTTTATAAAAAAGTTGCTGAGACCCTCCAGCTTCCCTTAGAGGAGGCTTTGGATGAGCAAGAGGAGCCTGACTATGTAGAGATGATGGATATCCCAGAGTCCAGGAGATTGTCCATCCCTTTGCATAAATCTTTTAGGAAACAAACAATAAAAATGTTAAAAGCTCCTAATTCTGTGCCTCCTGTAGATAAAAAGATGGACAGGAGGTACACTTTATCAGGTCCTGATACAGATTTTCTTTCATAGCAGTGCAGTCATGTTGGGGTAGTTGAGGCTGCAGCCTGTGATAAAGCTAATATTCCCCTGGCCTCGCATCCTCCTGACAAGGACTCCAGGAAGATTGATGCCATGGCCAAAAAACAATACATGGCAGCATCCTTGGGACTCAGACAGGCAAACTATATGGCTTATGTTGCGAGATACCAGAAATCTAGATGGGATACTGTCATGGCCTTAGCCAAACAGGTCCCTGGCCAGCTTGCAAAGGAGCTGGAGCAGGTGGCCCTTGATGAGTATTGAGGCATCTGGGTGCAATTCCATGCTGCAGTGGATTCTAATGATGTATCCTCTAGAGTCATGGCTACATCTGTGGCTTTTCGGAGACTGGCCCGGCTCAGGTGTACTACCTTGTCACAGGATACCCAGTCTAAGGTTATGGATTTTCCTGTGGTGGGAAACTCTCTGTTTGGGGAGCAGACAGAGAATTATATGAAGAAAATGGATGAATATAGAACCACTTATAGGAGTGCACAAGCCAAGGAACGGCAAGCCACTCCTCAGAGGCAGCCCCCCAGGGGTAGGGGCAGGCCTTTTCACAGGCCTTTTTACCAGACCCAGGCCTCCTCTTCTTCAGCCTATGCACAGAGGGGGTTCTTCAGAGTAAGAGGCAGATGGGGTTCGAGCAGGCCTGCTCCCACCCCTCAGCCTAAAGCCCCTGCCAAACAGGCACCCTGATGGGATGCCCAGGGTCGGCTCTCCATTACCTGTAGGGGGTAGGCTGGCTTACTTCGTCCAGGACTGGGAGTCTTTAACTTCAGACAAAGTGGGTCCTGGAAGTAGTGAGCCAGGGTCTGGTTCTCAGCTTCAAAAAATTTCCAAAGATGAGAACCAGATCTTTTCCACCTGCAAACCCTTTAGAGACTCTTGCTTTGGAAACAGAAGTCTCAACCCTCCTGGCTCTCAGAGCTGTAGAAAAGGTTTCTCCCCTACACCAGGGCAAAGGTCTGTACTCCAGGTACTTCCTTACCCCAAAAAAGACAGGAGAGTGGTGGCCTATCCTGGATCTAAGATATCTAAACAAGCACCTTTTAAAACCAAAGTTCAAAATGGTGACACTGGGAATGATTTTACCCTCCCTAAGGCCAGGGGACTGGCTAGCCTCCCTGGACCTCAAGGATGCCTATTTCCATGTTCTTATCAGAAGCTCCCATCGAAAGTACCTCAGATTCGAACTGCCCTCAGGCCATTATCAGTTCAGAGCAATGCCCTTCGGCCTCACTTCTGCCTCAAGGGTGTTCACAAAATGTCTGGCAGTAGCAGTTGCTCATCTAAGAAGGCAAAGATTGCCATTTTCCCTACCTGGACGACTGGCTCATTGTGGGTCAGTCTCAGACCAGAATCAAATCCACCTGCTAGTTACCCAGCAGCTGCTTGCCTCTCTGGGCTTTCTTCTCAATCTTCCAAAGTCAGTTTTGGAACCTGTCCAGGTACTCACCTTTATAGGCGCAGAACTGGACACAAAGCAGGCCAGAGCCTTCCTTCCCTTGGAAAGGGTAAGGACCTTAGTGGCCCTGGCCTCGTCCTTCACTCTGCAGGTCTCTCGACCAGCAAGGCATTTCCTGCAGCTCCTAGGACACATGGCTGCCTCCACAGCTGTTGTGCAAGGAGCAAGATTTCAGATGAGGGACATTCAGTTCCATTTGAGAGCTTTCTGGTCTCAAAGAAGAGATTCCCTATCCAAGTTAATCCCAGTGACTTGAACCCTGATCCAGGCCTTCAGTGGTGGCAGGATCAGACCAATCTGAGACAAGGGGTGCCTTTCATCCCTCTGTCCCACTCCTTGACCCTTACTACAGATGCATCCCTCTTGGGATGGGGAGCTCACATGGGCGACCTCTCCACCCAGGGGTTATGGTCCCTCAGGAATCTCTGCTCCACATCAATCTGTTGGAACTCAGAGCTGTTTTTCTAGCACTTCAGGTTTTCTGCTTCTGTTCAGAACAAGGTGGTACAGGTCAGAACAGACAACACCACTACAATGTGGTACATCAAAAACAAGGGGGCACTCGGTCTTCGGCCTTGTGCACCGAGGCGATGAAGTTGTGGTCTCTGGCTTATTCCCTGAACACTTCCCTCATAGCAGTTCACCTCCCAGGCAAAGACAATGTCCTGGCAGATGCTCTCAGCAGGATTTCCCAGGGCCATCACGAATGGTCATTGGATCCCCTAGTACTGGGGATAGTGTTTGCCAGATGGGGCACTCCTCAGATAGATCTTTTTGCAGCCCCAGACAATCATCAACTTCCACTGTTTTGTTGCAGGCCCCCAGTGTTGGGCTCAGTCCCCCTGGATGCCTTTCTCCTCGATTGGGAAGGGAAGTTTCTTTATGCCTTCCTTCCTCTCCTGTTCAAAGTACTAGTCAAAATCAGGTCTCAGCCCTGCAAAATGATCCTGATTGCTCCAGACTGGGCCAGGCAGCCCTGGTACCCACTCCTTCTGTCCTTAGCAGTCCATCTTCCCCTGTGTCTTCCCAGGAACCACAATCTGTTAACCTGTGCTCAGGGGAGAGTTTGGTATCCGAATCTCAAATCCCTCAACCTCAAGGCTTGGCTCTTGAGCAGTTAGAGTTTGCTGATCTACAACTTTCTCAAAGTGTTCTTGAAATCCTGAAGGCTGCTAGGAAGTCTTCCACCAGGGCTACCTATAACTCCAAGTGGAAAATGTTTTCCATATGGTGTTCTGGGAAGCATGTTTCCCCGGAATCTGCTGATCTAACCACTGTATTGGACTATATGGTCCATCTTAATTCTTTGGGACTGAGACCAGCTACCCTAAAAGTGCACTTGGCAGCTGTCTCTGCCTTCCTTTCAGCAGGGAAGCCCTCTTCTCTTTCTTCTCACGTTGTATTTTCCAAGTTTTTTAAAGGATTGCTTCATACCAATCCTCCATTCAGGGACCCTGCCCCGGCTTGGGATCTTAATGTATGCATTGCTCAGTTGATGCAACCCCCCTTTGAGCCTCTGTCTTCGGCAGAGCTTAAGTATTTGACTTTGAAAACTGTATTCCTGGTAGCCATCACTTCTGCCAGGCGCATAAGTGAGCTACAGGCTTTATCAGTAGAGACTGACTTTATTTCCTTTCACAGGGATAAAGTAGTCCTCAGGACTAACAGGAAGCTTTTGCCTAAGGTGGTTTCAGATTTCCACCTTAACCAATCTATTTCATTTCAGTGTTCTTCACTGACCATTCCTCCTCTGGTGAGGAGGCTGCACAAGCCTAGATGTTAAGAGGCCCTAAGTTATTACATAGAGCGTACCAAGGGTCAAGGTTTGACTCCTCCAACTGTTTCTCACTTATGGTGAGGTTGGGAAAGGAGACCTGCCACTAAGAGATCCATTGCCAGGTGGATCATTTCTTGTATCCAATTTTGCTATCAAAAGCTGGGTAGGTTCCCTCTCAGGCCTGAGGGCTCACTCTACCAGAGGTACAGCTGCATCTCTAGCTGCTGCTAGAGACATCCCTATCTTGGAGATATGTCAAGCAGCTACTTGGAAAACAGTACACACTTTCACCAAGCATTACTCCCTGGATATTCAGGCCAGGAGGGATGCTCGGTTTAACACAACCCGTGCTTCAGAGCCTATTCCTAAGTAGGTTCTGTCCCTCCTCCATGGAGGTACTGCTGTGTAGTCTGCACTTGTCATAATATAGCAAGACTTCATGTTGTTTGAAGAAAAATTACTCACCTTAGTAATGTTGTTTCTTCTAATGGAGTCTGCTATATATGACCTCCCCAACCTGCCCCTCTCAGAACTTCTACTTTGGGTATGGGGTGGGCAATCCTCTGTTGGCATTTATTGATGCCCTCTTTCATGTTTGGGTGTTGTGTTTATTTAGTTATTTTATCTTATTTTCTGGTCCACTGACTTGAGTCTTGGTGTTGGGACCAGGAAAATGTGTGAATATGTTAGTAGCCAGTTGGCTAGTGTAGGTTACAGCTTCCACACAGAACCTTAGTGAGTTTTTACTCGTAAAGATCTGACGGTTGCGGTTTGAAACCACCCTAACAGAGCTTCTTAACCGAGCTCACACTCTAAGCTCCATGCTCTGCATGGAAGTTAACTCTTTCACCTCCGGAGCAGTTCTAATGGTGGGACAAACTGCACTTGTCATAATATAGCAAGACTCCATTAGAAGAAACAACTTTGCTAAGGTGAGTAATTTTTTCTTCTGTACCAGTCCGTTGCTTGTGACCCCTCAAGCTATGTTCAAAGGGGGCTGCAGCCCTTCCCTGCAGTAGTGGTAACTCAGTTGAGCCCGTGTGAGGAAGGGGTTGAGGTTTCCATGCAAACTGAATGTAGTTGCCATAGACACCAAAAACCATAGTCAGATCATGGCCAGCCATGTGTCTACCTGAAATAATTTAACATTTTTCTTCATTGGCATCTTTTTCCTTTCTTTGTTAAATTGAAAATGGATTTTGCTCCCCTGTTTAGATTTTCTTGATTGTGTGGTTTTCCATGAATTGGTGCATATGTATTGACAATGGACAATTATTTCACCTGGATAAATTAAGATTTTGATTGATTGATTGATTGATTTCCATGAATCATGGACAAACCATGGCTGGAGTTACCATGGACACAGATTAGTAACCAAATGGTGATGATGATGGTTGTCCATTGGGTTTCTAAAAGTTTGAGGGGATGTCCCAAGGGATATTTGGTGGCCCAGTGACATTTCAGCAATTGGTGGAGAAGAAAGTGGAAACCTTCTGTCTTTTGGAAGTGCTGGCTTCATGCTCTTCAAGGACTGTCTTTAGAGAAGAAGCTTTGTCACCTGGACAAGACTATTCCTCAGTGATGAGACCATAAACGTAGATTGAATCACGGACATTTGCCTACCTGGAAGAAAGGGAAAGCTGCTGACAATGACAAGACAAAGAAGTACTGCCATGTCACAGAATCATTTGGACTTATGTAGGGTAATAAGTTTGGTAAAACCTTCTGGGAAATCATTCCATGTATTCCAAGTACGTGTATAAACCTCTGGACTGCAAACATAATAGAAATTCCCTAGAAGGGAATAGTGACTGTATTAATTTGAATATGTGGTATAACTGAATGAGAGATTGTTCGGCAATACAATTTTGTATATAACATAGCACCATATGACACTTATGGGTGTGTTGTGGTATTTTAACAGTTCTGTGGTGGAGGTTGCCACTGGAATTCACAAACTTGTATATACACTAAATTAGTCTGTTTTTCTACACATTTTGTTTTCTCTTTTTCATTAGAAACCACCTTTCTTGGGGAAGTGGAGTTCACCACAAAGTGTTGCTGTTATGTGGTAGAACATAAAATATAAAGACTATTTGAAGTATAAAGAAGTTGAACCTTCATTGTTAGTATTATCTGGAACACATTATGCTTGGAAGAGTTCCTCCGGACTTAGTTTGACCAATAGGCTGTGTGAAGCCATGAGCATCTTAGACATTATACATATGTATGCCTGTACAAGCCTTCACTGATCCAGTGAAACCATTTACTTTTCATGTAGACTCCAGTGTGTAAGGGCTTTATGCTGTGTTGTACCAGGAGCATGTCAACGGCCTGAGATTAGTAGCTTTCACCAACTGCAAAACTAAGCAGTATTGAAAAGAATTATCCTGTACAAAAATCAGAGTTCCTTGCATCAAAGGTTGTTGTGATGGATAAGTTTCATGACTACCTCTATGGAGCCTTATTTCTCATTATGACAGATAACCCACTCACGTATGTATCAAACTCAGTTAAGCTGGTCAGCACATGTCATTGGAGGTTACATTGGTGGTTACCCACATTGCCTACATACAACTTCAGTTTTAAGTATCACATGGACCTGAACAACAGCATTACCACACTGTCTGCACCAAGACACTGCAAAGGAGCCTTTGGACACATGTTTCTGAACCAGAAGCCAAGGCAATATGTCAAAATTCAGATCTTCAAGAGAGACCCACCCCTAGTAATCTGGATAGAGCAGTGAATCTGTTAGGAATCCCTCCAGATGCTGTCTCTATCACCAGTTTGAAATTCACATCACTGCTTCAGCATAGCCAATCAGACCATCACAGAACTCAAACATAGAAACATAGACTTTGACGGCAGATAAGGACCGCTAGGCCCATCTAGTCTGCCCATTTCCCTACCTATCAAAGGACTGATCCCAGCTTGGAAGACTTAATTGCAGTGCTTATAAAAGAAAGAGTTAGAACTGACATCAGATCTGTGGACCAGGATGTACCCTTGCTGCAAGGAAGTGTAGCAAGTTGATTTTAAAGGAGAGGTGTGGCTGGGCTAGTGAAAAGCTAGATGCCTAGAACCTGAGCTCTAACAGAGATGATCTCTAGCCTCCAAATACCAGCAACATTTTCTGTGCTAAGCGAGGTGAAATAGGACTGAAAAGATCATTCACAATGTCTACTAGCACAAAAGTACAAAAGAAACAGATCAAGACACCTTTTGGGAACTCTGATAAGCCTACCAACCTGCCTATGACCAGGGCGTACACAAGCAACTGGCAGCATGACCACTGAGAACATAAGTTATACAGACAGGAGGGAACAATGTTCATCTAGCCTGTCCATCTTTATTTAACAGATGGTGCCAACATATCCTGTCCTCAGAAGGTACATGAAATGAGAGAGAGACAAGATGGCTGAGAAAGAGGGAGAAAAGGCAGCATCCCTATGGGTCCTAGTTAGCAGCATGTGGTCTGAAATGAGACCAAGTTTTACTAACATGAATGCTCAGTTTGTTGTGAGCTAGCCAACTGCCTATCATTATTTGCAATAAATATTTCTGTTATATATTGTATTATGGGGATTTCTGTGTATGCCCATGCCAGTGTTAATTCAAGGCATAGGGAAAGACTTGTTTTTTTTAAGGGGTTTGGCCTTTTGATTCGAAGGCCACCTGCCTGCCAAGAAGTGAGATTTTCATTCCAAGGTACTTTTAGCAGAGTTGTGCCAAAAGCCATTTACCTGCCATAAACATGCACTACAGAAGCAGATTGCTTGTGATCTCAGGATCTATTATATGTATATCACATTTTAAGAGGGGAACAGGATATTTGAGCCAGGAATTGGATGGCAGATGACCATTCTAGCAGTACTATGTGACATTTTAACATGACACTGTGAATTAGCTTACAGAATGCTACAGTATATTGATACATCAAAGTTTTAACAGTGACTGTCCTGTTACTAGTTAATTACCGAGGCAGAATTTGTGTTGAGGCTGAGTGACATCACCAGGTGGCCAGGAAATTGTGGGTTACTGATAGGAAAATTGAATACACTGCAGTTTTTCAGAAGGATAGTTAACCTCTCAGCACAGTTACTCAGGGTCATTCTGGTTAGGGGCTTCCTCCTGACACTACAGACTAGCTGCCAAGCTGCTACACAGAAAAAGGACTTTGAACAGTTTCATCTTTAAGGCAGAGATGTAGTTAAACAGTTTTAAGGCATTTATACTGTGTACTTTCCACATTTGTTTCCATACTGTAACCTCAATTAATATATGTTCTTTTTTAGTTGTACTGCATTTATTTAAATATTTTTAATAAAACTTTTGCTTCCTAAAGAAATTTTGCCTGTGCTAGAGTTTTTATATTGTATGTGTGACTGTAGAAGATTTATTAATAATCTGTGGCAACTGTTACTTGCCTAGAAGGGTCATGGATAGCAACTAAATTAAAAGGGCCTGTGGGGACAATCTAGATGGATTTTGGGAGGATACCAGAGTCTCATACAAGTCTGCCAGGGGTGTGAACTGGGTTATTGCATATACTGTAGGGCAAAGACCAAATTAGGTGGTGTGCTGCTACCCTGAAGAGAGTGCAACGCTTGGGCCTTCCTCCTGTGTGTAATAGCCACGAAAAAGGGTTCATAGTTGGCTGCAAGACTCAAGACTGGTATTATGCCCTGATCTAAAGTATAGAGGGATACTCTGGGACCTGGTGGTGAGTGTTCAGTTATAAACCCAGCGAGCACTCTGGAAGGACATGAGGAGGGTATCACTGTTTTTCCCCTCCCTGTCACAGATTGCACTTGGGGTGGGTACTGTGAGCTCAGTGATTTGACCATCACAAGTGGGTTCATGACAGTTATCTTACTTGCAGAGCATAATTGAGACCCTAAGTGAAACCACAGCTACTCATGCATCAAGGTTGTCTGAAGTGGAGGGCAGAGGGAGAACAGCTGAGGACCAGTTCATGGAGATGATTAGGGAGTGAAGTCATCTCCAAGACCAGATACCAAGCTTAAAGAAGGTGGACAACCCGGAAAATAGGGCCTGTAGGAAAAACATTAGGGTAATTAGACCCCCAGAGGAGTTGGAATAGGCAAACATGAGACATTAATCACAAAGTGGCTGATTGAAAAACTTGATCTCAACACAAATAGCCACACAAATGAAGTTGAAATTGTGCATCACTCCCCTGGTGGGAGACCTAGACCTGATCAGCTATGCCACTTTCTCAACAAATTCTATTGTTACCAAGATAAAGAGGACGTTCTCCAAGCAGCAAGATTGAGGAGGCCTGTTAACATGGAAAATGAAAAAGTTCTGATCTTCCCAGATTATAGTCGCAGTTTGCAAAAAGAATGTCAGAAGTTTAATGAAGCTAAGGCAAAACATTGGCAACTGGGATGGCCTCACCAACATGTCTATTCCCATGAAAATACATGTCACGAAACCTGCCAACCATTGATAATCTTTGCCAGTGCCACTGAAGCTGAAGATTACCTGCAGAGGGAGGAGGCAGTGGTGGAAGGCCACTTATCAGTGAGAGCCATTGTACTGGTGAAGTGATGGGGATTAACTTCAGCAAATCTGGTTGAATGCAAGGTACTGTTTCTTCCTCAGTAGATGGTGGTTATGCACCCCCCTGGGGCCTTTATCCCTCCTGTATCTCTTCCTGGTCTCAGAGTGCTAAAGCATTGCCATGTAGCCTGACTTGACAAACCATCTTTGCCATATGGAGTAGGCAGCTGCAGGACATGAGAGATGATCAATGCTAACTTTAATCTGTGCACCCTGTGCATACACCTAAACTGATATATTCTGAATGCCACTTAAACTTGTTTAATGGGCTAAGTTCCGGCACATCTTCTCAGTCTGCTAAGATCACTCTTACTAAGGTGGCTTTCCACCACAGTGATTGGTGGTGGGGGAGTGAGTGGAGAGTAGCTTCACTATTGGGAGGGCTGCTATGCCTGACACCCTAGAATGAATTTTTCTATAACCTGACCTGAACTGGAAAACCTGGATGGCTATAGGTATAGAACTGGACAGAACAATGCCTGTGATCAATGCACTGTATAAGCTGTTTCAATCCTTCCAACACTGGAAACAGCTCAGAGGGCAAAATGTAAATATCCGTACAACAAATTAGATCACCTAAGAATGGACCTCATGATCTCTCACATCGGACCTTCAATATAGTCCATTTTCACTTAAGATGTTAAATGTGTGTGTTAGTGTTTAATTCTTTTTTTCACTCATTTTGATGCCACAGGTCATATTACTAGTAGTAAATTATGGGATTTACAAAAATAGAAATATAGAATTTATCAGCAGATAAGGACCATACGGCCCACCTAGTCAGCCCATTTTCCTACCCACTTCTGTAGCCCCAGATCCTATTTGATCTGTGTCTCTTCTTTTCTACACATCTCCATGGTACCCTTATGTCTGTCCCATGCACTGTTGAACCCCCGTATTGTTTTCGCACCCACCATAGGTTTCATAAGTTTCACAGGTTTCTCTGAGCTCTATAAAGACCAAAGTCCATTTAGCTCGCCTCTGATATCTTATTAATACCCCGTGATGTTATTACTATTCATGTAGCGGTTGAAAGGGTGCTTCAGTGATGTCATAGTTTTACCACTTCTGCTGGAAGGCTGTTCCATGGCTCCACCACCCTCTCAGTGAAAACATACTTCCTAACATTACTCCTGAGACTTCCACCCTTCAGCATCATTTCATGCCCCCTGTTCTTGTGCAGAGTTTTCTCTGAAATATGCTTTCCACCTATCATGGTGGGAGTCTTGTCACCTCTAAATGATGCAGGACATGTATATGGCCTATGTGAACATGTGGTGCGGAGTTGGTAAGACATCTGGCAGAAGATCTGGTGGCCAGTAATGAGGACAGAGTAATATAAAGTAGAGTTGGGGATACCCAGGGAACCCCTCTGACTTCCCATTATCCAAACCGCTGAGAAATGGGTGGTACTTCCACCCTGGAGGTGCAAAGATGTGTGTGACCTAGGATCCCTTGTCAGCAGGGGGCACCTCTGTGGTGGAGGTGGGGAAAGCAAACTGGACTATGGGCAGGATATGGTTCCTATCCACCACAGTTGGGAGAAGTGGGGGACTGCTTTTGTGGATGGTCCCTGGGAAGAAAGGGGGTTGTCAGGGGGGCAGATGATGCTTCCAAGTTGGGGGGAAGCTTGACCTCAGAACACAGGCAACAGACAAGAGGAGGGGAAGATTGTAGTTAACAGTGACTGGGCTTCAAATAGGTGGTTCAGCTCACCTCATGAAGCTTCTCTGTCCTCTCCTTCTACTCTGATTGATTGTTCTGATGTATTGTGCCTTTATCTTAAGTATCTGTTTTATTGGCTTAGGAAACCCTGTATCATCCTTGAAATATGAATGTAAGCAATAGCTTAATTTGCTTGAAACCTTTGTACCATGTTTGACTCTGGGTTGTTTTACCCTCCACATTCAGAAGAAATACCTTTTAATGTATTGCTTGTTACCTTTGTACCATACTTGTCTCTGGGTTGTTTTACCCTTTGCATTCAGATGAAATACCTTTCAATGCATTGCTCGTTACCATTGTGCCATACTTATCTCTGGGTTGTTTTACCCTCCGCATTCATTTGTACTACCTTTCATTGTATTGTCCATTTCTCTTGTTTTGTGCTTCCATGATGTAGAGCCTTTGCAAAGGAGTCTCTGACTCAAACGTTTATAATTCCGATATCTCAATAAATAAAATAAATAAATAAATGTGTATGTCTGTACCTATGGCTAATTCGATTAAATGATGTCCTGGAACATCAACAGCCTGAAGATGCACATCAAGCATAAAACTAATGAGTAATTAAAAGACAAAACTCTAATGGGGTTAGCTTGTAGGAGACTCATGACACACCATCAGAACTACAACATTTAGAGAAAAACTGAGGAGGGCATATGGACTGGCCCTCACCCTTAATTTGAAGGTCAGGGGAACAGCTATTTGGGTAAGGTCACACACCCAAGTTACTGTACTGAGGGTGGCTGATGATCCCGGGGGCAGTTCTCATTATTGCATATTTAGCTGTGCACAGGTAAAGAATATTCATTGTGCTCCTTCTGTGGGTCTAATTTTGGCACTGCAGATTTCTATACTAAACTTGCTGTGGAAATGTACCAGTTCCTGGGGGAGTTGATTTGTGAGGGAGGGGGGAGCCAACCTTGTGCTGGATGGAGTACTGGATCATTCTTCCAAACAGCCACGTAGACCAACTTAAAGCTCAGGGGCATTGCCATCCATCATAGACAAACACAGGCTGGTTGACATATGGAGATTTCAAACCCCCTCTGGGAGGGACTACACATTTTTCTTTCATTCACATGGTACATATGCAAGGATAGACTTTTTCTATAGGCACATTTTTCCCCCCCGACTGCCGGTGAGACTTGGTGGCAGTGTACTGATAATCCACTCCATCCACCCTTTGCTGGGATCACAGTGCATGGCAGGGGGTGCGGCTTTTTCACAGTTGCAGCAGGTCACTAAAGCAAGCTGTGTGGAGTAATTTACTTTAACAGTAGCTGCTGTTGTCTGTTTGCTGGGACTAGACTAATGATGTTGTACTGGGATAACATCGCAGGTCCAGTCCCAGACAGACCAATCAGAGGCCAGCAGTCTTTCTTGCCATTGTATAATAATAATAATAATCTTCATTTATATAGCACCTTTCCAATATCAAGGCGCTGAACAGTAAAAACAGATAAAACAATGAAATAAATAGATCGATAAAATACCCAACATTCAAAGTAATTACATAAATAAAACAATTAATCAGGATACGCTTTGTACCAGATATGTGCTTTCAGAGCCATCTTAAGGCCCTCCACTGTCATGCACTCACGTTTCTGATGGGGGGGGGAGAGAATTCTACAGGGCAGGGGCTGCATACATAAATGCATGGGCCCCAGATGACTTAAGACTTACCCTGGGAATCTCTAGTAACCCCTCGTCAGCTGAGTGGAGTGGTCATCTGGTGGAGTAAGGAACCAGGAGCTTTTTCAGATAGTCCGGGCCCAGTCTGTGTAGAGCCTTGTAGGTCCGAAGCCCAAACTTGAAGGTGATCCGCCACTGAATAGGCAGCCAGTGCAGTTCACACAGCACTGGTGTGATGTAACTCGCATGTGGGATCCCCATCAACAACCAGGCCACAGCATTCTGCACTAGCTGCAAGTGGCGGATATCAACCCCCAGAAGCCCCAGATAAAGGAAGTTGCAGTAGTCAAGGCACGAGGTCACAAAGGTGTGGAGCAGTGTAGGAAGGTCACCGGATGGAACAAAGTGCTTAACTCTGGCAATGTTCCTCAGATGATAAAAAGAGGACTTGATGACTGCTGACACCTGTGAGCGCAGAGTCAGCCCATCATCAAGAATCACACCCAGGTTTCGCACTCGTTCAGAGGTAAGAAGCTGGTTGCCCTCCAGAGAAAATCCAGAGGGTTGACCAGCCCCATCACCTCTGTCCGGCGACCAGGATCCACAACCATCACCTCAGTCTTACCAAAATTCAACTACAACCAGCTGGAGCTCATCCAGTCCTGGATTTCAGCGAGGCAGTTGTTAAATACTGAGCACGCACTATCCTGTTTAACACTTTAATATCAAAATAGCCACATCATATAACAATGATGGGGGGAGTGTTGGGAAAGTGAAGGAAATACAGTAATTGTTAAAATTTTTGTATTTATATTCCTGTGAATGTGTGTAAATTGAGTATTTTAAAACACACTAGTAACAATGTATTTATACGAATGCTAGCTTTGTTGGCTTCTTATTTTAAAACTTATTCAGGATATAATGTGTTACATAAACTGTTAAATACATTCTTGATTAAATATAAAATACTAACATAGCAACCAAATCCCACTGCTAGAGCCTCACACTCTGAGGGCATTTTGCAATGCAAGGATCTAATTTTTGTGCAAATGTCACCATGCAAAAAGATTGCTTGTTACCTTGCAGCTTAGCTTGTTGTTTTGGCCCTAAATGATCTCACCATAGCACTACAAGGATAGTGTTAGACTAAGACTTAGAATAAGTCTAACGTCATATAACACATGAGATACATAACGTGCTTTTTATCTGTTAATCAAATACAGTCTTAGCTAAAACTTGTCATTCAGTCCTGGATATTGCAAGGCTCTCAAAACATATTGCAAACAAGTTTCTTTTTTAAGCAGCAAATTATTAAGGTCTCCACCTCTAGGACCCAAACAAAATTTTTCAAGTCCACTGAATTTAAAACTGTATCCAAGACCTTGTTCTGAAATAATGAACTGCAAGTACATTTGTAAAGTTCCTTTCAAGGTGCCTGTTGTTGATGGCTCCTACGTGTTCCCCCATCCATTGTTTAAACTGTCTCACAGTTTTTCTACTACAAAAGGCATTACAAACTGTACATTCTGCCATGTATACTACTGACTCTGTGCTTCATGTAATCAGATCTTTGATTGTGAACTGGTGATTTGCATTTGTACTGGAAAATTGTTTTTTAAACAGGAAACAAGGCCACACATGGTGCAGTTTCCACATGGATAACATCCAGTGGGTCTATTTTCTTCCCTTTATTTTATTCTGGTGTGTAAGCTGTGTGTGAGCTGATCTCCAAGGTTGATGCCTCTATGGTATACCACTCATATCCTTCTCCCATCATGAAAAATAGACTAAGAAGAGGTAGGATAGCAGAGCTGGAGAGGCGCACAGCAGTCCAGGAAATGGCCCATAAAAAAAAAAACACACCGTTAATCTATATAAGGAGATGCAAAAGATAGAAATAGAGTAATCTACTTATCACTAAGGAACTGGAGGGGCAAGCTTGAAAGGCCAGGGCTGGAGAATACTTTGAAGCTGCTGGTTGGAAAGTGGCTGGCATGGCAGCTCAAAGCTGAAACCGCCAGTATCCAGAAGGGGGATATGTCTACCAAACTGTCTGACATTGACAGTGAGTTTCAGAATTACTGCTAAAAACTTTACACCTCAGAATGTAATCCCAGGGGAGAGGAACATGGAAGCCTTTTTTGAGAGGGCTCCTATTGACACCTTGACCCCTGCACAAAGAACAGAACTAGATGCCCCAGCACAGAGTAGTGACGTGAAAGCCACAATTGCAGAACTGACAGAGGAGAGGGAATCCAGGCCTGATGGACATGCAACAGACGTTTATAAAGTTTTTTATGGGGTCATAAAAAAAACTAATGGGCATGATGTCAAGATGCTCATCCTGGGAGAACAGCAGTATACCATTAGAGGGGCAACCCATTTAGGTCTCCAGCATATGATTGCTGTCATTAGAGCTCCTGTAATGTTGCTGACTAGGAGGCTGGAGCACAATGTGCTGGAGTGCTTGTTCCATGGGTGCAGAGTGGGTAGGAGGCTGGAGTGCAGTGTGCTGGAGTGCTTGTTCCACAGGTATAGAGTGGGTAGGAGGCTGGAGCAGAGTGTGCTGGAGCACTTGTTCCACAGGTATAGTGTGGGTAGGAGGCTGGAGCACAATGTGCTGGAGTGCTTGTTCCATGGATGCAGAGTGGGTAGGAGGCTGGAGTGCAGTGTGCTGGAGCGCTTGTTCCACAGGTATAGAGTGGGTAGGAGGTTGGAGCAGAGTGTGCTGGAGTGCTTGTTCCATGGGTGCAGAGTGGAGTGTGCTGGAGAACTTGTTCCACAGGTGCTGGATATTCTGTGTGCTGTTGTCTGTGCAGGTTTTTACATGGTGTCTGCAGGGTGGGTAGGTGGTTTTCATTGTCACCCAGGATGGTTATGGGCTGTCAGCTGTGTTGTTTTTGTTTGGAAGGTACTGGTGTTGTAGCTAGATTTAGTGTGCGCTGTGGGTTGTATAGTACTGTTATGGGGGACACTGCCTCATGTCCCTTTATTGCACTGCTTCCAAATTCATGTGCGACTTGGAGTTTGTTATATTAAACACTGGGGGGTAAGGGCAGCAGAGCCCCCTGCATCGTGGGGTGCGGGGGGCAGAACCCCTCACAAAACAGGTTGTTAATACAAGTATATACAATGAAGCCCACCAGGATGAAGCTCAGTGCTGCAGAATTCTGCAGTAGAGTTACTGCAGCAAGCAATACAGTTTCGATGGGAGTTAATCCCTTTTGTCATGCAGTAAACCTGTGACAATGTGCTTCATCCTGGTGGGCTTCACTGTATCTTTTCTGTGTGTTGTACAGGTAATGTGTCCAGTTAGGACACCCACTATCATAGTGCTGCCAAAACCAAGTAAGGGTCCCTCACTTTGTTCCTCCTACTGCTCCATCTCCCTACTTACTGTAGATCATAAAATAGGGCCAAAAGTGATGGCCTCATGGCTTGGCAAGCTCTTACTTAGAGTTAGGATAGTCCATTTGGGCCAATCAGGATTTGTAAAAGTAAGGCAAGGGACAGAAAACATCTGCAAAACTCTCAATGTGCTCTGGAGATGGAGAGGGAAGGGGGAGCAGGTGGGGATAATCGCCTTACATGCTGAAAAGGTGCTGGACTGCATGGAGTGTGGTTGCCTGCACCATACATTAGAGTTGTCTGTGGTGTGGACACCTTCAGAGGATGGGTGAAAATGTTATATAACAACTCCATGACACAATTAATGGTTATCGGAAACCTAACAACCTTTCCCACTGCATAGGGGGACCCACCAGGGGTGCCCCGTCCCCCCTGCTGTATGTCCCCTTGCTTGAACCACTGTTGGTAGCCATGAGCAAAGCCCAAAAGACAGGGGGATTACAGGAAGGAAGTGTGGAAGATAAGGTGTCTGTCTTCATGGATGACCTCCTTTTATATGTGAGACATCCTAAGGAGGATCTGCCCTATCTGGTAAGGACACTACAAGATATGGGGACATCTTGGGGCACAAAATTAGCAGGGGCAAAAGTGAAATCATGTATGTGGGGAAGAATAAAAAATGTGGGTTGGGGATGAACCTGTAAGAAGTGGAAACTCCCAAATACCTGAGAACTAGGATCCCCAGACAGCTCAACAGACTGTATGAGGCAAACCTTCCCCCACTCCTCAGAAAGTTCAAGGAGGATTTAGAGAAATTGGATGGGCTTCCACTGTCTCTAATAGGGCAGGTAAATACCCTGAAACTGTGTTTATTTCCCTGAATTTTGTATCTCCTCTGGGCACTTCCCAACAAGATCCCCAAAACTTCTTCAGACAAGTTCATAGTTTATTCCACAAGTTCCTGTGGAGGGTGAAGCCGGCAAGTATAAGGGTTGCCTTCCTACAAAGAGCATATGGGGAGGAAGGTCTTACCCTCCCACATATTCAACACTATTATTGGGTATTGCAGCTATCCTTCTTGGACCCAGGTGGGGAAGAGAGAAGACCACCCTGGAGACAGCTTAAAGAGCAGTGGTTGGGGGAGGCATCCCTCATAAAACATGTATCAAACACTGCACTGAGGGGCATTACCTTGGTATGGTCAATAAACTCTACACTAAGTTAACAAGAACTATATGGCTGACAGTTCACAAATTCATAAACTATAAAAAATGCATCTCCCACAGCACCGCCCTCACTATGGCCTTAAAGGAATTAAGGGATGCCCAATTTTTGTACACCAATGGCTGCAGAAATGGGGAAAAAGAGATCTGAGTCAAATACAAGACATATACTGGGAAGGAGTCATGTTGTTCTCCTTCATGGAACCATAGATCTAAGTTTGATATTCCTGTGGACATCTTTTTTGTATATCTGTGTGAGGGGTTTACTGTAGGACAACCAGGGAGGAAATATAATACATAGATACAGAGATACACAGACACTGTTGGCAGATGAGGACCTATGGCCCACCCACTCAGCCCATTTGAGCTTGTAAGTTCACTCTATGTTTTCCTAGAAAGTCTGTTGCCCCTTACCCCTGACCTCCAGAACTCCCACATGTCTATCCCTTGCATTCTTAAATCCCGTGATTGTTTCAGCCCCCACTACTTCCTCTGGCAGGGTGTTCCACTTGTCCACCACCCATTATGTGAAGAAATTCTTCCTCACGTTTCCTCTGAATCGCCCTCCCTCCAACTTCATCCCATGCCCTCTAGCCCTGGAACATCTTTTTCGCTGAAAAATAGTGTATTCCTACACCCTGTTTCTCCCTGTAAGGTACTTGTATATCTCTATCATATCCCCTCTCTTCCTGCTTTCCTCCAGGGAGTACATATTCAAGTCCTTTTAAACCTGTCCACATAAGACTTGTGATGCAATCCATGTACCATCTTTGTTGCCCTCCTCTGAACCTTCTCTACCCTGTCTATGTCCTTACATAGATAAGGTCTCCAGAACTGTATACTGTACTCCAGGTGGGGCCTCACTAGTGTCTTCTATAGTGGAATTATGACCTCCCTTTTCCTATTGGCGATGCCCCTGCCTATGCATTCCAGCATCCTATTTGCTTTACCTACTGCCTTGTAGCACTGTTTCCCTACCTTGAAGCCATCAGAGATGATAACCCCAAGATCCCTTTCCTGCTTGGTGCATGCTATATCCTCACCCCTCAACTGATATGTTGTTCCAGGGTTTTTGTACCCCATATGCATCATCTTGCATGTATTTGCATTTAATTTAAACTGCCAAACCCCTGACCATTCTTCAAGTTTCTGCAGGTCCCCCCTCAGTGTGTCTACACCCTCTGGCATGTCCACTCTGTTACAGAGCTTTGTGTCATCAGTGAACAGGGAAATTCTGCCTTCTAGGTCCTGTGCAGTGTCATTGATGAAGACATTAAATAGGACTGGTCCCAGCACTGATCCCTGTGGTACCCCACTGATCACTCTTCCCTCTGTGGAGTGACAGCCATTTACTACCACCCTCTGTGTCCTGCCGCCCAGCCAGTTACCTACCCACTGCACTACTGTCCTGCCCACTCCTATATTCCCCAGTTTGTTTAATAACATTCAATGTGGCACAGTGTCAAAGGCCTTGCTGAAGTCCAGATAAGCTAGTGGAATCTCCAGCACAGAGTATACATCCCACAGCCGAGCTCCAATCCCCTATCATCTTTCTATAGATTAAGTCAGGAAACCATCCCTCTGTCCAATGAAGACACAGGGAGTTGTGGAGAAAAGACCTAGATGTTGTAATTACTTTGGATAGGTGGAAAGAAGCTGTGGTCCATGCCAGAACATGTGCATGAATGAATGAATGGATTCCATCACATCCAATAGAACTTCATGTTTGTTTGTTTGTTTGTTTGTTTATTCGCTTAACGGGTAAGCACACTGGAAACAAGTTCCTTTTACAGGTGCGACCCACATATATTGCATACAGACAATACATAATCAAACATACATATACAATGCAGCAAATTGCAGACAAAAATGTCTTTGTTACGTATAAAATTCATAAAAAAAATTCATAAAAAACAGTTACAGTTAAATTGAGATTCGAAATACATCCTTAATGCATCGGCAAACTTTTTGGCAGAACACAACCACCTAATATCTTGAGGAATTGCATTCCAAATGAATGGAGCAATATAAGCAAAGGATCTTTGTCCACTTTTAGATTTCATAAAAGGAATCTCGAGAAACCTACTGTCTGACCTATGTCTAGAATAATGACCATCAATATATGGTCTCAAAACTTTGAAATACTATGTGGAATTCCAGAGTCCATAACTTTATATAGACTTGCCACACAGTATTGGAAATTTAATGAAACCGGTAACCAGCCCATTTCTTTCAAAATCACACAATGATGAGATGACTTAGAACAATTTAAAGCAAACTTAGCTATCAAGTGAAGTAAAGTGGATTTCTTTGAAATCACTGTCGAAAGCAGTGTCAGTAATCATAGCTGCATAGTTCACAACAGGAAGTAAGCAGCAATTAGAAATAACCAGCCTAGACTCAGGAATAAGAAATGAACGGATTCTGTACAAAGAACCTAATCTACAATGTATTCTTGAGGTAACCCTCAAAAATGAGATTCATAACTTAGATGAGAATCTAGTAATACCCCAAGATATTGAAATGTATCAACATAGTCAAACAGTAATCCATCAAGAGATTTAACTCAAAAGTACCAACCTCAGATCTCAGTCTAGGTGGGGTACCAAACCATCACTTTGTCTTAGATTTGTTTAAGAGTAATTTACAGGCCATAAGTGAAGACTGAAAATTGCACATTTCCTCTGTTAAAGAAACACCTAGATCTCCAAATGACAAACCTCATGATAAATTACTGCATCGTCAGCGAAAGTGTTAGAGAAGCATATTAATCACACTTACTAGTTGATCAAAACAAAGAAACAAAAGTGGCCCCAAAATAGAACCTTGTGGGAACCCCACACTTAACCATTACAGAGTCTGATACAGCACTTTATATTTAACCCTTTGAAACCTATTTGTTAAATAATCCCTCGTCCAGTCCAAGAAAGACTCACCAACTCCCAATGACCCAAGTCTAGAAATCAACAATTGGTGATCAACTGGAGTGAATGCCTTGGTCAAGTCCACGAACACGGCACCCGTCAGACACCCTTTATCCATGCCATTAAGTACCGCGTTCGTGAACTCGACCAAGGCAGTCTCAGTACTCCTTCCCTTTCTAAAACCATGTTGGTTCTGAGACAATAATCCAAAGCGATCCACATACCCAATCAACTGATTGTAAACTATTCTTTCCTGAACTTTAGCTAAAGCAGACAAGATAGAAATAGAACTTCATGTACATACGGTATGTACATCCAGTCAAGCTCCATAAGTTTAAGCCCACAGTGAGTGAGACCTGCCAAAAATGTGAGGGCAGTGGGCAGCTATATCCATATGACACTAGAATTCTCAAACATACAAGTCTTCTGGGAAGGGGTGAACAGCACCGTGTAGGGCCTTCTTAAAGCTAAACTCCCCAGCTCTCCACTTGAGCTATTCCTGGTAACAGAAATCAAGAAAGGTAAGCCTAACCAGTGCAAACAAAATCATAGCACAATACTGGGGCAAGGGTTATCCTCCTCCTTCGGTCACCCATTAGATCTGCAACCTACTAGAAAGTTTGGAATTAGAAAAAGTGCATTTACTGTATGTGTCCTGGGGGAAGGAGACAAATTCGAAGTCCGTAGTCTGGGTAACAAGTTCCCTGAACTAGTGGCCTTGATGGAAGAGGGATGCCTGGATATCGTGGCAGTCCCAGAAACATGGTACATAGAGAACCATGACTGGGATGTCAACATAACAGGGTACATAATCTACAGTAGGGATAGGGAGGGTAAAAGAGAAGGAGTAACTTTCTATGTAAGGGAAGAGATTAAAGCAATGGAACCAAAGTGTAAACAGGGAGGAGAGGAGGCACTATGGGTCACCCTGGAGACAAAAAATGGCACCACGATCTGCAGAGTGGTTGTATACAGATCCTTGCCTCAGGGGGGAGAAATGGATAAGGAAATGATATAAGGTATCCTTAGAATGGCAGAAAAAGGGGAGATATTGTTGATGGGGGACCTGAATATGCCAGATATTAACTGGAGCACCTCTTCTGCAGCCACATCCAAGAGCAGGGACCTTCTCGATGCCTACTGGGGGCATGCCTCAGACAGCTAGTGTTGGAACCTACTCTAGAGGGAGGGAGCAACTTAGACCTGGTACTCTCAAACAGGGATGGAGAGAGAATCTCAGATTTAGAAGTGGGTAGCCATCTGGGAACAAGTGAGCACCAAACAGTGTAGTTCACGAATGATAAACACAGCCATAGAGTCAAGCCATACAAAAGCAAGGGTATTGGATTTTAGGAGGGCTGAATTTGGAAAAATGGGAGAGTGTCTCAGAAAAGCACTAGCAAACAGGCAAGAAGGGGGGGGGCGGAGAAATAATGGGGACAAATTAAAACTGCCATCGCAGAGGTAAGAAGCCATTGTGTGAAGCAAATAAACAAAACAAAATGAAGGAAAAAAACACTATGGTTCTCAAAAGAGGTGGCGGTAAAGGTTAGGCAGAAAAAGATAGGATTCGGGAAGCATAAGGAAACACAGAAGGAGCAGGACAGAGAACTGTACCAGTTAAAAGAGAAGGAAGTGTAGAAAGCGGTGAGAATAAAAGGCCCAAACTAAGTAAAAGATAGCCAACTCAGTTAAGAAGGGGGATAAAACCTTTTATAGGTACTTAGGGAGTGAAGAAGACCAAGGGAGGAATAGTGAGGCTTAATAAAGGGGAGGGGGTGGGCAGAGGGTGATAGTGAAAAGCAGGGATACTGAATGAATACATCTGCTCAGTACTGACCAAAGAAGAGGAGGGGGAGGTACCTAAACCAAGCATTAGAAGCACTCTGGATAGGGGGGTTGATACCCAATTCATTCACAGAAGAAAGGGTCCTAAAAGAACTACTAAAACTGAAGGTGGACAAAGCAGTGGGGCCTGACGGGATTCACCCCAGAATTCTAAAAGCACTAAGGGGAGAACTAATGACACCACTAACTACATTTTTTAACAAATCATTGGAGGATGGTGTGGTACCTGAGGACTGGAGGAGGGCAGATGTGATTCCCCTTCACGAAAGTGAGAGCAAGGCAGAGGCAGGAAACTATAGACTTGTTAGTTTGACCTCAGTGGTAGGGAAAATGATGGAATCACTTCTGAAAGAAAGAATTGTTGAGTACCTAGAGGCCAGTGGGGCACAGATCCCAAGGCAGCATGGATTCACAGTGGGAAGGTCATGTCAGATGAATCTAATAGATTTCTTTGACTGAGTGACCAAAGTAGTAGACCAGGGAGGGGCTGTGGACATGGCCTACCTGGACTTTAGCAAGGCATTTGAGACAGTCCCACACAAAAGATTAATAGACAAGTTAACCAGCCAGGGAATGGGTCCCGGGGTGGTAGCCTGGGTAAAACATGAGCTGGGCAACAGGACACAGAGGGTAATAGTAAACAGAGTACACTTTGAAGAAAGGGGGTTTACTAGCGGGGTACCGCATGGTTTAGTACTGGGACATAACCCTCATTAATGTCTTTGTAGGTGACATTGCGAAGGGACCGGAAGGAAAAGTATGCCTCTTTGCAGACTATACAAGGATCTGCAACAGGGTTGATACACAAGGGGGTAGAAAGGATGAGAAGGGACTTGGCAAGATTGGAGGAATGGTCAAAAGTACGGCAGCTTAGATTTAATGTAAAGAAATGCAAAGTAATGCACCTGGGAAACAAAAATCCAGGGGAAGAATACACAATTGTGGGGGGAGATACTAACAACAAAAATGGAAAGGGACCTGGGGGTGGACATATCAGATGACCTAAAGATAGGTAAGCAATGCGAGGAGGCAGTAAGGAGGGCTGGGGGTGATACTGGGATGCATAGGGAAAGGCATCACCAGTAGAAAACAGGAAGTTCTTATTCCTCTGTACAAACAGTTGGTAAGGCCCCATGTGGAGTACTGCATACAGTTCTGGAGATCCTATCTCCGCAAGGACATAGACAGGATGGAGGCAGTCCAGAGGAGGGCAACTAAAATGGTGCAGAGTCTGCAACAGAAGCCATACAAAGAGAAAGTAAAGAAGCTTACTATGTATACCCTCGAGGAAAGGGGGGGGGACATTATAGAAACTTTCAAGTGCCTCAAGGGAATCAAGACAGTCCAAGAGGGTAGTGTCTTTCAGAAAAAGAGAAGTGCAAGAACAAGTGGCACAATTTGAAGACAGAGGTGGGATGGCTCAGGGGCAATGTGAAGAACCTGCCTCTTTGCTAAAAAAAATAACAGCAGTGCTACTCCCACCTGCTCTCAATCCCCCTACTCCAGGCACCATTGTCCACCCGCCTCACTCGGTAATCAGCGACAACCCTCTTCAGGCTACCTCAGTGCAAGACTACCTCGGGTCAAAGAACTTTTAGGTACCTGGCCCCTAGTTGGCTTAACTCACTCCCAAACTCCCTCCTCACAGAAACCAAACTTGGTCAGTTCAAGTCCCAACTAAGAGACCTAATCTCTCATGACTCAGTCTGTGACTGTACTTGATTTCTAGCCCTACCCACTCCCCCACGACTATGGACTTAACTCTGGTTCAGCCACCCTGGGCATGCCTATATTTGACAATGGACATCTCAGTCCAGCCTAGGCCTGCAAATAACCACCAGGGCATGGCTGGCGTCACCACACAGCAGTGTATGTTACTGTTACCTGTTACTGTCTGTACTACATACCTATGTCGGCAACACTCTGTATCTCCATATCGCCAGCTGCTTTACTGTGTTATCTGTAACCCTTTTGTAACCATTTCTGTAACTATTGTGTCTAATTGTTGCTATTGTCCCTGATGTTTCTCTTCTCAATGACGTGAAACCTTTGTAAAGGAGTCTTTGACTCAAAGGTATGTTATCCGATATCTTCATTAAATAAATAAATAAATAAAATAGAAGTATTTTTTCATGGAGAGGGTGGTGGATGCATGGAACGGCCTTCTTAGGGAGCTTGTGGGGTCAAAAATAGTGGGGGTATCCAAGAATGCATGGGACAGATAAAGGGCAATTCTAGTTGGGGGCAGGAAGAAGTAGCCTGTTGGTTAACTAGGATCTGCAGCTTATCCAATAGGTAGGGAAATGGGCAGACTGCGTGGGCCATGTGATCCTTATCTGCCATCAAAGTCTATATTTCTATGTCTATATCTCCTATATGATATTTTATAATATTAGTTATATTTGTTTATGTTTTTTATTTTATTATTGTGTTGATTTGATTGAAGGACAAACGCAAAAGCATTTCTGATGTCTTTTCAGGAAAGTGAGAAAGTATGCAATGTTTTGCCATTGCGAGATTATGTGAAGTCCAGGCCTTTAAATTTTTAAGGAATACAGGAATGGTCAGGTGCATTAGCATAGTGTCACCTTTGGGTCTTGTTGCTCCCTTGGTACGCTAGTACTGTAGGAGAATTAGGTATTTGTGCGCAGTCAGATAGTGACAGCGTGTAGTTAGTGCAGTTGTATTGTGCTGCTAGATAGTGAAAGTGACTAAATAATTTACATGAGTCTAAATACTTTGGCTAAGAATAATGGATTAAAGTAGGACACTAATATTGTTGGTTTTTGGAACTGAGCAATGATTAAGATAGACAGTCAACATCTTTGTATTGTGCTGCCAGAGATGAAATTCTTGGAAAGGCCCAAGGAGAACATACTTCTCAACTGCACAACAGGACTATTGCTTTACAGCATTACACAAATTTCAAACCAAGTGATCTTTCACTTTCTGGAATGTATTGTCCCTCTGAAGTGCTTTTTTCTAATATGTTTAGATGCTTATATTATTATCAATGCCCAATATTTTAAATTAGCCTGTAAGCTATGTACACAAATAGGTACATTTGTTGTGGGGTCCTGCCATATGCTTCATTAATCCCCACTTACAAATTCACAGAACAGTGATACAGTAAACATAGAGCTTTATGATCAATTTTATTGATAAAGAGAACGTATAACAGAACTTATTCAAATAATGTAGGAGGACTACATTCTTTTTTTTCGATGAAAAAGTCTTATACTGAAATGTAGTTCCTAAAGTTTTTTAATTTTTCAGTTTGCAAGATTTATTACAACTAATTGGAGCACACAGAAGGAGGACTCAGTTCTCACTACCACTACCAATATTACACAAGAGAAAGGCAGAAACAATATTACTGGGACCCACAACTGGCCCAACTAATGTCACGCAGAAGTCTGGACAATCCTAGTCCTAGATGATTCTTGCTGAAGCACAAGTGGGGTTTGGCAATCTGTTACACCAAACTTGTTTTTTTTAAGTATGTTGGTTGGCTGACCACTGGGCATGAGCCCAGGGAAGTGCTTCTTGTACAGGACATAAATTGGGGCATCCCCCAATAAACCAGAAACAGGGGGAAGCATGGTAGACCTCCTGGCCCAAGAAAGAAGATGACTGCTGGTGTCACTGATGTGATTTCAAAGGGGAAGCACCTGGTCAAGGATGGGTGTTGAAGCCCGGTCATGGATGAGGAGGATCCTTAGGGTGAGTCATCAGCTGTGATGACACTGGACTAGAGGATAGGTGCAGATCCAGCCCAGGGAAGGATGCGAGGTGTGGCTAATCCACTGGACGACCTCTGGGCGGGTCCCTGGAACCTTTACCACCTTACTTCTGCAGCTTCAGAGCGTGTTGTTCTTTGGCTTGACCTCTGGCAGGACCACTGAACATAAGTCACCTCTGGACAGGATGACCACAAACTTGGTGATTCTCAGTGCAGTCTCTGGCATGGGCCACCAGTATGTATGCCACCTTGAGGAATGGAGAACAGAGCCTGGCAATCTTTTGCGTGGCCTCTGGCTAGCCCACCAGAACACGAGCCACCTCTGGACAGGATGCTCATGAATGAGGCGACCCTTGATGTGTCCTGTGGCATGGGCCACTGGTACTTATGCTACTTTGGGTAATGGGGCACAGAGCCTGGCACTCTTTGGCATCACCTCTAGCTAGGTCACCTGAACATGAGCCACCTCTGGGCAGGACGATCATGAGCATGACAGGGCAATGTGACTGGGTTTACTGGTCAAACAAAGTCCCTCAAGATACAGCCACAGCAGCTCCTAACCTGATTCACTTTGGTGGGCCCTAGCTAACAACTGACTACCACTTATCATTGGCAACTCAAAGGGGGCATTATGGTGAAGGCTTAGAGTCATTGGAGGTGGGTGCAGGCAATGCTGGGTTTTCTGGGAACCCCAAGGAGCTGAAGCAGAGGCATTGGAGAAGCTCTTGGCAACATGTGCAGGAAGTGTTGGTAGAGAACAAAAATTAAAAACTTGAAAGGCAACCCCCCACGTTTTTCAACCAAGAGCCTTACCACTTGGGCTGGGATGGCTTCTACACTGACCCACTTTGTGAGGCCCTCTTTACCAACTGATCCATGCTATGACTGGCCACAGATGTCATGGAGGGAAGAAGCAGCAGGGAACAGTTTGCTGGACCAGGTGAAGGTGGAGACACCTTCTGGAGCTGGAACGCTGGAGCAGAGGCAAGGGTTTTACTCCCCTGGGGTCCCACAGGAGGAGATGGTGCAGTGATAAAGGTTGTTTTTGATTCTGGTGTCATTTCTTTCACAGCTGAGTTAGGTATACTAGGTTGATCATGGAGCAGAGTTAAGCAGCATGGGGACTAGGCACTTAAAGCAATTAATGCACTTAAGGCAGTTCAGTCACATAAGCCAGTAAAGCAGATGAAGCAGTTCAGTCCCTTAAAGCAGTCTGATTGAATACAGCAGTTCAGTCACAAGCGCTGGGTTCAAGCAATATGAAATAAGGACAGGCATACTAAAATAGATTAGAGGCTAGGCAGATGATGTAATGTTTGGGTCCTTTAAATATCTCTTTAGGCTTGGATATCTTTACACTAGCCAGAGAAAGACTTACCGTTTGTTAATATCGATCAGCCTTAGTGCTGCCGCTACCCTAGACCCACCTTTACTGACTATTAATCAGGGCCTATGGCCCAGGTCTGTGTTCCAGCATTGGGTCTGCCCCCCAACTAAATACTGATAAGAGACCAAGTTTCCCCCCTCCCCCTCAGCAGAGGAGACACAGAAAGACTATGAATTGGATTACAATGGGATTCCTGGAGAAGAATGCAGCTGCTACTGTCCCTTGGCTTGCTGCTGTGAGAGTGAGTGCACAAGTTTCTCTGTTTGAGTACAGACTGCCTGTAATGAATCAGTAACACTGTTTTTGCTTGTTTACACTAACAGGGATTTCTCCATGAGCTGAGTTCACAAGCAGCTTTATTTTTCTTTCAGAATTGTTTGGCTTCAACCCTCTTAGCTTTAACTTCATCTATCCCCCCCTCCTCCGATGCAATTGGACAGGCCAAGCAACTTCTCCAATCCCCCTTGCCTGCAGGACCAGCTGAACAAACACATCTTCCCTGGCTGGAGCAGGACTAGCTAACTATAAAAGAAATGTTGGGCATCAAGTTTAGTCACCCTTTGATACTGCTGAAGTCCACCCAGGATTTCTGCACATTGGCAAGAGACCCCCACACTGATGGTTCACAGGGGCTGTTACCTTGCCTCAGGAACTTTCTCGCCACACTGGAGGACCTGACTGGATGCCAGATTACTGCTGAAGGCTGACTGGGACTGCTGCTGCAGATTTTCTGAAGGGGAGTTACACCGATGGGACTGTGGGACTCTCTTCAACCTTCTACCAGGGAAGCCAACTTATGTCTTGCCTGGTGTCCTCCACCCTCATTGGTCACACTCTCCCCTCTGGCTGCCTGCAGAGCCTTTTCTAAGCAGGGGGCAGTCCTGACTAGATGCTGGCCTTGGGCAGATGGAAAGGAGAACAAAGGGAGGAAAAAACTGTTGGCTATGTTTTAAAACTGTGGTTAAAACTACTGGGACTGTCTGTTGGGAATAGGGCCTGCCATATTCTCCCTAGGGTCCCCTAAGCTTTTCCAGGGTTCCCCACTAGCTGACAGGGTCCCCGCAAGTGCCTGACCCCTAATGTCCCTATGGATCCCCTAACTTTTGCGGTGCCCTAATGATCCCTATTTTCTGTGGTGCCCCCCAATTTCCCTAGAGCACTAAATATTCAGGCCTGCCTAACAATACATGCCCTTATGTATTCTCCATATTTTCGCCCCATTAATCCTACATCTTTAACAATATTATCCATAAGCAGTGACATATTGCAAGTTCTGAGAATGGTAACAGAAGTCATTCTTAACAGTCCGCAAGTTATAAACTCTAACTCTCTAATTCTTCATTTTCTTGACACTCTAAACATCATGCTGTCGGTTTTATCAATGTATGGAAACGAGTATATGAAATCCTTGCATCTTTAAGGCTCTGACTTATATCTTAAAATATTTCAGTAAATCACATTTAGAAATAGAAAATGGTCCTAGCTTTTTTCTTTCATTTCTCTACTGGTATGGGAACACTGTTTGGACAGCCTCAGCCACATACAGTACCTCTGAGGCAGTACCCCAAAGTTTGATCGCTGGGATCTACATAGAAGGGGGCTGTACAGCATTGGCCACTGGAGGGTACAGCATAATTTGATGCAGCCATGGGGTTAGTAGTCAAGAGGGGAATGACTCTGGGGGTGATCCCTCAGTTGAAAATAGTTCCTGCCTCTCCTCTGGATTACTATCCTTTGCTGGCTTCCAGGTAGTGGAGTAACTCTGAAGGTGTAGGGTTTTAGCTGGTTGCAATGAATAATTTGCGGTTTCTTCCTGCCAGACTCCTCTTGGATCTTGTAAATCATGGAAGGATGGTGTGGTACCTGAGGACTGGAGGAGGGCAGATGTGATTCCTCGTCACAAAAGTGGGAGCAAGACAGATGCAGGAAACTACAGACCTGTCAGTTTGACCTCTGTGGCATTGAAAGTGATGGAATCACTTCTGAAGGAAAGAATTGTTGAGTACCTAGAGGCCAGTGAAGCACAGGACCCAAAGCAGCATGGGTTCTCAGTGGGAAGGTCATGTCAGATGACTCTAATCAATTTCTTTGACTGGATGACCAAAGTAGTAGACCAGGGAGGGGCTGTGGACATGGCCTACCTAGACTTTAACAAGGCATTTGACACAGTCCCACACAAAAGGTTAATAAACAAATTAGCCAGCCTGGGAGTGGGTCCCAGGGTGGTAGCCTGGTAAAACATTGGTTGGACAACCTTTAGACAAGGTAATAAGCATGAGTCCACTCTGAAGAAAGGGGGGTTACTAGTGGAATTACTCAGGGTTCAGTACTGGGTCCAGTCCTTTTTAATGTCTTTATAAGTGACATTGCAGAGGGACTGGAAGGAAAAGTATGCCTCTTTGCAGATGACACAAAGATCTGCAACCAGGTTGATACACAAGGAGGTGTGGAAAGAATGAGAAGAGACTTGGCAAGGTTGGAGGAATGGTCAGAAATATGGCAGCTTGGATTCAATGCAAAGAAGAACAAAATAATGCACCTGGGAAACAAAAACCCAGGGGAAGAGTACACAGTGGGGGGCAGGGTAGTAACAACAACAAAAATGGAAAGGGACCTGGGGGTAATCATATCAGATGAACTTAAGATTGGCAAGCAATGTGAGAAGGCAGTAGGGAGGGCTGGGGGGATACTGGGATGTATAGGGAGAGGCATCACCAGCAGAAAACAGGAACTTGTTATCTCTCTGTACAGACAGTTGGTGAGACCCCATCTGGAATACTGCATCCAGTTCTGGACACCCCATCTTCACAAGGATATAGACAGGATGGAGGCAGTCCAGAGGAGGGCAACTAAAATGGTGCAGGGTCTGCAAGAGAAGCCATACGAGGAGAGACTAAAGGAGCTTTATATGTATACCCTTGAGGAAAGGAGGGAGAGGGGGGACATGACAGAAACTTTTAAGTACCTCAGTGGACTCAACAAAGTACAAGAGGGTAGCATCTTTCAGAAAAAGAGATGTGCAAGAACAAGGGGACACAATTGGAAGATAGACAGGGGACGGCTCAGGGGCAATGTGAGGAAGTATTTTTTCACAGAGAGGGTGGTGGACACATGCAACCGCCTTCCTGAGGAGGTTGTGGAGTCTAAAACTGTGGGAGAATTCAAGAATGCATGGGACAGACATAAGGCAATTCTTTATGGGGGTAGGAAGAAATAGGCTGTTGGATAAATAGGGTCTGCAGCTTATCCAGTAGGTAGGGAAGTGGGCAGACTAGGTGGGCCAAGCGGTCCTTATCTGCCGTCAAAGTTTATGTTTCTATGTTTCTATGTTAAACAGGTAAGTCTGAAAAGGGGATCTAAACAATTGCATATAGTTCTAACTCCCATTTGGCATCCAGCTTGTGATAGTCTGTCTTTCTTAATAGTACCCTCTCACTGAAGACCAGGGGCATTGCTTGGGCCCGGGTGTCATAGTTTTCTTTATGTCATTCCCACACTTTACCTGTGTGCTGTTACACTATTCATTCAGTGTCTCATAAACGTTAATGGTGCTCAGCCACCCACTTGGTGGTAGTATGGAGGGGGTTTCTCCAGTTTCAGTTCTACATCTGGAGAGTCTCCCATGATGCCTAAACATCAAATAGTATGGAAGGCATCCAGTGCTGCTGCTGTGAGTCATGTTATTGTAGATGTACACTAGTTCTGGGAGAGGTCTTGGTCAGTGCAGTCACTGAGACTCTGGTAGGGTTCTGAGCCTGTCGCGGATAGTCTGATTAACCCTCTCACAGGGCCCATTGCTCTGAGGGGGTAACACGTCAAAAGGGCGAATGAAGAACATCGACCCATCAAAAGGGTGATGAAACAATGGTGCTAACACATTTAAGCAACCTGGTTTTGCCCCCCTCCCTGAGTTGCATCCTCCCTGGAGTATTAAGGGGTGTGTGGGGGCAAAGCCCCCACAAGGTGGGGTACAGAGGGCGAAGCCCCCCGCATGAAATTACTATCCAAAAAGTGTTTGCCCTGGGGGTTAGGTGCCCTTTTGATGGGTCGCTGTTATTCATTCACCCTTATGACATGGAACCCCTTCAGGGTGATAGGCGGTGGTGTGGATCATTTGCCCTTTGCACATGGCACACCATCCTTTAAACAACTGGGATTCAAATGCCAAATGCTGGTTAGTCAGGATTTTGATAGTGTGACCATAGAGTTGCACAAACTGCCTCCAAAATGTTTCTGTGGTGGTTCAAGCTGAGATATCAGGGACTGGCACAGCAACAATAAACTTTGAGTAGTGGTCCATCATGGTGAGAATGTAGTTCATGCCGTTTCCAACTAGCATCTACTTTCAGATGCACTGGAGTCACTGGTTTGAGGGATGCATGAACAGCAATGGAATGTAATGGGGCTCTTTGATCTTGACCCAATGCTCACTTGATGTTACATGCTGGGCATTTGTCGCACCACTCTTGGATGTCCTCACACATCCCAACCCAGTAAATTCTTTTTATCATGTGAGCCTCTGTCTTTTTGTGGCCAGAGTATCTAGATTTGTCATGATATGCCTTCAAGGCAATATCTGCGGCCTGGTGAGTGAGGACAGCTTACCGAACTTGGTTATGTATCTTTGGGTCGATGATGGTGTGGATCAGTCTTCTATCCACAACTGTCATATGAGCTGCATGTCACCACAGTTTCTCAAGTTCTGGGTTGGAATGCTTCCTGTCCTCCAGAGGTAGGGTCTGTTGTTGGTTAATGAAGTCCTTCAGCTGTTGGGTCACCAGACTCTGGTCTTGGAGCTGCCTCCACACGACAGAGGTCTCCCTTAATGTCTCAAGCATGTCGTCTTCTGTTGCATCTGGAGTTGTGGTGGGGCAGACATATTCAGGGGAGCAGGCAGGGTTGCACAACCTCCACAGGGATCTATAGAAGAGGAGGCTCATCTAGAGCTTCTTTGGGGTTGTCATCTGCCTCTGCCTCATCTCGAGTGGGTAGCCTTGGCATAGCATTGGCATTTGCACTGGATTTGTCAGAGACTGGTACTTGATTGTAAATTGTAGTTGGCGAGTCTTGAGACCCATCTCTGCTTGAGTGCTACCAGTTGTGTGGTGTTCAGATGAGCAATGGTGTTGTTGCCTGTGCAGACCATGAAATGTGTGACTCCTAGGTAATCTTTGAATTTTTCAATGACAACCCACACTAGGGTGAAGAATTCCAGTTTGAAGGAGCTGTAGTGGTTATTGTTCCATTCTGACCCATGGAGCCCGTAGCTTGCAAAAGCAATGACCATCTTGAATCCATCCTGGTCCTGGGTAAGTGCAGCCTCTAGCCCTCGAATGCTGGCATCAGTATATAATTTGAAGGAAATTTGGTAATCCAGATAGGTGAGTGCTGGAGCTTGAGTCAGTATCACTTTTAGGCTGTCAAAGCCCCCTTCTGGATCAAGGTCCACTGCATTGGGCTACTTTTGCACAGTTGCTTGGTCCCTCTGAACAATTCAGGCAGTGGGTTGGCTACCCGGGCAAAATTAGTGACAAATTGCCAGTGGTACCCTAGTACCCTATGAATCCCAGGAACCTTCTTACATCCCGAACTGTAACTGGAGTGGACCACTCATACACTGCTTGAATCTTGTCTGGGTCCGGTGACATTCTTTGCTTGGAAACAACATGTCCCAAATAGTGAACCTTTTCCTTGAGCAGGTCACACTTTGATTGCTTGATCTTGAGCCCATGCTCAGCTAGGTGGGTAAGAACAGTTTCTAGGTGCTGCAGATGTTCGGAGTAGGTTTTGGAATAAATGATGATGTCATTCAACTAGAGGAGGACCATGTCAAAATTGTAGCTCCCCAAGCAATGCTCTTCTAGTCATTGAAAGGTCCCTGGGGCACTGCATAATCTAGACAGCATCCGAGTAAATTCATATGGGCCCATGGGTGTCACAGATGCAGACTTATCCCTATTCTCTGGGGTAAGGGGCATTTGCCAGTAGCCACCAGTCAAACTGAAGGTCAAAAACAGTGATGCTGATTTCAATGCCACCAGGGAATCCTTAATTCTTGGTAATACTGTAGGTAGGCATCCTTGTGTGTCACTCAGTTGATCTTCCAATAGTCGCCACAGAAGCAAATTTTCCCATCTTTCTTCTTGACCAGTACGATTGGAGCTGCCCATGGACTGTGACTTTCAGTGATGACCTTGGCATTCTTCATTTCCTGCAGCATGGTTTTCACTGGTTGGTACAGTGCAGGTGGGATGGGGTGGAATCATTCCCCTGATGGGCAGGTGCTGTCCTGTGGCTGTGTGGTGCTTCACATTCTTGGAACACCCAAAGTTGATGGGGTGCTTGGAAAAGACTCTCTTTAGTCTATCTACCACTGACAACACCTTCTGCTTGTGTTCTTCAGAGGTCTCTTTGGTGCCCAAGTGGATTTGCTTCAGCCAACCCTTGGCATCTACCCTTTTTGGGCCTACAGCTCTGTTTGGTTACAAGACAGCATCTCCATGGTCCTCTGAGGGCTCAATGATGTCCTCACTCCAGACCTTTATCAATCAGACCACAAGCTGATTCCAGTTATAACTTAACTGAAGCAGTGCCATAGTTCAAGATACCGATGTTGACCACCCCCTTGGTAACCAACACAAGACTCCGGGCAGTGGTCACAGGCTCCTCCCCCGTGGCACTGAATGGTTCAACTAGAGCCACATAGTCTTTGCCTTGCAGACCCACTTTGGGTTTGCACAGCAGGGTGATCTCTGTACCTGGGTCCAGTCCGACTGTCTGGATGTCAAGTATATGGACCTTCCCAATTTCTGCCTCAGCACTGGCAAACCATTGGTGATACTGCAATACAATGATGGTGTGCTGTCAGGCCTTCTTGCTGGCTTTTGGAAGCTCTGCTGCTTGTTTCTGGAGGACATCTAGCAATGCTCCATGATAGCTGTCCAGCACATTCATCCCCAACATCACTGGAAGGAGGGCATCGTTGTTGGTGCTGGCTACTGATGACCCATTGTTGGTAAACCCTTTCTCCCAGCTGTATGTCCATTTCCCAGTAACCCAGACATTGATACTCATTCCATTGCCCACAGTCAGGTTGAGCCAAGTCTTTGGAGGGCGTCTTACTTGATCTGGTGTCCACTGCATGAGGAAATGGCAGCCTTGAATGGTGGTGACTTGGGAACCAGTGTCTAGAAGTACTGTGAAGGTGATGCCATTGGGTTTAATTGGAACAGTTGGGCACCTCCCCATGCACTTTAACCATTTCAGATTCAGGCTCGGACCTACGTGCTGTCTTACGAGGGTCGGTCCACTACCTCAGGGATGCCCTGTTTAACAACATGCAAATGCTCCTTCTTGGGTACATTGTAGTACTGTGTGGAATGTGGAATTCTGATGGCAAAATTAATGTGGAATGACAATTCCACCAGTGGCATTAACACCAGAATTTCACTGCTTCTTCTTCTGCAGAATTGCACCAGCTGCAATCTGCGGAATAATATTCCATGGAATAGCATATTTTTCCATTGAAAATCATTCCACAACCATTTCCTTGGAAAATATTGTGGTCAACTGAAACAAATTCCATGGAAATGTTGTGGAAAACCTCATTCTGCATTTTTCTGTTGCAGAATTCTGCCATTCTGTTTCTGGAGAAATTCAATGGAATTTCATCATAATTTCAGAAATTCCATGACATTTAGTTCCACTGGAATTTGAAAATTCTGCACATCACTAGTAAATTATTATTCCATGTGGCCAATAATGCCACAGTGCCTGCAGATGGGTTGCCCTTGATCATTGAACTGATCAGTGGGTCACCGGCTTGTTTTTCTGTGGGTCTGTCTTGTGGGTTGTCAGGGTTAGTCTGCAGAATCCCCTCAACCAAAGCTCCCCTTGCACCTCTTGGCAGACCTCTGCCAGTCTTTGCGACATGGCTTCTGGCTGGCAGTAGAGCTGTCGGATACTGTATCTTGCCTGGTCACTCGGCCAGGCCCGGGCTTGAGTGACCTGATGGTGCACTCTCTCTCTATGTCTCTGGGGTGCGAATCATATTCTAGCTGATCCAAAGGATAGTCTTCCTCCTTGTGGGAGTCCCTCTCTGCTGTCCATGTGGTGAAGGTGCTGTGAGGGGAGTAGAGTTCAGACAGTGGACCCAGCAAAGAGAGAGAGAGAGAGAGAGAGACCAGTATCAGCTAAAGGCCAGGATGGCTTGAACTGCTAACTCTGTATCTTTTTAAATGCCTGTAGCAAACAAGATGATGCGCTACTGTAGTATTCCAAACAGTGCAATCTTTTATTGAACAAAAATAACTGGTACTCACACAGTGAGCCTGAAGCGAAATGAGATAAATTCAAGTTAGCACCCACAACAATTTACTCAGATAGTGGATACTTGGCAGCCATGGCTCCAGTGACACCAGCCAGCTGCTGGATATCCACCATCTCATCTTCAAGTCAGCCTGAGCCAAAGACCCCTATGGCTTCCTCCTTGAAGTCCATGAACATATGACCGTATGAAAACACCAGAAGAGACAGGCCTCATGATCTATCAAGTCTTCTCAATTGTGCAGCTAACTCCTAAAAATGCAGCTACCCAACCCTCCCTTCCCATATGCATATTCACCCCCTCACTATATTCCCACCCTGTCTTAAAACTGCCCTCCATTCTACAGCATACCACCTCTTTGGGCAGGGTATTCCACTTGTCTACCACCCTTTCTGTGAAATAATGTCTCCTGATTTCCCTCCTGAATCATCCCCCCCAAAAAAAACCTTAGATTAGAGATTAGATTAGAAAGTGCCTGTCCATGGAATCATTTAAGGTGTCTCTGAAAAGCCACTTATTTGCATTAGCATTTGAATAAGCTTATGGTTGTTTTTACTGTTTTATGTCATTATTTATTATGGTTGATGTTTATTCCTGATATGTATCAGCGCTTTGATATATTGAAAAGCACTCTATAAATAAATTTGATTTGATTTGATTTGAACCTCAGATGATGCCCTCACATGCCCCTCCTGCTTCTAATCTGGAAAATTCCTTCTTGTTTATCCCCTTTAGGTATTTAAAGGTTTCAATCATATCCCCCTATCCCTCCTCTCTTGCAGGGAATACATGTTCAGCTCACTCAGCTTATCCTCATAGGATTTTCCCTCCAATCCCTGGATCATCTTTGTCGCCCTACACTGTACCCCCTCCAACAACGTGATATCCTTCCTCAGGAATAGGCTCCAGTACTGCACTCAGTATTCCAGGTGCTGCCTGACCAGTGACCTGTACAGGGGAAGGATTACCTCACTATTCCTGGAGAAGATCCCCCTCACTATAGTCCTCAGAATTTAGTTGCCTTTTGCTGCCACCTTCCTGCACTGAGCTGAGTTGTTCATACTTGCCATTATAAACACCCATAGGTCCTTTTTCTCTTTGGTGCTTTCCAACTGTACCCCTCCCAGCTGGTAGCTCCTTCCCTGGTTTCTAGCTCCAAAGTGCAGCACCTTGCACTTCTTGGTGTTGAACCCCAACTGCCATGTTTCTGACCACTCCTGCAGCTTGAACAGATCATCCTGCAGCACCCTCCACCCCTTGATGTCATCTACCACAGCTCTCATGAACGCTGAGCCCAGGTTCTATTGGTGTATCATCTGCAGCTTCTGATGTAGAGGTTGTCCCTGGGCCCCCTCGATTAACCAGTCTATTAGTACTTGGTCTGGGTCATGACTCATGACCCTCTCAAGGGTTTAATTTTCAGAGGGCCATATGTGCCACTTACAGGTTCAGTGTAAAGTCTTGCAATGTCTCCTGGAGGCCCTGGGTCTGGCAGAAGAATTTCATTTTAAGGTTGTACATACTTCTCTTGTAAAAGATGCAGCTCAACTGGGCCAGGATCCATTCAGCTATGTCATTTTTTCCATCTGACCAGTTTTCTGCTTCCTGCTTGGCAGCTCCTCCTAGCTGTATAATCAGGATCTCCACCTGCTGCTTCTCTGGCACTTGGTAGTGATAGAATATAAACTGAAGCTTTGCCTGTAAGTCAGAAACCTGCTGCTGTCTGAACTCTTGTCCCCCATATACCTTGGCGGCCGTGGTGCCCCTAAATAATACAGCATCATTACTGGGGGTGGTTGAAATGAAAATGAGGATGGTGCTATGGCTCCATTGGTATATGAAGGCATCTTGGGTTGGAGTCACTCTGGCTTTGGGCTCCTTGTGGACTCTTATCCTGTTGACTACACCAAGAGTGGTTATGGTGGATGAGCTGTGGTGGTTCGTACACCTATAGTTTAGGGTGATGCCAAACAAATCTGGAAGGAGAGGCAGAAGGCCTACTGTAGAACCAAGATGCAAGGTTTATTACAACTCATTGGGCCACAAAGCAAAAAGGACTCCATTTTCACTACCACAATCACACAGGGGAATGACTGAAACAATCTGAGGTGCCTTTGTGGTGGACGAGCTGTGGTGGTTTGCACCCCTGTGGTTTAGAGTGATGCCAGATGAATCTGGAAGGGGAGACTGGAGGCATGCTTTAGAGCCAAGATGCAAGGTTTATTACAACTAATTGAAGCACACAGCAAAATGACTCAGTTTTCACTACCTTTACCACTATTAAACAAGGGAATGATGGAAACAATATTAGTGGGACCTCCAACTGGCCCAAGTAATATCATGTGAAAGTCCGGGCAATTCAATTCCTGGATGATTCTTGCTGAAACACAATTGGGGCATGGCAATCCATTGCACCAAACTTGTGTTTTTTTAGTATGTTAGGCAGCCAACCACTGGATGTGAGCCCAGGGAAGCGTTTCCTGTACCAGCCATAAAATGGGGCATCTCCCAATAAATTAAAAACAGGGGGAAGTGTGGTAGGCCTCCTAGCCCCAAAAAGGAAGGTGACATTTTGTGTCACCAATGTGATGTCAAAGGGGAAGCTCAAGGTCGAGGATAGGTGCTGAAGCCTGGTCATGGATGAGGAGGATCCTTAGGGGAGAGTCTTCAGCTATGAAGACCTTGGGTTGGAGGGCAGGTGCAGATCCAGCTGAGGAAAAGATGCTGGTTGTGGATTGTCCACTGGATGACCTCTGGGTAGGTCCACAGAACCCTTACCACCTCACCATTGCAGCTTCAGAGATCTTTGTCGTGATCTCTGTCTTGGCCACTGGAACATGAGTCACCTCTGGATGGGATGATCATGAGCATGGTGACCCTTGTGCAGCCTATGACATGGGCCACCAATAGTTATGCCACACTAGGGAATGAGGCACAGAGCCTAGCAATCTTGAGTGTGACCTCTGGCTAGGCCACTGAAACATAAGCCACCTCTGGACAGGATGATCATGAGTGTGGTAACCCTCGGTGTGGCCTATGGTGTGGGCTGCTGGTACTTATGTCACCTCAGAGAATGGGGCACAGAGCCTGGCAATCCTCGGCATGACCTCTAGCTAGTCCACTGCAACATGAGCCACCTCTGGGCAGAACAATCACAAGCATGGTTGGGCAATGCGACTTTGGGTTTACTAGGCAACCAAAGTCCCTCAAGCTAGAGCTGGGGTGACTGTCAACTTGACTCATTTTGGTGGGCTGTGGCTAACAGCTGACTATCACTTATGATCAGCAACTTGAACCATGGGCACCATGGTGAAGGCTTGGAGTCAGTGGAGGTCATTGGAGGTGGGTACAGCTGATGCCAGGCTTTCAGGACCCGCCTGGGGTCAAAACAGAGGCCTTGGATAAGTTCTTGGTGGCATGTGCAGGAACTGCTAGAAGAGAACAAAAATAAAAAAACTGAAATGCAATCCTCACCTATTTTGACTGAGAGTCCTACCACTTGGGCTGTGATGGCCCCTATGCTGACTCACTTGGTGCCCAAAATAAAGTCCTCATGATTGCTGCTGTCTATATCCCACCAAAAGATCCTGATTCCGGCCTACAGGCTGTCCTCGAGTTCGTAAGTACACAACCTTCTGACATCGAACTCCTTCTCCTTGGGGACTTTAATACAAATTGGCTTGCTCCTGATGCAGGGTCAAACAAAGATGCCATCCTAGCAGCAAATTTAACACAAGTGGTAAACTCCCCTACCAGGAAAAACTACAAATCAGGGACCAGCACCCTCATTGACTGGATCCTTACCAGCCACCCTTCCCTAATAACCGATGTAAGTGTTCTCCTGACCTGGCTCAGTGATCACTCTCCACAATATGTACCTGGACAAATAAGTTTCGTAAGCCGCCTCCAAAACCATCTATAGCAGAGTCCCACCATGGCAACCTTACCATCTCAAGACCTGTCTTAGGCAGATAGACTGGTCCTTGATTTACAAAACTCAAGATGTTGACCTAGCCCTTGATTACTTTATTACTACTTTCAACACTGCCTGTGACACCTATGCACCAGTAAAAAAGCGCAAAATCAAAGCACTCACAAATCCCTGGCTCATGGCAAAGCTATTGGCACAACTCAAAAGTAGGGATCACCTCTGGGCCACTGCAAGAGCTACTGGCACTCTGTCGGACATTCAAAAGTATAAACAGGCTCGCAACCACTGTACTAAACAGATCCGCTTGATGAAGAGCTCCTACTTCAAGAATGCCCTCTCCAACTCCTGGGCGAAGGAAATCCTTCTGGGACAACATAAAGAATATCATGGGTCAGCAGTCCAAATCCTGTCCTACAATAATGAATGTGGATGGAACCACTACATTAGACCCAGAGATCATTGCAAACACCCCAAATGATACCTTCACGGACCTTAGTGGTGTCCTCTCATCTGATTTCTTTACTGATACTGACCCTCCAATTTCTACTTCTACTACTGCCTCTCCAACCAAACCACCCTTCCATTTCAAACTAGTAAAGGCACATGAAGTCTATAAATATGTAAAGAAGGCCATTTCTAAGTCCCGAGCAAGCAGCGACACTATTGACCTTAAACTTCTGTCCCTCACTCTGGAGGAAGTACTGCTCCCCCTCACAAAAATGTTCAATCTCTCCTCTGCTACAGCCAATTCCCTAGGAAATGGAAGGCTGCAGTTGTCACTCCAGTGCACAAAAGTGGTGATAAGTCACTGCCTGGTAACTATCGCCCGATATCAATACTACCACTTCTCTCTAAGGCCCTTGAACACTTGGTGGCAGACCAACTTTCAGACTACCTGGAAAAGCACAACATCCTATGCACTCAGCAGCATGGATTTAGGAAAGGGCACAGCACATCGACTGCCCTACTTGAATTCTCAGGAGCAATCCACAATGCCATGGACAAAGGAAACCTAACTGGAGCAGTCTACATTGACTTAACCAAGGCATTTGATACAGTTCACCATGGCCTACTTATCAAACAACTTCTATCCCTAGGGCTCTCTCAGGGTCCTGGTGACTGGGTGAAAAATTACCTTGCTCAGTGCTCTCAATCTGTAAAAGTAGCTGGAGTTCTCTCAGACTCAAAACCGGTTCGCTCAGGAGTTCCCCAGGGATCCATCCTGGGCCCCCTCCTTTTCAGCCTTTTCCTAAACTCCTCTCCAAATCCTGCCCTGAACAATTAATCCTCTATGCCGACGATGCCGTGATTCTTGCCACTCATAAAGATCCGAACCTCTTACGCCTCAACCTTCAGCATGCTTTTTCCAAAGTTGAGATGTGGTTCCTTGAACATAAGCTGGTTCTAAACCACAAAAAAACTAAATCCATGCTCTTCTTTAACCACAAAACAAGAAACGGCAAGTCCCACTCACCATTAATACATACCTGGGAAATACCCTTGAACAAGTGCCAATTTTCAAATATCTTGGAATCAGCTTTGATCAAGGCCTAACCTTTGCAACTCACATTGATAGTACAGCAAAAACTATTAATCAGCGAATTGGGATTCTGTATCGGAACCGACAGCTTCTTACCCATTCTGCACTGAGGATTGCCATCCAATCTTCTATCATCTCAGTCGTTGACTATGGCTTAGTTATATATGGATCTGCCACTACTACAACACTTAGTCGCATTACAACATCCCTAAATAAGGCCTGTCGGCTGCTCACTGGTGCACATCGACGTACCCACACATGTGAACTCTATGCTGACTCAGGTTGGTTGCAACTCTCAAACGGATAAAATTACCTTACCTGCCTGATGGCAAAAAAATCCACTCTGGGCCTCACTCCACCCTGTATCCAAGACCTGTTATGCCCGAGTGCTAGCACCCGTTTTACCAGAAGATCAGAACACCAGCCTCTCCAAGTCCCCCGATGCCAGACTTCTCAGGGACAAAGATCATTTGCCTATCGTGCCCCCAGCTGGCTAAATGCCCTCAGCACTCATATTACTGCCTCCACCTCTCTAGGTATTTTCAAATCAAGGCTTTTCTCTCACCTTGCCACCTCCAGCTCCTGTGACTGCCCTGATTAAACCTCCTATTTTCTCACTACCCACCCTGTTCCGTTATTTGACAAAGACATGTTTGGAAACCTTTTCTCCTGCTATTGTCTGCTCCCACACCTTTCACTTAACCTCTCTGTTCTGGACTTTTTCCCTATTTGTTTCTCCTAATCTGGCATGACCTCTTTCTTGTAATAATAATGTGATTATTGATATCTCATGTCCTTTTGCACAAGTGATTAGATATGTATTTGTATCTGTTTTCTTGCTCTTGACACAACACAAATTGTTGTGTTATCTATGTAACCTTTTGTACTGTACCTAATTGACGTGGAACCTTTGTAAAAGAGCCTCTGGCTCAAAGGTAGTAATTCCTAGAACAATAAACTAAACTAAACTAAAAAAAAACTTTGGGTGGCCTTTCTTTAACAACTGACTAATGCTACAACTGGCCCCAGACATCTTGAAGGGAAGAAGCAGAAGGGTGTAGTCCACTGGACCAGGCGACAGTGGATACACCTTCTGGAGCTGGAACATTGGAGTGGAGGCAAGGGTTTTACTCCCTTGGGGACTTGCAGGTAGAGATGGCACAGTGATAAAGGTTGCTTTTGGTTCTCGTGTTGTTCTTTTCACACTCCAGTTAAGCATACTAAGTGGGTCACAGAGCAGAGTTAAGGAGCTCAGAGGCTAGTCACATAAAGCAATTAATGCACTTCAGGCAGTTCTGTCACATAAACCAGTGGAGTAGATAAGGCAGTTCAGTCACAGAAACCAGTGGAGTAGATAAGGCAGTTCAGTCACTTAAATCAGTGGAGTAGATAAGGCAGTTCAGTCACATAAACCAGTGGAGTAGATAAGGCAGTTCAGTCACATAAACCAGTGGCGTAGATAAGGCAGTTCAGTCACATAAACCAGTGGAGCAGATAAAGAAATTCAGTCACTTAAAAAGTTCCTGACAATATTCCTATCAGTCTGCTGATTTGTCACCCTTATTCTGTATTAATTATAACTTGGAATGTTTTTGTTTTTTTCCTAAATGACTGTCTTTTCCAGATGCCACAAGTCCATTATTATTATCACCTTAATGTTGCTGCCATTCTGCATCAGACGTTGGTCCAAAAGGCAGGTGTCATCTTAGGTAGTACTGCAGAGCAGCAACAGGAGAGCTTTCAGTTGCCTCTGCCATGGCAAATCTGTTCTTTGATCTATGGCATATGCCATAGTGCTGGTGTCTGTCTCTTGTGGCCCTCTGACTGACTATGAATATGCCACAGACAAAACCGCCATCGGGTACAGGACAGCACCTCTTGAAATGAACTTGATTGTTACTTGGAATCAGCTTACCATAGTTGTATTTCATCCTGCAGTAGCTCAAACAATAAAAGCAAAGCAGTCCAGTAAAATAACTTCACATCTGCATGTGGTCTGTGCGTTTGCTGTAAGTAGTAAGCTAAAAGCTGTAAGCTGACTTTTAAAACATTGCATGGAGCAAGCAAGCAAAAAATAATGTAGAGCTATTTCCCTGGAACACTTTGCTTTTATTGTTTGAACTGCTGCATTATGGAATAAAACGGGTTTCAATAAGCTGAACTGTGCATTTTATCTGTGAAGCCACTGTGGTAAGCTGCTTCCAAGTTACATTCAAGTTCGTGTTGAGAGGTGCTGCTACATAGAAACATATGGCACTTTTGCACACCAGTGTCTGTAATGGAGTGACCATTATAGAACCAGTGTCACATTGCCTCTGTTCATGTGTAAAGTGGATCTATTCCACTACCACAGTGAACATTCGGCCAAAAGACGTTCTCTGCTTATCACAGTTTTCCCCAATGTGTGCTGGTACATTCAGGAGGTTCCATTACCTCCTAAGGAAATCAATAGGATCACACTTCCATGGGGACACCGGAGTAAAAAAAGTCAAAACGGAGTGGCAGATTTGCCAAATATAAGCCACATGTAATTGGAGCAGAGAACAAAATGGACTGCAACGGTTCCAATAAGGTAATGTTAGCACATTTCAGGACACTAGTGTGTAAAAGCACCTATAGAAACATAGACTTTGATTGAAGATAAGGACCATTTGGCCCACCCAGTCTGACCATTTCCCTACCTCTTGGATAAGCTGCAGATCCTAGTAAACCAACAGCCTACTTCTTCCTAATCCTCACCAGAATTGCCTTATGTCTGTCCCATGCATCCTTGAATTCCCCTTCTTTTTGACACCACAACCTCTTCAGGAAGGCTGTTCCATATGTCCACCACCCTCTCCATGAAAAAATATTTCCTGACATTGCCCCTGAGCTGCCCCCCCTCTATATTCATACTGTGCCCCCTTGTCCTTGCACATCTCTTTTTCTGAAAGATGCTGCCCTCTTGGACTGTGTTGATTCCCATGAGGTACTTGAAATGGACAAGGATATAATAGAAGGCATTCTTAGAATGGCAGAGAAAGGGGAGATACTTTTGATGGGAGACCTGAATATGCCAGATGTTAACTGGAGCACATTTGCTGCAGCCACATCCAAGAGCAGGGCCATTCTTGATGCCCTACCGGTGGCAGGCCTCAGACAGCTAGTTTTGGAACCCACTCATGAGGGAGCAGTCTTAGACCTCATACCCTCAAATGGGGGCAGTGAGAGGATCTCAGATCTAGAAGTGGGTTGCCATCTTGGAACAAGTGACCATCAAACAGTGTGGTTCACGTTAAACTGAGCTACAGAGTCAAGCCATACAAAAGTGAGGGTACTGGACTTCAGGAGGGCTGACTTTAGTAAGATGGGAGAGTGCCTCAGAAAAGCAGTAGCAAACAGGCTAGAAGGAGGTGTGTGGAGCAACAATGGGGAATCATCAAAACTGCCATCACAGAGGCAACAAGCCTTTGTGTGAAGCAAATAAACAAATCAAAATGAAAGAAAACGCCACTATGGTTCTCAAAAGAGGTGGTTGTGAAAGTCAGGAAGAAAAAGATAGCATTCCGGAAGTATAAGGAAACACAGAAAGAGCAGGACAGAGAGCTGTACCAGCTAAGGCAGAAGGAAGGAGGGAGGTAAGTCAGAATAGCAAAGGCTCAAACTGAGGAAAAGATAGCCAACTCAGTTAAGAAGAGGGATAAAACCTTTTATAGATACATCAGTGGTGAGCGTAGAAAGACAAAGGGAGGGATAGTGAGGTTGAATTGAATAAACGGTGGGTTGGCAGAGGGGGACAGTAAAAAAGCAGGGATACTGAACGAATATTTCTGCTCAGTATTCACAAAAGAGGAGGGGGAAGTGCCTAATCCAATTAACAGAAGCACTCTTGTTAGGGGGGTTGATCCCAGTCCTTTCACAGAAGAAAGGGTTCTGCAAGAACTCCTAAAACTGAAAGTGGACAAAGCAATGGGGCCTGATGGAATTCACCCCTGAATTCTAAAAGAATTAATGGGGGAACTAGTGAAACCACTGGCAACTCTTTTTAATAAATCATGGGAGGATGTTGTGGTACTCGAGGACTGGAGGAAGGCAGATGTGATTCCCCTCAACAAAAGTGGGACCAAGACAGAGGCAGGAAACTACAGACCTGTCAGTCTGAACTCTGTGGTAGGGAAAGTGATGGAGTCACTTCTGAAGGAAAGAATAGTTGAGTACCTAGAGGCCAGTGGGTCACAGGACCCAAGGCAGCATGGGCTCACAGTGGGAAGGTCATGTCAGATGAATCTAATAGATTTCTTTGACTGGATGACCAAAGTAGTAGACCAGGGAGGGGCTGTGGACATGGCCTACCTAGACTTTAGCAAGGCATTTGACACAGTCCCACACAAAAGATTAATAGTCAAATTAACCAGCTTGGGTGGGCCCCAGGGTGGTAGCCTGGGTAAAACATTGGCTGGACAACAGGACACAGAAGGTAATTGTAAATGGAGTCCACTCTGAAGAAAGAGGGATTACTAGTGGGGTACCGCAGGGTTCAGTATGGGTCCAGTCCTTTTTAATGTCTTCATAAGTGACATTGTAGTGGGACTGGAAGGAAAAGTATGCCTCTTTGCAGATGACACAAAGATCTGCAACATGGTTGCTACACAAGGAGGCATGGAAAGGATGAGAAGGGACTTGGCAAGGTTCGAGGAATGGTCAAATGTATGGCAGCTTAGATTCAATGCAAAAAAGTGCAAAGTAATGCACATGGGAAACAAAAACCCAGGGGAAGAGTACACAATGGGGGGTGAGATACTGTCAACAACAAAAATGGAAAGGGACCTGGGGGTAGTCATATCAGATGACCTAAAGGTGGGCCAGCAATGTGAGAAGGCAGTAAGGAGGGCTGGGGGATACTGGGATGCATAGGGAGAGGCATCACAAGTAGAAAACAGGAAGTTGTTGCCCTGAGTACAGACAGTAGGTAAGACCACATCTGGAGTACTGTGTACAGTTCTGAAGACCCCATCTCTGCAAAAAGATAGACAGGGTGGAAGCTATCCAGAGGAGGGCAACCAAAATGATGCAGGGTCTGTATCAGAAGACATATGAAGAAAGACTAAAGGAACTAAAGATGTATAGCCTTGAGGAAAGGAGGGAGAGTGGGGACAACAAAGCCCAAGAGGGTAGCATCTTTCAGAAAAAGAGATGTGCAAAAACAAGGGGGCACAATTTGAAGATAGAGGGGAGGATGGCTCAGAGGTAATGTGAGGAAGTATTTTTTCACAGAGAGGGTTGTGGATACATGGAATAGCCTTCCTGAGGAGGTCGTAGAGTCAAAAACAGTGGGGGAATTCAAGAATGCATGGGACAGACATAAGGCAATTCTAGTGGGGGGTAGGAGGACATAGGCTGTTGGTTAACTAGGATCTGCAGCTTAACCGTTAGGTAGGGAAATGGGCAGACTAGGTGGGCCAAGCAGTCCTTATCTGTTATCAAATTCTACGTTTCTATGATGAGGGGTCTCAAGGACTGGGGCATACTCTCAGATCCAGATCCACAACAAAACAACTGATGGAAAGTGCAATAGAAAATACCCAGATGAAACGTAAGCTAAATCAACCCTCTGCTGTAGTGTAATACAGTAAATGCAGTTTACAAGGCTATATTTGGAGTCATTATTAATAAAACAATGATATTCAAATCTAACTAGGTATATATAAATATGAAATAAGTTGATCTCAAACCTCACTAAACCTGCTGTCATCCACCCCCTCCGTACTCACCTTTCTCTGCACTCCCTCATACTTCCTTCCTCCTGACTGACCTCATGCCTTGAGTTTTTAAAATCAGTAGTACATTTTGCACCCTAAAAGACTGCAGCTCCAAGAATGACATCCTTGAAACGTGGGGAACTGGATTATTAAGCTGTGTTACCCTGCTAGTACTTTATTAAACAGTCAATGCATATGACTACTGTCTTCTGGTATGGAAAATCATTTGGAGAACAAAAAACTGCCTCAAAATATCGCCCATACATAAAACTGAAGGAATACAGAACAAGCATTTGTCAATGCCAAATGTTGCTTGCTTGTATGTGCTGTTTAGGTATTTGGAAGTGATAGTTCCATGCCTTCTTCCCAAGACATGCACTGTATCTTTCTGTTCAGTATTCACAGAAGAGTGGGAGGGCCAAGGGCCACAGCAGTACAGCAGTTGCCAAGGGGGTGAAGAGGTGGACAATAGTCCATTTAAAGGCAAAAGAGTCCTGCAGGAGCTCACTAAAATGAAGGAGGACAAAGTGATGTAACCAGATGGCATGCACCCAAGGATATTAAGAGAACTAAGATAGCAGTACCTCTGGCAGCCATGTTCACTGAGTCATTCAACACGAATGAATTGGAGGAGGGCACATGTGGTCCCTCTACACAAGTCCGGCAGCAGGGAGGAGGAGGAGGGGAACAATAGGCCATTCAGCCTCACCTGAGTAGTGGGGAAGATCATGGAGACATTGCTTAAAGAAAGGATAGTGGGGCATCTGGAAGCCATCGGGGCCCAGGACCATAGACAACATGGATTCACAGTGGGGACATCATGTCAGACAAATCTGGTTGATTTCTTTGACAGGGTGATATAGAAGTGAATCAGGGTGGGGCAGTGGACAACGCTTACCTTGATTTCAGCAAAGCCTTTGACACCATCCCACATAGGAGGCTGATAAACTGGCTGGGTAGGCTGGGCATGGGGAAAGGGTGGTAAACTGGGTTAGAAACTGGCTAACAGACAGGAGGCAGAGAGTGGTGGTAAATGGGGTGTTGTCTAGGGAGAGGGGGTGACCAGTGGGGTGCTGCAGGGCTCGGTCCTGGGGCCAGTCCTGTTCAATGTCTTCATTAGTAACATTGCAGAATGGCTGAAGGGAATTTTTTCACCAAATTTTCAACATAGCCATTTTAATACCTCTGCTTATGAACAGTATCACTGTGATTTTTTTAATTTGTCCCAAACATTGATTGTGCACCGACTGTGCCATGTATACCTTCACACGGAAACACATTTTGGGCGACATTGAAACATGACAGCTGTACTGCTCATAAGTAGGTGTGGTAAAATAGCAATGTTGAGAATCTGAGTGCAAACATTAACAATTTGTGAAATTATGAGCGTGCATAGGAACTGCGCAATGCACTCTCGTAAAACAGTCATTTTTGGGAATTTTTTTACCAAATTTTCAACATAGCCATTTTAAGATCTCTGCTCATGAACAGTGTCACTGTGATTTTCTTAATGTGTCCCATACATCAAGTTCACACACCGACTGCGCCATTGTGTGTTACATGCATGGAAACACATTTTGGGGAAGATGTGAGAAATGACAGCTGTACTGCTCATAAGGAGGTGCGGTAGAATGGCAATGTTGAAAATCTGGAGTGAAAATATTGAAAATTTGTGAACTTATGAGCGTGCGTAAGAACTGTGCAAAACATGCTCGTAATACAGTCATTTTGGGAATTTTTCACCAAATTTTTAACATAGCCATTTTAGCACCTCTGCTCATGAACAGTGTCACTGTGATTTTCTTAATCTGTCCCAAACATTGATTTTGCACACCAACTGCACCATCGTGTGCTACATGCACGGAAACACATATTGGTGAGATGTGAGAAATGACAGCTGTACTGCTCATAAAAAGGTGTGGTAAAATGGCTATGTTGAAAATCTGGAGTGAACATATTGAAAATTCGCAAACTTACGAGCATGCATAGGAACAGCGTAACGCATGCTCGTAAAACAGTAATTTTTTGGAATTCTTCCACCAAATTTTCAACATAGGGTTTTTGGGGCCCATTTATTCCATTATACAGCTTACCAGCATTTCCTCAGTTTGCAGTTGGCTTTGAAGAGTGCAGACGTGTTCCCAGTCCACTGAAGATCATCGCACCGGACTCCGGAGGTAAGTATGGGGTGAGGTGAGGTAGATGCACAGAGGGTGGGCTCATGTGATGGAAGGGGGGTCAAGACAGTCTGTGAGGGAAGGTTTTTTTCTTGAAGGTGTTTTTTTTTTTTTTACTTGGACGACGCTAGACTTGTGCCACACTGGGGTGGGTTCACAGCATGACAGCTAGAAGGCTGTTTGGGGAAGGGAGCAGTGGAGCCAACAGGGGATTGGGCACCTCCCCATCAGCCATAGGACCTGTTGTCACACTGGGGTGGGATCCCAGCGTGGCACCCGATAGTCTCGGGGGGGAACAGTAGAGCCAATGGGGGCTTGGGCATCCCCATTGGCCATACAGACTGCTGCCATACTGGGGTGGGCTCCCAGTGTGGCATCTGGGACTCTGTTGGGGGGTGGAAGTGCAGCACAGCCGATGGGGGATTGGGCACCCCATTGGCTATACAGTGTCTGGGTAGCAGCCTCTTGTGGGGTAAACATGGTTTGACAGTAAGAGCAAGGCAAGAGTGATGTCATGTAGCTTGGTAAGCTGGGCTCCCATTGTGGATTAGAGTAGGGGTTGTTGCCATATGACATGGCTTACAAAGCTGATAAGCTAACAGTCAATAGGCTCTGGCTTCAACTACACAGTCTCATTGGTGTAAGAAGGTTGGGGCTACTTTGGTTTGCAGCCAGCGGGGGATTGGGCACCCCCGTTGGCTATACAATGTGTGCGTGGGTAGAAGCATGAGCACGCAGTACGTGTGTGTGTGTGTGGGGGTAGCGTGCATGAGCATGCAACCTTATTGCTGCTCACTGAAGTGTAGCTCTACCTTTCAACTGTAAGGCCACTGCATTTCCAACTGCTGTCATAGACAGCTGCAACGTTGATTGGACAACTGCGGCCGAGCCTGCAAACACACTAACTGAATTGGAGGAGGGCTGCCACATCTCCGAAAACTCGGATGATGGCACTATGTTTCTTGCACATGCATGCAAGCAACATAAAAATGAAAGGTTTCTGAACCACACATTTGCCCTATTAACTTATTTAGAAGAACTGATGCCTACTCTGAACTGCTAAGGGACATTTAGAAAAGCATCTGTCTTAACAGGAACTCTCTGGTGTTCTTTTTTTCTGTTTCTGCTGAAGTAACTTACTTTACCAATGTTGCTGCCTCAAATGAGGATTAAAATATACATGGGATATGTCACAATATTCTACTTAGATAAGTTTATTATTTTAAATGAATATGGGAAACAAAATTCATAATAAATATTAGTAATGAAAATGTCTATGGTAAATAAGATAAAATCTGGTCATACCAGGAATAATTAAATGTAACTTCAAGGTAATTAAATCATCTAATATCTGAATGTCATCCAAACTCTCATAAGGTATTTGTATCAAAATGTGTTTTGCAATGATTATTACATTTAACAGTGCTAACTGTCTTGAGATACAAGAGAATTAGTAGTTAAAGTAATTGAGTATTTAGGTGCAACCTCTATTCTTCATTTGAACTATATGAGTGCTGTCTACCATACTATTTGATTGTATTTAGAAGAATTATTTATATAGATATTTACAAAAACATTTGACAAAAGAGAAGATGATAGATGCTGGAGATTTAATGCAGAAGAAACAAACCTTACACATATTTTGTAGTTGTGTTCAAATAAAGCATCTGTGGGAAAATAGCTCATTGTTTTGTAAACATTTATAGAGAATATCATTTAACTTTTCAGATAGATTATGTATACTAGGGGATTGTTCACAGTTATATGCAGTAACTAAGAATGCCCAGCATTGGATACTTTGAGCCTACCAGGGTTTTGAAAGACTAATTCTCTCTCACTGGAAAACTCCACATGTACTCACTGTGCAGGAGTGGCTTTATGCAGGATGTCATTTAACTTTTCAACTATATTAAGAATACTAGAGTATTGCTCACAGTTACATATCAATCATAATAATCTGCATGACAGAACACAGCATGGATTCAGAAAAGGAAGGTCATGCTTAACAAACCAACTTAATTTCTTTGAAAATGTTAGTGCTGCATTGGATAAGAGACTACCTGTGGATGTCGTATATTTGGACCTGGCCAAAGCATTTGACAGGGCTTCTCATAGAATTCTGCTAGAACATTTAGCTAAACTAAAATTTCCATACATTCTAATCAAATGGATTGATTCCTGGTTATACAATCGTAATCAACGAACATCAGTTAAAGGAGCCATGTCCTCATGGGCGGAGGTTACAAGTGGGGTTCCACAGGGCTCTGTATTGGGTCCTGTTCTATTCAACATTTTAATAACCTCAATGCAGACTGCAGACAATATCTGGATATCAAAATACGCAGATGACTGCAAAGTAGGCTGCATTGTTAATACCATCGAGGCAACCAGCTTACTGCAAAAAGAATCAGAAAATTTAGAAACCTGGGCAAGAAATAATAAAATGAAATTCAATGAGCAAAAGTGCAAAGTAATGCACTTGGGCTATAACAATTTGAACAAGCATTTGTCAGTGCCGAATGTTGCTTGCTTGTATGTGCTGTTTAGATATCTGGAAGCAATAGTTCCATGCCTTCCTCCAAAGAGAGAGAGAGAGAGAGAAAGAATGTGTGTGTGCATGTGTGGGTGTGTATGTATGTATGTGTGTGTGACTGGTCTTAGGCAGGAACAAAACTGATGACCAGATATTATATTAAATAAAAGATGGGTAAGTGTCTGAAACTCAAATTTAATGCACACCTTCAGTGTGGGATGCTTTAATAAACCCATTGGGCTTCACTCCCACGGTTTCTGTAGCATCCTACACCTCTGGTGTGCATTAAATTCTCATGTCACATACTTCCAAGTCCTTTATTCTATATGAATATCAGCACAATAATTGCAGGAGGCAGAGGATGGTCAGCTGTGGAGGTTAGCAGTAGACATATGCTGGCCATCATTTTGGGAGTGGGATGGGTGCTTTATTTGCTAGGGAAGGGTCAGGGGGTACTACCAGTCTACCAAGGGACTTAGATATTAGCTTTGGGAACCATAGAGGGTACCACTGGACAACCAGAGATATTGGCAGATGGATTGGTTGAAAAGAGCTCAGAATGCAATTACAGATTTTTTTTTTGCTGACAGACACCTGTACCGTGATTGGGGGAGTGCAGCCATACTTTGTCTAATGTGACACCAGGACCAGGATTGGGGAATGGCTGCCAGCTATGGAAGGTTTTTGTACCAGGAGCAGGAGTGGGAAGGTGTTGACACTACAGCCAAGGACGACTGACTGGGGACAGAAAGGAATGGGGGTGGTGCCTGCACTGTGTAGGTTGTTAAAAGTAGGGCTTGAAGTGTAAGTTAACCCTGCACATGCATCCTGTTGGCACTTACAAAAACATCTGAATATGCCAGTGTGTCATGTATGACTGCCACCATCCCTCATTTTCATGTAGGCCTAGTGTCAGCGCTCATCCTGAGCTGACAGTTTTGGATCAGGCTAACTGAGCCTAAACATGTGGCACCTGCCACAGTAACACACTCTTCAGTATGCAAAGCAGAGCTAGCCTGGTCCACAGCCTGCTAGCTTCCTACCAACTGTTGGAATTCCATCGCAATTTTGATCTTTGTCATTGCTATCAATTGTGTGCTGTTTGTTTTCCAGATGAAGATTATAAAAAGAACATGTTGTAATGCACAGTTAAATATATTCAAAACACTGTATGATTAAAAATATACAGTTATAAAATGTGACATTATGACTACCAACAGTACATTTAAGACAGTGATGTTTAAGGATGCAAAATGCGCGTTTGTAATGTTTTTTTCAATGTTCCGTATGTAAACTGTAATGATATGCATCCTACAGTATATCTATTAATTTATCAGCCTATCCTGGTTGTTCCTGAAAAAGAGCAACCATGAGCAGTGCACTCACCCAATTAACAAATAAATTGATCTGAACAAGACAAAACTGTGAAGGCGGAAGGACTGATGAAGCACTTAGCCGTGCCCAATTGAACATACTGTACCCAGCAGCATCATAAAACAAGGGACGTATATAAAATGCACTGTGCACTGCAGCTAATTAATTAATGCAGATTTTTCATAGTGGAGGCAGATAGCATGATAAGGTGACATTTTGTTTGTTTTGGAAGTGTCCCTGGCAACTAGTCTGTATATTAGTTATGAATGTTGTCAGATGTTAACCAAAAATACAAAGCAATCTGGCAGAATTTCTGTTGAAAGAAAATTAGGAACATTTGTAGCTTACTAGCAACTGCATCACATATTTAACGAAATCAAACCTTGTTGCATCTTCATTGTGTGAAGTGAATTGGGTGTATATTTTTTTGTGTGGCCATTGTTGCCTGCCTCCCATCCATAAAAGGAGTCTTTAATCAGAACATGTTGGTTAAGGTATAAAATAAAGCCATAGAGAATCAGAAACAAACATGCAAAAAAAAAAAAAGATGCAACACATGAATGCTGTTGCCTGGTTGCCTGCTGTTTGCAGTACATGTGGCTACATTAAGAAAATCATAGCAAAAAGGGTTACATGAGAGGCTCGATGTGTCAGATGCTATTAAGTAAATTCTGTAGTTGGATGGAGAATAAGTGATGGAAGTCACCTGTCTATACCACCCCAATAGCAGCAGCAGCTGGCTGAACATCTAGCAGGACTGCCTGCGTATGTTTCTGCGAGGGCTTCAAGGGCTCATGATGGGCACTTATTTACACACTTCCAGACTGGCCTTATTGCCATTTTTTTAATTCCTACTCTGAGATGGGTGAAGCATGGTGGCAGAGACTCCCGATCCCTGTCTTTTCGGCTACCATCTTTCCCCCGGGCAAGCCATTTGATGACGGGGACCTCTCAGGGCCTTGAAGCATGGCATGCAGCAGCAGTAGCAAAGATGGCTACTGCCACCAAGGAGACAGCGAGTGTGATGTCCTCTACTGCGGCCATCCCAGCCACTCTCTTCTACTTTCTCTGCATGACAATAGGGTACGTTCTTGGTACAATAGTGCTACACAAGCAGGAGATTTACCTGCTATTGTACAGTACCTGTCACCTTTATTTGGAAAATGTATGTGCCTGTTTACTAGATTGCTTCTTCGGTATTTTGTAATCAGAGAAGAAATTAACAACAACAAAAAAAAGCTTTTCTGTGTGTTCATTTGAATTATTAAGTCTCTTCTCTTAAATCATTTTTGCAGTATAGCAGAGCCTTTGGGAGGGATCAAAAAAGGATGAGAAATTGTATCCTGAAAATTTTACATGCATCCTGGACTGTCTCTTGAATGGTTATGACAACAGGCTGTGACCTGGATTTGGGGGTATGATCTGAAACAATGAAGTGTCCTCCTGTGTTTGTGCTTCTAAATGTCATTTTGTTTGTGTGTTACCATTCATGAAACCCAACTTAGTAAAATGTTGGATAATGTATGTTAATAAGAACTAGGATATGAAAATGGAAGTGATATGAATTTTGAACAATGCCAGAGGCACATTGTATGCTTGATGTGGCGAGAGGACGGAAGATCTGCCAGGTTCAACTGGTTATGTCCCAATTGCCCGTTTAGTCTAATAAACATTGTGCATAGAGAATGCTGAAAGATCTGACATGGAGCAGGTTTTAATAGGATTCAATGCATAATTATGTTAATTCACTATGCTATTCTTCACCAATGACCTTTTATGCTTTTATAACATATACAGTATGCATGCGTGTATGTGTGTGTGTGTGTGTGTGGGAGATGCACTGCTCACTGAAGAGTAGCTCTCCCTTTCAACTGTACGGCACTGCATTTTCAACTGCTGTCATAGACAGCTGCAGCATTCATTGGAGAATTGCGGCCGTGCCTGCAAACACACTAACTGAATTAGAAGACAGGGTGCCACACCTCTGAAAACTTGGATGATGGCACTATGTTTCTTGCACATGCATGCAAGCAACATAAAAATGACTACTTATTAAACAGTGTAAAACTTCAAGTAACAGAAAATGAAAAATATCTTGGGATAAATATAGATAATAAGCTAAATTTTGAGAACAATACAACTTTCAAAGTGAAGAAATGTCAGAGAATCATGGACTGCATCTGGAAAAATATCAAAAGCAGACAACCGCAGGTTATCCTTCCACTATACACCAGTTTGGTAAGATTTCACTTGGATTACTGTGCCCCATTCTACGCACCCTTAACAATTCGAGGTAAAAAACAACTAGAAGGGGTACAAAAGAGAATGACCAAAACAATTCATGGTATGATTGCTAAACCCTATGGGGATAGACTGAGAACACTTGGCCTATTCTCAATACAATATAGACATCTTCAGGGAGACCTTTGCTTGACCTATAAAGCCTTTAATGAACCAGGACTCCTAGAAAACCTAGGTATTGAAAGGAAACACTGTACATCACACACAAGATCTCATAATATGAAATTAAAAGGAGTAAACTGTCGAACAAAAAAAAATACATCAATGGTTCACTCAGAGAATAGTTAACTCATGGAATACATTGCCAGCCTCAATTGTAGAGAGCAAAACTATGGATATGTTCAAGGGTACACTAGACAAATTTATGGGTAACACTAAATTTGAATACATAGATAATTAAAACCGCTCTCGGGTGGCAAGTTCAGCAACAGGCTATGCCTCCTGAACTTGTAAGAAACTATGAAACTATTGGATAATTTTGGCTTGTCTGGGTCTTAAAGAGCAGCTGATATCTTTGAAACAACTTTGGAAAATGAAATAGCTGAACACAGTTCGGCTTGTATTTCACATTTCTTGTATATTTTTCTCTTCTTCATTATTTGTTACTGAAGAAATTCCCACCAAAATGGGATCCTTGTCCCTTACAGCTCATCTGCTTCTATAACTTAACCCCTACTTGACACATAATGCTCTGTTGTGACATCACAGTCTGTTGCTATGGGAATAACTGTGATGTCACAAGCACAGTATTATGACATCAGGTTGGGAAGAAGCAATAGAGTTGATGATCCCTCAGGGAACAACTCTTCTGTTTTCATGCATCTGACCTCAGTAAGAAGTAACTTGAGTTAAAAAATAGAACTAATGAGAAACACAAGTTGCTTTGGGTACAAATATTATGTTCTTCAAAGATCTTCTTGAAGCATCGGTGGATCTTTAAAAGATTAATTCTCTCTCACTGGAAAACCCCACATGTACCCACTATGCAAGAGTGGCTTCAGTACATGGGCAAATTAGCCTTTAATGAAAAAAATCAGCGTCATGCTCTGTAAAGAATGAGCACATTCAATACTATTTGGGACCCTTTCCTGAAATTCCTAGAATCCTATTGATATTAGGGAATGGAAGTGTGTTTATTTACTGAATATTCTATAGTTTTGATTGAATAATTTATTTACAAAGAATTCATATATATATATATATATATATATATATATATATATATACATACATATTGTACTGTTTGATGCTGCACTGCTAAGGATGAGTAACTTGTAATTATTTTAAAATGTAATAAAAATGATGAAGTAAAAATAAAGAATGTTCCCACATCCAGCCTTTTGGTTCCAATGTGGCTTATGCCTGATGAAGATGATTTAGAGGAGCAGTGCTAGTCTAGCACCTGATAGCCATCCTGAAAGTTTTATAAGCAATGGGTCTCATATCTCACCCCTGGTCATAGTCAATAGGAACTGAAGGACAACTGAACTTCACCTGCTGCTACAAGAGTCTGTATGACATAAATCCTCCTACTGGACCATTGGGGTATTTGGGGAGGACATCCAAATGAAAATGTATCCAAATCATAAATAGCTCTTATTTGTATTGTCTTTCACTGAGGTCATGTGAAAAGCAAGTAACTCGTCAGATTTGGAAGGTGTAACAAAAAGGGTTTAAGTCAGTGTGCAAGTACTACCTCTGTTCAACAAAACTGATGCTGAAAGTTACTGTGATTAGTATGAGATATTTTGCAGCTACTGTAACTATTTGCCTATTCATGACTGTAGACAAAACTTATTTAAGCATTACTCTTGCCTTTGCATGCTTTACAAACCTATCTCAAGGAAAATATAGAGAATATTGGTGGGGCAACTATGCATAACTAGTATGTTCTGCCACAGAGAGGTTCTGATTCCCTTTGACCTCAGGAGCAAAGCTCAAGATGTCCATGGGAATGAGAATCCTGAGGTGGCAGAACACACTGGTTGTGCATAGAGCTGCCCATCCAGTAATTTTTATAGTGTATGGTACCCCCCCCAAAATAATTTTATATTATTTCATCCTTTTTTCATACAAAAAAGATATTGTTCGCTGCTGCGTTTTATTCCAGGGCTCAGGGCTGGTTGTTAGGCTCAGTGGTGTGGTTGTTCGGGACTATGTACAGTGTGGTATTTCTTTGGTTGTAAACCACATTTAGGAGGGATTTATGAAAAAAACAACCATTTCATCTAAATGTCTTGCTTAGCGAGAGGATGGTTCTCAGGACAAACTGCTTTTAATTTTGTGAGTAGATTTAAATATCTGAGTTATCCTGCATTTGTTTTTTTGTGTAATGAAAATATCTGGTTGAGCCTGCAATTCTTTACTATCTGGTTGATCCTGCATCTGCAGGATTTATTTGAGTGATCATGCCACTGCCACGCGCTTCTATCTGGTTGATCCTGCAGCTTCTGTTGCCTCAGTTAAACTGTGGCCTGTGCACTTTCCAAATCAGCTGAAACACAGTTATACCACAGAAATGTACAATCGCATTCCATGATCTTTGAACTGTGGTACAATAGTGTTTCAGCAGAGACAAAAATCGGGTTGGAACAACGTTACACCGAACTTATAAAACATTTGGGCCCTGATATTGAAAAAAGGTGTGCTAGCCCAGTGAAAATATCTGGCTACACAGTTCTTGCACTAGCACCCAACCTGACGCCTGCTATATGCAGTCTGATAGTGAGTCAACACTATCCAGCTGAATATTGGAACACGTTGGCAGTTCAGCACAATGCTAAGTGAAACTGCTCTACCCTGACATGGACCTGGGCTGTATATAGCCCACAGGGAATAACATTTCCCAAAACAGATAGCACCTGACCCTGTGGACTATGATCAGCCAAAACATGCCAATTAGCCCACTGGACATGCAAGGTGCTAAGATTCCATTTGTGTGGCCATTATGGGTTCATTGGCATGTATGCAGTGGCCCATTACTGCCTATCTTGCAGTTGAATTCCCCAGTGTCTAGTGGCACCCCCATCCCCGAACATCTATTCTGAATACTGTCTCATTATTCCTGGTTTCTAGTGACACCCCATTCCGAACACCTGTTCTGTATACTGTCACATTATCTCTGATATCTAGTGGCACCTCCACCCCCAAACACCTATTTTGTATACTGTTACATTATCCCTGGTGTCTAGAGGCACCCCAAGCTCCTATTCTGTTCTGTCCTATCTTTCCCTGGTGTCCAGTGGTACCTCCACCCCCAATTGCTCATTGACAAAAGTAAAATAAATCAGTGCTGGTTGAGTATCCCCACCCATCCCACCCACTCACAAACCACCCCTTACCTGTGTGTCCCTAGGCAATCTGCAATGCCCATATGGTGACTGGCCCAGTCCTCCTCTAACCTTCTCAGTTGGCTGCCACATTGGCTGTTGGTGAGCATGCATACAACTGTACACATACTCACTGACAGCCCACATGCTGTCCAACAAAACAGGTGAGAGAAGGGCTGTGCCAGATCACTGGAGGACACATAGTTAAAGGGAGCTGTGGAGTGGTCATCTGTGAGCAAATGGAACAGATGGGGGGCACTGGACCACCACCTATTACTTTTACTTTTGGCAATGAGCAACTGAAGGAAAGGGGGAACTGGACACCAGGGACAGATAGGGTAGAATGGAATCAGTGTTTAGAAGTGTGGGGTGCCACTAGACAGCAGGGATAACATGACCGTATACAGAAATAATTTTAGTCCTAATGTGGTGTTGGAGTCCCCCAGATGTTTGATTCTGGTGAACTTAAATGCTTGGGTTGATGGTGAATCCTAGCAATTTGGTTATGAACTCCTCAAGTTGATGTTATCACTGGGCCTGACACATTTAGTTACTTCTGTGACCCAGCACCACAGCCACATGCTCAACCTGGTGTTCTCACTGGGGCTTGAGGTAACAAACCTCAAGACTGATCAGGTTGTTTGGTCTGATCATTGCATAGTGAAGTTCTAAGTCCCTCCCCTGTTGAGATGGGCAGCTATCATCCTTTGAGGGGTTTGACCCCAGAGAGACTGTTGGTGGTAGCTGACTTATCTAGAGTAGACACTGCTTATGTGGTTGGTGCAGGTGAGGTGGTGGCCGCCTATAACAAGGTAGTTTTCAAAGAGCTTGATGCCATCTCACTGGTGCGTAGATGACTCAGATCCTCTCACTTGAGATCCCATTGGTTTGATGGAGATCTCAAGGTGATGAAAATCAGGGGTCTGAAGCTGGAGCTTTGCTGGCAGAGGACCCTATTCAGAAGAGGACAGAATGGCCTTGCATGCTCATTATTATGAGTACCAAGGAGCAATCAATCATAAGAAGGCAGAGTTCCTGTCCAGGGAGATTGCTGCAGGGAAGAATAGACCATCTCAGCTCTTTCGGACTATGGACAGACTTCTACATCCTGTCTGTCTGCAGCCAAATAAAACTTTTTCAATCACTTTATGTGAGGAGTTTGCTCTATTCTTCTTTGGGGGGTGGTGGTGGTAAAGGCAACCCACAAAACTGCTATTGCACAAACTCAAGCCAGAAATATCTCAGTAAATATCAAAGGACAGCTTATCATAGGCTGACTTTCTCAATCATCTCAAGGCAAGTTGAGTCACAAAAATGATGCAAAGGACGCAAATACAGCAGATGAAATGGCCAAGACTAAATCCTCAAAACATTCTAAACTAGTCCTGCAGGGGAATATTGGCCCTTAATAGTTCCATAATCAGGTCTGCCTCTCTGTTATGGGCCTCTTTATATGCTCTAGTGTACGTTAGACCATCTCTGGCTGGTCTAACAGCGACATGCATCTTAAGCACAAAGACAGGACTCACATTCTTTGAAAATCCCAAATAAGGGGATGGCGCATCACTTCAGTGAGACAGGCATTTCTTTGATGCAAGCCAGTCTGGCTCATGCAGACCTGTTTTTGTCATAAGCACCATTTGAAAATCAGTATTGATTGCAAGTTTTGAGGCATCCTGCTCCTTCACCAGTTGTTTTTAACACAAGCACCCTGAGTCATTCTCTGGCCTTTGAAAATCTGACCCACTGACTTCGACAAAGATACTAGAACAAGTAAGTACCAGTATTAGTCATAGTCATACAGTAATGACAACAAATCAGACATAAGAAAGACAACAGAAACAATTGCTGAGAGGTAGAGACAATCAATAATACAGTGAAGGAAATTAATGTGAGAAAAGCTAATAAAAATAATAAGAAGAAACCCAAAGGTGAAAAAGGGGACTGACTCAAATATGACAACAGAAATAGAAGAAAAAGTAGTACAGATAATAACAAACCACCTGAAGCTAAATAACTCCTGAAAGATCCAGAGGTAAAAATCAAAAAGGTTGAGTTTTCAAATAATGGAAATAAAATACTACAAAACCATAAATACAAATATAAAGGGAAAGAGCAGGACCTGTCTGAATCATCCATAGAAGATGAAGATGTTAGAGGAAAAATAGAAAAAGTAGTAGCAGTAGAACATTTTATTTTTAGACAGACATACATTGGTACATTTACACCATTAAGACAGCAAAACCCTATTTACAAAGTGGTCCATTTTCAGATTACAGTTTAAATGGTCACAGATAATCTTGACAAATTAACATAAACTTGCAAACAGAACAAGCTTAAACAGTACAAGCTTTAAAATATGTAGTAAAAGCATGTGAAGGCTCATGTTATGCAAGTGCAGCATGTCTTTAATTCCATTTTCATGGCAGTATTAAAGGCCTTTGGTTTAGGGACTAATACTTTAATTTTTGGATCACTATCATTCCAAACCTTTGCCACAGTCCATATCTGTTCTTTTGTATGGATTCCTCGTATATTCTGTTTTTATTGAATCTCAGGTTATACTTATGGTCAGCCTTTTGCAATTTATTAAGTTTATTGGTTTATTTGGTTGTAGTACATCCCAAGTATGCATACATCTTACAGGGAAGAGTTGTGTACTCATAGTTTAATACAAATCTAACTAATTTATTATAGGTCACTTCTACTTTCCTTAGAGTGGTTTTGTTTACATAGCTTTAGATGAGACACCTAAAATCTAAAATCGGTAATAGAAGTTGCATTACAATTGTACATCTCATATTTATGTTTATACAGAATGCTGTGTGCTTGAATGCCTGAAGTTTGCCATTTACTTTGCTTGTTACTTTATAAATGTTTTGGTCAAATTTCAATGTGTTCTCCAGCCTGAAACCTAGATATGTATATTCCAAGACCTGCTCTAGCATTATTCCGTCTTTTCTTTTTATTTTTAACTCTGGTTTATTTCATCTCCTTCCAGTGGTATTATTGATAAAGGCCACAACTTGGGATTTTTTGACACTTAGTACTAATCTATAATAGAGATGCAGTGAAATAAAATTTCGCCTGCAAAATTGCTGCGAAATCGGCAATTTCACTGGGCGAAATGTTTCATGAAATTGCAGTGAAAATTCGCAATTTCACCCATCGCCACTGGCCACAACGTAAATTTAACCCCCCAACACACACAAGTTGCTTTGTACCCCCATTTGTTTTATTTAAAAATATTCACCCACCTTCCTCCCCCTGATTGTCAGTGGTCCTCCCCAGGCCATCACTGACCGTAAACATTATAGCATCCCCAAAGTTACCCTACCGCCTCCGTTGTTTTTTTAAATATACCCTTCAGTTTCTGTTGTCTAGTGGCTCTCACCCCAGCAGTGATGGCAGCACCACCCAGCTCCCCCCAGTACCCTGATCGGGCCACTGACACTCATTCTTTCATTCAAGTGCTCAGTGGCACTCAGTCAGGCTGCCAGCCGTGGAGGTAAGTGGAGGGCTGTGCCAGTGGCCCGACCGTTGTACTGGGGGGTGGAGCTGGGTGGGTGTTGCTATATACTGATGGGGTTTGGGGTCCCACTAGACACCAGAAACTGAAGGGTATATTTAAAAAAAAATGGAGGCAGCAGGGTAACTTTGGGGGGGGGGTGCTTATTAATGTTTATGGTCAGTGATGGCCAGAGGGGGCCACTAGACACCAGGGAGAAGTTTGAACACAATTTCACCGTGGGAGGCAAAATAACTCTCGAAGGTGGCGAAATTTCACCGTGGTGTAAAATTTCATCCCCTGTGTGTGGAATTTCACCCGTGAGGGAAATTCTGCCGACTTGGGGCCAAAATTTCTCTCACAACCACGGGCAAAATGTTGCATTTTGCCAAACGAAATATTTTGTGTAATGCATTAATTACATGAAATATTTAACTTGGCGAAATATTCCAATTTTACACAACACTAATCTATAACCTGTAGTCTACTCCACCGCACTTTGCTTATTGTGGACTGTCACACTGAATTTTGAATATCCACCTAGTTGCTGCTTGATTTTGTTGTTAGCATGCCTTTTTGAAATTGCACTGTATATGGGTTATCTGGTAATTTATCACCTTACTGTATTGTTCTCCATGTTCCTGTGATAATGTAAATGGACTTGTCGCTAGCCTACAACTTCACCTTGTACCTTATTGTATTCTCATTTTTGTTAATACCCTCTGTACTGTAATTCCCTGCACCTCATTGTTAATGGCCTGCATTGCGGCCATGTTACTCCTCCTGTATTCTGTTTTGCTAAATGTGCCATTGTTTATGGCCTGGGTCATGCCTGAAAATGGTCCCTTGGATCAGCGCACCTACCTGATCACCAAAGACATAAATAAACGTTCCTATCAGGATTGCAACTTTGAAAAGTAAGATTGCAGTTTCTGTTCTACATGTTTTTTTTTCACCAGATGTGACCAGTACCCTATCGTCAGTTTAAAGTCGAATGCCTGTCTTGTTTATGATAGTTGGTAGATCATTCATGTATATTAGGAACAGCAGGGGACCTAGTATGGAGTCCTGTGGTACTCCCTTGGAGACTTCACATAGGTTAGATAATTTGCCTTCAATGCTAACTCGTTGAGTTCTGTGATGTATGAGGTAAACCATTTCAGTACTTCCTCAGAAACATTTAAATTATCAATCCTTTTTAGCAAGCAATGATTTACTATTGTAGGTCTTATGCTTTTGACAAGTGCATGAATACCGCACCCACCGCCTCTCCTTTACTTAAAGATGTGGAAACTAAATCTAAGAGGTCAGTGAGAATGGTACTCATGGAGTGTCCTTTTCTGAAAATGATAAACTATCATCACCAACTATCTACATTTAAGGTGTACCTAAAACTAAAACAGAAAGTCCAGAGTCAACAAGAATTATGGTGTATAAGGCAGGAGAGGTGGCAGGATTGTATTGTATGGAACTTAATACAATACAAAACAGATAAATAATTTTAGGGGCAAAAGAAGACTTTTGCCCCTTAGGTGATAAATTAAATATTAATCTGTTGCAATTCATTAGGAAAGCTAGGAAGGGGACTAGAGAGGTTAAGAAAAATAATTTTGCTTCAAAAGTAACATCTAATCAAATTCACAAATCTAAGATCATCTACTAGAAACAAAAAAAATCTAAGGAAAATTATGGTTTATATAAAACCATCTAATACTTCATTGTCGCTTATGGAAAATGATGAACTTGCTTTGTGGAGGGAAAGGAAAGACATTAAGGATTGTAGATAAAAGGGTCTGAGGATAAATGAAGTATTATACTGCAAGAAATATCAGACTCAAGAGATGTATTTTCTACAACCTCTGAGGAACTATCTCTTTTATAAATATTCACTGCCACAAGCTCTGACTCAACTATAAATCTGGAATGACTTAATAGTTATATAACCCTTTGTGTTAATATCCAAACAATGAGCTGGAACATTGCTGAATTGGAGAAGAAATTTGATGAGAAAGATTATATCAACTATATCACGAAATATCGTATAATTTTAGTTCAAGAAACTTGACTTCAAAATAAAGAACTCACACTAGAAGCGTATATGTGTGGCCAATATCCAGCTCTCTCAATAAGTAAACTGGGAAGAGCCTGTGGTGGTTTGGTGCCTTTTTCTTCAGCTGTCCATTTTGAGAAAATTCAACTGTTAGACATAGGGGGCCCGATTCTAGAAGGGTGGCACAGGTTGCCACTGAACGCAACTTGTGCCACCCTCAACTGCGACATTGACCCTGCACCCTATTCTATAAGGGGCAGGGTCTTTGCAGCAAAGTCCTTTGACTTGTGGCATGCAGCAAGGTACACTGCACAGAGGGCATACCTGGCCAGCATGTTGCAACCCACTGCCGCAGGTCACAAGTACACTTTCCACCTGTGCCCCTGACCTCGGTTCACCAGCCGCCAATACGGCACATCACCAGCCCTCGTAGTCCAGTACCCCTGAACTGTAAAATGATAACATGTAACACCTCATTTCCCTGGGAGTCTAGTGCCCCCCCAAACCGTACATTTCCAGTGTATAAAATAATATCCAATTCCTGGTAGTCTAGTGCCCACCCAGAACCGTACAGTTCCAGTATATAAAATAATATCCGATTCTCTGGTAGTCTAGAGGCCCTCCTCCCCAAACTGAACATTGTCATAATAAAATACATTTCTAATTCCCTGGTAATCTAGTGTGCCCACTCCCACCCAGCCATGCCAGCCACCTAGCATCCCACCTATCTCCAGCTGGTGACTGCTTTCACCTTCTCACCTCCATGGTCAGCCACTGACTGAGTGCAGTATTAGTGCTACTGCACTGACGCGTTTTCAGGAAATTAATTTCTGAGCTTGTCTGTGCTGTAGTGCTAATACAGTACCCAGTCGGTGGCTAGCCATGGTGGTGAGAGGTGGACTGTGCCAGTCACCAGCTGGGGATGGGTGGGGTGCTTGGGTCTGGCATGGCAGGGTGGGGGGCCAGTAGACTACTGAGGAATCGGATATTATTCTATATACTGGAAATGGAGGTCTGGGGGCCACTAGACTACCAGGGAATGGAATTTATTTTATTATGGCAATGTACAGTTCAGGAGGGGGGGTCACTAGACTGCCAGGGCTGGCATATTGCCGCATATGTGGCAGGCAACTCATGGTTTGGGGCACAGGTGGGGGGATAGCAGCGCCGCCCTGTGGGGCATCTGCCAACAGCTGTTTCGGGAGCTGGCGGTATGGGGTAGCCCTGTGGGGCAATGCTGGGGTGTGCTGGGCATGGGGGGGAAGGTAAACTGTGCACTGTCCTGCTGGACAGCTGATGGGTCTACAGGACTCACAGGGGTGTCCGTAAGTTATACCAGCTAAATGCTGGTATAACTTACATTGCTGGATCTCCTCTGGGGGTTCTTGTAGAATCCCAATGTGGGCACGTTGTGGCTGCCCTTCTAGAATGGGGCACAACTGCTGCTGTAAACCCTCTAGTGCCATGTCACAGGGGGTTTATGTGGCGTAACAGCTGTGTAGTGCAAGTGGCCTGCAACATGTTGCAGGCCACTTTGTAGAATCGTGCATGTTGCAACTGCTGGCGTAAGGTGCTACATGCTCCATTCAGCTTGGCACAACTGCTGTTGTGCCTGGCGTAACCCTTCTAGAATCAGGCCCAGGATATCCATTTTTATCTGTATCTCTGTATCAAATGAAGAAATAATTTGTCTAGTACCACCCACTATTGGTCCACCCTGGCAAGATCCAGTATTAACTTGTTGTCGAGACATATGTCAGGAAATGTAGGAAAACCAGGAGCAGTTATAAATTTCACAAATAGTGTTTTATTATTTCCAATGACAATAACATAGAAAAATAATTGTACATAATGTTTTTAAACATGGACAATTCAAACAAAACAAAGTTCTTCTTCTGAGGGTATCTCTAATTCTAAGTTTCAGTCTTTCTCTCTCTCTCTCTCTCTCTCTAACAAACATTGCTGCTCTTTTCATGAGAAGTCTTTGCCTGGCAATTAATTTCTACAATCTGAGTTGTTAACAGGCATTCTGTTTTCACACAAAATGTATCAGAGTTCTTGTCAGTTTATTTCCTGCAGGTGAACAAAATAGAACATGGTGTCCTAAAACTAATCTCCTGTTGACAGCTCTGCAAATGAGCTTGTGCTGCATCTCAGTGTTAACCACAAGTTCAAAATAGCTTTTTGAAATCATATCAACAATATGATTATATACATTGGCAAACAAAAGGATCTCAGTTTCACATACAGAGTAATATATATTTTTACAACCATAGATAAGCAAGGAAGAAGAAAAGACAGAAACAGCAAGTGAAGGCTGGGGGATAGCGAGAGGTGGAGAACCGCAAGACTGTCAGAGTGATCAGTTTCTAGGTCTCACAAGAAAATTTTATTGTGCAATCTGAAGAGACAAGAGACAAAAAAGGAGAAGATAGAACAGATCCTTGCATTTAACTCTTTTTAACAAATGGGACAGGGTCTTATTCAACCCTGTCACATAACCCTTAATAGAATATTGGCAGACATTAATACGAATTATCCAGAGATTACAATGATTATGATGGGAGATATTAATGCCAAAATTGAGCCCTTACAAGAACTTAAGTCCCATAATTGGACCATACATGATACACTACAAATTCCACTGAGAAATTTGAAGGATGGGATGGTAACGGAGGGGAGAGTTGATAACAACTGCAGTAGAAATTTTATGAGGATACTTAGTGGGAGGACCAGTGGTGACAGGGAAGGTCATATCACTTACCCCACTGCATATGGGTGTAGTGTTATTGATGTAGCTTTTATTGATATGTGTTCCTTCTCCAAAGTTAAATATTTATTATAGAAACTTGGGAAAGGGATCATTTCCTGATAACAATGGTTTTAAGTTGGTCCGGTAGTAAAGTTGGGGGGGGGGTATATTAGGTTGGAACTAGAAGCCACAAATCACATGTTTGTTAAAAACAGTACGGAAATTCAAAGGAACTCATTCAGACAGGAACAGGTATATAATCTTGTAGAACCTGCATTGCTGGAAATAGCAAAGACTGAAACTGTTATCTCAGGCTCGGAAGTTAAATCGTCACAAGGGATGTGCATACAATATACACACATATTAGATAATAGTCATAAATAATTTAAAGGGGAAATGGTGCTGGTGGGGGATTTAAATGTGCCGGACATAGATTGGAATACCCACACATCGGTATCACAAAAGAGCAGGGAATTCCTAGTCACACTTCAGGAAGCAGGCCTAAGTCAACTAGTGACATCACCCACAAGGGGTAACGTGGTTCTAGATCTGATATTCACAAATAGCGATAGGGTTACGGGTGTCGAAGGAGGTAATGACCCGGGCAACAGTGATCATAACATGATATGCTTGGGACTTCCGGTTCCGGTTGCCTGAGGGATGGACGCCTAAACGGTGAGCTCCTGACTGATTACAGAAGATCCAAACAAATCTAACTCCTAACTTAAACTTATCCCAGTACTGGAACCTAGAATAGATTGCTTACTATGTCGTCGAAACTAAAACATAAAGATTCCGCTTCGGACTCGTATCCTAAGTTAAAATTCCCAGCCAGAAGTACACAGGCGCAGGCCGCGCTACGGACCGAGATCTCAGACCTAATAGAATAACCCACTACCTTCACGAAGACGACGGAGGAGGATTTTACTATTACCTCGAAGACGCTTTACAGCACTTTACAACAAATCTGTGACACTCTTACTAGAATTGAGCAGAAAGCGTCGGAGGATAAGGAAAACATCTTAGAGCTGACCTGCCGAACAGAACAACTAGAGGAGACAGTGACAGAGTATACGGAGATCTCAGATGTCCACAATGCTGCTCTGAAGGATCTACACTATAGAGACTTACTTTTACAACAACAGTTGGAAGACTTAGAGAACTGAAACAGACATAACAACATAAGAATACATGGCTTACCAGAAGAAACAGAATCAGGCCCAATGCCTAAATTTATTGAAAGCTTGCTGAAGGAGCTGCTCGACTTAGATAAGGACAAAGATCTGGGCATAATCCGTGCACATCGCTCATTGGTTCCCAAGCCAAAAGACCCAAAAGCCCGCCCTCGTTCAGTAATATTGGCCTTTGTGGACTTTAGAACAAAGGAAGAAGTCATCAGGGCAGCCTGGGCAAAAAAGCAAATCCTATTTGGGGACACACGGCTTTACTTTGATCAAGATTACACACCTCAAACTTTGGTTCACCGACAAAAAGCATTTCAGGTGGTGAAAGCAATGAGACAAGCAGGTTTTTCAGCACAATTTGAATACCCAGCTAAGATAAAAGTACTTACACCTGAAGGTTGGAAAAGATTCCAAGAATTAGCAGAGGCCTGTAGCTGGACTAAGCAGCATGGTATAGTGACTCCACTAGATAGCGCAACCGATCATCGCACAGCAGTGGCGAAAATATCATGGCAAAGAAAGGGAACGAAAGGAGTCAGACCCCAGCGCTCGGATGACACTAATTTAATGTGGGACAGTGTTTGTAACAGAACATTCCCCCAGCACGGTCCAACCACTCGATCTCTAACCACGGAAGTTCTGATGGAGGATCCCTCTTCACAGTCGAACGGATGTGTAAAAATATAGAGCCACTTGGTCTGAGCAATTCATTTACCCTCTCTCTTTCACGGGTCTACAGTCCAAGCAGGATTCGAAGAACTTAGGTTCTGGACTGAGTGACCATACACGCCCTTCCCTCCCTTATTATCTGTACTTTTACCGTGCCTCTGATGGGTTAACTTTTTAATTTATGACAGATCAATGGACAAGAGGCTTTAATGTAGCAGTAGTGGTTGGTGAACAGATGCACCCACTCCCGGTTGCTTAATTAAATGAGGGAACCCATTTGGGTCAAAAATCACAGCAGTCAGTGCGTCGTCCTAAGCCTCTCCGCTACAGATTGATGTGGGCTTATTTGGAAGGGTCGTTTCGTTTTGGAACAAATTTAGATGTCATATGCTGTTCTAAACATGGTCTCAAATAAAAACAGAGTTTATTAGGAGGGGTCATATGAGAGAGGCAGAAGCCTCTCTAGGCCGGGGGGGGAATACTGGTCCACGATAGCGACCTTGCTAATTTAGATGAATGATAGATGTGTCTATGGAGGGGGAATTGGGACAAGCAAAAGGATATTGTAGGGTAACTCCTGGGCCGGAGGCCATCACATTAGACTTCCTCTTTCTCCCAGAATGTTGCCCTGATACCATGCAATCTCGATTTTGGTTATGGGGCAAGCCATTAGAGGCCCGCCATATCAAGGGCAGGAAAAGCAGGGCTTAAATAGTTGTGGGGGATGGGGTAAGGGGCAATATTGGAAGTAATTAAACTATCCCCTAGACAACACCTTTAGCCTAAAGAAAAGGCACAAAGGGGCTACAGGGCATATTAATAGCACCCTCCTCTTGGAGGGGAAGGACTAGGGGCTGAAACAATGGAATCTAGATACAGACTTACCCTGTCCATGGGTTTAGGCTGAGACCCTCCCCCAGAACCATGAAAGATTGCCCTAGGCAAGGACACGTATTGTGGCCGTTCTGAAAGTTAGAGACTACTGGTGTCAAACTGGAGGGATCCTTCCTCTCCCCCCCTCCCGTCACCTTTTGAAGGAACGATGGGGCACCCCCTGGTGCCTGGGAAGAGGTGGAGGGTTGATATGGAAGAGCTCCCCATCCCTCCCTTGGGTCTGATCAATGGCCTACCGGATCCTTCGTGGGTGGGCCCCCCCAGCAGCAACGGTTTAATTTCCTAATTAAGTTGTTGCTGGGAGTTATAGATGGATATTCTCCTCCCCCCCGGCAATGGTTCTTCAGTATTTAAATAAGTTGGTGTCAGGATATATTGGTAGATAGTCCAACAGTCACTCAGGCGACTGGAGTCATCCCAGTCGGGGAACCCACAAATTTTTACCGTGGGGCTATCCCTAATGGGGGGACCGAAATATCTTGGACTCCTACCACACTTCATAGAGTATTCCTGAGGTGTGAAGTTGGGAATAAAGATACCTTGAAGCTGTCTAAATGCCTCCTCCTTCTGTGGGAGGCTTTGTAAATATGTTAAGTTGGTTTCATAAGTTAAATATCTATGTTACTAATTTTTATATGTTTTTTGCAGGCTCCATGATACTACAATTAGGGATGGTTTTCCTTTTCTTCTTTTATATTACTTTAAATGGCAGATCTTAAATTGATTTCTTGGAATGTCCGGGGCATAAGCAGTCCGGTCAAAAGGGCTAGAATTCTGAAAGAGATACAGAGACAGGGAGTTAACAAAGCATTTCTACAGGAGACCCACTTGAACCAGGCTGAACATAGAAAACTAAGGAGAAGCTGGGTGGTCGAGGTTTATCCATCTGAATGCACTCACCAAACAAACAAGAGGGGTACAGCAATCCTGGTCAGGAGAGATACTCCTTGTACTATTTCTCAGGTGTATACAGACCCCGAGGGTAGATTTATGAAGATAGAAGGGGAGTTCAAGTTTCAAAAGTGCATCTTTCTGAATATATATGCTCCTAATGATGAACAAAAGAGGGTGACCTTTCTGACCGAAGTTTTGACTGAGACGACCCTAGACCCAGACAGGTTAATCTTTATTGGTGGAGAGTTTAATACAGTGACAGATTTAGGCCTCGACAGAATAGGTTCCCACTCTACAGGTCCTGCAAGGTCTAGTAAAGCCCTCACGAGATTATGTGCAGAACCCTCTCTGGTGGATCGTGGAGTTGCCACCCTTAGATAAAGACTACACATATTATTCCCCAAGTACAGGATGTATTCCGCATTGATCGTTGGTTGGTTTCAGCAAATGCATTACCCTCTATGTTTAGAGCAGGGATAGGGTCCATCTCAATCTCAGATCATGCTCCAGTCACACTGGAGATGTCTCTGGCCCAAAACCTCCAGAATCCATTTGGCGTCTAAATGTCAGTTTATTGAACCTTACAGAGTTCAAACAACATACAATGATCAATAAAGGAATATTTAGAGATAAACGGAGAGAAGACACAGAGGCAGGAGTTAGATGGGACGCTTTAAAATGTTTATAAGGAATAGTGATTGCTTACGCATCAAAACACAAGAAAGCACAGATCAAAGAACGCATAGAACTAGAAGCAAAGATATCCCAGTTAGAAAGGGCCCATAAAGATACTTTAGACCAGAAATGCGAGGAAGAATTACTTAGGACCCGAATCAAACTAAATAAGACTCTAGACCTTCAGACGGAAAGACTTTTAGCCTACGCTAGACAAAGGTTCTATGAACATGGAAACAAAGTGGGGAAAATTCTAGCCTGGCAGTTGCGAAAAGAGAGAACCTCTAGGGCAGTCCCTAAGCTTAAAGCACTAGAGACAAATAATATAACCTGGTCCTCCCCTTTAATTACTACTCAATTTCAGAAATTTTACTCCACCCTCTATAGCAAAGACAAAAACATAAATCACGAGAGGGAGACCATCTCATTCCTTAATAAACTCCAGTTCCCCACCCTCTCAGAGATACAAAGGAAAGATCTAGAAGCCCCCATATCTGCAGCAGAAGTAACTCAAAAAATTAAAAATCTTAAGAATGGGAAAGCCCCAGGGATGGATGGCTAAGTGTCGGAATTCTATAAAACTTTCTTAGACCCACTTCTACTGGTCTTACTGGACACATATAACGAGTTGTGGAGGGGAGAGGGGGCAGCCCCTAGATCTTGGAACCTGGCCCAGATCTCTGTGATTTTGAAACCAGACAAGGATCTGGAAGACTGTAAATCCTACCGACCAATCTCACTTTTGCCAGTGGATCTAAAAATCTTCACTTGGATCTTAGCCAATCGGCTCCAGAAAGTAATAGGCTGTTTAGTGCATAAGGATCAGACCGGCTTTATCTCAGGAAGATTTCTTCAAGATAACATTCGTCGCCTGTTGAACGTGATCTCAGCACATAAAAATACTAAACAACTTCAATTAGCTATTAGTATGGATGCTGAGAAAACGTTTGACAGGGTAGACTGGGTGTTTCTGGGTGAAACCCTAAAGAGATTTGGCCTGGGGGAGGAGTTTGTCAATGTTATCAACAATTTATACAAGGCCCCGGAGGCTAGAGTTAAGGTCAATGGACATCTCTCAGAGAGATTTCCCCTCATGAGGGATACAAGACAGGGCTGCCTCCTCTCTCCACTCCTTTTCGCCTTGTCACTTGAACCTCTTGCTATAGAAATCAGATCTAACCCCTTGATTCAAGGTGTAGAAGTGGAGGGCCACACCCAAAAAATTGCATTGTATGCAGATGATTCTCTCTTATTTTTGTCACACCCAGAAACCTCAGTCCCTGCCCTAATTCACTCCCTGGAGGAATATGGCACATTAGCAGGTTATAAAATTAACCTTCAAAAATCTGAAACATTGATCCTAAGTGGGTCCCCCTCAGAGGCCTTTAAAGAATCCTTCCCCTTTGCGTGGGCCAAAAGAAATACAGTTAAATACTTAGGCATACACATTTCAATTGACCTTTCCCTCTTATATAAAAACAACTATGTCAAACTATTTCAGACCCTACAGGCTGACATAGCCAGGTGGCGACTACTTCCCCTGTCACTGTACGGTAGATCACAAACTCTCAAAATGAATGCCCTACCTAGGCTTCTGTTTTTATTCCAAACCCTTCCAATTCAACTCACTAGACAATTCTGGGCTAACTTACAAAAAGAGGTCCAAGACTTTATTTGGAACAGGAGAAACCAAGGTTGGCCAGGAAGTTATCACAAACCCCTAGGGACAGGGGAGGCTTGGCTCTCCCAAACTTCTGTTATTATTTTCTGGCAGCTCAAGGTGCACAGATGTGCTCCTGGATAAAATGCTGGGTTGATTCCGGATGGTATCACCTAGAGGAAGCCGCAGTCCGAAAATGGGCCCTGTGGGCGGTTCCTACTGGCAATATGCCTGCACCCATGATCAGAGAGATCACCAACCCATGGATCCTCCACTCGCTTTGGATTCTTAAGAAGTTGAGAAGGGTCACTGGCACCCCAGAGGGACCTGGTCCGCTTTCCTTAATAAGATTTGAAGCCTCATTTATTCCCCCGAGAGGAGACCCAGGATATCAATATTGGGCTGCACATCGACTCTCCACTTTCTCCCAATGTGTTGAGAGGACCAATTGTCACTTTTACCCATTTAAGAGACACATTTCACCTCCGCCGTGAGGACCATTTTAGATATTTACAAGTCTGACACTTTATCACCTCCGAAAACAGGCTACAGAAAATAATTAGAGGAAAGACCCCCTTAGAAGAGTTTTTCTACTGTAATAGCATGATCAAAGATATCCCACACCCTCTCGCACAGCTGTATGATATCTTAATTAATCTAAACAATCCAGGCTTAGAAATCATTAAACAGAGATGGGAAACAGAACTAGGGATCTCGATCCCACAACAAACCTGGGACAATAGACTGAACAGGGGTTGGCAGGTGACAAGCTCTCCTTCCTGGCGAGAATTTCATTGGAAGGTCCTTCTTAGATGTTTTCTTACACCCTCTAAAACAAAAAATTTTAAAGTGGGAAGTTCAGAGATCTGTGGGAGATGTGACAAGGCCAAGGGGTCCCCAACACATATATTTTGGGAATGTTCCAGAATTACCATATTCTAGAAAGAAGTACATTGGTACATGCAAAGAGTATCTGGCCTACAGATCCCTTTTAGAGGGGAGGAGATGGTGCTGGGGCTTCCCTGCTTGGTCACAGGACCTAGACGGGAAAGGCTACTACCACAGATCATGAGAGTGGCAGCATTGAAGTCGATCACATCGAGATGGCTTTCCCCTCATCCCCCAACAATAGAAGAATGGAAGGTCAGAATAAGGCAATTGGAATCCATGGAACAAATTACTTATTGTCTAAGACAGAAATGAGAGAGAGATTAGTAGCCATTTGGTCTGACAAGCCTTAGAGCCAGATTAGGGAGCCCCGGACATTCCATCAAAAGCCTCATTTATTTCTTTTTGCCTAGAAGACCTGTTTCTTTTAAACGGTAAGATCCCTTAAGGAGCCAATGCATTAAAGCTAAGCTAAAACCTGAAGGAAGTATCAGGATGCCAAAGTTGAGTTATAAATGTTATATTAGTTATCCAAATGTAAAGTCCATTTGTCAGTACAGTTCCGAACTTTGTTAACTAGACAAGTCCACCCAGATTGGAGACAACGGGCATAGCCCCCTGTCTGGGAAGTAGATAAGGGACATATCAGTCGGAGACAAGACAGAAAGAGGTGATGTAAAATAAATACGACATATGCCTTGGTAAAATATTACTAAGACTGACAGGAACTTTTTAAATTGTCTAGCACCTCCCCGATGAATTTATTGACAAAGTTGCTTTTTCATGTATGGAAATAACCCATTAAGAAAAGTCCTACCAATGGAACTATGCACTGTTATGTAAGATGACACAATGGATATTCAATAAAATATGAAGTACAAAAAAAAAAAACATGATATGCTTCAGAGTAAAAAGGACCGTAGACTCCACACACTCCAAACTGAAGGTCCTTGACTTCAGGAGGACAGACTTCACAATCATGAAGTTAGTCCAAAAAGGCTCCTGCACTCCAAGTGCAGATGAAACCACAAGTCCTTTATATTCAGTCCAAAAGTGTTTATTTCCATACAGATTTCAAGCAAAAAAAGTGTGCAGCTCCTTACAGGTCAGATGCACCCACCATCAAACTCACTCCCTAGCACTTTGACCAGAGGTATAGTCTTCCTCAGGGAGTGGAGAGCAAGGGGGCACAATTTAAAGTTGGGGGGGGGATGGCTCAGGGGTAATGTGAGGAAATTATTTTTCATGGAGAGAGTGGTGGACGCATGGAACTGCCTTTCTGGAGAGGTTGTGGGGTCTAAAACAGTGGGGGAATTCAAACATGCATGGGACAGACATAAGGCAATTATAGTGGGGGGTTGCAGGAAGTAGGCTGTTGGTTAACTAGAATCTGCAGCTTATCCAGTAGGTAGGGAAATGAGCAGACTGGGTGGGCCAAGTGGTCCTTATCTGCCATCAAAGTCTATGTTTCTATGTTTCTATGCTTCTATGTATATTTGAATCACCCTCCCTGAAATAACCAAATCTGTCCACAATCGTTGGAAGCCCCCAGTGTTAAGGAACAGAATAACATTACATTATTTTTTAGTGGCTCTGGGAGGATTTGAAAAGTGGATTTTACTAAAGTTACAATTTTACTATTTTTAATCATACCATTTATTCTATGCATTTAAAAGACTTCTTAAACTAAATAGAAAACTAAGAAACCTTATTTGGGTCACTGGTAAGTTTGACAGTGCATTGTTCATATCAAACTTAGCATAGGTTTTACCAGGATTTTCAGGTGATTAATGCTTAAAAGTAATCAGGGTTTATTAAGTCATGAAACTGTAATAAATACATTCTGGTAGTATAACTTTCTGTTCCATTTTGTAGGGGGATCCACCATCCACAGTATTAACACTCCATTGCGGACCTATAAGAGGAAAGAAAAGAGGTACTGTCAAAACATATTCATTGTTCGCAAAACACATCTAGCCACATTCACTTTTTGATGAATGGTTTGAGGTCCCATTCTATGTTTAGACCATTTGGCTGTGTACTGCTGAGATTGAAAATCCAGTAACTTTCATTGCAGTAATCTACTGAGTCTGTCCCCCTCTCTTGGATTCCTTTCTACCTGTTCTAATGCCATAAATTTGGTTCCTTCAGGCTTACTGCCATGTTTTTCCATATAGTGTTTCACTAAAGGTTTATGTATAAGGCCTGCCCTTATGTTGCTTATATGTTCTTGTATGCACTGTTTAACTGGACGTATGATTCTACCCACATACAAGAGTTTGCAAGGGCACCAGATTGAATAGATCACATAGGTACTACTACAGTTTAGAAATGTCCGAATTTCCACTTTTTCATTATATCCTTCAAGGTCTAAGATCTTTCTCTGACAGCAATATTCATATATGTTACACCTACAGTACCACACCTGTACATGCCACCAGATAGAGGTGGTAGCCACATTCTGTTTTCTTTTTTGGGGGTAGAAAGAAATCCAGGAGGTGAGGACAGACTCAATAGATTACTGCAATGTGAAAGTTACTGGATTTTCAATCTCAATAGTATACAGCCAAATGGTCTAAACATAGAATAGGACCTCAAACCATTTCTCAAAAAGTGTATGTGGCTAGATGTGTTGTGTGAACAATGAATATGTTTAACAGTACCCTTTTTCTTCCCTCTTATAGGTCTACAATGGAGTGTTAATACTGTGGTTGGTGGATCCCCCTACAAAATGGTACAGAAAGTTAGAAGGGAGTGATCACTACCTGAAAGTATTTATTCCAATTTCATGACTTAATAAACCCTGATTACTTTTAAGCATTAACTACCTGAAAATCCTGGTAAAACCTGTATAGCACATTGTTATTAACTCTTTCCTGGGGAACCCAACGTTTGATTACATTTGACTATGAATTTATTAGTCTGATAAAAATCCATAAGCTTGATATGAACAATGCACTGTTAAACTTACCAGTGACCCAAACAGTTTCTTAATTTCTATTTAGTTTAAGAAATCTTTTAAATGCATATAATAAATGGTATGATTAAAAATAGTAAAATTGTAACTTTAGTAAAATGTAGGTTCACATCTTCCCAGAGCCACTGAAAGAAAGGATGTAATTTTATTCTGTTCCTTAACTCTGGGGGCTCCCAACAATTGTGGACAGATTTGGCTATTTAAGGGAGGGTGATTCAAATATATTCCACCCCCTGAGGAAGACCAAACCCCTGGTTGAAGCGCTGGGGGATGAGTTTGAAGGTAAACACACCTGACCTGTAAGGAGCCGCATACCTGTTTTGTTTGAAACCTGTATGGAAATAAACACTTTTTGGATTGAATACAAAGGATTGTGGTTTCATCTGCACTTGGAGTGCCGGAAATATTTTGGACTAATTTAGTAGATTTGGGATTAGCAACCCCTTCATTTCTGCACCCAGCTTCTTGCTGAGCACACGGTTTTGGTAGTTTGGAATTCACAAACGTGAAGGCCTCCCTAAGAGACAACCTTAGTAACTCGACAGAAGGGAGCATTGAGGAATATTGGACAAGGTTGAAGGATGCAATAACCATGGTCACATTGCAGTGTGCCCATCAGGTTAGTAAGAACAAAAGGAGGAAAAAACTCATTATGGTTTTTCAAGGAGGTAGCAATCATGGTGAGAGAAAAGCACATAGCCTTCAGAAAGTACAAGGAGTCACAGAACGAGGCAGACAAAACAGAATACAAACAGAAACTAAAAGAGACAGGGAAAGTGATAAGAAATGCAAAGGTTCAAACAGAGGTTAGGATAGCTCAGGAAGTAAACAAGCATTTGTCAATGTCGAATGTTGGCTTGCTGGCATTGGCATTGGTAGTGCAGGAGTTAGACAGGTGCATCATAGGAATGGCAGTGAAGTATTGAACTAATGCCAACCCACCCCCACCCTGCAGAGAGTGACAAGCATTAGGGTGTTCCTTTGGGTGTTTGGTAGTGCAGTGCGGGAAAACATGTCTGGCAGGATGTGAGAAATGACAGCTGTACAGTTCATAAGGAGGTGTAAAAAAATGCCAGTGTTGAAAATGTGGCATGTAAATATACCAAATTTGCGAAGCTACTAGGGTGCGTGGGAAATATGCAATGCACGCTTGCAACACTGCCATTTTATGGGCATTCGGCACCAAATTTTCAACATAGGCATTTTAGCACCTCTGCTCATGCACAGTGTCACTGTTATTTCCTCAAAGTGTCCCAAGAAGTGATTTCGCACAGCGACCACGCTATTCTGCGCCGGAAGTGCGAAAACACATTTTGGGCAGGATATGTCAAATGACGGCTGTACTGTTCATCAAGAGGTAAGGAAAAATGGCAATGGTGAAAATCCAAACTGAAAATATCACAAATGCACGACGGTACGAGCGTGCGTGCAATCTGCCAATGCACACTCGTAACACAGTTATTTTATGGAGTATCACCACCAAATTTTCAACATAGGAATTTTAGGTCCTCTGCTCATGAACTGTGTCACTGTCATTTTCATAATCTGGCTCCAAACACTGATTTTCCACAGCAACTGGCGCTTATTGCGCTACCGGAAGTGCGGAACACATTTCGAGCAGGATGGAAAATGACAGCTGTACTGTTCACAAGGAGGTACAAAATGACAATGCTGAAAACCGCAGTAAAATATTGTGAATGTAAGGGTTATGAGCCTGCGAGCAACCGCGCAATGCACGCCTAGAAACAGGCATTTGTTGGATTTTTCCACCAAATTTGGAACTTAGGCTTTTAGAGGGCACCTCATGAACACCACTGCTGTCATTTCATTAATGGGCCCCCAAAAGGTGATTTGGCGAAACTGCGAAATCACCTTTGGAAAATTCATTGCCATGACAGTGACAGAATTCATGAGGAGGGCCCCCAAACCCCATGTTGAAAATTTGGTGTTCCCGGTCCACTGAAGATCATCCCGCCGGAGTCCGGAAGTAAGTATGGGGTGAGGGAAGGCAGGGTGAGCAGTGGGTGAGTGCGGGTGTGGGGGGAGGGCGGACCTACACTACGAGGGACGGTTTTCCTATTCTAGGGAAAAAAGAAAGAAAACATCGCAGGATAGTTTCGGCACACTGGGGTGGGCTCCCAGTGTGCCACCTAAGTGTGTTGGGGGTCAGTAGCAGATGGGGATTAGGCACCCTTGTTGGCACACAACACCGGGGTAATGCCGTCAGATTGGGCACCCCGCCAGCAAACAAAGCCGGGGAGCATAAGCCGAGGGGATTGGGCATCCCCGGTATTCCACATTTAGGGTGGGGATGCCGACGGGGAGTGGCCTCCCATCAGCACACAAACATCGGGTTTACCGCTTGTCGACTATGGCCATAATGGCGGTGAGCACGCCACAAAGGACTGCTGCATATGACGCATTGCAGCGGTATTTTGCTTTGAAGTGTTCGCTCCATTATGTATGCATGCTGTGTCGGTGCCATGCAGGCTGATTGGGGAACGAGGGACGCACCTACTGATGCGTGCCCTGCATTCGCCCAACAGCAGCCGCGTCTCCAAATCTCTACTCTCCCAATATGTTGACTGCCGCTCAAGCGCGGCAAGCCAACATAAAAAGGTAACAAAACCTTCTACAGGTACCTATGTGAAAAATGGAAGACCAAAGGAGGCATTGTTAGAATCACAAAAAAAAGGGTAACCCACAGAGCAAGATGGGGAGAAGGCAGAGGCACTCAATGAGTACTTCTGCTCATTCTTCACACAGGAAGCAGATGGTAATGGACCAACAGTAGGCATAGAGAAGTGTTTGAAGAATAGACATGGGTCCCTTCACAGAGGATAGGGTCTTGGAGGAAACAGACAAGTTAAAGGTGGATAAAGCTATGGAGCCAGACGGGATACACACAAGAATACTGAAAGAACTAGGGAGGGAACTGGCATTCCCCTTTAGCAGTGCTCTTCAACAAATCATTAAGGAGCAGGGAGGTGCCAGATGATGGAAAGAGTGCAACAGTAGACCACTCCACAAGAGTGGAAGCAAGGAACAGCCAGGTAACTACCATCTTGTTAGTCTAACATTAGTCATGGGAAAACTGATGGAGTCCCTGCTGAAGGAAAGAATCATAGCTTTTTTTAGAGCAAACTGGTCAGCTCAACAAACGTCAACATGGTTTTATTTCAGGGAGGTCCTGCCAGACAAATCTGGTTGATTTTTTCAATTGGGTCACTAAAACAGTGGATCAGGGTGCAGCAGTGGTTTACCTGGACTTCAGCAAAGCGTTTGACTCTGTTCCACACAAGAGACTAGTCAAAAAACTAGAGAACATGTGAATTGGGCCCAAGGTTACAAACTGGGTCAGAAACTGGTTACATGGAAGAACTCAGATAGTATTAGTAAATGGCACTCTTTCTGTGGAGAGGAGGGTGACTAGAGGGGTCCCACAGGGCTCAGTTCTGGGATTGATCCTCTTCAACATATTCATCAGTAAAATTGCAGATGAACTGAAGGGAAAGGTGTGCCTGTTTGCAGATGGCACCGAATCAACAACAGGGTAGACACAACAGAGGGACAACAAAGCATGGAAGTTAATCTCCGAAAACTGGAGGAGTGGTCCAAGACCTGGCAATTGACATTCAATGCCAAACAATGCAAGGTCATGCACCTGGGAAAGTGTAACCCAGGGAAACTGTACTCAATGTGAGAGGAGCAGCTGGTGGCTACCAGGCAGGAGCGAGACCTAGGGGTGATCATATCAGATGACCTCAAGGTCAGTAAACAATGTGAAAAGGCAGCGCTAAAGGCTAGTGGTATCCTGGGATGCATAGGGAGGGGCATCACAAGCAGAAGGCATGAAGTAATCATGCCCCTGTGTCAGTCCCTGGTCAGGCCTCACCTGGAGTACTGTGTCCAATTCTGGAGGCCACACCTCAGGAAGGACATAGATAGGCTTGAGATGGTACAGAGAAGAGCAACAAAGATGGTGCAGGGTTTGCATCAGAAACCGTATGAGGCAAGCTTGGATGACCTCAAATTATACTCCCTAGAACAATGCAGGAATCGTGAGGACTTGATAGAAACATTCAAATACCTTAAAGGCATGAACAGGGTGCACGTGCAGAACCTCCTTCAGGTAAAGGACTACAGCAGGACTAGAGGGCACAACCTTCGACTTAAGAGAGGAAAGTTCACAAGTAATATGAGGAAATTCTTCTTCACAGAGCATGTTATGGAACCATGGAATAGCCTGCCGGAGGGGGTGGTGGAAGCCAAGACAGTGGGGGAATTCAAGCAGGCATGGGCCAGACACTATGGGATACTCAAGCAGGCAGCTAAGTATTGGGGTAGGAAGCCAAGGGCAGACTTGATGGATCGTATGGTCCCCATCTGCAGACAACTTCCATGTTTCTGTTTCTAAAGCCTGAATTTGGACAAAGAGCTACTGTAACTGCTGACTGTAAGAAACCCTTGGTATGATAGAGAATGCATGCAGCTTAAAAAACTATATTTAAAATGGGTAGAAAGTCAATGAAGATGGGGTAACGTGGATGGTAGATGTGTGCTATATACCTTGACAAAAGAATATAAAAAGCTATTATAGATAAAATATAAAAATATCAGGAGAATTTGTAGGGAAATCTATTTATTTATTTAATAGAATTGGAATTGCAAACCTTTGAGTCAAGGACTCATTTACAAAAGCTCCTCGTCAGGGACGGAAGGCTATGCTTGTGGTTCAATGTTAAGCAGCCAGCCACTCCCCCTTCCAGTGCTACATAAGCAGTTCCTCTGAGCCTCTCTCTCTCTCAAGCACTTTTTTTTGCAGCTGGTGGTTCTGTTGTCTGTCATTTGCAGTCTACTGGGGCCTGCTCCCCCCCCCCACCTTACTGTGTTTTGGCTCTGCTTGTTTCTGCTGGACTTCTGTTGTCTGTTCTCCTGCATTTGGTTTGTATTGTTTGCCTCTGGCTGTGTGCTTCTTTGTGTTGCTTGTTCCCTGTTCTTCAGTGTTTGTGTGTCTTTTGTTTTGCTTTCTTTTGGGGGGCTTCTGTTTTTAAATTCCTTGTATTTTGCTAATCCAGAGTTCATGCTACTTGCTCCCTTTTACTCACAATGCAACTGCAATCATTATCTGTGTGTTTCAGCTCAAGCTGCTTCCCTACTGCTCTCCATGTTATGCACCTTAATTGTTTTCACCTGGTTCAGGCTCTCTCTGAAACCTAACCTATGCAGCTCAGTCCTGCTTCTAAACTCATACCACTACCTCATTGCTGCTTTTCACTGCACTGCCTAGCCAAATTGCTTCCCTATTACATTTGCACACTGCTATTATACTCTGGAGATCAGCTGAGCTACCGTTGATGCTGTAAACTAGTTTTAATATCTGCATTTGGGTCACGGCGCCTTCCCATCACTTTCTTGTTTTTCCTATTTATTTATTATTTATTTATTTATTTTAAGATTTGGACATTACCTTTGCGCAAAAGCTCTTTTACAAAGATTCTACGTCAGGTACAACAAAGTGTGAACAATTGAGAACAAGAAAACAAAGGAGGGTGGAGCCCCAGTGTAAGCAAATTACAAGGGTGAAACATTACTAACAGAGACACAAGCTATCTGATAAGTGCAGAGAAACATAACAAGGCCAAACATTGTCAGCTACACAGATAGAATTTACAACAGCCAAAGGCTAGGCACAAAGGTATAATCTTCAGTAGCCAGGGAACTAGATCCACCTATGTAGTGGAATTGATGTAGAGTTGGGGGGCTGGGGATCTGGGATGTAGGGGCTTTGTTAAAAAGGGTGTGGGAGGTAACTTGATCAGTTTCAGTTAGCCAGATGATTGTGTCTTAAGACTTGCAGGGCTGGGAATGCAATTACTGCCTACAGCAACAAGCCATGCTTCAGGAGAAGTACTGTTTAAGCTTGGCCTTAAAGGCAGGTAGGCTCGAGTTTGTCAGTAGGTGAGCTGGGATCTCATTAAGCCACAGGGGAGCATGATATGCAAACAACCGCTGCCCCAGTGTCATTTTTCAGAAGGAGACTGCTATGGATCCCTGGGAGTGGCCTCTGATCTGGTACCCAGATCTACAGGCTGGCAGCAAGCTGCTGAGGAACGGAGCCACTTTGCCTAATAGTGATTTCTTGCCCAATAGGCAGGTTTGGTATTTTGTTCTGTTGGGTAGGTTAAGCCAATTGGTCTGCTCAAAGAGGGAGCATGTGTGCATAAGTTTGTCTGTCCCAAGTGATAGCCTACACGCCTTGTTAAGGGCCATTGCAATGCATGCAAGTGCAGTATTGGAGGCGGCCTGATACACCACAAGTCTGCAGTCAATGACTGACAGAACTGAGGAGGAGACTGAGAGATGAAGGGATAATGGTGTGAGGTAATGCCTGTGCCTATAGAGCACATTGAGTTTGCATTTACTGCTTTTACCATGTAGTCGATGTGCTGCATGAAGGAAAGGGTGTTGTCGATAATAACCCCTAGGTACTTGAAACAGTGTACCTGCTCCAGTGGGGCAGCCTTGCTATTGGTGATAGTAAGGGCAGGGAAGGTTTCCTTGTGCTGGGGTCTAGAGATACTCATTGTCTTTGTCTTTTTGTGATTGAGGAGCAGTTTTTTTTACAGAACCAATCCTCCAGCCCATTGAATGAGCACTGAAGCTCTGCCTGCAGGGCCATATGCTGCTTGCTGCTGCACAGAACGACAGCAGTCATCCGCCTACAGGATGATCTTGCTCTTGCAAGCTTCAGGGAGTCTATTTATAAATAGACTAAATAGGAGTGGCCCCAATATTGACCCTTGGGGGGCCCCCCCAGTGTAATTTCCCTTGAGGGAGATATGGCTGTCCCAGTTTTGACACTTTGCCTTCTGTGGGATAAGTAGTCTCAGAACCAGTGGACCACTTCAGATGAGATCCCCAGGTTTAGTAGGTCAGTAAGAAGGATGAGGTAATTGACAGTGTCAAATGCTTTAGTGAGATCTATGAATAGAGATCCCACCAAATGGCCCTCATCCATGGCCTTGTGCATGTAGTCAGGGAACTCCACCAGGGCAGTAGCCAGGCTGTGGTTCCTGCAGAATCCATGCTGTTGCGGGCATTGGAATCCATACTTTTGGAGGTACTCAGCAACCGGGTCCACCACAATCCTCTCTAGGGCTTTAGAGAGAGGAGAGGAGAGAGGATGGAGATTGGCCTATAGTTGGCAGTGTTGGACTGATACCCACTTTTTAAAACTGGGATGACCAGGGCTAACTTCCAGGCCAGGGGACTGTAGGTGTTATAGAGGAGCTGTGGCCCCGAGCGGCATACTAACTAATGTTCAAATCCTGCTTTTGCTACTAAAATCCCCTGAGTATTTTGTCACCTTTCATTGGCTTTCTTGATGGCCTGGCTGGCTTGCCCTGCTACTCATATTTGCTGCTCCTTTGACCTCTATGCAGGTCCAACCATTTGCTTACTCTGCTTACTGACCTATGTGCAGGTCCACTCATTGCTTATGCAATTCATTTGCTCAACACTCTCTACTACCATGTGTGACCTTCGTGAGGGTCCCAGCACTCAACCCTTCATTCAGTTCCTCCTCTATTGTTTTCTGGGGCATGCCAGTCATAATCATTCCATGGGGGAGGGCCTCCCTGCAGCTGATGGTCTCACTCTGCATCTATGAAGTCGGCATCTTGAGCGTGCCTGACTTGGGGCGGGGTCCTTCTCACCTGGCCCATAGCTGGGAATGTCCTCACTCTGGGCCTGGCTTTAGCCATTCAAGACTTGACGGGAGCTCCTGGTGTAGAATTTAAGACTAGCTGTGAAGGGTGGTTACTCTGATCTGCTTTGGCTCTAGTATTCTACTAACAAGACACCTTCAATGCATTCTCCCTACAACTGCCTCTGCTTCATCTGGTTTGTTTTTAGGGTGAGTAGGCCAGGTGAGTGCCTCAGCAGTCATTGCTCTCCTTCTCTCACCTTGGTTGCTGCCGATGTTGCAGAGCACTCTTGCAACCTTCTACATTGTTCTTGTTAAAGGAATCGAGCAGCAATTTTCCTCCAAATTGGAATATTTTCCACCCCCCCTTAATTGGGTTTCTAAATTGCAGTAGCAGAACCAACACTAAACAAAACATCCCAGGCCTGGAGGGAAGGTGACATAGGCCTTGTATCCCCAGAGGTTTCCTCTTCAAGGGTTTTTTTTCCTCTTCTCCATACCTCAAATCAGAAACATTAGTTAGCCATAGGTAGTGCTACCTAGCTCCTTTAGGTAGATTACACTGTTGGATGAAGGTGCATGGTGTCCCTACTTGCCGTTCCCTCTCTCCTTAGGAGGCCCCCTCAATCTCCAGTGCAACCCATCGTACTCATGCCATTGCTAACCTGCACTTCTCATTACATTGTCAAGCTGCCTGGTGCCTAATCTACTACTATGCTTCACAGCTACTGATTGCTAACGTGCTTTCATGCTACTACTTTTCTTTTTGGGGATGCTTTCTAAGGTACCTTTAGCCAAGGGATAGATCACATCTAGGGGTGGAACCCTCTTCAAGGGTTCCTTGCCTTTGATACCCCTACAAAGTGGTAATTCCTCTGGAATAGAGAGTGCAAATTGCCAAAACCAAGTAACACAGTTGCACAAGCATTACATCATACTGGCTGCATAGGCCATTGAATAAGAAGCAATCAGAGAGAAAGATGTTAAAACATTATGGAACCTGGTCCTCTAGCTACAGAGAATATTCTAGGAGTGATAGTGAAAGTAGAAAGGGATTACTATTTTAGTTCAGTGAATGGCTTAGGAGTAAAATATAATGCAGAAATCTCTCCTCTTACTTATTTTATGATAGGTGAAAGGGAAGAATTGTTGGTGTCTGAAGAAGTTAGTTGTGTTACAATCGTAGCTCAAAAGAGAAACAAAGCACCCAGAACTGATAATGCCCTAGCTGAAATATTTCTTGCTCATCCAGCCGGATGGGTAAAAATTGATTTTGTATTTAGTTCTTCCACTTGCATGGGAGGAAGGAATTGTAGTTTCCCTGTACAAAAGGAAATATTTATGAGGCCAGCAATTATAGACCAATAACACTCTTATGTATCGGTCTCAGAGTGTTTACTAGATCTATGGTCACAGGAAAATAGTATTCTTTCCAAAGTACAAGCAGGTTTTAGATCTAAAAGAAGTACAATAAATCACATTTTCATACAATAGGCAAGAAGATGAAAATATATACCTGTTTTATAGACACTGTTGAGGCATTTGATATTGTGAATAAAAATTTGCTATGGAAAATCTTGAAAGCAAAAATTAAAAAATAATAATAATAATAGTTGACAACACCCTGCTGGAGTTTATAATTCGAATCCATTCTGATAATTCATCTAGACTAAGAATAACAAGAAATGGGACTGCATCAGATACAATCTCTATCAGGGGAAAGTGTTAAGCAAGGCTGTTTCCTAGCCCAAATATTATTTAATTTTTATATGGAAACATTAATATATGCTTCAAAAGAGAGTGACATCCATCCCCCAAAAGTAAAATGAGAAGCCATACAAATGCTAGTTTATGCAGATAATGCAGTATTGATCTCTCAAACTCCTATTGGTCTTAAACATGCAATTATGGTAGTCAAACATATTGTAAGTTAACAAAGTTGGACCTAAAACTCAGTTTCAGTTTATTTTATATACTGGAAAGGTTTGTGAGCAAAATTGCCTGGTTTCACAAGCATCCAGTCAAACACAGACATCAGGTACACTACAGGTTATATGAGAAGTGCAATAAAGACAGGATATAAGTTATAATTTAAAGGGTTACAAAGGGTAATCAAACAGCTATAGATACAGTAACAAACAAAGTAGACAGTGGTGGGACATTGAGAAGGAGGACTGGGAGCATTTACAAATCTGAGAACTCGACTGGTGAATCTTTAGGTTGTACTTGAAGGAAGCCAGTGAGGGACATTGTACTAGGGAGGGGAACAGGCTATGGAACAGTTTCACACCCTTGTAAGATAGTTTTAGTTACCTACAGTATGGCATCCTAGATAATCTTTATTTCTTGGATTCAAACACTCTATAGAACAACAGAACTGATTCCTCACATCAGTGGGTACACAAGGAACACCCTTGTTGCTAAACAAGGTGTCTGGCAAGGATGCCCACTTCAGTCAATCAATCAATCAGTCAATCAATCAATGTTTATTGGAAGGCAAATTAAGAGCAAGAGTTCTCTTTTACAATTGTGTACAGTACAACAAAGTACAGACAGTTGCATCACATAAATTACAGATGTTAAGGTTCACCTAAATTAAAGACATTGAGTATCTGTTATAGTAAGTACTCGGTGATGGATAGATTTCAACCATAGCAGTCACACCAGCAGTGCAGCAGTCTATTTAAGCAAACCTTTAATTGGTTGAGTGGAATAATGGTAGTTAATATTTTTTGAATGATCTCTCATGTGCATGGGACCGCCATTGCCAGAGTGCATTCCCCAGATTTTGTTCGAAATCTTGGCATTACATTATTTGACAATTTGGCTGATCTGAGTTTGCAAATGTTCAATGATCTTGGATTTAGCTTGCTCAGTAGGTAGGATGAGATTGTCTTTGTTATGACTCTATATGCAAAGATGTACCAATGCAGCTGTTGCCACACAGATAGATCCAGCCCACAGCTTCATATAAGTAGCAGTGGGGGTATTCCATCGCAGGCCTGATATAAATCTCAAGGCACTATGACAGAGTGTGTCAAGCGTTCCTAGGAGCATTTCTGAGGCATTTCTATATATGCATTCCCCATAATCCAGTTCAGATCAGAATAATGAGTTGATCAGGGTCTTTCTAAATGGAAGGCTAAAATATACCTGGTTTCTAAAGAAGAAAACGAACAGACCTTTCAGTTTGTTTGACAGGTTTTGAACGTGTGAGCTAAATGTTAGCTGCTCATTCAGGTAAATACCCAGGTATTTGTAAGTAGTTACTCTAGAAATTACTTTCTCCTCCATGGATTTTAGTGAAAATTGGGTGGAGTGAGTCTATGCCCTTCTTGCAGAACAGAAGCCATTGCGTTTTCTTTACATTGAGCAATAGTCTTAGCTACATTAGAATTTTCTGAATGTTATAGAAATTGCCTTGGATTGCATTCATTGCAGTGTTGATGTCTTTATTGTGTGTGTATAGGATAGTGTCATCTTCATACGGAAATAACTTCATATCTTCAGAGGTGTACATATGTACTTCACTGATGTAGATCAAAAATAAAGGGAGCCTTAGGACTGACCCTTGGGGTACCCCTTTGTTGGTATAGGCCAGATCAGTGCAGTGATCACCTGCTCTAATACACTGCTGTCTGGGGTATAGGTGCAACAACTCCTATGTATTATGTATAGAGGCTAAATAATAGAATGTACATCCATCGACTCCACACCAAGAAGTGAAATAATAACATTAAATATGCTGCACATTGCATTATATAAGCACAGGTACATAGGAGTTGTTGCAATATAAGATAGAAATGAAATGAGAACGGTGCTGGTATACTGATTCATAGAAATAATCGAAATGTCTGTGTCTTTTGTGTTTGTTCATATTTATACTAGTTGTTTGCTGAAGTTTACACTGGAAGCACTTTATATCACTGAAGCATGCAATATAAGTATTGATGTTGCTAAATGAATTTAAGGGTTAAATCATGAGACAGAAGTGGCTATATAAGCTTGTGAACTACAGAGGGCACTACCTTTGAAAAAGTCAGAGTATCTGGTGAAACATTAGATCATTTCCTGCTGCTCCCCCACTTGGGTGGCCACTGTTGTATTTGCACTGCTGCACTATGCACTTTGAAAAATAAAAGTCAGACGAAAGCCTGAAAGAAAACGACTGGCTCAGCAAGACTGTTTTTTCACTCTACTTAAGAGCAGAGGTGAGTGCCATGACTTGGTTTCTGCAGTTCAGTACTTTGTCACTGGAGCACCATGCCTCCCTTGAGTGGCTGTGGCTTCTGAAAAAAGCTACGCTCGTCATGTTGTGCCCCTTCCTAAAGCCTGACTGGTACTCGGTTGATACATTAAATGTAGTAATGTATGAGTTTAGTTGTTCATGTACTAGTTTCTTGAGTATTTTGATTATGGGGGAAGAGTATAGATATACAGTAGGCCTATACCACACGGAGACAGAGAGGCCCCCCACTTGGTCCACTCGTACATTTTTGCCATTGATCCTGTGTTATGATATATTGACTATAGCATGGACTATACGGGACTGACACTTCACCCACTGGTACCCCCCCTTAAGGTCAAGGCATATACAGATGGTTTATGTCAGATTAAACAGCATGAAGATTCTGTAATGCTCATCCAGCACATTTGTTTTAGTAATTTTCATGTATATTTGGGGCAAATATGAATTACAATAAAAGTAAAGAAATACATATTGGCCCCACCACCGCTCTGACTCAAGTCACATCTATTGCAGGAATTCCAATTGTAGATTCTCCTGCAGAACTGGAAGAATTTGATTTCTGTGGCTACCAACAAATTGATAGTTTGGTAAGGGAGAACATTATTTAAAAAGAAGAGTCTGGCTGTTAAAGACCGTATCGATCCTTTTATTTTTACATCTTAGTCATGTTTCCCCCCTCACCATAGGCTAGAAACAAGATCATACAGTCTATTTTTCAGGGCATCTGAGAAAGTCACCTCAATCCCTTCAAGAGAAACAAACTTACGGCTGGGTCAAAGCTGCAAGTGTGAACATGGTAAAGCCAACTGTTTATTCCATTTCATATTCCTTAAGAAACATAGTATCTGTGGGCAGAAAAGGACTGCTTGGCCCATTCAGTCTGCCTGTGTGTTCCCTGCCTATTCTACCTGCATAGACACTATCTGGTCTCCGGTGACCCTTCCCCACCCTGTCTCTGTGCTAATATACCCCTATGTTTATCCCATACGTGCTTGAAGCCCTCCACCATTCTAGCATCCTCAACTTCAGCTGACCATCTTTTCCATGTGTCTACCACCCTTTCAGTGAATAAATATTTCCCCACTTCCCCCCTAAATGTCCCCTCCCTCCAGCTTCATTGCATGCCCCCTAGTCCTGGAGCTCATCTTATTTGGAAAATGCTTGTCTCCTGCACCATGTCCACCCCTCTGAGGTACAGTACTTGTAGGTCTCAATCGTATCTCCTCTTGCTCTTCTCCCCTCCAGGGTGTACATTTCTTTAAGTGTCTGGCCCTTTGGAACTTGCTTCCAAGATCCTTGAGGGAGGCCCTGTTGCTGGAGGCATTCAAGCGGGGGGGGGGATGTCTGATGGCACATCTGTTCAGAGAAGCATTTGAGACCCAATTATACTTTAAGATTTGTACTGCTGAATTGTTATTTTATTGAGATTTTATTTTATAGAATTTTGTCATGATCTGTCGTGATCTGCAGCTAACAATTGTTTATTGCTATTTGCTTCTTATTGCACCGCCACCTACAGTGGCGTGAAAAAGTATTGGCCCCCTTCCTGATTTTCTCTATTATTGCATATTTGTCACACTGGATGTTTTCAGGTCTTTAGAGAAAATGTAATATTAGATAAAGGGAACCTGAGTGAACAAATAACACTTGTTTTTTTTTTTAATTTCACTTATTTAATGAAAAAAAGTTAACCAACACCAACTGGCACTGTGTGAAAAAGTAATTGCCCCCTTACACTTAATAACTGGTTATGCCACATTTAGCTGCAATGACTGCAACCAAACACTTCCTATAATTCAATATCAGTCTTTCACATCGCTGTGGAGGAATTTTAACCCACTCTTCCTCGCAGAACTGCTTTAATTCAGTAACATTTGGTAGGTTTTCGAGCATGAACTGCTCGTTTCAGGTCCTGCCACAGCATCTCTATTAGGTTTCAGTCTGGACTTTGACTAGACCACTCCAAAACTTTAATTTTACTTCTTTTTAGCCATTCTGATGTGGACTTGCTTTTGTGTTTTGGATCATTGTCTTGCTGCATGACCCAACTACGCTTCAGCTTCAGCTGACGGAAGGATGACTGGACATTCTCCTTAAGAATTTTCTGGTACAGAGCAGAATTCATGGTTCCTTTAATTATGGCAAGTCATCAGGTCCTTAGGCAGCAAAGCATCCCCATACCATCACACTACCACCACCATGTTTGACTGTTGGTATGGTGTTCTTACTGTGGAATGCTGTGTTTGCTTTACTTGAGACATTATGGGATCCATGTTGTCCAAAAGTTCCACTTTGGACTCATCTGTCCATAGAACATTTTCCCAAAAGGCTTGTGGATCATCCAGGTGCTTCTTGGCAAATGAGAGACGAGCATTTATGCTCTTCTTGGTTAGCAGTGGTTTCCATGCTTGCTACTCACATGAAGCCCATTTTTGCCCAGTCTCTTTCTGATTGTGGAGTCATGAACACTGACCTTAGCTGAGGCAAGAGTAGCCTGCAGTTCTTTGGATGTTGTTTTAGGATCCTTTGAGACTTCTTGGATGATTTTACACTGTGCCCTTGGAGTAATTTTGTAGGCCGCCCTCCTGGAAGGTTCACTACTGTTCCAAGTGTTCTCCATTTGGAGATTATGGCTCTCACTGTGGTTCAATGGAGTCCCAGAGCCTTAGAAATATCTTTGTAACCCTTTCCAGACTGATAGAGGGCAACAAATTTTTTCTGATCTTTTCAGGAACTTCCTTTGATCATGGCATAATGTGCTTGTTGAATCTTTGTGCTGGCAACGTGACTCTGATGGTAAGGGCCAAAATAAGTGAGGTTTATATTAAGCAGGGCTGGCTGTAATCAAGCCTGGCTGTGTTCAATCAACAGACTCTAATTATCCCTTTAATTGGGTTGATTTAACTAGGGGCAATTACTTTTCACACAGTGCCAGTTGTTGGTTAACTTTTTTCATTAAATAAATGAAATAAGTAAAAAAAAAAAGTGTTATTTGTTCACTCAGGTTCCCTTTATCTAATATTATATTTTGTCTAAAGACCTGAAAACATCCAGTGTGACAAATATGCAATAATAGAGAAAATCAGGAAGGGGGCAAATACTTTTTCACGCCACTGTATTTGTACAGTGCCCAGAGCCTCCGGGATTGGGTACTTAAGAAATAAAGTTTTACTTGCTTACATGTTGAGACCACTCAGTCTCTCCTCATAGTGCAACCCCTGCACCATTTTATTTGCCCTCCTCTGGACTGTTTCCACTCTATGTCCTTTCTGAGGTGACGTCTCCAAAACTGGACACAGTACTCCAGGTGGGGATGTACCAGAAGATGATACAATGGAGGCAGCACCTCCCTCCTCCTGCTGGTGATGCTCCTCCCTATGTACATCAGCATCCCATTAGCCCTTCACATGGTCTTGTCACACTGAGCTGCTACCTTGAGGTTCTTTCATATAACGACACCAAGGTCTCTTTCCTGACTAGTGACTGCTAATACCTCGACCCATCCTATACTCAGCACAGGGGTTGCTATGCCCTAAGGTACGATTTTGCACTTTTCATCATTGAACCATGATTGAAATCGGATGCAAAAAATCAAAATGGCTGACCGATTTGTACTCTACTCTGGAGAAATCTGGACTTACCTTTTTTAGAGAGTATGTGGCAAAAAAAATTTCAATAAGTCTCAAATACAAAACCTATGTTCCAAAAAAATCATGACTCAAGCAAAGAAGTCAGACCTGGACATTATTATAAATCTCAAGATTGCTCCTTGATTAAGACAGCATGATGTCAATTTTCGCTACAGGGATTATTTGGATGTACTAACCAGTATAAAACAGAGACAGCTATTTACTAAGTTTAGAATGGAACAATTCCCCAGTCAAGGTACTGGTTGCCAGATACAAAAGGGATAGTGAACATGGTTCTGTTCACTGTGTCTGTACTGACACAACAGTGGAAGACATTTTCCATGTCATTTTTGTGTGCCCATGGTGCAATGTGGCTAGAGAGAACTGGCTGAACCCATTGATACTTGGCATTGCAACCTCAAATCAAAATCTTTTATTAAATACATTTTTTACCACAAGTGATGAACACATAATATATAACATGATAAGGTATTTGGAAGTAATCACAAAAATAAGAATGAAACATGTGAGTCCCAATTAAATTTATTAAATTAGTCATATGAGAAAGTTGCTTGAATACCTGAAATATGGTTGTGATTTACAATACAAGCACACATTGTTTTTAATATGTCTTAGTACTATGGACAATAGTCCAAGAATTAAAAACGTTTTTTTATAATATTTGTATTTATTAATGTTTAACATATGCACAATGATAAAATGTTATATGTTTTTATATTTTTGTAATGGTTCTTTGATCGAACAATAAAATTAATTCATTCATTTATTGAACCACAACTGCCATGTCTTTGAGCACTCCTCAGGTTTCCCTAGTTCTTTATGCGTTTCCTCTACCTCCTCCTGAGTTTCCACCCTATTGCAGATTTTGGTGTCATCTGCAAAAGGCATACCTTCCACTCTAGTTTTTCTGCACTGTCCCTATGATGACACTGAAGGGGATTGCTTCCAGAACCAACTCCTGTGGTACCCTGCTGGTCACTTTCCTGTCCTTGGAGTGTGTCTTGTTAAGCACCACCCTCTGTCTCCTAACCTTTAACCAGTTTCAAACACAATTTACCAGTTTGGACCCCACTCCTAAGCTGGTCAACTTCCTAATCAGCCTTCTGTGAGGTAGTGTTGAAGGACTTGCTGAAGTCCAGATAGGCTATGTCCACTGTTCTCCCCTAGCCTATTTCCCTGGTCACCCAGACTAAGAAATGTATCAGATTAATTTGGCATGCCCTTCCCCTCAGAAATCCTTGCTGCCTGTGGTCCTGCAGTCCACTAGATTCATTTCAGTATAGTTTCTGCCACTTTCCCCATCACTGAAGTTAATCTGACTGGTCTGTAATTGCTACAGCAGCTTCCTCACTGCTGCTTCCATGTTTATGTAGCAGGAGCATGTCAATACTTCTCCAGTCCTCTGGAACCACTTTTGTGTCCAGTGAGCTGTTGAACAAGGCAGTCAGTTAGGCAACTAGGACTTCCCTGAGCTCTTTCACTGCTCTGGGGTGTATTCCATCTGGTCCCATAGCCTTATCCACCTTCAGGACTGCAAGTCCTTTTGTGGCTTTTTTCTCTGAAAATGGACTTGTGTCCATGCCTCTTTTTCCTTTTATTTCTTGTTCTCCCTGGTGGCCTGTCCCCTCCTCCCTCCCCTGTGAACACTGAGGAAAAGCTCCTGTTTAAAATGCCAGCTTTGTCTTGCTCCCCTTCTGCAGAGTCTCCCCTTCTGCCCTGTAATCCTCACTATGCCTCCCTTTGCTGTTCTCTTCTCGTGTACGTAACTGAAAAAATTGTTATCCCCTTTAGACACCCCTCTACCATTCCTTGCCTTTGTCTGTGCCTTTGCTCCCATAACTGCCTTACCAGCTTCTTTTTGCCTGGCTTAGTACACCTTCCTGTCCTCCTCTCTCTGTGTTTCTTTGTACCTCTTGAATGCCACACTTTTTTCTTTCGCCAGCTTTGCACTTCTTTGGAGAACCCTGACGGTCTCCTTTTCCTTCTGCTTTTGCTTATGTCTTTCATGCAGAGGTTTGTTGCCCTAATAATACCCTCCTTTATTGTTCCCCACAGTGCCTCAGCCCTTTGTTGGCCTCCCCCCCCCCGAGGCATTTTCTAAGGCAGTCTTCCATTTCTTTAAAATCTACCCTTCTGAAGTCCTGGACCCTTATCCTTTATGTGGTTCACCTCTACTCCTTTCCTTTTGCCTCTCACACACCCCTCTCCCTTCACCCTTACTTCTACTCCCTCCTACACACACCCTATTCCTCCATTGGTACATCTCAGGCATGACAAAGTGCATGATGGTTATAATATGCTATTTGAACAAACCTATATAAGATGTTAATTTGATGTATATTTGATTAATTTTATTCTGATGACCTGTTACACTACACTGTACCCAAAACTATGTATCTCCCAATGTTGTATACTTTCCCATGTAATGTAATGTGTCATCAATGTAACTGGAACATTTTGTTCCCTGGGTTGCCACTGAAAAAGGGACTTGGTTGTATCAGTTGGCCAACCCAGTCATTACAATTCAAATAAATGAATAAATACATTGTTGAATCACACTGCACAGTGACCGCTTGTACCTAGGGGGCTTCCCAATGTGATGGCTGCAATGCTGGCCCTGTTTGTTAGCACTAGATCCAACACTGCCCTGTCCCTAGTATGTTTTTTTACTAGTTGCCTGAGAAAAGCTCCCTGTAAGGAATCAATGATGGCTAGCAGCACCCCCCATGCTAATGATGGCCTGCCCTAATGGTCTCTCACTGTAGCACTGGAAAACATAGACAGAGTATGGTTCCCCTTAATCAAAAAGAGGTTAGGTCCCCTTATACCCAGAAGGAGACAGGTGCTTAACGCTCCCTGGTCCAAACAAAAACCCCTTCATACCTGACTATATTAGATACTCCCTGTGTAAGGGTAGACAATAGAAACTATCTCCATACATGGTATCCTTTCTCCAGGAAACAGCTTTACAGCTCCATCATGCATACCAACTTTATGTCTCCTACATGTTTTGATCTGTGTCCTTCAGGTAAAGATATATTGGTCCTAAATCCACTCTCTTATACCAGAATTCAACTACACATGTGGGGTATCATGTGGCTGTATAGCTAGGGGAGAATAGGTGTTTGTGACTTTCAGACTAAAAACAAATCGAGGAATGCTACTGCCCTAGGGGCAAATGACTCTCCAAGTTTTGGAGTCCCAAGATAATTTTTTATTTACTTGCCCCTTTTCAGTAGAGTTTTGGTAGTTATTCGCCCAAGCATTTTCAGAAGAAGTTTGGCAGATCTTAGCCTGAGCATTGGAGGAACCCTTATTTGCAGCTGCAGCACATATGCACTAGGTGTATATTCACAGGAGCGGGACAAATATAACACTAACAATTTGCACATAGTGTTTGTAGCTTGCAAATATTACCTCTGACGGGTGCAATGTGCTCTTTTTCTCCGACAAAAATTATATGTCTCAACATAGATTGTCACCAATATTACAATCTGTCTGCATAGAATTTATCATGGTCAGAAAAACCACTTACATCATTGGGTGGTTACAATGTTGTGGAAAAACTGAACACAGATGACACTCACTTTTTGAGGAATGGAACACAGGTATATTTGGGGTCTAATATACTTTTTATATACATTTTCCTATGTTTGTTTTATTTCCTAGGTTGTTACACAAGTATTACGCTTAACATTGTATAAACCTGCTCTTTGAAAAGCTAGCTATGCTGCATGTGGTCTGTAATTGATGTGTTTGTTTTGATTTGTATAACATTTTGATTTTCAGTAAAATAACCCCACTCTTCTTCGATAAGTGTGATGGGATTTTTAACTTTCACCAAGACCTTGGTTTAACATCGCATCTTAGTTTATGTTTATTTATTGCCAAGTTTAGTTTATTATTATTTTGGAAGACACCTTAGAGCCAAGGCTCTTTTACAAAGGTTCCACTTCAGGGAAGCAATGCAGAACATAGTGAGGACAATAACAAGTACAGTGGTTTCAAACAGCCATAGGCTTTTTCGAGCTTTGTCGGGTACATTAAAGCTTTCATATGGAATTACTGTAATATGTGCAATGATTCACAATATGTATGTTAAGTTACAGTAATTTGTGTATATTATTCAAGAACATATGTACAGTAAAAAAAAACACAGCTGTAATACAGCTGTAATATGGTTCACTAGAATAAATTAGTAACTGCTAGGAGAGGTTGTTTCCTTAACAGTGCATCTCCCTCCTCATACTGCACTACTGTGTCAGTTGTAGATAAGACAATGTAAACAAAGTTGCTCACAGTGCTTTCGTAGTAAATAATTTTTTTTATATATTATTGTAAATGTTAATTTATTATTTAAAAAAAATGAGCTGTATCAGCTGATATGATTGGTCAGTAAAAAAATACTCTCCCAGAGTGGATTTGGATGGGCAGCAGTAAGTCACTGTGGCAGGAGTGGGAAGGTTGTGGCTCCTTAACTACTTTTGTTGTGTGGCTTGTGGCAACTTCTTTATACGTCTTTGATTGGTGTGTCCACAATATCTTTGCCAGAATCTCACGGTCCTACACAAATAACTGTCTGACTCACTGCTATCTGGTGCAGGCCCCAAAACATTTGTTATATAATATTTCTTACTTAAAGTGGAACACTTGTGTACGAAGAAAGGTGACAATATTGTTGCCAAGGAAAATCTATTCCAAATAAACTATTGGGCAAACCTGCAACTCTTTTAGGGCCAGCAACACAACATATTTGGTTCCCCCCCCCTCTGCAGCTGCAGCCATCTATTGTCTACATCTCTAGCACAGGAGATGACGTCAGAGAAGGGGAATAAAGAGGTACAATACAATGCTGCTAGTAATCCCTAATGACGTTTTCCCGATCCCTATGACTCTTAGTGTCATTTTTAATAACCTGTGCTGATGGTATTTCAGGCACCAGCACTCCTGCGAACTTACAGATTTGTAATGCACTGTTTCTTGAAAATACATTTTGTACTATTTTAAGAAATGTTTCATAGTGCTAGTGCCACTAGTTTACAAAACATTTGTGGTTTGATTGCTTTGCATAATGTTTTATGACATTCCCATTTAGTGAATGATTTTGTACCTGTAATGTTTGCAAAATTTCATACTGCTACTACTAAGCTAAATAATTTTTATAGATTAGATTAAATAATTTGTTTATTAAGCACCCGTTTCTGAAGACTCTGGGTGCTTCACAAACCTATAGCAATAAAATAAAACACATTATTAAGCCATCAATACACAAATAATTCAACTAAAAGCATAATTAAAATATCTATCTATCTATAATCAATTTATCATTCAGCAGTTACTCATAAAAGGTCAACTAGAATAAATATGTTTTGAGGCTCTTCTTAAAGGCTTCCACCAAGGGAACACCCCCCTCAGATAATCAAGCAGGGAGTTCCACAGGGTGGGCACTGCCACCGAGAATGCCCTGTTTCCAGAATGCTGCAACCTCACCCTGGGAACTCCGAGGAGGCCTCCCCCAGCAGAACGAAGTGCCCGGGGTGGACAGTAGGGGACAAGGAAATCTTGCAGATAGGCTGTTCCCCATTCATGCAGGATTTTGTAGGTCAGAAGTCCTACTTTGAAGACAATTCTCCACCTGACAGGCAGCCAGTGGAGTCCATAGAGGACAGGCGTGATATGCTCAGATCATTTCACCCCCCATCAATAATCTTGCTGCTGTGTTCTGCACCTGTTGAAGTCTGTGAAGGTTGCCTCCAGATAACCCTAGGTACAGGGCATTACAGTAATCCAACCTGGAGGTAATGAAGGGATGTACTAGTGTGGTCAGGTCTCAGGCGGGATCAGGGATCAGATTCGGATGATATTCCTGAGGTGATAGAAGCCACTCCTGATGACAGACAGCACCTGGGCATCCAGGGTCAAACCATCATCAGGGATCATGCCAAAATCCTTCACCTGTCTAGAGGGGCAAGAGGAATGCCCCCCAGCACTAGACCAGGGGGTGGCTCCACACACCCTCCTTCATCCCGATGACCTGGATCCACAACCAGCACCTCAGTCTTGTCTGGGTTAAGTTTAAGCCAGTTTTGAGACATCCACGACTGGATCTCCTTGAGGCAGCTGTTAAACATGGAGACTGAACCCTGACTCTCAGGTGCACAGGACAGATACAGTGGGTTATCATCTGCATAACAGTGAAAACCCAGCCCTTACCGCCTGATGATGTCTCCCAATGGCAGCATATACACCATGAACAACAAAGGTGACAAGACCAAACCCTGTGGAACTCCACAGCACAGAGGCTTTGGGGCAGATGAGGTGAGCCCCATCATCACCCTTTGTACTCTGTCTGTTAGGTATGACCTGAACCAGTTGATGATGTTTGTTACCAGACAGGTCACACCAAAACCACAGGCAGTCAAGCAACACCTTGTGGTTCACAGTGTCAAACACTGCAGAGAGGTCAAGGTGGACCAAGATGGTACAGTCTTTTCTATCCCTCACCTTAAGGAGGTCATTCAGCACCCTTACCAGGGTGGTCTCCATGCTATGCCTCACCTGGAAACCATGCCTCGCCTGGAAACTGGACCAAAATGGCTCACAAGAAAAGGAAGAGATGAGATGTCTCACAAGCTGAATGGCCATTACTTTTTCAATAACCTTCCCTAAAAATAGAAAGTTCGAAACTGGCCTGTAGTTGATAAGGCAGTCCAGGTCCAAGGAAGGATTTTTCAAAAGGGGTCTAACCAAGGCCTCTTTCAAAGCCCATGGAAATACCCCACTCCCTCAAGGAACTCCAGATGATTTCAGCAATCACAGGTCCCACCAGGTCCAAACATCCAGCCACAAGTCGGGTTGGTCCTGGATGAAGATCACATTGGGTAGGTCGCAGCTCCGAGATTATGGCAGTGCCATTTTACATATTTGTTTGCAATGATGCGATTTTGTATAATTTGTTGTGCTGGCACTGCTTTGTGTAATGTGAGGTAGTTGGGTCTAGTGGAGATAGCACCAGCTGGAGAACTGGGGGATCGCAGGTTGAAACTTCAGCAGGGCCAAATAGTCACTGTGTGACCTTGAGCAAGTCACATATTATCTCATTGTTCCAGTCAGTCCGGCTATAACAAACTCTAGTCATAGCCAATACAGCAGAGAATTGATATGAGTAAATGTTCATGAAATCAGGAATTAGCATATTGTTTTGTTGTTAAAGGTTCTATTTAAAATTTGTCATATTACATGTAAGATGGCATAGAGTATCATATATGAAAGAGACATTAGCAATCTGATACTAATGTGACACATCCTCAGAATACGAGGAGGCTCATAAAGTTGCAACTGGCAATAAAGGTAATGAAAAGTATAACGTCAGACCTGGTATTAAATGCCCACAAGGCATATTTTCAACAGCTGGTTAGTAGATGAAAGTATTATCTGGAAGGAAATCTGGAACTGGAAGGAAAAATATGTCTCTTTGCAGATGACACAAAGATTTGCAACAGGGTTGATACACAAGATGGAGTGGAAAGGATGAGAACGGACTTGGCAAGGTTGAAGGAATGGTCAAATGTATGGCAGCTCAGATTCAATGCAAAGAAGTACAAGGTAATGCACATGGGAAACAAAAACCCAGGTGAAGCGTACACAATGGGGGTGAGATAATGACAACAGTAAAAATATAAAGGGACCTGGGGTAATTATATCAGATGACCCAGGTGGGCAAGCAATGTGAGAAGGCAGTAAGGAAGGCTGGGGGATACTGGGATGCATAGGAAGAGGCATCAATAGTAGAAAACAGGAAGTTGTTATCCCTCTGTACAGACAGTTGGTGAGACCCCATCTGGAGTACTGTGTGCAGTTCTGGAGACCCCATCTCCACAAAGACATAGACAGAGTGGAGGCTGTCCAGAGGAGGGCAACCAAAATGGTGCGGGGTCTGCAGCAGAAGACATACGAAGAAAGACTAAAGGAGCTTAATATGTATACTCTTAAGGAAAGAAGGGAGAGAGGGGACATGATAGAAACTTTCAAGTACCTCAAGGGAATTAACAAAGTCCAAGAGGGTAGCATCTTCAGAAAAAGAGATGTGCAAGAACAAGGGGCACAATTTGAAGATAGAGGGACGGCTCAGGGTAATGTGAGGAAGTATTTTTCACTGAGAGAGGGTTGTGGATGCATGGAACAGCCTCCCTGAGGAGGTTGTGGAGTCAAGAACAGTGGGGACTTCAAGAATGCATGGGACAGGCATAAGACAGTCCTAGTGGCGGGTAAGAGGAAGTAAGCTGTTGGTTAACTAGGATCTGCAGCTTATCTGTTAGGTAGGAAAATGAGCAGACTAGGTGGGCCAAGAGGTCCTTATCTGCCGTCAAATTCTATGTTTCTATGTTTCTATGTTATTAAAAAAAGTTTTACATATAAACCACAATATCAGTAAATATAAATCTATATTGAAGTCCATTTTGCATGCAAACATACGAAATTGCCAGCAGAAAAGGGCCCACAGGTCTATCAAGTCCGCCCAATTGTGCAGCTCTTAGTTTCATATCACTATAGCTGCTCCACCCAAACCCCTCCCTTCTTCTTTTTGTGTTTTTGTCTGTAGTAACCCTGCCCTTGACTCTATCCCAACCCCACTTAAAGCTATCCACTGTTGTTTGAGTGACTAACTCCTCTGGCAGTGCATTCCAACCTGACACCACTCTCTCTCTGTGAAGTAGTGCCTCCTCATCTCCTTCCTAAACCTTCCCCCTTCCAACTTCAGACTGTGCTGCCTAGTGACCTATCCTCTCTTTAAGTGGAAAAATCCTCCTTCCCTGACTTTGTTTATGCATTTCAAGTACTTAAAGGTCTCTATCATGTCCCCTCTTATCCTTCTGTCTTCCAGCGACTACTTGTTGAGCTCCTTCAACCTTTCCTCATATGGCAACTCCTCTAGTCCCAAGATCATTTTTGTAGCCCTACGCTGCACCCCCTCCAGTAATCTCATATTCTTTTTGAGGTATGGACACCAGTACTATATGCAGTACTCCAAGTGTGGCCTTACCAGTGATCTATACAATGGCAGGATGACCTCCTCCTTTCGAGAGGTGATCCATCTGGCAATGCACCCCAGCATCCTATTTGCCTCCTGCTGCTGCCCTCCTACACTGTGCTGATACCTTTACGTCCCCTATGACTATTACTCCCAGGTCCCTTTCCTCCTCTGAAGCCATTACCTGCACTCCCCAGCCTGTAGCTGTTCCTGAGATTTCTGGCTCCAAGGTGCATGACCTTGCACTTCTTAGCATTAAACCCCAGCTGCCACTCCCTAGACCAGTGTTTGAGTTTAGCTAGATCCTCTCTGAGTGCCTGCATCGCTTCCTCATTGTTTGCTTTTGCTCAAGTCTTAGTGTCATCCGCGAACCGGCAGATCTTACTCTTGAACCCCTTTGCAATGTCTGCAATGAAGACATTAAACAAAACAGGGCTCAGCACTGAACCCTGCAGTACTCCACTTGTTACTGGCCGTGGCTTGGATGTCTCCCCCCTTACAACTACCCTCTGTTGTCTGCCCTGCAGCCAGCTCTCAACCCACCCCACCAGGTCTTCCCCCAACCCCATGTCCCTCAGATTGCTCATTAACCTCCCGTGTGGCACAGAGTTGAAAGCCTTACTGAAATCCAGATACAGAACACCCACAGCGTGGCCTTCATCAACCACCCTAGTGACCCAGTCGAAGAAGTCAATCAGCTTGGTTTGGCAAGATCTTCCCATTACAAACCCATGCTGTCTCTCATCCTGCAGTCCATTTCTATCAATAAAGGTTGTCAATCTCTCCTTCAGAATGGTCTCCATCAACTTCCCACTATGGAAGTCAAGCTCACCAGTCTGTAGTTACCCGGTTGGTCCTTGGATCCACTGTTGTGAAGGGGCACCACGTGAGCCATCCTCCAGTCCCTGGCTACATTCCCCTTCTCCAAGGAGGTGTTGAATAGTCCATCAGAGGGCCTGCCAACAACTCTGCCAGTTCCTTCAGGACCCTTGGGTGTACACCATCCAGTCCTGGTGCCTTGTCCACCTGCAAGCCTTTGAGGCCCTTCAGAACTCTGTCCTCTTGGATGACCTCATCTGTTATCTCTGATCCCCCTCCACCCTTACCCCCTTTCCCCTGCAGTATTAGGCCATCCCTTTCTTTTGTGAACATCGAGCAGAAATACTCATTGAGTGCCTTTGCCTGATCTTCCCCTTATTCAGCCCATCCTCCCTCTTTCTCTCTCTTGATTCTAACAATGTCATCCCTACAACTCCTCTTCACCCTTATGTATTTAAAGAACCCCTTTTCCCCCTCTCTGACCCCCAAGTCAGCTTCAGCTCCTTTGCTGCCTTGGCTGCCCTGACTGACCTGGTCACCTTCCTAGATGCCTTTGAGAACACTGCTCTATCCTCCTCACACCCAGATGTTTTGAACTTAATGAAAGCCAATCTTTTTTACCTGACTTTCCCCTCCACCTCCTTTCTGAGCCAGCTAGGTTTTTTTGACCTGGACTGCTTACTCTGAGATTTGGCACATATGTTCATGGCCTCATTTATCCTCTTCCTAATGATTGCCCACTTCTGTTCAGCATCCATCCCTGGGTTAATTTCAGCTAAATAACCCTGTAGGATGATGCTCATTCTGGCAAAATCTGCCTTCCTGAAATCCAACGCTCTTGTCCTGGTCTTACCCGATTCCCTCCCTGTGTTGAGGAGGAACCACACTGAGCGGTGGTCACTTCCTGCTAGAGGGTTCTGTACTACCACTTCCTGGACTTGGTCTCCATTTGTTAGCACCAAGTCCAGTACGTTCCCCTCCCTAGTAGGATCCATCACCCCTTGCACTAGGTAACTGTCTTGGATAGCCTCCAGCAGCACCTGTTCCCTGGTGTGTACTGTAGTTACTGTCTGCCAGTCAACCCCAGGCAGGTCGAAGTATCCCACCATAATTGCATTCCCTTTGTCACTGACATTCCTGATTTGCTTCTCCAGCTCCCTATCCACCTCCTTGCTCTGAGAGTTTAGCCTGTACACCACCCCCATCCTGAGCTTCTTACCTTTAGGGCTTTGGAGCAATATCCATATGGCTTCAGGCCTCCCCTCACCCCCTTCCTCCCTGATACACAGTATCCCATATCTGACGTAAATAGCCACCCCTCTCCCCCCTCCCAGTCCCTGTGGAACACCTTGCATCCCAGGATCGTGAGATCCCAGTCATGGTATTGGGCAGCCTAGGTGTCTGAGATGGCGGCAATATCTACCTCCCCCTCTGCCATCATTGTCTGGAACTTTGCCATCTTGTTTGCACATGTTGGGGGTGAAGCACTGAGGATATAAAATATTTAGGTGTTCCTCCATATATATTCTTTCTCTTGAGAGGCATTTTCTCTAGCACTGTGGATCTAATGAACTCTGTGATACAAAATACAAATGACAGGCATGTATTCTAAAAACAATAAAAAGCAGGACATTAATATATCAGATGCTCATTTAGTCATAATCATACAGTGGTAGCCATAGAAAAGTTTCTCAGTACCGAGGTATACCTAGAAGTTTCTCAATACTGAGGTATACCTAGGTATACTGAGGCAGAATGAGGTGGAATCGCATTACAGTCAATGCAAATTGTAACTTGAGTGCCTCAGTGGTACCTCAAGGTACCTCGAGGTAGGCAACTTTTAGATAACTACCACTGTAGTACAATAAAGAAACACTTCTATTGCAAAGTATGCCTGCCATCTTTATATACAGGAAATAAAGATTGTCTATAGAAATCTTACAGAAATTGCACAAGTTCAAAGCAATCCTTCACACCTAGGCTACAGTGAGGCCCCAAGGTATAGATCCATTGTAGCTGAGCATCTGATATAAAAATGCCCTACATTTTATCTAATGTTTTAGAATAGATTCCTGATATTTGGAATTATTGTACTGTAGAGTTCATTGGTTCCACAATCCTAAAGAAAATGTCTCTCTAGAGATGTGATATATAAATGAATACCTATCCATTTTATATCCTCATTGCTTCACTCCACATCCAAAAAATGGATTCCTATTTGATTTATATTTCCTGATATTGTAGTTTATATGTAAAGCTTTTTTTATAATTACATGCACTAACCAACTGTGAAAATATGCATTGTGGGTAGTTTATACCAGGTTTGATATTTAAGCAATAAGGCACGACAGGGTGTGTGTTATCGTGTAATAACGTCATTCCTGGGGTGGGTTGAAGCATGAGGCGAAGCTGAGTGCTTCCACCACCCCAGGAGTGACGTTATTACATGATAACACACCTCCCTGGAGTGCCTTATTGCTATTATACAATGGCTCGTTGTCATACAAAATTAAAATAAAAAAATAATTTTAAGGAATCCAAATGGTCATCATCCATAGCCAAAAGATCATCATCCATAGCATCCAAAAGCAATACAGTGATGTTATTGTGTAATAACATCACTGTCTCAGGCACACATTGACCAATCAGAGTCCAGGAAATTTTCTTGCCATTGTATAATATACATTTCATTACCTTAATTGCCAGTTGTAATTTTATAAGTGCCTCCAAATATTCTGAGGATGCATCATATTCGTTGTTTTACATTTTTTATTTGTACACATCACTGGATAATATTATAATCAGTTACAATAGTGCTACAAATATAGCATAAAGAAAAAACAGCGATATCCGAATGGCGTACCACAGACAGTGACAGGGATTAAACAGTGCTGTGTAGTAAGTGCTTCCCAGGTCACTGTCCATAGTACTAGGAAGAAGACAAGGGCTGGGAAAATGAAAATGGCAGATGAGCTGCTCCTGTGGCAGAGATGACTGAGACATGGAGCTGTTTGGTCACAATGGTGGTGGAGATCAGCGTTTTAATCCTGGCATTCAAAATTTTGTTTTTCTCCCGTAATCCATCTCCAACTTGTAGTTGATTATTTTAGTTAAGGGGGTGTGTGAGGAGGCAGAGCCCCCATTAAAATAAGTGTTTGGACTGGTAGCAGTCATCAATGTGCTTTGTGACCACTACCAGTGGCACTGCCTTTAATTGTGGCATTTGTTCCTGCCACTGTTCTGCACAGTGCTGTATGGAAGGTGCTGTTATTGACAGCGTTGTTCATACATGTGCTGTTCAGACTTAGTGCCAGATAATATTAGGGCATTTCTGCATTAAGTTACTAACTCTGATAAAACTCTGGCTGGGGCGGTGTTTGTAGCCTGACCAAGGCATGCAATTTAATTGATCATGGTTTATTAAAGGAACAATGCATGACAGGTGTGTGTCGTGCTGGGATAACGCCACGCCTGGGGGGGTTGGGCACGAGGCCGCAGGCCGAGTGCGCCTAATGCCCAGGCGTGGCGTTATCCCAAATGACACACACTATGGAGTGCATTATTCCTATTATACAATGGCTCATTGTTATATAGAATAAAAAAAATAATTTTAAAGATGTTTTTGTGTGGAAAAATATTTTTGGTTTTTTAAGAGCAGATGAAACAATCAAGCTCAATGGGCTCAATGGGCTCAAGCTCATCTGCAGGTTCACAGTGAGGCTGATTATAGACCTGTGGTGACGTGCTGGGATAACGCCATGGGTCCAGCCCCAAACTGACCAATCAAAGTCCAAGATTCATTCTTGTAATTGTATAATATTATGTAAATTGAAAGCTACTGATCTCTCTGTAAGTGCAGTATTGTGGGTGAATGATTACTTACCTAATCGTAAACAATTTGTACGTGTTGGGTTACAGGATTCACAAATGGCTTTAACTGAGTGTGGAGTGCCGCAGGGGTCCATTTTGGGACCCCTGTTATTTTCCCTATTTGTTAATCAATTGCCTGCTCAGTGTGGATCCTGTAACTCAATAATGTATGAGGATGACTTAATGCTTTACTGTCAGGCCAAATCTTTGGAAGATTTGACTAGTGCTCTTGAAGCTAATTTTAGGAATACGTTGCATGGTTTTTAAATAACTCCTGGATCTTAAATTCTAAAAAACAAAATCTATGATCTTTGGGACACCACTTATGCTGAAAGATAACCCTTATTTACGGCTTTATGGTTGGGCATTCTGTATAAATTCCTGTCTTATTTTTCTTTAGAAACTAGGAAATCTATTGCTGTTGACTCACTGCTGCCATACTTTGATTATGTTTGTTATTTGTTTCAGAATGTAAATGTTACAGAGTATAATGCTTTGACTATAGCCTATAATAATATTTGTAGGTTTATTCTTTCAGTTCCATTCAAAACTCATCATTGTACTTTGTATTTACAGTTGGGTTGGTTGTCACCTAGGGATAGAATTACTTATTTCTCTGGTTGTATGCTTTATAAGCTTTTGTTTTTTTTTGGACTTTCCTCTGGCTGATATGGTTGTTTTTAGTTTGTCTCTTCTAAATTTGAGATCTGCTTCTGGTATCCTATTGAATTTACCAGCTTATAACAATCAGAATGGGTTGCGGTCCTTTTTTGTCACAGTCCCATCCCTTTGGAATGCATTGCCTGTTATTCTTTGTCAAGTTTCATCTTTTTGTGGTTTTAAATATAAATTTAAGTTATTCTTGTTACAGCAGTTTGAGTGTGATTCTTAATGTGACTTTTTTAGTGATGTCATTGATGTTGATTGTTCTATGTCCTGGGTCAGACCTAAAAAAGGACTTGTACAGTGCCCCAACAGGGTTAACAAATTGATAAATAAAAGTTATTAAAAATTACACTGACAGTCATAGGGATCAGGAAAATGTCATTAGGGATTATTGGCAGCATTATATTTTACCTCTTTATTCCATTTGTCTGTTGTACTTTTTATGCTATTGATGTAGAAAATGGATGCCTGCATCTGCAAAAGTAGGGGGAACTAAATGTATTCTGTTTCTGGCCTAAAAGAGTTGCAGGTTTGTCCAATAGCTTATTTGGAATAGATTTCCCTTGACAACAATATTGTTACCCTTCTTTGTACATGAGGGTCCCCTTTAAAAAAAAAACAGGGTATATGGACCACCCAATGGCCCAGTGGTACTGCATCCCATTGCTGTGCTGGTTACTATGGTTTGGGAGCAAATTCTTGGAGCTACACTGGGGGCCAGCCATGGCTGAGATAGTTAGCTGCCACTTGGCAGTACATCTGAGCCATGAAGGATTGGTGGTGGGTTCCAGTTTCATAGTGACACCTGCAGGAGGGACCAGGGAGATCATTCCCCTACAGGATACTGTGTGTGTGTGTGTGTGTGTGTGCCACAATAGTTAACTACTGCCCACACCAAGGAGAGGCAGGAGGGACACAAGGAAGAAAACTTGGGATGAAAAGTCATGCACCATGCACTATATGAATGATGGTCACAGGCACATTTTGTCCCTATACCACGTGAATCCTCACTGGCTGTAATGGTGGAGGAATGGCAGAGGGGGCTGGTAAGTTGCCAACAGAAGACCTGAAGCAAGGACCAGGTGATAGTTCAGAGATCAAACAGCTATTTAAAAAAGAACAGGTGTACAGGAAACACAGGCAAATCACTGAGGTGCATAACAGGACTGTTGATTTACAGCCCTACATGAATAACTGACTATTATCTGGCACAGCAAAAAAAAAGACTACTTTTGTATTAAAGGGGCGCATTCGTGCCCCTATATAGGGTTCAGTCTTCACTTCTAACTGAAACATTTGGACTTTAATAACTTTGTAACTGTTCAACAAATACATATAGTAATTTGCATGCACCATCAGGCAACAAAGATCCCTTGATGTAGCAAGTTTTGTTCCAGTTGGATGTACAGGTGCAGAGATACGGATTGCCAAAAAATGTGAAAATGACCACTTTTGGTGAAATTCTTTGTCATGCCACTGCACAAACATTGTGGAATTGTGGTCTGAAGTGTGTAGGGTATATTGGTCTTGCATCACAAATGTGCCTTTTGAAGGTTTGGTGAAAAAATATTAATCTGTTCCAAAGTTATTAAATTTTAAAGTTTACCATTATTTCCCATGTGGAGACTAGTCAATATAGCACTTGTTATACAGTGCAGTACAAAACTGTGCATGCAGCATAGTGTGTCTTAAAACTGGGAACAGACTAATGAGTGCAACACGATACAGCTGCAAGAGATTACATAAGCACACCAAGCCACAACAATAAATTCGGACACAAAACACAACCAAGCAAATATACAATGTACATCCTGTACAGCATTTATTGGCATGAAAAACAAATCACAAACTGAAGGAAATGAAGCACATAATCCAAATGCGACACACAATACCATCCAGTCGCTATGAAAGAAACAAATCGGACCATTCAAAACAGGTCTCTTACAAAGATATCGTTCATAAAAAATATTCATTCCTCCATCAGTTACAGTTACATAAAAGTCACAGAAATTGAATGTAGAAAACATAAATAACAGTCACACCTGTAACTGAAAATTATATGTGATACCTCACAGAAAATCCATGAGATCGATTAGCATAGTCCTCCACAACAGCCCTAATACATTTACCTGTGTTCTTATACTTCTTTTTTGGTACAGAAACATCTCTTCCAGACACAAGCTGTTCAATAACCATGGGGTTCACTCGCTGCTCTGCCTTCAAACAGTTGATAAATTTCCACATGTATGGATGAGTTGCTCCGACAAAATGATTAAACTTCCGGTGCTAGGCCTCAACAGCATTAATAGTCCGAGGCAAATCATACTGAGCTGCTTCACAACAATTCCAAAAATCCACTGCAAACAGTGGTCATCTCTGCCCCACCGCCCCAGAGGATGTCCCACCCAAGTGTCCTCAATTAGTCTAATAGGGGAGCCATCAGCTCAGCAACAGCGACCCTCGCATGGTAAGCTTTAAGGTAAACATAACACAGGACACCAGGCACTCAAAGATAAAGGTGCTAGATTTCAAAAAGTCCGACTTCCAAAAAATGAGGAACAACATAAGTAGCCAGTTAATGGAAATAGAGGTTGAGGAGGTGGAGTTCATGCAGGGGAGACTCAAGAGAGCAATAAAGACTGCCACAGATCAATGTGCCAGATGGTTCAGCAAAGCAAAAAGAAATCCTCTATGGTTTTCCAAGGAATTGGCTACCACAGTCAAAGAAAAAAAAAGGTGTACAGCATATACCAGGAAACAAAAACTGAGAAAGACTGCGAGTGGTACAAGGAAAAAATGAAAGAGTCAAACAAACAAATTAGAAAGGCAAAAGCCAAGACAGAGGAAAAGATAACAGAAGGCCAAAGAGAGGAGACAAATCATTTTTTAGATACATTAGGGAACATAGGAAGACAAAAGGGGGATAGTAAAGATTGCTACTGAAGAAGAGAAATGCACCATACATGACCCAGAGAAAGCCAAGATTCTCAACAAATACTTTGGCTCAGTGTTTGCCAAAGTGGAACCAGGGGATGGCCCAGCCTTGAGAAAACACAACACCCCAGGACCAGGGGTAGACACAAGTCCCTTTACAGAAGCCAAACTATGAGAGGTGCTAAATAAACTAAAAGCAGACAAAGCCATGGGACCAGATGAGATGCACCCCAGAATCCTTAAGGAACTGGGGGCAGAATTAGCAGCCCCTCTGGCACTTCTATTCATAAAATCCTTGAAGAGCAGTGTGGTATATGAAGACTGGAAAAAGGCAATAGTGGTTCCACTTCACAAATCAGGCAGTTGCAAATAGGCTAGTAATTACAGACCAGTGAGCCTCACGTTTATAGTAGGGAAACTAATGGAGACACTACTCAAAAAATGCATCATAGCATTCCTTGAAACTAGCGGCCGACAAGACCCCAAACAGCATGCTTTCACAGCAGGTACTGTAGGTCATGCCAAACAAATCTGCATGAGTTTTTTGACTACGCTACAAAAATAGTGGACAACGGTGGGGCAGTGGATGTGGTCTACCTAGACTTTAGTAAGGCCTTCAACTCGGTTCCACACAGAAGGCTGGCAAAGAAGCTTGACCACACGGTGGTTGGTCCAGAAGTAGTCAGATGGGTACAAAACTGGTCACAAGGCAGAACCCAGAGGGTACAGGTTAATGGAGAGCAATAGATGGAAGGCAGGGTGCCCCAGGGCTCAGTGCTAGGGCTTGTGCTCTTCAACATTTTTATAGCAGACATCACTGATGGACTGGAAGGGAAGGTGTGTCTATTTGCAGATGACACCAAGATATGTAGCAGGGTGGACACCCCTGAAGGAGTGAGCAAGATGGAAGCTGGCCTCAAGAAACTCGAAGAATGGTCTGGAGTGTGACAGCTGAGATTTAATGCCAAAAAGTGCAAGATCATGCACATAGGAAAGAAAATCCAAGAAAGGAGTATTACCTAGGAGGCGAAAGACTGGCAGCCTCAAACGAGGAACGAGATCTGGGAATCATAATCTCAGATGACTTGAAGGTAAGTAAGCAGTGTGAGAAGGCAATAATGAAGGCCAACAGAATGCTGAACTGCATTGGGAGGGGAATCACAAGCAGGAAGAGAAAGGTGATACTACCACTGTATAGATCGCTGGTCAGGCCTCACCTGGAATATGGAGTCCAATTCTGGAGGCCTCACCTCAGGAAAGACTTAGGGAACTGAATATGTACTCCCTGGAGCAGAGAAGAGAGAGAGGGGACAAGATTGAAACATTCAAGTACATAAAAGGCATTAACAAGGTACAGGCACAGGAACTTTTTCACTTCAGGAAGAGCTCCAGGACCAGGGGACATGACCTCAGGCTGCAAGGAGGGAGGTTCTCTACATACATCAGGAAGTTTTTATTCACAGAAAGAGTGGTGGATGCTTGGAACAGCCTGTCCCAAGAGGTTGTGGGGGACAACACTGTGGGGGATTCAGGAATGCATGGGATAGACGCAAGGGAGCCCTGACTACAAAGGGCAACTACAGTGTCATAATTGGTCTAAAACAAATGGGCAGACTAGATGGACCTAGCGGTCTCCTTCTGCTGTCAACTTCCATGTTTCTATGTTTCTATCATTCTCCTTAAAAAAATCCCAGAACTTGAGCTCCTGAAACACATCAACAACATCCTAAGGTGGCACAAATGCGAGAGCTGGCAGAAACCTAATATGCACAGCGAAGTCCTCATCTGATGTATACAGGTGGCACAAATCCGGAATCTGATGCACTTTCCGCCAGACCGCCTGGCACTGGTGGAAAAATCATCCCCTTAACTGAACACCCTGAAACACAGAGAACAAAGACATTAAAGCAGCCTGATCAAAATCATTCAGAACCGATTAAGGACTCAGATTTGGAGACAAGCGTTTCAGTTCACTATAAACAGAGGAATACGAAACCGCAGAGCAGGAAGTCATCAAAATAAACACTAAAGGAACTAGAGATGAGAACTGAATACCATGTATAGTATAGAGCTGAGAAAACAGAGGTGGGCAACTTTTAAAAGTCCTGTCACAAAACCAGTGGGCACAATGCTGCATGTAGTCCAAATTCTGTGCTGTACAGAATATAAGAAATCTCTCCTCATTGCAGCCGCTATCAAACAACAGAAAAGGCTTCCCTGTCTCTGTCACAGTGTACTCAGGAGGGATAACCAGGGAACTCACATTTCCAGGGCATGATTCTCAAAAGGGATGCACCCAGCGCATCCAAGATGCACCGGTGCAACCCCGACTTGCACCATAGAGCAATTCTGGATGGAGTCCAATGTACTGGTGCAACCCTGAAGCTCCTACACATCACAGATGTGCTGCGTACTGCCCATAATCATATGCAGCGCATCTGGAGCGGCTGTGAAGGGGGCGTGCCCATGCATATGGAGTGCAGCCCCATTCACAGCCCAACTTGGAGGCTCATCCCCGGGGCAAGTCTGGGGATGTGCTTCCCAAACATGTCTACTTCAAGTAAACTTAAGTGGGTGGCCACCCACAGGCAGGCTCCATACTGCAGACAGCAGCACGGCTGCCTGTCCACCCTGGCAGTCCAGCCCCCACACCCTGCCTGTACAGTGATCCAGTCGGAGACAGCCCCGTAGGGTCCCCTGGTGATACAGTGGTCCCCCCTCCCTACCCTTAGCACCGAACCCATGCCCATAGGTACTGTCATGTGCTCTGGTGGTATAGTGGTCCCCCCATCCCTGTCATTAGCACCAAACCCATGTCCATATGCACCATCATGTGCCCTGGTGGTATAGTAGTCCCCCCCTCCATTCCCATAGCACTGAACCCATGGAAATATTTACCATTAAGATCCCTGGTGGTATAGTGGAACCCACCCCCATCCCCACCCTGAACACCATTGTGGATATTGATGGTCTTAATAATCCTGGTGGTCCAGTGGTCCCCCCACCCCAGCCCACACCTCCATCCCAATGTATGAAGAAGGCAGGCGGGAGAAGCACAACCCACCTGCACACTGCCACGGCTGCCTGCTATGTGTGCTGTCCATGAATGACAGCATATTGTACGACTGTAAGCACATTGGTAGACCTTGTCAACCAATGGGCTTGCAGCATGCACTGTATGCTGTTATTCGCAGCTTTGGAGGTGTGCGGTGGTGTGCTGCCTCGTCGTTCTCTGGTACACGCCAGAATGGGGGTGCAGGCTGGAGTGGGGGTGCCTGAGTGGGTGGGAGACCACTGGACCACCAGGATTATTAAGACCATCAAGATCCACAATGCAGTCATGGTGGGGATGGGGGGGTTCCACTATACTGGCAGGGATCTTAATGGTAAATATTTCCATGGGTTCGATGCTACGGGCATGGAGGGAGGACCACTATACCACCAGGGCACATAACTGTGCATATGGATGTGGGTTCGGTGCTACAGGCAGGGAGGGGGGACCACTATACCACCAGGTCACATGACAGTGCATATGGACGTGGGTTCAGTGCTACAGGCATGGAGGGGAGACCACTATACCACCAGGCCAGGGTATTGGGATGTGGCTGTACTGACAGCCCTGGAGGGAGCCTGGAGCAATCCACTGGGTGCATCCCTGCAGTACTCATGCAAATGGGGCCATAATGACATGCAAATGGCCCCATTGTGCCTTGCATGCCTAATGGCCCCATTTGCATGTTGTTGGCTCTGAATGGTGATTTTGGGTGCAGCGCATTGTGAGATGTGCTGCCCCATTGGTTTCCCAGCTGATGAGAGGGTTGTGCCAGCGCATCCAGGGCTGGGTGTAACTGTGATATTCACAGAGGGGATGTGCTGGAGGGGCATTCCCTGGGGCATCTTCTATGAATACCATAGTTGGCTCTCAGCACAGCTCATCTGCGCCAAGGCAGCCAAGTTGCACCGAGTGCAACTCCTTTGAGAATCCTGCCCCCCAGGCTCAGGGGGAGGTCTAGAAGCAGACCTGGGAGCTCTCTGTAAAATCCAGTTCAGTAAAGGAATAGACAGCAGCTTGCTACCCACAGAATGAGACACACCAGCAGTGCACCCAACCACAATCTGATAACTTGTCTCAGTAGTAGTAGCAGCTTTCTTCTTCATGGTAGCCAATACCTCCTTGACAGACACAGTCCCAGCATCAGCTACACAGCAATAGTCCCTGATACTCTTCACCACAACTTCCCCACATATATGTAGCCTGGCATGACACCTGCACCTATCATAATCCAAGCATTTCTAGAAACTTTCCTCCTTCCACACCCACTCTCTTCTGAAGAGGAAGTCATCATGTAACAGGAGCATGCCACCCTTCTGACTTTTAATAAACTGAAGAGGCATTTTCACCATGAGCAACAATAACTGAAAATACATGAAACCACAGACACCCAACTACCACAGCAGCACAAACATCCCAATTGAAACCACAAAATTCCTGAGCCACTACACTTGGAATAACTGCAGGAATCTAACACAGCTGCCATTCATAATATACACAAACCACTCTTAGCAGTCACAACACCCCAGGAACAGACATGCTACACATAAACAACTGCAGCACAGCAACACCTGCAAAATGGAGAATGACTGCAAAAAACCCCAAGAAAACAATGCAATAAGTTTCTCACTAATATTCTGTAGGGGGCTACACTCCTGCACCCCTCGCAAACTAATTATAAGCACCTCCATGTCGGGGCAAAGCTATGGAGCAGGAGAAATACACCGGTCTCAGCACAAACATGACTTGCAAATAACACTTCAGCTCACACAGCAGCAGGATTGAAGTTGCACAGCAGGGCTGCAGCAACATCAAAGACACTGTGCTACTGGACACCTGCAGCAGCACTAAAAATACTACCACGTTGTAATACAGTACAAGCTGTCACGGTGCACACTCTTAATGACGTGTGAGAATGCTGATGCTACAGTGTCCATGCTATTTTTATTTTATTTATTTTTTGTTGACTGGGTAAGTGCACTATACAAATCCTGCCTATTTTCAGGCACAACCTGGGGAAGGGGGATACAGATGAATGCCAACTGACCTTGAACCAGATTAAGCTGTTGGTGGTATTTTTAGTGAATGGGGTAATTTGGCCAGGGCACTGGGGAAATTCCCCTACTCTTGGACAGTAGAGGGACAGGCTGTCTGCAAGATGGCCACTCGGAGTGAGTTGCTGGAGGGAGAGGACGTCTGCACAGTGGGAGCCCTTGCCTCATCTCCCACTGTGGGTGTGCTAGAGGCAAAATGAGCAGATGTTGTAGAATGCGATTCTGAAGATGAATTCCATGAAGCTCCTATTTCCACGGAGGAAATGGAGCTCACTGCTGGTAAACTCACGAGTGATAAGCCCTTGCAAAAAGGCGCTGCATGTAAAACCTCAGGAGATTTGAATTTTCAACTACAGGGTCAGCTAACCGCGGAGTCGGTAAAGCAGCAACATACAGACGTGCCCTGTCATTAGGGCTGAGATTTCTGTCAGCAGCTCAGCTGAGGAGAAGCCTTCTACATGTCCTGCGGGGCTCGGTGAGTCAACACATTCCTATCCTGTCTCTGTTCCTGAGCTTGAGTCTGACAGACTTGAACAACAGGCTGGCAGTGAAATCGTTCGGCTGAACGAGTGCCTAAAGCCTGAGTCTTTAAAAGGAAATGTGGTACCTGAGACTGAGAACTTAGAGAGGCAACATGAGAGTTTTTTGGCTCCTATCTCTCCTGATTTCACTTTAAAAACTAACGCTCCACTGAGCAAAGTGCCAGGTTTTGTCTTCAAGCAACTGGCTAAGGAAGAGCCAGTAGTTTCTCCTGCAATTATTTACCAAACCACAATGGAGCCCCAGTCAGGTGTTACAGAGTTTTCTTTCACAGACACACATCGAAATAAAGGGGGCAATAAGGGTTCTACACAGTTACTTCATAATCTTTCTAAATCTGGAACTGAGAATGCTTCTGCTAACTTAATTGTTTCTCCTAACTTAACTGTGGGGCCCTGAATGCCAGGAAAGGCCTTGGTAGGGGTGGGCTGGAAGCAAGCTCCCTCAGGTACTTGGTTACTTGACCCTGAAAATGATTTGGATTTAAAATTTTCTCGAAACTCCCCTACATGGAAACCAGACTCAAATGCTAAACTAAGTACAGAAGCTGGGTCCAAGCATAAAGAAGTAAGCCCCCATCCCTCTCTTGCACCTCTAGAACCACAAGTTCTGCAGGAAACAGCTTCTGATGGACCTTCAAAACTACCCGCCCAAGTTAGTCCACCAAGTTTGGAGGCCTCTAAGCCACCTCATCAAAAACCTCTGATGTCTGAACTTTTTTCCACCGCCAAAAGTGAAGCTGCTTCACGGAGGAACGCTGTATGAATTCGGTACAAAGGAGGGTTGGAATCCAGACCAGATATATACTATGTTGGGAAAACTTTGCTTAAAGACTGTCTTCATTTTTCTCCCAAAGATGTTTTTGTGTTTATAAATATTTCAGGCGAAGACAATTTTGATGTCAGTTTTAGAACATCATATGCTTTAGACCTCTTTTGGGAAAGATATGGGCAGGTCAAATTTTCTCCCACATGGATCCCCTATTTTTTAATTCATCTCACCAAACCACTGATTAAATTCATTACTGTGATGTTCCGGAATGAGGGTGTCCATGTGGAAGATATCACGTTTTGGCTGTCACAGAAATGTGAAATGTTAAGTTCTCCAGAACCCATTCTGGATTCCGAACAGTTTTGGACAGGTGGGTGGAAATATAAAGTTAAACTTGAGGCAATCTGACTCTGGAATTGAGCATATCCCGAATTCCTTTTTGTTGGGGAGGGATCGAGGGGTCTGTTTTTATGGAGGTCAGCCTAGAGCCTGTTATAAGTGCGGCTCTATAATTCACCTGTCCAGTGTATGTGACCAACCTAGGTGTGACAATTGCAGGGAAATTGGCCATGTCACCGTGCAATGCGCAAACCACACTAGATGTGATCTGTGTGAGGAATATGGCCATGTTTTCAGGGATTGTCCTTGGGCAGCTAAAAATAAAGCAACCTGCATTAGTCCTGACCTACTGATTCAGCAAGCTCAGGAATCTGTGGGCCCCCCCTCCCTGTGGTGGAAAAGCAGATTCCTCAGAAAGTTTCCCCGTATGGACCTTCTTCCCCAGGGCCTCGAGAGAAGACTCATTTTATAGTTCCACAACCTTTGGTAGAGGAGAGGAAGAGTGAAGCTCCTTCTGTACCTTAGGAGCTGGTGCCTGTGTGCTATACTGACCCAGTCACTTCGGTCCCGGATTGCAAGTTTCCGGCCCCTTCATCTCCTTTACCTAGAAGATCTTCTAGCAATTTGCAACCAAAATCCCCCCCCCCCACACTCCTGCCCCTGTAGAATCCATAATTCCTATGCTGCTTTGTTCATTCCTTGGGGGAAGACAGATATGGAAGTTGGGGATTCAGACACCCAGAAATCCTCTTTGTCCACCATTTCACAGTCCATAGACAATTATAAGGCAAAAAAGAAGAAAAAAAGGAAAAACTAAAACAGTTAGCTATTCCCAATAAGATTGTGCAATGCAGATTACTTGGGGTTCTTTAAACACTCGCAGCTTACTGAACATTACCAAACGGCAGGCCCTTTTTCAATTAATTCATGATAATAAGATTACAGTCAGTTTTTTGCAGGAAACATGGATGTACACAATAGAACAATTGCACACTTTTGAAAGAGAATGGCCCTGGGGCCCTTCATACTGGTCATTTGGCACTGACAGTGCTGATGGCATTGGCATCCTATTTAACTCCTTTAACTTTTCCCTTCACAAACTAATAGACCTCATTCCTGGTGGGGTCCTGATCTTAGATGGGAAATGGCACAACACCTGTTATAGATTTATAAACATCTATAACCCTCAGTCAAAGGCTGATAGAGTAACTTACATGAAGGCTATACAACCACATTTGATTACCTCCTTGAACATACTATGGGGTGGTGACTTTAATTGCAGCTTACTTAGTTTAGCTCAGCAGCATAAAAAAACCTACTACGATTCCCATGCACTAGCCTCAATAATTAAGATGGCTGGCCTACTTAATTGTATCTCCTATCAGTCCAAGGGACCTAACTTTTCATTTTCAAAAGGCAAGTTACATTCTTTAATTGACTATATGTTAGTCTACCCATCAGTGCATGTACAAGACTTTCAGATGAGAACCATAGAGCTTTCTGACCATTTATTGTTGCTGTGTTCCTTTCACACTGAGGGCTCATTCCTCAGTGGGAAAGGGAGGTGGAAACTTAACACCTCAATCTTGGATTCCCCTCAGATAAAATTAGGGGTGAAATCGATTTTACAAGCTCGCCTGCCAGTAGCCTTCTTGTATACTGACCTGGGGGCCTGGTGGACAGACACCAAATTGGTTCTTCAGAAATGGTTCAAACATCAAGGTGTGATAGCTAAAGACTCTAATTTTATGAAATTGTTATCCTTAAGACAGCAGCTCCAGAGGCTTATATCAATTTCTTATGTTTCCAAACTAGATTATTCAGAACAAATTAGAGTGCTAAAAAATTCCATGAAAACTTATCAATATGATAAGGCTAAGACATTACAGGCACTTTTTTCAAATGGCACACAAAAAAAACCCATTGGTGACCCATTTGAGGCCTGCAGATCTTTGAAAGACTCTACTACCATTGATTTTTTCATTAATGCAGACGGAACCAAAGCGACAACACTAGACCAACTAAGAGATTCCATTAGACAACATTACCAGTCTTAAGAACCTGAATCCCCAATTTCAGGGGAAGATCTTGAGAATTTTTTTAAATCTGTTCACTTACCCTTTGCACCAGTGGAGGCACTTAACTTACTAGGACCAGTTACTAGTGATGAAATAAAGGTGATAATTCAAAAAATGAAGCTGAATGTCTCCCCAGGGATGGATGGGTTACCCAATCACCTTTATAAATGCTTTTTAAAAGAATTTAGTGAATGTCTAGCACTTCTGTTTCATTTCTTTTTAGATACTAATTCTGTGTTTCCATCCTTCACTGAAGGTTTACTAATACATTTATTCAAGGAATAATATTAAGAACTGGAGGCCCATTACCCTTTTAAATTCGGATTACAAGATATTTTCTAATATTTTAAACAATAGGCTCAAACGATACGCTAAAATGGTCATATCTCTGTATCAATTCTGTGGAATTCCTGAAAGAAGAATTCAATCTTCCTTAATGATTATGTAGGATGCAATAGAACATCTATCACTTATTGGCAAATCTGGTAGCATAATCTCTGCAGACTTTGAGAAAGCTTTTGATAGGGTTCATCTTCCTTACCTCTATTTGGTTCTAGAATGCTATGGAATCCCTATACATATGGTTAAGCTCATTAAATTACTTTATCAACACAACAAAGTTTACCCTGTTTTGTAGGGCGGCATTGCCAAGAGCATTCATTTAAACACTGGAGTTCGACAAGGCTGCCCCCTGAGCCCCCTTCTGTATATTTTCTCACTAGATCCCCTCCTACAGTTCCTAGTTAATACACCAAGGTGGAGAGGCATTGGGAATGTACTTGTTCACCAACTCCATCTACAAGCTTATGCAGATGATTTGATTTTATATTTTGTTGACCATACCCATGTTCATCATTTCTTAGAGGTGTTTAAACTTTTTTCAGCAGCCTCTAATGCCAAGTTAAACTGTCAGAAGACTAGAGGTTTATTTATCGGGACATCAGGTCCAATGGAAGTAGTTCAGGATAGGATGTGTATCTCTCAAAATCCATTGAAAATTCTGGGGATCCTTTTTGGTCCCCAAAATATGCCAACTGAAAATTGGAAGCTAGTAATTAAGGGGGTAGAAAATAAAATAAATAGATGGAAACTATGGAAATTCTCAAAACTTAAACAAATCCACTTATTAAAACAGTTCATTCTTCCCTGTCTGCAGTATCTTGCCATGATTTTCCCTCTCTCTCCTCAGCTAGAGACTAAAATGTTCAGTATATTTTTTCAGATGTTGTGGAGGAATCGGCTGAATCCAGTCAAAAGGCATTACACGTATTTAGATAGAAAATCCGGTGGTTTGGGTATGATAGACCCAATTGTATTTGTTCATTCTCTTTTCTTTGTGACTACCATCAAATCTGGGTTAAAACAAGTTGACAGTATCAGTAAAAGGTGGGTGGACATGGATTTAGGCAATTATTTTAAAGTATGGCTGAATTTGGCCTCTAAGCTGAACCCTCATGTCCACATTCCTGTTTATTTTAAATCAGCAGTTCAAAAATTGTTTAAATGGCAAATAACGAAGACTATGATTTTGAATAATAATATGCAATCTATGTATAGGTTAATTATGAGGTTGATTCACCCACAAATCCCATGCTTTAAGAATTGTCCCTCTGCCTTGAATCCTAGGGTATTGGCCCAACTTAATAATACCAGACTGCCTTCATCTCAGTGGGAAACACAATGGCTCATAATGTATGGCTGCCTGAATGTCAGGGGGAATGCAAAATATAAAGCCAAGGAAGAAAGGAGCTGTCCTTGTAATGACTGTATCAATATGGAAGAAACTATGGAACATTTTTTTCTTCACTGTTCCTATGCCAAAGGCTTGTGGCATTACTTAGCAAGAGTGTGGAATTGGAAATGGCTTTCTACTCTTACATACAATATGCTAGTTTTAGGAATTTATCCCCTTAGTCTAGCCCCTTATCATGTTAGTACCCTATTTTTATTTTTCAGCTGTGTAAGGTATTATTTATGGCAAGCAAGATGCCAATGGGTGCTTTACCAAGGAAGTTGACTTATGAATGTTATGAATGTTTGGTATCCAATGAACTTTCAAAGATATAGTCACATGAATCAAAAGTGTTTACCTCACGTACAGTCACAAAATGGTGGAAGGGTTTTACTCACTTCATAAAATTGAAGTAGTTTGTATATATATGGTAAATGATAGGTGTTTAAATGAATTTCTTGTTTTTTGACTTGTTGCAATTTTTTATTTGGAATCACTGTGTTGTTTACCTATGTTTTGATATCACAATAAAAACTCCCCTACTCTTTTTGAGAAGTGCCATGGGATCTTTAACATCCACCTGAACTACCACCAATCCAGGCAGATGGGACCTCAGTTTAAAGTCTCATCCAAAAGACGGCACCTCAGAAGTGCAGCACCCCTCTCATGCTGCACTACAGTGTCAGTACTGGGATATTAACCCAAGTGCCAGATGTGGGAACTGAACCCACAGCCCTCTGATCTCCCAGCCTCAGAGGCAAGTGTGCTACCTACTCACCCGCTGACATATTCGATGGATACTGGAGAACCCCATAGTTTTGGGAACTGGAAGGAGAAGGCAGCTTGACTAGCAATGGACTTCCTTGAAGAGAGTGCAAGACAGCAATAGCCAGAGTTGAGTAAGGGGGAAGGAAGTGGTGGTGAGTGGAAGAAAGAAGGGAAACAAGGTTTCCCCATGCACTTGAAATCAGCACAAGATATCCATTCCATGCTTCTCAGATCTCATATAGCGGTGGTGGAGTCTATTAAATACCTGGGGCTACATGTGGACTAACAAGTAACATTCATAACTCATGTCAAACACTTAATGAAGTCCCTGCTCCAACAAATTACTCTCCTCAATTGCCTAGGCAACATCCTCACCAAGCAGTCATGGCTAGTAATTGCCAATAGCACGCTGCTTCCTGTCCTATTGTATGGGGTTCCGGGTTCTCCAATCTGTTAGGTGCTCTGAAATGCACAAAACTCAAAATGCTATACTACAAAATTGACCAGTTTGCATCTGGGGTGCACCATTGTATTATTTTCCAATCGCTGAACTTGTCCACATTAAACAATGGACTGGAGTACTCCTTGCTCAGTCCGGCTTTTAAATTAATAAAAGGCACTACCCCTCTGAGTCTACAGGACATTTTAAATTGCAAAACTGCAGAGAAGAACTCTCTGGTCCTTTAGCTGTACACTCTTAGAAGTACCCCAGGTGAGGTCTACATGGGTAAAAGGTCTTCTGTCAACTCTTCCCCATCCCTGTAGAACAACCTTCCAGCAATCCTTCAAGACTGCACCTCGCTTGGGGTTTTCATAAAAAGACTAAATGCCCTCCTAGTTAAGTGCAACCAATGTACCTATTATCATTGGCGTGTTTCTCCCCTTAACTTTTGAATTAATCTTCCAAATGTCTGTGCTTTGTTTAGTAAAACCTACTATTTGAAACTGTCCTGGTCAGTCTGCTGATTTTATAGTCTTCCAGGCCTATGATGTGTTTTCCTAACAGATCCTGAATGTATGTAATCTTTTTGTAATTCACTACTGCCTCTGTATGTACTGAATTTTGAATGTATTTAACCCACTGTAACTCATTGTTGTCTTGACTGAGCAATGACTTTCTGATATGCCTCTATGTAATCCCCCCAAAAGGACTTTTAGTCTCAGTGGGCCCACCCAGTCAACAAAATTCTGTATCAGTCAATCAATAAATAAATAAAAGTTAGGAAGGGTTGGAGCCTACCCAGTATTTAGAGATGAAGGAGGCACAATGGGTGAGGCTTCTGTCCTCAAGGGAGAGGAAGAAGAGGGAGGAGTACAGGAAGCAGTAGTAGGTGCAGAGGGGACAGTCCAGAGAAAAGCAGCAAAAGGAGTGAAAAAGGGGATCCAGTTTGTCCAGGGTGAACTTGAGAGCAGCACTGTATACTATGTCACCATAGTCAAAGATGGGAAGTATCATCTTTGAGACAATCACTCGACATGCAGGAAGCAGGATACACCCTTCATTCCTGTAAAGCGCACCAAGTTTGGGGTGCAGCTTCTTGTGAACAGCATCCACATGTGCTGAGAAATTGAGGTGCTGGTCCAGTCAGATTCTGAGGTACATGAATGAGCGGACATCCCCAACTGCTGCACCATCAAGGGTATGGAAGGAGGGGAGAGTGGTGAGCTTGGTGAGCTTCTGCCTAATTCTGCAGTGTCAGTGGCTCAGCAGGTAGCACACTCAATTCTGAGGCCGAGACATCAAAAGGCTGTGGGTTCTATCCCCACACCAGGCACTTGGGTTAAATCCCAATACTGACACTGTAGTGCAGCATGTGGGGGGTGCTGCACTCCTGAGGTGCCATCTTCCGGATGAAACGTTAAACCGAGGTCACATCTGTCTGTTTCTGGTGGATGTTAAAGATCACATGACACTTCTTGAAAAGAGTAGGGGAGATTTTTATTGAAACACATACGAAGTAAATACAGGATAAAAAAAAAATCATAAAAAAGAATACAGCCAGAAATAAGGAAACAACAGAAAATATTAGCAAACACAGCAACTAACTAGTCTGAGAAATTATCCCAACTCCCCTTATTTATATTTAATGAAATAAGTGAACCCCCTCCACCAATTCAACACCTGTTGTGATGAATAGAATGAGCAATCTGTGTTATATACATTCCTGAGTTCATCTGAAACTAAAATACTAAGACAGTCATAGGACATCCTCTTTTGATGCAACACCCATTGGCAATGGGCTTGCCACACATAAAACCTAACACAGCAAAAGAAAACCATCAATGTATCAGGATGATAATGTACCAGACCTGTCCCATATTTTTCCTAAACCAAAATGTCATAGGTGAGATATCGAAGCCAATCCATTTTCCATTTAAGAGCCAGGAAATCCCACAAGGCAGTGACATAGGAGCAGTGTAGCAGAAAATGCTCCATGGTCTCAGTCAATGCCACACACTCCATGTAAGGGCAATTTCTTTCTTCAATAATTGTATGTTTTGCATTCCCTCTCAGATTCAGTCTGCCATAAACAGTGAGCAAAAGATTCTCCCATATTTAATGGGGGATCCTATGAAGAGTGAGTTGTCTGAGTATAAGGTGATTTTCAACTAAGGGATAGTTCTTAAAACTAGGTTCCAAAGGATAGACTCTAGTCATAATAACCTGATATAATTGTTTCATAGAAACATAGACTTTGATGGCAGATAAAGACCGCTTGGCTAACCTAGTCTGCCCATTTCCCTACCTAGAGGATAAGTTGCATATCCTATTTAACCAACAGCCTATTTCTTCCTACCCCCCACAAAAATTGCCTTATGTCTGTCCCATGCATTCTTGAATTCTTCCACAGTTTTAGACCCCACAACCTCCTCAGGAAGGCTGTTCCATGCATCCACCACCCTCTCTGTGAAAAAATACTTCCTCACATTGCCCCTGAGCCATCCCCCTCTACCTTCAAATTGTGTTCCCTTCTTCTTGCACATCTCTTTTTCTGAAAGTTGCTACCCTCTTGGACTTTGTCGATTCCACTGAGGTACTTAAACATTTCTATCATGTCCCCCCTCTCCCTCCATTCCTCAAGGGTATGCATATTAAGCTCCTTTAGTCTCTTCTCATATGGCTTCTCTTGCAGACCCCACACCATTTTAGTTGCCCTCCTCTGAACTGCCTCCATCCTGTCTATGTCCTTGCGGAGATGGGGTCTCCAGAACTGGAAACAATACTCCAGATGGGGTCTCACCAACTGTCTGTACAGGGAGATACCAACTTCCTGTTTTCTGCTGGTGATGCCTCTCCCTATACATCCCAGTATCCCCCCAGCCCTCCCTATCATTTTCTCACATTGCTTGCCAACCTTAAGGTCATCTGATATGATTACCCCCAGGTCCCTTTCCATTTTTGTTGTTGTTACTACCTCCCCCCAATTGTGTAATTGTCCCCTTTGTTTTTGCATTATTTTGCACTTCTTTGCATTGAATCCAAGCTGTCATACTTCTGACCATTCCTCCAACCTTGCCAAGTCCCTTCTCATCCTTTCCACACCTCCTTGTGTATCAACCCTGTTGCAGATCTTTGTGTCATCTGCAAAGAGGCATACTTTTCCTTCCAGTCCCTCTGCAATGTCACTTATAAAGACATTAAAAAGGACTGGGCCCAGTACTGAACCCTGTGGTACCCAACTAGTAACCCCTCTTTCTTCAGCGTGGACTCCATTTACAATTACTTTCTGTGTCCTGTTGTCCAGCTAATGTTTTATGCAGGCTACCACCCTGGGACCCACTCCCAGGCTGGTTAATTTGACTCTTAATTTTTTTGTGTGGGACTGTGTCAAATGCCTTGCTAAAGTCTAGGTAGCCCATGTCCACAGCCCCTCCCTGGTCTACTACTTTGGTCACCCAGTCAAAGAAGTCTATTAGATTCATCTGACATGACCTTCCCGCTGTGAACCCATGCTGCCTTGGGTCCTGTACCCCATTGGCCTCTAGGTACTCAACAATTTTTTCCTTCAGAAGTGATTCCATCACTTTCCCTACCACAGAGGTCAAACTGACAGGTCTGTAGTTTCCTGCCTCTGTCTTGGTCCCAGTTTTGTGAAGAGAAATCACATCTGCCTTCCTCCAGCCCTCAGGTATCACACCATCCTCCCATGTTGTTAAAAAAGGGTAGTCAGTGGTGTCACTAGTTCTCTGCTTAATTCTTTTAGAATTCTGGGGTGAATTCCATCTGGCCCCATTGCTTTGTCCACCTTCAGTTTTAGGAGTTCTTTCAGAACCCTTTCTTCTGTGAAAGGACTGGGATCGACCCCCCTATCCAGAGTGCTTCTGTTAATTGGATTAGGCACCTCCCCCACCTCCTCTTTTGTGAATACTGAACAGAAGTATTCATTCAGTATCCCTGCTTTTTCACTGTCCCTCTCTGCCCACCCACCGTCCATTCTATTCAGCCTCACTATCCCCTCCCTTTGTCTTTCTACGCTCCCTGATATACCTATAAAAGGTTTTATCCCCCTTCTTAACTGAGTTGGCTATCTTTTCCTCAATTTGGGCCTTTGCTATTCTGACTACCCTACCTGCTTCCTTCTGCCTTAACTGGTACAGTTCTGTGTCCTGCTTCTTCTGTGTTTCCTTATACTTCCTAAATGCTATCTTTTTCTCCCTAACCTTCACCACCACCTTTTTTGAGAACCATACTGGCTTTTTCTTTCATTTTGATTTGTTTATTTGCTTCACACAAAGGCTTGTTACCTCTGTGATGGCAGTTTAGATATTTTCCCACTGTTGTTCCACCCCTCTTTCTAGCCTGTTTGCTAGTGCTTTTCTAAGACACTCTCCCATCTTGCCAAAGTCAGCTCTCCTGAAGTCAAGAACCCTCACTTTTGTATAGCATGACTCTGTAGCTGAGTTTATCGTGAACCACACTGTTTGATGGTCACTTGTTCCCAAATGGCTACCCCAGTTCTAGATCTGAGATCCTCTCACTGTCCCCATTTGAGAGTATGAGGTCTAAGATTGCTCCCTCACGAGTAGGTTCCAAAACTAGCTGTCTGAGGTATGCCACCTGAAGGGCATCGAGAATGACCCTGCTTTTGGATGTGGCTGCAGCAAAGGTGCTCCAGTTGACATCCGGCATATTAAGGTCCCCCATCAACAGTATCTCCCCTTTCTCTGCCATCCTAAGTATGCCTTCTATCATATCCCTGTCCATTCCCTCCCCCTGACATGGGGGTCTGTATACAACCCTTGTGTGGACTGTGGTACCATTTCCAGTCTCTAAGGTGACCCACAGTTCCTCCTCTCCTCCCTGTTTACTCTTTTGTTCAGTTGCTTTTATCCCTTCCCTTACATAGAGAGCTACTCCACCCCCTCTTCTCCCCTCCCTGTCTCTCCCATAGGTTGTGTACACTGGTATGTTAACATCCCAGTCATGGTTCTCTGTGTACCATGTTTCTGTGACTGCTACGACATACAGGCATCCTTCTTCCATCAATGCCACCAGTTCAGGGAGCGTGTTGCCCAGACTACGGGCGTTGGTGCTCATTACCCTCAATTTCTTGATGGCCTTACCCCTTTTTGCCCCATCCCTGTCCTTATTGCGTTTGTCACTTTCTTCATTTACCCCTGCGCTTCTCCCTATCGACATCTCTATGTTGGTGTCTACCTCACTTAGTACCCTAATTTTTTTGGGGGGCTAGGATTTCCCTGCTCCTTTCCAGTGCCTCCCCCCTTGGCTAGTTTAAATGTTTGCCAATGAAGCATTTAAACCTATCACCTAGGATCCTGGTTCCCCTCCTGGACAGATGCAGACCATCACACCAGTATAGGCCTGCATCCCTCCAGGGGGGCCCCCAGCCCCAATGAAGCCAAATTCCTGAACTCTGCACCAGTTTTGTAACCACTGATTGAATCCCATGGTGTGGAGCACCCTAGCCTCACCTGTGCCATAGACAGGCAGCACCTCCGAGAAGGTTACCATGCGTGCTATTTGTCTAAGGCCCCTCCTCATCTCCACAAATGCTTCTTGCACTGCTCTGATCCTTTTCTTAGCCAGGTCATTTGTCCCTAGGTGGACAATGACATCCAGCTCCCTCCTCTGTGCAGCTGCTCCTGCGATCCTGAGGATTCGCTCCCTGTCCCTCCAAGCCATGGCGCCAGGCAGGCACCTTACCTCCCTCTCCCCTTCCTCCCCCAGTTCTACCTTCCTAACAATGGAGTCCCCCACCAGGAGTTGTTTCCTTCCCCTGTGGGGTCCCATGCCACCCTCCTGTGGGTCTCCTTTTTGGAGGTTCCCAGCATCCTCCTTGGTCTCCACTGTGGGTGCCTCCATAGAGGAACTGGAGGGATGTGCCTTTGTTCCACCACCCTCACCCTCCCTGAGCCCACTGTGGTCCAACCGCTCCTCTTTCTTGGCAACCTCTGAGGCAATGGCAGTGACCCTGTTTTACAGTATTCAGTTGAATAGCAGCTTTTGTAACCCCCCATTTGTACATCTTCTGAGCAGCTGATTTAAAATAAAGGGGAATATGAATATGGGGATTCAATTTAGGTGCCACATGAAGCCATACTGTAAGATATTTGTCTAAGGATTTCTGAATCCAGGCATTGTGGACAGACTCAGATATGGAAAGAGTGCTATTAACTGTGTGTTTAGAAAATAGAACATGTAAGAAGACCACGGGTTCCACCATACCTAGGCCTCCATCTTTAATCCCTAAATAAGTGTAGCACTGTTTAATCAGATTCAATTTATTGCCCCAAGGCATCTGAAAACATAAACTGTACAGTCTAGTCTCCAAATGAGAAGGCAAGGGGTAGAGTGCAGCCACATACTGTAACAATGGCAAAATTATTTTTTTTAAATTGCAATCTGTTTAAGTTTAGAAAACCTCCACTGCTTCCATCTGTTTACTTTTAGTTCAGCTTTATGTAAAACCAGCTCCCAGTTATCATCAGACAGGTTGTGAGACTGAAAAATGATCCCTAAAATTTCCAAAGGGGTATGAGAAATAGCTATTCCCTCCACAAGGGTGGGAGCAGCCTGTCCTGACCCTATAAAAAGCTCCTTACTTTTGGCCTTATTAAGTTTAGCATTGGACACGGACTGATAATTTATAGTCTCCTGTAGAAACAATGCAATCTGCTCCAAATGTGAAAAAAATGCACAAATGTCATCCACATAAGCCTGGATGCATAAACCTTGTGGAATCCCAAGCCCCATCAACCCATTTTATTTTGGTGACATTGCAATGGAACGAAGCAGAGGATCTAATGAAAAAATATACAAAAGGGGGTTCAAAGGGCACCTCTGTCGAACCCCAAGATGAATATTAAAGTTTCTTCCTACAAGGCCTATCAGCAAAGGTCTGACAGAAAAAAAAGAGTACAATAATTTCAGCTGCTTGATACAGATCGGGGGTATCTTGTAAGACTGTAGAACTAAAAAAAGATATGGATGATAGAGCCTATCAAATGCTTTTTCCTGGTCAGCTGCAACCACACAGCCTGATAGACCTGAAACACTGAAATGGTCAATTACATCTCTAAGGGTCATTAATGCATGCTGAATCTTCCTGTCCAGAAGGCCACAATACTGATATGGGGAGATCACTAAGGAAGCATAAGCTTTTAAATGGGCATTCAAGATATCTGTTAGGATTTTATAATCAGTGTTCAAGGGAACGATTGGTCTCCAATTACTGATCTGAGATCTATCGCCTTTTTTAAAAAGATAGATCAATAATCCCTCAGAAAAAGAGGGATGTATGGTGTCAGTAGTAAACCAATGTGTATACACAGTCATCAATCCTTCCGCAATTTGCTGACAAAAGGTTTTATAAAAAATATGCGGAATACCATCCAAACCAGGCGCAGTATTATTTTTAAGAGCCATAATGGTCTGTATTATTTCAGGTTTAATAATGGGAGCTTGTAATTTAAGTAGTTCAGATGGAAAATCAGGGACCAAAACCGACTGCAAAAAATCCACAATGTCGTGTTGCCGAATAGGTGCATGTGGCCTAAGTGTCTCATAATGATGCTAGATAACTTCTTCCAAACCCTCAGGTGAACTCACCCTTTGACCATCCGAGGAAATCAAAAAATCCATAGTCTGTTTTCCTTAATAGTTTTACAGGCCTCAAAGGGGTCTCCTATGGGAGTGGTGGTAGTACTATTGTACAAGAGTGTCTGAATTATCCATACTGTATCGTACTGTAACACCTTCATAGCATCCTTAACAGTAGCAATCTGAGAGGAATAATCAAATTTAGTAAGATTAGCTAGAGAGTACAATTTTTGTAACTGCGGTCTAAGAGACAAGTACTTCAAAAAATTATTGTTTCCAAGTGTTTTGCCATATTTCATGAACCAAGCCTCTATGTCATGTTTAGTGTCTACCCACCATTCTCCCTTACCTGGGTATACAAATTCCACTGACAATCTGGCCGCAAGCAAGGCCCCCATATCCCGAATGACCATAGGATTTTTTAAAACTGAGGTATTAAGTTTCCACCTACCACTCAACGTGGACATCCCCACTGCTTGATCCAAGGACAGGACCAGCAATGGATGGCCTGAGAATTCAACAGGGGTGATAGATAGTGATCCTCGAGGCACATTCGAGGAAATAAAAACATAATCAATGGTGGCGGTATAAGAGTTCCGCATATAAGTAAATTTAGGGCCTTTCGTGTGAAATATGTGACAATCAATGAGGCCTGCAGCAGTTACTAGCTGTGCAAATGCATTGGAATTACAATATATCTTCTTACCCTCATCCTGTTTCCATTTTTTACCTTTTACTAGACTACAATTAAAATCCCACATAAGGAAACCTTATAATTAGTGACCAAAAAGTGCTGGATAGACTTCATATGACTAACTTTTTCCACTTTCACTTGTGAATTATAAACAGAAATAAATCTACAATCCATATTTTTCCAGAGGCCATCTAAAATCAGCACTCTACCTGGGATTAAGTCTATTAGTTTATGCAATGTAAAAGAATAGGAATGAAAAAGTATCCCCACCCCGTCAGCTGAGTCCAGGCCAAAGGACCAATAAGAGGGACCCCAAACCCAGTTCCTCTTAAACATCCTAATATGGTCTTCAGCATACATCCAGGTTTCCTGAAGTAGGCAGACATTTAAGGAAATATCATGCAAATACTGAAAAACAGTTAATCTCTTGGCAGGATTCAATAAACTATGCACATTAACTGTACATATAGTGCACTGAGCCATCAAGCAAAAAAGGAGTTTGAGACAATAAAGATAGCTATTTTTTTTCCCTTTTTTTCTTCTTTTTCCCTTATATTCCCCTTCAACCATAGCACGTGAGCCCTGTTCTGTAAAAGATTTTTGAGAGTCCGAATCACCCACTTCCATTTCAGAATCTCCCCAAAAGGTAAACAGAACAGAGTAGGAGTTCTTTGTTTCTACCGGGGTGGGGGGGTCAGAAGATACAGATTTAACAAACCTAGAGGCTCTTCTATGAGGTAAGGGATCTGCATGGACAAGCCAGGACCCTTGGCAGGCATACCAGAAAGGTCAGTATAACAAACTGGGGTCAAGATCTCAGAAGCAAGGGACTGATTCAAGGTGTCATGTGGTAAACCAGATTGTACTGAAAATTCATCAGAGATAACTATGGGGTCATCAACCTGGGTCTCCGTGATGGAGAAGGGGGTCCGGGGGATTCTGAGGAGGGGGTTCCTGCGGGGGGTTGTGGAGCAACTGAATCAGCATTGGCAGTATCTTGTGCTTGCTGAATGAGTAGTTCAGGACTAATGCAGGATGCTTTGTTTCGTGCAGCCCAGGGACATTTCCCAAAGATGAGGCCAAATTCTTCACACAAATTGCACCGAGTGTGATTTGCACATTGCATTGTAATGTGACCAACCTCCCCACAGTTATTGCATCTAGGCTTGTCACAAGTACTGGAGAGATGTGTTCAAGAGCCACACTTATAGCAGGCCCGCAGCTGACCTGCATAAAAACACACCCCACGATCCCTACCCAGCAAAAGGGAATTGGGGATGTGTTCAATACCACTGTCATTTTGTCACAGCCTAACTTTATACTTCCAACCCCCAGTCCATAAGAGATCACTATCAAGTATAGCTTCAGGATCACCCAGCACCTCACACTTTTGTGAAATCCAATAAGTAATATCTTCAACATGGACTCCCTCATTGCGAAACATGACTGTGACATATTTCACAAGAGGTTTAGTCAGAGTTATTACAACAAAGGGAGTCCATGTTGGAGAAAATTTGACTTGCCCATATCTTTCCCAGAACAAATCCAATGCACAAGCCGTGCGAAAGCTGACATCAAAATGATCCTCTCTGGAGATTTTTATAAATGCATAAACCTCCCTGGGAGAGAAATGTGAAGAATCCTTTAAAATAACTTTCCCCACATGATACCTATCAGGCCTGTCCTGTAACCCCCCTTTATAGCTAATGCGGACAGCTTTCCTCTGTGGTGCAGCTTCTGTTTAGTCTTAGAAAAAAGTTCTGATAATAAAGGTTTAGAATCAGAAGGTTTGGTAGTGTCCTGTAGCTGAGGAAGTTTATTGTTAGGAATTTTAGAAGGCAGCAAGGGTGGGAAAGACTGTATAGAATCAAAAGTATCAGTCCCTATAGATGGGCCTGTGATAGAAACTACAGGAGAAGGCACAACAGACACTACTTTAGCAGGAGGCAGTGAGCTACCATGGGCAGAATGTTCAGTCTCTTTAGGGTTCCACTCTGGAGAAGCTGGTGCAATTGGAAAGTCCCATGAGGGGTCAGGAACCCAGATTCTCCCAGGAGACTGCTTCTACCCCACTCCTGATTGAGCCTTCTGAGGAGACCACGTATCATTAGGAAGAGAAATCAACGAATGGTCAGCAGATGGTGCTGTTACCAACGTTTTTAATGGAGAGACCGCAAGGTTCCTATGAGCCAGGAATGCAGCGCCCCTTTTCTCTTTTACCTCAAGTTTTTTCCACCTGCTTCAAACCAGCTCCATGAAAAACAAAGTCAGTGAGACCCTTCTGATCATTACTCTGGGTTTGGTAAACCACTCCCGGCTCAGTCCCCACAACCTGAGGCTGTTTAAAAATGAATACGGCAGTTTTCGACAGGGTAGAAGTTGTAGACACCATGACAGAGGCTGCAGTATGTAGCGTGTCTGAACGCGAGCTCCGCTCACCTGAAACAGCAGTAGCCACTCCAATTTGTGTGGGAGAAACATAGTTAACATCTTCAGGCTTTAGGCACACACCGTGAACGGTGTTGGAACTGCCAGCCTGATTTAACGCAGTGAGAGGAGAAACCGTAGTAGACTCACCCGGCCCCAGCGGGGCGTTGTCAGAAGATTCAGCGTTATCAGGCCATTTGACAGGCCGGGCATCGGGGATGACAGGAGTATTTTCAGAATTTAACAGAGCAAGTTGTGCAACTAGGTGATCATGCTCAAGTTTATGGTATTCCTCCTCAAAACGGACTAAATCCAGAATTTCCTGCTGTTTCACATCCAGATTACAGGCCAAATCCTTCTCTTTATCAATAGGTATACTGGAACTTAAATCCTTCTCTGTATCAGTAGGTATACTGGAACTTAAATCCTCTGTTGAAACATAAACATCAGCGATGTCTTCAACAGAAGCATTTGCAATAGGAACAAAATCAGCGTTCTCAGCCTCTGGCAAGCTCAGAATAGGAGAGAAGGCCAGCTCTCCCTTCTTCAAGACGTCTGCACCCTCCGGTGCTCCAGCCAAAGTGGTCATCCTGCAGACGGACGGCAGGTCCCCCTACTGACAGAGTAGGAGAATTTCCTCGGTGCCCTGGCCAAATTTCCCCCAATTCACTAAAAATACCACCAACAGCTTAACCTGGTTCAAGGTCAGTTGGCATTCATCTATATCCCCCTCTCCCGGGTCGTGCCTGAAAATAGGCAGAATTTGTCTAGTGCACTTACCCAGTCAACAAAAACTAAAATAAAAAAAAATAATTCCAAAGGTCAGAGAGACCATTTTCTTGGCTTTAAGGGACAGCTGATTAGCCTAGAATCAGTGCTGGATGTTAGTAATGTCCAGCTGGATCCTGGCTGTGATATCAGAGGCAGAGGAGTTGGAGGAGGAGAGTACCATATGGTCTGCATACATATGTATGTATGGATGCAGATGAGCAGGCAGCAAGGAGATCATTAAGGAAGATGGAGGAGTATAATAGGCCAAGGAACAGACCCTTGGAGGGTGCCAAGCTGATAGGGAGTTGGGAGATATATGGATTCTCCAATCAGGACAGCTTGAGACCTTCCTTCAAGGTAGTAGTGAAAGCAACAGACTAAGGAGTCTGAGAGCCTGCTGACTTGACTGTGTCCAGGAGGAGGGGGTGGGTAGCAATGTCAAAAGCTTTGGTCAAGTTGAAAAAATGGCATAGGTGACCAAGACCTGATCCATACCTCATAGAATGGAGTCACTAAGCCAGAGATGGAGGTGGGGGTGGAGTGGGACCTTCAGAAGACAGACTGGAAAGGTGTGAAGAAGGAGGAGGATGAATTGAGGAAGGGAGGAGCTGAGATAGCACAAGGTGTTCTTGATTCTTAGCCAAAGTGGGGAGCAAGGAGATGGGATGATAGTTGCCAGGAGAGGTGGAGTCTCCCCCTTTGGAAAGGAGGATGACCATGGCATACATAGATACATAGATACATAGACAGTGTCGGCAGATAAGGGCATATGACCCACCCAGTCTGCCCATTTGAGCTCGTAAGTTCAGTTTATGTTTTCCTAGAAGTCTGTTGCCCCTTACCCCTGACCTCCAGAATTCCTTTATGTCTATCCCATGCATTCTTAAATCCTGTGATTGTTTCAGCCCCCACCACTTCCTCTGGCAGGGTGTTCCACTTGTCCACCACCTGTTCTGTGAAGAAATTCTTCCTCATGTTTCCTCTGAATTGTCCTCCTCCAACTTCATCCCATGCCCTCTAGTCCTGGAACATCTTTTTCGCTTAAAAATAGTGTATTCTTGCACCCTGTTCCTCCCTGTAAGATACTTGTATGTCTCTATCATATCCCCTCTCTCCCTCCTCTCCTCCAGGGAGTACATGTTCAGTTCCTTCAACCTGTCTTCATAGAACTTGTGATGCAATCCATGCACCATCTTTGTTGCCCTCCTCTGAACCTTTTCTACCCTGTCTATGTCCTTACGTAGGTATGGTCTCCAGAACTGTACACTGTACTCCAGGTGGGGCCTCACTAGTGTCTTGTATAGCGGAATTATGACCTCCTTTTCCTGCTGGTGATGCCCTGCCTATACATCCCAGCATCCTATTTGCTTTACCTGCTGCCTTGTCACACTGTTTACCTACCTTGAGGTCATCAGAGATGATAACCCCAAGATCCCTTTCCTGCTTGGTGCATGCTATATCCTCACCCCCAACTGACATATTGTGCCAGGGTTTTTGTGCCCCATATGCATTATCTTGCACTTCCTTGCATTGAATTTCAACTGCCAAACCCCTGACCATTCTTCAAGTTTCTGCAGGTCCCTTCTCATTCTGTCTACACCCTCTGGTGTGTCTACTCTGTTACAGAGCTTTGTGTCATCAGCCGAACAGTGAAATTCTGCCTTCTAGGTCCTGCGCAATGTCACTGATGAAGATGTTGAATAGGACCCGTTCTCAGCACTGATCCCTGTGGTACCTCACTGGTCACTCTTCCCTCTGTGGAGTGACAGCCATTTACCACCACCCTCTGTGTCCTGCCACCCAGCCAGTTACCTACCCACCACACTACTGTCCTGCCCACACCCATATTCCCCAGTTTGTGTAATAGTCTTCTATGTGGCACAGTGTCAAAGGCCTTGCTGAAGTCCAGATAGGCCATGTCCACTGCCCTCCCCGATCCACACCTCCCTAGTCACCCAGTCGCACCAACGAGGTTGGCCCGACATGACCTCCCCTGGTGAAACCATGCTGCCTTGGGTCCTGTAGTCCATTGACAACCAGATGTTCCACCAATCTCTCCTTCAGTAGTGCTCCATGATCTTCCCACTACCGAGGTGAGGCTGACTGGTCTGTAGTTCCTGCTTCCTCTTTGTTCCCACTTTTGTATAAGGGACTACATCTGCTGTCCTCCAGTCTTTGGGTACCGCCCTGTTTCCAGTGATCGGCTAAACAGGATAGCCAGAGGTTCAGACACCACCTCTCTTAGTTCTTTAAGGACCCTGGGGTGCACCCCATCTGCCCCATTGCTTTATCAACTCTTACTACTTCCAGTTCCTTCAGGACCCTTTCTCGTGTAAAGGGACTTGTGTCCATTTATGCACCATTCTCACCCCTTGTACTCCCTTCAGACCCATTACCCTCCTCTTCCTCAGTAAAGACTGAGCAGAAATACCTGTTCAATATGTCAGCTTTACTGTTGTCATCCTCCATGCGGCCCCCATCCTCCCCCTTCAGTCTCACTATCCCTCTCTTTGTCTTTCTTTTTTCACTTATGTACCTGTAAAAGGTTTTGTCCCCTCTATCCACTGATTTTGCAATGTGTTCTTCTGTCTGAGCTTTGGCTTCCCTTACTGACCTTCCTGCCTCCCTTTGCTTCTCCTGGTACTTCTCCTATCCCCTTCTGCCTGTGTCTTTTGTATTGCCTGAATGCAATCTTTTGGCTTTCACTTTCTTTGCTACCTCTTTGGAAAACCATAATGGTGTCCTCTTCCTTTTCCTCTTGCTAACCTGCTTAATGCATAATTCTGTTGTTCTTGTAATCCCCATTTTAAATACTGCCCACTGTTCCTCAACCCCTGATTCCTGTCCCATTCCCCTTAATGCCTCTTTCAAGTATCTCCCCATTTTCCCAAAGTCTGCCCCCCTAAAATCCAGGATACGTGTTTTTGTGTGGTTTGGTTCTGCTTTTTCTGTGATTTCAAACCACAATGACTGGTGATCACTGTTCCCCAGGTGCTCCCCCACTGTTACCCCCATCACACTGTCCCTGTTTGTGAGCACAAGGTCCAGTATTGCCTTCTGCTGAGTTGGTTCCATGACCTGTTGCTTGAGGAAGGCACCCTGAAGGAGTCCAGGATAATCTGCTCCTAGTTGATGCTGCTGCTGGGATGCTCCAGTCCACGCCTGGAATATTGAAGTCTCCAACCAGTACTACCTCACTCCTTGTCTGCCATCCTTTGATGGCTAGCATCAGCTCCCATCTGTTTCTTCCTTCCTGGGCTGGTGGTCTATAGACCACACCTGTGCGGACGGCTGTCCCCATTTTCCTTTCCAGCTTAACCCACAGTATCTCTCCCCCATTTTGTTCCTGCTGGATCTCTGTGGTCCTTATGTCATTTTTCACATACAGTGCCACTCCTCCTCCCTTCCTGCCTGCTCTGTCTCTTCTGAATATGTTGTAGCCAGGTATAGCCATCTCCCAGTCATGGTTATCATTACACCAGGTTTCAGTGATGGCCACAATGTCCAGGTCTGACTGCACCATGACAGCCTCCAGATCTTCCATCTTGTTGTTAAGGCTCCTGGCATTTGCACACATGGCTTTCCATGATTTGACCTCCCTAGACTGTTTCGCTGTTCTACTCCAGCCCCTTCCTTAGTTGTCCTTTATCCCTGGTTCTCCTTGTTGTCTGCCCTTCTGCTGAATTTTGCCCCTTTTCTGCCTATCCTCCTCTTGGGCACTAATCTCCATCTTTTGCACACTGCTTTGAAGAGACAGCCACTCCTCTGGTTCACTGGTTCCACTGCTAGCTGTGGGGGGTGACCAAGTAGGTACCCTCCTTGCTGGCCTGCCACCCCCCTTTGCTAGTTTAAATGCTTGTCAATGTTGCATTTAAACTTATCATTGAGTGCTTGGATTCCCCTCCAGGATGGATGCAGGCCGTCAGGCTTGAACAAACCTCCATCCCTCCAGGTGGGTCCCCAGTCACCAATGAATCCAAACCCTTCCTCACACCACCAGTTCTTCAACCATGAGTTAAAGTTCCTGGTGCATGCACTCCTATGCTCTCCCTTGCCTCTCACAGGAAGTACTTCTGAGAAAGTGACAGAAGTAGCTACTTGCTTGAGACCCCTCCCCAATTTCCTAAACTCTTCCTGAACTTCCTTTGGCTCCCCATTTGCCAGATCATTAGTATCTAGGTGGATAATGACATCCAGCTCACCCTCCCGTCTTGCCTTCCCAGTGATCCGCAGGATCTTCCTTCCATCCCTCCATGCCGTGGCACCTGGTAGGCACCTCACCTCCCTGTCCTCCCCCTCCTGTGTTCCTAGCTGGATCCCTCTTATGATGGAGTCCCCCACCAGGATTCACTTCCTCCTTCTCTGGGGTCCACTGCTTTCCCTGCTGAGGTCACCTCCTTGGCTAACCTCCACATCCTTTCCTTCCACTTCTCTGTGTACCTCTATTTGGTTGTCCTCATTTGCCAGTGTGGCATATGAGTTCTTGAGTGGAATAAGATCTGGGATGTGCCTCTGCCTGACCACTCTAACCCTCCCTGAGCCCACTGTCATCCAAGTGCTCCTCATTCTTGGCATCCTTTGAGGCAGTTGCATTGGACTGGGTGGTCTTTGGATGGGGTGATGGTACTCCTGACCCAGTTTACTTCTGCTCAGAGTCTGGCTACCTCATCCTGCAGTCCAGAGAGATGCATGCAGATAGGGCAGCACCTCAGTGTCCAGAAGGTCTGCCTGAATATGGCTGCCCCACAGCCACTGCATTGCACCACTCCCCACATTATACTGCAATTATACTGCTATTCCACTACTTGTCTGCTACTGAAGCTCTCCTAGTTCCCTTTTTATTAATTTGCTGTCCTAAAAATCCTGCCACTGATTCTCAGATAATTTTCTTTAAAAAAAAAAAAGGAAAAAGAAACCAATAAATAAATAAATGAGTCAAAACACTTGTGCTGAGGGTGGGCTTCTTCCCCCTTATGCCCCTCCTACTTCACACCCCTTACTATACCCTGTGTTTAGCTCCTGTCAATCAGATTTAACAGGGCATATAATTAAGAGTTGGGGGAAGGGGAGGGAGGGGGCGAAAATTTGCAGCAATTAAAGACAGCACAGAATTACACCATCACCACTACGTTTTAAATTTTCAACAGCCCAAAAACAATTCTAAGTAAAGACAACAAAGAAAGTACAGTGTCACTAAAAGCCCACAATCTAAGTTTAAAAGAAAAATAGCAATTACCAATTACTCTAAAGCACTGAATTGAATATGTTTCCTTCCTTCCCCTTCGGGCTTCTTCTGAGAAAATAAAACTCACTTGCTACCTCAACTCTGACTAAGCCCCACCTCCAGTTATCATGTAGCTGAGGTCAGAGGCCAGACAATTAACACCCCTCACTCAACTACAGGGCAGTCAGACAAGCCAAGATAAAATTTGCAGCAATTAAAGACAGCACAGAATTACACCACCACTACGTTTTAAATTTTCAACAGCCCAAAAACAATTCTAAGTAAAGACAACCAAGAAAGTACAGTATCACTAAAAGCCCACAATCTAAGTTTAAAAGAAAAATAGCAATTACCAGTTACAAGTAAAAGGGACTAAGGAGAAGGAGAGGTTAAGAAGGGAGGTAATAGGTAGGGCAATGGCATGGGTGGAGAGATGAAGGAATTTAGGGTCAAGTCCATCAGGGCTCACACCATTGTGGGGGTTTAGAGCCAACAGGGCCTTAAAGAGCTACTGACGCCTCAAAGAAAACTTTAAAAAAAAATAATTAGGCACAATTCTGCCTGTATTCCATTTATGTTTTATATATTTCTTCTCCCCATAATTTATTACTAAGGAAATGTGTATGAATATATGATCATTGTCCCTTAGAGTTTATTTTGAGTTCATCTGCCTCTATAGCTTACTCCCTACTCCAAGTCACAATCCTCTGTTGTGACATCACAGTCTGTTGCCATGAGAGTAACTGTGAGGTCACAAGCAGTGCTCTATGACTTCAGGTAGGGAGAAGGCAGCAGGAATAGATGAACTTTTCAGGAGCAGGAATCCTGTTTTCATACAAATGACCTCAGATTAAATAATGGGAAGGAAAAATATAGAACTAATCAGATATGCAAGCTGGACTGTGTCTATCTATTATGTTTTGTTAAAGTTCACCTGGACATGTCACCAGCTCTTTAAGGGAAGCAATGGGAGTGGTGGGAGAAAAGCAGAAATTATGGCTTGTTCAATTCAGTTCAATTCAAATGTATTTTGCCAGGAAGTGGCTCCATTGAGCAAGCTCATTTTCAAGGAGATCCTGGATAGGACAGCTTACAGTAATGAGGTGCACGTACAGTAGCATACAAAAGTGGTGGGACACAACTGCAGTGCTAAAACTGTTGAACCATATTTACATTATCATTTAGATCAGTCTACACTTTATACGATCAAAGAAAAATATTATTTTAGTACAGTAATGGATATACAGAATAGACAATAAGGAAAATCAAAAAGCTCTGTCAAGGATAAAAGAGAATTAGTAAACCTATACAATATATTAACTATTATACAATCACTTAACAGATTATAATTCAATTATGCATAAACCAAACAAATAAACAATTGCAAAAGTTGCTGCTACTGAAGCAGATCACCATACATCAGTATTTATGGTTTATTGTAATTACAGGAACATAACTCTTTGCATACATTTTCCAATAGTGATCTGAAAACACCTAAGCTTACTATATTGGTCAGTTTTAGTTTATTTTGCACTTTATTCCATGCCCTAGGGTTGATGCTACTGATAGCCAACTTTCCATAGAGGGTGTTGAACCTTGGTGTCTCTAGCAGCATATAAGCACTCCTTCTTATAGTGTAACTACTGTGTGAGCAAGAAATGAGTTCTGAAATACAATGTGGCAAATTATTGGTTACTAATTTATAAGCCCACATATAGAGATTTTTGAGTCTCCTCATGGTCAGCGATGCCCACCCTGTTGCAATATATAAGGTACAATGGTGAGTTGTGGGCAGAGAGGTTGTGATAAATCATAAGGCCCTATGGTACAGCACGTCTAGTTTGTAAAGGTAAGTAAGAGGGAAGCGACTATAAATCAAGTCAGCATGGTCCAATATGGGAAGAAATGTGGCTTGCACCAGCCTCCTCCTAGCATCCAATGGGAAACAATGCTTGTTTCTATAGAAAAAAAAAAACAGCTTGATTCTTAATTTTTTGCAAATATTGTCTATATGGGTAGTAACGGACAGATGTTGATCAACCCACACACCAAGATATTTATAACTTCTCACTACTTCAAGTATGTCACCCAATAGTGTGGCTATGGTGGGGGTAAATGTGGAGTGGGCTACTATATTCATAGGCTGGAAGAACATAACTTTTGTCTTTTTCACATTTAAAAGCAATTTAGACTGAAAAAGGTTCATTTGCAACAAACTGATTTCCGCTTGGAGGTCAGTACACACATGTAAAGGGTTGATCTGGATATATACTATACAGGACTGTATAATCAACAAAAAATGCAATTTGGCTTTGTCAGTGTTTCTATTGAGGTCATTTATGTAGATCTTAAAGCAGCAGTTCAATGAAAAAAGTTATTCCAAAAAGCTAATTTTCTGCTATGGTTATGAAAAGTATTTGCAGAGTGTTGATTTGTGTTTTCTGGATGCTTCCTATGCTGTGTACTGTACCTTTGTGTTTTTTCTCTAGATGCTTATCGTCCTTGGGTCCTCAGTATTATTTCTATACAAAAATGAGGAGGCCATCTTTTTTTCTTGAGAAATAATTATTTTAAAATGTTCATAAAATTCTTAAATGATAATGAAAACTGAAAATTTTTCCACCAAAATAAACTGGAAGACATCTGGCATCAATTAGGAAGAAGAAAAGGTGGGGTCAATTTTTAACTCATTTTCATTGCACTGCTGCGTTAAATAGCAGAGCGCACAGAATAGACCCTTGTGCTACTCCTCTTGGTAGCATTGATAAGGAGAATTCCCCCCCTTCTGCTTTGATTTGGTGTTGTCTAGCCACAAGGTAACTTACAAACCAAGAGAGTGCAGAAATGCCTAGGCCTGTCTCCTTAAGTTTACATAACAGTATACCGTGGTCTGCTGTGTCAAAGGTTTTATTTAGGTCTAGGAACATAGCTCCTGTAGGGAGTTTACAGTGCAGGGCTGTTAGCCAATCATTAGTGACCTTAGCTAATGCCATTGTAGTACTATGCTTAGGCCTAAATCCATATTGCATAGGGTTAACATAATTATTACATTCCAGATAGTCGCTCAATTGAACATTAACTAATTTTTCTAGAAGTTTGGCTAGGGTAGGAAGTATTGATGTAGACCTATAATTATTTAAGTTTCATGGGTCACCAGCTTTGACATGAGGAATGATGTGAACAGTTTTCCATATTGCTGGGAGTTCATTGCTGACTAGTGATAGGTTATAAAGGTGGGTTATTGGTGACATGAGTTGGTAATAGCCAATTCTCAAAAATATGAGGTCACTCTAACCCATCAGCACTGGCACTTTGTATTTACATTAAGGATGAGCAGCAGATCTTCTACCTGCTTAAATGTAACAGGTCAGAAGGAAAATGAGTTGCTTAAGCAACAATTGTTTCCTGAGATATTGTTAGGAATATGATACTGTGCAGCAGAGCAGTTGCCAAATGCCAATCCTGCTTTGGCAAAATTAGTGTTTAGTTTTTCTAAAATAATTTGCCTGTCTGTTATTATTTTACATTAATCAGTCTTGATTGGGAGGGATGGGGAGATGTTCTGGCCTTCAGGATCCTTTAATACCTTCCATACTTTGGCTGCATTACCTTTTGAGCTGTCCAGGGCCATTAGGTTAAACATTTGTTTTTGTTTCCCTTATAATTTTTGTATATACATTTCTTGCTTTCCTAAAAGCTGCCCAATCCGATTCAGCTTTGGTGCAAGTGGCTGCAGCCCAGAGGCCATCCCTTATGTGCAGTGCTCTTTTTGCATCACTGTTAAACTATGGGCAAGAACTCTTTTTGACCCTCTGTTTTGTCAGTGGAGCATGCCAATTTATGACTTCCAGCACCAACTGGTTGAAGAGGGAGGTAGCTTTATGAATTGTATTGGAAGGTAAAACTGCTGCCAATTTACATTATGGTACCCAGATCAGATAGAAAGTTATCGGTATTCAGTTTGGTAAATCTCTGTTTACTGATAAATTTTGGGTTATGTTTATGCTTTATAGTTCCTCTGATACAGGTGACTACTTTATGGTCGCTAATGTCATTGTGGAATACCGCAGCATGTGTGTATTTGTGGGGTCTACTGGTTAAAATGAGGTCCAATATACTATCATTTATAGGGTTTTTAACATTTGGTCTTGTAAGCTCTGTGATTAATTGTGACAGGCCTAACTATCACAGAGCTTTTCAAATTGTTAGATTTGGGGGAGTTGCAGTCCAGGTTCAGGTCACCTAAGATGATTGTTTCACTGGGGTTAAGGTCAAGAATGCTCTTGATATGATTTAGAAGTTCCACACCACCTTTAGGAGATCTATGGCAGCCTATGATATTGATGTATTCAGCAGCAGATATGGAGAGTTTGATAGACATTCAAATTCCTTAGGCATTGAGAGGCAACTGAATTCATTTGCCGTGAGTTTGTTATTAATATAAATGACAATGACACCTCTCCTAGTTGATCTGTCAAGGCAAAAAATGATTATATGAGGGTAAGGCAATCTCATGGTGCATTACAATCCCCTTTAACCATGTTTCCATCAAGATAAAGACATCTGGGTTCGTGTATGAGGCCCAGGCTTTTATGTTACCTGGTTGACTTTTTTTTTATCAGACTACAGACATTTAACAGCATAGATTTCAGTCCTCTAATAGATGCTATTTTGGTGGGATATACAATTGGTGAGATAGGGCAATGAATATTTTCTACATTACCTGAGCATAGAAGCAGTATCAGGATTAGCTTTTTCATCATTTGGTGTCTAGTACTTAAAGTATAAGACTGCTGTAGGGTTTTAATCTTGGTATCAACACACAAACGCATCCTAAAAGGAGCTATATAGCTAAAAGATGATGCCTGTAACACTAATAGTGTTTGGACACTCACTGGTTTTATGATGGTCAGATAATATGCTAGCTTAGAAGTATTAGTACACCATTTTGGAGCTGACCCCATAAAATGGATCCCATTGTTTGCTGGACATGGAGATGGGGTGGGTTCCAGGGAACAGGGATTACCCAGCTAACACATCAGTAGCAGTGAGCCAAACTAAATTTTCTCCATCATCTATGTTTGACTGAAATGATTTGCACAGCAGGTATAAATTATAAGCTACCTGTGATGTCGGCAAATTATATTATTTAAATAGACTCAACAATATGAATCAAATAGCTCTATAGCAAAACACTATGCAATGTGTAATTTGCTGTACAGTCAAAACACTAAGCACTGATATGATTAACCATTCAGCCCTGGGTACCAGATTGCCAAAGGTATTTGCAGATAAACAGTTGGATTTGTTTCAAAACACATAACCCTGCCTACTCTTATAAGTCACTTCTCACTCCCATTACCTTAGACCAATCACAGATGTCACTCAGTTTGGATGCTTTGTAGGTCTTGGGCGGGCAAAAACTTTGCCATAGGAGATGGTGGTCATGGGGGGGGGAGGGAGTCACTAAGAATGCAGTAGTGACTCTCTCCGACCCCCTTCTGAGTCCTGAGTGAAGAATGCTCCCTGGGTGCAGCTGTGGCTTGCTGTGACTTTATAAAGCTTTAAGTCTTTGATTAAAATTTTAAATCTTGGCTCATTTGGTTTGATTGGTTCTGTTGAGGAGAGAGGTGGGGTTGTCCACAGTCACAGCACTCCCGTCGGAGCCACTGGCCATAGAAGACGGTGGTCATTGGGGGGAGTCACTAAGAATGCAGGATTGACTGTCTCTGACCCATTCTGAGTCCTGAGTGGAGAATGCACCCTGGATGTGGCTGAAGCGTGCTGCAACTTTATAAAGTTGTAAGTCTTTGATTTAAATTTTAAATCTTGGCACCTTTGGTTTGCTTGATCCTGTTGTGGAGGGAGTCAGAATTGCACATGATCATAGCACTCCTGGCAGAGCCATTGTCCATAGGAGATGGCGGTGATGTGAAACAGGGTCACTAAGAATGCAGGAGTGACTCTCTCTGACCCCCTTCTGAGGCCTTGTGGTGGGGGGAGAGGGGTAGGGGAGTGGAGGAGAAGAGGGAGCAGCACAGAAGGTGAAGAAAGAGTTAAAAGCTGAAGAGACAGATTAAGAGTCAGAAACAGAAGTGTCACCCACCTTGAGGACAGGGAAAGGGGACTGGGTTGGGGAGGGAAGGAGGACATGGATAACCATCTGGAACTTAGAAGGGTGATTAGAGTTGTTCTGGAGCATGGATGCAAAGTATTCAGACTTAGTAAGCCTAGCTCTGGGGCAGGCATTATGAAGGGGCCAGTAGTTGATCTGGTTGGCAGGGGAGCCTGAGGATGTGTGCGTCCACCAGGCAAGGGAAGTAGGAACCTCTGGCCCTGGTTTTTCTAAGGGGGGCATGGAGATCCCAGGCTGATGTATACTTACCATTGAAATATTGGAGGGCAGTATATATGTTGCTTTCTGTAGATATGGGCAACCAGTCAGTAGCCATCAGGTTGGCATGGAGGGAAGACAAGTCCAGTGACCTGAAGAAGTGGATCTGAATGAATTTAGGGAGAGCTTTGGGACAGTGAATTTTCTGCATGCAGTAGACCATGTGATGATTACTGAGGGCATCGGAGAAGGTAGCAGCATCCACAATATGGGTGTGATGGGAGGTGAGAACCAAGTACAGAAGGGAATGTTTGAGACATCTGTGACTGTGCAAGGTAGGGTCAGTGATCAGTTGGGTACGTTGCAGGGACTTAATGTTTTGGAAAAATTCATTCAGAGTGGGAAAAGTCAACTGAGATTAAAATCACCAAGGATAAGCAGCTCACCAGAGGAGGCATGTGAGGAGATAGTGGTGAGGAACACCGTGACTGAAGGTGAGAAAAATCCAGGACAGCAGTAGGTACCAGCTATGAATATAGGAACACAGAAGGGGTGGGAGAGCTTGAGGATGAGCAACTCAAAGGCAGAGTGAGGTGATGGAATGTTCAGGCTCAAACTGGATGCTAGAGGAGAGGTAGATTGCCACTCCACCACCCCCTTTGCGCAGTCCTGCCAGATGACTGCGTACCCAGGGATGACAACTGCAGTATCAGGAATCTTGGGGGAGAACAAAGACATCACCAGCAAATCAGGCTTGAGTGGTTGCAACTGATCAATCTTAGGGAGGAGGCTTTGGATGTTGTCCTGGGTCACTCACAGTCCTCTGGTGAGATGAGAGCGAGATGACTGAACAGATCTGAAACTGAGCTCAATACCACCTGCTACTATAGGCAACAGGGAGACAAGGAGCTTGAGGGAGCCTATGAGTTGCTTATGGGGATAGGAGGGGATTGTGGGGAGGGTGAGAGGGGTAAGAGGGAAGGAGGCAGCTGAGGGCTTCCAGGTGAATCCAAGGAGAAAGGGAAAGATTGCATCCAGGATGCCAGGGAGAATGGGATGGGGTGGGGATGCAGGAGGAAGGAACATAGGAGAGAGGGAAGGGGGAGGGAGATGGAGGAGAGCAGGCAAGGTTAAGTAGTAGGGCGGGAGGGAGGAGTGATAGGGTAAAAAACACCATCAAGTTTAGTTTTCATAGAGTCATACATTCTGTCAGCAGATAAAGACCGCCTGGCCCACCAAGTCTGCCCATAATATCCCCCCTAATAGTGCTACCCAAGCAACTACTGGAGTTCAAGTTTTTTTATTTAAAACAGGAATAGCTGACAGACAGCCAATGAGCAAAATCTCATTTAAATTGCCTCCTGAACAATGTTACCTAAATTACAAATAACAATCAACAGTTTGTTATGGCATTCTCTATTTCATCACCTTAAGGCAGGACTGCTGAGGTAGTCTTCCTGTACACTCTTGTAATAATACTCACAACCATACATCATAATACGCTAGACATTCGGAAGATCCATCCATTGTCAATAACAGAATAAGTATAAAGATGTGTCATTGCAATTCTATGTAATAATTCATTTTAAAATCACTCCAGACCCTAAGGGTTTTTAGAAAAGTAAACAGGTGCTTGTAAAGTGATTAAACTTTAAGCTTATCAGGATCAAAAAAGTCACCTAGTGACTTTACAAGACACACAAAAGACACAATGGCTACTCTTGAACCATTGTTTTAAAGTACACAGTGACAGTAGTCCATCAGTTCTCTTAGGTAATGCACAAGGAAGAGTATTTCATAACTTGGGGCTTTTGAATGCTAGAGACAGTTCACCAACATTACTTTTGACCCTAGGGACATCGAGATCAAAATCGGCAGCTGATCTTAATCCTATTTTTAAGGGGTTACAGGAAAAAATTCCATAACATACTTAGGTACTCTTTGTTTAATGCACTTCCACATGACGTTCAGAATATGTCATTGCCTAACTTGATCCAGAGGTAACCAGTCAAGAGATTTAAGAAGAACACAACGATGTGTGTATTTGGATACATTGTGAACAAAATGTGTTATTTTATAAGATAGTGCATTTAGCCTCAAGATTTGGGTTTTTTGAAGTCCAGCAGAAATTATATTGCCATAATCAAGCAAAGACAGTATCATCGTCTGCACAATTTTTAGTCTCATGTGCTGTAAAAAGTAAAATTTGTTATTGTGCATAAATCCAGTCCTAGAGTTTACCCTTTTCTGCAAAATACGTAAGTGATGGTTCCAATTTAGATTTTCATCTAGCCATAGACCCAAGTATTTGAAGTAGGGAACATTTTCCAGTTTAAGATTTCCAATAGTAAAAATAGATATCTCCCCAATTTGTTTGTTCTTTCGCAATGAATAAAATTGCATCACCTGTGTCTTTTTCTCATTGATCAAAGTTTACTGATACAAAAAAAACTCTGAGCTTCACTGAATGCTCCCTGCAACCTAATTTAAAGTAGTGAAGGGTCCAGGCTCCAACTGTAGCTTACAGTGTCATCTGCGTAGAGATGAACAGCAGTATGTTCCTGCTGGATGTCAAAATCATTTATAAAGAGTGAGAAGAGGAGCAGCCTCAGTACAGAATCCAGGGGAATCCTCTCCTCAATCCTATTTTCTTTGAATTCAAACCACACATAGGGGCCTATTCACAAAAGTTTGGACTGCCTACATGCTGTGTATGTGAGGTGCGTAGGCAACCCTAAGTTGAAATCCAGTGGATCCCTGGCAGCTTTCACAGCTGGTGTGTGAGCCCAGTGTACACTCGATCCCCTAGCCACCCACACAGCTATGTGCCACGGGTGGTCTGGGGACATGCCTGCACTTTGCAGCATTCACTAAAGCATGAAGATGATGCAGAGTGCTGGAAGAGGGGACATGAGTTATGGGAGGGTGGACCCTGCTGTAACTGCTACATGCCCCCAATGGAAACCTACCAGCTGTGGACCAGGAATCCCCTCCACATTGTTGCCACAGCCCACGTGGCTGATAAGGAGGGTGGAGGGTAGCTTGTTGGGCACATGACCGTGGTGTTTGACAAGTTGAGTCCCATGCCTTCCCAGATCCCCTGCTTGTGTGCAGCAGGGCATCCACTATTGGATCTGGACAGAAATCCCATTGGATGACCGCCTGTGCCCCATGACCCACTCCTGTGCAGCTGCAATCCAACCCCATGCAGCTGTGCACCAGGGGGACAGGGCCACAGACGGGTGCCCTATGGCTGCTTGCAGTAGTGAATACCATGTACCTTGCACCTGTCCAAGTCTGTGTAGCTACGCAAACTGGGCACATGTGTATCGTGCATATCCTATGCCCCTTTGTGCATAGGCCCATAGAGACTAACTGGTGCCTGTTTGTAAGATACCTCATCGTCTAGTCACTCAGTGATCTGTCCAGACCCATACCCCTCATTTTAATCAACAATAAGCCATGGTCTATTGTGTTGAAGGCCTTAGAGAGGTCAATGAAGATGGCACTAGCTACCCTGTCATCATTCACTGCCTGGCATGACTTTGGTGAGCCTCCACACTTCTGGAAACTTCCAGATTTGATCAACGTCATTAAATAAGTAAGCAAGGGGATAACCAATCACCGGGAGAAGGATATTTCAATAGTGTAGGATGTAACCCATCAATCCCTTTACTCCTTTTAGGGTCTAATTCAATAAAGCCATCTGCACTTCACTAACTAAAATGGTGGATAAAACAAAAGAAGAACGCTTATCCATTGAGACCTTGGTGATATGCATGCACAGCTCCATAAGAAGGGTGTCACCATCACTAGAGGTTCCGCTAGGTAGGCCTGAGACAATAGAATAATTGTTAAATACATTCACTATTGTTTTTAGGTCTCCCATTTTATTTCCATTTATCTCAAAAAAGTTTGCAACTAAAGAGGAGGATGAATTAAAATGTTTTACTGTTTTCCAAAACATACCAGGGTCCAATATCTTACTTTTTTTCCAATTTAGTCTGGACAAATTGTTGCTTAGCTGCCCTAACCTCCTTATGGTAAAAATTCCTCTTTGTTTTATAACCTGCCAATCAGCTAAGGAGTTAGTACTTTTCACTTTTTCTGTGCTGTGTCTCTTTATTTACGTTAATAATTTTAAATATGGAGTATACCAAAGTGAATTGTTTAACAGTACCTTTCCTAACTGGTGCATGCTTATTACAGATTTCAGAGAATATACCTGTGAAATAAGCACATGTATCATTGAGATCAGGACAGGAATAAGCTTCAGCTGCTCCTAATTTGAGTTTTCCAAATCAGACAAAAATGCAATGTAATAAAATTTCTTAAATGAACAAAATGTCCTAATATTAGGTTTTCCTTTGATTTTTAGCTACTGACTAATGCAATACATAATCTGATGATCGGAGAAGAAGTCCAATAGGACAACCACTTGAGCATATTTCTCACACCTGTGAAAATTGGCTCTACCAATGCTGCTGTAACACGGAATTTGCCGACCATCAGCACAGTGATGGCACAACACCGCCAATTGGCCTTGTGCCATAACTGGGGGAACTCCACACCCCCCCGGACTACGAATAACCAACTCTGAGTAGGGGGTTTGTTCAGGAAGGGGGGCAAACACCCTGGAGGCAACAGTGTCAGGAACCCAGCAGACCATCACAGCAAACTGTTGAAAATGTCGCTGTGATGGTCTTCTCTGTATTCCCATCACTGTTGCAATGTGATACCATGAAAATTAAGTCAATTGTGGTTGAAGTTTCAATAATTTTAAATTGATCCTAGTAGTGTCAGTTATCAGTTGGTACAGTCCAACCTCAGAGGTAAGGTCAGACAGGACATTCAAATCTGCACTCTTCCCCCAGTTAGTATTAAAATCACCAGTCAGCAAAATTTCATGGTTGTTTTTTAATCAAGCCCCAACAACATACACCCAAGTCTCCTGTGTATATCAGCACCTGCCATTTCCCTTCCACTCACCTTCCTATCAAATCTGTCCTTCTCTTCTGGCATCATCCCAAAAGCCTGGAAATTGGCCTGCATCATCCCTCTCCAAAAGGGTGGAGATCCCTCAGTGCCAGAAAACTACTGATCAGTCTCCCTCCTACCACCACTATCCAAACTACAGGAAACACTAGTACAATCCAGGTAAACCAAATTCCTCACAGCCTCAAACTTTCAGGTTTCAGAAAACAACACTCCACTGTTTCCTCCCTTCTCCAAGTCACTGGTCACATCTGCTCAGCAGCTGAAAAAGGCCATTTCACTGCTGCAGTCTTTGTTGACCTTGCCAAGGCCTTCTATTCAGTCTCTCACTCTCTGCTTCTAAATAAACTCAAGGTAGCAGGGCTTGGACCCCCTTGCCATTCAGAGGTTTAAATCTTAACTTGAAAACAGGACCCAATCTGTCAGGATCGTTAACTCCACATCCCCCTTCCCCATACTCGATGGCTTCCCCCAGGCTAGATCCCTGGCCCAATCCTATTTTCCCTGTTTATAAATGACCTCTCATCTGTCTGTTCAAATTCACTTATCCACATGTATGCAGATGATACCATCCTTTTTGCATGCGGCCTAGTACTAAGTGAGGTCCAAACTTTTCTACAGAAGGACTTCTTCCTATGCAGTCCTGGTTCCAGGCAAACCTACTCAAAATCAACACATCCAAGACAGATTCCATGACCTTCCGGACTGCTTAAAAGCTAGCCAGGACTCCCCCTCCCCCCAGCAATCACCTCTCTGGACGGAATCCCCCTAAGTGCAGCTACGTTCTACAAATACCTAGGAATGTGGCTGGACCCCCGACTAAATTTCTCTCTCCACATCAATGCCATCTCCTCAAAACTCACCCTTATGCTAGGTATACTATACCATAACATAACAGAGAATCACGCCCTCTACCTGTGAGATGTGAATGACTAGTTAAAATGATTACCCCTATTTTTGATTACGCAGGCCTAGTATACTACCCTGCACCCTCCTCTTCATTAGTCAGGCTAGACTCCCTCTTTTACGCTTTCTGTTGCTTTGCCTCAAACTCTCCCCTTAGAATGCACCATTGCTCTCACCTCTCCATCCTGAATATATCACTTCTGTCCCACTGACACTACACCCACTCCATCACCTTACTATCCAAATACTGGTTTAACCTGCTCCCCACTTACCTCTTTGAGAAACTAACTTTTGCACTTACTTCACCTTACACCCTGCGCTCTAGGGATTCACGCTCATTTTGCTCCCTAATCCATCTTCATCAGCTGGCAAATCTGCCTACACCTACAGGCATATGTCTCTATGGAACAATCAATCACCCCTCCTAAGAAACTTGAGCTCTCACAACTATATCAAAAATCAACTCTGCCACCTGCCACCACCCACCTGTACCTGCCCGATATCAACAAGTAACTTTCCTCTTTGCCATCCCTCCTCTTTTAGTATCTACTGACTTTTCTTTTGGTCTTCAGCTGTCTTATATTCATCTGGCACTTAACCACCGTTATGCATATCACTACTGTCCATCTAATCCTACAGTATGTTTACCTATTTTCCAATTAGCTATATAGCCTGTAAATATATTTTGCCTACTATGTATTCCTGTACTGTATCTTTATATTTTTTTACTTTGTATTTATGTATCATAATCTGTACTGTGTACTGATTTTCCCTTTGCCCCACCCCCAGATCGCACCTAGAAATGAGCCTCAACTCAGTGTGCCTTTCCCAGTTACCAATTCTTTAAATAAAAATAAAATAAATACTTCATACCTTTGAATTAGTCCCTCAAAGCTTAAAAATGGTATCAGGGGAATTTTAGGGGAGAGTAACAACCAATAAGACAAAAAGGTTTTGTGTTGCTGACTGTTACCTCTGATGCCAATAGTTCAATGTCATTCTCCAGGCCAGTATCAGGAAGCTGATTAACACTTTACTTAGAGTTAGAATAGATAAATACCCCCCACCTCATGGTTTATTCCTATCTCTGCACCAGTCATTACACCCGTCAATAGAAATAGACTTGTTGCTAGTTTTAGAAGGGAGCCAGGTTTCTGAAATAATTAAAAAGTCCAGTTTATATAAGAGTCCAATGACCAAGCAAATCAAACTTAGGCCACAAGCTTCTGATACTGCAGTGCACAAAGGGTAACTTTTTAGTATTCAACATGTCAGCAGTATTAATTGCTAAGGTATCCTGCTGTGGGACGAGGTTTAGAAGAACATCGCCTCAGAGGAGCAGAAAAATCTTTAATAAAAATAGTAAGCTACATATTCCTCATAAAAATCTCAGCTTAGTATGCCAAAACTTATGCTCTTTCAATTGGATTCTCCTCCTAAAGGTCGGTCAGCAACAGACAGACATCTGCACAAGGATAAAAATGTTACCTATTTAGAACCAGTAGTTACAGAATCTGAATCCATTAAACCTAATTTAACAACTAATGAAGTTGCATTCACTAGATGTAATTTAGAACAGTGAATAGTCCTGTGTGACCTCAGGTCAAAATCAAGATTAGATGATACTGTTAAGTTGTTGAATTCACTGATCCAGCGTTCAACCAGAAAAAAAAAAGCCAGAACAAAACTCAATAATATGATACCAAGTATAAAAATGTTTAGATGACCCATTGTTAAATCTGTAGTAGTACGCAGCAGTTGTAATACAATAAATAGAGTCCAGCTCTACTCACCCAAGCATCTCTAATATCCCCCCAGGCTTCCCCAACACAGGGTGAGCATACCAGAAACAAAAACAGGTGAAGATCATCAACAGACTCAAGTACCAGCTATAGAATAGCAATACAAAACAGCAGCAAATTCACAGCACCTCTGTGGCTGATTTTTGTAGTGTGATAATTTACAGTGTGTAGCAGTAACAAGTCATTATTTGAGGGACAGCTAGGAGTTGTCACCCTGTACTTTGTCAGTTTAGGTGGCGGAGTAAGCTGCACCCTGGAAGGGTGGAGGATGATTTAATAGTTTAGCCCGAGGATGCGGGCTTCACCCACATAGGGAAGAGACCCAAGATTAGACAATAGCAGGGATGTGTGTTTTACCCAGATAGGAAGGAAACCTAAAATTTAACAAATTGGGGAGGCTTCATCCAGATAGTAAAGAAACCTAAACTTAAAGCAAATTGGGAAATTAAGGCTTCACCAAGATAGGGAGGGAGCTTAAAAATTAAACAACTGGAGGGATGCGGACTGCACCTAGATGATTAAGTAGGCGGAGAAGGGTGGTGCGACACAATGCAAATGGATCCTACTATACAGTAAGAGTAGCACAGGCAGGAGGCAGGTTACCTTGTAAACATGACCTCCTGTATAAAACCATATGGAAACAGAACAAATACAGCAGATGGGAACAATTTAACTATGGCCCAATACAGATATCTAACTTGTAACAGTACACAATGTGTAACAGGCAATTGCAGCCACAAGTACGCTTGCATTTTTCAGGGGGTAGTGTTGGACAGAGTCCCCTGACGTCTTTATGTCTCCTCTCTAGTGACTCCCCTCGGGGACTCACACTCCTGCTGTGCCACTCATGCTGGCCACACTCATGTAAGGCCACTTGAGCGGTCTGGCTTTGAAAAGGAGAACCTTTTAAAGTCCAACCCATGCTCTGAGTGCACTCCCGGCTGATAGGGCAATTGGTGCAGCAGCTCCTACTGCTGAATGCTGGCAAGCTGGTGACTATTGGGGGGGAGGCCTAGACAAAGGCTCTTGACCCCTTGTCGAGATGGTGGTAGGTCCACATGAGTGATCTGGGGGACGACCATTGACTGAGGTGAAAGGCTGTGGTGGTAAGATAAACAGTCCAAAGTACTGATTAATGTACCGCCCTTGCTCAAAGTGCAGTCCACGCTGATAGGAGAATTGGCACAGCAGCTCATGCTGCTTATTGCAGGCAAGCTGGCGACTGTTTAGGGCAGCCACTAGACAAAGGCTCTTGACCCCTTGTAGAGATAGCAGGTCCATGTGGGTGGTCCGGGAGATGAGCACTGACTAAAAGAGTATGAATGTGAGTTGTTCAGTACAATCACAGATGAAGTGATAATCCAAACAGTATTGGAAGGATATAATCAGACACAGACCACATTAGAAATAGATGAAGAAGATGAATGTGATCCAATGCTACCTCCCAAAATGCAGAAACAATGCAGGCAATACAAACCTTAATAAGATTTTTAGAACATAAACAAACAGAAGAGAATGTAAGTAAGTAAGTAAAACTTTATTTCTAAAGCACCTTTCAAATACCAAGGTGCTGCACAAAAACAGAAATAGACAATATAAAACAGTAACGTCCATAAAAATATTTAAAAACCCTCTGGGAAAGCCTGATAGAATAAATATGTTTTGAGCTCTGATTTAAAACTTGAAACAGTCAGGCATTTTCTTAACCGATGAGGTAGAGAATTTCACAGGGTAGGGGCAGCATAAGAAAAAGCATGTGCGCCCGATGTTTTTAACTGAACCCTGGAAATCTCTAGCAAGCCCTCATTGTTGGATCGGAGTGAGTGGGAAGGGCAGTAGGGAGTAAAGGAATCTTGCAGATGCCGAGGTCCCTGTTCGTGTAGGGCTTTATAGGTCAGTAGGCCGACCTTGAAGGTGATCCGCCACTGTACAGGCAGCCAGTGCAGTCCATGCAGCACAGGCGTAATATGACTAATCCTAGATGTACCAGTCAAAAGCCTGGCTGCCGCATTCTGCACTAGCTGCAAGTGATGAATATCAACCCCCAGAAGCCCTAGGTAGAAGGCATTGCAGTAATCAAGGCAGGTGGTCACAAAGGCGTGGACCAGTGTAGAAAGGTCAGCCGAAGGAACCAGGTGTTTCACCTGGGCGATATTCCTTAGATGGTAAAAAGAGGATATGACAACAGCAGACACCTGCAATTTCAGGGTCAGACCACTGTCAAGAATAATGCCCAGGTTACGCACCCGGTCTGAGGTCATCAGCTGGACACCATCAAGCCATAAGTCTGAAGGGTGCCCAGCCCAGCCCCAAGACCTGCCTCCGGACGTCCCGGGTCCACAACCAGCACCTCGGTCTTATCCGGATTTAACCTCAGCCAGCTGGTGCTCATCCAGTTCTTGATCACGGCTAGACAGTTGTTAAGCACAGAGATCGCATCATTCTGTCTGGGCATAAAGGACATATACAGTTGGGTATCATCTGCATAGCAGTGAAAACCCAAACTGTATCACCTAATGATATCTCCTAATGGCAGCATGTACACTGTAAATAACATGGGTGCCAATATGGAGCACTGTGGCACCCCACAGGACAGGGGAGAGCATCAGAGGAATAAATTCCAGTGACAACCCTCTACGACCTGCCCGTAAGGAATGATCAAAACCATTTTAGAACTGTTGCAGACAGTCTGCAGAGAAGCCGCAGGCACTCTAAAAGCACACCATGGACCACAGTGTCAAATGCCACCGAGAGATCAAGAAGGACTAAGATAGTATGAGCCTTTCGATCTCTCACAATTAGGAGATCATTTAACACCCGTACAAAGGCGGTCTTGGTGCTATGTCTTTTCCTAAACCCAGACTGGAGGGCATCATAGACATAGTGGGCTCTGAGATGGTCATCCAGCTGCAATGCAACCACCTTCTTAATAACCTTACCCACAAAGGGTAGGTTAGAGACAGGTCTATAGTTAGCTAAACAGTCTGGATCCAAGGAGGATTTTTTTAAGAAGTGGTCGAATGACCGCCTCCTTAAGGGGATCAGAAAAGACCCCGCTCTCCAAAGAGCTCCAGACAATTTCAGCAAGGATCGGGCAGATGACATTTACGCAACCTACCAAAAGTGGTGTAGGGCCTGGATCCAAACTACAGCTGGTTGGTTGCAAAGTCTGGACAATCCTCACAATGTCCATGAATTCCGGCCAGCTAATGTCAGACCAGGTAGCACAGGCACTTGCCACCTCCCGCCGATTTCCACAATCTCTCTAAGGAAGAGTTGGGCAGATACCCGAACTGATGCTGGCAACCTTATCTGCGAAGAATTGAGCAAGCTCATCACACTTCATTTGTGAAAAATTTTTCCCAGACTGGAGACAGACTGGATTGCGCAGTCTGTCCACAGTCTGAAAGAGCTGAGCTGGTCGATTCTGCGCAGCAGCAATCTCCTCGGACAGGAATTCTGCCTTCTTATGGGTGATTGCTGATTGATAGCTCTTATAATGGTCCATCAATCTAAGCCTGTCAGCCTCCAGGCTGGATTTCCACCAAAGCCCTCTCTAGCCTTCGACCCACTCTTCTCAGCTCCTTCAAGGACCCATCAAACCAAGGGATCCTTGGGCAGAGTGAGTGGTCGAACACGAACAGGAGCAATTGAGTCCAGGGCATCCTCCACAGCCTTATTGTAGGCCAGTGCAAGACCCCCTGGGCTTATGCATTCACTTGATAAACCTGATAGGTCCAGCACTGCCGATAGGCCCTCTGGGGTAACTCCCCTTAAAGAGCTATATTGAACCATCTCCGTAGGGGTAGGCCTATTTGGGGGTGCCCCAAAACTGAACCCTATGGTATGATGGTCTGACCAGCTAACTGGTTCCACCCCCAAGTCTGTGATCTCCATCCCTAGGAGGAACACGAGATCCAAGGAGTGACCCCCTGTATGGGTAGCAGAGGTAACCACCTGTGTAAGGCCCAGCATAGTCATAAGCTGGAGGAGATTATTTCCAAATTGCGATAATTCATCATCAACCCAAGCATTGAAGTCACCCAGAATTAACCATCTGGGTGACTCCAAAGCCACATCGACAATGAAGTCCGCAAACTCTTTCAGGAATTCTCCACCATCACTGGGTGGACGGTAGATGAGAAGTATCCTGAGCCCTACACCTGTCCCCAGGATACATTCAAAGGATCTAGTGCACCCCACTAGCACATCCACAAGGCCCAGTTCCATTTTAAACATAATGGCTACATTCCTGCTGCTGTGATCCAGCCTCAGGCAGTGTATCACTGAGAACCCAGCCGGAACAGCAGATGCCAAAATAGGGCCTGTATTCTCATCCAGCCAGGTCTTGGTGATGCATGCCAGAACGAATGTTCCAACAAGATCAGCTATAGCAGTCTTGTTCCTAATCGATCTGGCATGTCATTACAATATGCATGAAGCTGGAATAGAAAAGTGCAAAACAAAATAAAAATCACTATTTTAGAGGTATATAAAACTCTGCACTGTACTCAAATGATTTTAAATGAAAAATTTGAATGAAGCCAGCCTGCCAGCACAGCGGTAGCCCTACCACTTGTGACGCTGGTGACCCAGGTTTGGGAACGAGCCCGGGGAGCTGGAGGGTTGGCTGGGGGAAGGACGATTGAGTACTCAAGGGGCGCTCTCCTTCTGCGGGGAGAGAAGGATGCTGCTCCTGCTGCAATCCCACCACCTGGATGCACACGAGTGGAGGTGCAGCAGAGAGCACCATGTGGGAGGGGAGGACATCGACAGGAGTCTGGAGTGGAGTCACATCTCAGCATGCACATGCCTTCACGGACCTCCTTGGTTGCTGATGTCCTTGGGGATACAAGGAAAAAATGCAAAAAGGCCCCGCAGTTCCTGCTGGTGATGGGCCCCGGTGGGGGTGTGGTACAGTCCTGGGTCGGTCGGAGGCCTGACACATCTGGAGTAAGTGGGGAGGCAACTGGACCTACTGCTTCCCCACTCAGGGGGGTGATCCATGGCAGGATGGGGGCTAAAGACCGAGCCTGGGGCTTAGGCTGGCCCCCACCACGAGAGTCCCAGAGGAGAGGAGGACTGCGGAGAGAAAATGGGGGTATGGACATAAAAAAAAAAAAGATTTGAATGAACTACATCACAGTTCTACAGAGTACGATAATTAATGTGTAATAAATCAATAAATAATAATAATAATAATAATTTTATTTATATAGCACCTTTCAGTGTATCAAGGTGCTGAACAATTTTAAAAACAGTTCAAAACACTACATAAAAACAGAACATGTACATAAAATCAACATACAACGAAATAGAGTATTAATACTAAAATCCAAGCATTTATAAATAACTTAATTATCTAAAAGCCATATTCCACAAATAAGTTTTCAAATCCTCTTGAAAAGTTTCACGAGGTACTGTCAGAACCGACATGGTAGAGAGTTCCAAAGAGTGGGTGCAGCATGCGAAAACGCTCTGCTGCCAGAAGATTTTAAACTCACTCTTGGGATCTCTAACAACCCCATGTCGGCCGAGCGGAGTAATTGGTCAGGGCAGTAAGGAACCAGGAGGTCTTTCAGATAGGCTGGACCCTGGTCGTGAAGGGCTTTAAAAGTCAGTAAAATGACTTTAAAGGTGATCCGCCACAGCACAGGAAGCCAGTGCAGTTCGCGCAGCATGGGAGTGATATGACAGGACCGACTTGTCCCAGTCAAAACCGGCTGCAGCATTCTGCACCAGCTGTAGGCGACGGATTTCAACCCCAGAAAGCCCAAAGTACAGGGCATTGCAGTAGTCCAAGCGTGAGGATACAAAAGCGTGAACCAAAGTAGGCAGGGAGTCGGACGGAACAAGATGCCTAACCCTGGCAATATTCCTAAGATGATAAAGGAAATCTTGACAACGGCTGACACCTGAGCTTTAAAGTCAGCGCACCGTCAGAGAATACACCCAAACTACGCACACCCGTTCTGAGGACGGCAGAATGCTCCACCAGGACAATTCCAGATGGAGCACCAATACCGGCCTCACCATCCGACCACCTGGGTCCACTACCAGCACTTCTGTTTTCTCCGAGTTCAACTTTAGCCAACTAGAATCCATCCAGTCTTGATCTCCCCAGACAGTTGTTAAACACCGAGAGCTCCATCCTGGTTGGGTGCAAAGACAGATAGAGCTGGGTATCATCAGCATAGCAGTGAAACCTCAGCCCATATCGCCTAATGATACCTCCGAGGGCAGCACATACACTGCAAACAACATGGGTGACAGCACGGATCCCTGGGGCACTCACACAACAAAGGAATTGGGTCAGAGGAAAAATCCCTTACACAACTCTCTCATGATCTCCTCGTAAGGAAATGACGGAACCATTGCAAAAACGGTTCCAGACATTCCACAGATTTGGCCCAGGCGAGCTAACAACACCATGTGGTCCACTGTGTCAAAGGCTGCAGAGAGATCAAGAAGAACAAGAATGGAGCGCCTCTTCTGATCCCTCGCCATCAGAAGATCATTTAACACCAACCAGCGCAGTCTCGGTGCTATGTCTTTTTCAGAAGCCCGACTGGAAGGATTCGTAGACATTATGGATGGTTAAATGGTCATCCAATTGAACCGCTATGACCTTCTCAATAACCTTCCCAATAAAGGGGAGGTTAGAGATAGGCCGATAATTAGAAAAACAGTCCGGGTCCAAGAAAGCTTTCTTCAAGAGAGGAGTCACCACTGCCTCTTTCAAGGAGCAGGGAAACTCGCCTAATTCCAAGGAGCACCAGACTATTTGCGCCAGGACCGGACCGATGATATCAAAACAACCCAAAATGAGGGGAGTCGGACCGGGATCCAAACCACAACTTGTGGGACGCATAGAATGGATGATCCTCATAGTGTCCACGAACTCAGGTCAGCGAAAGGAACTCCAGGAGAAATGAGGCACTGTCATCACATGCTGTCCAAGAGCATCACCCATAGAGGTTACGGACCCAGGTTCATCCTGATGTCAGCCACTTTAGTTGCAAAGTATAGAGCGAGCTCATCGCACTCTGCTTGCGAAAAAGCTTTCCAAACATGCAGGCAGGCTGGGTTGCACAGTCTGTCTACAGTTCGGAACAGCTGAGCAGGTCGATTCTGAGCAACTGCAATCTCCCTGGACAGGAATTCTGCCTTCTTATGGGTGATTGCAGATTGATAGCTAACATAATGTTCCATCAATCTAGAGTGTATGTATATATAATCTGTACTGTAGGTCTTACTGAGTTGCTTATTTTTTTAGAAGCTAATCGACCACTTCCCCAGCCACTATTTAAATTAGCTGGAGCCACATATCAGGGCTCTAGCAGGATTCTTTCCTCTTTGCTGTGGCCGTTCGGGCTTGTTTGTTTCCGCTTGGTCTCTCCTTTTTGCTTTTCTGCTCTTACCCTGCCCTTCCTTCTCACTCGCTGCAATCCTGATTTGTTTGGGCTTTCATTGGTTGTGCCCTCAGCTGCTGTTTTGGTTTGTATTTTGTCTTCTTCACTAAGGTACCTTTGGTCAAAGGGGACCTTGTCTCTGGCACTCCTAAGGGTAGAAACTCCCTCAAGAGGGTTCCTGTGTCTTCATGCATCCTGAAAAGCTGGTAGTCCCTGCAGCAGTGAAAGAAGCTGAATAGAATTCAGTGAGTGTGTGTGTGTGTGGGGGGGGGGGTAACACACCTTTCATTTAGATTGGCTCAAATTACAGTCAGTTTAGTTGAAATAACAAATGCAAGACAAGCAACTGCAATCTTTGCTTTTGTGTTTTTATAGTTCAGTTGTTAGGATTACTAAATCAGGTGACCCTGGTTCAATTTCCAGAAATTTTGCTTGACAATTCTGCATCATAAAAAGCATGATTATATTTTGCTGACATGTCCACAGCAATGTCTCAAATCTTATCGCCTCCTACCCTTTACCTTCCCCCACATTAAAAAGCTTTATATGCCTGCCAGGCACGTGAAGACATTACTGACATCTCCTGTGTTGCTACTGTAAAAGGAATTCTGTTCCAGTTAGCACACTTAGTCAACAAAATGAATAAATGAATGAATGCATGAAACATAGAAACAGAAAAAGTTATGGCAGAAGGAGACCGTTGATCCATCTAGTCTTCCCAAGAGTTCCCCAGACCTCTTTTAGGTCATGGGGCCCAGCCCCCCTCCCCCGTTCTGAGTTCTGTTCTTCCCAGATCCTGCAGCTCCCCCTTGAGCCCTTGCTCTGTCCCACCTCTGTCTGAAAGCTGATACAGTCTTTGCATTCACTACTTCCACCAGCAGACTGTTCCAGGGTTCCACCACCCTTTCTGTGAAGAAATACTTTCTTAGATCTTTTCTGAAGCTCCCTCCCTCCTGCCCCATAGTTTCCATTCGTACCTCCTGGTGGTAGAGCTAGAGGCCCTCTGGAATAGTTCTGTGTATGGTACCTTATGTATGCCTTTTAAGAACTTGAAAGTCTCAGTCATATCCTGCCTCTCTTTCCTTGTTTCCAGTGAGAATAAGTTTAGTTCTTTCAGGCGTTCCTCATACAAGAGATCATGGAGGCCCTGTATCATCTTGGTCGCCTTTCTCTGTATAGTCTCCAGCCTGTCCCTATCATTTTTCAGATGTGGATTCCAAAACAAGATGCGTACTCCAGGTGTGGTCTTATCAGAGACCTTTGTAATGGGAGGATCACCTCCCTGCTCATGCTGTTGAATTCTCCTCCCTCTACACCCTAGCATTCAATTTGCCTTGCTGTAAGCCTTGTTGCATTGGCTCGATTGTTTCAGGGTTTCACATATGATGATCCCTAGGTCCCTTTCTTCCTAAGAGGCACTGAGCTCGTCTTTGTTGAACCAATAATCCATTCTGGGATTCTCTTTACCCAGGTGCAAGGTCTTGCACTTCTTTGCATTGAGCTTCAGCTGCCAGATGTTGGACCATCTTTCTAGCTTTTGTAAGTCGCTTTGAATTCCCTTATCACTTCCATGCTGTCTACCCTACCACCCAGTTTAATATCATCCATGAAGAGTTCCTGATTACCCTGAATGCCTCCACCAGTGTCACAGATAAACATATTGAACAGGACCAGTCCCAGGACTGAGCCCTGGGACACACCACAGTGACTCAGCCTTCACCAGATCTCACCCTGTTGACAACCACTCTTTCACTTCTATCCTTTAGCCAATTTCTCACCCATCTGACTAAGCTATCATCAATGCCTAGGTCTTCCAACTTTTTTATCAGTTGATTGTGCAGCATTAAGTCAGAAGTCTTGCTGAAATTGAAGTATCAGAGATCCACTGGGAGTCCCTTATCTAATTCCCTAGTCAACCAGTCACAAAATGTGATGAGGTTCATCTGGCATGATCTTCCCATGGTATCATGTGAACAAGGTGACCGAAATTGGGTGCCTACAAAAAGGGCGACTCAATTACGGCACCTGTGTTCACGGCTACCTAGTGGGGGGGGAACAGGAGGTACGCGTGTACACAAATGCAGGGGAGGGGAAGAAGCACTGGAGGGTGGGGGTGTGGTGGGCAGCTGCTGAGCTGGTCCACTAGTGTAGTGGGGAGGGTGGCCAGCTGGGAGGTGCAGGGTCCAGCATGGCGGGGTTTTTTTTTCCGCAGGTGGCTTTCCATTTTTTATGTTTTCACCCCGACATGCACACCCCTGGAGTTGAGAATCTATAAGTAGGGGGTGCAGGGATGAAGCCCCCGCATTAAAAACTAGACCTGTAGGTCTCAGGCACCCTTTGTCCTCGTCACGAATGTGCATCTCTGAAATTCATTTTTGGCAATGTACACTTGCCCCAGGGGCTATCGCTATTGTTCGATCGCCCTTATGACATGGAACTCTGCCCACCATGAATCCATGCTGTTTGTCATCCAGGAGGTTGTTTTCCTCTAGGTAACCTACTATATCCTGTTTAATTAAGGGTTCCATTAATTTCCCTATGACAGACATGAGGCTGACTGGCTTGTAGTTGCCAGCCTCCTCCCTACTCCCTCCCTTGTGGAGAGGCACCACTTCCACTTTTCTCCAGTCCCCTGGCACCACACCTGTCAGAAGTGATTGGGTGAAGAAATAAGCCAGTGGGTCCACTAGTACTTCAGCAAGCTACTTTAGCACCCTAGGGTGCAGCCCATCAGGCCCTGGTGCTTTGACAGTCCTTATGTGCATTAGTGCCTCCTTAACCCTGTTTGCGGTAATCTTCAGAGTCTCCATCCATGGATACCCTTTATCAGTTGGCTTTATGCCACTTTCTGGCAATGGTCCATTGTGCTCTTTGGTGAACACCGAGCTGAAGATGTTGCTAAGGACAGTGGCTTTTTGTCCGTCCTCCTCTTGAATGAATGAATGAGTCAGTCAGTCAATAAATCCATCCATCCGTCCATCCATCCATCCATACATACTTTTGGAATAAAAAATTAAGTAACTTCAGAATAATTCTGTTTATAAACAGGCATTAAAAGAAAATATAGTTTACGGTGGACCGTCATAGTGTTTGGCAATCCTTGCACTGTCAAAAGTTATTCTGCTGCAGAAGTGATGTAGCTACTAATGCAGAACAACTTTTAATTCTGTGTTAGTAGCTGTGTCACAATTCCACTACCCCCACCAGTGCCATTCATAGGAGGGGAGTGTTTGACATGTCACCTGTGCAAGCTGGTCGGCAGCTCATGGACACAAAGTGCGTCAAGGAGGTACTACAAAAAGTAAGAGATTATGTGTTGTGGGGCACCATACACTATATAGAAAAGTGTATGGGAGCCCAGATACACAGCCATGCTATTCTCATAACTTGTGCTTTCCATGACTAGAGGGACCTCTTGAGCTTTGCTCTCAGTGGGCTCCCATACACTATCCTATATGTTACTAACTTTCTGCAGACTTTGTATTTTCTTGAAGATAGCTGGAAGATCTATATCAGGGCACATATAGCACTGCTCACTAGGAGCAGATTGCAGCATTCATGCACAAAGCAAACATGGCTCCATAAAGCTAAATATAATTCAATATATTGCTAGTCAAGAAATTAAGGTACAGATATACAGTGGTTAATATAAAGCACTTAATTCTTTCCAATAAGGACTTTAAAATCACAGAGACAATCATTGAGCTTCTGGCAAAATGGATGACAGTGTCCAAGAGATCCAGGTGTTGACCACAAAAAGCAGCAGACAGAGAGAATTATGATGGCCATATTGAGAATACGGTATGTCTGCAGTGTACTCTCTCATCTTGTATTCTTTAGAAAAAATAAACCAGAGGTATTTGAAGCTCATATTTAAGAGGGTGAATACTCCAGAAGGGGTGGAGAAAATGAGGAAGGACCAAGGGGAACTTGACAAATGGTTGGAGGTGTGGCAAAAGAGATTTAATGCAAAAAAGTGCAAAATAATGTACCTTGGAAGAGGGAACCCTGGGGTGAGCAACAGGATGGGGAGGGGGAGATGCTGACGATCACCGAGGAAGGAAGGGACCTCGGGGTTATCATTTCAGATGACCTAAAGGTGTCAAATATACAATAACAGGAGGGAACACATAATAGTTGGGGACCAGAACTTAGATTGGAAATATTCTAGGAAAACAGGGTACGCAGCTAGAGTAACCTCTTCTGGATTATATCAGTTGATAAATTGTCCCACTCATTTTAATTTTAAAATAGGGAATCATACCCATATAGACTGGCGGGTTACAAACCAACCTGACAATATATTGTACTGGGAAATTTTAGCAGACACAATTTCTGACCATTGTCCCCTCGTTTGTTTAAGGAAATTTAAGAAAGATAAAGTTCTCCCAAAACTTATTGAAAGAAAGAGTATTGCTAGGCTAGATGTAAATGGTTTTAAATGTGAGCTAACAAAAACTGATATGAAACAAATTGAAACTATTTTTAAACCCAGAGAAGGCAGCTATATGGTTAACACAAAATCTTCTTGCAATCTGTGAGGCAAATACTCCGAACAGAGAGTTAAGGGAACCTTTCACCTTGGTTAAAAAAGAACTGCACCAACAAATGAAATTAAGAGACAAGGCAAGGAAACAATATTTAAAAACCGAGGACCTCAAATATTTGATAGAATACAAACAAAAACGAGATAAAGTAAAGGAAGATATAAAGCACACTAAGTCAATGTATTTTCATCAACAACAACCTGAAAGTGTAAAAAAATCCAAAAATGTTTTCTTTTTCATTCTGGAATATTTTTAGTCCTAAGGAAAGGTCAGACATTAATTGTTTACTTAATGGTGACATAATAAAGACAGAGGAGAAGAAAACTGCTGATAATGTAAATTAATTTTTAATAAATCAGACAGGAGTTGATGAAATGTGGAATCATCAGAAACAGATCCATGATCCATTTTATCAGGTACAGCAAAGAGCTATAGGAGAGGATGAAACGTTTACATTTACTCCTATCCTTGAAGAAGAAGTGTTGAGTCTGCAAAAAATGTTAGATGAAAGGAAAGGTAGTGGGCCAGATCTGCTTCACTCAAAATTATTAAAGTTAGCAGCTGAAGAGATTTTTGAACCATTAACAAATTTGTTTAATCTGTCTGTTAACACGGGGATTGTACCTTCAATTTGGAAATAATCCATTGTGGTTCCAATCTTCAAATCTGGGAACAGAGCAAATGTTGTAAATTATAGGCCAATCTCATTGCTGCCAATATTAAGAAAACTTTTGGAAAAATGTGCATTTAAGCAGCTTGCATCCTACCTGGATAGAAATGGATTATTGGTTGAGCAACAGCATGGATTCAGATGGGGTTTCAGCACAGCGATGGCCTGGTTGGGTTGACGAGCACCGTACTCAACATCTGTGATAGGGACTGATGACCGGTGCGGTGTTCACATCGACCTGACCTGGACCTACGATACGGTAAATCATGAGGTATTAATATTGAAATTGGATTCTTGTGGCATTTCAGGACCAAGTCTGGGATGGTTTAATAGCAGCTTACGTACTCGAGTACAAAAGGTTAGGATAGGAGGCTCTTTATCAGAACCAATGAGAGTACGGACAGGGGTCCCTCAGGGATCAGTACTGGGACCTTCACTGTTCTCTATATTTGTAAATGATTTACCCACAGAGTTTTCAAGGATGGCATGTATACTATACGCCGATGATACGATCTTCTTCAGCTGAGGTCCCTCTGTCTGTGCAGTACAAGAAGCTTTATAAGAAGAGTATATAACACTAACCAATTGATTATCTCAGATTAAGTTGATATCAAATGAGAAAAGACAAAAGTGATGCATTTTGGGACAGTACAGAGGTTGGCGGGGGGAGAAGATCTATGCATCAAGGGAAGTAATGAAGTGGAGATTTCTAGAGTGTTGTCTTTCAAAGTATCTGTGTTTCTATTTGGATCCCACTTTGTGCTTCCTTGGTCACCTGGATAACATTGGAAAGAAAATAAATCAAAAGTTGGGATTTTTATATAGAAACATAAATGCCTTAACTGATGAGGCCAGAATGCTAATAGCTAAGCAAATATTGTTGCCAATTCTAGACTACAGAGCAATTTCATTTATTAAACAGGGGGGTTCATTTTTCTCAAAATACCAACTGATTCTAAACAATATCTGTTGATTCGGGTTAAGGGCTCCTATAAGAACCCATCATTGTCTCCTCTATGAGAGGATGAACATTTTACCTCCTCAGCAGAGCATTGAACATAATGCTGCTGTTTTTGCATTTACAGTATTCCAAAGCTCATTGCCACACTGTCTCTTTGGGAAACTCATTCAATATATTGGCCCATACTTGACAAGAAATAGAACATTCACTCATTTCTATCCAAATCCATTAAAATTGGACGCAAGCAAACGCTCATTTACCTGGTATGGCCCCGTGTTGTTAAATAGTTTATCTGCACTAATCCAAAGGGCTAATAGCACAAAGCACTTTAGAAAACTGCTGAATGTTCTCTATGATAAAGCAACTCATTGCTCTTAAAATGCTAACTGAAACCATGTATCTATGTTTATTGTTTGTGTTATATTTGTGATGTAGTTTTGATATTTTTTACTGTCAGGCTTGACTGAAAAAGGGCTGTGCCCAGTTCATCTCCTGGTTAAAAAGAAAAATAAACAAACAAACAAAGCAGAGTACAAAGGCTGCAAGGGAGCCAGTGGTATGCTGGGGTGCTTAGGCAGAGGTATCACTAGCAGAAGGTGGGAGGTGGTGATGCCATTGTATAAAACACTAGTGAGACCTCACCTAGAGTACTGTGTGCAATTCTGGAGGCCAGATCTTTGCAAGAACATTGACAGGGTGGAGGCGGTTCAGAGAAGTGTGTCCAAGTGGTACAGGGATTGCATCACAGAACATATGAGGAGAGATTAAAGGACCTATATACTGTATGTACTTGCTGGAGGAGAGGAGGGGTTGGGGGAACATGATAGAAACTTTCAAGTACTGGGCAAAAACAAGGTGTGTGTGTGTGGGGGGTTCACCTTACAATGCAGAAGGAGTATGAGAATGCGGGGGCATGATATGAAATTGGTGGGGATAATGTTACGAGGAAATGTGAGAATGTTTTTCTTCATGGAGAGGGTGGTTGACACATGGAATAGTCTGCCACAGGAGGCGGTGGGAGCGGGCACGGTGGAGGGATTTAAACTTGCCTTGTACAGACACAGGGGAACCTTGAAGGAGGGAGAAGTGATGAAAAGCCACTGACCAGATAGGGTCAGAGGCCACAAACAAGTATAGGGCTTACAGGCAGACTGGATGGGCCTAGTGATCCTTATCTGCTGACAATTTCTATATTTCTGTGAGTAAATAAGAAAAACAGAAAGAGACATGGGACCCCATTTTTAGAAGGTTAGTACATCAATAAACATGTTAGTTATGTGCTTACTGGGATTAGCGCTGTCTGACCTTGGTGGGGGCCATATTCAGTGGCCCCTGCTGTGCAGCACTGTTTATTTATTGATTGATTGACTGATTTCAAGTTTTTCACAGATAGACATACAGAGATATACAAGCAATCTTGTTTATAGATATGACCTGAGGGCAGGGGTAGAGGAAACAAACAGCAAAAACAAAAAAATAATAATAAAGTATACAAAGAAATTTTAAATACAGTATACAGAAAACAGAGATTACAACAAGCACAAGTAAACCAGTGGTGTAACCATGCATACTTCCCGTACGCACGGGCATACAGTTTTCAGCCTGACACACGCACAAAAAAATGTCAAGCAGGTCCTTTAAAAACCCTGAGTCCCTGGAGGCCAGCTCCACCTTAACCTTGGTGGGGTGTCAGTGTATGGTTGCTATGGTAACCTTGGTGCTGGTTCAGCGCGCATCACTCGTTGTTGGCCCATTTACGCTCTTTGGCAGATTTTTTGTTGTTGTTGTTGTTGTTAATGTTGTATTGGTAGGTGCTGGACACTTTGACTCAGAAGTCACGGGGGCACTCCAAGGGCAGTAATGGGACAGACCCACCGTTGGCTCAGCAGAGCGGATGTGACCTAAAAGATACACTCTTCATGGGCTTCGTGTGTAAACCAGTGCCACACAAGAGAGAGTGAATTGATTAACTTGCTGGTGCTGCCGGCCTGCATACCGCGGCACTTTGCGGTAACTCCAACCTCCCAACAAAACAAACTCCTGGCTTGCTCAGAGAGGGTGCTGGAATACTACAACTTGAAGGTAGGAGATGAATTTGGATTGTGACCTGCGAGATGTTGGCTACTGCCTGGGCAAATATGACTCAGCTGCTGCCAGTGGACTTTGAATTTCATCTGCTTTGCTTTCTTTTTGGCCCATTTTTTGTTGTTGTTGTATAGTGGCGCCACTATTGCAGCACTCAAACATGATTCATCATGATTGCCACCAGACAAGTCAAGCTTAGGATGTGGATGACAGAAGCTGCAGTGGACTTGGGCTTGCAGTTCTGTGGCCCATTTTTGTTGTTGTTTCTGAGTTACTCTAGGGGCTGCGGATCTTTGACTTGGGGTTGTGCTGCACTGCAGTAGATTTGCCAGCAGTCTTTAATTATTTAAAGATGGGTCAGGGGTGTCCAGGTGTGGTGTCCAATGGTTAGAGTAATCTGTGCAGAGAATTTGGGAGAGTTCAAGTTCAAGTTTATTGCAGGAAAACTCCATTGAGCAAGCTCATTCACAAGGAGGTCCTGGGGAATGTATGCAGACAGGGGAAATTACATACATAAGATCTTGGTACAAAAGTATAAGGTACATGAGGAACATTGTGCTCCAAAACATAAAAGGTACAGATTTATAAACATAACAAGTATACATCATTCAAGGTGAAAATGTACAGACAAAATAGTTAGAACAAGGGCATTAGGAAGTATAAGGTGGTGGGGGAGTAAAGAATAGGTGCAAGAGGGAGGTGAGGGAGAGGAGGGGGGATGTTGTAGAGGGAGAGGGGAAAAGGAGGATAGGTATGGTTAGTTATTGAAAGTAAAGATGACGGTAAGAAAGAGTGGGGGGAGGGTAGGGGACAGGTAAGTTAAATATGGAAATAGTAGTTAATGGGGAAGTGAGTTATTGAATCAAGAGTGGGAGTCAAATAGGGGCTAGTAACAGCTACTAGTATTTTTTATTTTAGTCACAGTCAAGGTTTTAAAGAGATTGATGAAGACAATACTAGGGAGTTTTAGCACAGACTGGAACTGGTTCCAGATAGCTGGAAGTGCGTAAGAGATGGCACATTTGCCAAAGGAGGTACGAGTCCTAGATACATCTAAGAGGATTAAATCAGTCTTCCTGAGAGAATATGAACTATGGGAGATATGGAAAAGGGATGTTAAGTAGCTCGGCAATTTGTTCAAGAGGATTTTAAAAGTCCAAGTGCCAGAGTGAAGCAATCACCTGGTAGTAAGCAACGTCCAACTGACAGCTGCATACAGATCACAATGGTGGGTTCAATTAGGGGAATTAGTAATGAACCATAGGGCACGATGGTAGAGGATGTCCAATTTGTTCAGGTTTAAGGCTGAGGTACAATTGTAGATTATGTTGCCATAATCAGGTAAGGGGAGGAAGGTGACTTGAACAAGCCTGGTTCTGATTTCAGAAAGGAATAGGGACCTGTTTCTGAAGAAAAAAACTATTCTGAATTTTAACCTGTTAGTCAAGTTATCAATATGGTCATTAAAGGTGAGCTTGTTATCTAGCCATATGCCTAGATATTTGAATTTGGAGACAATCTCAAGGAATTCACCTAAGGAGGTGACAATAAAGTCATGGTGAGATGGTGGAAGTCATATTGAGAGTAAAGATCATGGTCTTGGTTTTTTTTGATGTTCAGAAGAAGCTTTGCATTAATAAGGTTCTGTTCAAGCTGTGCAAAATCAGCTTGTAGCATGTCTCTTACTTCAGATAGAGTTGAGCTCGAGTTGTACAGGACGGTGTCATCAGCAAAGAAATGTAAATTGGATTTGGTTATGTTAAAATCAAGATTATTGATGTAAAGAGAGAGAATAGGATAGGGCCTAAAATGGAGCCTTGTGGGACCCCCCTAATGATTGGGAGGGAGGCTGAAAATAGGCCATCAGCCTTAACTTTCTGGGACCTTCCTGTTAAATAACTGGCAAACCACTGAGCAGCGGAAGAGGTGGCTCCTAGATTAGTAAGGCTGCTAACAACTAAGTTGTGGCTGATGGTGTCAAACACCTTACTGAGGTCTAAAAAGACAGCACCAGTGATCTTCCTGGAGTCCAGAGCTGAGACCCAGTCATTGGTGACTTTGGCAAGGGTGGTGATAGTACTGTGGTTAGGACAGAAACCAGATTGAGCTGGGTTGAGAAGGGAGAAGGTTTTGATATGTTGTTCTAGCCGGGTGTAAATCACTTTTTCAAAGATTTTGGAGAGAATGGGCAGGAGAGAGATGGGCCTATAATTATTTAAATCGCTTGGGTCGCCTAATTTGAATAAAAGGAGGATATGTGCAGATTTCCAGCAGGATGGAACTGTGGCAGTGGCAATAGAGACTGAAGAAATGGGGTATGAGGGCTATGAGATGGAAGTAGCCTAATTTTAGGAAGAATGATTCTAAATCGTCATCCCCAGTACTTTTCTTGGTGTCTAGGTTGTGAAGCGAATCTTCAGCTTCGTTGTAGGTGATCAGGAGCAGATGGAAGGGATGTGGCAAATTTGAGACTTCTGTAGTAGTTTTAGCCTGACAATTTGCAAGGTCTGCATATGGGGAGGAGTCAAAGCTAGGCCAGCATAGTAAAGTGGGAATTAAGCTCTTCAAGGATAAGAGTTTTGCTTTCGATAACCTTGCCATTGACGTGTATCTTGGCTGGAATAGAGGGAGCAGCTTGCCATCCTTCAACGGATTTAAGGGTTCTACAGATTTTATGGGAATTCCGATTTGCCTGTTCTAGTGTGGTGATATAGAAGTTCAGTTTGGCAGCACAGATGCTTTTAACACAGGTGTTCCTTGCTGCTCTAAAAGCCTGCCAATCGGATGGACACTTAGAACACCTAGCCTGAGCCCGCAGTTTATCGCGGTTTGTGAGCTTAGCCTTAGGGTCTAATGTGAACGGTATTCTGTCTCTACAGTGACAACTTTACAGTGACGTAGTTGATACCGACAACATCGCCACATCACTGTAAAGTCCACTTGGGACCCCGGCACCCTTCCCCAAGGTCCTGCACCCCACCCTTGACTCAGCTCCGTCTCAGAGTTGAGAATGCTAAAGGGGGGGCAGGGGACACAGCACCCTGCATGGGGATGGGGTGGAGGGTGCAGCCCTCCACAAAGCAAGATATTTCCACATGCTGGCACCATCCTGACCACAATTGCGGTTGATGTAGAGGTGTCAGGGCAATGTTGCATCGACATGAAATTGTTGATCTGGCATCGTAGATCCAATGTGAACCAGGGTTGAGATGCTTATTATCCAGGGCCGTAAGATTGTTGTTCAGGATAGTGACTGCCTTGTCAGCCGTTTTAGCAAGACAGAGATTTTGCCAGATTATGTTGCCCAAATCCACCAGATAGTTTGCTGCACTGAACTTGTGGAAGGACCATTTAGTTATTAGATTGGGTTGATGAAGACCCTTGAGTTGCGATCTAGTGCATACTACAACCCCATGGTTGCTCATGTAATTGTGAAAAACAGCAGAATGCAGAATTTTGTGAGGGTGAGTGGTTAAAATGACATCAAGGAGAGAATTACTGTCGTTATCTGAAGTATTGATCCTGGTGGATTCGGTAACAATCTATGACAGGCCAAGCTCATCACAGAGACATTTAAGGCTGTGTGATTTAGAGGTGAGCCAGTTCATGTTTAGGTCCCCAAAGATTATGGTTTTGTTATTGGTAGCGGAGGTTAGGGATTTGAGGATATCAAGGATGCCAGTACCACTAGTAGGAGGCCTATAACCACCAGCAGCAGCAATGCATTCTGTAGAAGCGAGGTGAAGCTTCAGCGATATGATTACACATTCCTTGGGTTTAGATTTACAGCAGATGTCACTGATGGCATACTTGTTTTAGAGTAGGCAGCCCGCCCGCCCCCCGGTATCCCTATCAGCCCTAAACAAATCTTGGTATGGAGATTTGCTGGTCAGTATTGACCTTTTTGTAGCCATGATTCTGTAATGATAATAATATCCGGTTTAGTGTGAGCAGCCCAGGCTTGTAGCTGGTCAAATTTCTTGGTCAAGCTAAGGATATTGACCAGCATCATTTTGAGTCTGGGGACGGCTGCAAATTTGGAGAGTGATGCCAGGGGTGTTGGAGGACCAGCATTTAGCTCCACATTGCCCGAGCAGAGGAGGAGCAAAAGGAGCAACTTATTTAAAGAGCATGTGAGGGATACAAGCACTTTCTTTCTTTGAGAGTGCCCACAATTAGGGCATGAAGATAAAGTTTTAAGGTTTGGGGATAGAATACTAATGTGATAATTTATTGAGATTATTGAAAGTGCTCCGATAGTCATGGGAGAGGAGTAGAGAAGAGGAAGGGAGGAGGGAAGGGGGGCAAAGTAAAGGGAGGAAGGGGTACTAGAAATAAAGAGGTGTAGTGCTTAGGGACATTGGAAGGAAAAGGGGAAAGTTCTAGAGCTGGGAAGTTCAGTATTAATACATTAGACTTGCTAGGAAATGGTAATATAATACAAATTGTACAAAACCAAGGGAATATGGGCAATGGAGTCAGTAGAAGAAGATCTCATGGAGAAGAGAGTAGAGGAAGCACAATGAAATGCACTAATTAAAGATCAAAGATTCGCTATGCTGAGCACAAGATATAAGCACTGGAAGGGAAACCTAAGGAGATCAGAGTGAAGCAAACCAGAAAAGAAGGCACTTAGTTGTAAAGGGTAATGCCACTTTAAACGGTGTTGACCAAATTGGCTAAGCCAATTAGAAAGTAGTGGGCAGGGTTGTGCCCAAAGGCAAGAGCATTTAATAGAGGTTGGGGCCGGGGAATGTGGGCAGGACAAATTATTTGTAGGAGAGGCGTGGCAGCAAGAGCATAAGCACCGAATTCAAATAGATTAGCATCATACCCAGAAGAGTGCAGAGTGCTGCCCAAAAGCCTGTAGTAATTATATATATATACATATATATATATATATATATATATATATATAGTTTGGAGAATGTACAGCGTGGAATGGACTATGACTACATTTGCCCCAGTTTGTGTACACAGACTGTAAATGTAGCTATCACAGCTGAGGGACTGCAGGCTTGATCAAGCTTTTTGTAGGTCAGTTTAACGCCTGTAGTAGACTTGCAATTTAAAAGGATGGTGTGACCCTGGGGGTCAGTGTGGCTATGATGCAGTAGTCTTCTAGGGTTTTGTGTTGCTTGTAAATTTAATTGCATTTGGGAGTGCCTGTGAAAAATGCCTGAACAATACTTTTGCTTGCTTGATCATGAACTAGCCATGCTGGTATGTACAATGTTGATTACCCTGACAAAATGTGTATACAAAATTGCAAATAGTCAGCTAGCTTTCAGAACACCTTGAACTTGAAATGACTGTGTACAGTAAATCCCAGGACCTTATAAAGTTCTTGCTAGTGTAGCTTACATCTGATCTAAGCTGTACAGCTACTAAAACTAAGCTTCTATTTGGTCACAAGCACAATATATGGACTCATCATTCCAGAAAAAAATACTTAACTAAGACATGTCAGGTGATGAGTACTACTGGCTCAACTATCTTGGTGTCAGCTACATTTTGTGACACTGACCAACCTGTTTAGCTCTGACAAATTCTGGCCTGCTGGGCTGGTCTGGGTTGGGCTTGGAAGTTGGATACAAACATGCTGGATGGTCAGGGGGAAAAGGTAACATGGTGGGCTGGGGGAGGGTCAGGGAATCTGGGGAGTTATGCTAGGGGCCAACTTGCTGGACTAGGGGAAAGGGCAACATGTTGTGCTGAAGGGAGGGATGGAGACACTCTCTAGATAGGACAGTGGGATGCAACTTCCTGTGCTGGGGAAGGGTTAAGGATTCTAGGGAGGGAAGCTAGGGTGAAACTTGTTGGGCTTGGAGAGGGCTGGGCCATGCACTGGAGCAGGTATATGGGCTATCTATGGGGTGGGTGGTCTGGGCAACATACTGGACTGTGGGGACTCTGGGGAAGGGACTAGAATGCAACTTACTGGGTATGTGGAGGGTAACAGGGTAGCAAACTCTGTGTCAGATGACCCCCAAAATGCACCAGAATGCACCTCAAATCACCCCCAAAATGCACCAGAATGCACCAAAAAAAAAAAAAAACATTTTTGGAGGCCTAGGTGGCCCCCAGACCCCTTGCCTATAGTTTAAATTTTTTGTGCCCACAGTTTTTTTAAGGCTGCAGTAAACCAGTCACTAAACCAATAGCATGTACAGGGTTTGTGTCAGATATTAATCTATGTGGGATACTGACCCACTAGGTATAAAAAGTAAGGGTCAAATGACAAAAACAATGGGTCATATTGTTCAGCCAAGCCCAGATTCATAAAACAGTTGTTTAAAGCAGCAGTACTTGCTATTTGGCAAAAACCAAAAATTCATCATATAGTTTTTTTTAGCAAAAATTAATTTCTGACATCCTAAGATTCATGCTCAGTATATTTTTAGTTTTCTCAGGTATTGTTAAAACAGGTTTTCCAGCTAATTTTGTAATTAATAATTCATATCATTACCTGCTGAGGTTACCTGTTGAATGTACACGCTAGACTCACATTGTGGCTGTATTAGGATGGTGCTACCATATGTTTCTTATGGTAGACAGCACAGTACTGTACCAAGATATTTTCATGTAGGGCATGGCATAGGTGTGGGAACTTCTAAAAACTTCAAAACCTCATATCTTGATTCAGAATTAAAAAAAAATGAAAATAATGATGTGTATTTTTATATTTTTGTCAGACAAACGTTATTGCTGAAAAAGTCTATATTGTTATTAACAAATACTGCTACTTAAAAGCCTCTATAACAGTGAGTAGGTTGTCCCCAAGGTAGAAGAAAAGGTGGGTCAAAATTAAAAACTGTGTGCCAGTTGTCCCAATCCCCCACCCAAAAATGAACCCTACATGTACATGCATCATATACCACTGTGCCCATGCAAATGAAGGATACCCTCCTGTCTACAGGGCATTGCAGTATACACAGCTGTTTTGAAAGCTCTAAACAGCAGACATTGCAATGCTTTTTATTGCTTTCTAAACTCTAACCCGATCCAAGCACACAACGGTGTGTGCTGCTCTCCACCTCCCCATCACCAGTCTGATCCCCCACTGGCACATTTTCTAATGCTCCCTGGCAGTCTAGTGCCTCTCACCCCCCAAACTCCAGTCTGATCACCCATTTTCATATATTCTATAAGTTAATAGGGCATAGAAGAGATGTCTCTTGTGCAGCACCTTTGCTTACTACCTGAGCCTGCTGCCGTCTGAGTAACGGAGTGAGTGTGTGCCTACTGTAGAACGTCGTTTCTATTAGACTGCCAGGGTTCATTAGAATATATGGTAATGGGAGATAGGACTGGTGATCAGGGGGTTGGGAAATCATGAGACTGCCAGAGATCCTTAGACTATATGGAAACTGGGGAATCAGACTGGTGATTGAGCGGGGTGCAACATGCACTGCTGTGCACTCTGGTAAGGGTAAGGTTCTGAAAGGATGAAACAGTGCTGCAACATTTACTTTTTAGCATTTTCAAAGCTGCAGCATATATCACTGGGAGGGACCTGAGTGGACAGGATGTGGTTGGGCATTTGGATTGGTGATCAGTGGGGTGGGAGCCCCACTAGACTGCCAGGAATTGTTAGTACATATAGCTATGGGGCATCGAGCTGGTGATCGGGAGGTACTGCAGGGACCACTAGACTGGCAAGGATCATTAGAATATATAGCAATGGCGGTTCTGTCTGGGGATCGGAGTAGGAGGACCACTAGACTGCCAGGGATAGAGATATTACTGTGTACTTCTGGATCAGTCCTGTAAGGAGGGGCCAATACAGCTCCACACAATGCTTATGTGCAGCCATGCATGGTGCATTGTGTGCAGCAGCTAATACATGTATAATGGAATGCAAATGGTCCCTTAGTGCCTTGCATGTCATATATGCTTCATAGCATGCCGGTAGCTGAAACTAGTTCACAAGGCAAGTTCACTATCCCATTTTGGATGTGCTATCATCCTTTGCAGGAAAGGGCTTAGGTCAGCTGAGGGGGAAGTGTGGATGCAGAATTGAGCAGCCGCAAGGCAACTCTCCCCTCCTGGGGAGGGACATTGCCAATGCCACCATATGACTGCCACTGAGTGGATGCCTGGTGCAGGGTCAGCTAGCAGGCAGTACAAAGTGAGGGAGGGTGTTGCAAGAATGCAGCATGCATGCACCTCCATGCTTGCATGTGCGTCAGCAACAGGAGAAGGGAGAAGATGGAGCTGGCAGGCTCCATAATGGCCCCGATCCTGGTGCTTGGGATGCAGACTGGAATGGATGCGAGACCCCGGGGGGGGGGGCAGAATCCCACCTGTCAGCTCCTTGAAAAATGGGGGTAAAATGTAGATGGCAAAAATACCTCAAGGGCATAAATATGGTACAAGAGGGTAGAATCTTTCAGGAAAAAAAGATGTTCAAGAACAAGGGGTCGTGACATGAGGCTGGAGGGGGTAGACTCAGGGGTAACATGAGGAAGTATTTTTTCACAGAAATGGTGGTAGATGCATGGAACAGCCTCTCAGTCAAAGTGGCGGGGGCAAAAAGGGTAGGGGAAGTCAAGAATGCATGGGATAGGCACAAGGGAACCCTAGCGATAGGAAAGAGAGGGTAAAAGCCGGAGATCGAGTAGGATCTGTGGTATTACAGTAGGTAGGGAAAATGGGCAGACTAGGTGGGCTAAGTGATCCTTATCTGCCATCAGTTTTTATGTTTCTATGGTAGGCAGCCATGATAGCTGCCCATATCCACCTAGCTATTGTTCCTTTAGAGGCAGCCTGACCTGCTTTCTTTCCTGAAATGAAAATGAACAGCCTATCCGATTTATAGAAATTTTCAGACATGAGCAGATATTCCTTTATTTGAGATACCATGTCAAGCAGATGAGAAGCCACATTGGAGTCACCTCATTCTGTTAGCATGGTGGGTAGGTGAATTTTCTCTTCCATGTGGAACGGGCAATACCACCTTTGGAGTGAAGGACAGGACTGTTCTGAAAGACACTGTAATTAAGGAAGGTGAGGAACGGTTCTTGGCACAACAATGCCTGCAACTCGCTCATCCTTCAGGCTGAACAGATAGCTGTCAGAAAGACCATTCTGAGGGTTGTCCAGTATGGGGAATCAGGTAGGAATGGAGGCATGTGAAGGCCGTCCAAGATCAGATTGAGTTGCTACTGAGGGCGGGGGGGTCTAGTACAGGGAGATGTAATCTGTACCACCCACAGCAGCTGGACTACATCTGAGTGCAAAACTATTTGCCCCACCCCGGGAATGGAGCCTCACTTTGCAGAGACAGCCGAAGCCTGAATGCTCAAGGAGCTGTAAGCGAGGACTTTGGCCCATCATGGAGAAAATCTAGAATCTGAGAAAGGCCCGCCACTGAAGGAGACATGCCTTTTTGCTGTACACCACTTTCAGAAGAGCTGCCAATGTCTATGATAAGTCTTATTTGCCGGTTGTCATCTGGATTGCAAAAGCTGGCTGACCACTCTGGGAAGGCACCCCTCATTCAACAGTCTTTGTCTTTCAACATCCATGCCATCAGGCTGAGGACTTTGGGGATGTGGGGAAGGATTGAGGTCAGACCCCATCTGGAGTACTGCGTGCAGTTCTGGAGACCTCATCTCTGCAAGGACATAGACAGGATGGAGGCAGCCCAGAGGAGGGCAACTAAAATGGTGTAGGATCTGCAACAGAAACCATACAAAGACAGACTAAAGGAGTTTAATATGTATACCCTTGAGGAAAGGAGGGGGGGGGCATGATAGAAACTTTTAAGTACCTCAAGGAAATCAACAAAGTCCAAGAGGGTAGCATCTTTCAGAAAAAGAGATGTGCAAGAACAAGGGGTCACAATTTGAACATAGAGGGGGGATGGCTCAGGGGCAATGTGAGGAAGTATTTTTTCACAGAGAGGGTGGTGGATGCATGGAACAACCTTCCTGAGGAGGTCGTGGGATCAAAAACAGTGGGGGAATTCAAGAATGCATGGGACAGACATAAGGCAATTCTGGTGGGGGTAGGAAGAAGTAGGATGTTGGTTAACTAGGATCTGCAGCTTATCCAATAGGTAGGGAAATGGGCAGACTAGGTTGGCCAAGCAGTCCTTATCTGTCTTCAAAGTCTATGTTTCTATGTTTCTATGATTGGTCCTTGGATGAAGAAATGCAGGAGGTGAGGGAGTCACCAAGGGCTGTCAATTAATATTGCACTGAGTTGGGAATACCATGATTCCCATTGCAAGTTGGGAGCTATCATCACCACTGTGACTTTCTTGGATCTGATCTTGAGAAGCTCTTTCAGAATCATGGGGACAGGTGGAAAGATATAGGCCCTGTTGAAATTCAGCCTGATAGTCATGGAAGCGCGAGTGGAATCGAGATAGCCGAGCATTGTGGCGAGACGCCATCAGATCCACTTGAAATGGGCTCCATCTTTTATTGAAAGACTGAAACACCTGGGGATGCAAATGACACTCCACCTGGTTGAGTGTCACTCAGCTGAGCCAGTCTGTTTGAGAGTTCAGCTTGCCGGCCAGGTAAGTGGCTGTGATCATCAGCAGGTTTTGTTCTGCCCATCTTAGTGCTTTTAGCGCCTCCCTGAGCATTGCCTGCTTTGGGTTCTCCTTTGTTTGTTTATGTATGCCATGGTGACTTGGTTGCCCATCCTGATCAGGACTGCCTGACCTGAGACCTGAAGATCATAGAATAACAGGGTGCAGTACACTGATCTTATCTCTAGTATGTTTATTGCAGATGAGTATCTGATGGGGACAACTTGCCTTGAGTGACATGGTGCCCCAGCTTGACTCCCTAGCCTAGGAGACTTGCATCTGTCGTAATCATAGCTAAAGGCATAATTGACAATGGCAAGTCTCGGGGCAAGATTGTGTCTGTTCGTTCATCATATTATACTGTTCAGAATGTCTGAGTCCAGACTGAGTCTATATTCAAAGTTCTGGGTCGACTGGTCCCATGCGTTTAGTACATATCTTTGGAGCGGGCACATGTATAACTGTGCCCATGACACCATGGCTATCATTGACACCATGAACCCTAGCAGCTGCAGGTATATATGCACTGGTCTGTTGAGTTGTGTTCATAGTGACCCAATGAACGAGGTCATATTGTGGATTTTTTCTTCTGTGGAGATCACTAGACCTAGGCGCGTGTTGATCTATGCGCCTAGGTGCGTGATGTCCTGGGTGGGGACTAACTAGCTTTTTGTCCCAATTTATGACCCAACCATGCTGTTGTAGGCAATGAATTACTAATGCTGTGTCCCTCTGTGCCTGAGTTGGAGACCTTACCCGTATGCGCCAATCATCCAGGTAGGGAATGACATGCACTCCCTTCTTGCAAAGGGTCAGGGCAAGCACTACCAGAGTCTTTGTAAATATCCTTGAGGCTGAGGTCAGCCTGAATGGGAGGCATGTGTATTGAAAATATTGGCCATTGGCATTGCATCTGAGAAACATTTGATCACTGGGATGAATCAGGATATAAAGGTAGGCATCCTTTAGGTCAACTGAGGTGAGGAAATTGCCTGGTTAATTGGCCATCAATGTGGACTTGAGACACTCCATCTTGAATTTCTTGTAGGTAATGTACTTGTTGAGAAACTTGAGATCCAGCACCAGGTAGAATCTGCCTGTTTTCTTGGGGGACCATAAAGAGCAAAGAGTACATTCTCATGTCCTGCTAATGTTGCGGCATAGATACAATGGTCCTGTTGTTGGAAAGGTTGATCAAGGCTTGCTGGACTGCCTCAGCTTTATTGTGGCACAGGGGCATCAGGAACACCAGCAGTCTGTATGGAATTGTCTTTTGTATGAGTTTTATGGTATATCCTTGAGTCACGAGTTCCTGGACCTACCTGTCCGTTGTTGTCTGGACCCATTGCTCAGTGAACATTTGGAATCACCCCCCACTAGAAGGTTGTTCACCTGGGCCAGCCTCATTTCAATGGCTCTTGTTGGTGGAGCCCCCTTCTTAATTTGCTGATGCCGGAGCAAGTTTTCCTGCTGGAGCCACCTGTTTCTAAATTATGATAGTCGAAACTGGAATTGGGGCTCTGAAATCCCATGAGTGGCGTTTGGCTGTTGAGTGACTTTGTCTGACCTCAGAAGCTCCTGAACCTGGAATGAAATGGCCGCCCTGATGGGAGGTAAAGATCATTCTTTTTCACCATCTGATTGGCACCTGATCTGTCCCTGAGGAAAGGAGTGAGAGTGTCTCTAAACAGATGGCACTATTTGAATGGGAGCTTGAGAAGTGTGGTTTTGGATTTGGTGTCTGCCTGCCATAGCTTTAACCATAAGGCTCACCTAGCACAATTGGCAGGGACTGTGGCTCTGGCACCAAACTTCATGATGTCTGACAATGCATCTACTATGTAGCATGTGGCCTGGATAGCACAGTTGGCATTACCCATTATTGGAGAGGAGTCAGGGATGGTGTCCACGATGGACTCTACCCGTCAGAGCAGAGCTTTGCTGACATACCACACAGCAGTGTCCACTGATAGCACCATCCCAGCAACCTCATGTATCTTTTTCAGGTGCTCTTCCACCTTTTTGTCCATGGGTTTTTTTAGGGTTGCTGAGCTCTCAATTGGGATGACAGTGCTCTTTGAAAGGGCTAAGACAGGGGAGTCAACCTTAGGAGCTGTAAACCAGGCTGTCTTGTGAGACTCTGAGAGTGGGTAGGTTTTTTCAATGGCCCACTTCTCTGGGATCCTGGTTGGCTCTACTGCCTCGTGTTCTTTGTTTAGAATGGTCTTGAGGGCTGGGCAGGTGGAAAAGTACTCTTGGGGAGCGCTGGTCCATTGTGAGAAAGGGATCCATCGAGGTATGGGGCATCTTCTGCTCCTCTGCAATCTTGAGCACCCCTCTTATCATCTGTACCAACTCATCCACATTTTCCTGGGGCACAACCTTCCAGAGGAAGGTTCGGGTTTCTTGTCTGACCTATCATTTTCAAGGAAATCGGTTGCCTCTTCTGCCTGCCTGCATTGTCTCCTTGGCAGTTGTAGCAACTGGGCTTCCTCCAGGTGTTTGCTTTGGGAAGCTGGCCAGGAACTTTCTGGGTGCTGGATTTGTAGCTTGTCCAGTAGTTGGAACAGCAGTCCAGCCTATGTGGTGTTTAGCATAATTGGTGCTGTAGGGGGCAATGGATCCTCCTCGGTGGTGACTAAGTCAAAGCTGGTGGTTTGGGAGAATCCAATCTTAGACACTGTACAGATCACACACAGCACCTCCCCTACATGGGTCTCCAGAAGCTTGGTACCACATTCCAGGCAGGCAGGCATGGAGGGGAGTCGATTGTCTCTCAGCAAGCTATTGGGGACAGACAGAAAAAATGGGTCATAAATATGTCCCCTCATGAATGAACAGCCATATAGTATGCTGAGTGTGTGGCAGCAACAGATAAGAGAGGCCACAGAGTGAGCAGAAGGACAGGCAGTCTGGTTGCCGAGTGGACTGTCTGATTAAGGCAGGCGGGACCTTCCCAAGATGGCTGCACTTGTCCACCATATAGATATCCCTTTGTTCTTTGTTTCTGTGAGACTGAATGGGGTGGAATTACACACACAAGTTGGCAAGCATTCTCGCTAGACCAGTTGGGGCATTGTGAGAGTTCAGTGCTCTAATAGGCACTGTACCAATATGATCACCACTCCCTCAAGATTGCCTGCAGCAGGAACATCGGGGAAAAAAAATAGCCACTGTTCTCACATGATTTGATCTCTCGTGAGACTATGATGCCCTTCCAGCGTGTGACAGGGAGCTCCTACCACTCTTCAGGACCAACCTTTTCTTAAATCTGTTGCAACAGTTCTTCTATTTCTTAGCCTAATCTATCCTTTACAATTTCTAGTCCATAAGGTTGGCCATCTATGGGCACCCTTTCCCTTTCTTGACTGTGCTATAGTGTCCTCTTTCATTTTCCTTTTTCCTTTTGGATCCTCGTACAGGGAGGTTATTGTTGTGACCTCCAAGCTGATATAAAACAGGCTGTGTTCCTCGTTGTTGGATTTAGTATGCAATGGCACTATGCCATAGAATACTTTAATGTATATACCTTATGTGTATAAAACTTGTAAATATTGAAAAGACCGTGGCACTAGGTGTTTTTGATAAAGGTAAAAAGTACTAGGTGACTGTATATTATAGAAATTAAGTTAGTTGTGCTATTTAAAAAGCATGTAACTTGCTGTAAGTTGAACAAGTCTGAAATGTCATGGTGATTTACGTATATCCAATGAGGCTTTGCATTACGGAAGTATGTGTGATGTTGTGTTTCTTTGAAACTTTGGCTTATTGTCAATGCCCTTTGGGGTAACCCATGTTTCAGTGCTTCTGCACTGAGATTCTTTGTCTTTAGCTTGTTTTGTTTTTTTATTTGAGCCCCCACCACCCAAGCAAACAAGGCCTGCATAGTGTGGAGGCTGAATCTCAACTGCTAAGTTAGATTAGAGATCAGTGAGTCAGTAGGTGTTGGTTAAGTGCAGAGAAAGGACATACATAGTCTGTTACTGCAAACTGATGTACTGAAGAAGGGATATGCCATTTCTTAAGGTTATCTCCTATATTTTGAATAAACATCACACAGAGATTGTGTGTTGAACTTGAAGTTCAGTGTCTGGTCCATCTGTTATCCCACAACCCCTCCACAGACTTGGTGTGAGAAGTGGGATAATGTGCTTGAAGTGTCTGGATTGGCCGAAGAGGGATGTTTTCTGGTGGATATTGCCCAGATATCCCAGGTGGACCAATGCACCAGGAGTTGCCAGAGGAGAACCCGGAGAAGAAAGTCTGTGGAGTTCTGACCAGAACCATAGCTAATAGACAGAGAGATGCTGCCGCCTGGACTGAACCTGGGAGCTCTGAGGAAGGCCAAGCCTGAAGACGTCAAAGAGATGCAAAGGAATAAGGAATTACCATGGGGTTGAGGCAGACCGGAGGTGCGAAGACAACACCCAGGAAGTGGAGACCCTGATGAGGATGATCCACTGGATGAGTGGGCAATGGCTGGTGGCAGACTGACTATGCAGAGAGGTGGAACACCAATGCCAGGTGCTTGAGAGGTCCCTGCTGGAGAGTTTGGATAAAGAATCGGAGGAGGATTTTTCATGGGCTCAGCTGGCGAAGGACCCCCTGACTGAGCAGGATGTTCCTTTGTTGCCTGTGTTCCCAGGATGTTACCTGTTGGAGGTCGGAGATGCAAGCCTGGAACTTAAATGTGAGACCCCAGATAAGACTGTGTCTAGTGATATTGTGATGGGATTGAAGGCTCCAAGCAAGCAAGAAGAAGCCTATGAGGCTGAAGGGACTTTTTCTTGTATTGATGCAACTAAATCTCTTAATAGTATTGAATGGGGTATACTGCAGGCTAAAGATGCTAATGTTGCCAAAATGTTACAATATGTTAAGATCAAGGAGGTGGTACATGCGTTTTATTTTATTTTTAATTTTTTTGATGAAAAACCTACAAAGGAGGAGGTGGGTGGAAAATGGATTGGAACCTGTGTTGGGGTAACACCTCAGGTGTCTGTATCAGTAGCAAGTGAAATGAATGAATCAAGAGATATAGTGGGTTTATGTAGAGGGGTTGAACCTAGGAATGGGCCCCTGCTTAAAACTGACATGTCTGGTGGGGTTGGAGCAGGTAATTACTCACCCCAGGGAAAGTCTTTCTATGGTACTAGACTTTACAGCGTCCAGATTTTTGGATAAGAAATATAACAGACTTTCCCTAACATGAGATAGTATAAAGACTGGTACCATTAGTCTCTGTTTAGAAATGTGTTAATGCCTCAGGGTGAAGAATGATGATATCCACTATGTTTATGATGGAATGTTTATCATTACTAGGGACCCTGAGACAGAACTTCTGAAGATGGATGGGTGGAAGCTTCATACCTTCCTGGGACAGGAAGGTGGTAAGCAGTCTGCAATAACTGCTTCCCTCTTAAGGTGGGGGATATGTGACAGGGAGCTCCTGCCACTCTTGAGGGCCGACGTTTTCTTAAATCTGTTGCAACAGTTCTTCTATTTCTTAGCCTAATCTATCCTTTACAATTTCTAGTCCATAAGGTTGGCCACCTATGGGCACCCCCTTCCCTTTCTTGACTATGCTATAGTGTTCTCTTTAATTTTCCTTTTTCCTCTCAGGTCCTCGTACAGGGAGGTTATTGCTGTGACCTCTGAGCTGATATAAAACAGGCTGTGTTCCTCATTGTTGGATTTAGTATGTAATGGCACTATGTCATAAAATACTTTAATGTATATACCTTATGTGTATAAAACCTGTAAATGTTGAAAATACCATGGCACTAGGTATTTTTGATAAAGGTAAAAAGTACTAGGTGACTGTATATTATAGAAATTAAGTTACTTGTGCTATTTAAAATGCATATAATTGCTGTAAGTTGAACAAGTCTGAAATGTCATGGTGATTTACATATATCCCATGATGCTTTGCATTATGGAAGTATATGTGATGTTGTGTTTCTTTGAAACTTGGCTTATTGTCAATGCCCTTTGGGGTAACCCATATTTCAGTGCTTCTGCACTGAGGTTCTTTGTCTTCGCCTTTTTTTTTTTTTTTATTTGAGCCCCCACCACCCAAGCAAACAAGGCCTGCATAGGGATGGAGGCTGAATCTCAACTGCTAAGTTAGGTCAGAGATAAGTGAGTCAGTAGGTGCTGGCTAAGTGCAGAGAAAGGGCATACATAGTCTGTTGCTGCAAACTGATGTACCGAAGAAGAAATATGCCATTGCTTAAGGTTATCTACTGCATTTTGAATAAACATCACACAGAGATTGTGTGTTGAACTTGAAGTTCGGTGTCTGGTCCATCTGTTATCCCACAACCCCTCCACACAACACTAGCCATTTTCAATGAGTTGGGCATAAAATAGTGGTGACATTAGAACCAGTGAGGTGTGCTGTGCTGGTTTCGTGTGTAAGCACACTCCGAGATCCCAGCTCAGCATTTTTGGGTGAGGGAAAGGGCTGGGTGCTCTTTCCATGAAATCTGGCCCCTGAATATGGTGACCACAAGAACCAAATGCTCACAAAGAGTGCAAGAGAGTGTCCATGCTAGTCTGTGGGGGGGTGCTGGCTTCACCAGGGGGAATGTACCGTACATGGTATGGGTACCTATCGGATTCTACAGGGAGCACAAGGAACAACATTTATCTGCACCATGACCCCCAAACTCAGACAGAAAACAAGGACTTCTTATTGTGTCATGGGTGCTTAATTTCAAAATGGACCAAAAGATCCCCTCTGGAAGCTTAAAGACATGCTCCAGCAGAGGGCAATGGTATGTGCAGAGTTAATTATTTTGTCCTGTTGTCCAGGCAGCGATGAACACAGCTGAAATTGATTTTTCAGTTGCCATGGAACACAGTGCTTGCAGCAAGTTGTGGCCACTACCTGAATGGGAAGTGGATCCTTCTGGAAGGTCCAGTTCCTCAGGTAGTTGTTAGATGGGACTATAACAGGAGGGTCCCAACTAGACCAGGGGAATGCAAACTCGGATACTGCTGGAGGATCCAGTTTGTCTTGTGCCCATGTAGTTTGGTACTGGGAGGCAAGACAGTGTGGCTACTTAACCCCTGGGAGGAATTCTACAGATTGCAAGTTTTTTTTTGTTTTGTTTTGCCATGCAGTGAAAGGCAAAAGCATATAGAAAAATATTAAAGGCTCGCCAGCATGTGGAGGGGATAGCCCACCTCTCTCCCCCTCGCTCCTCCTTGCTTTTACCCTAAACTCTCTCTGCCCTCAACCTGTTCCTTCTTGTCATGCTAGACCACTGTCTTGTGCAGGCAGGGTCACCAGCAAGCTGAAGGGGATAGCCCACCTCTCTCCCCCTTCCCCTTCCTTTCACCCCCACTGCCCCCTGCCTCAACCCCAACCCCTTCCCCTACCCCTTAACTAACCCTAGCTTACGGTGCTTTTCCCTGCCCGTCCCTGTCCCTGGAAAGAGTGCCTACACCGTGTAGTCCCCCTCCACCCCCACAAATTCTGCTGCTTGTCCTGAGTAACTGGCCTCTCTATGCCTGTGTACTTCTGTGGGTATTGTTGACTTTACCTGCAGGCATTTGTTTGTCCATAGCGGTACCTCTTGATGAAATTTATGAGCCTGATGCACTTGTATGTACCTAGCTAGCTTAATGTTTGTTGTAATGCACCTTGGCTAAACCACCTATGCCTGTACAAAGTTGCTCCTCTTACTATCATTCTAATCACTGTTTCTGATGATTTTGTATGAACCTGATGCCTGATGTTTCATGATATTTCTTGATGTAATCTATGTTCTGATGCTCTGTATGCACCCTGTTCTGCCTGATGTTCTTGTATGTACAATTGTACTCCTCCCGGGTCACAACTGAAAATAGGCACTTGGTTGTCTAGTGTGCTTACCTGGTTAACAAAAGCAAATAAATAAATACGTTTTTGGGCTACCCCTTAAACTAAAAGCACTTATACTCAACCTAACCTGCACTCCTGTTCACCTTGCAGTTCTCGTTGTCTGTGTCGCTCCTCTCCATGTCTTAGTCCAATCCTCCTGATCCCACTCTGCCATTTTTCTAATGAAAAAACTATGCCTCCCCAGGTATTGTCATATACTAGTTGTGCTACTGTACTTATCTAGCCCTCCTTGTTAGCTCTGACTCCATCTAGCTCACACATGTTAGCATTCCTCCGTTCGGTACTTTTGAACAGACTGCTCATTCTATTTTAATCAAATTGTATTCCTATATTGTTTACCTAATCTCTGTATACATTTGAATGTATTCTAATTGTGTTTATATACTGTGTACCAGAACTTTGTTTACTATCCCCATGTTCCCCTCCCCCCCAGGTTGCACCGGGAGACGAGCAAATTGTTGCTCAGCGTGCCTTCCTGGGGAAATATTTCAATAAATAAAATAAATACACAAAGGAAGCCCTGAGGTTAGTCTCGCACTCAAATATCAGTGTGGTGCTATACGAGTCAGCAAGACGGTGAAAAAATACAAAATGACTTGGAATAAATACCTGAAGGTTTGGGAGTGATCAGGGATCATGACCATCCTTTAGAGATGCACAAAGTAAAATGGACATCGTTATCATGGCTGGGGGCATGGCTCTGGCAGTCCAAGATTTATGATCATGTATCAGCCAATAGGATGGATGGAGGATAATCCATTGGTGAGGAATGTCTGAGCACTAGAAAGTTTGCAGGGGATAATCCATTGATTAGTGCTGCAACAATGTATTCCCATAATGAGACATATCGACCCATATGCAACAGTTTACTCCAACTAGTGGCATTTCATAAGAGAGCAATAAGAGAGGACAGGCATGCAGCAGGGAGAGAAAGCTTTCCCACGGATACCACACAAACTAGATCTAATCATTTGACAAGCAGAACCCCAGGCTACTGCACTCTAAGGGAGGCCTGCTTACTTTTTTGTTTCCTAAAAATAACTATACAGTACAAGTTCCTCATAAAGGTTCCACCTTGTTAATATCTTTCCAGATTTTGTGTTAGAAGAATATGACTGAACACATTTTTGTACTTAAAACATATTTTACCGGTAAGCAAACAGAGCCTAGGAGGCTTGTTTCTAGTTGTGACATGGGGGACCGGAGGGGAGGGACATGAGATTGTACAGGAAATACATTCAACTACAAGGATACATACTACAAAGGAGATACAGATGTACATAGTGCAAGCAGCTACATTTACAATGTAGTCCCCTGAATTACTGCTGGGGAACGTACATACAGGTGCATAGTGCAAGTAAGCTTGTATTATATTCACAGAAATTAGGACAAAAACACTTGTGATGTAAAAGCACTGCAATTATTTTACTTACCAAATATTCCCGGCTGAGGTGTCAGAGCTTAGGATGAGCTACTTGCTCCAAGGCACAAGTCTTAATATGTCAGGGGTAGGTGGGTTTAAGGAGTGTCTAGTGCAGTAGTTGTAGGACAGCTGTGAGTTGTAGGGTGTCTTGATCCAAATCTTAGCTGACTGCAAGGTAGGTAAGGTTTTCATCTTGACATGGAGGCTGTTCCATGTTTGGGAGCCTACAGCTGATGTAGGCTAGGCTTGCCCTAATTTATAAGAAAAAGGACCTTGCAGTAAAAGCACTGAGGCAAGGGTTACCCCAAAGGGCATTGGCCAGAAAGCCAAGTTTTAAAGAAATACAAAATCACACATACCCCATAATGAAAATCAGCACAAAATTTTAGGCTGGTTCAGCTTTAAGCAGGAATGCATGATGCCGAAAGACCTCTCACACTATCTGCAAAAGGTGCAAACAGAAAACACAGACATATGTTTCATTCTACCAGGACTCATCAGTGTGCCTCATCTGTACAACATCCCAGGGGAATGAACCAGCCCTAAGTTGGTCTGTCGGGTTTGGGTTGTGGTGAGCCCCCAAAAAAGCAAGCTAAAAGAGAAAGAACCTTAGTGCAAAAGCACTGAGCCAAGGGTTACCTCAAAGGATATTGGCTAGAAAGCCACGTTTCAAAGAAATCCAAAATCACACATACTCCCATAATGCAAAGCATCATGGGCTGTATATGTAAATCACCACAAAATGTTAGGATGGTTCAGCTTTAAGCAGGAATGCATGGTGCCGAAAGGCCTCTCACAGAATCTGCAAAGGGTGCAAACACAAGACATAGACACGTGTTTTGTCCTACCCGGACCCATCAGTGTGCCTCATCTGTACAACACCCCAGGGGAATAAACCAGCACTAAGTTGGTCTATCGGATTTGGGTTGTGGTGAGCCTCCAACAAAGAAAAACAAGCTAAAAGACAAAGAACCTTAGTGCAAAAGCACTGCTCAAGTGTTACCCCAAAGGGCATTGGCCGGAAAGCCAAGTTTCAAAGAAATACAAAATCACACATACTGCCATAATGAAAAGCATCATGGGCATCATGGGCTCATCACAACCCAAACCCGATAGACCAACTTAGTGCTGGTTCATTCCCCTGGGGTATTGTACAGATGAGGCACACTGATGAGTCCAGGTAGGACAAAACATGTGTCTGTGTCTTCTGTTTGCACCCTTTGCAAATTGTGTGAGAGGTCTTTCAGCACCATGCATTCCTGCTTAAAGCTGAAGCAGCCTAAGATTTTGTGGTGATTTGCATATACAACCCATGATACTTTGCATTATGAGGGTATGTGTGATTTTGTATTTCTTTGCCCTAATTTATGTCTACTGTGTGGAATTTGTAGCTGTCAGCCTTTCTCTGACCTGCATGTTTAAGTTCAATTTGAGGAGGGGAAAGAGATCTGAGAGATAGCTGGGCACATCCTCATAGTTCAACAGGGGTATGATTGAGCATTCAAGCATTTCTTCTCTGGTGTTTAGTGGCAGTCAGCTCTATGTTTTGCAAAACACTTGGCAACTGCTTGTTACACGCCCAGAGTAGTAAACATGTTGGTCTAAGTGGAAGCCTAGGTATTTGTATGTAATGACAGAGTCTAGGTGGTTACCTTGGAGAGATCATAGGTTCAGTGTTGAGGGGATGACCTTAGCCATTGTCTGCAGCTGAAAAACATGTAAGGCAGTTGCCTTGGAGAGATCATAGGTTCAGTGTGGGAGAGATGACCTTAGCCATTGCCTGGAGCTGAACAACATGTAGACTATTTTCCTTTGGTTCGTGGCTAGCTGATTTTCCTGATGCCATTCTTGCACTGTTTGGAAATCCCATTGCAGGGTCTGCTCAGCAGAGGGTGTGGATGGGCCAGACATATAGATAGTGGTGTCTGCATACATGAACATATCTGATGCCTGCTGCTGTGGCTGCTTGCATGTTTCTCACTTGAAATAAAATAAGGGAAGTTGAACTTTAAAAGTGGTGTGGACTCCCTCTTTATAAGTTGGAGGTGAATGCTGTGACTTTTTCTCTGCCAGGACAATTGAATATTTGTCACTTTACTCCAGGTCTCCTGAGCGACTTACCTGCACTAACTGCTTACAGTATGTGCAGTCCTGCATGATGCCAGTCAGAATATGTCCCCCCTATGCCATCTATGTGCATCTCTTGTGTCTTTCAGGACACGTTCCTAACTCAGCAGGTGGGGGAACTGACCAGGGAGGCGCAGATACTGGATGTGGTCCTGGCAGACAGTGACTGGATTGGGGGCCTGGAGGTAAGGGACCCATTGGCGGGGAGCGACCATGCCACGGTCTGGTTCTGCTGGGACCTAGGAGGGGTAGAAGGCTGCACAAAGACGAAGGTAACTGACTTCAGGGGGGTAGATTTCAAGGAAATGGGAAGGATCCTTAAGGAGCATTTGGATGGGATTGGGCCAGACATGGATGCTGACAGTAGGTGGGAAATCATCAGGAGGGGGGTGCAGGATGCTACCAGCACCTGTGCAAGAGTAAGACAAAAATGCGGTAGGGCCCGAAAACCCTGCTGGTGGATCAGGGAGGTTCAGGAGGTGGTGAGGGGAAAGAAGGTGGCCTATAGGCATTTCAAGTGCTCAAGGAGTGAAAGGGATTGAGGGGAGTATGAGCTGATGGCCAGAAGGGCCACTAGGATGGTGAGAGTGGCTAAGGCAAGGAAGGAGCAGAACCTGGCCAGGGAAATTAGGAGAGGGAATAAGGGGTTCTTTAGGTACATTGGGGAAAAACGAAGAGTGAAGGGGCAGATTAGCAGGATTAAAACAGGGGAGGGATGGGCACAAGACCTGGGGGAGCAGGCTGAGGTACTAAATGAGTACTTTGCCTCAGTTTTCACCAAGGAAAATGGGGGGCTGCATCATACATGGGAGCAGACAGTGAAACTGAGGGGGGAGGACCCTTACTGATCAGCGGGTCTGGGAAGGGGGGTGCCATCACTGGCAGGAGGGGGAAGGCAAAGCAGGGGGACGAGGTAGCGGAGGTGGAAATCATGGCAGAGAGAGTGAGGGAAGCCCTCAGGTCCCTTAAGATGGAGAAAGCACTGGGGCTGGATAAATTACATACCAGAGTGCTGAAAGAACTGGCGGATATCCTGGTGAAACCCCTGGTGGAGCTTTTCAGCATCTCTCTGAGGACAGGATGGGTGCCTCAGGACTGGAAGGTGGCACATATGGTGCCTATCCACAAGGGTGGATCAAGGGAGGTGGCAGAGAACTACAGGCCCGCCAGCCCAACATTGGTGGTGGGCAAGGTGATGGAGGGCATTGTCAAGGAGAGGCTAGGGGGCATCTGGAAAAATCGGGGTTCCTGGACAATAGACAGCATGGATTCATCCCAGGGAAATCGTGTCAGACAAACCTTGTGGAGTTCTATGACTGGGTGACGAGTGAATTGGTCCTGGTAGACCAGTGGACATCCTCTTTCTTTACTTCATCAAGGCATTTGACTCTGTTCCTCACAGGGGCCTTTTGGATAAGCTGGGAGAAATGGGGGTGGGGAACCAGAAGATCAGATGGATAGGCAATTGGCTCCAGGATTGGACCCAGAGGGTCGTGATTGGTGGGTTAGTCTCATCCCCAAGGAGGGTCATTAGTGGGGTCCCTCAGGGATCAGTCCTTGGGCCCCTCCTCTTCAACGCCTACGTCTCTGACATAAGGAGGGGTATCAGGAGTGAGATGAGTTTCTTTGCAGATGACTCAAAATTGGGGGTGGTGGTGGATGGGGAGGCAGGGACGGTGGCCCTACAGGGGGACCTGGAGGCTCTGGAAAGGTGGTCTAGAAAGTGGAAGCTGAGGTTCAATGCAGGGAAATGCAAGGTACTGCACCTGGGAGCCAGAAACCCAGGCCAAGTGTACACCCTGGGGGGGGAAATGCTACAAGTCTTGATGGCTGAGAGGGACCTGGGGGTGGTGGTGGATGTCAAGATGAACAACTTGGAGACTTGTAGGAGGGCAGCGCCAAGGCCAACAGGATGCTGGGATGCATCGCTAAGGGGATCACCTCCAGAAGGAGGGAAGTGATACTCCCTCTGTATAACTGCTTGGTGAGGCCATACCTAGAGTACTGCGTGCAGTTTTGGAGGCCACACTTAAAAAGGGACATTGAACTCCTGGAGAGGGTCCAGAGGAGGGCTACCAAGATGATCTGTGGCTTGGGGGACAGGACCTATAGGGAGAGACTCGAAGAGCTAAATATGTACACATAGAAAGAGAGAAGGGACGGGGGATATGATAGAGGCCTTCAGGTACATGAAGGGGTAAATAGGGAGAAGCAGTGAGAGTGCTCCGAAGGAAGGGGGGTAACTAGAGGGCATGGGTGGAAGCTGGAGGGGGGAGATTCAGGGGAGAAGGGAGGAGGTGCTACTTCACTGAGAGGGTGGTGGAGCCATGAAATGCGCTGCCCATGGGGCTGGTGGAGGCAGAGATGGTGGAGGGGTTCAAGAGGGGGTGGGACAGGTACAGGAGAAGGGTTCTGGAAGCAAAATCCAATGCAGTGAGAATATCTGGGACTGGGAAGGGAGAAGCCAGAGAGGGCGAGGGGGGCAGCAAGGTCAGCTTCCAGGGTGGGGGCTGACCAAACAAGCAGACACGAAAGACAGTTAGGCCTATTCTGCTGGCATTTTAGTATGTTAGTATGTTAATGCTAAGGGGTATGCGGCGCTAATCTCCGGCTCTGCAAATGGGGCCCCATAGTTCACTGCTTTCCTTAGCTAGTTTTTTTAATAGAGAAAACACATGCAATATTAAGATAAAAGAACATCCTACAACTTGTCTCCTCAATGAAGCAACAATTGTGCTTCATTGGCGAGACTCTCCTCTTTCCTTCACAGCCATCCCCTGATCAGGCTCCCCCTTCATCCTGAAGTGCCTGCCATGAAATCCACCAGACGGCCAAACTCTGGACCTCCTTCACAGCCCACTTTGCAAGCCAGCCCTGACCAGGCTCCCCTTCGTCCCATGGCACCGGCCATGAAACCTGCCGGATGGCCGTACTCTGGACCTCCTTCGGAGTCCACTTTGAAAGCCATCCCCTGACCAGGCTCTCCATCATCTTGCGGCGCAGGCCATAAAAACTGCCAGTCGGCTGCACTCTGGACATCCTTCAGAGCCCACTTTGCAAGCCAGTCCCTGACTGGGCTCCCTAGCATCCCGTGGTGCTGGCCGTGAAACCCGCTGGACGGTCGTGCTCTGGACCACCTTTGGAGTCCACTTTGCAAGGTATGGACAGAGCAGAGATTCTACCGAAGCCGGGCTAGTAAGCCACACTCAGATTGGACAACCACCTACTGGAGCAACAGAGATTAGCTACGCCAGCCTGGGCTCTATTCTTGAAGTGGCTTTTGGTTGTTTTCTGCCTCTGCTCCTGTGTGCTCTTTTCGATCACTGATTCCAGGGCCGATTTTTTTGTGCAGGGCAGAGTTTCTGCTTAATCCCAATTGAAATTGATTTTTTGCCTGCCTTTGCTTATGAAACTATTCTTTGTCTTACTGCAGAAAATGACTGAGCTTGTCAGAATTTAGGGAACACTGTGATTAGCAGAGTAGGATAGTAATTTGTTGTACAGTTCATTAACACTAGCTGTGCTTTTTACTGTTTGCCTTAGTGTCTCTGCCTTTCTGCAAATTTAAGCTGTTAAACTGTCCCTGCCTTCAGCTGAATTAAGCTGCTTCCCTACTCGCTTTCACCCCTGACTGCCTCTTCTTTGCAGCTCCTTTGAATTAATTGGTTGTGCTTGCTGTTTTAATTCTTCTGCTCCCTTTCATCCTGGACTGCCTCTGCATTGAAAACCCCATTTTCACTTTGGTTCTGCCTATTTGGTTGGTTTTCCTGCTCGCTATGCTTGCTCTGTTCTCTGACCCCCAGTAGCTCTGGGTCCACCATTTCTGGGCTCTGATTATTTTTTAAATTCTCCAAGTCCTTTAACCTCTGGACGCCTAGCCCAATCAGCTATCCCTCTTGATCCTCTTTCTCTCAGTCTCTCTCCCCAGCCCCCTGAGCTCCAAGCCCACCATTTCAGGGCTTTGGTATCTTAATCCTGCGTTAATCCTCTCCCGCCTCTTGGCACCTAGCCCAGACAACCCCTGCTTGGCTCGCTCAAGCCTTTCCCATCCCCAATTAACCTCACAAGCGGTTCTTTTGCTCCGGCACTTCAGTCCATCCCTCCGACTTAATCCCTCTTTTGTATCTTTTGCTCGGATCCCCTGTCCCTCCACCTGACTTAATCCTGTTTTGTGTGCAACCCACTTAACTGGATTTCTAACATTCTCCTCTTTCCTTCACAGCCATCCCCCGACTGGGCTCCCCTTCATCCCACGGTGCCGGCAGTGAAACCCAACGGACGGCCGCACTGTGGACCTCCTTCGGAGCCCACTTTGCAAGGTACGGACAGAGCAGAGATTCTACCAAAGCTGGGCTTGTAAGCTCTGGATTGGACAACCACCTACTGGAGTAACAGGGATTGGCTATGCCGGCCTGGGCTCTATTCTTGAACTGGCTTTTGGTTCTTTTTGCCTCTGCTCCTGTGTGCTCTTTTTGGTTGCTGATACCAGGGCCGATCCACCCACCCTCCCCCACCCTGGCACTCTTTATAAATCCACCTTCTTCCTCTGGTTACCGCCTCTCACCCCCCACCCTAGTTTGGACACACACACACTTTCTTAAAGGGGTAGGCGCTTGCTTAAAACTCCAGCCCAATTAGAATCTTGTCTCAACTAAAGGTCTTCTACCACTGCTTATATTTAAATATCCTAACATGATGCCTTCTTCCTGTGGTAGACTTGGAATATGTAATCTAATCTTTCTGGCACGACTAACCTTCCTGTCACCTGTCGATGATGTTAAATATACTCCTATATCAACAACAGTGCCGTTTGCAATTCTAGGCTCATTACTTAAACCCTGTCACAGTACAACATCCTCTTATGAAACTCAAAATGAGATACCCCTGTGTAAGCTATCACTGCCACTACCCAGTCTAGCCACAGTTACCATTGCGAAACTACTAAATAAACACTCTTGGGGTGGCCCCTCTAAAAAACAAGGTCTCTACAGATGCCGCAGCTCACAAGCAAGTAAGTCCTACTGGAAACACCTCCTAAAGGGACTAATAATCATCCTACTGCTAATGTCAGGGAATGTACACCCTAACCCTGGCCCTCCAAGCACAATGGACTGCAGGTCACATGGCAGTATTAAAATCACCTCACTGAATATTGGGAGTCTGTTGCCTAAATTCCCCCGGTTCCTGGCCTGGGTAGTGCAGTAATGTCCCAATCTTATATCCATAACTGAATCATGGCTGTCTTCAAAGATACCAGACTCTTCAATATACCTTGATGGTTACAGTATCTTCCGCCTTGACAGAATAACTAAGTGGGGAGGGAGGATGTCTGGTATACCTGCATAATGATCTCCAAGGTCAGGTGATGCCAGGCAGTACCACAACTAAAAAAGTGCAGATCCTATCTATTAAACTCACAATAGGTAGGCAGAGAAAAAAATCTCCTCCTCTCCACAGTTTACATACCAGCCGGAGGACAAGGCAAAGGGCTGGAGCAGTCCATTAAATACTGTAAGCAAGGAAAGCAGGGCTGGGAGCATATCGTTATGGGGGACTTCAATACCAGCTGGCTGGCTCAGGACACGGTGACCATAAGAGACCAGATAGCCACCCTGTACCTTTCACAGATGGTAACTGAAGGGACCTGGAGAAACTATCGAACAGGCACCTCTACACTTATTGACTGGCTACTCACTTCATGCCTGGAGCATGTTACTAATATACCTGTGCATATTGACTCACTAAGTGATCACTCACCAGTGAGTTTCACATGGTCCAATAAGTTAAAAAAAAATCCTATGCAATCAAGAAACAGGTCACTTAAAAAAAGACAGCTAAATAATTTCAAGCAGTCCCTAAAAAATGCAGATTGGATGCCACTGGACCACACTGAAGATGCAATCAAGGCCCTTGAGTATTTCATATGCATATTTAATAAAGCCTGAGACATGTTTGCCCCCTACAAATCATCCAAAGTGAGGGAACCATCAACCCCTGGCTAACGATCTCCATCATCAAGCAACTAAAGCAACATGATAATCTGTGGCACAAAGTCTGGGCTTCTGGGAAGATGGGTGACTATATGGCCTATAAAGAGGATAGGAACTGATGCACCAGACTAGTCAGAAATACCAAGACTAGCTATTATAGGAATGAGCTAAGTAGGACCTGGGATAATGCCAAGCTTTTCTGGAACAATCTAAAATCTTTGACCGGCAAGGAATCCTAATCACACACAGAACTTATAATCACCAGCAATACCATCCTACAGGACCCCAAGGATGTTGCAAATCCTTCAACCTTGCATTTACTGACTTGAGTTCAGTTTTATCCCACGAGTACCTTACTAACCCCCCCCCCATGCAAATATAATATCAATATCCACATCTTGTCAGGAATACCAGTAAACCTTTATTCTATTTCCAGCAAGTCACAAAAAAGAAGGCCATCAAATACATTAAAAGAGTCCTTGGCAAAACTAGGATCGCTATTGACTTGCTGGACATGAAACTAATTGCACTCACTCTTAACGAAATTGCCCTCTCTCTCACCAAGGTGTTTAATATATATTTGAGAACAGGAATCTTCCTGGCCAAATGGAAGATTGTGCATGTTACTCCAGTTTTTAAAAATGGGGCTAGGATGCAACTGGGTAACTATCTGCCAATCTCGTTATTCCCTCCTCTTTCAAAGGCCCTTGAAAGATTACTTGCCGATCAGGTGGTTGACTACCTAAACAATACAGGCTCCTGCGTGATCAGCAACATGGATTCAAGAGAAACCATAGCACCATTATTGCCCTTGTGGAATACACCAGCCGGTTGTACGATGCACTAGATAATGAAAAATCTGTAGGATCTATTTTATAGACTTTATAAAAGCATTTGACAAAGTGAATCACCATGTTCTGCTAGGCAACCTTGTGTCTCTAGGCATGTCATATGAAAAAGTAATCTGGTTTGGTAGTTACCTGTCCCATAGAGTACAATGTGTTAAAATCTCCGGAGTTGCATCCAACCATAGAGATGTGACCTTGGAGGTGCCTCAAGGGTCAATACTTGGCCCATTGTTTTTTAGTCTCTTTATAAACACTTCGCCCTCTGCCTGTTCTGCTAGCATGGTGTTGTATGCGGACGATGCAGTCATCTCTGTCCCTGGAGTCCAAACTTCTGACATCAACTCTTCTCTACAGGATTGTTTCAGCAACCTTGAAGCTTGGTTTACCCAGAAGAAATTACTACTTAACTACAAAAAAAATGAAAATAATGCACTTCTCCCTACAGCAAAACAAGAAAAAAGCAGGTCCCCTGTGTATCCTTAGCAGCAAAGGTGAAGCTCTGGAACAGGTCCATACATTCAAATACCTGGGTATCCATTTTGATGATGCCCTTTCCTCTGTAGGCCATATAGACTATGTCATTAAAATGACAAATATCAAGTTGGGGATCCTCCACAGGCACAGGCACACAATGTCCATGGAGGCGCTGTGACTGGTTACAAGAAGCTCCATTCTCTCCTCAATTGCGTACGGTCTTATTATATACAGTGCTGCTGCATACTCTGTCTTAAAATGGATAAAACCTTATGTAATAAAGCGTGCAGACTCATCCTGGGGCTGAGTGCCTTACCCACACCTATCGACTCTACAGTTTGACAGGTTGGTTCCCTCTGCAGCAAAGGGTTAAGTACCAGGTTTGCCTGCCTGGGAAGAAATCCCTGCTTGGACTCACGCCCAGCTCTACGTCCAACATCTTTAAATGCGCCACTTCTGTGAAAACAACCCGAAAGTCAATTAAGGAATTACTACAGGCACCCTTCAGGCGAATGACCTCTGCACAGCGGGCCTTCTCCTTTAGGGGACTGCAATTGTTCAATGACCTCCCAGCTGTGTTTATTGAGTGTGGGAAAATTGGACCCTTCAAAAAAGACCTACGACTTTAGCTGGCTCAAACCAACCATTGTGACTGTCTTAACTGACTCCTACCCTCCTTTATCCACACCCATTCCACACCTCTCCCTCAATCCATCTTACCCCATTCCCCCACACTTAGCCCCCTCCCCCCACCTAGCCCTGTTCCCACCCATTTGTACAATGCTGACGACTGGGCTGCTATTACAAAAACATGTTGGCACTTAAATTCACTGACCCTAGCAAATTATATGGTGACTCCTGCCTCCTCAAGGTGCAGCCTTGTTGCCCCTAGCCTCTTTTCCTCCTCCCTCCCTAGATTTTCATCTCCCCCTTGTCCGCCCTCTCTCCTACCTCTTTCTCTGCTCTGACAAAGTCTTATTCAGGCTGCTTTTTTCCTCTGCTAGGGGTACACTTTGATGAGTCTGTCGTGAATTTTGCTGCATATGATTTCATGAATACCTGATAATGTAATTCATTGTGTCACTAAGGTTCTCCTTTCTGCATATGATGTTTTTTCATGTTCTTGTTAAATCACAGGTTATGTATTTGTTTATTTAAGTAGTATGCTCACCTTTTGTGTTTGTACTTTTGTCTTGACTTTGACCCTGTATGCCTGTAACCCCCTTTGACCTAGAACCTTTGTAAAACAGCCTTCAGTGCTCAAAGGTATTAATCCAAAATGTGAAATAAATAAATAAATGTTGGTGGGCATTAGCAGGTCTGGTTATACAGTTCTTTTACTTTCCAACAAACAAAATTTCTTATATAAAATACAGTTTAACTGAGTGAGTACTTCTATCCAACTGTTTTGTGGTATATTGGAGACACAGAATTTACTTACCCATAGTTCAAAGGAAAGCCACTTCTGGATTTTTGGCCTGGTGCAAGTTTCAAGCATAAACTGAATATCATAGAAAAAGACTGCAGTCATCCCGGCCTACTTGATAAGATCCTGCAGTCACTTGGGGGGTACAAATGATGCCATATTTCCCTAAACAAATCCAATTCAGACACAATGCTGTGTATTCAAAGAAATCCATTGATTATTGCTGCAACAACACAGTCCCACAGTGAGACATACTAACCCATATCTAATAGTTTGTTCCAACTAGTGGCATTTCATAGTAGAGCAGCAAGAGAGGGCAGGCATGCAGCAGGGCGAGAAACTTGCCTTCCTACGGATGCCACCCAAACTGGATCTCATCATTTGACAAACAGAACCCCAGGCTACTGCACTCTAACGGAGGCCCACTTACTTTATTGTTTCCTAAAAATAACTATATAGTACAAGTTCCTCATAAATGTTCTACCTTCTTAATATCTTTCCAGATTTTGTGTTAGAAGAATATGACAGAACTTATTTTTATGTTGACTTGCGTGTGCGCAAGAAACATGTTGCAGTAACTTTAGAATAGCAGGTTTTGGAGGCGCGGTCGTGTTGTGGCCAGTGGCACCACTGCTTTTTGGGGCTGGGTTCTGTGGCACAAATTAGATTGCATGTTGTCTATGACAGCAGTGCAAAAGCATACCACCAACTTAAAACATTTTAGCCGCTGCAATGAGGAAGCTCCAACTCATTGCAGGGCATGCCTTTCCTGGTGTAACATTTCAGTCAGACATGGCGGCGGCTGTGCAGTCCGCCTCGCACAGTCCCCAGAAAAGCTGACTTGGGGGGTGCCAAATCCCCCGTTGGCATCATCATGCCCCCCTCCTGAGTTCATTTGCTGACAGGGAGCCCAATCTCCATCGGCATCATGTCCCGTGCCAGCTATTTGCCGAGGGGGTGCCCGATCCCCCTTGGCATCATCCCCCACAACACCTTTTATTTGCCAATGGGGTGCCTAATCCCTGTTGGCTCCAGTACCCCCCCAAAACCACGTAGGTGGCATGCTGGGAGCTCACCCCAGCATGCCAAAAGTACATGTTAAAAAAAAAAAACCTTCCCGTGATGTTTATTATTATTATTTTAACCCTGTAAAGTAGAAAATGGTCCCTCGCTGTCTGCGGCCCCCTCCCCCAACCCACACTCACCCACTGCATACCCCATATCCCCACACACATCCCCATCCCATACTTACCTCCGGAGCCCAGTGTGATGATGTTTGATGGACCGGGAACACGTCTGCACTCTTCAAAGCCGACCACAAACTGAAGAAATGCCTGTAAGCTATATAACGGCATAAATAGGGTTTTTTCAACCTTGTTGCATATCTCGGGCATTTTGGGGAATTTTGGCACCATATTTTCAACATGGTGTTATTGGGACCCCTCCTCATGGATTCAGTCACTGTCATGGCGTTATTAGGTCCCGAAAGGTGATTTCATGGTCATGTGCAAAATCACCATGCAGGACTGATTAATGAAACAACAGTGCCACTGTTCATGAGGTGGGCTCTCAAAAAGCCTATGTTGCAAATTTGATGAAAAAAATAAAAAAAATGACTGTTTTACGAGCATGCATTGCGCAGTTTCCACGCACGCTTGTAACTTCGTAAATCTGTAATATTTTCACCCCAGATTTTCAACATTGACATTTTTCCACACCTCCTTATGAACAGTACAGCTGTCATTTTTCACATCCTGTCCAAAATGTGTTTTCACACTTCCGGCGCAGAATAGCGCGTTCGCTGACGGAAATCAGTGTTCGAAACAGATTAAGAAAATTACAGTGACACTGTTCATGAACAGAGGTCCTAAATGCCTATGTTGAAAATTTGGTGACGAAAGTCCATTAAATGACTGTGCTATGAGCGTGTGTTGCACAGTTTCCACGCACAATCGTAACTTCGCAAATTTGTAATATTTTCACTCCAGATTTTCAACATTGGCATTTTTTCACACATCTTTATGAACAGAACAGCTGTCATTTTTCACATCCTAGCCAAACTGTGTTTTTGCACTTCCCACTAGAATAGCGCGGTCGTTGTGGGAAATCAGTGTTTGGGACAGATTAAGAAAATCCCAGTGACTCTGTTCATGAGCAGAGGTCCTAAAATGCCTGTGTTGAAAATTAGGTAACAAACGTCCATTAAATGACTGCATTACAAGCGTGCGTTGTGCAGTTTCCACGCATGCTTGTAACTTCGATAATTTTTAATATTTTTACTCCAGATTTTCACCATTGCCATTTTTTCGCTCCTCCTTATGGACAGTACAGCTTTTATTTTCCACATCCTACCTGAACTGTGTTTTCATAATCCGCCGTGCAGTGGCGCAGTCGCTGTAGGAACACAATGTTCAGAACAGAGTAAGAAAATCACAGTAACGCTGTTCATGAGTAGAGGTCCCAAAATGCCTATGTTGAAAATTTGGTGGAAAAAATTCCATAAAATGACTATGTTACAAGCGTGCATTGTGCAGTGTCCATGCACAGTCGTCATAACTTTGAGAATGTGCAATATTTTCACTCCAGATCTTCAACATTGTCATTTTTGCACACCTTCTTATGAACAGTACAGCTGTCATTTGTCATATCCTGCCCAAAATGTAGTTTCACACATGTGGCACACAATTGCGCGGTCACTGTGGGAAATCAATGTTTGGGGCAGATTAAGATAATCATAGTGCCACTGTTCATGAGCAGAGAGTTCAAAATAGCTATGTTAAAAATTTGGTGAAATAATTCCACTAAATGACAATGTTATGAGTGTGCGATGCACAGTTTTCAGACACGCTCGTAACTTCTAGAATGTTTAATATTTTCACTCCAGATTTTTAACATTGCCATCTCTTCACACCTCCTTATCAATGGTGCAACTGACATTTTAATGTGGTGCAGAATGGCACGGTCACTGTGAAAATCAATGTTTGAGACAGATTAACAAACTTACAGGGACACCGTGAGCAGAGGTCCCAAATGCTTTCATGAGGTGGGGTCACAAAAAGGCCATGTTTTAAAATTTAGAGGGCAAATACCAACACATGCCCAGGGCGTTATGGTTTCTAACCATTATGTCCCACCCTGTACAGACTAACAGGCATCAGGGGTGTGTCTTTGGGTTGTCTGCTGTACTGCTCACGCCATTGGTCCTCCACCCCCACCCCCACCCTGCAGCCACTGACAGGCATCAAGGTGTGCCTTGGACTCTTCAGCCCCAAAGTTCAACTCATTCTCTTATGCTGCACCCATCTCAACGTATATACTTATGAAATGGGGTGAGCATGAGGCCAGATAACCCCAATGCACAACACAACATTTGTCAGACTCTGCAGGGTAGGGTGAGGTGAAATAGCATGACTGTTATGGTCAGCGACCCTAATGCACACCCCAATGCCTGTCACTCTCTGCAGTGTGGGGTGGCATTGACATCGGTTCTATACTTCACTGCTATTCCTATTATGCATCTCTCTTAACTCTTGCACTACCAATGTCAACACCAGCAAGACAACATTCGGCATTGACATTTGCTTGTTTTTATTTCAAACATATTTTACCAGGTAAGCAAATAGAGACTAGGAAGCTTGTTTCCAGTTGTGCCCTGGGGGACAGGAGGGGAGGGACATGGGATTGCACAGGGAATACTTACATTCAACTACAAGGATACATACTGCAAAGAAGATATAGATGTACATAGTGCAAGCAGCTACATTTACAATGTGGTCCCCTGAATTACTGCTTGGGAAAGTACATACAGGTGCATAACGCAGGTAAGCTTGTATTATATTCCTAGAAATTAGGACAAAAACATCTGTGATGTAAAAGCACTGCGATTATTTTACTTACCAAATAATTCTGGCTGAGGTGCCAGGGCCTATGATGAGCTACTTGCTCCAAGGCACAAGTCTTAATATGTCAGGGGTAGGTGAGTTTAACTAGTATCTAGTGCAGTAGTTGCAGGACAGTTGTGAGTGTTAGGGTGCCTTGATCCAAATCTTAGCTGACTACAAGGTAGGTGAGGTTTTCATCTTGACATGGAGGCTGTTCCATGTTTGGAAGCTTACAGCTGATGTAGGCTAGGCTTGCCCTAATTTATGCCTACTGTGTGGGATTTGTAGCTGGCAGCCTTCCTTTAATCTACATGTTTAAGTTCAATGAGAGGAGGGGAAAGAGATCTGAGAGGTAGCTGGGCCCACCCCCATAGTCCAACAGGGGTAGGATTGAGCATTTGAGCCTTTCTTCCCTGGTGTTTAGTGGCAGGCATCTCTTTACCCTGTAAAGAGCTCTGTGTTTTGCAAAACACTTGGCAACTGCCTATTACATGTCCAGAGTAGCCAAAATGCCGGTCTAAGTGGAAGCCTAGGTATTTGTACGTGTTGACATAGTCTAGGTGGTCACCTTGGAGTGATATAGGTTCAGTGTTGGGGGGGGTGAGCTTAGCCATTGTCTGAAGCTGAAAAACATGTAGACTATTTTCCTTTGGTTCATAGCTAGCTGATTTTCCTGATGCTATTTTTGAACTGTTTGGAAATCCCTTTGCAGGGTCTGCTCAGTGGAGTATGTGGAAGGGCCAGATTTGGAAGGCAGTGCCTGAAGTCCAATGAGGTGGAGCAACTAACCACTCCCCCCGCTCGGGCCATAAAAGGCCACCCCTTTTAATTGCTTCCTCTATCATTTTCTCATTGCAGCTGAAGGCTCTGTCTATTGCCACTTATCCCTGCTCCTTTCCTTTGTTTTGGCTGCCATTGCTGTCTTTGTTTTGTCTTGCCTCTGGTTGCTCCCCATGCTTTTCTTTGTCTCCCCCTTTCCTCTGTTTGTCCTTGTTTTTCCCCATTCAATTCCCTGATCCCACTCCACACTGCTTATACAGTTTTTCCACTTCTCCCTCAAAGGGTGATGGATTCTCTCCTGCGGTACCTGCCAGTACCCTAGTCCTCAACGTGCAACCTCACCTGCAGTTCTGCAGTTCCCGCACAGGTTTTGCTTTATGTCCATGGCTGCTAGTGACTCCATTGCCTTTTGCAAGCTTTCCTTGTTCTCTCCCCTCCCCATGTTGCCTTGTCCTGTAGTCTTGCGCCCACACCCACTCTCCCTGTCTTGTCACCTACCTTCTCTGTCTCTGTGGTTTTCCCCCTTTGCAGTGATACCATCTTTTCCCCTGTGTTTCTGTGTCTGTGGACCGCTACTTGGTTGTACTCCTGCACTTTCTTTGCCCTGTCTGCTCCTGCCTGTTCTCCATTCCTTTGTCCCTGGCATTCCTTCTGTATGGCGCTTTGTTTCTCCAGTTGGTGTTGCAGGGCCGCTCCCTGATTTCCCTTGGGATACTACCCATATGTGCTGCTCCCCCTCTCCAACTTCTCTTTGTGGATCCCCCTCCCTGCTCCTTTTTCTCCTTTTTCCTTTTCTTTCAGGGCTTCCAGCTCAGTCTGGTGCTCCTTTTGCCCTGATACTTCTTGTTCATCAGCTGCCTCAATTCTTAAAGTGCCAGGCACCTAATTTAAGTTTCATACATTTCTCAATTCCCTGCTTTTAACTTAAGCCCTCCTTTGCTCATTGTTTGCCTTTATTATACCCCATCATTACCACAGTCAATTTGACCTACCCAACATTTCCATTTGATTACTATTCCGTGTCCCACCCTCTCCTCCTAAATAAACTCAGTGCCCTGGTCCTCTCTCCATCTTCTGTGTCCTGGTTCTAATCTTATCTGATGGGCTGCTCACAATCTGTAAAAATCAGCAATGCTCTGTCCTCCCCCCTCCCTTTTCTTGCCAGCATACCCCATGGCTCGATCCTCGGGCCTGTTCTTTTTTCACTGTTCATGAATAATCTCTCCTCTGCTTGATCCATGCCAAGATCCATATGTATGCAGATGACACCATCCTCTTCTTTTCTGGCCCTTCCATTTTTGCCATCCAAACACCCCTACAAAATTATTTTTCAGCTGTTACCTCCTGGTTTAACATTAACAGTCTAAAACTAAATGTTAAGAAAACTGTTGCAATGACATTCAGAACCAAGCATAAACTGGCTAAGCTTCACACCCTGCCCTCCTTCCTCTCCAGAGAGTCCACTCCCCTTGAAAATGTCCTCACCTACAAGTACCTTGGAGTCTGTCTCAGTCCCTCACTCAACTTCTCCCACTTTAGTGCTCTTCATTCAAAACTGTGACCTAAACTAGGACTACTCTACCAAGATAAGGCTAGCCTTCCCTTCCCTGTTAGACATGACCTACTGGTTAAATGGATCCTCCCTGCCTTCGATTATGCTAATGTTGTTTTCAGTGCTGCCCCTGCAACCTCCCTCTCTAAACTCGATGTGCTCTACCACGCCTTCTGTAGATTCTCCTCGAACTCCCCCCATCTGACTCACCACTGTGACCTCTGCTCCTCCCTATCCCTCCAGTCCCTCTGCCAGAGAGGCTTCTCCCACTGTGCCATCTTCATATCTAAGTACTGGCTCGGGACTCTCCCTACATACCTTGCCTCTTTTCTCAAACCTACCACTCCCTCCCTGTACAACTCATGGTCAATCAGCACCCATTCCTTCGCCCTCCCACATGATCGCATCTTGGCTGGCAAACTGGCCTTCTCCTATAGGCTTCCTTCCCTCCCTCTGGAACAGCATCCTTCCCAAAACTGCCTCATACTATGTCTCATACTATGTTTTGAGGAGCTAAGCAAGGCAGGAAGCCCATATAAGCTCCTTGACCTAATTGCAACATGAGAGTGAGTTACTATTTAAAATAAATCAGCTGGTCTTGGCCAGCAAACTGGCCTTCTCCTATAGGCTTCCTTCGCTCTGGAACAGCACCCCCCCAAACCCACTTCATACTATGTCTTGAGGAGCTAAGCAAGGCGGGAAGCCCATATATGCTCCTTGACCAAATTGTAATATGAGAGTGAGTTACTATTTAAAATAAATTGATCTAACATTTTTTTAAATTGGTCTTTATTGTTACTATTAATTACTTCATTGGGTAGGCTATTCCAAGGATTAACAATACGTTGGGTAAAAAAGGCCCTTCATCTCTCAGTATGAAACTTATGGGGCACTAGCTGCATCTTATGTCCTCTAGTACCTTTATTATGATTTTTCCTTTTTAGGTTCAATTTTTCAAAGAGATAGTTATCTTGACATAAGGTATAATATAATAGTAAATCTCCCTTAATTCTTCTAGTATGCAGTGTTGTTTGGAGTACAGTGTACAGTTCTGGAGACCTTACCTACATAAGGACATAGACAGGGTAGAGAAGGTTCAGAGGAGGGCAATAAAGATGGTACATGGATTGCATCACAAGTCCTATGAGGACAGGTTGAAGGAACTGAACATGTACTCCCTGGAGGAGAGGAGGGAGAGAGGGGATATGATAGAGACATACAAGTATCTTACAGGGAGGGACAGGGTGCAGGAATACACTATTTTTAAGTGAAAAAGATGTTCCAGGACTAGACGGCATGGGATGAAGTTGGAGGAGGATGATTCAGAGGAAACGTGAGGAAGAATTTCTTCACAGAACGGGTGGTGGACAAGTAGAACACCCTGCCAGAGGAAGTGGTGGGGGATGAAACAATCACGGGATTTAAGAATGCATGGGATAGACATAAAGGAATTCTGGAGGTCAGGGGTAAGGGGCAACAGACTTCTAGGAAAACATAAACTGAACTTACAAGCTCAAATGGGCAGACTGGGTGGGCCATGGGCCCTTATCTGCCGACACTGTCTATGTATCTATGTAACGTCATTCAGTTTAGTTTTATTACATGGTCTACATATGGCATATTTCTGCATTCATAGACCAGCTTAGTGGCTTACCTTTGCACCTTTTCCACCTTATCCTTTATCCCCCCTTAATTGGTCACCATAATTCTGAACCTTGGTTTAATACTGGCCTTACATAAGCTTTGTACAGGGGTATTATTACTTGTGCAGCTCTGCTTTTGAAATTTCTTTTAATTGACCAGAGAATACTTATGGCTTTTGCTACTTGAATGTCAGTATGTGCTATAAATGTTAATTTGTTGGAAATTAATATACCAAGATCTTTTTCAAGTTCTTTTTTCTTTAATAGGTAATTTCCCATTTTATAGTCTAGTAATTTGTTATGGGCACCAAAATGTATTACAGCACACTTGTCCATATTAAATGACATGCCTACTGAGTCAGTCCAGTGTGTAGTGTTATTTAACACCCTTTGAAAATTGATATGATCTTCTTCATTAGATACCACACTAGCTAATTTGGTGTCGTCAGCATACTTACTAATCCAGACACGCTCTTTGTTGCCTAAACCAGCAAGAAACAATTGAAAAAGTAATGGGCCCAAAACGGAGCCCTGAGGCACCCCGATACTGACATTTGATATTGAAGAGTGGAAACCATTGATGCATACTACTTGTGTTCTATTGTCAAGCCAAAATTGTATCTATCTAATTAAGTTATGATTAATCCCATGTTTTATAAGAGCCAAGACAATTTGATTATGAGGGGACCTTATCAAAGGCCTTTGACATATCCAGGTATATACAATCAACAGATTTACCATTGTCTAAGGCAGCTGAGATCTTTTCACTAAAGCATATTTGATTTGTGATGCAGGTCCTGCCAGTGACAAAACCATGCTGCGTTTGATCTATAAGTTTCTTATCTACAATATCTTTATATATGGATTCACTCACTCTCTCCTTTCCTGCCCTTAAGCACCTACTCAGACCTTCCCCCGCCACATCCTACACCTGTCCCCCTCCTAATGCTTCTTATCCTCTGACATAGCTTGCTTCTCTTTTACTCCATCTCTGCATCAACAGGCTCCACTCTGTCTCTGTGTCAGCAGGCTCCCCTTTTAGTTTTACTCTGTTTAGCCAATCTCCTACTGTATACCTGCTGGTTTAGCTATGCAATCCATTATAGTGTACATATATATTTTTTATTATATTGTATATAATTGTGAATACTCACTGTCCACTACAAGTCTTTGTCATTTGTACAGTCTGCTATTTTACACTGTTTTACCATGTAACTTACATTTTTGTTATCCTCTGTTTTGCACCCCTGCCCCTGGGTCACACCTGGAAACGAACTTCTGCTCATGGTGCCTTTCCTGGTTATAAAATTTTAAATAAATAAATAAATTCCAGCTCCTGTTTTCCCTCTATCTGCTCACCCTTCTGAATTCCTATCCCATTCTGTCACTCTCCCCAGTTATGCAACTGATTTTTCTCCTTTTATCCACAGCAGCTAACCCTCCTACTACCGCTCAATGCAGCCTCTGGCACTACCAGTAATCATGCACATATCAGCCTTTACAGCATTAACGCAATTCGAATATCAAGTCCATTTGGTCTCTAACCTCATCTTTCAAGTACTGACTTCGCAGTTCCTCCTACCTAACATTATACCTGACTTTACACCTGGTACTTCATACATCAACCGTTGGCTATGGACTTCACCAGACCGTTACCTTCTCACCCACTCCTGCAATTCCATCAACTCATAATTTGTCTTCTTAATGGGCCTGGGTGGCAAGCACTCCTGTGGTTACATATTGCTATTTGCCTATTTGGACCCACGCCAGGGTCCCTATTGCTCAGTCCAACCTACGTGAATTTATACTCATCATTTTTGAATATCCAACCATGACATACGTGAGGGTCCTATGCTACCTCTCGACTTTAATTTCTCTCCACTCAGAGATGTACCAACTTTGTCCATCACTTCTATGGCTCAGGGCTAGCCTGCAACTCACAGTCTCGCTCTGCACCCACAAAGTCTGCATCTAGAGCATGTGAAACTTGGAGCGGGATCCCTCTCACCTGGCCCATAGTCAGAATGTCTTTGCTCTATGTGGACCGTCAGTCGCCAACCATAACAGCAACTCCACTAGCTGTAGGATTTACGACTTCAGCTGTGAGGGGTTGGGCTCTCAATAGCAGGGCCCCTTCGACTGCCCAAGCAGGTTCGGAGGCACCCTTTATGCTAATCTCCCTACCATTGCCTCTGGTTCACCTGGTTTGTTTTTAGGCTCACATTGGCCAGCTGAGTGCCTCTGCGGTCATTTCTCTCTTGCTTTGCTTTTGGGCATCTAGTTGCAGAGATATCACTCACAACCCTCAAGGGCATTCCCATTAGAAGGGAAGAGTGAGAGCTTCCTTCAAATTGGAATATTTCCACTCTAAATTACAGTAGCATAACCGTCACTAACCAAAACATCCTTAAGCCTAGAGGGAAAGCAACTTAGTCCATGGATCCCCTGAGGTTTCCTCCTGAAAGGGGTTTTTCCTCTCTTCCATGCCAATGGTCATAATACTTAGGTTTAGTAATTCCCTACGTCACGTAGATAGGTTACTGCTGTTGGATGGAGACAGATGGTGGCCCCGTAGCTGTTCCCTCCCTCTCTCCTGAGGAAGTCATGCCTTTGTGCCTTATTCAAACCCATGAGCTGGTCACTATTCATTCGTTGTCTCCTACCACTCTATTCAAGATCCTAACCATACTACACCTACCGACCTCTGTTCCGGTCTTCCATACTGATCTGTGTTCAATGCTTAATTTCCGCTGCTCATCACTCTTTTTGGGAACGCTTTTTGGGCTCCTTCCTAAGCTACCTTTAGCCAAGGGAATCATTCCCACTGCACCTCTAGGAGAGGAACCATCCTCTAGGGTTCCTTGCTGTTGTACCCCTACAAGGTGGTATATCCCATGGATAGACAGGCAGACAGCCAAAGATCTTCCAAGTTGCACAAGCATAACACCATACTCAGTTGTGAAGGCCCATTGAATTGGAAGGCAGTGCCTGAAGTTCAATGGGGTGGAGCAACTAACCACTCCTCCTGCTCGGACCATAAAAGGCCACACCTTCTAGTTGCTTCCCCGAGCATTTTCTCATTGCCACACCATCCTCCCCTCCTCCTCCAGTGGCTCGTCCCTCTCTATCTCTCTCCCCCCCCATGGGCTCCTTCCTAAACTACTTTAAGCCAAGGGAATCATTCCTGTGGCACATCTAGGGGTGGAACCCTACTCAAGGGTTCCTTGCCATCGTATCCCTACAGGGGGATATATCCCACAGATAGAGAGGTGAACAGCCAAAGATCTTCCAAGTTGCATAAGCACATCACCATACTCAGTTCTGTAGGCTCATTGAACTATAGACAATGGTGCTGTCTGCATACATGAACATATCTCATGCCTGCTGCTGTGGATGCTTGTTTGCACATTTCTCACTTGGAATAAAATAATGGAAGTTGAACTTTAAAAGTGGTGTGGGCTCCCTTTTTACGAGTGTGGGCGGAGCCTACAGGAGTATTGCAAGTACAAAAGGAGTGATGTCATGTTTTCTGTCCGTGGAACTGACTGAAGGTATAAATAGCCTCCTCCATCTTACCCTCCTCCAAGAAATGTTTTCCGCCCTCAAATAAATACACTTTCATGTTAGTCAATGGTTGCAGGGTACTATTTTCTTTCTTAAATGGGTGGTACAAGAACTGGAACCTGAGTAGTGGGAGGCAGCATTGTTTTTTTGGGGGAAGTAAGGTCCACCCCACCTCCACCCAAGAAGCTCCAAAAGGTCCATCCCACCTGTTTTTTTTTCATTCATGTGAGAGGGGCATGAGGTGGATCTATCATCCTGAATGATGACTCACATGTTTGGGATGCGGACTAAGGAACAGAACAAGTCTGACAGAAGATACTTAAAATGCCTTCAAAATGATTTAAAAACCCTTGGAACAAATGATTATCAGAGTCACCTGGTGTCTCAAAAAGGAAAGACTAAGAAGTGTCTAAAAACTAAGGAAAATAGACTGCTTTCAGGTATTTCTTAAACATTTATATACTAAAACCAAAGTTCAGCTTTTGTGATTAACAATATTTGTTTACCATATTCTATCTATATATATAGTTTATCTTTTTAGTAGTTTCAAAATCTTGAAAGCATTGGTGTTACTAATGCATCTAGAAATACATTTTTTTAATTGTCTTTACAGATAAATCATGCGTGTTCATATGAGGGCATATTTTTGGGGGGATGAGGTTCAAATTATTTTAATCATGGGCACAGTATTTGGTAAACACAGTCTGTGATGAAGTATATTTTTCTTTTTAAGTCTGAGAAGTGGAGTTGGCTTACACAAATGGATAGTACAGGCACCATAGAAGTAGAATGGGTTAAACACTTCCTGGAACTTTCTGCATAACAAGTTCCCCATGGTACCTCATAGCATTTCAAACCACCATCCTAAGAGCAGTCAGTGTTACTAATTACAGGACATTGCATAGCAAGAGACATAGCCTTCCCTTTTTCCAAATAATATACCAACTTCATTCTCGGGCAGGCAGTTCTGGACTACTGTTATATTCTACTGAATCTTCTTAATGGAAAACTGCATGTAAAAATCTGATCCAGAAACAAATGATTTGATACCTTTTATTGGATCAACATGGATGTTACCCAAAAGAACAAAGTGACTGGATTACACACTGTTACTTTTTTAAATCTGCTCATATTAAGATGCATATCTCATTTACTTGGGGGTTCATAAAAGGTGTAATTCCTTTGGGTAAATATCAAGGTTGGTGTGAATGATGCTGTACCATGACTCTTGTACATACAGTATATCTTATTCCTACTAGTTGCAATATATTTCCCAAGGAGGAGAGAGAGAGAGAGAGAGAGAGAGAGAGAGAGAGAGAGAGAGAGAAAGGGGAAAAAAAAGGAGGGACCTGGAGGATTTCATCCTTAGAAGTTTTCATTTGGATTCCTTAGACTGATTCTGTGCATTTTTGTTATACACCGATTCTGTGTTGAAATCTGCACTTATCAGGCTCATGGTCTCGTTTTCTTGGGGGTCCTTGACAAGTATTTTTATTTGGCACTTATACTTACGAGTGGTACTATCATGCATTATGTATATGTGAGTATGTTTAATTTGGGGCTTGTTTTCAACTTGCAGTTTTTCCTAATCTCAGGATTTTGTCTCTCATTCTCTGGTCTTTAAAACACAAGGACACTTGCAATGTAAGTTGTAAGCTCATCTTACATGTATTAGAGAGAATGCTATCCCAAGGTTTTTTATCACTAGAATGCTTTCTTGAAGCATACCGAGACATTTTAAAATTTATGTGAGAAGAACTCTCTGGTTGTTAATAATTCTTGATAACCTTTGCCCTTCTGAGGCTTTTCAGTTAAAAGCATACTGGTGTTAATTAGCTTCTCTGACGTAATCTTCTGTTATGTTTTAAATGTATACGTTAAACCAATGAGAATTATTTCTGTTGTTTCAACATTATCTGGTGTTAACAGTATGGGATTTTCAAAATAACTGCCACAAAGCTTCTGAAGAAGGACCTGGTTGGTTCGAAAGCTAGAGCACTTTGTTCTTTTATTTAACATCCATGTTGGTCCAATAAAAGGTATCAAATCATTTGTTTCTAGATCTGTTCTTAAAAGGACCAATACGGCACCTACAACTTTTTTTTGCATCATGTTAAAATCAGGAATATATGTATTACTACCAGTTTTGAGTCCTCACTTCAATCCAGTGTTTTGTTTCTGCCTAGGCTGTTAGAGGAGTTTTTCTAATTTTCCCTGGGTGTTTTATGACGTCTGGGGGCTGTCATTCAAGTTTGTTTTATTGCATCTTCTTCAAGTTAGTCTTCACAGCCTACCCTTTGGTTTGATGTCTAATAGCCCCTACAGCAGGCCAGTGTCTTGTTACAGTGTCTTGCTTAGCCACAGCAGAGAAAAAACACTGCACTGCAGCCAGGATTCACAGTGCTATACAATATACTATAGAAAGTTACATGTTTAAACACACACACACACGCACACACACACACACCCAGCAGAACACGGCTGGATAAGGTACCAGTATTTAGGAAACTTGTCATACTTACCCAGAGTCTAGCAATGTGAATCCTGGCTATGACTATAGGTGTTTACAACTGAATGATAATAAAACATTTGCTTCACTTGCAGATAGGTAGGCATTTGTGTCTAATTTTGTTTGACTTACTATAGGTTACAATATGACTTCTGAAAATTCATAACATGCTGTATTGTGATTCAATGAACTGATAAATGGAGATTTTGGTTTCTTTTACAAATTCATTTTTCCTGACCATGGATATACTAAAACAAACATTTCTCAACAAAATGTTTTTAAATAAACAGTTTAACTCACAGCAGCAGAAGAAGCATGTTGGCATTAAAAACATAGTGGCATGGATGTAGAGGCACCAGTATTTAAGCATGACTTTGGTAGAGGATTAATTGTGACTGGGGGTGAGGGAAGGAGGGAGTCTTGATATTTGTAACATAATGGTTTTCTGAAACTTCAGCCTTCAATGGGTTAGACTCTGCAACCATCTGTACAGTATATCACTAAGCCATATGCAGTGTGGTATGGGTAAAACCCAGATCACCAGACCAGGACCAGTGCTGTAAAATCTGCACTGGGCATGGCTTGTGTAAATATTGCTGATCCAGTGGATCAAATAAATATGTGCAAATAAATACATAAATAAATACTCGGCTTCGCCTCGTGCTTCAACCAACCCCAGGTGTGACGTTATTACATGATAACACACACCCTGTTGTGTCTTATTGCTTAAATATGCCCTTTCTCAATGTACTATACTTTGATTCAGTTAATGTATGCAACAGCCTTCATGTGAACACTCTGGGCTTCTCTTTGACTCCTGATGTCTATTTGCTTTAGCTATTGTATATTGTTTGAACTGCTTTGGTCTTCTTGATGTGGTGCCCGTGTGCCTAAACTATGTCTTCTGTTTATCTACTGCTACCCATGTATCTCCAGTGAATGATTGTTATAACTGTCTACTCTCCGAGCCATTGTTTTTGGACTTGTTAACTGTGCTGTCTTTGTATTAGTTTTTATTTATTTCGTTTTTGTTGACCGGGTAAGTGCACTAGACAAATCCTGCCTATTTTCAGGCATGACCCGGGGGAGGGGGATACAGATGAATGCCAACTGACTTTGAACCAGATTAAGCTGTTGGTGGTATTTATAGTGAATGAGGGAAATTTGGCCAGGACACCGGGGAAATTCCCCTACTTTTTTCGATAAGTGCCATGGGATCTTTAACATTCACCTGAACTACCACCAATCCAGGCAGATGGGACCTCGGTTTAACGTCTCATCCGAAAGATGGATTTTGATGAGGTGCTGTTGTAAATGAGTCTCTGACTCAAAGGTTTGTAAATCTGATATTTTTTAAATAAATAAATAAATGTTTATGTTTAAGCCCATGTAACACCCTTATCTAGTTAATGCATTCACAGTTGTAGTGGTTCTGCCAGAGCTTGTTATAAGTTGGAGGTTAGTGCCGTGAATTCTTCTCTGCCAGGACAATCAAGTATTTGTCACTCGGCTCCTGGTCCCCTGAGTGGCTCTTACCTGCACTAACTGCTTATGTGCAGTCATTCATGATGCATTGTGCGATACTGCTAATACACACATAATGGCATGCAAATGGTCCCTTAGTGCCTTGCATGTCATATGTGCTTATCAGCATGCCAGCAGCTAAAAATAGTTCAAAGGTACAAGGTCACTGTCCCATTTGGGATGTGCCCTCTCCCTTTGCTCCTTTGAGGCACTTTCCTTCTGGGGGCTGTGTTAGTAAAGTGCTTATTCACTGTGCATTGCACTCCCACAGCTCTCATATTCAGGTAAGAAGTGTGCACCAGTCAGAGTACGCTGCCAGTCAGAATATGTCGCTCTAGGCTGTCTGTGTGCTACCTTTTGCATAATGTTAAGGGGTGTGCGGTGCTTATTTCTGGCTCTGCAAATGGGGCCCCATAGCTCACTGCTTTCCTTACCTAGTTTTTTAATGAAGAAAACTCTTGGAATATTAAGATAAAAGAACATCCTAGAGCCTGTCTCCCAAATGAAGCAACAATTGTGTTGTGAAATGTTGGTGGACATTAGCTGATCTTGTCAAACAGTTCTTTTACTTGCCAACAAACAATTTCTTATATAAAATACACTTTAACTGGGTGAGTATTTCTATCCAACTATTTTGTGGTATATTGGGGACATTTACTTATCCATAGTTCAAAGCAAAGCCACTTCTGGGTTTTTGGCCTGGTGCAAGTTTCAAACATAGATTAAACATCATAGAAAAAGACTGCACTCATCCTGGCCTACTTGATAAGATCCAGCAGTCACTTGGTGGGTACAAGCGATGCCATATTTCCCTAAACGAATCCAATTCAGACACAATGTTGTGTATTCAAAGCAATCTATTGATTATTGCTGTAACAATGTTGTTCCACAGAGACACTTACTGACCCATACCTAACAGTTTTCTCCAATTAGGAGTGTTTCATCAGAGAGCGGCAAGAGAGGACAGGCATGCAGCTGTGTGAGAAACTCGCCTTCCTATGGATACCACCCAAACTGGATCTCATCATTTGACAAACAGAACCCCAGGCTACTGCACTCTAAGGGAGGCCCATTTACTTTATTGTTTCCTAAAAATAACTATACAGTACAAGTTCCCCATAAATGTTCCACCTTGTTAATATCTTTCCAGATTTTGTGTTAGAAGAATATGACAGAATCTATTTTTTTTTTAAATAAAACATATTTTACCAGGTAAGCAAACTGAACCCAGGAGGCTTGTTTCCAGTTGTGCCCTGGGGGACAGGAGGGGAGGGACATGGGATTGCACAGGGAATACTTACATTCAACTACAAGGATACATACTACAAAGGAGATACCGATGTACATAGTGCAAGCAGCTACATTTACAATGTAGTCCCCTGAACTACTACTGTGGAAAGTACATACAGGTGTATAGTGCAAGTAAGCTTGTATTATATTCCCAGAAATTAGGACAAAAACATTTGTGATGTAAAAGCACTGTGATTATTTTACTTACCAAATATTCCTGGCTGAGGTGACAGAGCTTATGATGAGCTACTTGCTCCAAGGCACAAGTCTTAATATGTCAGGGGTAGGTGGGTTTAAGGAGTGTCTAGTGCAGTAGTTGTAGGACAGCTGTGAGTTGTAGGGTGCCTTGATCCAAATCTTAGCTGATTGCAATGTAGGTGAGGTTTTCATCTTGACATGGAGGCTGTTCCATGTTTGGGAGCCTACAGCTGATGTAGGCTAGGCTTGCCGTAATTTATGACTTCTGCATGGGATTTGTAGCTGGCAGCCTTCCTCTGACCTGCGTGTCTAAGTTCAATCAGAATAGGGGAAAGAGATCTGAGAGGTAGCTGGGCACATCCTTATAGTCCAACAGGGGTAGGATTGAGCATTCAAGCATTTGTTCCCTGGTGTTCGGTGGCAGGCAGCTCTTTACCCTGTAAAGAGCTCTATGTTTTGCAAAACATTTGGCAACTGCCTGTTACAAGCTCAGAGTAGTCAAGATGCTGGTCTAAGTGGAAGCTGAGGTATTTGTATGTGTTGACAGAGTCTAGGTGGTCACCTTGGACAGATCATAGGTTCAATGTTGGGGAGATTAGCTTAGCCATTGTCTGAAGCTGAAAAACATGTAAGCAGTTGCCTTGGAGAGATCAGAGGTTCAGTGTGGGAAAGATGACATTAGCCAGTGCCTGGAGCTGAGAAACATGTAAACTATTTTCCTTTGGTTCATGGCTAGCTGATTTTCCTGATGCCATTTTTGCAATGTTTGGAAATCCCATTGCAGGGTCTGCTCAGTGCAGGGTGTGGAAGGGCCAGATTTGGAAGGCAGTGCCTGAAATTCAATGGGGCTGAGTAACTAACCACTCCCCCCGCTCATGCCTTAAAAGGCCACACTTTCTAATTGCTTCCTTGAGTGTTTTCTCATTGCAGCTCAAGGCTCTGTCAGTTGCCACTCATCCCTGCTTCTTTCCTTTGTTTTGGCTGCCATTCCTGTCTCCGTTTGGTCTTGCCTCCGGTTGTTTCCCACGCTTTTCTCTGTCTCCCCATTCCTTTGTTTGTCCTCATTTTTCCCCTTTCAGTTCTCCATTCTTGCTCCACACTGCTTATACTGTTCTTCTTCAGAGGGTGATGGATTCCCTTCTGCTGTACCTGCCAGTGCCCTGTTCCTCGACGTGTGACATCGCCTGCAGTTCTGCAGTTCCTGGACAGGTTTTGCTTTGTGTCCATTGCTGCTAGTGACTCTGTTGCCTTTTGTGAGCTTTCCTTGTTCTCCCCCTCCCATGTTGCCTCATCCTGTACTGTCATGCCAATGCCCGCCCCCTTTGCAGTGCTACCTTCCTTTTCCCTGTGTTTCTGTGTCTGCAGACCACTGCCTGGTTGGACTCCTGCACTTTCTCTGCCCCGTCTACTTTTTCCTATTCTACGTTCCTTTGTCCCTGGTGTTCCTTCTGTATGGTACTTTGTTTCTCCAGTTGGTGTTCCATGTCCACTCCCCTCTTCTTCGGCGTTCACATCCTTCCCTCTTGGTTTGTCTCTCTTGCCATTGCCTGCATCCCTTCCGTGCTTCCAGTCCTTCATCTTCTCCACTGCTTCTGCATGTCCCCAATTGCCCCTGGGACACTGCCCCTATGTGCTGTCCCCCCCAGCTTCGCTTTGTGGCTCCCCCGCTCCTTTTTCTGCTTTATGTCTTTCCTTTTGGGCTTCCAGCTTAGCTTGATGCTCCTTTTGCCCCGATACTTCTCATTCTTCAGCTGCCTCAATTCTTAAAGTGCCGGGCACCTAATTTAAGTTTCGTACATTTCTCAATTCCCTGGTGTTAAACTAAGCCCTCCTTTGCTCATTGTTTGCCTTTATTATAGCCCATCACTACCCCTATCAATATGTCTTACCCAACATGTCCATTCGGTTACTATTCCAGCTCCTGTTTTCCCCTCTATCTGCTTGCCCTTCTGAATTTCTATCCCATCCTGTCACTCTCCCCAATTATGCAATTGATTTTTCTCCTTTTATCTACAGCAGTGAGCCCTCCTATTACCATTCAGTGCAGGCACTGGCACTACCAGTAACTTGCCTTTATGGCATTAACGCAATCCGAATTTCAAATCCATTCATTCCTGAACCTCATCCTTCATATACTGACTTTGCAGTTCCTCCAACCTAACATCATACCTGGCTTTACTCCTGGTACTTCATATCTCAACCATCAGCTGTGGGCTTCAGCAGGCCATTACTGTCTCTTTCTTTCATGCAGTTCAATCTACTCCTAATTTGGCTTCTTAATCGACCTGGTTGGCATGCACTCCTGGGGTTACAAATTGCAATTTGCCTATGTCGACCCATGCCAGGGTCCCCAATGCTCAGTCTGACCTACATAACGATCTACTCATCATGATCGAATATCCAACCATGACCTACGTGCAGGTCCCATGCTACCGCTTGACTTTACTTTCACTCCACTCGGAATTGTGCCAACCATGTCCATTACTTCCATGGCTCAGGGCTAGCCTGCAGCTTACGGTCTTGCTCTGCGCCCATGAAGTACATATCTAGAGCATGCAAAACTCAGAGTGGGGTCCTTCTCATCTAGCCCATAGTGAGAATGTTTTCATTCCGGGTGGACCTTCAGTCACCAACCATACCGGTAACACCTCTAGATGTAGAATTTATGGCTTCAGCTGTGAGGGGTGGGGCTCTCACCAGCAGGGCCCGTTTAGCTGCCCAAGCAGGTTCGGCGGCACCATTTATGCTAGTCTCTCTACCATCACCTCTGGTTCACCTGGCCTGTTTTTAGGCATGCTAGGCCAGCTGAGTGTCTCTGCCATCATTTCTCTCCTCCTTTACTTTTGGGCGTCTAGTTGCAGAGATATCGCTTGCAACCTTCAAGGGCATTCCCATTAGAAGGGAAGAGCGAGAGCTTCCTTCAAATTGGAATATTTTCCACTACCCTAATCAGGTCTCTAAATGACAGTAGCATAGCCATCACTAACCAAAATGTCCTTAAGCCTAGAGGGAAGGCGACCTAGGCCTTGGATCCACAGAGGTTTCCTCCTCAAAGGGGATTTTCTTCTCTTCCATGCTAATGGTCATAATACTAGATTGGTTTAGTAATTCTCTAGATCATGTAGATAGGTTTCCGCTGTTGGATGGAGATGGATGGTGGCCCCGTAGCTACTCCCTCTCTCATTAGGAAGTCATGCCTCCATGCCTCATTCAGATATACAAGCCTATCACTATTCATCTGTTGTCTCCTGCTACTCTACTCAAGATCCTAACCATACTACACCTACCGACCTCTGTTCCGGTCTTCCATACTGATCTACATTCATTGCCTCATTTGCGCTGCTCTACACTCTTTTTTGGGTACTTTTTTTGGACTCCTTCCTAAGCTACCTTTAGCCAAGGGAATCATTCCCCTGGCACCTCTGGGGTGGAACCTTCCTTTAGGGTTCCTTGCTGTCATACCCCTACAGGATGGTATATCCCACGGATAGAGAAGCGAACAGTGAAAGATCTTCCAAGTTGCACAAGCATAACACCATACTCAGTTGCATAGGCCTATTGAATAAGAAGGCAGAGCCTGAAGTTCAATTGGGTGGAGCAACTAACTACTCCTCCTGCTCGGGCCATAAAAGACCACGCCTCCTAAATGCTTCCTCGAGCATTTTCTTGTTGCCACACAGTCCTCCCCTCTTCCACCAGCAGCTCATCTCTCTCTCCCGTGGGTTCCTTCCTAAGATACCTTTAACCAAGGGAATCATTCCTGTGGCACATCTAGGGGTGGAACCCTCCTTGAAGGTTCTTTTCCGTTGTACCCCTACAGGGTGGTATGTCCCACGGATAGAGAAGTGAACGGCCAAAGATCTTCTAAGCTGCACAAGCTCATCGCCATACACAGCTCTGTAGGCCCATTGAACTATAGACAATGGTGCTGTCTGCCTACATGAACATATCTCATGCCTGCTGCTGTGGATATTTGTTAGCACATTTCTCACTTGGAGTAAAATAAGGGAAGTTAAACTGTAAGTGGTGTGGGCTCCCTTTTTATAAGTTGGAGGTTAGTGCCGTGACCTCTTCTCTGCCAGGACAATTGAATATTTGTCACTTGGCTCCTGGTCCCCTGAGTGGCTCTTACCTGCACTAACTGTTTATATGCAGTCATTCATGAAGCATTGTGCGCTACTGCTAATACACACATAATGGCATACAAATGGTCCCTTAATGCCTTGCATGTCATATGCGCTTATCAGCATGCCAGCAGCTGAAAATAGTTCACAGGAGCGAGATACCTATCCCATTTGTGATGTGCTGTCACCCTTTGCTCCTCTGAGGCTCTTTCCTTCTGGGGACTATGTTAGTGAAGTGCTTACTCACTGTGCACTGCGCTCCCACAGCTCTCATATTCAGGTAGGCAGTGCACAGCAGTTGGTACGCTGCCAGTCAGGATATGCACCCCCAGGCCATCTGTGTGCTATCTCTTACATATTGCTAAGGGGTATGTGGTGCTAATCTCCAGCTCTGCAAATGGCGCCACATAGTTCACTGCTTTCCTTAGCTAGTTTTTTAATGGAGAAAACACTTACAATATTAAGATATAAGAACATTCTGGATCCTATCTCCCCAATGAAGCAACAATTGTATTGTGAAATGTTAGTGGGCATTAGCAGGTTATTTTAAACAGTTATTTTACTTTCCAACACACAATTTCATATATAAAATTCGTTTTAACTGAGTGAGTACTTTTATCCAACTATTTTGTGGTACGTTGGGGACATAAAATTTACTTATCCATAGTTCAAAGGAAAGCCACTTCTGGGTTTTTGGCCCAGTGCAATTTTCAAGCATAGGCTGACCATCACAGAAAAAGACTGCACTCATCCCGGCCTACTTGATAAGATCCTGCATTCACTTGGGGGGGTACAAATGATGCTACATTTCCCTAAATGAATCCAATTCAGACACAATGTTGTGTATTCAAAGCAACCTATTGATTACTGCTGCAACAACGTTGTCCCACAGTGAGACATACTGACCCATATTTGGAAGGCTTTTAGCCTGAAGTTCAGTTGGGGGGATATCTCCTCCCACACCCCCTACTTAAACTTTAGGCTTCCACTTGCTCTACTATGAGCACTCAACAGTGCTCCTGAGCTGTGTGGCCGGTTGGGTTGGCACCCCCCTTCTCCCCCTCTTCTCGCTGTTCTTCCCCCTAGTGCCCCTTTTCTATTGCTTTCCTGCTGCTGTTTTCCCCCCTTTGCCCCTTCTCTCTGTTGTCTGCCCCCTTCCCTATTCTTTGTTTACCTATGTTTGCCGCCCTACCTGGCCTTCTTGCTATTCCCCTTCTGTTTTTTCCTTTCTCTCTCTCTCCCCTGCTCCTTCCTTTGGCTTCCTTCTTGTTCCTGTTGCTGCTTCTTTCTTTTTCTTTTTTCTTTGGGCCTTTCTCACCCCACCAGCCACAGCACCTCTCAGTTCCATGTCGGCTCCTTTTTTTTTTTCATGTTCCTGACGGCGCCCACCTGCCTTCCTCCTCTGCCTCTGCTTCTCGGTGCACTACCGAGGGGCCTCTTCCCTGCTTTTGCACCTTCTCTTGCAGCTTGATCCACAGGGTCTGTGCTCCCTGTGGCCCTCCTCCATCTTTGGCCTTCCTTCAGGACACCCACAGTGTGGAATGCAGATGCAGCTGTGGGTCCCATGATGTTCAGTACCTTAGTGCTTTTCAAACATTTTCTTCTCTTCTCTTCTCACCTGTTCTATGTCTTCTGTAGTCAGGACCTTACAATGGGAGAGGGTGTAGTTCAGCGGATTATTGACTGTCCTTGGCAAATACTACTTTTGGTGTCCTCTAGTCCCTCTAGTTGGACAAGGATGGCACTCAGTGTTAGGAGTTCATACGGAATGCTTCAGTACTCCAGAACTCATTAAAAAGGCATTTGGGGAGTGTTGTCGAGTCACAGGTCAGGAAGCATAGAGAAAACCCAGAAGCAGTTGTAAAATTCCACAAAACTGTTTATTTGTAGTTGCAGTAACATACAATAAAATACACCTGCTCAGAATAACTATATACAGAAGCAAAATAAAATCTCTTGTAAAAAATCACCCTTGCAGCTCAGCTTAGCTGTTTTTATAACTCTTTTCAACCCCCATCCTTTGCAAGCATACTGTCCTTTGTATATTTCTGGAGCTGCTAGAACATTGAGAACTTCCTGAGGTCCCCACAACAACTTCAAAAGGCTCAGGCTTTTCCATCGAAATAACCTCTAGCTTTTTACAGTTATCTCAAACTATAAATATACACATTTCAACAGTAACACAATTTTCTAAACAAAAGTGATCCCAATATCAGCTACATTTCCATACATTGATTCTCATAAATTTTATATTAGCAGATGTAGATATGCAAGGAAGAAAGACAGCAAGAGAAAACTGAGAGACAGTGAGTGGCAAAGGATTGCGAGACTGGTCGGATTGATCAAGTCCGAGGTCTCACAGGAAAATCTGGTTGCACAACCAGACAGAAGAGATAGAAAAGGAAAGAATACAGATCCTTTCATTTAAACACTTTCTCCAAAACAAATGGGACCGGGCCTATTCTACCCTGTCACATATTCCCCCCTCTTTAAGAGGGAACCTGTTTTATTAAACAGGTTTCCAAAACTCTTTTATTTTCTAATAACACTTGTTGCATTCAGACATTAAGCACATTTGCATCCATTTTTTAACAGTACAGCAAAAAGTACAGTTCAAACCCATACATTAGTTGTTTTTTTTTTCAACTATCAGACCCCTCAATTCCTGATCCATATCTTGACAGAAAATCAGCGTTACTATTCTCTTTACCAGATTTTTGAATCACAGAGAATTTAAATGGCTGCAGTGCCAGGTACCACTGTGTGATTCTGGAATTTTTATCTTTCATCTGGTTAAGCCAACAGAGAGGATTGTGATCAGTTACAAGGACAAAATCAGTTCATAGCAAATAAAATTTGAGGGACTCCATGGACCACTTTGCTGCTAAACACCCCTTTTCGATAGTGGAGTACCTTTTTTCTCTCTGTCATGCAATTTCCTACTTATATACAGATAACTGGATAACTGTCAAATTGTGACACTTGATTAAGTTTCCTGTAATCAAGGCAGATTCTAACACCCCTTCTTTTTTGTTTACAATTGCCATGGGAGATGCCAAGCACTCCTCAACTCCTCAATGATACCCAATTCTTTCATTTTTTGTATTTCCTTAACCACATCAGCTTTTAACCTCTCTGGCAACCTGTATGACTTTTGTCTAATAGGACGAGCATTCTTTGTCACTATTATGTGCTCATCCCCTTTTGCTCAGCCTGGTACCGTGGTAAAAGTAGTGTTAAATGTCTTTAGCACATTACGAATGTCTGCAGTTTGTTCCGAGGTTAAGGAAACATTCACCTTTACAGCATCAAAATTTACAGTTTGTTCTAGTCTATCATAAGCTACATCAATATCTTCCTTATCAGTTTCTGGTAAAACTAGCAAGGCAGGTTTTAGCATTTTTTCAACCCATTTCTTGAGGAGGTTAGCATGGTATACCTTGGAAGGATTTTTTTCTGTCAGGGGTCTCAGTCTCATAGTTAACAGTACCAGTATGTCTAAGAACCTTATATGTCCCTTGCCACTTCATTAACAACTTATTTTCTGTTATGGGTAACAATAGCAAAACTTTTTCACCTGGCTTGAAAACTTTTTCTTTTACCCCATGGTCATGATATACCTTCTGATGGTTTTGAACCTCTTCCTGATTACTATGGGCAATTTCAACATATTTTGCCAGTTTCTTTCTTAGGGCACACATATAAGAAGATATAGATTGTTTCTGAGTGGGGTTATCTTCCCACATTTCTTTTATCACATCCAGTGGCCGTCTTGGCTGCCTACCATACAGCATTTCAAATGGCAAAAACCCTGTTGATGCCTGTGGCACTTCTCTGTAAGCAAAAAGTAGGTAAGGCAAGTAATGGTCCCAATCTTTCCCTTCTCCTTTTACAAACCTTGTTAACATGCGTTTTAGGGTTTGGTTAAAATGCTCAACAAGACCATCTGTCTGAGGGGATGGGGGAGGTTCTTATGGCAATGATACCCAGCAGTCTGTACAGCTCTTTAAGCAGTGCAGCACCAAAAGTACTACACTGATCAGTAATAATTTCTTTAGGTATGCCCACTCTGCTGAGAATTTTGCCTAGCTCTGCTGCAAGTTTTGGGGCTGTAACAGTACGCATTGGAACTGCTTCTGGGTATCAAGTAGCATAGTCGCATACTACCAGGATAAATATATTACCCTTTTTACTTTTGTCTAAAGGACCAACCACATCCATTGCAATTCTCTCAAAAGGCACATCTATCAAAGGTAAGGGTACAGGGGCACCTTGTCTTTTCTAGTGACTGGGGCTATTTTCTGACACAGCACAAGAATTACAATAGGTAGCAACATATTCATGAATTCCCAGCCAGTAAAATCTATACAGCAATCTGGCAAGGGTGAGATCCCTCCCTGAGTGACCAGTCATAGGACTATCATATGCTATCGGTAACAATTCTGTTCTATACTTCTGTGATATAGCCAATTGTTCTGTCTGTTCCTGTGTCTGAGGTTTAACCCAAACTCTGTACAGTAATCTATTAAATTTTTTAAACATTAGTCCACCCTGTTTTGGTTTTACCCCTAGCTGCTAGCTTTCGTTTGGGTTTTTGACCTTTGCAATATCATTGACACCAGTCTACATCAGGAGGTTCAGGACACAGGCAGTAAAGGGAACTAATCCATAACGCTCACCCTTACTCAAGTAGTACAATTCTATGATTATGCAACAATGGACCCACGAGGTGGGTCCTGCCATCCCATTCTCACATGCCCACAAGAGGGCAGTGCCCATGCAGTTGATACTGTGCCACAAGCCTATTCCATTCTATAGTGCTGGTGAACCCATGTGGGGGTTCCACCAACCCAAACATACACACCCCATGACGGGGCCTCACTCATTGCTCAAACATTTCCATGTCACCATGGCAGACTCACATGGGGGTCTCACCATCCTTACCTTGGACCATCCAATACCATGGCAATGGTGGACCACATGGGGTCCTGCCATCCCAAACAATCATGCCCCATGAGAGGGCCTTACTCATGCATCCATAATCCTGGGTCCTATTCCTTCAATTATAAATAGGCTTCATAACATGGGAGTACCAGCGCTGAGGGGGAGCTACAGAATACATCTGTGAATGAAGGCACTAATATCAGTACCACTGTGCATTGACTTTATCAGTGGAGTCACAAGACAGCCTTTCAAAGGGCCAGCCGAGAGAGGGCAACGTGTCAGTTAGATATCATGGTACAGTTGTGCCTTCTCAAAATATGTGTACTATCCTTTGACCTTAGGTCCTTTACCAAAAAGTAGTTCAACGGGAGCCTAGAAAAGGGGGCCTAAATGCATCGATGGCCCCTTACCTCGGACTATTCATTTATACAACCATGGCAGACCACTTGGGGGTCCCGCCATCCCTAACTTGCCAACTACAGGGTGTTACTTATTCCATTTCTCCAAGGCAGACTCATGTGGGGGTCTCACTGTCCTTACCTTGGACCATCCATCGACTCAGCGATGGTGGACAACATGGGGTCCCACCATCCCTACCAATCGTGCCAATGAGGGGGCACATATTCATTGCTCAGTCTAACTTCCATTTACTACAGGCAGACTCACTTGGAGTCTTGGCCTCCCTACTTGGAACTACAGTGCATTCCGCTTGTGTGCACAACCTCGGGACCACCCAAATTTGTGCACACAGCCGAAAATGCACTAAACCAAAAATCAAAGAAAAATCAAACAAGTAAGCACTGCATTGAATGCGGTTGCATGAAAAACAATTTTATTACACGTTATGGTACCATATTAAGATCGAAAAAAGCAGTAGGATAAAATAATAGCATTATTTAAAATGTTAAATGCATAAAACTCATTAAGAGCATTTAAGATGTAAAAGCCTTAAATTTCATAGAGTACATCAATACTCAGTCCCAGTAAGCTGTAGAAGTCTGTTATTTGTGCTTGTTTTGCAGTTTGCTTGCTAAGAGACTCGAGTTTTTTTTCAAAAGTGCAGTACCAATCAAAGTTTGTTTGCTCCCTTGTATCCACATAGTGCTTTATTTTTCACATCATAGTCCAAACTTCAGCAGTTGAAGGCAGCAGTACCTCTGGCTCATCATTGTCGTCCTCCTCTGTAGCTGCAACAGACCCGAGCACTGTAGCACAGATGTCTTTGTCTGTCAGCTCACTGCTCGCGGGCTCCTCACTATCCACCGTGACAAACTCTTCGAAGTCAGCTACTGTCATGCCTTTTGGTGGTTGTACAACTTCTAAATGAACTGGATTGTCCTCCTCTGCTTCTTCGGAGAACTGCCTAATCCCCGCTTTATGGAAACAGTTTTTTATTGTTTCTGGCGTTACGTCCCCCCAGGCAGCATGAAGCAGATGTATGGCATCTAACAGTGAAATCGACTTGGCCACTGCATTAAAATTAAAATCATCATGCAATTCCACACCCAGTAGGATTTTACTCACTATCCAGTGTCGGTAGTGCTGCTTCAAGTTCTTTATAATGCCCTGGTCCATTGCTTGTATGAGGGAGGTACAGTTCGGGGGGAGAAAAAAACCCTGGACATTCCATACATTTATTTGCTTGTGTGCAGGGCAGTTGTCAACAAGCATGGCAATTTTGCAGCGTTGCCACCTCATTTTTTTATCAATGTCTTGCAGCCACCCGTGGAAAAGATCCAGGGTCATCCAGGCATTGCTATTAGCAGCATATCGAACAGGTAACGCTTCCATGTTGACCCCTTTGAAGCACCTGGGTTTTTTTGATTTGCCAATAATCAGCAATGACATCTTTTCTGTTCCATCACATAGATACATAGATACGTAGATACATAGACAGTGTCGGCAGATAAGGGCCTATGGCCCACCTAGTCTGCCCATTTGAGCTTGTAAGTTCAGTTTGTTTTCCTAGAAGTCTATTTCCCCTTACCCCTGACCTCTAGAATTCCTTTATGTCTATCCCATGCATTCTTAAATCCCGTGATTGTTTCAGCCCCCACCACTTCCTCTGGCAGGGTGTTCCACTTGTCCACCACCCGTTCTGTGAAGAAATTCTTTCATGTTTCCTCTGAATCGTCCTCCTCCAACTTCATCCCATGCCCTCTAGTCCTGAAACATCTTTTTCGCTTAAAATAGTGTTTTCCTGCACCCTGTTCCTCCCTGTAAGATACTTGTATGTCTCTATCATATCCCCTCTCCCTCCTCTCCTCCAGGGAGTACATGTTCAGTTCCTTCAACCTGTCTTCATAGGACTTGTGATGCAACCCATGCACCATCTTTGTTGCCCTCCTCTGAACCTTCTCTACCCTGTCTATGTCCTTACGTAGGTATGGTCTCCAGAACTGTACACTGTACTCCAGGTGGGGCCTCACTAGTGTCTTGTATAGCGGAATTATGACCTCCTTTTCCTGCTGGTGATGCCCTGCCTATACATCCCAGCATCCTATTTGCTTTACCTGATGCCTTGTCACACTGTTTCCCTACCTTGAGGTCATCAGAGATGACAACCGAAGATCCTTTCCTGCTTGGTGCATGCTATATCCTCACCCCCCAACTGATATATTGTGCCAGGGTTTTGTGCCCCATATGCATTATCTTGCACTTCTTTGCATTGAATTTCAACTGCCAAACCCTTGACCATTCTTCAAGTTTCTGCAGGTCCTTCTCATTCTGTCTACACCCTCTGGTGTGTCTACTCTATTACAGAGCTTTGTGTCATCAGCGAACAGTGAAATTCTGCCTTCTATATCCTGTGCAATGTCACTGATGAAGATGTTGAATAGGACCGGTCCCAGCACTGATCCCTGTGGTACCCCACTGGTCACTCTTCCCTCTGTGGAGTGACAGCCATTTACCACCACCCTCTGTGTCCTGCTACCCAGCCAGTTACCTACCCACCACACTACTGTCCTGCCCACACCCATATTCCCCAGTTTGTGTAATAGTCTTCTATGTGGCACAGTGTCAAAGGCCTTGCTGAAGTCCAGATAGGCCATGTCCACTGCCCTCCCTGATCCACCTCCCTAGTCACCCAGTCAAAAATTCAATGAGGTTGGTCTGACGCGGCCTCCCTGGTGAAACCATGCTGCCTTGGGTCCTGTAGTCCATTGACAACCAGGTGTTCCACAATCTCTCCTTCAGTAGTGCTTCCATGATCTTTCCCACTACCGAGGTGAGGCTGACTGGTCTGTAGTTCCCTGCTTCCTCTTTGTTCCCACTTTTGTATAAGGGGACTACATCTGCTGTCCTCCAGTCTTTGGGTACCTCCTGTTTCCAGTGATTGGCTGAACAGGATAGCCAGAGGTTCAGCCACCACTCTCTTAGTTCTTAAGGACCCTGGGGTGCACCCCATCTGGTCCCATTGCTTTATCAGCTCTTATTACTTCCAGTTCCTTCAGGACCCTTTCTCGTGTAAAGGGACTTGTGTCCATTTCTGCACCATTCTCACCCTTGTACTCCCTTCAGACCCATTACCCCTCTTCCTTAGTAAAGGCTGAGCAGAAATACCTGTTCAATATGTCAGCTTTACTGTTGTCATCCTCCAGGCTCCCATCCTCCCCTTCAGTCTCACTATCCCTCCCTTTGTCCTTCTTTTTCACTTATGTACCTGTAAAAGTTTTTGTCCCTTTAACCACTGATTTTGCAATGTGTTCTTCTGTCTGAGCTTTGGCTTCCCTTACTGACTTCCCTGCCTCCTTTGTTTCTCCTGGTACTTCTCCCTATCCCCTTCTGCCTGTGTCTTTTGTAATGCCTGAATGCAATCTTTTGGCTTTCACTTTCTTTGCTACCTCTTTGGAAAACCATAATGGTCTCCTCTTTCTTTTCCTCTTGCTAACCTGCTTAATGCATAATTCTGTTGTTCTTATAATCCCCATTTTAAATACTGCCCACTGTTCCTCAATCCCTGATGTCTGTCCCATTCCCCTTAATGCCTCTTTCAAGCATCTCCCCATTTTCCCAAAGTCTGCCCCCCTAAAATCCAGGATACGTGTTTTTGTGTGGTTTGGTTCTGCTCTTTCTGTGATTTCAAACCACAATGACTGGTGGTCACTGTTACCCAGGTGCTCCCCCACCGTTACCCCCATCACACTGTCCCTGTTTGTCAGCACAAGTTTGCACAGACAAGAACTGACACTCTTTCTTTCACCTTTTTAAAACCAAACACGTCGTCCTTTTTAGAACTGAGGGTCCCATCTGGTGTAGCTCTTAAAAACAAAGCTGTCTCATCAGCATTGAACATGTCCTTTAAAGAGAAAGCATTCGTGACTGAAGGCAGGACATCCCTTATCCAGTGGTCAGATGCACCAAAATCACTTTCTGCTTGCTCACCATGAACCTTTTTATACCCAATGGCATTTCATGATTTCCACTGGGATAGTCAGCCTGCAGTTGGGTCAAAATTAATGTCCATCTCTGTTGCCAAAGACTTCACCTTCTGAAGCAGAAAGTGCCCGGAGAGAGGAACACCATGATCGTGAGCTGCAGTGAACCACCGCAAAAGTACGTCTCCAGCGCGGACATCCTTTCCTTCCCGCTTGCACTTTCTATCCTTATTTACTCCCGCACTCCATTCCTGTAGAATATCCTCTCTTTTGTTTAAAATTCTCCCCACACAGGATACGTCAACACCAAAGTCTGCTGCAAGCTGCTTCCGTGTAATTCCTGGGACAAGAGCCTGATCCAGCAATTTTATTTTTGCTTCAAGGCTCGGAACATGCCATTTCAGTATGTCCATGCTGACTGAGTGGACTGGTATCAGGTAGGGAGTTAGAGTTAGAGTTTTAAACATGCTGTGAGGTGCCAGATGTAACTAGGAGCAATTAATGGTATGACAGTTGAGGGTTTGTTATTTGGGACAGCATAAGTGAATGGAGCGCTAAGGAAATGATGCATTAATTGCCTCATTTCACATCTCTCAGCAGCATTTAATCAGCTAAATTTGTGCACACAACCAAAATTGCTTGTGCACACAAATGAATAATTTAACATAGAGAATTATAGTGAACGAATCAGGACCAGTTGATTTTGTGCACACAACCGGGAAGTGCACACAACCAAAATGCACACAAGTGGAATGCACTGTACATGCTAGTACTGTGAAGACAGACCGTGGGGGTTCCCGTCATTCTTACCTCACATAGAACAATGCTATGGCCATGGCGGACCATGTGGGGTCCCCCTTCCCACAAATACACACCCCACTAGCAGGCCTACTTACAGTTCTAATGTATTCCATTTTACTACTGGTAGACTCACATGGGGGTCTTGTCCTCCTTACCTTGGACTATTCCTTACTATGGCGATAGCGGACCACATGAGGTCCCACCATCCCAAACATACACTACTCCTTACCATTGTGATAGCGGACCACTTTGGGTCCCGCTTATCCAATCATACCACATTAGTATCGGCGATGGCAGACCAGCTGGGGTCCCGGCACATCCCTATCATACACTATTCAATGAACCAGTGATGGCAGACCACGTGGGGTCCCACCATCCCAAACATACACTACTTCTTACCATCACGATAGCAGACCACATGTGGTCCTGCTATCCAATCATGCACTACTTAGTGGTACGGAGATGGCAGACCATGTGGGGTCCCATCATCCCTTTCACACACAACTCAATGGACTGGTGATGACGGACCACGTGGGGCCCCGCCATCCCAAACATACACACCCTACAAAAGGGCCCTACTCATAAGTTCAAATGTATTTCCTAATCTACAGGAGAACTCATGCGGGATATCACCATCCCTTACCTTGGACTGTTCCATACTATAGCGATGGCCCGGACCATGGCTCACCATCCCAACACGAATGCTCCACGAAGGGCTTACTTGTATTCCCATGTCATTCCAGATGGACTTATGTGACTCTCATCCTTCTTACCTCAAACTATTCAATTCCATGGTGATGGTGGACCACGTGAGATCCCACCATCTCGACAGTATACACCGGACCTACATGGGAATCCCATGCTCCAGCTAGCCCATGTCAAGGCCTACTTTTCTTCATCAATTCATTCATTTCTTCTATTGCAATCCATCTTCCTTTCTGTTCCAGTTCCAACTCAAGTTCTACACCGGACATCTGTGGAGCTCACCTCAATTCCTTGGACATCACAGGACCATTTCTCATCCTGACAAGGTAATCGATTTGTACCCTATTGTTTCATGGATGTACATCAGCCGTGCAAGCCTCCCAGCTGGGCTCCAATCCTACCTTATCATTGTTCTCAGCCGCATAATGCTCCGACCATTTCATCATCTATGATCTACGTCCCTTAAAATCTGCAACTTTGGCATATTCCTCAGCCATACTGACTGTATATCTACACTTGCATCTGTTTCACTCACAGCTACCTTGGACATGGATTAATCATTGTCCCTTTATCCTGACATCATTCCAAGTTGGATTTCTTCATCTGCCAGAACCTTCATCTTCAGCGTTGACTTCCTGCTCATCATCTACTTCAAAACAGGACTCTTTTACCAGCAAATCAGACTGAATCCTTGGACATAACCATAACTAAACCTCAGTCACATCTAGGATTATTCTCCTCTTAGTATGCCCAGAGGACGGGCAGGTCAGAAGCCATGGGTCCTCAGAGGTTTCCCCCTAAAGGATTTTTTTTCTCTCCTGCATTCTGCTGGTCACACACTCCGGAGTCGGAGGACATAATCACTACACTATTTCTCTTTTTAGGCATTAAATCTTACACCTACCCAATATCCTACAGAGGGTGGTATGTAGAGAGACACCAAAGCTCAAGTCATAAACACCAAGCATATATCATTCAGCTCATAAGTATACACAAGCACTGAGCTATGTACCACACATTGAACTAGCAGTTGATCCAATTAGTGGCATTTCATCAGAGAGCAGCAAGAGAGGACAGGCATGCAGCAGTTAGAGAAACTCACCTTCCTACGGATACCACCTAAACTGGATCTCATCATTTGACAAACAGAACCCCAGGCTACTGCACTTTAAGGGAGGCCCGCTTACTTTATTGTTTCCTAACAATAATTATATAGTACAAGTTCCTCATAAATGTTCCACCTTGTTAATATCTTTCCAGATTTTGTGTCAGAAGAATATGACTGTCCAAACAGTTTTCGTTTAACCTCTCTTGGTAAATACCAAACACGAACAAATTTTCAGACTTTACAAAAATATGACTGAACACATTTTTTTTATTTAAAACATATTTTATGCTGGCCCAGTGGCATGGAGGGCTGAGGCATCATGCCTTACCTCCTTCCATGCCGGTGACCCATGTTCAAAGTGAGAGCAGGCCGCCGGGGGTTGGCTGGGGAGGAAGAAGATCGAGCATCCAAAGGACAGCTCTCCTCTCCCGGTGAGGGGTGGGGATGGAGTTCACTGTCTGCCTGACCCCTAGCAGTGGCTGGGGGCTGGCTCAGTGGGCCCACACATAGGGGGTAGTTGCGGGGCAGACACCCAGCATGCTGCATATGGAGCGTGCTTGGCTCAGCCATTGGTGTCATTGCATGCCGTCGTGCTCAGGGGATGGGCAAAAGGAGGAGAAAAAACGTCAGCTGGCAGGATGAAGCTGGCCCCTCACAGGCTCTGTACCTGGCTAGCTGGCACCTCGCTAACGTAAGAGGTAAGTGCAGTGGACACTGGGGTGATGGGGCTGGGGGGGGCAGGTGGCAGGAGCATAAAGATAAGAAGAAGAAAAAAAAACATATTTTACCAGGTAAGCAAACAGAGCCCAGGAGGCTTGTTTCCAGTTGCAACCTGGGGGATAGGAAGGGAGGGACATGGGATTGCACAGGGAATACTTACATTCTACTACAAGGATACATACACTTAGATTCACTTAGATTCACTTAGAACCGTGGAAGGAGTAAAAGGCTGGAAGCCCATATCCACTCATATCTCTTCACCCATAATGACCTAAGGAATGTTCATGTACTAGAAAGTTGTCCAGTCTTCTTTTAAAGCTATCTTTTGTTGTGCTAATAATAACTTCAGTCAGAAGAGAATTCCAGGGATTTATAATTCTCTGGGAAAAAGATAACTACACTTTTTTGTGTGGAATCTGTTTCTTTTTATTTGTAAGGGATGTCGTCTAGTGTCGATTTTAATTTGTTTGAACTCAGTGCCCATGTCAGCTATAAGTATTTCATCATTTAAAACTTCCCTAGTTAGCATAAGGTCCCCTCTAAACCTTCTTTTTTCTAGAAATTAATCCTGTTTTTTGTGTTGCTGTGTATAGGTAAGTGTATGAGCTCCTTTGATATATTTAGTCATTCTTCTCTGTATTTTTTTCTATTCTAAGAATGACTTTTTTTATATGGACACCATAGCTGTGAGGAATAATCAAATAAGGGGCGAATATATGTTTTATACAGTGGGAGGATGATGGATTCTTCTTTGGAGTTAGTATTGCGTCTAATTAATCACCAGATATGGTTTGCTTTATTTATGTTTTCTATTATTTGGTTATCGAAATCAAAAGAATTTTGTATAATGATACCAAAATCATTTTCAGATTGTGCTGTTTTTAAGGGTTGATCATACAGTCTATAAATAGTTTGTATATTTGTTGAACCAAAGTGCATTACACTGCATTTTTGGTGTTAAATAGGAGACCCCATTTTTGTGACCATTCAGATAATTTGTTTAAATTATTTTGTATGGATTCTGTTTGATTTATTAATTTGCATGGGCTACCAAGTTTATAATCATCCAGCATATTTAATTATATGATTTTCTAGATTATCAGACAAATCACTTACAAATAACTGGAAAATTAGAGGGACCAATACCGATCCTTGTGGAACCCCACTGGTCACCGGATTCCACTTGGATGAAAATCCATTAATCACGACTCTTTGTGAATGTAAAGTTAACCAAATTTTTATCCATTTAATGATTCTGACATGTACGTTAAAAGTACTTAGTTTTTTTTGTAATGCCCAATGTGGTATGGAATCAAAGGCTTTTTTGAAATCCAAAAATATTACGTCACAAGGGGACTTATCATCCAGGTGTTTATTCACTGTCTCATAAAATGATAGTAAATTTGTAATACAGGAGCACCCTTATGAAATCCATGTTGTTTATCGTCATTTACTTCCATATTATTTAATATTCTATCCTTTATGATACTTTCTAATGTTTTACATAGAATGGGTGAGAGACTTATAGGCCTATCAACTTTTTTTGTAAAGTGGTACCACATGGGCTTTTTTCCAGTCAGTGGGAATTTCTCCAGAAAGAATACCGGTATTAAATATTATGTGTAGGGATCTGATCAAGTGATTTTGCAACTATTTGATCATATCAGCTGATAAACCGTTTGGGCCTGGTGATGATCTTGTTTTTATAAGTTTTAATTTGTCCATTATTTCTTCTTCTGAGATTACAATATCTACTTTATTTGTTTCAAGTTCTATACATATATCTGATGATGGTTCATTAAAGGATTTGCAAAAATGATTGTTTAATAAGTCTGCCATTTTATTTGGTTCAGATGTTGTGTAGTCTGCTGTCATTAATGGACCAATATTGCATGAAATTTTTTTAAAGAGGTTATATAACTGTAGAACAGTTTGCAATTTCTTTTGTTAGCTTCCTCAGCTAAATGTCTCAGTTTCTCTTTTTGCTTTCCTTATCTCATATTTACATTTTTTTTTTTGCAATTGCTTAAATGAGGTCAACCTGGATGGAATTTTATATTTCATGTATTTGTTATATAGTCAGTTTTGTTTCTTAATACGTTTTTGAATTATTGTATTTAACCATTTTGGAATATTACATCCTGTGCAAAACTTTTTTTTATTTTTGGTATATATGAATGACTTATCTTTAAAATTTTTATTTTTAAAATAGTACACATAGATTCAACAGACACATATTTGAATAGTGCCTTCCAGTCTTTCTCCATGAATGCTTTATTTATCATTCTATGATTAGCTTTTTTATATCAAAAGATTTCAGTAATATTTTTAATTAGGGAAATATCAGAGACAATATCAAATGAGACAGTATTGTGATCACTATTGCCGAGTGGAGCTGATATTGAGCAATTCTTAATAATAATGTTTTCATAGTTAAGGACAATGTCAAGTATATTTTGACCACTGGTGGGGGATGTAACTGATTGAGTAAGGGACAATTCACCTCATAGATTCAAAAATGCTTTAGAAATACTTGTATTGGCTATACAATCCAACTAATTTATGCCTGCAAAATTTAGGTCTCCCATAAAGACAGTTTCTGATTGGTCCACAGCATTTTCTAATTCGGACATTATTTCTTTAGTTAACTTGGTGTAGTATCAGAAGGATAGTAACATAACCAATTATTAAGGATTCGTTATTTTTGATATTAATTTTGACCCCTAATGTTTCAGTCAGTTCCAATGTTTTTGTTTTATCAGTAATGTTTCTAGGTTTTAAACCTGATTTGATATATAGTACTACAAAGAAGGTACAGATGTACACAGTGCAAGTAGCTACATTTACAATGTAGTCCCCTGAATTACTGCTGGGGAAAGAACACAACGTGCATAGTGCAGGTAAGCTTGTATTACATTCACGTAAACTAGGACAAAAACATCTATGATGTAAAAGCACTGCAATTATTTTATATACCAAATATTCCTGGCTGAGGTGCCAGAGCCTATGATGAGCTACTTGCTCCAAGACACACATCCTGATATGTCAGGGTAGGTGGGTTTAAGGAGTGTCTAGTGCAGTAGTTGCAGGACAGCTATGAGTTGTAGGGTGCCTTGATCAACAATCTTAGCTGACTGCAAGTTAGGTGAGGGTTTCATCTTGACATGGAGGCTGTTCCATGTTTGGAAGCCTACAGCTGATGTACTGTAGGCTAGGCTTACCCTAATTTATGTCTACTGCATGGGAACTGTAGCTGGCTGCCTTCCTCTGACCTGTGTGTTTAATTTCAATTAGAGAAGGGGAAAGAGATCTGAGAGGTAGCTGGGCTCACTCCCATAGTCCAACAGGGGTAGGCTTGAGCATTCAAACATTTGTTCCCTGGTGTTTAGTGGCAGGCAGCTCTTTACCCTGTAAAGAGTTCTATTTTTGCAAAACACTTGGCAACTGCCTGTTACATGCCCAGAGTAGTCAAGATGCTGCTCTAAGTGCAAGCCTAGGTATTTGTATGCAGTGACAGTGTCTAGGTGGTCACCTTGGAGAGATCATAGGTTCAGTGTTGGGGGGATGAGCTTAGTCATTGTCTGAAGCTGAAACACAGGTAGGCAGTTGCCTTGGAGAGATCATAGGTTCAGTGTGGGAGAGATGACCTTAGTTACCCATTGCCTGGAGCTGAAAAACATGTAGACTATTTTCCTTTGCTTCATGGCTAGCTGATTTTCCTGATGCCATTTTTGCACCGTTTGGAAATCCCTTTGCAGGGTCTGTTCAGTGGAGGGTGTGGAAGGGCTAGATTTGGAAGGCAGTGCCTGAAGTTCAGTGGGGTGGAGCAACTTACCACTCCCCCTACTCAGGCCATAAAAGGCCACACCTCCTAACTGCTTCCTCGAGTGTTTTCTCATTGCAGCTGAAGGCTCTGTCAGTTGCCACTCAGCCTCGCTTCTTTCCTTTGTTTTGGCTGCCATTCCCGTCTCTGTTTTGTCATACATCCGATTGCTCCCCATGCTTTTCTCTGTCTCCCCCATTCCTTTGTTTGTCCTTGTTTTTCCCTGTTCATTTCACTGGTCCTGCTCTGCACAGCTTATACTGTTCTTCTTTGGAGAGTGATGGACTCCCTTCAGCTGTACCTACCGGTACCCTGTTCCTCGACCTGCGACCTCGCTTGCAGGTCTGAAGTTCCCGGACGGGGTTTTGCTTAGTGTCTGTGGCTGCTAGTGACTCTGTTGCCTTTTGCAAGACTTTCTTGTTCCCCCCCCATGTTGCCTCGTGCCGTACTCTCATGCCCATGCCCACCCTCCCCACCTTACTGCCTAATATTCTCTGTCTCTGTGGTTCCCCCTTTGCAGTGCTACTTTCCTTTCCCATGTTTCCATGTCTGCAGACTGCTACCTGGTTGGACTCCTGCAATTTCTTTGCCCTGACTGCTCCTGCCTGTTCTCCATTCCTTTGTCCCTGGCATTCCTTCTGTATGGTGCTTTGTTTCTCCAGTTGGCGTTCCAGGGCTGCTCTCCTCTCCTTTGGTTTTCACATCCCTCCCCTTGTTTTGCCTCTCTTGCCATTGCCCACATCTCTTCCATGCTTCCAGACCTTCATCCTCTCCATTGCCTCCTCATGTCCCTGATTGCCCCTGGGAAACTGCCCCTATGTGCTGCTCCCTCCCAGCTTCACTTTGTGGCTCCCCCTGCTTCTTTTTCTCCTTTTTGCTTTTCTTTTTAGGCTTCCAGCTTAGCCTGATGCTCCTTTCATCCTGATACTTCTCGTTCATCAGCTGCCTCAATTCTAAAAGTGCCAGGCACCTAATTTAAGTTTTGTACATTTCTCAATTCCCTGCCTTTAACCTAAGCACTCCTTTGTTCATTGTTTGCCTTTATTATACCCCATCATTACCCCTGTCAGTTTGTCCTATCCAACATTTCCATTCAATTACTATTCCAGCTCCAGTTTCCCTCTATCTGCTCGCCCTTCTGAATTCCTATCCCATCCTGTCACTCTCCCCTAGTTATTTAATTGATTTTTCTCCTTTTATCCACAGCAGCTATCCCTTCTACTACTGCTCAGCCTCTGGCACTACCAGTAATCATGCGTATACCAGCCTTTATGGCATTAATGCAAGTCCATTCATTCTCGAACCTCATCCTTCAAATACCGACTTTGCAGCTCCTCCTACCTAACATTATACCTGACTTTACTCCTGGTACTTCATACCTCAACCATTGGCTGAGGGCTTTGCCCAGCCGTTACCGTCTCTCTCCCACTCGTGCAGTTCAATCCACTCCTAATTTGGCTTCTTAATGGACCTGGTTGGCATGCACTCCGGTGGTTACAAATTGCTATTTACCTATCTCTACCAACACCAGGGTCCCCATTGCTCAGTCCAATCTATGTGATGGTCTACTCATCATGAAGGAATATCTGACTATGACCTATGTGCAGGTCCCATGCTACCTCTCGACTTTACTTTCTCTTCATTCGGAGATGTAGCAACCATGTTCATTACTTCCATTGCTCAGGGCTAGCTGGCAGCTGACGGTCTCATTCTGCACCTATGAAGTCTGCATCAAGAGCATGTGAAACTCAGAGTGGGGTCCTCCTCATCGGGCCCATAGTGAGAATGTCTTCACTCCAGGTGTACCTTCAGTCACCAACTGTACCAGCAACACCTCTAGCTGTAGAAGTTATGACATCAGCTGCCAGGGATGGAACTCTCACCAGCAGGGCCCCTTTAGCTGTCCAAGTGGGTTTGGAAGCACCCTTTAAGCTAATCTCCCTACCATTGGTTCACCTGGTCTGTTTTTATGCTTGCATAGGCCAGCTGAGTGCCTGTAAGGTCATTTCTCTCCTCCTTTGCTTTTGGGTGTCTAGTTGCAGAGATATCACTCACAATCCTCAAGGGCATTCCCGTTACAAGGGAAGAGAGAGAGTTTCCTTCAAATTGGAATATTTTCCACTACCCTTAATCAGGTCTCTAAACTGCAGTAGCATAGTCATCACTAACCAATATGTTCTGAAGCCTGGAGGGAAGGTGACCTAGGCCTTGGATCCCCAGCAGTTTCCTCCTCAAAGGGGTTTTTTCCTCTCCTCCATGCCAATGGTCACGATACTTAGATAGGTTTAGTAATTCCTTTGGTAACATAGATAGGTTTCTGCTGTTGGATGGAGATGGATGGTGGCCCCGTAGCTGTTCCCTCTCTCCTTAGGAAGTCACTCCTTCATACCTCATTCAAACCTACAACCTGGTCACTATTCATCCACTGTCACCTGCTACTCTACTCAACAGCCTAACCATATTACACCTACTGACCTCTGTTCTGGTCCTCCATACTGATCTGCATTCATGGCCACATTTACGTTGCTCGACACTCTTTTTGGGTACTCTTTTTGGGCTCCTTTCTAAGCTAACTTTAGCCAAGGGAATCATTCTCATAGCAACTCTAGGGGCTGAATCATCCTCTATGGCCCTTTGCCCTCGTACCCCTACAGGGTGGTATATCCCATGGATAGAGAGGCAAACAGCCAAGGATCTTCCAAGTTGCACAAGCATAACACCATACTCAGTTGCGTTGGCCCATTGAATTGGAAGGCAGTGCCTGAAGTTCAATGGAAAAGAGCAAATAACCACTCCTCCCACTTGGGCAATAAAAGGCCACACTGCCTAATTGCTTCTTCATGCATTTTCTCATTGCCACACCATCCTCCCCTCCTCCTCCTCCAGTGGCTCCTCTCTCTCTCTCTCTTCCATGGGCTCCTTCCTAAGCTACCTTTAGCCAAGGGAATCATTCCCATGGCACATCTAGGGGAGGAACCCTCCTCAAGGGTTGCTGTCATACCCCTACAGGCTGGTATATCCCATGAATAGAGAGGCAAAACAGCCAAAGATCTTCTAAGTTGCACAAGCATATCATCATACTCGGTTGCATAGGCCCATTGAACTATAGATAATGGTGTTGTCTGCATACATGAATATATCTCATGCCTGCTGCTGTGGCTGTTTGTTTGCACATTTCTCACGTGGAATAAAATAAGGGAAGATGAACCTTAAAATTGGTGTGGGCTCCCTTTTTATAAGTTGGAGGTGAGTGCAGTGACTTCTTCTGTGCCAGGACAATCAAGTATTTGTCACTTGTCTCCTGGTCCCCTGAGCGGCTCTTACCTGCACTAACTGCTTATACGCAGTCATTCATGATGCATTGTGCACTGCTGCTAATACACACATAATGGCATGCAAATGGTCCCTTAGTGCCTTGCATGTCATATGTGCTTATCGGAGGTAGTATAGTGCAGTGGGTTAAGGCTCTGACCTGCAGATCTGGAGACCTGGGTTTGAATCCCACAGTCACCTAGGTGCATACTGTGTGATCCTGAGCAAGTCACTTACCTTCCTTGTGCTCCCAGGTTGCATCTGGAAACAAGCTTTGGCTTAGTGAGCTACTCGTGGTTAAACAATGTTCCCTTATCAGCATGTTAGCAGCTGAAAATAGTTCACAAGGGCAAGGTCACTATCCCATTTGGGATGTGCTGTCACCCGTTGCTCCTCTGAGGCACTTTCCTTCTGGGGACTGTGTTAGTGAAGTGCTTATTCACTGTGCATTGCATTCCCACGGCTTTCATATTCAGGTAAGCAGTGCGCACTGGTCAGAGTACGCTGCCAGTCAGAATATGTCCCCCCAGGCCATCTGTGCACTATCAGAGGTTGCCAAGAAAGAGGAGCAATTGGACCACAATGGGCTCAGGGAGGGTGAGGGTGAGGGTGGTGGAACAGAGGCGCATCCCTCCAGTTGTAACTCTCCACATTTCATATACCATTCTAGCAAAGTGTGGTTCCTCTATGGAGGCACCTGCAGTGGAGACCAAGAAGGATGCTGGGAACTTCCACAAAGTAGACCCACAGGAGGGTGGCATGGGACCCCACAGGGGAAGGAAAGAACTCCTGGTGGGGGACTCCATTGTTAGGGAGATAGAACTGGGGGAGGAAGGGGAGAGGGAGGTAAGGTGCCTGCCTGGTGCCATGGCTTGGAGGGACAGGGAGCAAATCCTCAGGATCACTGGAGCAGCTGCAAAAGGGAGGGAGCTGGATGTCATTGTCCACCTAGGAAAAAATGACCTGGCTGAGAAAGGGATCAGAGCAGTGCAGGAAGAGTTTGTGGAGTTAGGTAGGGGTCTTAGACAAGTAGCACGCACAGTAACCTTCTCAGAGATGCTGCCTGTCTATGGCTTGGGTGAGGCTAGGGTGCTCCACACCATGAGATTCAATCAGTGGTTGAAAAACTGGTGCAGAGCTCAGGGATTTGGCTTCATTGGGGACTGGGGGTCCACCTGAAGTGATGCAGGCCTATACTGGGGTGATGGTCTGCATCTGTCCAGGAGAGGAACCAGGATCCTAGGTGATAGGTTTAAATGCTTCATTGGCAAACATTTAAACTAGCCAAAGGGGAGGCACTGGAAAGGAGCAGGGAAATCCTATCCCCCAAAAAATCAGGGTAGTAAGTGAGGTAAACACCAAGATAGAGATGTCGATAGGGAGAAGGGAAGGGGTAAATGGAGAAAATGACAAAGGCAATAAGGACAGGGATGGGGCAAAAAGGGGGAAGGCCATCAAGAAATGGAGGGTAATGAGTACCAATGCCCATAGTCTGGGCAGCAAGCTCCCTGAACTGGTGGCCATGATGGAAGAGGGATGCCTGAATATTGTAGCAGTCACAGAAACATAGTACACAGAGAACCATGACTGGGATGTTAACATACCAGGGTACACAACCTACAGAGAGACAGGGAGGGGAGAAGAGGGGGGGAGGAGTAGCTCTCTATGTAAGGGAAGGCATAAAAGCAACAGAACAAAAGAGTAAACAGGGAGGAGAGGAGGCACTGTGGGTCACCTTAGAGACTGGAAATGGCACCACAATCCATACAGGGTTTGTATACAGACCCCCATCTCAGGGGGAGGGAATGGACAGGGATATGATAGAAGGCATCCTTAGGATGGCAGAGAAAGGGGAGATACTGTTGATGGGGGACGTGAATATGCCAAATGTTAACTGAAGCACCTTTGCTGCAGCCATATCCAAGAGCAGAGCCATTCCCGATGCCCTACAGGTGGCATGCCTCAGACAGCTGGTTTTGGAACCCACTCATGAGGGAGCAATCTTAGACCTCATACTCTCAAATGGGGACAGTGAGAGGATCTCAGATCTAGAAGTGGGTAGTCATCTGGGAACAAGTGGCCACCAAACGGTGTGGTGCATGATAAACTCAGCTTCAGAGTCAAGCCATACAAAAGCGAGGGTACTGGACTTCAGAAGGGCTGCCTTTTGCAAGATGGGAGAGTGCCTTAGAAAAGCACTAGCAAACAGGCTAGAAGGAGGGGTGCAGCAACAATGGGGAAACGTCAAAACTGCCATCACAGAGGCAACAAGCAATTGTGTGAAGCAAATAAACAAATCAAAATGAAAGAAAAAGCCACTATGGTTCTCAAAAGAGGTGGTGGGGAAGGTTAGGGAGAACAAAATAGCATTTAGGAAGTATAAGGAAACACAGAAGGAGCAGGACAGAGAACTGTACCAGATAAGGCAGAAGGAAGCAGGGAGGGAAGTCAAAATAGCAAAGGCCCAAACTGAGGAAAAGATAGCCAACTCAGTTAAGAAAGGGGATAAAACCTTTTATAGGTACATCAGGAAGCATAGAAAGACAAAGGGAGGGATAATGAGGCTGAATGGAATGGACGGTGGGTGGGCAGAGAGGGACAGTGAAAAAGCAGGGATACTGAATGAATACTTCTGCTCAGTATTCACAAAAGAGGAGGGGGGAAGGTGCCTAATCCAATTAACAGAACCAGTCTGGATGGGGGCGTCGATCCCAGTCCTTTCACAGAAGAAAGGGTTCTGAAAGAACTCCTAAAACTGAAGGTGGACAAAGCAATGGGGCCTGACAGAATTCTCCCCAGAATTCTAAAAGAATTAAGGGGAGAACTAGTGACACCACTGACTACCCTTTTTAACAAATCATGGGAGGATGGTGTGGTACCTGAGGACTGGAGGAAGGTAGATATGATTCCCCTTCACAAAAGTGGGAGCAAGGCAGAGGCAGAAAACTACAGACCTGTCAGTTTGACCTCAGTGGTAGGGAAAGTGATGAAATCACTTCTGAAGGAAAGAATTGTTTTGTTGAGTACCTAGAGGCCAGTGGGGCACAGGACCCAAGGCAGCATGGGTTCACAGTGGGGGAGATCATGTCAGATGAATCTAATTGATTTCTTTGACTGGGTGACCAAAGTAGTAGACCAGGGAGGGGCTGTGGACATGGCCTACCTAGACTTTAGCAACGCATTTGACACAGTCCCACACTAAAGATTAATAATCAAATTAACCAGCCTGGGAGTGGGTCCCAGGGTGGTAGCCTGGGTAAAACATTGGCTGAACAACAGGACACAGAAGGTAATTGTAAATGGATTCCACTCTGATGAAAGGGGGGTTACTAGTGGGGGTACCGCAGGGTTCAGTACTGGGTCCAGTCCGTTTTAATGTCTTTATAAGTGACATTGCAGAGGGACTTGAAGGAAAAGTATGCCTCTTTGCAGATGACACAAAGATCTGCAACAGGGTTGATACACAAGGAGGTGTGGAAAGAATGAGAAGGGACTTGGCAAGGTTGGAGGAATGGTCAGAAGTATGGCAGCTTGGATTCAATGCAAAGAAGTGCAAAATAATGCACCTGGGAAACAAAAAACCCAGGGGAAGATTACACAATGGGCTGGAGGGAGGTTGTAACAACAACAAAAATGGAAAGGGACCTGGGGGTAATCATATCAGATTACCTTAAGGGTAGCAAGCAATGTGAGAAGGCAGTAGGAAGGGTTGGGGGGATACTGGGATGTATAGGGGAGAAGCATCACCAGCAGAAAACAATAAGTTGTTATCCTTCTGTACAGACAGTTGGTGAGACCCCATCTGGAGTACTGCATCCAGTTCTGGAGACCTCATCTCCGCAAGGACAAAGACAGGATGGAGGCAGTCCCGAGGAGAGCAACTAAAATGGTACAGGGTCTGTAAGAGAAGCCACATGAGGAGAGACTAAAGGAGCTTAATATGTATACCCTTGAGGAAAGGGGGGGGACATGATAGAAACGTTCAAGTACCTCAGTGGAATCAACAAAGTGCAAGAGGGCAGCATCTTTCAGAAAAAGAGATGTTTAAGAACAAGGGGACACAATTTGAAGATAGAGGGGGGACAGTTCAGGGGCAATGTGAGGAAGTATTTTTTCACAGAGAGGGTGGTGGAAGCATGAAACAGCCTTCCTGAGGAGGTTGTGGGGTCTAAAACTGGGACAATTCAAGAATGCATGGGACAGACATAAGGCAATTCTTGTGGGGGGTAGGAAGAAATAGGCTGTTGGTTAACTAGGATCTGCAGCTTATCCTGTAGGTAGGGAAATGGGCAGACTAGGTGGACCAAGCGGTCCTTATCTGCCGTCAAAGTCTATGCTTCTATGTTATCTCTTGCGTAATGCTAAGGGGTATGCAGCGCTAATCTCCAGCTCTGCAAATGGGGCCCCATAGTTCACTGCTTTCCTTAGCTAGTTTTTTCATGGAGAAAACACTTGCAATTGAAATATTAAGATAAAAGAACATCCTATAACCTTTCTCCCCAATGAAGCAACAATCATGTTGTGAAATGTTGGTGGACATTAGCAGGTCTAGTTAAACAGTTCTTTTACTTTCCAACAAACAATTTCTTATATAAAATGCACTTTAACTGAGTAAGTACTTCTAACCAACTGGTTTGTGGTATACTGGGGACATAGCATTTACTTATGCATAGTTCAAAGGAAAGCCACTTCTGGGTTTTTGGCCTGGTGCCAGTTTCAAGCATAGACTGAACATTATAGAAAAAGACTGCACTCATCCCGCCCTACTTAATAAGATCCTGCAGTCACTTGGGGGATACAAATGATGCCACTTTTCCCTAAATGAATCCAATTCAGACACAATACAGGTACTGGCATTCTCATCATAAATGAACTTTATTTGGAAGACATCAAAAGCAAAAGTTGTGTTCAGTAAATCTGTTTCACAAGCTCTGAGCTGTGGAGTGTTGCATTGAATCCACATTTCCATCTGACTTGTTCTTACAGGACCTGTGCTTGTCTTTGACGTCTATTCACAACCATTTTGTAGAACAAAGGGAAGACACTAACAAAGGATTTTTACATCCTGCATATGCCCCAAGCCAGTGTTCATCACTTTCAGGAATGTAACACATTATGGGTCTTTGATCTACAATAACAACAGTTTACTGGTCCCCAGAAGTTCACCATTTTCTGTGGATTTGATTATTTTTCATCATTTGACTCCTTGTACCTTGATTAAGACTATTATATTACATATCCCTGAACATAACTTTCTGCATGGTTTAATATTACTGCATCAAGAATGCAACCTAGTTCTGCTTTAGAACATGCATGATAACAATACATGTGCTGGTAAAGGGGGGTCTGTTCCTGAACACAGTGAGGTACATCATGGACCACAGGAAACATTTCCCCTCTCACGTACTAACCAAATACCTGACATTTCTCCTGAGCCAGCTGCTACTAATGGCGGGGGATGTCGAGCAAAACTCTGGCCCCCAGGGAACAAGTATACCAAACCTCACACCCACTGCGCCCGAGTGGGTTAACGCCAAGGGACAGAGGCTAGTACACATGAACATCAAAAGTCTCAAACCCAAAGTGCATGAACTTGAAGCCTGGGCTAGCCTCTACTCTTCTGACATAATTGCCATCTCAGAAACCTGGCTAAAGCCCAATAGTCTTCCGCATGAGGTGGAATTACAGGGGTTCAATACATTTAGGAAAGACAGGAAAGGGAAGAAATGTGGAGGAGTCCTCCTCTATGTAAAATCACAACTCAAAGCTACCCCAATGACTACCCCTGATCTTGAAAGAGAGGGCTGCAAAGCAGTGTTCACACAACTCCTCCTAGGGGGAACAAAGCCTCTTGTAATTGGTTGCATATACAACACCCCAAAGAAAGCAATGGGAGCCCTGAAAATACTCATAGACACCGTCTTAAACATCCCTGGCAAAGAAAAGATTATACTGGGGGACTTTAACCTTAACTGGTGCACCAAACTAAAGGGTGAATTAAAAGACAGCCTAGAAGGAGTGAAATTAACTCAACTAATAAGTGAACCTACATGGTTCAGCCATAAAACAGGAATCCATACAACCCTTGACTGGGTGCTAGCATCAAATCCTGACAGAGCCAAAATAGTTGGAACATACACAGACTCCCTCAGTGACCACACGCCAGTCTTTCTGGTGTGGAAAAATAGCCACCCCAAACAACCACCAAGGACTTTCTGGTTCAGAAACTACCCTGCATTGCACAAAGGGGCCTTTTTGAAATCCCTGTCAGAAGTGGACTGGGCCCAGACTCTCGATACTCCAAGCATAGATGAAGCCCTGGAGGGTTTTACCAAGCACTTCCTATCGGTGGCCAATAAACATGCGCCCCTAAAAAAGATCAGGGCCAAGGACCAGGACGCCAGATGGCTTAACCCAGATCAGAAGGGCATCATGAAAGAAAGGGACAAACTATGGAGCAAATTTAAAGCTATAAATCTGCATCAGGACTGGGTTAAATACTGGGTAGCCAGAAACATCTGCAAGACGGAGCTCAAAAAAGCCAAAAAAAATTACTTGCATGCTCTGCAATCCAGAAACCTGTCTGATCCAAGGAAATTCTGGGGTCATATCAACTTACTCCTAAAAGGCAAAAAAAGCAGGGTGACAGGGGAACTAAAGGTCAACAGGACACCTCTCACCACCCCAAAAGACACAGCAAATGCCTTCAATGACTTCTTCTTGGACCTACAGCAATACAAAACCAGCAATCCCAACCAAGACCAGGGAAGCCAAGAGAATCAAGAGACCCCCCGCAGGGCCCTGAATTCCACCTAAAACTTACATCAGTAGGAGAGGTACTGACGGTGCTCAAGGAGATAAAACCAGAAGGTGCGGCAGGCCATGACAACCTTGAATCTAAACTGTTGAAGATTGCAGCCCCCAGCAGTACTGTACAGAACTGGCAAGGACTTGGAATTACTAAACTCAGAGCTGCAACAAGGTTTCTCAATGCTAGAAGACTGGTTCCAGGCAAACAGACTGGTCCTAAACAGCAAAAAGACCAAAGCCATGCTCTTTGGCCCCAAAAAGCTTGGCCCACGCCGGGCTAATCTTCTGTTGCTGTCTACCTCAAATGGAACAGGGATCGAAGTGGTGGACAATATCAAGTATTTGGGAATGTTTATTGACCAGGAAATCTCTTTCAGGAAACACATAGACCACCTAACAACAACAGCAAACAAAAGACGTGGGCTCCTGTACAGACTAAGTTCCTACCTGACTAAAGAAACCAGGATTGTGGTCAGCAATGGGACTATCATTCCCATCCTGTTCTATGGTGCAACAATGCTTCAAGGACGGAGAGCAATAGAACATGCACATCTGAGTATGCTGTACCACAGAATCAGCCGTTTCACCACCAGGGTGCAAAGAATGGAGCACCACTGTGATGTACTACAAGCGTTAAACTGGCCATCCCTTGAAGCAAGACTCGCCTATCCCTTCCTGTGCTTAGCTTTCAAATTGCAGCAACCTGATGCCCCACTGAGCCTGAGAAATCTACTAGCCCCAAAAGCAAACAGGAGGGAGCTCAGTTCGACTGAATGCAAGCTGCTAGAACCTGCAAGAGCCAGATCAACTATGGGACAATGGTCGCCTAGAATAACCCTCCCTAAACTCTGGAACAATCTTCTGAGACAGCTCCAGGACTGCACTTCTTTTGAGGGGTACAAGAAAGGGTTAAAACTACACCTAAGCAGTGGGTCTCATTGCAGGTGCCGCAACCCATAAAGGCACCTCTGTTAAAGGGGGATGCCTCACGTAAATGCAGACAAAAAGGGAGGGTGGAACAGTAAGGAAGGACATAATGTACTGAACTGCACTTACGTCTACTATCTACTCATGAATGTGTGTAACTAACAAGATTGTTCGTAAGTAAACTCGCCTATGTCAACTGTAGTAATGTCTATCTCTGCTACACATATACATGATCAATGTACCATATACTGTACTGTAGTACAATCAAAAGCATTGGTTTTCTTTTCCCTTTAGGTACATGTAACTAATCCCGGGTCACCCCTGAAAAAGGGACTGTCAAAGTCTCAGTGGGCCTACCCGGTTACCAAAATTTAAATAAATAAATAAATAAACAATGCTGTGTATTCAAAGCAATCCATTGATTATAGCTGCAACAATGTCGGCCCACAGTGAGACATACTAACCCATACCTAATAGTTTGCTCCAACTAGTGGCATTTCATCAGAGAGCAGCAAGAGATGACAGGCATGCAGCAGGTTGTGAAACTTACCTTCCTACAGATGCCACCCATACTGGATCTCATCATTTGACAAACAGAACCCAGGCTACTGCACTCTAAGGGAGGCCCACTTACTTTATTGTTTCCTAAAAATAACTATATAGTACACGTTCCTCATAAATGTTCCACCTTGTTAATATCTTTCCAGATTTTGTGTTAGAAGAATATGACAGAACCCATTTTTTTTATTTAGAACATATTTTACCAGGTAAGCAAATTGAGCCCAGGAGGCTTGTTTCCAGTTGTGCCCTGGGGGACAGGATGGGAGGGGCATGGGATTGCACAGGGAATACTTACATTCAACTACAAGGGTACATACTACAAAGGAGATACAGATGTACATAGTGCAAGTAGCTACATTTACAATGTAGTCCCCTGAACTACTGCTGGGGAAAGTACATACAGGTGCATAGCACAGGTAAGCTTGTATTATAGTCACAGCAATTAGGACAAAAACAACTGTGATGTAAATGCACTGCAGTTATTTTACTTACCAATTATTCCTGACTGAGGTGCCAGAGCCTATGATGAACTACTTACTCCAAGGCACAAGGCTTAATATGTCAGGGGTAGGTGGGTTTAAGGAGTGTCTAGTGCAGTAGTTGCAGGACAGCTGTGATTTGAAGGGTGCCTTGATCAAATCAGTTCCATCACGTTGCATCAACAAGGAAATTGTCAAAGTGTGGCATGGGAAAAGACACAATGTCGACAGGCAAAATTTTGCCTGTCAGACATTGTGTTATTTTCTCTTGGGGGGGCTGCACCCACCACAGCCTCTTTGCAGGGGGCTGCATCCCCGCACCCCCTTCTTAATAGCAAACTCCAAGTCAGAGCTGGTTCAAAGGGGGCACGAAGGACAGTGAAAAGGTGAAATTTCACCCTCAGTTCCTCTGCAGCGACAATTTCAAAAATTGTCAAAATTGTCACTGTGAGGGATTTCACCATTGGGGTTTTGCCATGCTGATGGCATACCATCAGAATCTTAGCTGGTTACAAGGTAGGAGAGGTTCTGATCTTGACATGGAGGCTCTTCCATGTTTGGGAGCCTACAGCTGATGTAGGCTAGGCGTGCCCTAATTTATGTCTACTGTGTGGGATTTCTAGCTGGCAGTAGAGCCATGCAGAATATAAAATTCCACCTGTGGAATGCCCTCGGATTGAACATTGCAATTCCATTGAATTCTGTGGAATTTTTGCAAAACTTTTGTGGAAATTGGCAAAATTTTAAATTTCAGTTATTTCACTATCATTTTAAAAGTATAGTATGCATCCAAATAACACCAAATTTGGACCCCATGACTTTCAAGAATGTTCCAAATTTCAGAGCTGTATATTAAAAGGGGCGGAGTTATGGATGGCCAAACATTTAATCAAAACTTAATTTTCAGTTATTTTGAGATAATTTTAAATTTTCTTATCCAAATTTCTCCACACTCTCAGAATTTAGAGGAGCACCTAAAATGTATATATGCACAATGTTTTAAGTCTCAAGCTTTAATGGGAGCTGAGTTATAGGTAGCCAAATAGTTTGCCAAAATTTGGATTTCTGTAATTTTAGTATAATTTTGATAGTATTCATTGAAATGTTACAAAAATTAACAGGTGTACAGGTTATCACTACATTTGTGTATGCACATGGTTTAAGATCCCTAGCCTTAAATGGGACTGAGTTACAGCCTGCCAAGTATGTTGCCAAATTTTTAATTTCAGCTCCCTGTAATTTTGAAATGACATATCCAAATTTAACCAGAGTTGAAACATTTAAACTACTATACCACATGGTCATTTCTGAAAAAGTTCATATTTTCAGCTTTAAATGGGATTGGATTAACAGTAGTCAAACTTTCACAACATTTAAAAATGTTATTTTGCAAGAATGCAAACTGCAAATTTATAAACCCATGAAACTTTAAAATTAGAGAATGCAATACCATTAAATTTGGCAGGTTCTTAGACCTTATAAGAAGACTATGTGTGTCCATTTTATTATTTGCTTGCTGTGAGAAATTGCAAAATAACGTGTGTACTTAAAGTCAAATCCCATGAGTCTTTGTGAAAATTGTAGAATTTCATTAAAAATTCCATAAAACTGGAATTTTCTAATTTCACTCAGCCTCATTTGGGGGATTCTAATTGGAGGATAGGGGTATAAGAGGCAGGTAGCATAGGGGTCACCAGGTTCTGGAGTTAGAGGCACAGTTTCACCAAGAAATGGACAGCTGAGCTGGGTAGCACAACAGTGGTAGACCCCTAGGTTGGAGCAACAAAACACAGAGTGTCAACAATTCCAACTTGAATGCAGAATATTTAAGGATCACATCTGTGGAGTACAGAGTTGAGCATGGGGCTAAAGATTAGCTGCTGCCCCTTTAGCTAGGAACAGTAATGGGCAGCCAGCTATGGTCACATGTTGTGCTAATTATTGTCCATCAGGGGCTAGGGAAGGGCATCTTCCTTTGTCCTCTAGTCAGTCTAGGATGTTAAGAAAAAAAAAGAAAAAAAATGCAAAACCGCTCCGAGGGCTATCGGTGTGTGCAGGATATAAAAATGGTATAATACTATGACAAATCTCCGCATCACACAAATAGAAGTACAAAAAGCAGCTTTATTATTTTAAAAAGCACGCCAAACTGCATCTGCTCACACAAACCTCTACCGGTTTCACTAAGATTGCGTCACGACAGTTCATTTTACTGCTCTCTAGTAGCTGTTTTCACTTGGTGATCACCCCCTCATCACTCCCTCATCACCCCCTCTCCAATCGTCGAAAGCTATCCCACCATTGTGCACTCCCCAGATCAGCCCTCCTCCTCCTGCTCCTGTCAGGCAATGTCCACCCCAATCCCAGGCCTGGCAGCACTGGTCCTCCCCCTGAAATCTCCTGGGCTGCGCATTGCTTCTATGAACATCTGTAGCCTCCTGAAAAACTGGACTCTCTACACTGCTGGGTGGCCGCATAAACCCTGATGTTGTTGCCCTGGATGGAAACCTGGCTGTCTCCCTCCACTCCTAACTCTCATGTCTCTCAGCTACACTCTCACCGGTTGGACGTGTGGCAGGAGAGGTGGGGAGCTGTGTCTTCTATTTGAAGGATTCTCTCATGGGGCTACCACTCCCCGCCTGACCTCGACCATAAGGCCCAGGCACTTACTCTAAAGCTGTCCCTGACCCAGCTAGAGGCCCATTATTCCTAACCGTAGCCTACATACCCCCAGAACCAATCCCGGGCCTAGGCCCACTAATTGACTACCTCACCTCCTACCCAACTCGTCGGACCAAATCTTGGTGGGCGACTTGAATATAAACTGGCTCTGCCCTCGTCCTCCTCCCACCGTGAGGCTTGATTCAATTGACCTAACTCAACTGGTCACACAGCCTACTACAAAAAATCCTAGGGGGGGGACAAGCACCCTCCTGGATGTGGTCCTCACCAACAGGCCAATCCGCATCCACAACATCCAAATCCTCTCTGACTGCCTCAGTGACCACTCCCTGTGCTTTTCAACTGGAAACCCCTCGGCCCTCATCCCGGTCAAAACCACCTCGAAGGTGGCTTATGCCTGGGGACTCATAAGCCTTAACGCTTCCTTGCCCACACTGATTGGTCCCTCTGACGGTGGGCAACCAACATTGACTTGGCCCTGGCCTTCTTTGTAAGCACTTTCAACTTGGCCTGTGATATCTTTGCTCCCATAACTGCTAGGAGGTCCAAAGTGAAACATGCCCCTTGGATCACCCCTGCCCTACTGTGGCAACTTAAGCAACACAACAATCTTTGGCACCTTGCTGTTGCTACTGGCCGTTCAGCTGACAGGCAGTCCTATGCTGCCGCCCGCAACCAGTGCACCTGGGCCATCTGCAAAGCAAAGGCGGAATACTACCAAGCCTCTCTTACCTCCTCCTGGGGGAACCCCAGATGCTTCTGGGACAACATCAAGCAACTGAATGGTCACTCCCAGTCCCCCTCTCCTTCTCTTCTCAACATCAATGGTACCATCTCCTTTGACCCTGCCCTCATTGCCACCCACCTCAATAACTCCTTTACCGACCTTAGCTCAGTACTTCCTGGTAACTTTTTCAGTCCACCTCCTCCATCTGTACCACCACCCATTGCCCGCCCCTCTTTCCACCTGCGTCGTGTCACCATGCAAGAAGCTAGGCCTTACTTGCTAAAAGCCCTAAAAGGTAACACCATTGGTAATGACTCACTTGATCCCTGCCTTTTACGTCAGGACCTGGATCAGGTCCTCTCACCTATTACGTGCATTTTCAACAAATCACTCTGTCTCGGACAATTCCCCTCTGCCTGGAAGATTGCCACAGTTAGCCCTGTCCATAAAGGTGGTGACAGGACTCTTCCGGGTAACTACCGACCCATCTCAATCCTCTCCCCCCTCTCTAAGGCGTTAGAGAAAATTGTGGTGTCCCAAGTCTCTGACTACCTCTGTAAGTACAATGTTCTCTGCCCTGAACAACATGGGTTCAAGAGCAGGTCATAGTACCAATACAGCACTCCTGGAATTTTCCAACTTCCTCCATGCCTCCTTGGACTCTGGTGCCTGGCTGGTGCTATATTCATTGACCTGTCTAAAGCATTCGATGCCGTTTCGCATCCTCTTTTGCTCTCCACCCTCGACCTAATAGGCTTTGCCTCAGGACCTGTTCCTGGTGCACCAGCTATCTCCACTCGCTCCCAATGTGTGAAAGTCAACAGTACTCTCTCTGAAACATGCCCCATTCGCTCTGGGGTGCCGCAGGGCTCATTCTTAGACCCTACTATTCTCACTCTTTCTTAACTCCCTACCCAGCAGTTGTATGGGTAAGATGCTCTCTATGCTGATGATGCTGTTTCGTTGCCTCCCACAATGACCCCATGCTACCAGAACTCCCTCCAACTAGTCTTTGACTCTGCAGCTACCTGGTTCACTGAGCACCCGACTTGTTATCAACCTTAAGAAAACAAAAAGCGATGCTCTTCTCCCACCCCAAAATAAGTACAGCAAGTTTCCTTAGCTGTCCACTCCACACCAATCTCGTCATTGACCAGGTGCAGTCCTATAAATATCTTGGTATAACCTTTGACCCTGCACTTTCATTCCATGGACATATATCTGCCCTAAATTCTGTCGCCAACTCACGGCTAGGCATTCTTTACGCACAGAAATGCCTCCTCCTGATGCCCTCCGCCTGGCTGTCACCTCCTCTGTCATGTCTCTCATTGACTATGGCCTTCCGGTCTATGGCTCAGCAGATCAGACTGCCCTCAACAAGGTTCGCCTCACAGTTAATAAGGCCTGCAGACTTATCACTGGTGCTCCCAGACTCACTCCACATGTGAGCTGTACACCTGGCTACCCTACTCAACCTGGAAGAGCGACTCGTATCAGACATGCCAGCTCACCTTTAAAGCCCAGCGTGGCCTATCCCCATAGGCCTATCCAACTCCCACTCACTGTACTGCACCGACCCTGATCACCGCGCGGCTGTCCAAAACTACCCTAGTTATTCCGAGAGCCAGGACCTCTCAAGGTCAGAGGGCATTCCCTACCGTCGCCCACTGGTATAACTCCTCCTGCCAGTGTCTCAAACTCACTAACCTTAGCTTGCTTTAAGCCCAGGCTCAGAAACTTCCTGCTTAGCTCTCACAAATGCAACTGCAGCTAGCCTAGTGTAAAAAAAAAAATATATACTCTGTTTGACAATGCTCACTGAGCGCTCCCCCTTCCTTTCCCTACTAATTCTCCTCCCTATCTCCCTCCTTCTAGCCCCAGCTCTCCCCGACCATAAGTTTTGCACCTTTGTTATCTTTTGCTTCGTTGGAGATTGTATTCTATTGTAACAAAATTGTAATTGAACTGTAACTTTTTTGTTTGTAAGTACTGTGTCCCTTGTACTACTGTTCTGATGTCCTCTTTGTGACGAGGTACCTTTGTAAATGAGCCTCTGGCTCAAAGGTTTCTAAACTGATGTTTAACTAAATAAATAAATAAATAAATAAAGAGTCTATTTTCATGCTTCGGCCAACCACTGTTCAGGACCCAAAGTCCTCACAATAGGCTGCACTTGCAACTTGCATCCAACAGCAACAAATAATGATTGACAAGCTCATTTCAGCTGTCAACAGCTTACATTCCCCCACTGCGGCTTCCCCTGCAACTCCTGTTAATGCCCTACAGCCACCGCCACAGAGACCTGAGACACCTCCATCTTCACGGGAGCCAGTGACCTGCCAATGGTGTGGGTTCAGGGGTCACACTGCTGCGGTCTGCTGAAAACTGAAAAACTTTCATAGAAATCAAGACAGCCAAAGGCATCCGCCACAGTACAATCAGCAATATGTTAGCAACTATTCACAGGACCAGGGAAATGAGCAGTATTATTCACAGGACCAGGAAAATGAGCACTGCCCAACAAACTAGGTGTTCTTGTTGGGCAGGAAAATGAAGCAACTGACTGCCCCACTGACTCACATAATGCAAATAAATGGTGCCCTCTAGCTGCTAAGTCAGGCACAATCTCGCCTAAAGGAGCCAAAGTTCCTGTCATCAGATCACCCCTCCTTGCAAACTACATCCCCTTCATTATTGGCAATTGGTCCACGCATGCCTTGGTTGACTCCATAGCAGAAATCTCTGTGATCTACAACAGTATCCTAGACAATTATTCACCATGTACCTACTGTTGCTCCGACTGACCTAAAATACATCATCACTGCAAGCACTGCTACAGTACCTATCACAGGCGTGGTCCACCTCAAGCTCTGCTTCGGCTCACAGCAAGCTATGGTTAAATTCTATTTAGTGCCTGAACTTCAACCAGATGTGATCCTTGGCCTGGACTTTCTCAAAGTGCACAAAGCCATCCTAGACTTTGCCTCAAACGAACTGTCACTAGATCCCCAGAGGCAACTCGCAGCTATAGACTCAGTCACTGTACCTCCTAAGTCAGAGATGGTTTTAATTGACAAGATTCGAGGTGACCCCCTTCCCCAAGGTGTTGTTGGCACCATCACGGGATCCATATCTTTGCTCTCCTCAGGTATCCTTCCAGGGAACACCTTGTCTGCTATGAATGGCAGTTCAGTATTCCAAAAGTGCTGCAACTTCACGGACAAACCAGTGGTCATCTCCAAGGGTGCCAGTATTGAAAGGTTTGTCTTTCTGTCTTCAGGGGATCAGCTTCAGCTTCTACCTGAACTTCAGCCTGGTTCCACTAACAGTCATCCTGTCAGTACCATCACAACCACCCCCACTTCACAAGGAATGCAAATGCCCTTCAGTCAGCGTCTTTCTGCCTCAAAACTTCCAGCCTGTCCAACAGAGAAATAGCAACTTCTGGAATTCCTGGAAACCTACTCAGATGTCTTTGTCGGTTCTGATAACACGCTTAGATGCTGTGATACCCTACAACGCACCATTGAGTTGCAGCCCAACCAAAAGCCAATTCATCAGAGAGCCTACAAAGTGGGACGCAAACAAAAGCAAATCCTAGAGAACTTAATCACGGACATGTGTGAATAAGACATTATTGAGGAATCCACAAGTCACTGGGGTGCACCTTGCTTGCTGGTAGTCAAGAAGGACAAAGGCTATCGGTTTATGGTGGACTACAGAAAGCTCAACGCCCTCACGGTACAGGATGTCCATCCCTTACCTACCACAGAGGATGCCTTAGAGAGCCTTGTTGTGGCCAGACAGCTTACTTCACCACTGTAGATCTCCAGAGTGGATTCTACCAAGTCACTGATAATCCAGCTTCATGCACATACACAGTCTGGCATTGCCACTTGGGACCTTCCAGTTCAAACATCTGCCTATGGGACTTCGGAACAGCACAGCCAATTTCCAATGCATCATGGAAGTGGTGTTACGTGGACTGTCTTGGAAATCTTGCCTAGTGTACCTCGATGATGTTATCGTCTTCAGCAGAACTTTCCAAGAACATCTCCAGCATCTCAAAGAGCTGTTCGAACGTCTCAGGCAAGCCAACCTCAAACTCCGTCCAGAGAAATGTTGCTTCGCTCAGCATCAAATCTATTACCTGGGAAATGTGGTCAGTTCACACAGCATCTTGCTAGACCCAGATAAGCTCTCTGCAGTAAATGACTACCCAGAACCTACAAACCTCAAGCACCTTAGAACTTTTCTGGATTTGTCTGGCTACTACAGAAAATTCATTTGCAACTATGCTAACATTGCAGCTCCATTGTATGCTCTCACAAAAGAGGGATGTGACTACATATGGACTTCCGAATGCAAAGAGGCCTTTGAAACCTTGAAAGACAAACTTTTTTCTTCCCTAGTAGTGGCCCCCCCCTTCAACCAGCCATTCAGGCTTTTCACAAATGCTATTTCCTTTGCAGTGGGCGCTGTGCTATGTCAAATCCAAGATGGAACAGAACGAGTTGTTTCCTATGCAGGGCGCTCTCTTTCTTCAGCTGAACAAAACTATGGCATCACAGAAAAAGAATGCCTAGCCATGGTCTTTGCTGTAAAGAAGTTTGACTGCTACCTTCGCTACTCCTCCTTCACAGCTATCGTGAATCACTCGGCCCTCAGATGGTTGTTTGAAATGAAGGAACCAGTAGGAAAGTTTGCCCGATGGGTTACCATACTGCAAGGCTACAATTCTGAGATCCAATACCGACAAGGTTGAGTTCACTCCAATGCCGATGCACTAAGCCAGAGACGGTATCCCTCTGCAGCAGCCTCTCCTGATGAAGAAGCCTGCCTACAAGCTCTCCCCTTTTACTCCACAGATGAGCTCCCTATGGACACTCTTACAGCACCTCAAGTTGCCTTGCTGCTCCCAAATGCTTCTAAACATAGAAACATAGACTATGACAGCAGATAAGGACCACTTGGCCCACCTAGTCTGCCCATTTTCCTACCTAGAGGATAAGCTGCAGATCCTATTTAACCAACAGCCTATTTCTTCCCACCCCCCACAAAAATTGCCTTATGTCTGTCCCATGCATTCTTGAATTCTCCCACAGTTTTAGACCCCACAACCTTCTCAGGAAGGCTTTTCCATGCATCCACTACCCTCTCTGTGAAAAAATACTTCCTCACATTGCCCCTGAGCCGTCCCCTCTATCTTCAAATTGTGTCCCCTTGTTCTTGCAAATCTCTTTTTCTGAAAGATGCTACCCTCTTGGACTTTGTTGATTCCACTGAGGTACTTAAACGTTTCTATCATGTCCCCCCTCTCCCTCCTTTCTTCAAGGGTATACATGTTAAGCTCCTTTAGTCTCTTCTCGTATGGCTTCTCTTGCAGACCCTGCACCATTTTAGTTGCCCTTCTCTGAACTGCCTCCATCCTGTCTATGTCCTTGTGGAGATGGGGTCTCCAGAACTGGACGCAGTACTCCAGATGGGGTCTCACCAACTGTCTGTACAGGGGGATAACAACTTCCTGTTTTCTGCTGGTGATGCCTCTCCCTATACATCCCAGTATCCCCCCAGCCCTCCCTACCACCTTCTCACATTGCTTGCCAACCTTAAGGTCATCTGATATGATTACCCCCAGGTCTCTTTCCATTTTTGTTGTTGTTACTACCTCCCCCCCATTGTGTAATCTACAGAGAGAAGCACCAATCCTCACCTCTTGCAAGCAGCTGAAGAGCTTCTTACAACCTCCAGCACTGATATCTCCCTGGCCATGATTAAACTTCAACAAAGAACTGATCCTCAGTTTACCGACATCATCACTTATCTAGAGTCTGGAACTTTACAGCAACAAAAGAAACACCACCAGGATGTACAGTTCTTTGCAGCACAGTATTTTCTCAATGACGGAGTGCTTTTTCACATTTGGGCCAAGGAGGGCAAGGGTCATCGTGCAAACAGAACTCATGTACAGCTAGTTGTGCCAGCCTCTCTCGTCTCCAAAGTTCTTCAAGCCACTCATGCCTCTTCACTTTGTGGAGGTCATATGGGTATCCACAGAACTCTCGAAAAGACAAGGCACCAATTCTTCTGGCCTCACATGAACAAGGACATTGTCCATTTTGTCAAATCCTGCCAGCCCTGTTTCCAAAGAAAGCCTCTCATCAAACCAAACAAGGCACACATCATTCCAATGCCTGTAGCCACAGTACCCTTCCAAAGAGTCAGCACAGATATTCTTGGCCCTCTGCCTACCTGCCCTGACTCCAGCAACAAGTACATTCTTGTCTTTGTGGACTACCTAACTAAATACTTGGAACTGATCCCATTAAAAGACATTAAAGCTGCTACAGTGGCAAGTGCCTTCCTCAATACAATCATTTGCCATGATGGTACTCCAACGTACCTGCATTCAGACAGAGGCACTAATTACCTCTCATCCATTGTATGAGAAATCTGCAGGCTTCTCGACATCAAAAAGACTCATATAACCAGTTACTATCCACAGTGCAATAGACAACGTGAGAGAATGATGTCGACCATTCTTAACACACTATCCAAATACCTGGATGAGACTCATGACACTTGGGATTGTTTTGTTCCCTTCATACAGTTTGCATACAACTCCAGCCCTTGTGTCGACAGCACAGAGTATACCCAATTTTTCCTAGTCCATGGACACCACCTTAGAACACCTCTGGACAAAGATCTCTCATTGCTAGAGGTCCCAAAGTCAGCTTCCTCCTTCATCATCCCAATGTTGGAACAGCTTGAACTTGTGAGACAGGCTGCTACTGACACCCTGGGACAAAGAAAAATAACAATGCAAAAAATGTCAGCAGCCAAGTGTCGTGATCCTTCATTTTCTGTGGAAGACATCGTATATTTGTGTCGACCTGTCCTGGTTCCAGGCACCACCAGAAAACTGCTTCTCCCCTGGACTGGGCCATTTTATACTGTGGAAAAGCTTCCCCCTGTTCATGTTCACTTGCGCCAAAAGTCAGATGGAAAGCTGGTACACAATAAAATCTACATCAACAGGTTGAAGCATGGGTACTTGCATGATTCCCTCCCTGATGATCCCAGTCCCCCTAGTAATGAGGCTTCCTTGGAACCTGCAATGCTTTCAGAAGCTGAACTTCCTGCTGACAATTTGACAGCAGTTTCACCTCAACCTCACGGTACTGATGCTTATCAGCCAGATGTCGTTCTTCCTGCCCAACCAAGTGAACTTTCTGGGACTTCTCAGCCTCTTGCGTCTTCTCATGACTCCCTTGTACCCCAACCAGTGTACCAGATCAAGTAGATTCTGCACAAAAAGTACATTAATGGATCTTGGTCATACCATGTTAAATGGTGTGGGTATGACAGTGCTCAGAACTCCTGGGTCCCCTTTTCTGACTTGACCACATCCTGTCAAGAACTAGTTCAAAACACCCACTCAGCACTCACAACTGACCGTAAAAGTAGCTGAATCCAGTGAACTTATTATTCGGACTCAGTGTGGTGATTGTGTCAATTCTTTGTCTTAATCTGAAAATTGCTTTTGAACTCCTGTATGATCTAAGATTTTTTCCCCCTCTTCTAAATTTTAGCATTTTCAATCACTCAACTAATCAATTGTTTTCTAGTAATGTCTCCACGATGCTGTTAAATGTTATGTTACTGTTACAAAGCTTTTGCTACTTTTTACTGTTGTTCATGCATAACAATGTCTTTACTTGTTCGAGTGGTACTCACATTTTCAATACCCAGGGTGATGTGGAGTGTAGAGCTGAACATGGGGCTAAAGATTAGCTGCTGCCCCTTTAACTAGCAACAGTAATGGGCAGCCAGCTATTGTCACATGTTATGCTAATTATTGTCCTGCAGGGGCTAGGGAAGGGCAAATTCCTTTGTTCTCTAGTCAGTCTAGGAAGTTCCCTGTGCTGATGAGATGTGCCTTTTTAAGGTCCTGAATAAACCTTATCCTGTTCATTATTTTATGCATCTGACTCAGTTTGTTCGGTACCTACTGACTCCTGCAGCAGAAGCACCAGATGGGAAAGCCGTATACCAAAGAAAGTAAGAGGTCCTTTAGTGGCAGACCAAATACCAAAACACCACACATCCAGTAAATTTATGATCTGAGGAGCCTGGTGTACATGCAAGTCTAGGACTTAGAGGTACTCAAAACGATGTAGTGGGGAAGACAATGTCTTGGGCAGCAGGAAGAAAGTAGTCTGGTTATTCCAAAAGGGTAGGTCGATAGGAAAAGGAGTAGGTGACTTACATTTTAATGGAGTTTGTCACTGTGAAGGACAAAGAGGATATCAGCAGGATTGGTAGTTCTACTGAATCAATCTGGCTATGCCAAAAGAGAAGGGGGGGATAGTCACCAAGAGAAGAACAATAGGACTGCAAAAAGCTCAGCCCAGCTTATCAAATGAAGTAGTGATATGTGCATTGTTAATGTTAAATTCCACACACAAAAAAAATTCTGGATGTTTCATCTACAGTATATGCTATCATAAATATGTGAGAAAATGTTACTAATCATTTTTTTCTTCTGCGAAATTAAAACTGCTTAACCAATTTATCCAGTTGTGTTAGACACCAGGATACACTGACTATGGATATGCATGTCAAATGTTTACTCTATGCAAGCAAGAGCAGAGAAGTTACAAACATCCACATTTTTTATAGTTTTCACAAAGTTTTGTAAATATTTACATACTAAAGTTTTGAACCCCTGTAACTTCAAAATCTCATCTAATTCAGTCCATATTTAGAACATTCTATAAGCATTACAAAAAGGTTATATGTATTAATTTACACATGCCTAGCTCCAAATGTGCCTGAGTTCTATGCAGATGAAATATTTTCATGAAATTTCCTGAAAAAAATAAAATGACAGATTTTGAGCACATGTAATTTTGAGACATTGCATTATATTGTCATGAAGTCTGGCACTTTGTTAGAACATCTATCATTAAGAATTCTTGCCAAATTTAAGATCCCTGACCCAATAGATGGTTAAGGTATATGCAGATAAAAATGTTCACAAAATTTCACACAAACAAAATTACAACATTTGAGCACTTATAATTTTGAAACTATCCATCCAAATTTCATGATATAAGGTAAGCTAGTGGGCACTGACCCTAAGTGTATATATTAATAGTTTCAGAGCTCTAGCTTGAAGGGTGGCAGAGTTATAACCAAATTACTAAATTTAAAAATAATTCCACAAAATTCTGATGTAATTCCATGAAATTCCACAGAATTTTGTAAAATGTCATTGAAATTCCATGGATTGTCCCATTCCACACAGCTCTAGCTGGCAGCCTTCCTCTGATTTGAGTGATTACGTTCAATTAAAGGTGGGGGAAGACAATCTGAGAGGTAGCTTGGCACATCCCCATAGTCCAATAGGGATAGGATTGAGCATTCAAGCATTTGTTCCCTGGTGCTCAGTGGCAGGCAACTCTTTACCCTGTAAAGAGCTCTATGTTTTGCAAAACACTTGGCAACTGCCTGTTGCATGCTCAGAGTAGTCAAAATACAGGTCTACATGGAAGTCTAGATATTTGTATGTGCTGACAGAGTCTAGGTGGTCACTTGGAGAGATCATAGGTTCAGTATTGGGGAAATGAGCTAAGCCATTGTCTGAAGCTGAAAAACAAGTAGGCAGTTGCCTTGGAGAGATCATAGGTTCAATGTGGGAGAGATGACCTTAGCCATTGCCTGGGCTGAAAAACATGTAGACTGTTTTCCTCTGGTTCATGGCTAGCTGATTTTCCTGATGCCATTCTTGCACTATTTGGAAATCCCATTGCAGGGTCTGCTCAGTGAAGGGGGGTGGAAGGGCCAGACATCTAGCTAATGATGTTGTCTACATACATGAACATATCTGATGCCTGCTGCTGTGGCTGTTTGCATGTTTCTCACTTGGAATAAAATAAGGGAAGTTGAACTTTAAAAGTGGTGTGGACTCCCTTTTTATAAGCTGAAGGTGAATGCTCTGACTTTTTCTCTGCCAGGACAATTGAGTATTTGTCACTTGGCTCCTGGCTCCCTGACCAACTCTAACCTGCACTAACTGCTTAAGTGCAGTCATTCGTGATGCATTGCGCACAGCTGTTAATACACACATAATGGCATGCAAATGGTCCTTAGTGTCTTGCATGTCACGTGTACTTAACAGCATGCCAGCAGCTAAAAATATTTCACAGGGCAAGGTCATTATCCCATTTGGGATGTGCTGTCCCCCTTTGCTCCTCTAAGACACTTTCTTTCAGGGGGCTGTGTTAGGGAAGTGCTTATTCACTATGCATTGCACCCCACAGCTCTCATATTCATGTAGGCAGTGCACACTGGTTGGAGTACGCTGCCAGTCAGAATGTGTACCCACAGGCATATTCAGACCTATACAGGATAAGTTTGTGAAGCTGGGGAAGGGCCTTAGACAAGTAGCACACACAGTAACCTTCTCGGAGGTGATGCCTGTCTATGGCATGGGTGAGGCTATGGTACTCTGAACCCTGAGATTCAATGAATGTTTAAAAAACTGGTGCAGAGCACAGGGTTTTGGCTTCACTTGGGACTGGGGATCCACCTGGAGGGATACAGGCCTATACTGGCATGATGTTCTACATCTGTCCGGGAGGGGAACCAGTATCCTAGGCGATAGGTTTAAGTGCTTCATTGGCAAGCTTTTAAACTAGCCAAGGGGTGGATACACTGAAAAGGAGCAAGGAATTCCCAGTCTCTCCCCACAAAACATGGTAGTTTGCGAGGGTTAACACAGAGGAAGAGAGGTCAATAGGGGGCAGTGCAGGGGTAAGTGGAGAAAAAGGCAAAGGCAATAAGTACAGGGATGGGGCTCAAAGGGATAAGGCCATCTAAAAATGGAGGGCAATGAGTACAAATGTCCATAGTCTGGGTAACAAACTTCCTGAACTAGTGGCCTTGATGGAAGAGGGATGCCTGTATATTGTCACAGTCACAGAAACATGGTACACAGAGAACCATGACTGGGATGTCAACATACCAGGGTAGACAAGCAACAGGAGGGACAGGGAGGGTAAAGAAGGAGGAGGAGGAATAGCTCTCTACATAAGTGAATGGATCAAAGCAACTGAACTAAAGGGTAAACAGGGAGGAGAGGAGGCACTGTGGGTCACCTTGGAGACAGGAAATGTCACCACAGTCCACACAGGTGTTGTACACAGACCCCCATCTCAGAGGGAGGAAATAGATAAGGAAATGATAGGAGGCATCCTTAGAATGGCAGAAAAAGGGGAGATATTGTTGATGGGATTTGAATATGCTAGATGTTAACTGAAGCACATTTGTTGCAGCCACATCCAAGAGCAGAGTCATTCTCAATGCCCTACAGGGGGCATGCCTCAGACAGCTAGTGTTGGAGCCTACTCGGGAGGGAGCAGTCTTAGACCTGGTACTCTCAAACAGGAACGGTAAAAGTATCTCGGATTTAGAAGTGGGTAGCCATCTGGGAACAAGCAACCACCAAACAGTGTGGTTCACGATAAACACAGCCATAGAGTCAAGCCATACAAAAGCAAGGGTACTGGACTTTCAGAGGGCTGACTTTGGCAAAATGGGAGAGTGCCTAAGAAATGCACTAGCAAAAGGGCAAGAAGGAGGGGTGGTGGAATAATGGGGAACAATTAAAACTGCCATCACAGAGACAATACGCCTTTGTGTGAAGCAAATGAACAAAACAATATGAAGGAAAAAAACAGTATGAGTCTCAAAAGAGGTGACGGAGAAGGTTAGGGAGAAAAAGATAACATTCCGGAAGTATAAGGAATCACAGAAGGAGCAGGACAGAGAACTGCATCAGTAAACACAGAAAAAAAGTGGGGAAGGCAGTCAGAACAACAAAGGCCCAAACCAAGGAAAAGATTGCCAACTCAATTAAGAAGGGGGATAAAACCTTTTATAGGTGCATTAGGGAGTGAAGAAAGACCAAAGGAGGGATAGTGAACTTATTAAAGTGGAGGGGGGTGGGCAGAGGTTGACAGTGAAAAGGCAGAGATAATGAATTAATACTTTTGTTCAGTATTCACAAAAGAAGAGGAGGGGGACTAACCTTAACCAAACAAAAGAAGCACTCTGGATAGGGGGGTTGATACCAGTTTATTCACTGAAGAGAAGGTCCTGAAAGAACTACTAAAACTCAAGGTGGACAAGGCAATGGGGCCTGGCAGGATTCACCCCAAAATTCTAAAAAAAAATAAGGGCAGAACTAGTGACACCACTGACTACCCTTTTTAACAAATCATGGGAGGATGGTGTGGTACCTGAGGACTGGAGGAACGTGGATGTGATTCCTCTTCACAAAGGTGGGAGCAACACAGAGGCAGAACACTACACACCTGTTAATTTGACCTCAGTGGTAGTGAAAATGATGAAATCACTTCTCAAAGAAAGAATTGCTGAGTAACTAGAGGCCAGTGGGACACAGGACCCAAGGCAGCATGGATTCACAGTGGGAAGGTCATATCAGACGAATCTAATAGATTTCTTTGACTAGGTGATCAAAGCAGTAGACCAGGGAGGGGCTGTGGACATGGCCTAGCTAGACTTTAGCAAGGCATTTGACACAGTCCCACACAAAAGATTAATAAACAAGTTAACCAGCCTGGGAGTGGGTCCCAGGGTGGTAGCCTGGTTAAAAAAATGGCTGGACAACAGGACACAGAGGGTAATAGTAAACGGCATCCACTCCAAAGAAAGGGGGGGTTACTAGAGGGACTGGAAGGAAAAGCATGCCTCTTTGCAGATGACACAAAGATCTGCAACAGGGTTGATATATGGGGGGGGAGGATTAGAAGGGACTTGGCAAGGTTGGAGGAATGGTCAAAAGTATGCAGCTTAGATTCAATGCGAAGAAGTACAAAGTAATGCATCTGGGAAACAAATACCCAGGGGAAGAGTACACAATGTGGGGGTGAGGTACTAACAACAACAAAAATGGAAAGGGACCTGGGGTAGTCATCAGATGACCTAAAACTGGGCAGGCAATGTGAGAAGGCAGTAAGGAGGGCTGGGGGGATACTGGAATGCATAGAGAGAGAGGCATCACCAGTAGAAAACAGGAAGCTGTCATCCCTCTGTACAGACAGTTGGTGAGACCCCATCTGGACTACTGGGTGCAGTTCTGGAGACCCCATCTCTGATAGGACATAGACAGGATGGAGGCAGTCCAGAGGAGGGCAACTAAAATGGTGCAGTGTCTGCACCAGAAACCATACAAAGAGAGACTAAGGAAGCTTAATATGTATACCTTCACAGTCCCCTTTCATGCTGTCTCTTTCCTTCGCTATTGCTAAGAGTCCTGTCATTCCTCTACTCAAAGTTTGGCCACCTATGAGTAGTCTTGCTATCCCTTTCCTTCTTTTCCAGCTTGTTTTTCTCAGTATTTAAGCCCTAGTGATTAAGGAAGCTTCCCTTTTGCAGCGCTTAGCGCTTTAAGTGAACCCCTGCTGCGACGTGCGCATACGATCGCCATACTGGCGACTGTGCGATCGTGAGAATGTGCGAAAACACTTAAAAATGATCCGAAACAAGCATTCTCACTGTTTTGAGAATCACTAAGCAGGTTTTACTTAGCAAAGTTATTACTTTTCACTGAATGTGTTCCTATGGTTCCCAAATAAAACAGAAGCTCAAAATAGGCTGTGTTTAAACCGCTATTAGGGATTCTTTTGCAATGTAGCGTCTGTTGCAGCCTGAAACTTAAAGCTCAAGTGAATAAGTGCCTTTTAAACCCTTTTCAAGTGCCTCTTAAAGGTTTAAGCTGTGCAAGATGGGTTGCAGAAAGGAATGGGTATTCAAATAATAAAAGAAAAGGGGAATTAAAAACAAAGGTTCCTACTTTTGTGTGAGAAATTAAGGATATAGTTCATACTTGCACGTAGCTTTCATTCCTTCTCTCAGACTACCTTCCTATAGAGCTGGCCGACTCTTGTTTCCCCCTTTTTATAACAAAGGTTTAAGGGAGGCGCTTGGTAAAGACTTGATAGAGGAAAAATCCTCTCAATATGGTAAAAATTTACTTTTGGAATAACAAAAATGAATGAAAATAAGGTATGCATGACTGACATATATTTCAAGACAGATTTTAAACTAATTTTGTGATATATTTAAGATGTAAACTGTTTTGGGAGGAGTTATCCAAGTCATGTGCTCCTTTCTCCTGTATAAAGGGAGTGAATGTGAAGTACTAAATCAGTGGGTGGTAGGAAAGCAACCCTACCAGATGCCTAGCCTGATCCTAGGTGTTATTTGGCAAGAATCCTGTGTTAATTTATGATTTCCTGAGAACTATTTGGTTTATTTTATGTTTAAGTTCCGCTTTCAGTTCATTTTATTTTCTTCTGCTTACAATAAATCTGGAAGTACTGGATCCTGACCGTTTTTCTGGACTTTATCGGACACCCCACATGCACAGCCGACATTTACGTCACCTTTAATTTAATTGTATTTATTTATTTATTTATGACTTTGTTTACCGGGTAAGTGCACTGATCCAAGGGACCGTTTTCAGGTACAACCCGGGTCATAGAGGCAACGAGTAATGAACAAATACATTAAGCAAGAGGTACATACATTAAACAGTGGTAATAACAGGACCAATAATAGCAAAATTTGACAGCCAGTAGTAGCAGCAAATTCAAAAAAAAGAAAGAAAAAAATCACATTTCAAGTAAATTCAAAAATACATTGAACTGGGAACATCATGAAATCCCCCCTCCCCCCCACAAAGTGTACCTGATCCAGACAAAATATAAAGAAAGTACAGGTCGGAGGAGGAAGGTCAAGATGCAGCATGGGGAATAGAGCAAGGGGGGTGGATTGGGGCTACCTGGACTCACAGTTGCAATTGTCATGGGAGAGGAGCCAGGATTTAAAGTTGTGCTTAAAGGAGTGATGCGTACTAGAGGATCTGAGTGCAGCTGGAAGCCCATTTCAGAGTGTGGAGGCAGCTACCAATAGGTCATTCCCGACCATCTTTGTTAAGGTTCTGGGAGTATCCAGGGAGGGACAGTTGAGGACCGAAAGCACCTGGGCATGAGTTGGTGCTTGGTGAGGGTGTGGGGGGGAAGTCAGGCTTCATCTAATAATGGAATCAACCATGCATCCTAGGGTGAGGTCAAAATGCCAGGCAAGGAGTGCCAGCCTAGAGAGCAGTAGAGGTCACAGTGATGAGTGGAATAAGGGGCTGATAGCACAAAATGGCAAATACTGTTGTATGCAGATGATAGTTTAGATCTGAGGGCAGTAGAGACGCAGGAGTAAATTGGGCAACAGTAATCCAAATTAGGGAGAAGGTTACCTCTGGCAATGGCCAAGCAGGCCTCACTTGTTAGATAGGATTTGAATCGGTAGGCAGCACTGAGCTTCTGATTGCTCCTACGGACTATGAGGTTAATATGATCGGTGAAGGAGAGGGAGGGGTCCAGTGTAACCCCTAAGTATTTGAAGTTAGGGATGATATCAAGGGCAGGGCCGTCAGGGGAGTGTATTATGAAAGAGAAATTCGATTTGAGTCCTAGCAAGGAATGGATTAGACCAAGGGGTGTAGCCAGGAATTTTAAACTTGTACTCAAAACTGATGCACTGTTGCCCCCCCATTATGTAAACATAAACCAAAATATAAGCTGCCGTCACTCCGATAGGGCACCCTCCCAGGTTTTACTTGAACTCAGACCATAGCAATCAGTTTCTTCTGTAATCCTCCTTCCTTTTTTTTCTGCCTGCCTGGTAAGTTGTTCTTATTTGTGCATTTGGATGGTGGCATCAGTGCCCCATAGTGAACAACAAAGGCAGAAGGGCTCAGGGTGACACAGATACAATGTGACTCACAATGTCTTTGCTTTCCACTTTTTGTTGCCCCTGCCTGATTGGTTGCCCCAGCCTGATTTTTTTTTTACTGTACTCTGTTGAGTACAGTGCGTATGCCTGCCGACACCCCTGATTAGACCCAAAAAGAATGGCTTTAGTCTTCTTGGCATTTACCAACATCAAGTTGTCAGTAAACCAGTTATAGGCAGTGCAGTAGTTCAGGGTAAGAACAGAGGAAAAGTGAGGAAGGGAATTATCACTGGAAAATAACAAGATTGTCAGCGTAAAGGAGGGATTCACAAGAGAGACTGTCAGAGGGGAGGGAGTTTATGAATATCGTGAAGGGGGGACATGATAGAAACTTTCAAGTATCTCAAGGGAATCAACAAAGTCCAAGAGGGTAGCATCTTTCAAAAAAAGAGGTGTGCAAGAACAAGGGGGCACAATGTGAAGATAGAAGGGGGGCGGCTCAGAGGTAATTTAAGGAAGTATTTTTTCACAGAGAGGGTTGTGGATGCATGGAATGGCCTTCCGGAGGAGGTTGTGGAGTCAAAAACAGTGGTGGAATTCAAGCATGCATGGGACAGTGATAAGGCAATTCTAGGGGGTGAGGGTAGGAAGAAGTAGGCTGCTGGTTAACTAGGATCTGCAGCTTATCCAATAGGTAGGGAAATGGGCAGACTGGGTGGGCCAAGCGGTCCTTATCTGCCGTCAAAATCTATGTTTTTATGTTTTTATGTAAGAGCAGGGGGCCCAAAATAGAGCCTTGTGGTACCCCCAAAGAGATTGACAGAGCAGGAGAAGTGGCAGAGCCTATACACACTGACTGATAGTGGTCAGATAGGTAGCTCTGAAACCAAGTAGCAGTCTCAGGGGAACAGCCGATTGATTGCAGTTTGGACAGAAGGATAGGATGGTTAACCATATCGAAGGCTTTAGAAAGATCCACAAAAAAATGCACCAGTAGCACACTCCTGGTCCATATTAGAGAGGATGTGGTCAGTGAAAAGGTCCAAGGCAGTAGTAGTACTGTGGTGCTTGTGGAAGCCATGCTGCTGGCTGCATAAGATGTATTTAGTGAGATATTCAGATAGCTGGTGATGCACTACCTTTTCGAGTAGCTTGCTACAGTGGGGGAGAACAGCTATAGGCCGGTAGTTTGTCAAATGACAGGGGGTCACCGGCTTTGGAGACAGGTACCACTTTAGCTGATTTCCAGAGGGAATTCATAGTGGAGGTGAACAGTGCAAGATTGAAAATGAAGGTAAGAGGAAGACAGGGGAGAGGCCATCTGTGCCAGAGCTACCCTGGTTAGGTAGACCCCTTTAACAGTTTGAAGGGATAGCTAGGTGATATGGTCTTGAAGTAGAACAAGGGGTGAGGGGTGGTGTTTGGAGATGGGGTAGAGGAGGGGTTGGGGGAAGCGGGAAAGTGGGAGGCATCTGACTGGAGGAATGACCAGGAGGAATGACCAGGAGAAAGCTTACTGAAGAAAGCAGACAGATCAGAGAATTTGTGGTTTAAAGCCGAGGCCACCTCAGCAGAGTCAGTAAGAGTACCAGTAGGTGAGTTTAGGTGGATATTAGGGCTTTTAATAGAAGGAGAGAGAAGGGAGCTGATAGAGTCCCAACATTTCTTGGGGTTGCCGAGGTTCAATCTCTGCAGGTTAGTAAGGTACCTCCGCATTAGTGCTCGGTTCAAATGCTTACATCTGTTATGAAAGTGCCGGTATTCTTTCCACAGGATAGAAGTTGGAGTCAGTTTATGGGTGGACCACTTATGGTCCCGATCCCTCATGAGAGAGAACAGTTCTCTGATAATCCAACGAGTACAACCCCCACGAATATTAGTGAAGTGGGTAGCAGCTAATGTTACGTCAGAGAGGGCATACAGGCCTTGCCAGTTTGTGGCACTAATATCCTCTAGAAGGAGCAGGGGTGTCAGCAGGCATATGCACTGTACTCAGCAGAGTACAGTTAAAAAAATCAGGCAGGGGCAACAAAAAGAGGAAAGCAAGGGCATTGTGAGTCACATTGTGTCTGTGTCACGCTGAGCCCTTTTGTCTTTGTTGTTTGCTATGGGACACTGTTGCTACCAGCTAAATACACAAACAAGAACAATTTACAGGCAGGCAGAAAAACAAAGGAAGGGGGATTACAGGAAGAAACAGATTACTTGAACTCAGACATGGCAAACGGAAGGGGGGGGAGGCCTACTGTTGGTGTGGTGTGGCAGTGCATATTTTGGGTTATGTTTACATAAGGGGGTGCAGCAGTGCATCAGCTTTGAGTACAAGTTTAAAATTCCTGGCTACACCCCTGAGAAGGAGTGAGGTGTCAGGTAGGGTAAAGTTGTGGAATGACAGCTATTTGGGGAGGTGGGAAGCCTTGGAGGACGAGATAGCATAGGTAGGGGAGTGATCACTCAAGGAGTTGGATAGTATGGCTGCTTGAGTAATCCAGTTCACTGTTGGTGATTACCCAATCAATTAGGGAGTGAGTGGATGTGTGAGAGTTTATCCTGGTAAGGATGGTGATGATTTACAGCAGGTTGTGTTAGCTTAGTCAGTCTCTTGGGCACCCAGCCGGTTGAGGTTAAAGTCACCTAGAAGGATGGTTTCCCGGGGGGAAGAGATCCTAGCTTGGTAAGCAGGGACTGGAGGCCAGCAACACCCCTGGTAGGTGGGTTATAGCGGCATCCCAGGTATAGTTTCATGGATGCACCTAATGTAACTTCAGCAATATTCCAGTCACTGGGGGTTTCACTATTAGCCCAGAGGGTGGAAGAGACAGAGAGAGGTTCCCTGACAAGAATAGCAATGCCATCGCCCTTCTCATTGCCAGGTCGGTCTTTGCATAATGGAGTGTAACCAGCAGGGCGGTACAAGGCATCCATATGTTGCGGCTTCAGCAAGGTCTCTGTAAGGCAGCATATATGGGAATTGTACAGGGAAACCCATGCTTCGAGGTCAGTGAGTTTTGCAGGGAGGCTGGAGATGTTCATGTGTGCGATTTTTAAACCAGGAGCATTTTCCCAGATGCTACAAGTAGAGGTGAAAGGGGTGTTTGCAGGGCCTGGGTTAGTTTTAACATCCCCACCCAGGAGTAGCAAGGAAAAGAGGAGGTGGTGTGGGCATACTATTCTCATAGCCAGAGGGTAGAAGGAAAGAGAGTGCAGGAAGAGGCCGAGCAGGCACCATTCAAAGTTGAGGAGAAAAGCAAATGGGAGGGGGCCGAGTATATAATCACTACCATGTTTGTCTTCATTCCTGTGTATACTGAACATTTTTCTATTTTCTCTCTAATTCTTTTGTACCCTTTTGCACTGCTACATGCTTTGTATTTTGCATTATTCATTGTACGTTACACTGTCCAGATCCACCTCGCAAATGAGTTCTACTCAATGGTGCTTCACCTGGTAAAATAAAGGCTGATTGATTGATTGATTGATTGATTGATTAAGGTATCAGCCCAAGTCAAGCAAGAAGGGAGAGGATTAAGGGGGTAGGCTGTTTCAGTGAAGTGAGTGATGGAGGCTTGGTCCACAGATAAAATGGTGGCACAGAGGTCTACTGACAGTAGGGTGCCTAGGAGAGAGAGAGAGTCACAAGGGCCAGGAACAGGGATTTTACTTTTAAAATGAATAGATGCTTGGGTATACAGTTGAGCAGGTTACCGACCAACTGAAAGCTGGTAGAAAAACTTAATGGGAGGAAGTGTGTATGGGGAAGTATGCCTTTAATAAAGAAGGCTCTGAGAGGAAGCAGAGAATAGGGAGGAGACTTTGGAAACTCTATTTAAAGAGTGCCAGGGTGGAGGTGGGTGGGCGGGAGAAATTATCAAGTAGGGAAAGGCAGAAGAGGCAATGAGCAGTGCCAAGAAGCTGGGAAAATATCAGTTCTGGGAGCGCAGCCAATGGGGAGCGCAAGTTGGAGCAGCCAGCCAATATCCAGTAGGAAACAGCAGCAGATTGTCCAGTTGGGCAGCACCATGGTCCAGAGGCAAACAGCCAAAGCATACCTGAAGCAGCAGTCCTGGAAGTGGCTGGAGAAAGCCACGGCCCCCACTGGTGGAAGGCAAAGGTCCAGTGGAGACCGGGGGGGGTGGCAGGTTTGTGCCATGGCCCCCAAGGAGCAGTCTGAGGCACCCAGTCAGGAGCGTGAGATCACCAGGTCAGCCTAAGAGGGGGAGAGATAAGAGATCAAAAGTTAAATAGAGGTCGGAGAGAAAGGCAACAAATGATGGGTGGGGCAGATGGGGCTAGAGACAGGAATCACTGCAGGGGCATAGCAGCAAGGGAAGACTAATTGATGGGAGGACCCAGGAAGTTGGTCTGGGGGGGCAGCAGTAGGAAAGTTCAGCAGGAGAGAAAGTAGGCAAAAATTAATGGCTCGAAAGTGGGTGCGAGCGGGAGTTACAAGGCTCAGAGAGGGACTTTCTAAATTAGAGGTAGAGGGAGGGACAAAGAATGAAAGAAAAGAGAAAGAAAAGGAAAATTGCCCCAAGTACTAAGATGCCTAGGGTGCTGAAACCAGTGGGAGCATAGCTAACATAGCACAAATAGCAATTTAAAACAACAGCATTCACAAGTATAAGCATTAACTCAGGCTAGGTGTAAATACAGTCTACTTGTAAATCAGCTAACAGGTTACAGCAAATTGCAGGTTAAGCAGATTCTACTGAAAATTTCAAGTAGGGAAAAGCAGCAGGCAGTGAGCAGTGCCGAGAAGCAGGGAAAAGGTGCACAAGCTTCTGTTCTGGGAGCGCAGTCAATGGAGAGCACAGGCTGGAGCAGTCATCCAATAGCCAGCAAGCAACAGCCACAGACTGTCCAATTGGGCAGCACCGTGGTCCAGAGGCAAGCAGCTGAAGTTTTCAGCCGGGGCCAAGCAGGGTACCTGAAGCAGCAGTCCTGGAGGTGGCTGGAGAAAGCTATGGCCCTCACTGGTGGAAGGTAGAGGTCCAGTGGAGAGCAGGGGGGTGGCCAGTTTGTGCCGTGGCCCTGAGGAGCAGTCTGAGGTGCCCATCAGGGGTGGGAGATCGCCAGGTCAGCTTGAAGCAGCAACCCTGGAGGTGGCTGGAGAAAGCTGTGGCCCCCGCTGGTGGAAGGTGGAGGTCCGGTGGAGAGCGGGGGCAGATGGTTTGTGCTGTGGTCCCTGAAGAGCAGTCTGAGGTGCCCAACCAGGTGTGGGAAATTGCCAAGTCAGCCTGAAGCAGTGATCCTGGAGGCAGCTGAAGAAAGCCATGACCCCAGCTGGTGGAAGGCGGAGGTCCGGTGGAGAGCGGGGGCGGCCAGTTTGTGCTGCGGCCCCTGAGGAGTAGTCTGAGGTGCCCAGTCAGGTGCGGGGGATTGTCAGATCAGCCTGAAGCAGCAATCCTGGAGGTGGCTGGAGAGAGCCATGGCCCCTACTGGTGGAAGGTAGAGTTCTGGTGGAGAGTGAGGGGCAGCTGGTTTGTGCCACGGCCCACGAGGAACAGTCCGAGGTGCCCAGTCGGGGGCAGGAGATTGCCAGGTCAGCCTGAAGTAGCAGTCCTGGAGGTGGCTGGAGAAAGCCACAGCCCAAACTGTTGGAAGGCGGACATCCAGTGGAGAGCAGGGGCGGCCAGTTTGTGCTGCAGCCCCAAGGACCAATCCGAGGCACCCAGTCAGGGGCAGGAGATTGCCAGATCAGCCTAAGTCAGCCTAATAGGCATTCATTGATGGACTGGTTGGCTTGTATTCTTTCCTCTTTATTTGCATTGCACGTCCTATAACCTTGCCCAGCAAACACCTTGCACTGGATAAGGGAACAGGTTAGCCTGAGCTGTTTGTTCAATTCTTACTGCTTATCATGCTTTTGTGTACTATCTGCTTACCATGCTGCACATTGTCTGTTGCTCCCTGCATTACCAATATTCTGTCTGCTCTGTTGCTAAAGGAAACTAGCCAACTATGCCCATCAATTACGGCTCAGAGCTCGCTCTCAGCTGACTGGCTCGGGACTTGTCCTGCAGCAACTGTTTCACTCTGCACCCTGAAGTCCACATCTTGAGTGTGTGTGAAACTCGTTGTGGGGTCCTTCTCATCTGGCCAATAGTGGGAATGTTCTCACTCTGAGCAGAGTTTTAGCCATTTACGTGTATTGGTGGCATCTTCTGATGTAGAAATTAAGACTCAGCTAAGAGGAGTGGGGCCCTGAGCTTAAAAAGGGGGTCCTTTAGCTAGTTGACTGCTTCAGCAGTGCCTTCTAGCTGTTCTCCCTATGATTACTTCTGGTTCACCTGGTTTGTTTTTTAAATCAGTAGACCGAGTGCCTTAGCAGTCATTGCTCTCCCCCTTCCGCCTTGTAGGAGCTTGTTGTAGAGAACCCTCGCAGCCCCTCACAGTGTTCCCGTTTGTGGGATAGTGTGAGAGCCTTCCTCCAAATTGCAACATTTTCCACCCCCCCTTGAATTGGATTTCAGATTGCAGCAGTTGAGTTGTCACTAAGTAAAATACCCCAAGCCTGGAAGGAAGGCAACCTAGGCCTTGGATCCCTAGAGATTTCCTCCTCAAAGGGTTTTTTTCTCTCCTCCAAACCGAAGGTCATAATGCGTAGTTTTCAGTAGAATTCCCTAGTTCACTTAGGTAGGTTCTGCTGTTGGATGGAGATGGATGGTGACTCTACTTGCCATTCCCTCTCTTCTTAGGAAGCCCCCTGCTGTCATAGAAACACAGAAACATAGAAATGTAGAGTTTGACGGCAGATAGGTTCTGCTTGGCCTACCCAGTCTGCCCATTTCCCTACCTATTGGAAAAGCTGCAGATCCTAGTTAACCAACAGCCTACTTCTTCCTAACCCCCACCAGAATTGCCTTATGTCTTTCCCATGCATTCTTGAATTCCCCCATTGTTTTTGACTCCACGATCTCCTCAGCAAGGCCGTTCCATGCGTCCACCACCCTCTCCGTGAAAACATACTTCCTCACATCACCCCTGAGCCACCCCTCCATCTTCAAATTGTGCCCCCTTGTTGTTGCACATTCCTTTTTTTGAAAGTTTCTACCTTCTTGGACTTTGTTGATTCCCCTGAGTTACTTGAAAGTTTCTATCATGCCCCCACACCTTTTTCCTCAAAGGTATACAGTACATATTAAGCTCCTTTAGTCTCTCTTTGAATGACTTCTGGTGCAGACCCTGCACCATTTTAGTTGCCCTCCCATGGACTGCCTCCATCCTGTCTATGTCCTTGCAGAGATGGGATCTCCAGAACTGCATGCAGTACTCCAGATGGGGTCTCACCAGCTGTCTGTACAGAGGGATAACAACTTCCTGTTTTCCACTGGTGATGTCTCTCCCTATAAATTCCAGTATCCCCCAGCCCTCCCTACTGCCTTCTCATTCTCAAATTGCTTGCATATCTTTAGGTCATCTGATATGACTACCCCCAGGTCCCTTTCCATTTTTGTTGTTTTTACTACCTCCCCCCCATTGTGTACTCTTCCCCTGGGTTATTGTTTCCCAAGTGCATTACTTTGCACTTCTTTGCATTGAATCTAAGCTGCCATATTTTTGACCATTCCTCCAACCTTGCCAAGTCCCTTCTCATCCTTTCCACCCCCCCCCGTGTATCAACCCTGTTGCAGATCTTTGTGTCGCTGCAAAGAGGCTTACTTTTCCTTCCAGTCCCTCTGCAATGTCACTTATAAAGACATTAAAAGGACCAGTCCCAGTACTGAACCCTGCGGTACCCCACTAGTAACCCCCCCTTTCTTCGCAGTGGACTCTGTTTACTATTACCCTCTGTGTCCTGTTGTCCAGCCAATTTTTTACCCAGGCTACCACCCTGGGACCCACTCCCAGGCTGGCTTACTTGGTTATTAATCGTTTGTGTGGGACTATGTCAAATGCCTTGCAAAAGTCTAGGAAGGCCATATCCACAGCCCCTCCCTGTTCTACTACTTTGGTCACCCAGTCAAAGAAATCTATTAGATTCATTTGACATGACCTTCCCACTGTAAATCCATGCTGCCTTGGGTCCTGTGTGCCCCGCTGGCCTCTAGGTACTCAACAATTCTTTCTTTCAGGAGTGATTCCGTCATTTTCCCTACCACTGAGGTCAAACTAACACATCAGTAGTTTCCTTCCTCTGCTTTACTCCCACGTTTGTGAAGGGGAATCACATCTTCCCTTCTCCAGTCCTCACTATCCCTCCCTTGGTCTTTCTTCACTCCCTAATGTACCTATAAAAGGTTTTATCCCCTTCTTAATCGAGCTTTTCGTCAGTTTGGTCCTTTGCTATTCTGACTGCCTTCCCCGCTTCCTTCTGCTTTAACTGGTACAGTTCTCTGTCCTTCTCCTTCTGTGTTTCTTTATACTTCCTGAATGCTATCTTTTTCTCCCTAACCTTCCCCGCCACCTCTTTTGAGAACCATAGTGTTTTTTTCCTTTGTTTTGATTAGTTTATTTGCTTCACACAAAGACTTGTTGCCTCTGTGATGGCAGTTTTGATGTTTCCCCATTGTTCCTCACACCTCCTTCTTGCCTGTTTGCTAGTGCTTTTCTGAGGCACTCTCCCATTTTGCCAAAGTCAGCTCTACTAAAGTCCAGTGCCCAACCTTTTATATGGCTTGACTGTATAGCTGTGTTTATCGTGAACAACCCTGTTTGGTGGTTACTTGTTCCCAGATGGCTACCGACTTCTAAATCTGAGATCCTTTTTCTGTCCCCATTTGAGAGTACCAGGTCTAAGATTGCTCCCTCATGAGTGGGTTCCAACACTAGCTGTCTGAGGCATGCCCCCTGTAGGGCACCAGTAATGACCCTGCTCTTGGATGTGGCAGCAGCAAAGGTGTGCCAGTTAACATCTGGCATATTCAGGTCCCCCATCAACAATACCTCCCCTTTTTCAGCCATCCTAAGGATGTCTTCTATCATTTTCTTGTCCATTTTCTCACCTTGAGATGGGGGTCTGTATACAACCCCCGTACAGATTGTGGTGCCGTTTCTCATCTCCAGGGTGACCCACAGTGCCTCCCATCCTCCATCTTTAGCCTTTAGTTCCATTGCTTTGATCCCTTCCCTTATGTAGAGAGCTACTCCTCCTCCTCCTCTTCTACCCTCCCTGTCCCTCCTGTAGATTGTGTAGCCTTGTATGTTGACATCCCAGTCATGGTTCTCTGTGTACCATGTTTCTCTGACTGCCACAATATCCAGGCATCCCTCTTCCATCAAGGCCACTAGTTCAGGGGGCTTGTTACCTTGACTATGGCCGTTGATACTCATTGTCCTCCATTTTTTGATGGCCTTACCCCTTTTAGTCCCATCCCTGTCCCTACTGCCTTTTTCTCCATTTTTTCCTGCCCTTTTCCCTATTGACTTCTCTATTTTGGTGTTTACCTCGCTAACTACTCTGTTTTGTGGTGGGGGGCTGGGAGTTTCCTGTTGCTTTTCAGTGCCTGACCCCCTTGGCTAGTTTAAATGCTTGCCAATGAAGGATTTAAACCTATCACCTAGGATTCTGGTTCCCCTTCTTGACAAATGCAGACCATCACGCCAGTATAGGCCTGCATCCCTCCAGGTGGACTCCCCATCCCCAATGAAGCCAAAACCCTGAACTCTGCACCAGCTTTTCAGCCATTGATCGAATCCCATGGTGCAGATCAACCTAGCCTCACCCATGCCATAGACAGGCAGTACCTCCTAGAAGGTTATCATGCGTGCTACTTGTCTAAGACTCCTCCTCAACTCCACAAACTACCCCTGCACTGCTCTGATCCCATTCCCAGCCAGGTCATTTGTCCCTAGGTGGACAATGACATCCAGTTGGTATACCATGTACAGGGTGACTGTGATTGAGTGCTTACAAAAAAGGGTGACTCAGTCATGGCGTTTGCGTACAGGGCTATCTGGCAGGGTAGCAAGTGGATACTGGGGTGGGCGAGGTAGGGTGAATGGATGTATGAGTGTATACACTCACACGGAGGGGGAGGAAGGGGAGGGAATGTATGTGTGAAGGGGGTGTGGTGGGTAGCTGCCAAGCTGAACTGTTAGTGTGGTGGGGTGGGTGGTCACTTGGGAGGTGCACGGTGCACGGTTTGGGTCCGGCATGGCATGTTTTATTTTTTTTGCCAGCAGGCGGCTTTGTAATTTTTGATGTTTTTCACACACCCCTGACATGCATCCCCCTGGAGTTGAGAATCCATTAGTGGGGAGGGTGGGGGGCGCAGCCCCCCCGCATGAACAAAAACACCAGTAGGTCTCGGGCACCCTCTTCATCCTCACTGGGAGTGTGCATTGCCAAAATTAATTTTCGACAATGTACCGTAACAGCGATCGCTATTCCGCAATCACACTTATGACATGGACCCCGTCCAGCTCCCTCCCCCATGCTGCTGCTCCCATGATCGTGAGGATTCACTCCCTGTCCCTCCAAGCCATGGCACTGTTCCTTCTGGGCATACCGTGGTGCACTGCCCCAGAGAGGAACATAGGGGTTTTGGGGTAGCAATCTGATTTAGATCCGACTTGGGCTTCACTGTGCACCCAGTGAGAACCCCAGGTTCTTTTGAATGTGTGGCTATCCATGGGGGTCCTGGCACAGGCTGCAGAATTCTCCTGATGTACTGTCTCCCCTGGGGTGGTGGGAGATTTCCTGTAGGAGGTTGCCGAATTCGTCATCGGTGAAACATTGGAAGTCACCAGATGTATTGTCATGGGGGATTTCAATGTTTGGGCTGACGGCGAATCTTCTTGGCTTGGTCCTAACCTCCTCCAGATCATGTCATCTCTGGGCCTGTCACAAGCAGTTTCTGCCACGACCCACCAGGGCGAGCACACTTTGGACCTGGTGTTCTCACTGTGGCTTGAGACAAATGATTTCAAGCTTGATCGTGTGGCATGGTCTGATCACTGCACGGTGCAGTTCTTGTTTGGGGCACCCACTGGATGCCCTCCCCTTACAGAGATGATGAGTTGCCATCCTTTGTGGGGATTGGCCCAGAGGGATTTTTGGTGGCAGCCAATCTATCTAGTGTGGGTAATTCATGCGTCGGAGGCATTGGCACCATAGTAGGTTCCTATAATAGGGTGCTATTTGACACCATTGACTCCTTCGCACCTGTTTGTGTATGATCCAAATCTTCCTACCTGAGGTCCCCATGGTTTGATGGGGACCTCAGGTAGTTGAAGAGAAAGGGTCAGAGGTTGGAGCACTGCTGGAGGATGTCCGGCCTGGAGGAGGACAAACTGGCCCTGCATGTGCATTGTAATGCATACCAGGGGGCAATCAATCATAAGAAGGCAGAGTTCATGGAGACTGCTGCTGGGAAGAACTGACCAGCTGTACTTTTTCAGACTGTGGACAGGCTACTTCATCTGGCCTGTCTACAGTCGAAGAAGGTTTTTTTCTAACACTGAATGCAAAGAGTTTGCTCGGTTCTTCTCGGACAGGGTGCCCGGTATCTGGCAGGGAATTCCTCCAGTCAGCCAGTCCAGAGCTGGCAGTGGTTGCCCGAAGTGTCCTGAGTGTGCTCCACCTGGTTGGGGGGAGTTTAGACTAGTGGAGGTACATGAGGTCATTAGGGTGGCAACCGATCTGAAGCACACCTTTTGTGAACTGGACCCAGTGCTGATGCATTTGTTGATGAGATGCATCTACACCGTTGGTCCGGTGTTTGCCCTGATTATCCAGTGTTCCTTGTCAGAGGGGGTTCTTTCCCGATGCCTTGAAGGAGGCATTGGTGAGACCACTCCTTAAGAAACCATCTTTGGACACGGAGGTCAGTACAAATTACCGTCCTATCTCCAACCTTCCTTTTTTGGCCAAGATTGTGGCGAAGGTAGTGGCACTTCAGTTGAAGGACCACCTTGTGACCCATGAGTTATATGAACCTTTCCAGTCAGGGTTTCAGGTGAGGCATAGCACAGAAACCACGTTTGTTCAGGTGCAGAATGATGTCCTCAGGGCTAGAGATCGAGGAGAAAAGACAGTTCTTGTTCTCCTTGATTTCTCTTCAGCATTTGACACTGTGGACCATTGTGTGTTGCTTGACCACCTTAGGAACTCTGCGGACTCACTGGTACTGTCATCTGCTGGTTTGAGTTGTTCTTAACCAACAGGAGGCAATGGGTTGTGATGGGGAATTTCTCCTCCACCCTTAGCCCCCTATCTTGCAGAGTACCTCAGGGGTCGGTGTTAGCCCCAATGTTGTTCACAGTGTATATGCTACCCCTGGGAGGGATCATTAGGAGGTATGGCTTGGGTTTTCATTGCTATGCTGATGATACCCAGCTATACTTATCCTTTGCCCCAGGAACATCCAATGTGGCAGGTGTGCCAAACAGCTGTCTTGCCGAGATCAATGACTGGATGGCCTCTAGCTGGTTGCGACTGAACCCTGATAAGACAGAGGTATTGGTGGTGGAGTCAAACAAAGTGCAGAATAGGATGGCCTCTGGTGCAAAGACGGGACTTGTTCTGGGATCTGTCCCATTGAAGGCCTCCTCCAAGGTGCAAAATCTTGGTATCATTCTGGACAGGGGTTTGTCGATGGAAGCACAGGTGTTTTCCACTGTCCACTCCTATTTTTTCCATCTTAGAAATATTGTCAGAATAAAGCCCCTTGTGCCGCCTCTGGACCTCCCCACTTTGATCCATGCCTTGGTGTCATCAAGGCTTGACTACTGTAATGCGCTGTACTTTGGGGTCATGGGAGGATCTCTCTGCAAGCTGCAGCTGGTGCAGAATGCAGCTGCTTGGCTACTTACTGGGCAGCCTAAATATTCCCATATTACACCGGTACTGCATGATCTGCACAGGCTGCCGGTCAGGTGGAGGATCCTTTTTAAGGTGGGTCTTCTCACCTGTAAGGCCCTACATGGCCAGGGCCCTGGTTACCTGTCAGACCTTCTTGCACCGGCTTTCTCGGTCTGCCCCCTCTGCTCCTCCTGTGGGGCCCTCCTGGCGATTCCCAGGATGAGGTTAAAAATGGCTGGTGACAGGGCTTTTAGTGTCACCGCCTCCGTCCTGTGGAATTTGCTACTCCTCGGGGTAAAGGGGGCCCCAACTTTGGAGGGATTCAAGGCCCACCTTAAGTCCCTCCTATTTGCCCAGGCTTTTCCCAACTTAGCTTTTAGTATCTTGGTTTAGATATAGTTCCTGGCACCCCTCTTTTTATCTTATTTCTGTGATAAATGTTATTCTTATTTATGGATTTTACTGCTAAAAATGTTTTTTATGTTTATTTGTTTATCTTATTTGTACGGCGCCCAGAGCCTCTGGGTTGAGCATCTTTTAAATAAAGATTGCCTTGCCTTGACTTACCTCCCTCTCCCCTCCCTCCACCAGTTCTACCCCCCCTAACAATTGAGTTCCCCACCAGGAGTTATTTCCTTCCCCTGTGGTGTCCTGTGACACCCTCCTGTGGGTCTCCTTTTTGGAGGTTCCCTGCATCCTCCTTGGTCTCCACTGCGGGTGCCTCTATAGTGGAACCACATTCTGCCAGAATGGCATAGGAATTGTGAAGAGCTACAACTGGAGGGATGCACCTCTGTTCCACCACCCTCACCCTCCCTGAGCCCACCATGGTCCAACCAGTCCTCTTTCTTTGTAACCTCTGAGGCAGTGGCGGCGGCCATGGTGGTCCCTAGGTGGGGTCCCCAAATCCTGGCCAACTCAGCCTGGACATGGGCAACCTCCTCCCTCAGCCCAGAGAGGTGCCTGCAGATGGGACAACACCACATCCTCCAGAATGTCTTCCGGAAGTCTGCCGCTCCACAGCCACTGCACTCACCACTCCCATCATGTCTTATGAATGAATGAATACTTTATTTCTAAAAAGCTCCTTTCCAAAACCAAGGCACTTTTACAAAAAATCAATACATAAAACTTAAATTCCTAAAAACAATCCATAAATATATTTTAAAAATCCGGATATGCTAGGTTAAACAAATACGTCTTCAAAGCTGATTTAAAGCTTTGGACAGTCAGGCATTCTCTCACCCAATGAGGTAGAGAATTCCACAGGGTTGGAGCCATAAAACTGAATGATCTTGCCCCTGATGTCTTTAAGCGAACCCTGGGAATCTCTAGCAATCCCTCATCGGTGGATTGAAGCTGACGGGAAGGACAGTAAGGGCGAAGAAGATCTTGCAGGTAACTAGATCCCTGATCGTGTAGGGCCTTATAGGTCAGCAGACCGACCTTGAAGGTGATTCGCCATTGAATTGGCAGCCAGTGCAGTCCACGGAGGACAGGTGTTATATGACTGGCTCTTGACGTACCAGTCAAAAGCCTGGCTGCCGCATTCTGCACCAGCTGCAAATGGCGAAAATCCACCCCCAGTAGCCCTAGGTACAGGGCGTTGCAGTAGTCCAAGCGGAAGGTAACGAAGGCGTGGACCAATGTTGGAAGGTCATCATGGGAACCAGATGCTTCACTCGGGCTATAGTCCTCAGATGGTAGAATGAGGTCTTGACAACAGCTGTCACCTGATGTTTGAGGGTCAGACAATCATCAAATATAACGCCCAAGTTCTGCACCCGGTCTGAGGTCGTCATCTGGGTCCCCCCAAGCCAAAGACCTGAGGGTGACCCAGTCAACGAACCTACCCCTCGATGTCCTGGGTCCACAACCAACACCTCAGTATTTTTAGGGTTTAACCGCAACCAGCTCACAGTCATCCAGTCCTGAATTTCGGTAAGACAGTTATATGTGGCCCCTCGACTGTTGTTTTGTATGCTTACTCTTTTCTCTCTCTGTTTACTTTTTTGTTTGTTTTTTCTTCCTGCTTTCCTACTGCCTCTGCACCATTACAGCTCCTGCTCTTTCTGTTCTGGGACAGGAAGTTCCTGTATTCCTCAGTAGTCTCCTTTCTTGCTCAGAGACAGACCTCCAGCATCTAGGGGGTGAAGGAGAGCTATTCTTTTCCTTCTAGGATGGTGAGTCTTTTGTACCTCTGTGATCACTCCCTTCCTGCTCACAAACAGGAAGTTCCCATTGTCAGTCAATCCAGTGCATATAAAAGTGGAACTGGCTAAGGGTGGGTGGGGCAGGCGGGAGGGACGGCTATATAGTCCTAGTAGTAGAGTTCTAGCAGCTGCCTCCTTCCTTCTGCTGCTCTCTGCCAAAAGCTAACTAGGGAAGTCTTAAATGCAGACATCTGGCTTTCTGCTGCCTAAGCCACACGCCCTCATTTACAGCTATCCTCTTCACCTAGCTAACTGCACAGATAACAGTTCCCTTCCCCCAGCTCAGATAAGCACACTAATGCTTGTTTTTTTTGTTTTGTTTTTTTACCCTAATTGAAGGTCCCAATAGTATAGTAGTAGAGCACTAGCAGCTGCCTCTTTCCTCTTGCTGCCCTCTGCCAAACGTTAACTTCATCAGTGCAATCCATTTCACTTGTGCTTTTCTGATAACCTGTGCATCTCATTTATGTTTTATTAAGCTGTCTGTTGCTGTCAGTCTGCTTCTCTACCTCATAGTCAATGATCACTGCTAATGTTCTTTTTGGGGGGTTCTTCCTAGGTACCTTTAGCCAAGGGAACCTTCCCGCAGCACCTCTAGGAGTGGAACCCTCTTCAAGGGCTCCTTGCCTTTGGTACCCCTACAGGGTGGTAATTCCTCATTGAATAGAGAGTGCGAATGGCCAAAACATGGTAACACAGTTGCTCAAGCATAACACTATACTGGTTGCGTACGCCATTGAAATAATGAACTGAGGTTTTCTTCTTCACATTTATTGATGTATAATGGCAAAAAATTACCACACCATTTCTGATTGTTTTACTCGGGCTCTGGTTCATTGCTCAGCATCTATCTTAACTGTCTTTGCTACTAAATTCAAGCTGCAGAGCTCTCTGTCATTGCTAGAGGTAGGAGAAAACATTCCCAAATCATAAACAGGGGCATCACTGAGAAAACATTCTCAGATCATAAACAGGGCCATCATTTAGGAGTAGCCAGGGGTTGCAGTTCAGAGATCCCTATAATTTCTTTGCAACACCCAATGGCCCTTGCAACATATAGAAATCCCTAAAACAAAGTTTCCCCATGATTTGTTCATATTCTGTTTGGTTGATGGGGACATTTACAACCATATGATTCTGCAAAAATTGAGATTTGCAGCCCAATTGATTCTGGTGAAATGACACCACTAATCATGAAACTGGGAACTTGTTGGAGTTTATTTCTTAATGCAGACCTACAATTCATAATTTCTATGAAGCACTCCTCCTGCAGGCTGCAGGAATCAGGGGTTCAGAAATGGAACCTGCTGAAACTATAATTATAAATGAATTGTTCATTCAGATGGGTTGAATGTGCACGTATGATAATGATGACACCCACACTATAAAATACTGATTCACTCAATTACACTTTAATTCAATCTCCCCCTTCTGCTACCCCACCACCCCACCTCTCCTCCTCCCTCCCTCACTGCCCTACCAATCCCACTCCTGCTACCTCCCTCTCCAGCTCATTATCCAGCTCAATTACCTACCTTTTTTTTCACCTTCAATTAGTATTTTTCCTCTTCCTGAATCTTGGACCCTCTGCGTACCACTGCCATGGCACTTCTGCTTCTGCACTTAACCTCTCACATTCTGTTGACAATGCCACTTGGTGACTCCCATCACTGCACTGATGTTGCCTATCCATGTCTTTGTAACTCTTACCCTCTTACTACCTGTCCCCTACTTAACTCTAGGACTCTTAAGACTAGTTTAATTTCAAATATACATAACCAATCTGCCTGTTAGATGTGTGCCTGTAGGTACCCTAATGCCTTTCTATCTCTTCATTGTTGTACCATTTATTTGTTACTTGTAACTTGACGTGGAACTTATGTAAAAAAACATCTGGCTCAAAGGTGTTAATCCGAGAACTTGAATAAACTTGAAACTTAAACTCCAGAGTGGGCATACAGTACAAATATTGACTAGAGTAGAGGAATATAAGGGGAAATATTGATCCTGAAGAATGCACTATTGACTGACAACAGTTACTATATACAGCCCAAAGTTGAAGGCTGATGGCAATGTGACAATTGGAAGTCAATAGTTCATCCTACGATCAGCATTTTTTCCCCCTTATATCCTGAAAACAGCTCCAGAATGAGTGTGCACTGGAACACAGCGCACTACAACCACACAGTCAGAACAACAAAAAGGGTTCAGGCACACGCAAACTTATAAAAGGGACGCACTAAGCATGGTGTATCTGTATGTCCTTAGCCTTTGAAAAAGGATTGTGGTCAGTCCAAAACATGTCAGGCCAGGACACGTCTGTCTATGGAGGAATGAAATATGGAAGTGTGAAAGTAAGGACCGTGTGTTTTTGAAATTTATTGCATCTCTTTTGTGAGTTTGCGTGTGCCTGGACCCTTTTTGTTGTTCTTATATCCTGAAACCAGTCAATATCTATTTTATTAAACCTCACCTTGTTTGAAGTATCCCCCCCCCCCAACATACACGCACAAGGTATATTGTGACACCAGTGAAGAGGAACAGCCCAGAGTAGCACTAGGCAGCAGGCAATTTTATTATTTGCAGTGCAAGAATGTGGTGAAAATTTTGACCTATACTTTTTTATTCTATTTTAGATTGCCCCTTATCTACTGACTTGTATGATACCCTTCTTTCACAGTTTGAGTCTGCTTTAGTACTTTTTGTCAAATCTGAAATAATAAAAGAAGCGCTTTTAATATGGCTTGGACCAGGTTTTCATCAGCATTCTCTGCTATTTTTGTGCATCAATTGTTTAAAATCACTCCTGTTGTAACTAAAATTAACTAGGATGTAGCAGGCAGTGCTCCCTTACCTTATAGAATGGGAATAGTGATGAAAACCTGGTCCAAGCCATAGTAAAAGGAGCGCTCCTTTTATTAATTCAGATGTGAAAAAAAGTACTAAAGTAGATTCAAAATGGAGAAAGAAGGGTATCATACATGTCAGTAGATAAGGAGCAATCTAACATACATTAAAAAAGTATAGGTCATCTGGTCTGGTGATGCTGAGGGTTGAGGTGCTAGACGCCGCACCTCGTGTCATGCCAGCAACCTGGGTTCGGAAGCGAGCCCAGGCCACCCGGTGTCGGCAGAAGAGGGAGAGGATTGAGCATCTGACAACAACTCTCCTCTCCCAGGGTGGGTGGGTATGTCACCCTGCTCCTTGGCTGTCCCCCAGTGGAGGATGTGGAGCAGCGCCAGACCATGGGAGACTAGTAGCATGGCATTGTGATGTGCGAGTGCCTCCACTGGTACACTTTCATGGCTGTGAGGGGGAGGGGACAAGAAAAAGCGTGAAAACGGCTGATGTCCCCACTGGTACAATGGTGGACCCCCTCCCCCCAGATTGCCTGTAATTGGCAAGTAATTAGGGCTTGGGGTCGGGGGGGGGCGACTGCCAAGGCTGAAGAGAGGTGGATATTGTCAGCAGGCTGGGAGGATAAGCAAAATATGGAAAAAAAAAAGTAAAGAAAAAAAAGTATAGGTCAAAATTTTCACTGGATTCATGCACCGCTGATCTAGGAGAAAGCTTTTATTATGTTTTTTTGTGCTGCAGCATAAAGGAAATATCTTGTGGCTACACAAAAGAGTAGAGGCTGCAGAGGTGCATCAGTGTAGCCTCCAATACAGCTCAGACTACAGGAGACTTGACACTGACAGCCCAACAACCAAGAGCAGACTGATAGTGCCTCCATTACTTCTTTACTACACTTTGCATTGAACACACTCCATCACTTGTGGTTTCTTCGGTCAGCCCCTCTCCCATTTCCACTCCACTCACTGAAACACATCAACTACTCACTGTGGCTCCCCCCTTCCAGTGCTCATTACTTCTCTTTCCCTACCCCCAGGCACTTACCTGCCACCCACACAAATACATCATCTGCAACTTCCCCCCCATTCCCCGCTCAGTCATTCATTATGTCTGAAACTGACCATTTACCAATCATAACAATTTCAGTATTGTAACTCATATTATTAATTTGTTAATTTGACCCTCTGCACTATCTGTGCCAAATAACTACAAAGCAAATACAAGCAAGCAAACATTTGGTGTTGACAAATGCTTGTTTTTCTCTGCGGTTTGGTCTGGGATCCCCAAAGGTTTGACAAATTCAGCTTTAGAATGGAATTTTTGGTTATCAGACATCAGGGATTCAGTTAATTTAGTTTTAATGGAAGTCAAATACTTTCATGAGTCAAAATCTGGAAGTCATTCCAATTTTTTGTAAGTCAAAATACTTCCCAGATCCCACAATTTGAAAGCCAATATTCTAGGAATGATCAATTTATGGATGTTAATACAAATATTAGCGGTAAAATACAATTGCTTATAGAAACAAACCATCATTTCTTAACTTTTGTGCCTTTAGTTTTCAAAGTCATCCAATTTAGTTTTTTACATTTGGAAGTCAATGACTTCCTCCCCCTTTATTATGGAAGTTTTTGCCTTATTTTTGGGAGTCAAATACTCCCAAAATGGAGTTAACTGAAGCCCTGTCAGACAGTCTAGTATCTCTACCTACAGTAGCTCATATTCATAACTCAGTCTAATTTCCCTATTCATTGCTAGCAATATGGTCATGTAAATTACAAATGAAATGTGTCTTTTATATGTAATTTGAATGTATCTTTATATTTAGACCATTTGTATTAGAAGCCAGCTTTATTATGTGGGGAATATAATTCCAGACTGTAATGTAAAAATGTATTCCTTATAAATTCAGGAAAAGGATAACCCTTTGAGTGGTTAGACTCATTTTCAGTAGGGTCCAGTACAAGCCGTAAAAATTTAAGTTACATAAAGGTAAAAAGTTACACACAATACATTAGAAAATAGATGTTTACAGAGAATACTCCGTACAGAGAATGCTCTGTAATAGAGATTAATGAAATGGTTGTTATCTTCTTGTTTATATTTACATATATACGATCACCTTTGTACAGTAAATGTTTTTGTAGACTTCTCACTGCATCATTGTAGCACTCTCTACATTTTGGGGGTAATTAATTGACATTAGTGATATCAGTTATAATGTTACCAATGATGTAATCAATCAGGGACTTAAAAAAAGGAGGATACTGAACTGGCAAAAAAGCCCCCTGATGAAGCTCGGGTGAGCAAAGTGCCAGGATGGTCAATTGTATTGAGGGACACCAGGAAGACATTATCCTTTATGTGTTGATCAGCATAAGCACTCTTTTTAAAGCATGATGCAATGAAATTCCTGAAAATGTGACTGACTTAGTATGTGCTTTTTTCTGGCAATCCCCACACAAGTCTGAGAGCTTTGCAACTTGGATTTGGCACAAGTGGAGAAAGCTCTGTCACCAGTAGATGAATAACTGTTGGTGGTGGGGATAAAGCTGAGGGCCATAATAAGTAAAAGATGTAGAATTTGATTTGACTCTAGCCTCTAAAGAGCATGATAACAAGAACATAACATTTACAGGCATAACGTTCCCAATGAACCTCTTTGTTATTTTACACAATTAGGAACATGTGCTGCTGTGTTAGAGTAAAATTGATTAAAAAAAGAGAAAATAAAAAATGGAATACCTTTTATTTGACTGACAGAAACTTGGAGAAGAAACCTGCTAAACTAGACAATGGCAACTTTTTCCTTTAACAGTGCAAGAACCACCTTATACCAAGAGGTCTGTGAATTTCAAACTCTCTGGCATCCACATTCAGCACTGTATTTTCTCAGTGATTATGCTACCGGGCATAAAAATAGATTATGAAATTACTTCCTCCATTTATTTATTTTTATTTAGTTTTTGTTGACCGGGTAAGTGCACTAGACAAATCCTGCCTATTTTCAGGCACGACCCGGGGAAGGGGGATACAGATGAAAGCCAACTGACCTTGAACCAGATTAAGCTGTTGGTGGTATTTTTAGTGAATGAGGGAAATTTGGCCTGGACACCGGGGAAATTCCCCTACTCTGTCAGAGGGGATTCCCTGTCCAAGATGGAGGACGCTCTGTTGCCTGCAGTTGCTGGAGCTGTGGAGACAGGAGACCTGGTCTCGACTCCTGTCTCTGTATCTGAGGAGACCTTGACAACTTTTGAATGATTTACCTGTATCTTCAGTGTTGGAGATGATTTACAGGAGGTACCTGTTGCTCCGACGATGGTTTGTTTAGGCGTGGTTGGTCGATTCTGCCTGAGTGTTCTGGGGGACTGAAAGTGAAGCACACTTCCTTTGACTCGAACCTTAAGTCCGACAATGCGTGTACGCCTGACCGTTTGATGAAGGCGGACCGCTGTCGTGTGTCCGCCGAGCTGGGATTGCAGCAGGATCTACGGTGTGTGCAGCATGAAGGAGTGCCTATGGTTCCTGCGGGCAGTTTTGTTAAGGACTCTGCAGACTTGCCTCGAGTCTCTGGGAAGGAGCATTGCCAGATGTCTTGTGAAGCTGTCTCTGGACATTCCTTCGTGGTGGAGGAACACGTGAGTACTTTTTCAGCGGTGAGCCCGCCCTCTGTATTTCAGGCTGATTTGACTACCTCTCAGACTTCTGTTCAGGAGCACCCTACTGTTGCCCCCGCATGGTCAGTAGATGTGGCGCTTCGGGTGGCTGGATGGGTGCAAGACCCCAAGGCGGGTTCCTGGGTCTCGGGGCCGTCCCCTATATGATCCCCTCGACCTGTGCACGATCTGGTAATGGGTGAGGGAGAACAGATTTCTCAAATTGTGAAAGACCCTTTGGATCTTCCTGCAGAGCTCCATTTGACTCAGAATCCAGTCCTGGACCTTAACAAGGTCCCTGCTACACAGACTCTCCCCGGTTCAGACCCTATGGCTGAAGGGACCTCTGCCACTGTTTGACCTCCCTTTACTCGAACTGGGCCAGCGAGGTCCTTCTCTTCATTGTTTAAATTTCCGGTTCTGGCAGCTAAGCGTCACAATGCCATCTGGCTTTCTTATAGAGGTGGGCTACTGGACCCCCCTGACCGTGTGTATGTGGCCAGAACACTGTTGAAGGATTCATTGAAGTTTTTGGCACACGAAATATATGCCTTGATACATGTCTCAGGGGAACTAACTTTTGACATTAGTTTTCAGACATCTCGTGGTCTTGACCGTTTTTGGTCGAAATATCATGTCTTGTGTAACACTGCCCTTTGGACCCCATTTCAGGCAATACCCCTCTCAAAACTAGCTTTTAGATAGTTACTGTTATGTTCATAATGAGGAGTAGATGTCTCTAATATTGTTTATTGGTTAAACAATGCGTTGTACTTTACAAGGTCAGCCAGAGGCAATCTTAGACTCTGAAAACATATGGACAGGGGTTGGAAATTTAAAGTAATGTTGAATGTTTCTGAATCTGGACCAGTGCACTTACCTAATTCCTTTTTTAGGTCGGGATAGAGGGTTCTGTTTTACCCTGAGTCAACCCAAAGCGTGTTATAGATCACGGGGACCCCTCACATCTGAGCAGTGTGTGCGATAAGATTAAATGTAATAACTGTGGTGAAATGGGTCATGTGGGTATGCATTGTCTGAATGACTGCAGGTGTAATCTTTGTGATGAGATGGGCCACATGTTTCAATCATCATCCCTGGGTGGCACATACTAAGGTAACACATGACGGAGGTGTAGATCAACGTTTTGTAATTACTCAAGCTCAAGCTGCCTTGGCCACCATTGGAAGCCTCTACTAGAGGGTGACTCCCCTCCCTAAAGCTTTGTTTCGGAAGCCTCCTGTAGTACTGTACTTTGTCAGCAAAAGGGCTCCACCCCATGGGAAGGTTCGATCTCAGTATGTACTATGGAGCTAGAGGACGTGGTGCAGGACCAGGCTCTTGTACTATACCTCCCTCGTGAACCTGCCAAAGTAATGTGTCGCGGGTCATTCTGATCTGGTTCCGCGCCATTGCCCCTCCGAGGCCTCGCCTTCTTCTATCACTTTGTCGAATGACTTTAGGGTGCTTCAGTCGATGTCGGACGATGCAGGTGGTGAATCTGACTCTTCCTCTATCACTTCTTCCCTTCCTGATGGTCTTGATGATTCTGAAATTCAATTAAGCACAGGCCTTTCACAAAAACGGAAGGCCAAGGTTAGGCTGAAAGGGACTAAGGTAGCTGGAAAGAGAAAGACTTGATAGTGCTGGTTACCTAATTTTTGTGCTGCTATGTCACAATTTACCTGCCATACTGTCAATGTGAATAGTCTGAAACGTGTGGACAAGAGACGGCTGGTGTTTTCTTTTCTGAGGCTTTTGCCATTTGGGATATTTTTTTTACAGGATACGAGATTCCATACTGTGCAGGAGATCCGACTGGCTCAACGAGATTGACTTATGGGTCCTTCTTTTTGGTCTATAGGCCAAGACCCCTGCTCTGGTCTTGGCATTCTAATTAATATTCGAGTTTAGACTTTTGAAGCTGTTTGATTTGGCCCTGTTGGGCTTTGATTTTGATTTTTTGTTCGGGCAATGCCGTATCAGGTGGTGAATGTCTATGCCCCAACTGAAAACTGAGGGATAGCTCTTTTGATTTAATTGCCTCTTATTTACATTCTTCTTTCGGATTTTATTTTCTGGTGATTTTAACTGTGGCCTTAGTCTTGAGGATAAGAGTTCCTTTGCTACTACAAAAACTGTATTGTGACTCACTTGTGCTGGGGACGCATGAGATTCGTACTGCCGTTTGAGGACTCTTATTTTTCTTTCACGAAACAGCATACTCCCACATTTCAGAAGGGTAGACTGGCCACCGCATTAATTTTGTTTTTGCATCAAGTATATTAGAAGTTACTTCGGCTGTAGTACAGGCGGTAGCCTTTTCTGACCAAAAGCTACTCTCTGTTAGTTTTGGATCTCCTGCCAGTTGTGGTAAAGGGCCGGGTTTCTGGAAATTTAATGTATCCTTGTTACAGGTACCATCATTTCAGCAAACCCTTTTGTCATTTATTCATGCCCGTAAGTCAGTATATCCCATATATGATGATCCAATTCAGTGGTGGATGGATACGAAACGTACTCTAACTGGATTGTTGAAATCCTATAGTCGTACAAAAATCAGGACTGATTATCTTGTACATTTACAGAAGAGAGCTCATTTTCAGTCTTTACTGTCACTAGCATACTTGATGGGGCAGGATCTTGTGCAACAAATACAATTAGTCGGAAGGACATGTTGATTCCAGTCTAAACAGTCGCAACAACTGTACCACCAACATAGCTATGCTGTGAAAGGTACCTGGGAAGTTGTTTGCCGTTTGAATCTAATTATCACCAGATTGCCCATAAATCAATGTCATGTCTTACCAATTTAAATGGAGATCTTTGTACCTCCCATTCGGACTTATGTCAAATTGTTACTGACCATACGACTGCATTGTTTTCTCCTCTACCTACTGTGACAGTGGGCCTGGGACAACTGTACGGTGCCCTTGATGTTTCTTCTCCCTCCTTGCAGAGTGCAGAAATTGCATGTCAACCCTTCACGGAAAGGGAAATTCAGTTAGCTATCTCTTCCTTGCCCCTACGTCGGACCCCTGGTCTGGACGGCCTTCCTACTGCCTTGTATAAATTTCTGGGGGAACACCTCCTTCAGGAATTGACCTCTGTTTGCCTCCCTTCTTGCCTCTGCACATATCCCTTAGGTTTACTAAGGGCACTTTGATTTATGTATATAAGCGGAAGGCGACATTCAGTCCCTTGACAACTGGCGCCCCTCTGCATGTTAAATACGGATTTTAAGATATTGCGAAACTCGCACGCTAGCGTTTGCTCCGGGTTAGCTGAAATAGTTATTCACCCAGCCCAGTCCTGTTCTCTACCAAACAGGAGAATTTCTGATCACTTGATTCTTCTCCGTGAACTATTTTTGCATGGTTTATGGACTCTGTTTCAGGGCTTATTGTTTGATCGACCAAAGGCTGCCTGATTCCGTTAATCATGATTTTTTATGGAGCGTGTTGCATTTCCTGCACATTCCTGATAAGATGATTCGTTGGATTCAGACACTTTATAAAACGGCGAGCTGTTGTTCCTTGATTAATGGTTGGGCAGGCCAGATGATCCTGGTGAAGCGGGGAGTTATACAAGGTTGTCCACTGAGCCCTCTATTATATGTTTTTTTCTGGATGTGTTGCTCCGGCGTCCTAATGCCCACCCCAGATCCGTGCCATCTCATGTTCGGCACTGCAATCGCCGTTTACAGCGATTGCATATGCTACGATGTGTGTTTCTTTGTAGCTGACGCGGCTTCGGCGCTTGTCTCTCTCCAGGAATATTCCTCTTTTGGTGCATTCTCTGGGGCAAGTATAAACTTTGGTAAGAGTATGGGGATACGGTTGGGTTCATCCTCCATCTCTTTAGATAACATTGGTCTTTTACGTGTGATAGAAGGCCCAATCCGTATACTAGGTGTTTATTTTGGGACGAGAGATTCTGATTCCTTTAACTGGGAAGAGAAATTGAAACAGGGCCGAAGCATGGTGACCTCTTGGAACAAGGGACAGCTTGGGAAGAGAAAACGTGTTTTTCTGATTAAAACTTATCTTCTCCCTCTGTTCTTGTATTTAAGTTATGCATTCCCCATCCCAAAACAGTTGGAAACCACGGTCTTCAGCTTATTTTTTCAAGCCCTTTGGGGCAGTTAGTTGAATCAATTAAGAGGAATATTACTTACCTTCTACTTTTGGGCGGTGTCCAGATGATTAATCCGTTGCTTTTCTTTACTAGCATTTTTCTTTCGGTAACCTCGGCCTTTACTGGTTAACACCAGAGAGGGTGGGAAGCGTGGTTTCTGACTCCTGCAGGTATTGGTTTCATATGTGGGAACATAATTCTTTGGGTGTGTTGCGACAACATGGGGATGTCCCGTTGTACGTTAAGCATATGTTTCTCCATTTAAAACAATGGCAAAGTGTAGCCTCAGACTCTTATCACGAATACGCATAAGGCACTGTACAAGGCGCTTTTGTCCTCTGTTTGTCAGGTGCAGCCCTTTTCCAAAATGTCCGGACAGTTACCTACCCGCTTCTAGTCCTGTTGCGATGTTCTAGGATCCGGGCCACATGTGGGACTTCCACTGGTTATCTTGTCACGAGCGGATAAATGTGAAAGCAAACCATAAACATAAACAGTCTCAGGATCGTTTTGCTCTAGACCTCTCTGTATTGCTACCCGAGACTATATCACATTTGTTTTGATTGCTCTTATATTGCAATTGGTGGCCTTACTTGGCCAACTCCTGGGATGTTCCTATATTTTCTACAGTCACATATCAAAATGTTATGTATGGTGTTTTCCTCTCACTGGTCTCGATGGCATAGAGACACTTTGAACCTTGTATTTTGTCATTAAATGGAATATTTGGATGTCAAGATGTATGTTTACTGCTAACAAAAGTTTTGTTCTTATTCAGAACTTGAAGGGAAGATAGTAGCGGACTTAAAGAAAATATACGACCATGAAAGGACTTTGTATTCGGCATCGTCTCTGTTGGCCTTGTGGACAGCCCTTCCATGGATCATGAATACTGACTCAGCTATAACTTGAAGGACATATGCAGTATTTTTTTTTTTTTTTTTTTCCCATTTCCCTTTCCTATTTTTGTTTTCTTTTTCTTTTTGGTTTTCCTGTACATTTCTTATTGATGCATCTTATGTTGGCTTGTTTGTACAATTTTTGTTTTCAATAAAAATGTCCCCTACTCTTTTCGATAAGTGCCATGAGATCTTTAACATCTACCTGAACTACCACCAATCCAGGTAGATGAGACCTCGGTTTAAAGTCTCATCCAAAAGACGGCATCTCAGAAGTGCAGCACCCCTCTCATGCTGCACTACAGTGTCAGCACTGGGATATTAACCCAAGTGCCAGATGTGGGAACTGAACCCACAGCCCTCTGATCTCCCAGTCTCAGAGGCGAGTGTGCTACCTATTGAGCCACTGACACTGCTAAACTATAGTACAAAGAGAACTCTTTCAACAATCATCTAGGGAACCTTAAATATACTAACCCAGGGATACGGAGCATCACTGGAAGGCATAAAAGACAAGACTCACCAGGTGTACCAAAAAACTATCAAAGATTATATGAGGAAAAAGCATAAAAACTTGAAAACCTAAAATACTATTCTGTTCTGAACTCAGAAGAACCAATGCAACTAAACTTCACCAGCCCTGCAACTGCACCACTTGATATGAGCACACGAGGACAATTTATTCAGCCACATACTCACACCAGCAGAGGCATCTGTAATATCAAAAGGTCTATCATTCTGCCCTATGACACAGCTGAACAGGATGCACTATGTGGTAACCTGAAGGATTTTTTTTGATTGGCTATGCTTCTTCCATGATAAAGACACCCCAATCATTACAGCAACACAGAGAGAGAAGAACACATCAGCATGGACACCACCTGCAGGCAGAAATCCTAAACTGGATCTATACATTGGCAGCTTTCACTACAGAGTGAATTCTGAGATCCTAAACAGGAATTCAAAGACTCACTACAACTTAACCACCATTGAAGTGAGGACAATACAGGACTTCAGAGAGAATGAGAATATACAGTAATTGGTGTTGCTCCCTGCCATTTTCTGGTTTGCCAGTTATTTAACTGGTAGAAAACTACCAGTAAGGATGTCCTCAGCTCCCTCCAACCTTGTCGACATAACTGTTGGTGTACCACAAGCATCTATTCTAGGTCCACTTCTTTTCTTTATCTATATAAATAGCCTCACAGCTGTTGCCTCCTGTTGCAGCTCTCTACTGTATGCAGATGACCTTGTCCTCTACCACAGTGCTGCTATTGTCTGTCTCCAATATTCACAAATCTTTCTCTGATTCCTTTGCTCAATTTCAGTTTTGGTTAATGACAAACAAGTTGATCTTAAATGGTAAAAAGATAAAAGCTATGCTCTTTGGCTCAAAACCAAAACTCTGTGCAACCTCCTCCAACCTCTCCCTTACCTGTGTTAATGAGTCCCACCTGGAGGAGATGAGCAGTTTTAAGTATCTGGGAGTCTTACTAAACAACTCCCTTGACTTTTCCCCATATTGCCTCAGTCTGCAAATAAGTGAATGATAAACTAGGCATGGCTTTCAGGGTCAGACACTGCATATCCCCTGCCATAGTTCAGGGGGTTTTCCTTTCTGGACTCACAGTCACTTAAGGTCCTCTGGCTTTTCTAGAAGATGCTGATTCCCCAGTTACCGACTATTCTGCAGGGCTCTGAAAGTCTCTGTATACCCCATCAGCCCTTTCTCTTGCCCCTAATTCTGTCCAAACTACTGGACCTAGCTTGTCCTAGACTGTGCACTTTCCTTCCTATTGCCTGATAATTTAGAAACATAGAAAGTGACAGCAGAAAAAAAAACTAGGGTCCACCAAGTCTGCCCATAAATTACCTGGGACCTAGTGTCAATCCAGGGACCTATCCCTCCATAATATCTTAGCCTTCCCTAACCTTGAACTTGTTATCTGTGCCTTTACTCTGTCCCACCTGTGCTTGAAACCTGCCACAGTCCTAGAGCCCATTACTTCAGCCAGAAGACTGTTCCATAGCTCCACCACCCTTTCCCCCCAAAAAATAGTGTTTCCTCAAATACTTTCTGAAGCTCCCTCCCCACAGTTTCCACTCACACCCTTGTGTCATTGTACTTGGCTCCTATTGAATAGCACTGTGTGGGGCACTCTATTTATGCCTTTCAGGATCCTAAAGGTTTCAGTCATATCCCCCCTCTCCCTCCTGTTCTCCAGTGAGTACATGTTAGCGCTTTCAACCACTTCTCATAGGAGACTACCAGGAGGCCTTATATTATCTTCATTGACCTTCTCTGCATGACCTCTGTCCTGTCCTCATCCTTTCTAAGGGGAGGGTGCCAGAACTGGACACAGTACTCCAGGTGTGGTCTCACCAGGGAAAGACAAAGGGGGAGGATCACATCCTGGCTCTTACTATCTATTCCTCTCCCTAGTTCTGCTTGCTTTGATGTATTTGTTACACTGGCTTGATTGTTTTAGGGTGTCACAAATGACGACTCCTAGGTTCTGCTTTTCTGTAGTAGTACTAAGTTTAACCCCACTTAGCCAGTACTCTGTCCGGGGGTGATCTTTCCCCCAGGTGCATTACTTTGCATTTTGCATTTTGCATTATACTTCAGCTGCCACACATTTGACCATCTTTTTAGCACTTGGAGGTCTTCTTTTAGTTCCCTAACTCCCTCTATACTGTCCACCCTTCCACTTAGCTTAGTGTCATCAGCAAAAAGGTCAAGTTTACCCTGTATTCCCTCATTAATGCCACCAATGAACATGTTGAAAAGGATCAGGCCCAGGACTGATCCCTGAGGTACCCCAGTTGTGACATCCCCCTATGTTGACCTCACCCTGCACAACCCTCTGTTTTCTGCCCCTAAATGAATTTCCCACCTACCTGACCATGTCCTTTGCAACTCCAAGGTCCTCCAACTTCTTTAACACACACCTACATGGCACTGAGTCAAATGCTTTACTGGAATCATACTAAAGGAGGTCCACTGCATTGCCTCTGTCTAGCTTGCTAGTCACCCAATTGAAGAAGATAATAAGGTTGGTCTGGCATGACCTCTTGCCATGAACCCATTCTGTTTATTGTCCTGAAGATCATTTATTTCCAGGTATTCCACAAGGTCCTGCTTGATTAGGGTCTCCATCAATTTTCCCTCAATAGATGTGAGTCTAACTGGCCTGTAAGTTCCTACCTCTTCCCTGTTCCCTCCCTTGTGGAGTAGCACCATGTCAGCCACTCTCCAGTTGCTGGGTACTATTCCTGTCTATAGTGAGGTATTGAACAGATGTGCTAGGGGGTCAGCTAGTTCTTCCACCAAGTCCCTTAGTACTCTGGGACGCATCCTATCTGGGCCTGGAGCTTTATCTGGCTTGAGGGCTGCCAGGTCTTTATGGACCCCATGTTTGGTGAATACCTGGGTTTCCATTCTTTGGATTCCCCTAGTGGCTGCATTGATGCTGATTTCAGTTAGGGGGCTCTCACTCTCCCTGGTGAATACAGAACAGAAGTAGTTACCTAGGACTGCAGCCCATTTCCCTCGATCACCTTACCATCATCTACTAACCTAACAATCCCACTCCTTTTTCCTTTTTTCCCTGATGCAATAGAAGTGTTTTCCCCAGATTTAATCCCCTTTGCAATCCACGGCACCATGGCTGCCTTTGTCTCCCTTACTGTTCTTTTAGCTTTCCAGTTATTCTGAATGTATTCCTCCCACTTCTTCTCCCCCTGGCTCCTTCTAAACCTGTGGAATGCTCCCATTTTGGCCTTGACTACTTCCTTAGCCTTAGCTGAGAACCACATGGGTCTCTTGTATTTCTTCCTTTTAACAACTGATTTAATACAGAGTTTTGTAGCCTCAACGATGGTCTCCTTTATAAATCCCCAGATGTCTTTCATACTTGTTGTATCCCTAGCATTGGCCAATCTGTCCCTCACCAGCATTCTCATCTTATCAAAGTCTGCTCCTTTAAAGTTCAGTATCTCTATCCTTGAGTGTGTTTTTTCATCCCCTAGGGACAACTCAAACCAGATGGAGTTATGATCACTGTTAGCTAGTGGCTCCCCTACTGTTACTGTCCTAATTGCTTCTGACTTTGTCAGAATCACATCCAGGATGGATCCTTGCCTGGTAGGATCCTTCACCAGCCAGGTCAGCAGGCAGTCTTGGAGGGCTTCCAACATAGATTGACTTCTAGAGCTCTTAGCTACTGGAACACCCCAGTCTACATCCTGTAGGTTAAAATCCCCAATTGTGACTGGCCCCCCTCTTCCTGTCACCCTTTTTGTTTCCTCTGTAAGTTACTTATCCTTCACTTTCCCCATGCCAGGTGGTTGATAAACCACCAATGCATACTTGTTTACCAGATGTCGCTGTGAACCATACCCACAGCTACTCAACTTCCTCTGTATCACTCTTGGCACTTCCATTTTCCACAATGTCAGTACCCTCTCTAACAAAGAGGGCCACCCCACACCTACTGTCCTATCTCTTCTGAAAAGCAAGAATCCTGGTATTGTGAGGTCCCAGTTGTTGTTGTCCATTGCTCAGGTTTTCATGATGGCAACAAGGTCCACCCTAGTATCTGCCACTAACACCTGTAAATCACTAATTTTATTGCCCAGGCTCCTGGCATTGAGGCAGACTCCCTTCCAGGAACCACTTGCATGCTTTTGTTGCCAGTTTGAGGTCTTCCCTCCCTCCCCTAGACCCACTCTGTCTTGTACCAATTGAAACATCCTTCTTGTACCCCCCCACCAACCTTTTTTTCCTGCTTAATTTCTGCCTTGGATCTAACCGTATGGTCTGATTCAATGTGTTTGTTTCCATCCCCCATTTGTGGGGTAGAGTCAGCTAGGTTCCCTCCCTTCCATTTGATTACAGTTGTCTTCCTGGCCTCAGAGTTCCCCCTCAGTCAGTTTAAACATCCAATATAGACATCAAACATCTGCTCTAGTGCTCTTACTCTCTCCCTTGTTAGGTGGAGTCCATTGTACCTGAAGAGCTTCCATTCCCAGAAATTGCCCCAGATGCCTACAAAGTGGAAACCTTTTTTTTCACACCATTCCATTAGCCACTTGTTAAATTCGTCTGTAAGTCCCCTCTCATTTGGGAGGGGCCTATGCTTCTTTTAGGGACACCGTTCCAACTTACTGCCCTCAGAGTTTAGGGATTTGTTAGTGCTTTTGGGGGACAATTTCTGCTTGCCGCCATGTGGTGGCAGCAGACAGCCAGGTTTTAGGGATATAAACTAAATCAGCAAATGCTAAGTTAGAACGTCTACACAGAAACAAACAGTGCCTGACAAATTAAGTATTGAAACTAGCTGTGACAAGCTTGGTTCTGTCCGTAATAAACTATGGGCAAGTAGTCTACTGTGCTGCAACTGACTCAGCCCTCAAGTGAATAAAAACAACTCTTAATAAGGCTTGTAGGCTAGTCCTGGGAGATCACCACCTTACTCACACTTGTAAGCTTTATGCCCAATCTGGCTGGCTAAACTTGGACTGCCGAATACAGTACCAAACATGCCTATTAGCAAAGAAATCCACACTAGGCCTCACTCCCCCAGTGAGCAGAATCTCCTCTGTAAGTCCAACAATACCAGGAACACCAGAGGAACAAACAGCCAGCCCCTAAAAGTCTGCTTTAAGTGGACCACCCAAGGCCAGTGTTCCTATAGATACTGAGTGCCCCTCTGGACAAATTCACTCAGTGCTGAAATAAAATCCGAAACTAATCTAGGCCCACTTAAAACTAAGTTTCATGCCCTTCTCACCTCAACCAGCAACTGTGACTGTAGTGCTTAACTAATGCACACCAGACTCTTAAACTGAGTAATCGCATCAGCACTCAGTAGCACACCATTAGTCGCCCAGCCTCTTATACCATCTTTGCAGGATACTCCCTCCTACCTCTTCCCCATCTCTGACTGTCCTGTTCACCGCGGTCCTGCACTCCTGTCAGCCACTCCATAAATTATCAGCTAAAACTGCTACCTTGCCCTTATTCAAGAAGTATCCCAAGATTGCTCACCTTCTGCTATCTTCCCTGCAGGTTACCTCCACCCACCCTGTCCCCTCCTCCAATTGTCCTAGTCCACCCTCAAGGTCATTTACTCCTGGATACCCCCCCCCCACGTCTAATGCAATCATTGACTACAACCTTATCCTCTGTCTCCAGTTCCTACCAAATATGCCCCTGTTATCCTGAAATGTCCACCATGGGTCCACCTCTCTGCTCCTTATCCCTACCCTAGGCCCTCCCATTTCTTGGGGTAAGGACTAATTCTTATCTTCATTTTTTATTTGAAACTTCTTATTTAATGCATTTATGACAAGAACAGTTCCAACATGTTCGCTAGTAATCCCTTCCTCCAGTAACTTCCTTACTTGTTCATCAATTGAATCTTAATCTGTAATTAATTTGTAATCAATCTGCCCTGCCTGTTCCTGATTGTCAAATGTACCCCAACTGTAATTTATTTTGTAACAATCTGCCTGTTTGTTCTTGCTTGTTCACATTGTCCTCTTGTTTTTACACAAAGTCTGTCTGAACTGAAGTGGAATCTTTGTAAATGAGCAGTAAGCTAAAAGGTACTGTAATCCAAGAAATGAATAAAAAAAAAAAAATAAAATAGGCTGGACAGAAAGTCATTTGGGGAGAGGGTGCTGTAGGAGGAGACCGACGAGTACTGCAGGGCAGTGCAGGGTGGAGTCCCCCCTCCCGTTTTAGGCAGGCCGACTTTGACAGCGATGATGCGCCGGGTCCCCCTGTGTGAGCATCCATGGGAGGGGACACAGACTGGCCACTGTGGCCATTATTTGTGGGGCCCCGGGCTCTGGGAGGTGTAAGGGAGAGTAGTGGAGGTACAGGATAGGTAGGCCAAGGGTTCACATTAGGCCCCGGTAAGTTGGTTGTGTCCCTGGAAGGCCAGAACAGAGTGGGGGAACGGGTTGGGGAGAAGCTGTATGCCTCCCTGTTTTAGAGGAAAAAATGAGGACCCTGTGTAATCAAGTAGGAAGCTCTGTTAGGTACTTACCAGTGTCAGTGCAATCGGTGGAGCTTCATTGTCCAGGTAGACGGTTGCTGGCCCTTGGAAAATATCAGGTCTGTTGTTTTATGAGCCGTGTATAAATCTTGCTCTGCCTAAAGAACTGCTGTATTTTTCTGTCTGTAGAAAGTTAGCCCCATGGAGCTGAGATTTGAATTTAAGTCACTCATGAACCCGTGTAGCCCATTTGAATAGTTTTGGGCACAGGAGAAATAAAGTGATTAGATTCTAAAAGAATACGTTGGATTTGATTCCGTTTGTAAACAGGGAATGCATGAACTTTATATCCTCAAGGTTTTAATCTTCTGATGAGTTCTTTTTCCAGTTGTGCTTTATTCTAAATCCTGCATCTCTGGTCCTGGGGTCGGTGGGAGTCCTGTGACAGAAGAATAAAGATATCGAGAGGTCAAGGATCTTCGGTGGAGTTGGGGTGCCCTGTGTGGCCGTAAGTCATGGAGTTTTCCTGCCACCTTGAAGTCATCTCCAGGTAGGCCCTTATTCTTTTGTCTTTCCATGCTTTGATCCTGTGGGATATTTCTGGTGAGATTTCTGTGCTGTGCACCCCCTCCTCAGACCATCGGTATCCCCCTAGACATTTGGGAGGGGACTGGGCCACACATCAATTTCTGGCTGTCTCATTTCTTCCTCTCTCCCTCCCTTCCCCTACCCCACACAGGGAGGACCTCGGAGAAGGCCAGGGATGCTCAGCATGCCACCAATCATTCTGCCAGTTTCTCAAGGCTCTGTTTGGCTGCTTCCACCATCTGGTTTGCCAGCTCATTGGTTCCCAGGTGAACCAGCACTCCCAGGCCTTCATCTGCTCTGTCCACCATCCTGTGAATTTGTTCCACATTCCGTTGAGCTGAGGCACCGGGGAGGCACCTAATTATCACCTCTTCTTGCCTGTCCCCTCCCAATTGTGACTCTACCTCTTTAATCATAGAGTCCCCCACCACTAGGATTTGTTTGATCTTCTTCTTGTTTTTCCTCTTACCAGCATAGGATGCCATTTCACTGTTCTGCCTAGGCCTACTGACTAACTTGAGGTCCTCCCTTGCACAGTTAGCTTCCTGCTCTTCCGCAAGGGGTGCAAAACAGCTTGTGGTCAGAGTGGTGTTAGCATGAGCTGTGTCCTTATGGTCAATCCTTATCTTTTCCCCCCTTCCTCTTCACCACTCTCCATCCCCCTGGGCCAGTGGGCTTCTGTGAGAGTGGGAATGGGGAGGTGCGCTCCAGTTTAACTGATGACGCAGCCTTGATAATTCCACCCATGCTGCCTCTAGCTGAACCTTGAGCTCAGAAAACATTTTTGCAAATGAGGCAATGTTCCAACATCCAGAGCAGCCCCCTGGAGATGAGTGCCCCACACCCATTGCAGTTCATAATCCCCATATTGACTTACCTAGTAAGCAAATAGTACAGTACTTACAAGCTACAGGACTATACAGTGCCTAGCTTGTTGCTGGACTGATTTGTTATCCTTGGATCAATCAGTAGATGAGCAAAGTGGCCGGATGCCTCGATAGGCTGACCCCAATGGGCTTTGTGCTTGGTCCATAATGTGGAGGGCAGCTTGGTAGTCTCTTCCTTTTAAACCTCAGGAAGTGGACCTGTGAGCTGGGCAGTCACCTGAGATCATAGAATCATAGAAGCTTGATGGTAGAAAAGGATCGTACCGGCCCATCTAGTCTGCCCTTTTTTCCCTCACCTCCCCTCCTGCCAGCCCCACCCACCCTCCGATACTCAGCCCCATATGCTTGTCCCATGCCCATGAATTCTTCCACGATTTAGCTCCCACCACTCCATTTGATAGTATGTTCCAGGGCTCCACCACCCTCTCTGTGAAGAAATGCCCTCTCACATTGCCTCTGCATCTTTTTCCTTGCAGTCTGGGGCTCTGCCCTCTAGTTTTGACCCCCTCCTTCCTCTTAAGTAAACACTCTTCTCCCACTTTATTAAGCCCCTTTGCATATTTAAAAGTTTCAATCATATCTCCCCTTTCCCTCCTTGTCTCCAGCATGTACAGATCCAGCTCCTTACACCTCTGCTCGTATGACTCTCCCTGCATACCCTGCACCATCTTGGTTAACCTTCGCTGAACCCTCTCCAATGCATCTATATCCTTGTGGAGATGAGGCCTCCAGAACTGAACCCCATACTCCAGGTGCGGCCTCACCATGGCTTTGCAAAAGGGCATTATTACCTCCCTCTTTCTGCTAGGTTCATAGGTTACGTACGAAGTCGAGGGGCAAGCCCATTTTCACGTCGCCACCCTTAACTTGGGTGGTAATAATATTTAGTATCTCCCATGTAACTAGATTACTTTTAAACAATTCAAAATTTGAACTATCTACCACTTCCTGTGGAAGGGAGTTCCACACAGGAACAATTTGTTGTGTTATATAATTTTTTCTCTTTGTTTTTGCAAGAACTGTCTTAATTTTTATATTATGAGATCTGGTCGAATTTAGAGATTTACTCCATTCTAAACATAGAGTTTCAAATAAAGCCTCATCTCTTGATGCACGGTAAATTATACATAGGTCACCTCTAGTTGAACGATATTCCAGTGAATAAAGATTTAAATTTCTAAGTCTATCTTCGTAGGAAAGCAATTTTAAGTTCCTTATGTTTTTTGTAAATCTTCTTTGAACCTTCTCTTTTGTGATATTATCCTTTATTAAAGTTGGTGTACAAAAGGAGGAGCAATAATCAAATTTAGATCTGATCAGACTGCTATACAACGGAATGAGCACTTCAGCTTCTCTACTTTTTACATTTTTAAGAATACAATTTATTAAGTGGTGGCATTTTTTAGCTGTAAGATTATTGTGATCGGTAAATTTTAAATTGTTACTAATAACAATGCCCAGGTCTTTCTCCGACGAGACCTTAATTAGTGGTATATTATTTATCACATAATGAGACATTGGGTTATTTTTGCCAAAATGCATGAGTTTGCATTTCGATATAATAAGAGTCAATTTGTTTTGACTAGCCCAAATAGATATATTATTTAAGTTTCTCTGAAGATTTTGTACTGATGTAAGATTATTAACAATACAGCCCAATTTTGCATCATCTGCATATTTGTTAAGCCATACACCATCTGATGTTGTCACACTAGAAATTAAAATGTTAAACAAAACCGGGCCCAGCACAGAACCCTGCGGCACTCCACTAGTAACATTACTCCATGAGGAGTTATATCCTCAAATACTAACTTGCTGCTGCCTTCCGGTTAACCAAGATGCAATCCGCTTAATTATATTTTTATGAAACTGTAATTTTTCCAAACAATCAATTAAAACTGTATGTGATATGGTATCGAATGCCTTTTCATAATCCAAAAAAATCACATCCACAGGAAGGCCCATATCCAGTGCCATACTCACTGGTTCAAAAAAATGTATTAAGTTACCTTGACATGATCTACCCGTTATAAATCCATATTGAAATATGTCACTGTAACCATTTTGCATAATATGTATATTAATTTTATGTAAGAGAAGTTTTTCCAATATCTTCCCTGTACTGGAGGTCAAACTAATCGGCCTATACTGTTTAATATTCTGTTTTGAACCATTTTTATGAATTGGAATTACCCGTGCTAGTTTCCATTCATTTGGAACTATACCTTGTAGTATTGATTTATTAAACAGAAATGTTAAAACATCAACTAATTCAGATGCAATAGCTTTCAGAAATACAAACGGGATATTATCTATTCCTACAGAAGTGGAAGTTTTAAAGGACATCAAGGCAGAAAATATTTCTGCAGGCATGAATATAATATCTTGGTTTACATTTAAACTGGGATATTGGTCCAAGTTTTCATTCTTTTTAAATACACTGGAAAACTGTTGATTAAATGCATCAGCCATACCCTGTTCATCAGAGACTAAATTATCATTAATCAAAAGAGGACCAACCCTGGTTTGTGAATTTTTTAGGGAACCAATATAATTAAAGAAACTTTTCTTATTATCTTTTTGATTAACCAAATTATATTCAAACTGTTTTTTAGCCTTTCTAATTATAGATTTTGTTTGATTTGTTTTTAATTTAAACCTTTTCCAATTTATCTCTGATTTATTTTTTTTATATTTATTAAATGCCCTTTTTTCCCTTTTTATTGATCTTTTTATATCATCATTATACCATACTGGGTTTTGTCTATTACTAATATATTTTTTCCTGTCAGGCACCCAGGAATCCATACAGAATTTCAGTTTAGATTATATTTTTACCCATATTTCTTCCACGGATAATTGATCAAAATCATTCCTCCAGTTCCAATTTAATAAATGCATTTTAATATCATCAAAGTTTACGTTATTATAATTTTTCATCTTTGTTATTCCCTTACTTTCATTCTTAAAGTAATTAATTACCCAATATAACACATACTGGTCAGAATCCCCTAGAGGTTCTAACACAATAGGCTTATCATAATACTGTGTTGTATTTGTAAAAATTAAGTCAAGAATGTGTTTTTGTCTTGTTGATTCAAGTACTATTTGAGCAAAACCCAGAATAAAAGTAGTTTCCAAGAAACATTTTTCATGTTGTGTAGTCCCAGTAAGAGTTTGCCAATTAATCCCTGGATAGTTGAAATCCCCCATTAGTACAATATTATCTGGTAGATTGATATTCTGTAGATAATATAGAAAAGATTCATTATTATTATTATCCAAAGAAGGAGCTCGATAACATATTCCAAATATTATAGGTTCTATGTTTGGATTAATTTTGACCCACATAATTTCAATGCCCAATGGATCAGACATATCAAAATCTAATTCAATGCTATCAAGGCATTCCTTTATATATAAGGCAACTCCCCCTCCTCATGATAATACTCTATTTTTTTATAAAGTATATAACCCGGGATTTCTTGCCCCCACTGGTCATCTGTAAACCATGTCTCAGTTACACCACATATATCAATGTTTTTAGATAGCAATAAAATGTGCAATTCATTAATCTTATTTATAAGACTTCTAGCATTCAGAAATAAGACCCGTAAGTTTTTATTTAGTTCTTTTGGATTTTTCCCTTTTTGTTTAGACAAACTACACTTATCGTGGTTTAACCTTTCAGGGACTGGTTGATCTTCTAACCCTCCCCCCCTTTAATAGTTTAAAAGCATTAATTACTGAATTGATGCTGTTTCCAAACACTTTGGATCCCTTTTTATTTAAATGAAGACCATCATGAGCATAATAATCTTTTTTTGTAACAAAACTGTTCCCAATTGGTAAGGCACTTCAAATTTTGTCTTAAACACCAACTCCTTAGCCAATTATTAATGTGTTTTATTTTACTAACAGTATAATAATCAGCCCCCAAAACAGGTAATATTTCTGAAAAGATTATATTTGCACCTAATTCTGCCAATGTATTTGTTAGTCCCATGTATGCCTCCTTTATTTGTTGTGCACTTTGATATTTGATATTATTTATGCCAGAGTGCACAATTACTAAGGGGTCTTCACCACTATTTAGAAGTATGTTTTTTACCATTTTCGTAATATCCTGTATTTTTGCTCCTCTAAAGCAAGAAAGGGTATGGGTAGATTTGTTTATGTCACATATTTGTCGATCCAAGTTTGAAATCATGGAGTCGCCCAGGACAAAAATTTGCTTGGGACTATTAGAAGATGGTTCCCTTAAATTAGACTCATGAATTGCAATTATTTCTTGGTTGAAACTTAATAAATCATTTTTCACACTTTCCAATGATGTCTTAGATTTGGTATCAAATAACGGAGGAGATATACTGGAAGATGCCACCACAGGAAAAGTATTATTATTATCCTTTATTAAAACAGTATTCAGGGCTTGTGTATCAGAAATTAACATTAAAGGATCAAAGCTGTTAGATAAAGGCAGACAAAATTCTCCTGCTTTTCTTCCTTTTCTAGAAATCTTGTTTGCCTGGACTGTAAATCACTCATCTTTGGTTTCAACCAAGTCTGTTTCTTGGCTAAGTCATATTCTTTTATTAGTATTCCTCATTTCTAGTTGTTCCATGCTATTCCCTAGATTATTCAAATTACCAGTTGTAAGAGTAGGCATTTGTAACCTTTTCCTAGTTTCTAATTGACTAAATTCTAGTACTTTTAGACTCTCATCAAATAACTTTATTTCTTCTTCTTCTAGTTCTATATTTTTGTTACATTTGATACACCGAAAAATTCCAACAGGAATGGGATCAAGGTTGAAACTAAACATCTGACAGTCACTACATTGAAAGCCTGTATACCCTCCCACAATAGTGATAGTAGTAGACATGTTTATATGATTAATATGCCCCTGACTAAAAGGAATAGGATTAACAAAGGAAAATAAACAAACTTATAGGATTTTATATGCTATCCACTGCCCAAAATGCCAGAAGGCCAAACACGCAAAACACGTGCTGATGCGCGTGTCTTTGCGTGCATCTTCGCATGTGGCAACACGCGCTAGCCCACGCTCACCCTGCTCGCCGCAGGGCTTGTTTTATATCCCTGAAACACCCAGAAGTTCTTTTAAAATGGAATATAAAAGCAGATTTTGTATTTCTAGCTTATAAATCAGCAGCTTAGCAACACACACAGTGGTTAAAACCGCTAAACAGCTAGTAATGCCCCTGCCTATGCATGCCAACATTCCATTGGCCTTTCCCACCACTCTGCTACATTGGAATCCTACCTTAAGGTTCAAGGAGACTATGATCCCCAGATCTCTCTCCTGTTCTGTTACTTTAATTTCCTCCTGCTCTTCTGTTCCTACTCCCCAAGTGCATCACAGTGCACTTCTTGGCATTAAATTTCAGCTGTTATGTCCCAAGCTATTTTTCAAGCATCTTTAAGTCCTTCCTCATGTCTTCCACCCCCCCTGGGGTGTCCACCCTATTGCATATTTTTGCATCATCAGCAAACAGGCATACTCTCCCATCAAACCCTCAGCAATATCACTGATGTAGATGTTGAAGAGAAGTGGACCCAAAACTGACCCCTGACTCCACTCTTCACCTTCACTGTCCTGGAGTGCACCCCATTGAGCACCACCCTCTAAGTTCTTCCTGACAGCCAGGCCTCCATCCAGCTCTTTATTTTCCCACCCAACCCCAGGCTTTCCATCTTGCTCACCATCTTCCTATGGGGGACAGTGTCAAAGCCCTTACTGAAGTCCAGATAGGCCACGTCCACCCCCCCAGTCAATCACTTGAGTCAACCAATCAAAGAACTGAATTAGGTTTGTCTGGCAAGACTTCCCCTTCATGAAGCCATGCTGTCTGCTGTCCTGCAAGCCACTCTCCTCCAGGTAATACACCACCCTCTCCTTGATTAATGCCTCCATTACCTTCCCCATGACCAGGCCAGTTAGGAGGCAGGGGGCATGGCTAGTGCCACTATTCGATGCCTCCTTGGGTCCGCTTGGAGATTCTAGCTCCACTTGATTGTAGCTGCACTGCAGGGGGAAGGGCTCCATTTCCTTAAATGAAGGGACTCTCTGAGTTCTGAAGCTCTTTTTCAAATGTGCACCTGGTCTGATCTGCCATGGGGTTTAAATCCCCAGCAGAACTCTTCTTGAAACTGGGTAGGTTCCCGGGATTGGATGATTAGGAGGCTGGAAGTGCAGATAGCATCCCGATTGGATGCCTCCTTGGGTCCTCTTGGAGCTTCTGGCTCCACTTGATTGTAGCTGCACTGCAGGGGGGATGGCTCCCGTTCTTTAAATGAAGGGACCTTTTCTGTCCTGAAGCTCTTTTTTGAGTGTGTGCCTGGTCTGATCTACCATGGGGTTTAAATCCCTAGGAGAACTCTTCCTGAAACTGTGCAGGCACCTGGGACTGGCCAGTTAGGAGGCTGGGGGGGCATGGGTAGTGCCCCAATTGGATGCCTCCTTGGGTCCTCTTGGAGCTTCTGGCTCTGCTTGATTGTAGCTGCACTGCAGTGAGGAGGGCTCCGTTTCTTTAATGAATGGACCCTCTCTACCCTGAAGCTGTTTTTCGAGTGTGCCTGACTTGCTGCAAATGTTTAAGCAATTTATACTGGTACGGTCTTCCGTTTTTCTCATTTATCATGTGTATTGTATTTTTCTATTGCCATTTTGATGTTTGAGCTGCTCTCACAGCACTACCTAATTCTAAATATTAGTGTAAATTCTGCTCAACTGTAAAGCCTTGCTGTCTGTTCCCGCTTGTTATTACTTTGTCATTTGATCGTATTTTCTGTAGTTCTTTTGTCCATGACAGCTATTGTAACTCTACCAGGTGGTACCTGAAAATAGGCATATTTATACCTTGTGTAGCTTACCTGGTTATCAAAAACAAATAAATAAGTAATTATTAAACCAACAGACGAGGGAGGAGCTGTGGTGATTATGGACAAAACACAATGGGGAAAACGCGCTACCTGCGGGGCCTGTGTGTACCTGGCCTGTGCAGCTCAGCACCTTTGGACAGGCAAGCAGTGGCCAATAGTTATGAATGCTGGCCACCACAGAGCACCTGTCCATGGTTGTACCTCTGGTGCACTGGTGCAAGGATGGATTGGTGGACACAGGCAGGCATCCAGTTGGATGCCAATCCTGGTCCAATAGTGGAGCTCCTGCTCCATATGAGCAGGAGATTGTGGGACAGTGCAGGTCCCTAAATCTAAAGTAGTGAGGTGAGTGCCCAAATGGCTGTCCCCAGCTCTTCCTACCTGACCAGAGTGCTGGGGCAGCATAGTGGAGGGGGTCTTTCATCCCACCACAGCCAGCTGGTGTAATCTGTGGGAAGCATGCAATGGATATAGCAGGGTACCTGCTGCTATATCTTGTGCCCTCTTTTGCCTTGCACCCCATGCCTTCGTGAATGGTGCAGAATGTGGGCACACTCCCTGACACGCTCCTGAACCATCCCTGCATGTAGCTGAGCAAATGGCCTGGGGATCTAGTGCAGAAGGAGGTGCCCACCCCTTCCATGAATGCTGCTGGGGGTCTGCAGGACCCCCAATGGCAGCTCTGCAACTTAGGCATGCCTACGTGCCATGAATCCATGGCATGTAGGCATTATGCTGCATAGTGAATAGTGTACAGGAAGCAGAAAGACAACTCTCAGATACCAAACTCTACACTTTGCTAAAGGAGGACCCAACCAAAGAATACAGTGAAAAAACCTAGAAACCTTATTAAGAAATATCCATCTGCAATAAAAACAACCTAAGAAAATAATATTCCTCACAGCTCCAAGCCAGGAACATTCTATACACTTCCAAAGGCTAGCGGCTATAGGCTGGTCAGTCTCACTTCAGTGGTAGGAAGATTAATGGAAACCCTGCTAAAGGAAAGGCTGGTAGTGTATCTTGAATCTAGTTGAGTGTAATACCACAGGCAGCATGGATTCTTGTGGGGGAGAGGTTATGCCAGATGAATCCGATTGGTTTCCTCAACAGGGTGACCAGAGAACTAGATCAGAGATGGGAAGTGGACATGGCCTATGTGGACTTTATCAAGACTTTGACACTATGAGGCACAGAAGACTGATAAAGAAATTGAGCAGCCTAGGGGTGAGATCCAAAGTAGTACATTAGGTTAGAAACTGGTTAATGGATAGGTGACAAAGGGTGGTGGTTAATGGCACTCACACAAATGATGGTAGAGTGACCAGTGGGATCTCACAGGGCTGAGTACTGGGACCGGTCCTCTTTAATGTCTTCATAAGTGACACTGCAGAAAAACTGGAAGGAAAGGTAGGCCTTTTTGCAGATGATACCAACATCTGTAATAGGGTAAACACTCAAGAGGGGGTTGAGAGAATGCACAGGTATACTGGGAAACTTGAGGAGTGATCAAGAATGTGGCAGTTGGGGTTTAATGCCAAAAAATGCTAAATCATGCACCTAGGGCATACAAATCTAGGAATGGAGTACTGGATGGGGGGGGAGGTACTTGACAGTCAAGTCAGTAAGCATGAATGGGACATTGGAATTATCATAACTGATGACCTCAAAGTGGCAGGGCAGTGTGACAGGAAAGGAGGGAGAGGGGGGACATGATATAAATTTTCAAGTACCTCAAGGGAATCAACAAAGTCCAAGAGGGTAGTATCTTTCAAAAAAGGGTGTGCAAGAACAAGGGGCTGAATTTGAAGATGGGGGCAGCTCAGAGGTAATTTAAGGAAGTATTTTTCACAGAGAGGGTTGTGGATGCATGGAACGGCCTTCGGAGGAAGGTTGTGGAGTCAAAAACAGTGGTGGAATTCAAGCATGCATGGGACAGTCATAAGGCAATTCTAGGGGTGGGGGTAGGAAGAAGTAGGCTGCTGGTTAACTAGGATCTGCAGCTTATCCATTAGGAATGAAAATGGGCAGACTGGGTGGGCCAAGCGGTCCTTATCTGCCGTCAGATTCTATGTTTCTATGTTTCTAAAGCAGTGGGTAGAGCAAGTGGGATGCTGAGATGCATAGAGAGGGGTATCTCCAGTAGGAGGAGCGAGGTTGTGTTGCCACTGCATCGGTCATTGTTGAGAACCAACCTGGGGTGCTGCATCCAGTACTGGAGGCTGCATCTCAGAAAAGATAAAGACAGGGTGGAGGAAGCCCAGAGGAGGGCAACTAAAATGGTACAGGGGTAGCACAAGAAGCCTTTTGAAGAGAGACTTAGGGATCACCTGGAAGAGAGGTGAGTGAGGGGGGACATAAAAGTATTTCACAGGGTCAAACAGGGTGCAGAAGGGGAGTCTCTTTCAAATGAGAAAGAGCACCAGAACCAGGTGCATGCGATAAAGCTGGAGAGGGGAAAGTTTAAGATAGACGTGAGGAAGTACTACTTCACTGAAAGGGTGGTAGACACCTGTAACAGACTGCCAACAGAAGTGGTGAAGGTGAAAACAGTGGGGGGCTTCAAGCATGCATGGAATAGACATAGGTGAATATTAGTAAATAGGCAGGAAGGAGGGAGGATCACCGGATACCAGTTAGGGTCTGCAAAGATACATTAGGCAGGGAACAGTTGGTTAAATCAAATGGGCCAAGTGTTCTTTTTCTGCTTGCAAATTCTAAGTTTCTATAAAAATACACAGAGCAGGGAACCCAGGGCACCCATAACATCAGGCATAGGCAAGGGCGTAGCTACCGATATGCCTAACACACCAGTGCGTGCAGCAGGAAATCAGGGAGGTAGCAGAAACCAGCTGTCCTGCCTGCATTCCTTTGAGTGTTTTGCTTTTTTTCGCGGGCTTTCCCGGCTGCTCTGACTCAGATTTTCTAATGTTTAAAGGGGGGGATGGGGTGTGATGTGACCCATTGGACCTGACTGAGGAAAATGTTGACCATCTCAATCAGGTCTGCATAAGAGAAAGGACGCATGGCACATTGACTAGTAAGGGTGGAGTGGGGTCGGGCGGGCTCCTTAAATGCTGAGGAAATAGTGTACATAGTCTCTACTTTGTTGCTTGCTGGTTCGGTTGCTGCTGCAGTAGACATGCGGAGTCCAGAGGGGCAGAATTGGAGACAGAGTGAGTTTGGAATCTTCAGATTGCAGTAGTGCTGCTGCCTGAGGTCGAGGAGTGGACGACGATGAGCCGAGGAGAAGAGTGGGATGAGCCGGAGAGCAAGTGAAGACTGAGTCGCTGCCTGCAAAGTTATTGCAGTCTTGGGCTGTTGACTTGTTGCCTTGCGCCCTTGCCGAACTTGTCCGTGACACAAGGTAAGAACTAGGAGCCCAGCCGCTAAGCACCCGCCGTGCTGCAGTCAGCGCAGATTCGGGCATTTCAGAGGAGCTGTGCTGGAAAGCTGAGGACAATCTGTAGTCCCAGTATGTAACCTAAACCTTTGTTTCATTAGAACAGGGCGACTGCTGTCATGTTAGCTTGTTTAAGTAAAATGGAGTTTGCTGCAGCTATCCATCAGTTTATAGCAGCTAGGAAAACAGTTCCTATAATATATGAGGACCCCATTATTTGGCAGCAAGACACTAAACAAAACCTAATTAAACAGAGATGGGGGTATATCTACATTTCTAGAGTAATCCTGCTTAGTTTCATATGAATAGGATAGCAACTGTTGCAAATGATGCCTTTTTCTTAACATATTGTAAATAACTATCAGTATGGATAGATTTACTTAGAAATTTTATTAAGTTAATTAGGTCTTGTTTAGTGTCTTGCCACCAAATAATGGGGTCCTCATATAATAACTGTTTTCCTAGCTGCTATAAACTGATGGATAGCTGCAGCAAACTCCATTTTACTTAAATGAGATGAGATGAGTTCAGCTTCCATGTGCCTGGGCCTTTTTGTATAAGTTTAGCCTGTCCAATTGAAATACTTAAGTTATGGTGTGTGAACTCAACGGGCATAGCAAATGTACATCAGGTCATCATATGTTTACAGAACAGAAAATCAATCCTGATGGCGAGATTTCCTTTGTGGAAAGTAGGGGTATGTAGCCTTGAGTGCACATGACATGCATCTGTTAGTCTGGCAGTAGTAATCGGTGATTTTGAAAAAAGGGAATCCCAAAATGTTTTTTGTTTTTGTGTGATGGCTTTTGTCTTGCTACGATAAAGAACAATTAAAGTCACCCCCAAAAACTACTTGTTGTGAGGAAAATAGATAAGGCTGCATTATTTTTAGTACTTCAATGTGTTCTGCCTTTGTTTGTGGTGCATGCAAATTAATAAAACGTATTGGGGTGTGTTGAATTTTGGGGTCTAAAATTAGTACCCTCCCTGGAACTAGGTCTATAATAACAGTTACATCAGGTATTTTGAATAATATACCTACTCCCGAGCAAGTCTCTTGCCCGAATGACCAGAAGTAAGCTCCCTGAACCTATGCTTTCTGTGCTCTAAATGTTTCTTGTAAACAGTGAAACCTAACATCCTGCAAAAAAAAATACTTCATTGTGAGTATGGGCCAGTGAAGAAAAAAACGCATTCCTTTTGTCTGGCTTCTTTATACTGTTCACATGTGGGGTACTTATTGTAAGTGTAGCTAACATTTAGCAGTTTTTTCTTCTGATGATACTAACTGTAAGGAAGATATTTATATAGGTTTTCTAGAAGTGTTATGTATGTTGAACTAAGTGAGGCAAGTGCTATGCATTTTCACAATGTATTAGCACTTTTATGAGCAAAACACTAATCAATTTTTAGTGTTTAATAAAACCCTGTTATGTGGCTTTTGTTTTTTCCTCTAGCAAGCATTTGTCAGAGCTGAATGTTTGCTTGTAAGCTGTTGTACTGGGTCCTGCTTGTACACATTTTAACTATATATTTACCCAAGAGCGACCAGATGAGATGTAACAAATCATTTGCAATGGGGTCCTGTTTTTACATATGTTTATACTGCATTTACCCAGGATTCAAGATCTCATTTTTAGTGTGGTTCTGATTTTATATTTTTTCAAGGCTGAATCATCCTAAATGCAACATCTCCTTGTTTGTGGAGCTCGACTGTAGGGTCCTGTTTTTGGTTTTGCAATATAGTTACCCAGAATAATCCCGCTGGGATAAAATATCTAATTTTCAATGGAGCCCTGCATTGCCACATTTTTTGGGTTGTATTTCCCAAGGCTAGTGCAGCTTGGATGCTATCTTGTTTTCAGAGGATCCTGCTTTTCCCAATATACATATAGAAACAAACATAGAAGTTGACGGCAGATGAGGACCGCAAAGCCCATCCAGTCTGCCCATTTCTTTTTCTACCTTATAAATTTGTCATTGGCCTTTGCTCTGTCCATGGCTTATCTAGTCATACTCATCTGTATTGCTCCCTTATGCCTATCCTATGCCTGTCTGAAGCCCTGCTTTTACCCATTTTTATACATTTATTCAGGATATCTCGGCTGAAAGGCAAGTTACATTATTGTGGTACAGAGGCTTGTCACAATGCAATATTGTAACCAAAAGCCAGTCTGTTAGTCTGAAACCTGTTGGTGTGGCATGTCTGGTGTGGTGGGAATGGACCTCTGTGGGACTGGTTACCTTGATGATAAGGTATAGTCTGGTCACAGTAAAATATTGTAACCAAAAGCCAGTCTGTTAAACCTTTTGCTGGTGTGGCTAGTGGTGTACTGGTATGTAATACAGAAAATGACGCGTTGGGTGAGGGGGTATGGATGGGGAAGGGGCAGCTCACCCTAACGGGGGATGGTAGCAGTGACTCCACACTTGGTGTGCAGTTCAGAAATTCCTGGCTACACCGCTGGGCATAGGCACCCTTACAGAGGGGATTTCTGATTGGATGGAATTGATTCTAAAGCCAGAGGTACACAAAACCTCCAGTTTTCACAAAGACACAACTGATTTCCAACAACAAACTACAACAGATAACAGCAATACCCAGAAATGCCATCCTGGTCACTATGGATGTGGAAACACTCTGTACAAATATACTTCATGCAGATGGTTTAGCAGCTTGCAAAAACTCCATGAACAGAGTCATCAACCTATTACAGAAATAGTACTGTAACTTACTGATTTCATCCTAATCCATGACTATTTGACATTCAGTGACAATTTGTACTTACAGAAAATGAGCACTGCAATGGGAACTAGGGTGGCACCTAAGTACACCAACCTGTTTATGGCAAATTTAGAAACTAATTAGCTTTTGCTCTACCCCATCACATGCTTGCTATATTACAGGCACAGTGATATTTTTCTCATCTGGGTAGACAGTTAGGAAGGACTCCTGGAATTCAACCAAAGAGTTAACGTATGCCCCACCAGCAATCTAAAAATGGAATAGTCAAAAGAATGACTAACTTCTTAGACACTGCCATCATATGGAAACAAGGTAAAATGCACACATCAGTTTACAGAAAACCCATAGACTGCTTCAGCTACCTCCACTACTCCAGCTTCCCCAGGCACCACACAAAGAAGGGAGTATCCATAGCCAGACCCTATGGAATTCAAATGATCTGTTCTGAAGAGACAGACTATGACAATAACCTGGATACACTATGCAGTGCCTTTGCTAAACAAAAGTACCCCCCCTGCACTATTGAAAACTAGATTGCATGGGCACTCATGTACCACAAGAGAACCTTTTAGCACACTAAGAAAAAAGAACACACAATTTGGTATCACTGGTTGCCACATACCACCCCTCCCTTATGCATATCTGGATTATCTTGACAGACTTACAGCCCCTGCTGAATGATGACCCCTACCTATCTGAAGTCCTCCCTGGACCCTGAACCATCAATGTTGGCATTCAGACAGCCTCCAAACCTACAGTAGAAACTTGTCAGTGGCAAGTCTCTCTCCCTCAAGAGCCCCTGACTGGGCAGACAGCTCATCGCTCCTCCGGCGACCGCAGCTGGAAAAGCCAGTCAGCCACACTCCATCCTCGCCCCGCCAAATGTGCTCCTTCTCTGGGAGCCCTTGATCGGGCAGATAGCTCATTGCTCCTCTGGCGACTGTGGTTGGAAAAGCCAATTGGCCGTGCTCCATCCTCGCCCCAACGAAAGCACTCCTTCTCCAGGTAAGTCTGCATGTTGAGCTGAGAGCACATCTTGGGGCTGTGATTAGCCAGAGAATTTCCAGCTTGCTCCTGTTTGGTTGCTGCCTTGTGGCTCCCTCAGGGATTGGACACAGTGCTCCTAGCTTGATTTCAACAGCTTCAGCACCTTCTATGACTTTTCAGCACCTTCTACGGCTTTTTTCCTCACTATCCTCATTCTCTGGGGCTGTACATTGCCAGTATATATTTTGCTGATGTAAACTTTGTTTTTTTAACCTGCCTTAAGGGGAAAATAATTCCATTGAAGTGTGGGGACTGTTTGAATTATTTGTTGGAACTGAAAAGCCTTGCACCTCTGCCCTCTTTGTCTATGCTATTTCTCTCACTTTCCTCAAGCCCACCTCCTCCTCCCCCACCCTTGGTTACTAATCTCTTTTCTTTTTTTTGCATCCCTTGCTGGTGACGCCTGACCCACCCAGCCATTTACGTGTGTCTGGCTGCCCACCCCCCTCCTAGCCAAAGCTTGGCTGTTGTCTAATCTCCCGCCCCGCTTTAGGCCTCGGCTTGAATCCTTAAATTTTAACTAACCTCCTCCTTTCTCTTCCCAGGAGCCCTTGACTGGGGTGGACAGCTCATCACTCTTCCGGTGACCACAGCTGGAAAAGCCAGCCAGCCACGCTCCATCCTCGCCCTGTCAAAAGTGTTCCTTCACCAGGTTAGTCTGCATGTTGAGCCAGCAGCACATCTTGGAGCTCTGATTGGCTGGAGCATTTCCAGCTCACTCCCTATTGGTTGCTGCCTTGTGACTCTCTCAGGGATTAGACACAATGATCCTAGCTTGATTTCAACAGATTCAGCACCTTCTATGGCTTTTCAGCACCTTCTATGGCTTTTCTCTTCACTATCCTCCTCCTCTGGGGCTGTACATGGCCAGCACATATTTTTTCCTGCCCACCCTCCCCAACTTCGGCCTCTATTAAATACTCTACTTGCCCCGCCCGATCACCCCCCATTGGCTGTTGTAACACTGAACCAGCACCAATGCTGACTGGATTCTCATCTAATATTTTTCTATTTTTCCTAAGAGATATGCAAGAAACAATAGAGGCTTAAAGAAACACTCCTGAACTGCCAAGTATACAGTGTCCATTTCAAAACAAGTTCTTAATTGGAACTCCCTTTCAATTTAAATTTGGCAGACAAGTTTGGTCAAAATGAAGACCCTATTCATTTCCCTGTGCTGTACTGTCATCATGCTCTCCACCATATTAAGCCTTGAAGTGGCACCCAGTGTTAACTCTATGCAACAAGTATTAAAACCTTATACCTGCTCCCTAAATGCACCTCACAATACTCACCTAAATCTGTCATCCTCCTACCTAAATCTCTTTCTGCCCCACCCCTCTTACCCACGGTTCACATACACACTCCCATTGGAAACTAAGTTCTGCCGTGTTGTCTTATCCTATGCCTGTGACATCTGCGATAGTCAAGGCTAAGGTGCTTCTCTTCGCTGCACTAGATCCCTCCAGCCACTGGAGAAATTACTCTTCCTTTCCCTCTACCTACAAGGAAAAGAAGAATCGGACTCGTCTCCTCAGGCTGCTTATATAAGCCATCATACAGCTACTGATATTACTATTAATCTGCTCAGGGAATGTTGAATTGAACCCTGGTCCACCTGCACCTTTCCAGGGACCTTCTCAGATAGCTTAGCTGAAGGGAATGAGCCTTCTACATGTTAACACATTTAGCCTGTTAAGGAAATTTGACTCCATTCAAACCTGGATTAGCCATGCCACTCCTGACATTTTGGTGGTATCCGAATCGTGGCTTAAACCCTCTACTCTCGATCAAGAGATAAGCATTCCTTCGTATGATATATTTAGAACAGACAGAATAACAAGAAGGGGAGGAGTGGCTATTTATGTCCATAACAAATTTGATGCCACAATTATAAACACTACCATGGTGACCAACGAATTTGAATGTCTCACTATTAAGGTTCAGATATCACTCTCTGAATCTTTCAACCTTATTGGCTGTTATAGATCCCCTTCAGCCAGACTTAAGGTGCTGTGTCACCTTTCTAAACTGTTGGATGCATCTGACTCTGAGTTCATTATCATGGGAGATCTTAATCTCAACTGGTTCTCTGCCTGCTCAATACTGTTAAAGGAATTCTGTGACTCATTTGGGCTCTCACAGCTAATCACGGAAGCCACCCGCCCTAATATGAAAAACCCTGAACACAGTAGCCTACTCGACATCATCTTAGTAACTAAACCTCTTCTTGTCACCCACTCGGGTGTTTTTTAAAGATCTTAGTGATCATTATATGATTGCTTGTGTAAGGTCTGCTCCTAAACGTATGTCCACATCTAGATATACATTCAAGAGATGTCACCATAATCTAGACCAGCATGCCTTTATCTCTGACCTGCAACACTCCTGCTAGCAGGACTTTTACCTGGCAACTACAGTGAACAAAGCCTACGAATAATTCCACAGCATTGTCCTCAATGTCATCGATCAGCACATTACCATGACCAAAATACAGACCAAAAAAAGATCTTGCCCATGGTTTAATCTAATTCTCAAGTCTACTTTACTTCATAGAGATGTGCTGTGGAAGAAAGCACATAGATCAAAACTCCCTGCTGACTGGACTGCATTCAGAGCTGCCAGAAACAGCTGCACCAAATTCGTAAGATCTACGAAAGCCAAGTACTATATCAATAAACTAGACTTGTCATCCAACTGCTCTGCAAAACTATGGTAGACCATTAAAGACATTGAGGGGGCATAGAGCTACCAGCTCCCTTCCTGCCAAAATTATATCTGACAACAAAACCTATACTGACAAACAGACAATAATGGAGCTACTTAACACCCACTTTGCTACTGCAGGGCTGGCCTTTGACTCGCCACCTGCTAGCAAACTTCAAGATCAACTATGTGGTCAAGATCTCACATTTTCTACCCCCCCCACCTAGACTGGACTCGAGTTTCTCCTTTACTCCTGCTGCCCTTAAGGAAGTGGAAGAACTCCTACTGCAACTGGACACAAAAAAAGAGTGCTGGTGCCGACCTCATTGACCCTTACTTTCTGAAATGAGGAAATCATGTACTGGCTATCCCTTTAACACACCTTTTCAACCTGTCACTTACCCAAGGTGCTCTCCTCACTATATGGAAAGCAGCACATCATACCACTTTTTAAATCTGGAGACCCCACCAATCTAAACAATTATAGGCCCAACTCCCTGCTCACTACCCTGTCAAAACTCCTCAAAAAGATAGCTAATTTACAGTTAAGAAAGCACCTAGAGTTACATAATCTCTTTACACCTGCCCAGTCTGGCTTTAGACCATGTCATAGTACAATCTCTGCATTGGCAAAATTGTCCAATGACTGGCTAAAAGTGCTTGATGGTAAGCAACATGTGAGTGCCTTGTTCCTTGACCTAAGCAAGGCATTCAACAAAGTAGACCATTCATTACTACTGGACATCCCTCAGAATACTGGGCTGAACTCGATGGCCACTAAATGGTTCTACAACTACCTTGATGGTCACTATCAGCAGATAAAAGCCGGCGGCGAATTCTCCTCTTTAAATACCCTGTTGAGAGGCATCCCACAAGGTTCCACTCTGGGCCCACTCCTGCTTGCTATCTACATCAATAACATCAACTCCAGTATAAACTATTCTAACATCCACCTTTTTGCGGATGACACCGTGCTGTATATTGATAGACCTTCCCTGAATTGGCCTGTGGGGACCTCCAACTAGATTTTGACAGACTCCAGACAAATTTACTACACCTTAAACTGTTACTAAATGCAAAAAAAACAAAGGTCATGTTTTTTTTTTTTAGCCATCTGTAAAAGCAGCCCATACTCAGCCCCTAGACACTTTACCAAAAGTTACTACCCTTCTAGGTGAGCCACTAGACGCAGTGGTCAAATTCAAATACTTGGGGGTGTGGGTCAACAGAATGTTAACCTTCCCAGATCACATTGAGGATCAACAAAACAACTAAGACAGAGACTCAGCCTATTTTTCAGGATTAAGCACTTACTCACCAAAGAAGCAAAAACTAGACTAATCCAAGCCACCTTCCTCTCACTTCTAGACTACACAGACATCTTGTATGGACAGGGAACAAGTACCACCCTTTCCAAGCTACACACCCTATATCACCACGCCTTAAGATTAATTGATGGTGCTCCACACTCTACACACCACTGTTCTTTCTACTCTCTGGTTGGATGGACATCTCTGTCATTCAGGCGGCAAAGAATGCAACAATCTGGACTTTCAAAGCCATCACAAAATTGTTCCTTCAATATGTCCCTGACTGTATGCCTATCAGTGTGACTGGTAATTATGTCTTAAGAATCTTATCATATCTAACACTTACCACCCAAAAAGTTAGAACCAGATTTGGTAGATTATCCATTAGTTTTGCTCTGCCTTCCCTGTGGAACCAATTTCAAAAAACACTGAAATTAGCCTTCCCCATAAAACCTTCCACATTTAAAACCTTATTTAGACAGTCCATCAGTGAGTCATGCAAGTGCAATTCCTAATGGATTGAACCTAGTGTTGCCATACACATTGTACTCTCCCTTACCTCACTGTCCCTGTGTATCATCTCCCTAGCTCTCCTATCCCTCCCACTCCCCATCCCCTGGTGTGTCTCTGCCTCATCGTAGCTCCCTCTTCTGTACTTTCTATACTTAACTGCTGCTCCTTTTCTCTGGCTATGGAATATGTTGCAATCTATGTAAAAAAAAATATATATATATATATATATAATCTATTATTCCGGTGTTACCCTACTTATGTTGATATTTGTTCCCACCACTAATTATGTATTCCTTGTTATCTGAAATGTATTTGTTACGTATACCTCGCCCAGGTTCACCTTCGAAATGCGCTTCAATTCGATGGTGTTTTGCCTGGTAAAATAAAGATTATTGACTGATTGATTGATTGATTGATTGATTGAATCATGTGAAACTAATACTGAGGAACCAGGTACAAGTAGCTGCCACAATCTAAGATGCAAAACCTGCACACATATCGATGAATGCAGCAATGTATACTTCCCACATCATACTGGGAAAAGATGTGACATCAAGGATGTACACAGCTGTGACTCCAAGAATCTGATATATCTGATCTGATGTACAAAAGTGCATAAATGCCTGGTATGTAGGCAAAGCCAGCCATACCCTAAGAGCCCAAATGAGCTTGTACTAATTCACAATACAACATGCAGACATGCAGGATCCACTGGGGGAACATTTCTGTCAGAAACCACACACTCTGCAGGGTTTGACAGTCATAGTACTACAGGGCAAATGTAAAGACATTCAAGAAAGGAAACTCTGGGAAATACAATTCATATCAATGTTAAAAACTCATGAATGGGGACTGAACAGAGTTGTGGAATTTATTATCCATTACAATCTCAAATTTTCCAGATTTTTTGAAGCTGCAGTGAGTATTAGCAAAAAAAAATCACTGTGTAGGCAAGAATGTGTTTCTCACATCCTAAGATTCACACTCAGTGTATTTTTATATATTTTAAAACAGACCTTATGGATAATTTGAATGAAGGAAAAGGTGGGATAAGATGGGTATATTGATGGTTTTGTCAGAGAAACATTGTTGCTCAGAAATCTACATATTTTGATTTGGTATGTTTTCTTGTGTGTATTATAGCCTGTGTGTAACTGTTTTTGATGGACTATGTTGGTCTACTCACTGCAGCTTTCCTTCCTGGGACACCCATGAAAATGAGATGCTGCATCTTATGGGGTTATCCCAGTTGCAGTAATTTCTATTAAATAAGCAGTGACTAACAACTACTGCTGTTTTAAAAAAATACTTCTAGGAAGGCCATTTCAATACAAACATCTACCAACTTATAGACATCCTGCTGTCACAGTCCATCCTGGGAAAGGGGTCTGCAACTCCAAGTTGATATATAACCTAGTACTTCAAAGACAGCTCTTGGCCTATGCATGCATCATTTTGTTTGTAGCTCTGTTGCTAGAATACTTCCTTATGAACATAACTGTCACACTCATGCAAAACTTATTTATACCTATAGTGCTTGAATTTATTATAATACACGTTGAGCCTGTTTTTTTGGTGTTTTCTCAATCTTGTTCTTCACATTTCAAAATGTTGAACCTGCTGTTCTTAACAATTTGGAACACAAAGAACAAGGTTTTTTCCTAAGCCAGTTATTGCCATGATCTCCAGTAGTGCTGTGGATGCACGAGATGAGCTGTCATGGCAGCAGAAAGAATTGTGCACTGATTCAAAATCAGCAGTTTGAACCTTTCTAATGCAGTCCCAACATTTTAAAAAGGGGCACTAATCTTATAAAGAAAGGAATGGTACACTCCGAGATTTGAACTGCTTGACAATGAGGGGAGAAAGGCTTTTATTTTGAATCAAGAGAACTATGGCACTCAAACAAAGACAGAAAATGACATTAGGCTTTTTAAGTAATATTTTGCTGATGTAAGTGAACAACAACCTTTGCTCGCTTTACTACTCAGGCAACTAGACTGTTGAAAAATAGTTTCAAATTGTATTATAAAAAATAATATAACCCCTCCCCTTCATTGAGAACACACCAGATTCTCAACACCTTTTTACTGTACTTTGGTGACATCAGGAAGCCACTCGAGCTTCGCTCTCATGCCCCTGATGTCACTAAACTAACCTGGCATTAAGAATCTGCTCATTCTCAATGGAGTAGGGTTATCTCCATGTAGCTGCGGAAGCACAACACCTGTTGTAGAGGCCCATGTGGCCTCGAAAGCTTGTAAAATAAGTTTTAGTTAGTCATATAAAAGGTTTTACAGTTTTGTTTGTTTTTATTTTTATTTTCTATTTCTTTTTTCAATCAATTTCACTTTACTCATACAAAGATGAACAATGTACATGGGAACAGAACAGACCATGTTTACTTAACACATTTTCAGGTAATTTTCTTTGAAAAAAATATAAAAGATCAAAATCCCCTATGCAAATCAGGTTGCAGATTTGTGTTCTGTTCTCCATGTGATTAACCTTTATGCTTTCACCCCTTGGCAGATACTTCTGGGACAGTCTACTAAAAGGAGATTACAGTGTCTCTTTTTGTTACTCAAGGTAATAGTCTTTCAGTGTTTTTTTTTCCCAGACCCTTACTTGAAATATTAGCAGACCTAAACAAAAGCTTTTGAATGCATACTGTTGTAAAGTTTTTTATTTGACAAAGTATGTCATGAGCTCTCCTTACATAAGTCACACAAAGAAATAGCCTCTCAGCTGCTGTAAGTGTGGGTGGCTGACACCGTAAAGCTAACTGGTTAGGCTTAACTGGAGCAGGCTGCCCTGTATAAATGATTTATTCTAGCCAGCTAGATTTCCAAATGTTGCTTAATTTTAAAAAAAATATTCTGTTGTATATTATCGTTGCACACTTTTGGGAAATGCAGAAGCAGAGACACCCCCCCCACCCCCTTCAGCCATGAAACACAACTGAGAGGCAGCAATGAATTCTGAGTGAAACCTCAAAAATAGTGACAAAAATAGCACCACCATGTAACTGGGACACAAGTGTGTAGGTATTACTTTATTATTTGTATGTCTTCTGTATGGACATTATACTTATAGCATCTTTGATCACACTTTAATTACAAAGATTTCTCCATAATAGATGGTAATCTATCAACATGAAAACCTCTGACCAGTAGAGTACCACTGGGGTCCATCTTGGGACCTGTATTATTTTAATATATTTACTTTATAAGTGACCTGGAGATGTGCACCAGCATCTGGAACATCAAGTCTGCCGATGGTATCCAGATGGGAAGAGTAGTTACATCATGACAGGAGATAGAACAAATGAAGCTAAAATGTAGAAAGATCTGGACAGACGTGGGAAGTGAGCAAAGAAATGGCAGATGGTATACATTAAAATATTCACTGATGCGTATTAAAGATTTAATAGATGGGTAAATAAAGTGAAACAAGCATTTGTATCGGTTGCCACGTGTAAATTTCCAGGAGCCATTGGCTATCTGGCTCATCCTCAATTTCATGTAAACTGAATAAACATTCGAAACACTGAGTGTAAATCCTGGTCTCCCACATAATAGTAAATGGTATTATAGATCTCAGGAGCAACTCCGACTAATCACAGTGCTTCCTTCAGTTGCATATGACGCACTCTTATTGCTATAAGAGTACCTCATACGCTGAGCACTGTAACAGGGTTCTCAATGACCACTCTTGACACTATCTTTATTAAATTAAAATGTATTTTTTTTTAGTTACTATAGTTATTTATCTATAATAATTTTATGGATCCAGTTGGAGGGCCTCATATGGCTGTAAGAGTGTTGCCTCTTGCATCCTTAGGACCACAGAACTGCTTACCTTTGACTCACAGTCCTCTGGTCCTGAGAATGTGTGAGGCAACACTCTTATAAGAGGCACTCCAACTGGACCAATACACTAATAGTAAAGGTGCACTTCATGACATCACTAAATTTTAAATTGTAGATGCACATATAGTAAGATATTTCTGGACACTTATTAAACATTAAAGAGCCACCCATACCTCAAGAAAAACTTTGAAAAACATAATATTTGGACAAGAAACAGCTTATATTTCTCATTAACACTGTATTTCTTATCCCCATTATGTGTTACTGTGGTCTTATGCTTCAAAACAGAATAATTGTTCCTTTTGGGTTCATCAGCTCTTACTGCTTCTTCCCAACCTAATGTCATAATACCCTGCTTGTGACATCAGTCATTCCCATGGCAAGAGACTGTGATATCACAGCACAGCATTATGATTTCAATTAGGGGAATAAGCCATAGAGGCAGATGAACTCTAAGGGATAAATATCTTGTTTTTCTGTAAATTTCTTCAGTAATAAATAATGGAGAGGAGAGACGTATACAAAATATATGAAATACAGGCTGAATTGTGTCTAAATATTATGTTTCCTAAAGTTTTTTCAAAGGCATAATCTACTCTGTAACTGGTTGTTCAATAAAGTAAGAATAACGTCCTAAATATAAACTTCTTAAATGCACAATTAACTATCAGTTGCATGTTTAAAGCATATTACAGCATTTTTTTTTAATTCTTTGGTAACTGGGTAAAAGCGGCAAAAGATTGCTAGCTCTATGTTTACTAACTATTATTTAGGCCACTTAATTTAAAGTGATACCAAAATACATAATATACACTTTTTGTGCACAGCTTCTCAATTAAAAACTGAAAGTAGCATAGCATGAGCAGTGGTGTGCTCCATCCTAAACAATTTCCTAAATGGTAGTAGATAGGTATACCACTGTCCTTCTTACACAATTCCCCAAAATAAATGTAGATAGGCTTAACACTTTCCTTCTTGCATGACTCCTAAAATAAGAGTAGATATGTATAACACTCTCCTTGTTCTTGTACAATTCCCCAAAATAAGAGTAGAGATAACTCCCCAAATAAGAGTAGACAGGTACAGTACAACATAAAGAATAATACAAGGATGGGTGTGTGTAGCCAGAATTTTATACACACCCTCAGTGTAGGATGCTACTTATACCCCAAAAGCGAAGCACAAGGGGTTTATAAAAGTAACCTACAGAAAAGGTGCGTATATAATTCTGGTTTATACACACCCACCCATGTCTTTTTTGTTTGTTTGTTTTTTGTATAACTGCTAGTGAGCTTTTTTTCATTTTAAATTCAATATGCTTTATTAAATTGTCCAGCACAAGGCAACACAGTACCTGTACATGACAATAACAGAATTCCAAAACACACTGAATGTGCTCAACATATACAACCTTCCCTCCCCCAGGTACAGAGTAGTTACAGTTCTGACAATGTAACAAAGAGGCACCAACAAATTTCATGGGCACCCACACAGTTACCGGTAATAGCCTTTGATCTACATAAATCAGAGCCATGCAGTCCCCCTTCTTCCCCAAGCACACCCCACTATAGACATTGACAGCCACTCTGTTTTCACATTACAAGCAACAGAATATGCAAGGATTTGCACTTCTTTTGGTTTGATTTGAAATGATGGGTTTCATGTGCAATTTGTTTTCTCTGCATTCAGGGTGAATACAATTTCTCTATGCCATTTGGCCATGGTCAGAACCTCATCATCTAGCCAATGACACAGAATGATTAATTTGGCAATTGCAGCTATTAGAGCTATGTATCCTCTGCTGGGCCTGAAGACTCAACAATAATATAATACCAATATACAAATTTCAGGCGTGCATGCATCCTGCAGGCCAAAGAGAGGGTCAAGATGCTCCTGAATGTCTTTCCAAAAGGGTTTTACCTTAACGCATTGCCATAAAATACAGAACAACGTACCCTCTGACACACCACCTCTGGTACAAACACCTGATTTTTGCTTACCCATCTTATGCAATTTACCTGGTGTAAAGTAGAGATTGTGCAGTATTTTGAATTGTTGCAAATGTAACCTGTTTTGCTTCCGGTATTTATATACAGTACATCACACCAAATCTGTTTCCATTCATCCCTGTTCAAATCCAGATTCAATGTGGATTCCCAATATGGACATTTGCCATCTAAGCACTTGGGGTCTAACTCTTGGAAGGCAGAGTATAACTGAGAAGTTGCATGGGGTGACTACACTAGTGGAAGAATTTTATTTATTTATTATTGATTCAGATTACAAGTATCTTTGAGCTGACAGCTCTTTTATAAAAGTTCCATGTTAGACGGTAATGAAGATAAATCCAGACAAAAGGTTAAAACTAGGACAGGGCAGAAATTACAGTAGAAGGGAATTACATCATTTTGAAATTACAATAGAAAGGAGCTACATCATTTAGGCTACACGTTGTACAAGAAGACATTGTATAAATATTGAGGCAAAATCATCGAGAGCAATACACAGTCCACTAGGAGTCCAAAAGGCAAGTAAGTTTCAAGGTATACAATATACTTGGCATGAAGTCTCTGGGTAGGGCAGGTCAGCCAAAGGAGGCATCACTAAGTGAAGGGGGGTAAGGAGGGTAATAGAGCCAGAAAGGGACAAGCATGGTGGGAAGCAAAGGAGAGAGGAAGGCAGGTTCTGGATGGTAGAGATAGACTGGGTGATAATGGCAAGGATTCAAGTGTGAAGATCAAGTCTAGAGTAGTGGACAGTCACAGATACAGAATGCTGAGAGGTGCTGCAGAAGCTTACGTTTAAAAGGCCCAAGCTTAGATTCAATAAGTACATCACAACTAAGAGAGTTGGGCCATGTGGGGGCACGGTACTCAAAAGATCTCTGCCCTTGGGAAGGGCAGCCGAAATGGACCTTATAAGGCTTACTGTACATACCTCTGGTCTGGTGGGGGTTCATTGCAAGGCTTAAGAGATTCTAGACCCAGATGGCTTGTAATCTGGCTAAAGCCATGCCACCTTCCTTGGACTATGGCGGAGATCCAGAGACTTTGACTCACAGTGTCAAAGTTGTAGAAAATTGAAACAGGTTCTATTTGGCACCTGATGTTGAAAGGAGCAAAAGGGTAAAAATGTATTGCCCAGTACTAAATGTTGCACTGAAGGTAGGTGGAGGCCTGGCCAAAACTGAGACTCCAAGAGTCTACCATCTATTTGAAAATTTGGGTTGCCACACATAGGTTGTGACAGGTCTTTGTTGAGCTTGATATTCATTACTCGACACATCTGTCTATGAACTCAAATAGACCAAATTACTGATGTGTTTCTCAAGCTTGTTGGCACCCAAGCAAGGGGTAGGAATAATAAGGACTCCAGCTTTATACCCGAGCTGTTGCTACATCATCTTCAATTTGCAACCATTGCAGCTCAAACTGACCAAGCTCACCTTGGTCTGGGGTACCTAATCTTAAATATTTACTTCTGTGCAAGATAAGCTAGTACAGAGGAAACTAGGGAAGATGCAGGCCACCTACTTCCTTAGGGATAGTTAACTTAAAGTATGCTCTCCTGGCTAAATTACCCTGCCATAAAAAGATTGTTAGCATAGTTTGCAGGATTTTAAACCAGGATACTGGTAAAGGGACATTGAATATTCCCAAATGGATATAGCAGCCTAGATATGTTCATTTTACTGTATTCTTTGCCCCACAGTGAGAGGGGCACGGACTTCCATATTTTCAGGTCTTGTTCTAGCACCTTTAGGAGAGCATTTAGATTCAGAGTTTTCAACCTGTGTTTGAGCCTAGTGAGATGAATCTGTTAGCAGGTCAAGTTTCAGTTCCCACTGCAAGTCTAAATCTACCATGGCCTGCTTACTCACCCAAGCATTGAGGGGAAAAAGTAAAAGTCCAAAGGGAGTAGCTGCATCCTGTCCCTGCTCGGAACTGTGCTCACTGCAAAGGGCTGCCAACCCACAATAATGTACTGTAGAACAGTACCAAGGGGGAGGGGAAATTGTTTAACCAGAAAAGGCACACTAAGCAGGAACGTGTTTCCAGGTGCGATCTGGGAGCACAAGGAAGTTAAGTGACTTGCTCAGGGTCACACAGTATGCAAATGGGGTTGATGGGATTCAAACCCAGGTCTCCAGATTTGCAGCTCCATGTCCTTAACCACTATGCAATACTGCCTCCAAAAAAGCAGTGTTACTCGAGACCAAAGACCAAATTAAATCCTCGGACTGTATTGTGCTGGAATAAGTAATTTATTGCTGCGTAGCAGTCGGAAGGCCTGACAGTAAACAATGCCCCTTCCTGGCCCCCCAGCACTTTGACTCCTCACGAGTCTTCCTCAGGGGTGTGGCCATGTAAGGAGAAACATGTCTTAAATATGTAAACTCATTAATATTCATGAGTGCAGTTTTAACAAAATGCGCAATTTCAAAAAAGTGCAGTTTCAAAGAGGTAAATATACAGTCATTTCAAATAATTATAAACAGTTCAAGTACTTCACATGCTTCAAATTTCTCTTGGATCTTAAAGTAGGTTCATTTCATTAGTAAATTGTTAAAGTGCAACCACATTTATCAAAATTTCTACGGTGCTTACGATTTAACTTACTATCCCACACACATAGTCATTTGACTTTATTTCTTCAGTGCATATGTCAGTGGCAGCACTGAAATCACTAAAGCTACTCACTAGTAGAGCACTATAGATAGGTAGTAGAGGGAAGGATTGAAGTGGGGAAACATTGCGGGGGATGGGATAGGAAGAGAACAAAGGGACAGAAAAGGCGAGCTGCTGGGAAAGTCAAGGTAACTGGATCCCAAAATTCATTACAACACAACCAATAAATTTTTCAAGGCAACTTAGATTTAAAGCCTTTTAAAGTAATGATGAAAGGCTCGATCAAATACAAGACTGGGGACTAGTCCAATATGATAACCACAGGTCCAGAATCAAGACAGATCCCAAATTAAAAGTTTCAGGCCTGAAAGCAGAATGAAAGCAAGAAAATATTAAAACAGAGAATATAATGCAAAACAAAACACAACAAATTTCATTTCTTTTGTTTGAGAAAGGGTTTCAGATCCCATCTATCATTCAGTCCTTTAGGTTTAACACAATCAAGTTTATAGATCCACATACTCTCTTCCTGTAGTAGTAGGTTGGGTCTGTCACACCCATTTTTAAGTGGTGCTACCCATTCCTATCCCACAAATTGGATAACATCTGGTTGAGACAGGTGATGTGAACTGAAATGTACCCCCACCAGGGTGTCCTGTCTTTTATTAACTATAGAGCGTATGTGCTCTTGAATCCATTGTTTCAACAGATGCACAGTTTTCCCCACATACAAAAGGTTACAGCTACACCATAATGCATAAACCACATCGCTTGTGTCACATTTTATGAGTTGTCTAATCTCCTCTTTGATATTCGGGTTAGTGGGATGTTCAAACATCTTTCCTGGCACACCATGTTTACAAATGTTGCATCTAGCACATTTGAAGAATCCATTAGTTCAGTGTGGAAGACATGTAGTTCTTGTATCACTATTTGGTGTGCTGAGTCTGCTGTGTACTAGTTTATCTTTAAAATTTCTGGCTCTTCTGAAAGAAACCCTAGGATGTGTACCTGCTGATTGGCCCACTACATTATCACTCAGTAGGATTGGCCAATTTTTATGAATTATGTTGCCAATTCTACCTGCATTGTGGTTGAATTCCATAATGAATGTATACGGCTGTGTGTGGGATGTAATGGATTTTTCAGCTAGGAGTGATGTTCAATCTAACAAAAAAGCTTTGGCCTTTTGTTCTTTTAACATGTTAAGGTCATATCCCCTGTCCTTAAAGCACCCTATCAATTTATCAGCCTGTTGCTCAAACAGTAAATATGATCTACAATTCCTTCTGATCCTTATCAATTGGCTATATGGAATTGAGTCTTTTAAATGCTGAAGGTGGGCACTCTTGGCATGTAAAACTGAACTAGTGGCTGCAGGCTTTCTGTAACACTGTGTATTAACAACTTTATGCATGTAATCAACCGTTAATGTTAAATCCAGAAAGTTAAGTTTGGTGCAGTTAGTTTCATAAGTAAATTTTAGGTTTAGATTATTGCTGTTTAACCAATCAAGTGAATACTGGCACTGCCCTGGTGTCACCTTGACAAATACAAAGCACATCATCAATAAAGCAGAATCAATACATGATGTGTGCTTTGTATGGATTCATATCTGAATTAAAAACTATGTTGCGTTCCCAATGTCCTAGGAACAAGTTTGCGTAACTTGGTGCAATGGCCGCACCCATGGCAGCTCCGCATTTCTACAGAAAAAATTGTTCCTCAAACTTAAAGTAATTATGACTCAGAATAAATTCTAATGCAGTCACAACAAACTCACTGGGTAGTTTTTCTGTTAATGGCATTTCTTCAAGGAAGAATTGCACAGCTGATATCCCTTGATTATGTTGTATCAAGGTGCAAAGAGACTCATCATCAATGCCCATCCATCATCTTCCCATGTGATCCCTTTGAGTTTATTTAACAAGTCTTTAGTGTCTCTGATGTAGGAATCTAGTATTAATACACTGTACTGGAGGAAAAAATCTATACATTTTCCTACATTTTGTGTAAGGCTCCCTATGCCTGATACCATGGGACTCCCAGGCAGGTCATTACTGTCTTTATCTACTTTGGGGAGGATATAAAATCCTGGTACAATGGGGTGTTCATGCCACATGTATTGGAATTCATTTTTAGTGATATCCCCGTTGTACAGCTCGGGATAATTGGCAATGTAATTCTTTCCTTAACACCACTGTGCGGTCAAAGTTTAGCTCGCTGTTATTTATTTCATTTTCTAAGAGGTTTAATGCTATTCTTACAGTATATAGTGATCGCTGTTCAGAATCACAATGTTGCCCCTTTTGTTTGTTGGTGTAATGACTAATTCGATCATTTTTGGATAAATCCCCCACAGCAAGATGTTGCTTTTTTGTTAGATTATTCTTTGGGGGCAACATTGTCGTTAAGAACCTCTTTAACCTCTTGACATACAATACTTTCAAACATATTAATCACACTATTGTAGACATTGGGACAGAAAGTGGAACTAGGTGTAAACCTATTCTTTTTCATTTTCTCAATTTGCCCCCTGGTACTCATCATACCCATAATTCTTTGGTTAAAGGAGGTCAAAAGGTCAACTTGTTCAGCGTTTTCCTGCAAAAGTGTTTCTAAAGTCTCTAAGTCTGATGATAGTAGCTCTATACTTAAGTTGTTAACTTCATAGTCAACATTAAATGAGCCAAGTGTTAAATTACCAGCAGATGCAGTACTTGATGGTCCAACAACCTCTAATGGCTGTATTCCTGTCACGGTAGGTGTCATTATCATGTCCAACAAAAAGTCAATATTTTCTCTATCCGAGGTCACAGTAACTGTGCCACCCATTGTGAAGTCAGTTTGGGGAATACCAATATCAGTTATTCCTTGTTGCCATTCTGAGAAAAACAATTTCAGTTTAAGTTTTCTGAAGAATTTAAACAGATCAACAAAAAATCTGAAAGTTATTGATAGTTGGTGTGGGGATAAAACTCAATCCTTTCTCGAGTACTTTTCTTTGGATTTCTGTAAGATTGACTTCTGAGAGGTTTATTATTTGTAAGGTGTGTCCTTTTTTTCCTTTCCCCCTCAAAGTACGATTGGACTGACCTTTTGTCCCCTCTTTTCTCCCGCCTTGTTTTTCTCCGGCTTTTTAGTTTTTTGAGGCCTTTTGCTGTTCAGTAGTTGTTCCTGCCTTACTGCTGGTGTCCTGCTCAGGGGTCTGTGCACTCGGATGTTCTGCTCCACTAGTGCTTCTATTTTTGCTGAATGTGAACCTTACCCTGGATCGTCCTGTACTGTAGGATCTGTTTTTTTTCTTTGACCAGCTTACTGTGTGTCCATTTTCATAGTCAGTACTGTCTCTTAAAAGTTTTTTTGGCTTTTCTTTTGGTAATAACAGCCTCGTATTTAACCAGCCTCATTTTCAGTTGTGAATCTAAATCTTTGTATTGTGCTTCCTTTTTAACTTAACAACGTTCTCTTTTGCGTGCTTCAAATCTGCAAGCAGTGTCTCGTATTTCTTTGTATCACTTCTAATAAATAGCTTCAAAAACATTTTCGAACATTTGGCCACTGCAGCTAGCCATTCTTCCTTGTACAGAAAATCATCTATGCCGCTAGATGGTGTTATTGTGATACAAAGCCCTCTAAGGACTTGTTCTCTGTTTATCTATTCTTCCAATGTTGAAATATTAAAGAAAATATCTATTTCTTTAGGTAATCATTTTTCTAGTTCAGAAAAAGCACTTTTTTATATTGTCTGTTTCAGTTTGTACCTCAGTGCCTAGGATTTGTTGCCTCACTTGTCTTCTCCTGTCGTCGAGTTCATCAATGTTTTCCCAGTCATAAGTCTGCTCAGTTCCAGTATCCAGGTCTTCTGATGAGTTGCTCGTACTTTCTTTCTGATGCAAATGACCTGCAGAGTTACTGAATTGCTGCAGAGTTACAGAGTTAGTGTTCCATATAACCAATTGGTAAGGATCAGAAGGAACTGTAACTCAGATTTACTGCTTGAGCAACAGGTTAAGGAGTTGAGAGGGTGCTTTAAGGACAGGGGATATGACCTCCTTAACATGTTAAAAGAACAAAAGCCAAACCTTTTTTGTTAAATAGAACATTACTCCTAGCTGAAAAATCCATCACATACCGCACACAGCCATGTATGTTCATCACTGAATTCAACCACAAAGAATTGGCAATATAATTCATAAAAACTGGCCAGTCCTACTGAGTGATAATGAAGTGGGCCAATCAGTAGGTACACATCCTAGGGTATCTTTCAGAAGAGCCAGCAATTTCAAAGATAAACTAGTACACAGCAGACTCAGCACACCAACTAGTGATATAAGAACTACATGTCTTCCACACCAAACTAATGGGTTCTTCAAATGTGCTAGATGCAACATTTGTAAACATGGTGTGCCAGGAAAGATTTTTGAACATCCCACTAACCTGAATATCAAAGAGGAGATCAGACAATTCATAACATGTGACACGAGTGACGTGGTTTATGCATTATGGTGTAGCTGTAACCTTTTGTATGTGGGGAAAACTGTGTGTCTGTTGAAACAACGGATTCAAGAGTGCATACACTCTATAGTTAACAAAAGACAGGACACCCTGGGGTACTTTTCAGTTCACATCACCTGTCTAAACCAGATGTTATCCAATTTGTGGGATTGGAATAGGTACCACCACATAAAATTGGGTGTGACAGATCCAACCTACTACTACAAGAAGAGAGTATGTGGATCTATAAACTTGATTGTGTTAAACCTAAAGGACTGAATGATAGATGGGATCTGAAACCCTTTCTCAAACAAAACAAAAGAAATGACATTTGTTGTGTTTTGTTTTGCGTTATAGTCTCTGTTTTAATATTTTCTTGTTTTCATTCTCCTTTCAGGCCTGAAACTTTTAATTAGGGAGCTGTCTTGTTTCTGGACCTGTGGTTGCCATGTTGGACTAGTCCCCAGTCTGGTATTTTATCAAGCCTTTCATCATTACTTTAAAAGACTTTAAACCTATGTTGCCTTGACAATTTTATTGGTTGCGTTGTAATGAATTTTGGGATCCAGTTACCTTGACTTTCACAGCAGCTCACCTTGGCTGTCCCTTTGTTCTCTTCCTATCCCCTCACCATCACTATTGCATCTGAACTGCTGTCGTAGACAGCTCGTTTCATATTGTAGGACTCTGTCTGATATGTAATGTATGTATCAAGAAATTGCTCCTCTCAGAACACTTATCATCTTCTAAAAGTGTATTAGAAAAAGTGAACAGGCCTAGATGATGAAATGTCAGGGTTATAGGGAATACTAGGTGGGTTGGCAGGGTATGTATCACTGCAAAACAACCCCCCCAATGCTATAGTGATACTTGGATACTTTCTTAAAAACACGCACTGAGAAATGCCAGAAATTCTTAAGTTGTGATTATTCCCACTTTTGACTGCCCCTACTATACAGCACAATGTATTTGAGGTGCAGTATTTGGTTAGCGGTGCAGTCATAATTAGTGCCCTCTTCTTCCCATCTGTGTAATGGCCACAGACTAACCCCCAAGCTAACTTTTGATCCTGAAAGAAATTTTGAGTCTAGAGACTTCACACATTCAGTCTTTAGGTCTGTGCATACTAACAAAGTGTCCCATTTGTGAGCAAATATGTTAATTTAGAGCAAAGACATAAAATATGCATTGCTTCAAGACAAGAGTACATTATACCTCAAAATAATTGCCAAGTTTTGAATCCTCGGGGGTGGGTATTCTGTCAGATAAACAAAAATCCAAATAATTATTGTCTACATCTGCTGGTCACAATTTCATCCAACAGTATGTTTTCTATGCAACTTTATAAAGTGTCTGGCGCTGAAGGGTGTAGATGATGTTCTTCCAAATGCACAAACACACAACTGCAGATTTTTTTATTCACTCCAGACATATGTCCCACATATCAGTCGTTATGCTTTTCTCAGAGTGTTAACCCACTTTTCCAGATTTAATTGTGCATTTTATTTTCTTGAACATGAATAGCAAAAGGACATTAAAGCCCTTTTGACTAAAATCATGACAGGGAAATGCAGATTATCTCCTATACAAGCAGTTCAAAAACAGTACACTACTTGAGAATCAGCATGGTCACACACCTCACACTTTTTAATTCAATATAACTAGCTTCCTGCACACTTGAAATTTATAGAGAAATCTTGAGAATTTAAAACAGCTATTTATTGCAAAACAAACATGATCTGAATATGCCAGATGTTAACTGGAGTGCAGTTGCAGCAGCCACTTCGAAGAGTGGGGTTATTCTAGATGCCCTACAGGGGGAATGCCTTAGACAACTAGTATTGGAGCCCACTCGAGAGGGAGAAATCTTAGACCTGGTTCTCTCAAATGGAGATGAAGAGAGGATCACAGATGTAGAAGTGGGTAGCCATCTGGGAACTAGCACCATCGAACAGTATGGTTCACAAATAAACACAGCAATAGAGTCAAGCCATACAAAGGCAAAAGTACTGGACTTTAGGAAGGTTGACTTTGCCAAAATGGGTGAGTGCCTAAGGAATGCACTAGCAAATGGGCAGGAAGGTGGGGTGGAAGAACAATGGGGAATAATAAAAACTGCCATCACAGAGGTAACAAGCCTTTGTGTGAAGCAAATAAACAAAATAAAACAATGTAAGAAACCACTATGGTTCTCAAAGGAAGTGGCAGTGAAGGTTCCAGAGATAAAGAAAGCATTCAGGAAGTACAAGGAATCACAGAAGGAGCAGGACAGAGAACTGTATCAGTTAAAGCAAAAGGAAGCTGGGAAGGCAGTCAGAACAGCAAAGGCCCAAACCGAGGAAAAGATAGCCAACTCAGTTAAGAAGGGGGATAAAACCTTTTATAGGTACATCAGGGAGTGAAGGAAGACCAAGGGAGGGATAGTAGGAGGCTTAATAAAGGGAGGAGGGTGGGCAGAGGATGACTGTGAAAAGGCAGGGATACTAAACAAATATTTTTGCTCAGTATTTACAAAGGAAGAGGGGGAGGTACCTAAAACAAACAGTAGAAACACTCTGGATACAGAAGTTGATACCAGCCCATTTACAGAAGAAAGGGTTCTGAAAGAACTCTTAAAACTGAAGGTGGACAAAGCAATGGGGCCTGATGGGATTCATCCCAGAATTCTAAAAGAACTAAGGGTAGAACTAGTGACACCACTGACCCCTCTTTAACAAATCATGGGAGGATGGGGTGATACCCGAGGACTGGAGGAGGGCAGATGTGATTCCCCTTCACAAAAGTGGGAGCAAGGCAGAAGCAGGAAACTACAGACCTGTTAGTTTAACCTCAGTGGTAGGGAAAATGATGGAATCACTTCTGAAGGAAAGAATTGTCAGTATCTAGAGGCTAGAGGGCACAGGACCCAAGGCAACATGGATTCACAGCGGAAGATCATGCCAGACAAATCTGATAGATTTCTTTGACTGGGTGACCAAAGTAGTAGATCAGGGAGGGGCTGTGGACATGGCCTACCTAGACTTTAGCAAGGCATTTGACACAGTCCCACACAAAGATTAATATACAAGTTAGCCAGCCTGGGGGTGGGTCCCAAGATGACAGCCTGGGTAAAGAATTGGCTGGAGAATAGGACACAGAGAGTAATAGTAAATGGAGTCCACTCTGAAGAAAGGGGGGTTACTAGTGGGGTACCGCAGGGTTCAGTATTAGGACAGTCCTCTTCAATGTCTTATAAGCGATACTGCAGAGGGACTGAAGGAAAGTATGTCTCTTTGCAGATGACACAGAGATCTGCAACAGAGTTGATGCACAAGGTGGGGTGGAAAGGATGAGAAGGGACTTGGCAAGGTTAGAGGAATGGTCAAATGTATGGCAGCTTAGATTCAATGCTAAGAAGTGCAGTAATGCACCTGGGAAACAAAACCCAGGGAAGAGTACACAATGGGGGTGAGATACTAACAACAACAAAATGGAAAGGGACCTGGGGGTAGTCATATCAGATGACCTAAAGGTGGGCAAGCAATGTGAGAGGGCAACAAGGAGGGCTGGGGGAATACTGGGATGCATAGGAGGCATCACCAGTAGAAAACAGAAGTTATTATCCCTCTGTACAGACAGCTGGTCAGACCCCATCTGAGTACAAGTGCAGTTCTGGAGACCCAATCTCCGCAAAGACATAGACAAGATGGAAGCTGTCCAGAGGAGGGCAACTAAAATGGTGCAGGGTCTGCACCGGAAGACAATGAAGAGAGACTTAAGGAGCTTAATATGTATAGCCTCGAGGAAAGGAGGAGAGGGGAGCATGATAGAAACTTCAAGTACCTCAAGGGAATCAACAAAGTCCAAGAGGGTAGCATCTTTCAAAAAAAGAGGTGTGCAAGAACAAGAGGGCACAATTTGAAGATAGAGGGGGGCGGCTCAGAGGTAATTTAAGGAAGTATTTTTTCACAGAGAGGGTTGTGGATGCATGGAACGGCCTTCTGGAGGAGGTTGTGGAGTCAAAAACAGTGGTGGAATTCAAGCATGCATGGGACAGTCATAAGACAATTCTAGAGGGTGGGGGTAGGAAGAAATAGGCTGCTGGTTAACTAGGATCTGCAGCTTATCCATTAGGTAGGGAAATGGGCAGACTGGGTGGGCCAAGCGGTCCTTATCTGCCATCAAATTCTGTTTCTATTGTATCGTTTGGCTATCACCCCTTATTGGGCATGGATTTCCATTCTTAATGAATGGCGTTGATCCGGTTAGTTAAAAAGCGAATCAGAATCCGAACTTTTTATGAAATGAAAAATTGATTTATTACACCATAGGACATCATACTTTCAGTCCACTGGCATCGGATTTAGTTTGACATACATGGATCCAGACAGTCCTCCTGCAGAAGTTAACTAAAAGATTTAAGAGCATCAATCAGAAAGCTTATTGCATATCCAGTGCTAGATTAATTGTTGGGATGCGAATTAACAGACTTTATTAGCAGAATGACTTAAGAGCAGGACACAATGCAAGACTTTGTCTGCTATAAAAGAAAAGAAACATAGCAGCCTGGCTCTACAAGTCAAAAAACTTGATTGTATGTAGTTAGTCCATTTTGGGGGAAAATGTTATTCTATTATGTAATCATATCCAGATAGAAGATAGATGTCCTGGCCAGCGCCAACTGCAATGCATCGGCATTCAACCCCTTTTTATACTTCTTATACAGTGTGTGCAGATTAAGTTGCTTTGTATATTGCTATATAAAAAAGAGGCGGTCATTTGCGTGCCGATCTCCCTTCTTGTCGCTGCTGTCTAAAATACAGGCACAAGGTAATGACAAATCAAAAAAGAAGTACTTTTATAATAGAAGGTAAAAATATTTTACAATTGCTGTCGCACATTTTCAAGAACCTATAGCAGCATCTGAAACTGAACTTTATTCAGACACTAACAATCATGTCCGATAAAAATATGGTTAGCATACTTTGCACTTCAGAACTAATTAGATTTTGTCCAAGTCCAGTCCTAGTCAAACAAGTTCAAAACTTAAAATTAACTAATATATCATAGGAGTCCACATTCTGACTACAACAGACACAAACTGAATCTTATAACATTTACCATACCATTTGCATCACTTCATGTTGTACATGTCATAGTACTGGTGACTTTCATTTGGGATATATAGATATATATAGATATATATATATATATAATATATATATATATATACACACACACACACACATATTCAGGTATAGCAAGGATACAAGTTGTCCAATAAAGCATCTGTACTACCTCTGAATACTGCTTTGACAAAGTTTGATCTCTCCTGACTGCAATGATTCCTTTGTCTACGACTAGTCCCTTTGTTACAGAGACCATGCTTAGCTAACATCTTGTACAGACCACACTCCTCTGAGCTGCTAATATATTTGTACCTATGTAACTATGTTTTTCCCCCACCCTGCTTAGCTAACATTTTGTATAGGCCACATCACCCTCCGATATCTGTTTAAATGTCTACACTGTAATCTGCCGAATGTATCTTGCTTTGTAACTAATGTGGAGCCTTTGGAAATTAGTCTATGACTCAAAGATTTGTAATTCCGATATTCTAAATAAATAGATAAAATAAATGCATTTATTTTTGATGTTATACAGACCTGGAGTGGAAATAAATCATTTAGTTTCACTCCATCTAACTTAATAATGAATATTTTCACTCGAGCTGCATCAGCGCCTTCTTTTTTTTTTGCAGTTAATACTATTTATTATAAAATTAAACAAATATTACAGCAACAGTGCTTAATACAAAACTGTTAACAGTGAAGACAGCAATACTATTTGAAAAATATTACAATACATAATGTACAGTCAGTCTGCCCACACCAATATTCCAGACCATCACCACACCGTCCTAGCTAGGTTAGCCAGTGTAGAAATGACATATGCCACAGACATCTCAACTTATGTTTAGTTTCAGGGTATGACTTCTATTGACCTCACTTTAGAAATATTTTAAGTGTTGTTTAACGGTTTATTTCCTATACAGGTAGGCATATGTTGTCTCCAAACCTGTGTCTAACAGGAGACAGAACCGTTTTGTGATAAAAAATCAAAAGGTGAAAGTGTAGCCGTTATAAGCTACAGCTGCAGGGCTCAGTTAGGGACACTCCTCGCCGCCTCTCAGTGAAGGCATCAACATTTTCTTTAACAAAAAAAGGAGTGCTTTAAACTCCACATAATTCATGGCTAAATTGATACCACAATAACGTTTTAATAAGAAAAAAATAGCCTCACGCACTAATCCACAGACATCTGGAATTGGTTTAATAAAAGGGACTCAAGTTTCTGTTCAGTCTATACTGTAAATTATTTACAGTTGATAAAATATTAACGGTTTATCCACATCTTAGCTGCATACCTAAACACTAGAAAATGATATTGTTGACTCAAGTATATGCTGCCAAGAAATGAGTTCTTGTAAAACTGCTAATTAATATGCATACCCTTGAGAACAGGAGGGAGAGAGGGGACATGATTAAAACTTTTTAAGTACCTCAGTGGAATCAACAAAGTCCAAGGGGTAGCATCTTTCAGAAAAAGAGATGTGCAAGAACAAGGGGACACAATTTATTTTTGTTTGCATTATTTGTTTATTAGACTTTCTGTATAATTTTACATACATACATACACAAATACAAACATAGAGTACATAAACCTCAGTTCATAACTTATGTACATTAAGATCCAGTTCCATAATTAATCACCTATCTAGAACCAATCAACTAGTCATTCTTCAAGCATTAATTCAGGACATGAAGGAGTCAGGGTCCCATCTACCCCTAAAGGCAAATCAGCAGTCTAGTACCTTAGCAGATTTGGCTTTAAAGTCAGCCCTCTCCCAGCATTGTATTATCTGTGGCTGTCAGAGAAAGCAAGTTTGGCTGCCATATTCTATGGAAAAGCTCTTCCTTGTCTTTGATGACATATGTCAAGTGCTCCAATGTGAGGGCCTGTAATATCAGGGCCTTTCATTGGGATATAGTAGGCTTCGCTGCAGTTACCCATGTATTAAGGATACAGAGTCTGGCCATATACAACACTACCCTAAGCCATCTCTGAACAGGGGCTCAACCCTCCTCCCCTGCCTCTTCTATTCCAAACAATAATAGTAGAGGGGGCATAGGATATTGCTGCCCCACTATCTTTTGTAATTCTGTCACCACAGCTCTCCAGAAATCTTGCAGGACTGGGCAGGCCCCAAAATAATGATAATATGAAGCTAGGTTATTGTTACATCTAGGACACACGGGTGATACTACAAGGTTATATTTATGAACAACAAGAGGTGGACAATATAATCTATGACAAAATTTGTAATAAGATTCCTTATATTTATTGCACAGCAGTCTACCCTGGTGGAGCTGGACTAGTAATTTCCAATTGTCCTCTGATATCGAGATTCCAAGATCCCTTTCCCAGAGCAATTTAGTATTCTGTGTCTTGTCTGGAAGCCAGATTTTACCCTCCCTAGACATTCTCTGGCTAGTACCCTTAGGGTTTTATTGTCCTGCCATTATTAGCTGCTCAAGTTGCCTCCACTTTGAATCTGGACCCTGAAGCCTGACTATTGATCTAATATACGCCCTGATTTGCAAATAACAAAAAAAGTGTTGATGTCCCAAACCTGTCCTAGCCTGTATGTTCTCAAATTAATCTAGTTCATCCTGAGTGAATAAATGTTTAAGGCAGCGAATTCCTTTTATTTCCCATTTCCGATACCCCACATCTTACAGACCTGGAAGGAAAAAAAGGATTTCCCCCCACAGGTAAGAGTAGTGTGTCTTCCTATCCAATACCCCACTGTTTAGTCATCCCTCTCCAGCTTTCTAAAACAGCCTTAGCCATGGGGTTGGGATTAGGCAGACCAATGTATGCCTTCCAACCTATAATGGCTAAGTAGGCAGAAATCCTTCCCGGGCATCCCCTCTCGTCTAAATCTAGCCATCCAGCTTCTTTGGGCCTACCAAACCAATCCTGTATATATCGGCATTGAATGGCCATTTGATAAACCCCCAAGTCCAGAAATTGGAGCCCACCCTCCTCAATTGGGGCTTTTAATCTAGCCAAACCTATCCTAGGACGTTTTCCCCTCCAGATAAAATCAGAGAAGGCTTTTTCCAGTCTCATTGTATCAGCTCTTCTTAATCCTATATGAAGCAATTGTAAACTATGAAGTATCCTGGGCAGAACATTCATCTTAATAAGGTTTATCCTACCAAGCCATGTAATAGGGAGGTTACACCATCTGACCAAGTCTGCAATTATTTTTTGCAAAAGTGGGATATAATTGAGGCTATACAAAGCTCCAATATTCCTTCCAATTCTAATACCCAGAGATGTAAAGGCCTCCTGGACAACCTTAAAATCCCACTTCGACCCCTGCATGCCTTTCCCAGTGGCCTGCCCCCCATCTCTCATTTCCTCTGACTTTTCCAGATTTAATTTGTAACCTGAGAACCTAGAAAATTGATCAATCAAATCTAGGAGAATGGGCATAGATTGGCTCAGTTTGGTGACATATAGCAACATATCGTCTGCATACAGTGACAATTTGCTCTCTCTGCCTGTCTTACCTGGTACCCTCATAATCCCTGGGTGCATTTGAATGGCAATAGCCAGGGGTTCAAGCACCATAGCAAATAGGAGGGGAGACAGTGGACATCCTTGTCTAGTACCTCTTCCCAATTCAAAACTGTCAGAGGAGAGTTCCATTGGTTAATATTCTGGCCCTAGGATTTTTATACAACTGCTGTACCAATCTTATGAAACCTTCACCCAGATCAAACCAGGCCAATACCTCCATCAGTTATGTCCACTCCGCTCTGTCAAATGCTTTTTCTGCATCAAGGGGACACAATTTGAAGATAGAGGGGGGACAGTTCAGGGGCAATGTGAGGAAGTATTTTTTTCACAGAGAGGGTGGTGGACATATGGAACCACCTTCCTGAGAAGATTGTGGGATTTAAAATTGTGTGAGAATTCAAGAATGCATGGGACAGACATAAGGCAATTCTTGTGGGGGGGGGTAGGAAGAAATAGGCTGTTGGTTAACTAGGATCTGCAGCTTATCCAGTAGGTAGGAGAATGGGCAGACTAGGTGGGCCAAGCGGTCCTTATCTGCAGTCAAAGTCTATCTTTCTATGATTAGGGTCCCAGTTAGTTCTATACAGGTCATTAATATGTGAGGAGACTACCTCCCTCCACATCAGCTGCATATATAGAATAATAGGGATGAGTCGAACTACTGCAGCTTCTGTTAGCACCCTTTGCAAACTGTGTGAGAGGCATTTCGGTACCATGCAATTCTGCTTAAAGTTGGACCAGCATAACATTCTGTGGTGATTTGCATATGCAGCCCATGATGCTTTGCATTGTGGGGGCATGTGTGATTTTGTATTTTCTTGAAACTTGGCTTCCCAGCCAAATGCCCTTTGGGGTAACCCTTTCCTCAGTGTTTGCGCACAGAGGTTCTTTGTCTTTTACTGCAGCTAGGTCCACTAACAGACCATTGCTAGGTTTTCTTTAAAAAAAAAACAAAAAAAAACCTTTTGTGCTTATTTGGCCACTATGAAGTGATGTACTATTACTTTTGGAAATGTACTACAACAGCTTCTTGGAAGGAACCATAAAGTAAGACAAAAGTTTAGGTCGACACATTTTACAATTTCTGATCAGAATAACATTGCATGTCCTTCTTCCCCCCTATTCAAATACTTCAAATTAGTTTCCGATTACAGACGAACACTGAGTATGATGTATAAAGTTACAATTATTAATCCTGACTGGAACACCCTTCAGTACGTATTGCTGTATTTTAATAGTGTTGCTTTTTTCTATATTGTATCCAACAAACTAGTAATCCCCGTCCCCTGGCTTAAGATTTTGCTAAATTGTGGGCAGTCATTTAACTGTAATATTTTATTTTAAAAAAAGTGTGCTCTATTATATCTCACTATGCCGGTAAACATATTTCAGTTTGGAAGGGAAATATCAAGGGAAACCCAAGGAGCAATTTCTGAGCAAACAAACATCCAATGACATTAGGAGAGTATCGGGTTAGAATTAAGCAGCCTTATCACAAAAACAACAAAAAAAGATTTGATTAATTTATCATGCTGAGCTGTATCGAGGCATACCCACACCAAATCTCCACATCTCTAGAATAAAACTGGCCCATTCCTTGAAACTCAGACTGGAACTGTTTTCTAGTGGTTGACTTGATGATGTGTCTTTACCTCATTACCCACCCTCGACCACAACTGCTGCTCCAGTGGAAAGGCTCACCTTTCAGCAACAAACAGTGCTTTCTCCTGCTGCTTGCATTGGCTATCATCACTTCCCCCAGTTACTAAGGTTCATCGAGCTCTCTCAGCCAGGGATTTTCGAGATTGCTCAATGCCAGTGCTGCGGTGTATGACCCTCTTCTGGCACTCAGCAGCCACCGTATTTGCTGTTCTTCTTAAGGAAGAACAGCTTCCAATTGCAAATTGCTGAGGAGGAGCCACCAAGTGTGACCGACTTGCTGTGCTTCTTTATTTTTAACAAGACTGCCAGGGATATGGTGTCACATGCAGCATGACCAACAGCTCCCAGCACTTGGTCCTGCAAATCTTCCTGAAGCCTTGCCACACCATTTGCTATTTTGACTGCATCCTGTCTTTCAGTAGAGCCTTGGGTCTCACAGAGGGGTGTGGTGCTGCTGAGTAATAACATCCCACGTAACCCAAATCAAGTAATGGTCTGTTGTCTAAATGGGGCTTTCCATGTGAGCAGAGTTGTTCCTGTTTTTTATGCTATTTTTGAGTCTAGGTTGAGAGTTTTTATGGGAGGTGGGGGTAACCTGGTGCCTCTCCACCTTAAGAGAGGTTGAGTGTCCCGAGCAGAGCTGGTTGAGCCCGTCGGGGCAGATTGTCATGAGGAGGATGACATACCCTGAAACCCTATCGGTGGGGGAAAAGAGAGACCGTGAGTCCGACACAAGTGATATCCCATCCCTTGTTGTCATGTCCCATCCTTTCTCCCCAGCTTTGGCAGATGACAGTCCTGCTGGTTTCCACAACACCTTATTGTTTACCTCTTCAGAGAAAAGAGGGGCAACAGATCTCATCTCAGCGAGAAAAGTCAAGTTCAAACTCATTGAGTTTCAGATAAATGGTGTCACCACCTCTCCCAGCTTTTTCTTGGGGGACAGCCTTGGGTGGTAGGAGAGCAGCACCACAAGACTGCCTGATATGTGGCCAGGCTATGCAGCAGGGGGGCTATGCCTGCTCATACTACCAGTCTGGGCCATCCCCACCCCCAAAATATGTCTGACAGCAACATGTCCGGAGCACCTCGCTCTCTGCTCACTCAGAAGCTTGTTTCAGATAGGGAGGCTCTTGACTGATCTCAAACATTAAAACACCCTCATTGTATGCCACTCTTCATCTTCTTAACACAGCAGCTCAGCTCTTGGTGCCATGACAAACATTATCGACTGTATAAAATGCATACATGTGCAACCCCGCTACAAATGTGGGTTCCCAAAAAGTCTTCCTTGAGCTTACCTAGATACTCACTGCCAGGCTGGTGTTCTGCATTTTAGTAAATTAAATGTTTTGCCACAGAGTGCCTGTATAGCCTCTGTGTACTGTGTCTTTAAGAGCTGCCTGGATTGCAGTCTTAATTAATCTAAAAGGGAGCTCTGTTAGAAGATGTGCCTTGTTTGCTGATCATTTGTTAGAGTTGTAATAATATTGCAGTTTGTTCTAACCTGTCTTCTTTGCAGCAAGGACTGTTCTGTTACTCTCCACCAACTTGGCCCGGGACTGTCAAAATGGGCCAATCAGTACTGTTGGGACTCTAAAATGGAGCCTGCCTACAGGGGCTTGGTAGGGTCAAAACTTGTAGGATTTGTAGTTTTTGCATTTTGGTGCCTAAAATAACCTGGAGGGGGAGCCTTTGTTGTGACTGACAGACAGATCAGCCAACCGAACCTTTTGGATCTTGGGGAAATTCCCAAGCTGCTTGCAGCTAGTATCAGTTGTGAGCTGGGAAGTGAAGAGATAACAGCTTGAATGATTCAAGCAGCAGCCCCGGCATAGATTTGAGTGGGAGAACTGTGGAAAGGCCTGAGTTTTGGCCTGCATGCCTGCCTGCTGTCCCTGAGAGGGAACTTTAGCTTTTTTCGGACTGAATCCGAACTTGGATAGCAAAGTAAGCTGCTGAATTGTGACCAGGCTCCTACCTGAAGAAGACCGAAGATTTGCTGAATGTGATCAGCCTGACTGGACTTCCAGCCACCTCTGAACTCCCGGATTGTGCAGAGACTGTGTAATTGCAACCAAAAAGCCTTTTGCCTGGTACAATGGAATTTCCTTACATGTGAATGTGTTGTGTGTTTATAGTGGGTCATTGTTTGGTTCCCCACTGTGGTCTGAATTGTGTTCTGCTTGCTGAAAGCTGAATTAGAATATCCTTATGTGTAAATGTGCTGTGTGCTGCTAGTAGGTCGTGATTTGGTTCCCCACTGTGGTTTGAACTGTATTCTACTTGCTGGTAGCTGCATCCAGCCCCATGGACTGAATCCAAAATCATCTGCATTGGGCCTGGGCCTTGCCACACTGGCCCAGCCTGACTACCTGCAGTACATAAAAAGCCATCGACGAGAGACCTGCCTGGGGATCAGCCCCCTGCTCAACACTTGAACAGGAATGACGCCTCGGTGATTGATGTGGGCCCCGCTTCTCCAGGTACTCCAGCTCAACAACCTACAGTCTCTATTTTGTCCTCCCTGTGTCCAATATTGGGTATCATGAGTAAACATCAGGGTAGCTCCCTGCAACAACAGCTAAATCTAAAGTGTTATCATCTGATTGTCTGTTTGCTTTTCTTTCTCAAACTGAGCCCTCTGGCTCCGGATTACAAATAGTGTGTCTTGTTCATCTTGCTTTCTTCCATCACAGGGCCCCAACCAGCTGCAAAGCTCCTGGCTCGCCCATCGTCTCTCTACCTGGGTACCCAGAGGTGTGACTGTGTGGGGACTTACAGCGCATGCATAACTGTTTGATTAATATAGCCTTTAAGCCAATCAACCTGATTATGCCCCTTCCTTGTTCAAGTCCCCTGAATAAATCAGATCTGACTTTTTCTGCATTTAACCTGACTGTGGTTCCAGTTTGTGCCAAGAGTACTGTACTGTTGCTATTTACTGTGTATAACCTTGTTTTACGGGGTCCCCAGGGTCGAGCCAGAGGAACCAGCCCTGGTGGAAAGTGCAAACAGTGTGGTACTGGTATGGTGTACAAGGGGTACTGTGACATTATTGTATATTGTTCAGGTCACTAGAAGGGAAAGAGGGGGGTTACAGTGTCCCGGAGGGCTGTGCCCAGGTTAGTTTGACCACTACCAACCCTGGCTTCCGGGTGGAGGCACCTGTTGCAGAACCTAGGCCCCTTAACCTGCTACTAGCCAAGCAGGCAGGAGTAGTAGCCCAGGGATAGCGCCACCTAGGGGTTACACATGTATAAAATATTATTTTTTGACGTTAAACTTTGTATTGGACTTCAGTGGTATCAAACCTTCCAGCGTCTCCTATTGAACTTTCCAGATACAAGACAAGACGACAGTTTCTGCCTGGGCCAAAATGTCTAGCCTGACTGATAATACCTCTCATAAATTATAAAAAGCCCCACAGCATCTGTCTATCAAGAATGCAATTTATTATTAACCAATTTTACCTAACAGTGCACTTGTTTTATTTATATAGACTATCTAATAAAAAAGAGAGGAAACAAACAAAAAAAGTGCAACTGTAGGTCCATGTCTTTGACTATTCATTAACATGGGGGGACAATCCCCTTGTTTTTCAGGATGATGAACTTTCATTCCATTTATTGAATGTGGCTGCAGGGTTATGAGTGCAGGCAGAACACTTCAGACTGGGAGGCTGCTGTTGCTGCTGCAGGCTCCATTGCGTGCATTTCTACCCCTCCAAGGGCTCAGCCAGCCATCTAATTATTTGATCATGTGGTGTTATTATCTGTAATAAATGACAAACCATCTTACAGTAATCAAGCTGATTAAAAATTTGTATGCTGGAGTAAATCAAACCGGGGCAGAGAAACAGACACATTTCAATCTTCCTTGTAGTTCAGTGCCCCCTACTTTGTACAGCTGCAGTGGGTGTAGCCTGCAGATGTATTGCTTTGAGAAAAGGACTCCCTGCATAATTACCTTCCAAACAACATGGTACTCTGTTAAAAATAGTGTCCTCCACTGAAGCCTCATTGCTATGCTGCCTGTGTGTGTATGGGATTTAGAGAGCACTATTGTTCCTTTGCCTCATGTTCCCTCCCTGCAAGGCATCAAAGGAGACATGACTTTGTCTAGGGGCATGACCAGAACACCTAGATGGACATGTTTGGGGGAGGAAGGCAAGCAGGTGCCACCCACTAGGGGCAGGCAGGTGTTCCCAGGGCAGAGGGAACTTGCATAAAGGAATAGGGAGGAGATACCTCATCATTTCTACCTTTTCTAGGTTGCAAGAACAGCCTCAGAGGGAACATAAAAGTTTTTGACAAAAAAGATACAGAAAGTAGATCTTGCATCTGCCTGCATCATAATGTGATATAAAACTAAGTCTGGTGTTCACTGTAACCAACTTAATGTTCCCCTTTCAATAATAATGTGCTAAATTATCACCATACTTTGTCACTTATTATCCATATTGTCTGCACCTCTTATCCTAAAACACTGTCTTTACAATACAGAAAAATGCTATATTCAAAGTATAAAAAGAGAAAGAACCAAATTGCTCTGCATTTTAAATGGAGTTGGCCAAAACTGTAACTATAAGCCAGCCCAGTGGTGCTGAGGGTTGAGGCACTGGACGACACATCTCGCGCCACGCCGGTAACCCGGGTTTGGGAACAAGTCTGGGTCATTGGAGGTCAGCAGGAGGGAGAGGATTGAGCACCCGAGACAGCTCTCTCCTCTCCTCTCCTCTCCTCTCCTCTCCTCTCCTCTCCTCTCCCTGGAGGAAGGGGGGTCCACGCTCGGCTCTTCACTGGCCTTTGGCGGAAGCTAGTGGCATGGCAAGTGCAGAGCCAATGTCAAGGGAAGGGGGAGTGGTGGTTTTACACATCTGGTGCAGAATGGTGCGGTCGCTATGGGAAAGCAATGTTTAGGACAGATTAACAAAATCACAGTGCCACTGTTCATGAGCAGAGGTACCAAATGCTTTCATCAGGTGGGGGGTCACAAAAAGGCCATGTTGAACATTTGTAGTGCAAATGCCAACAAATGCCTGGAGTGTTAGGGGTTTCTAACCATAACATCACACCCTGTACAGACTGACAGACATCAGGGGTGTGCCTTTGGATTGCTGACTGTAATGCTCATGCCATTCCACCCCCACTCTGCAGCCAGTGCCAGGCATCGAGATGTGCCTTGGACTCTTTGGTCCCAGAGTTCACCCCATTCTCCTATACTGCACCCATTTCAGCATATGTCCCTTATGGAATGGGGTGACTGTAAAGCCAAACACCCCAAGTCACACCTCAACACTTGCTGGTGTCTGCAGGCTAGGGTGAGGTGAAATGGCGTGAACGTTATGGGTAACGACCCAGTCGCATACCCCATTGCCTGTCCATCTCTGCAGGGTGGAGGTGGGGTTGGCGTGAAGTTCAATACTTAACTGACATTCCTATTCTACATCTGTCTAACTCCTGCATTTCCAATGCTAATACCAGCAAGCAAACATTCGGCATTGACAAATGCTTGTTTTAAATATGTCAGCACTGCAGACATGTAGAGACTCCTTTTGCAGATTCCAGTCTCCAAGTCAAAGGACTCTGATGGCATCAATACCAAATTAAACTACTGTACTGAACTACTAACTACTAAAGATTGCTGCCAAGGAGTTAACCTCTCCTGTCACCAAATTGATCAACTTATCTCTCATGACTGGCATAGTGCCAGACATATGGAAAATCTCCAGTGTTGTACCTATCTTCAAAAAAGGAGACCACAAATTAATACAAAAGTACTAGCCAATTGCCACCCTCCCTGCCCTAAATAAATTACTTGAAAAGATGGTGGCTTCATAACTCATGAAATACCTCTCCTTTTATGACCTTCTATCCCCTGCACAACATGGGTTTCAGAGAGGTCATAGCACCTCCACTGCCCTCCTCACCCTTACAAACAGTATTGCTCTAGCCATGGATACTGGCAACTTCACTGGTGCCATCTTTATCAACCTCATGAAGATGTTTGATCTTGTGGATTACTCTCTACTCACCTGCAAGCTGACAAACCTAGGAATCTTGCAAGCTGATCTCCCCCAGTTCTGTCGCTACCTGATGAATAAATCACAGAGAGTCATGTACAGCACTTCCCTCTCTAACCCTGCTCTGACTATGGTGGGAGTCCCACAAGGTTCTATTTTAGGCTCCCATCTGTTCACCCTACATATAAATGATATAGGTCAATGCCTATCTCACTGCTCCACAATCCTGTATGCTGATGACTTGGTACTATATTCCCAATCCAATAGTATTGATCAAATTAACCAAAACTTACCATCTAACCTTCAGTCCATGCACTCTTGGCTCTTAACAAACAAGCTAATTCTGAACACATCAAAAACACAGTCTATGCTGTTTGGTACATCAACCAGATTAAAAGCATGCCCATCCCCTCTGTCTATAGTTTATCATGATGGTACCTTAGTCCCCTCAGTCTTCACTTCCATGTACATTGGAGTCACTGTCAACCCCTCACTAGACTACTCATCTCATATCACAAGCATCTGCAAATCATACTGGCTATTTTCTATAAAGTGAGTCGTAACCTTACTTCACAAGCTCATCATGTAATTGCCCAAGGAATGCTTCTCCTTAAGCTCATACATGGTGCCTCTGTGTTCTTGCCTGCCCCTAAGTCTACTCTCCTAAAGTGGGATGTCACATCCCCCTAGCTCATGTATCACAGCTCACTGTAAGACATGCTAGGCTGGCTACCCCTGTCCTCTCTACAGGATCAAAGCTTTGGAGGTGTTATCTTTAACATTATAAACAGTGGGCTCCCCACATCTCTAGCCATGATACTTAAACCTGCAAACAGTGCCTACCTCTTAATGTCATGTGACAATGCACTTTTAACTGTCACTAAGATTAGAACTTGTGTTGGGAGCCTGTTCTTTGCCTGTGCAGTCCCTAAATTATGGAATTCCATTCCACCTGACATACGCCACTGTCCCTTTGGACCTAGTTTTCAACTCAAATACTGTGAACACTGCCTTAGCTTGGCAAGCTGTGCATGTCACTAAACCTGAACAATATCCGAAAGGCACTCATAAATGTTTATGTATGTATGTATAATATTTTCAGTGTTGATGTATAATCAATCACATTACATTCAGGGATACTGCTACTTTTCCCCCTTTATGAACTTGATGTTTAACTTGTATATTCCTTGCTTGCCTACAGAACGACAAAGCTTTGTAAAGTTATACTACCAGGCCACTTAGTTGTTATTTGTCATATTGTTTAAAAATTCAGTAAACTGTTTTTGCCTTACATGTCTTCCCCCTCTGTATTGCCATGTATTTCCCTTTCATGCCTATTGTACAATTGTTTGCTAATGTATTCAAACTCACCTTGTATTAAATCCTGTTTGAATAATTCTCCCAGGTGTTGCCTGAAAATAGGCAATGTTTGCCTAAGGCACCTACCTGGTTAACAAAAACTAAATAATTCAATCAACCAATAGATAAATAAGCAGACTGGCACATGGTCCAAAATCACTATGTCACTCATCTCACAAGTCTGAATGCCTGTGATGGCCTTCTGCACAAGCAAAAAGTAGTTGATTCTGGAAAAAGAATCATGAGGTCTGGAGTAGAATGAGTAGGCTCTCTCCACTGGATGCAGAGTGTGCCACAGCTCTATTAGCCCCATCTTATCCATTAATTCCCTAAGTGCCCGCTGTCCCCAACCCCCCCTCCACCTCCACAACCTATCAAGGTCAGACTGGAGGACCATACAAACATAAAAACATACAAAGAAGCCAACAGAATAAGGCCATTCAGTCTGTCTAGCCTGCTTGCATTGCAGAGTCCTCACCATAAGCTGCTGACACCATCCCCCCCTCCCTAAACCTCCTGTCCTTTCCATTCACCCCTCACGTGACCCTTATTTTCCCTTTAACTCTATCCCAAACTCTCTTGATGCTGCCCATCATCTTCAATGAGACCACTTGTTCTGGCAACTCATCCCAACAGGCCACCATCCTCTTTCTAACCTCCCTCCTAAACTTCCCCCTCCAACTTAAGATTGTATCCCTTCATGTTTTGGTTGCCACTTAGCTTAAAAAGACCCTCCTTATCCACCTTATTTATCCCTTTTAAGTATTTGAAGGTTTCAATCATGTCCCTTCTCTGTCCCCTCTCCTCCAGGGAGTACATGTTCAGGACCCCCAATCTCTCCTCATACATTTTACCCAGCTGGCCCACGATTATCTTTGTTGCCCTGCTTTGGACCACCTCCAGCACAGGTTAATGTCCTTTTTAAGGTGTGGGCTCCAACACTGTACACAGTACTCCAGATGCGGCCTCACTAATGTCCTGTACAAGGGCAGTATCACCTCTTTATGCCTACTGCTGATTCCCCTGGCAATGCAGCCCAACATTTTTTTTGCCCGTGCTGCTGCTTTCCTACAGTATGAAGCAAGTGCTTCAGGTTGCTCACTCCCAGGTCCTTCTCCTAATCTGTTGCAGCTATCCGGATCCATCCCAGGCTGTACTCAGTCCTAAGGTTCTTGGCTCCAATATGAATAACTTTGCATTTCTTTACATTGAAGCCAAGCTGCCACCTCCTGGACCACCTCTCTAGTGTTTCCAGATCCTCCTTCAGGTCTCTTATCCCTTCCGCTGTGTTGACCCTTCCACAGAACTTGCTGTCATACATGAATAGACACATTTTGCCCTTAATGCCATCCCCAATATCATTGATGAAGACATTGAACAACAGCGACTGCCCTGGTGCTAGATAACTCACCCCCACCACCACTCTCTGAGTCCTCCTCCCACAGTCAGTTTTCTACCCATCTGGTCAACTTCTCACCAACCTTGAGATCTGCCAACTTCCTGATAAACCTCTTGTGGGGTACAGAGTCAAAGGTCTTGCTTGAAGTCCAGGTAAAGGATGTCCATCACTTGGCCTATCTACTGTTTTAGTGACCCAGTCAAAGAAATCAAACAGATTTGTTTAGCATGACCTCCCTCCCATAAACCTGTACTGCCCAACATCCTGGAAACCATATTCCTCTAGATATTTCACCAACCTTTCCTTAAGTATGGTCTCCATGAGCTTGCACATGATCGAGGTCAGACTGACTGGTCTGTAATTCTCGGGGTCATCCTTAGGACCACCCTTGTGGAGAGGCACTACGTGTGCCATTTTCCAGTCCTGCAGTACCATGCCTTACTCCAGTGGCCAGTTGAACAGACAGTCAATGGCTCTGCAAACTCCTCTACCAGTTTCCTCAGTATCCTTAGGTGTACGCTATCTGGGCCTGGTGATTTGTCCACCTTCAGTGCTAGAAACCCTGTCCTCACCCAATCAACCTGTATCACCACATCCGTGCTCACCTTGCCCCCACTCTTCTTCTTCCCCCTTTGGCACCAGTCCATCTTTTTCCCTGGTGAAGACAGAACACAAATATTCATTTAATACCTCTGCTTTTCCCCATTCTCCTCCACTCACCTGTCCCCTTTCCAAAGCCTAACAATCCCATCTTTCTTGTCCTTTTTCTTGCTTATATAGTGAAAAAAATCCTTCCTTTCCTTCTTACTTACCTCAGCTATCTGTAGTTCCTTCTGAGCCTTAGCCCAACAGACTACCTTATCTACCTTACTAGCCATTTTTAGGTAATGTTCCCTGTCTTCCTTTCTCTTGGTCCTCCTAAATTTCCTATAGGCTAACCTCTTGTCCCTTACTGCCTGAGTGACCTTAGTACTAAACCAACAGGGTGTTTTGGCCTTTTAATTCTTCTCCTTGAGCCTAACACACTCCTCTGTGGCAACCATTATTCCTTCCTTAATGATGGACCACATTTGGTCCACCCTTATATCCGCCCTGATGTTTGTCAGGTGACTCCTTAGCAGTTTGCTCATTTTCCTGAAGTCTGCCCTCCAAAAGTCCAGGATTTTTGACTTAGTGATGACCTTTTCTCTCCTGTTATTTAACTGGAACCATGCTGTGTGATAATCACTTACACCCAGTGGCTCCTTGACCATTATGTCCTATACGTGCTCCCCATTCATGAGAACCAGATCAAGGATTGCCCCCTCACTGGTAGGTTGTGTCATGCCCTGAGTCAGGAACCCACTCTGCAACACACCTAGGAACACCAGACTCTTGGCACAGGTCGTGGCAGGTACACTCCTGTCTACTTTGAGTAGGTTGAATTCTCCCACTATTATCACCTCTACCTTCCCTGCAGCATTCAATATTTGTGAGTTCAGTTCTCTGTCTCTTTGTTCTTCCTGGTTGAGGACTGTAACCATCCCCAACTTCACCTTCTTTCCTCTATTAGACAGTAACTGAACCCACATGTCTTCTGCCATCATACTTATTATACCGTCCCCGATGTAAACCACCACCCCATTCCCTGCCACCCTGTCCCTCCAGTTTGGTGTGGCCCAAGTTTCAGTGACCGCCGCAATGTCCACACTTCCTTCTGCTAATAAAGTCTGCAGGTCGTCCATCTTGTTTCAAGACTTTGTGCGTTCAGGGAAACCACCTTCCACCTAGCGTCTGAGCCTCCTTCCCTTCCTTCTTTCTTTCTCTTTTCTCCCCTCTGCTTGTGTCCCCCACCTCCCATTCCTAACCATTTCACTGCCCCTCCACCTCCACCCTCCATACCCCATATACTAGCATGGGGGGAGATCTATTGACCACCTCCTCCCATAGTTGTCGTGACTACAGGCCCACTTCCCCCCCTTTAATAGTTTAAATTAGTAGTTTAAATTAGGTTTATGGGTTATAAACCCACACAGTTTGCCTCTGAGGACCCTTCCACCCCCTCATCCCCACTGAGGTGTTGTCTGTCTGGTGCAAAAGGTGTTTTATTTGACTAGGTCTCTCCCCAGTCCCCAATACAGATGTACCCTTCCTCCTTGCACTATTCCCTCAGCCAGTCATTGAATTCCTCTATCCTCTTCTTCCTCTTCGTGCTGGCTTTTGGCACTGGTACACTACTGAGAATGCTAGCAATCTTGTTGCATCCCTGCAGGTCCTCCCTATTGCCCTGAAGCTATCTTGCACTACCCCACCTCCTCCCCAGCTAGGTAATTGGTACCTAGATGTATAACTATGTTTGGTTCCCCTCCAACTCCCATTACCATCTCCCCAGTTCTTGGGCATTCCTTTCCCGCTGTCATCCCTGACATGCGAACCACCTTCCTTCTTGCATGTTGGTCCCCATTTCTTCCACAGTGAATATGCTTAATTATGGAGTCCCCTAGGATTACCACCCGTCCCTCTCCTCCATCTATGTCTCTCTCTCTCTGTTTCTTCCTGGACTGCCATATGAGCTTCTCCCCCACCTAATTGCTACCCCTCTACCCTGGTTAGCATATTGAATTTGTTTTCCCCGAGCTCTGCTTGCCTGACACAACTGCAGCCTCTACTTACTCCTCCAACTGTTTTAACATTGCCCTCCATGTCCTTCCCTTTCTGACTGGCCATGCTCACCTTCTCTTTCCCCTCTTTTCCTCCCACCCTAACCGCTCCATCTGCTCCACTCTCCCTGCTCCTCCTTCCCAACCCACCTTGACTACCCTTCAGAGCCCTACTTCCCCTCTTCTGTCCTTCTACCTCTGACCTCATTGACTTAACCTGACCTCCTACTCCACCTCCTGTCCCCCCTTACTTCCAGAGAGTGGGTGAAATCCATTCTTTAATGGCACCCCTTCAAAAGTTTCCACTCCTGTGGCAACTCTTGCAGCCCACCCTTCCCCTACCACTTGCCATTCCCCTTCCCTTGGCTCCTGGGCCTTCTGAGGCTGAGATACCCCTGGATTCTGGATGATCCTCCCTGCCCTCTTCCCCTGCCTGCTGACTTTTTACCACTGGGCATCCCCATCTGCCTTTCTCTCCACTGCCCTTCTCGTCTTACTCTCCACTCCATCCTCCCCAGCTTCCATCTGGTCTGTCTCACTTCTTCCCTTAGCTGCTCCAGGCTTCTCCTGCGCATAGGACAGGCCCCTGCACCCCCACATCATCCCCAGGAAGACTTCTGCCTCACAATCATGACAGCACACCACCCTCCTCCCACTATCCTGATGCCTGCACATTCTCCTATTCACTCACTTCCTCCCAACCCCAGCCTCTCCTAACCCACCTGATATGTATCTCAATATATAACCCAGCTGGGGATGTCTACCATATTCCTTTCTCCCCCAAATATGATTGCTATTCTAGCATGTGGTGCTCAGAGGGAAGCCAAAGCAGGTAAAAAGGCCAGAATGTCTGTGTTAGGGCCATAAATATAACCAAAATATAACCACTGCTTCTGTCTGTCCCAGCCTGCCATGCACAATAATATAGCAACTCTCAAGGATGCAGATCTTAATAACCGAAGGGGGGGGGTTCGACCGAGTGCTATGCCCATTGCCAAAGACTTGTCCCACTCACTCCTTGAGGAAAGCCATAATTTGTTACCTCTTCAGATGAGTCTCCAGCAGACATGCAACAGATGTTCCCAGTTTCCTAAGATGTTTTAAGATGCAGTAACATTTTCCCTCTGATTATCCCCCTTTAATGTTTCAGGTAACAAATTGGAAAACAGTAGCCATGAGTACACCAGGTCTGTGTGAGTGCAAGTCCTGTGGTCCCCAGACTAACTCTTCTGAAGATGGAACAGAACACTGCATGCACCAGCAACCTCCCTCTCTCCCTCACTCCCTTCCAGGACATTAAACACACAGTGTTAGAACATTTGTAAATGGAGACCAGTTAACAGAAATCTCACAAAATTCCTCCGGTCCCTGGGACAACATCCAAGCTCCTTCGGTCTGCGAGTGTCCAGTAACTGCTCGGGATCAGCCTCAGGGAGAGCGCATTTGATTGAATAGAATAGGTGAACAACCCCTCCCCTCCACACACACACATACAAAATGTACTGTGGTCTGAGGTGGGGCACTCAGGAGCATGGCTGACACAACACCTACACTGGGACCTCACTGTCTTGGATGTTCCTTCTCCCGACTTCTGGGAAAGCATCCACCATCTCTGCCCCCCTGAGCCCTCTCCCTGACTGCAACTGTAGCTATTCAGTATCCCAGTATCAAAGTTTATTTAACAACCCAGGAACAGTCCTTTGCCAGGGCCTAGAAAAATACTGCTGGTAAGGTATAAACAAACAAGTATCAATGAGGCTGGGGCAAATTCTAAACAAAGCTGGAGGCTGTGCATCTGGGTAGCATAATCTATGGAGCAGTCAGATAATATCTGATTAGTTTCTTGATCATCTGTGTAATGGATACATGGAACAACCTCCCAGTGGAGGTGGTGGGGCAAAAATGGTAACGGAATTCAAAAATGCATGGGATAGACATAAGGGAGCTTTAGTGATTAGGAAAGGGGATATAAAGCTTGAGATCAGGTAAGGTCTGCAGCATTAAAGTAGGTAGGGAAAATGAGCAGACTATGTGGGCCAAGCGGTCCTTATTTGCTGTCAATTTCTATGTTTCTATGTTTAGTCATAGATGCTCCCTCAGCCAATTGGGTGTACCAAATAAAAAGGCTACGTCTTAGAGCAAAATTGTTCAGATATTGGCAATCAGCCCCACTGAAGTCATTCTGATTGCTGCCATCCTAATTTAACTAACTGCTGGGCAGTGGCCCCTCCCTACTGTCTCAGGTGAGAGGTGCCTATGATTGTGCACTGTCAAGGGTATTACAGCAGATATATTTCCTCGCCTCCCAAGATGGACTTCGGTATTACAGATAGAATAAAAGACCACTCCAGGATCCAGAAATCACAGCACCCCTGGGGACCACCTTGGGGGTATAAGTGCATGACTTAGCTCCACTGCTCTACCACGTGAAATCCAAGCCATCACTCCACACAGCACACTTACCCCTATCATCCCATCTCATACCTGCCATGTAACATTCAGTAAACTCTGAAAGTTATAAACCTCAGGTCCTGCCATGAACAAAATCCCTCTATTGGGACATAAGCTGAGTCAATAAATTCAGCTCTCCTCCGTTATGTTACAGAACATCAGCACTCTGTAGATGAAAAAGCCTCTTCTAGGATCTGGCCCCTTCCATGGAGCTGGAAATAAAACCGGGTATATCCCCGGGAGTTCTTGTTTGGCTTAGTCTGCCGATGAGAACTGCTTCTTCCCTTGGTTAGTCTGTACAACAAATTGTGCAAGGTACAAGATTTTGAATTTGCTATGAGCTGTATACAGCTTACTTTAAATTTCTTTGTAGGGTGCTGGTTTCAACTTCACCTGTGATGTGATATGAGGTCCTGGAAAATAAAGATTCGCTGTCCTTCCTGCTGTAGCTGTTTAGCTTCTCGCACCTTTGCCATGATGTGTGTCTTCTCAAGGAAATTTAATATAACATGTATGCTCCTTCTTGCATGCCTCACCAAACAGGAGAAGAGTTAGATGTAACACTCTCCTCCTTGCTAAACTTTCCATATAAGAGTAGATAGGAATAACACTCTTCCATCTTGTATAACTCCTGAAGCAAGAGTAGACAGGTTTCACACATATGCCCTTTCTTGCTCAGTTCCCCAAGTAAGAATAGAGATAGGTGTAATTCTCTCCTCCTTGTACAGCTCCTCAAATAATATCAGAAATAGGCACTGCATGTCACTCTCCATCTTTCACAGCTCCCCGAATAACAGTAGAGATAGGTATAACACATGCACTCTGTCTTGCACAGCTCCCCAAATAAGAATAAACAATAGTACAGTATATAGTTCTGCTTCCACAACACCCTAAGTAAGAGTAGATAGGTATAACACTATCTTACTGAACTCCCCAAATAAGAATAAACATAGAAACATAGAAGCTGTCAGCAGAAAAAAACCTTTTGGGCCACCTAGTCTGCCCTAAAGTCCCTACCTACTGTGCTACCATAGACCTTAATTGATCTCTGGCCATACCCTCCCCCAGCCCTGTTACCCTCTGTCTATCCAATGCATGCTTGAAACCAGTTACCGTTTTGGTACCCACCACCTCTGCTGGGAGGCTGTTCCAAGCATTCACCACCCTTTCTGTGAAGAAATATTTCCTTTCATCCCATCTAAGTCTCCAACCTTCCAGCTTAATATTATGCCCCCTCATCCTTGAGCATCTCTTTCTATGCAATATGCCACCCTCCTGTACCTTATTGATACCCTGGAGATATTTGAATGTTTCTATCATATCTCCCCATTATCTCTTTCCTCCATTGAGTACATATGAATCTAATTGATTTCTCTGACTGGTTAACCGAAGCAGTAGACCAGGGAGGGGCTGTGGACATGGCCTACCTAGACTTTAGCAAGGCATTTGAAACAGTCCCACACAAAAGATTAATAAACAAATTAGCCAGCCTGGAACTGGGCCCCAGGGTGGTAACCTGGGTAAAACATTGGCTGGACAACAGGATGCAGAGGGTAATAGTAAACAGACTCCACAGTGAAGAAAGGGGGGGTTACTAGTGGGGTACCGCAGGATTCAGTACTGGGTCCAGTCCTTTTTAATGTCTTTATAAGTGACATTGCAGAGGGACTGGAAGGAAAAGTATGTCTCTTTGCAGATGACACAAAGATCTGTAACAGGGTTGATATACAAGGTGGGGTGGAAAGGATGAGAAGGGACTTTGCAAGGTTGGAGGAATTGTCAAATATATGGCAGCTTAGATTCAATGCAAAGAAGTGCAAAGTAATGCATCTGGGAAACAAAAATCCAGGGGAAGAGTACACAATGGGGGGTGAGATACTGACAACAACAACAACAACAATGGAAAGGGACCGGGGGTAGTTATATCAGATGACCTAAAGGTGGGCAAGCAATGTAAGAAGGCAGTAAGGAGGGCTGGGGATACTGGGATGCATAGGGAGAGGTATTACCAGTAGAAAACAGGAACTTGTTTTCCCTCTGTACAGACAGTTGGTGAGATCCCATCTGGAGTTTGCATGCAGTTCTGGAGCCCCATCTCCACAAAGACGTAGACATGGTGGAGGCTGTCCAGAGGAGGGCAACCAAAATGGTGCAAGGTCTGCACCAGAAGACATATGAAGAGAGACTAAAGGAGCTTAATATATATATATACCCTCGAGGAAAGGAGTGAGAGGGGAGACATGGTAGAAACTTTCAATTACCTCAAGAGAATCAACAAAGTCCAAGAGGGTAGCATTTTTCAGAAAAAGAGATGTGCAAGAAGAAGGGGGCACAATTTGAAGACAGAGGGGGGACGACTCAGAAGTAATGTGAGGAATTATTTTTTCATGGAGAGGGTTGTGGATGAATGGAACAGCCTTCCTGAGGAGGTTGTGAAGTGAAAAACAGTGGGGGAATTCAAGAATGCATGGGACAGACATAAGGCAAATCTAGTGGGGGGGAAGAAGGAAGTAGGCTGTTGGTTAACTAAGATCTGCAGCTTATCCATTAGGTAGGGAAATGGGCAGACTAGGTGGGCCAAGCGGTCCTTATCTGTCATCAAATTCTATGTTTCTCTGAGTCTTTGTTCATAGGGCTTCTGATGTAGGCCATGCACCATTTTGGTTGCCCTTCTCTGTACTGCCTCCACCTGGTCTATGTCCTTTCTGAGATGAGGCTTCCAGAACTGGGCACAGTTCTCCTGGTGTGGCCTTACCATTGATCTATACAGGAGTAACACTACCTCCCTTTTTCTGCTGGTAATACCCCTTCCTATGCACCCCAGCATCCTACTAGCCTTTCTTTCTACCTTATCACACTGCTTTGCTATCTTTAGGTCATCAGATATGATGACTCCCAGATCCCTTTCCTGTTTTGTTGTTGTTAACACCCTGTCCCCACAAATGATATGTTGCCCTTGGATTTCTGTGCCCTACAGCATGTGTAGAATTTCACACTTTTTGCCATTGAAGCCCAGTTGCCAAACCCTTGGCCAGTCTTCCAGAGTTTTAGATCTTCCTTCACTTTCTCCACCCCCACACTGGTGTGTCCACTCTGTTGCAGATTTTTGTGTCATCCATGAACAGGTATACCTTTCCTGCCAGCCCCTCTGCGAAGTTGCTAATAAAAACATTGTCTAGAAGTTACAAATGCATGCACCAGTGTCTTTATGTCCTGAAGATTTAGCTAGGGCTTTATCCTGATCCAGAATGGTGTTCCTGTTCTTATACTGCGTGGATGTAGTCTACAATACTAACCCCTCCTATTCCCTTGCCAGGTTGGACACCCTCTATAGCACCTTCTCTCACTCTGCTATCAACTCTTCCCTAGTACTCATCACTGCTCCCTCTACTCCTCCCCATCCATCCTCCCCTTACCATCACCTTGCCAGTCCCACTGCACCTTCTCCATCTACAAATACTGGTTTGGGTCTCTACCATATTACCTAGCCACACTCCTCTTATCCATTCCCTCTGCCTCATACTCTCTCCGCTCCATGGATCCTTGTACGTTTTCCCTCCTGTACCCTCACTCATCTGCTGAGCAACCAGATGTTTTTTTCAAAAGTGCAGAATTAGCCACTGCTAAGCAATTTAAATCACAAATTATAGTGAGAAAAAAAATAAAAATAAGATCAACTGGGATTTTAACCCAGGCCCGGAATACTGTCCCGGTGCTCTTAAGCATCAAAACCCAGTAGGTCACATTATTTCTTTCTCACTACAGTGTGTCATCTGCTGGGCAGTCAGTCTTCTCCTATCACCTTTCCCTCCCTTTGGAACCAGCTCCCCTTCTCTCTCCATCTCTATCTCTCACCCTCCCACATTTCCCTTAGCCATCAACTAAAGTTGCTCCTCTCCCCCTCCTGCTCCTTTCAGCCCCCTACCTGACCTGCCCCTGGTACCCTTTTTAGCCCCACCATCATCACTACAACTGCAGCACTTGTTTATATAAACCTGCTTTGGTCATTTTAATTGGGAATTGATGCTGCTCATAGAACCAACTTCTGTTCACCGTTTATTGTTATTTGCACTTGCATCTTGTCTTTATCTTTAGAATGCTTCTCTACTGCTGTTTCTGATTTCTTGTATCATCTTTCCCTTTTCTCCTGGTTGCACCTGGAAATGAGTTCTGGCTCCACTTGCCTTTTCTGGTTACCAGTTTTCAGATAAACAAATAAATTATCTAGGTGACACTCCTGAGATGAAAAAATCCGCCATGAACAACTGATGCTGCCTGGTTTTCTAGCATCAGTTTTTGGTCCATTATGATGCCCAGATTCTTCACCCTATCCCTCATTCTGAGAGGGGCGGCACCAAATTGTAATCCAACGACCACACCTCCAAATCTGCCACGCTCCAAGCACTTGCATCTACCAGCTGCACTTCCATCTTGTCTGAATTCAGCCTAATCCAACTAGAGGCCATCCAGTCATTGATAACAGCTAGGCAATCATTCAGCACACTGATGGCATTTCTCTCCCCATAACTGAGTATCATCAACCTAACAATGAAATTGCAGACTGTAACTACGAATGACTTCCTCCAGTGGCAGCATATACACAACAAACAACATGGATGGCAAGTTCAACGTTGGGAGACCCCACAGGTCAGGGTGGCAGGGCAAGAGGAAAAACTTCCCCATGCAACCTATTACACCCTACTAGAAAGAAAGAACTCAAACCAACTAAACAGTCCAGTTGAGTTATTAAAATCCCATGGTCTATGGTGTCAAAAACTGATGAGAGTTCCAGGAGAACAAGAATGGAACATTCCCCTCTGTCTCATAGAAACATAGAAGTTGACAGCAAATAAGGACCACAAGGCCCATCCAGTCTGCCCATTTCTTTTTCTACCTTATAAATGTGCCATCGGTCTTTGCTCTGTCAATGGCCTATATATTCATACTCATCTGTATTGCTCCCTTATGTCTATCCCTTGCCTGTTTGAAGCCCTGCACTGTATTCATATCTACCACTTCCTGAGGTAGGCCGTTCCATACATTCACCACCCTTTCTGTGAAAAAGAACTTCCTCACATTATCCCTCACTCAGCCTCCCTCTAATCTCATGCTGTGTCCTCTTGTCCTGCTATTTTTCTTATATTGAAACGCGTTAGACTCTTTCACCTTGTTAATGTCCTTAAGGTGTTTGAATTTTTTGATCATATCACCTCTCTCTCCCTCCTTTGCTCTAGGGTATACATATTAACCTCCATTAATCTGTCCTCATATGTTTCCTGATGCAGTCCCTGCACCATTTTGGTTGCCCTTCTCTGGACTGCCTCAATTTGGTTAATGTCCTTGTGAAGGTGTGGCCTCCAGTACTGCACGCAGTACTCCAGATGGGGCCTAACCAGTGTCTTGTAAAGAGGAATTATTACCTCCCTCTTCCAACTTGTGATACCCAGGAGATCATTTTGCACCCAGATGAGTGCCATCTCCATGCTGTAATGCCCCTGAATCCTGAATGGAATTACTCATAGATGGAAAAATCCTCTGAATGAACCTCCAGCTGTGTCACCACCACCTTCTGGATCTTCTTTCCTAAATGGGAATGTTTGAAACAGGCCTGTAGTTAGCTAAGATGCCTGGATTCAAATGTGGCTTCTTATGGTGGGGGGTGAGGAGGGTTCATCACAGCCATTTTCAGAGCTGAATGGAAAACACAGCCCTTGAGGGAGCACCAGATTATTTCCACAGTCACGGGACCCATGAGTTCCCCACAGTCTACCAACAGCTGGGTCAGTCCAGGGTTGAGTAAACAGAAAGTGCAACTCAGCTCCAAGATCAAGTGAAGAACCTCTCCAGCTGGTGTCAGCTGAAGCAAAATCCAGACTGACAGAAGGCACATGCTAGTCACAAACTGGGTCATGCTGATTCCTGACAGCTCACTTGTGGTGACCTATGATTGATGGAGGATATGCTATCGAGGAAAAACTATCCAAACTCCTCACATTTCTCTAGAGTCAATGCTTTTCCAGACTGTACTGTAGACAAGTCAGATGTAATAGTTTGCTTATGATGTAGAATAGCTGAGCAGGTCGGTTTCTCCCTGCAGCAACCACCTGTGACTGGAATGTGACATTTCTCAGAGAAATTGTCCCCAGATACTTCCTATAGAGGGCTCTTGGGATTAATCTATTTTCCCTTGATCTGGATCACCAAGAATGCTCCAGCCTCTGCCCTTTTCCATTCAACCATCTAACTTTCTCATTAAAATAGGTAGAGCTCTGCCTGGAGACTCTAGGACATACCTGAAAGAGTGTGAGTGAGTCAAGCACCACAGTAGATTGTTATACTACTCTCCTTCCTGCACAACTTTCCAAATTAGAGTAGATAGGTATAACACGCTCCTTTTTGCACAAATTCCCAAATAAGAATAAAGATAGGTATACCACTCTCCTTTATGCACAACTCTTCAAATAAGAACTTTGGCCCATATGCACAGTGGGGCAGAAGATATGCGGCACAGGCACATACCCACCCACGGAGCTCCGCACTTGCAGACAGGTGAGCACCAGGTGGCATTAATGACCACCAGCCACCTGTCCGTCACCCACCCACCTCCCCAGTGCACAGGTTCATGTGGGGCAGAAGGGGGCAGAGTAGCGGACCCAGGCGGGCATCCAATCAGATGCCCGCCCTGGGTCCCCCAGTGGATCCCTTACATGGCAGGGCATGCGTTGGCTATGCACCCCTGTGGATTTGATGGCCAGCAGCTATGGAGGTGTAAGGAGGGCAGTGCCACTGGCCATCCCATGAGGTGGCACCAGAGTACAGGTATGGGGTTGGGGGTTGTGTTGACGGTGCCAGGGGGGTTGGCACTGAACCCCAGTGCATGACTGGAGGGGCTGGGGTTGGGGTTGGGGGTGTCTGCATCCCAGGGCTGGTGTCCCTACATGTGTGCATGGAGGGTGTATGACTGGCACAGGGATGGGGCATGGCTGGGAGTTGAGTTGGGTGACATTGGGCAGCCAGTGGGGACTGGTGCTGGAGACCAGCTGATGGGGGATGGTGGCTATCTGCCTGGTCCTGGTGGCGGTCGGTGTGCACAGGGCACATAGGGGACTTATAGCAGGGTTCTCCCTGGTGTTACTTGCACCCTTCTCTGTACCCCCCCCCCCGGGCAGCACTACACACCATAGTGCATGGTGCCCAGTGCTGGCACGCCCCCCCGCCCCTGGCGCATTGCTGTCCACACTGCCAGAGGATCGGGTGCCTAGGGGCTGCAAGCCCCAGATAGTGCATCCCATGTAGGGGCACAATGGCGCGGAGTGGCTACGCTCCACACATACGCGGTGTGTAGCCACTTGGCACATTCATGCATAGGGCCCATAGATAGTAATACCACCCTCCTTCCTGCACAACACCCCAGATAAGTGCAGATGCAGGTATAACACACTCTGTCTTACACTGCTCCCCTCAAAAAAGAGTAGATACAGGTGTAGCACCCTCCTTCTTGCACAACTTCTCAAGTAAGGGTAGGCAGGTATAACATTCTCTTTCTGCACAACTCCTCAGGTAGGAGAACACAGGTATAACAAATACACTTCTTGCACAAGTCCTCAAACAGCAGTTGCTACAGAATGTATAACACTCTCCTTCTTGCATGACTCCTGAAATGAGAGTAGACAAATGTAACATGTACACCCCCTCATGCACCACTTCCAAATAAAAGTAGATATAGACATAACAGACCACATATTCAGATGAGATGTGTGGAGCATCCCTGGATGCGCTGTGCATCTCCGGACATGGGGGGGCCATTGGGGGCGGTGGCCATTCAAAGGCCACCGATGCGCTTGCACCCCTGACTGCACCACTGCACAATAATATTGTGATGTGCCTATGCAAATGAGGGTCCCTCATGCATATGCCGTTCATTACAATATTGAACCCCAAATGTAACTTTGGCCAGCTGTGCTGGTGCATAGCTATGCTTTCGAAACCCTTCTTTAACTATGCACGGGGCAGGCTGATGACCTGTGCACAGTCTAGAACTGAGTACACAGTCCCCATCCCCAGCCACGATCACTGTTAAAATAAAAAGATATCCCCGATACCCCTTTTCAATAGTGTAGTGTCCCCTTCCCCAGCCCTGATCACTGCATAAATAAAAAATACCTGATCCCCCTTTTCCATAGTGTAGTAGCCACCCTCTCCAGCCCCGATCACTGTTTAAATAAAAATAAACCCTGATCCTCCTTTTCCATAGTGTAGTAGCCCCCTCAGCCCCAGCCATTGTTTAAATAAAATAAAACCCTGATCCCCTTTTCCATAGTGTAGTGGCCCCCCTCCCCAGCCCCAATCACTATATAAATGAAAATAAATCCCTGAACCCCTTTTCCATAGTGTAGTAGCACCTCTCCCCAGTCCTGATCACTGTTTAAATAAAAATAAACCCCCAATCCACCTTTTCCATAGTGTATTAGCCCCCTCCCCAGCCTCAATCACTGTTTAAATAAAAATAAAACCCAGATCCCCCTTTTCCATAGTGTAGTGGCTCCCTCCCCAGCCCCAATCACTGTTTAAATAGATATAAAACCCAACCCCCCTTTTCCATGGTGTAGTGTCCCCCCTACCCAGCCCTGATCACTGTTTAAATAAAAATTAAACACCAATCCCCTTTCCATAGTGTAGTGACCCCCATCCCAGCCCCAATCACCATTGTAATTACCATAAAACCCCGATCCCTGTTCTCTGGTGGCTAGTGGTCCCCCTATCCCATTAGGCATTGACCCACCACCCCGATCCCCCATCCCAACCCATGCCAGTGGCTGGCAAAACCCTCCTCACCCTGCCATGGCCTGCCACAGACTGATCGATACCTGAGTACATACAGTAAATAGTACACACTCATTGGTTGGTGAGACAACCAATGAGGGGGACACTACACTATTGAAAGGGGTATCAATCAGTCGACAGCTAGCCATGGCAGGGTGAGGGCGTTATGCTAGTTGCCCGGCAGGTCCGGTTAGAAGTGCGGGTGGTGGGTCAATGCCTAATGGGGTGGGGGACCACTAGCTACCAGGGAATGGGGATCATGGCTTTATTTTAATTACAACAGTGACTGGAGCTGGGGAGGGGCCACCACACTATGGAAAGGGATTGGCTATTTTAATTACAACAGTGACTGGAGCTGGGGAGGAGCCACCACTATGGAAAAGTGAGGGTTTATTTTAATTACAACAGTGACTGGGACTGGGGAGGGGTCACTACACTATGGAAAGGGGATTGGGTTTTATTTTTAAGTAAACAGTGATTGGGGCTGGGGAGGGGTCCACTACACACTATGAAAAAGGGGCTTGGGGTTTGTTTTAATTACAACAGTGACTGGGACTGGGAGGGGTCACTACACTATGGAAAGGGCATTGGGGTTTTATTTTTATTTAAACAGTGATCAGTGTTGGGGAGGGGGGGCACTCCACTATGGAAAAGGGGGATCAGGGTTTTATTTTTATTTAAACAGTGATTGGGGCTGGAGATGGGGTCCACAACACCATGGAAAAGGGGAATTGGGATTTTACTTTTATTTAAACAGTGACTGGGGTTGGGAAGGGGGGCCACTACACTGTGGAAAAGGGGGATCAGGGTTTTATTTTGATTTAAACAGTGATCTGGGCTGGAAGGGGGGACACTATACTATGGAAAGGGGATTGGGGTTTGATGTTTATTTAAACAGTGATTGGGGCTGGGGAGAGGGACCACTACACTATGGAAAAGGGGGAGTTGGGATTCATTTTTATTTCTATGGTGATCGGGGCTAGGGAGGGGGTTCACTACACTATGGAACTGGGATTGGGATTTTATGTTTATGTAAACAGTGATTGGGGCTGGGGAGGGCTGGCCTGGTGCACAACACAGTGGCGCAGCCATGCAAATGGCCCCATTGCACCATGCAAGCCCAATAGGCTCATCTGCATATTGGGGCTGAATATCACCCAGGGGGCTGTGGTGCATACAGGTATGCGCCCCACATTCCCCTATAGGTGGTCTTCAACCCCACACCCTGGATGCACTGCGCTGTATATGGTGGCTGCTTGCTGTGCATGGCGCATCCAGGATCGGATATTAAAACAGATTATGCTATCTATTCTGATCACACATTCTGTTTGAATATCACACCAGGGCTGGCCGGCCCAATTTTTTTATGCAGCACATCGATTTATGCTCGCATCAAGCTGGCTTTGAATATGGTATCTTATATATGTGCTCCATTTTTCACAACTTGCCAACTAAGAGTAGATACAGGCATAACACTCTTCTTCCTGTACAGATCCCCAAACAAGAGAAGATACAGGTATAACGCTCTCCATCTTGGACAACTTCCCAGAAAAGAACACTGTAGATAGCTATAACACTCTCCATCTTGTACAACATCCCAAATAAGAGTAGATAGGTATAACACTCTCCGTCTCGTACAATTCCCTAAATAAGAATAGATACAGGTATAGCACTCTCCTTCCTGCATAACTCTCCAAATAAAAGTAGATATAGGTATAACACTCTCAGTCTTACACAACTTCCCAAAATAAGAGTGCATAGGTATAACATTCTCCTTGCACAACTCCACAGAAAAGAGTAGATACAAGTATAACACTCCCCCTTCACTTTTGCTCTATTGCCACCCACTTGTATCATGTTTAACCAGATTTTAATCACAACTCATTTAAAGTTCAACTCACTGTATTCCGAAATGCTTCCTATTGTATTGCGTATGCTATAACTCTGTTCATTCTCATCTGTATATATTTAATATACCTTACTGATGTTATGCTATCTCAACAGTAAATATGTAACATACCTTATTGATGTTGTGCTATTGTATATGACCCTAGACCCTTTGAAAACAGGCACTTCTTAAAGGATCTTGTGTGTAAATAAATAAATTATTGCACTACCCCCAAATAAGAGTAGATACAGGTATAGCTCTCTCCTTCCTGCACAACTTTCCAAATAAGGGTAGATACAGGTATACCACTCTCTTTCTTGCACAACTTCCTAAATGTTATATTTAATTAGTTAGTTAGTGAGTTGGTTAGTTAGTTATTGTGTTCGGAGAACCTTTGAACTCAAGAGCCCTTTTTCAAGGTGTCCAAGTTTATCAAGTTGCATACAAGAGCAGAACAAGTTACATTCAATATCAAACTGATACAATAAACAACAGGTTTAACAAGAATTGTATTATATGGAGCAGTGCGTTAACAGCAGATTTCCACAACTGCAGCAGTTATCAACAAGGGGTGCAAGCTAGTGCAACTTGCAGATACAGTCAAGGTACACAGGCAGTGCAGTTTCTGGAAAAGGTGGGTGGTGACTTGGGCCTTAAAGAGGGAGAAGTAGAGGAGACCAGTGATGGCTGTAGGCAGGGAGTTCCACGCTTTGACTGCTGTAGTTGCAAAGGAGCGTTGGCCAAGAATAGTTTTTCTGAAGGGCAGGAAGGAGTTTTCAATCCCCCATCGATTGAGCTCTGTATTTGTTCCATGATCAGGGAAAAAAGGTTGCAGACACCTGGCAGCATTTGATCAAGAAGCCCTGTCTTGCATAGAAGGGCTTCATTAAGGTTAATTTGGAGGTGGAAAGGAAACCAGTTGGTGGAGAGGTATAGGTGTCAGTAGTAGCAGTCTGGTTTCATGTTAAGTGCAACTCTGCAGGCTCAGTTGAGCACTACTGAGATGCTTTCGAGTACAGTGTTACTGGCTGCAGAGTAGATGACCACACCATAGTCAATCCCAAACATGATGAGGTTGGATACTAGGAGATTTATTACTCCAGGGGTAAGGTGGTAATGAAAAGAAAAACATGATACACTGGGTGCCTACTAAAGGTGCTGCCCTACCAATACCAAATCCAGACAAAAAACTGAAAAATTGGGTACACTCAACATACAGGATAGGTGCAGCAATGTTTTATTAGTTAGAAACACACACACACAAACTACAGGGAAACAAACCCCTTTGCGCCTTCACCCTGTATCGGCTTCATCAGAGGGAGCCCTCTGATGAAACCTGTGTAGGGTGAATGTGCAAGGAGTTCTTCCTATGTTTATGCATATTTCTAACTAACAAAACATTGTGGCACCTACCTGTATATGTTGCATGCACACAATTTTTCAGTTTATTTATCAGGTGTGAGGTTGTACTGTACTTGTTTCCGTATAGCAAGCCAAAGCATTGATGGCTATGTTTGATCAGGGAGTAGGCATGAGATGTGAAGGATAAGGTCATGTCAAGTTGTATGCCCAGGTACTTGAAGACCTGGACTTGTTCAATGGGGTCCCCAGATGGTGTGAAGTGTAGCTCAGGGCTGCCCTTCAGGGCATGGGTGCTCCCAAACAGAAGAGATTTGGTTTTCTTGGTGTTAGTGGCCAACCTGTTTGATGAGAACGAGCCGCAGATCTTGGTGAAGTCAGATTGTAGGTTGCATTTCAGTATCTCCAGGTTGCAGTGTGAGGTGAAGATGACTGTGTTACCATCATATAGTCATGCTTTGGAGAGACACAAACTTTTGGGACCTTGTTGACAAACAGGCTGAATAGCAAGGTGCTGAGGATTGAGCCTTGTGGTACTCCAGTGGTTAGAGGTTGTAAACTGAAGAACACCTCTCCATATTTAGCCTTTTGTGATTCTTGGGCTAAGTAGTCAGAGAACCACACCATGACCTCATCCGACAGGCCCAGCTCCTGGAGATTTATGATTAGGAGGTCATGGCTAACAAAGCCAAAGGCATTGGAGAGATCAAGAAAGGCTGTGCCAATGTATTCACCTTTGTCTAGAGACTTGCGGCATTCTTCAGATAGCTCAATTAAAGTGGTTGTCATGCTGTGCAGCTTGCTGAAGCCATGTTGTTCAGTAGCAAGGAGGTTTTGATCCATGATGTAGGACACCAGTTGGTTGCTGACAATCTTTTCTAAGGCCTTAGAGAGCAGAGAGAGGATAGAGACTGGCGTATAGTTAGAGGCCACCATGCTGTCACTGGATTTAAAGACTGGGAATATGCTGACTTGTTTCCAGATTTGAGGGAAAGAGAGCTAAATTGGAGGGAAAAGTTGAATATATTTTGGTTAGGTAGGACCAGTTCCTCAGTGGCCATTTTTAAGTATCTTTATGTCTAAGGTGCTGGGTCCAGTTCTAGTTATGGTTGCTGAGATTAGCATATATTTTTAACTGTATTGATACTCACCCACTTAAAATAGAATTTTGGCCCATTTGTGCTGGAGGACCTTGGGATACTACATGGGACAGATGTGGTAGATTAGGTGCCAATGGGCAGGTCTTTGCCCACTTTCACAAAGAAAGAGTTAAATGCCTCAGTGATGGCTTGAGGTTGGTGGTGTTTGCTCTACTGACATTAAGGATCTTTGGGGTGAAGTGACTTTTCCATCTTAGTACTTCACTGGTAGATTCTTATAGGGTTCTGCAATTATTAAATAGATTCAAGGATTTTTGATTTTACAAAAATGTGCTTTTCAGTAACAAATGGCAGATATACACCAGTTTCTCAGCTCTTTGTACTTCTGTAAGGCTTGGAGGGAACCCCATTCTTTGTATGAGGCCCACAATTTGTCCTGCTGTTTGAAGAGAGTGAGGAGTTTTGAGGTGAGCCAGTGCTTAGTGTCTCTTTTTTCTTAGTAGAGTAATAGTGATGAAATGCAATTTGGAATGTATGTGAGAAGTCAAAGACAAGTTTGATGTGGCGAATGCAGTCCAGGTATTGCCAGTCAGTGTTACAAAGGTGGTTTTGAACATCAGTGAGTCTCTGTCTCCCATTAGGCAGCAGGTGTAGATGAATTTTGGAGGAGGTCTCAGCTTTCTGGTGGACTGGGAGCAGTAGATACAATAGGAGAATGATCACTAATCAGAGTTGGTAGTACCTCTAAATGAGACAGACATTTGGTTGGAAAGCCAGGATCCAGTCGAAGAGTGTTTCTGCTGATTTTTTTTGTAGCTGACTTGAGTAGGGGACTTGACTCTGGTTGAGATAGAGGTCAGCCAGCTTATTTTTGTTCTGCTTGGCATGTGGTAAGAGCCAGTTGATGTTAAAATTGTCTAGAATGCGCTTTTCATGGCATCACTTCAGGCAATTAACAAGACCAAGAAAGAAGTCAGGATCAGAGTCAACCAAGTCAGGGGAAATGTAGGTTACAGCCACAGTTAGGTTCTTGCTTATCTGTGGAGTCCGATGTTGGCCACAAAGAACTCGCAGGATGGGTCATTTTCCATGGTAGTAAGCAATGAGGACTGTAGGTGGTTCTTCATGTACGTAAGACATCCTCCTCCCCATACTCCTGCGTGGTCATGTCTAAAGAGGGTGTAAGATGGAAGTGGTAATTCACTGTCCAAAATCCTTGTAGTCAACAGGATTTCTCTTACTGCTACCAGTTAAGGGTTTTTGGCAAGTATTAAGGCTCCAAATTCTGCAAACTTGAGAAGCAGGCTGCAAGTGTTAATATGTAGGCAGTCAATCAATCCTCTGTAGGAGCTTTGTAAGGGTGGTGTGTTGTTAGCACTGGACCAGAGTTGGGTTGAATGGTGCTCAGAAGCATAGAAACATAGACTTTGATGGCAGATAAGGACTGCTTGTCCCACCCAATCTGCCCATTTCCTACCTATTGGATAAGCTGCAGATCCTAGTTAACCAACAACCTACTTCTTCCTACCCCAGAATTGCCTTATGTTTGTCCTATGCATTCTTGGTTTTCCCTACTGTTTTTGACACCACAACCTCCTCAGAAAGGCCGTCCCATGCATCCACCACCCTCTCCATGAAAAAAATACTTCCTCACGTTGCCCCTGAGCTGTCCCCCCTCTATATTCAAATTGTGCCCCCATGTTCTTGCACATCTCTTTTTCTGAAAGATGCTACCCTCTTGGGCTTTGTTGATTCTCTTGAGGTATTTGAAAGTTTCTATCATGTCCCCCCCCCTTCTTTCCTCGAGGGTATACATATTAAGCTCCTTTAGTGTCTCTTCATATGTCTTCTGGTGCAGACCCTGCACCACTGTAGTTGGCCTCCTCTGGACTGCCTCCATCATGTCTATCTCCTTGCAGAGATGGGGTCTCCAGAACTGCATGCAATACTCCAGATGGGATCTCACCTACAGTCTATACAGAGGAATAACAACTTTTTGTTTTCTATTGGTAATGCCTCTCCCTATGCATCCCAGTCTCCTCCAGACCTCCTTAATGCCTTCCCACATTTCTTGCCTTCCTTTAGGTCATCTGATATGACTACCCTCAGGTCCCTTTCTATGTTTGGTGTTGTTAGTACCTCCCCCCCATTGTGTACTCTTCTTCTGGGTTTTTGTTTCGCCAGGTGCATTACTTTGCACTTCTTTGCATTGAATCTAAGCTGCCATACTTTTGACCATTCCTCTAACCATGCCAAGTCCCTTCTCATTCTTGCCACCCCCCCCGTGTATCAACCCTGTTGCAGATCTTTGTGTCAACTGCAAAGAGGCATACTTTTCCTTCCAGTCCTTCTGCAATATCACCTATAGAAATTAAAGAGGACCCGTCCCAGTACTGAACCCTGCAGTACCCCTCTAGTAACCCCCCCATCTTCAGAGTGGACTCAGTTTATTATTACCCTCTGTGTCCTGTTGTTCAGCCAATTTTTTACCCAGGCTACATCCCTGGAACCCACTCCCAGGCTGGCTAACTTGTTTATTAATCTTTTGTGTGGGACTGTGTCAAATGCCTTGCTAAAGTCAATTTAAGCCATGTCCACAGCCCCTCCCTGTCTACTACTTTGGTCACCCAGTCAAATAAATCTATTAGGTTCATCTGACATGACCTTCCCACTGTGAATCCATGCTGCCCTGGGTCCTGTGCCCTGCTGGCCTCTAATACTCAACAATTCTTTCTTTCAGAAGTGATTCCAGCATTTTCCCTACCACTGAGGTCAAACTAACAGGTCTTAACAGGTCTGTAGTTTCCTGCCTCTGCCTTGCTCCCACTTTTGTGAAGGGGAATCACACCCACCCTCCTCCAGTCCTCAGGTACCACACCATCCTCCCATGATTTGTTAAAAAGGATAGTCAGTGGTGTCACTAGTTCTCCCCTTAGTTCTTTTAAAATTCTGGAGTGAATCCCATCAGGCCCCATTGCTTTGTCCACCTTCAGTTTTAGGAGTTCTTTCAGGACCCTTTCTTCTGTGGGTGGACTGGTATTGACTCCTTTATTCAGAGTGTTTCCATTATTTGGCTTAGGTGCCTCCCCCTCCTCTTCTTTTGTGAATACTGAACAGAAGTATTCATTCAGTATCCCTGCTTCTTCACTATCACCCTCTGCCCACCCCCCCTCACCTTTATTAAGCCTCACTATGCCTCCCTTGGTCTTTCTTCACTCCCTAATGTACCTATAAAAGGTTTTATCCCCCTTCTTAACTGAGTTTGTTATCTTTTCCTCGGTTTGGGCCTTTGCTATTCTAACTGCCTTCCCCACTTCCTTCTGCTTTAACTGGTACAGTTCTCTGTCCTGCTCCTTTTGTGTTTCCTTATACCCCCTGAATGCTGTCTTTTTCTCCCTAACCTTCACCCACCACCTCTTTTGAGAACCATGGTGTTTTTTTTCCTTAGTTTTGATTTATTTGCTTCACATAAATGCTTGTTGCCTCTATGATGGCAGCTTTGATTTTTCCACATTGTCCCTTCACCCCTCTTCTTGCGTGTTTGCTAGTGCTTTTCTGAGGCACTCTCCCATTTTGCCAAAGTCAGCCCTCCTAAAGTCCAATACCCTCACTTTCGTATGTCTTGACTCTACAGCTAAGTTTATCATGACCCACACTGGTGATCACTTGTTCCCTGCTGGCTACCCAATTCTAAATCCGAGATCCTCTCTCCATCCCCACTTAGATTGCTCCCTGCCAAGTGGGTTCCAACAGTAGCTGTCTGAGGCATGTCCCCTGTAGGGCATCGAGAATGACCCTGCTCTTGGATGTGGCTGCAGCAAAGGTGCTCCAGTTAACATCTGGCATATTAAGGTCTCCCATCAACTCTAGCTCCCCTTTTTCTGCCATTCTAAGGATGCCTTCTATAATATCCTTGTCCATTTCCTCCCCTTGAGATGGGGATCTGTATACAACCTCCGTGTGGATTGTGGTGCCATTTCCTGTTTCCAGGGTGACCCACAGTACCTCCTCTCCTTCCTGTTTACCCTTTAGTTCTGTTGCTCTGATCCCTTCCCTTACATAGAGAGCTCCTCCTCCTCTTTTACCCTCCCTGTCCCTCCTGTAGATTGTGTACCCTGGTATGTTGACATCCCAGTCATGGTTCTCTGTGTACCATGTTTCTAAGAAGACTAGGTTTGCTGACCAAGGCACCTAGCTTCACCTGAGCTCTTTTCTTCTAGGTTGATTGAAATGACAGAGCAAAGAACCTTACCAGAGCAAGGATAAGGATTAAGGCTTCTTTTGGCAAGGCAGATTTACTGTGTGATATTTTTATTTTGTACTCACAGGGATTGTTACTATGTGTCGCTAACATTTTATTGCTTTATTTTCTCTGATTCAAATTGTTGTTGCTGATTATACCTTCTGCTGCATTACTACAGGGAGTGCCTACAGGTGTGTACTTACAGATTACTGCTGTAATCTTCTGATTCAAATTGTCTTTTGCAAAGTATGTCTTCTGTTACTGCTTTATTTTTCTCTGTAGCAAAGTGTTTCTTACAGGGTATATCTTCTGTGAAATTATTACAGGTGATGCTTTACAGGTTTTGCAGTTTTATTTATCATTATGATAAGCTTTCAGGGCTACTGCTGCATTTGTTGCTGGCTGATTGTTTCTGCTCTTACCTCCTTGTTTCTTTCATCTGTGGTTCTTCTTTTTCAGCAGAGGAAGGTCCCAGTCACCCACCCCCATCCCCAACCACCCCACACTACACTCCTTTTGTAGGGTAGCACAGTTGTGACATTTCCTGTAGCAAAGCAGGAAGGGGTGGATCAGAGGGGTATCCACATAGTGACCTCATTTACAGGGACACTAGTACTTTAACTTGTTATGTTATAACAAGTTATACAAAACCCAAACAAACAAAACACAAAATCAAACTTTTGCTTTCATTTTCTTCCTTCTAATTACTCTGACCAGGTTATAAACCCAGCAACTTATCTGGAATGGGTATCATTAACTGCAGGTACTGCGGAACACTTTTCAGAAGGGCAGCTTTACAGGATTTAGGAAACCGTCCTACATGCTGGGCCATTGGAGATCTAAGGACTCAGCTCCAGGCAGCATGGGCAGAGATTGTGTGCCTCAAATTGCATATTCAAGAGGAAATATATTATAAGAACTGCCTGCCATTTCCCCAACATCCAACAGAAGCACCTCGACCGCAGAGGGCAGTTGGTCCAGGAAGGTGGCAGGTGGTTAGGAGGGGCAAATTGGGTGCCCCATCACTCAGTGCTGTCCAACATATCACCTCCACAAACCATATAAAAACTACAAACAGGTATCTGCCTCTATCTCCGAAATCAAACAAAGGGGCAGAGGACACTGCAGAGTGGGACACTGCAGCACAGGAGCTAGCACAACAAAACTCGCCCAAAATAGGAACCAAAACAAAAAAAGCAAAAAGGAAATCCAAAAAACTTCTGATCATAGGAGACTCCATGATTTAGGGAGTTGATACCTATCTCCAGCCAGGCATAATGGTCAGATGTCTCCCAGGTACATCAGCGTGGAGAGGCACTGACTGCATTGCTAAAATTGTTCAGGATCAGGAGAAAACATTGATGCCCTGGTACACATAGGGACTAACGATCTCGCCAGCCAGTCAGTTGTGAAGACCAAGGAACACCTGACCAGGCTGGGTGACAAACTATCACCCATTTCAACTGGGATCTCCTTCTCTGAGATCCTGCCAGTCTGGGAGAGGGAGACAGATGGATGGAAGGTCAGAGAAGGGGAGACAGGGGAACTAAACATGTGGCTCAAGGGCTGGTGCCAGGAAAAAGGACACAAATTTGTAGGGAACTGGCAACAGTTTTGGTAGTGAAAGTTCTTTAAATTTGATGGACTGCATCTAACCAAGGAGGAAGTCAGTGCATTGGGGCAGAAGTTTGATGTCTTTGCAGAATATTTAAACTAGCAAATGGGGAGAGGGGTGCAGCAACCCGTATGTCGAATGGGAAGAACACCCTTCCCCCCTCAGCTAGTTGTCAAACAGGAGTTCAGTATGTTTGTAGCTCATTTGCATCACCAGCTAAAGAGCAAGGTCCTGTTCCCCAAATGACGCACAGGGGAAACGCTGGACCTCACCCAACAACTAACACACCGAAATCTGGCCAATGGAAAATCATGCACACAAATGCTCGCAGTCTGGGAAACAAGATCCCAGACCTGCAGGCAATAATGATAGAGGCTAAACTGGACATAGTAGCCATTAGCGAGACATGGTTTACCAGTAACCACACTTGGGAGACTTCAGTACCTGGCTATGTACTGTTCAGAAGAGACCGAGGTGCAAAAATAGGTAGAGTGGCCCTTTATGTCAATGAAAATATCAAAGCTACAGAAATTCAGAATACACATAAGGAGCCAGAAGAACTGTGGGTCACCCTGGAAACAGGAAATGGGACAGCCATACCAACTGGGGTTGTGTACAGGCCTCCAGACCAGGGGGAGAACATAGACACTTTACTGTTAGAAGATATACAAAACATGACAGCTAAAGATCAGGTTCTGATAATGGGAGACTTCAACATGCCAGATACAGACTGGTCAATACCAGCAGGGACATCTGCTTGAACTAGACACATAGTGGATTCCCTGCAGGGGGAGGGCCTCAAACAACTGGTACAACAACCCACAAGAGACAGGGCTATCCTAGATCTAGTACTGACTAACAGGGAAAGGATCACAGATTTCCAGGTAGAAGGTCTCCTGGGTGCCAGTGACCATCACATGGTATGGTTCAATTTGGCCACTAGAACAAAATCATCCCATTCCAAGGCAAAAATATGGGACTTCAGAGGAGCTGACTTTGATAAGATGGTCAACAGAGTTAAGCTAGCCCTGACAAAAATAAATACATGTGAGGGGGTACAGGCAATGTGGGCAAGCATTAAAGGTGCAATACTTGAAGCAACATCCCATTGTGTTAGTGAGAAACGGAAGTGCAAAAGAAGAAGGAAACCACTTTGGTTCTCAAACACAGTAGCAGAAAAGGTCAGAGCCAAAAGGCTGGCCTTCAGGAAATATAAGGGAATGCAGCAGGATGAAGATAGGGTGGCATACCAAACTTCCCTAAGGGAAACAGGGAAGGCAGTAAGGCAGGCAAAGGCCCAAACCGAGGAAACACTAGCACGAACAGTAAAAGAAGGTGACAAGACTTTCTGATACATTAGTGAAAGAAGAAAGTCCAGAGAGGGGATTGCTAAGATCAATGGGGATAAGGGTGTGTGTGTGAGGAGGAGGACCATGTAAAAGCATCTATACTAAATAGATACTTCTGCTCAGTATTTATGGAAGAGAAGGTAGGGCAGGGCCCAGAGCTCAGCACCATGGACACAGGAGGGAGGGAGGTGTGCACTAGTCCCTTCACAAAAGAAAGGGTCCTACAAGAGCTCGATAAACTGAGGGTGGACAAGGCAATGGGACTTGATGGTATACGTCTCAGGGTACTAAAGGAGCTAACGGTGGAACTAGCAGAGCCATTATCAGAACTGTTTAGTGAGTCTCTGAGCACAGGAGAGGTCCCAGAAGACTGGAGAAGGGCTCATGTGATCCCGCTCCACAAAAGTGGTAGCAAGGAGGAGGCAGAGGACTACAGACCAGTCAGTCTTACCTCAGTAGTGGGCAAGATTATGGAGGCAATCCTTAAGGAAAGGATAGTGCAACACCTGGAATTCATATGAGCACAGGATCCAAGACAACATGGGTTTACAAAGGAACGTCCTGTCAAACTAATCTCATAGATTTCTTTGACTAGGTAACCAGAGTGGTGGACCAAGGGGGAGCAGTTGATGTTGCCTATCTTGACTTCCGCAAAGCTTTCAATACTGTTCCACATAGAAGACTGATTAATAAGCTGGGTAGGCTCAGGGTGGGTCAGATGTTGGTCAACTGGGTGGCAAACTGGTTGACAGGCAGAAAACAGAGAGTGGTGGCAAACAGTATGCAGTCAGAAGAGATACAAGTCACAAGTGGGGTACCTCAGGGATCACACCTGGGGCCAGTACTCTTCAATATCTTCATCAGTGACATTGCAGATGGACTGGAGAGTAAGGTTTGTCTGTTTGCAGATGAAACCAATATCTGCAACAGAGTAGATGATCCAGATGGAGTGGGAAGAATGAGAAGAGATCTGGATAAACTAGCAAAAAGGTCAGAAGAATGGCAACTGGGGTTTAATGCAAAGAAGTGCAAGATCATGCACATAAGTAAGAGAAACCCTGAAGCCACCTATAGACTGGGAGGGGAGTTGCTGGCAGTCACGAGAGAAGAAAGAGACTTGGGCATTATCATCACCGATGACCTGAAATCATCCAAACAAACCACTAAAGCAGTAGGTAAGGATAAAGGGATGTTGGGGTGTATTAGCAGGGGTATCACAAGTCGGAAGAGGAAGGTAATAATCCCTCTTTACAAGACACTGATTAGGCCCCATCTGGAGTACTGCGTGCAGTACTGGAGGCCACACCTTCACAAGGACATTAACCAAATTGAGGAAGTCCAGAGCAGGGTAACCAAAATGGTGCAGGGACTGCTTCAGAAAACATATGAGGACAGATTAACTGAGCTCAATATGTATACCCTAGAGCAAAGGAGGGAGAGAGGTGATATGATTGAAACATTTAAATACTTTAAGGGCATTAACAAGGTGAAATAGTCTAACATGTTTCAATATCAGAAAAATAGCAGGACAAGAGGACACAGCATGAGATTAGAGGGTGGCCGACTAAGGAGTAATGTGAGGAAGTTCTTTTTCACAGAAAGGGTGCTGGATGAATGGAACGGCCTTCCTCAGGAAGTGGCGGATATGAATACAGTGCAGGGCTTCAAACAGGCATGGGATAGACACAAGGGAGTGATACAGATGAGTATGAATAGCTAGGCCATTGACAGAGCAAAGGCCAATGGCACATTCATACAGTAAGGTAGAAAAAGAAACGGGCAGACTGGATGGACATTGCGGTCCTTATCTGCCATCAACTGCTATGTTTCTATGACTACCACAATATCCAGGAGTCCCTCTTTCATCAAGATCACTAGTTCAGGGAGCTTGTTACCTAGACTATGGGCACTGGTACTCATTGCCCTACATTTTTTGATGGCCTTACCCCTTTTAGCTCCATCTCTGTCCTTACTGCCTTTGCCTTGATCACCATTTACCCCTGTCCTGCTCCCTATCGACTTTTCTACCTTGATGTTTACATCACTAACTACACTTTTTTTGGGGGGGGCTGGGATTTCCCTGCTCCTTTTCAGTGCCTCCCCCATGGCTAGTTTAAATGCTTGCAGTAGGATGTAGACGGTAAAATTTTGCATGGCTACCATAGAGTGCAAGGCATTCGGTTTGCTCTGTTTCTTACAGGGGGCAGTCCTTCGGTTGGGCCTTATGCCTCTGATAATGTCCTTCAGGTTGCAAGCTATGAGTATAGGACCATATAAAAGTGTACATACATGGCAGTCACTGTTTTACTCCAGAATAATCTCAAAAAATTCAAATTGATTTAAATAAAATATACAATTGGGTAAACTCCTGAGGTATGAGACTGAACTACAGTAAATGCAAGGTCATGTATCTAGGTGCACAAAATCCACTGAATAAGTACCATCTAGGGGAAATTACCATAGAATGGACCACTGATGAGAAGGATCTGGGTGTATTTATTAGTAATAACTGGGGGTACAATAAACAGATCAGTGAGGCAGTTAGCAAGACCAACAGAATAATTTAGTCTATAAAAAGAAATATAAGATCTAGGTCACCTGTGGTTATGCTGCCCCTGTTTAGGGCCTATGCATGGCCCCATCTAGGGCACGCTTCTCAACCTTGGTGCCCATTCAAAAATCTGAGAATATATTATTGGAGAGCATACAAAGAAAATGCACTAAGAATATCACTGACTTAAATACAGCCTGTTCTATGATCACAGAATTGCATTACTGAACCTCATGTCCCTGGAGACACGTGGAGATCTTTTGTTATTCTATGATATTATACATGATCCTTTTCTATTCACAGAATTAGGTTTTGAATTCAAAAACAACATTCATAATACCAGAGGCCACCCACTCCAGGTTTCAGGTAAAAGGTGTAACCACGTACATTGGAAATATTTTTGTACCCTTAGAATGGTTAATCCAAGGAACAGACTCCCATTAGAGGTGGTCATAAGTAAAACTAAAAATGAATTCAAAAGACATTTAGATAACTTGATTTTGACTGGTTTTAAGCTCAAGTATTATTATTAAGGACAATAGGTGCACTTATGGGATGCATAAGCCTCCTTGCTCCTTTCTAACCGTAGTAGTATGAACCGTAGTAGTAGTAAGATGAGACCTAATAAGAGTAGATACAGGTATAACACTCTCATTCAATGGCCTACACAGCCAGTATAGTGTTATGCTTGTGCAAGTGTGTTAGTTTGGTTTTGGCCATTCACACTCTCTATTCCAGAGGAATTACCACCCTGTAGGGGTACCAAAGGCAAGGAACCCTCAAAGAGGGTTCCACCCCTAGAGGTGCCATGGGATGATTCCTGTGGCTAAAGGTACCTTATAAAGGATCCCAAGGAGAGAAGTGCTGCTGCTGGAGGAGGAGGGGAGGATGGTGGGTCAAAGAAAAAAGTGCTTCAGAAGGAGGCTGATAGGAACTACTTTTATAGCTCAGGAAAGTGGGAGTGGCTGGCTACTTGTCCACTGAACTACAGGCCAAGCCTTCCAATTCAATGGCCTACACAGCCAGTATAGTGTTATGCTCGTGCAACTGTGTTAGTTTGGTTTTGACCATTCACACTCTCTATTCCAGAGGAATTACCACCCTGTAGGGGTACCAAAGGCAAGGAACCCTCAAAGAACCGCTAGAGGTGCCATGAGATGATTCCAGTGGCTAAAGGTACCTTAGAAAGGATTCCCAAAAAGAATGAAGCAGTAGGAAGCGCATAAGCAAGCAGAAGCTGTGACATAGTAGTAGAGAAAGCATCAGGCAGCTTGATAACATAATGAAATGCCTTGATAACATAATGAGATGCACAGGTTAGCAATAGCATGAGTTCTGAGGGTAGCGCTAGAGAATGAGGGGACCTCCTAAGGAAAGAGAGAATGAGAAGTAGGGACACCACCCACCTCAATCCAACAGTGGAACCTACCAAATAGAACTAGGAAACACTAACTACAGCTAACTAACTTTTATGACCTGAGGCACGGAGGAGAGAAAAAAAACCCTTTGAGGAGGAAATCTCTAGGGATCCAAGGCCTAGGTTGCCTTCCCTCCAGGCTGGGATATTTTATTTAGTGATGGTTCTGCAGCTGACATTTGGAAACCCAAGGGAGGTGGAAAATATTCCAATTTGGTGGAAAGCTCTGGCTCATCCCTCTAGCGGGAATGCCATGGAAGGTTGTGAGAGTCCTCTGCAACATCGGGGGAAACCAAGGCGGGAGGAGGAGAGCAACAGCTGCTGAAGTACTCACCTGTCCTACTCACCCTAAACACAAAACAGCTGAACCAGAGGCAGTTGTAGGGAGTATGCAGTGAAGGTGCCTTGCTAGGGAAACCACTAAAGCCAATGGATAACTGTTGTAGTGGAACCACTACAGCCAAAGGAGATTGGAGTAACCACCCTTCACAGCTAGTCTTAAATTCTACACCAGGAGCTGCTGTCAAGTCAGCGAACAGCTAAAGCCAAGCCCAGAGCAAGGACATTCCTAGCTATGGGTCAGGTGAGAAGGACCCTGCCCCAAGTCGGGCATGCTCAAGGTGCGGACTTAAAATGCAGAGTGAGACCGTCAGCTGCAGGGAATTACTGCACCAGAATGGTATGGCTGGCATGTCCTCAGAACTGATAAGGAGCTGAATGAGTGTTAAGTGCTGGGATCTTGCAAAGGTCGGATGCAGTAGTGAGCGCAGCAGACATCCCAGAGGCCAAAGCTGAGGGGATGGTGGTAGGCATGAAGCAAAGATTGCGTAAGCAAGAGTGGACCTGCACGTAGGTCGGTAACAATGTAGCAATTGTTGGACCTGCTCGTAGATCTGCAAAACGTAGTAGCAATGAAGCAGCACTGTGAATAGTGGGGCAAGCCAGCCAGCCAGGCATTTTAAAGCCAATAAAGGTGACACATACTCTGAGGATTTGTCAGCGGCGGAGACAGGATTTAGAACATAAGTAATTAGCTACACAGGGCCACGACTCCCAAAACACCTCCAAGTCCCTGCCGTAGGAAAAACAAGAAAGTGATGGAAGGGCCGAGACCCACATGCAGATATTGAAACTAGTTGAAAACATCAGCAGTAGCTTAGCTGACCGCAGAGTGTACAAACATGGAAGCAGCATCTGTATTGAGTACACTGAGTTGTATACTTCAATAAACATAGAAAGAAAGGAGACACCATGCTCTGAAGTAGCTATCATCTGGCAGTGCAATGAAACTGCAACAATGAGGTAAGTAGAATGAGCTGAGAGAGTTTGATTGAGTTGCATAGCTATGGTTCAGAGTGAGCCTGAATCAGGTGAAAACAATTAAGTGCAGCATGGAGAGCAGCTATGGTTGAGCTGAAACACGCAGATAATTGTTGCAGTTGCATTGCAAGTAATTTGAGAGTTGTGAGTGACTGAGAGTAAGTAATATGAGCTCTGGAGTAGCAATATGCTAGGAGCTTAGAAACAAAGCCCCAAAAGACAAAACCAAAACACACAAACACAGAGAACAGGGAACAAGGCCCAAAACAAAGACACACAAACACAGAAAACAAGGAGTAATGGCAGAAAGAAGCACACAGCCGGAGGCAAAATACAAACCAGAAGCAGGAAAACAAATGCAGAAGTCCAACAGAGACAAACAGAAGCAGCAAAGCGGTGTGTGTGTGTGTGTGTGTGTGTGTGTGTGTGTGTGTGTGTGTGTGCAGGCCCCAGGGTAGGCCCCAGCCAGCTGCAGAGGACAGACAGAGCTTCCAGCCAGCAAAGAAAAAAGTGCTTCAGAAGGAGGCTGAGAGGAACTGCTTATATAGCTCAGGTAAGTGGGAGTGGCTGGCTGCTTGTCCAATGAACTACACACCAAGCCTTCCAATTATTGTACAAACCCACAAATAAGAGTAGATAAAGGTACAACACCCTCCATCTTGCACAAGTTGTCAAATAAGAGTAGACACAGGTATAACACTCTCCGTCTTGCACAACTTCCTAAATAAGAATAGATAGTGTAAGTGTAACACTGTCTGTCTTGCACAACTAAGGGTATATGCAGGTATAACACTCTCCTTCTTGCACAACTTACTGAATAAAAGTACTGTTGATAGTTATAACATTCTCTTTCTTGCATGTCCCTTGAAATGAGAATAGATAAATACAACACTCACTTTTTTGCACAGTTTACCAAAAAAAAACAGTAGATAACTCTCCTTCTTGAAGAAATCCTTAAATAAGAGTGCACAGGTATAACATGTATGCTCCTTCTTGCAAAACTCTTCAAATAAGAGTAGACAAAGGTATACCATATATGTTCTTTGTTGTGCAGCTCCCCAAAAAGAGTTAACACAGGTATACAATATTCACCCCTTCTTCACAACTCCTCAAATAAGAGTAGATATAAGTGTAACTAACACTCAGAGCCCAATATGGGCAATGGCAGCACACAAAGGTTTGTGCTGCGCTTGCTCTTGCACCTAACCAGAGATTGCAATATTCACTTAGACAGTGCACTGGCACTGTCTGACTGAATATAGGGCCATGTCAATGCAGTGCTAAGTGTACTAGTGGTGCCCTGAAAGGGATCTGGGCAGTATGCAGCCCATGGGGAACTGCAGGGAACTGCGACTGAAGTCACCACTATGATATTCAGCCAGAAAATAGAAATGAGCTCACAGGGCATGCAAAGCACTAAAGGACCATATACATTCCAATTATAGGCTAATTTACATGGAAAGCAACGGCAGGTGTTCGCCCATCCTGTGGCCGCCCGCCATGTCAGACATGGTGGCGAGTGCCCTTCCACTCAGAATGTCCATCCTCTTGATGCAGATAGCCTCCCTGGTGTCCAGTGGCACCCCCCTCTGATCACGCACCATCACAGTCTTAATGTTGTTCTCAGTGTCTAGTGGCACCCCCTCACCTTCTGATTGCCTGCCACTGTATTATGAATGATGTCCCTGGTGTCCAAAGGCACTCTCTACCCTCTGATCACATGCTGCCATATTATGAATGATGTCCCTGGTGTCCATGGGTGCCCCCTCACCCACCAATCACCCATCCCTGACATAGCAGCGATGTCTTTAGTAGACCCCCCACCTGCTGGTCACCTGTCTTTGACATAGCATCAATTACTCTGGTGTCTAGTGGTATCCCCTCCTGCTAATCACCTGTTTTGATGCTTCTACTGATGCTACAGTGGCTAGTGCCTTCCCCTGCACCAACAGAACTGAGCATACCACCCAGCCAACCCCCACCCCCATACCTCTGCGGAAATAGTCGTAGGGCAATCCCGATATGACAACTGGCACAGGCTTCCTCTCACTTCCTCAGTGGATGCAATATGGGATGACAGGGAGCACATGTACAGTATACTGTATAATGTATACATCCTATATGGCATATGGCCAAGGAGGTAAGAGGAGGGCTATGCCAGTTGTCATATCAGGATTGCCGCATGGCCCCTTCCTCAGTGGTATGAGGCAGGGGTTGGCTGAATGGTGTGATCGGTTCTGGCAGCGTGTGGGGGGGGCATTATCCACTGAGATATCAGATGGAGCACTGGGATGGGTGATCTGTGAGTGATGGGGTTCCACTAGACACAAGGGACATTGCTGCTATGTCAGGGATGGGTGATAAGCTGGCAGAGAGTATCACTGGACACCAGGGATATCATTCATAATACAGTGGCAGGCAATCAGAGGGTGATAGGGTGCCACTAGCACCAGGGAATACAAATCCATCAAGGGAATGAGTGATCAGAGCATGGAGAGTGCCACTAGACACCGGGGAGAACATGGATATTACAGGGACAGGTGATCAGAGGGTTGGGATGCCACTAGACACCAGAGCATCCATTCATTTTCCTGGTTGGGGTTTGGGAGGTGCTAGGCAGGCAGCTGCTTACTGCTGCCTGCCACCAGGGCAATGTGCCCTGTTAAATTGGTGTTTGCAAAGACAGTAACTTGCACCCATTCGGGTGGCATTTACCACCTGTGCAGACCTCTGTATTTGCTGCTGCAAATGTATACAAGGGAAGATTCTTTCATTTGCATGGGTGCAGTGATAAATTACTGCTTGTGCGCTAACAGATTTTGTCTGTGCTATGGGTGTGTCTGAATATAGGTCCGCCCACAAATTGGGTGCAAAACCCAGTTAGTGCAGGCAAACATCCCTTAGCGCCCAGGCTACATTTTGAATATTTAGCCCAAAATGTCTTGCACAACTCCTATAATAAGAGTAAAGATAGGCATAATATGTATACTCCTACTTGCACAATGCCCCAGAAAGGAATACAGTGATGCCCAGAGTCAAGTTCCATCATGACATGAAATATCTGGGTACTGCTGTCATAATGTTTTAAATGCTAAGAATACACATAATTTGCAGGGAAGTCAGCAGGTGACATCGTACAAAAACAGTGCTTTAAATGTGTGTGCCTCCACAAGCCCTTTAATTCTGTGGCCTTTAGTAGTCAGCGGGCGATTTGCAAGAATACAGGCAACTGCAAAGTGATGGCCTTGACTATTGGCAACTGTTCTTCAGCCAAGATAATGTACTGGTTGAAATGAGGGAACCTGATGCAGGGCACCACTGTAGATTGGTATAACACTCTCCTACTTGTACAAATGCCCAAATAAGAGTAGAGAGAGGTATAACATGTTTACTCGTTCTTGCACAACTCCCCATTTAAGAGACAGGTGTAACCTTCTCCTCCTTGCACAACTTCATGAGTAAGATTAGAGATATGCATAACTTTTACTGTCTTTCTTGCACAACTCCACAAAAAGAGCAGACATACTGTAAGTATATCATGTAAGTTTCTTCTTGCCAGTCTCGCAAAAAAGTAGTAGATACGTATAACACCTTCTTCCCTGCACTACTCCACAAATAAGAGTAAACACTGGTACATCGCTCCAATCAGGGTTGCATGTAATAATCACGGGTATCTGGTTGGTGGTGGTCTTTATATTGTAGTAGTTGTCGTGGCATAAGAGTCACATGTTCCACAGCTTTGTCAATTTCTCTAGAGGAGTGTCTCTGCCCAATAAATGCCTTTTCAGTGTGGCCAGATGTTTATCTCTGTCCTCTTCATTGGTGTGGAGCCCCTACATGAAATCATAAAGGACCTCCAACCAATGTTACATAAGGATGAGACCTAGAATTGTATCTTGCAAGAACTACCTTTACTGCCTTTCAAACAGCCACCTAATTTATCTAAACTGATTATCAGGAGCAAAGTTATTCCTGACCAAAAATGGGACATCAAGAGCAAGATCAGTCTGTTTGCTGATGATACCAAGGTAGGCGCGGTGGTGGATGACCTAGGGGGATGGCAGGGGTTGCAGGATGATCTGGCAAAGCTTGAAACCTGGTCAGATACCTGGCAACTGGGCTTTAATGCCAAAAAGTGCAAGGTGCTACATTTTGGGATGAAGAACCCAAGGAGGAGTTACCAGCTGGGGGAGTGCAGCTAGCCCAGACAGAGGAGGAGAAGGATCTGGGTGTGCTCATTACAGGGTCAATGAACAACTCGGCACAATGTAGGAAGGCAGCTGCAAAGGCCAACAAAATGCTGTTGTATTGCAAGGGTATATCCTAGAAGGGAGGAGGTGATTCTGCCACTGTATAGGTCAATAGTTAGACCACACCTGGAGTACTGCATACAGTACTGGCGCCCGTATCTGAAGAGGGACATTAAGTTACTGGAGGGGGTGCAGCGCAGGGTGACAAAGTTGATCAAGGGGCTGGGGGACTTATCATATGAGAGGAGGTTGAAGGAGTTGAACATGTACTCACTGGAGGAGAGGAGAGACAGGGGTGACATGATTGAAACCTTTAAATACATGAAAGGAATAAACAAGATGGGTACAGAGGGGCTGTTCAAAGTAAGGGAGGGGAGGGCCACCAGGGGCCATGATATGAGACTGAAGGGAGGAAGGTTCAGGAGGGAGATGAGGAGACACTTTTTTACAGAGAGGGTGGTGGCTGGGTGGAATCGCTACCTGCAGAAGTGGTATCCAGTAGAACAGTGGACTGCTTCAAAAGGGGATGGGACAGGACAAGGGGGAGGGTTAATGAAGGGGAAGGGTGGAAGGGAGGGGCAGCTGCAGAATAAGGGGTGCTAGCTGCACATTCAAGCAGACTTGATAGACCTCTAAGCCTTTATCTGCTGGCAAATTCCGTATGTTCGTAAAACAGCAGAACACTAGTGGGCACTAAAACCTGCAATAATCCTAAATGTAAGATGTGAGCACATTTTGAGTTCAGACTTTATCAACCTCCCCAAAACAAACAATTCAAGATACAGGGGGATTACGCATGTGCATCTCAGAATGTAATTTACTACATCCAGTGAAAGAAATGTCCAACTACAGGCTATGTGGGAGAACTGGACAACCCCTTTGAACCCAAATGAACTCACACAGATACAACATGAAAATGAAAAAATACTGTAAAACCATTGGGACAACATTTCTCTCAGTCTGGTCACTCCCTCTCTGTCCTAGTTCTCAAAGGACACTTCAGAAACATACAAGAAAGGCAAGCTTATGAGTTCAGACTTATTTTTCATCTGAATATATATAATAATAGAAAGAATGTGGACCTTAGTTTCATGACCCATTACACAATTTAAACTGCAACTGCCTTTCTCTTGTCTCAGTTACAGTACATGGGCATGTCTTATATTTGTTATAAATATTTTAAATGTACCTTTATATATTAACATGGTTCTATTTATGCCTATTTGTATGTTTGGCTCCATATTTTCTGGATTCATATACACAGAAGGGCCCCGATTCTAGAACAGTTACGCCTGGCGTATCAGCACTTGCGCCAAGTAGAATGGCGCATGTAGCAACTTATGCCAGCAGTTGTGACATGCGCGATTCTACAATGTGGCCTGCAACATGGCACAGGCCACTTGTGCTGAAGAGCTGTTATGCCGGCAGTTGCACCACAAACTTCTTCGACATGGCACTAGGGGATTTACGGCAGCAGTTGTGCCCCATTCCAGAAGGGCAGCAACAAAGTCCCCAATGTTGGGATTCTACAAGAACCCTCGGAGGAGAGCTGGCAATGTAAGTTACACAAAAAGCTGGTGTAACTTATGGACACCCCTGGAGGTCCTGTAGACCCGCCAGCAGCCCAGCAGTCAATCCTCAAATGCCCTCCCCCCCAAGCCCAGCATACCCCAGTGAGTGCCCCGCAGGGCTGCTCACACCCCTGCCCCTCAAGTGTACAATATGAGCCCCTGCAGAGCTGCCCACACCCAGCCCCCAAAGTGTACAAGATGAGCCCTGTAGGGCCCCCATCCCCTGAATCTCCCACTGCAAATGCCCCACAGGGCGGCGTGAGTCACCCCCACCCGTGCCCCGACCCTATGTCGCCACCGCCGCAAGTGCGGCATATTCTCAGCCTGGCCCTGGTAGTCTAGTGGCCCCCCACCCAGCTGTACCAGTCCACCCAGCACCCCCCACCCGTCCCCAGCCGGCGACTGGCACAGCCCACCTCTCACCTCCATGGCCAGCCGCCAACTGAGTTGCCATGAAAGAAAAAGCTCTGCCCCCAGATGACTGAAGACAAACCCTGGTAATCTCTAGCAATCCCTCATTGGTGGAGCGGAGTGGGTGGAGAGGGCGGTAGGGTCGAAGGAGATCTTGCAAGTAGCCCGGTCCCTGACCGTGTAGGGTCTTATAGGTCAGCAACACGACCTTGTAGGTGATTCTCCATTGCACCAACAGCCAGTGCAGCTCACACAGCACTGGTGTGATATGGCAAGTTCTTGGTAAACCAGTCAACAGCCTGGCTGCAGCATTCTGCACCAGCTGCAGGCGATGGAGATCCACCCTCGGCAACCCTAGATATAGAGCATTACAGTAATCAAGAAGTGAAGAAACAAAGGTGTGAACCAGCACAGGAAGGTCATTGTGTGGAACAAGGTATTTTATCCAGGCTATATTCCTCAGATGGTAAAAGGAAGACTTGACTTCAGCGTCAGCTCACTGTTAAAGAATTACGCCCAGATTCCATACCTGTTCAGAAGGTCTCAACTGGTTACCCCCTAACACAAGGCCAGAGGGAAACCCAGGAGTCAACTTCTCTGCATGGTGATCCGGGTCCACCACCAACACTTCAGTCTTGTCCGGATTCAGTCTTAACCAGTTAGCACTCATCCAGTCCTGAATTTCAGCAAGGCAGTTGTTGAAGACCGATAATGCGTCATTCTGTTCAGCAACAAAGGACATATAGAGCTGAGTATCACCTGCATAGCAGTGAAAACTCAGCCCATAATGCCTTATAATGTCTCCCAATGGCAGCATGTACACCGTGAACAGCATGGGGGAAAGCACAGAACCCTGCAGCACCCCACAGGGCAGAGCAAAGGGAGCAGAGGAAAAAATGACTGATACTACCCTCTGAGTTCTACCCATGAGGAAAGAATGGAACCATCTAAGGACTGTCCCCGACAGTCCACAGAGCAGCCGCAGGTATTCTAGCAACATCCCATGGTCCACAGTGTCAAATGCTGCAGAGAGAGATCAAGGAGGACCAAGATCAAATGGCTCCTCCAATCTCTCGCTATTAGGAGATCATTCAGTACCCGAACCAAAGCCATCTCAGTACTATGTCTCTTCCTGAAATCGGACTGGCAAGGATCATAGACTTCATGGATGGTAAGAAAGTCATCGAGCTGCAACGTGACTACTTTCTCAATAACCTTGCCCAAAAAGGGCAGGTTAGAGATCGGTCTGTAGTTAGCGAGACAGTCTGGGTCAAGGGAAGGTTTCTTCAAAAGTGGTGTCACGATAGCATCTTTTAGAGACTCCAGAAACACTCCTTGGTCCAAAGAGCACCAGACTATCTCAGCAAGGACTGGTCCGATCACATCCATGCACCCCACAAGGAGGCATGTAGGACCAGGATCCAAACTACAGCAAGTCGGTCACAAGCCCTGGACAATCTTTATGATATCCATGATCGCTGGCTGGTCAAAATCTGTCCAGGCAGACTGAGGGCCTGAACCTCACATCAATCACTGTCACGCTCATTAGAATGTGTATTGCGGATCTCCGACCTGATCAATGACACCTTATCATCAAAGAACCGAGCAAACTCAGCACACTTTATTTGTAAAAAAGCTCTCTGAACCCCGCAGACAGACTGGTTTGCACAGTCTGTCCACAGTCAGGAAGAGCTAAGCTGTTCGATTTCTTGATGCAGCTATCTCCCTGGGCAGGAACTCTGCCTTCTTACGGGAGATTTCTGATTGATAGTCCACATAATGGGCCATCAATCTAAGTCTGTCACCTTCCAGGCTAGATTTCTGCCAGCAGCGTTCCAATCTTCACCCCACTCTCCTCAACTCCCTCAATGTCCCATCAAACCAAGGGGACCGAGGGCGGAGGGAGAGGGGGCTATGGACAGGAGCTATGGAATCCAGAGCCCTCAGCACCATGTTATTATAGTGCACTACTAAGACATCTGGTTCCATGCACTCTATAGGCCAACTCGATAGGTCCAGTACCACCATCAGACCCTCGGGGTAACTCACCTCAAAGGGCGGTACTGGACCATCTCCAAAGGGGTGTAATGTTCTGCTACACCAAAATTTCCCTGTCACAAGACCATTTTTGGTTTTCCACCACTTACGTCTCACAGCATGAAACATTTTTGTTTGTGCTTTGACAGCTACCATCTTGTTTCTTTTCCCCTAGAAATAAAAAACATGAACAATACATAAAATGGTGTAATTTTAAAAACCAAATATCTGAATCTAGCTAAACAGGTCCTGTTTAGCTGGATTATGATGTTTGTTATTTAAAATAATGGTCAGAAATACCTTTTCTGGGCACCTGAAAATCCAGGGTGCCCAGCTTAGTGAGATAAGCCATTCACCTGTGCTCTCTGTGTGGGAATAGCAGGAATTTCTTGAAATCCGCAGCTGCAGCTGGAGTTCTGCTGCAGGCTGCAGTGACAGTAGTGAGCTACCGAGCCCCTGTTCTGTCTGCCTGTCTGCCTGTCTTTGTCTCTCTCATGCTCTGTTTGTCTATCTACAGTATCTATCTGTCTGTCTGTCTATCTATTTATCTATCTAGTGGACTAGGGTGTACACCTCTGGTAGTATTCTTTCCCCCTCCCTTCCAGGTTGCTGGCCCAAAGTTCCCAATGCTTATATATATTTTTGTTTTTAATTAGTACTTTATCGGTTTTTCCTTTTTTCTCCCTATTCATGGGACCCCAGCACATAAGCACTGTGCATGTGTGGAGGTGCACACATGCCCCACGATGCTGGCTCAGCCCCTTCTGCCCCTCCCATGGCTAGCGTTGGGACTCCCTCCAGTAGGCTCCACAATCTGTTCTCCAAGGGTGGTGGTCAATGGCCTGGGAACCCCAGATCCCTCCCAGGAAGAGAGAGCTGCCTTGAGTTGGCTCAATCTCACTCATTGCCTTCCCCCTGGCCAACCCCTGACAAGCCATGCTCATTCCTGAACCTGGATCACCAGCACAGCACTAGATGTGGTGTCCAGCGCCTCAACCCTCAATGCCACTGGACTGGTGGCTCAATGTTTATATTTTTAATTATAAATATATATAAGCGAACTGGGGTGCCTACCTCCAGGACCACTTCTCGCAACCCCTCCCTCCCGTCCAGTCATCCCCAACTCCCTGGTGCCACCAAACAGCAATCCGATGCTGGGGTTCCCAGTCCCCAGTATCGGAATACATGTCACCAATCTCTGAAAAATTAAAACTATCCTTCGCTGGTTTAAATTTTTTTTGTTACCTGCAAAAGAAGAAAACAGTCCCTCACCAATCTGACCCCCCACCCTGACCTCCCACTCAACACACACTTCCCCACACCCTCACTCACCTAAGCATGTCCCACCAGGAAGATCCACTTCTGATCAAAGACACATCTTGCTGCTGGAACTGGTGACTGCATTATGAGAAACTAAGGTAAGTATGGCTCAATGTATTTCAATGGGGTTTCTAACTTTGAAGAATAACTTTGCCATTTTTGCATATTTTGAGTCCAAATTTTCAACATGGCCTTTTTGGGACCCACCTCTTGAACAATGGTGGTAGAATTATGTTAACAAGGCACCAAATGTGTTATCATGGTTGCTGGACTAAATCACCTTTTGGTCAAGATTTGAACATTATCACCACCCCTGTTCATAAGGTGGGGTCATAAGAAGGTTATGTTGAAAATCTGGGGTCAAAATATTTAAAAATAGCAAGGTTACAAGTGTATATTGAAGTTTTGCAATGTATGCGCATAAGTTTAGTAATTTTAAATATTATGACCCAAATGTTCAACACAGCCATTTTTTCACATCACCTCATGAATATTACAACTGTCATTTTTCAAATCCTGGCCAAAATGTGCTTTTGCACCTGTGGCATAGAATGACATTGTCATAGCATTAAATCACCTTTTGGGTGGGGTTTGAAGTTTTCTGAACCCCTATTTATAAGGTGGAGCCATGAGAAGGCCATCGTGAACATTTAGGGTACAAATATTACAGAATAACACAGTTATGAGCATCCATTGAAATGTTGCAATGTACACTCATAACTTTGGTAATTTTAGATATTTTGATCCCAAATTGTCAACATAGCCATTTTTTCACATCAGATCATAAACATGACAACTGTCATTTTTCAAAACCTGGCCAAAATGTGTTTTTGAACCTGCGCCACGGAATGATGTTTTGGCTGAGATTTTAAAATTTTCACCTACCAGCTTCTTGAAGTGGGTTTGTATCAAAGCTATGTTGAAAATATGGGATCAAAATATAAAAAAAAAAAAACATAGTTATGAAGGTACGTTGACATTTTCCTATGCACATCCAGAACTTTGGTAATTTTTGGCAACTGATGCTGCATAGAAGGGCAGGGTCAGCAGGGCCCTGCACTTCTGTAGGTAGACATAGTCTTCCCTTGGCACAGGGCGCAGTTGGCCGTGTGCATCTGCATCTTTTCACTTCAGGTCCCAAATGGACCTATTTGAATGACAACACTATTCCACTATCTTAAAAAGAGAGGAAATTATTTGCAAAAAACTTCATTAATGCACCAGTTAGGGTTCAGGTTAATCATAATACAAAAAAGTGTGCACCGGGGTGCTGGTGCTACCAATGTAGTAGCAAATACACAGGACAATGAATCAGGCACGCACAATTATAATAGACAGACCCACAGATAGTCTATACACGCCTGATGCATTTTGGATTGTTCCTTTCCTTTATTAAAGCCTTTGATAAAGGACTGGAACAATTCAAAATGCATCAGGCATATACAGATCTCTACATGCCTAATGCATTTCGAATTATTCCAGTCCATCAAAGCCTTTGATAAAGGATTGGAATAATGCAAAATGTGTCAGGCGTGTACAGACTGTCTGTGGGTCTGTCTTTTATAATAAATGTTTTTGATATACATCTAGCAGTGGAGTCTTTATAATTTTGGCTGGTGTGTGCCAGATTCATTATCCTGAGGGTTCAGGTTAATGCCACAAAAGTACAGAAATGTGGCATTAGTGTTTCCACAGTAACTCCCCACCCCTATCACCCAAAGCAGTTAAAGGAAAAAATATTATGGTTTTGGATATCTGAAGACTTAACAAATCAGTGGTGGGGTCTTGGGGTTGTCAACCCTAGCGCTCACCCCTCCCCAGCCTGTAGCCTCCAATCCAAAGCACAAGGTAGGGCTCCAAGTCACTGCCTCATAGTAACACTCTTCAGAGGTAGAGAAATACGCTTCACCACATGTTGCCAACACAACTTGTTGCAAGTTTCTTCATGGTGGGCCCTGTGGGCCATGCATTAAGAAAGGAGATCATGTGTGACATTGTTTGTTCACAGAACAGGGTGAGCATTAAGTTGACAACCCCAAGAAAACCACACCAGGGTGGAAACCCTAACACCACATGTCCCTGCTTTTGTGGCATTAAGTTACCCTAACTGGTGCATAAATGACATTTTTGCAAAAAAAATTATAAAATAATAAATGACTGATTGAGTGATTAATATCTGTTTACTGTATGTAAAATTGCTGTATTGTACCTACTGTATGTAACTTCTGTCTACTGTATGTAAAAGTGCTGTTATGTACCTAACCCCGGGTCGCCCCTGAAAAAGGGACCTTTGGTTTCAGTGGGTTTACCCAGTCACCAAAATCTAAATAAAATAAATAAATATTGACATCAAACACCCAGTCAATATAAAGAATTTTACAACAATTCAAGTTTCTTTCCAACTTAATAGGGTCTGATGTGTAAGATGTAGTTCAGTACAGCAGGTTGTAGTCACAAAATCAATTAGTGGAAGAATTCATTAGTTGCCTGCTCTCTACTGAACAGTGTCAGTATGCACCATTTGTTTAGTTGTAAGCATCTATACTTTGGCACAGTATACTATTTAAGCCAGTTATGCCACTCATCACTATGACGTGCACCATACCTACAGTAGCTCCCCAAAACAGTCTTCCTGAAGACAGTCCGGAATATCTGAATGTGCTAGTGTTGCTAAACCTAAGTTACATGAGATACTAAAAAAAATCATAGTTTATGATTACTTGCTTTTCCTTTTTTTCATTAATGCTTTGAGAGCATTCTCTGCTGTCCACACCTAAACTTATTTCTAAAACTCCATTACAGAATAAATAATAGAGTCCTGCACTCATACATGCAAAACAAACCATATTTCAAGTGTATTCAGAACTGAATCCCTTAGGCAATAAATAAAGAATATTTTAGTGAAAATAGTGTATCTAATTACAGTAGAGGTTATGTTTCTAAGGAAATAGATTTTTCTTAAATGCAGATTTTTTCTTATACATTCTGTAACTATTGATTTTTCCTACTTTTGTTGACTCTTGAACTCTTGATCAATGATCCGACTATGTACTTAGAATATCAAAACTGCCAGTACAAACAGTTACCCTTTCTTAAAGCTACATCACACAAGCATGTTGAACAAGAAAATTATATCCGTAAGGCACTTCGCATAGCACATTTCACACACAGAAAATCACTTTTACAGATGTTCTCCCTTTGCAAAGCTGAACATCACAGATACTCAAGAGAAAATGCAAGCTATGAATAAATAAAATTATACATTTTCAACAATAACATCACACATCTAATTTGTTTTATATAGGCTACCATATGTAATTTATTTTATATAGGCTGAAAAGGGTCCTAAAATAATATATTCAATATTTATAAAATTTGCACACTAGTTCAAGAACTATTTCACCTAACAGAATAAAACCACAAAATTACTCACATGGCAGATTTTAATCCTGTGTGGAAAAAAGTATATAATAGCAACAAGCCTTCATTTCTTTTATACTCAGGTAACATTACTCCACAGGTTTCCATGGCAATCATACTTCAGGTTGTTTTAGACCTCCCCTTGTGCTCAAAGCTAAACAAAGCCATTAATATTGTCACAGTCTGTGACATACTGTAATATAGCACCATGAAGAGATATATTGCATTTCAGGCTGGATTTTGCAACACAGACCATCCTGAAAATGATATTGTCAGTTACAGTTTAACTAAACCAGAATGTTATGACAGATGGATACAAAGATTACATTTATTGACTTGATTGGCTTATTGTTATACTTAGTGATGGGAGAACTGGTTCAGATAAGTTCAGAACTTTCCAGAACCTATGCCATTTTCTGTTAATGAACCTTATCAGAAGTGTTGTTCAGGTTCTGACATAGTTGTGATAATTTTTAAACCATTGGGCAGGATTTTCATGGCCTCTGACACAATACTCTCATCCATAATTCAAACACTTGCTGCATCCAGGAAATGCACCAGGATGCTTGTGGTATATTCACAGACATTCTGACACATTTGCAATGATTCCTGCAGTTTACAGGAATTTCTATTGCAACTGCGGGAATCAATTTCATGTTTGTGATGCAACTGTGGAATTAGTCTTGGGAGTTAGAGCACCCTTTTTTGGTCTGACTCCTGGGACAGATTTTGATAGCCGTATCTAAAAATCAACACCACTGAATTTATCTAGGAAGAAGGCTGCTAGTAGTGAAAAGATACATAAAGAAGGCTGGAGGCGGAGAAAAGACCTGGTGTTTCACAAGGGGTGCTACATTGTTATATGATGCTTCATAAATTATACTTACAATCATACGAACATATAAATGAGTCAGCAGATAGAGGCCTTACTGTCCATCTAGTCTACTCAAGCATGCAGTTCCCACTGCGTTTACTGAGGAAACTGTCTCCTCCCCATATCCCCCTTGACCCTCTCAAATACCCCCAGAACCCCTTTCACCCCACTACTTGCAACTTCCCCCTCACCCTGTCTCAACCTCACTTGAAGCTGTCCAGCATTTATAGGTATACCACCTCCTCCAGCAACTCATTCCACTTAGCTACCACTCTCTTGATGAAATAGTGCTTCCTCTTCACCCTCCTGAACCTCACCCCACCAGCTTTCCACTGTTACCCCAGTGGTCTTGTTTCCACTAAGGCTGACGAGACCCTCAGAGCACACCCAGTTTATACTTTTTAAGATATTTGAAAGTCACTGTCATGTCCCCCCTTCTGTTCTCAAGACAGTACATGTTTAGCCCCTGAGCCTCTTCTTGTAAGTGTTGCCTTGCTGGCCCTAGGTCATCTTGGTTGCCCTTCTCTGGACTGTTTCCAGATAGTTGGTATCCTTCTTAAGATAAGGGCACCAATATTGTTCACTGTACTCTAGGTGCAGACTCACTACAGACCTGTACAGCAGCAGAATGCCCTCCACCTTTTTGCTGGTAATACCCCCTGGCTATGCAGCCCAGAATCTGATTTGCTTTGGCTGCAGGTTTCCTGCAGTGTGCTGAGTGCTTCATGCCACTCATGTTAATTACACCCAGGTCATTTTCTTTCTCTGACCTGGTTACCCACACACACCACCCAAACAGTATTTGATCCCTGGGTTTTTCATTCCTAGTACATAACTTTACAGTTTTTAGCATTGGATCCCAGTTGCCAAATGCCAGGCCACTTCTCTAGCCTAATCAGGTTTTCCCTGAGTTCCTGCCCCCCCCCCCCCGTGTCCACCCTCCGACTGAACTTTGTGTCATCCATGAACAGGCAGATCCTACCCTTGATCCCATCTATGATGTCACTTATGAATATGTTAAACAACACCAGACCAAGCACAGAACCCTGTGGGACCCCAGTGGTCACAGGTCTCCCCTTCCCGACTACTACCTTTTGGCTTCTGTCCTGCAGCCAACTTCTTACCCACCCAACAAGTGTATCCCCTATACTCCAGGGCTTTTAGATTCCTCACCAGTGTCCTGTGTGGTACAGAGTTGAAGGACTTACTGAAGTCCAGATGCAGGACATAAACCACTTGGGCTTTTCCTCTGTCCTGGCGACCCAGTCAAAGAAGTCAATTAAATGAGTCTGGCAGGACCTCACTGATACAAATCCATGCTGCCTCATATCCTTGAATCCATTTTCCTCCAGAAAGCTCAAAAATCTCAGGATGGTCTCCATTAGCTTGCCCACTCTTGAGGTCAGGCTGACTGGCCTGTAGTTCCCTGGTTCATCCTTCAGCCCACTTTTATGATCAGGCACCACATGTGCAGTCCTCCAATCCCAGAGCATGAACCCTGACTTCAGAAAGGTGGTAAACAGGTCTGCTAGTGGATTTGCCAGATCCTTGGCCAGTTCTCTTAGGCCTTGGGTGAAAACATCTCACCCTGGGAATTTATCCAACTTCAGGGCCCTTAGGCCCTAAAGTACTCCATCAGCTTGAATGACGTCCATGCCTTCCTCCTTCCCAGTCCCCACTTCCCTGTTCCCTTGTGATACTGGTCCATCTTTCTCTCTAGTGAAGACTGAACAGAAGTACTTGTTAAGTATCTCTGCTTCCTCTTCACTACCCTCCACCAAACCATCCTTCCTTTTCAATCTGACTATCTTATCCTTTCTGTTTCCTTTCTCTGTTATATATCAGAAAAATGCCTTCTTCCCTGTTTTTATCTCATGTGCTAGCTGCACTTCACTTGTAGCCTTTGCCACCCTATCCACTTTGTTCACCTCCCTTGATTTAGCAGAATAATCCAGCTTATCCTCCTTCTCCTTCTGAGTATGTTCACACTTCTGGAAGGCTGCCCTCTTGTCACCTACAGCTTTTGCCACCTCCTTGCTGAACCACCTGGGCTTTTTGCCATAGTTTTCTTAGTTTTGATTTTAGCACACTCACTAGTGGCATCAATCAGTTATTACTTTATTATTGCCATTGTTGTTCCACATCCATCTCCCTTCTGATCCCAGCAAGGTGTTCTACTAGAATTTCTCCAATTCTTGTTTTGAAATTCAAGTTTATTAACTTTTTCACACAGTTAACAGAGCCAGAGGTTACATCAGAACATCTTCATATCAGCAATACCTGTTGTATTACACAGTCCTCTGACTCTCCCCCCTTCGTAACACCCCCTTAAGCCCCCCTCCGCATGAAGGTCCAGCCTTGCCCACCTGTCCATAAAAAAATCCCATCCAGAGATAAACATTTCTGATTACTAACTGGGTTTCTCTTTACAGTACCATAATCTAACTTTAGTTAATACCATCAAGAGGAGGTGCACCATCTTGTAACAAGTAAAGAGTATGTCATTTTCCCAATGCTTCACGTATCTAGATGGGCAATTTGATAGACTAGCTCCCAGCTTTTCCACATTAAGATTGGCTAGCAATTCATGCAGCCATTCCGTATACGACAAAGGGGCGTCGTTTAACCACTGTCTTAATACCACTTTTTTAAGGGAGGAAGATATGATAGCAATATAATATCTTTTAGCCCTCACATCAGTCCTCCTATAGTCCCCAATTAGACGGATCTCTGGGGCGAAGCAATGCTCTAACCCCAAAAGTGGGTCTGCTTTCACTCTAATGCTTTCCCATATAGCCCTAACATAAGAGCAGGCCCAAAAAATATGAAATAGGCTACCCTCCTGCTGTTGGCATCTGTTACATAGTGGATTTGCCATTTTACCAATTTTATGCAATTTGATTGGTGTCCAAAGCATGTTATTCAACAGTTGAAATTGCATCACTTTTAATCTGTCTTGAGTGATATAGTGGTATGTATTTGACCATATAGTCCGCCATTCTCTTTTTGAATTTGGAAAACAATTTACCCAATATTTGGGTATGCCATCATTCTGCGGGAACGCCTGTTCCAAAAGAGAATTATAAACATTGGAGACAGCTCGTTGTGCCCACACCACCTGGGTAAACTGCTTATAATATTTATCTGGAAGGTGACTCACTCTAAAACCATCCAGACTGTGCTTTATCACATGTCTAATCTGGAAAACTCAAAAAGTAAGATTAGGGGTGATTTTATATTTATTGATAATTTATTGTGCAGAAAGACAAGTGCCCTCCTGGAGCAAATCTTCGATCCTTACATTCACAAGTGTGGGAAGCCAGTTTTCAGAGATCATAGAGCCGCCCAGCTTAAAATTCAGATTTCTACGCAGGGGTTGACAGGGGTCTTTCCTTGCCACACACCGTAAGAAAGAGAAAAACTGTGCATGGATCCTTACTGAGGTGAGAATTGGGAGAGATTTTAAACTTTTAGGGAGATTGCACCTAGAAAGAATATACCAGGGCAATCGGATCGAGCCCCGAGTTGTGAATCTGTTCCCTCTCCAGTTTCACCCAAGTAAGAATGTAGGGCATAGAGAGCAGATCAAGTGGGGTGGCCAGCCATTTTAGATATTTACTGGCATTGCTCCCCCAGTAATATAACCCTATATGTGGTAGTCTCAACCCCCCCCCCCCAATTTTAGGTGCAGCCATCTTATAATAGGCTTTATGAGGACCTTTGCCCTGCCAAAGAAAGTCCGATATCATTGTATGAGGTTTCTTAAACCAGCGCATTGGTAGCCAGACATTGAGCATATTAATAGGGTAAAACAATCTAGGTAAGACATTCGGTTTAATAACATTTACTCTACCCCATAAGGAGAGTGGGAGTTTACTCCACCTGAATAAATCTTGCTTAATTATCTGGAGATTGGAATCCAAATTTAGTTGAATCATTTTATGATCACTCCTAGCCAAGGTTATCCCTAAATATTTTAATGTATTAGGACACCACTGTATTCCCAGCTCGACTGCAAGCTGTCTGTGCACTTTAAGATTGAGGGGGAATAAAGATGTTTTATCGACATTAATTTTATAATTGGCCATCCTACTATATTCCTCTATTAAGTGGAACACTACAGGAATAGATTCCTTAGGATTACTCAGATGGAACAAGATATCGTCTGCACAGGCAGAGACTTTAAACTCTAAAGAGCCTATTCCTACTCCTTCAATTCTTGGGTCTGACCTGAAGCAATTCAGTAAAGGTTCCAGGTAAATATTAAATAAAAGGGGATAAAGGACACCCCTGCCTTGTACCTGAAAATAAAGAAAAAGTGGAAGAGAATACTCCGTTACTGTATACTCTTGCTGTAGGATTTGAATATAATGCTGTTATCCACTTGATAAAAATAGGAGGAAACCCAAATTTGCCCAGAGTTAGAAACAGGAACTGCCAATTTACTCGATCAAAAGCTTTCTCAGCATCCAGAGACAAGAATTTCTCCAATTCTACCAAAGTCAGCCCTCATAAAGTCAAAAACCCTTGTCCTGGTCATGACCTTCCCAGTGCCCATGTCCAGGGGGAACCACACCATGTCATGATCAGTACCTGCAAGTGGTGCTTCCACTTTCACATCCTGGACATATTTATGTATTACCACTTTAAGTTTTAGATATCTTCCTCTTCACTGAAAATAGCTGCTAGTTGTAACTAATGGTTAAAACAGTTTTTGGCCAGCCCAGCTGGATAGTATGGTGGTAGTGCTGCCACCTGCCGCATCAGTGGCTGGGGTTCAGGAGCAGGCTCAGTTCATTCAGAGATCAGTTGAGGGACAGAGGACTGAGCACCCAAGTGATAGCTGTTCTGTCTTGGGGAGGAGTGGTTCCAACATCTTGCTGTTAAGCTGTCACCTGTTAGAGGTCAGGTGGTAGCACAGTGGGCTTGCATTAGCAGTGGGAGGGCCACCCTCAATGCTGATTTGCATGTGTGTAGGCAGTGGCATACATGCACATGGCATCATAACATGCTGGTAGCACTGGTGAGAAGAAACTGGAAAACCTAACCAGCTTGGTGACTCCCTGGCCCATTGCAGGTTCCACACCACCAACTGTGCAGGGCTGTGATCTGAAGTGTGCTCGGGGGGGGGCTCACCTCACTCTGCTGTCTGGCCCTGCCATGGGAGAAAATCTGGGGGGACTCAAGGAGCCAGGTAAGTGCTAGAGAAGGTGGGTGATGGGGATGGGAGGTCCTCTAAAACTAGTTTGAAAAGCAGGAAACAGATTGATGCTCTCAAAACTGGAGGTAAAATGTTAAAAATTGAATTCGCCTGAAAAGAAAATGACACATTCACCCATATTTGCTACACATCCAGGCTCAAATAAATTGACAACATAAGAAGCAACAACAACATATATAGTATAAGTTAATAAAGAACAAGAGGAGAGTTCCCATGTAAACATTTTGCATGACATGTGCATTAAATGTAGTATGCTTCTGCTGGGTAGAGGTATCCAGCTCCACATCATGTACATGATATAGCAGTTTGTACAACTAAGGCTGTTCTGAATTCCTGTAATTTGTATGATTTTATTAGATTTTTGCTCTTATGTCATTCTTGTTTGTAATGTCACGTACAGTGCTTGAGCCACAGGGATAAGACTTTATATAAAATAAAAACGATTGTTTGTTTGATCAATATTGCAATCCAACACACATCAGTGTAAAGAATTTTACAATTCAAGTTTCTTTATTTTTTAATAGGGTCTGATGTATAAGATGTGGTTCAGTACAGTAGGTTATATTTACAAAATTAAGTAGTGAAAGAATTAATTAGTTGCCTACCCTCTACTGAACTGTGCCAGAATGTACTGTTTCTTTAGTTATAAGCATCTATACTTTGGCAGAGCATAATATTTAAGGCAGTTATGCCACTAATCACTGTGACATACACTATACCTACAGTAGCTCCCAAGAACAATCTTCTTGAAGACAGTCCAGTATATCTGAATTATTAAACATAAGTTACATGAGATACTTGAAGACCAATCTAAAAAGAAAATCATAGTTTATGATTACTTTTTTTTTATTTTTATTAATGCTTTGAGGGCATTCTGTGCTGGCCACACCTAAACTTATTTCCACAACTCCACAAGCACTCATACATGCAAAACAAACTGTATTTTAAATGTATTCAGAACTGAAACCCTTAGGCAGTAAATAATGGTATTTTAGTAAAATATTACATCTGGTTATTACAAGAGAGGTTTTGTTTCTAAGGAAACAGATTCTTGTTAAACACAGAGATTTTTCTTATAAATACTGTAAGTATAGATTTTTCTTCATTTTTCTTGAATCTTGAACTCTTGATCAATGAGCCAACTACTTAGAATATCAAGACTGACAGTACGGACAGTTACCCTTAAAGCTACATAACGCAGGCATGTTGAAGAACAAAATGATATTCATAAGGGACTTTGCATGACATATTTTATGTACAGAAAATCAATTTCCTATACTGTATGTTCTCCCTACGCAAAGCTGAACATCACAGATACTCAGAGAAAATGGAAGTTATGAATAAATAAAATGATACATTTAGAATGGTAAGTTATCATTACACATCTAATTTATTTTACAGAGACTACAAGAGGTCAAAATGTGATATATTCAATAATATTTATAACATTTGCACAACAGTTCAAGAACTTTTTCACCTAATAGAATAAAACCACAAAATTACGCACATGGCAGATCCTAATCCTGTATGGAAAAAGTACATAATAGCAATGAGCCTTCATTTCTTTTATACTCAGGTAAAAATCACTCCATAGGTTGCCATGACAATCATACTTTATGTTGTTTTAGACCTCCCCTTGTGCTCAAAGCTAAACAAAGCCTTTAATATTGTCACAATCTGTGACATAACATAGCACCATGCGGAGATGTATCTCATATCAATCTTGGTTTTCTAACATGGATCATCATTTGCAAAATAAAATTGTCAGTCACAGTTTAGCTTATTTAAATCAGAATGTCATAACAGATGGATATAAAGATTACATTGATTGATCAGTTGATTTGAGTTACTGTTTTATTTTAGTGATTGGAGAACTGGTTCAGATAAGTTCAGAACCTTCCGAACCTATGCCATTTTTGTTAATGAACCTTATCAGAACTTTTTTTTTCAGGTTCTGATACGGTTGTGATCTTTCTTATCACTTCTCAGCCTTTTGGCTAAGATCAAGTGTAGCAAACCATTGGGAGGGATTGTCATAGCTTGGTAGCAGCACTCCTCTCTGTATTTCAGATGCATGCTGCGTCCAGGCCAATGTGTTGGGGTGCTTGAGGCATATTCACTGACATTCTGATGCAGTTACAATTGTCACAATTTACAGCAATTTCTGCCACAACTGCAGGAATCGCATCCTTTTTCAGACACATCTGCAGCATTCCAACCCGGGAGTTAGATCACCTTTTCATGGTCTAATTCTCGTGACAGATTTCAGCAGCTGTGTCTGAAAAAAGGATGGCGCACTTTGAAAAATAACCCCCCTTGAGTTTATCTAGGAAGATGGCTGGTGGTGGTGGTGGTGGTGGTGGTGAAAAGATGAAGAAAGAGGGCTGGAGGTGGAGAAAAGACTTGGTGTTTTACAAGGGGTACTCCCCTAGTTACAGTATATACAGTAACACTAATACATTATATTTACTGTAGTACCATATTACATTGCTTTTAGATGCCTTCCTCTTCAGTGGAAATAGTTGATGGGTGCAATATCTGTTGGTACAGTTTGTGGCCAGCCCAGCTGGGTGGTATGGCAGTAGGGCTACCACTTGCCACATCAGCGACTCGGGTTCAGAAGCAAATTCAGGTCAATCAGCGATTGGGAAGAGAGGATTGAGCACCCAGGTGACAGCTCTTCCTTGTTGGGGAGAGGGAGGTTCCAGCATCCTCCTCTGAAGCTACCACCTGACAGAGGCCAGGTGGTAGCACAGCAGGCTTGCACTAGCAGTGGGAGGGCTGCCTTTAATGCCGATTTGCATGTACAGTATGTGTGCAGTGGCACATATGCACATTGCATCATAACATGCTGGTGGCACTGGGGAGAAAAGAGCCAGAGGAAAACCCCACTCGTTGGTGACTCCCTGATGGAAAAGTAGGAGTGATTGAGGAGAGGTAGCTGCACGTTGATTTCCTGTGGAGTAAGAGGCATAGCAGAAACCTGGAAGGCATTTTTTCAGTCTGTGTAAGGTATACCACAATTGCTTGAATTACACTGCTAGTTCCAGCTTTTTTCCAGACTATCTTGTGCCACCAGAGCTGTAGTATTCTGTTTCCTTGCTCTGTTTTTCTTATACTGCAGGGCCCTGGAGTCCCGGCGGTGGGGGATCCCGCCTCGAGTAGAAGGAAGACAGCGAGTCCTATGGGGAGTTGTCTGGTGTGGAAACAGTGCACTGCACTGCAAGAAGAAAATCAGAGCTATGAGGCTGCGAGGCGAAGGAAGGGAAGCAGAGCAGCTTTTTAGCAGCATTTGTTAATTTAATATTATTTGTTGCCCGCATTCAGTCTGGCCATGGTTGCTGAAGTTGGTTTATGAAGGAGACAGCAGCCTGAACTCATAGCTCTGAAATATTTTTCTCCTCACAAATGATTAATTAACAGGGGTCACACCAAGTATAGTAGGGCGATAGTGTTCGATTAGAACTAAAATTTGTTTTCACACTCTACTCTTAGGATTTCAGGCTCACTTAGTTTAATTTTAATACAGCTGTGTACTTTTATCATTATTTTGTTGTTAAGTTCTCTTTTCTACATCCTGCTGGCATTGTAAATCACTTTTTACCGGAAAGTATGCATACCTAGGACACCACTAACACTGTAGAAGGGAAGGTTAAAAGATAGCAGCCAACAGGAGATGTTTAAATCTTTTTTTTAGGAACAATTAATATCTTTTATATTTTTGTATTTTGCATCTTGAAGATAAAACATTTTTGAATCCATGCAGCTTGATCGGGTGACTTCTCTCAATAACATGCATGCGTGGCATCTCTCTAGTAGATGCTCCATTCAGACTGTGCATGTGAGCAATGAAACAAGTAGCTCCAAATAATTCCAGTTTTTTGATCAATTTTTGATTGACTGGGAAAACTTGCAGAAGTCTTAGGATTTAAGACTCTGTTTTTGTGCATTTGGAGATGCTACAGTGGTACACTGGTGGTGTACCTCCTTAGCAAAGCAGCCGCAATTGGAACTGAGCTACAGACTCTATAATAGTACATTCTAGGATAAATCACAGGCAAAAGAAGTAAGCTCTTTCACATTAGTTTTTAAAATGCTGAATTAGCTCTTTTTACTTAACTTGTATAGTGTACTTAGTTTTTTGACTTGGTCATTAAATAGCACTGCCTAGCTTGTGTAAAATATCATTTTGTGAATTTGTACAAGTAGGGATTTGTTAATCACTGTCTAGTTGATAGTTAGATAATAACTGGTACAGTTTATCACCTATCCCTATTTGTTGCTTGTTTTGCAGTGCTGTTATCTGCACAAGAAACATAGAAACTGACAGCAGATAAGGACCGCAAGACCCATCCGGTCTGCTCATTTTTTCTACCTTATGAATGTGCCATAGGCCTGAACTCTGCCAATGGCCTATCTATTCATACTCATCTGTATTGCTCCCTTATGCCTATCCCATGCCTGTTTGAAGCCCTGCACTGTATTCATATCCACCATTTCCTGAGGTAGGCCATTCCATGCATTCACCATCCTTTCTGTGAAAAATAACTTCCTCACATTACCCCTTAATCGGCCTCCCTCTAATCTCATGTTGTGTCCTCTTGTCCTGCTATTTTTTATATTGAAACATGTTAGACTCTTTCACCTTGTTAATGCCCTTAAGATTTTTGAATGTTTCGATTATATCAGTTCTCTCCCTCCTTTGCTCTAGGGTATACATATTGAGCTCAGTTAATCTGTCCTCATATGTTTTCTGATGCAGTCTCTGCACCATTCTGATTGCCCTTCTCTGGACTGTCTCCATTCTGTTAATGTTCTTGTGGAGGTAGGCAGTACTCCAACTAGGGCCTAACCAGTGTTTTGTAAAGAGGGATTGTTACCTCCCTCTTACAACTTGCAATACTCCTACTAATACTCCCCAACTTCCCTCTAGCCTTACCTAGTGCTTTAGTGGTCTGCTTGGATGATTTCAGGTCATCTGTGATGATGATGATGCTCAAGTCTCTTTCTTCCCTTGTAATTGCCAGCAACTCCCCTCCCAATCTATAGGTGACTTCAGGGTTTCTCTTCCCTATGTGCACGATCTTGCCTTCTTTGTGTTATACTCCATTTGCCACTCTTCCGACCATTTTGCCAGTTTATCCAGATCTCTTTTCATTCTGCCCACCCCATCTGGATCATCTACTCTGTTGCAGATCTTGGTGTCATCTGCAAGCAGACAAACCTTACCCTCCAGTCCATCTGCAATGTCACTGATGAAGATACTGAAGAGGACTGGCCCCAGGACTGATCCCTGAGGTACCCCACTTGTGACTTGCATCTCTTCTGACTGTATACCATTTACCACCACTCTCTGTTTTCTGCCCACCAATCAGTTTACCACCCAGCTGACCAATCTCTGACCCACCCGAGCCTACCCAGCTTATTAATCAGTTTTCTTTGTGGAACAGTGTCGAAAGCTTTGCTGAAGTCAAGGTAGGTGACATCAACTGCTCCCCCTTGGTCCACCACTCTGGTTACCCAGTCAAAGAAATCTATGAGATTAGTTTGACAGGATCTTCCTTTTTGTAAACCCATGCTGTCTCAGATCCTGTGCTTCTATGGATTCCAGGTGTTGCACTATCCTTTCCTTAAGGAGTGCCTCCATAGTCTTGCCCACTACTGAGGTAAGACTGACTGGTCTGTAGTTCCCTGCCTCTTCCCTGCTACCACCCTTATGGAGTGGGATCACATGAGCCCTTCTCCAGTCTTCTGTGACCTCTTGGGAGGGATGGGTGATATTAAATCCTTGGAGAGAATACAGAATCATGCCATGCGTAGGATTAAGGAGGTCCAGGGTATGGAGTACGAGGACCGCCTCATGAACCTGGGATTGTATTCCCTTGAGTTCAGAAGATTGCATGGGGATATGTGCTTTATTTATAAGGCTTTGAATGATGCAGTATTATGGGATCAATTAAATCTGGTTCTTAGGGATCTGACTTATAATACAAGAGTATATCCACTTTAGATAAATAAGAAGAAGGTAAATACGGTCAAGAGGAAATATTGTCTTACAGTTAGAGTCACAAATGTATGGAATAGGCTCCCCATTGAGATTGTGGCTAGCAGAACAATGGAGGAATTTAAGATTAGGCTTGATAAGTATTTAATCAGTAACAAAATTTCTGGGTATGAGTAAATATGCGGTGAGCACATGGATGATTGATCTAAATAATTGCTTTGAAAACCTATGAAACCTTTCCTGTGCTCAGAGACTCATTAAACAGTTCTGATAATGGCTCTGCTAGTTCCACCCTTAGCTCCTTTAGTACACTGGGATGTATGCCATTAGGTCCCATTGCCTTGTCCACCCTGAGCTTAGTGAGCTCTTGTAAGACCCTTTCTTTTGTGAAAGGACTAGTGCACACCACCTGTGTCCATGGTGCTGAGCTGCGGGCCCTGCCCTACCTTCTCCTCAGTAAATACTGAGCACAAGTATCTATTTAGGATAGATGCTTTTCCTTGGTCCTCCTCCTCACACGCCCCCTTATCCCCTTTGATCTTAGCAATATCCTCTTTGGACTTTCTGGAAGGTTTGCTGGGAGATTGTAAAAGATCCAGCCTGCCTGAATTATTCTGTAGGCCTAAACAGAAAAGGACAGTGTGGCCCAAAAAACACGTACTGTACTCCTGGAGCCTTCCTAACCTTCCTAGCCAGAGCAACAACTGTAGGAAATTCTAGGTGATATTTAGCCATTGGTGATTTACAGAAAGGAGCTGCACCTTTTTTCTCAATGTAAAGTAAAAGTAATGTAAAAACATTTTCCTGAAGGTTAACACATTGCACTGAAGTAGATCTGAAAATCATCTCTCTCTGAGATAAGAAACTTATTTAGTGATTTAGATAGTTTGTCTATAGGAGAAGAAAGTTAAACTTTCCCAATGCTGGTTTAAGGAGTTTTAATGCAGAAGGCAGTTTCTACTTTCTGTATTTATAATTTTTAATTATATAAAATTGTATATTGTGTATTGATTTTATGGCCCAGCAGTACACATTTTAAAACAGAAAAGCAGTGGTCACCAAGCCTGTAAGGTTATTGAATACTAATGAATGCTGATTAAATATCCTCAGTATAAGCTATAGATAATCTCATTGGTTATAATATTGTATTATCTGATTTGATAGAGTAACAGGGTGCAGTGCATTCTAGGGTGAATGAAGCTTTACTACAGGTGTGTATACAATGAATACAAGGCAAACTAAAAGGAAATCCTCAGCCAATATTATTACTTATAGAAACAAAAAGTACACAGAAACTAACAGACAAATATACAAAAGGACCCAAAGGAAATAGAGCTAGTAGGGGAGAAAAGAAAATAACTAATTACATTTTAGCACCAGGAAGACAAATTAATCTGTCAGGGGGGAATATAAATACTTAGAATTCAGAGTACTACCCTCCCTCCATTAAGCTCATCCCTGGTTAATCCCCAACCAAATGACATTTTATGTGAAGATGAGAGTGAGCACCCTCTACTGAAAATAATAAGGGCATTCGAAAATTTAAGGCCCATTGAAAACATAGACAAGGGAGAAACCCAAACAACAGGAAAAGACAGACACAGTAGCTGTGCAAGTAAAAGATTCTATAAAGGATGAACAAGAAAACAAATTTAGGATTGTTTAAATAAAGGTACACTACAGAAAAACATATTTGAAGAAAATACAGAAATACAAGTTTAGAGAAAGTACACCTAAAGATCCCCCAGAAAATATGTGGGGAAAAAAGTGAAAAAGAATGCAGGGACATATCACACCAATGTCCTAGCGGATCATTCTTAAATTTGAGGCCTTTCTAACCCATGTACCCAGAGGCTTAACTTAGATCCTCCAACCCAGCACCCCCCAGATATGCCCCATTTATGGAGTTTATGGAGTAATAATGCCGGTAAAAGTGATGAAAATTTGGGGGGGGGAGGCAGAATAGGAACAGGGAAAAAGGATCTAAAAATTTAGAGAAAGAATCTTCATGCTGAACTGTGGGCACATTGAAAGAAATCAGAAATGGAATAATACTGATGGAGGCATGGCTTATCTTCAGACTAGAACAGATGCTTCTTATACCAGCTCCCGAGAGAGATTTAGTATTCATCAAGTAAAACTAATTTCTACTTTATTTTTTGGGGCGCTAACTTGCTAATCTTCTAGACCCATACTTGGTGTGTAAGATGGGAAAATCTCATGGGGCTCCCCCACCAGGAGACTTTTTTACACCTAAAAATCCAAGGAAGGAGGGAAGGCCCACTCAACATGAGGTAGCATCGGGCCTGATTGAAGCCTCCAGCAGTGAAGTGACTCTTCTTACTGTCAATACCACCCTAAGCCAACTAATAAAAACAGTCCAAGATATGGATCTCAAGCTGGACTCCTTAACACCCAGGGTGTCCACGTTAGAAACTCGCATGGATTGTGTCGAACAGGTGATTCATTGACCAGAAGCCACCTCCTTGAAATTGCAGGATGCATCAGTGACTCTAATAAAGGAAAACCAGTAACTAAAACAACATTTGGAAACATTGGAAAATCAAACTCGGGAATGTAATCTGTGAGTTGTGGGGCTTCCAGAAGCAGTTGAGGGAGAGGATCCCCTGAGGTTCACTCAGATGCTGCTACCAAGTATTCTTGACCTTACAGAGGGGGTTAAAGCCTTTTCTATTGAAAAAGCATATTAACTTACCCCCAGTTGGCACCGATTAAAACCTCAGTTCCAAGGACATTTGTTATCATCTGTGCCGGTGTTGGAAATAGTGACAGAGTGTTAGCACTACGCTATGGAGAGGCTGAGATCTCCATCTTCCCTGATCTTTCATACAGTAGCTATCTGAGGAGGAAAGTCTTTGACCAGATCCATAGCTCCTTGCGTACCCTCAAGATTCACTACCAATTGTTCCTACCAGCTCACCTACAGGTGCAGTGGAACAGCCAAGTATATTTATTCAATGATCCGAAAGAAGCACAACAACTGACACAGAAAAATGAAGCTGACACCACATCAGCAGCTGGAAAGGATTCCGATACTTCCACAGAGACTTGAATCCAAGGAAGGTTTGCTTGACCAAGTGCTTATTTTTTTGTCAGAAATAGTCCTATCTTATGAGTTGTAGTTTGAAGAGCTTAAACAAAGATAAATAACTCTTTACTTTAAATTATCTGTGTTCTTATTACTGAACAGCATTCTTGGTGTTTATACTGTTGGGGCAGGGTAGAGAATTCCTGAGAGGGTTACCAGATTGAGGAGAGCATGTTTTGAGGCTAAGAGGGAATTTGTGCTATTCTGCTTTCTACTTGCATACCATAATGCACTTGTACTGCAACATAGATTATTAATACTTAAAATGGCACTTGGTTTCCCCCACACAGCTCCCACCATCTGATTGCTGCCACTTATGCTGCCGCTCCATTAAAACTTTTGAGAAGTCTTAACTTCACCATTAGACTGACTATTCACTGTCTATAATCACAATGGTAAAATATTATCATAGTACTATGTATGTTTGATTAGTTTTGCTTAGTTATTGGAAGCATACGTAGCTGTTTGGTACATAAAGATCGATGAATCATTCAAAATCCATATGTTGTGCCCTATATAATTATTTACTCTTTCTTTGGTACTGTCTGTAAGGTTAGGACTGGTTTATAGAATTGAATAAGAAAAATTGGGGGGTAATTATCCCAGAATGGTAAATAGGAATTTTATTACATATCCTAGAGTATTTCCCTGTAGAGTTCCATTGAAGTATACTAGAATATTAGTCATATGATATAGTTTTAAAGCTTTTAAATCCCCCTATGTGTTTATTTCAGAGGAAGATGTCATATAACTCCTTTTTAAGATAAGATTTGATGTTCAAGTATAATGGTAGGCTTCCATGTATGTATCAGCTGTGAGTATTGATTTCTTGCAAAACGATAAATAAAAAAAAGAAATGGAATAATACTAAACAATGAAATATTAATCTGATGACATCATTTAGTAAAAGTTTGATACTGGAATGATATTATGAACTAGACATTTGTCTTCTTATTCTCACACATGTATTTTCCTTTGACATGCTTGTTCCTTTGTAGTCTAGATGTCTGTTTAGTTTCCCTTGTTAGAATGTACTACTCCTTTGTTGTATGTCTTGTTATTCTACAATAAAGTGTACCTTTTAAAAAAATAAAAATAAATAACAAGTTTGATAAAAGAAAATATGGATTTAAATAACCAAATAATCGATGACAACCAAGGGAAAGAAGGAATCAATAAAGAACATCAATTAAACAATGAAGAGAAGTCAATAAGAAGCATAACAGAAGAAGTAGGAAATAGGGAATTGAAAGAAACAGCTATATTTATACAGGAAATAAAAGAAGAACAGAGAGATAAAAATAATCTGGAAAAAAGAACAAAAACTGCAAAAAAGATCTCAAGAGTCAGCTAAAGAAAAAGGAGGTTCTGACTGAAGACATAAGAAAACAACATAGAAATATGACGATATTGGAGGAAGGGGGGAAATTAAATTAATATCAAATTATAGAGGCCAAAATGACAATACCTGATCAAAAAAGATCAGGAGAAAGCAACTACAATAATTCAGCGAGTTTCAAATAATAGGGTGGTAAATTTAGAAAAGGATGGGTTAGAAAGGAAAAAAGAATGGTTAATTGAAAAGGGTTTGATTGTCCCAACAATTTATTTGAAAGGGATACCAAAACCAAAAAATGAAAATAGTACAACACTCAAGGTTACAATATATAACATCTGCAAAGAATTTTTAGGAACTAAATTTTCATTACATTTACAAAGCCCTACATGGTTTGGGTCCTGATTACTTGAAAGAGCTCCTGGTTCCTTACACCCCTTTGCGATAGCTCCACTTGGCTGATGAGGGGCTGCTGGAGATTCCAAGGATCAATCTGAAGTCATCTGGTGCACGTGCCTTTGGATTTGCGGCACCTACCCTCTGGAATTCTCTGCCCCGTCAGCTTTGGGAGTGCAGGACGGTGGGGAGTTTTAAGCAGGCAATTAAGACTTTTCTATGGGGGAAGCATTTCCAGTATTTTCTTGATTTTATCCTGTATTTATTGTACTCTGTTTTATGTGAATTGTACAGTGCCTTGAAATTTGAAAGGCGCTAAACCAATAAATGTTATTATTATTATATTATTGTTATTATACTATTATTATTTATTATTATTACTATTGCCTGATATTAGCTCGTTAGCTCGGTTTATAAGTATAGGTTAGGAAAAGATAAGGGATGGATGTATATGATTACAAAATCTGGTAAAATAAGACAGAAGCTTCTAGAGGCAAAAAAAAACAATTTGCAGATTTGGTGGTCTGGGCTGAAACAGCAATTATGGTGGAAGAAAAACATCAGGAGGTTATAAGGCATGAAAATAAGAAATCTGACCTGAAAAAAAGGGGGAAGGAGCAAAATAAAGTAGATAGGGCTAGTCAAAAATTTCAACAAAGAATCACTACATATTTGATCCCAACTGAGAGAAAACATTCATTCCTACCAGATGATGATATATTACATCAGGAATCTCAAAAGTGATGTCAGATGCCCTAAGCAATCACTCACCCACCTTCTGCATATGGAAAAATCGGCCTCCCAGGGTTCCACCTAGGCTTATAGTGGCCAGGGACTTCTCTGGATTCTCTGTTGAGGCCTTCCAGAGCTCCCTGAGAAACACTGACTGGCCACCGCTTAAACTCCTGGGCAGTATTGATGATGCTGCCCAGTACTTCCAGTGTACCTTCTCTGCAGTGGCCAACCTACATGCTAGGAGGAGACAAGCAAAAGGCCATTGCCACAAATGGATGTCATGTGAGTTAAAATCGCTAATGATAGCTAGAGATAAGACCTAGAAAAAGGCTAGGAGCTCAGCCAGCCCTGCAGACTTTGCTGCCTACAGATCACTGCAGAACCAGTGCCAAAAAGTCTCCAAGTCAGCCAAAAGGGATTACATAAATTCCCTCCAGAGGCGAAATCTGTCTGACCCCAAATCCTTCTGGTCTAGCATCAACACCCTGCTAAAAGGTACAAATACACCCCAGCAGGGTAACATAATCAGTAACGGCATAACTATTACGGATGGAGTGGAGGCTGCCTCAGCCTTTAATCACTTCTTCACTGTTCTGGCGGTGTTCCGATCCAGCCCAACACATTGCCTTCAGGGCAGTCCGGCCACTGAATCTCAGGACCCCCTGATTGTCCATTTTCACTTGCAGACAGTGCAAGCCAAAGCAGTGGTGGCCCTCCTGCAGTCCTTAAAACCTAATGGATCACCAGGACCTGATGGACTAGACCCTAGGCAACTCAGGGCCGCTGCCCCAGCTATTGCCCTGCCTGTAGCCCTGTTAATAAACAGATCCCTGCAGAAAGGAACAGTTCCAACAATATGGAAGCAGGCCCATGTAGTCCCAATTCACAAGGGTGGAGCTAGGGAAATGATTGGCCAATATAGACCTATCTCCACCCTATGCCACCTGACAAAGATCCAGGAGCAGCTGGTATACTGCCAACTAAGGGACTACCTGGAAGCCAATGGACTGCTGACCCCCTTGCAACTTGGCTTTTGACAAAAGCATGGGACCAATATTGCCCTCATAAGCTTTACTTCTGATGTTCTAGCCGCCATGGATAAGGGAACCCCCATCGGGGCCATATTCATTGACCTCTCCAAGGCCTTTGATCTGGTAGATCACCCACTCCTGCTTACAAAGCTTAGCCAATTCGGACTTGACCAGCACTCCATCAACTGGTTCCATAATTACCTCTCTGATCGCTTTCAACAGGTCAAGTGGAGAAGGGTCACCTCCGATCCCCTACCTTTAACTGAAGGGGTCCTGCAGGGCTCAATTTTAGACCTGTTGTTATTCTCCCTATTCATAAATGACCTTCATGGCCATTGTGGGGGCAGCTCCATAGTACAGTACGCTGATGATGCAGTGCTCTATAGATTGGGACAGAATACATCCATCCTAGGACCTCTGCTCCAAGCAGACTTCATCAAGGCCGAGGCCTGGCTAGCTGATTATTGCCTGGTTCTTAACCCTACCAAGACGAAAGTGATACTACTCAGGCCAAAATCCCTGGGTCCCTCTCATGCCCACCTTCTTCCACTTATCACCACATCTGGTTCCATGATCGAGGTACTAAAAACCATAAAGCACCTTGGCCTCACACTAAACCAGGGGCTCACATTGAAGCCCCATGTGGACCTGGTAACAAAAAGTATCCACCAAAAGTTGGGCTTCCTCTATTGTCTAAGCCACAACATGATACCAGAGACAAGACTTGCAATTGCACAAAGCATCCTACTCCCTACCTTAACCTACCCAGCCCTCATCTTACTCGGCATCTCCAAATCAGATCACTGTAGACTACAGACCTTATACCACAAAGTTACATGATTCACATCCAAATCCCACCCAAGGACCGATCACTGTGTAGCCCTCACAGCCCTCAACTGGCCCTCCTGGAATAACAGACTCCAGTACCCCCTATTAAGCTGTACCTACAAGCTCTTCGATACCCAACCCCTGGCAGGCTGACCAGATTACTTGCCCCAAAGAAGACCAGACGACCACTCCACTCCGCGAGCAAAAAATGACTAGAAATTCCCATGGCCACCTCTGCTGCAGGGAGCAAATCCTTTGCTTACATAGCTCCTGTATCATGGAACAATCTCCTCGGCCACCTTCAGGAGGCACCCACCCTAGCCCTATTTCAAAAGGGACTGCTCACTCACCTCCTTAGCCCTAGTCTCTGCCCCTGCTCGGACAGCTAGCCTACCTTGTGTCAATTATGCTACTACAATACTGTTCCCCACTATGGTATTGTCCAATGTCTGCTTAAACTGGTACACTGTCTTATGTTGAACTTATTTTGTGCACCTAAAACTCCTACCACCCCACATCCATCTGCCATCTCTACTGTATTCTAAGATGTAATGTTTCTACTGCCCTTTCCCACTAAACTTTATATTGTTGTTATACTCTGGACGATATGTCCAACACTGTATTGTTGTATCCAGTAATGTAATGTACCTACTGCCCTCTTCCACAAAACTGTATGCTGTCTCTGTCATCCTGTATGATGATATGTCCTTCACTTTATTACCCGCCTGTATATGCAAAAGATATGTAACTAACCCCAGGTCGCCCCTGAAAAAGGGACTTTCGGGGCCCAGTGGGCCTACCCAGTTAACAAAATTTAATAAATAATAAATAAATAAAAGGTTATTCAAGGAAGATTACAAAAGGGGATTAGGATAAACAGCAGTATAATTTTGGAAAGTTTAGATGAATCTGCCCAAAAGTTAGGAAAGGAAGAAACAGAACAAAGTTTAATGAATATATACTGTAGTCAGGGAAACAATAGATACTACATACTGGGGTAACACATGAAGGAAGATTGACTGGGGAATGCTAATAAAACAGAACAAATATAGATTATACACTTGAATTGTTACATTGGAATATTGCAGGTATAGCAGGGAAGTTTAAGGATATCGGTTGTGTAAAGTTTCTGTCAAAATATCCTATAGTTGTGCTGCAAAAAACATGGACTACAAACCACGATGACTGTTATTTGGAAGATTATCAGAGCTGGAATATACCAGCAAAGAAATTAGAAAACTGTGATAGGGCATCAGGTGGAGGGTACACTATAATAAATATCAGACTCGGGCTGAACGCTAGATGTATTATGAAGGATGACAAATATTATATTTTGAGTATTGCATTATCTAAAAACAACAAACCTGTGCGTATATTAATCAATGTGCCTATACCCCCTCATATTGTAAAATCTCCCATTGAGAAGTATCTATCTACACATAAGGATACTTTAATGCAAATTCAAACTCAGTATCCCAGAGTCATGGTTTTGATCGCTGGTGACTGTAATGCCCGTGTATGGGTGGTTCCTGAAGATAGGTGTAATAACTAGAATTTGGATGAAGCAATGAGCATTCCAATAAGGAATTCATTGGACCCAGAAATGCATAGGCAAGGGGAACTGTTGCTGGAAACACTAAATACTTTGAATTTGAGAATTCTCAATAGGAGATGTTGCGGTGATAGTAAGAGAAATTGGTCATGTCTATCAGAAAGGGGGTAATGTACTGGATTATTTTATAGTGGATATTTTTTCATTCCATAATCTAGTACAGATGGAAGTCTTGGACACGTGGGACAGTGACCACAGTCCAATCAATGCCATACTTCAAGAACCTTGGATTTTGAACAAAGAAAATCCTAAGAATAGAGTGGTAGCAAATGAAAATATGATGATTTATAATAATAAAAGGATCCAGTGGACTCCAACATTACAGAAATTATTCAGAAAATACAGAATGCACAGGAGACAGATGCTTTAAAGCAACTTTGCATAAATGTGTTAAATTCAAAGGTTAACAATATTGAGAGATCCAGTAGTATGCTAGGGCCCAGATATTCAAAAGAGTTGAGCCATGCTCAATAGGGTTGCGCCTGCACAAGTATGAAAATGCACCATTCTGCGATATTCAGCAGGAGGCAGTTGTGCCCCCCAAATCACGCTGAGCAACAGCGCAATGATAATGAAGGCATGCACAACTGAAGGGGTAGGAACCATGCATAAATGGCGCAGTGTGATATTCAACAACTTGCGCCATGTGCAATAGGGGAGCAAGCGGAAGTTGCGCCATAGCGGAAATGAGCCAAAATAAAAGGGAGCAAGGGAGAGGCACAAGAACACTACAGGGAAGCCACATGAGAGCAAAACACAGCAGGACACACTGGGCAGCAGGGACACACAGGGCCAGGCAGGAAAGGGCACCTGGAAGCAATAGCCACAGGAGAAGGTGTGGGGAGACATTGCAGAAGTGGAGGTACACCACACAGCAGTGAGGCAAGCACAGGCAGGTGTTCCCAGCGCAGGGGAAGTAGCAGTGAGGACAGCGGGGGGGAATACAGTAACAGCTGCTGGGGGAGGGTGAACACAAGCCAGGGACATGGCCAGTGCCACCTTCCAGATGGAGGCCATTATGAGGGGGTGAGAAGGTGGGCAGCAGGGGGGCATGGCCATGGAAGGGCCCATCGGCAGTCAGCAGTATGCCCCCAATAGGCAGTACTGAGCTCACACCAGCTTCGAACTGTACAGTGATACCGAGATTGTGGGCTGGTACCGCCTGAATCAGGCAATTCTGAGGTGGCTCTGTGAGCTGTGCAGTGATGTGATGCAGGCACCCACACGATGGAGCCATTCCCTGTCAGTGGAGACCAAAGTGACAGCTTGCATGTGCTTGCTCACCGCGGGTACCTTCCAGAGACCAACTGGGGACACCACAGGCATAACCCAGTCAGCCACGTCATGCCACCTCACCCAATTCCTCAGTGCGCTGCTGCCACATGCTGCGGAGTACATCCATTTCCCCAGCACACCGGTGGAGTGCACAGCAAACATACAGGAGTTCCACAGGGTAGCATGTATGCCTGGCATGCTAGGGGCAATAGACTGCACCCGTGCAGCCATCTGCACACCACCTGGCCCCGAGGGGGCCGCATATATCAATCGTAAGTGCTATGCCAGCATCAACTGCCAGGTGGTGTGCGATGCCAGGGGGTGCATAATCAATGTCTGTGCCATGCACCCTGGGGGCGCACACGATGCCTTCATCTAGCACCAGTTGGCACTGTGCCACAGATTCGAGAGTGGGGATATCCTCACTGGCCACCTAATGGGTGAGTATGCAAACCACATGGACAATCATAGGGTCTGGGGGGGCATGGTCAGAGGTGACATGGGTAGTGGCCTACATGGCCCAGGACAGGGCGATGCTGATCACCAAACTAACCTCCACTCTCTACACACAGGTGGCAGTGGATATCCACTCCATCCCTGGCTGCTCACACCCTACCGGCGGCCCGCGACTTCATCACAGCAACGCTACAATGAGGCACACACCACCACACTTAATGTCATCGAGTGGGTGTTCGGGATGTTGAAAGCACATTTCCGTTGCCTGGACACATCCGGCGGTGCCCTACAGTACAGCCCCTCAAAGTCCTGCGGGCTATTCCTGGCCTGTTGCATCCTGCACAACATGGCCAACGAATGTGGGATAGCCGTACAGGTCAAAGAGGGTGGCAGCGATGGGGACGTTGAGGATGCCGGTGACGATGGTGATGGGCAGCCCCTTGGCCAACGGGACCCCTGACTGGTCTAGCTGGCACAGCTGCACCGAGACACCATTACGGAGGAGCACCTCAGCCAACCCAGGTAAGTCATGGGGCCATGTGCAGCCAACAGTGGCCAAGGCACAACCCACAAACACACATGGACACACACCAGGGGTGCATGCCGTCAAGGGAAGTGGCAGGGCATGGAACCACACACACAACCAGGGATGGGTGAGGTCTAACATGCCACATGGACAGACACACACACATGCACACACACACAACACACCAAACATGCACAAAGGGTAGGAGGCACACTGACCCAGAATGCCACCCCTAGCCACACACATGTCCACAGACCACCATGCCGACTGCCTGTCCATGTGCATGTGTCAGATGCTGAGCACCATTGCACAGTGGTGTAGAGCACAATGCAGGCATCATCATGCACATGCAACTGCAGACAGCAGCCGGGAGGATGTGCAGATGGACTGTGTGTCCACGTGCAGGGCCGGGTACCCACCCGTGCACTGCCCACTGAAAGACACAATGCACACAGGGCAGCACCAGACAGTAGCCGCGCTGGGAGACAGGTCAGTAATGCAACACAGTGCCCTGGCCACCACAGATGCGTTGGTGGCCCCACCGAGACCTGCCAGCACTGACAGGCCAACCACTGACACCGATGGTCCCCCAGGGGTTCCACTGCGTGAACGCAACCGTGCTCACGCAGGGGTCTGCAGCACACCGAACATGCCTGCACCAGGCGTGCTCGGGACGCCCACAGCTGAACCCAGTGTCGACAGGGAGGGTGTTGGACGATGCCGGGAACAGGGGGTGGACAGTGCACTGTGTGGTGTCCGCGATGCACGGGCACATGACTGTGTGCCCATTGTGGCCATGACAGCAGTGAATGCCTGTCAATGGCAGTGGTCACATCCTCCCGCAACTGGTCCATTCCTGCCAGGATCAGAGCAGTGTCTCTGCTGCGATGCTCCTCTGCCCACACCAGAGCCGCATGCAGTGCATCCACTGATGTCACAAGCCACATCTGCTGCTGGACTGATGCTTGCAGTAGGCAGGTGTGCTCATCCAAGAGGTCATCTGCCTTCTCGGCATCCTGTCCCTCAGTGTGTGCATGGCCCTGATGCTCAGCACCCCTTGAGAGTGGGTGCTGCACACCAGAACCAGGTCTGGGCATGTCCACAGGTGGTGCACAGATGCCGCCGCTTGACCCTGTACCCCCAAGCCCATTGGCCGACTGCTGATGCTGCCCCTCCGGCTGCCACTCCCCAGGGCTCAGTGGTGGTGCCGCAGTGGCCACAACAGTCCCACTGTCCTGAACACACACCAGTGCTGCTCCACTGGTGCTGACAGGCACAGGCTGGGACTATGCTGACATGCAGACCTCCACAGCAGCACCACCCACAACCATGGCCGCGATGTTACCTGCTGTGTGGCCATCCCGTGGCACACATGTGTCACTGCCCATGCCGTGAGCGACATCATCATGTGTGGCAGATGCGGCACCGGCCCGAGTCACAACATGCTGGACGCTGGCACACTGGGACACGGGCAGGGCTTCCTCCGCATCTGTTACAACAACATCAGTGTGGACAGCCAGGCAGGCCCACTGTCACAGTGAGCCACGTATACCTGTGGAGATGGATGGGCCCTCCTCCATCTCCAGCTAACTGTCCTCAGTGGACAGGCCGACCACCACTGACCCATGCAGACACTCAGGATCTGTAAGGGAAAACAAAGTCGCATTACTGCACGTGACCTACCCTGCCCCCCCATAGACAGACCATGACTTACCATGCAGTGATGGGCCACCACCCACCTGGAAGCCACCACCAGGAACACCCTCAGTGGCACAACACTGCATGCTTCCAGCAATCCTCTCCTCCTGTGGGGTCAGGTGTACCACCTCTGGCTGTCCCCCACCTGTTGCAGCTCGTGCTGCCCTGATGGCAGCCACCTTCTCCTTTATCCTCCTCCTGTCTGTGCCAATCTCTTCTTGCACTCCTGCACAGATCGCTAGTGGCTGCCATGCAGGTTCACTGCACGGGCCACCTCCTCCCATGCAGCAGCACGGGCTTGAGGTGTTCCCTGCTGTCCACTGAGAAGCGGCTTCTGATCCAGGTAGGCCTCAAACAGGGCATCGGTCTCGACCTTGGTAAAAATTAGGCCTCCTCCTCCTCCTCCCACCACCGTGTTCCTCCTCTCCCACAACTTGCTCGGTCATTTTTTAGCCTGTAAGAAAGACAGTTGTTACCTGTGACTGTGCAGTCCCATGCATGTCCCTAAATTCACAGTCCACACTTCCAAACAGCATACAACTCACCAATAGACTGCAGTAACCGACTATGGCCACTGCAGCCCAATGTCGCACTTTTATAGTGCCACCCATGCAAATGAGGCGAGGCGCAACTTTAAGTGGATGCAAATTGCAGTGCTGTGCCATTGCATGGCTGATTAGCTGTTTTGCATATGACAACTGAATATCACATTGTTGCGCTTTGTGCAATTGTGTTGAACATGCTGAGCCAAGGGTGCAGTTCTGTGACATGCATAGTACACACCTCACTGTGCATGCCCAGGTTGCTGACGCAGGCGTCTGCCGCATTGCTGACGTGCTGTGCACGGGAAGCAATGCAGGGCATGGCCTCCTTTGTGCCAGTGGTGCTATAGTGATGTTCACCTACATGGCGCTGTGGCACTGGGCCATCATAGGCGCACTGGGGCAACAGCGCAGTAGGCCGCTACTGGAGGTAGCACACAGGCAGCCAATCTCACTACACGCATTGGGTTCCAATGGCGCTGTGCGTGTCCATGCACCAGAGACCCTTGACCCTGTGCCCGACCTTTGCCCCCTAGGCACCATGCATCAGGCATGGGTGCACCACTATCGCGCTGTTCGGTGACAGCGCGATAGGGAATGGCAGCACTGTACCATGCAGCATCTGCATATGGGGAGCCACACTGCAGAGTGCCATTTTTGCAGACTGAGCTGTGAGAATGGCACGCAGGAGGGCTGCTCAATGGACACAGGTCAAAGTGGCCAACCTAGTGGCCATAGTGGAGCCACACCATGGACCACTGTTTGGGGAGGCACCCCTGGACAGGTCCAGGAGCCAGGTGTGGGAGGAGGTGGCCACTGCACTGGAGGAGGCCACTGGATGCGGGCAGACAGCAGAGCAGTGCCACCACAGGTATAGGGACCTGCGGCGGAGGGAGCCGGACCTGCTAGCCCGCCTGCGGGCACATGCAAGGAGGGGCACAGTGCCATGGCCAGGTAGGTGTTACGTTAACACACTTTTATCTTCCATATGGGTATCATGGTTGTATGTGTCCAGCACATGGGGGAGGGACCATTTGGTGTTGGCTGTGGTGGTTATCAGGGTTTGGGGTGGGTGGGTCTGGCTGGGTGGGAGGGCACACACCTGGGGGCAGGGGCTTTGCTATGGGATTGTACTGATGTTCCTTTCTCCATGTTTGCACCACAGGGCTGGAGGAGCAGTGCCTGGCACGTGAGCTGCAGCACAATGAAGAGGAGAGGGAGGCAAGGCAGGGTGAGGGTCTGCAGCACCCAAGGGACCAGCCCGATGATGGTGAGTGCCATACCTCCATAATTACTATTGCATGCTGTGTAACAGGGTGGGCAGCGGGGCATGGCCACCATCCATTGACACCACTGCCATGCACGCAACTTGTTTCAGTCAGCACAGTCCAGTGGCAATGCATGTCTGGGAGTGTATTGATGGTGGTCCATGCGTGCACTGGGTACATGGCTGTGCCACTGCCTTTGCACCACATAGCCATTTCACTAAATGGCCACGGTGGTGCTGTGTGTGACTTGGCCGGTGGGTGTGTGCAGTGTTCCACATGGCTGTATGCACCTGGGTGGGCAGGTCATGTGGACATGATCAATGTGGGTGGTCACACACCATCACAGAGGTATGTACCACGGCCGTATGCCATGCACAGTGGGTGGGCTGTATGGGGATGTGCATTCACACCTATTGACTGTGCTCCCTTGTCCTAGGTGTCCACCAGCTGAACGACATCTGGGAGGCACTGCAGGAGATCCTGCATGTGGCAAGGGTGTCCCTGGAGATCCTTCACCACATAGATCAGATTGGGGTCTGCAGGAGGCACTGGCAGAGGAGAAGCCAGAGCAGGGAGCAGGGCTCCCGTTGAAAGTCCCTCTGCCCCTGATATCCCCTACCCCCCTGGACCCACCCTCACACCCCTCCTTTCCTGTCCCATATGTCCACCCCTGCCCTTACCCACCCCACCTTGTTTGTGGCCCTCCCCCACCTTGTATATATTATTGTATATAGTTAACTTTTATATTTTGTTTTAATACAGATCTTTTGAAATGAATACTGTGGTGGTCTCTGATTTGCAGTGGGCTATAGGTGCTCAGCTGCAGTGGCATGCATGGCATCAGGGGTGGTGCAGTCATGGGTATGTGTGTGTGTCCATGGGGAGGTGACTATGGTGTGGGGGTAACTATCAGTCAGTGTCTGTGGTGTCTGTGTTGTGCCCTGTGCACTGGATGACTGTGTGCAGTGGTTCATGGTGCATGCTCTGTGTCCATGCACCCCTGTCAGCCCGTCCATGGCCTGTGCAGCTGACACCCATGCATGTCTGTGACCTGCACAGTCTGCTGGCATGTCAGTGGTGGCTGTCCATGCAGGGCAGCCACTGTACCTGTCACAATGCTGGGTTGCCTCCTGTCACTGGTGTGGTGCGGTCTGCCTCGGGTGACACTGTGGCCTCCACAGTTGTTGACCCACTTCCATGCTGTAGCTTGTGTGTGTTGCAGGGGATGTGCACCACTGTCTGTGACTTGTGCTCCAGGCAAATGCTGGTAGCGTACAGGTCCACAGTGCCTGCGCAAGGTGGCTGGCACTCCTGTGCCATGGAGGACTGCAGGTTGTATGTACACAGTTTACAGGGGCCCACGCTGGGGGCTTGGGTCCCCCGCTACTGCGTCCCTGTGTTGTTGTGCCCTTGGGTATGAGTGGGTGTCTGTCCATGCACTGTGTGGCATCCAGTGTGGTGCATGCTTCCATGCACCACTGTGGCTGTCTGCGCTGGCTGTTGTGGCCAGTGCTGGGTCGGGTGTGTCATTGGAAGAGTGTGCAGGGTGCTGTACCACTGGTGGTGGGGTCCAGGGCATGCCCTGTCCCATGTGGGGTACCTCATGTGCCGATGCATGGTTGGACTCTCAGCAGTACCTCGGGGGGCTGTGCGAGGTGGCACTGTGTATGCCATCATTGCATTGATGTGTGCTGCCACCCGCTGATGGGTGCTCGTGGTGGGGCTGACTTGCATGGTTCTGTGGTGCACATGGTTGCATTGTCACAGTGGGGGTGGTGGCATGCATGGGCTTTCCTGCAGTGGTGGACGCTGCTCCTGGGCAGGGTGTCTAGGGGTCAAGGTGCAGGGTGTGCTCTGCATTGGGGGGATGGTGTGGCATGGGGTGGTCAGCCCTCCTTGTGTGCCAGTCACAGCTTTCCGGGGGTGTGATGGGGCACCATGGCCCGGCTGTGGGTTGGTTGCTGGTCTCCATGAGCCAGTGGTTATTCCAGCCCTCCCCCAGCTGTGTAGTGTATGGAGTGTAAGGGAACAATGTCTGTTCTGCTATGTGTTCCTCTGCCCATCTGTAGCATGGGTGGTGGGCCCCTACCTCCCTGGTTGTGCAGCTCCATTGCCGCCCTGCTGCTGGGGGGGCATCCCTGGTTGCACTATGGCACCTCTGGACTGCTCAGCTGCACATCCCTTGTTGCGCTATGGTACATCTGATCTGCTCAGCTTCCCCTCCCTAGTTGCGCTATGGCGCAGGTGGTGTGATATTCAGTCATCGGCTGTAGGCGCAGTTTGGCCGGCTCAGTTTTTGAATATCACGCCTCTTGCACATGGGCGCAATGGACTTGCGCTTGCTCCTGCTATTGCGCACTTTTTGAGAGCGCAGTTTGAATATCTGGGCCTAGATCTTTATATTCTCTGGGACAGCAGATAATTCAAAATATTGAAGCTGGGCATAAAACAAAGATACAACAAGTATAAAGCAACATGGTTTGATAAAGTACGTTATGAAATGAGAAAAATGTTAACAGATTATGGGAAAAGGAATAAGAAAACATAATAAAACTGAGGATAGAATAGCGCTGATGAATCTTAAGAAGGAATATAGAGTGCTATTGAAATCAAAAAAGTCCAGATTAAATCAAGGGCTCTGGAATTCCCTAGAAACTGCAACTGAACAAAAAGATAAAATCACCTTTTGGAATTTGGTAGCACATGGTATAGGAAAAAACAGGTTTAATGTGGAAGCAGTAATCGCAGCAGTGATATGGCATCAACACTACCAAAATATATCTGGTGGTGCACAAACTAGCCATAATGTAAAATATGAGACTTCTAGTATAGTCATAACATTGAACCCAAAGGGAGAAGAAGGATGGTTCAAAATAACTAAAGAGCAGATGATGCAGGCAATAGTGGACCAAAAAAGGAATAAAACCCCAAGTGCAGATAATATAGGAGCTGAAGTATACCAAGCTGACCCTGTTTGGTGTGCTGAATTATTAGTGCACCTTTCTGATACTGTAGTAAAATCCAAAATTATTCCAGATCACTGGAAAACTGGAGTGATAGTCCCAATACACAAAGGGGCTCAAACTTGGCCCCAGAAAATTATTGCCCAATCACTTTGTTGAACATAAGTTTAATTTTTTTTTCTAAGATTCTTCTTAATAGGTTACTATTTTGGATGGAGGACCAAAAGATTATATCTAGCTTTAAAACAGATTTCTGTAAAGGGTGATACACAACAGACCAGAATTTTGCCCTAAAATATATTATAGATAAATAAGCTATGCAGAAAAAAATAAAAGATTTACGCAGCTTTCATAAACATCAAAGGTGTGTTTGAGTCTATTAACAGGAACATTTTATGGAACCTCTTGTAAAGAAAGGGTATGGAGGAAAACATATCTCTCATAAAATTATTGCATACAGACATCAAGTTAGTTTTTTAGAGTTGGAAAGGATAGAGCACTTACAAACCCAGTTCAGGCAATAATAGGAGTTGAACAAGGATGTAGCCTGGCCCCCAACACTTTTCAACTTGTATATTGACACTTTAGAGGAAGATATTGAAAAGGTAGACACTTGCCAAACAAAAGTGAATTTAATACCAGTAACAATGTTGTTATATGCAGATGACACAATACTTTTAGTCCAAACACATTGGGCCTTAGAAGAGCAATGATAACAATGATGGCCTCATTTAAAAAAATGGATTTAACATTAAACATAAAAAAGATGAAAATAGTGGTCTTTGGGGATTCCAAGACAAATCTTTAACCTTGGAATATAAACAGAGTTTATATCTCGGAAGTGGCAGAATTTATATAGTTGGGGGTAACTTTTAACAGAAATCTCAGTTGAAGAAACCATATTAAGAAAATAACAGATAGTGCTAGTAATACAATGTTTGCAATACACCATGTTGTACATACTATAGCAAAAAACTCATTTATTGCACAGTATAGGTGTTTTGATGCAAAGTTAATTCTCAACTATTATAAAGAGCAAAAGTATGGGGCCTGTTCAGTAATCTGAATACAATTAAAATAGTGCAGAATCAATTTCTGAAATTATTATTAGAAGTTTCTAAATCCACTTTAAATGTTGCAGGACTAGCAGAGTCAGGTTCTCTGTTAATAAGTACAAATGTGATTAAAAATGTGTCTGCTGTTGGGGGAAGTTTAGTATGGCAACAAATGATTTGCTACAGTATAAAACTGTTGGATGGATGCAAAACAGGGGAAGGGGCAGGCTAATGCTCAAGGTTTGCAAAACTCAATCATGAATTTAATAAATCTGGTCTCCCTTATAATTATATTTTTAGTAGTCAGGTGGAACCGAGGAGGTTTGCTGAGTTTGCTCTTCAAAGAATAACAGATATTACCATGCAAAAAGAGTTGGCTAATATAGGTGATTCCTGGGAATATAAAACCTTAAAACAGGTCAAACTCCTTTTTGGAATGGAAAATACTTATTGCTTTGTGTTAAAATTGAACATAAGAAAGCACTGACCAGATTAAGATTTGGAATTCTAACCAATATATGGGAAGCTGGCACTTAAAGAGCTTCAGGTATGGCATGCACCTCTTGTAATAGTACTAAATTAAGTACTTTACATATTTTATTGGAATGCCAGGCATTTGAAGAAGACAGAGAGAAATGAATCTTCCCAGTGTTCAAGAACCTTACATATTTGTATAAAAAGGCTAAAATGAATATAATATTAGCATCTGAATCTAAAGTGAAACCCTGGCCCCATGGCAATGAAAGTTACAGTGTTTTTGCCCATATCCCAAACTTGGTCTACAACAAAAGGGCTAAAAATTGTACATATGAATACCCCCAGTCTATTTCCCAAGCTACCAGAGTTTGAAGTCTGGTCACTATAATACTCCCCAGACATACTAGCCATCTCAGAAACTTGGCTCAAACCTACAGTGCTCCTGCATGGAATTGCACTACCAGAATACTCATTCTTTAGAAAGATCAGATGTCTAAATGGAGTGGGGAAGTATTAATCTATGTCCGCTCTCACCTAGCAGCCTTTCAACTGGATGTACCCACCATGAAGGACTTCCCCGGGGAATCTATCTTCATATCCCTCCCCCTGGGCAATGTTAAGACACTATGTCCAGGCTGTGTCTATAGCCCCCAAACCGTGCTTCTCAGGCATTGCCCTCCCTTACATCCTGCCTCTCTGAACTGCTCCCCACAGAACTCATTGTGTGTGGTGATGTCAGTCTCAATTGGCTATGTCTGCAGCAGAAAACGTTTCAGTCATCACTGGATAATGCCCACCTCACTCAAATAATCACTGAACCCATAAGGCTTAATTCAAGATTGGCAAGCATACTCTGCTAGACTGGATCCTAAGTAGCAGGGCAGATAGAATAAGAGCATCTGAGGTTCTACCCGACACAGTTAGTGACCATTCACTGGTGTATTGTGTGTGGAAAAACAATTCTTCTAGACACCCACCCAAATATATAGAGAACAGAGATTTCTCCAACTTCAGTGAGCCCGCATTCCTGCAAAGCCTCTTGGAAACTGACTGGAATCCAAAAAATGACATCCCAAGTGTTGACCAGGCACTTAACTACTTAATATGCAATTTCACTAATGTTATCAATAGATTCGCTCCTATTAGACATCGCAGGGCAAAAGGCCTCTGTGCCCCATGGCTCAACAGTGAGATCCATAAAACTGTGAGACTCAGAGATAAAGCCTGGTTGAAATACAAGCTCTCTGGGCTACTGTCTGACTGGCACTGTTATAGATCCCTTAAGAACACCTGCAACAGCACACTAAAGAGTACAAAGCAGACCTACCTAAAGTCCTTACAAACCAAAAATCTTTCCTCCCCTAAACATTTCTGGGCCAAAATAAACCAGCTTCTCCATGGAAAAACTACTGTTTCTGCCCATGCTATTCACTGTGATGACCAAGTTCTATCTAACCCCCAATGAACTGCATCTAAATTTAATTGCTTTTTCACTGACCTAGATAGATTTTAAGGCCTCCTTACATTCTCACCTTACCACCCCCAACCTTCTGCACCTCAGTAAACATCTGAAAACACAGAGACACAGAGTCTCTAGAGCCAGGTTTCGTCTGTGAACTGAACCCGAACCAATCCAGAACTATTAAATTTTTGCCCGATTCAAACTGAACTAGATCCCTAAAAATAAAAAACAGACAACCCTGAACTGAACCTGAACCCAGACCATGTGAGATGAGAAGAACCCACATGGAGGCAGTAGTCTCGCCATACTGTTCTTCACTTTTCCAACTGTATGAAGTATTGCCTACAGTTCTATGTGATAACAGCGATCACAGGAAGACGATCGCTAATAGGGTGAGTGTACATCAGTGAAAATCAATTTTGGCGATGTACACTCGTAGCGCAGACAAAAAGGGTACCAAAAACATTTTGTTTAAGCGGGGGGCTACAGCAACCCCCAGCACCCCCCCACTAAAGGGTTCTTAACTCCAGGTGGGGTTCATGTTGGGGGGCGTGAAAACAAAAAAAAAAGTGAAATACCGGACTTACGCAAAAATACTGATGCTCCAAGAATCGAGCCGGGCACCCTCCCAACCCTAGCCTGCCATGAACATGGCCACATGGCCAGCTCGGCAGCCCACCACCACACTACACCTCACAAACTCTCCCTCCCCTTCTGCCTGTTGCACGGTGTGCTCGCTCCCCCATGCACATGTACATATAGTGACACAATGTCGCTATATTCATATTTGCCCCCCTGTCCAGTAGCCCTGTGAACAGGCACTGCTATTGAGTCACCCTTTTTGAAAGCACTCAATAGCGGACACCCTTATCACAAGATACCATTGCCTACAAATTGTGAAATAATTTCTTCATTGAAGTCAGTAATGACTGTCAGTATCAAAGCAAAATCCAATGATGATGAACCACCAGCAAAAAGGACAAAAACTGATGTCAAGGACATGCTATCCAGTCTAGATGGTCCTTCTTCAACAGCAACCAGATCATTGTCATCCAGCGAACTGAAAACATATTTAGAACATGACAGTTATACTGACAACTGCCTTGAATTCTGGAATAAGACAGGAAGACACCTGTTCTCCAAACTAGTAAGACTTGCACAGAAGTACCTATACTTGCCAGCTAGCAGCAGTAGCAGTGAGAGAGTGTTCCCATTCTGCAAGCATGTTCTAGATGAGCGAAGATCTCACCTATCGGTTAACACATTTGCTGTGTTCTGTATTTGTTAAATTCTTGAACATTTATACTTTACAATTGAACTTGTATTTGCCTGCTTTTTAGTTTCTTTTACTCAAAGTAATGTTGATTTGAATAAAGTTAACAATGTGAACTCAGTTGTCATGTCTCCATGTTTTATGTGGTGAAGCCACGAGTGAGATATCATGATGTCATTGGCCTCGAGTGAAGATAAATATGATATCTTCAGTCAGGCCATGTCATATTCTGTATACAATGTATGTTTTGGGCTGAACTCAACAAAAGTTCAAAATGTTCCCTTAATACAGTCCCCTACATTGAGGTGATGGGTGTTTAAACACACATCTGCTGTATCTCTAGCAACACAACAGATGCCATATGTTATTTTAAAAAATATATGTGGCTGACCCTACCTCTTTAAATTGTAAAAACAACTTGTCTGGATTCTGGCTGACTGAGCCATGGCCACCCTCAATATAATTCTCCATACCCCCCTGCCCCAAAACAGCAGATGAAAAAAAATGTATGATCTTGTCACTTAAGTTATTTAATAATACATATCTGATTGATCCTACCTGTATCTTTAAACAAATGCCTGGGACATGTACTTATTTAAAAAAAGATACATAATCTGGTTGATCCTGCGACTTTCTCTTTTCCACCTTCAGCTGTCATGTAGCATGATCAAGCGCTATGCTCTGAATGTAGTGTGACCAAGCGCTAGGAAGATTCAGATGTGAGGCACTGTCAGATAGTTTTAATTATGGTGGTTTTGTTGTAAAACATAGAAAAATGTGCCACTTTCTTAATAGTACTTATATTTTTGTCAAAAGAAGCTGCCGACAGTTCTGAGAAAAGCGGTGAGTCGGCAGCTTTGAGACAATAGACAGAAACCGAGGATGTGTTGCTATGGCAGCAGACACTCGGCGCTTCCATCTGGTGTTCTGAAGCTGCCGACAGTCGCTCTTCTCTCAGTATTGTCAACAGCTAACGTCAATAATATAGGCACTATTAAGAAAAATGGTACATTTTTATATGTTCTACAGCAAAAGCACCGTAGAATTAAAATTATCTGAGAGTGCCTACATCTGAATCTTCCAGCACCGTCACGCTACATCTAGGGCAGTAATTCCTTACCACGCTACATGACAGTTGGAGATGGAAAAGAAAGTCGCAGGATCAACCAGATATATTTTTAAAAACATAATTCCTGTAACGATACAAGCAGAGGTGAGCAAGAATGGGGGGTCTTCCTTTTAAAGACAAAAGCTGCCGGGGGGGCGGGAGTCCTATTCTTAAAGAGAAAGTCACAGGATAGAAAGTGGAAACTTTCAGTTTCATTGTGATGACGTATAGGAACATGGAGATATCAATGATATCTTCACATGTGAAGATATCACTGATATCTCCATGACCTGGCTGAAATACTACATTTTATCCTGACATTTATCCCAAAACATACATTGTATAAATAGATATATATATATATAAATATATATATATATATATATATATATATAATTTGGCAATATAAAGTGAATTTAGTAACACTTAATCCAGAACCAGAATTAGAAAATAAACCAAAAGCCTAGAACCAAACTGAACCAGAACCCAAACATGCAATTTTGTAAGCAGAACTGAACCAAACCAGAACCCCACACTGTAGAACCAGAACCAAACTAGAACCCTGAAAATCTGAAGAACCCTGGCTCTACCTGTCTCACCCCTCAAACAGCACTTCTCCAAAATTCCACATTAAATTAGTAACCAGACTAGAAGTCTTAAAGCAATTAAAGAGACTAAAAACATAAGGATCACCAGCCCAAGTAGTGACACTCTGGAACCACGCCTTCTGAAAATAGTTGCCCCAGCCATTGCCACCCCAGTCACTAACCTTATCAATAAGTCCTTCTTAGCCGGCACTGTACCCAACAGATAGAAAATGGCATTTGTAGTGTCTATACATAAAGGGGGGCAAAAGGACAAGATAGAAAACTACAGATCTATATCCTTCCTCTGTACACTCACCAAACTTCAGGAGAGGCTCCTATATGAGCAACTCCTAGCCTACCTTGAACATAACAATACGCTTACACATTTCCAGCATGGTTTCCATAAAAACCATGGCATCAATACAGCCCTGGTACGAGTCACTAGTGACATTATCGATAGCATGAGCCAGGGTATGGCCACTGAAGCAATTTTTGTAGACCTTACAAAGGCATTTGACTTGGTCAATTATAACCTGCTACTTACCAAACTTCAGAAATGTGGTCTGGATGACCACACCTGCAGATGGTTCTTGAACTATCTGAAGGGGTGGAAGCAGAGTGTCAAATGGGAGGGTATCATCCCCCTACCTAGATTAATCACTGATGGGGTCCCACAAGGATCAATACTTGGGCCCCTCCTCTTCTCGCTATATATCAACAAATTACCTAAGAACTGTGGTGTAGCCTCAGTGCAGCTATATGCTGATGATTCCATATTATATAGGTCCTCCACTGACCCAGCCCTGGTTAACACTTAGCTAATAGATGACTTCAGATCACTAGAAAATTGGTTTATAGACAATAAACTCATCCTCAGTACCAAAAAAACAAAAGCTATGTTATTTGGGCATAACAACCCTGGTTTAGATAGGAAGCATCTACTTAAACTAATCACACCGGTGATACCCTGGAGGTGGTACAGACCTTTAGGTACCTAGGCATGGTCCTGGTCCAAACCATGACCTTTGAGCCACATGTGGTTGCACTAATCAAAACTCTTAACCAAAAACTCGGTCTACTCTACAGACTCTCTCACTACCTGATGAAAGAGGCACACTACACTATTACTAATAGCACCCTCCTCCCACTTTTATTCTATGGTGCCCCAGTAATAGAGTCTGTCTGAGAAGCCACCCACTTTAGGCTTAAAACTCTTTATCATAGAATCAGGTGATTTGTGAGTGGTGCACACCCCAAAACTCACCACTGCACTGTACTCACAACCCTGGGATGGCCTTCCTTTGAAGCAAGATTGCGCTATTCCCCAAAATATTGCTTTACATTTAAGGTCCTGCAATCCTCCTCCCCACCCAGTCTCTATAGCATTATTCAATGCAAGCAGTTTGCCAGACTGCTTAGAACTGCAGCCCTCCCATTACTGGTAACCCCTAAATGGTGATGCAAATTAGAAAAGGTCTTTCTCTTTCTGTGCCCCTGAAATATGGAACTCACTGCCCTCAGCAATTCTGACTTGCCCTACACTAGCACTGTTTAAAAAAAACTAAAAGCCCACTTCTGGACTGCAGCCCCATGTACAGTACCTGCTTTCATTGAAGTAACCACTCTCATTGAAGTCCTAGTGTAGGACTGACTAGCCTATGCAAGTTGTCCCTTGTATGTATTGTAATCATAGCCATTCTACTAAAATTTGTATGGATGTATTCACTGTGTATGGTTATATTGTGTAACTAATTTAAATAGGTCTATATTCGTATGATACTTTACATCTATATCCTAGATATGGCGAATCATATGTATGTATCTCTCTACTGTGTTTGGCTATACTGTGCAACTAATTTATATACAATATTTCTTTATTCCTGCATTACTGTACAACCATTGTATTATGCCTGACTGAACTTCTATGTCACTCAATGTATGTAACTAACTTCGGGTCACACCTGAAAAAGGCATATCTAGTCTCAGAGGGCTTACCTGGTCATCAAAATTCAAATAAATAAATAAATAGATGCATGTGCCCTTGCCAGCTTTGCATATAAGGCTGCTGCTAAATTTAAATGGATAATTCGATTGATCTGTGTGCAAAGATTGTACATTGGGCTTAGGTGCTTCACTTGCTCTATCTATTTAACTATTTGGATGTTTCATAATATAAAGGAGTATAGGTTGAGATAAGTTTGATAGTGCTGCTGGGATATATCCCGCTCTATTTTTACAAGTGTTTGGATATTGTATTGTTTTTAAAAGAAAATGTTTATACATAGTTGATGTTAAACTTAACTAACTTGACGATGTTTCACAAGAGGTACTAACTAGTTACGTGATACTAATAAATTATATTTACTGTAGTACCACTTCAAGTTGTTTTTAGATGCCTTTCTCTTCAGTGGAAATAGTTGATGTGTGCAAATAACTGTTGTCTTGCAATGTAGGATATGTCACAATACTTTTAATTGACTTATAGAAATATAGAAACATAGATTTTGACAGCAGATAAGGACCGCTTGACCCACTCAGTCTGCCCAGTTCCCTACATAATGGATAAGCTGCAGATCCTAGCTAACCAGTAGCCTACTTCTTCCTACCCCCACCCCCTAGAATTGCCTTATGACTGTCCCATGCATGCTTGAATTCCACCACTGTTTTTGACTCCACAACCTCCTCCGGAAGGCCGTTCCATGCATCCACAACCCTCTCTGTGAAAAAATACTTCCTTAAGTTACCTCTGAGCCGCCCCCCTTCTATCTTCAAATTGTGCCCCCTTGTTCTTGCACACCTCTTTTATTTGAAGATGCTACCCTCTTGGACTTTGTTGATTCCCTTGAGGTACTTGAAAGTTTCTATATGTCCCCCCTCTCCCTCCTTTCCTCGAGGCTATACATATTTAGCTCCTTAAGTCTCTCTTCATATGTCTTCCAGTGCAGACCCTGCATCATTTTAGTTGCCCTCCTCTGGACAGCTTCCATCCTGTCTATGTCTTTGCGGAGATTGGGTCTCCAGAACTGCACGCAGTACTCCAGATGGGGTCTCACCAACTGTCTGTACAGAGGGATAATAACTTCCTGTTTTCTACTGGTGATGCCTCTCCCTATGCATCCCAGTATGCCCCAACCCTCTTTGCTGCCCTTTCCGCATTGCTTGCCCACCTTTAGATCATCTGATATGACTACCCCCAGGTCCCTTTCCATTTTGTTGTTGTTAGTATCTCACCCCCATTGTGTCTCTTCCTCTGGGTTTTGTTTCCCAGGTGCATTACCTTGCACTTCTTAGCATTGAATCTAAGCTGCCATACATTTGACCATTCCTCTAACCTTGCCAAGTCCCTTCTCATCCTTTCCACCCCACCTTGTGCATCAACTCTGTTGCAGATCTTTGTGTCATCTGCAAAGGGACATACTTTTCCTTCAGTCCCTCTGCAATGTCGCTCATAAAGACATTGAGAGGACCGATCTAATACTGAACCTGCAGTACCCACTAGTAACCCCATTTCTTCAGAGTGGACTCCATTTACTATTACTGTCTGTGTCCTATTCTCCAGCAAATTCTTTACCCAGACTGTCATCTTGGGACCCACTCCCAGGCTGGCTAACTTGTATATTAATCTTTGTGTGGGACTGTGTCAAATGCCTTGCTAAAGTCTAGGTAGGCCATGTCCACAGCCCCTCCCTGATCTACTACTTTGGTCACCCAGTCAAAGAAATCTATCAGATTTGTCTGGCATGACCTTCCCGCTGTGAATCCATGCTGCCTTGGGTCCTGTGCCCCTCTGGCTTCTAGATACTCAACAAATCTTTCCTTCAGAAGTGATTCCATCATTTTCCCTACCACTGAGGTTAAACTAACAGGTCTGTAGTTTCCTGCTTCTGCCTTGCTCCCACTTTTGTGAAGGGGAATCACATCTGCCCTCCTCCAGTCCTCGGTACCACCCATCCTCCCATGATTTGTTAAAGAGGGTAGTTAGTGGTGTCACTAGTTCTACCCTTAGTTCTTTTGAATTCTGGGATGAATCCCATCAGGCCCCATTGCTTTGTCCACCTTCAGTTTTAAGAGTTCTTTCAGAACCCTTTCTTCTAAAATGGGCTGGTATCAACTTCTGTATCCAGAGTGTTTCTACTGTTTGTTTAGGTACCGCCCCTCTTCCTTTGTAAATACTAGAGCAAAAATATTTGTTTAGTATCTCTGCATTTTCACAGTCATCCTCTGCCCACCCTCCCTCCTCCCCTTTATTAAGCCTCACTAACCCTCCTTGGTCTTCCTTCACTCCCTGATGTACCTATAAAAGGTTTTATCCCCTTCTTAACTGAGTTGGCTATCTTTTCCTCGGTTTGGGCCTTTGCTGTTCTGACTGCCTTCCCAGCATCCTTTTGCTTTAACTGATACAGTTCTCTGTCCTGCTCCTTCTGTGATTCCTTGTACTTCCTGAATGCTTTCTTTTCTCTTGAACCTTCACTGCCACTTCTTTGAGAACCACAGTGGTTTCTTACATCATTTGTTTTGTTTATTTGCTTCACACAAGGCTCGTTACCTCTGTGATGCCAGTTTTTATTATTCCCCATTGTTCTTCCACTCCTTCTTCCTGCCCATTTGCTAGTACATTCCTTAGGCACTCACCCATTTTGGCAAAGTCAGCCCTCCTAAAGTCCAGTACTTTTGCCTTTGTATGGCTTGACTCTATTGCTGTGTTTATTGTGAACCATACTGTTCGATGGTCGCTAGTTCCCAGATGGCTACCTACTTTTACACCTGTGATCCTCTCTTCATCTCCATTTGAGAGAACCAGGTCTAAGATTGCTCCCTCTCAGTGGGCTCCAATACTAGTTGTCTAAGGCATGCCCCTGTGGGGCATCTAGAATAACCCCACTCTTGAAGTGGCTGCTGCAACTGCACTCCAGTTAACATCTGGCATATTCAGATCACCCATCATCAATATCTCCCTTTTCTCGCCATTCTAAGTATTCTTTCTATCATTTCCTTGTCCATTTCCTCCCCCTGAAGAGAGTCTGTCTAACCCTGTGCGGTTATGGGTACCATTGCGGTCTCAAATTTACTCACAGAGATTCTTCTCCTCCCTGTTTTCCCTTTTGTTCTGTTGCTTTGTTTCCTTCCCTTATGTAAAGAGCTACTCCTCCTCCTCTTTTACCCTCCCTGTCCCTCCTGTAGATAGTGTATCCTGGTATGTTTACGTCCCAGTCATGGTTTTGTGTGTACCATGTTTCTGTGACTGCCACGATATCCAGATGTTCCTCCTCCATCAAGGCCACTAATTCAGGAAGCTTGTTACTCAGACTATGAGCATTGGTACTCATTGCTCTCCATTTATTGATGGCTTTACCTTCTTTTGCAGCATCCCCCACTGACCTTTCTACCTCAGTCTTTTTCTCATTTAGTACCCTGTTTTGTAGGGAGAGGCTGGGATTTTCCTGCTGCTTATCAGTGCCTCCCCCTTGACTAGTTTAAAAGCTTGCCAATGAAACATTTAAACTGATTTCTCAAAAGACTTGTTCCCTTACTGGACAGATGCAGACCATCCTGCCAGTATAGGCTGGTGTCCCTCCAGGTGGAACCCCAGTCCCCAATGAAGCCAAACCCCTGTGCTCCACACCATTTTTCCAACCATTCATTAAACTGCATGGTGCAATGCCCTTGCCTCCTCATGCCATTGACAGGCAGCACCTCAGAGAAGGATATTGTGTGTGCTATTATCGTAGGCCCTCCCCAATTCCACAAAGTCCTTCTGCACTGCTCTAATCTCATGATGAGCCAAGTCATTTGTCCTTAGGTGGACAATGACATCAGCTCAGACTCCCATGCAGCTGTTCTTGTGATCCCGAGGATGCGCTTCCTGTCTCTCCAAGCTATGGCACCAGGCAGGCACCTTTACTTCAGTTTTCCCTGCACCCCCCCAGTTCTATCTCCCTAATAATTGAGTCCCCCACCAGGAGCTGCTTCCTTTTCTTGTGGTGTCCTCTGCCTCCTTCCTGTGGGCCTCCCTTGTGACAGTTGTCCTCAGCCTCCTTAGTCTCCTCTGCAGGTGCATCTATAGGGGAGCTATGCTCCCCCAGAATGGTGTATGGATTGTGGTGCGGAACAACTGACTGTGTGTGCCTCTGTTCCACCACCCTCACCCTCCCTGAGCCCACTGTGGTCCAACTGCTGTGCTATCTTTGCAACCTCTGAAGTAGTAGTGGTGGCTCTGGTGCTCCCTGGATGGGGGAGGTTCCCTTCTTGCCGTCCATTGTGGCCTGGGAGAAGGTTCCCTTACTACTGTCCAGAGTGGCCTGAAGATGGGCAACTTCCTCCCTCAGGGCAGAGAGTTGTCTGCAAATAGGGCAGCATCTCAGCCTCCAGAAAGACTCCCGGAAGACTGCTGCCCCACAGCCATTACATTGCACTACTCCCCACATTTTTTTTTTTTTTTTTTTGTGTTGTGTGTGTGTGTGTGTGTGTGTGTGTGATTGGTTTGTTATATAGAAATATATATATATATATATATATATATATATATATATATATTATACAATGTGTATGCTTATATTGTCAGTGCAGTGTGCTAGAGAGGATATGACAGTGATATGCACCTTGCACTCTTGACACTCTTGAGGAAATGATGTCAGAACCCAGGTATAAAGGACTATTTCCAGGGATGGGTGGGGTGAGGGGTGGGAAGGGTTGGGCCTAAACTGTGCCCTCACAAAACAATCAGCTAAAAGCTCTGACCCACCGCTGTGATGAGTGCCTTCCTGTCAGCAAGCTGCCCTACCCAACAATTTGACAGAGAAAATACCCTGCTAATCAAACAGAGAAAAATCCACACATCCAAGTCAGACATAGGTAAACCTCCCCAGCCCCAAAACAGACCTGGTGATTTGTGCTCTGAAAGCTGTCAGCCCCAAAATAAGTCAGCTGTGCTTTAAACTCTTCCTGCACTGAAAATCTTAAGAATTGTAACAAACAAACATAAACCTAGATCCACCTCCCTCTGTTGCTTGAAAGACTGTCTTTTCCTGTTTCACACTGCAGGTTTTGCTATGACAACTCCTTAACCACAGTAACTTATTTAAAAATAGTTTAACTATCACAAACTCCTACGCACCAGTAAATTATTTAAAAATAGTTTCTGTCCCAAAATCCTAGTAGTCAATCCAGCTACCCCCAAGGGACAACCAAAATGCAGTATTCAAACACTTGTGAAGTTACTTCCAAGATAAGCAGAGTTTGCAAGCTCCTTTTTCAACTCCTCAGCCACCTGTAAGTTATTTAAAAATAGTTTAACTGTCAGAAAATCCTAGTAGACAATCTAGCTACCTCCAAGGATCTACCCAAATGCAGTATTTAAATCCTTCTGAAGTTACTAACAAGATAAACAGAGTTTGCAAGCCCCTTCTTGGTTAAACACTAAATAAATATGTGAATAAAAAGCAATTACCAAGGGTAGTTAGTTTTACCTCCTACAGAATTAAGCAAAAGTGCACGTTTGTTGCAGATATCAAGTGCAATATAGAATTTCTCACACAGCTCACAGCTGAATAAAGAAGTAGTGTCCTTCCAGGTCAAGAAAATGTGCTTTGTGACTTCTGTTCAGTATACCATGTTTATCTTGTGCTTATACATTACTGGCACTTGCAAACTTTGTCCCCCCTGAGACAGCTTTCCTAGAGTATATATATTACCCTAACTGCTAATTTTCTGTTGCTTGTACCTGACCAGGCTCTTCTTGAGCTGGTGAATGTATATTGTGTTTCTCATTCCTTGTACTTGTCAGACGTAGAACATTTGCAAAAGAGCACTTTTGTTCAAAAGTGTTTTCTGAATTATACATAAATTAAAAAAAAAATTAAATAAATACTAAACCAATCAGAGTGCAGCTTTCACAGTGCTGATCACAACAGCAAAGTGCAGCACTGAATCCAGTGATTGAAATAAAAAAACAGTTATATCGCCATACAAAAACCACGTTTAAAAGACATACCTACAGCTATTAGTAAACTGATGTACAAATTGAATATACAATGGTCGATTCAAAATAAAAGGAAATTTACAATGGTCTTACATAAAATATGCAATTTATCTTCATGAGTGAAAGGGCAGGACTATAACTCATGATCATGAGTGGCACAACCACGAGTGAGTTATGACAGCCCTGCCCCTCACAAATAGATGTAAGCTATATATTTTGGGCCAGATATTCAAAAGAGATGAGCCATGTGAATAGGGTTGCACCTGCGTAAGTCCGAATTTGCACCATTCTGCGATATTCAGCAGGAGGCAGTTGCGCCCCCGAAATCATGCTGAGCAATAACACAATGATAAAGAAATGAAGGCATGCGCCGGCGAGAGGGAGGAACCATGCATAAATGGCGTGGTGTGATATTCAAGGGACTTGCGTAATGCGCAACAGTGGAGCAAGGAAGAAATCCATAGCGAAAATGACCAAAATAAAAGGAGCAAGGAAGAGGCACAAGAACGCTACAGGGAAGCCAGATGAGACAGAGGCAGAGGCACAAACAGGGCAAGTGGCAGGAACAGGGCAGGCCAGGGAAAGGTCACAGCAACAGACCGGCACAGGGAAGGTGTGGGGAGCCACACAGCTCAGAGGCCAGCACAGGCAGGTGTACCCGGTGCAGGGGAGGTAGCAGCCAGGACAGCAGGGGGAATAAAGTAACAGCTGCTAGGGGGGGTGAACGCAAGCCGGGGACATGGCCAGTGCCACCTTCCAGATGGAGGCCATAATGAGGGGGGTGAGAAGGCAGGTGGCAGGGGGACATGGCTGTGGAAGGGCCCGTTGGTGGTATGCCCCCAACAGGCATTACCAAGCCCGCACCAGCTTTGAGCTGTACAGTGATACTGAGATTGTGGCCCAGTACTGCCTGAACAGGGCAATACTGAGGTGGCTCTGTGAGCTGTGCAGTGATGTGATGCAGGCATCCACACGACGGAGCCATGCCCTGTCAGTGGAGACAAAGGTAACAACCTGCATGTGCTTGCTCGCCATGGGTACCTTCCAGAGACCAACTGGGGACACCACAGGCATAACCCAGTCGGCCACGTCACGCCACCTCACCCAATTCCTCAGCGCAATGCTGCCACATGCTGAGGAGTACATCCAGTTCCCCAGCACAGAGGCAGAGTGCACAGCAAACATACAGGAGTTCCACAGGGTAGCACATATGCCTGGCATGCTGGGGCAATAGACTGCACCTATGTGGCCATACGCACACCACCTGGCCACGAGGGGGCCACATACATGAATCGCAAGGGCTATGCCAGCAACAACTGCCAGGTGGTGTGCGATGCCAGGAGGCGCATCATCAATGTCTGTGCCACGCACCCTGGGGGAGCACACGATGCATTCATCTGGCACCAGTTGGCACTGTGCCACAGATTTGAGAGTGGGGACATCCCCACTGGACACCTAATGAGTGAGTACGCAAACCAAATGGACAAATCTAGGGCCTGGGGGGGCATGGCCAGAGGTGCCATGGGTAGTGGCCTACATGGCTTGGGGCAGGGTGATGCTGATCACCAAACTAACCTCCACCCTCTACACACAGGTGACAGTGGATACCCACTCTGTCCCTGGCTGCTCACACCCTACCGGTGGCCCACGACCCCATAGCAGCAACGCTACAATGAGGCACAAGCCACCACACGTAATGTCATCGAGCGGGTGTTCGGGATGCTGAAGGCACATTTCTGTTGCCTGGACACCTCCAGCAGTGCCCTACAGTACAGCCCCTCAAAGGCCTGTGGGATATTCCTGGCCTGTTGCATCCTGCACAACATGGCCAATGAATGTGGGATAGCAGTACAGGTCGAAGAGGAGGACAGCCATGGAGACGATGAGGACACCGGTGATGATGGTGATGGGCAGCCCCCCCTTGGCCGACGGGACCCCCAACTGATCCGGCTGGCACAGCTGCACCGGGACACCATCACGGAGGAGCACTTCAGCCAACCCCGGTAAGTCATGGAGACATGTGCAACCACCAGTGGCTAAGGCACAACCCACAAACACACATGGACACACACCAGGGGTGCATGCCATCAAGGGAAGTGGCAGGGCACAGAAGCACACACACAACCAGGGATGGGTGAGGATTAACATGCCACATGGATGGACACACACAACACACACACACAACGCACCAAACATGCACAGAAGGCAGGAGGCACACTGACCCAGAATGCCAGCCCTAGCAACACACATGTCCACAGGCCATCACGCCCACTGCCTGTCCATGTGCGTGTGTCAGATGCTGTCAGATGCTGGGCACCATTGCACTTTGGTGTACAGCGCAATGCAGGCATCATCATGCACACATAACTGCGGACAGCAGCTAGGAGGGTGTGTAGGTGGACTGTGTGTCTGCGTGCAGGGCCAGGTACCCACCCATGCACTGCCCACCAAAACACACAATGCACACAGGGCAGCACCAGACAGTAGCCATGCTGGGAGACAGGTCAGTCTCACGACACAGTGCCACGGTCACCACGGATGCGTGGGCGGCCCCGCCGAGACCCGCCAGCACTGGCAGGCTGACCACTGGCCTCATGGTGTGGCACCAATGGTCCCCCAGGGGTTCCACTGCATGAACGCGACCATGCCCATGCAGTGGTCTGCAGCACACCAAACATGCCTTCACCAGGAGTGCTCAGGATGCCCACAGCTGAACCGGGCATCAACAGGGTGGGAGTCGCATGACGCCAGGAATGGGGGGTGGATAGTGCACTGCGTGGTGTGAGTGATGCTTGGGCACCTGACTGTGTGCCCATTGTGGCCATGACAGCAATGAACGCCTGTGCATGCCTGTCAATGGCAGCGATCACATCCTCCTGCAAACAGTCCATCCGTGCCAAGATCTGTTCGGTGTCCCTGCTGTGACACTCCTCTGCCCACTCCAGAGCCACACACAGTGCTTCCATGGACGTCGCAAGCCGCATCTGCTGCTGGACCGATGCTTGCAGTAGGCGGCTGTTCTCGTCCAAGAGGTCATCAGCCTCCTCGGCATCCTGTCCCTAAGGATGTGCAAGGGCCTGACGTTCAGCACCCCTTGAGGGTGGGCGCTGCACACCAGGACCAGGTCTGGGCATGTCCACAGGCGGTGCACAGATGCCGCCGCTGAACCCTGTTCCCCCAGGCCTCGTGGGTGACTGCTGATGCTGCCCCTCTGAATGCCACACACCAGGGCTCAGTGGTGCCGCCGCAGTGGCCGCAACAGTCCCACTGTCCTGAACAGACACCAGTGCTGCCCCACTGGTGCTGACAGGCACAGTCTGGGACTATGCTCACACGCAGGCCCCCACGGCAGCACCAGCCACAGCCATGGGTGCGAATTGCCCTGCTGTGTGTCCATCCTGTGGCACACACATGTCACTGCCCATGACGGTCGTGTCATCATCACTGGTGCCGAACTCTGCCCCGGCCACAGCGTGCTGGCATCCATGGATGCCAGCATGCTGGGACACAGGCAGGGCTTCCTCCACACCTGTCTCAACAACATCAGTGTGGACAGACAGGCAGCCCCACTGTCGTACAGACCCACACATACCTGTGGAGGTGGACGGTCCCACCTCCGACTCCGTCCCACTGTCTGCAGTGGAACAGCCCACCACCACTGACCCTTGCAGATGCTCAGCATCTGTAAGGGAAAGCAAAGTCGCATTACTGAGTGTGACCTACCCGGCCCCCCCGAGGCAGACCATGACTTACCATGCAGAGATGGGCCACCACCAGTCTGGAAGCCACCGCCCAGAACTCTCTCAATGGCACTTCGGTGCATGCTTGCAGCAAGCCTGTCCTCTGCTGGGGTGAGCTGTACCACCTCTGGCTGTCCCCCACCTGTTGCAGCATGTGCCGCCCTGATGGCAGCCACCTTCTCCTTTACCCTCCTCCTGTCTGTACTCATCTTCTTCTTACACTCCTGCATGGAGCGCTGGTGGCTGCCATGCAGGTTCATGGCACGTGCCACCTCCTCCCATGCAGCAGCATGGGCCTGAGGGGTTCCCCGCCGTCCACTGAGCAGTGGCTCTTGATCCAGGTAGGCATCGAAAACGGCCTCAGTTTCAGCCTTAGTAAAATTTGGCCTCCTCCTCCTTCCACCACTGTTGTCCTCCTCTCCAAGAATGTGCTCAGTCATTATTTAGCCTGTAAGGATGGCAGTTGTTATCTGTGACTGTGCAGTCCCATGCATGTCCCTGAATCTACAGTCCACACTCCCACACAGCATGCAACTCATCAATAAACTGCAGTAACTGACCATGGCCACTGCAGCACTTTGTCGCACCTTTATAGCGCAATCCATGCAAATTAGGTGAGGAGCAACTTTAATTAGATGTAAATCGCATTGCTGCGCCATTGAATGGCTGATCGGATGATTAGCATATGACGGCTGAATATTGCGCTGTTGCGCTTTGCGCAATTGTGTTGAACATGCTGAGCCAATGGCACAGTTCTGTGGCATGCATAGTACACCTCACTGCGCATGCCCATGTTGCTTACACAGGCGTCTGCTGCACTGATGATGTGCTGTGCGCGGTAGCAATGCAGAGCATGGCCACCATTGTGCCAATGATGCTATAGCGAAGGTCACTACATGGTGCTGTGGCAATGGACCTTCATAGGCGCAATGGCACAACTGCGCAATAGTCCGCTGTGGCGCTGGCACACAGGCAGCCAATTGCGCTATACGCATTGTCATCTGATGGCACTGTGTGTGGCCTTGCGCCAGGGACCCTTGACCCTGTGCCCGACCTTTGCCCCTTGGCGCCATGCGTCAGGCATAGGTGCACCTCTATCGCGCTATTCAGTAACAGTGCGATAGGGAATGGCAGCGCTGTACCGTGCAGCATCTGCATGTGGGGTACCACGCTGCATAGCACCATATTTCCTACTATAGCATTCGCAATGGCGCAGAGAAGGGCTGCTCCCTGGTCTGCAATAGAGTTGACAAACCTGGTGGCCACAGTGCAGCCACATCATGGGCAGCTCTTTGGGGAGGCCCCCCTGGATAGGCCTAGGTCCCAGGTGTGTCAAGAGGTGGCCACAGTCCTAGAGGCAGTGACTGGCAGGGGCAGGACGGTGGAGCAGTGCAGGCACTGATATGGTGACCTTATGTGGAGGGAGCTGGAGTTACTGGCCAGACTACGGTCATATGCCAGGAGGGGCACAGTACCATGACCAGGTAGGGGTTCCGTCAACACACTGTTATCATCCATATGAGTCACATTGTTGTTTGTGTCCAGCACATAGGGGAGCGACTGTATGGGGTTGGCTGTGGCAGTCTTCACAGGGTGTGGGGTGGGTCTGGCTGGGTGGGGAGGCACACTCCTTGGGGCAGGGGGACTTTGCTTTGGGACTGCACTGATGTTCTTCTCCCCTTTTTGTCCCCACAGGCCTGAAAGAGGTACGCCACTTGAGGGCGGAGTGCAGGGCGGTGGAAGCCACAGCCAGGCAGGCTGAGGGTCCACGACGGCCACCCGACCATTCCGATGAGGGTGAGTGACAGACATCCATGATTAATATTGCATGCTGTGTGACAAGGTGAGCAGCGGGGCATGGCCACCATTCACTGACATCACTGCCATGCACGCCACTGGTTATGGTCAACACTGTCCAGTGGCAATGCATGCCTGGGTGTGCGTCACTGGTGGTGCATGCATGCACCAGGCACATGGCTGTGCCACTGCCTTTGCACCACATAGTCATGTCACTGGACGGCCACGGTGGTGCTGTGCGTGACTTAGCTGGTGTGTGTGTGCAGTGTTCCGCATGGCTGTATGTGCCTGGGTGGGCATGTCCTGTGGACGTGATCACTGCGGCTGGTCACACACCATCACAGTGGTATGTCCCATGGCTGTATGCCATGCACAGTGGGCGGGCTGTATGGGGCTGTGCATTCACACCTATTGACTGTGCTCCCTTGTCCTAGGTGCGAGACATCTGAGGGAGATTAGAGACACCCTGAGGGAGCTACTGGCCCTGGCCCAGGAAAACAATGACCATCCTGCGGAGGATTGATGAGGCGGGGGTCCCGAGGAGGCGCCGAGCAAGGGGGAGTCAGAGCCTGGACCAGCATGGCCAACATTAGTCCCTTGCCCCTGACCTCCCATCTCCCCCTGGACCCACGCTCCCATCCCTCTTATCCCATCCTATTTGTCCACCCCTTCCCCTGACCATCCCCACCTTTTTTGTGTCCCCAACCCATGTATATAGTTGTTCTTATTGTAAACAGTTGGTTTATTTATTTTTATAATACATTTAACTTTTCTATGAATACTGTGGTGGTCTCTGATTTGCAGCGGGCCATAGGTGCTCAGCTGCAGTGGTGTGTGCATGGCATCAGGGGTGGTGCAGTCATGGGTATGTGTGTGTGCCCGTGTGGAGGTGTCTATGGTGTGGGGGTAGATATCAGTCAGTGTCTGTGGTGTGTGTGTTGTTCCCCATGCACTGGATGACTGTGTGCAGTGGCCCATGGCGCGTGCTCTGTGTCCATGATGCACTCATCGGCCCATCCATGGCCTGTGCAGCCGACATCCATGCCTGTCTGTGACCAGCATGATCTGCTGGCATGTCAGTGGTGGCATTCCCTGCATGGCAGACACTACCCATCACTTTGCTGGGTTGCCCATGTCACTGGTGTGGTGCCTGCCTGGCTCAGGTGGCACTGTGGGCAACACGGTCATTGTCCCACCTCCATGCTGTGGCTTGTGCATGTTGCAGGGGATGTGCCCCACTGTCTGTGGCTTGTGCTCTGGGTGACTCATGGTGGGGTATTGGTCCATGGTGCCGGCGCAGGGTGGTTGGCACTCCAGTGCCATGGTGGACTGCAGGTTGTGTGTACATGGCTTACATGGGCCCACAATGGGGGCTTGGTTGCCCCACCACTGTGTCCCAGTGTTGTTGTGCCCTTGGGTATGGGTGGGTGTCTGTCCAGACCCTGTGTGGCATCTGGTGTGGTGCATGCTTCCACGCACCACTGTGGGTGTCTGTGCTGGCTTTTGTGGCCAGTGGTGGGCCGGGGTGTGTTACTGGAATACTGTGCGGAGCACTGTACCACTGGGGTAGGTGTCACTTACATGACCATCCAATATGGGGTCACTCTTGTGCCAACGCATGGTCAGTCTCTCAGCAGTACATCGGGGTATTGTGCATGGTGGCACTTTGTCTGCCATTGTTGCATTGCCGTGTGCTGCAACCTGCTGATGGGTGCTCATGGTGGGGCTGGCTTGCATGGTTCTGTGGTGCACAGGGCTGTATTGCCACTGTGGGGGTGGTAGCATGCATGGGGATTCCTGCAGTGCTGGTCACTGCTCATGGGGGGTTGTCTGGGGGTCACGGTGCAGAGTGTGCTGTGCACTGGGGGGGATGGTGTGGCACAGGGTGGTCCGCCCTCCTTGTGTGCCAGTCACAGCTTGCCGGTAGGTGTGATGGGGCACCATGGCCAGGCTGTGGGATGGTTGCTTGACTCCATGGACCAGTGCTTATTCCAGCCCTCCCCTGGTTGTGATGTGCTTGGGGTATGGGGGGACAATGTCTGTTCTGCTGTGTGTTCCTCTGGCCATCTGTGGCATGAGTGGTGGGCCCCTACCTCCCTGATTGTGCTGTTACATTGTTCTGCAGCTGGGGGGCTCCCAGCTTGCACTATGGCACCTCTGGACTGCTCAGCTGAACATCCCTTGTTAGCCATGGCGCATCATATCTGTTCAGCTTCCCTCCTAGTTAGCTATGGTGCAGGTTATGCTATATTCAGAGCTTGTTGTAGGCTAATTTGGCCTGCTCCTTTTTTGAATATCGCTTCTGTTGCGCATGGGCACAATAGACTTGTGCTTGCTCCTGCTATTGCGCACTTTTTGGGCGCAGTTTGAATATCTGGGCCTTTGAGTAAAGCCATTATGCATTTGATTTATACATCAGTTTATAAGTTAGACCTTTTAAATCAGCTGTTTGTGTAAAGTTAACTGTTTCTCTTTGAATAACAGCAGCTTGCATCAGAGCAGGACAAGGCTGTGATGTCATCAACATTGTGAAAGCTGCTCTCTGATTGGTCCTTAGGTAAAGATAGTCATTGTGACGTATCTAACCTCAAGATAAATGCTTATCTGGAGGTAAAACAATGAGATAAACAAGTTTATCAGGGAAAATGTATCACTACTGAGGCCAGATATTCAAAGCTTTGCACCAGGCACAAACTGTTTATGCCAGGATTGTGCCACAATAGGGGCAGATTGCCATATTCAAAGGAAGAAATAGCACCAGTGCAACATGTTAGTGCCGGCACTAAAATATAATGTATGCACAGGATGAAGTGAGGGGTGGGGACATGCATATAGGCACTCCGGGATATTCAAAACTATAGCACTGCGCAACAGGCATTAGCATGACATATAGCGTGGCATGAATTACCGATGATGAAAAGCATGTCTTAACCCTGGGAAAACTTAGGATGGGGGCATGGACACAGCAGTGACATAAGCTGCAAGGAGCACCTGATGTGTGACAACCTGGTGGTCTAATAGCCCTCCCACCCCGATCCATGATTCTCCAACATTATATCAATAAAATCAACCCAAAATCATTAGTGCTTCAGTGGTCCCCCCTCCCCGAACCCCAATGTCCCCATTTACATGTAATTGAAACACTCCCCTTTTAGTGGTCCTTCAGTGGACTCCCCCATCCCTGAACCCTGATGTCCCCATCTTGACCTCAAGATAAGCAAGCCCATGTCATTGGTGGTCAAGTGGCCCCCCCACCCCACCAGGTAGTGGCCACCACCCCACTCCCTCCCCACGAGACAGAGCCAGCACCGGTACAGTCCTCCTCACACCTCCGCAGCTGACATACACTATACTGTTCAGCACTCAGTTACAGTTCAGTCGGTGCTGGCTGTGGAGGAGTGAGGAGGGCTGTGCCACTGCCGGCTGTGTCTCAGCATGGGGAGGGAGTGGGGTGGTGGCCACTGCCTGCTGGGTTGGGGGGCCACTCAACCACCAATGACACAGGCTTGCTTATCCTGAGTTGAACTCTGGGACATCGGGGTTCGGAGAGGGGGTACCACTGAAGCACCAATGACTGGGGGTTGATTTTATTGATATAATGTGGGGGAATTGTGAATCAGGGTGGGAGAGCCACTAGACCACCAGGAGATATTGTGACATGGCATTAAAGTGACATTGTGGTTGTGGGGGGTACATCTACAGTTGCACATTGGCGTACTGTGCCACTCTCTCCCTAAGAGATATTTCTATGTATCGTTAGACCAGCCCTGGCTGGTCTGAGGGTACTTAGACATGCTCCCTCTGGGTGAGGTTTGGATTCCAACATTCGTGCATGTGGCAGCTTGCGTCTGCCATTTGCCCACTTGTGCCATGTCGCAGCCCATTTCTGGGTGCACAGGTGGCACAAGCCCCATTTGAGGCAGGCAGTCTGTGGTTGATGCAGGCAGCATTGTGCATTGCTCAGGGTGCAGTTTGTGATGCAAGATCTCACATACGCCATTTATGTCTGGTACTGGCGCCTTGCATCTTTCTCAGGGCCTTGTGACACGGGCTCAATTTTTGCAGAAAATGAGGAGGTAGGGAGGGCAGACGGCCACCCTGGGTCACCCCATATGCCATGGAAGGGACATGCTGCACAAAGAAGGCACCTCCCATGTCTCTGTCATCTGGCATCAGACCCATCCCTGCCAGGCAGTTGTGGGTGCCCCCGCACCCTGTGGACACCATGGCAGTGCTTCCATGCAGCACACACCTTCAGACCCCCACATTGGGGTACACCACCACACTCCGGCATACATGTGCAGTACTGGGGGATTGGAGGGTGCTGCAAGGAAGGTGTACAGGTGGCCAGACTGCATCACTTGGTAGGTGCTGCCACATGGATGGGGCCATCCACACAGTGCACATGTTCCAGTGACGGGAATGCCCCTGACATCAGTAAGCCTGTCAGATGGTATGTGCTTGCCTGCCCCCATCTGGGACACATACCACACACATGTACAGACACCATGGTACACATGGCCAACCATTTGTGTGATCTGTGGGAATACAATGCTATTGGCACAGAGTATAGGGGCACAGGACAGCATGACAGTGGCATCCACTGTCAGAACACACCTGCCAGCTGGGCCTATCACTGTGTGGCTGGCAGCGGTCATTGTTGCCTGACACATGGTAGGTATTGCTGTGTCCCACACAATACTGGTCACTAAGTTGCTGTGGCATCTGTTTCACACTGTAGCAGTAACAACAATATGTCTATGGCATGCAGCACCACCACCCATGCCTGTGGTTCTGGTACATATGGGGGACAATAGTCTCTGCTGCTGTGTACAAACGTAGACTGCAGCTACAGAACTGTTGCCCAGGTCTGACAAACAAGTGGAGCTGTGAGCAGACCCAGCCTGCGGCTACAGACCTGTAGTTCTGGTATTACATACAGGTGGAGCTGTGTGCACCATGCAATAGCGCTGGAAATCTACATGCTAATGCATGCAAAGCAGGCCATAATGAGATGCTAATGTGGCTGTTTGCTCTCAGATTGCCTAAGTAGGCTCATTTGCATAGCAGTTTTGGAGACAGCAAAATTTAGCCCTGGGCTAATGTGTTAGCCCTGGGCAAATGTGTAAGCACCTGGCAAATGAGTTTGCCCTAGGCTAACCTGTCAAAACCATAGCACAGTTCTGCAGTGTTTGGCCTGCAATGTTGTTTGCAGTTGCTGTGCAACACTTCATTGCTATCACCCACATTGGCCACCTACTGAAACTCTACCTTACTCCACCTCTGTGTGCACTGGGCTGCTGCTGCTGCTGCAGTTTGCACTGTCCGGTTGCTATATTTAGAGCCATTTTATTCATTGGGCTATTTTTGCACTGCACTCTCAGCCCTTTTTGCACACCTTCATTTGCATGCTATAGTCAACTGATTTAGCCACAGAACTATTCCTTTGAATATAGCATGCAAATGGTACCAGGCTATTTTTGCATGCCAGGCAGTGCTAATTTTGCCCCACGGCTAAGCTTTGAATATTGGGTCCCTAATGTTGTATTAACTGTTTGTCATCACTTGTGTGGGAGCAGAGCTTATATACAGTAACTCACTTGTGACTCTGCCACTTGATGAGTTATGGTCCTGCCCCCTCACACATGAAGATAAATTGCATATATTGAGTCAGCCATGTGCATATTATAGTGGCGTGGTAGCGCCACTATAGTTAGGGTTGAATAGGCATTTGTCTGCTAAACCTCAAACTTTGCAGTTTAATAATTTTGTCTCTAACAGATTTCCATGAGATTTTGCACGCATGGTCTCAGGGGCAAGGTCTCCTTGCCAAATTTCATTCAGGTCAGATGTACAAATTCCAAGATACAGATAGTGAAAAAAACAAAAGCAATCAGGTTTTTTATTGTTTTGCTATTTTAATTTTTTTTTTTTGCTGTTTTTTGTTATTGCATACACCTAGCACCCAGACTTTTTGGAATTTTGGTCTGAAATTTTCAGGTTGGAAAGGGCTTATACCAAAGTGGTGCTTTTCACTGGTTTGGACAAAAAATGTTAATCTGTTCCAGAGTAATAAGAATTTGAAATTTCAGTTCTGAACATGCTCAGCACAGTTTTTTTGGATAGCTCTTTGGAATGAAAAAAGAATTTGATCCATACAAGGAAAGATCTTTTTTATAGTGAGGCAATCTTTTTTTGTGAGAAAAAAATTATTTTTTGTGTGGCCGCCATTGTTTCCATTTTTTTCAAGAAATGTTTTTGAAAACCCATAAAAGTCATATCCTACAGAGATACCAACACATGTAGCTTGCTAATTGGGGCCTTGTTAGGTGGATTCTGGAGTTAGTTTTGGGAAAAAGTACCCAGAAATGTGTTTTTATACATTATTGAATCTTTTTACGTGACTCAAATTTCTTTTTTCATACGGCCATATGAAAAAAGAATTGGGCCATACAAAAAAGATCCCTTCATGTGAAAAAAAAATATTGGGCCAGATTCTTGAAGGGTTACACCTGGCGTAAACTGACTTGCACCCCCAAAAATGATGCAGGTAGCAGTTTACACCAGGAGTTGCGACATTTGGTATTCTGCAAAGCAGCTTACCACAGCTTGAGCCAAAGTGGACGTACACCACCAGTTACACCATAAACCACTTGTAACATGGTGCTAGGGGGTTTACAGTGGCAGTTGTGCACTATTCTGGAAGGGCAGCCTCCAAGTCCCTGAATTTGCTCTTCTAAAAAAACCCCAGGAGGTCATCCATCAAAGTACAGTAACACCAGCAAATAGCTGGTTTAAGTGTAGTGTGCATCCACCGGGGGTTGCACCAATGTGCCACCAGCCCTGATCCCCCAGTATATGCAACCCCCCCAGCCCCAGCCACAAATCAGTAGAAAAAGCCCCGCAGGGCTATCAAACCCCACCTGCCCCCAGTTCCCCAATATTGAGTAAAAAAAAACCTTGCAGGGCTATGGGACCCCCCTGCCCCATCCCCCAATAATGCTTAAAACAAATCCCTACAGGGCTATGGGATCCCTCTGCCCCCTATCCCCCAATAATGATTGAAAAAAGTCCCACAGGGTTATCGGACCCCCCAGTCCTGATCCCCATCATGTATAGTTAACAGCCCTGTAGTGCTGATCTTGGCCCCTCAAGCCCCAATCCCTGAATCCAAGTCCTTGCAGTATCATAAACTAGAAAAAAAATAAATCATATCCTCATTTTCTCTGGTAGTCTAGTGGCCCTTCACCAGCAGTGCCAGACCACCTGCTCCCCCCACTCCATCCCCACCAGACTGGCACAGTTTCCACCACTGCAGCCACAGCCAGCTGCTGACTGAGGCCATATGAGCACATACTACTGTAAATAGTACATGCTCCATGAATGTGCTGTCATTCATTAGTGCGTACTATTTACAGTAGTACGCGCCTATACTGAGCTCAGTCGGTAGCTAGCCATGGTGGTGAGAGGTAGGCTGTGCCAGTCACTGACTGATTATGGGTTGAGGGATGTGGGGTGGACTAGCACTGCTGGGTTGGAGGTGGGAGGCCACTAGACTACCAGGGAGATTGGGGGCTATGTTTCTTTTTTTGCATAATGCAATTCCAGGGATCAGTGGAGTGGAGGTGCTAGCCATGAGGGGCTTTTACAATTAATGCGGGGGATCAGGCATGGAGGGAGTGCTAGCCTTGCAGGTTTTTTTGTTTGGGGGATTGGGGCATTGATGGGCAGTTGGGGTCCACTAGCACTGAGGGGCTATACAGTGGGGGGGGCACTTGCACTCTTCAATTGGGCAAGTCACAGGCTTGTGGCCAGCCGTTCTGGTACACCCTCCATTTGGTGTACTGGTACAGTTTGGCAAGTCACTGGACTTAGCCTCAGGGACCCTGCCTGTTAGAGAATCGGGTGCAGGGTCCCTGGTGCAACCATGTTTGGCACAAATTGCCTTTGATGGTGACTTGCGCCATCATTCAAGAATCGAGCCCACATTCTTTTTTCATATAAATGACACAACCTTACAAAAAAACATGCCTCCATGAAAAAAAAAAAAATTTGGACTTTTTTTTTCATATTATTTTTTGTATGAAGGGATCTTTTTCCATGAGGTTGTATCGTTCATATGAGGAAAGTTCCCTTCATACAAAAACATAACTTGGAATTAGATTTTTTAACACTCTTTTTTTCGTATGAAGGAATCCTTTTTCATATGAATGACACAATCTCACAAAAAATGATTCCTTCATATGAAAAAAGAATTTAGACTTAGTTTTTTTTCCACATTTCAACTTTAACAAGCCATAACTCTGTCAATATTTGCACTTAAGGGACAATCTATATATCAAAATAATGGTCATTATGATTACTACCACACTAACACACATTACCCTCAAACTAATTAAAGGGTCATATAATAACATAAAAATTAAAACAATTACAATTCCCATAGGATAACACTACAACTTAAACAAGTTGTAACTCTGTCAGTCTTTCTATATATCAATAGAAATGTGTCAGTGACTACCACAGGACTAACACCCTAAGAAGTTCCTATTGAAAATACACATGTCAAAAACATTAAAATTAAAAAAAAAATTAAAATTCCCATTCCATATTGCAACTTTCAACAGCCTTAACTCTGTCTCCACAAACAGAGAAATTATAACAAACCACATAGTTTGCTTTTCTAGAGGAATGGAAGTGTAGTGCCCAGAGGGCGCTGCACTTCCACACCTACATACATGTGTGCATGAATGGATGCAAGTGTTTATACAATGCAATTCTACTAACTCCAAAAGTAAGGAAATTCATTGCAAAAAACTGTGTTAGTGTATCAGTTAGGGTTAAACTGAAAAAAGTAGGGAAATGTATCATTAAGGTTTCCAATTCTAACTCCCCCCCAGCACCAAAAGAGAACAACATTATGGTTTTTGCTGTCGTCACTCTTTCCAAATCGGGTTGGGGTGTTCCTTGGGGTTCTCAACCCTAACGGTCACCCCATTCCATGCACAAATAAGGTCATATGTGATCTTTCTTTTCATGCAAGGTGTATGGGTTGTTGGCAACATGTGGAGAGGCACAGTTCGATACATTTAAACAGTACATCACAATGAGGTACGGGTTAGAGTTGAGAAACCTAAGGAACATTATAAAACCATAAATACGCCACTGGTTAAAACATCTCCAAAGTTCCTAAAAACAGAAAGATGAAAAAATGAGACAATTAATTTGAATACATTTATCAAGCAGAAGAAAACCTCTTCATTTTCACTTATACACTTTTATTTCCAAACTTCATTTCTTACCATCTTTCAAGAAAAGATCCCACTGGTCATTAAGACCATCTGATTTCACTGTTTTTAAACCTATAATCATTTGCTTCTTCTTTACATTCATTCACCCTGTCACCCCCATATCTGAGTGGAGCTTGCTACTCGTGCCCCAGATATGGGGGTGACAGGGTGAATGAATTACTTAAAAAAGAGAGCAAATGGATTTATAGGTTTAAAACAGTGAAACCAGATGGTCTTAATGATCATTTTTTAATCTTTCTGTTTTTAGGAACTTTGGAGATGTTATAACCAGTGGATCCCCACTTTAGTGGAGTTCCCTTCACCCATTTAAGGCAAGAAGTGGATAAGGGTGATCACCATAATGACATCACAGTTCTTCTCCATCTCGTTCATTTATGTCAATCCATTGTGATTCATTGTGTTGTTGGACTTTCCCATTCCTGTCTCATGTTTCCATTATCATCATATCTGAGTAAGGTAGCGAGTATTGCCTCTCATGGTTTTTCATGGTATTTTGCGGCATATTTATGGTTTTTATATACTCCATGGATTACTTATGATTTATATGCATCTGGATTGTCTATAGCTTAATGATTCAGCTATTTATGCTGTAAGTCCTTGCTTCTTTTTGTGTTATATACACACACCAATGTATATGTATACACTGCATTTGCTTGAAATGGAAATAAAATAAGCAGAGATAAAAAGTAAAATGCTTTCTGTTCAGGTAATAACAAATGATTGTCATGAACTAGTGTGTGCACACCATAGTTGGCCCTAGGAGAATGTGTGTAAAAATACTATTAATTGATTTTTGTACATACTTTTTGTATATTTCCTTTCATATATGTAAATATTATTTATGAGTTCTTTATCACTGTATATTATAGTCCTGAAGTATGGACTTGGTTAGAAATATGGAGAATTTATTCTTATGTTGTAGTTAAATATGTATTTGGATATGTGTGAGCTTTAAAGTTTGGTGTCTCATTATTATGACATCATCACTAGAAGTATAAATTCTGAGGTGTCTGTGTGTCAGTTATACCCCCTTTGAAGGCATTAAGCCAAAGTGCAGGGGTCCTGGTAATATCCTGATGCAAATAAATTAATTGTGCATTAATCTATTAGTTTCTGGTGTGCTCACTTCACAAGAAGGATAGCCTTCTGAAAGTCAAATAGTATCACATCTACAGGTTCCTTATGGTCCAGGTTTTTTGTAACCATATTATAGACTCTAAGAAGACTGGTGTTACAACTCCTTTTTTCAGTGCAGCCATTTTGGGTTTTGTCCAGTAAACCTTTAGTTTTTACATTTTTGGTTAATTCTTCTTTTATTATTCACTCTATTATTTTGCTGATAATCGAGGTTAGACTTATTGGACTGTAGTTAGAGGGTTGACTTTTAATTCCTCTTTTATAGATTGGGACTATAAAAGCCTTTTTCCAATCCTCTGGAACTTTTCCTTCTGTGAGGGTTTTGTTACCTATTATTAAAATAGGTGTTGCCCCAATATCCACTAGTTCTCTTAATAAACGTGGGTGAATACCGTCAGGCCCCTGGGATTTATTGTTGCCAAGTTTGCAGAGCTTTTTCCTGATAATTTCAGGTGTGCATTGATTTATTTTCTTATCTTGCATCCCCAAGTGAGTTTGGATGGAGGGAGGATGGGGGCACTGAGTATAGGTGGAACAAAAGTATTCATTGAATATATTTGCCATTTCTTTGGGTTTGCTAAAGGTAATGTTATTCTGAGTTAGTGGACCTGTAACCCTGCATGTTCTTCTTTTTGTGTTTATGCAGGAATAAAAGCCCTTTAGATTGTCTTTGGAGTGGGCAAGCACAAATTCGGTATCCCTACGTGCTTTCTTTATTGTTGCTTTCAGCTACGTATTGATTTGTATTTACTAGTATTTGTGGTGTTTTTTTTTCATGGTTGCAAAGAATCATTTTTTATTATTTATTAGTTTTTGTATTTTGTAATATAACCATATTGGTTTCGTACCCCTATTGTTGTAAGCCTTTTTCTTTGGTATGAACTTTTCTTCCAGATTTTTTAATGTGTCCACAAATAATGTCCAGGCTTCCTTTGAATTTAAATGCAATATTTTGTTTGGAAGATCAATCTCTGATAGTTTTTGTTTGATGGATAACCAATCGACTTTGTCATAGTTTGTGAAAAATGAATTTCCCTTTGTATGACATGTTTTTTTGTTTGTTTCCACATTGAAGATGACTATATTGTGGTCGCTATTGGATAAAGGTGCATTCACACTGATGTTACTAATCCTATTTAGCATATTAGTTAATATGACATCCAAAATATTGTTATCCCTAGTGGGTTTGGAGACCAGCTGTTGCAGCTCTAGATTTTCTAGGAAATCTATGAAATTTTGGTTTTGTGTACCAGTTGTCTTCCCAGTTGTCCAGTTTACATGTGGCAGATTTAAATTAATGAGTTATTATGGCATCTCCCTTTTCAGTTATATCTATGAACTGTTCTAATAATAAGTTTGTTGACTCTAAGGTATTATTAGGTGTTCGGTGTATGCCCCAAGGAAATAAGTTTTCCCTTGCTGCCCTATTGAGCCAGATTGATTTGGCCTCAATCTCATCTGATGTACATGTTTCTACCATGTGGCACTCAGTGTCATTTTTTGCATATATTGCTACCCCTCAACCTTTTCGACCAGTCCTAGATCTACTAAATAATTGGTATCCCTGTAACTCTTGGTTCCAATACTATTGTTGTCCCACCAGGTTTCCGAGATGAATATAAAGTTTATGTCAGATGATGAGATGATGGCTGATAATTCTGCAAGCTTCTTACTGTTGAAACTACGTGTGTTAAGGGACATAATTGTTGTACTATTTATCCCTGCCTTAACTTTCATATTTTCCCTTTTGTTTGTTTTTTTATTTTGTTGTTGTTGTGACTTTTCCTTCACTCAGAGGTACCTAGTTTAAATTGGCCATTGCTGCCCTGACTATGTATAATCCTAGATTCTTACTTCCCTTGTGGCTTGGGTACAGTGCATCGCTACAAAACATGTTTGCTTTATTACAGGAATTATCCCAGTGTCTTATTTAGCTGTATTTTTTTTCTGTTGACCAGTTCTGCAGCCATTGACTGATTCATTTTATTTCATCTTGCCTTCTTTTACTTGCTCAAGGTACAGGCAACATTTCTGAAAAAAAATATTTCACATCCTTTGCTTTCGAGCTTGTCTGCCAGTTTTATGAAGTCACTTTTCACATCCTTCTCCTGTTTCTTGCCAATATAATTTACTCCAACATGTACTACTGCTAATGGTCACTCGCCTGCTCCTTTAAAAATAGTATCTGACATTCTTGTGATGTCACTTACTCCTACCTTCTAGTAACTACAGACCATAATGTTCTCATTATCATACTGGCAGATATAACTGTTAGCGTATTTGACTATTGAGTCTCCTAAAACTATTAATTGGCAGGCTGTTTGTCTTTCCACTGGCTGGTGTTCCATGGTAGGTGACCCCTCAGGGTTTATATACTTTTCATTTAGAATATTAAGAAGGCAGCTGTATCTATTTGTGAGCAGGATATCATCCCTTTGTAAGGGTGTAAAGCTAGGACTGCAGAAGCTAGGACTAGCTACTGCACCAAATGTATTATCGTGGGATACCTGGGAGAATGTTTCTAATGAAGGATGATTTGGTACTGTAAACCTCTCTCCCACCCATTTTTTTCTTTTAATGCTTTGTACTTTGTACCATTCAGTGTCTGGATCACTAATCTCAGCAGCGGCCTTTTCTTTTATTATCAGATGTACATGGGTTACTGATCACTTTCACAATACCCCTGGTACACCACACAAGTACCTACACTGTTTGTACTTACTACCAGGGCTGGTTCCTCTGGCTCGATCCTGGGGACCCCCTGTAAAACAAGGTTATGCACAGCAAATAGCAACAGTACAGTACTTTGAGCACAAACTGGAACCACAGTCAGATTACATGCAGAAAAAGTTAGATCTGATTTATTCAGGGGACTTGAACAAGGGAGGGGCAAAATCAGGTTAATTAGCTTAAAGGATATATCAATCAAGCAGTTATGCATGCGCTTTGAGTCCCCCCCACACAGTCACATCTCTGGATACCCAGGCGGAGAAGAGATGGGCTAGCCAGGACTGTTGCCCGGGGTTGGCCAACGTTGCAGCTGGTGGGAGCCCTGTGATGGAAAACACAACATGTACAGTACACAATATTTGTAATCCGGAGCCAGAGGGCTCAGTTTGTAAAGGAAATGAAACAACAAGACAATCAGATGACACACTCAGATTAAGCTGTTGTTACAGGGAGCTACCCTGGTATTTACTCATGATACCCAAGACTGGACACAGGCTGGACAAAAATCGAGACTGCAGGTGGTTGATCTGGAATGCCAGGAGAAGCAAGGACCACATGAGTCACAGAGGCGTCGTTCCTGTTCAAGCGTGGAGCAGGGGGCTGATCCCCAGGCAGGTCTCTCATCAATTGCTTCTCTGTGCAGTGGGTAGTCAGGCTGGGCCAGTCTGGCAAGGCCCAGACCATGTGGAGACAAATTCGAATGCAGTCCATTTTGGGCTGGATACAGCTTCCAGCAAGCAGAACACAGTTCACACAGTGGGAAACTAACTCACGACCCACTAGCAGCTCATAGCACATTTACATGTACGGGAATTCTACTGTACTAGGCAAAGTGCTCCCGTGTCACAATCGCAAAGTCTCTGCACACACCGGGAGCTTAGGGGTAGCTGGAACTCCTGACAAGCCGATCGCATTCAACAAAATCTTTGGTCTTCTTCAGGTCGAGCCTGGCCCTGTTCAGTAGCTTACTTTAGTTATACAACTCAGATTCAGTCCAAAAACAGTTCTCTTTCACCTCTCAGGGCAGCAGGCAGACATGCAAGCCAAAAACTCAGCCCTTTTACAGTTTTCCCATGCAAATCCACTCAGGATTGCCGCTCAAAATCTCTTTGAGCTCTTTCTTCCTCAGCTTTCAACTTAGAACTGCCCTAAACAGCAGGCAGCTTGGGGAAGTCCCTCAGATCCAAAAGGTTTGGTTGGCTAATTTGGCTGTCGGTCAAAGCAAGAGCTCCCCCTTCAGTTGCAAAAAAGGCGAAAAGCTCAAAACTACAATTCCTACAGATTTTAACTTCAGACAGCTCCTGTAGTCCGGCTACATTTTAGGTCCCACCAGAACTGATTGGTCCAATTTGCAGTCCAGGACCAAGATAGTGGAGACAAACAAAGCAGTCCTTGCTGCAAAGAAAGCATGTTAGACAAACTACATTATCATTATCACTCTTAATGATTTTCAGTAAATAGTTACATCTTTCAACAGAGCTCCCTCTCAGATTACTTATGCTGCAATCAGGCAGCTCTTAAAGAGACAGAAGCTATACAGGCTCTGGTAATCACATTTAAACTGCTAAAACGCAGGACACCAGCCTGGCAGTGAGCATTTAGACAAGCTCAAGGAAGACTTTTTGGGAACCCCCATTTGTAGGGGGGGTTACATAATACTGAACTATGGACTCATATACAACAATTAAATGGTTAAATTCATATCTAGCATGTGTACCACATGCAAGAGACATTTTTTTTAAACGAACATTGCCTTGAAGGTAAATCTGCCTCCGAGGCAGCCCTACCTTTGAGGCAGGTATACGAAAATGCCAGCAGATTAGGCCTTGAGGTCTATCGTGTCTGCTTGAGATGCAGCTCACAGTTTGATAACTGCTGCTGCCCACCCCCTCCCTTCCATCCTTCCCCTGATTTCCATTCAGAGTCCCCCTGGTCTCTACCCACCCTACCTGTACCCTGTCCATGTATCTATCCCATCCCTTCTTAAAACCTCCCACTGACTCCCTTAATACCAACTCCTAAGGTAATGCATTCCAAGGCATCATCACCCTTTCTGTGAAATAATGCTTTCTCAGGTCTCTTCTATACATCTCACTGACCAGTTTCAGGCTATGACCCCTTGTGGTCCCTTCCATCTTTAGTCCGAACACCCCCTCTGTGTTTACTCTATTAATATTTTTCAAGTATTTAAAGGTCTTGATCATGTCCCCTCTGTCCCTTCTGTCTTCCAAGGAGTACATGTTTAGCGCCCTAATTCCCTCCCACATAGGGCTTATTCTCCATTCTGAGGATCATCTTAGACACCCTCCTCTGGACCATCTCCAGCAGCATAATGTCCTTCTTTAAGTAGGGGCATCAGAACAGCACACAGTACTCCAAGTGCAGCCTCACCAAGGATTTGTACAGTGGCGGAATTACCTCCTCCCTTCTCAAAGTGATCCCCCTAGCAATGCACCCCAGCATTCTGTTTGCCTTAGCTGCAGCCATCCTGCATTGTTCTGAGTGATTCATTTTACCTGTGATTACTACTCCTAGATCTTTTCTTCCTCCGAGACTGTTAACTGTCCCCCCTCCCCAATATGTAACTGTACCATGGATTCCTAGCTCCCAAGTGAAGTACACTGCACTTCCTAACGTTAAACCCTAGCTGCCATGTGACTGACCACTGTTTTAGTCTTTCTAGGTCTTCCAGGAGTGTTCTCCTTCCCTTCTAACTGTCCACCTCCACACCTAGTTAGGAGTTGTCAGCAAACAGGCTCATATTATTCCTTGATCCAGTGGTCAGTCACATGGCAGCTGGGGTTTAACGTTCAGAAGTGCAGTATACTTCACTTGGGAGCTAGAAATCCAGGATACAGCTACACATTTGGTGGGGTACAGTTAACAGTCTCAGAGGAAGAAAAAGATCTAGGAGTAGTGATTACTGGTAAAATTAATCACTTGCAATTCCAGGACACGAGGAATAGGATTCTCAGGATGGGGGTGGTATACAGGCCACCGACTCAAGGGGAAGACCTGGACAGGGAGCTGGCATAGCAAATTAGGAAGGTGTGTGGGAAAGGTAACACAGTGATTGTGGGAGACTTCAATCTACCAGGAGTGGATTGGGATACCGCAGCCACCTCGAGTGCTAGGGAGCAAATACTCTTGGAAGACCTCCAGGACTGCTTCCTGGCAGAGATGGTCACTGAGCCAACTAGGTTGGGGAATACACTGGATCTAGTTCTGGCCAACAGGGAGGCTTTAAGGGAGGTGGGGTGGAGGACCCGCTGGCTGCGAGTGACCACCACTTGGTGTGGTTCACACTTATTATAAGCAGAGAATCAGGGGATACAGAGACCAGGGTGGTGGACTTCAGACACGTTGACTTTGGTAGGATGGGTGAAACCTTAAGGGGGCATCTGGAAGGAATACAGCCACACTGGAATGCGACTCAGAAATGGGAAAAAATCAAATTGGGGATATTGGAGGCTACTGAGACATGTACCAGATTGCAGGGTGAAAAGGGAATGGCTAAAAAACTGAGCTAGTTAAGTAGAGGGGTCTTAAAAAAGGTGAGGGCTAAAAAAGAAGTGTCCAAGAAATACAAGAAATCCGAGAAGGGGAAGGATAGGGAGGAGTATGTGAAGAGGTTCAAGGAAGTTGCCAGGGGAGTCAGAGCAGCTAAGGCCTCCAGGGAATTGATGCTGGCGCAGGGCATCAGGAACAGGGAAAAGGACTTCTTCAGATACATACGGGAGAGAAGGAGCTGCAAGGATCAGATAGTTAGGATCAGGAAGGATGGGGGGTGGGCAGAGAAAGGGGTGAATCAGGCAGAAGCACTGAATGAGTACTTCTGTTCTGTATTCACGAGGGAGAAAGGAGGGCAGCTACCACAGGGGGTGAGCAGGGTGGGCAGGGGGAGAAAGGGTAATGGATGGGGTGATCACTGAGGGGAGGGTATTGAAGGAGTTAAGGGCTCTGAGGGTGGATGAGGCACTAGGAGCAGATAGCATACACCCCAGGGTGTTGAGGGAAATGTCCGAGATCCTTGCTCGACCACTGGTGGAATTGTTTAATACCTACCTGAACACAGGGTGCATTCCACATGACTGGAGGATGGCTCACTTGGTACACATCCATAAAAGTGGACCAAAGGATGAGCTGGGTAATTACAGACCAGTAAGCTTAACTTCCATCGTGGGAAGTTGATGGAGACAATACTTAAGGAAAGGCTGGTGACCTTTATGGAAGACAGTGGGCTCCACGACAGTCATCAGCATGGGTTTGTCTCTGGAAAATCCTGCCATACAAACCTAGTTGAGTATTACGACTGGGTCATGAGGGAATTGGACATGGGTCATGCAGTGGATGTCATATACTTGGACTTCAGTAAGGCCTTTGATTCGGTGCCACATGGGAGGTTGGCATGGAAGTTGAGATACATGGGGTGGGGACTAAGATGGTTAAATGGACTGAGAATTGGCTGCAGGGGAGACAGCAGAAGGTGGTGGTGGGGGGGGACTCTCGTCTCCAAGGGCTGTGATGAGTGGGGAGCCGCAGGGATCAGTACTGGGACCAGTGCTGTTTGGAACTTTCATAGTGGACATCTCATATGGCTTCAGGAATAAGATCAGTCTATTCGCTGATTATACCAAATTTGGGGTGGTGGTGGATGATAGAGCAGGTTGGCAGAGGCTGCAGGATGACCTGACCAAACTGGTGGAATGGTCGGAAGCGAAGGCAGTTGGGGTTCAATGAGAAAAAGTGCAAAGTCCTGCACTTTGGAACAAAGAACCCAGGGAGGGTTTACCAGCTGGAAGGGGTGCAGCTAGGTTCCACTGAGGAGGAACAGGATCTAGGAGTGGTTGTAATGGGGAAGATGAACAATACAGAGCAGTGTAGGAGAGCGGCAGTGAAAGCCAACAGGATGCTGAGTTGTATTGCAAGAAGAATCTCCTCCAGGAGCACGGAGGTGATCCTGCCTCTCTACAGGGCACTGGTCAGGCCACACCTGGGGTACTGTGTGCAATGCTGGCACCCATATCTGAAGAAGGATGTGAAATTACTGGAAGGGGTACAACATAGGGCAAAAAGGATGATCCAGGGATTGGAGGACAGACCATACGAGGAGAGGCTGAGAGAATTCAACATGTACTTCTTGGAGGAAAGAAGGGACTGGGGGGATATGATTGAGACCTTTAAGTACATAAAGGGGATAAACAAGGTGGGCACTGAGGGGATACTCAGGCTGAAGAGGCGGAGGGACATGAGACGGCACGTCCTTAGATTGGAGGGGGGAAGATTTAGGACAGAAATAAGTAGACACTTTTTCACAGAGAGGGTTGTGACAGAATGGAATGCTCTACTGGAGGAGGTGGTAGCCTGTAGGACAGTGGGTAGTTTCAAAAGGGGATGGGACACGGTGAGGGGGGGTAGTTGGGAAAGGGAGGGGGTGCGGCAGCTGCAAGGTGAGGGTGCTAGCTGCACACTCGAACAGACTTGATAGATCAGGTGGCCTATTTCTGCTGGCAAATTCGTATGTTCATATGTTCGTATTAAATAACAATGGACCGATAGCTTCCCTCTACCACCACCCATTGTTGTCTGTCACTTAGCCAGTTCCCAATCCACCTCACCAACCTTTCCCCCACTCCCTAGTCACTCAGCTTGCCCAGCAGTCTCCCATGTGGCACTGAATCAAATGCCTTACTGAAGTCTAGATATAAAACATCAACTGGCCTACAACTGTCCAGAGATCTTGTCACCCAATCAAAAAATTCAACCAGATTAGTCTGACAAGATCTCCCTTTGTCAAAACCGTGTTGCCCGACATCCTGAAGTCCACTAACCTCCAAGACCTTCACCAGCCTTTCCTTTAATATACTCTCCAACAGTTTTTCCACTATGGACATCAGGCTGACTGGTCTACAGTGTCTCAGATCATCCCTTGACCCACCCTTATGGAGGGGCACTACATGCATCATTCCTCAGTCGAATTGTATACTTCCCATTTGGATGGAGGAGTTGAATGACTCCATCAGCGGTGCTGCCAGGACATCTGCCAACTCTTTTAGGACTCTGGGGTGGATCACATCTACACCTGGGGCCTTGTCTGTCCTTAATGACCTAAGGCCCTCCCACACTCTCTTCACTGGTATCTCATCACATGTTAGTGACCCCCTCCTCCCCACCCTTTACGGTAACACCCCCTGTGGAACTGGACCATCCATTTCCCTTGTAAGGACAGAGCAGACAAACTCGTTTAGTACCTCAGCCTGCTCCACTCCCTTTTCTGTCCACTCACCCTTCTTTTTTAACCTTGTGATCTGTCCCCTACACTTTCTTGTCTCCCTGACATATCTAAAAAGTTACTTCTCCCCCTCCCTGGTCCCCTGTGCCAACCTTAGCTCTTTGGTTGCTTTGGCTGCCCTTACCACCCTACTCACCTCCTTCAAGTTCAAGTAGTACTCTTCCTGTCCTTCTTATGGGGTTTTTTTGTACTTTCGGTAGGCTACCCTTTTCTCCCTTACCCTCTCCTGTACATCCTTAGTCCACCAGAAGGGTTTACTTGACCTCACTTTCTTGCATTGGGACTTAATGCAGGTTTTAGTGGCTTCCAACAGGCCCACTTTCAAAATTTCCCACCTGTGAACCCTGTCCATGTCCACACATACTTCCTGTAAGTGACCTACTAGAATTGCTGCCATCCTCCGGAAATCCACCCTCCTGAAATTCACTACCATTATATTAGTGTGGTTTCCCTCACTCCCCAGGTTCAGGAAGAACCATACTGTTGAATGATCATTCCCAGCAAGCAGGTCCTCTACTACAGCATTCTTTACCTGCTCACCATCTGTCAGAACCAAATCTAAGCTGCTTCATTCTCGGGTTGGCTTCACCACCAGTTGTGAAAGGAACATATCTTGAAATGAGTTCAGAGTCTGTTGTTCTTTACCATTTGTTGATATTGTAGTGCACCAATCCACCACAGGCAGGTTGAAATCCCCCACAACCACCACCACCGTCCATACCACAGGTATGGATAGGACTGCCTCCCAGGGCTTTAACCTCTACAGCTAAAGACCTGAGCTTCAATGCTGTGCCAGCTTAGTGGTGTAGTGGAAAGATCTACAGCCTGATTAAAAAAAGGTTGAGAGTTCAAATTCACTAAAGGTCCCCTCAGTTCTCTTGTCAGAATTTCACTGAAGTGGTGATCCATGGTGGCGTGGTGTTAGAATAGTAAATATATACAAAAAGGGACTTTGCAGCGAGAAAGAATAAGTGCAACAGTAAACTCCTGCCTTGGAGGCAATTTTCATTTTAAAGAAAGTGCCTCTTGCTATATCATGCGGATTGGTCATTGAACCCATTCTTTTTCATTGCTATAATAACCTACCTAATGTTTGTACCTCCTTCAAAGTCTATTTGTATGCAAATAACAATGTCCTAATATGTGAAAACCATTGAAAAAAAGCTTAGCCTACCATAAGGCATGACATAGCCAATGTTTCCTAATGACTTTTTAAAGCAACTTAAATCTAAATACTAAAAGAATAATTTGCTTCATTTAAGATGTATGCTAATGGGGTCCTTCTTGAATCTGTGGGTTTTATTAAATAGTCTAATTCTGTCTGAGTTTAGCACACAGTTGGATTCAGGAAAGATGCACTGGCATGGAAAGAAAAACATGCAAATCACATTTGATGCAAATTATGACTTTCTGTTGCAAACCAACAGGTTTTCTAAAACTAGCAGCAAGAAGGGCTGGGCATATGCAGGCACAAGTGGATCATGCATTTGTGTCTGTCAGTCCAACCCTTTTGAAAATCCAGCCTCCAATGTTCTGTGACAGCTAATTTCATTTTCCTTAGGTCTCTTGGGGAACTGCGTAAGAATTTCCAAGGTTCCATTTCTCCTGCGGCATTATCCCCTCCAGGCTCTTGTGGAGGCCCATTCTTTGATGCGGTGAGAGCAATCTCTGCCTCCCCACAATGTGGTATCCCTCTGTGTAGTAAGGGGTGCAGTTAGGGGTCCCATTTTTGTTTGCTTGTGCGCATGGGCAAGAAACATGTTGTGACAGTTTGCTGGAGTAGCAGGTTGTGGAGGTGCGGCCGTGTTGTGGCCAATGCATTTTAGGGCTTGTCTGTGTGACACCAATGAATGAGCATGCTGTATATGACAGCAGTGCAAAAGCGTGCTACCAACTTGAAACAATTTTGCAGCTGCAATGAGGGAGTAACTAGTCATTGCAGAGCATGCCTTACCTGGTGTAACATTTCATTAAACATGGTGGCAGCTGTTGCCATCCACCTCTCACAGTCCCACCTGAAAGCTGACATCAGGGGTGCCCAATCCCGCTGTTGGCATGCCCCCTCCCCAATTCATTTGCCGACAGGGAGCCCAGTCCCTGTCAGCATGATGTCTCTATAGTTTAATTTGTATACTGAGGGGGTGGCCAATCCCCCTCGGCATTATGCCCCCCACAAACACAGACCCATTTTCTTTGCTGATAGGGTACCCAATCCTCATCAGATCCTGTAGTTCCAAAACACCCAGGTGGCACACTGGGAGCCCACCCCAGCATGCCAAATGTACCTGTAAAAAGAAAACCTTCCTGCAAAGCTTTTCTTTTTTTTTAACCTGTAAACAAGAAAATGGTCCCTCGTTGTCTGCAGTGACCCCTCCCCAACCCGCACCCACCCTCCATGAACCCCATCTCCTGCACCCCCCTCACCCCATACTTACCTCCAGAGCCAGGCACGATAATCTTCGCTGGAGCGGGAACACGTCTGCACTCTTCAAAACTGACCGCGAACTGAAGAAATGTGGGTAAGCTGTATAATGGCACAAATGGGTGCGGGAATTCAATGTAGGTGGATATCACGGACATTTTTGTGACATTTAGCACCAACTTTTCAACATGGGGTTCTTGGGACCCCACCTCATGAACTCAATCACTGTCATGTCATTATTTGGTCCTGAAAGGTGATTTCATGGTCACTGCATGGAATCTCCTTCCAGGACTGTTCATGAGGTGGTCTCCCAAAAAGCCTATGTTGCAAATTTGGTGAAAAAACTCCCAAAAATTACTGTGTTACGAGCATGCATTGCACAGTTTCCACGCATGGTCGTAACTTCAAGAATTTTTAATATTTTCACTCCAGATTTTCAACATTGCCATTTTTCCACACTTCCTAATAAACATACAGCTGCTATTTTCGCAACCTGCCTGAAATGTGTTTCGCACATCTGGTGCACAAAGGCGTGGTCGCTGTGCGAAATCAATGTTCAGGACAGAGTAAGAAAATCACAGTAATAGTGTTCATAAGGAGAGGTCCCAAAAAGCCCATGTTGCAAATTTGGTGAACAAATTCCAAAAAAATGAACTGCGTTACCAGTGTGCATTGCGCAGTTTCTACGCACGCTCATAACTTCACCAATTTTTTATATTTGTACTCCAGATTTTCAACATTACCATTTTTACACACCACCTTATGAACAGTACAGCTGTCATTTTTCACATCCTACCCGAAACATATTTTCGCACCTGTGGCACACAATGGGCATGGTCACTGTGCAAAATCAATGTTTGGGACAGATTAAGAAAATCACAGTGCCACTGTTCATGAGCGGAGGTCCCAAAATGCCTATGTTGAAAATCTGGTGTAAAATATCTCCCAAATAATTGCATTACGGGTATGCGTTGCACAATTTCTATGCACTCTGACTTCAATTTTTTTATATTTTCACTCTAGATTTTCAACATTACCATTTTTTTACACCTCCTCATAAACAGTACAGCTGTCATTTTTCACATCCTGTTTGAAATGTGTTTTCGCACCTGTGGCACCAAATGGCGCAGCCACTGTGCAAAATCACCTTTCAGCTAACGAACTGATAGTGTCACTGTTCATGCAGTGCGGTCACAAAAAGCCCATGTTGAAAACTTGGAGTGAACATACTAAGAAACGCCCAGGGCGTTAGGGTTTCCAACCATAATGCCCTACCCTGTAGGGACTGACAGGCGTCAGGGGTGTGACTCGGGATTGTAGACAGCAAAGCTTATGCCATTCCACTACCACCCCCACCCTGCAGCCAGTCACAGGCATCGAGGTGTGTCTTGGACTCTTCGGCCCCAACGTTCACCCCATTCTCCTATACTGCACCCATTTCAGCATATTTCCTTATGGAATGGGGTGAATGTAAAGTCTGAACACCCCTAGGCACACCTCAACACTTGTCGGCGTCTACAGGGTATGGTGAGGTGCATTATCGTGAACGTTATGGCTGATGACCCACATGCACATCCCAACGCCTGTCCATCTCTGCAGGGTGGTGGTGGGGTTGGCATCAGTTCAATACTTCACTGCCATTCCTATTCTGCATCTGTCTAACTCCTGCACTTCCAATGCTAATGCCAGCAAGCCAACATTCGGCATTGACAAATGCTTGTTAGTAGTTATTGCAAGTTTATTTGTTTAGTGCCCATTCCCTGGGGCTTAGACTACTTTACTTAAATAAAATATACAAAAGAATATATCAATCACTGGATCATACTAACCGCAGAAAAAAACTAAAAATTAATAAAATAAATTAAAACAGAATAAATAAATAACATAGATGCCAGTGGTGGTGGGGGGTATCTAACTAATCCCAAAGGTCCCTCTGAGCAAACAGGTCTTAAGGCCCCATCTTTTTTCCAGTCAAGGTGTTCTTCTGCCTGAGGCTGAGGCAGGCAGGGCTCCCGTTGACCCTGTCTCTCCGCCTTCACCATCTCCTACCTCCCCAGGACTTACTGTTCAGCTGCCACTTGCGCAGATCCTCTCCCCTACTGGCAGGGTCAAAGGAGATGGCTGTCCCTACCCTAAAGACTCTCATCTAGTATCTTGGTTGTCCATGTCTCTGGCAGGGGAGCAGATGGGAGTCAGCATGCAAGGCATCATACATGTCTGCCTTGCCCATTTTCCTCCTAGATTTTCTCCCTGTTATCTGGGCTGGGGTACACATACTGTACAGATGTGTGCACATGTGAAGGTAAACACATACATGCCACTGAACTCACTGCCTTCTTGGGCTGCCCTGCAGGCCTACACTGCCACAGGCCTCCACCTGGTGACAGTCACTCAGCAGGAACAGCACACACACACACACACACACACACACACACACAGGGACAGGAGTGCAGTCCATCAGACCCTCATCCTTTCACTCACTGGCCAGCCCACAGCAACACAAGATCATGCCCAGTCCCAGGTCACTGTCATGGCAGGCAGTAATGCTACCACTGCACTACCAGGCTAGCTAAAGCCTCTCTTAAAGTCCTCGACCAAGGGGGCCTCCCTCAAGGATCTTGCGAATGAGTCTACAGGGCTGGGCTGGCAACTTCGAAAGCATGAGCACCTGATGAGTTTAGCCTAGCCCTAGAAACTGCTACGAGTCCTACCTTGGAGGAGCAGAGAGGGTGAAGAGTATGGTAGCAAGTCTAAAGATCACTCAGATAACCCGGACCCAGTCTGTATAGGGTTTTATAGGTCTGTAAACTGACCTTGACAGTGATTCACCACTTCACTGGCAGCGAATGCAGTTCATTCAGGACTGGGGTTACACTACAGAACCTCCAAAAGCCCATCACCAACCTGGCTGCTGCATTCTTCACCAGCTGCAGGCTAACCCTGAGATAAAGGATATTACAGTAATCAAGTCTGAAAGTCACAAAAGCATGTACCAGTGATGGCACGTCATTTGGTGAGGTCAAGGCTTTAATCCAGGTGATGTTCCTGAGATGATAAATGCCATTCTGGACTATGGAAGACACCTGAGCCTTGCGTATCAGTCTTTCATCTAGAATAACCCCCAGATTGTTTTCTTTAGTAAAGGCTACAAGCCTGGAGGGACCAAGCACCAGGCCAGTCATCTCCTCTGTAGCCTCTACTGTCAACCAGTCTTAATCACTAATACCGCCGTGTTATCTGGGTTGAGTCTTAGCCAGCTGGAGGACATCCAGTCCTGGATCTTAGCCACACTCAAGTTAAGTACAAAAACTGCATCAGGCATGCCTGGTGCAAATGACAGATACAGCTGGGTGTCATCTGCATAGCAATGGAAACCCAGTTTTTAATCACTGATGATCTCATCTAGGGGCAACATGCATAACATAAACAGCCTAGGTGAGAGAATCAAGCCCTGGGGTACACCACAGAGCGGGGGCTTCAGGGTTGAGGAGAAATCCCCATCACCACACTTTGCATCCTGTCTCTAAAAAAGAACCCAAACCAGCTGATGACAACACCATTGAGTCCACAGTTCTCCTTTAAGTGATTCACCAACAACCCATGGTCTACAGTTTCAAATGCTGAGGAGAGATTGAGTAGAAAGAGAAAGAACAGTAACGTAAGAACTTACCATAACAGTAGATCTTTGAGAGAATCTCCTCCATGGGGCCACATGTTAGGAACTGTAAGTCATCAGCGTCAGGACCGCTTGGAAACTTTTGCTAGCCAGGCACTGCCCACAATGATGTGCAATGTCACCGCCTATATATAACATGGGTGTCCTCAACACTCCTCAATTCCCCACCAGAGATAAGCCTTGGAGCGCTTCTTACTGTGAGGAAACAGGAGACTAAAACCAGTACTGGGTAAACAAGGAGAGGCATGGGGCTGGAAACAGAAAGCATGGAATAAGGCCTTAGACACAGCATCTGGCTTATCCATCAGAAAAAAGGGGGGTGGAAAGAGTGTATGTTATGGCCTAATGGAGGAGATTCTCTTCAAGATCTACTGTCATGGTAAGTTATTCTATAATTGCTCTGTCTTCATTAAGGATATCTGCTCCATGGGGCCACACCATCAGAATGATTCCCAAGCAGTACAAAACAGCCCAAGAGGATGGTAAAGTTGGATATGTGAGCAGGACAGAAGACCTCGCAGTACAGGAAATCCAAAACCAACATGTTTACAAGCGACAATTTCCAGACTGTAGTGCTTAGTGAAAGTATGTACAGTGCTCTATGTGGCTGCAGCAAATATGGCAGCAGGGACATTCTGGAAGCAAGCAACAGCAGTGGCTATACCTCTTGTGAAGTGACCACTAAAAGCACCATGAAGTTCCTTACAGTATTTTCTTTAACAAAAAATGATGCAGTTAGCCAGCCATTTGGACATGCACTGTTTGGATACAGGCATGCCCTCTTTCCCGGGGCAAATAAAACAAAAAGCTGAGAAGTCTTTCTGCAGCTCTGAATATGATTAAAGCAGCAGTACTAAATAAAAAAAACGTTATTTTTTTAGTATGATGTTCCCCATTGTCTATAGGGCACTCATCTGTTATTCTTTCTTTTTCATGTTGCTTTATGACACCGTAATTTGCTTTGTTCTGTTTTCCATTTGTGTATGTTCATACCATGCTCCATGTTGTTTCCTAACACAGTAAAGAGTGACCACACATGCGCTAGCCTCTTGCTTTCATTTCTACATCCTGTAGCTTCCTGGCATTTGTGTTCTCTTATGCTGACAGTTCTTGGTACGTTTTGTCTCTCACAGACCCTCATACATCAATGCAGCATACGATTAAATTTAAATTAAAACAAGTGCTGCTGCCAAACATTAATAATACCCACAGTTTCACTCACAACCTAAAAAACAGCCTAAGCTGAGAACACTTAAAGAGCAGGTAGTTAGTTAAAACTTGTGGTTTTCTGTTTGTTTGCGTTTTGTTTATTTATTTTTTTAACAATGTTTTAATTAAAGTGTGTCTGAAACCTGTGTCTGGTGTGGTTATTTTACTTTTCTGACCTCTCAATCAGCTGCCTAATGACACCGCTACGTGAGGAGGCTGAGAAGTGAAAAAAAATAACAAATGCTCCACTGCCCATTGAAGCCTCAGTCTCACTGACAGTAAGCAGCCTTGGGCTTCACATGCTAGACAATGCGGCTGCGCTGATTGATATGCATACTGCACCTGTTTGCAAGTTCATAATGTAGTCAGAGGATCAGCTGTTGCATCTCGGTGACTCCTTACCAGCTTGAGGAAAAGTGCCATCATCTGAACTGCTGATTTCTGACCCATGGTGGTAGCCTGGATAAAAAACTGGCTGGACAACAGGACACAAAGGATAATAGTAAACGGAGTCCACAGTGAAGAAAGGAGGGTAATTAGTGGGGTACCACAGGGTTTGGTACTGGGACCAGTCTTTATAAGTGACATTGGAGAGCACCTAGAAGGAAAGGTATGTCTCTTTGCAGATGACACAAAGATCTGCAACAGGGTTGATGCACAAGGTGGGATAGAAAGAATGAAAAGGGACTTGGGCAAGGCTGGAGGAATGGTCAAATATGCGGCAGCTCAGATTCAATGCAAAGAAGTGCAAGGTAATGCATCTGGGAAACAAACACCCAGGGGAAGAGTACACAATGGGGTGAGTTAATAATAACAACAAAAATCAAAAGAGACCTAGTAGTAATTATATCAGATGACCTAAAGGTGGGCAAGCAATGTGAGAAGGCAGTAAGGAGGGCTGGGGGGATACTGGGATGCATAGGGAGAGGCATCAACAGTAGAAAACAAGAAGTTGTTATCCCTCTGTACAGACAGTTAGTGAGACCCCATCTGGAGTACTGTGTGCAATTCTGGAGACCCAGCTCCACAAAGACATAGACAGAGTGGAGGCTGTTCAGAGGAGGGCAACCAAAATGGTGCAAGGTCTGCACCAGAAGACATATGAGGAGAGACTAAAGCAGCTTAATATGTATACCCTTGAGGAAAGGAGGGAGAGGGGGGACATGATAGAAACTTTCAAGTATCTCAAGGGAATTAACAAAGTCCAAGATGATAGTGTCTTTCAGAAGAAGAGATGAGCAAGAACAAGGGGCACAATTTGAAGATAGAGGGGGAACGGCTCAGAGGTAATGTTAGAAAGTATTTTTTCACAGAGAGGGTTGTGGATGTATGGAACAGCCTTCCTAAGGAGGTTGTGGAGTCTGGAACAGTGGGAGAATTTAAGAATGCATGGGACAGGCATAGGGAAATTCTAGTGGGGGTAGGAGGAAGTAAGCTGTTGATTAACTAGAATCTTCAGCTTATCCATCAGGTTGGGAAATGGGCAGACTGGGTGGGCCAAGCAGTCCTTATTTGCCGTCAAATTCTATATTTCTATGTTTCTAATTCTGTCATGACATTTGAGGCTTTCTAACTTTGTAGGCATGTAACCATGAATTCCTGACAGTAAAAATAAATTGCTATTTAGACAGACTTGAAATATATTATTTGTCTTACTACCTTTATCTGACCTGGATATGATGGCAGCCAATTATTTTCAGGGGGTGGGGTGATTACAAGCCATGAATAATTAGTGAGTGCGTGATAGTGCTAAAAATAATATGAACATACGAACATGCAAAATTGTCAGCAGCAAAAGACCATCATGGTCTACCTAGGCTGCACGTGAATGCAGCTAGCTCCCTATTCAGCAGCTTCCCAACCCCCCTTACATCCATTTACCCTCCCCTTTGCCCTGTCCCACCCCTTCTTGAAGCATTCCACTGTGGTACATGCCACCACTTCAGCTGGTAGTGCATTCCACTTTGCCACCACCCTCTCCATAAAGAAATGCCTTCTCACCTCCCTCCTGAATCTACCCCCCTCCAGTCTCATGTCATGGCCCCTAGTGTCTCTCCCCACCCTCCTCCTGAATAGACCCTCTGTGTCCGTTTTGATTATCCCTTTCATGTATTTGAAGGTTCAATCATATCCCCCCTGCCCTCCTCTCCTCCAGTGTACATGTTTAACTCTCTTAGTCTGACCTCATATGGCAGTTCCCCCAGGCCCTGAATTATCTTCGTTGCCCTACGCTGCACCGCACCAGCAGCCTAATGTCTCTTTGTAGGTACAGATGCCAGTACTGCATGCAGTATTCCAGGTGGGGTCTAACCAACTATCTGTACAATGGTAGAATAAGCTCCCTTCTTCTTGAGGTAATTCCCCTTGCAATGCACCCCAGCATTTTGTTGGCTATTGCCGCTGCCTTTCTCCATTGTGAGGAATTGTTCATTGCTCCCATGATGAGCACCCACAGATCCTTCTCCACTTCTGTCGCCTCCAGCTGCACTTCCTCCAGATGATAGCTTCTCCTCAGATTTTTTGTTCCGAAGTGCAGCACCTTGCATTTCTTAGCATTGAATCCCAGCTGCCATCTGTCAGACCATGCCTCCAGCCTTGCCAGATCCTCCTGTAGCCCCCGCTGCCCTACCTGGTCATCCACCACTGCTCCCATCTTGGTGTCATCTGCAAATAGGCTGATTTTGCTGCTGATGCCCTCCGAGATGTCTGCAATAAACAGCACTGGGCCCAAAACCGAACCCTGTGGAACACCACTTGTCACAGGCTTAGGAGATGAGTATTCCCTGCCTACTACCACCCCCTGCTACCTATCTTTTAGCCACTTCTCCACCCACTCCACTAGTTTTGCTTCTGCCCTGCCCTGTAGCTTGATTCCAAGTCTCTCATGTGGTACTGAATCAAAGGCCTTACTGTTGTCTAAGTATAGGACATCCACTGCATGGCCCCTGTCAATCTGCGTAGTCACCCAGTCATAGTATTCCACCAGGTTGGTCTGGCATGACCTGCCCTTGATGAACAGCTCTCATACAATTAATTTAGCTACTAGACTACAAACGTATTATTTTATGAGAGAAATATTTCAATCATCCTGAATCGATCTGTGAGTGTGTGTGTGTGTGGGGGGTGTTGATAAAACTATAGCAGGAACCAAAATTAACTGACTACCATCATGTCCACATTAGATACAGCTAGTAAGATAAGTCTAAATAATTTATTTTGAGAGTCGTGAATTAATAGTTACATGCCTGCAGCCTGCAAAGTTGCTCTATAATCTGAAAGGAAGCCTCATATGACGTGACAGAATTGTATCAGAAATCAGCTGTTCTGATAATCTGACAATGGCATTTCTTCTCAAGCTAGTAAGAAGGAGTCACCGAAATGCAACAGCTGATCCTCCGATCACATCCTGCTGAACTTGCAAAGAGGTGCAGTATGCATATCAATCAGCGCAGCCATATTTTCATACAGAGTGTGAAGCCCAACTCTGTTTACTGTCAGTGAAACTCGGGCTTCAACAGGCAGCGGAGCAGCTTTTTTTTGTTAACTTCTTAGCTTGCTGCATGAAGAGGTTTCATTGTGCAGCTCATTGAGAGGTCAGGAAGGTAAAAGAACCACACCAGACACAGGTTTCATACACATTTTAATTAAAACACTGTAAAAAAAAACAGACCCGACGTTCATGACACCTTGGCTGGAGCCACGGCTCCCACCCCATGGAGCAAACCAGGGGGCATGGGGGGAGTTGCGGCTCATCTGGGAGTGGGAGGCAGTGAGGTCCATGACCAGGAAGATGGTTCCAATGTTGGCATGGGGGAAAAAGCACAGTAAATAAAAAAATAAAGAAACAGAAAACCACAAGTTTCAACTAACTACCTGTTCTTTAATGGTCTCATGAACACACATAACCCCTGCTGAACAGAAAGTCCAATAGAGACATAAAACAAAGTGGAAGGGCAGGCAGCAGTAAACACAGAAGCAGACATATCTACTGTAGTTTTACAACACAGGTACACTTTAGTACAAATAAAACAAAATATGCATTGGATCTTAAAAATACAGGCAGACTTGTAAATCAGAAGTCAAACTGCACAGGTACAGACAAAAAAAAGATTACTGAAAAAACTTCCCGGTTAACTAGTACTGCTGCTTTAACATAGTATCTCAATGTTCTATGTACTGTACGTCAAGCATGAGAAGCAATGCCTCACCCTTGTTGATATGCTTAGGGTAATAAACAGGAAGGTTGATAATTTGGTTCAGTGTAATTTCCGATACCACCTTTGATAAAAACGTAGGATTGGTACATAAAGAGACTCTGTCTTTGTGATTGGGGTGGTGGGGAGGAGGAGATGCCCTGGGGCAAAATGGGTCCAGTAAAGGGAACCTCCCTTTCTAGTTCCCATACTCAAGAGTTCCACCTTGAGTGGGCAAGTTGCTCTGTCTACCTCGGCGACCTATCCTACTTGGGCAGTATTGTGCAATGCCAGGTCAATCAAAAACAAGACAGCGATTTAGGAAAGAATTCCTGCAGGAAGTAGTGGATGTCATTGTCGACCTGGTATTGGAATCCCCCAGATGGATAATTCCGGGGGATTTCAATGCCTGGGTCAATGATGAACTCTCGCATTTTGGACAAGACATCATAGTTTCATAGAGTTTTACGGGCTCAGGAGGCAATTGACTTTTGAGAGCTCACCGCCTGTATAGGCGGATTATAGTTGAATTTAGGGATTAGCTGATTTCTTATTACCCATGAACTGATCTAATTATTTTTTAAATTGGTCCATAGTTTTACTTTCTACAACTGACGTTGGTAGTGCATTCCATGGGGCTACGACACGTTGAGTGAACCATTGGCTTCTTTTATGGATTTGGCAGGTATCTCCCTTTAATTTGAAATTACATGTTCTTATGTGCACAGTAGAACAACTCTTCACCAACCCCAGTGTTTCCATAAGCAATGGGTTGTGCATTGCCTTATATGTTAAGCATAGGTCTCAGCAAAGTTTTCTATATTCCATGGAATAAAGGTCAAGTTGTATGAGCCTTTCATCATATTCTATATTATTCATATGTTTAATTTTTTTGGTGATTTTCCTTTGGACTCCTTCTATTAATTTGTCCCCTTTATTGTTGTGGGTGCATGAAAGGGAGAACAATAATCCAAATGAGGTCTAACCAGGCTGGTGAATAATGGGATTATGACCTTTGGTTCTCTGCTCTTTATATGTTTTTAGAATACTACCAACAATGCGTTGGCATTTTTTAACCTTTGTTAATGTGTGGGTGTCAAAGGTAAGTTTGTTATTCACTGCAACTTCCAAGTCTTTTTGATTTGTAGTTACTAGTAGTTGAACAATATTAAGTTTATAAGCATATTTATGGTTGTTGTGCCCTAAATGCATGACCCTACATGTCTGCTCATTAAGACACTCAGAGGATTCCAAGATGGTGACCATGCTGGGTCTGCCACTATGTTACGCTCCTGTTTTTAGTACTTTTAAGTTTATTTTACATTTTAATGTTGTTTTAAATTTTTATTATTATGTATATGTTTTATGTACAGCGCCTTGGCTCTGAAAGGCACTATAAAAATAAAGTTGATTTGATTTGATTTGATAAAAAACATCTTATTGTTGAAAGCCCTTGTCTCAAGTTGGTTTAGTTCTTCTTGGAAGGCCTTTGCGGTTTGTTCGTTATTAACTATACATCTCATCTTGCAGTCATCTGCATATTTTGACATCCAGGTGCTGGTGAATGTTTGCATTGTTGAAATCAAAATATTAAATAGAACCAGGCCCAAAAAAGAGCCCTGTGGGACCCGCTTATGAACCAACCTATTATGCAGCCATGATATAACCCAGTTTATAATTTCAGGTGGCATTTTCATTTATTCACTTGATCTATCAGAACTTGGTGGGAGACTTTATCAAAAGCTTTAGAGAATTCAAGAAAGATAATATCCAAGGATAGGCCTGAGTTGAGACGTGCACTGACATTTTCAAAGAAATTTAAGAGATTGGTTATACAAGATATGCCATGGAAGAAGCCATGTTGTGTTATGTCCAGTAAATTCTTTTGGGATTATATGTGCCTCTATTCAAGTTAGTAGTAGTTTCTCTAACAGTTTACCCACAACTAATGTTAGACTGATAGGTCTGTAATTTGACTTACTCCAACTGATGAGTTTTTTGGGCCTGACACAGGTAGTTACCTCTGCTACCCGTAGTCACAGACACTCAGTGGATCTGATCTTCCTTCTAGGGATGGAGATCACTGATTTGGTGGTGGAACCAGTCAGGTGGTTGGACCATCACATTATAGGGCGCAGATTTGAGGCCCACTCCAATAGACCTGCTCCTACGGAGATGGTCCGGTACCACCCATTAAGGAGTCTGACTCCAGATGGACTTTTGGCGGTACTGGACCTATCAGGCATGCTGAGTATAAGCATGGAGCCCAGAAAACTAGTACTAGCCTATAATGAGGCAGTGACAGGTGCTCTCCACTCTCTGGATCCTGTCCATGTTCAGCCCCTCACTCTTCATCTGATATCCCCTTGGTTTAATGGGACTTTGAAGGAGCTGAAGTGCAGGGAGCGAAGGTTGGAGCAGCGCTGGCAGAAATAGGGCCTAGTTGCTGATAAACTTAAATTGATAGCTCATTATAAGGACTATCAATCGGCAATCTCTTGTAAGAAGGCAGAATTCCTGTCCAAAGAGATTGCTGTGGTGAGGAATCGACCTGCACAGCTCTTCCAGACTGTCAACAGGCTGTGCAATCCAGCCTGTCTTTCACCACAGGCAGTGTTTTCACAAGTTGAGTGCGATGAGTTTGTTCAATTCTTCACCGATAAGATTGTCACTATCAGGTCGGAGAGCCACCCGGCGCCCTCAAATGAGTATTGTGATGATTGGCAAGAGGTTGCAGGCCCTCGGCCAGTCTGGTCCAACTTTGGCCATTTGACAATCATGGACATTGTGTGGGTCATCCTGGGTATGCACCCAACCTACTGTAGTCTGGATGGCACTGGGTCATAATGTCATATGCTTAATAGCGTACAACATTATAGCTAACCCAGAATAGCGCTGTCTAGGACAGCGAATGGTACAATACCGCGTATACTGCTGTATGCAGTATTGCACAATTCACATACTCCCAGGCAGAGGATAAGACCTCTGCTGGGAGTGGGTTCTAGCGAGCAGCTGCTGTGGCTCACTGGACAGAGCCACAGCAGCAGGAACCCAGGTATGCGTCTGGGACCGGGTTTGATTCCGGTCCCAGAAATTTATTTTTTAAAGAGTTTGTGTGCTGCCAAAGTTGGACCCCCCCCTGGAGTTAAGAATCTTTAGTGGGTGGGTTTGGGGGGAGCAGCCCCCACAACGGGGGTTTGGGGGTGGAGCCCCCCACAGAAAAAAGAGTTATGCAGCATGGCATAAATCATGCTGTATTGGCAGCACAATTTAGCCATGCAGCATAATGTCTTGCGACATTATAACCCCATGCCAGTCTGGACCTGGACCTGGGCTTGACACGTCTCCTTGTGGGGTGCGTTGAAGCCATTGGCCCGGTCCTTGCTGAGATTGCTCATTGGATTAAAGGGTGTTTCCAGACCCCGAGAAGGAGGTAGCTGTAATACTCCTCCTGAAGAAAGCTTCTCTCGACCCGGACTGTCTAGCCAACTACAGACCTGTGTCTAACCTGCCCTTTGTGGGCAAGGTTATTGAGAAGGTGGTTGCAGTGCAGCTGTATGACCATCTAACATCTCACAATGTCTATGATCCTCACCAATCCAGGTTTAGGAAGAGGCATAGTTCTGAGACTGCCCTGGTTCGGGTACTTAATGATCTCCTGATAATGAGAGATCAGGGAAGGCATTCCATCTTGGTTCTCCTTGATCTCTCTGCAGCATTTGACACTGAAGATCATGGGATGCTGTTGGAACACCTGCAGATACTCTGTTGACTGTTTGGCACTGTTCTTAGATGGTTTAAATCATTTCTTACTAGCAGGACTCAGACAGTGGTGTCAGGAATTTATTCCTCAGCTCCTCTCCCCCTGACATGTGGGGTTCGGCAGGGCTCTGTGCTGTTCCCCATGTTGTTTGCAGTGTATATGCTGCCATTGGGAGACATTATAAGGTGATATAGGCTGAGTTTTCACTGCTATGCAGATGATACTCAGCTCTACATGTCCTTTGTGCCCATACAGGGTAGAGCGGTCTCGGTCTTTAACAGCTGCCTCTCCGAAATCCAGGATTGGATGAGTGCCAACTGGCTGAAGATGAATTCAGTCAAAACTGAGGTGCTGGTGGTGGACCCAGGTCACCAAGGTGTGGAATTTTTGGCAGGTCTACCCTCTGGGCTCTGGCTTGGGGGTGACCAGCTGCTTAGCTCTGACTGGGCACGAAATCTGGGTGTTGTGTTTGACAGCAGCTTGCCACTAAAATCTCTGGTGTCTGCTGTCATAAAAACCTTGTTTTACCATCTGAGGAACATCGCTCAGATCAAGTGCTTAGTCCCACTGGGTGATCTTCCAGTGTTGGTCCATGCCTTTGTAACCTTGCACCTTGATTACTACATAGCCCTATGCCTGGGGCTACCGGGGGTTGATATCCGCCGATTGCAGCTTGTGCAGAACGTGGTGGCTAGGTTGCTGACTGGTCTATTGAGATCTAGCCACATCACTCCTGTGCTCTGCGATCTGCACTGGCTGCTTGTGTATTGGCGGATCACCTTCAAGGTCGGGTTACAGACCTATAAAGCCCTACATGGGCAGGGACTGCATTACTTGTAAGATCTTCTTCGTCCTTACTGCCCCCTCCATTCACTCCATTCCTCTGATGAGAGATTGCTAGAGATTCCCAGGGTGTTGATTGAAGACCACTGGGGCTCGGTCTTTTGCTTTTGTGGCCTTGACCCTGTGGAATTCTCTACCTCATCGGATAAGAGAGTGCCTGACCGTTGAGTGTTTTAAATCTGCCCTAAAAACTTATTTATTTTCTATAGCATTCTCTGATGCAAGTGTGGGTTAGCCTACTGTCATCTTTTATTTTAGGACTAATGTTTTAAATGTTATATCTGCTGTTTTTTACTAATGTTATTGCTTTGATCTTTGTACAGTGCTATGATCTACTGAAATAGCGCTTAAGAAATAAAGATTTGCTTGCTTGCCTGCTCATTCAAGAGAGCCTGAATATTAGAAATTACACAAGCAGAAGTCATGGCAACTAAAAATAATGTTTTCCATGAAGGAGCCAAGGAGTCAAAGAGCCAAGGTTAGTCTCTATGTATGAAATTTAAGTCCCAAATGGGGGGCTGAATTACAGATAAGAGGTTTCATATGAAGGATACCTGTCAGAAAAATATGGGACACTTCTAATTGTGCAACCATATGGCCATCAATAGGGGCATGAAATGCTGATATGGCAGCCAAGTGCACCTTCATACAGGAATACTGCAGGCCTGAGTCAGATCATGAAAGCAAGAATTCCAAAACAGAACTCACAGGACATGAAAAGGGGTCCGTATTCCGAGAAGTGACCCACAAAGTGAAACACTTCTATTTCAGAGAATAAGTATGTCTGGTAGAAGGCATTCCTAACCACAAACAAGACAACAGCATCCTTAGGTAATGCTTCAAGATGTGCAACGGCTATGTTTACAGAAGTCATGCAGATGTAGGGACTTTATGCCTGGATAGACCAGAGACAGCTGTTCCTATGACAACAGACCCCAACATAGATGCAGATGAACAGGATGCCCTATTGCCAGATGTTGTAGGACTGGAAAACATATCAGGAGAGGCCATAGAGTAGCTGTGAGGATAAGAGTGACACTCTGCACTCTTAGCTTGAGCAGAAGCCACTGTATGAGAGGAATGGGGGGAAATGCTTATAGGAATTTCCTTTCCAATAGAGCGACAATGCATCTCACCCAAAAAAAAAACTCCAGGCTCTGGAGGGAGTGAGCAAAAATGCAGCAGTTTTGCATTGTGTGGGAGCACAAACAGGTCCAGTTCTGGAAGACCCCATCATGTGAAGAGGTCATTTACAATGGAGATCAACAGTTCCCATTTATGAATAAGGGGCTGAGACCTGCTTTGCCTGTCTGCCAAGATGGTTTGGAGACCTGGGAGAAACATGGCTGACAGCAGAAGACTGAGACATTGCACGGTACCACACTCTCATTGTTTCCCTGCATAGTGGATAGGAGTGAGTGCCCCTTGTTTGTTTATGTAGTGCATGACACTGACATTGTCCCTCTGGATTAGCAGACGATGGGGCAGAGGTGATTCTGAAATGCCTGGAGGCTGTGATAGGACAGATCTTATTACTAATACATTTATGTGTAGTTCGGCCTCCACTCTGTTCCAGGACCCTTGAGTCTGGAAGGAGCTGTAATGAGCACCACAACCAGAGACCAAGGCATCTGTAGTAAGTATCTGTACAGGAGACGGTACAAGGAATGGAACAGCCTTGAGAAAGTTGTCATGGTCCATCTACCATAGTAGTGCTTGATGAAGTGGGAATTGGCAAGACTAATTTGTTCCAACTCATCTATCAATTGATCCCATTGTATCCTGAGTGTCCATTGTGGAATTTGCATATGGAACTAATCAAGTTGCACTGTTACTATGGCAGCAGTCTTCAGGCCCAGGAGATATAACACTGTCTTTGAAGAGACATAGTGACTCCTGTGTATCAAGTGTGCTTGAGCAATAAGGGTATCTGTCCTGTCCCCTGGCAGGAAGTCGCACCCCTTGTTCACGTTCGGTATTGCCCAAGGTATTGCAAGCATTGGCATGGGATCAGCACTGACTTTTCAACACTGTTTCTCAGCAGGTCCAATGAGGATAATTGATGGTGGGAGAAGGAGGGGGAAAGAACAGAGGTGTGTTGGATCTACCCACATTATATAAGTGGCGATGCTGCACATCATTGTGGGAGGCCCCCAGCTAACAAATATTTCTGAGTGGTCCTGACATCTATGGCTAACAATTTCAAAGGTGTAGCTCAATAGAAGAGATAGATTCAATGAAGATCTGATCATTCACCTCTATCTTTTGCCCTGAGGAAGTCATTATGCACTCTGACCAATGCGGTCTCCATACTGTGCCGAAGTCTAAATCTTGACTGGATCACCTCATAAATGTTAAAGTAAGTAAGTAACTTTTTATTTGTTTGGTGCCCAATCCCGGAGGCTCTGGGCACTGTACAGTTAAAAATTTGACAGAGTGGTAAAAACATTTTAATTATATAAACAATCAATGAATAAACAAATTAAAAATAATTAACATTTTTTGTATAAGTTAAAACACATCAGCAGAAAAGGCTAGGTTGAAGAGGTGAGTCTTCAGGCCCATCCTAAATGTCTCCACCATAGGGCCTCCCTCAAAGACCTTGGCAGCAAGTTCCAGAGGACTGGGCTGGCCAACCTGAATGAGCAATCACCAGAGGTTTTCAGCCTGGCCCTTAAAACCGCCAGGAGGCCCTCGATGGAGGAATGAAGGGAGCAGACTGAGATGGCAGGATAAGGAGGTCTGAGAGGTAGCCAGGGCCAGATCCATATAGGGCCTTATGTGTGAACAAGCCCACCATGAAGAGAATCATCCACCTGACTGGCATCCAGTGCAGACCCCACAGGACTGAGGTCATATGACATGACATTGACAGCCCTGTCAGCAGCCTGGTCGCTGCATTCTACACTAGCTGCAGTCGGCGGAGGATCCCTCCACTGACCTCAAGGTAAAGAGCATTACAGTAGTCATTTCATTTTTTTTTTTTTTACTCTTGTAAGTCTGATGAGCAAATTGCCCATTTTCACAGACAACAACCATACAATTAACATAAAAACAAGATACATAACAAATACAAAAAATGATGACTTATAATACATTACATTAACATATATATTCCTGGGAGGTTTGTAAATGCCTTTTTAACATTGACTTAAAAGACGACACAGACTTACAATTCATAATATCACTAGGGAGGAAATTAAAATAAAAAGGACCTCTGTATAACAGAGAACGTTGGCCAGATGATTTCTTAAAAAATGGAACAGGAAAGGTAAACTTAGTTTGAGTTCTGGTACAGATGGGAATAACATACTTAGAAAAATAAATGCTAACTGAGTTTGGTAGAAAACCAGATTTAACCTTAAACAAAAAAAGACACATTTTAAACTGAATTCTATTAATTAAAGATAAACAAGAAGAAAGTTTAAATAATAAACAATGATGGGTTCTGAATGGAGCTGAAAGCATAAATCTGAGAATGGAATTGTATGTAACAGACATAGTCGAGTCTTGATGTTACAAAGGCATGCACCAGTGATGGCAGGTCTTTGGGCAAAATTAGGGGTTTAATCCAGGAGATGTTCCTCAGATGGTAGAAACCACTTTTGATGACAGCCGATACCTGAGCTTCAAATGTCAGCTTGTCATCGTGGACAACATCCATATTTCTTACCCTAGAGGATGCCATCAACGGGGTTGACCCCAGGACCAAACCTATTGTCACCCCAGAGGCATCCCCATCATGCCCATGACCTGGCTCAATCACCAGTACCTCCATCTTGTCTGCGTTAAGTCACAGCCAGTTAGAGTTCATCCAGTCCTGGATATCGGCAAGGCATTTATTCAACACTTCAATGGCACCATTTGTCCCTGGTACAAAAGACATGTGCAGCTTAGTATCATCTGCATAGCAGGGAAATCCCAGACTGTACTATCTGATGAGCCTCCCCAGGGCCAGCATGTACACCGCGAACAGCATCGGTGACAGGATCGAACCTTGAGAAACTCCATAAGTCAGGGACATCAGAGAGGAGGAGAAATTCCCCATCACTACCCTCTGCCTCCTGCACGAGAGAAAGAACCAGTTGATGACAGTACCCGTGAGTCCACAATACTCTCTAAGGTGATCCAACAACATGATGTGATCCACGGTATCAAATGCTGATGACAGATTGAGGAGAGTGAGAGTTAACAGCTCCCCTAAATTTCTTGCCCTGAGGAGGTCATTATGTACCCAGACTAGTGCTGTCTCTGTGCTGTGCTTCGTCCTAACCCTGGACTAGAATAGCTCATAGATGTCAAAGGTCTCTGGGTGTTCCTCGAGCTGCAATGCCACTATCTTCTTGATAACCTTCCCTAAAAATAGGAGGTTGGAGATGGGTCTATAATTTGCCTGGATGTCAGGGTTGAGAGATGTTTTTTCAGAAGGGGCTTCACCAACACCACCTTCAAGGCTTTGGGGAAGATCCCCTCTGAAAGCGTACACCTGGCTATCCCAGTGAACACTGGACAAGATAGCCTTGATGCAACCCACTAGGAGATGCATCGGGCTAGGGTCCAGTTCACAACAAGTGGGCTGCAGCTTCGAAATCACTTTGGAGACTGTGGCCACCTCCACTAGCTGAAACTCTGCCCAGAAATAGGAGAGCCCCTGCTCCACCAGACCCCACCCTGTGGGACTGATCTAGACCCATTGGCAAGATCCTGGCCCAAATAGAGGATACCCTGTCAGAGAAAAACAGAGCAAACTCTTCGCAAAGTGCTACTGAAAAGGCTCTGTTTGACTGTAGACAGACTGGATGAAGAAGCCTGTCCACAGCCTGAAAGAGCTGAGCTGGTCTGTTCTGCCCTGCAGCAATCTTCCTGAATGGGAACTCTACCTTCTTTCTGTCAATTGCCCTTTGATAATCAGCATAATGATTCCTCAAAGCCCGTCTATCCTCCACTGACTGAGTCCTAAGCCAGCAACACTCCAACCTCCAATCCATGGTCTTCATCACCTTGAGAGCCCCGTTGTACCATGGGGGTCTCAGACAAGAGGACCTGGGTCATATACAGACTGGTGTGATGGCATAAAGTGCCCCAGAGACAGCCCTGTTATAGGTTGCCACCACTTCATCCAAGCCAGTCGCACAAACAGCACTAACATACTAAAGGTGGTGATGTGTGCATCTAGCTGCAGTGCCACCATCTTCTTGAAAACTTTTCCCAGAAAAAGAAGGTAAGAGATGGGTCTAAAATATACCAAGTAGTTCAGGTCCAGAGATAGTTTCTTCAGAAGGGGCCTCATCAGCGGACCTTTCAATGTGCTCAGAAAGGACCCCTCCAAAAGGGAGCACCAGACTCCTCACACAGCTCACTAGGAGGTGGGTAAGGCCCTGGGCCAATTCACATAAAGTGGGCCACAACTCTGAGATCACCTCACAAACTTCCTTCATTGATACCAGCTAAAACTCTCACCAAACTAAAGGAGTGCTCCTAGGGACAACCAGCTCCCCTCTGCTGGGCCACGACAGCCCAGATGAGGCAATCCCAGACCTGGTAGAGGACAGTCTGCAAAAGAAGAATTGAGTGAACTCATGATGAATGAATTTGTTTTTGCTGGCTGTAAACAGGCAGGATGCAGTAACCAGTCCACAGCCGGTCTTTTCTTCCCTGTAGCAATCTCCCTTAACAGGAATGGTATCTTCTTAGAGGAGATTGCCCTCTGATACTCACCACAGTGACTCTTCAAAGCCAGTTTGTTCTTATTGATTCTGGACTTCTGCCAACAATGCTCCAACCTCCAAACCATGGCCTTCATCTCCCTAAACTCCCCATCAAACCACAGGGATTTTAAGCAAGATATCCTGGGTTGTATACATACTGGTGTGAAAGAATCAAGGACTGAGGTAATAGCACTGTTATAAGCCACCACTACCTCCCTTGATCAAGCCCCACTGGCAGCCATCACACCTGAGAGGTCCATTACCATCTGGAGTCTAACTGGGGACAACCCCTTTAAAATTCAGTAACGGACCAGCTCCACCATGGGTGGACTACAAGGGGGGCCCAGAATGAGAACTTCACTCTGCAGTGATCCAACTACCAGATCAGTTCAATCCTAAGGTTGTTAATCTCAAACCCCAGTGATAGCACTAAGTCCAAGGCATATCTGTGTTGATGGGTCACAGAAGAAACTACTTGTGCAAGGCCCAGTGATTCCATCGGCTGGAGGAAATCCTGTCCAAACTGCCAGAGTTCAACATTGATACAGTTGTTGAAACTGCCCAGAACCAACCAGCTGGGCAATTCCAACACCCTCTCAGTGATGAAGTCTTCAATTTCCTGCAGAAATTCCTCCTGTTACGCCGGAGGCCAATGCACGAGAAGGATCCTGCAACCAGCACCTGGACTCCCATGCATGGCCACGCATTCAAATGACAAAGCCACTCCCACTGGGTGCATAATAAAGTTCAAATCAGATCTAAAAGAGATGTCCCCCTCTGATCCCTCTGCTGGCAATGAACAATGGAGAATCTGGCTGGGACTATTGCCCCCAGAACTGGACCAGCATCATCACTCAGCCAGGTCTCCATGATGCAAACCCGATCAACCGAATAGATCCAGTCCAACATAATTGCAGTCTTGTTCCTGCTTGGTCTCACATTGCAAAGCACTGCCCACAAGGAATGAGTGCGGGTTGCTGGGCTAAGGGTTACTGGCCTACTTGGGCAGGTGGAAGCCCTTGGTATGACAATTAACCATGACTGGCCTCATACCATTTCACTACCTGATGTCTTCTAGTCCTCATCACTCCACAGTGCCCCCCTGTTAGTACCCACATCCCCCATCACCTACCATCCCACTTCCTTATGATGCCCACCTTCCTGCAGTACCTATATTCAACCACCAGCGAGGGGGTCATTGAAGGGGTGGAGGTCAGGCAACTGGTACTAAGCTTGAAGGGGCCAGGACCTACACACATTCCCCACTGATCACACACTCACCACACCAACAACCTCCTGCCCTTAAATAATTAAGAACAGCAAAAACCTCTCGCTCACCCTATGCCCTAAGCAGTCACATGCCACAGTCACACAAGCTCTACTCAATAAATGCCTACACATTCATAACATCAGACATCCACTAAACTAAACACTCATACATAAAATCCACTCCTTCCCCTTCCTCCCCAATCCTACCTCCAATAAAAGTAGTAAAAATAATTGTTTAAAAATATAAGAGAGAGGAGAATCCAAAATGCTGTAGATAGTCCAAAGTGCAAATTGTTGTTTAGAAGAATGCAGTTTATGTCAGTTTCTAATAAAGTGCAGTCTAAGGCTCTGCTCCCACCAGCTCAAGTCAAATTTTCCAATCACAGCAACATTTGAACCCCCCTCAGCATTTCTCTTACTGTGTTATACCTGGGTTACATACCACCAACTGACCCACATGTAACTGTAACCTTATACACCTACAAGTATTAGTGCCTTACCACAGTCTCATAATGTTTTACCTATGTGATGTTTTTGCCATATATATTGTTTCTAGTCTCTATATATATTCTGCTACAATCATAATCACTCATATTCTGTATTTTACACCATTATAATGTGCTGTATTCTTTTCTTTTGACATTGCAAGTATTACCAGACTCATTGTCTCCAGTGAGACTGATATCAGGTTTTCCATGTGTTGCTGACTATGAATTTCCATTGTTCAGAGATTCTTCCTTACTTTGCAACTTCATTTCCTATGTAATTGCCCAATGGAGCCACCTTATTTACATGCCTTATCCAATGCTGTATGTTTATCATATGTGTAACTGCACTGTTATCTATTATATATAATTGTATGCACATCAGCTCCTCAGAGAGAAAGAGACCATACTCAAGGAATGGTGGGAAATCAGCTCCCCTGTGATTTCTTTGTCATATATCTGATGTGAGTATTTGTAATAAAACTGTTCTTTATTACATACTGCTTGTGGTATATTCTTTGGATAGCCAATAAAAAATACAAGAATCTGATGGTAAGCTGAACTTACTGCAACAATGGTGACCAAGGGAAATGTTGGGATTTTTGGCTAACAAAGGTACACTCATTTCCAATTGGGAACTGAGTTCTGGGAATTAATTTTACCCTACAAGTAGCTGTGAGCTACAGCTTGGGACTCTGGTTTAAAATCACAGACTGCAGTTCTCCATTTGCTAGAGCACTGGCACTAGGAACTCCAATGTACAGCATGTTGTCACTCCCCTACTTAGTGGGTCTTAGACAGCTTTGAACCTCTGTACAGGAGGACTGCCACTCTGCATTTGGCTTAACCTTAAGCAGCTTTAGGACTCTGTGTAGCCAGGCTGCTTGCTCATAGGTTGTGGGGTCCTTTTACAGGCACCCACATACATCAGAGCCGTCTGTGTGTCTTCAACTACTGTGGTTTAAAACTTAGTTGCTGAGCCACAAATGGTTAAAATATTTCCCTGCTTATTGGCATGTCTAAAATATGCATGGAGTTGAAAGATGATATCTCTGCTTATCTCACTGCACACAATGGGTGGGACGTGCTTTTCTGCAGTTAACTGAAGAAGATATGGATCCAATTAAGTTGATATGTGTGCAGTATATTGAACTGTGGCAGTCAACTATGATGCAATTCACAAGAGGGCTGCTTTAGAGGCTTTCAAGCCTAAAAGGGTTAAAGGCTACTGATCAATCAGTGGCTGAACCATCTAATAAGTTTATTATCGACTTCCATGAGGAATCCTCCTTACTAATGGAATTCACAGACCAAACATTTGTCTGTTATGACCCTGGAGGAATTATTTTTTTTTAATGGAAAGATCATCTAGCTGGGTGTTGACCCTGTCCTTGTGCTTCAGATTTGTGGTGAGTACACTTTAATTATATCTGTTGGTTGATCAACCTTTCGTTGCAATCTAAAACATATCTAACTGTAAACACTTTTGTTTATACAACTGTTCCTTGCTACTCACTTTAGGAAAAGCACTATGTTTAACAGTAGTACACCATATGTTGCTTTGTGTTCCCTGAATGCTTGGTTTGCTCTCTGCTAGTCTGAGAACAGCCTAGTCAAGGATGAGCTGTATCTTGCAGTTGAAATAATAACTAATTTCAGACTGTTCAAAACACCAGAGACATTACTGCAATGAATCTTAAGGTTTAATGGTATCAGCTTCATTAACTATTATGGTGTGTTTGATTTTAAAACTGTTTTGAAGACAGTAATTAGTGTTGGCTGGGACACAAAAGCTAAATCTGTCTTTTAGACTGATTGCGTCACTTGGCTTTGTTCACTTGTGCTACTTATTTTTGAATTAGAAGAATCTTCTTTTGCTTGATAAAGGTTAGCCTTTGTCAGTGACATAGGGTTGAAGAAAATGTTTTTAATGTGCCATCCTGGATTTTGAGGCATGGAAATATTTGTAGTTGGGAAACACTGTGCCTAATTAAGTATATGCTATATCAAATTGTCACTGTTACCAGTTTTCAGAGTCTCTAACTGTGTTTTCTGAAGCTACACTAGTTTCCTTCTGTCATTTGTAGTGAGGCAAATCTGCTCGTAAAATGGCTGACACCTTTGGCTTGTGGCCAAGGGCGAATCCCAGTCTGCTTTGTTGGCACATTGTCTGCAAACTTTCTATCATTCTGATGAGTGGTTGGTTTAATGCTGAAGTAAGTGGACTGGCATCATTAGTCTTGGTTCAAGTTATTCATGGTTTGTTGAAAAAAAACATGAAAAAAAAGCTTGCAAAAGTTTTCTATGTTTTTTTCTTTTCCTTTCAAATATGGTCTCACCATCTGCCATCATGTCAACCATGATGGTTAAGCAATTAATTTTTTATTTTTTGCTGCCTCAGCCAGTGGATAGGAATTGTTCTTTTATCTGTAAAAACTCTCATTCAGTATGGTTTTCAAGGACACTGCAGCTACAGCTGGGTTTGGTACCAGAAAACATTGCTTGCACCATGTGTGACCTTTGGCAAGTCACTTGATCTCCTTGTGCCTTTGAGCTGTGCCTGTTTTTTCCAGCTCAACATTAATCTGCCTCCCTAATTAAATCAATATTTCTTATCCAAATATAACTTTGATTGGGTGTGCACATCAAAAGTACTTTTTGAAAGTTCCTTTTTTTTTTCCAGTCCTCATCTGTCCGTGATGTTATTGCTGCATTTTTTTCTTTTCCCCCGGGCTTGCAGCCATGAAGCTGCTTGCTATCTACAAACCCACCCATTCCAATGTATGCCTTCCTTTATGGAAGTTCTCACAGCTTCTTTGTCCTTGTCCTGTAACACTTATCCCCATGCATACATGGTGATGGGGGTACATACAAAATACCAGTATTATAACTTGTGTTATTTATCAGTATGATGTGTATTTTAATGACACAGTTCTAATGTCAAATTCAGAGCATTAGGATGCCTAAGTGTCTGACTTTAAGTCTAATTAAATTTCATTTTCAGGAATCCATCAGAGAGTAATGATAACTACAACAAAAAAAACTACCCCAAAGGTTGTCGAGGGCATACATCTGTATAAGGTTAATATTAGTATCTGCATTTTGTAAACCAATGCTAACCTCCACAAGGAGAACACTCTGAGGAAGAGAGATGTTCCCTTTCATGGCTTGTGTTTTATTTTTTCTCTCTTACAGGGATAAGACTATCCTTCACAAGCAACCACTGGTAATGTATAACAATGCTTTAATCAGTGGACCAATTTCATTATAATGTTATTATAGTTTGAATCATAGTAGGATACTGTATTGCCCTTATAATGTATGGTAGAATGCTGTTACAAATAAAAATCCATACAAGCTTAAAAGTTGTTATGCTGCAGTAGCTTGGTGTTATGCTGCACTAGGAACATAGCTACTGCAGCATAACAGATTGGAATCTTGTCAGAAAAGCTCGCGGCACGAGCTGCTCACTCCTCAAATAGTAAACCGACCTGACCAACTTTAAGCTGTTCGGTGATAACTGTATTTTTCAACAAGGGGCCGTAAATGTAAAAATTATTAATTACCTCACAGGCGGTCATCACAAAAACTGCAATGTGGACACCGACGAACTGTGAGTACACGAACTCCCGTGACCCCTGCCTTAACAAAATTACGTCCTTTGAACTTTGACTCCAACTTCCCCTCTTATTTGTCTCATCGCAGGTCACGTCGGAGGTCATGGCAGCACGTCGGATCATCTGCACCACAATAGACTAATTTAAAAAAAAGACTAAATCTCTAAGTAAAAAAATATTTAAAATATACGATTTTTTCTTCAATGTGGCACTAGCGATGTTATTCTCGCTGTACTCACCAAACGTGAGTACAGTATTTCATTAACCAAGTTTACCGACTGATTGTTTCTGTCAAAAGCATAAGGGTAACAGCACATGTAATGTGATTTCAAACTTGAAATACAATAGATGGGTGACCATACACTATAAAAGACAATGTATGGTCCCCTATCTGTAATAAGTTTGAAAACTCTTCTCGAGGTCGTCATGACGACTGAACCTCTCGAGCTTCGCTCTCAAGGTTCCAAACGTCGCCATGACGACCTCTCGAAGAGTTTACAAAATTGTTACGGATAGAGGACCATACATTATCCTCTATATTATTATTATTCTTTTTTTTTTTACAAGTTGGGTCAAACCCATCTGTATTTATTAAGCATGCAACTTTCCAGGTGATAACTGATTGGCAAAGAAAGTTTGCCAAAATATTTGTGGATAGATATCCACACCTCTGTTGGGAATAAAGTTTTTCTCTAACATTTATGCAAACACCTGTTACTAGTCAATTTAATAGTATTTACTGTTGTATGGTTGGGCATCTGCTCCAGAACTGGTCAAACAGTATCCTATAATATCCAAGCTGCCTCTTTCACACAAGAAGGAGCTCGGGAAGGGGCAAAGGCATGAATTGTATATATGCCCATCCCCATTAACTGATTGGTTACATTAACAACTGTTTTAACAACTGGTGTGCCTGTAAGTGGCAGATAATTGTTGGAACCATTAATGACATAGTTAACTACTAACACATCATTGCATGCCTATTTGTTTAACAAATATCATGTATAGGAATGGTGTCAGCTGTATGTGTACTATTTATTACAGGCTGTATTCACTGATAGAAGGCTTTTACAGTTCATCAGTGATGGGTGTGTATAATGCTGCAGCTGTTACAATTCTTGGTGTGATTCACCATGTTCATGACATTTCCATATATATGATATACTGTAAGCCAAGCCTCCTGAGCTATACAAGGAACTGAAGGGAAGGACTGAACCATGCCACCTTGCAGTGCAACACCCACAGTGGCTGCAAATAAATAAAAGTCCTTCTGGACCTGACTGAGTTACAGCTAGCAGATCCAGAAATGAGGGAGGTATACCCACTGTCCCTCCAGTAAGAGCACACAAAAAGAAAATTGCATGTTTGCTAATAACCCATTTGTTGGTTACAAGTTTTAAAACAATATATATATATATATATAAAATGTACTCTAACATTATAAATCAGCTCATCTCTCTGCCTTCCCAGTGTGGCCTACCACAATGTTACACAATCTATTTGCAAGTGACTTTATGCCAACAACCAGCATCAGCCAGGTGCAAGGGCCTTGGCACTCAACAAGTAATCAACTGAGTTGGGGTGGGGGAGAAACTGTGTACATTCCCATATTCCTTCACATATCCTTTTTACAATATTATTTCAACAGTCATTCCTGGACTCTGACAACCAATTTCATTTTAAATGTGATCAATGTTTAAAATGTATTTTCTGCGATGTGCTTAATATGACTATTGTGTCACTGTGACAATGTTTGTGTCTTATGCTATTATGTTTTCACATATTGTTACATAGATACATAGACAGTGTCGGCAGATGAGGGCCTATGGCCCACCTAGTGTGCCCATTTGAGCTTGTAAGTTCAGTTTGTTTTCCTACAAGTCTATTTCCCCTTACCCCTGACCGCTAGAATTCCTTTATGTCTATCCCATGCATTCTTAAATCCCATGATTGTTTCAGCCCCCACCACTTCCTCTGGCAGGGTGTTCCACTTGTCCACCACCCGTTCTGTGAAGAAATTCTTTCTCATGTTTCCTCTGAATCGTCCTCCCTCCAACTTCATCCCATGCCCTCTAGTTCTGAAACATCTTTTTCGCTTAAAAATAGTGTTTTCCTGCACCCTGTTCCTCCCTGTAAGATACTTGTATGTCTCTATCATATCCCTCTCTCCCTCCTCTCCTCCAGGAGTACATGTTCAGTTCCTTCAACCTGTCTTCATAGGACTTGTGATGCAACCCATGCACCATCTTTGTTGCCCTCCTCTGAACCTTCTCTACCCTGTCTATGTCCTTACGTGAGGTATGGTCTCAGAACTGTACACTGTACTCAGGTGGGGCCTCACTCAGTGTCTTGTATAGCGGAATTATGACCTCCCTTCCTGCTGGTGATGCCCCTGCCTATACATCCCAGCATCCTATTTGCTTTACCTGATGCCTTGTCACACTGTTTCCCTACCTTGAGGTCATCAGAGATGACAACCCCAAGATCCCTTTCCTGCTTGGTGCATGCTATATCCTCACCCCCAACTGATATATTGTGCCAGGGTTTTTGTACCCATATGCATTATCTTGCACTTCTTTGCATTGAATTTCAACTGCCAAACCCTTGACCATTCTTTAAGTTTCTGCAGGTCCCTTCTCATTCTGTCTACACCTCTGGTGTGTCTACTCTGTTACAGAGCTTTGTGTCATCAGCGAACAGTGAAATTCTGCCTTCTAGATCCTGTGCAATGTCACTGATGAAGATGTTGAATAGGACCGGTCCCAGCACTGATCCCTGTGGTACCCCACTGGTCACTCTTCCCTCTGTGGAGTGACAGCCATTTACCACCACCCTCTGTGTCCTGCCACCCAGCCAGTTACCTACCCACCACACTACTGTCCTGCCCACACCCATATTCCCCAGTTTGTGTAATAGTCTTCTATGTGGCACAGTGTCAAAGGCCTTGCTGAAGTCCAGATAGGCCATGTCCACTGCCCTCCCCTGATCCACCTCCCTAGTCACCCAGTCAAAAAATTCAATGAGGTTGGTCTGACATGCCTCCCCTGGTGAAACCATGCTGCCTTGGGTCCTGTAGTCCATTGACAACCAGATGTTCACCATCTCTCCTTCAGTAGTGCTTCCATGATCTTTCCCACTACCGAGGTGAGGCTGACTGGTCTGTAGTTCCCTGCTTCCTCTTTGTTCCCACTTTTGTATAAGGGACTACATCTGCAGTCCTCCAGTCTTGGTACCTCCCTGTTTCCAGTGATTGGCTGAACAGGATAGCCAGAGGTTCAGCCACCACCTCTCTTAGTTCTTTAGGACCCTGGGGTGCACCCCATCTGGCCCCATTGCTTTATCAGCTCTTATTACTTCCAGTTCCTTCAGGACCCTTTCTCGTGTAAAGGGACTTGTGTCCATTTCTGCACCATTCTCACCCCTTGTACTACCTTCAGACCCATTACCCCTCTTCCTTAGTAAAGACTAAGCAGAAATACCTGTTCAATATGTCAGCTTTACTGTTGTCATCCTCCACGCCGCTCCCATCCTCCCCTTCAGTCTCACTATCCCTCCTTTGTCCTTCTTTTTCACTTATGTACCTGTAAAGGTTTGTCCCCTTTAACCACTTGATTTTGCAATGTGTTCTTCTGTCTGAGCTTTGGCTTCCCTTACTGACTTCCCTGCCTCCCTTTGTTTCTCCTGGTACTTCTCCCTATCCCCTTCTGCCTGTGTCTTTTTGTATTGCCTGAATGCAATCTTTTTGGCTTTCACTTTCTTTGCTACCTCTTTGGAAAACCATAATGGTCTCCTCTTTCTTTTCCTCTTGCTAACCTGCTTAATGCATAATTCTGTTGTTCTTATAATCCCCATTTTAAATACTGCCCACTGTTCCTCAATCCCTGATTCCTGTCCCATTCCTTAATGCCTCTTTCAAGCATCTCCCCATTTCCCAAAGTCTACCCCTAAAATCCAGGATACGTGTTTTGTGTGGTTTGGTTCTGCTCTTTCTGTGATTTCAAACCACAATGACTGGTGGTCACTGTTACCCAGGTGCTCCCCCACTGTTACCCCCATCACACTGTCCCTGTTTGTGAGCACAAGGTCCAGTATTGCCTTCTGCCGAGTTGGTTCCATGACCAGTTGCTTGAGGAAGGCACCCTGAAGGGAGTCCAGGATAAATCTGCTCTAGTTGATGCTGCTGCTGGGATGCTCCAGTCCACATCTGGTATATTGAAGTCTCCAACCAGTACTACCTCACCCTTGTCTGCCATCCTTTGGATGGCTAGCATCAACTCTATCTGTTTCTTCCTCCTGGGCTGGTGGTCTATAGACCACACCTGTGCGGATGGCTGGCCCCATTTTCCTTTCCAGCTTAACCCACAGTATCTCTCCCCATTTGTTCCTCCTGGATCTGTGTGGCCCTTATGTCATTTTCACATACAGTGCCACTCCTCCTCCCTTTCTGCCTGCTCTGTCTCTTCGATATGTTGTAGCCAGGTATGGCCATCTCCCAGTCATGGTTATCATTACACCAGGTTTCAGTGATGGCCACAATGTCCAGGTCTGACTGTACCATGACAGCCTCCAGATCTTCCATCTTGTTGCTAAGGCTCCTGGCATTTGCACACATGGCTTTCCATGATTTGACCTCCCTAGACTGCTTCACTGTTCTACTCCAGCCCCTTCCTTGGTTGTCATTTATCCCTGGTTCTCCTTGCTGTCTGCCTTCTGCTGAATTTTGCCCTTTTCTGCTTATCCACCTTTTGGACACTAATCTCCATCTTTGCACACTGCTTTGCAGAGATAGCCACTCCTCTGGTTCACTGGTTCCATTACTAGCTGTGGGGGTGAGCAAGTAGGTATCATCCTTGCTGGCCTGCCACCCCTTTGCTAGTTTAAATGCTTGTCAATGTAGCATTTAAACTTATCATTGAGTGCTTGGATTCCCTCCAGGATGGATGCAGGCCGTCAGGCATGAACAAACCTCCATTCCTCCAGATGGGTCCCCAGTCACCAAATAACAAACCCTTCCTCACAGCACCAGTTCTTCAACCATGAGGTAAAGTTCCTGGTGCATGCACTCCCATGTTCTCCCTTGCCTCTCACAGGTGGTACTTGAGAAAGTGACAGAAGTAGCTACTTGCTTGAGACCCTCCCCAGTTTCCTAAACTCTTCCTGAACTTCCTTTGGCTCCCCATTTGCCAAGTCATTAGTACCTAGGTGGATAATGACATCCAGCTCACCCTCCTGTCTTGCCTTCCCAGTGATCCCCAGTATCTTCCTTCCATCCCTCCATGCCGTGGCACCTGGTAGGCACCTCACCTCCCTGTCCTCCCCTCCTGTGTTCCTAGCTGGATCCCTCTTATGATGAGTCCCCACCAGGATTAACTTCCTCCTCCTCTGGGGTCCACTGCTTTCCCCACTGAGGTCACCTCCTTGCTAACCTCCACATCCTTTCCTTCCACTTCCCTGGGTACCTCTTTTGGTTGTCCTCATTTGCCAGTGTGGCATATGAGTTCTTGAAGGAATAGGATCTGGATGTGCCTCTGCCTGACTGCTCTAACCCTCCCTGAGCCCACTGTCATCCAAGTGCTCCTCGTTCTTGGCATCCTTTGAGGCAGCTGCATTGGACTGGGTGGTTCCTGGACAGGGGTGATGGTACTCCTGACCCAGTTTACTTCCGCTCTGAGTCTGGCTACCTCATCCCGCAGTCCCGAGAGATGCATGCAGATAGGGCAGCACCTCAGTGTGTCATGGAGCTTGTGTGTCATGGAGCTTGTTGCAGCTTATCAAGTAGAAGCTCAGTAAAATTGCTCCACATCCATGGATGTATTGGAGTATTAGGCCCATTTGGGTGACATCTGTCAGACCCACATGGGGGGGTACCAAGTACCCACCACATACACAACAAATTAGTTGTTTTCACAAGCTGAAATATCCCAACAACACCCCCATGAATGGTTATTTCCTTCTTATAGGTTATGTGCCACTATTATCACTCCCAAACAAAAAGGATCAGCATTGCTGTCCCATCCAGATTAATTACAACATGATAACCATGCACATCTAACACCATAGTGGTGGCCCCTAACCAATCTCACAGAATAAAAGGCAGACTACTAGCAATTGATAACAAATCCCTAAGGCCCACCTACTGTAGCAACTGGCAAACTCCAAGGTAGGCCCTATACCAGAAGGTCACCCACTGGCATCTTGTCTATATGCCAGGCCCAAGCATGACACACAGGTTTCTACACCTGTACTGTACTCAGGGTCAGACTGGGGTACAGGGTGTCCACCTGGAAAGAGGGTACAAGGGCCCACCTGGAAAATCAATACAGGAGGACCCAGGGTGACACACTCATATCAGTATTCCACTTCAATTTGATACATTTGCTCTGTGATTTCATCTTACTGTTATCTACAGTGTCCCAGATACCCCATTTAATTAGAAAAAAGATGATAAATACAAAAGTTTTCAGAGTTCAGAAGGTGACCAGGTACCCAACTGAGGGGGCCCACCTGGAAATTTCCAGATATCCAGGTGGGCCAGTCCAACCCTAACTGTACTCATACATCCATAGTATTGTACACCTCATTCTGTTGTTAGCACTGCCATGTTTCCAACCATTGTTACCCCAACAGAGAAAAAGCCTGCCCAATGTTGCAAGCATAAACCCAGACCAACTTGTGATCTTGTTGCCTTATCACTTCCAGGTACCCTTGTAAATAATGTGTAAATACACACATAATATGGATGAGTGTAAATTCTGCTTCAATACAAACACTCCTAGGTTTCATAGTGTCATGTTACCAGACCCCTTTGCAATTGAACTGATACATTCTCAAGACCCAGTATATGAGCACCACACTACTGAATACCTAGGAGTATTTCACCCTGGATAACAGACTTATTAGAAGGGACCTTTTCAAATCCCACTGGTGCAGCAGGTGCTGTTGTATATCCCAGTGTAACATGGTGTAAATGGCATACTGCCATAAGATAAAGGTTCAAGGGTCATATAACAAGTATAATATTGCACTTTCATTTCATGAGGTAGACCTAAAATAGGAAAGCAGGGAAACTATTATTTTTCCCCCTACTGTCACAACCTCTTCTGAGACTTTAGACCGGGGTGTATTAACAGATGAATAAATGGTACATTCTTATTATTGGACCTCAGCCTGCACCTCTGAGTGCATGGCCAACGCCATCACATGTCTATGTCACACCAAACCATAAGCAAAGTCATTACTAATAACCATAGCATTTTCCTTTTCCCTTTCAAAACAACTATACTGTATGTGTGTTTTAAAACTAAGTTTTTAAGCTGGCCCAGTGGTGCTGAGGGCTGAGGTGCTGGATGAATTACCTCACTCCACGCCTGTGACCTGGGATCGGGAAAGACCTCGAGTCACTGGAGAGCTGGCTTGGGAGTGGAGGGTCAGAGCAGTATTGAGCTGCTATGCAGCTCTCCCTTCCTAGGGTAGCAGCCCGCTCCTCTGTAGTCCCACTCCCACTGGGTAGAGGTATGGTGGGAGCACAGGTGAGAGGGAATGGTGATGTAAGTCTGGGGTGAAGTGGAAGGGGCTGTCGGATCCTGGCATGCATGCGTGCTTCCACACACATGCACGCATGTGTACGCCACAGTCCTGGGGCGTTGGAAAAGACAAAAAAAATAAAAGAAAATATGGAGGAAAAAAAAGTTTTACAAGTTTTTAGGTTTCCGCAGAGTGGTACTGATAAGCTCTTCAAGCAACACATGCAACTTTTCTTCATGGCTGGTTTTCCAAACTTGGCTGGCACCTCATACAAACTGATCATTCTTTTATGGAAAGGTTCTTGGTTTCTTTTTCATGAAATATGTGCTTTATGAACTGTGAATATTTATGCAGAATGTGCTCTTTTTACGAAAAGCTATGCCTGTGTGGGTGTGGCTGTTCTATTGAAACATTCAGTGCACAGTCTCATGCAACCCTTGCCAAGGCCTTTGAAAATCCAGCCTACCAGCAGCCAGCTACATGAACATTACCTTTCTTACCATGCTGGTACATGTCTACACAGCCCCATGTGCCATGTATGCCCTATGGGTTACAAACTTTCGACGAATGACATTTCAAATGTGACTGCACTGTTTTTTGGTTACCAACTTGAACCTTATGGACTGGTTCCTCTTTAAGGACATTGTTATTAGATTCTTCAATCAAAAATGTACGCCGCCATCTTGTACGTTGTTGTTATCTGCCTTTTCCACTCTCAAAATGGACTGTTCTTTATGAATGAACAATGATTTTAATATTGCTTTTACAAACAATGTTCTGTGATAATAGACATCAACAATTTTTCATATACACATATCCACTGTGGTGTTGACATACCTAGTTTCTGTTTTGTGTTTTATGATCTGACCATCTGTGATTACCCGTGTCAGCTCCTGTATAGGTCTACTTTCACAGTCACCCTGACTATCTGTATGCTATAGACATGTAATTCATTTATTTTATTTATTTATTTAGTGATTCAGAAAAGACCTTTGCACGCAAGCTCTTTTACAAATGTTCTACGTCATAGATTGCAAAACAGAGTACAATAGGAGAAAGCAAAGGTACATCACAATGAACAATACAGCTTGGATTCAGAACTTACAGAATAATTCAAAACATAGGTACAAGTTAAAATAACAAGAAAAACACTTTATGAGGGTGGGGGGGAATAAGCAGCCACAAAGTGCCTTTGTGCCTTCTCAGTAGTTCAGAGGGATGGGGGATAGCTTGCAGTGGGGTGAAGAAAGGAGGTACAAGAGAGAGGTAGGTACTGCAGTGGAGGTGAAGGGTGGTGGAAGAAGGGCGATACAGTATAGAGAGAAATGGGGGATTGAAGGGAGGCTGAGCAGAGAAGACGTGCTAGAGTAAATGGTGGGGTGCGAGGGGGCATGGTCAGGCAGCTTGCATTAGTAGTGACTGTTAGGGAAACTCATGGGACTGGGAGTTGGGGGGAAGGTGGGGTGGTGGGTGCAGAAGGAGTATGATGTGAACTGATTGCTGAGGCAAGTCATGAGAAGGGACAGAGGGAGGGAGGGAGTACCTGAGGCCTGCCTAGTGCTTGCTGGGGAGCAGAGAGAGAGCGGGTATGGCTGGACTTAGGGGCAGATGCACTTATTTACATTACAAGTTTTTATGTGCTTTGAAAAGCAGATATTCAGATCAATGTTTTAAAGCTTGATAGTAGTTTATATCTTGTTTTAACTCATCCACTACTAGCCATTTGCTGTCTGAGGTGTATTTTTAATAAGCATTTTGCACAACTGCAGTTCTTTTACTAGGCTTGTGCCTCAGGTTTGTTGCTGCATTAAGACATACCATTTCTAGACCTAACCATCTTCTTTTTGTTGTGTTGCATTTTGAGCACGGGAACAAGGAGGGGACTGTTATGCCTCTATTATATACCACCAGCTGACCCACATGTAACTGTAACCTTATACACCTACAAGTATTACTGTCTTACCACAGTCTCATAATGTTTTATCTATGTGATATGTTTCTGCCATATATACTGTTTCTAGTTTCAATATATATTCTGCTACAATCATAATCACTCGTATTCTGTATTTTACACCATTATAACATGTGGTATGCTTTTCTGATGACATTGCCAGTATTGCCAGACTCACTGTCTGCACTGGGACTGATAATAGGTTTTCTATTTGTTGCTGACTATGAATTTTCTTTGTTCTGAGATTCTTTTTGCAACTTCATTTCCTATGTAATTGCCCAAGGGAGCCGCCTTATTTACATGCCTTATGCAATGCTGTATGTTTATCATATCTGTAACTGCACTGTTATCTATCTTATATAATTGTATGCACACCAGCTCTTCAGAGAGAAAGAGACCACACTTGAGGAATGGTGGGAAATCGTCTCCCTTGTGATTTCTTTGTCACGTGTCTGACATGAGTATTTGAAATAAAATTGGTCTTTATTACATACTGCTTGTGGTATATTCTTTGGATAGCCAATACAAAATACAAGAATCTGATAGTAACCTTGACTTACCACAACAACTGCTGTTAGAAGGGATTACATCCAGTCCACCAGAGAAATAACAGAAGAAAAAGAAAACAGGTACTCTCACCAAATGCAGCCCTTCATATGGCATCTGTTGGAGAAGCAGATCCAAAATCCTGTTCTCAGTTTCCACTGCATCACCACATTTCAGTAGGTTAAACAGGGGGCAAAACAACTTCATTAGCTGAAACCCATGACTACCTAATCCAACTAGTAGCAGTCTCAGGAAGTAATTTGCCTCTTCATTCTGCTGATCTCAGTAGTAGAATCCAGTGAGACACATAGATTCCCACCAACTGATTTGCCACCAGAACCTCTGAAATTCCCAGGGGGTAGTCTCTGTGAGCATGTCAGCCTAAGCATCACAGGTGCTGCCCAGCTCAAACCAAGACCCACTCCACCAACCTATCCAGTCTCCCCTGATGGCCCCAGAGATTCACTGACCCAGCCCCAGTCTGTCCTCAACTCCTGGTTGATCCAGACTTCCTGCCAGCTCCTGGGGACTGTAACCCCATACCACAAAGCAATGGTAAGTTTATTAAATTATAATGCAGCAATGGTAAAAAAAAATAGAGAGTAGAACAGCTGAAAGGCACACAGACTATCACAAAGATCCTGGATTCACTTTTAAAAATGAAAAAGTCAGCTCCTAATAGTAACTTACTTTTGAGCCCTCACTGACACTCAGTCCTTACCCCTCAAACACTAAGATGCCAACCACCACTCATTAAACAAGCATTTGTCAATGCTGAATGTTGTCTTGCTGGTGTTGGCATTGGTAGTGCAGGAGTTAGAGAAATGCATAATAGGAATGGCAGTGAATTATGGAACCGATGTCAACCCCACCCCACCCTTCAGAGAGTGACAGGCATTGAGGTGTGCCATTGGGTCGTCAGCCATAACACTCATGCCATTTCACCTGATCCTACTCTGCAGACTCTGATAAGTGTTGTGTTGTGCTTTGGGGTCATCGGGGCCTTACACTCACCCCATTCCATAAGGAGGTACATTGAGATGGGTGCAGTATAGGAGAATGGGGTGAACGTTGGGGCCGAAGAGTCCAAGGCACACCTTGATGCCTGTCAGTGGCTGCAGGGTGGGGGTGGGGGTGCAGTGGCATGATCTTTACAGCTGACAATCCAAAGGCACTCCCCTGGCACCTGTTAGTCTGTACAGGGAGGGACGTTATGGTTAGAAACCCTAACACCCTAAGCGTTTGTTGACATTTACACTCTAATTTTTCAGCATGGCCTTTTTGTGACTCTACCTCATGAAAGCATTTGGGACCTCTGTTCATGAACAGTGGTTCTGTGATTTTGTTAGTCTGTCCAGAATGTTGATTTCCCACAGTGACCGTGCCATTCTGCACCATGTGTGAAAACACAGTTTAAGCAGGATGTGAAAATTAACAGCTGCACCATTCATAAGGAGGTGTGAAGAGATGGCAATTTTGAAAATCTGGAGTGTAAATATTAAAAATTCTTGAAGTTACGAGCATGCGTGAAAACTGCACAATGCACGCTTGTAACACAGTCATTTTTTGGAATTCTTTCACCAAACTTTTAACATAGGCATTTTGAGACCTCTGCTCATGAACAGTGGCACTATGATTTTCTTAATCTGTCCCGAACATTGATTTCCCACTGCGACTGCACCATTGTGCGGCAGATGTGCAAAATTACATTTAGAGCAGGATGAGAAAAATGGCAGCTGTACTGTTCATAAGGAGGTGTGCAAAAATGGCAATGTTGAAAATCTGAAGTAAAAATATTAAAAATTCTCGAAGTTACAACTGTGCATGGAAACTGCGCAATGCACTCTCATAACATAGTCATTTTGTGGAATTTTGTCACAAATTTTCAATATAGGCATTTTGGGACCTCTGCTCATGAACAGTGTTACTGTGATTTTCTTACTCTGTCCTGAACATTGTTTTCCGACAGCAACTGCACCATTGTGCACTGGATGAATGAAAACACATTTTGGGAAGGATGTGGAAAATAACAATCTGGAGTAAAAATATAAAAAATTCTCGAAGTTACGAGCGTGTGTGGAAACTTCACAATGCACACTCGTAACACAGTCATTTTTGGTAAGTTTTTCACCAAATTTGCAACATAGGCTTTTTGGGAGCCCACCTCGTGAACAATGACATTGCCGTTTTGTTAATTGGTCCCAAAAGTTGATTCCATGCAGTGACCGAGAAATCATCTTTTGGGACTGAATAACGAGATGACAGTGACTGAATTCTTGAGGTGGGGTCCCAAGAACACCATGATGAAAATGTGGTGCCAAAATTTGCAAAAAAATGGCCAAGATATGCACCAAAGTTGAAAAACAAATCATTTATGCCATTATACAGCTTACCGGCGTCTCTTCAGTTCGTGGTTGGCTTTGAAGAGTGCAGACGTGTTCCTGGTCCACCGAAGATCATCGCACCAGGCTCTGGAGGTAAGTATGGAGTGAGGGGGTATGTAGGGAGGTGGAGTACACAGAGGGTGGGTGCAGGTTGGGGATGGGCACTGGACACATCAAGGGACTGTTTTCTCATTTTTCAAGTAAAAACAAACAAATACAAAAACCATAAAGACAACGTGGGTCAGTTTTCTTATTTTGCAGGTGTGTTTTGGCACACTGGGGTGGTCTCCCAGTGTGCCACTTGTATTATGGGGGAGGGGGACCAAAGCTGATGGGGACTGGGCCCCCATTGGCACAGAAACATGTCTGGGGGGTGCATGATGCCGAGGGGGGTTGGGCACCCCCTCGGCACACAAATTAAATGATATGGGGGCCATTATGCCAATGGGGATTGGCAAATTGAACTGGGAAGGGGGCATGCTGACAGGGGGATTGGACAACCCAGATGTCAGCTTGATTGGGACTGTGAGGTGGACAGCAACAGCTGCCACCATCTTTTATTGAAATGTTACACCAGGCAAGGCATGCCCTGCAATGAGGGGGAGCGCCCTCCTTGCAGTAACATAGAATTTGATGGCAGATAAGGACCACTTGGCCCACCCAGTCTGCCCATTTTCCTACCTAATGGATAAGCTGCAGATCCTAGTTAACCAGCAGCCTACTTCTTTTAACCCCCACCCCCTAGAATTGCCTTATGACTGTCCCATGCATGCTTGAATTCAACCACTGTTTTTGACTCCACAACCTCCTCCGGAAGGCCGTTCCATGCTTCCACAATCCTCTCTGTGAAGAAATACTTCCTTACATTACCTCTGAGCCACCCCCCCATCTTCAAATTGTGCCACCTTGTTCTTGCACACCTCTTTTTTTAAAAGATGCTATCCTCATGGACTTTGTTGATTCCCTTGAGGTACTTGAAAGTTTCTATCATGTCCCCCATCTCCCTCCTTTCCTCGAGGCTATACATATTAAGCTCCTTTCATCTCTCTTCATATGTCTTCCAGTGCAGACCCTGCACCATTTAGCCTGCCCTCCTCTGGACAGCTTCCATTCTGTCTATGTCCTTGCGGAGATTGGGTCTCCAGAACTGCACGCAGTCTTCAGATGGGGTCTCACCAGCTGTCTGTACAGAGGGATAACAACTTCCTGTTTTCTACTGGTGATGCTTCTCCCTATGCATCCCAGTATCCCCCAGCCCTCTTTACTGCCCTCTCACATTGCTTGCCCACCTTTAAGTCATCTGATATGACTACCCCAGGTCCCTTTCCATATTTGTTGTTGTTAGTATCTCACTCCCCATTGTGTACTCTTCCCTGGGTTTTGTTTCCCAGGTGCATTACCTGCACTTCTTAGCATTGAATCTAAGCTGCCATACATTTGACCATTCCTCTAACTTTGCAAGTCTCTTCTCATCCTTTCCACCCACCTTGTGCATCAACTCTGTTGCAGATCTTTGTGTCATCTGCAAAGAGACATACTTTCCTTCAGTCCCTCTGCAATGTTGCTTATAAAGACATTGAAGAGGACCGTCCTAATACTGAACCTCGCGGTACCACTCAGTAACCCCTTCTTCTTCAGAGTGGACTGCATTTACTATTACCTTCTGAGTCCTATTTTCCAGCCAATTCTTTACCTAGGTTATCCTCTTGGGACCCACTCCCAGGCTGGCTAACTTGTATATTAATCTTTTGTGTGGGACTGTGTCAAATGCCTTGCTAAAGTCTAGGTAGGCCATGTTCACAGCCCCTCCCTGATCTACTACTTTGGTCACCCAGTCAAAGAAATCTATTAGATTCATCTGGCATGACCCTCCTGCCATGAATCCATGCTCCCTTGGGTCTTGTGCCCCTCTGGCTTCTAGGTACTCGACAATTCTTTCCTTCAGAAGTGATTCCATCATTTTCCCTATCACTGAGGTTAAACTAACAGGTCTGTAGTTTCCTGCTTCTGCCCTGCTCCCACTTTTGTGAAGGTGAATCACATCTGCCCTCCTCCAGTCCTCAGGTACCACCCCATCCTCCCATGATTTGTTAAAGAGGGTAGTCAGTGGTGTCACTAGTTCTACCCTTAGTTCTTTTAGAATTCTGGGATGAATCCCATCAGGCCCCATTGCTTTGTCCACCTTCAGTTTTAAGACTTCTTTCAGAACCCTTTCTTCTGTAAATGGGCTGTTATCAACTTCTGTATCCAGATCTTTGTATTGTTTGTTTTAGGTACCTCCCCCCTCTTCATTTGTAAATACTGAGCAAAAATATTTGTTTAGTATCTCTGCCTTTTCACAGTCACCCTCTGCCCACCCCCCTCCCCTTTATAAAGCCTCACTATCCCTCCCTTGATCTTCCTTCGCTCCCTGATGTACCTAAAAAAGGTTTTATCCCCCTTCTTAACTGAGTTGGCTATCTTTTCCTCGGTTCGGGCCTTTGCTGTTCTGACTGCCTTCCCAGCTTCCTTTTGCTTTTACTGATACAATTCTCTGTCCTGCTCCTTCTGTGATTCCTTGTACTTCCTGGATGCTTTCTTTTTCTCTTGAACCTTCACTGCCACCTCCTTTGAGAACCATAGTGGTTTCTTATATTGTTTTGCTTCAAGTTGGTGGCATGCTTTTGCACTGCTGTCATAGACAGCGTGCAATCTAATTCATGCCACGGAGCCCAGCCCAAAAAAAGCAATGGCGCTACTGGCCACAACACGACTGAGCCTCCAAAACCTGCTATTCCAAGCTACCCCAATATGTTGCTTGCACATGCGCAAGACAGCATAATAAAAACAACTTAAAATTTAAAATGGCTCTAAACTTAAAGCCAAAATAAGAGTCTTTTCAACTTTGCAGGACTCTCCTCTAAACTATTCATCTTCTGCATGTAATAGGGAGAAGTTGGAGGATTTTGGAGCTCAAAGACAGAGCTAGCCCAGCCTGGCAGCCATCTTTTTTCATATTATGTGCCTCATTTATGTATGCCAAGAGGTTTAGGGGTTCACTGCATACCAATGTGGTAATTGTTTCTTTAGATTTTGCAAATATGGGTACGTTAGATTTCTTCTGTTTGAGGAGAAAGAAGTGTTACGCCTCTGGGCTTGTTTCACGGATCCACATTTTGCAAGTCACATTGGATGTTTGTAACTCAGATGTGTCTCCTAGTATAGACAGGTTGGAATATCAGGGATGAGTTGTACCCACTACCATTTGACATGCTTTCCTGATCCTTGCTCAGTAGTTCTTAATGAGAAGACAAGACCATATTAGAGGCAATGAATATACCCTTGTCCCTTCCACATCACCATCATCCAGCATTTTTCAGTTAAGTTTGTTAAGAGAATAACAAGATCTGACTTATATCAATCAGTCAATCAAAATTTTGATTTATATAGTGCCCCTCCTGGGGGCTCGTCACGCTTTACAGAAACAGTACAACATATTGCACACAAACATAAAACTATTCATAAAAACAATTTCCACAAACACATTTCCAGAGCATATCATCAATCCCCAACCCCCAACAAATCATCAATTAAAATCAATAATCATACTTCTTAGCAGTAGCATCTAAAATAATATAAGGCTATATGCCGTTCAAATATGTGTGCCTTGAGCCCCGTCTTAAAGGTTTCCATTCAGGGCACCTTTCTAAGATAGAGTGGTAACGAATTCCACAGGATAGGCGTGGTTACCAAGAAAGCCCGATCACCCAACAACCGCAACATTGTCCTGGGAACCGTCAGGAGGCCACCCTCGGAGGAATGAAGGGCACGAGATGGACAGTAGAGAACCAGGAGATTTTGCAGGTAGCTGGGTCCCCAACCATGTAGGACTTTATAGGTCAGCAACCCAGCCTTGAAGGCAATCCTCTATCTCACCTGCAGCCAGTGCAGCCCACGGAGAACCGGCATGATATGTTCAGATCTGGGAACACCCATTAAGAGCCTGGCCACTATGTTCTGCACTAACTGCAGATGGCAGAAGTTGCCTCCAGAAAGCCCCAGGTGTAGGGCCTTGCAGTAGTCAAGTCTTGACATGACAAAGGTATCTATTAGAGTGGTCCGGTCATTTGGAGGTATCAGGGCCTGGATCTGGGCAATGTTTCTCAGATAATAAAAAACACTTTGGATGATGGTCGACACCCGAGCATCAAGTGTCAAGCTGTCATCAAAAACAATGCCCAGATCCCTGACCCGAGCAGAGGGAATTACTGCAGGCATTCAGAGTGCTGCCATTAGGGTGCCGACCCATTAGGGCATCAAAATCAGGATTCACCACCCCTTTCCTGAGATCTTCCTGCCCCAGAGTTGGTATCTATAGGTGGGGGGGCACAGTGGTTGGCAACATTCCTGATTGGTGCCCTAATGGCTTGGCATCGTAAGGCTGGCACATTCTGAGATTAGAACTGGAAGGGATCAAGGATAAGCCACCCAGTTTTAAACTAAGATCACTACCCCACATGCCTTTCCCTCTTTGATAGCCTGCCTCCACTACCAATACTACCATCTTGTCTGGATTGAGTCGTAACCAGTTTCAAGTCTTCCAGTCCTGAATCTTGGCCAAGCAGGTGTTAAACAAAGAAATCACCATCTGATTTCCAGGTGCACAGGACAGGTATAGCAGATCTGGTTTCCTGCATGGTTTAGTTTAATGTTTACACAGGCCTGTGCTCTCCTAGGGCAATCAGATCATTCAAGAAGTTGCCCACCCCATTGTTAGAACCTTAGTCATTTGACACCAATTAACCAAATACCAACAGCTCTGTAAATAAGCCCATATTACATGACTACCACTTTTTTTTATTCCTAATCATCTAACTCTATACCTTTCCCATACACATCATGTTCTTCACCTTGTATTGGCTCTGTGTCTTAGTCACTGAGCTATTTGGCTTGTTAACATAGCAATGGAGCAAATGAAGGCAGAAAAAGACTCAAGGGCCATCCAGTCTGACCAGCTTTCCTACCTATTCCACCATGACCTATTATTGTTGAGGGTTTTTACCTTGAGATCTACCCCACCCTTTCACCAACTGAACCACTCCACTTTCTACTCCCTCCCTCCCTCCCTTCTTATTCCTTTGTTTGGAGCTACAAGCTCCCTGTATCTATCCCAACCAGTTTTGACTCATTTATAGTTCTAACCCCTCACCACTTCTTCATCAATCTGTTCTATTGTTCCACCACCTTTCATTAAAGAAGAACTTCCTTACATCCCGTAAATCTCCCTCTGACTAGTCTGCACTCATGCTCCCTCATCACTGTTACCATTCCTGGTGAAGAGGTCCTCACAGACCACTCTGTTTGTCCTCCTCGGGAACTTGTAAGTCTTAATCATATCTCTCTCCTGACTTCCAGGGAGCACATGTTTAGGTCTGCCAGTCACTCCTCATATGATATGCTGGAACCGAATGATCTTGCTAACCCTGTGTTACACAGTCTCCAGTCTATCCCTGTCCTTCTTCAAGTGAAGGCTCCAGAACTGGGCACAGTATTCCAAATTGGGCCTCAACAGGAACCTGCACAGAGGCAGTATCACCTCCCTCCTCCTGCTGTCAAATGCTCTCCCTATGCATCACAACATTCTGGTTGCCTTGCTGTGTACTTTGTTGCCCTGTCTTATAAACAGAGGGTGTTGATGATTACCACCAGATCCTTTTCCTCTATTGCTGTGCCTTCCCCCCCATTTAGTACTCTGTAGGTTCTTACCAATGTGTATCACTTCACACTTGTTGGCATTGAACCTCAACTGCCAGACTTTGGACCACCTTTCTAAGACCTCCAAATCCATCTTTACCTGTACCCTCCACTGTCCACCTTACCACAGTGTTTCGTGTCATCTGCAAAGAGACACACCGTGCCCTGGACTCCTTCCCCTATGTCACTGATAAACATACTGAACAGGACTAGACATAGGACGAACCCCTGTGGCACTCCACTTGTCACCTCCACATCTGTTGATTTAGTTCTGTACACTAACACCCTCTGCTTCACAAACCCACATTGCTTACTGATCTGCAACATGTTAGCCTCTAGGTGTTCCATTATTTTTTCCTTGACCAGGTCTCCATCAGCTTACCAACTATGGATATAAGACCACTGGCCTGCAGTTAGCCAAGTGCCAGTCCCCACTCTTATGTAGCAGAACAGCATCCACAGACTCCAGTCCCTTGGCACGTTCCCTGTTTCCAGACAACACCTAAACAAGTCCACCAAGGGTGCTGCCAATTTTAGTCCCATTTTTTCAGTATCCTTGGGTGTAAACCATCAGGTCCCAGTGCCTCATCTACCTGAAGAGCTGCAAGCTCTTTCCTAGCCCTGTCATCCTTGATCATTATCTGTTCCTTTTCTCTTGTCCCTCTAGTGGAAGCATTTCTGGTAGCAGTCCCACATTCTGCACCATAAACACTGAGCAAAAGAAGTTGTTTAGTGCATCAGCCTTTTGCACATCATCCTCCTCTACTCCTACCCTTCAGATAACCTAACAATCCTCCCTTTTGTTGCCCCCTCTAAAGTATATTTTCCATTGCATGGTTTCTTACCCACTGCAAAGGAGCGAGGAGGGTCGGGACATGCAATAAGAAGGGTACAGGTAGGAGTAAGAGAAAAGGAAAAAAAGTAGAGGGAAGTGGCATGTTAAGGTCTAGAAATAGTGAGGATATAGGAGAAAGCCCTATCTATGATAGGAGAAATTAAGGGTTTAAAGTGAATGAAACAAAAACAGGCAGGGTAGAGGTGGGTTAAGGCCAAGCAATAGTCGGGCAAGTTGTAAAAATGGGCTAAAGGAGGCAAAATAAAAAATCAGGCAGGAGAGGACATAGTATACTGGGTGTGGTGCAGTGCAGTGGCTGTGGGGTGGCAGTCTTCTGGGAGACTTTCTGAACACTGCATTGCTGCCTCATCTACATGCACCTCTTTGGGCTGATGGGGGAGGTTCCCAGACTCAATGCTGAGTTGGCTTGGAATAGGAGGACCTACTCCCCCACTCAGTGGCCACCTAGTCTGCCACTGCTACCTCAGACATTGCCCAGAAGGAGGAGCAGCTGGACAACAGTGGGCTTGGAGAGGGTTAGGGTGGTGGAGTGTAGGCACATCCCCCATCTGGTACCACTACAAAACACCTACTGTATGCTGCACTGGCCAAGCGGGAATGTCCCACAGAGGCACCCAAAGTAGTGACCAGGGATGATGTGGGGGTCCTTCATTGCTGAGACCCCAAGGAGGATGGCAGAGGACCCCAGAGGAGGAGGAAGCAAATCCTGGTGGGGAATTCAATAGTGAGGGAGATACAATTGGGGGAAGGTAAGGATGAGGAGAGAGAGAGAGAGAGAGAGAGGTTAGGTGCCTTCCCAGTGCCACGGCTCGAGGGATGGAAAGAGGATCCAAGGAATTGCTGGGGCAGCAAGAAGGGAAGGAGAGCTGGATGTCATTGTCCATCTGGGGGCAAATGATCTGGCTATGGATGAGCCAGCAATAGTTCAGGAGGAGTTTAGGAAATTGGGGAGGGGTCTCAGGCAAGTGGCATGATCTGTGATCTTCTCGGATGTGCTACCTGTCTATGCCAGGGAGGAGGAAAGGATTCTCCAAACCAGGTTCTTCAATGCATGGTTGAAGGGATGGTGTAGAGAGAAGGATTTTGGCTTTAATCTTGGACTAGGGCCCAACCTGGAGGGATAAGGGCCTGTGCAGGGGCAACAGCCCGCATCCATCCAGGGGAGCAACTGTGGTCCTTACTGAATGGTTTAAATCAGTCATGGGCAACTTGTGGCCCAAGAGCTGCATCCGGCCCTTGGCGGGTTATGCTGCGGCCCTTGAGAACATTTCTGCCACCACAACAGGACTGCACTACACTGCACAAAAGAGAAATTATCTGAGTTTTAACTTTATTTAATACTATTTATACTGTTTTTAACTTTTAATGATGTTACCAGTCCATTAAATATAGTTTTTTATGTGTTCAGAGCTGTCACTTTTAATAAATTTTCTGGTGAACTGGGTCTGGTCTGGGTCATGCAAGGTCATGCGGCCCTCAGGGGGGTTTGAGGACCGCATATGTGACCCTCAGGTTATTTCAGGTTGTCCACCACTGGTTTAAATGCTACATTGGTGAACATTTACACTAGCTGAGGGGGGAGATGGAATAAGACAGGTAGACGTAAACTGTTACCCCTCCACAGGCTCACGTCAGCAATGGGAATCATGAAGGAGTGAAATACCAAAAGGAACCAAATAACAAAGGAATTCAAGGGGTCAAAGGAAAGAGAGATAGTAAAAAGAACAGTGGGGAAAATAAGGAAGGGCAAATGGAAAATGGGGGGGTGGCAGGACAGTCTGGAGAGTTATATGGGCAAATGTTTGAAGTCTGGGCAGTAAGATTGCAGACCTAGAGGCCACCATGGCAGATGCGGACTTGGACATAGTGGCAACTAAAGAGTCCTGGTGCAAAGAAAACCAGGACTGGGATGTAGCTACACTAGGGTATAATCTGTTCAGAAAAGACAGGGTAGGTAAAACAAATTCTGATCAGATCCACCACGGTTGCATAATGAAGTTAGTGAAGTTGTGTGGAATTGTTAAGAAGGTATGGAGAAACAACACAATGATTTGTAAGTAGTAAGATTTGTTTTAGTTTCTGTTCTAAGGAAGGCATACACGTTATTAGAAAAATACATGGAGGTGTACATTTTAATGGAAGGAATAGGAAGCACTGTAGGTTTACAAAAGAACCTCAGAGCAAATGCCACTGGTGTATGTGTTATCCCGGATGATATTGGCCGGGCAGCCAAATTTTAAAGAAAATACAATTGCACGTACCCCAATAGTGCAAAGCGTCATGGGAAACATATGCAAATCCCCATGATGGTACAGAAGGTGGCAGTACATGAAAAAGTAATGGCTGGCATATGTTCAGCCTTGGGATTATTTACACAGGTTTTTTTTTTTTTAGAGAAATGTTTTTTGTCCATGAGGTGATGTAAGTTATATTTAAGCAACGTGTTGATGTCAGGAAGTCAGGTGTAATGATGATGATGGACTGTTAGCAGAGGAAATGTGATAGTAACTTTCAGAGGGGTCGCTTTTTGATAAGAGCAAGGTAGTTATGCTTGTGATAATGGGAATATTAGGAAAGTATGTGATCTATGCAGATGTGGAGTACAAATATGCACAGTTTTATATTTATGTGCTCAGAATGCAGGCAAATGTGATATGCAGGTTTGTTTTAGAAATAGGTAAAAATAGCAATACATGCAATTGCTGGAAAGATAGAGAATTACATCGACATGCAGGCCCTGTCCACACTACACTCGAAAAAGCTGTAATGGAGTCAAACTGTTACAGACTGTAAACATTACAGTGTGTCCACATTGCCAGTGAACAGTGAGGCTAATGGTTTGAAAACAATACAGTCTGTCCACACTGAGTGCGATAGTGTGTATGGTCTCAACCCTGTAGTAGCAGTGCACATCCCATGATGCACTCGGTGATGACAGCTGCATTCTGAGATGCCCTCCTACATGTCCTATGGAGTACTGTGTATATGGCACAGTCATATTATGTAAATAACCATATTTCACTGTTATGAGACACACTTATGCTGTGGAGGTGACAGACAGAGGTTCAAGGGAGGGGGAGATCTGTATGTTGGAATCGGGGGCTACGTCACTGAGAGGGAGGGAAGGTGGAAGACATGGCATCAGTTCTGCCAGTATTAGATCACCTGGGCACAACACACGTTCATGTACTGCTGCTGTATGGCTGAAGGCAGACCCTCTACTACTGACTTCAGTGTTCCCCACTGCTCCACTGTACACAGTGCCACACGTCTATTGTCCACTGCAGCAGTGCTCCATGATGCACTCAGGAGCTCCACTAATGTATGTGTTCACTACTGGCACTGCTCTACAGGGAGTACTGCTGCCACATCACACATGGGCAGGCAGGGTACACACAACACTCAGCACAGTGAGAAGAGTAATCAAGGACAGTACACAGATACCATCAGGAGGTGGCCCTCAGGGAGGCAAGTGCAGATAGAGAGGTAGGTTAGGTGGGGACATGGGGGTACACTCGGAGGGGTGCGTATACAGCTGCCAGATTACTGTAGTAGGGAGGCATCCCAGTATTGCAGCCTACACCTGTGCTCTACACTGCCATCTGCATATGTCCTGGTAGCCTCCAATCTCCCTGCATGCAGTGAAACAGTGCTGCAACATGTGTAGGTACAGCGGGAGACTGGAGGCTACATGGTGGAGCATTTAGACACAATTGCAATTAAAAACTGATAAAGGTGTAAAACTGTAAATAAGAGTAAAATAACCATGCTGGTATTCACACTACCAAGTGGTTCTTGGAAGGATACAGATTGGGGATGGCTCAATTAAAGGAGTAGTCCACCCAGAATTTAAAAAAACATATGTCATGCAGAGTATTTTGATTTTTATGTAAAGTCATAGTCTGTCCTTCCCTCTGTCTGCTATCAGGAGTTTTTCCTAAATTAGGCTGCTAGCTTTAGAGTAGTTTTATGACCCTGGGGATCTCCATCACAAATAGGTTTATTGCCTTCTGCCTCCTACAATGCACCGTCTCATGTGACAGTGATGTAGCCAGGCCCATAGATTTAGCATATGCAGTGCTTTTTAAAATCAGTTCACAACAGCAGAGCTTTGTAACTGTTCTTATCCAGCAAGCACAAATGTCAACAGTTACAATTTAGCAGATGCCTGAGAGCTACCTAACGGTTTTCTGTAAGAAAACAGCGACTAAATAGCTTTAATTCACTATTTGTGTTTTTTTGGGTGTGTCATGTCTAGCTGGCAGTAATATGTGTTTTCATTTTAAAATTTAATTTCATCAAATTACGCACAACAATAAAAAGCACAGAAATTGCCCCAGATCATCACTGCTACAATTAGTAAAGACTATAGCAGTTTTCTTACAGGAAACTCACTCAGTTAGCTCTAACGTATTTGCTAAATAGTAAATGTAGGTACCAGCATTCTTTTTTTTTAGCAGGAGAGACACACTAAAGCTTGTTTACAGGTGTGACCTGGGAGGACAAGGAAGTTACGTGATTTGCTCAGGGACACACAGTATGCATATGGAGGCTGTGGGATTCAAACCCAGGATACCAGGTTTGCAGCTCAGAGCCTTAGACCACTGCACTATACTGCCTCCTCTATTCTAATAGGTAGAATTGGCAGCTAGTGCTGATTTTGCTCTGTGACATGATTTTCAATTTTTTTGGTTACAAATGTGAAGTATCTTTTTAATAAAGTATAAAAATATGTATGTGCGAGTTATTTAGGTTGGCAAATATTTGTTTTATTATTTGAAAAAGTGGGATACGCTAAATGTGTAGTGCAATGAACCATTGTAAAATGGGATCAAATGTGTAGCTGACTGCTTACATGATTTAGAACCTCCTTCTGAATGAGCTTGCTCAACGGAGTTTTCCTACAATAAACTTGAACTGGAAATAGTCACTGTCATCCACCCTGTTGTTTTCGTGCTATACCACACACAGGAGAAAAAGTGACTTTAAAGTATTTTGCAGTTTCTAGGCTACAGCTTCATACCATACACTTCATTTGTAAAAAAAAAAATGAAAATCATGTCACAGAGCAAAATCAGCACTAAATGTTAGTTTTGCCTAATAGAATGCTGGTACCTACAGTTTTAGTTTAGCAAACACTTGAAATCTAAATGAGTGGGTTTTCTGTAAGAAAACAGCTAGAGTCTTAGCTAATTATAGCACTAATGATCTGGGCATTTTCTGTGCTTTTATGGTTGTGTATAGTTTGATGAAATTAAAAGTTTTAAAATTAAAACATTCCTGCAAGCTAAACCTGACACACATAGAAAACAACAATAGTGAATTAGAGCTTAATTTAGTAGCAGTTTTCTTACAGAAACCCCAGTTAGCTAGCTCTCAGGTGTCTGCTAATATGCTAATTTAGCAAAAACTCCTAATAGCAGACAGAGGGAAGGACACACTGGGACTTAACATACAAATCAAAACACTCTGCATAACATATGTTTTTGCAAATTATGAGTGGACTACTCCTTTAAGACTGCAAGCTCAGAGTCCAGCCCGGTGGTGCTGAGGGTTGAGGTGCTGGATGCCACACCTCGCTCCAGGCTGGCAACCCGGGTTCGGGAATGAGCCCGGGTCATCAGGGGTTGGCAGGGAAGGAGTAGGATTGAGCTTCCAGTGACAGCTCTCCTAGTCCTTGGGAGAAGTGGTGGATGCACAGTGTGCTCTGCTGGTCCCTGGGGATGCCTGGAGGTACTGCAGTTGTGTGGGTGCTCAGCTGGGGGGAAGCACAGCAGACATCTGCACATCAGTGCATGGATGTCTTTTCATGTCCGAGCTTCCTTCGGGGGAAAAATGGGGGGAAATGGCAGCAGCACCAGTCTGAGGCAGCTTGATGGCTGCAGTTTCACGAGGCGTGTGCCGGTAATGGATCCTCACCGGGTGCGGGGGCTGAGAGGGGGGCCCCTTTCAACAGTGTAGCTGCATATGCCAGCTGGGCACATCAGCTTCGGGGTCAGAGGTGAAAAAGGAGGAGCGGTGACTGGATACTAGGCAGGACTGTGGCTGCAGGTAAAAAAACTCTTAAAAAAAACTGCAAGTTCAGTAAAAAATATACACTGCAACCTCTTGCTGTACTGACATGCTTCAGCTGATGCAAAATACAGAGTAAGGTGGTGGGGGCAGGGTTGGAGGACAGGTCAGAATAACACCATATACCCACCAGGAGGGACTTTCCATCTCTTGGAATGTATTTGTGAAAATATGTGACCAGGAGAGGAATGTAAGCTACTAAATGTGTAATGCAATGAACCATTGTTAAATGGGATCAAATGTGTAGCTGAAATAGTCACTGTCATCCTATTGTTTTCATGCTATACCACACACAGGAGAAAAAGTGACTTTAAAGTATTTTGCAGTTTCTAGGCTGCAGCTTCATACCATACATTTCATTTGTAAAAAAAAAAAAACAATTTAAATCATGTCACAGACCAAAATCAGCACTAAATGCTAATTCTACCTAATAGAAAGCTGGTATCTACATTTATAGTTTAGCAAATACTTGAAATCTAAAGGAGTGGGTTTTCTGTAAGAAACCAGCTAGAGTCTTAACTAATTATAGTGTTAATGATCTGGGCAATTTCGGTGCTTTTATGGTTGTGTATAGTTTGATGAAATTAAAAATTTTAAAATTAAAACACTCCTGCAAGCTAGACCTGACACACACAGAAAACAATAGTGAATTAGAGCTCAATTTAATAGGGGTTTTCTTGCAGAAACCCCAGTTAGCTAGCCCTCAGGTATCTGCTAATAGCTTAATTTAGGAAAAATACCTAACAGCAGACAGAGAGAGGGACACACGAGAACTTAACATACGAACCAAAACACTCTGCATAACATATGTTTTTGCAGATTCTGAGTGGTCTGTGGACTACTCCTTTAAAACTGCAAGCTCAGTAAAAAATATACACTGCAGCCTCTTGCTATACTGACATGCTTCAGCTAATGCAAAATACGGAGTAAGGTGGTGGTGCAGGGTTGGAGGACAGGTCTGAATAACACAATATACTCACCTGGAAGGACTTTCCATCTCTTGGAATGTATTTGTGAAAATGTGTGACCAGGAGAGGAATGTAAGCTGAGCCAATGCTGTTTAAACAAATGCTCTATAGGGGTGCAGTTTCAGGCTTTTCCTTCTGAAGCTTAAGCTCTGATGCCCCAGGCAGCTGTGCTAGTCAATTGATCCAGCATGATAGATCCACCTCAAGTCCCTCCCACGTGAACCAAAAAAAAGGTGGGGTGGATCTTTAGAAGCTTCTTGGGTGGAGGTAGGGGTGTATCTTACTCCCCCCAAAAAACTAATGCTGCCTCCCACTACTTAGGTTCCAGTTCTTGTACATCCCACTTAAGAAAGAAAATAGTGCACTGCAACCATTGACTAACATGAAAGCGTATTTATTTGAGGGCGGAAAACATTTCTTGGAGGAGGGTAAGGCGGAGGAGACTATTTACACCTTCAGTCAGTTCCATGGACAGAAAACATGACATCACTCCTTTTGTACATGCAAAACATCTGCAGGCTCCACCTACTGCAGTCATAAAAAAGGAGGCGGAGTGGCTCTTTATGTCAGGTACAACATAAAAACTACAGAAATACAAGGAGAGCAGAGAGGAGCTGAGGTTCTGTGGGTCGCACTGGAGATACAGAGGGGTGCAGCTATTCACACAGAAATGATCTACACACCTCCACCACAAGAGGGAAAGGTGGATAAAGATATGATGGAAGCAATCCAAAGGATGGCAAACAAGGGGAGCTGTTGCTGGTAGAGGAATTCAATCTACCAGATGTGGATTGGAGCCTACCAGCTGAAGAAACCATCAGAAGTAGGGACATCCTGGACTAACTGCAAGGTATGTTCCTCGGGCAGCTAGTTAAGGAACCCACTCATGGAGTGGAGGCAATACTGGACCTGCTATTGATAAATGGGGACAGTGTTGCTGACATCACAGTGGGTGGTCAGCTGGGGGCCAGTGATCACTATGCGGTGTGACTCAATGTATGAACCAAGTCTAAATCAAGCCACACTAAGATGAGGAGCCTAGACTTCAAGAGTGGAGATTTTAAGAAAATGAGAGAATGCCTCAGAGACACCCTAGCAGGGATAGGGGAAACTGGAGGGAGTTAAGAAACAATAGGCAAAAATAAAGAGGGGCTTTGAAAAGGCAAAAATCTCTGCGTTAGGCAGGATAACAAAGGCAAGAAAAAAGGAGACCTCTGTGGTTTTCTAGAGAAGTAGTGGAGAAAGTAAGGGCAAAAAACTAGCATTTAGAAGGTACAAGAGGACACAGAAAAAGGAGGATAGGGAGTGCAGCAGACCAGGGAGTTCCCTAAACAATTATAGGACAGGCCAGATGAATCTGGAAGGAGAGGTAGGATGCTTACTCAGTGACCAAGATGCAATAGGTTTATTCACCAGGGACGATAAAAAAAAACAAGATAACTGTGTTTTACAATATTACAGGGAAATAAAACAAAAATAAACAACAAATCAGTGTGCTTAGGACCAACAATTGGTCGAACCCAGAACAGGGGGTTAACCCCTTTTAGTCCAAGTCTTGCAGCACTTGGCTGAGATGATGAAACAACTGATGAATCAAGCTTGGACTTTCTTCTGCGTTGGCTGATCAGTAGGTGGGCATTGACCCCCCAAAGCATTTTTGTAAACAGTCCATAATGGGGCATCCCCCAATGGAACAGAACACAACGAGGAACACGGCTAGCTGGTCAATGAAGAACTCAGCGATCCTCTGCGGTTCTGGGCAAGAAGCTGAAGACTTCTGGTTAGCAGCTGGTTCTCCAGACGATCCACTGCAATGACCACTGTCAGGTCTCCAGCTCCAGATGACCTCTCGACAAGATGACTGCTGATGGAATGATCTTTGGGGGCCTCTGTGGAGCGACACGGGCACGCGCACACCTACAGCCGGCTAGCAAAATAATAAAAGGGTAGGCACGATGTTAACTGTGGTCCCTCAAACTTGAGCTAGGGCAGCTTCTAAGCTGACTTATCACTGGATACCTCACTAGCGTCTCTCTACCACTTACTGTCGCAGGACTGATGCGGGAACGCTCGTGGCGGAGCTTTGGAGCAGGCTGACATCACTGGAGATGGTTCTGCTGTAGACAGTGGATGGGCTGGGGACCTCCCTGGGTCAGCACCAGGCTCTGGCAAAGCTGGTCTGGGCAACAAAGGTGAAGCTGGATGTCGAGTACACCTGGGCGCAATTCGATAACAGTTTCATAGCAAGCAAACAGTTCAGATTTTTAAACGGACAGTTCAGTTCTTGCAGAAAATACAGTCTCTATGGGGTGCTAGGCAGGCAACAGCACAGTTCAGTTCAGGTGGGGCTCAGGGCACATCTGCATAACCCCGTGGGAAACCCAGGGCCTTTGGACAATTTCCCTTCCCCACTCAAGCGGGTGCAGTACCTGAAAGGGTCTTCTTTCTTTCTTTGGCTAGTCTTCCCAAGCCAACCCACTGCATTAATATTGATAGTTGCCACTGGGATGGGTATTATGAGACTCTCTGGCCCAGTCCTACCCCTCTTGCATATCAATGGACCCACTAGGCAGAAATGTCCGTTCTCCGAGGTAACCCGGGAGTACTGGGGTATTTAAGGTACCTTTTTATAGGCACACAGCATGCAAGTAGAGGCTGTGGGACTCAATCCTAGGCCTGCTGAATCCACCAAGCTCATTTACCCCCAATTACTCTAAACCCTAGGCTATTCTGCCACCCCTGGCAGGCCAGGACTCTCACAGCTAGCCCCTCTAGCACCAGTGGTGATCAGAATTTCTAAATTGGGCTTTTGGCCCTCAGTTTTCCTGTTAGTTGCCCCCCCACTCCTGGCTGGCACCTCACCAAGGGGGCCCACTAGGTAGGTAAGTAGGTAAAAGTTTATTTTTATACAGGTAATACATGTCATTTGGACCAACAGTCCAGTTTACAAGACAGACCTGTGTTATCTCCATCTAAAAATACAGACTATAGTTACAACATCAAGCTAGGATATGCCGTGATACATACAAACTTCCAATGTAACATAAACAAAAACACTTTTACATAAAGTTATAAATGTTACCAATATAGCAACAATATATACTAAAATATAAAAAAATTACCATCAAACCTTCAAAAAGTGTGAAGATTAATCAAACTTTACAATACATGAAAATGGCAATTAACAATTACAAATATGGGCCTTCAAATCTCATTGTATGAACAAATGTGGAGTGCTTTACAATTTCCCACTACACCCCCTCTTTTCCCCACTACTGCACTGGCCCTTTAAGAATTCCTTTTTGACTTCTCTGGCTCTTTAGCTTTTTATCCCCTCTTGGCTTTCTGCTCCCTCCCCCCTTTCTGGCCCTAGCACTCGGGGCGAGTAAAATACAAAATTGGGCTCATAGCCCACTCAGCATCATGGCCAGGTTCCTTACTTTGCTGGCGGGGGTCTGGGCAAGCCGTGATTCCACCCAGCCTCTTCTTCTGCACAACCTGGTTGCTGGGGCAGAACTAGTGGTCCGGGGTGTGTTTTCCACCTGGAGCTATTTTTGTGCAGCATTGCTTGGATCTGCTGCCCAAGGCTTCCCCCCATGCTACTTGGGGCTCGGGAGAAGAAAAACAAAGCATGTCAAATAGCTGAGCTGCCATCCGATGGACCCTGCTGCCGCCGCTGCTGCCACCCCAGATTGGAGCTGGAAGGGAGCGATGCCAAGGGTGGCATGGACACCATACAGGTACCTTTTTCTTCTGGTCCATGCTCCCCATGTCCCCCACCCTCTTCACAATGCCACTGACTCTCCCCTCTGACCACTACAGTGCCCTTTTGTAGGGCAGGGGAGGTCCTGGCATCTGGCCAGGAGATTGGGCCCTGCAAGCCCCTCAGGGAGCGTCTTCTGCCCATGACCCCCCCTTCTCAGTGCCGAACGGTGTGAAGAGAAACAAAGGAACTGGGTGGGGTATGTGGGGCTGGGGGGGCGCCAAATGAGAGAAGGGGAGAGAAGAAAAAAAAAGTGTCCACATCAGGGAAAGGGTCCCCATTTCTTTGTTGTGCCCCCTAACTTTGGGGCAGGCAAGAGGCTGAAAGGGAGGGAGAACGAGGAAAAGGAAAAACCCCTAACCTCGAGGTACTACAGGAGAGTTACCAGGAGAAAAAAAGCCCAGTCAGTAAAAAACAGAGATAAAGCATTCTTTAGATATATAAGTGAGCAGAGAAAGACCAAAGTAAGACAGTAAGGTCAAAAGGGAAGGAGGGGTTTGTGAGGAAGAAGATAAAAAAAAAAGCAGACATATTGAACAATTACTTTTGTTCAGTATTTACAGAGGAAGGGGTAGGTGACGGGCCAAAGATAAGGGACAAGGGCATTAAAGGAAGGGATGTGAACACAAGTCCTTTTACAGAGGAGAGAGTCCTCAAGGGGCTGGCACAATTAAAAGTAGACAAGGCAATGGGACCTCATGGGGTGCACCCTAGGATACTGAGGGAGCTCAAGGAGGTGATGGCTGCAACTCTGACAGCCGTATTCAACCTACCATTAGAAACAGGGGAGGTTCTGGGGGACTGGAGGAGGGCAGATGTGGTCCCCACTAGACAAAAGAGGAAGTAGGGAGGAGGCAGGATATTACAGACCAGTCAGCCTAATTTCAGTAGTAGGTAAAGTAACAGAATCTCTACTGAAGGAAAGGACTGGTGATTACCTTGTAACCAGAGGATTGCAGATTCCGAGGCACATGGTTTCAAATGGGGAAGGTCTTGTCAGACAAACCTGATTGAGTTCTTTGAGCGGGGGACCAGGGAACTGGATCAGAGTGGAGAAGAAAATGCGACCTTCCTGGATTTCAGTTAGGCCTTCGATACCATTACACATAGAAGACTGGTGAGGCTGGTGGTGACTACCTTCTCTGAATCTTGCGACTGCTTTCAGCGATGACCTGCATCCCTGTCTTCTGGTTGCTGACTCTGTCACCACATGGAATGCCTCTTGTGCTTTATCTCTGCTCCTTGCTTAGATTGCGTGTAACTATTTACTATAGCACAAGTATTTTGCTTTTGATATGCTGTTTTCCTTGATGCACCTTTTATTACTGTAAGCACACACTGTACTACCGTATGTATGCCTTATTATTTTCTTGTTAAGTTTTGTTATTTCATCCAGGTCCATCTTGTAAATGAGTTCTGCTCAATGGTGTTTCACCTGGCAAAATAAAGATTGATTGAGTGATTGATTGATTGATTGATTGATTGGAAACTGGGCAACCTAAGAGTGGGTCCAAAAGTGGTAAAATAAATAAGAAGTAGACTAAATAATAGGAGTCAGACAGTGGTGGTAAATGGCGTCCACTCTGGAGAAGGCAACGTGACCAGCGAGGTGCCACAGGGGTCGGTTCTAGGCTCAGTCCTCTTCAATGTCTTTGTTAGTGACATTACAAAAGGGCTAGAGGAGAGAGTATGCCTGTTCAAGGATGACACAAAAATCTGCAACGGAGTGGACACACCGGGGGTGGAAGAATGGCCAAGGGAATGGCAACTGGGTTTCAATGCAAAAAGGTGCAATACCATGAACTTGGAGCACAGAAACCCAGGAGCAACATACTACTTGAGAGGGGAGGTGTTAGCAACCACAAAACAGGAAAGGTACCTGGGGTAAAAATTTCTGATAGGGCTGTGCGAACCTCTAAAAGTTCTACCTTGCAAACTTTGAGGTTTGAACCCCCAAAAGTTCTACCACATTGTACCTGGTTCTACCAGGTAGAACTGGCAGAACCGGGTTCTACCTTTTTCAGGGCACACAAGTGCCCTCCCCCCACCAATAGCCACTCACCAATCGCCAGCTCATTGTATTAAATGGGGAATTAAATTCCCTGGTGTTTAGTGCCCTCCCCACCCTGTCAATCATCAGTTCAATGAACAAATAAAATTAAATTCCCTGGTGTCTAGTGGCCCCACCCCTGCCGATAGCCGATCGCTGGCCCATTGTAGTAAATTCTTGATTAGTGGTCCCCTCCTGCTGGTCACTGCCAGCCTGATGAACAAGTAAATTCCCTGGTATCTAGTGGGTCCTGACCCCCACACCCAGGCAGGTAGTGCCCCTCCACCCCGCTCCCCCCCACCGATCATGAGCGGCCGACCAGCACACCCATCCCTCTCCATCATGCCAGCCACCAGACTGAGTTGTCAGTGAATGAGCATGTACTTGTACAAGCACAAACTCATTCATTGACAGCCCACCAGCTCACACCCATGCACTAAGCTCTTTGAGCTCTGTCAGGGGTGCAGACAAGAGCAGAGGTTGTTCCAGTCACAAGTGGGGTGGGGTGGGATGGGGAAGGAGTTGTGGCCCCGGGTCCACAATCTCTCCCCGCCCCCGACGGGTGACTGAGCAACCTCTGCTCTTGTCTCCCCCGACAGAGCTCAAAGAGCTCAATGTATGAGGATGAGCTGACAATGAATGAGCGCATGCTTGTGTTTTGTGCACGCGACTCTTTCATTGGACAGCTTAGTCAGATGACTGGCATGGTGGGAAGGGGGGCTGCCGGTTGCCACTGGGTTGGGGTTGGGGTGGAGGCCCTACTTGCTGGGGTGGGGGAATGGGGGGCCCACTAGACATCAGGGAGTTTAACTTACTTGTTCATTGGGCTGGTGGTGAATGGCATGGGGAGGGGACCACTAGATACTAGGGAATTTACTACAGTGGCCAACAATCAGCTATCGACGGGGGGGGGGCACTGGACACCAGGGAATTTAATACAGTGGACCAGCAGCAAACCAAAGTTTGAAAAACAGCAAAAGGTTAGAGGGTGTTCTTGACCCTTCCAACAATTTTTCTTTTCCCAATTCTGTTTCTACACCTGACCTCGGGGAACTCTCTCTGGCTGACCCACTCACCATCAATTCTACCTCCCTGCCTGAAGCTCCTTCCCAGAGCCGCCCTGATCTTGTGAGTCCCCTGGCTTTGAGACCCCTGAGGTGGGGCAGCCATCGCCCTGGTGCTCTATCTACAATCTGAGGCGCCGGCCAGAGTCAGGAGGGGAACCCTGGTCTAGAAGCTCGACCGTGGGAGTGTGGTCATCAACCCTGGAAGAGCCATCGCCTATCCCCGAGTCAGGGAATTTTCGGCACTTTTTCTTGGTTGTTTCCCCCAGAGCTTGGATGTGCAATGATGTCCTATGACATCCACTGCAGCTCTGCCCTCTGTATCTGCTGGCCCCAGGTGTTCCTTGCAGTACCTCCGATAGCCGTCAGAGGCCGCCCAGAAGTGGCACATCCCCTGAAACCCTCCATAGGAGGGGAGAGCAGGCCTCTGGATGCTCAGTCCCTTCCCTCCCCTACCGACCCCTGGTGGCCCAAGTCCGTTCCCGAACCCGGGTTGCTGACATGGTGCTAGGTGTGGCATCCAGCGACTCAACCCTCAGTGCCACTGGGCCAGCTTAACAACTGGGGTTTGACCTTTTTTGGATCAAGGTCGAACCAAACTTGCAGCTCTAATTTCAGATGACCTGAAAGTAGTGAAGCAGTGTGATAAAGCAGTGGGGAAGGCTGGCATGATGCTCAAGTGCATGGGGAGGGACACCAACAACAGAAAGAGGGAGGGAGTATTATCCCTGCATAGATCACTGGTAAGACCCCACCTCGAGTACTGTATTTGGTTCTGAAGGCCCCACCTCTGGAAGGACATAGATAGAGTGGAGGCAGTACAACAGAGGGTTGCCAAAATGCTGCAGGGCCTGCATCAAAAGCCCTACGAGAAAAGACTCAAGGAACTAAATATGTACTGTCTAGAGGAAAGGAGGGAAAGGAGGGATTTGATAGAAACTTTTAAATACCTCACAGGTATTAATAAGGTACAGGAAGGTAGCATTTTCCATAGAAAAATATACTCCAGGATATGGGGTCATGCTGTGAAGCTGGAGGGCAGGAAGCTCATAGGAGATGTGAGGAAATAGTTCTTCATGGAGAGGGTGGTGAATGTCTGGAACAGCATCCCAGCAAAGGTGGTTGGTGCTAAAATGGTAATGGGATTCAAGCGTCCGTGGAATATACACAAGGGACCTTAGAGGTAAGGCAACAGGGGAAGAAGATTAAAGATTGAGTAGGGTCTGCAGTGGCACAATAGGTAGGGAATATAGGGCAAACTAGGTGGGCCAGGAGGACCTTATCTGCCGATAACGTCTATGTTTTTTATGTTTCTATGTATCTGAAACATAGAAACATAGATCTTGTCAGCAGAAAAGGACCTTTAGGCCCATCTAGTCTACCCCTCGTCCCTGCCTATTCTATTCCCATTGACCCAAGTTGGTCATACTGTAGGTGTTACTTCCTCCTCTTGTTCCTCTACATAATATGCCCCTGTGCCTGTCCCATGCGTGTTTGAAGCTCCCCATAGTCTTTGCCCTCACTACCTCCTCTGGCAGGCTGTTCCAGTCATCCACAACCCCTTCCGTGAAGAAGTAATTCTGCACGTCTCTCCTAAACTTTGTTTGTGATTGCAATTATGTGCTATTGTTTAAAGTGCATAACTCTGCTGTAAATAAGTTCTCTGTACTCTGTAATACTGTACTCTGTCTTTGTAATCCTGTGTGATAAATGTACTATTTGAATGTTTATGCCTTGCAGTATGTAACTAATCCTGGGTCACCTCTGAAAAAGAGACCTTTGGCGCTTACGCTTAGTGAGCCTACCCACAGAACAGGCAGAGAACAGCAAGAGGAAGGAGCTGCTGTTATAACTATACTATATATATTATACTAACTATACTATACTATATTATACTAACTATCCTATACTGTATTATAACTATACTCCAGGGTAGTAAGTGAGGTAAACACCAAGATAGACATTGATAGGGACAAGGGCAGGGGTAAATGAAGAAAACGACAAAGGCAATAAGGACAGGGATGGGGCAAGAGGGGGTAAGGCCATCAAAAAATGGAGGGTAATGAGTACCAATGCTCGTAGTCTGGGCAACAAGCTCCCTGAACTGGTGGTCTTGATGGAAGAGGGATACCTGGATATCATGGCAGTCACAGAAACATGGTACACAGAGAACCATGACAGGGATGTTAACATACCAGGGTACACAACCTTCAGGAGAGACAGGGAAGTTAGAAGAGGGGGAGGAATAGCTCTCTATGTAAGGGAAGGGATAAGAGCAACAGAAAAAAGTGTGAACAGGGAGGAGAGAAGGCACTGTGGGTCACCTTAGAGACTGGAAATGGCACCACAATCCACACATGGGTTGTATACAGGCCCCATCTCAGGGGGAGGGAATGGACAAGGATATGATAGAAGGCATCCTTAGGATGGTAGAGAAAGGGGAGATACTGTTGATGGGGGACCTGAATATGGCAGATGTTAACTGGAGCACCTTTGCTGCAACCACATCCAAGAGCAGGGCCATTCTCGATGCCCTACAGGGGGCATGCCTCAGACAGCTAGTATTGGAACCCACTCAGGAGGGAGCAATTGTACACCTCACTCTCTCAAATGGGGACAGTGAGAGAATCTCAGATCTAGAAGTGGGTAGCTATCTGGGAACAAGTGACCACCAGAGTGGTTCACGATAAACTCAGCTGCAGAGTCAAACCATACAAAAGTGAGGGTACTGGACTTCAGGAGGGCTGACTTTGGCAAGATGGGAGAGTGTCTCAGAAAAGCAGCAAACAGGCAAGAAGGAGGGGTGGAGCAACAATGGGGAAACATCAAAATTGCCATCACAGAGACAACAAGTCTTTGTGTGAAGCAAATAAAAATGAAAGAAAAAGCCACTATGATTCTCAAAAAAGGTTGTGGGGAAGGTTAGGGAGAAAAAGATAGCATTTAGGAAGTATAAGAAAACACAGAAGGAGCAGGACACAGAACTGTACCAGTTAAGACAGAAGGAAGCAGGGAAGGCAGTCAGAATAGCAAAGGCCCAAACTAAGGAAAAGATAGCCAACTCGGTTAAGAAGGGGGGGATAAAACCTATTATAGGTACATTAGGGAGCATAGAAAGACAAAGGGAGGGATGGTGAGGCTGAATAGAATGGACGGTGGGTGGGCAGAGAGGGCCAGTGAAAAAGCAGGGATACTGAACAAATACTTCTGATCAGTATTCACAAAAGAGGAGGAGGGGGAGGTACCTAATCCAATTAACAGAAGCACTCTGGATAGGGGGGTTGATCCCAGTCCTTTCACAGAAGAAAAGGTTCTGAAAGAACTCCTAAAACTGAAGGTGGACAAAGCAATAGGGCCTGATGGGATTCACCCCAGAATTCTAAAACAATTATGGGAGAACTACTGACACCACTGACTATCCTTTTTAACAAATCATAGGAGGATGGTGTGGTACCTGAGGACTGGAGGAGGGCAGAAGCAATTCCTCTTCACAAACATGGGAGCAAGACAGAGGCAGGAAACTACAGACCTGTCAGTTTGACCTCCGTGGTAGGGAAATTGATGGAATCACTTCTGAGGGAAAGAATTTTTGAGCACCTAGAAGCCAGTGGGGCACAAGACCCAAGGCAGCATGGGTTCACAGTGGGAAGGTCATGTCAGATGAATCTTTTCAATTTCTTTGACTGGGTGACCAAAGTAGTAGACCAGGGAGGGGCTGTGGACATGGCCTAGCTAGACTTTAGCAAGGCATTTGACACAGTCCCACACAAAAGATTAATAAACGAATTGGCCAGCCTGGGAGTAGTTCCCAAGGTGGTAGCCTGGGTAAAACATTGGCTGGACAACAGGACATAGAAGGTAATAGTAAATGGAGTCCACTCTGAAGAAACGGGGGTTACTAGTGGTGTACCACAGGGTTCAGTACTGTGTCCAGTCCTTTTTAACATCTTTATAAGTGACATTGCAGAAGGACTGGAAGGAAAAGTATGCCTCTTTGCAGATGACACAAAGATCTGCAACAGCTGTTGATACACAAGAAGGCATGGAAAGGATGAGAAGGGACTTGGCAAGGTTGGAGGAATGGTCAGAAGTATGGCAGCTCGGATTCAATGCAAAGAAGTGTAAAATAATGCACCTGGGAAACAAAAACCCAGGGGAAGAGTACACAATGGGGGGGGTAGCAACAACAACAAAAATGGAAAGGGACCTGGGGGTAATCATATCAGATGACCTTAAGGTTGGCAAGCAATATGAGAAGGTGATAGGGAGGGCTGGGTGGATACTGGTATGTATATGGAGAGGCATTACCAGCAGAAAACAGGAATTTGTTATCCCTCTGTACAGACAGTGGGTGAGACCCTATCTGGAGTACTGCGTCCAGTTCTGGAGACCCCATCTCCACAAGGACATAGACAGGATGGAGGCAGTCCAGAGGAGGGCAACTAAAATGGTGCATGGACTGCAAGAGAAGCCATATGAGGAGAGACTAAAGGAGCTTAATATGTATACCCTTGAGCAAAGGAGGGAGAGGTGTGACATGACAGAAACTTTTATGTACCTCAGTGGAATCAACAAAGTCCAAGAGGGTAGCATCTTTCAGAAAAAGAGATGTGCAAGATCAAGGGGACACAATTTGAAGATAGAGGGGAATGGTTCAGGGGCAATGTATGGAAGTATTTTTTCACAGGGTGGGTGGTGGACACATGGAACAGCCTTCCCAAGGAGGTTGTGGGGTCTAAAACTGTGGGAGAATTCAAGAATGCATGGGACAGACATAAGGCAATTCTTGTTGGGGGAGGAAGAAATAGGCTGTTGGTTAACTAGGATCTGCAGCTTATCCAGTAGGTAGGGAAATGGGCAGACTAGGTGGGCCAAGCAGTTCTTATCTGCCATCAAAATCTATGTTTCTATGTTACCCAGTTAACAAAATTTAATAAATAAATAAATAAGAAATAAATAAACTTTCCCCCTCTTAGCTTCATTGCATGCTCCCTTGTCCTAATGCATTCCTTTCTCTGAAATAGACTCTCCCTGTGCTGCTTGTTCAATCCTGTCTGGTACTTGTAGATTTCAGTTATGTCCCCTCTTGCTCACCTTTCTGTCAGGGAATACACTGAGTTCCTGTAGCCTTTCCACGTATGGCTGTCATGCAACTCCCTCATCAGTTTGGTTGCCATCTTCTGTATCACCGCCACGTTTTCAATGTTCTCATGGAGGTTCATCTTCCTGAACTGGACACAGTGCTCCAGATGGAGACTTACCAGTGAGTGATACAATGGCAGCACCACTTCCTTGTCTCCTCCCATTCTACTCCTGCTCTTCTTAGTTCCGCATCTGCTGTCACCCACCAGGTTGATCTCTTTGCCTCTTTTAACTACACTTGATTTCATCCCACTCCTCCTCCCCCACCTTTCCTTGTTCCTTTGGAAGGCCATTTTCTTGGCCCTCACTACCTCCCCTACAAACCTGGAAAACCAGAGTGGCTTCCTTTCTTTTTTCCATTTTGGTAGCTTTCTTCTTGCATGAGTCCCTCACCTCTGTTGTGGCCCTTTTCACCATATCCCATTTATCCTCAATACCTACTGTCTCCCCCCTCACCCCCCTACCCCCACCAGCTTGCCCCTGTTTTGTTCCCTCATCCTACCGAAGTCTCTCCTCCTAAGGTCCACTATCACAGCCTTCAGAGTTGAGAAACAACTTCCTGTGGTTAACTCAAACCATGCTGTGTTGTGGTCTTTGGACCCCAATCACTCCCTAACCTCCTCCCTTCCCACTGCCTCAGAGCTGGTTACTAGCAGATCAATATTGACTTCTTTTCTGGTTGGTTCTCTTACTGACCATACAAAGAAGCAGTCCTGCATAATGTCTAACAGCTATTGGCTCCTTGCACTCGTCTGCAGAGTTGCCCAACTCACATCACCTCTACCACCACCTTCCCTTTCCTCCCCAAATCTCTATCCCCTTCCTCCTTCTAACTCAGTGGTATGTAAATCACTCCTAAATTAATCTTTTTTTCCTTCCACTGTTCTCAGCAGTACTTGAATTGACTCTTTGTCCCCCACCTCCTAATTGCATAGCCCTCTGGGACTCAATGCCTTCCTTTATACAGACATACCAAGCCACTTTGACAACAAAGTTGCTGAAGGACTTGACAGCGACAACACTCTGCCGACGACAATCACATCGCTGCAGCAAAGTGTCGAGGACGCAACAAGCGTGACATGGGATTTACTGTTTACCCTCTCACCCCGTAATTATATAACCTCTCACCCCCGTAATTATAGATTCTCAACTCTGGGGGAATGGATGTTGGGGAGTGGTGAACACCAGCATTCGGCGTCTCGGAACTTTGCTGCAACAACTGTCGAACGGGTTGTGTCACTGTTGGGGCTTCATTGTAACAGCATCGCTGTTACAGTGATACACCCCTTTATGCATAGGGCTACCCTACGCTGTTTACCCTACCCTTGCTATATCCCATTCATTATTTCCTGATGCCTATGTCTGTGCTGCAGCCACATTATCAAGACAAGCCTGGAGGTCACTAATTTTTGCTTCACAAGCTACTGGCATTTAGGCATAATGCTCCTCACCTGCCCTTTTTTGGCACCCCTGCCAGTTACAGTTTCTTGCCTCCTACATCTGCTTTCTAACATTTCCTTCTCATCTCTACACCCCCGCTACCCCTTTCAGTGTCCCTTCTTGCCCCACTCTATCCCTCTCTAATCCTGTCTCTCTTTGTTTACAGTAAGTGGACTCTTGTCTCCTTCTGCCTCTGGACCCTGTCTAAAGGAATGTTAGTTAGACCCCTTTTTCCTGATTCCTTGTTAAAGGATCTCATTGCACAGCCTCATCCCTACTCAGATTAAACATTCTGAGATGGAAACATCAAAACTTTTCCCCAGGTGTCTTATTCCTTCTTTCATGAGATAAAGCCCATTCCCCTCTGAAGAGCCTCCTATCCCAGAATTGACCCCAGTTTCCCACAAATTGAACCCCTTCTTCACTGCAACACCCTTTCAACCATATATTTTTTCCTTTCTATCAATGTCCTTGTGACACACAGGTAGAACCTCAGAGAAGGCCCACAGAAGCCGCTAACAACCTTAACCTGCTTCCTAACCTGTGAAAGCTGGCTTTAACCTTCTCCAATTCCTGGTTGGTCAAGTCTTCAAGTGGAGTACCACCTCCAGTTCCTCCTCAATACATCTTATGAGTCCCTTCATTCTAACAGAATCCCTACCAGCCTAAGCCACTGGTAGGAATCTGACTATGCTCCCCATCTGTTTGCCCTCAGACACCACCTTCTCTATGTCCTGAGCATAAGAGTCCCCCACCACAAACTGTTTTGCTGTACTCACTGTCTTCTGCCAATCCTCTCTAATGGGTGTTGCCTTGTTGGCAGGGTTTGGAACCTGCTGAATGAGTGGCTTTCCGTCCACTTTGGGAAAGGCTGGTTGCTGAACCCATGCCTCTCAGCCTTTTGTCACTGAAATTAGAGAAACAGATACTCTAAATGAGGGACAATGTGGGACACTACCCTAAAAATGATGGACACATCATCATTAAACATGCAGAAACAAGATCCCAACACTGTGGAACTCAGTGCTTTTATTTGCTCAAAGTTTAATTTTGTGTTAGCATTACAGAATTTTAAGAATTTCTTCTTTAAAGTCTGAGTTTGAGTTTACAGCATCTCTTATATGTGGGCAGTACCTTTTCAATGTGGGACAGAGTACTTCTGAGGGTAAAATGAGGGACATCCCTCAAATTGAGGAACAGTTGGGAGATGCTGTATGGCTGCAACTTCCCAAAGCATGCAAAGCAATTGGCAGTCTTGATCTCAAGGTATTCTACACAACCTAGAGGTTTTGACCTCTCCCCTTTCCACTACAGGGGTGCTTTTTGTGACCAAATGAAACACAAGAATTAATTAGCCATTGTGGGCTGATACTTTGTATGCCATGTTAGCAGATGTCTATTTAAAAAAAAATAAAAGGGCTAAAATCACTAAAGCAAAAGAGACAGTGGCTAAAACAAAAATTGAGGGTTTAGCAAACTGGTTCATGTAGAGCCAACACTGCTCATGGCCATGCATCCCTAGCCAACACAGCAGGATGACTTGAAACACTTAGTTTTAAAATGTCCGCTATACAGAAAATCAAGACTTAAAGGGCTAGAATCTATTTTATACAATGTATTTTTGTCAACAGATGAATTCCTAACATTTCTCTTCTCCACAGATGACTTTGAGATCTTATTGAAGTTATCAAGATTTCCTTTATCCCTTAATATTTGGTAAACTGATGCACATTGTAGGCATTTTAGGTTTTAGTGCATTTGACATGACTGTCTGTATAGGGCTTATTCTGTCTTTTCAGGGGTGTAGGTAACCAGACCCAAACCTGTTATAAATATCAAGGGTTTCGTACCTTCGAGTATTATCTAATTAAACTAATTACAATGTACACTAAAACGTGGAGGATGGACCACAAGTGATCTGTGACATATGTTAAGACATCATATTTACATACTTTGCTTTGTTTTACCTTGGGGCCAAGTTAAGTTATTTTGTTAACTACCTTTTTTAAGCTGAAATTGTGATATATTTATGTTAATCTGTGTTTCTATTTATTTTCTTTTTCCTTGCAGTTAATGTATTTTACATATATTTTTGTAATATTAATAAGACAACCAATAAACCTACTTAAACTTGACTCACCAGCAGCTACATTGGGGTGGGGCATGTGAGACACAGTAAAAAGACGCACAGTAAATACCATAGGCCTGCAACAAGCAGGATGTGATACAAAATACATTCCCAGCTCTATGACCAGCAGCACCTATTCTGGTTTCCTTTCAGCCCTTTCAGGAGGAACAATTGACAGCATATTAGTCAAACCGCTCATGGGCCTCACCTATAGAAAAATATGCTTGGACTAAGATTACAAAGCCACCTTCCCTTTGTGATTTCTAGGTCATTCTCAAGGCTTGTACTGTAGGTACAATTGCAACAAGTGTTTTGTGTCACAACTGAATTGGGCCACAAATTGCAGTGTTTTCCCAAAAGTAAATGAGACAGAGGAAGAGAGAGAGAGGAAGAGAGGAGGAGGGAGGGAGAGGGAGATGAGAGAGAGAGAGAGAGAGAGAGAGAGAGAGAGAGAGAGAGAGGAGAGAGAGAAGAGAATCTGTATATTCCAGTATATGTCTAGTTTTCGGTCCTAAAATTAGACTGCTCAGACGCAGGATTGACTTATATTTATGGTTGACATATATGCAGGTTTTCCAAGCGATGACACACTCCGTCCTTGAGCACACAAAATGAGAAATGACAGAATGTCCAGGCTTGTAATAGGTTTTCAAATGCTGCTGTGGTTTAATTCATCCAGCAGCTGTTGCTCCCATATTTCTTTTTACAGCCATGGATATCATTAATTACTGAACATTCAATGCTACTGTAATTGCAAACAGTATCCGGCTCCAGCTCACTGCATGCCACAGCGCTTCATCTCCTAGGAGTTGAATGGTATCCATTGCTGTGAAAAAGAAATGTGTGTGCAATAGGTGGTGGATGTAACTAAACCACAGCAGCGTTTGAACACCCATTATAAGCCTGGCCATTCTATATCATTTCTCTTTTTGTGTGCTCAAGAGCTGAGTATGTTTTCTTGCCACATTCGTGGAGGCAGCCCTCCCATTTCTGAGCCTCTTTCTCCTGCACCACTGCTTGTACAAGTGTTAGCCACTTTTGCAACTATGAAACCTGATTTTTGGTCTTTTTTTATTTTACTTTCACCCCCTTTTTCTCTGACCTGCCCCTTCCACTTGCCTCCCCAGCCCCATCATCTGGCTGCATCCAGACTTACCCCTGCCTCTGTTCCCCATGGTTTCACCCTGATGGAGAGGTAATCGAGTTGCCCAAGCCCTTTCAAAGACTTAATCCAGTGGAGGGTGTGCCAAGGTCAATGGTATGGGGCCTACTGGAGGACAGCTTCATCTGACATCAGTTGGGGTGTGTCCCATGTTCTTCCCACTCTATAAAGATTTAATCAGTAAAGGTGTACATACACATATATATGCAATTGTAACCGCCCCCCCTTCAAAATGGTGGGGCTTACCTTGGAGTCGTCTCCCTGGGCACTGCGTTTGCCCTCTGCCTGACCACAATCCAGCCTGTGTTCTGCCTCTTGAACCTGACTAATTCCAGTGATGTAAATGTAAATCTAATGTAAAGTATTGCTGTGACCTTGGTTCCTGCGCGAATGCGCAAACTAATGCCGTAGCACTGTAGCTTTAAGAAGCTCAGCCTGTACTGTATATAGTGTATAGCCTGTGCTGGGTCCGAATGAAACAAAGCTCACGACTGGCTGGACAGCACTACTATAAACTCCTCTCTTTAGTCACTTACAAGTGCAGAGGGAGTCCTTTCAAATGTTGTGAATATTTATTTCTAAAACTAAACTGTTGTGTTTAAAATTAACTTAAAAGTTTGGATTGTTTACATTCTGCAATGCAGCAACCATGTTTGGTACTTTGACTCTGCCTTTTGGGCAGTGGGAACTCCATGAGTCCTTATGGGGTCCTTCTGCTATGGCTGCAGGGAGAAACTGTGAACTGTATGCATGGCACCCATTTCAGCCAATCAGAATGCTAGAAATTTGATTGACAGCTCCAGGAGCCAATTGGATTACAGGACTCTGTTTTCTTCAGTTAAGGAGGGACAGTTTAACTGAGCAGTTGCTAGAGGGCTTCCAACAGGGAAGGAGGCTCTATGTTTTGCTCTAAGGAGAAAGTGGAGAGGCCTGCTTGCTTCTCTACCACCTTACAGCCCAAAGTGGGTTGTTTTGAACTACTGAAACTGCAGATTGAATTCTATCAGCTCCCAGAGCCTGTCTGTGAAAAGAAAAGCTAAACTAAAAAGCTGAACTACTGCAAAGTAAGAACTCTGCCTCAGAGACTGCTGTTTAAATTTAATGCATGTTGCTGCAGCGTTGTCTCCTGCCTAATAGCCAAAGGAGGAGACTGGAAGATAATTGTGCCAGCTTACTGCCAGAGACCTTCACCTGCAAAGTGGGTAAGCTGTGTGGCCTGTTTGAAACTGAGACAGAGACTGAATGGTCTATGCAGAGCCCATATCTTAAGAGGCTCAAGAGACTGTTGCTGCACTGTAAATTTGAATTGTTACCACCTGAAATTCAGGTAGGGCAGTCAGCTACCATTGCACCATCCGGCATGGGTTGCGGCCACCCTTGGGGGAAATGCCTGGATGCGGGGATGAGTTGTGTTAGCCCTGGTCCTAGTCTTCTGGTCCTGTTCCAGAAGGACATAAGATTGCAGTCTGCAGCCAAGAGTCAGCAGATCAAATCCAGCTCCAGTACCAATCAGTCTGACAACTATTCCAGCTTGAAAAGCCATGGTACCGTGAGTAAAATTCAGGGCCTGTCCCTGCAACCAAGTTTAAAGTTATTTTGCCAATCTGGTTTTATTTTTTAATTGTCAAGTGCTGTTTAAACTGTTGTGCAGGCCATCAGGCCTGGGAATTACAATTACGTGTTATTAAAAGTTTCTGCTTATGGTTTCACCAAAAGGGCTAAAAGAAATAAATAAAATGAATTTGTTTCAGGATGCCAACGCTGGTCAACCAGCTGCAACGCCGGCCAACTAGCTGCAATGTGCCAGACCTGCAACTGCTAAGTTCTGGGCATCCAGTGACTTTAACTGGATTGTCCAGGGGGACTATCTGTGTTATTTTAATGCTTTGCCAAACCAAAAGATTAAGCTTATAGGCTGATATTGTGCTATGTTAATTTCCCAAAAGGCTACAGGGATGGATAAATCAGGCTCTGCCACATGAAGCAAAATATCATATGTGTACAATGAAAATGAAGAAGCAGAGTTACCTATAGCTATCTCTTTAATATCTGGGTATGAGAGGATTCTTTGGGCCAGGGGTTCCAGATATAAATTAAATAAAAAGGGGAATAGGTAACATCCCTGTTTGATTCCCTGTTCAAGCTGAATTATATCTGAAAGAAAACCAGTAGAATATATTTGAGCTCTGGGGTTTGAGCAAAGAACTTTAATCCATTGAATAAAGTCTTGGGGGAAACCATAGTGCACCAGTACAGCAAACAAAAATGGCCAGGATGCATAATCAAAGGATTTTTCTGCATCCAGGGAGACCAGGACCACTGGCGTTCTGCTCTTCCTGGACTCAGCCACCAAATGATGTAACTTCCTAAGATGGTCACTGGACACACTCCCTTTTATAAATCCCACCTGCTCAGAACCCACTAGGTCATCACAGATCCTTTGCAACCTAGCAGCCAACACTTTTGCTAATATTTCCATATCTGTATTGATTAGCAATTTTGAGCTATAATTACTCACTTGGGTAGCATCTTTCCCTGGTTTTAAAAGAAGAACTATTCAAGCTAAAGAGATTGATCATGGATTCCTTCCGAGTAAATGTAATTAAAGGTTCAAGTTAAAAAGGTGTTAGTTCCTTGCTAAAGAGTTTATAGAAGTTAACAAGAAATCCACCAGGTACTGGGGCCTTGTCTAAGGCCATAGTCTGAATAGCAGCAGAAACCTCCACTTCTCGAATGGGGCCCAATAGGAGTTCCTGGTGAGCTTCCGTTAGCTGAGGAAGCTGAACTTGAGCTAGGCAATTGTCAGTCTGTTGATCTTAAGTGAGTCATTATCCAGTTCATCTCTGTAAAGTTCCGGAAAAAAAGGTAGAAAATATATTGATTATCTCTCTGGGGTGGGTAATCAGATCAGACTAATCACTCATCCAGATGCTCAATATAACCCTAGAAGTGCCTTGTTGTCTCAGCCTCAGGGCTAAGAGCTTCCTGGATTTCTCTCCTTCATCTATTTTTTTGACTCTGGCCTGAAACAGGGCTAATTCTGCCTTCTCTCTTAGAAGAGCAGAATACTGTGCTTGAAGAGCGCATAGGGTCCTCCATATCTGCTCTTCAGTATGTGAGGAGAGGGTAAGCTCTATCTCTTGAATACAGGATAATAAGTCATGTGCTTTCTGCTCCCTCTTTCTTTTGTGTCTAGTGGTTAGCTGGATACTTTCACACTGAGTCACACTTTAAGCTGCTCCCCACAGCACATCTACTCTGGCAACATAATCTAAATTATTCATCAGAAAATTATGACTGCATTCCCTCAGTTTATTCTCAATAATTTTTCTCTCTTAATAACAGAATAGTAAATCTCCAAATGTTATCAGGTGAGCCCCAGATCTCCAGATTAAAATGCAGTCAAAATGATCTGAATGATCCGAAATTATTTTAGGCTCAAGACTACAATCTCTAATAACAGAAATCATTTTCCAGTGAATAAGAAAGTAATCAATACAAGAGAGGGTATTATAAGGTTTAGAATAAAATGTATAACCTCGTTCTAAGGGGTAGAGCAGACTCCATGGGTCAACCAGACCAACAGAGTCAATCATTTTGCAAAGACTCCTCTGACCAGGTGTGAGTCCCTGTTTTTTCATTGTCCCTCTCTGCCCACCCACCATCCATTCTGTTCAGCCTCACTATCCCTCCCTTTGTCTTTCAGTTCTCAGAGTGCCCGTTGGGCTGGGGAGAGCCCTATTCGGTGGTGACCAGTCTGGTCTAGAATCGGGTCAAAGACCAGATTAAGATCACCCCCGAGGATCATCGGGATCGATATAAGGGGGTTAAGAGTTGGATAAGTTGCGTGAAAAACCCTGAAGTATCCTGGTTGGGGCCACAGATACTATACAGCAATATTTCCTTAGTAAAAATCGTGCCCTGAACCAATATAAATCTGCCCCGGGGGTCTCTAATAATCTGGGTGGGGGAAAAGGGGACTCTTATGTTTATTAGGATCATAGTTCCACAACTGTTGGTGTTGTCCTCAGCTGAAAAAACCTGTCCCGCTAGTTGTTTCTGCAACTGGAGCGCTTCAGAGTCCAACAAATGGGATTCTTAAATAAGAGTGATTTCCGCTGATAGGATAGTCAGGTGTTTCAATACCTTGTATTGTTTAAGCTTCTGCCTAACCCCTTTTCACATTCCATGGAGCTATGTGCATATCCCTAGCCATTCTCCATAACAGGATAATACCAGGGAATTTCTAGAGTGATATGATATAAGAACAATTTTGGTACTCTTTTGCATAGCCTTGCTATGCTTTTCCCCACCCTTCCACACCCTTCCCCCCAACTCCCCTCCCTTCCCTACACACAACCCCCCCATTCATTAATAAAGTCCAAACAATTGCTCTGTAATGTAGAAACAACCCAATCCTCCCACCTCCTCATAGTACTTCGACAGTGTTCTGCAAAGCTTGCCTCCCCCCCCCACAGTTGGCCCTCCCACCATCCAACAATGATTCCAAACTTGTGTGACTTTAAAAGATAATTCGTCATACAGGGTAAAACTAGTATCTTGGATTAATGATTTGGGTAGTCCAATACCTTTTAGTAACATTCATAAAGTCTGTAACGAAAACTCCCAACATGAGGTTTCTGAGGTTCCCTTATGTTTTAAAAACAGCTTGGCAATGTCCTGGAAGTCAGTAGTTAAGTAAAAGGAAAAGAAAAAGGAAAAATGACATGAACTGTGTATTGTCCTAAAATATGGCTGGCAATCATAATAGAGGAAAAGACTGTAATGGGAAGAGTTAATGTCCAGCAAAGTTTCTGATCTACAAGCTATAAAATCAATTCTGGTTAGGTAAAGCGATAAAACATGTAACTTGTGGTCCCTCTAGTGGAGGCTGGCATGAATTTCCTGTAGCTGTTGGGAGAATCTTGTAGCCTCACCGTTGTATGTTCAGGCAGAAGATAAAAGGGAATGTCTCCAGGGCTGATGCAAGCTATGAATGTAAGGGGAATAAGCAATCCAGGAAAACGGCACAAAAACATGTTTAAACACTCTAACATTGAGCAGTCCAAAAAAAACAGAAGTCACAACATAGATATCACTCAACAAGAACTAGGCTTCTGGTAAGCTTAGTTAAACTCTTTAAACTGGGCTAGATCCCAATGTGAGATTCTGAGGAAGCATAAGACTACCCCGTACTCTTAAATCAGCTGCTCATAGAAAAATCTTTCTGTTACATTTTCAACCAGATGGATTAATCCTGCAACAGTCACTGATCAGCAGGTATGAAATAAGTCTGGAAAAGCTGCTTGTAGAGCTGTCTGCTCTGTTTCTGTCTCCTCAAAGGTGGTCCAGGATCCTGCTATCAGTACCTGCAATTGGGCCGGGAATCCCATTCTAAATTTCACTCCTGCAGCTATTAGTTTCGAAACAATAGGCTGGAATCGAGTCCCACGCTGTCTGACTATTGCTGGCAGGTCCTGGGTGTCTCTGATTCTGGATCCCACCCATAGGATTTCTTGAAGTTCTCTCACTTTCCCCAAGAAATTTTGTTTTTCTTGAAAGTTTAAAAATTTGAAAATAAGGGGACATGGAGTAGAACCGGGAGATGGCATCGGTCTAAGGGCTGTATGGGCCCACTCAATGGTATAAGCTGCACTGAAGGAAGAGGGACCCACTCATTTTTCAATCAGTTTCTGAATAAAGAGAATAGTGGTGGTCCCCTCCTTTTTCTCCGGGAGTCCAATTAGAACAACATTATTTCTGCGACTCCTCCCCTCCAGGTCTTCAATTTTGGCCTCCAGTTTTTTAATTCTATGCCTATTATCCACGGTATCAGTATTTATTTACTCGGCTCGTTTCTCCAGGGAAATTAGATGTGTTTCATTGTCTGCCATCTTCATGGAGATGTCATTAAGCGCAGTTGCCACCTGCTTGACTTCAGTGGTGAGCGATCTTAATTCTTTGCGAAAAGGGCTGAATTCCATGAGGAAGCTCGAGTGTAAGTGGAGTTGCTTCCGAGGCCTGTGCAGTGGTAGCAGTAGAGGGTTTTCCACCAGTGCCTGGTTGGGCCTTGGCTATCTTGCTAGTTTTTTCCAGGGTCACAGGAGGTGTATGTTTCATCGTGGCAAGACGCATCTCCGCTTCCATTTCTGCATGTACTGAGCTTCTTTGTGGTAACAGGAAACACACCATATGAGAGGTGAGCAGAATATTGCTGAAATAGGTGGTTAAAATGTAAAAATAAGCGTTGGATGGAGGGAGCAGTTGTGGAGAGCTGCTACTCAGAGCACTGCATCACGTGATCCCTCACTTTGTCTACTTTCTGATTAGCGAGTCCCTCTAGGACCCTCTTCTTCAAAAAAGGATTGGTGTCTATTTCCCTCCTTACAGTGCCCATATTACTTTTTTTGTGAACCCTCCCCTTCTCCTTCCACCGTGAACACTGAACAAAAGTATTTGTTTAGTACATATTATTTTTCCTGGTCTCCCACTGTGCAGTCCCCCATCCCTTTTTAATCTTACAATTCCTCCCCTTGTTCTCCTCTTTTTACTTATGTACCTAAAATGTCTTGGCCCCTTTGTTACTTCTTGATCTATCCTCACTTTAATTTGTGCCTTTGCACTCCTTATTGCTTTCCTTGCTTCCTTCTGTGTCTCCTAATACACCTCCCTATCCTCCTCTTTCTGTGTCTCCTTATATATTCTGAATGCTACCCTTTTAGTCTTCCCCTTTCCAGCCACCTCTCATGAGAACCACAATGGTTTGTTTTTCCTCTTACATTTACTCACTTCCCTGACACAAAAGTTTGTAGCCTTCAATATGACCCTCTTTAATTTTGTCCACTGTTCCTCCACCCTACCTTGGTCATCTCCCCCTGCCAGATCATCCATCAGACATCTACCCATCTTTGCAAAATTTGCCCTCCTAAAGTCCAGGACTCACCCTAGTGTGGCTGGAATCTACATTTGTCCTTATGCTGAACCACAGTGTACCATGATCACTGGTCCCCAGGGGACTTCCCACCTTGACAACTGCCACACTGTCCCTGTTTGTAAGTACCAGATCTAGCATAGCCCTATCATGAGTGGATGCACTGACTAGCTGCCTGAGTAATTCCCCCTATAGGGAGTCCAGGACGTCCCTGCTTTTAGTTGAGGCTGCAGCTGAGAGGCTCCAATTTACTTCGAGCAGGTTGAAGTCACCCACGAGCAGCTTCTCCCCCTTCATTGTCATTTTGTCAATGGCTTTTGTCAGTACCATATCTAACTCCTCCCCCTGTGAAGGAGGTCTGTAGATCACACCACTGCAGATGATGGCTCCATTCCCCTTCTCCAGGGTGACCCACGGTATATTTGCCCCTTCCTGTATCCGCTGTATATTAGTCACTTTTATGCTTTTCCTCACATAAAGCAACACACACCCTCCTTTTTTTTACCCATCCTGTCCTTTCTAGGGGAAGGGGAAATTGTTTAACCGGTAAAGGCATACTAAGCTGAAGCTTGTTTCCAGGTGTGACCTGGGAGCACAAGGAAGTTAAGTGACTTGCTCAGGGTTACATAGTAAACAAGTGGGGGCTGTGGGATTCAAATCCAGGTCTCTAGATTTGTAGCTCAGTACTCTTAACCACTACGTTATACTGCCTCTTAAACAGAGCATAGCCTGGAATGAACATGTCCCAGTTGTGATTTTTATTACACTGTGACTCGGTAATGGCAGTGCCTTTAGCTTTTGCATTATATCACGCCCTATCCTACTCACCTCCCCAGCTGTTTGCTAAGTTAGAAACTTCCCCCTTGGTCATGTGGGTCTCCAGAAGTAATAGTATAGTGGTGTGCCGCTTCTGCATCTTAGTTAGCACCTTTTTCCTTTTTATGTTGATTGCACGCTTGCGCAAAAAACATATTGCGGCAGCTTTCCAGAAGCAGGTTGTGGAGGTGTGTCACTGTTGTGGCCAATGCCCCCGCAGCCTTTAAAGGCTTGGTCTGCTTTCCCCAATGCCGTGGCACACTGCTTCTGACACTAGTTCAGCTAGCATGCCACAACCTTGTAAGGTTTCAGCCACTGCAATCAGGGACTGACTCGTCATTGCAGCGTAAGCCATTCGCTGCAATGAGGAAGCGACCCAATATTGCTGGGCGGAACCTTGTTACAGTGATACTGTTTGTGAACATGGTGGCAGCCGCTGTGTCCTACAAACAATATTAAACCTGCGAGGGGTACCCAATCCCTCGGCAGCATGTGCCCCACCGAGTTTGGTTGCCGATGGGCGCCAGTCCCCATCGGCTTCAGTGCCCTAAGGTTGATGTTGCTGACAGGGGGCCCGCTCTCATGACATTATGTAACCCCCAACTTTTGTTGTGTGCCGACAGGGTACCCAATCCTGTCGGCATAATGTCACCCCACTTTGTTGTGTGCCGGACAGAGGTGCCCAATCCCCATCGGCATAATGTCATAATGTAAGCCCCCTTTTGTTGTGTGCCGATGGGGGAGCCCAATCCCCCATTGGCTACAGCTTCCCCCCCAAAAAAAGACTCCATTGGCACGCTTGGAGCCCACCCCAGCCTGCCACATGCCCCTGTAAAACCAAAAAGGGTCCCGCAATGTTTTTTTTTTCCCTGTGGAAAAAGGAAACGGTCCCTCGGCGGTCTCTCTGCCCCGCGTCCCACAACCTGCACCCACCCACTGTGCACCCTGCCTCCCCACACCCCACTCACCCCACACTTACCTCCGGAGTCTGGCGCGACCATCTTTGGTGGACCAGGAACACGCCTGCACTCTTCAAAGCCGACCATGAACTGAGGAAATGCTGGTAAGCTGTATAATGAAATAAATAGGATTTTTTTCAACTTTGATGCATATCTCAGGCATTTTTTGGAATTTTGGCACCAAATTTTCAACATGGGGATTTTGGGACCCCCCCTCATGAATTCTGCCACTGTCATGGCGTTATTCGGCCCTGAAAGGTGATTTTGCGGTCACGCATGGAATCCCCTTTTGAGAATGATAAACCAAATGGCAGTGCCAGTGTTCATGAGGTGGGCTCTCAAAAACCCTATGCTGCAAATTTGGTGAGAAAAATCCAAAAAATGACTGTTTTATGAGTGTGCGTTGTGCAGTTGCTATGCACGCTCGTAACTTTGTGAATTTGCAATATTTTCATGCCAGATTTTCAACATTGGCATTTTTTCAGACCTCCTTGTGAAAAGTACAGCTGTCATTTTCCACATCCTGGCCAAAATTGTTTTCGCACTTCCGGCGCAGAATAGCGGGGTCGCTGTGGGAAATCAGTGTTCAGGACAGATTAAGAAAATGACAGTGACAATGTTCATGAGCAGAGATCCTAAAATGCCTATGTTGAAAATTTGGTGATGATACTCCATAAAATGACTGTGTTACGAGCGTGCGTTGCACAGTTTGCACGCAAGCTCATAACTTCGCGAATTAATAATATTTTCACTCCAGATTTTCAACATTGCCATTCTTCTGCACCTCCTTATGAACAGTACAGCTGTCATTTTTCACGTCCTGGCTGAAATGTGTTTTCGCAGTTCCGGCGCAGAATAGCGCGATCACTGTGAAAAATCCATGTTTGGGACATATTATGAAAATGACAGTGACACTGTTCATTAGCAGAGGTCCTAACATGCCTATGTTGAAAGTTTTGTGATGAAACTCCATAAAATGACTGTGTTACGAGCATGTGTTGTGCAGTTTCCACGCACCCTTGTACCGCCCGCCCATTGCAAGTAGTTTCACTCCAGATTTTCAGCAATGCTATTTTTCCACACCTCCTATGAACAGTGCAGCTGTCATTTTCACATCCTAGCGAAATGTGTTTCTCTCTTCCGACGCACAATGCTACGGCCGCTGTGGGTAATCAGTGTTCGGGACACATTAAGAAAATTCACACAAGCCTGTTCATGAGCAGGGTCCTAAAATGCCTATGTTGAAAATTTTGTGAGTGAAACTCCATTAAATGACTATGTTCGAGCATGAGGTGTGCAGTTTCCACGCACCCTTGTAAGTTCAGCAAATTAGTAATATTTTCTTACACCAGATTTTCAACACTGGCATTTGTTCACACCTCCTTATGAACAGTACAGCTGTCATTTTTCACATCCTGGCCAAAATGTGTTTCTGTGCTTCTGGCGCAGAATACCCCAGTCACTATCGGAAATCAGTGTTTGGGACAGATTAGGATCAAGCAACTGGGGGGGGGAGTGACCAAGCTCAGCTGAGCTCTGTCGGGACTGCAGTGGATTTCTTTGTGGGAAGGAAAAGGCTCCAATGCAGGAAGGAGCCCAGTACAAAAGGGCAGCCTGCAGCGCTGGGAGACACAGAACGAGCGAGTGAGGGAGGAGGAGTGAGTGAGCTCATCAGAGCTCTGTTGGCACTGCTGCAGATTTCTTTGTGGACAGGAAAAGGCAGCAATGAATGCAGGGGTCCAGTACAAAAGGGCAGCCTGCAGTGGTGGGCGAAACAGAACGAGCTACTGAGAGAGGTGGAGTGAGCGAGCGCAATGGAGCTCTATCATGACTGCTGCAGATTTCTTTGTGGGCAGAAAAGGGTGGCAATGCAGGCAGGAGCCCAGTACAGAAGGGCAGCCTGCAGCGCTGGCAGAAACGGAATGAGTGAGTGAGACAGGCTGAGTGAGTAAGGCCAATGGAGCTCTGTCGGGACTGCTGCAGATTTCTTTGTGGGCAGAAAAAGATGCCAACAGAGGCAGGAGACCAGTACAAAAGGGCAGCCTGCAGCGCCAGGAGAAACAGAACATGCGAGTCAGAGAGGGGGAGGGAGCAAGCTCAACGGAGGTCTAGCGTGACTGCTGCGTATTTCTTTGTGGGCAGGAAAAAGGCAGCAACACAGGCAGGAACCCAGTACAAAAGGCCAGCCTGCAGCATTGGCAGAAACGGAATGAGTGAGTGCGAGAGGAGGAGTGAGCGACCTCAACGGAGCTGTGTCAGGACTGCTGCAGATGTCTTTGTGGGCAGAAAAGGCCGCCAACACAGACAGGAACCCAGTACAAAAGGGCAGCCTGCAGCAGCGGGAGACACAGAATGAGTGAGTGAGGAAGGGGGAGTAAGTCAGCTCAATGGAGCTCTGTTGGGACTGCTGCGGATTTCTCTGTGGGCAGAAAAAGGCAGCAATGCACGCAGGGGCCCAGTACAAAAGGGCAGCCTGCAGCGGTGGGAGAAACAGAATGAATGAATGAGAGGGGGGAGTGAGTGACAGAGCTCAACGGAGCTCTATCATGACTGCTGCAGATTTCTTTGTGGCCAGAAGAAGGTGGCAACACAGGCAGGAGCCCAGTACAAAAGGGCAGCCTGCAGTGCTGACAGAAACGGAATGAGCGAGTGAGACAGGTGGAGTGAGTGACCCTAACGGAGCTCTGTCAGGACTGCTGCAGATTTCTTTGTGGCAGAAAAAGGTGCCAACGCAGGCAGAAGCCCAGTACAAAAGGGCAGCCTGCAGCACCAGGAGAAACACAACGAGTGAGTAAGAGAGGGGAAGTGAGCGAGCTCAACGGAGCTCTGTTGGGACTGCTGCAGATTTCTTTGTGGGCAGAAAAAGGTGCCAACAGAGGCAGGAGCCCACTAAAAATGGCAGTCTGCAGCGCCTAAAGAAACAGAATGAGTGAGTGAGACAGGCGGTGGGCGACCTTACTTGGAGCTCTGTCGGGAGAGCTGCAGATTTCTTTGTGGGCAGAAAAGGTGCCAGCATGGGCAGAGCCCAGTGCAAGAGACCACCTGCAGCACCCGGGAGAAACACAGTGAGTAAAGAGGGAGAGTGGCGGGTTCAGCAGGCTCTATCATGACTGCTTCTGCGGATTTCTTTGTGGGCAGAAAAAGGCGGCAACGCAGGCAGGAGCCCAGTTCAAAAGGCCAGCCTGCAGCCCTTGCAGATATGGGACGAGCGAGTGAGAGAGGGGGAGTGAGCTAGCTCAACAGACCTGTGTCAGGTCTGCTGCAGATTTCTTTGTGGGGAGAAAAAGCCACCAACTGAGGCAGAAGCCCAGTACAAAAGGGCAGCCTGCAGCGCCAGCAGAAACAGAATGAGCGAGTGAGAAAGGGGGAGTGACCCACCTCAATGGAGCTCTGTTGGGACAGCTGCAGACTTCTTTGTGGGAAAAAAAACGTGCCAACACAGGCAGGAGCCCAGTATAAAAGAGCAGCCTGCAGCACCGGGAGAAACAGAATGAGCGAATGACACGGGGCAGTGAGCGAGCTCAATGGACCAACGCAATCAACATTCGGCATTGACAAACAAACCAAAAAAAAGTGTGTGTTTGTCTGAGTTAACCGAACTGAATGGTAATCTGAACTGTTAATCTCAGGTGATTGAGAGAACTTGATAGCTGTGAGATTTAAATTACTTGTAGAAAGACCTAGTAAGTAGGGGGGAGTGGCTTAGCTAGAAGGAAGCTACATTTAAAGACTGTCTTAGAAAGATTCTGCTAATAGCTTGGCAGAAGACACCAGGAGAAAGGACTGCTGTGTGACATGACTTCTCTGCTGGGACTAAAGAAGTAGAACTCTTGTACTTGGATCTTTAATTTAGGGTAAATAAAAACAAACTAACAAACAAAACAAAAAAAAGTGTGTGTTTGTCTGAGTTAACTGAACTGAATGGTAATCTGAACAGTTATCTAGGTGTAAATCTCAGGAGATTGAAAGGACTTGATAGCTGTGAGGTTTAAATTACTTGTAGAAAGATCTAGTAAGTAGGGAGAGTGGCTTAGCTAGAAGGAAGCTACATTTAAAGACTGCCTTAGAAAGATTCTGCTAATAGCTTGGCTGAAGACACCAGGAGAAAGGACTGCTGTGTGGCTGGACTTCTCTGCTGGGACTATATTGCCCTCCTTCCCTCCCCTCCACCCTCCCACCCAAAGCTAGTTCTACTTTTATAGGCACAGGATTTGACTGACAACAGGAACTGCCTGTTTGAGAGCAGTAAGTGAGTGACCACAGAGCCACCAAAGACCCAACATCCTAGAAGGGCAAGTAGCTCTCTGGCCCCTCTAGCTGCTGGAGTTCTGCCTCTGAGCAAGTAAAGGGTCTACTGAGAAATATAGGATATTCTTGTGTTAGAACAGGACAATCAGGAGCTTAAAGGGCACACAGGCAGAAAGTAAGGAGAGAGAGGAAAAAATCAGAGGAAAAGTAAGGATTGAAAACAGTTAAGGGGCCAGAAATAAGACATGATGGGAGTGGTGTAGTGCAGTGGCTGTGGAGCAGCAGTCTTCCGGGAGACGTTCTGGAGGATGCAGTGTTGTCCCATCTGCAGGCACCTCTCTGGGCTGAGAGGGAGGTTGCTCATCTCCAGGCTGAGTTGGCCAGGATTTGGGGACCTCCTCTTCCATCCAGGGACCACCAGTGCCACTGCCATTGCCTCAGAGGTTGCCAAGAAGAGGAGCAGTTGGACCACAGTGGGCTCAGGGAGGGTGAGGGTGGTGGAACAGAGGCACATCCCTCCAGTTGTACCTCTCCACAATTCCTATGCCATTCTGGCAAAGTGTGGTTCCTCTATGGAGGCACCCACAGTGGAGCCAAGGAGGATGCTGGGAACCTCCACAAAGGAGACCCACAGGAGGGTGGCAGGGGACTCCACAGGAGAAGGAAACAACTCCTGGTGGGGGACTCCATTGTTAGGAAGGTAGAACTGGGGGAGGAAGGGGAGAGGGAGGTAAGGTGCCTGCCTGGCGCCATGGCTTGGAGGGACAGGGAGCGAATCCTCAGGATTGCCAGAGCAGCTGCACAGGGGAGGGAGCTGGATGTCATTGTTCACCTAGGGACAAATGACCTGGTTAAGAAAGAGATTAGAGAAGTGCAGGAAGAGTTTGTGGAATTGGGGAGGGGCCTTAGACAAGTAGCACGCACAGTAACCTTCTCGGAGGTGCTGCCCATCTATGGCGTAGGAGAGGCTAGGGTGTTCCGCACCATGGGATTCAATCAGTGGTTGAAAAACTGGTGTGAAGCTCAGGATTTGGCTTCATTGGGGACTGGGGTCCACCTGGGATGATGCAAGCCTATACTGGCATGATGGGCTGCATCTGTCGGGAGGAGAACCAGGATCCTAGGTGATAAGTTTAAATGCTTCATTGGCAAGCATTTAAACTAGCCAAGGGGGGGAGGTACTGGAAAGGAGCAGGGAAATCCTAGCCCCACCAAAAAATCACTGTAGTAAGTGCGGTAAACACCAACATAGAGGTGTCGATAGGGAGAAGGGCTGGGGTAAATGGAGAAAGTGACAAAGGCAAGAAGGATAGAGATGGGGCAAAAATGAGTAAGGCCATCAGGAAATGGAGGTTAATGAGTACCAGTGCCCGTAGTCTGGGCAACAAGCTCCCTGAGCTGGTGGCCTTGATGGAAGAGGGATGCCTGGATATCGTAGCAGTCACAGAAACATGGTACACAGAGAACCATGACTGGGATGTTAACATACCAGGGTACATAACCTACAGGAGAGACAGGCGGGGGAAGAGGGAGAGTAGCTCTATGTAAGGAGGATAAAAGCAACTGAACAAAAGAGTAAACAGGGGAGAGGAGGCACTGTGGGTAACCTTGGAGGCTGGAAAGGGCACCACAATCCGCACAGGGTTGTGTACAGACCCTCATGTCGGAGGTGGAATGGACAAGGATATGATAGAGGCATTCTTAGAATGGCAGAGAAAGGGAGATACTGTTGATGGGAGACCTGAATATGCCAGATGTTAACTGGAGCACATTTGCTGCAGCCACATCCAAAGCAGGGCCATTCTTGGTGCCCTACAGGTGGCAGGCCTCAAGACAGCTAGTTTCGGAACCCACTCGTGAGGGTGCAATCTTAGACCTCGTACTCTCAAACGGGGGCAGTGAGTGGATCTCAGATCTAGAAGTGGGTTGCCATCTGGGAACAAGTGACCATCAAACAGTGTGGTTCATGTTAAACTCAGCTACAGAGTCAAGCCATACAAAAGTGAAGGTTCTGGACTATAGGAGGGCTGACTTTGGCAAGATGGGAGAGTGTCTCAGAAAAGCACTAGCAAACAGGCTAGAAGGAGGTGTGGAGCAACAATGGGGAATCATCAAAACTGCCATCACAGAGGCAACAAGCCTTTGTGTGAAGCAAATAAATCAAAATGAAAGAAAAAGCCACTATGGTTCTCAAAAGAGGTGACTGTGAAAGTCAGGAAGAAAAGATAGCATTCGGAGTATAAGAAACACAGAAGGAGCAGGACGAACAGCTGTACCAGTTAAGGCAGAAGGAAGCAGGAGGGGAAGTCAGAATAGCAAAGGCCCAAACTGAGGAAAAGATAGCCAACTCGGTCAGAAGGAGTAAAACCTTTTATAGGTACATCAGCGAGCGTAGAAAGACAAAGGGAGGGATAGTGGGGCTGAATAGAATGAATGGTGGGTGGGCAGAGGGGAACAGTGAAAAAGCAGGGATACTGAATGAATATTTCTGTTCAGTATTCACAAAAGAGGAGGGGGAAGTGCCTAATCCAATTAACAGAAGCACTCTTGGTAGAGGGGTTGATCCCAGTCCTTTCACAGAAGAAAGGGTTCTGCAAGAACTCCTAAAACTGAAGGTGGACAAAGCAATGGGGCCTGATGGAATTCACCCCAGAATTCTAAAAGAATTAAGGGGGAACTAGTGAAACCACTGGCTACTCTTTTAATAAATCATGGGAGGATGGTGTGGTACTCGAGGACTGGAGGAAGGTGGATGTGATTCCCCTTCACAAAAGTGGGACCAAGACAGAGGCAGGAAACTACAGACCTGTCAGTCTGACCTCTGTGGTAGGGAAAGTGATGGAGTCACTTCTGAAGGAAAGAATTGTTGAGTACCCTAGAGGCCAGTGGGCTGGGACCCAAGGCAGCATGGGTTCACAGTGGGAAGGTCATGTCAGACGAATCTAATAGATTTCTTTGACTTGGTGACCAAAGTAGTAGACCAGGGAGGGGCTGTGGACATGGCCTACCTAGACTTTAGCAAAGCATTTGACACAGTCCCACACAAAAGATTAATAGTCAAATTAACCAGCCTGGGAGTGGGTCCCAGGGTGGTAGCCTGAGTAAAACATTGGCTGGACAACAGGACACAGCAGGTAATAGTAAATGGAGTCCACTCTGAAGAAAGAGGGGTTACTAGTGGGTACTGCAGGGTTCAGTATTGGGTCCAGTCCTTTTATATGTTCATAAGTGACATTGCAGAGGACTGGAAGGAAAAGTATGCCTCTTTGCAGATGACACAAAGATCTGCAACAGGTTGATACACAAGAGGCGTGGAAAGGATGAGAAGGGACTTGGCAAGGTTGGAGGAATGGTCAAGTATGGCAGCTATAGGATTCAATGCAAAGAAGTGCAAATAATGCACCTGGGAAACAAGAACCCAGGGAAGAATACACAATGGGGGAGGGAGGTAGTAACAACAACAAAAGAAAGTGACCTGGGGTAATCATATCTGATGACCTTAAGGTTAGCAAGCAATGTAAGAAGGCAGTAGGGAGGGATGGGGTATACTGGGATGCATAGGGAGAGGCATCAGCAGCAGAAAACAGGAAGTTGTTATCCCTCTGTACAGACAGTTGGTGAGACCCCATCTGGAGTACTTCGTCCAGTTCTGGAGACCCCATCTCCACAAGGACATAGACAGGATAGAGGCAGTCCAGAGGAGGGCAACTAAAATGGTGCAGGGTCTGCAAGAGAAGCTGTATGAGGAGAGACTAAAGGAGCTTAATATGTATAGCCTTGATGAAAAGGCGGAGGGGACATGATAGAAACTTTCAAGTACCTCAGTGGAATTAACAAAGTCCAAGAGGTAGCATCTTTCAGAAAAAGAGCGTGCAGAACAAGGGACACAATTTAAAGATAGAAGGGGCGGTTCAGGGCAATGTGAGAAGTATTATTTCACAGAGAGGGTAGTGGATGCATGGAACAGCCTTCCTGAGGAGGTTGTGGGGTCTAAAACTGTGGGAGAATTCAAGAATGCATGGGACAGACATAAGGCGATTCTTGTGAGGGGTAGGAAGAAATAGGCTGTTGGTTAACTAGGATCTGCGGCCTATCCTGTAGGTAGGGAAACGGGCAGACTAGATGGGCCAAGCGGTCCTTATCTGCCATCAAAGTCTATGTTTCTATGTTTTAACTCTGTTTGCATTTCATGATGTGACAGCCATAATCAAGACAAGACATAATATTCCATGCTTCCGCTGCGATACACAGCACTCCCATCTGAGACATAATTGTTATACTCAGCAATCAGTGTGGCAAGTTCCCATTACACCCTACATTGGGAAACCCTTATACTGTACATATAATGCACCAAACCATAGACGTAAATGTAAAACATGAAATATGCAACAGCCCACATACAGTATATAACCCCATCTCTCTTGAGCCCCCATCCCCATCCCACCCCGAGACCAATTAAGAAAAAGAACATGAGATATTCAAGCTGCAAATTCCTCATACTGGTCCCCCATCCCCCACGAGCCAAAACAAAAACTCTGGACATCTTCCCCTGAAAACACTCTATAGAGTGGACTGAAAGGGAATAGAATAGAGAAGAACAACATTATGAAATCATAGAAGGCAGTAAATGGCTGTTTTTTGTCCGACCCCCTTGAGGTGCCGGAGGTCCCAGCTTAGCTAACCAACTTAGCATAGGACATAAACATTTAAATTAATTTATTTACAAGGCTTGCTCTGAAGCAAGATATTTTTAAAGTGATCTGGGTTAGAGTGGTAGTCTATGGTAAGCTCCTTGAAAATGGCACTAAAATGATCACAGAGTGGAGCCTCACGTACGGCTGCATACATAGGCAATCATACTGCACAAGTCCAGAGTCAAGGCAAGAAAGTATGAAACTGAGTGATGGTGGAAGCAGAAATATGCCAGTTTCACATGAATAATCCAATATTTGAATCCATTATTCCACCTTGCTGATACCTGCTTGTCCTACGCAGATCAAGTTCCACACCCCTTCGGTCAAGGGGGGCTTTATTACAAAAAGATTCATTCAACACATTGAGATCATAAGATCAAGACCAAGTGTGGGTTAAAGGGAAAGTTTTGTTCTGAGCCAGGGGCGACTGGCAAAGGGCAATGAACAATGCCTGGCAACCTATAAGGAGTTTTAGACTAGGTCACCCCCAGCAGCCCCCCCCTCCCATTTCTCTGCCTCCATCCATCCTCAATCTATTAGTGCCTGGTGGGGGGTTTTCAATAACCACCATGACAAAGGCTTGTAGTAGTTGCTATGGTACACTCAATACTGGCATTGGTGTGTGTGCCCCACCCCAGGGATACCAAGGGACCGTTGCACTCATCAGATATGTAGGTAGGGGCACAAGGCCCAGACTCCCAAGCAGGATTGCATGAGGTGGACTGGTACATTTGAGGCTACAAATGGATGCTGGAAGTAGAGGCCCTAGGAACAATAAAGGGTGTGAGCTAGTAAAGGCTGTGCTGCTCAAAAAGAGAATGAGGAAACCTCAGAATCAAGTCAAAGGAAAGATACAAACACAGTCTGCCCTAGGCTTCAGGTCACTGATTCAGTGCAGCATGCTACCTGATGGCCCTCCACTGCAGCATCTTCCTGCACTACAAATTCTTCTGCTTCTCGAGGGCTCGTGAAAAAATGTGGTGGTCATCCAGGCCTGGAGATTCTCAGCTAAGATGAGTGGAGCTGCATGAATTCCCAGCTTCAAGATGGAGCGTCGCTTGTAAATCCCCAAACTGTTGCCTCTTTTGTTGTAGCTGGTGACTGTAATCTTGGAAGACTTGCATGGTTCCATTTTCCACTCACATAAGATCCATCAATTTCTCCACTCTCATGACTTTTCCTTCTTGGAGTACCTAGGATACTTCACAAGGAAGTGCATGGGTCTCTTCCCAGGCTTGAGCTTGGGTCCAGTTTAGTGGACTTGCTTTATTTTGAATCGTGCTGCCTCAAATTTCAGCTTTAAGTACTCAACCAGCCATTTCTGAATGTCCTCTGCAGGGTTTTTCCCTTCTGTGCCTTCTGGCAGCCCAATAATCATTGCATTTGACCGCCTCCTTCTGTTTTCCTGGTCATCGACCCTTTCTAGCAGTTCCTCAGTTTGTTCCTAGTACAAGTCTCTTTCTCTGGAGAGATCAATGACCATGTCTTCTAGCTCTCCCAGGTGCTGCTCCACTCTGAGGTGGGAAGCATGCAAGCTTGTGGTCTTGTGATGTTTTCAAAGTCGGCCTTCATCTCATTCTGGAGGTTTGATGTCATGGCAGGTAGTGAAGCTACGACTCTATCTACCTCTTTTTCTTTGTCCAGATCTCCTGTGGCAGAAATGCTTTGTGAGTGGGTGCAGGCTTTAATTGTTGATGGTTCGTGAAGATTGTAACTCACAGGCAAAAACAGAAGCTGGCTTTGTTTTTTTCTGCTGCTATTGACTAGCCATTAGATGTTGGAAGTATGCCCAGGTAACACAAGTGCTTTTTTGCACAAATGAGAAGTATTTCAGCTGTTTAATTGCTATGTCATTCAGGAGGAGGACTAGTGCATGTCCACTATGCTGCTAGGTCCCGCCATGCCCCTGAAAATCAGGCACTAATATTACAAAAAGCACAGGTTCTCAAGTCCTCCCATGACCACATATGGTGGCTTATATAGCTTATATCCCTGTTTCTTCTGAACCAATTAAAATGTTAGAGGTAAAATTTGGCCACAGCGATATGTCTGACCTTAACTGGAAAGAAAAAATCCAGGAAAGAATAATGTGATCAAAAGGTCCCTTGGTCCCTTGGTGGCTTAGCATTTATTAATTAAACATTTTTAAAGTTTTACTTTTTTAGCCATTTGCACTATTTCACTGGTTTTCCATTTTTTTAAGCTTGCCAGTTCGAGGGGGAAGCCTGACTCTAGAAGGGACCCTGTAGCTGTGTACCTTGTCAGTGGTGCTATTTTAAGCTGTGTTGCTGTGTTTATGACTTTTAGAAAAAGCTAAAAGGAAAACAAATATTCTGTGTTTATCTATGTCCTCTCTGTGTTACTGTTCTACTACAGTCCAAGCCATTTAAACAGAACGGCATGGTAGATTTACAGACGTCCCAATTAAATGGTTATCTCATATAGGTGAACATCGTTTTCTAGGTGACATTGAGCTGTGTTTCCTACTTCGACGGACTGTCTTACAGTACAGTGCAGGATTTGACTACTGGGGGAGTGTCACTTTATTCCTTATGTTTTCCTTATGTACTTTACTGTACTGCACTGTATTGTGCTTCTGTGTGAATGATTTGTGCTTTTTTGGTATACCATGAAAAGGGTGCGGGAACAAGGGCACTGTAATGTGGGCTCACCTCAAGTGTGTGCATGGGACTTGTGGGCATTGTGCGGTGAGGGCATCACTCTGCCTACCCCTCCCTGATGTGCCCAGGGGCAGATTCTGCCTCCTGCTCTCTGATGTGCCCGGGCACAGAGGTGATTATATTAATGTCGGGTGGGTGCGGGGGGCTCAACCCACACTACATTCCCTTGCACCTTCTGTGTCTGCAGCATGGTTGCTGGGTGCTGTCATTACTTGTTGTCTTTTGATTGTGCCCAGCTTCCCCACACTTATTTGTGCCCATATGCATAGGAACCTTTTTTTTCAGCCCCCCTTAAATTTGCAGAGCAGAGGACTGATCTTTTTTTTTGGGGGGGGGGCAGTGTGGGTGATTGTGTATCAGAGGTGTTGCTTAAAACTTAATTCTTTCTTTTTTTTTCCTTTAAAAGCTGTGGGGTATGTGCCAGATATGTTGTGCTTTTAGACTAAATTAAACATTAACTTTCATCACTGCGGGTCGCAGCTACAGTGGCTGACACAACCATGTCAGCATTGTGTAATGCTGTAGATCATTGGTTACATGGGTAGTAGCTCCAGTGGCAAAAAAAAATCAGTGTGATTTTCTTTTGTTTCATTTCCTTGATGGTTTGATGGTGTACAACAGTTTCCACACTGAGCAGTTTCTCCAAGTTGTTTACCTGCCCTTTCTGCTGCAACATCACATAGCACACTGTAGACCAGCAAGGGCACCCGTGGTGGTGGCGGCAGCAGTTTCTTTCTGTGTGTCACTCTCATCTTCACCTTCACCTTCTGTCTCAGTCTCAGTACCATTAGCCATGCGAGCCATCACAACTACTTCTTCATCAGTTAAGTCGCCTTCTGTGGGCTTGTGGGTGTCCATCTCTACAAAGTCATCGAAAGTGAGGCTGTCCATAAATGATGGGTTGGGCACATCTTCAAGAACTGAACAGTGAACAGACTGCTGAGAAGGTACGTGTCCTTCGAAGCCTGCCTTCTGAAAGCAGTGCTGGATAGTGCTCAGCTTCACACATGACCAAGCTCTGTGAAATATGAAGACTGCCTCTTGCAAATTGACTTTCCTGGCAATATCAGCTGCACAAGCTACTGCTTCCCTCGCCAATTGTTTCTATAATCTTCTCAAAAACAAGGGATCTGTAGTGCCCTTTCATGTTTTTTATCACCCCGTATCCATTGGCTGCAGTATGCTTGTGGTGTTAGAGGGAAGAAGGTGAGTGTTACCTTTTTAAGCCATCTGCTGAGATCATGGGGGTGAGTGCTGCAGTTATCCAAAAAAGGTAAGATCTTTCACCTGGATCTGCACAGCTCACCTTCCCAGCTTAACAACCAATCAAGAAAAATAGCGGATGTTATCCATACATTAGTGAATGACATGTAAACCACAGGGAGGACTTTTAAGTCCTTAGGTAGGCATCTTGGTCATTTGCTCTTGCCAATAACCAACAGCTTTTTTTTCTCAGTCCCGGTTAAATTTGCACAACAGAGGACCGAGATGGGATCCTTAGCCTTTTTGCCACCTGTTAGCTCCAGGTCTTTTGTTGCATGCCCTCTGTCCAGGTATCCCCTTAAAAAATAGCCCTGCTTCATCCGCATTGAAGATGTCATCCTGTCAGAAACTGCATAGCAAACCCTGGAGAATGTCAGTCACCCAGCAATCAGCAGCTGTCACATCCAGATCCTGCTTCTCTCCATGTTTGCATTTGAAAACAGTTTGATGACGGATTTTCCACCTGGACAATCAAACATCTGTTGATTCAAAATCTGAGTGCCCCATCTGTGCTACCAAATCACTGGCCTTTTGTTTTAATACTAGTCTGGAGATCCGGGAACCCTTGACCAGTGCACTCTGGAACCACAACATTAAAACGTCCTCAACAGCAAAGTCCTTGCCCTCCCTCTTTCGTTTTCAGAGTGGATTGGAATTGGACTGCCACTCAACCAAAATCGTATCTCTGTTCTTGATGATGTGACCTCCTTTGCTCTTACTGATTTTAAATTGGGCAGCAACAGACAACAAGAAACAGGAATGGTTCTGCAAAGCTTCAACCACTTTAACTCTGTCAGCGAGTGACGTCTAGGTCCGGGGGAATGCCATGTTGCCACAGGTAAAGCTGCCTCATTGCTTGAAGTCATTTGTAACTGCTTAGCAGTTAATTGGTGTCTAATTTGTAGTGATTCACCAAACTTGCTAATCAGTCAGCACACATTTTCCGAGTGATTAGCGTCTCTCTAATTAAGCAATAAGGCACTCCAAGGTGTGTGTTATCGTGTAATAACATCACTCCTGAGGTGGGTTAAACACGAGAGTGTAAAGCAGTGCTTCTCTACCAGTGACAATGTCCCATGTAATACACCTATAGATGCTGTAATGCAATTATACAATGGCTCGATGTTATAAAAAAAAAAAAATTAAAAATGTTTTTAGTAGATTTTTTGTGTTTCTGAAGAGACAGCAGCCAACAAATCAGCCAATAAATCAATACAGTGATGTTATTGTGTAATAACATCACTGTCTCAGGCACCCACTGACCAATCAGAATACAGGAAATTTTCTTGCCATTGTATAATCCAAAGTATAGTGCTGACGCTGTCTCGGTAAACCGCAAGCCCACCTAACTGATTTTAATAGATGTAAAACTGTTCCCCAGCAGGTGCTCCAATGAAGCAGGATTCCTGCTTAACTGCGTCCTGTTTATTTGACTTTGACTGTACCAGTACTCTGCAAGGCATTCTGGGCGAGTGGTGGGCTACTCTCAGTCCTCCACAGTTCTCTAACAAAAAACTCAGTTACTAACTTGACTGGGGTTGAAATTTCAGCAGTATGACTGCTGGAAAGTGGTTCAAGACCACCCTTGGTGGCATAACATTCATTAATTTTACTTTTTAGCCATTTGTACTGTTTGCATCAGATCAGAAGTCCTGCCTTGTGACACTTCTGGTTTTCTGTTTTTTAAAGCAAAAAATGGAGCCAAATACAAGGGTGTACTCACTAGATCAGATGGCAGCATGGCATCACCATCACTTTTGTGTCCTCATACAAAAAAGACACAATGCAAGCAGGCTAAAAGTCCAAAAAGCCCCATCCCAAGAACAGCCAAACGTTTTCGCGCTACACACTGCACTTTCTCAAGGCTAAGGTGGTAAGTGGCATTGCATTTAATAAAGGACATGGCTAAAGTGACAGTGCTATAAATATGAAACCATTATTTTAAATAGTAATGTATACTAAAGTGCTTAGCAATCAACTCCACCACCATATGTTTCCAAAGCAGGCAAGCATTATATAATTCATAAACACCAGGGGTGTCAGCAGGCATACGCACTGTACTCAACAGAGTACAGTACAAAAAAATCAGGCAGGGGCAACAAAAAGAGGAAAGCAAATACATTGTCAGTCACATTGTATCTGTGTCACCCTGAGCCTTTCTGCCTTTGTTGTTCACTATGGGGCACTGATGCCACCATACAAATGCACAAATAAGAACAACTTACCAGGCAGGCAGAAAAACAAAGGAAGGAGGATTACAGGAAGAAACTGATTGCCATGTCTGAGTTCAAGTAAACGGGGGGGGGGCGTGCTGTCGGAGTGATGTGTCAGAGCATATTTTGGTTTATGTTTACATAATGGGGGGCAACAGTGCATCAGTTTTGAGTACAAGTTAAAAATTCCTGGCTACACCCCTGATAAACACATCAATAAATAATCTCATAACAGCCTAATATAAATGGTTATCATAATATAACAATCTAACTTGAGATCCTGAGTTACCAAATATCTTATAAATAAATAAACAATTTACATAACCTACTATTAACAGTACATCATATATAATCTTATGACATAGAATCTAAACACACAATTAGAATCAAATAAGAAACTAAATGAGGACATTTGACATATGGCCGAAATGGGAGACATTGTCCTAACAGGCAATTTTAATTATCCAGTTATTGACTGGGGTAATATGAGGTCATACTCTGGCATTGAAAAACAATTTATTGAAACAATAAAATTATCTAATTTACATCAAATGGTAACAGAACCAATGAGAGTACTAATTTATTAGATCTAGTAATAACAAATGAGGAAAAACTAATACAAAACGTACATGTGAGGGACTGTTTGGCAAACAGTGATCATAGGATAGTTAAATTGAGGATTAAAGAAAAAAGAGTGAGAGTTTAGGGTTTTACAGTAGCAAAAAATTATAATAGGGCAAATTTTCAGAAAATTAGATCAGAAATAGAAACATTGGATTGGAGTAATAATATGCAAAATAAAAATATACAACAAATGTGGGACTGTTTTAAAAATACCTTATTGAAGTTAAAGAAGACGTTTGTACCAGAAAAGAAAATATATAACTAGAGGGGAAAACTACCTATGTGGTGTAAGCATAAGATATTAAAACAAAGTAATAAAAAAGGGCATTTGAGAGAATGAAAAAACGACATTCCAAAGAGAATATTGTTAAGTATAAAAAGAACTTAGAACATTAAAAAAAAAAACATGATAAAGACTGAAAAGAACAAACTGGAATTTAAAATATCACATCTTAAGGACAATGGTAAAAGCTTTTACGCATATATTAATAACAACAGAAATAGTAGAAGCCAGATAGGAGTTACAGTAGAAAATGGGAAAGAAATTAAAACAACGAAAGGTCTGGCAGAAACATTTAATAAGTATTTCTGTACAGTGTACAATAAAAGAATGATACAAAAGAATATAACTGATGAACATCATCATTTGGATATAACGCTGGAAATCAGCGATAAGGATGTAGAAAATTTAATAGACAAACTGAAGGTCAATAAATCATTTGGTCCAGGTTTTTGAAGGAAATAAGAAAACAAATATCAAAACCATTAGCCTTTTTGTTAAATGCCTCTTTTTCCTCAGGCCATGTGCCAGATGACTGGAGGATGGCCACTGTGGTGCCATTGTATAAAAAGGGAATAGAGCTGATAAAACAAATTATAGACCTATCAGTTTGATATCAATAGTATGTAAAATGGCTGAGAATTTTGTAAAAAACAAACTGGAAGAAAATTGTATTAAAATTGGGTACAAGGATGTCAAACAACATGGGTTTCATAAAAACAGATCTTGTGTAACTAACCAGCTCTGTTTTCATGAACAAGTAAATAAAAACATTAATAATAATATACCAGTGGATGTAATATTTCTGGATATGCAGAAGGCATTCGATAAAGTCCCCTATGAGTTACTGATTAATAAGGTGGCTAAGACTGGGTGGATATAAGACTGATTAGTTGGTTGAGAGATCGGGAACAGAGGGTAAGGAGGGGTCACTAGTGGGGTGCCTCAGAGTTCCGTATCAGGACAGGTGCTGTTTGCACTCTTTATTGGTGACATACAACTGGGGTAGACAGTTGGATAATGAAATCTGCAGACAATATAAAGTTGGGCAGTCCAGTGGATACAGTAGATAACATCAATAAATTAAAATTAGACTTGTTACAAATAGAAAAGTAGGCAAGGAACAACCATATGCTCTTCAGTCTAGACAAGTGTACGGTGTTACACATGGGGAAAAAAATGAAACAAACAAATATTTACTAAATAATACACCATTAATAAAGAAACCTATGGAATACGACTTTGGGATCTATATAGATGAAGGTATGAATTTTGTTGAACATAATATAAAAATCGTTAAAAAAAATTATATGATAAAAAATATAAAAAGAACTTTTGTAAATCGATCAGCATCATGTATAATGCCACTATACAGAGCCTATATTGAGCCCCACCATGATTATGGTGAGCTATTCTGGAGTCCATATTTGAGTACGTCATTATAGCTAACCCAGAATTGCACTGTCTAGGACAGTGAATGGTGCAATATCACGTACACTGCTGTATGCAGTAGTGCACCATTCACACACTCCCAGGCAGAGGATAAGACCCCTGCAGGGAGTGGGTTCTGCCGAGCAGCTGCCATGGCTCACTGGACAGAGCCACAGCAGCAGGAACCCAGGCACTGTGTCTGGGACCGGGTTTGATTCCTGGTCCCAGAAATTTTATTTTTAAAGAATTTGTGCACTCCCTGAGTTGGACCCGCCCCTGGAGTTAAGACTCTTTAGTGGGGGAGCCAGGGGCACAGCCCCACAATGGGGGTGGGGCAGAGCCCCTGCACAGAAAAGAATTGTGCCGCATGGCAAAAAATCATGCTGTATTGTGAAAAGCATTTAGCCAAGCGGCATAATGTCTTGTGACATTATGAGCCCATGCCATATTTGAGGGGGGGAGGTGGGGAGACTGGAGCGGGTGCAGTGTACAGTGACCAAGATGGTTAAAAGTATAAAAAATGCAACATATGAAGAGAGAAGAAAGAGACTGTGACTTTTTAGTTTGGAACAGAGAAGAGCAAGAGGTGATTTATTGATCTTGCATTAACATGATATATCAAAAAGAGCTTAAAGAATAGATGAGATTAAAAATTCAAAAAAGCCTGATGGTTTGAGAGGACATAAACTACAAATTGTTATGGAAAGGGCAAAAAGAAATGCAAGATTTTATTTCTTTACAAACAGGGCAGCAAGATTGTGGAATAGGTTACCAGCAGGAGTGGTGGAATGTAGGAATCCAGAATCATTTAAAAAACAGATAAGTGGATGCTGAAAATGCAGGAATTTGGACACGCTGAGCGGGTGGACAGTTATAATAAGTCATGTCAACCTTCTTCTGTCCTATACCCAGTGTGATAACCCAGTGTAATAAATGGGGACAACTGAAAAAAATCTGACTTCATGTTGAAATTGTTATAAATCAAGATGATGTGAGTGCATTAGCACAACATGTAAAGGAAAAAGGGAAAACACATGCTTTTGAATTTCTGATGTTAGAAAAGGTTTTTGAGCAGATTAGGGGAGGTGATTTGGATAGGAGGTTATGCCAGAGGGAAACCTTCTGGCAGTACCAAACTAAATGTTACATCCTCCCAGGATTAAATGATTTTTTCAGTTGTTCCCCTATGCTAGCTTTTGGAAGACAGAAATCTTGCTTGTAGAGCAGAAAGCAGCTAACTAAAAAAAAGCCACTGTTTTTCTTACTAATTTAACATTCCTATCTCAGCTGGAGTCAGTGCCTGTTGAGATTAAGTAGACAGATACTTTATTAGAAGTAGAGGAGGTCTCATTTAGGGATAAAAAAAGAAAAGAAAGAAAGTCAGTGTGTGTTCTGTGCTGGGAAGGGTACTGTATCAACTTACTTTGCTAAATCAGTACGAGGGGAGAGAGCTTAATTGGGGGTGTGGCTTAGGCAGTATAAAAGCAGGTGACTCCAATTACAACTTCCTGCTGCTAGCTTTTGGAAGACAGAAATCTTGCTTGTAGAGCAGAAAGCAGCTAAGTGAAAAAAGCTACCGTTTTTCTTACTAATTTAACACTTCTATCTCAGCAGGCGTCAGTGCCTGTTGAGATTAAGCAGACAGATACTTTATTAGAAGTAGAGAAGGTCTCATTTAGGGTTAAAAAAAGAAAATAAAGAAAGTCAGTGTGTGTTCTGTGCTGGGAAGGGTACTGTGTCAACTTACTTTGATAAATCAGTAAAGGGGGAGAGCTTAATTGGGGGTGTGGCTTAGGCAGTATAAAAGCAGGTGACTCCAATTATAACTTCCTGCTGCTAGCTTTTGGAAGACAGAAATCTTGCTTGTAGAGCAGAAAGCAACTAGCTAAAAAAAGCTACCATTTCTTACTAATTTAACACTTCTATCTCAGCAGGCGTCAGTGCCTGTTGAGATTAAGCAGACAGATACTTTATTAGAGGTAGAAGAGGTCTCATTTAGGGTTAAAGTCCATGTGTGTTTTGTGCTGGGAAGGGTACTGTATCAACTTACTTTGCTAAATCAGTGGGAGAGAGAACTTAATTGGGGTGTGGCTTAGGCAGTATAAAAGCAGGTGACTCCAATTACAACTTCATGCTGCTAGCTTTTGGAAGACAGAAATCTTGCTTGTAAAGCAGAAGGCAGCTAACTAAAAAAAGCTACTGTTTTTCTTACTAATTGCCCTCCATCCCACCCCTCCAGCCTCCCACTCTAAGCCACTTCTACTTTTATAGCCACTGGATTTGACTGACAACAGGAACTTCCTGTTTGGCAGTAGGAAGGGAAGGATCATAGAGAAACATTAGTTTTGTCAGCCCTAAAGAAAAAAAGTAGCTCTTTCTCACCCCCGGTTGCTGGTGGTCTGACTCTGAGCAAGGAAGAAGGAGGCTACCAAAGAATACAGGAAATTGCTGTCCCAGAACAGGAAGGGTGAGAGTAGTAAGGAGAGGAGAGAGTAAGCATACAGAGAAACAGGAGATGGGACACAAAATAAGACATGATGGGAGTGGTGCAGTGCAATAGCTATGGGGTGGTAGTGTTCTGGGAGACATTCTGGAGGCTGCGATGCTGCCCTATTTGCAAACACTTCTCTGGTCTGAGGGAGGAGGTTGCCCGTCTCCAGGCTGACCTGCCTAGGATTCGTAAAACCTCCTCCTCTACTCAGGAACCACCAGGGCCACTGCCGCTACCTCAGAGGTTGCCAAGAAAGAGGAGTGGCTGGACCAAGGTGGGCTCAGGGAGGGAGAGGGTGGTGGAACAGAGTTGCATCCCTCCAGCTGTACCTCTCCACAATTAATACACTGTTCTGGTGGATAGTGGTTCCTCTATGGAGGCACCTGCAGTGGAGACCAAAGAGGATGCTGGGAACCTCCACAAAGGAGACCCACAGGAGGGTGGCATGGGACCCCACAGGGGAAGTAAATGACTCCTGGTGGGGGACTCAATCATTAGGGGAGCAGAAGTGGAAGAGGAAGGGGAGAGGGAGGTAAGGTGCCTGCCTGGACGTGAATCCTCAGGATCGTGGCAGCAGCTGCATGAAGGAGGGAGCTGAATGTCATCATCCACCTAGGAACTAATTACCTGGCCAGCAATGGGATCAGAGCAGTGCAAGAGGAGTTTGTAGAGTTAGGCAGGGGCCTTAGACAAGTAACGCATATGGTAACCTTCTTGGAGGTGCTGCCTGTCTATGGCAAGGGTGATGCTAGGGTACTCCTCACCATGGAATTCAATGAATGGTTGAAAAACTGGTGTGGAGCTCAGGGTTTTGACTTCATTGGGGACTGGTGAGCCACCTGGAGGGATGCAGGCCTATACTGGCATGGTGGTATGCATCTGTCCAAGGGGGATCCAGGATCCTAAGTGAGAGGTTTAAATGCTTCATTGGCAAGCATTTAAACTAGCCAAGGGGGAGGCACTGAAAAGCAGCAGGGAAATCCCAGCCTCCCCCCACCAAAACACAGTAATTAGTGAGGTAAACACCAAGGTAGTGAAGTCATTAGGGATCAGGACAGAGGTAAATGCAAAAAAAGGCAAAGGCAGTAAGGAAAGGGATGGGGCCAAAAGGGGTAAGGCTATCAGAAATTGGAGGGTGATGAGTACTAATGTCCACAGTCTGTATAACAAGCTCCCTGAATTAGTGGCCTTGATGGAAGAGGGATGCCTGGATATTGTGGCAATCACAGAAACATGGTACACAGAGAACCATGACTGGGATGTCAGCATACCAGGGTACACAATCTACATGAGGGACAGGGAGGGTAAAAGAGGAGGAGGAGGAGTAGCTCTCTATGTAATGGAAGGGATCAAAGCAACAGAACTAAAGAGTAAACAGGGAGCTGAGGAGGCACTCTGTGTCACCCTGGAGACAGGAAATGGCACCACAATCTGCATGGGGGTTGCATACAGACCCTCCTCTCGGGGGAGGGAAAGGACAAGGAAATGATAGAAGGCATCCTTAGAATGGCAGAAAAAGGGGAGATATTGTTGATGGGTACCTGAATATGCCAGATGTTAACTGGAGCACCTTTATTGCAGGCACATCCAAGAGCAGGGTCATTCTTGATGCCCTACAAGGGGCATGCCTCAGACAGCTAGTATTGGAACCCACTTGGAAGGGAGCAATCTTAGACCTGATACTTTCAAATGGGGATGGAGAAAGAATGTTAGATTTAGAAGTGGGTAGCCATCTGGGAACAAGCAACCACCAAACAGTGTGGTTCACGATAAACACAGCCATAGAGTCAAGCCATACAAAAGTAAGAGTATTGGGCTTCAGGAGGGCTGGCTTTGGAAAAATGAGAGAGTGCCTCAGAAAAGCACTAGCAAACAGGCAAGAAGGAGGGGTGGAGGAACAGTGGGGAGTAATCAAGACAGCCATCACAGAGGCAACAAGCCTTTGTGTGAAGCAAATCAACAAAGCACAATGAAGGAAAAAAACACTATGGTTCTCAACAGAGGGAGGTAGGGAAGGCTAAGGAGAAAAGGCTAGCATTCAGGAAATATAAGGAAACACAGAAGGAGCAGAACAGAGAACTTTATCAGTTAAAGCAGAAAGAAGCAGGGAAGGCAGTCAGAATAGCAAAGGCCCAAACCATGGAAAGGATAGCCAACTCTGTTCAGAAGGGGGATAAGACCTTTTATAGGTACATTAGGGAGTGAAGAAAGACCAAGGGAAGGATACTGAGGCTTAATAAAGGGGAGAGAATGTGGGCAGAGGGTGACAGTGGAAAAGCAGGGATACTGAATGAATATTTGTGCTCAGTATTCACAAAGGAAGAGGAGGGGGAGGTACCTAAACCAAGCAAGAGAAAAACTCTGGAGATGGGGGTCAATACCAGTCCATTTACAGAAGAAAGGGTTCTGAAAGAACTAGTAAAATTGAAAGTGGACAAAGCAATGGGGCCTGATGGGATTCATCCAAGAATTCTAAAAGAACTAAGGGTAGAATAAGTGACACCACTGACTACTCTCTTTAACAAATCATGGGAGAATGGGGTGGCACCTGAGGACAGGAGGAGGATGGATGTGATTCCTCTTCACAAAAGTGGGAGCAGTGCAGAGGCAGGAAACTACAGACCAGTTAGTTTGATCTCAGTGGTAGGGAAAATGATGGAATCACTTCTGAAGGAAAGAATTGTTGAGTACCTAGAGGCCAGTGGGGCACAGGACCCAAGGCAGCATGGATTCACAGTGGGAAGGTCATGTCAGACGAATCTAATAGATTTCTTTGACTGGGTGACCAAAGTAGTAGACCAGAGAGGGGCTGTGGCCATGGCCTACCGAGATTTTAGCAAGGCATTTGATACAGTCCCACACAAAAGATTAATACACAAGTTAGCCAGCCTTGGAGTGGGTCCCAAGGTGGTAGCCTGGATAAAAAATTGGCTGGACAACAGGACGCAAAGGATATTAGTAAATGGAGTCCACAGTGAAGAAAGAGGTTACTAGCTGGGTACATGAGGTTCAGTACTGGGACTGGTCCTTTTAATGTCTTTATAAGTGACATTGCAGAAGGAACTGGAAGGAAAAGTATGTCTCTTTGCAGGCGACACAAAGATCTGCAACAGGGTTGATACAAAAGATGGCGTGGAAAGGATGAGAAGGGACTTGGCAGGGTTGGAGAAATGGTCAAATGTGTGCAGCATAGATTCAATGCAAAAGTGCAAATGTCGCCTGGGAAACAAAAACCAGGGAAGAGTACACAACAGGGGTGAGTTACTGACAACAGTAAAAATGGAAAAGGACCAGGGGGTAATTATATCAGATGACCTAAAGGTGGACAAGCAATGTGAGAAGACAGTAAGGAAGGCTGGGGTGATACTGGGATGCATAGGGAGAGGCATCAACAGTAGAAAACAGGAAGTTGTCATCCCTCTGTACAGACAGTTAGTGAGACCCCATCTGGAGTACTGTGTGCAGTTCTGGAGACCCCATCTCCACAAAGACATAGACAGAGTAGAGGCTGTCCAGAGGAGGGCAACCAAAATGGTGCAGGGTCTGCACCAGAAGACGTAAGAAGAAAGACCAAAGGAGCTTAATATGTATACCCCTGAGGAAAGAAGGGAGGGGAGGACATGATAGAAACTTTCAAGTACCTCAAGGGAATCAACAAAGTCCAAGATGGTAGTATCTTTCAGAAAAAGAGATGTGCAAGAACAAGGGGGCACAATTTTAAGATAGAGGGGGTGGCTCAGAGGTAATGTGAGGAAGTATTTTTTCACAGAGAGAGTTGTGAATGCATAGAACAGCCTGCCTGAGGAGGTTGTGGAGTCAAGAACAGTGGGGGAATTCAAGAATGCATGGGACAGACATAAGGCAGTCCTAGTGGGGGGTAGGAGGAAGTAGGCTGTTGGTTAACTAGGATCTGCAGCTTATCCATTAGGTAGGAAAATGGGCAGACTAGGCGGGCCAAGCGGTCCTTATCTGCCGACAAATTCTATTTATGATTAGAAATTAGATTGTTGGTATTTTCTCTCCAAATTTTCAATGTGGGCTTTCTGTGACCCCACCTCATGAACAGTGGCACTATCAGTTTGTTAGCGGAAAGGTGATTTTGCACAGCGACTGCATCATTTGGCACCACAGGTGCGAAAACACATTTCAGGCAGGATGTGAAAAATGACAGCTGTACTGTACTGTTCATGAGGAGGTGTAAAAAAATGGCAATGTTGAAAATCTGGAATGAAAATATGAAAAACTGGTGAAATCACGAGCGTGTGTAGAAACTGCACAACGCACACCCATAATGCAATTATTTTGGGGATTTTTTAATCAAATCTTCAACATAGGCATTTTGGGACCTCCACTCATGAACAGTGTCACTGTGATTTTATCTGTCTTGAACACTGATTCCCACAGTGACCGTGACATTGTGCGCCGCGTGTGCGAAAACACATTTTGGACAGGATGTGAAAAATGACAGCTGTACTGTTCATAAGGAGGTGTAAATGGCAATTGAAAATCTGGAGTGAAAATATGAAAAATTGGTGAAGTCACGAGCGTGCGTAGAAACTGTGCAACGCATGCCCTTAACACAATTATTTGGGGGATTTTTGTAACCAAATTTTCAACATAGGCATTTTGGGGCCTCCACTCATGAACAGTGTCACTGTGATTTTGCCAATCTGTCTTGAACGTTGATTTCCCACTGCAACTGCACCATTGTGCGCCACATGCGCGAAAACACATTTTGGGCAGGATGTGAAAAATGACAGCTGTACTGTTCATAAGGAGGTGCGAAAAAATGGCAATGCTGAAAATCTGGACTGAAAACATTAAAAATTGTTGAAGTTATGAACGTGCCTGGCAACTGTGCAATGCAGTCATTTTTTTAAATTTTTTCACCAAATTTGCAAGATAGGCTTTTTGGTACCCCACCTCATGAACAGTGGCACTGTTGTTTTATTAATCAGTCCGGAAAGGTGATTCCACGCAGTGACCACGAAATGACCTTTCAGGACCAAATAACGAGATGACAGTGCATGTGTTCATGAGGTGGGGTCCCAAGAACCCCACGTTGAAAATTTGGGGCCAGAAAAAAAATGGCTGAGATAGCCACCTAAGTTGACCCCCCCCATTTATGCCATTGTACAGCATTTCTTCAGTTCGTGGTCGGCTTTGAAGAGTCCAGATGTGCTCCCGCTCCACCGAAGATCGCAGCACCAGACCTCCAGAGGTAAGTATGGGGTGATGGGGGTGGGGAGGCAGGGTGCTCAGAGGTGGGGTGCACAGAGGGTGGGTGCTGGTTGGGGAAGGGGTGCCATGGACAATGGACCATTTTCTTTTTTTCAGGTACAAAAAAAAAAAACGGACACTGCCATGGGACAGTTTTCTTTCTTTACAGGTGAAAGAAAACAAATGTTGGGCACACTGGGGTGGGTTCCTAGTGTGCCCCATGACTTCCGGGGGGGTCTGATGTTCGCGACACTGGGGTGGGCGCCCAGTGTGCCACACAATGGGGATGGGGTGGGGCCTGGGGCCAGGAACATGCCGACGCGGTCGGCTTACTGTGAGAGGTAGCACACTGGGGTGGGCTCCCAGTGTGCCACACAATGTGGGGGGTGGCTGGACATGCCGACACAGGGATTACACCCCCAATGTTGGCTCCCTTTGGGGATTGTGTGGCAGTGGCTCCCCCACCATGTTTATTGAAATGTTTTGCCAGGAAAGGCACGTCGGGAGGCATGTCATCTGTGCCGCTGCATGACGAGCTTGTCTCTGATTGCAGCGGCACTTTTCTTTCAAGTTGTGTCCACTTTACATCATTCTTGTGTCAGTGCTAGCATGCTGGCTAATTGGGGAATGAGGGACGCACCTACTAAAGTGTGCCCTGCATTCGCCCACACTGACACACTTCTGAAATGTGCTACTAGCACAAGATGTTGCTTGTGTGTGCGTGCAAGCCAACATAAAAAGAGGGAGAGAAGAAAATAATGAAATCAGTAGTCCAAGCATAGACAATTGAAGTGCTAAAAGGGCAAGGGGAGGCAATCGCAATGAAAAGACAATAAATGGCGCATTTTTACAAGATCAAACACAAAAAAGTTAGAAGAATCTTCTGCTCTAATGAAATTCTGAATCCCCCGAACTACCAGGACTTATAGCCCCTTAGAGAATGACAACAACTTCACTCCCCCGAAACAGCAATCGTACTCTACCTAGCAAAAAACTGTTAATAGGAGATTCGATTATAAGATACGCAGACAGCCACATCTATACAACAGATAAAAGCCACACTGCTGTGTCTTGTTTAACAGAATCATAAATTGTTGATATAGATAGCATGACTGAGAACCTACTCTGTCTAAAAACACTTCTATTGTTATCTATTTGGGGACTAATGATGTGGGTTGGTCTCATGTAAAAGCATCTGCTATGATCTCCTGACAATAGGGAAAAAATCAAAGGCAAAGGTTGCAAAGTGGCCATACCTGGTATCTTGCCTATTCCTAAAGCACACCCTGAAAAGTATTAAACCTTTAACTGAATAAATGTACACCTAGCTAACTGGCGTAGAGGAGAAATAATTGATTTTATAGATCACTGGGAGACTTTCAAATCAAACAAAGCACTGTTTTCTAATGATGGCTTACACCTTAATAAATTTGTTGCAAAAGTCCTGGGGGAAAGTTTAAAGGAATCCCTTGATAAATTCAGTTCAAGCTAAATAAACTTACCCAGCACCTTACCCTTCCAGCCCAACCCCAAGATAGCTGGAGCAGCGCCAGTCCACCCTGCAACTAGGGCTCTTGGGGCAGGCAGCTGCCTGGGACTCTCCACCTCCCCACCTCCAGGACACTGCCGAATCAACAGCACCTTACCCTGCCAGCCCAGCCCCAGGACAAACAGAGCAGCGCTGGTCCACCCTGCAACTAGGGCTCTTGGGGCAGCCAGCCACCTGGGACACTTCACCTCCCCACCTTCAGGACAATGCCAAATCAACAGCATCTTACCCTCCCAGCCCAGCCCCAGGACAGCCAGAGCAGTGCCAGTCCACCCTGCAACTAGGACTCTTGGGGCAGCCAGCCACCTGGAACTCTCCACCCCCCCACCTCCAGGATAATGCCGAATCAATAAGTAATTACTGCTGCCATCCTACCTCCTCTCAGCCAGCCGGGCGTCATCTTTGGACTGCAATTTAAGGAGTACGCCACACCACGTGGCAGGCAGGAGAGTCAGCCCACAGTGACTGTTAGACTAGGGCTAACGGGGACTTTATTTGCCTCCCCTTTAAGGAGCTCAAGCTGGTTCACAGTTATCAGTCGCTCCGCATATGATCCTTATCTAGTGCATGGCTACATTGACAGTGTTTTGTGCTCTGGCTATTTCTGCCTCTTACCATTTCATTTGTATTCAGGTGTAGAGCCCAGTACTGCCTTACTACATCAGTGTAGCTAATCGCTAGCACTATTCGGCATTTCTGTTCTCAGCCAGTGTTTTGCTCGCAGCATTTCCTGTGTATCTGCCTGAACACTTGGCCTACCCCCTAGTCCAAGCCGCCTATGGATTAGCTCCTAACCTAAGTACCCCTCCTGCCAAACTGGTGTCCAGCTCTGCCAGACTGTATCGCAAATAGTTTTTTTGTTGTTTTGGTTTTTTGTTTTTCCCGTTACAGCTTGTAAAATGTCTTGTTGCTTAAGTTGATCTGTGGATTTTAGCCTTGTGTACTAACCTTGTATAACTGTGTACTTTTACTGTTGCCTGTTCTGCCTTTGTCTCCTGTACACATATGATGTCTTTATTCGATGTAATTAATTCTGGGTCGCCCCTGAAAAAGGGACCCTGTTGTCTCAGTGGGTCTAACCAGTCAACAAATTACAATAAATACATTTAGAGTACTGTTTAGCTAGTTCATTATCTTTAACCTGTAACCTGCATTGCTGTTTTAAGCTGAAGTTTTGTTTTCTGTGTGCCTGGTAATTGGTTGTAAATTGCATTGCTTTCTTCTGCTGCCGGGGGGGAGGAGTAGGGAGGAGCTCCTATCATCTCTTCCCCACCACCCCCAAGCTCAGGTTTCTTTTCTTTCTTTTCCCTCCTTCCCTCCTCTTGCTGTATATTAACCTGCTGCATCCTCTGCTTTCTCCCCAGCACCAGTCCACCAGTCCACCCTGCAACTAGGGCTCTTGGGGCAGTCAACCACCTACTCTCCCCCAGGACACACTACCTTTCACTGTGCTGCTCTGTTAGGTTCTTCCCACTTGGCCCTCCTTTTAAAGTCTGCTAGAACACAGTTCCACATCCACTCTCTATTTGGTTTAGCTCATCCTCCTGCAACAATTAACTTCCTTCCCCAACCAACTCTAAACAAATTTCACTGTTTTGTTTCTTCAGCTTCACCTGGTGCCTTCGTGCACCTACTATCTCTACTTTGCTCTTACATCTCTGAACCATCCCTAGTTAAAGTCCCCCGAGATTTGAACCTCTGTATATATTTCTGTTGCTGGCAGCCCTATCTACTAAGCTACAGAAGACTACTGATCTCTAATGCATCTTTAGCTGCTCTGACACAATGAATATGTCACTTCTCCCTCTATTGGCTGCTTCGCTTTTATGCACCTTACTGATCATGGATTCTTGTGCCATAGTGTCAGCAAGTGATCAAGAAACTCTGGGCAGGATTCACAAAGCTTTCTAAAGGTGCAAAACCTTTCCCAAGTCCCCAAAACTTCCCTAGCTATGGAGAAAAAGGGGAAATTTCCCTGAGTGCTATTCACAAAAACCTCCGCAGCTGTGGAAAAAACACACTACGGACTGTGAAAAAAAGTGCAGCTGAGGAAGTTCCTGAGGAAAAAGGGTAATTGATAAGTATGGCACATCCCCCCAAAGGCTATTCTCAGCCAGGTTTTTTCCACAGTTGCGGAAAAAATGTTACACATATTGGGGTGAGGCATAACATTCCCTCAGCAAACTGCAGCAGTGCCCCAACAATTGAAATACAAATAAAGTGGAGGTCAGGCAGAGGTAATAGCATCCCAGTGGGTAAATCAGTGGCTGCAGTTACAGCAATATTAGCACACATTGTCATTGAATGGCAACAAACAACAACCACCAGACCCAGTGCAGCCCATAGGAGCCCTACAGGCAGTACAGCCTGAACATCCTGCAGTGAGTGTTACTCCTGCAGGCAACAGGAACACCCCAGGGAGGGACGACCAGCAGTGACAGACAGCCACTGCGGTGCCATGGTATTGCTGGTACCTGTGGTGCTGCAGTGGTCCCACTTGAGGGACTGATTGCTGGTCTCTCTGTGGGTGCTTTCAGCTTCATTCTATGGCAGATATATTAAAAATCTGCTGCTCCAGCTAATTAGGTTCACTGTTGCTGTGCCTTCTAAGCCATTTCCGTAGCTGCGGATCCACAGTTGCGGATTTTTGGCACTTGCTCAATTTCTGCAGCTGCTGAATTTCCACAACTGCAGGGATTTTTACGGAATTCCGCACCAGTGCAAGTTTCCTTTCAGAATATCGCACATCTGCGTTTCTGAAGTGCTGCAGGCTTTTTTCCCGCAGCTGCGGGATTTTTGGCCTTCTTTGTGAATCCTGCCCTCTATCTTTATTATCTGTCACCAGTCATCCACTGGCCCCCAGCACGGATCAGGTGCGAATGATCCTCACTTGGCCCAGTCACCTTTACTTTTCTCTTTTAACCTAATGCGCCACCTGTTAGGTTACTTCCTGTTCTCTCTCTCCCTGTCACCCTACCTTGCCCTCATACCCTCTTACTCTTTCTGTTACTCCTGGCAGGGAACATTGAGAGCAACCCCAGCCCTGTTAACACCCATATCATCTCATCCAGTAGCATATGGGCCAACCCCCCTGGATTAAAAATTGCACATATTAATGTCCACAGCCTTCCTTCCAAATACTCTGACCTAGAAGTATGGGTATCCCTGCACAACCCCATGTACTAGGCCTCTCTGAAACCTGGTTAAAGCTGCACCTCCCTGATGCCATGTTTCAACTGGCTGCCTACTGTATGCTATGCCATGACAGGCCAGGCAAGAAAAAGTGTGGAGGTGTCGACCTATTCCTCAGAGAATCCCTCTCTGCAACTATCATCCTCTGCTCTGATACTGTCTCCACTAGTGAGTGGCTCATCTCTGAGTTGACTCTGGGCTCTACTAAAAAACTCTTCTTAGAGTGTTGTTATAACCCTCCAGCAGGAGGCTCTGAAGGACTACAAAACTTCCTTGCTGGTTTTGGAACACTCTGCCCTCCCAGGGACACCATCCTCCTTAGTGACTATTACCTCAATTGGTCAAATGCCCATGGACAGGTCTATGCCAACCAACTAAAACTGCATAACCTGGTGCAGACATCATGGTTCCTACCAGACGCAACCACGTATGGCCACCCATACCCTCCTGGATTGGGTCATCACTAATAGAGAGGACGAGTACTCCAAGTGGGTACATTGGCTGACTCTATTAGTGATCACTCTCCCATGTTCATCGTATGGTCATCTAAGACCAGGTGCCCCCCAAGCACCTATCTTTTCGCAATCAATTTTAGAAGCCCAGACATCACTCAACTCCTTGAGGATGTCAGGTCACATAACTGGTCGGAACTCTATACCCAAACCGACACATCATCAGCTGTGTATTTTTTCACGAAGGCCCTATTGTCGCTTTTAGACCGCCACTTCCAACTCACTACTAGGAGGATGAGAGGTGGGTGTACATGCTGGATTACCAGAGAACTCCTTATTCTCATGAATAGGGACCATAAGTGGGCAGCCCACAAATCATCCCTTCCCCTGCCCTCTGGAATGACTATAGGCACCTGAGAAATCAATGTAAGCACATAGCCAAATCTCTGAAATGGAGCTATTATAACCTTCAGAGGGAAAGCCTTGGTAATCCTAGGAAATTCTCATTCCAGCAGCCCTGGCATGCAGCTGAATTCCCCTGCTGGTCCTGTGACAGACTCATCTGAGGTAACCTAGACCTTCAATGTAAAATTAATTGGTCTCTCTGCCCTCCTAAACAAGCTCCCAGGCAGCCAGAGTCCCAACTTGTGAACCAGCACTGACCCCCAGCCTGGTTCCTCCTATCACAACACCTCCCCCTCTCCTCCCCTCTTCTGTTTCAAGGCCATCTCCATTGGGGATACCTTCAAACTTCTCAAATGCCTCCCTAACTGGGGCTTCCCTGGTTCAGATGGCCTCTCCCCTGTCCTGCTCAGACTCATTTCCCTCGCTATTAATCTTGCCTTATCCACCTCCTCCTTGACTGGCCCCTGGAAAACTGCTAAGGTGGTACCTATCTTCAAGGCTGGAGACCCCCATTCCTCAAACAACTATTGGACGATCACTATCCTCCCCTACCTAAGCAAGCTCCTTGAGAAAATTGTCCACCACCAGCTACCAGAACACCTTGAGAAGCACAACGTCTTGTGCAGCCAGCAACATGGTTTTTATAAAAACCATAGTATCTCTTCTGCCCCTGCATTATTTACTGTCTTCGTTGATCTGTCTAAGGCCTTTGACATGGTCAACCACGCCCTCCTCCTTTCAAAACTATACCACCTTGGTTGCTCACCTGAGACCTCCACCTGGTTCAGTAGCTACCTCGCAGGCCACTCCCAATACGTCTGCATTGGATCGGCCAGCTACCCAGCCCTGCCTGTATCTACTGGCATTCCCCAGAGCTCAGTCCTGGGCCACCTTACATAGAAACATAGAAACATAGAAACATAGAATTTGATGGCAGATAAGGACCGCTTGGCCCACCCAGTCTGCCCATTTCCCTACCTGATGGATAAGCTGCAGATCCTAGTTAACCAGCAGCCTACTTCTTCCTACCCCCACCCCCTAGAATGGCCTTATGACTGTCCCATGCATGCCTGAATTCCACCACTGTTTGTGACTCCACAACCTCCTCTGGAAGGCAGTTCCATACATCCACCACCCTCTGTGAAAAATACTTCCTTAAATTACCTCTGGTCGCCCCTTCTATCTTCAAATTGTGCCCTCTTGTTCTTGCACACCTCTTTTTTTGAAAGATGCTACCCTCTTGGACTTTGTTGATTCCCTTGAGGTACTTGAAAGTTTCTATCATGTCCCCCTCTCCCTCCTTTCCTCGAGGCTATACATATTATGCTCCTTAAGTCTCTCTTCATATGTCTTCCGGTGCAGACCCTGCACCATTTTAGTTGCCCTCCTCTGGACAGCTTCCATCCTGTCTATGTCTTTGGAGATTGGGTCTCCAGAACTGCACTGAGTACTCAGATGGGGTCTCACTAGCTGTCTGTACAGAGGGATAATAACTTCCTGTTTTCTACTGGTGATGCCTCTCCTATGCATCCCAGTATCCCCAACCCTCCTTGCTGCCCTCTCACATTGCTTGCCCACCTTTAGGTCATCTGATATGACTACCCCAGGTCCCTTTCCATTTTGTCATTGTTAGTATCTCACCCCCCATTGTGTACTCTTCCCCTGGGTTTTTGTTTCCCAGGTGCATTACCTTGCACTTCTTAGCATTGAATCTAAGCTGCCATACATTTGACCATTCCTCTAACCTTGCCAAGTCCCTTATCCTTTCCACTCCACCTTGTGCATCAACTCTGTTGCAGATCTTTGTGTCATCTGCAAAGAGACATACTTTCCTTCAGTCCTCTGCCAATGTCACTTATAAAGACATTGAAGAGGACTGATCTATCTGAACCCTGTTAATTTGCCCACTACTAACCCCTTTTTTCCAGTGGACTCCATTTACTATTACTCTCTGTGTCCTATTCTCCAGCCAATTCTTTACCCAGGCTGTCATCTTGGGACCCACTCCCAGGCTGGCTAACTTGTATATTAATCTTTTGTGTGGGACTGTGTCAAATGCCTTGCTAAAGTCTAGGTAGGCCATGTCACAGACCCTCCTGATCAACTACTTTGGTCACCAGTCAAAGAAATCTATCAGATTTGTCTGGCATGACCTTCCCACTGTGAATCCATGCTGCCTTGGGTCCTGTGCCCCTCTGGCCTCTAGATATTTAACAATTCTTTCCTTCAGAAGTGATTCCATAATTTTCCTACCACTGAGGTTAAACTAACAGGTCTGTAGTTTCCGCTTCTGCCTTGCTCACACTTTGTGAAGGGAATCACATCTGCCCTCCTCCAGTCCTCGGGTACCACCCCATCCTCCCATGATTTGTTAAAGAGGGTAGTCAGTGGTGTCACTAGTTCTACCCTTAGTTCTTTTAGAATTCTGGGATGAATCCCATCGACCCCATTGCTTTGTCCACCTTCAGCTTTAAGAGTTTTCAGAACCCTTTCTTCTGTAAATGGGCTGGTATCAACTTCTGTATCCAGAGTGTTTCTACTGCTTATTTTAGGTACCTCCCCTCTTCCTTTGTAAATACTGAGCAAAAATATTTGTTTAGTATCTCTGCCTTTTCACAGTCACCCTCTGCCCACCTCCCTCCCTTTATTAAGCCTCACTATCCCTCCCTTGGTCTTCCTTCGCTCCCTGATGTACCTATAAAAGGTTTTATCCCCCTTCTTAACTGAGTTGGCTATCTTTTCCTCAGTTTGGGCCTTTGCTGTTCTGACTGCCTTCCCAACTTCCTTTTGCTTTAACTGATATAGTTCTCTGTCCTGTTCCTTCTGTGATTCCTTGTACTTCTTGAATGCTTTCTTTTTCTCTTGAACCTTCACTGCCACTTCCTTTGAGAACCATTGTGGTTTCTTACCTCGTTTCGTTTTGTTTATTTGCTTTACACAAAGGCTTGATACCTCTGTGGTGGCAGTTTTATTATTCCCCATTGTTCTTCCACCCTCCTTCCTGCCCATTTGCTAGTGCATTCCTTAGGCACTCACCCATTTGACAAAGTCAGCCTCCTAAAATCCAGTACCTTTGTCTTTGTATGGCTTGACTCTTTGCTGGGTTTATTGTGAACCATACTGTTCGATGGTGCTCAGTTCCCAGATGGCTAACCACTTCTACATCTGTGATCCTCTCTTCATCTCCATTTGAGAGAACCAGGTCTAAGATTGTCCCTCTCGAGTGGGCTCCAATACTAGTTGTCTAAGGCATGCTCCCTGTAGGGCATCTAGAATAACCCCACTCTTTGAAGTGGCTGCTGCAACTGCAACTTTTCTCTATATTTATCAATTCCTTCCCCTCTGACAGCCTCAGCTGCAACTCCCTCCTATATATGGATGATCTTGTCTAATTTGCCAGCAATATATCTCTCTCTTGTATTACCTCTGTCCTCACCCAAAACTATGGCACTGCCCACAATTGGTTCGCATCCAACCTGCTCTTGGCCAATGAAAAAAAAAACACAAGACCATGCTGTTTGGGTCTAGGTCTTACCTAGCCAAAACCAACAAATCTGACTCCTCCCTTACAATATGCTTCCCTGACCGCCAGGCCCTTGAAAATGTGGCCACTTTTAAAAATCTGGGTGTTACGCTTGACTCCCTCCTTCTCCTTCTCAGAGCACATCAACCTAATTGTCTGTCAGGTACAGCAAAAACTAGGGGCTACCTACCGCCTTAAACACTACCTGACCCCAGAGGCCCACCTAGCTATTGTCCAAGGCAATCTACTCCCCATTTTTGATTACTGTTCCCCATCTATATCTGGGTGTCCTCTGCCCTTTGAACCAGACTTTCCACAGCCCATAACAGTGCCTGCCACTTTGCTTTCCTTGCCCCGTTCTCAACCCATCACTGTGTCCTCTACCAGATGTTAGGGTGGCTTCCTCTTCAAGGATGATTTGACTGTTCCCTTGGCTGCATTGTGGACAACACCATCTGAATTGGGCAGCTGTCCCCCTTCCCATCCCTACTCCTCCAACATAGGACTATTCTCAGGCGTATCTGCTCCTCTGTTGTCCCTCCCCTTGAGGTTCCCTGTGTCTCTACCAACATGGGAGGAGAAGCACTGTCTGTTGCTGCCCCTTCATTGTGGAATGGTATTACTGTGCCTATCCGCTCACTGGACACTCATTCCATGTTCAAAACCCACTTTAAAGCCTGGCTCTTGGCTGAATCCAGCTGCCATTACTCACTGGGGTAGCCCCCCTGACCTATGTATCCTTTATCTACCCCAACAACTTGCTCCTTCCAGAGAGTACACCTCTGCAAGCCCCAACCCTATTGCTCTCATTTATGGTCTGTATACATAGGTAATATAGCTGCCTGTGCGATGAGGATCTGTCAATCAACTGTTGTTATGGACGACCACCTGCTGAACCACTGACTGCTCGCAATTTCTACCCTGCTACTGTATTTTGTGTCTGTTGTATTTTAGCTTTAAGTATCTCTGCCCACTGTTCCTTTTCAAGGAGGATTAGTTAACCAACTGTTGTAAATGGACGGCCACCTGCTGTACCATTAATGCTTGCAACTCCTTCTCTGTTACTGTATTTCATCTCTGTTTAACGGCATTGTTGCTATCATTCTGTTCTCTTGCTCATCTTGTGTACTGTATGTTCTTGTGCCATAGATATGACCCAGGTCATGCCTGAAAACAGTCCATTTGATCAGTGCACTTACCAGGTTATCAAAGTCATAAATAAAATAAAATAAATAATATGGGGGGACAAATTAAACCAAGAACTTTGAGTACTAATAACACAAAATACAAAGCAAAAGAAACCACCTGTATTAAGTCAACGAAAATGTATGCTGATTAATGCCAGAAGCATGGGAAATAAAATGGACAAACTAAGAGCTATACATTCTCAAAACAAAACTGGATATTACAGCAATATGTGAGACTTGCTGGTCAGATATATGTGATTGGGGAATTTATTTAAAGGGCTATGATTTTTTCAACCAAAATAGAACTCTGAGAGTGGGGGGGTAGCTCTATACATAGGTCCTGTGTCATAGCGGCGATCGCAAAACCATGATCACTGTTAGGGTGAGTGTACATCACCAAAAATAAAAATGTACACTCACAGCGAGGCAACTCATTTTTAGTATTTATGTGGGGCTTTGCCTCCCCACTCCCTCACTAATACTAACAAACTCTGGGGGTGCATGTTGGGAGGGAGAACCACCAAAAAAACCCAACAACACCTGCTCAAAAAGCAAAATATTGTGCTCCTCCCCAGCCCCTGCACCCCCCACTGTAGCCAGCCACCCTCACCACCACACCATACAGCCAGCTCGGTGGCTTCCTACCTCACCACCCCTCACATACCTCCCCTCCTCTTCTGGTAGGCCTGTCACCCTTCCCTTCACCCTGTCCTTCCCCATTGCTACCATCTCAGGGTCACTGACACTACAGGCACTGAGACTGAGTAGCTGAAATTTGAGTCGCTCAATCTCAGTTGCCATTTTTACTTGATACCCTATACAGAAGACCTAACTTGAGCAGTTCAAAAGTTTCACTGAATGTAAAAATTCACCATGTTCAATGGAATATATCTGAATTAAAGAGGGAGCCCGGTCAAAAGCACTACACTGCAGAATTAGAATCAGCCTACCCCCAATAAATCCCATACCAAAAATTAGGTTTCTGTGTTACTTTGTTTTAAAGTTATAGGCTATTTTGTTACCCTGATTTCACTCCCTGTTCAAAAAAGTCAGTTTCAGGGAAAAGCCACTGATGATGTAACAGCCAGAACTCACAGACTAGTCCTCCCTATCAGCAACCTTATAGGACCTATTTCTTTCAAGTTATTGAACTGTAACTGTAGTATTTATTTAAAAACCAAAAACTGACACAGAGTTGCCTGCAGTGCCTGCATTTTCAGAATGTTCAGATGCATGGTACTGTACTATAGCATGCAACAGGAGGTGATTTTGTAATGCAGAGCTGAACAAAGGCATAGACTGTCAAAGTGGTGCACAATTTTAAAATGTGGGGAGGGGGACATGTAATGTCAGCATGTGGCAGGGATGTGCCATCTTGCAGTGTAGTGGGACACTCAATCTCAGAATGCAACAGGGACACACTTTGAAGAATTTAGTGGGGACTGGCAATTCTGGAATATAAGTAAGTATGTACACTGTTGGAATATAGCAGGACACAACAATAACAACAAATCTTTATTATTCAGCTTAAAAGCTATTACAATATACTAAAAATGGCTAAAATATCCAATTTAAAACAATGAAACAATTATATCATTTTTAGAGATACATTCCAGAGTTAGTAGTAGTTAACAATTACAAATTCATTCTTGTATACAAAAGTGTTTCTCATTAGTATTGCACAAATCCTTAGGCCAATGCTCCCATTTATTTTATTTCTTATAAGAATGTAGTTGACAGGAATTTAGCTACTTCTCTAGTGTAATTTTTCCCTGACAGGTAAAGAGTTATTCTACAATCCTATCGGGGAACTGAGGCCAGCCAGCAACCCACCCAACCATTTTCTTCTGCTCTGATCAAAAAGGGGACACAACAATACAATGTGTTTCAGATCATCTTCAAGTGATTTTCCGCAGTTACAGTATGGGGTTAGAACATCTTTTCGTTTTTGCCTATATTGAATAAATTGAGCAGTATAGCTTTCTGTTCTAAATCTAATATAAGCTCTTCTAGATTTAGGGCAAGTTAGATGTAACTGATAAGGCTCAAGACCCCAGACAGTTTTAAAATGCTTGTAATCACTATGTAATCTCAATTTGGCCAACTTGGAGAATATCAAATTTGTATCTAGATCCCATAGTCTGTACTTTACTGTGTAAGTTATCTCCTCCCAAGGTCTGATATAAATGTTATGTAGTAGATGTCCCAGTCCCAAAGGCAGAATGGTAATCTTAATTAACTGCACAAATGGATGTATATATCCCAAATTTGCCATCCTAATCTCTTCCTTCAGACACATTCTAGGAAATCGGTGATCTTGTAATAAAAAGATTTTAAGAAGAAACATGACTTGTTTCTCCTTGATTTGTGAAATCAGTGAATGCTGGCCAAGTTCCAATTTAAGAATACAGTTTGGAGTCCCATTTGGCAACATCAGAATGTGACAGTATAATTTGTTTAGTATGGTTTCTACTGGGTTAATTTTAGTAAAACCCCATACTTCTCCTGCATATATCATGCTAGTTCTTACTTTAGCATTTAAAATCTTCAAGATCCCTTTGAGCGAGGTCTTTCCCATTTTAGCATGGAATATTTTAAATGCATTAGCTACTGAGGACATCTTATTTTGTATGTATTCTATATGCTTATTCCATTTCAAATTATGCGAAAAATTGACTCCTAAGTAGTCATAGGTATTTACTGCCTCTATTTTATATCCATCTATTTTAAATGTTAATTCCTGCCCGGATTTACTTACAAAAATTAAATTTTTTGTTTTATTCAGGTTTATCTTCAGTTTTCTGTCTCTGCAGAGGGTTTCAAAGGATTTCAATTTCCTCTGCAGGCCCAATGCAGAAGTGGACAACAAAACCAAATCATCTGCGTATGCCAAACTATCAGCTCTGTGCTCATTAACATTAGGCGCATGAAAATCAAGGTTTTTAATATTGAGTAGAATGGGATTTATATAAATATTGAAGAGAGTAGGGGCCAGGATGCAACCCTGTCTAACCCCAGTATTAGTCTGAAATGTATCTAACCCCAGTATTAGTCTGAAATGTATCAGTGACGTGACCATACTGATTATATTGGATCCTGGCCCATGTATATTCATGTAGTCTGATAATAGTGTCCAAGAGAGTCTTCTCAAGTTTCAGCTCTTTCAATATAGTCCATAGGATCTTTCTGCAAATGCTATCAAAGGCTGCAGAAAAATCCACAAAATAACAAAAGAGTTTTGTTTTCCGTATTTTAGTATATTTCCAGACTAGGTGTTGTAGAACATAACAGTGCTGAACTGTGGACCTATTCCTTCTGAAGCCATATTGAGCCTCATCCAGGATTGAATTTTCTTCCACCCATTCCAACAATCTATGAAGTAGGATTTTTAAGAACACTTTCTGGGACACATCTATCAGACTAATAGGGCTGTACATTTTAGGCTCTTTTGGATTATCTTTTTTAAATACTGGAAATATGATGCTACCTGACCAACTCTTTGGGAATTTGAGGTTTTGTATGAACCCGTTAAATATCTGAAAGAGAAATGGTACCCACCAGTCTTTAAATTATCTAAATACATCTTCAATAATTTTAGCAGGGCCTGGAGCTTTATTAGAGTTTAAGGAATTTAAAGCATAAAAAATGTCTGCTTCTGTTATCAGAATAGGCCTTGGGCAAGTTACATCATATCTGATATTAATTTCCATTTCTTCTTCATCTGATGTAAAATATAATTTTGAAAAGCAGTCAATCCAGGTTTGCGGAGTTATATAAGATTCTACTTTCTCCTGGAATTTATTATATCCTTGTGCTACTATTTTCCAAAAATGTTTGCAATCTCTTTTAAGTACAGCTTGTCTTAATTTTTTCCATAAACGAAAAGAGTGTTTGATCTTTTCTTCTTCTAACACTTTCTTATATTTCTCCCTTTCTTTCTTTAATATTAGATGATCCATATTATTTTTCTTTACCTTTCGCCTGTGTGATCAAAGTATCCTAGCGAAAATAACTTTAGCATCTCTACATTTTTGATTGAACCATGATTTGGTAAAATTTTGTTGACCCTGTTTGACTACTTGATTCTTCCTACAAAATTCACCCAAGATTATAGGAATATTTTCCCAGATATCATAAATTTCAGAGTTAGAAGTATTATTTGTAACGTGAGAAAAATTTCAAATGCTTCTCCTGTGTAAAGAAGTTCTTCTAATTGAGCATGATAGATTGGGCTCCACCTGATTCTTTTTTCGTTTATAATTTCCACATACTCTACCACATTTACCTCCATTTGAACTGTACCAACAGAACTATTATGAATTGTGACAGCCAGTGGAAAATGGACTGATTCTGTTCAATCTATGATTTCCAACTCATGGGTTATTTTAAGTGCCTCCAAGTTAGCCCAAATCAAGTCTGGTGAGGAGGAACCTAAGGGACCCATAAATGTCAGTTTTCCAGGCCTATCTCCATTGGTTCTCCCATTCAAGATACAGAAATTTCTTCTTGCAAGAGTTGGTAGTAGTTCCCTTCCCCTATAATTTATCCCACACGCTGATGTTAACCGTAATGATGACAGTCTAGGATTTATTAATTCTAAGGAATTAACAAAGGTCGAGTATGTTTTTTTCTGAGACTCTATCCTTTATTCTGGCATTAAAATCACCTAAAATGAATGTGGGCAAGTTCCCTTCTTTCTCATTTAGTTCATCCAATTTTAATTTTAGATTGGAAATATAAGGATCCTTTGTATCCAAATTTTTAGACCTTGGTGGGAAATAGACATTACACAGTATTATTCTTTGTGTTCCTTCCGCAAGTACAAGAACTAATATATTATTGGTTTTGGGGAGATATTCTTTCACTTTTAAATTCAGACTAGTTTTAACATAAGTAGTCAACCCTCCCTTGAACCTACCAAATTTCTTATCTCTTATTGCTGAAAAGACATAAGGTGCATATCCAGGGAGTCTGGGGGTAGTTTCGTCCATGTACCAGGTCTCCTGGAGGTTTATTATATCAAATATTTCCAGTAATTTAACCACCTCGAGGTTCACCATTTTCAAGTGTAGGCCCTCAATATTCCAAGATAAGACTGTTAGTTTCCTCCCATTATTCCCATATTCCCTGGTAAATGCATGAGGCTCATTGTGTCACTCTGACTCCAAGTTTATCAGAGTTTCAAAATTGTTAGTATCCCTTTGTTTCTCAAGATTTATTAAGAAATGATCTTCCTCCTTATTGGGTTCACCAAAGCATTCCACTCCATCCCCACCTCCAAATTCATGAGGATGTATAATATATATACCCAATTTATCTAAGTTTTCTGCAATATCTAAAAATATTTTAGCCACCCCAGGGTTTTTAAAAGTAACATCTATTTGATTGGACATAGCTTTATCTCTATGAGTTTTGATATAGTCTACCATGTTTCTGGTTATTTTAAGGCCAGAAATTATTGTGAGGAAGGAGAGCAATTCTTCTCTTATACTAAGCTCTGAGTCATGTCTGGATGTTTCCCATCCAAATATTGTGATCTTTCTACAAAGCCAACCCTTATTTTATCTTTTTTCATGTTCGTCAATCATTTTAATTATTTTGGCTAGATCTTCTGCTTCTTCCTTTTCTTTCTCTAACCTTTTTTAATTTAGTTTCAGACAGTCAAGTTTAACAGTTTTGGTTTTATCTCTGTCTTTCAGAGATCCTTGATGTCTCATTCTTGGAACTAGTAGTGGTAAGCAGATTTCAATTTCCTTTCTCTCTAGCCAAATCCTTTTATTCAAAATTTGCTTAGCTGTGTCCTCAGTTTGACAATACAGAAGCACTGTGTCATGAAATTGCATATTTGGAGGCCTCATAATGTATATCTCTTCTTTAGCTAAGTTTGACATAATCACAAGCAAATATATCATTTTTCAGATAATTCCTCCCTAGTCTCAGTTATTGGCCTGGGTATTCCTTTTATTTCTATCAGATATTCAGCTTCTCTGATTTGTTGTTTAGCCTGTGAGTCTCTGTTAGACACTGTTATATCTGTGGATGGGTTGCTGTTGGCCTCAGCCTCTCCCTCTCCCTCTCCCTCAACTACCTCCTGCATCTCTGTGCTTGAGACTTCAACATATACAAGATCTACCATCTGGTTTAAGTCCAAACTTTCCAATTTTTGTGTTTGTTCTGATTTTTCCTTTCCTGAAGATTTTTTATCCACTTTTTGAACTGCCATAGCTTTTTTTATCTTTTGCTCCTCTCTCCTTTGTTCTACAATCTTAGCTTTATCTGTTTTTCCTCTTTTTTTCTGGTTTTTTTTGGGGGAACTTTGGATTTCCCTGCTTAGTTTGCCCTGAAGTTTCTACCTGGCAAAAACAGATTTTGTTTTTATTTTTTTCAAAAGGTGACAGTAACTTCACTGGAATCCCGTTACTCTCCTTCTTTTTAACTTTTTCTAGTAGATTTTCTTCACTTGAATTCTCTTCTTGTGTTCCTGCATTTTTATTAAGGTTTTGCAGGAGTACTTGACTGTGAAAAATATCTGCTCAAAGGTTAGCCAGCTCTTCTTTTAATGCTGGGATGTTCTCAAGGATAACTATATCTGCATACTATCTGTTCTTGATTAATTCTAGCATTTGTTTTGATATTGAAGAGCTAGCTACAAAATTCCTTATTACAAAAGTGTTCTTCATTGAAAATAATGGCCTTTTAGAGTCAGTCTTCGGTACAAGTATTAATTTGGACAGGACTTTCATCATCATTTCTGTATTTTTGATCCTTTATTGTGCAAGGTACTAGTTACAATTCCTTTTTGTTCTTTATTCTTTGTCTGGGTGTAAAGACCTCAGTCCTCAAATCAGATATTAGTAATCTAGGTGTTTGATAATGTCATGTAGAAAAAGTTAAAAAAGGATCGGGGGAAAAAACTACCTCCGAGTAGTTTGAACTTTCTTCAACACTTTCTTCCCCACTTTCTTTCTGAGTAAAAGTTTCCCATTTATAAGTATCAAAGGAGATTTCCTATGGGTTTCCAGTTAAGCTCTTTAAGGAGGGTTCACTATCAATTGAGATCTGGTTATTTCCAGATCTATTTGTCTGATTATGGTTTGGGGAAATAGAGCATATTGGAGTAGAGAGATATTTTTGGATCTTCTTTCTGGTCAATCCATAAGTCCGTTACTTTAAGTTGTTTTTTATTTGCATCACATGTAATTTAGTTTCCCCCTGAGTTTTCAGGTAAGTTTGTTAATACAGGGAGAGTATCAGAAAAAGAAACAAAAGTTCTTACATATGGCCTATTGCCACATCTATTTTTATTTTTATCCAATTTCTTTCCTTTATTATTCCCTGAAAATGTCGAGTCTAAATTCAAATCCTGGACTTCATCTTCCCTGGTGTCAGCTTCTATGTGAGTCGTCACCAGGGGAGAGTTTCCCTTACCACTTCTAGTATGTACCGTGGTAATATAGTAATTAATCTTCCAATTCAGGTCTCAATTAACTATGGCTTGGTTAAATGGTAATATATATTTCTAATTCTTACACCTTGTTAAGCCAACCACTTAGTACAAACATGGATACAGATGCAGTTCCTATATTACTCTAAAGAATTCCCTAATTAAGACAAAACAGATATATTAAAGATGAAATATAAAATAGCTGTGACATATATGAGTTATGATAATACCAGGTCATATCAGCACTTGACTGCGTAAGAGACTCAGCAGGTTCAAATATATCAGGTTATTGAAAAAAATTAAAAAATGTTTGTTTTTTTTCCCACTTTTTTTCAGAAATGTCATATAATTTACTGATAGCTAAATATAGAAGTTTTCCAGCTGGAATTAGTAGACTCAAGTTCCAATCCAACTAAGAAACAGAATTATCTCTTACATCACACAGTCTTGTAAAATCCATGAAATACTGCCACTAATGATCAAAACTTTTAAAATTAGCCACAACTCCTGTTACCACAGACTGCAGCTAAGAGATCTCTCTGTAAACTCCAACAGTTAGAATTGTGATTTTCAGAATAAGAAGTACTCTAGTAGGCAAACATGACAGTCTCCTGCTATTCCTTCTGTCCTTTATTCTGAGTTGTGAGATCCCTTTGTACCCTTTAGATTGGAACTTTATTTTGTTAATCCACTTAAGGTTATCTTGACTCATGGAAACTCCTTCTTTCTTCACTAAAGGACAAAAATATATATGACTAAGAAGGCTAAAAGTACTAATCTGAATATCTCAGCATTTAACAAATCCAGATTTATAAGTCAAATCAGTTTAACAATATAGAATTTAAAAGCCTGCTAATCTAGATTTGGGAGTTTTAATATGTATTCTAGCTCAGCAGAAATACAAATACAATCATAAGCATAAGTTTCAAAAATGTATATTACTCAATTTTCCAAGTCATTATTTCCTGATTCTCCAAGTGCCTTCTAAGTCTCAAAAGCCACCAGCAGTTCCTTTTATTCCACCTTGAATTAGTCCAGAAACTATGGCAATATAGGCCAGAGTATACAAATCTGAAGCACAGAGAATATATTTAGCATTTATAGAGGAAAGCTGGGGCACCTTAGAACATCCCAGAGTGCCTTGAAGCACTTTAAAGCACCTAGGGGCATTCAAAAGCACCAAGTCTTGTCTCAGCTAACACAACCAACACGGAAAAAAGAGTCAAATGTTTATACGATTCCATCTTTGGCTTAAATATTTTAATCACCTCTCAGTTCTCAACTCTCCGCTGTTAAGTAAGCAAAACTCAGCAAGATTTTAACAAAAGAGATGCTCAGATTCACTCAAATTCAGTAGTTTCATTTGGCTTGCTTTTGCTTCATGATAGCTCTGTGTCCCAAGACACTGTGCATGTGCAGTGAGAAGTTCAGCCATTTTAATTATAATTTATTCAATCAATCAGTCAGTCCAATCAAACATGCAACGGCTGAAATTAATTCTTAAAATCAGCTCCCAGGCACTATTAATTTAACTCTTACCTAGTGTCCAGATGGTGTTTAATTAAATAATTTATTCTTTGGTGTCTTAATGTAAGTCTCTAGTAAGTATCTCTTAAGTTAATTGTGATATTATTTTATAATGACCTCATTAGTCAACCATGAGTCATTTAAAATGTTTTGTCCTAGAGATGTAGCATGCATTTATAAAGCAACAAGGGCAAGTAAGAGAATTAAAGATTTAGAGAGCCTTTGAAGAACCAATTTTACTATATTGCACCAATTCAAGAAGGTAAGCTGGTGCCATCTTCAGCACAGGCAGATAAACAAATAAACCAAAAATACAGCAAATAAAACAACAGATAAAACCAACAAAGCTAATAAACAGATAAAGCTATACAGGTTCTCAGCTTCCTAAATATCCAAACAATGTAATTAAAATTGGAAGTAACAGTCCAGAAAATCATTAAATGTGTGTATATTATCTACAAGTCTTTATTTTAGCAGCTTTTCAGTCATTTTACAACTTCCAGTTTGGTAATCTAACAGCTCCACTCAGTGACGGTTTTCAAATTAGCTCTAGGATAAAGTTGGGGTTTGGAAATAAACAAAGGGGGGAAGGCCATCAAGTAGACACTTTTCTGCTGTTTTGCTTTTAATTTCCACCACGTATGTCTGATGATACAGATTTTCTCAGGGATTCCAGTCCTCCGCAGAACCACTCCAAGCATCTCTTCCACTGGTATGGGCTCCCCACCAGGACTACAAGCACGGGGGAGGTGGCGATGGACTCCACAAAAAAGGCTGTGTATTTCTGCAGCACAAGTTTGCCTGGAAAGGTACCAGAGTTAAGGCACTACCACAGCCTCTCGCAGTTCTATCATTTTGCAGGCTCTCAGTAATTAAAAGAAAGAAACCTGAGTATTCTGCTCAGGCATTGGTGGCATACCTGTAATAGAACTGTGGTAAGCATTTCTGGTACTTCTGCTGGAGTGCTTCTCCACAGCTCCTCTAGCATGCAGCTGCTTAATCCAATCCCAACTCACTTTCTGGGTCCTGGATCCGAGCACCACATTCTGGAATTGTATGCTTCCACCACATTTTAAAATTGTGCATCACATCCCTACCATAATCCAACATTGTGCATTCCAGCCATATTCCAAATTAGAACATCCTCACCACATTACAAAACTGCACATCCACACCATGTTCCAAAGTTGTGTGTCATTGCCACATTCTGAAACTGTCACCCTCACATTCCAAAATTGTGTCATTGCCACATTCTGAAACTGTGCATCACCACCACATTCTAAAACTGCACATCACTGCCACATTCCAAAACTGTACGTCACTGCCACATTCTGAAACTGAGTGTCATTACCAAATTCTGAAATTGAGCATCACTGCTGCATTCCAAAACTGAGAGTCACCATGGCATTCCAAAGTCACACGGCATCACCACATTTGAAAGTCATGCAGCAGCATCACATTCTGAAGTTGTACATCACTGCCACATTCCAAAGTCGGGCGTCATCACCGCATTCCAAAGTAGTGCATCACCGTCACATTCTGAAACTGCATGAGTGTTCATCACCACCTAATTCCAAAACTGTGCGTCATCATCACATTCTGAAACTGCACATCATTGCCACATTCTGAAATTGCACATCATCGCCACATTCTGAAACTGCACAACATCTCCACATTCTGAAATTGTGCATCATTGCCACATTCTGAAATTGCACGTCATCACCTCATTTTAAAATTGCGGGTCAATGCCACATTCCAAAGCTGAGCATGACTGCCACATTCCCAAACTGCATGTTTCTTCTACATTCTAAAATTGTACCTGCCTGCCACATTCTGAAATTATGTGTTAACTTCCATTCTCCAGTATTGCCTGACAACTACTGGGGAGCTAAAATACTGGATATTGTTTTAGGTGCAGACAATGTCACCATCAACTGCCACACATGTCCACCACTACAGTATAGTAATTATAACATAGTACTATTTAAAGTCTGCTCAAATATTTCTGTTAATACAGGAATCACAGAAACATATCTGTATAAAAAGGCAACTGCAGCCAAAATAAATTCAGAATTATTCAAAATTGATTGGACACCTTCCTTTAAGAACAAAAATACTATTGAAAATGGGACATTTTAAAAAACATCAATTTAACCATCTGCAAAAAGTATATACTCAGGGTTAATAAATAATGAAAACAATAAGACTAGGGACAATGGTTTAATAGTAACATCAAAAAGCTATTAAATTAAAATAACAAACTTCATAAGTTCTATTCAATTACTAAAGACTCAGTTAAACAGGAGGCATTTGTGAAGAAAATTAAAATAGCGAAAAAGGAAATGGAGTGTATCTGGCTAAATATGCTTAAACACAAAATAGCAAAACCTTTTTTGAATAGTTGAACTCCTTAAAAAAAACTGAAAACAAAGTGGGACCTCTAATAATTGAATACAGTATTGTGGACAAACCAGAAAAATTGCCAGGGATTTTTAATAACTATTTCTGTGGTGTATTTGCCCCAAAGACAAAACACAGTGGTTGCAAAGACACTAGGATGTGCAAAAAACCAGAAATCTCATTGGAAGAAATAGATAATAAAATTAACAAACAAATTGCAGCTTCACTGACAGGCACAGATAAGATTTCTGGCCATATTTATTTATTTATTCAGTTATTTAAAAGTTTCACCAGGAAAGGCATACTGAACAGTAATTGCTCATTTCCAGATGTGTCCTGGGGGAAGGAAGAGGGAGCAAACAACAATACATAATTACACTGTAGTACAGAATCACAATTTTTACATGGTCAAATTCATGTGATTAGGATATCCAACACTCAGGTGGCATTTGCGTACAGGAAGATCAAGTACAGGCAAGTAAGTTACAGCGTGGCAGTTTCAAAGGTCATTACCATGTTAAGCCATATGATTAAAATGATGTCAGAACATCTACTGTATCCACTAAAGATATTATTCAAAGCGTCACTCAATTCAAGAGTAATTTCAAATAAATGGAAAACTGCTAGTGTGATTCCCATATTTTAAAAGGGAGGGAAACATGCCCCCAGCAACTATAAGTCTATTAGTCTCATCCTGATTCCTGGCAAGATCTTAGAAAGTATGCTTAAAAGTTAAAGTTGTAACATCATTAACTAACCTAGACCTTGACCAGCATGGCTTTAAAAAGGGTAGAAGCTGTACAACAAACCACTCATGCTTCTATGAAAAAATAGGTAAAAGCCATAATAGGCAAGTATTATGTGATTCGGATGAGACAGTAAACCAAGGTCCCACCAGCCTGGATTGGTGGTAGTTCAGGTGAATGTTAAAGATCCTATGGCACTTCTCGAAAAGAGTTGGGGATTTTTTTATTAGATTAACAACATCAAAACAATACAAAACAGTGTTGCCTCACACAAAATAAAAGTACAAATCATAATAAAAGCAAATAAGTATTACAGTCATACACGTCCAAACAGGCTGTCTAATACAGAGGTAGAACTCAAATCTAATCCCAAGACAGAAAAGACCCCCCCCCACTAAAAGAGTAGGGGAATTTTTATTGACAAAATACAACAGCATGATACAACCAAACAGTAATATGGCACATGAAAGCATAAAAAACAGGAAAGAAACAAAAACATATATTACATCATACACATGAACAAAAAGTAAACATTACAGAGTATTTCTATCTGGAATCAAAGAAAATAACAACATAAATAAACAATAAACATTGTATACCCAATAAAACAGTTGGTAAAGAGCTGCAAACCCACCCCCAAAAAGAAACAAACACCCCCCCATCCCCACATATGGAAATTTTAGGAGAAATGCTTGGTGAAATCATACCAAAACAAACATAAAGCAGCATTACATCATGCAAATCCAGAAAAAAGAAGAAAAGAAAAATCAAGAACATAAAAAGTATTAGGTCACACAGTAGCCCCAACCCAAAAGAGAACAACAGAATCCAACCCTCTTCTCCTTCCTACTGACCGAGTAGGAGTAATCATAACAGAATAACAGCAAAAAAAAAAAAACAGTGTGAAACCACACAAAACAATATACAAAACAGAGAACAAGAGAAATCCAAAAAAATTCAAAACGGTGTTAAGTCACACAAAAAGTACACAAATCAAAAGGAAAGCAAAGAAGTAGGACAGGAATACAGGACATAACAACCAAAAAAAGAAATCAAAAACAAAAAAATGTACAGAATACAAAAGGAAACCCCTTCCCCCTCCTCCCCTGAAAGAGCAGGGGAGATAATAAGGGAAACCATAACAAGCAAAGAAATGAATAGCAAATTGCAAAACCAAATAGAAAAAAAAACAGAAAAGAGTAGATAAGGTCAAACTCTCAGTAAAAAAAACTGCCAAAAAGCGAAAGGAAGAACAAAAAATCCACCCCATTCCCTAAACTGAAAAGTTAGGGAGACAATGCAACAAATCAACAACTGAACAAAGAATAACAAACAGCAGTAAGACACAAAAAAAAAACAGACTAAGCAGAGGGGAAAAGAAATCAGAAAAGAAAATAAAGCAGGAAAAAGAGATAAGAATAACAGAAAACAGAACAAAAGCAACAAAGCAACAACTCCAAAGGAGACTCAAGTCTAAACAAAGTACAATAAAGGACACAAGAACAGAAAAACTACAACATAGACTAAAAAGTATGAGCCCAAAACAAAAGTGACTGCCACACCCAAACCAAAACAAAACACAGACAGGATCAAACAGCAGAAAGCCACTCACACGAAGCCCAGTAAAGCTGTTACGTATCACAGGGCAGAGAAGCACGCTCCCTATCTTGAATAGAGCAGAGCTCTGCAAAAATCTGATCCATAATATGAGTGCTCATATAAGATTTCTGTTGCAACAACTGAGCACAACGGGCCTGCCATAGAAAAAATCTACAGAGGGCAAAGACAAGGCAGAGGATACTTGGATAGTAATGAGAAAGGGAGGCAGGAAACAGCCCATACACAAGAATGTCATACGAAATTGATGTAAGGCGCTTTTCCTTCCATTTATGGAGCCAAAGAGTCCAAAAATCCTTACTAAAAGGACAATCCAAAAAAAGTGACTCATGGTTTCAATACGCTCAGATAAGTATCCCGAAAACACATACGCTCCTCCAAAGACTTATACAGGTGATTACCACACACCCCCAATCTCCCATGACACGACAACCAAGTAACATCCCACAACTTTGCAGGAAGTCTAGGATCAGTAAGCTGGCAAAAACTCACAGCAGTATCCAATTCAGTACCGAGAACATTCAACAGCCTAGGGGTATCTGAAAAAGAGGAAAGCAAAACAGTATGATACAATTGCTTCCTAGACTGAGATCGCAGAACCTGAGGGGTCAAGTGCTATTGCCGGATTTTAAGAAAAGTGGGAAACAAGAAGGATGGAATACCAAAAGTCCTAAAATTCCAAGGGACTTCTGAAGGAGGACCAAACCATTTCGCACACAAAGGAGTCACCCAGGCACCTAAAATAGAAACCCAAGGGGGGGGGAAGGCTGCAACAGAAAAGGAAACAAAAACTTAAGAAACAAGCAATGAAAGAAAAACACAGGTTTCAACATCTGAACACCTCCCTGACAATTATCATGATACAAAAAAAAACACCAGACAGGATTTAAACGAGAATCCCAAAAACCTTGAAAAAAAACACTATTGACTTTGGCTTCCAAAACAAAAGGAAGAGGGAAAACGGTAGCCACATGTAAAAATGAAGGAAGAACTAAAGTCTTCAAAAGCAAAACATGTTTCTTCTTGGAATGGACCGACCCTTCCAAAAGGAAACAAGCTGGAGACCTTTATCAATAGCCAAATTCCAATTATACAGAGAATCATCAGGACTGCCAAAATACAGACCCAAAATTTTAAGAGGACTAGAAACAACAGGAATCCCAGCCACAGAAGTAGTAGTTGAGGAGGGCACAGAGCAGGGAAAGATCTTAGCCATACTTTTATGAAAATTCAATTGAGAACCAGAAAGAGAACTAAAGTTAGAAAATAGACATGTGAAACCCGAAGCAGAAAGAGAGGGTGTGGTACAAACACATAAATCATCAGCGTACGCAAAAACAGTAGGTACAGAGTGACCACCTGGAAGGAACAAGGAAGGAATAGCAGGACAGGAGCTCAACTTACATAACAAAGGGTCAATCTGGAACAAATACAAAAGGGGACTCAAAGGACAACCCTGTCACACTCCCCATTTACTCAAAAACACAGCACCAGGAGAATGGTTGACATTAGGGGTGATCCAGGCAATATTATATAAAAGCTTAAGCCAAGAGATAACACCAGAAGGAATATGGTAGTGTGCCAAAACAGAAAACAAAAAGGAAACCTCCACCAGATCAAAAGCCTTTTCTTGATCCAAAGAAAACACTACAGCCCTACTTACATCAGTACAAGAATACACCACATCCCTAAGATGAGACAAAGTATGTAGCATGGAACGTCCCGGGATAGCACAAGTCTGAGCTGTGGAAATAACGGCATCTGCTATAGGCAGGAGCCACCCCAAAGAATGACAGCCAGAATCTTATAATCCACTTTAAGGAGGCTCAAAGATCTCTAGTTCCATAAACCAGAACGGTCACCTTTTTTATAAATCAAAAGCAAAATAGCGTCCAAAAAATGTCGAGGGACTGAAAATGAAGCCAAGATGTCATTAAAAACAATAGTCAGAGCAAGGGCAAAAAATCAGTGAAAGAGTGGTAAAGCTCAGCCGTCCAATAATCCAACCCCAGAGAAGTACGCTGTTTCTGTTTCTTAATAGCAGTCATCGTTCCTGAAACAGAAATGGGACGCACAAGAGCAAGAAGCAGGACCTCAGAAACCTCAGGAATGACCAAATCAGAAAGATGCTCAGCCGGATCTAAAACAGACAAGACTGTACCAAACATCCCTTCCACTGGGACTGAACAATGTGCTCCAAAGACGGAAGAAAAGTATGGTGCACTCCTGTAAGGGGATCAACCAGACCATTTATAATCGTTGAAAAGATCCTATTGGAACAACTCCTGTAAGGATCAAATGCAGGCTTAGAAGCCTGCGTACCACACTGAGCTTCAACCTTCAAAGAGAGGGCACGATCATACTGATATCATTCCATAACAGACTTCAAAGCCTGAATTTGGCTGGAGAGATCAAGATGAAATTCAGAAGCCCTAGAATAAGTATCCAAAATCTGCTGACGGAGTTGGGAATACTGAAAATAAGTAGAGTGGGGCCAAGAGCCAGCAGATTTTGTAAAAAAATGACGAAGGTCAGTGTTAGTATCTTCCCACCAGAGGATAGAAGAATAATAAGCATCCAGTACAGAATCTCTAGCTCATAACATATCCAGACAACCCTGAGAGATAAGAGAATCAGTCAACAAAGAACCATTTAACTTCCAACATATACAAGAAGCAAACAGATAAGGACCAGCACTAGGACAGCAGAGCAAAGCAACTTGCCAAATGATCCGACATCTCACAGGGAATTACAAAAGCCTGGGAGACTGAAACATTCCTGGAAATGAAGAAAAAATCAATCCGTGTTGCAAGAGCTCCCTTATAAAAAGTTTTTGCATCCCACTGGTGAACAAAGGTATAAGCATCCACCAAATGGGCCGAAAGAAGGAATTTAGATAAGGTAGCAGCATCACGAAAAAGCTTGTGGGCATTATTAGGTCTATCAGAAACAGAAAGACCACAATAGAAATCACCCCCAAGTAAACTTGTCAAGTGGTAAATAAATAAGGTTGGATAGCAAGAAACAAAGCAGACTGCACCACAATACTCTGTGGTGCATAAGTATTAATCAAACGCAAAGGAACAAAATCAAAAGGACCATCAATAAGGAGAACCCTCACCGGAAACACATCGAGAACTCTGGAAATCTTAAACCGAAGGCCAAAAAACAAAATGCCTACCCCATCACAGAGATCCTCCCCATGCTACCAAAAAGAAGGCCCCACAGTCCATCGATGCCTCACCTATGCAACCTGAAACCTAGATTTAAACCTGGTATCCTGAACAAAATAAACATCCTGTTTCAAGGAAAGCAAGAAACCAACAGTAGAAATCTGTTTACGGAAAGATTTCATACTGCACACATTCAAAGTGCAGCACCGCAGAATAGGCTGCTGAGGCATGGGCAATAAAGTTCAAAAGAGATGCAGAGAACTGCAATGGGTGTCAGGGGCAGGAAAAAAGAAGAAAATCTGACCAAAACAGAAAGCCCAGAAAAGGAACCCTCAAAATCACTTATGAGGGAACTGTGTTCTCTACCAGATTCAGAAGAAAGGTCAATATGACAGGAAGAGGCACGAGAAGAATCAGAGTCCTCGTCCTCACCTTCAGTATCCCCCCATTGTCTTCTTTTAGCTAGCAACTGGAACTTATTTTGAGCAATAACAGTAGTAGCAGGGGCATGAGACTCAGACTTACGCTTACCCTTCCCACATTTAGTAGAAGGGACAGTAACAAAGGGCAGACCAGTTTGAGGGGGAAGGAGAGGCATAACATCCATCAAAATCGGGACCAGAGAATGGATAGCAGCAACCACAGGAGAAGCCTGGGCAGACTCCAGAACTGGAGCAACAGTCTGAGAAAGAGGGGGCTCCTGGGGGGGAGAAACCGAGGGACACACAAGGTCCGGACCAGTAGTAAGCACTGGGTTGGTAGGCACCAGAGAGAGCTCCTGCTGCCACTTCTGGGCCTGTAACTGGGAATCAGAGATAATGGTAGAATGGTCCCGGGGGACCCTATCAACCCCATTATGTTCAGCCCAGGGACATTGAGGGTAGTTATGACTGCGATCCTCACACAGATTACAAAACTGAACATTAGGACAACCCAAGCTAACATGGCCATAAGCAAGGCACAAGGTGCATCTAGGCTAATCACAAGTGTAACTCAGGTGAGTCCGAGAGCCACACTTATGACAGGTGCGAGGCTGGCCAGGGTAGAAACAGATACCCCTATCCCGACCAATGTAAAATCTACCAGGAATATGTAGGACCCCCTGCTCAGTTTGCTTAAGCTGAACTTTAATCTTCCAGCCACCTGTCCACACTAAATCTTCATCAAAAATAGGATGGGGAGAATCTAACAGATCACATCACATCTCTGTCGAAGCCAAAACTGTACATCATGGATATTTACTCCTTCACTACGAAATAATAAAGTAAGTACTTTCACCAAGGGTTTAGTAAAGGTTATGATTAAGAAAGAGGCCCAAATCGGAGTGTTCTTAACCAGTTCATACTGAGTCCAAAATTTTTCCAGAGTCTGAGCAGTCTTGAAATTAACATCGTACACAGTTTCCCCCTTAATATGAATGAAGACAAACAATGCTGAAGGGCTAATTCCCAGAGAGTCTCTAAGCATACCTTGGAGAACAGTACGGTGTGTGGGGGCTGTAGAAGAATCACCCAGGAATCGAACCACATTTTTCCGCTGAGCGGGTTCCCCAACAGATTTAAAAAATCAGACATTTTGAAAGAAGCAGTCGAGTCCTCAGGGACAGGAGCAGAAGGAGAAGATTGGTGAGCAGGAGAAGCGCAGTGTTCTGTCGGTACCTGTGATTGGACCACAATCTCCAAAGAGTAAGCAGCGTTCTCAGTAGCAAGCGGTGGAACAGAAAGATCTGTCTCAGGTTCCACAGGGGGAGAAGATCAAGTAGAAACCAAAGCTGGAGCAGTAGGAAAAACATTCATAGGCATTCCAATAGCAGCAGCAGAAACAGGACCAGGTGAAGTCCAGGGCTTCCCATCCGAAGATCTCTGCCAGCCAGCAGCACGCAGAGCAGCGTCTGGAGACCAAGTAGCACTCGATTCAACAGCGGTCCTCGAGGTAGGTCTAAGGTGCAAATGGGAGGGCGGGGAAAAGACAAATCAACAGGGAGGGTTTTAGAGTCAAGTATGCTGATGACTCGAAAATTGGCAGTCCCTACAAAACAGCACTGCATGTTATGAACAATCAAGCTGATGTTGATTACATTACACAATGAGCAACCACTTGGGAGATGTGTTTCAGCTTAGACAAATGTAAGAGGATACACCTTGGTAAGAAAAATAAAAATCATATCAGTTCACTTTGTGGAACCATCCTAACTAACAACAAGTGAAAAAGACCTAGGTGTATTCATAATTATAAAATAGGCATCCAAATAAAGCTATTGCTAAAACAAATAAAATTATTTGGCAATAAAAAGAAACATAAAATTGAAAGACCATACTTTTTAATGCCCTTGCACAGAGCTTATGCCCATCCTCATTTGAACTATGCATCCCGGTTATGGAACCCTTTTGAAAGAAGAGAAACCAACCAATTAGAAAAAGTACAGAGAAAATTTACAAAACACATTTATGACATCAGGGACCTTTCGTATCAAGAGCATCTAAAGAAACTAAGCCTTGCCATTTGAAACAAGACACCTGAGAGAGCACGTAATAAATGATCCATATATGCTCTATGTACTAGATATAGAATTCAAACACACTAGAGCAGATACTAGGAGTGACCCTCTGCAAATCATTAGCAAAACACAATACATTAAAATTAAAATATTCCTACAGAGTAAGGATTGCAAATCTTTGGAGTGTTCTGCCAATAGAAACTAAAATAAGTAAACACAAGACACAGTTCAAAAACAGATTGGGCAAGCTTATTCTGTCTGGAAGTAGGTTGTGGTATTGTCCACATTAGTTGTAGAGAGGAGCACATATGGGCTAACATCTTCTAGCTCCTTACACAACCATAGTATGATATATGTTTCACGCAAGTTAAAGGCTGAATCAGAGAACCTTCTGCAATGTGGTGGTAAAAGTGCTGGGATTTGGAAAGAAGGTTAATAGTTTAATTCACACAAGAAGACACATCTTCCTGAACATTTATGTAACTCGACTCTCACCCCTGTTTGTTCAAACCCAGCTACTATAAGGTTAAAATCTAAAGCAGAGGCACTGAGTCCTTCCCGCCTCAGCTTTGATAACCTGTTGCATAGTGCACAAGCCTACAAGTGTGAGGCCTATGCAAATGTTGGGGAGCTGTGTGCCCTTCCCCTCCCCTCCCTCATAAAAGGGAAGGGCATGTGCCCAATTCAGTCTTGCCTGGGCTGAGTCCTCAGTACAGAGAAAACCAGAGATCCTAGCCTGGACAAAAAAGAAGGGCCCAATTTTCAAAGCACCCTTAGAATGACGCAAGTTGCATCACTCTCAGGGTCGTGGCAAACCCCAGGTGTGCCAGGGACCCTGCACCCAATTTAGAAAAAAGCAGGGTCCCTGCACCAAACTCCCCAGGTTTGCCACAAGTACCTAGATGGGCCAAACAGATGGAGCATTAGGAGGGCTTTAAGCCTGAGGTTCGATGGGCGGAGCAACAACATTACTCCCCCATCGAGCTTAAAGGGTCACAACATCCTGGGTCTCGCCAGGATTCTTTTCCTTTGCGGCCGGAGGCACTATTCTTCCTATCTCCAGTTTGGCCCCATCTTTTTTATGCGGTTGCCTCCAGCCACTTGCCGGATCTCTGCATTGCTTGCTTATTGAACTGCTGTTCCTGTATTTTCACCCTCCTTCTGTCACTTCGCAGCTTGTTTTTTCCCCCTTTCATTTGCTTCCGCGTCACTCTCTCCCCTCCACTTCCCCGCTCCTGCCTCATTCAATTTTTTGACTCTGTGCTGTCCCTCCCCACTTCATCCATGCTCTCTCCTAATCATGCTTCTACCACCTTTTGAGGAGCCTCCTTCCCGGCCTGGCTCTAGCTCTGGGCATGCATCTCCCGCCCAGCTTTGCTCATCTGTGCCTCTGAGCATGGAGGGGTATCGCACCTGGCTCTGCATCATACTTTTGGGTGCATTTCCAGGTTTGCTGTCGCCTGCCAGGCCTGGTTCAAAACCTTCCTTCATTCCACTACCACATCCTGTTTCAGACCATATTTCGGTCGGCTTTCTTGTGGGACGTGGGCTCCGCTGCAAGTGGGACCCGATGGCCGGTTCTCTGCTAATATCGGGACCGTTGGCAGCATATGGCTATGCTGTGTCATGACCCCCTGCTCTTCCTTTCTCCACCGTCAGTGCTACCTTGGTATTTTGTGCAGATTGGGGAACCATCTGTATATCTGGTGCTGTTTCCTTGGACAGCTGATCGCATACAGTGATTTATGTTTAGCTGCATTTTCTTCCACATACCGTGTCTGTTGCTTTCCTGTTTGACATTATTTTGTGCTTTTTTTTATCCCCACTGTTATGTCACAGGAGCACACATTTTGTAAGGGGCAGTGGAAGGATCTTCAGCGTAAGCAGGGATGTCCCTGACAATCAGGGACTGTTGTGAGATGTGCATTTTCCACTCTTTCCTACATTCATGGTTTCCTGCCTGTACAGGACTCCTGCAATACCTCTTTCTCGTTCTTTGCCTACTGCCATTGACATCTCCTACTCGTCCCTGCCTGAGTCTTGTTCTCCTTCACTGACCCCCGATTCTCCATCTGACCTCAGGGTCTGTTCATTTCCATTTTTTCATCATGCATACCACTCCTTGGCCAGCATGAGTGCTCTCCCTCCTTCCTTGTCCAGTGCTTTCTTTGGGGTTTCCCCTATCTCTGTGTATCCCCCTAGTCCGTATGGTGTCTGGGTGCCCACATCTGGTCCTCCTGTGCTCAGTCCGACCTCAGTCTTCCACACCCTTTGGGTCTCCTATGCCTCATCTTGACCTGCTCATCTATTTCCATCACCCAAATGCCTCTGTCTGGCCCTGCGGTTCTTGTCCCGTACCGGCCATCAAGGATTCTCTCTGCTCACGGCCAATCATTATGCCTTGTCTGGCTCCACCTGGCCTGCACTCGATATTTCTTTTTTGGCTTACCTATCCTGACTCAGATGCTCGAGCCTCCAATCATGACTTCGAACCATTATCAGCCATCAAGGATTCACTTTGCTCATGGCTTCATTCCTCATCTATTTCCACTCACGGTCATGCCTTCCTGTCCATTGCCCTTGCCAAGGACTGGCTGGAGGCTCTCCATCATCTTTCAAGTCCTCTTTTCAAGTTCATCTCCGACCTCCTTTCAAGGAGTCTACTTAGTCAAATTGCTCTATCATGCTGTCCACCATCATTCCGTCCTTCCTCCCTCATCCAGCTTGCCCTACTGCCATTCTTTTCCTGTATTGGCTGGTTGACTCACCCTATTGCAGTTCTCATTCCATACCGGCTGGGTCCTACACTACCCCATAGACCTCCCTACCATCCTTCTTCCTTTTATACATCGCTTTCCCACACTAGCCTCCATGGCTTCAATCCATCATCGTACTTCCTCTGTTCCTATTTTACCATCCCCAGCCTAGTGTCTATTCTCATCCCAGCCATTACAGATTCTCTCCACTCATGGCTTCATTCCTCATCGTACATCGTTCGATTTTGCTCCTCTTGATCGGTCATCCTGAGCATATCCTCTGGTTCACTTCCTTTCTGGTTCTGGACACGCTTTCTTGGCCTTGAGTCTCCCTCCCTCCTCACATCGCTCTCTCCAGCATATTACCTCCATACAAGTTCCTTTTCATGTTCCAGTTCACTTTCAAGTTCATTCCTGTCTACTCCTCTTTCCATTCCATTCTGGCCATCAAGGCTTCACTCCACTCGAGGCCTGCGATCAATATTTCTTTTTGAGGTTACCTATCATGACTCCTATGCCTCCTCATTGACCCATGGCCATCCTGCCGCATGTATTGGGTTCATAACTCCAGTCATTCACTCATCCTTACCTCAAGGTTTATCTATTTACATAGCTTTCCTATCATTGTAGCCTATGCTACCTCATTGACTACAACCTCAGGGTCTAATCGGTCAGGGTCTAATCGTTCACATCGCATAATCAAGCATACCTCTTCAACCTCAGCATCTGCTCACTCCCATTGCTCGATCAAGCCAGTATGCATTATCCTCTGTCTCCTCATCAGCACATCTGGAATCTCCTTGTGAGCACATATGGATATGCCTTGCTCCTCTGATCTACTATCGCTCATCGACTACTCTAGCATACCCTCCTTGGGTCCCTGCTGCCTCATGCTCCTTCTTTAATCTGTGCTTCTTTGGGGTTTTTCCCTATCCCATCATCATTCTCTCTACTTATATCCCTCATCTATGAACCATTCTCTTTACCGACATACATCCCTAAATCAAACGCCGTTAGCCTGGAGGGAAGGCAACCTAGGCCTTGGATCCTCAGAGGTTTCCTCCTCAAAGGGTTTTTTTCCCTCTCCTTCATGCCAATGGTCATAATATTAGTTAGAGTTAGTGCTTTCTTCACATTAGTTAGTTAGATTCCACTGTTGGGTGGAGGCAGATGGTGGCCCCAGCTTTCCCCTCTCTCCTAAGGAAGTTAGCCCTTCTCTTCACAGAATTCATTTATCATCCTCTCCTATTGGAAGCTTGACATCTTTGGGTATTCTTTTTGGGCTTCTTCCTAACCTACCTTTAGCCGACGCATTCATTCCCAGCACCTGTAGGAGGGAAACCCTCCTCTAGGGTTCCTTGTGTCATACCCCTACAGGGTGGTATATCCCACGGATAGAGAGGTGGAAAGCCTCAAAGCAAATCAAGTTACACAAGCATCATCTCATATTATCTCATCCAGTTGCATAAGCACATCGAATGGGGGGGCTTTAAGCCTGAGGTTCGATGGGTGGAGCAACAACGTCACTCCCCTATCGAGCTTAAAGGGTCACAACATCCTGGGCCTCACCAGGATTCTTTTTCGTTGCTCACCATCAACCCCTCCTCCACCAGTGGCTTATCTCTGTTTCTCGTGGGCTTCTTTCTAACCTACCTTTAGCCGACGCATTCATTCCTGGCACCTGTAGGAGGGAACCTCCTCTAGGGTTCCTTGCATTGTACCCCTACAGGGTGGTATATCCCACAGATAGAGAGGTGGAAAGCCACAAAGCAAATCAAGTTACACAAGCATCATCTCATATTATCTCATCCAGTTGCGTAAGCACATCGAACTGTAGATTTTGCTGCAGGGATACGCCCCAGCCCCCCAACCCGGCACAACACCTGAGTGGTCAGGATAGTGTTGGGGAGAAGGAAACACCATGCCAAGATGGGGCCAGGGACATAAATGGCATGGGGGGTTGCAGATGTGGCATCAGGACAAAGCTGGCCATCATCAGCAGTGACATGGCACCCAGCCGGGTGCCACTGATGTGTGCGGAAATGTTATAATTGTTGACAGCATCCACCCATAATGTACTTGCATCCCTGGTGGTCTAGTGCCCCCTGCCCCCATGATCCCACATCCCTCAAGTCACTGCTGGTGATGACCAGCTTTGTCCTGACAACCCACCCAACCTAAAGCAGCTAGGCAACTGTGGAAAGTGAGATCAAGAGAATTATAATATGAGATCTGAGAGCAGAGATGAGAGAATAAGAGCAAATACAAAGCAGAGTCCTGAGGCTCAATGATCTCACAGGAGGAGGATATAATTGGAGAAGTGGAGATCTTCCCTTAAGGGAGTCGTACAGAGGTTTGTGAGAACACACTCCAGGTTTAAGGTGGTGGACCATGGCAGACTACACCATACATATGGAGCATTGGGGGAATCTAGGCGAAACCTTCCATTCATCAGTCATTGAGTTAACTCCAACTGATGGGCCTCTCACATGTCGGCTGAGCGTGGTCCGTCAAAGTATATGTCTGTGACTGGGAGGCTAAAGAAAGTTTTCCCCACAGTAAGCTGCAGCTGAGTGTAGTTTGCAGAGTACAGTCTCAAGCTACAGTCACACTCAGAAGAAACAGCAAACAAACCACAACCTATGCTCAAAAATAATGAATTTCTATTCCTTTAGAAACAAAACCCATTGCATAAGTTCAGGTGCTAAGATGAACTACAGTAGTAGATGCTACAGGTGCTCCAGTACTTCACTAGAAAAGGCCTCACCAGTAGCATTTGCTATTGTAGCTCACATCAACACCAAAACCTATTCAATGGATGCCATTTCAAAAGGAATAAAAATTCATTATTTTTGAGCATAAGTTGTGGCGTGTTTGTGGTTTTATTCATGTGTGGCTGCAATTGGAGAGTTTTGTTGTGTATGAATGGGGCTGGCTATATGAACATAGAAACATAGACTTTGATGGCAGATAAGGACCACTTGGCCCACCCAGTCTGCCCATTTCCCTACCTATTGGATAAGCTGCAGATCCTAGTAAACCAACAGCCTACTTCCTCCTACCCCCCACTATAATTGCCTTATGTCTGTCCCATGCATTCTTGAATTCCCCCACTGTTTTTGACCCCATGACCTCCCCAGGGAGGCCGTTCCATGTGTCCACCACCCTCTCTGTGACAAAATACTTCCTCACATTGCCCCTGAGCCATCCCCCTCTATCTTCAAATTGTGTCCCTTTGTTCTTGCACATCTCTTTTTCTGAAAGATGCTACCCTCTTGGACTTTGTTGATTCCTTGAGGTACTTGAATGTTTCTAGCATGTCCCCCTCTCTCCTCCTTTCCTCGAGTATACGTATTAAGCTTCTTTAGTCTCTCTCTTCATATGGTTTCTGGTGCAGACTCTGCACCATGTTAGTTGTCCTCCTCTGGACTGCCTCCATTCTGTCTATGTCCTTGCGGAGATGCAGTCTACAGAACTGCACGCAGTACTCCAGATGGGGTCTCACCAACTGCCTGTACAGAGGGATGACATCTTCCTGTTTTCTACTGGTGTTGCCTCTCCCTATGCCCCCCAGCACTCTTTTTTGCCTTCTCACATTGCCTGCCTACCTTTAGGTCATCTGATATGACTACCCCAGGTCCCTTTCCATTGTTGTTGTTGTTAGCACCCCCCCCCATTGTGTACTCTTCCCCTGGGTTTTTGTTTCCCAGGTGCATTACTTTGCACTTCTTTGCATTGAATCTAAGTTGCCATACTTCTCACCATTCCTCCAATCTTGCCAAGTCCCTCCTTATCCTTTCCACCCCCCACCATGTATTGACCCTGTTGCAAATCTTTGTGTCATCTGTAAAGCGGCATACTTTTCCTTCTAGTACCTCTGCAATGTCACTTATAAAGACATTAAAGAGGACTGGCTCCAGGAATTAACCCTGTGGTACCACACTAGTAATGTCCCTTTCTTCAGAGTGGACTCCATTTACTATTACCCTCTGCGTCCTGTTGTCCAGCCAATTTGTTTATCCAGGCTACTACCCTGGGACCCACTCCTAGGCTGGCTAACCTGTTTATTAATCTTTTGTGTGGGACTATATCAAATGCCTTGCTAAAGTCTAGGTAGGCCATGTCCACAGCCCCTCCCTGGTCTACTATTTTGGTCACCCAGTCAAAGAAATCTATTAAATTCATCCAACCTAACTTTCCCACTGTGAATCCATGCTGCCTTGGTTCCTGTGCCCCACTGGCCTCTAAGTACTCAACCATGCTTTCTTTCAGAAGTGATTCCAATATATTTCCTATCACTGAGGTCAAACTAACAGGTCTATAGTTTCCTGCCTCTGCCTTGCTCCCACTTTTGTGAAGGAGAATCACATCCGCCTTCCTCCAGTACTCAGGTACCACACCATCCTCCCATGATTTGTTAAAAAGGGTAGTCAGTGGTGTCACTAATTCTCCCCTTAGTTCTTTTAGAATTCAGGGGTGAATCCCATCAGACCCCACTGCCTTGTCCACCTTCAGTTTTAAGAGTTCTTTCAGGACCCTTTCTTCAGTGAATGGACTGGTATCCCCAACCCCCATCCAGAGTGCTTCTATTGTTTGTTTTAGATACCTCCTCCCTCCCTCTTCTTTTGGGAACACTGAGCAAAAGTATTCATTCAGTATCTCTACCTTTTGACTGTCACCCTCTGCCCACCCTTCCCCTTTATTAAGCCTCACTTTCCCCTCCCTTGGTCTTTCTTTGCTCACTAATGTACCTATAAAAGGTTTTATCCCCCTTCTTACCTGGGTTACCTATCTTTTCCTTGGTTTGGGCCTTTTCTATTCTGAATTCCTTCTGTGATTCCTTATACTTTCTGAATGCTTTTTTTTTCTCCCTAACCTTCCCCGTCACTTCTTTTGAGAACCATAGTGGTTTTTTCCTTTGTTTTATTTTGTTTATTTGCATCACACAAAGGCTTGTTGCCTCTTTGATGGCAGTTTTGATTTTTCCCATTGTTTCTCCACCCCTCCTTCCTGCCCTTTTGCTAGTGCATTTCTTAAGCACTCACCTGTTCTGCTGAAGTCAGCCCTCCAAAAGTCCAGTATCCTTGCTTTTGTATGGCTTGACTCTATGGCTGTGTTTATTGTGAACCACATTGTCTGGTGGTTGCTTGTTTCCAGATGGCTACCCACTTCTAAATCCCAGATCCTCTCACCATCCCCGTTTGAGAGCACAAGGTCTGAGACTGCACCCTCCCGAGTGGGTTCCAACACTAGCTGCCTGAAGCATGCCCCCTGTAGGGCATTGAGAATGACTCTGCTCTTGGATGTGGCAGCAGCAAATATCCTCCAGTTAACATCTGGCATATTCAGGTCCCCCATCAACAATATCTCCCCTTTTTCTGCCATTCTAAGGATGCCTCCTATCATTTCCTTTTCCATTTCCTCCCCCTGAGATGGGGAGGTCTGTATACAACCTCTGTACAAATTGTGGTGCTACTTCCTGTCTCCAAGGTGACCCACAGTACCTCCTCTCCTCCCTGTTTACCCTTAAGTTCCATTGCTTTGATCCCTTCCCTCATGTAGAGAGCTCCTCCTCCTCCTCCTGTTTTACCCTCCCTGTGCCTCCTGTAGTTTGTGTACCCTGGATTGCTGGCATCCCAGTCATGGTTTTCTGTGTACCAGGATTCTGTGACTGCCACAATATCCAGGCATCCCTCTTCCATTAAGGCCACTACTTCAGGAAGCTTGTTACCCAGACTATGGGCATTGGTACTCATCGCCCTCCATTTTTGGATGACCTTATCCCTTTTAGCCCTACTCCTGTACTTACTGCCTTTGCCTTTTCCTCCATTTACCCCTGCCCTGCCCCCAATGACCTCTCTACCATGGTGTTAACCTCGCTAACTACCCTGTTTTGTGGAGGGAGGCTGGGAGTTCCCTGCTCCTTTTCAGTGCCTCCCCCACTTGGCTAGTTTAAAAGCTTTCCAATGAAGCATTTAAACCTATCACCTAAGATCCTGGTTCCCCTCCCAGACAGATGCAGGCCATTGTGCCACTATAGGCCTGTATCCCTCCAGGTGGAACCCCAGTTCCCAATGAAGCCAAACCTCTGTGCTCTGCACCAGTTTTGCAACCATTCATTGAATCCCAGGGTGCAGAGTACCCTAGCCTCACCCATGCTATAGACACGAAGCACCTCCGAGAAGGTTACCGTGTGTGCTACTTGTCTAAGGCCCCTCCCCAACTCCACAAATTCCTCCTGCACAACTCTGATCCCACTCTCAGGTCATTTGTCCCTAGGTGGACAATGACATCCAGCTCCCCTCTCCTATGGAGCTGCTCCTGTGATCCTGAGGATTCATTTCCTTTCCCTCCATGCCATGGCACCAGGCAGGCATCTTACCTCCCTCTCCCCATCCTCCCCCAGTTCTACCCCCCTAACAATTGAGTCCCCCACCAGGAGTTGTTTCCTTCCCCTGTGGGATCCTATGCCACCCTTCTGTGGGTCTCCTTTGTGGAGATTACCAGAATCCTCCTTGATCTCCATTGCAGGTGTATTCATAGAGGAACAATGATCCACTAGAAAGGCATATGAATTGTGGAGAGGTACCACTGGATGGATGCACCTCTGTTCCACCACACTCACCCTCCCTAAGCCCACTGTAGTCCAACCAATCCTTATTCTTGGCAACTTCTGAGGCTGTGGCAGTGACCCTGTTGGTCCCTGGGTGGAGAAGGAGATTTCCCAATCCCCTGCCAGATCCTGAGTGGGGGAGGAGATTCCCTTACTCCTTGCCAGGATGACCTGGAGATGGGCAACCTCCTCCCTCAGAGCAGAGAGGTGTCTGTAAATAGGGCAGCATCGCAGCCTCCAGAATGTCTCCCAGAAGACTGCCACCCTACAGCCAGTGCATTGCATCACGCCCCAAAGGTCTCTCTCCCTCCCTGTTAAAATTGTTTTATTAGTTTGTTTGCTATTAGGGAACCTCACTGTCCCTTAGCAGTGTTTCCAGCCCACAGCAGCACCCCACTCCCCACACCACATGAGCGCAAGTATATTACTTGCCTTTAGTTTGCAGGAAAGCCTGGGGAGAGTTACCCATTTAACATCAAGCCTTCCAGGTGAGAGTAATAGCAGCCCCAAGTACACCAGAGGGGTGTCACTGCAAGACTATAACAAACAGCTTCCCTCAACAGTAGGTATAGCAATTATAAGATTTGTAGAACTGTGGGTGTAAGTAGTTAGAGGGCTAAGGAATCTGTGCCTAGGATTCCCAATTAAGCAGGGACCACCTTTTTATTAAACTATGTTGTTTTTTTATTTGTTATGTAGACATCTAAATTATAGGAATATACAGTATTTTATGGACTTTAAAATAGACTCCATGCAGGTGGTGGATTTGCTCTACAATGACTTCAGCAAAGCTTTTGATACTGTGCAGCACAGGATGCTGCTCAGAAAGCTGAAGGACTTAAAGTAGAGAAGGGCTTAGTCAAGTCGGTTGACAACTGGCTATGGGAAAGGCAGCAGAGGTGGTGGTTAATGGGGTCAATTTGGGGATGGGGCACAAGTGGGATGCCTCAGGGATCAGCCTTCCATCCGATCCTATTTAAAATGTTCATTAGTGACATAAGGGAAGGTATCCAGAGTACAGTGTATCTCTACTGATTACACAAAGCTCAACTGCAGGGCGAACAGCAAGGAAGGGGCAAGGGAGCTTCAAAGAGCTCTAGCAAGGTTTAATAGGTGGTAGAAGGTCTAGCAGTTGAGATTCAATGCCAAGAAGTACAAAGTGATGCACTTAGGGAATAAGAACACACAGTCGGAGTCTGGATAGGAACGCTTAAGTTGGCCACTTCATCAAAGGAGAGTGAGATCTGGGAGTCCTCATCAGTGACTCACTCAAGAAAACCAGCCACAGCAATGAGGCCTATATCAAGGCATCTAATAGGATGCTGGGGTGTATAAGGAGTGGTTCTGACAGTAGTAGGAGGAGGAGGTGATACTTTTTTTTAATTTAGTTATTTAATCAATTGTTAACTGGGTAAGGACACTGGACAAAAAGCCCTTTTTCAGGTCTGACCCGGATGGATACAATACAAAATTACAGGACATCAAATAATACCACAATTACTTAATACATTTACAAATTGATTTCATCAATAAGAGTTGTATAAACAAAGTCTTAAAACACACAATGGAATTAGCAATGCATATAGACACTGGTAAAGAATTCCAGAATTGTGGTATGGAAATGGAAAAAGCACAAGACCCAGGTTTTTGCTTATACATTAAAACTTCAAGAAACAAGCCGTTATCAGACTCCAGAAGAAAAAGACTTGGGCATCATCATCACAAATGACTTGAAATAATCCAAGCAGACCACTAAGGCAATAGATAAGGCTAGAGGGATGTTGGGGTGTATTAGTAAGGGTATCACAAGTCATAAGAGGGAGGTAATAATCTCTCTTTACAAGACACTGGTTAGGCCCCATCAGGAGTACTGCGTGCAGTATTGGAGGCCTCACCTGCACGTGGACATTAACAAAATGGAGGCAGTCCGGAGAAGGTCAACCAAAATGATACAGGGACTGCATCAGAAAACATATGAGGACAGATTAACGGAGCTCAATATGTGTACCCTAGAGCAAAGGAGGGAGAGAGGTGATATGATTGAAACATTCAAACATCTTAAGGGCATAAACAAGGTGAAAGAGTCTAACATGTTTCAATCTAAGAAAAATAGCAGGACAAGAGGACACTTCATGAGATTAGAGGGAGGCTGATTAAGGGGTAATGTGAGGAAGTTCTTTTTTACAGAAAGGGTGGTGGTGGATGCATGGAACAGCCTACCTCACGAAGTGGTAGATATGAATACAGTGCAGGGCTTCAAACAGGCTTGGGATAGGCATAAGGGAGCAATACAGATGAGTATGGATAAATAGGCCATTGACAGAGTAAAGGCCTATGGCACATTCATAAGGTAGAAAAAATGGGCAGACTGTATCCTTGTGAGCCTTATCTGCTGTCAACTTCTATGTTTCTGTGTTTCTCAGCATGGATGGAACCTTACGAGCTGAAATGAAATCAGATAAAGAAAACAATGGACTTACAAAACTAGATCTAAAAATCAAACATCCAAAAAAATATTCTATTCTTGAACTGAAGGACATCCAACCTACAGTAACTGAGAATACACATCGCAATGATGTGTGTGGTAAGAAACAGATAAAACAAAACAGCAAACATTGTTATAGGTTACAGATAAAGTATCCATCTCCTTGGTGCCTAATTTATAATATAGACTAACAACATAATCGAGATGGGGAAGAAGGGACCCTATAGCTACAGATTTCCTTGTTTCAATGGTAAAATAAGTCTTAAACATATAAAAAGGCCCAATTTCTGATTCACTATTCTGCTAACTAAAATAATTTGTAAGAAAAAATTTAATGCAAGGTCCAAGACACCCAGGTACTTAAACTGTTGCACTTGCTCAATGGTTGCTGCAAACAAATCTTGAAACAGTAAATTAGGACTAGAAACATAGAAACATAGACTTTGACGGCAGATAAGGACCGCTTGGCCCATCTAGTCTGCCCATTTCTCTACCTACAGGATAGGCCACAGATCCTAGTTAACCAACAGCCTATTTCTTCCTACCCCCACAAGAATTGCCTTATGTCTGTCCCATGCATTCTTGAATTCTCCCACAGTTTTAGACCCACAACCTCCTCAGGCAGGCTGTTCCATGCATCCACTACTCTCTCTGTGAAATAATACTTCCTCACATTGCCCCTGAATCGCCCCTTCTATCTTTAAACTGTGTCCCCTTGTTCTTGCACGTCTCTTTTTCTGAAAGATGCTACCCTCTTGGACTTTGTTGATTCCACTGAGGTACTTAAAAGTTTCTATCATGTCCCCCCTCTCCCTTCTTTCCTTAAGGGTATACATATTAAGCTCCTTTAGTCTCTCCTCATACGGCTTCTCTTACAGACCCTGCACCATTTTAGTTGCCCTCCTCTGGACTGCCTCTATCCTGTCTATGTCCTTGGAGATGGGGTCTCAGAACTGGACGCAGTACTCCAGATGGGGTCTCACCAACTGCCTGTATGGAGGATAACAACTTCCTGTTTTCTGCTGCTGATGCCTCTCCTATGCATCCCAGTATACCCCAGCCCTCCCTACTGCCTTCTCACATTGTTTGCTAACTTAAGGTCATCTGATATGATTACCCCAGGTCCCTTTCCTTTTGTTGTTGTTACTACCTCCCACCCATTGTGTATTCTTCCCTGGGTTCTTGTTTCCTATGTGCATTATTTTGCACTTCTTGCATTGAATCTAGCTGCCATACTTCTGACCATTCCTCCAACCTTGTCAAGTCCCTTCTCATCCTTTCCACGCCTCCTTGTGTATCAACCCTGTTGTAGATCTTTGTGTCATCTGCAAAAAGGCATACTTTTCCTTCCAGTCCCTCTGCAATGTCACTGATGAAGATATTAAAAAGGACTGGACCCAATACTGAACCCTGCGGTAACCCACTAGTAACCCCTCTTTCTTCAGAGTGGACTCCATTTACAATTACCTTCTGTGTCCTGTTGTGCAGCCAATGTTTTACACAGGTTACCACACTGGGACCCATTCCCAGGCTGGTTAATTTGACTATTACTCTTTTGTGTGGGACTGTGTCAAATGCCTTGCTAAAGTCTAGGTAGGCCATGTCCACAGCCCCTCCCTGTTCTACTACTTTGGTCACCCAGTCAAAGAAATCTTTTAGATTCATCTGACATGACCTTCCCGCTGTGAACCCATGCTGCCTTGGGTCCTGTGCCCCACTGGCCTCTAGGTACTCAACTATTCTTTCCTTCAGAAGTGACTCCATCACTTTCCCTACCACAGAGGTCAGACTGACAGGTCTGTAGTTTCCTCGCTTCTGTCTTGGTCCCACTTTGTGAAGGAAATCACATCCGCTTTCCTCCACCCTCGGTACCACACCATCTTCCTATGATTTATTAAAAAGAGTAGCCAGTGGTTTCACTAGTTCCTCCCTTAATTTTTAGAATTCTGGGGTGAATTCCATCAGGACCCATTGCTTTGTCCACCTTCAGTTTTAGGAGTTCTTGCAGAACCCTTTCTTCTGTGAAAGGACTGGGATCGACCCCCATCGAGAGTGCTTCTGTTAATTGGATTAGGCACTTCCTCTCCTCTTTGTGAATACTGAGCAGAAATATTCATTCAGTATCCTGCTTTTCGCTGTCCCCCCACCCACCCACCGTTCATTCTATTCAGCCTCACTATCCCTCCCTTTGTCTTTCTACGCTTGCTGATGTACCTATAAAGGTTTTATCCCCCTTCTTAACTGAGTTGGCTATCTTTACCCTTTAACATAAAATTTGCACCAAACAACATCAATTTTGTTTTCTTTCAGTTTAATACCATGGAGTTATTTGTAAACCGTATACAAACAACATTAAAATCCTGTTGGACAGAGGGAACAATAGCAGAAATAGAATTTGCTTAATAAAACAAAATAAAATCATCAGTGTAATGAATGGTTTCCCAAACTGAACATTGAGATGGTATTTGATTTAGAAACAAAGAAAACAGCAAGGGGCCCAAAATGGACCCCTGCGGAACCCCACAACTAATAGAGGATTCATGAGACTCAACAGAATCAATGTTAACCACCTGAGAATGTCTGGACAAATAATCCCTAACCCAAGCAACAGAAACATCAGAAAAACCTAAATCCTGCAACCTATGACAAGCCAGATCATGCTCAGTTAGGTCAAATGCCTTGGTCTGGTCCACAAACACTACACCTGTCATTAAACCACTTTCAAACCCTCTCAGAATGGTGTTTGTGAAGCTGACCAAGGCCGTACCAGTTTCATAATGCCTCTGGATCCCATGCTGTTGTGAACAAAGTACACCATAGTTTTCAAGACAGTCATTGATCTGTTTGGCTACGATCTTTTCCATCATTTTACTTAGAGGGTTAAGAACTAAAATAGGTCGAAAATCCTCCAACAGTACAGCATGAGGTTTCTTTGCAATAGGTGCAACCCTTGCATGATTCCAATTGGAGGGGAATTGTGAAAGTAGAGCTAAATTAAAGATATAACATAGAGGGTCAACGCTATACTGCCCCTGTACAGATCACTGGCTAGGCCTCACCTGGAGTACAGCTCCCAGTTCTGGAGTCTTCACCTGAGAAAGGACATTGATAGGCTGGAGTCAGTGCAGCAAAGCATTACAAAATGGATTCAAGGCCCACATGGCAGATCATATGAGGAACGTGTGAAATCCCTGAACATGTACTATCTGGAAGCCAGATGGGAGAGAGGGACATGATAAAAACTTATAAGTTTCTATGGGGTATAAATAGGGCTAATTGCAAGGACTTGTTTGTTAGACATGCAGTCATAAGGGGGCATGATTAGAGATTAGTGGTAGGTAAATTCAAGAAGGATGTGAACAGAGTATGAAATGCGTGAAAAAAGTACATGCCCACATGGGCATGTGATAAGAAAATGTACATGCCCAAGAGACTATTTACATGCCACCCCTGACCCCTTTGTTTACGTTATTTTACATGTCATCTTCACTGGACCAAGCACTTTCATTTTCATCACATTCACTGGTGCTGGTAGAAGCAGCATGCTGTGACTGTGTTCTGGAGTCATAAGCTTTGGTAGTGGGCCTTCATTTGCCATTTTTCCACTATAGTGATATGGCACCTTCAGGGTTATAGTCACTGAGCTGTGGAGGTGCATTGAGAGATATAGACATGAGGTTGTGAAGGGTGTCTGGACGTAATCCAACCCTCCAATCATTGTTTATTCTTCCCATTAGAGAGAAGCCTCACTCTGCAGCAGCAGTGTGAACAGGAATCAGGAGAATGATCTTGACAACAGCCAGCACATTTCGAAATTGTTGATCCTGTATATCTGCAAGAATCACTTTCTGCCATAATTTCAGAGACTTACAATTTTCAACAGTCTAGCCACTCCAGCAGTACCAAAGTAACATCAACTCCACAAGACTCTAGGACCACTCTATAGTGATCAACAATTGTTTGAATTGCTTCATCTCCATATGTTTCAAGTGCCTCTGTGGATGTTGGCCAGGACTGAAAATTTAAAGTTCTTGCAGCTAGTAGCACGTCATTGGTCGTGAAAGACTGAAAGCGAGATGCAATGTGTTGTGATGTTTTTTGAAGAATTTTTTTAATCTCTGAAATTGTGGCTTGCACAGTGTCTGACGAAGAACCAGATCTGTGTCTGCTAGTTTCACTAGTTAAGTCAGCATTGTTGTAATGAGATAGATTCTCATTTACAGACATAAGTGTTATGCGGTGCAGAGTTTCGTCATTCGAGAGACCATTAAGTTTCTGAATAGTGCTTTCTACTTTGCTGTGAACTTTTTCAACAGTGGCATCCTCTTGCTGAAAGCATAGACTAAGAGCAGATAAATAACCAAAAAACACTTTCAGAAAGTTCATATACAGGACACATTTTAAAGTCTTCAGCACTTTAAGTATTCCCAGTGCTTTTTGGCCATGATCTTGCTTATTTGTCAGTGAGACATGTTCAAGGTGAGGCACTAATGCAGCCCAGTTTCTTTCAAGGGCAGAAATGGCTCATTCTCGGTGCGCAAGCCACCTAGTGCCAGCAGTGTTAACTGGTTTGACCACATTAATATTTTAAAGTGATCCTGTTTCCTGCAGGCCTTTCCAACTTTTTGGTGACTTGTGGTAAAATGAGTAAATGTTCAGCAGAAGTTGCTCTACTGACTTGTAAAAGGAACAGTCTTTGAAAGAATCTTTACAGCAAGCTCTAAACAATGTGCACAGCAGTGTATGTCAATGAGGTGTGGGCAGCAGTCCTGTTTCATTCGAGTAAGGACACCCGAAGTGGATCCTAACATGACAGCAGCACCATCAGAAGCTGCACTGATCAGCTTTTGTTTCCAACCACCATCCTTTAGACGACCATTACCTCTAATGCATCAGTGACAACATTTACAATGCTTTCAGCATCAGGGAACACCAACTGGTTTCAATGCAAGAAACCTTGTAACTGGCAGGCCATTGTCAAAACACGCACATAAATGCCCTCCCTCCTGTCACACTTTTTATCTGCATGAATCTAGAAGGAAAGAGAAGTAATCATTGTCTTCTAAAGACAGCAGTAGTGTTTTGAATATCTTGAGCAATGTAGTGAATAAAGACACGACATTGCTGGTCACTACTGTAACTTTGTCCCATTACATCATCTCCGTGATTCCTTTTTGCAACTCTATTAGCCCAGGAAAATCCCTGAAAGGCCTTTCAGTCCTAGCAACATAATTGCAGTACAGAACAGTTTAGTAATTTGGTCCATTTCTTTTGTTCCATTAATTGTATGGACTTCTATTGGTCTTTCTCAACTTTTGTTTTGTTTGCTATGTAATCCTCTCAGCAATTTTGTGTGCCACGGACACTTCATGTGCTGAGACAATGTTACCTATAAGTACTGCATCCAGTTCTAAAATTATTTTTGCTCTGACTTTTATCATAATTCTGACACTATATACAGAACACAGCACATTTATCTGTGTCATAGGTAAGCTGCTGCCTGCCCTTTTTCCATGATTCTTGAAATTTTCTAACTTTGGGCTTTAACTGGGGTTTCAGTACAAGCAGCAGCAATAGATGAAACTTTAGTGGTCACAAGACTTTCACTTTCTGGGCAAGGAGGTGGTATGTTATGGCTGTAGTAGTACTACTGGTACTAGTGCTTGGTGTTGGGAATCGAGTCAGCTCCCAGAGTCTCATCAAGATGCTTTCTCTTAAATCCAAATTTAAAAAGACTCATGGTGTCTGCTTGGCTGTTCGGAGCCAATAACTTGTGAATTCTGATTTAGAGAATGTTTTATTTGTGTTACGTAACTCAGTATTAATAAGTGCAAGCAACCAAGGAAAACAGTGTTGTCTTTTTTTTAACAATAAACTTAACAAAAAATAACACCTCACTGTGTTGTTGTCTGATTATTTATTATAACGTGATGACAAACGTAGACAGTATTCAGATTTTAGATAGTCTTAAGTCCACACAGACAGTGTAGCTTGTAAAAAGCTTAAGAGATGTTTTTTTATAACAGTATTCAGATGTTAGATAGTCCACACAGACAGCGTAGCTTGTAAAAAGCTTAAGAGATGTTTTTTTATAACAGTATTCAGATGTTAGATACTCCACACAGACAGCGTAGCTTGTAAAAAGCTTAAGAGATGTTTTTTTATAACAGTAGTCAGATGTTAGATAGTCCACACAGTGTAGCTTGTTTGTAGTTTTTTTTTATAGTAGTTTGTTTATTGTTGTTGAATTTAGTTGACCCAGTAATCCCACTGGAACTAGGTCGCACTGGTATAGTTAGTCTCTGCAGTAGTAGTTTACATTTGTAAAAGGCAGATTTTCCCTGTAAGCTCACCAGGTACTGCTAGGCTGAGACTGGGACTGATTATAAAACTGCAATGAAAAAATAGACTGGTCTGCAAACTGAGTAGTCCCCCTGGCCCTGGCCCTTCCTCCTTCACTTTGCTGCAGCCGCCAGTCTATAAATTATTACTGCCTCAGAGACTGTAGTTGCCCTTCCTTCCCCTCCTATTACAGGCACAGAAATAATCTTTTTAATGTCAGCCTGAGCCAACTACAGAAACAGATTAGCCTCAGGAGGACTGCTACTTAAGTTTGCTGCTTTCTACTTTATTTTTTTATCAAGCTTGTTCCCTTTGCAGTTCTCTCTCCTGGCACAGATTTCCCCACCTCCCTCCTGACTGGAGAGACCCTCGTGGTCTCACAAAAAATGCTCCTCTCCTGGCTACCAGCTGTCTATCCCCCCATTCACACTGCTGCTGCCTGCAGTTCAAACTTGTGTTGTTGCAGCTCTTTTTTTTTTTTAATTCTGTATGCAACAGAGCTCTTAAAATAGCTTTTACTTTTGACTGGAGAGATCCTCGTGGTCTCACAAACACACTCCTCTCCTGGTTACCAGCTATCAATCCCCCTTCCCTTCACACTGCTGCAGTCTGAGTTTTTTTTTTTCAACAGAGCTCTTATTTTTGACTGGAGAGACCCTCGTGGTCTCACAAACACACTCCTCTCCTGTACCAGCTATCAATCCCCCCTTCACACTGCAGCAGTTTTTTTTTTTTTCAACAGAGCTTTTACTTTTGACTGGAAAGACCCTTGTGGTCTCACAAACACACTCCTCTCCCGTACCAGCTATCAATCCCCCCTTCACACTGCAGCAGTTTTTTGTTTTTTTTTCAACAGAGCTCTTAAAAGAGCTTTTGGTTTCCGGTAGAAGATACTGAGCCTCTAAAGTTTCACCCCGCGACCAGCAGGCTACCGCACCTGCTAGAACAGAGCCAAAGAATGGCGCGCTGTAGTGAGTCCTCGCATCTCACTGTCTGGAGGGGCGGGCAAATGGACAAATCCATCACTGATTGGTGAACGTGCCATCTGCAGCCCACCTTCAGCAGTGAAGAGCACTCCTCCCGTTGGCTGAGTGTCATTTCACTCCTCCTCTCTCTGACAGGCAAGGATTCAGTCAGCTGACATCCCGACGAGCACACTCGTGATCCGCTCTCGAGATGTCAGCACTCCTTACGCCCCCCGGAAAAACAAAAACAAAAACAGAACTTGCACACTCAGCTGTGCGACTGCACAACTGCAGTCCCGCGCCCCCACCCCGGGAAACAAAACAAAACGGAACTCTGCCAAGCCCCCGGGAAACAAAAAAACAGAACTCTGCTAAAACCTTAGGTGCCCAAAGGGCAGGCACTAAACAGCTGTGGGTGTCCTGAAGCAAAAGTGCCTGCTCTGGGGCACCTAAGGTATAGGAATTTCGCACCCTGGATGTGAAGAAGTTTTACTTCAAGGAAAGGAAGGCAGAGCCTTGGAACAGATTAAATGGCAGCGGTTGTGGGGTCAATGACTATTAATGGGTTCAAACATGAGTAGGACAGGGCCAGGGGACTCATAATCCCACTTGGTGGAACCAGGAAGGGGGGGACAGAAGAGAGGAAGGGCATGAATAACCCACTTTGCCACTATTCCAGGGGTAAGGTTGTATCTTCTATTGACTGAATTGATGAGCCATCGGTGTCTGTCTGCTTTCAGACTGTATGATTCTATTGAAGAAATGGTGCTTTTTTATGGAGCAGCTTCATATCGGCACACACCTACTCATTTGACATGTGCCCAGAGTGGGTCCAGCAGTGGATTTCCAAAGGAAGGAAGGGGCTCCCCATCCCACAGATGGCCCTGATGAATGCAAAGGTGGGTCACTTCATAGGAGCATGCCATGTGGGTGGGCTAAGAGGTAGAGCTTCCAGGCGAGAAAAGAAGGGTTAGACTTGTGACAGATGAAGTCCGTTCCTCCAACGGTGTTAAGATACAAGTAACGGTATGAATTTAAATAAATGTAAATGTCTGCAGTGTTCTAAGGCACATGTAGAGAGACACAGTGCACATGAGAGAGAGAAAGTGTAAAGGGAGACTGTCTGTGTATCTGCAATAAGAGTTAGCTTCTCTGTATGTAACACAAGGTATGCTGGAATAAAATGTTGTTAAAAGAATCTAAAGAACCCTTTGTTTTGATTACTGCAAAACAAGACATGGTAGCAGAAGTGGTTTCAGGATTTTTTTCTGAAAATATAAGAAAAACAACCAAGATGGTGAATTCTTGTGGAAAAGGAACAGTATTCGCCTTACACTGATAAAGGATCAAGTGAATGCAGATTTTGCTTGCTGGTCTTACCAATACTGGTGTCTGCTGAAATGGAACAACTGAGATCCCCACCAGAGCTCAGATTTGTGGGTAAAATTTAGAAGAAACATGGAAATGTTTTAAGTTACTTTTTTTTCCATATTGTGTTTATGCTCCTTGTCTTCCGGTGCCCCCTTCAGACCGACCTGCCCCCCAGCCCCGACATCCCAGAATTACCAGGGCTTACCTTTCTGCCCAGCCCAGGAGTGCAGTCTGCAGAGGGTTGTGTGTCATCCTGTTGTCAGAGGATCCATTTTCCTCCAATTTTTCCTCACGATCCCCATTGCTGGGGCTCACATGCCAGACGTGCGCACGTGGAGGCACATGCAAGTCAGTGCAAGTCCCTCAGCACCCTCCCTTCTGTGCACCCTGCAGATCCATATTTCCCTCAGACCTCCACCTGGGGGCAGTCATTTGGTGGGAGAACAACCCCTTCCCTCCCGGGAGAGGAGAGCAGTCCTCTGGATGCTCAATCCTCTCCCTCCCCTGCCAACCCCCGACGACCCAGGCTCATTCCCGAACCCGGGTCGCTGGCGTGGTGCGAGGTGTCGCATCCAGCACCTCAACCCTCAGCACCACCAGGCCAGTTTCAAGTAACTTTTTAATTTGTATTTAAAAGCAAGTGGTGCAGACAAGGAAAGCTCACAAAAGGTAGCATTATTACTGACTATGGCAAGCTCAGAAGCTCCAGATGTATACATACTTTTCAGTTGTCTGCAGCTGCTATTGAGGATTATGATACAATAAAGGTGCAGTTTGAAGCTTACTGCATGCCCAGAAAAAATGAGACTTATGAAAGACACATATGTACGTGTTGACAAACAGGGTAATAGCAGATTCTGGAAGGCCATGTGTGCAAATGCTCAAAGTCTGGGGAATAAAATCCTGGACCTAGAGGCCATCATGGCACAGGCTATCCTGGAAATTTCCACCATTACCGGGTCATGGTGCAATGAGAGCCATGACTGGGATATAGCCATACCAGGCTATATTCTGTTCAGAAAGAACAGGGTGGGAAAGAAAGCGAGAGGATTGGCTTTTTATGTGAGGGATAGCATAAAAGTTACTGAGATACAGGAAATTCAACATCCGGCTCCGGTTGCAGGTGCGGGTAAGATGTGACATGCATTCTGAGCTCGGGACCTCAGCCTCCACCACAATCTTCTAAATAGTTACAATTACATTCTAAAACCATATCAAATACTAACAGGAAGCTTTCAACAGTAGATGGGCAGAAAAAAAACCATGGTTGAGATTGCTGCACCTGAAAACAAAGGAGCACATCCACCACACTCACCAGCCATGACATTGGAGCATCAGCAGGCCACATCACAGCCCTCCAATGTGATGATCCTCGCCAAACTCAAAGAATTTAGATCTGAGGTAATACCTATCTGGGAGGAATTAAAAACTGACCTTACTAAAATTGAAACAAAAGTACAGGAGCTGAAGACGCAAGTTGGAGCCACTGACATTCAAACAGACCGTTTGGAACATGTTATGGTATACACATTAAATGAATGTCAGATCTTACAGGATGACTACAAGGACCTATAGAATATGCCCCACCATAACAATTTATGTATTTATGGATTGCCTGAGGAGGCAGAAAGACGAGACATGGGGGCTTTTATTAAGGGTCTTTTATGTAATCTTCTACAGCTGGATCCTATTATTCCCTAGACATAGAGAGGGCCCATCGCATACTCCAACTGAAGCCTAAGAATGCAGGTGACCACCCATGGTCAGTTATAATCAAATTCCTCAGCTACACTACCAAGCAAGACATTGTGCCGAGGGCATGGCAAATGTGCCAGGTCAAATTCAAAAATAATAGGCTTTACTTTGACAATGATTATTCACCAGCTGTCTTGGCAAAACAAAGGGCCTACTCACCTATTTTGCAGCCTCTCAGGGTGCAGCAGTTGAAATTCCAAACCCCTTACCCTGCCCACCTCACAATCTTGTTCCCTGAGGGGTTGAAGGGGTTTTCCACACCAGAGGAAGCAGCAAAAGAGTTGGCCACTAGAGGAAAGGAAGTTTCCCTTCCACAGCGTGCTCCATATCATCAGGATATCATCGCCCTTCACAGTTCCACCTGGTCCACAACTGTAACTGGGTCCAAATGATGTCAACAAGGCCTAACCATGATGGTAGAGATCCGCCAGCTCCTGCAGCCTTTTAGCAGGTCGTCTCACCCCCCTCCCCCCTGAGTTAGATCTACTCAATGTTTAGTAGGTTTACTTTAAAAAAAGAAAAGAGAATCTATGGTCTGATTACAAAAACAGGCTGTTCTGGTTTATGGTAGAACTCATGAGGTCCAGTTTTCATTTATTATATTTCACTTCAGTGGGACCTTCTGGGATTTCCAGCACATAGGTGTGTCACTCTAGCATGTCAGGAGGCTTTCATGCTACCCTCCCTCAAGTAATAATTCTCGAAACACTGTGGCCTCACAGCAGTCAAAGAGACTGTTCAATCGTTCCCCAAAGGCAAAATAAATACCATCATTGTGGGGGCTGTATACAGGGGAATGAGAATTCCTCCCTTTCATTACCAACTGTGTACTTTGATTAAACGGGATGATTTTACAGCTATACCTAGCTGAAAACGTGTCTCTGATCTGTGTTATTACTAGCCAGCATGCTGCTTTGCTACCATCCTGCTCCCTTAGGGAACAAGAATCTAACTTATAGTGGCAACAATTGTCAGAGAGTGATCCCTCTTCAAATATTCATTAGATTTATCACTGGTCATGTTTTTGGTGGCCACTACTGAAGTGCTTTACAGATGTATTACTTGGCAGCTTTAACTATGACTCATTAAGTGACTCTAACCCATTATCTTACCGAGTACCCCTACACATTTCTTTTTATCTTAGGTACAAATGGGTACAGATGGTTATCTATCAAGTATAAAAGGTTTGAGGTTTTATTTATCAATCAATCAATCAATCAATCAATCAATCAAATCTTTATTTATTCAGGCGATCATCATTGAGCAAGGCTTATTTACAAGATGGACCTGATAAGGTCAAGGTTTGAGTTGATGCACAGCAATTACATCACATACTTATGAGACAGTTATACATACAGAAGAAAAGAAAATGTTATTTATAACACAATAATATACAGAGAATTCACGTGTTAAAGCTTGGCTAAGAGAAAGTTAAACTAACATCTACAATATGTACAGTACATATATATCTCAATGAGGATCATGACAGTCACTCACATAATGAGTACAAGGATGTTGAAGGGAATATTGGGTGCCATATACTGGCGGTGTCTGACTGGAAGGAATATGCCATATGTGATTGGAATATGGTTTTGTGGGATGACTATTCTATCTCTAGCGATAGCAGCTGCATTTCTCTGTGAAGAAGGCTGTACAGTGCTGCTTGAAGGATGTAAATGGAATGATAATGGACAGTTTAAGGATTTTGTAAGGTGTTCCATGCTATGGCTAGAGAATAGCTGATTGCTGCCCTCCCTATTTTGGTGTTGACTTTGGGCAATTTGAGCAGGATGATATTGTTGCTTCTTAGGGCATAGGAGCTAGGAGTGGTCAGGTTGAAGCAGTCCAGGACATAGCTTGGGAGTTTTTTTGATAAAGCTCTGTAGATCCATAGAGCTGCATTTCTGCTCCTCCTGACATGAAGGGAAACCCATCCAGTTGCGTCATAGAGAGAACAATGGTGAGTATTATATGACAGGTCTGCAATGAACCTTATTGCTCTATGATATAAGGTATCCAAGTGTTTGAAGGTAGGGAGTGGGGCAGTGACTGATAGAAGGATGGCCTGGACTAATCTCATCTTTGAATCTCTAATAAGGAAGGGTTTTAATCTGTAGAGGAGGCCAAGCCTTAGGCGAAGCTTTTTCAGCAGTTGTTCTAGATGCTGAGTAAAGTCAAGTCTATTGTCAATCCACACACCTAGGTATTTGACATTTTCAACATACTCCAGATTTTCTCCAAGTATAGTGCATAGCTGGGGGAGATTGATTGATTGAAGAGGATGTGTTGGTGGAGTTTTGGGTTGTGAACATCATTGCTTTGGTTTTCTTTGCATTTAGCAGAAGCTTTTTCTCGAGAAGCTGATGTTGTAACAGGGAGAATTCTGCTTGTAGGATTTCATGAGCAACTTTAGGTGAAGGGTTGCTAACATACAGTACAGTGTCATCAGCAAAGAGATGTACTGAGGACTTGGTAAGGGTTGAATCAATTTTAGTTATATAAATGGCAAAAAGGATAGGACCCAGAATAGAGCCTTGGGGGACTCCTCTTGACAGTGGTCTTAATGGGGATAGGTCACCTTCAGCTTTTACCTGCTGTGATCTACTGGAGAGGTAACATCTGAACCACTTAAGGGAGGATGGATCTAGGCCAATGGAGTGTAGGGATGAGAGTAGCAGTTCATGGTCTACAGTGTCAAATGCTTTGCTCAGGTCCAGGAATACTGCACAGACATTGTTCTTTTTATCCAATTTGGTTTGCCAATCATTGGTGACCTTGGCTAATGCAGTGATAGTGCTATGTTTGGCCCTGAATCCAGATTGAGCTGGATTTAATAGATTAGCATTGTCCAGATATTCCTTAACTGAATACTCACTAATTTCTCCAGCATCTTGGATAACACAGGTAGGATGGAAATAGGCCTGTAGTTATTAAGATCCATAGGGTCCCCTGATTTTAGAAGGGGAACCACTTGGGCTGTTTTCCACAGTGTGGGAATAGAGCCAGAGTTTAGGGAAAGGTTAAAGAGGTGAGTTAGGGGACTGCAAGCACATGACACGCAATCTTTAGAAAGAATGGGTCCAGAAGATCTGCTCCTGCACTTTTTTTGGTATCCAGATGCCATAATAGATCCTCAACTTGTTTCAACAGTATAGGTTTGAAGCTAAAGGAGGAGTCAACTCTTTGATCACCAGTATAGTGGGAGCTTAATTGATCCCTTAATAGGTTAGCTGGGGAGGAGTCAAAGGCAAGGCCAGCTGTTGTGAAGTGGTTGTTGAATGCATCCAGGATTTCCATTGTGCCAGTAATGGGGCCATAGTTACTGTGTAATTGGGTTGGAAGGGGGTTGTTAAAATCCTGGCCCATCATACCCTTGATGGTGCCCCAAAATCTAGTAGTATTATGGTAGGAGGAGTCGAGCTCGGCCAGGTAGTAGGCAGCCTTTGCATCCCTAACTTTCCTGGTGCATTTATTCCTGGCTTTCCTAAAGATCATCCAGTCCATGATATTTTTAGTTTTTCTTGCTACTTTCCAAAGTTTATCTCTCTCCAGCAGTGCAGCTTTGAGGTCAGCTGAAAACCAGTGACAGGATTTGTTTTTTATTCGGATACTAGAGATTGGGGCGTGGGTGTTAAGGGCATTTATTATAATGCTATTTAGCACCTGCTGAGCTTTTTCTACAGAATGTGCAAGATAGAACTTTTACCAGTGTGGAGAGTAGGCTAGATCATGCAGATATCCTTCAATATTGGTGTTTTTTCTTGGATCTCCTCATGAGGAAGTTTGCAGGATCTGTTTTAATGCTGTTGGATCTTACCCCTGCGATGGGGCAGTGGTCACTTATGTCGCATAGGAGCACTCCAGCATGTGTGAATAGATGTGGTTTACTCACTAGCATGATGTCAAGTAGAGTACTGTTACTACTATTCCTTGCATTTAATCTAGTTGGTTCATTAATTAACTGTGTGAGCCCATAGGTGTCACAGAATGATACCAGAGGTGTAGCTGCCTGGGTGAGCCAGTTGAAATTCAGGTCACCTATGATAATAACTTCTTCAGTACAGGACTTGACCAGGTTTCCCAGGTGGGATAAGAGCTTGTGTTCAGCAGAGGGGGGTCTGTAGCATCCAATTAAATGGAAAGCTGCTGTATTGGGGAGAGAGACTTTTAGAGATAGACACTCAAATTCCTTGGGCATAGATGTTGCAGCAGTACAGGATACAACTAAACCAGCTTTTACATATATGGCTACTCCGCCTCCCCTTGTTTGGCGATCAGCTCTGAATAGCTGGTAGTTAGGTAGGTTAACTTCCCTGTCCATTGTGGTGGTCTTGAGCCATGTCTCAGTTATCACAAGAAAGTCTGGCAAGGTATAGGCAACCCAGGCTTGTAGCAATGTAAATTTTTTCAACAGACTGCATACATTAATATGCAGGAAACTGAGGCCTTTAGTTAAGGTTAGGTCTGATGGAGAGGTGATACTTTCAAGAGGTCCAGGGTTGATTTCCACATTACCAATACAGAACAATAGGAAGATCAGTAATTTCATAAGGGCTGCCAGTGATAGGGAGAGGGGGCTGTCTTTGGTCTTCCTTATTTTATTCCATTGCCACTGTTTGTTTTGGGTGCTCCCTGTAGATTTAAGGTAGTGTGTCGGGATACCAATTAACAGATTGACGACTAGGCTTAGTGGGGATCTATATACCCAGCAGTGGGGCCTTGGCTGAGACATATATGTGGTGATATGTGTAACTTTATGGTGATTGTACCACTGTAGTCGATGCAGCAATGGCAAGGCATATGTGAGGGTTTGGGTGTCAGCCATGGGGGATGTTCCAGAGAAACTAGTCGGGTTGACCACTTTAGATTGTATAATAGGGTCATCTTCATTGTGGAACCCTATGGCTGATAGTGACAGGAGTATCAGTAGCAAGCTCTCCATTCTGAGGGGGATATTGATAGTTGGCAATAGGGAGTAGCGAAGTTGCTGATTGGTTGGATCAGCAAGCTGGTGTAACTCTCTGTTGGTTTAGAGAAAAGTGCAGTGGGCGGGGAAGAGATTTTGTCGGGAAGATGCCTATAAATTAACACACAGGAAGGGGAAGGGCGGGTGGGCAAGAATTTTGCGCCTTTCCCGACTGCTCCCACGCTGTTCCTCCCGGCCTTGTGGTTCCCAAGTTCGGCTAGGTGCCGCCAACCACCCGCTGTCGGAGCGAAGCCCCGGCGCTCAGCTGGTTGCTGTGGGCTGAAGGAAGTAGGCTGGAGAGAGACAGAGGAGGGTGCAGCAATTAATAAAGGCAGTAGCAAGCCTTTTTCTGAGCGTCACTGACCAAATCTGCACTATAAAGGACTGTGGGGGTTTATATTTGTATAAATATATTTGTATATTTGTATTTATATTATGGCCAGAACAAAGGTGATGATAAAATATTATCAAGTGACTCCCTAGATGTTACAACACTAAACCTGTCATCTCATAGAAATCTAGATCAGTATGAGGCAGATGGGGGGGTCTCTTATTATTTCCAAAAATTAATTTTTAACAGTGGAGCTACCACTTTGGGGGGTGGTCTTAGGTGCGAGGGGAGGGGGGATATCAATGATTATAAATTAACCTCAATCTCCCAAAGACAGGGGAACAGTTGATTTCTCAGTTTTGTTTTCAATATGCAGTGGTCTCCTCATGGGCTAATATTGCTATTTGCTGCCCTCATGTTTTCTGTGATGTTTAGCAGGGTGCAGAAATATTATCTCTAGATAAACAAATTTTAGTTTAACTGAACTCACCTCATGGCATTTAGCTAGGAACAGCAGGGGTAACCCTGAGAACTGACTATGTATGGTTATTATCAGGAGGTGCTTTTATAACCAAGCTTATATTAATATGTTATCTCACTTTGTAACACTGTTAGTTCATTACAAAAATGTGTTGTCAGCCCAGACGATGACCTAAGGTAATAGAAATGTCTACAGATCAGCTCTTTCTTAAATACTTCTTCATAGGAATGTTACTGAGCCACATAGTAGGTGGCTGTACTCGGAGTGACTCCTCTTAATCACCCCGATGTGCAAAATCATGCTTTTATTATATAGTTAATATTGGGATACACAGTTGTTCTCCACCAACAGATGACTTGAACTCCAGCCTACAGAATGGCTGTACTTAAATCTGGGACATAGAATTACGAAGGGAAGCAAATCTTTTCAAACAAGCCAAACCATTTCAACCAATAATGTGGCTAATGTGACAGAGGTGGAACCGTGTCATCCCTAATTCAGTCCCTGCAGCTGGTCTTAACCCAGTTGGGAAGTCACTTTGAGAGAATGAGAGGGAATTCACGTTGTTAAATTATAACTCATCATACCCTGAAAGAAGGAAGGAGGAGAAGGGTTAAAAAATTCTTGTTTTCCTAGTAAGTACGTTATTCCCATTGACTGGAACCTTTTTGGGCAGGCTTTGAACTTTGCTACCCCCTTCTGTCTTCTGTTTTTTGTGACATATTACAGAGCACAGGTTTCTCGCCTCTAAGATATGTTATTAGAAGTTCAGGAAAAAGAGAGTATATGTGGAAGGGGAAGCTATCTTCACAATCTACCTGATGTCATGGAGAGATACTAGCCACCTCCTCATAAAGAGGGGAGGGAAAATAAAGAGAAAAAGAAGAAAAAAGAAAATATTAGTGTTTCTTCTTTTTAGATGCAACTCCTCCATATCCCACAATTACTGACCTGGTCTTGTGGTCCCCTAGTACATGTGTCCCCAATCAGACTGGTGTCCTCAGGAGTCAAAAATAAATTTAACTCACTGGATCCCCCCCAAGGCTGGAACTGTAGCTTCTTTAAGATGTGCCTTGTGATCACTAGTCTCTCCCCACCCTCTAAACTATCTTAAATCAGTTCCCATGATGTCCCTTCCACTGTTCATTTGGACCTACTGATGAAAACTAATCTTATCCACACCCTGAATTTCCTTTCACAGTAAAAAAACAACACGAGACATTTTTTTTAATTTAAAATTTGGTGACCAAGGAAGGCATGCTGAGCTGAGGCTCATTTCCAGGTGCAACTCGGGGAAAGGGTAACATTGAAATACAACATTAGTACAAAACAAATGAAAGACACAGTGCACAAAGTCCAATTATGGTAACATACAGTCAAAAAACATGAAATAAAGTGCAGTGCAGGTAGAACTATTAAGCTACTTCAGGCTAGATAAATTTGGTTAGAAGAAAACTCTGACTAACTTTAGCAGAGATGGGGCACACAACCCTGCACCAAGAAGGGGGACATCATGAGCAGTGACCACAAATCTTAGGCTAAGGGAGGGAGGTTGCTCAGGAGATGGTGAGGATAGTAGAACACTGAGAGCACCCTGGTGAAGGGAAAGGTCTGAGGAGTCTTTTGACAGAGGAGAAAGATGAGGATAGGTGAAGATTCAAGGGAAGTTTGTTCCACAGAAGTGGGAGATAATAGGAGAAAGCAGCTTGACCAGCAGCAATATGTGGGTGAGGATAGAAAAAGAACAAGGGTCTCTATGGCATAAGGAGTAAGTTGAGGAGGTTGCCCGAGAGAGGTGGGAGGAGAAGTGGGAGGAGGGAGTCCCAAACCAGAACTTAGCAACAAGGGAGGCACAATGAACCATCCTTCTGTGAGACAGAGGTGCAAGCGAGACAGAGAGCAGAGTAGAGAAGATAGTGGTGAGTAAGGGGTGGGGTAGCAGTAACAAAGTGGCAGAAAGAGTTAAGAAGAGGGTCCAGTCTGGAGAGAGATGTGGTAGGTGCAGTGCCATAGACCACATCGGCATAGTCAATGATGGGGAGGATCATTTTAGATACCAGCTCCTGATAGGTAGGGAGAAGAAGATTACTGTATCTTTATGGTGATAGAGGACTGCGAGCTTTGGTCAGAGTTTGGTACAGATGGAGTTAATGTGGATAATGAAATCTAAGTGGGTATCCAGCCAGACCCCCAGGTATTTAAAAACTGAGACCATCTCTAAAGGGGAGCCATCCAAAGTAGAAAAAGCTGGGGCAGACTGAAGGGAGGCCAGCTTCTGTCTGGAGCCAAACATCATGGCAACATTTTTTTGGCCCCTCATTCACAATTTCTGTATATTCATTATGGAGGATATGGGATCCATGGCACCCCAGCTTTGCTTGTTCTCTCACCCCAGCCTGAATACCTCTATAGTGTTTAAGGCAAAGTTTGGTTAATACCACCTTCCCTTCAACACAGTAGCACTTAGAGGTATGGAGGCCCACGGCTTTCACTGGGATCAACTCCCTTTGGGACGTTACATCTTTCCCTTGATGGGAGAATATAATTTATTCTGACCTTGGAAGCACTCCATCCCTGCTTCTCAGTTTTTATTCTGGAGGTAGTGGGAGTTGTAGTTTATTGTTATTTATTGTTTATTGCCCTGTTGGCATATGTGTGCATTTTGCTTTTTTTTTTTGCTCTAAATGTACATTTACTATGTCAACATCCCCTTCTCTTACACCTTCTTTTTTCTCTGCTTTACTTTTTCTCTTCTTGATTTTTCCCATTTTATACTGGAGCGAGAGAGGATTGCCCTCCTTGCATTATACCCTTTTGTAGAATGGTCATCATGGCTAATTTATCCTGCATTATATCATGGAATATATTACATAAACACAGCTACTGCAACAGTTAAAATGTGTAAAACCCGATAATGTACATTTGCAGGAGACACACCTGCCACAAGTAGAACATGACAAATTTCAATCCAGGGGTTTTGCCAGTCTTTGCTGCCTCTCACAAATTGCCACCGCAGATGCGTGGCAATTCTGATTTCTCAAGGGATGTCCTTTATTACTCAGGACCATTATTCAGACCCAGAGCATGCTTTGACATTGCTGTGGGGAACCTATACAATACGCAAATCACCCTGGCTAAGATAGAGTTCCTCCAGGCTCTGACAAGATACAAGCACAGCATTTCTTCAATAAGTTACTAGCAGTGCTCCTGGGCAAATTAATCCTTGGGGTGGGGGGACTTTACTACCACCCTGTCACCTACCTTGAACACCACTGACCCTACTCTCCATAGAACAGCACGTCTACAGAAATACCTTTGCATTACCTTAGCACACGTAGGCTTCACTGATCTCTGGTGACATTTCTTCCCCACCACCCCAGCCTATAACTTCTCTACATGCAAAATAGGTACATCCACCCATCTGGACTATTTACCACAGCTGAACATCTAGACACAATTCAAAATATTGGTCATGGCCCAGTTCTTCTCCCAGATCATGGCCCTGTCCAAGACAGAATTAATCTGGGTAAAGCTCCTCCTTGAGCCCCTTGGTACCTTAACCTAGCATTACTTAAGGACCCAGAATTTATCAAAATTACCCAGGAGAAACTTCCACAAACCCTTGATGAAAATTCTAACCCTGATATCTCACCCTCTGTTTTATGGGATACAGTCAAAACTGTCTTGCGTGGAGAATTCTTTGCCTACTCCTCCTGCAAAAAAGAGAGAGAGAGAGAGAAAAAAGCATAACAGAGCTCTGACTTCAGCTAGAAACCTTACAAGCTTTTTCACACCAAGGAGACAGCTCTATTGGCCCACAAATACAATGGGTGAAACAAGACATCTAAAAATACTTGACTCTAAGGTGAAGCAAGCTTTGCTCTGCCTTAAACATTACCATTACGAGGGAGGAGCAAGGGGAGCCTGTAACCTGGCACAGAAACTCTGAGCCCATATAATGAAAGCTTGTATCCCTCAAATGTATGATTTAGATACAGGCAACCTTGCCACTCATCCTTCTATGGTTAGGAACATCTTAGCCACATTATATAGAAGGCTTTACTCTGCTGAGCCAGTGGCTCCATCTCAACAACTTTATGACTACCTTCATTCTCTCCCTTCTTCCAAACTATTCGAAGCTGCTGCCCAAAGGTTAGTGGCACCCATAATGGCTGAAGAGATATATCGCACCATCCAAGACACTCACCCTCGAAAATCCCCGGGTATGATGGATACCCTGCCAGAATTTTTAAGAAATTCAGTTCTGCTCTGGTACCTCTCCTCCTTCCAGTCTTCCATGCCATTCAACAAAGTGATCCTCCTCCGCCTTCCTGGAACTATGCGATCATTTCCACCTTGCCCAAACCTAACAAAGACCCATGCTGTGCTCCCTCATGTAGTTTGAGCTCCGTCTTAAATTATGACTATAAAATTTGCATGTCAATTTTAGCCCATAGGTTAGAGACTTTAATTCCTCTCTTAATTGACCCAGACCAAGTGGACTTTATTGGCAACCATCAAGCTCATAATAATGTGAGACAAACCCTTCTGTTAATAGACTGTTACCACCCGCAAGATTCTGTTGGCTTTATTAAGCCTTGATGCCGAGAAGGCTTTTAACAGGGTGGCTTGACCCTTTCTTTGGTCCACATAGGCAACCTCTGGCTTCCTGGAAGAGTTTACAAGCTCCATGCAAAACATTTATTCCTCCTCTCAGGCCTATATCCATCTAAATGGTTCCCTCTTAGACCCCTTCCTCTTAGAATGAGGAACCTGACAAGGATGCTCCTTTTCCCCTCTTTTATTTGCACTATATCTAGAACCCATAGCTATTCATATTTGCTAAACCCCTACAATCTCTGGTTTGCCATTGGGAGGAAGGGAATACAAACTTTCATTATTCGCAGATGACCTGCTACTCACAATCACCTTGCCCGAGGACTCAGTCCCTGGCATATGGGACGTATTCTGCACTTTTGGAAAGCTGTCCAACTATAAGCTCAATACCTCTAAAACAGAGGTCTTACTATATAATTATTCTCTGCCACCTTCACTTAAATTAACTTTCCCCTTTAAATGGCACAAAATGCCCTTTAAGTACTTAGTAATCAAAATTACTAAGAATCCAGACCACCTTGAGCTATTAAATTTGGAACCTTTAACACAGCAAATAGTGGAAGACCTCTCCCAGTGGTCACAACTTTACCTAGGCTTTTTCCAATGCACAGAAGCTATCCACCAGAATATAGTTCCACGAATCCTGTGTTCCCTTCAAACTTTATCCCTAGTGCAAGATAAAGCTTATTTCAGAGCTTGGAATACACTTATTTCTTTCTTCATATGGAATGGGAACCCCCACGATTATAAATGTCAGTGCTACAACTACCACAGGAGAAAGGAGGGATGAATCTCCCCAATCTCACCAGGTATGCTTTAGCAGCCCATTTACGCACCATTTGTGTGTGAATCACCCATTCGATCAACCCCTACTGGAAGCAGATTGAATTTGTGTTCAGTGATTTGCATAATTATGACCCTTATTTATTCAGAAAACCTGCATCATGCCTTCTCTTAACTAAATTTTTCCGGTATACAGCTACTACCCTAAAGCAATGGCTTAAAATCTGTAAGCTATTTCTTTCCCCAGCTCATACATTTTATATCCAAGCCATGGCATATAACACCAACTATGGACCAAATCAATTAGATGGAGCTTTAGGGAGCTGGACTAACCTGAGACTATGTTTTTTTCTTTCAGTTATTGAACTCCCAGGGAACCATTCCATTTGGTACCTTACAGTCAGTTTATCATCTCTACATGATGGATCACTACCACTATTTGCAGTTGAGATCCTGTTTAGGAGATAAACCAGAAGCCTGTTGTAGTCTTCCAACTAAGTTCACCATCCTCCCACAACTTTTAATTTCATATCTCCAGGGCCACACATGGGAACACATTATTGGTCACGCCTACAATGCACTACAGGATACTCCCACGGATACAACCCTATTTTACAAAAATGGAACTCAGAACTCCATACATCACATACCATTGATGTCTGAAGCAAGTTTGCCACCTACGCATATTGCCTTACCTCATCACGGTATTGGAGAGAGTTCTCACGGAAATGTCATTCATGATTTTTTCCATTCCCCAGATATTGCAGCCAAATTTACAGATGAGACCTTGGCAACATGCTGGAGAGGATGCGGCCAGCTCTCAGCAACCACAACACATATTTTCTGGGATTGCCCATCTAGTCAATTATTCTGGCAAGATATTATAAAAGAACTTGACAATATATCGGATTGCCCTGGGGCAGCTACTCCCCCTTTACTGCTGTTAGCCATCCCTCTGGAAAATACAAGGCTTGATCATTCAAGTATCTGATTGATACTTATCTCGGCCATAGCCACTGAAAAAGTGATTACATGGCCTTGGCATACCCATAAACTCTCAACACTCGTAGCCTGGAGATCCATCATGATATATTCTCTGCCCCTTACACTATCCCCTCCTCCCCCACTTACATACCTGTTTCCTATTGCTATAATTGATTGTTACTTAAGACTACCTATGTACTATATGTTGCCTCTGGAACTCTGATTAAGACTTGACATCAATGTTAGCTATGTATGGATTGGTATACTAGTTATGACCTCTCATTTATGTATCCTATGTGTGTTATTTTTGTATAGGCCTGTATATTCCTCCAACTGTATTATGTATGCACTGGCATACCAGTTACAACCTCACTTGTCTGTATCATATGTGAGTTACATATGTATAGGCCTGATTATCCCACCTAATGTACTATATCATCTCCGTGTCTCCCCTACTTTGTTACCTCTGTTCTGTATTATGTCCAGGACCACCTTGAAAATGAGCTTGCTCAATGGTGTCCACACCTGGTTAAATAAAGTTTATATATATATATATATATATATATATATATATATATATATTTGTCCACCTGGGAACAGAAGTAGGGGTTGTTCAGAAATAGGTTTGATTTATCTTCTGTTTTAACTAAAATATTTGAATAGTTTTATACTTGAAATTAGTTCTGTGTGTTAAAAATTACTACTTTGAGTTAGAACTGTTACTTGGGCTGTGATATTGTAACTATTGGGGCTTGTGTGCTGGTTGTGGGAACACTTGTTTGGCAGTGAAATTAGAGTGAAATTTAAATGTGATGTTTGCCTGGTGGTGGTAGAGCCCTGCCACCCACCCTGTTTTGTAGGCTTTCTTAAATACTGGAAAACCACTGGGAGTTGGGATTGAAGGGCTGTGCATTTCTGTTTGTGACTGAAATTTGAAGCAACAGGAACTGGTAGGCCTGTGACATCATACGGTACCTGATGTCTGCATACACACACTGTTAGCGGGACTGGACACACACTGGACTGTAAGTGTTTGTGAGAACTGAGAACATTATTGGTGGGGTTGAAATTGGGTTCATAAACAACTGCAGTCAGTATAGAGAGAGACTGTATTCCGGGGAAAGTGACTGAGAAAAGGGGTGTGTGCCATTATGAACAGAGAGGGACAAACAGGGTGGCCACATTCCACTATGGCAGGCATCTTCGGAAGGGTTGTAGGCTGCACAGGCCGTGGGGTGACAATAATACTCAATTGGGCCTGGAGAGAGGGAGGCTGCCACTCTGTAGATAGCTATCTCATATCAGGAGTGAAGTATATTGGTTAAGGACTTGCTGGGCCTTGCCCCCCCCCCCAGAGTCTGTGCCCTTATACAACTGAGAATCCACACCTGACATACCAGGGGATCGAAACCTCAGCTTCTGCAAGTCCCACATTGCCGCACAACACAAGGCCAAAGATCCTTTGCTTACTGGGCCACTAGTTGGTACAATGTTCTTCCCAGCAACATCTCATCTTCGCTATCACTCAGCACTTTTAAGACTCATCTCCGCCTAACACTGGCTGCCTCCAACCTCTGTGACTGTTGTGGCTAAACATATTTTTTGGTTCCATAGCTGAAGATGCCCTTTTGGACCCACATCTACTCCTGCACTTTGCCAGCACTCCCCTTCCTATCTTCACCTCCCTTGCTGGCCCATGACAAATGCCACCCAGCTGCACTACCTCTATTCTTATCTGCCTTCCACCTCTCCTCTCTCTGTCCCCCCCAACCTACCTCCCCTTCTCTCCCATCCACTTAGTCTCCCTGATTTCACCCTCCTCCTTTCCCTTTCCCTTCCCCAAAGTTTCACCTTATTGTTCTTTTTTCATCTACAAGACTATGTGTTGTTTTTTTTTTTAATTTTATAACTGTTATCTTTGCTTATGATTGTCTCAATTGTACCAGTGATGTGGAACCTTTGTAAAAGAGCCTTAGCTTAAAGGTATTTGTAGTCCTAGAACAAACAAATAAAATAAAAACAAATAAGGAGTAAGTTGGGGGAGTTAGGGGACTGTCCAAGGATAAGGGGTGTGGATATGGGTGGCAGAAGGGCAGGGCTGAGGGGAAGCTGGGGCAACATTCAGAAATTACAGGACATTATATTACAGCAAGCAGGAGGGGGGTATTAAGGACAGAGGATGTTTAGATAGGGATGTTGATGCTAAGGGGAAAGATTAAGGGTTAACATTCCAAATATAAAGAGAGTGGAGGGGGAAGAGTCAGGAGGGGCTGCTGTGGGGAAGTCTAGAAGAGCAGACAGTGAGAAGGGAGGGGCTCTTGTGGGGAAGCCAAAAAGAGCAGACTGTGGGAAGGGAGCTCCTAAGGAAAACAGGGCAAGAGGGAAGGAAGAGGGGCAGTTTAGAGGGGCAGTCAGGGGAAACTCAGGTTACTTGAAGGAGGCTGGCATAGAGTGTTACAATAAATCTGAGCTACTAAGCAACCTAGAGGGGGAGGAAGGGGTTGGTGAAAATGAGGAAACTGATACAGAGGCTGGGGTGAGGGAGTTGGATACCCACAGGGCATCACAGACCAGCAATGGAAAGGATAGAAATAGTCCCAGAGGGAGAAGGGGAAACGTAAATGTTAGCAGATAGAGGAGATGCAATGTATTGCATACGTGAAGGAGGAGAGCATGACTGGAGAAAAACTGGGAGACAAGGAGGTGGGGGAGGGGCCCCCTTCAGGAGGGGGGTCTGTACCAAGGATGGGGCCCTAGGTAAAGGGGACCCACAGAGGGCCTCTGGAGGTAGGGGTACTATTACAATGGGGGGAGGATGGCGGTGTGGGGGAAGAGGAAACCATCAGGGCCAGGATAAATGGTTCAGATAAGAGAGGGTTAAAGGGGCCACCTATTCAGGGGGGTCTGAGTTAAGTGGGCAAAATAACAAGGGAGGCAGAAAGGGGAGGGTCACAAGGGGGTTTCTAATAAGGCAGGAAGACTCCCATGGAATTGAGATCATGAATAAATGGGGGGATGGGGGGTTGAAAGTACATAGTGGAGGTGTGTTAAGGTTCTGTTATTGGGAGACTCAATGATTAGGGGTATCCATTGGGAGGGACAGGGAGGTGGATGCCATACCCAGGTGAAAGTAGTGAGTGTCACTGGGCTGACAGTGCACAGAGCAAAGTTCAAGGTGTACGAACTGGTTAGGGATTGTGGAGGGAAACCAGATTTCCTGGTGCATTTGGGAACTAATGATTTAGAATGAAATAGCATTTTGGAAATCCAAGCAAGGTTCCGAGAACTTGCCAGAGTATGTCAGGATAATGGATGCAACATTTTCTTTTTGGAGATATTGCTGGTACCAAAGGCCTCAGTGGAGAAAAAAATGAAGAACACAGAGGTTAATGACTGGCTCAGGAAGTGGGGTAAAGAAAGTGAGTCGGGGGTGTTAGGGAACTGGAAATGAGTTTGGGAGGATAAGGGACTGTATGCCAAGGACAGGCTTCATCTTGCCCCGTTAGGGAGGGAAGTCCTTAAACAGCGGGTGGCTGACTACATTCAAAAAAAGTTGGGGTTTAAACTTGTGAGGGGGAGAGGGATAAGGATAAGGAAGGGGCTGACCAGAAGCTCTCTCCTCCAGATGAGGGGAGTAGCCTTCAAACCCAAGGGGAAGAGGGAAACAGACTGGGGGAGGAGGTTTCAGGAGGAGCAGAGAGAGGATGGAAGTATAAGGAACCTGGGTGGGGTTCGACAAAGAGGATCAGGGATGAGGAGTGGGGGTGGTATTAGTAAATGCCAGTAGCTTGAGAAACAAGTTGCCAGAGTTCCAGGCGATGCTGTTCGAGGAGGGGTGTGGATGTGGCGGTGGTCACGGAAACATGGGCAAACAAAAACCATGACTGGGACCTAAACATACAGGGGTACACTATGCTTAGGAAGTATAGAAAGGAGGGCAGTGGGGGTGGTGTGGCTATGTTAATTTGAGATGACATAGAAATTGCTAGGGTAGAAGAGGCAGAGGGAAACGTGGAGGCCTTATCGGTCACCTTACGAACCCCGGCAGGAGGTAAGGTCAAGCTGGGTGTAGTATATAGGCCCCCCGGGATGGGTGATGTTGTGGAGGATGGTTTGCTGGACAACAGCATTGCCCAGTGTGGACCAAAAGGGGAGGGAGTGGTGTTGATGGGGGACCTTAATATGCCAGGTACAATCTGGGGAACCATGTCCTCTAAGGTGGTCAAGGAGCAGAGGCTGCTGGATGGCTTCCAGGAAGTGTTTTTAACACAGCACGTGATGGAGTCCACAAGGGAGGGGCATGTCCTGGACGTGGTTCTAGCGGATGGGGATCTGGAAAGGGACCTGGTTGTAGAGGATCCCCTGACTGAGAGTGACCACAATACTGTCTGGTTTCAAATAAGCATGGGGGAAGGGGGGAGAGATGTAGGACACTAGCAGTGGACTTCAGGGGGGCAGACTTTGTGAGCATGGGAAATATTCTCAAGGATGGTCTGCATCTGTCCAGGAAGGGAACAAGTCTTTTGAGCAATCGGTTTAAATGCTTCATTGGCAAGCTTTTAAACTAGTCAAGGGGGGAGGCACTGATAAGCAGCAGGAAAATCCCAGCCTCTCCCTACAAAACAGGGTACTAAAAGGGAAAAAGACCGAGGTAGAAAGGTCAGTGGGGGATGCTGCAACAGAAAGTAAAGCCATCAAAAAATGGAAAGCAATGAGTACCAGTGCACGTAGTCTGAGTAACAAGCTTCCTGAATTAGTGGCCTTGATGGAGGAGGAACATCTGGATATCGTAGCAGTCACAGAAACATGATTCGCACAAAACCATGACTGGGACATAAACATACCAGGATACACTATCTACAGGAGAGACAGAGAGGGTAAAAGAGGAGGAGGAGTAGCTCTTTACATAAGGGAAGGAATCAAAGTAACAGAACAAAAGAGAAAACAGGGAGGAGAAGAAGCACTGTGGGTAAATTTGGAGACCGGCAATGGCACCACAATCCGCACAGGGGTTGTATACAGACCCCCTTCTCAGGGGGAGGAAATGGACAAGGAAATGATAGAAAGTATACTTAGTATGGCAGAAAAAGGGGAGATATTGCTGATGGGTGATCTGACTATGCCAGATGTTAACTGGAGTGCAGTTACTGCAGCCACTTTGAAGAGTGGGGTTATTCTAGATGCCCTACAGGGGGCATGCCTTAGACAACTAGTATTCGAGCCCACTTGAGAGGGAGCAATCTTAGACCTGGTTCTCTCAAATGGAGATGAAGAAAGGATCACAGATGTAGAAGTGGGTAGCCATCTGGAAACTAGCGACCATCGAACAGTATGGTTCACAATAAACACAGCAATAGAGTCAAGCCACAAAGGCAAAGGTACTGGACTTTAGGAGGGCTGACTTTGCCAAATGGGTAAGTGCCTAAGGAATGCACTAGCAAATGGGCAGGAAGGAGGGTGGAAGAACAATGGGGAATAATAAAACTGCCATCACAGAGGCAACAAGCCTTTGTGTGAAGCAAATAAACAAAACTAAACGATGTAAGAAACCACTATGGTTCTCAAAGGAAGTGGCAGTGAAGGTTCAGGAGAAAAGAAAGCTTTATAGAAGTACAAGGAATCACAGAAGGAGCAGGACAGAGAACTGATCAGTTAAAGCAAAAGGAAGCTAGAAAGGCAGTCAGAACAGCAAAGGCCCAAACCGAGGAAAAGATAGCCAACTCAGTTAAAAGGGGATAAAACCTTTATAGCTACATCAGGGAGCGAAGGAAGACCAAGGAGGAATAGTGAGGCTTAATAAAGGGGGGCAGGGTGGGCAGAGGAGACTGTGAAAGGCAGAGATACTAAACAAATATTTTTGCTCAGTATTTACAAAGGAAGGGGGGGTTACCTAGAACATACAGTAGAAACACACTGGATACAGAAGTTGATACCAGACCATTTACAGAAGAAAGGGTTCTGAAAGAACTCTTAAAACTGAAGGTGGACAAAGCAATGGGGCCTGATGGGATTCATCCCAGAATTCTAAAAGAACTAAGGGTAGAATTAGTGACACCACTGACTACCCTGTTTAACAAATCATGGGAGGATGGGGTGGTACCCGAGGACTGGAAGAGGGCAGATGTGATTCCCCTTCACAAAAGTGGGAGTAAGGCAGAAGCAGGAAACTACAACCCTGTTAGTTTAACCTCAGTGGTAGGGAAAATGATGGAATCACTTCTGAAGGAAAGAATTGTCGAGTATCTAGAGGCCAGAGGGGCACAGGACCCAAGGCAGCATGGATTCACAGCAGGAAGGTCATGCCAGACAAATCTGATAGATTTTTGACTGGGTGACCAAAGTAGGATCAGGGAGGGGCTGTGGACATGGCCTACCTAGACTTTAGCAAGGCATTTGACACAGTCCCACACAAAAGATTAATATACAAGTTAGCTAGCCTGGGAGTGGGTCCCAAGATGACAGCCTGTAAAAAAATTGGCTGGAAAATAGGACACAGAGAGTAATAGTAAATGGAGTCCACTCTGATGAAAGGGGTTACTAGTGGGTACCGTGAGGGTTCAGTATTAGGACCGGTCCTCTTCAATGTTTTTATGTTTACATTGCAGAGGACTGGAAGGAAAAGTATGTCTCTTTGCAGATGACACAAAGATCTGCAACAGAGTTGATGCACAAGGTGGAGTGGAAAGGATGAAAAGGGACTTGGCAAGGTTAGAGGAATGGTCAAATGTATGGCAGCTTAGATTCAATGCTAAGAAGTGCAAGGTAATGTACCTGGGAAACAAAAACCCAGGGGAAGAGTACACAATGGGGGGTGAGATACTAACAACAACAAAAATGGAAAGGGACCTGGGGGTAGTCATATCAGATGACCTAAAGGTGGGCAAGCAATGTGAGAGGGAAGCAATGAGGGCTGGGGGATATTAGGGGTATAGGGAGAGGCATCACCAGTAGAAAACAGGAAGTTATTATCCCTCTGTACAGACAGCTGGACAGATCCCATCTGGAGTACTGCGTGCAGTTCTGGAGACCCAGTCTTCGCAAAGACATAGACAGGATGGAAGATGTCCAGAGGAGGGCAACTAAAATGGTGCAGGGTCTGCACCGGAAGACATATGAAGAGACACTAAAGGAGCTTAATATGTATAGCCTCGAGGAAAGGAGGGAGAGGGGGGACATGATAGAAACTTTGAAGTACCTCAAAGGAATCAATAAAGTCCAAGAGGGTAGCATCTTTCAAAAAAGAGGTGTGCAAGAACAAGGGGTACAATTTGAAGATGGGGGCAGCTCAGAGGTAATTTAAGGAAGTATTTTTTCACAGAGAGGGTTGTGGATGCATGGAACGGCCTTCCGGAGGAGGTCGTGGAGTCAAAAACAGTGGTGGAATTCAAGCATGCATGGGACAGTCATAAGGCAATTCTAGGGGATGGGGGTAGGAAGAAGTAGGCTGCTGGTTAATTGGGATCTGCAGCTTATCCAGTAGGCAGGGAAATGGGCAGACTGGGTAGGCCAAGCGGTCCTTATCTGTCGTAAAATTCTATGTTTCTGTGTTTCTATGTAAGGATCACTTGAAGGGGATTACAACAATGACAAATGTGGAAAAGAGATGGGAGGTCATAAACCGGGGACTTCATTAGGCAGTCAGGACCTGTGCTAAGGTGAAGCATAAAGGAGCAAGGTCACATAAACCATGCTGGTAGTCCAGTAAGGTTCAGGTAGCGGTCAGAGAAAAGAAGGCTGCCTACAAAAAATATAAAACAATGAGAGGGGATAGGGAAAAGGAAATGCACCATCTTGCATCTAGAAAAGTCACCCTGATGGTGCAGGGGGCAAAGTCCAATAAAGAGCAGAGGCTGGCACAGGAGATACAGGGAGGGGAAAAGGGGTTCTTCTGGTACACTGGGGAGTGGAGAAAAACTAAAGGCCATCTCGGCAGATTGAGATCAGAAGGAAGGTGGGTGGAAGAGGCGAGGGACCAGGAAGAGGTATTAAATGAGTACTTCACCTCGGTGTTCACTAGGGAGGGGGATGGGATATCTACAAAGCAAGGCATGATGGGGATAGAAGCAGTAGTGAGTGGGATCAGGGTAGCAACAGAAATGGAGCAAGAGGGAAGGAGAGGTACCCAAGGGGTGTCACATCAGGATAAGGATAAAAAGGCCAGTAAGGTGGAGGGGATGGATGATGCTATCTCCACCTAAAGGGTGTGGTTAGCCCTTAAGGCCCTAAAGAAAGATAAATCTCCTGGGCCAGATGGCATTCATCTGAGAGTACTATCAGGATTGGCAGACATACTGGCTGTACCCCTGGCGGAGCTCTTCAACGGTCGCTTGAGACAGGGAGGGTACCTAGGGATTGGCAAGAGGCACATGTGTTGCCAATCCATAAAGGGGGATCAGGGGAAGTACCAAGTAACTATAGACCCATCAGTTTGACCTCGGTGGTGGGAAAATTAATGGAGAGTATACTAAAGGAATGATTGGGGTGTACTTGGAGGAGGTGGGAGGTCTGGATAGGTGGCAACATGGATTTGTTCCAGGTAGATCATGTTAAACCAATCTTGTGGAGTTCTACGAATGGGTAACATCAGAACTGGACAGGGGAAAGCCTGTGGATATATTATTCTTGGACTTCAGCAAGGCATTTGACTCTGTCCCCCACAATGGCCTGGTGGAGAAACTGACGGGGTTGGAAGTAGGCCATTTGATGGTCAGATGGATTGAAAACTGGCTAGCTGGATGCACTCAGAGAGTAGTGGTCAGTGGGGAGCTCTCGAACCCTAGAGAGGTCAGTAGTGGGGTACCGCAGGGCTCGGTCCTGGGTCCAATCCTGTTTAATGCATTCATATCAGACATCAGGGAGGGTAGACAGTGTGAAATGAGTCTCTTCACTGATGACTCCAAGATGGGAGCAGTAGTTGAGGGGGAAGAGGGGAGGTTGGCCCTGCAAGGGGACCTGGACACCCTGGAAAGGTGGGCTCACACATGGAAATTAAATTTCAATATCACCAAGTGCAAGGTGTTACAGTACATCTTGGGTGGGGAAACCCTAAACACAGGTACACCCTGGGAGGAGAGGTGCTGGAGGCCTCAACAGGGGGGAAAAAGACCTAGGGGTGTTGGTGGATGCATGTATGAATAACTCTGAGCAGTGCAGGAGAGTGGCTAGCAAAGCAAACAGGATGTTAGGATGCATCATAAGGGGGATCATCTCTAGGAACAGGGAGGTGATTCTTCCACTGTACAATGGACTGGTTAGACCACACCTTGAGTACTGTGTACAGTACTGGAGACCACACTTTAAGAGGGATGTACACCTCCTGGAGATGGTACAGAGGAGGGCAACTAAGATGATATGAGGACTATGGGATTTGACGTATGAGGACAGACTTGAGGAGCTCTGCCTGTTTTCATTGGAGGAGAGGAGAGATGGGGGGACATGATTGAGGTCTTCAAGTACCTCAAGTGAATAAATAGGGTAAACACGGAGGGGATCTTTATACTAAAGCAGGGAGGTGTCACCAGAGGGCATGGTTTGAAGTTGGAAGGTGGAAGGATGAGGGGGAAAAGAGGAGGAGGTTTTTCACTGAGACGGTGGTGGATCCTTGGAACACGCTGTCTGGCAAGCTGGTTCAGAGATCCACAGTGGAGGGCTTCAAGAGAGGGTGGGACATACACAGAAAGTGGATGTATCAGATGATGGCCTGGCTCAGGGGTGGGGATGAATGATAGGGGTTTCTGGAACACAAGGGGGAGGGCCTCTGTACCCAACTAGGAATCTGAGGTTCGAGCAGACTCAATAGACCGTAAGGCCTAACCTGCTGGCAATTAGTATGTTAGAATATATATATATATATATATATATATATATATAACATGGAGAGAATGACGTACAGCTCCCAGTACAAGCTCCCTCATTTCAAGATCCGCTGGCAAACAAAATTTATGAGTACATGGTGCAATAAATCAACATTTCTTCATGAAATACTTGTTTTTTCCATGCTTCGACGCCACATTTTCAACATAGCCTTTTTATGACAACTCCTTGTGAACAAGACAGTTGTCATTTATAACACACTGCAGTGGCTAAAAGGTCATTTCATAACACAAGTGTGAAAAAAACATTTTGGCTAGGATTTGAAAAAAAATGTCAGCCGTCATGTTCATGAGGTGGTGTGAAAAAATGGCCATGCTGAAAATTTGGGGTCAAAATATTGAAAATTACCAAAGCTGCGAACGTGCATTTTAAATGTATGCTCTTAACACTGTTGTTTTTTAATATTTTTACTCCAAATTTTCAACATAGCCTTTTTATGACCCCACCTCACAAACAAGGGCAGAGAAAATGTTCAAATCCTGCCTGAAAGGTCATGTTGCGCAACCAGTATGAAAGCACATTTTGGCTAGGATTTGAAAAATGGCAGCTATCACATTCATCAGGTGGTGTGAAAAAAAGGGTATTTTGAAAATTTGGGATCAAAATATAGAAAATTACCAAAGTTATGTGTGTACATTGCAAAACATTTGAAAGTACACTCAGAACTTTTTTTAAATATTTTTACCCAAAATTTTCAACATATCCTTGTTATGACCCCACCTCATGAATGAGGGTGGTAAAAGTTTTCAAATCCTGCCAAACAGATGATTACTGTACATGCACCGACCACTAAATCACCTTTTGGGATGCATTTGCATAATTTCATTGCCATTGTTCATGAGGTGGGGTCCCAAAAAGGCCTTATTGAAAATCTGGGGAAAAAAATATTCAAACATGATCAAGTTATGAGGACAAGTTCAAAACCCATTGAAATACACTGACCTGCACACTCAGTTTCTCAGTTCCTGGTCAGGCACTGAAAAGTGAAAACATCTCTAGTCCAGACAGCATTGCAGAGTTGGACTCCTAGTAGGTAAATAAAGAATGGGTGTGGGGTGAGGGTGCTGAGTGGGAAGGTTGGGTGGGGGAACATAACAGCGGCAGCAACAGACATAGATGAAGGTTTTTCTTTTTTACAGGCTGTATAAAAACTTTCAAAAAAGACTATGAGGGACAGTTTTCTTTATTTCAGGTACTGACACTGGGGATTGTGTACCCCAGTGTCATTGTTATCGTTGGCAGCACTAGAGGTGGGCTCCTGGTGTCGTACAGTGAAAACAGGCTGGGTGGGGGGTAGTAGCCAGCACCAGGGACTGGACATCCCAGTGTAGTAAAATTAATAAGTACTGAGTGGAAGAGGGGAGACTTGGGGGAGTGTTTGGTATCCTTCATCTGGAAGGGTGGGGGGGTCACTGGTGGGCAATGAGAGCAAAGGGTAGAGTGGAAGGCTGCAACAACTGTGGTGCACCAATCTTTCTAAAAATTGCCTGTAGGGTGGGGGGATGTTTAGTATGCAACCACACAGAGAAACTTAGAAAGGAGATTGAGGGTCTGCAGGAGGAACTAAGACAGGGAAGGCAGACTGGAGGTGGGTTTTGCCCAATACTGGAGGGAGGGAGGGAGGAGGGGAGATGAAGGAGGGCAATTTGAGCCAACAGTGGTAAGGAGAGGGTCAGAAGAAGGGAAGTGGAGAGAAAGGGGCCCAGGCCAGGAAGAAAGATTGCTGGAGAAACCAGGTCAGGAGACAAAAGACAAATAGATGGAGGAGACAGGGACTTGAGAGGGGAGGAGAATTGGCAACAGTCATGGAGTGGAAAGGAGGAAACAGGTTACTATGAAGAGAGAGGAAGTGGGCATTTGTGAAGGGTCTTCAGAAAATTGTTTTGCACTGCTAGAGGGAAAGAAGGAGGAGGGAGGTGATGCAATTGGAGGAATAATTGATAAATGCCTGGACCAAACCGGAGCAGGGGGAAGTGCTGCTGGGAGAATTGCAATGGGGCAAAAGGGGGAAATAATGTGCAGGAGGAAGAAGAGGAGCCAGGAATGAGAAATGGAGATGAATGGAAGCAAGCAGGGAGTAAGTGGTGTGGAATCTTAGTGCTGGGGGACTCAATGCTAAGTGGAGTCAGGTGGGGTAGCAAGGGGGAGAGGCACAGTCACATTTGGGTGGAGGCCATGCCAGGAATGACAGCAGAAAGGGTGGGACAATCTGTTCTGGAATATGCTAGAAGGGGTAGGGAAAAGCCTCATTTAATTATACATCTTGGAACGAATGACCTTGCTGACAAGACAGTAGATATAATCCAGAGGAGGTTTGAGGAACTAGAACAATTATGTGAGGGTGCAGGAAGATCAGTAACTTTTTCAGAGATACTTCCAGTGCCCAAGGCAAGCACAACAAGAAAGCTGAGAATAGAGGAATTTAATGGATGGCTAAGAACCTGGTGTCATGCAAAAGTATAGGCTGTTGGGGAACTTGGAGGACAGTAGTCTCTATGCCAAGGACAGACTACACCTGAGTAAGGAGGGAAAAAAAGTGTTGAAACAGAGGATGGAGGAGTATGTAGAGGAAATTGGGAATTTAAACTGGAAGCAGGGGGTTGCAAGCAACCAAGAGACATGCAAAGACCATATGTTGGGAAACCACATGAGCTAACCCCCCGTAACAGTGACAAACGACAAATGGCAAGTACTATTGGTGATGCTAGTAAAGGAGGGCAGGATGGAGGGGAGGGTGGAAGGTAGTTACCCTTAATGCTAGGAGCCTTGGGATGAAAACTGCAGTCACAGATGCTCATGGCAGAGGGAGAGGTGGACATTGCAGCCATCACAGAAACATGGGCCACCAAATACAATGACTGGGACCTGTCTGTACCAGGGTACAGGTTATTTCATAGGGACAGGGTGATTGGGAAAGGGGGGGGTGGCACTATATGTGAAGGAAGGACTGAAGTGTGTAAGGGAGGAAGGGGAGGAGGGTAGTACGGAGTCATTTTGGTGTAAATCCAGGATTCCAAGAATAGGATTCTCAGAATGGGAGTGGTGTACAGGCCACCCTCTCAGATGGAGGAGTTAGACAGGGAACTAGCTGAACAGATCAGGAGGACCTGTGAGAAGGGTAGTGTGGTGATTGTGAGGGACTTCAACATGTCAGGAATGGACTGGAGTACCCCAACAACCAGGAATAGAAGGGAGCAGGTACTGCTGGATGCCTTCCAGGACAGCCTCCTGCTGCAAATGGTCAGTGAACCAACCAGGTTAGGGAATACCCTTGCCCTTGTGTTGGCATAAGGGGAGTTTGTGAGGGAACTTATGGAGGAAGAACCGCTGTCAGGGAGTGACCACCACTCAGTATGGCTCACACTGGATATGGGCAAGGAAGGAGTGGAATCTGGCACAAGAGTGCTGGACTTCAGGAGGGCTGACTTTGGGAGGATGGGGGAAGTAGTAAAGGGTACCTGGCCAGAATTCAACCTAGTATGGGCACTAACCAGAGGTGGGAGCTCATAAAGCTGGGGATAGTGGTGGCAACCAAAACCTGCTGCAAGGCCCAAAGCAAGAAGGCTAGGGCTAAGAAACTGAGCTGGGTGAGCAAGGAGGTCATGGAAAAGGCAAGGAGGAAAAGAGCTGCCTTTAGGTGGTACAAGAAAACAGGGAAGGGGGAGGACAGGGAGGAGTACCTGAAGCAATTGAAGGAGGTGACATGGGCAGTAAGGGGAGCCAAGGCATCTACAGAGCTCAGGCTGGCACAAGGCATTAAGAAGGGGAAGAAGGACTTCTTTAGGTTCATTAGGGAGAAAAGGAGCTGTAAGGACCATATAGTAAGGATTAGGAAGGAGGGGGGTTGGCTGGAAGCAGGGTGTGATAAGGTAGAAGCATTAAATGATTACTTCTGCTTGGTATTTACTAAGGAGAAGAGGGGGGTGATACCCAAGGGGGGAAGAACAGCAGAAATGGAGGGAGGGGATGACAGATGGGGAAATCATGGAGGGCAGAGTTCGGGAGGGTCTGAAGGCACTGAGGGTGGACAAAGCACCAGGCCCAGATGGCATCCATCCCAGGGTACTGAAGCAGCTGGCAGAGGTCCTTGTGGGACCTTTGGCAGACCTATTTAATGCCTCGCTACACTCAGGGTGTGTACCTCAGAATTGGAGGATGGCGCATGTGGTACCCCTCCACAAGAGTGGCCCCAAGGATGAACCAGGGAACTACAGACCAGTGAGCCTCACATCCATCGTGGGTAAGCTGATGGAGACTATCCTGAAGGAGGGGCTGGTGGCCCTCCTACAGGCCAAAGGACTGTAGGACAGAAGACAGCATGGCTTCATACATGGCAGATCCTGCCAAACCAATCTGATGGAGTTCTATGACTGGATAACTAGGCAACTGAACAGGGGCCATGCAGTGGATGCCCTGTATCTGGACTTCAGTAAGGCATTCGACTCGGTGCCATATGGGAGGCTGGGAAGTAAGTTAGAAAGCACAGCGGTGGGTGCAAAGCTGGTGAGATGGGTAGGGAACTGGCTTCAGGGAAGACAACAGAGGGTGTTGGTGGGTGGGGAGCTCTCACACCCAAGGGTAGTGACGAGCGGTGTTCCACAGTGCTCAGTGTTGGGACCAGTGTTGTTTGGGATATTCATTGCAGACATATCATTGGACATCAAGAGCAAGATCAGTCTGTTTGCTGATGATACCAAGATGGGAGCGGTGGTGGATGATCTAGGGGGATGGTAGGCATTGCATGATGATCTGGCAAAGCTTGAAAAGTGGTCAGACACCTGGCAGTTGGGGTTTAATGCCAAAAAGTGCAAGGTGCTGCATTTTGGGGTGAAGAACCCAAGGAGGAGTTACCAGTAGGGGAGAGTGCCGCTAGCCCAGAAACAGGAGGAGAAGGATCTGGGGGTGCACATTACAGGGTCAATGAACAACTCGGCACAATGTGGGAAGGCAGCTGCAAAGACCAGCAAAATGCTGAGTTGCATTGCAAGGGGTACATTCTCGAGGAGGGAGGAGGTGATTCTGCCACTGTATAGGTCATTAGTTAGACCGCACCTGGAGTACTGCATGCAGTACTGGTGCCCGTATCTGAAGAGGGACATTAAGTTACTGGAGGGGGTGCAGCGCAGAGTGACAAAGATGATGAAGGGGCTGGGGGGCTTATCATCTGAGAGGAGGCTGAGGGAATTGAACATGTACTCGCTGGAGGAGAGGAGGGACATGGGGGACATGATTGAAACCTTTAAGCACATGAAAGGAATAAACAAGATAGTTACAGAGGGGCTGTTCAAAGTAAGGGAGGGGAGGGATACCAGGGGCCATGTTATGAGACTGGAGGGATGAAGGTTCAGGAGGGAAATGAGGAGACACTTTTTTACAGAGAGGGTGGTAGCTGGGTGGAATGCATTACCTGCAGAAATGGTATCCAGTAGAACAGTGGACTGCTTCAAAAGGGGATGGGACAGGACAAGGGGGAGAGTCAATGGAGGGGAAGGGTGGAAGGGAGGAGCAGCTGCAGAATAAGGGGTGCTAACTGCACATTCGAGCAGACTTGATAGACCTCTAGGCCTTTATCTGCTGGCAAATTTCGTATGTTTGTAAGATTGGACAAATAATAGAATCAATAGATGACTGTATACAAATGTAGCACAATCTGGCTAGGTTAAGCAAATGGTCCGTTGATTCAGGAAGGTCATTTAAACTACAAAAATGTACAATGATGCACTTTGGGGAAAAAAATCCTAAATATACATACAGTATGCTTCTCAAGGTGTCTAATTAAGGGCAAGTAATTTTAAAAAAGACCTAAACCATCACTGAACAAGGATTTAAAATGGGGAATACATACAAATAATAATTTAAATCAGGATTCAAGCTGTAGAACGCATATTATTACAAGGAGGAATAGAGATGTCCTCTTGCCATTGTTCAGGTCACTCACCAGACCGCACATGGAGTATGCTGATCCAATATGCAATCCATATACAAAAAAAAAAATAGACAATATTAAGAGAATACAAAGAATTTATATAAAAGAATACAAGAGGCCCGATTTTCAAAGACCGCTTAGAAGGAGACACAACTTGCGTCCATCTAAGGGTTGCAGCAAACCCCAGTTGCACCAGGGACCTTGCATCAGATTTTATAATCTGCAGGGTCCCCGTGTCTAATATTTGGGTTTGCCACAGACTGCAAGATGCACCGAAGAGTTGGCTGTTTCTGCAGGATTTGCCGCAGGCATGCAGTGGCCTCCTCCCACCCAGTGCAACACAAAGGGGCCAGAATGATGGTGGTGGTGGGGGCGTGATGAATTACAGTGCCAGGAGGGGCCATGGGGCATAGGGGCTAGTGAGAATGCAGTGGTGGAGTAGGGGCACAAATGTGCAGGTGAGTCAGCTATGTGGCATGGAGTGGTGTGCCATTGTAATGTGCCATTGGAACATGTAAATGTAAACTGGTGCCTGTATGTTTACCATCCCGATAGTGTAGTGCCCCCCCAGTCACACTGTGCACATGTCACTAGTATCGTAGTGCCCCCCCATGATCCCCGAGCTCCTCTGTGTTGGTAGTGACACATGTGCACAGTATGACTGGAGGGCATTACACTATCAAGATGGTAAACGTATGGGCACCAGTTTACATTTACATGTTCCAATGGCACAGTACAATGGCACACTGCTCCATGCCACATAGCTGAGTTTCCTGCACATCTGTGCCCCTACACCCCCACTGTCTCCTCTGTGTGCCCCTTCTGTCCCCTGCACCACCCCATCTCATGGGCACAACCACTTAGACCACCTCCTGGCTGGTCTAAGTGGTGCCTCCTACTGAGTTCATGGTGGCGCTTTGAAAATACAAGAAAAGGGGATGTGGCAGCCCACCATGGTGCAAGCCCACTTGCTCCCTGTTGCACTGAGTTGTTGGACACAACCCTGGTGCAAGTGGGCTTCAACGCAGCTGTGTCCAGAAAAAACACAGGCAGCATTAGAAAATCCCATTTGATGCAAGTAGTGATACAAATCACAACTTTTGTCAAACACCTTTGATGCAAGTCCCTTGCAACCATCGCAACAGACTGAAAATCGGGCCCAAGGAATGGAAGGGAAAAATTATGAGGATTTAATATGTGTATATTAAACAGAAGGTGACTGAAGCATGATTTAGTATTAGTATACAAAGCAAGTAGAAACTAGGACCTAGCAAGCACACTACGATTAAGGCAGAAAGTCAATACATTTTGTGTAAGAGATCATGAGTATAACCTTGAAGGCAGATTATTCAGATCTGATTTCTGAAAACACTGGTTCACTCAAAGGATTATGAATATATGGAATGCACTACCAAGACATGGTCCAATCTAATACCCTGTCCTGCTTTAAAACAAGACTAGACAAATACAATACATGGATGTTGAAGAAATTAGACCATTCACTTAGTGCATTTAGGCAGGCAATTAATATGGGCATTGGTCTACTTTTACCTGTAAACTGTTACTGTGTTGTTATGTTACTATGTTACTTGACTGCTATAATGTACGTAGTGTGAGGAGCCAGAGGCAAATGTCACTTTGGTGATGCTTTTTCTTTCTTTTTTTTTTTCCTTTTCCTTTTCTTCATTATTACATACTAAGATTACATATTAAGAGTATTTAGATGACACAGAAGGCCATGGCCCATATAAGTGCATCTCCAAAATTATTGGATGTCTTTATACCAAATTTAATAAATACTTATCTAAATTAATCTAGAAAGTTACAACATTTTCTGTATCTAACAATGCTTTAGGTAACCCATTCCATATTGAAATTATTCTCTGAGTAAAAAAAGAATGTCTGGTGTCTAATCTATAGAAAGTTAAGGATAGTTGGAATTTATGACTTCTGAACTTACATTCCCTCTTGTCCAAAGTCATTCCCATTTGGGTCATAAGCTCATTGTATTTTATTATATTAAACATGAGGAGAAGGTTCTTCTAGTTTCCAGGGAGTATAACCCCAACTCCCCAAGTTGTTCCCCATATTCTTTATTCTGCAAACCAGCCATCATATTAGTGATCCTACGCTGCACACCCTCCAATGCATTTATGTCATGTCTGAGATGGGGACTCCATAGCGGTGAACAGTAGTCTAAGTGGGGGTGTACGTACACTCTATACAGAGGGAGAATGCATGCCCTATTTCTAGTGACAAATGACGGTGTGTTACGTTTGATTATTTTTTGGTTTTGGGTTGTGGGGAACTATGTTTTTTTTTAACCAGGAGAGACACATTAAGCTGAAAACTTGTTTACAGGTGTGACCTGGGAACACAAGGAAGCTAAGTGACTTGCTCAGGGTCACACAGTATGCAAGTGGGGGCTGTGGGATTCAAACCCAGGTCTCCCAGTTTGTATGTCAATACATTTGGGTGTACATAGAAACATAGAGTTTGATGGCACATAAGGACCGCTTGGCCCACCTAGTCTGCCCATTTTCCTACCTAACAGATAAGCTGCAGATCCTAGTTAACCAACAGCTTACTTCTTCCTACCCCCACTAGGATGGCCTTATGTCTGTCCCATGCATTATTGAATTCCTCCACTGTTCTTGACTCCACAACCTCCTCACAGAGGCTGTTCCATGCATCCACAACCCTCTCCATGAAAAAATACTTCCTCACATTTCCTCTGAGCCATAATGTATAGGTTATGAGTTGTAGTTTTGTATTTTGCTCGTATTTCTTTTAGAAGTACAGTATGGTTGAAACATCAATTTTATTTCTATTTGCAGCATGCATTTAATATTAAGTTTTATGTTTTCAGCCCATACACTGACGCAGTACCTCGTTTTTGTTTTAATAAAAAATACTCCTACTCTTTTTGAGAATTGAAATTAGATCTTTAAAGTTCACCTGAACACTACCAGAAAAGGCAGACGGACCTTGGTTTAAGGTCTTGTCTGAAGGATGGCACACCCTAACAATACAGCATCCCTTTACTAATGCAGTTGGGTGCTTATATTAATGGTATAAGCCCATTTCCAATGGGGACAAGGACCTAGGACCTTCTGGCTCAGGGTCAGATGTGCTACCAACTAAGCCACACTGTAACTGAGACAATTCTTAACCATGAGAGAGTGAGGAGGACTAGTGAGAGTGGTGGAGGATAGAAGAAGCAGCCATCTTAGAGTTGCTCCATCTAGGGTTCAAGGGCAGACTGGGTGGACTCCAAATCTTTTTCTGCCCTTAATTGTCTGTTTCTATGAGAGATCATTAGGTTGTTAGAAGTAAAGAGGACACAATGTGAAAGGGTTTCTTCAAGGTTATCCTTCTCAGATCTGCTGACTGGAATCATCAATAGCAGAATTGCATCTATGTCCTTTGGAACTGTTATACGTCCATTAGCTGGTTCAATAGTCCCATGCATCCATCAGAACTGGAAATGGGTAAATCATTTAAAAATAAGGTTCCCGACTATGACACAGATGGGCTGAAGCAGACACAGGTAGATTGCACATTCCTGTCTATGTTCACCTGCTTTGAAAATCCAGACAATAGGGTTTATCAGTGTTCAGTTTGTGCCATCTCTTTAGTGTTCTCTCAATCCATCAACCTACTGTCTGCCAGTCTCTCTAATGTAAATAACTGGGCACCTCCTGCAATGAATATAATAACTACATTTATAGCTGAAATTACATGAAAATTTATTTGTGATGTAAAAAAAACATCTGAGGGATCTTAGACATTATTGTCAGGAGATATGAATATGCAGGTGAATTCTGCTGAATGCCTTGGTATCTGTCAGGACTGGAATGGTTAAGAGTGTGGAGAGATGGCAATCTTCCATTAAGTATACTTAGAATTAGTCAAATCCAGTCTGATGGGATTCCATCAGACTTTCAGAATTTCTGATTTCAAATGAAAATTAGTTCTGACTCCAATAAAGACCTCAGAATCAACATCAAAATCAGATTTGGAATCTAAATCTTAATTTCTGATGGACTTCCGGTGATGTAGCAGGTGGGAATGGCTGCCTAGTTCCCCGCTCCGGTTGCCAACGTTATTTTTTCAGAGAGAATCCAGTGCCTAACGACTGAATCCTGTGTCTACTGATCTCTGCAAAGGTGCAAGAAAGGACTTGGGATGGTCCGTACGAAAAAAAGGGGTTCCCAAGTGGCAACCATGTCGTTGAAGAGCACCTCGAGCAGACAACCAGTAGGCCTTAGCCCAGCACCCTCATGCTCATCGGTGCTCTCTGCATCAGGCGCCGAAGACTCATGCTTGGACTCTGGCTCCACGAATACAAGAGCTGAGTCTAGGAAGATCATCGAGCTTTTACATAAAATTGACGCCAAAGTATCTGATATTCAAAAGGACTTTAAAAAGTTAGAATCCAGAACTACGGCGGTTGAACAGCATGTAGAAGGGCTGCAGACAGAACATATGGCATTCGGCAGATATTTGGCATTCCTATTTGGAAGGGAGAAAGCACTGACAGCCAAAGCCGAAGATGCTGAGGCTCGCTCTAGATGTAACAATATTCGGGTCGTGGGAATCCCAGAAGGAGCTGAGCAGGCAAACATGATCGCCTTCATGGATTGTTGGCTGAAAACGGAGTTACAGTTCAAGGAAGACACTCCATTGGAGATCGAAAGGGCGCATAGAACCCTTGCCCCTAAGCCCAAACAAGGAGCTCCCCCGAGAGCAATCTTAGTTAAATTTCTCAGGTATACCACGAAGGAAAAGGTTTTACGTCTGGTGTGGGGAAAGAAAGACCTTAACTTCGACGGAATGAAGGTGTATGTGGACCAAGATTCCCCTCCTGGCCCAGCACCGGAGAAAAGTGCTCGGGGTCGTGAAACAGCTTAAGGAGAAAAGGCTTCAGGGCCCAACTACGTTACCCGGCCAGACTTTGGGCAGACCTACAAGAGGGGCAGAAAACGTATGACACACTTCTCGTGGCTAAAGAATTTTTGAGTTCAAACGATATCCAGATCCCAGATATAAAAGAAGAAATAGCAGAAAAGGAAATTGAGACGCTTTTATGGGCAACAGCGCCAGGATCCAAGGACAGTACTTGGTCACACCTGAGAGTTGATTCTGTTGTGCCTTTACACGTGGACCTTGCCAGATGGATTTCAAGAGAGAAGTTTTCAAAGTAAAGGGGGTGAACTTGCACTAGTTGACAATGTTGGTATTTTCACTTGGTGTCGATGGGGGACATACTGTTTTAAGATCTTACCTGCTTCCGGAAGTGAGACTTTGTGTGCCTACAGTTTCTTAAGATTACTTACATGCCCACCCGGCTTGCCAGAGAACTGATTACAGATAAAAGTCGCCAGTTATAATTTAAAAATCTTCCATGGCAGAGGAATGGGTTGCTTGCAGGTCCTACCTGGTTGAATTCAGGGAAGGGATCCCCTCTGCTTCTATTTCTCTCGGCCTAGCTTCCTGGGGGTTTCCCCGCTTCCCCTCCAGGTGAACCCGGAGCAGAGATAGGCACTCCGGAGGACAGATGGGAAGGACAAATTGCCAGATGGGAGAGCTGTGGGGAGGACCAGGCACCAGATAATGCAGCATGCTGTGCTGCAGTTGGTGGAGGAGCAACAAGCTGCTGCTGCCGCTGTGGTTCTTGCTGCTGCTGATCTCCAGGCTGCTGCACATGGCCACTTTCAACATTGGGCAGTGCTTGTGAGGGAGCACTTGAGCTCAAAACAGTACAGCGGTTCAGACGAAATGGTTGCTCCAGGCCGCCACGCATTTGGGGCCCCCTGTTGCTCACCACTTTGGCCACCTCTCTCCATATTAAGTAAAATTAAATGTAAATCAAAAATAAAATAAAAAAATACTAGTAGAACTACTAGGGTTAAAACTACACTAACTAAAACTAAGTAACAAAAATAAACAGCTTTTTTAACTAAACTAAGCTTTCAAATCAACTCAAACTGGCTGCAAAACTTAACACAATCAAAAACTTTAAAGCACAAAAATTGCTCAATATATAGAGTTTGCTGCAAAAAAGCACACTGTCCACCAACACTGCTGACTAAACAGCTCCTTCTCAGAGAGAAAGTGAAACTAGTTCACTGACTTCCTGCCTAATTAGCTGCCTGCCTGTATCATGTGACCTGCAGACAGTCAGACATGTGGTCTGTGGGCTGTTTCTTACCAGCTTTGCCTTCTCAAACTGTAACTCGAAGTGAACTCAAAGTGAACAACGCGAAATCCATCAAAGGCGACTTTCGACCTTTTAACGATAATTCCATGTAGTGCTTCGGGAATTGGAAGTTGCCCTCTTTGAGTTTACTTCACAGGTGAATTTAAACTTCACTGCATCTTTTTTTTCTTTTTTTTTTTTCAATTGTTTAACCAGGAGTGGCACACTAAGCTGAAAGCTTGTTTACAGGTGCGACCTGGGTGCACAGGGAAGTTAAGTGACTTGCTCAGGGTCACACAGTATGCAAGTGGGGGCTGTGGGATTCAAACCCAGGTCTCCAGACTTGCAGCGCAGAGCCCTAAACCACTGCAATATACTACCTCCCTATCCCTGCATCTGTAGTTGTGACAGGGAAAATGCCACCCTATCGAGCTTCCTCAGTATTAGGACTGGCATACAGGAACTTAGGTCCTCCTCTCAACACCTCCCTGTATATCCCCAGACAGCAACAGCAATGGGTCAGAAAGCTTTCTCCCTTGCAGCCTCCAGACTTTGGAATGGATTACCAGCCTCAATTCACTCACTGTGCACTTCCCCCTCTTCAAAACACATTTTAAAAATGCCCTTTTAACCACTGCTGTTTGCAAGTGCCCTACCTGACCTGGGATGGGGGCAAGTCCTATACCTGGCCTCTGACCACTGGTCATGTTTTCAAAGCAGTTATCTATCTGTGAATTCATTACCTATTAATCTGAGCTACGTTACTACTTATTAGTCGTAGTTAACCTCCCTACCTGTTAGTTCATTGCACCACTGGCCTGTGTTTTAACTAGGGGACTAAATGTTAAGTGTCACTTATTGTATTCACTGTATATCTATTGTGTTTCTACCTGCGCAAATTGTTATACTTAATGCTTAAACTGTACTGTACTTGCCATCTTGAATTGTATGTTGCTTCGACTGTACTGTATGTGCCATGTAGATGACCTGGGTCGTACCTGCAAACGGCCCACTTGACCAGTATACCTACTGTACCTCAGTTATCAAAAAACTAAATAAAAATAAATATTTAATGATTTGAATCACTAATTATAAAACTGATAATACAAGCTGTTTTAAAAAACCTCTGGGAAAAATAAGACTATATTTGTGATTAATCTAATTATGTCAGAAATATATTGATACTAAAAAAAACATATGGTGACATTTCTTACCAACTAACCAATACTTCTGCTTTAAAACTCAGTTTTTAAAAGATGTTTCATTTTAAAATTTCTGATCATTCACCAGTTATACTTGCTTTTTTCTCAAGACAAACCTACAGACAACATCTTTAACTGGAGCCTAAATTCATTGTTGCTGCATGACAGGAAACTGATTGATATAATCAAGATAATGAGCCCCTTCATTTGGCATGACACTTACTGGACAGAAGAAGTGTCAGTCTCAACAGTTTGGTATACATTGATAGCATACACAAGGTGGTTCATAACCTCCTATTCCTTGCACAAAAACAGTGAAGCAAAACACTATTCAAAATTTAGAAAACAATAGTCATAGACTCAAACTTAAACTCACAGACCTTGTCTTCAGATGGTCTCAGTGAACTGGCGGTATAGCCGAGAGGTTAGAGTAACTAACTGAATGAGTTTGGTACATCCAACAGACTTGGGTTTGATTCCCATGGCCTCCAACTGTATACTGTGTGACCTTGTGCAAGTCACTTAACCTCTGAAGTGCTCCCAGGATTCCCTGGAAAACAGGCATTGAGCCTAGTGGCCTTATCCAGTTACCAAAGAATAAGATAAAAATAAAATGAATAGAATATTACCAGGTTACAGTGCACATGTTGGATATTGCTCATGGATACTCCCCTTGCCTTGTACCAGTGAGGGCTACAACCAAGGTTTAGGCGGTTGGACATATTAGACTCCTCAAACTGGGGAGAGGGGTCATTCCAAGAATGAGTAGAAACTAGTGTGGTGCTTCCACCAGAGAAAGATAATTAGGCTAGATCAAGTGTCCAGCACCATCTCCTGGGATACATTACCAACTCACCTCCACACAGGCTACAGACACTAGCCTGAAACCCACCATTAGTTATAATTAGATGTAGCAAAAGCACAATTTGGAACGATACAAATAATATGTTAATTTACTGACTAGTATGCTCATACACAAAACTATGGAAAAATAACCAAAGGACTTTATTAATACCTACAAAGGTAAGCAACTGGCAGTTGTTTTAAATATCGGCAGTACAGGCCCTTCTGATGGGGAATAGGCCCTTTCCCTTAACACACATGGGGTCCCTCTGCTAACTGTACTTATAGCCCCCACTACCCACAGCAATGCACTCCAGAGCATTAACCAAATCCCAGCAAAGGACTTTGCTTTCAAGAATACTTTAACTACTGAAGTTCTAGCAGTTCTTGGGTACACAGGCTAACTAGCAGTTGCAGGCTGAATGTTGTAGTGCCAGGGATGTTGGGTTGGTGCACTTTAAGGTTTACTGCAAGCTTGCAACACTAACCTGACATGACTGACTGACCTTTTGCTAGCAATTTATAAAACCAAAGAATTGTAATCTAACAGGAAATGAATACTCCAGTCTCAACAGTTGTACTCCAAAAAGGAAAACTTGAAACTTGAAGTGTCTTTTGAATTTCTGGATGGCCAAGTCAGTACTCATGGCCCGATAGCCAAAGTCTCACAGGCTGGTGCAGGAACACAGGAGCAGCTCTCTGATGGTGGGCTCAAGTGCAGGCTAGCACTGATGGGAAAAGCAGGCAGCTCCCTGGGCTCAGGGCCTAGTTGAACTCAACCTTTGGCAGTGACATTCTGACTCAGTAGTCGCTGCAGCATGGCAATGGTCAAGGTGAAAGTGAGGCATAAACCTGGGTGCACCCTCACCTCTCTCTAATGGAGTTGTATCCTGGTAAAATAAATAAAATAACATAAAATAAAAAATAGGCTGCATACTCCATTGAGGTACCAGGTTACCAGGAGCCTGAGTTTCTTACCTCACCCTTCTCTCAGCTGCACCGGCAGAGGCAGAGGGGACTGATCTCCTACCAGTTATAGCAGCAGTTCCTGAAAAATCTCTGCAATAGCATTCCTTAGCAGTAAACAGCAGCAGCTGTATTCATACTGCAGTGTCAGTGGCTCAGTAGGTAGCACACTCGCCTCTGAGGCTGGGAGATCAGAGGGCTGTGGGTTCAGTTCCCACATCTGGCACTTGGGTTAATATCCCAGTACTGACACTGTAGTGCAGCATGAGAGGGGTGCTACACTTCTGAGGTGCCGTCTTTCAGATGAGACGTTAAACAGAGGTCCCATCCGCCTGGATTGGTGGTAGTTCAGGTGGATGTTAAAGATCCCATGGCACTTATCGAAAAGAGTAGGGGAATTTCTCCGGTGTCCTGGCCAAATTTCCCTCATTCACTAAAAAATACCACCAACAGCTTAATCTGGTTCAAGGTCAGTTGGCATTCATCTGTATCCCCCTCCCCCGGGGTCATGCCTGAAAATAGGCAGGATTTGTCTAGTGCACTTACCTGGTCAACAAAAGCTAAAATAAATAAAATACTGAGGTTCAGCAAGATTTAACAGCACAGCAGCAACCTTTAACTCTGAATCCGATTAGGGTTTCAGCTCTCTCCTATCAGCACATCTGTCTCCTTCTGATGCCCAAGAAAGACTTTCTGAAACCTCTCCTAGATTTTGGAAAGGTTCCAACACAGGACCCAGACTTTTTGACTTGGCCGTTAGTGCTGTCAGACACTCATAGCAACAGTACCTGGCTCCCTGATCAGTGCAAAAAGGGTCTCTAAGCACACTGTCACTCTAGCTTCCAGAGTGATTTAGGTATTTCCTCTGTAACCCTCAGGCTCTGATTGGCTGGTCCCAGATGTCAAGGGTCTCCAAAAAGGCAATGTCCATGCAATTGCAGGGGACTAAATTACAGAGTTATGCATTCTAATGAGTATCTTTGCCAGGATACTGGCAATCAAGTTGTTGTCATTAGCCTTCCCATATCTAATGCCAGGTGTGTCGTTGACAGTCACAGTGGTCCAGCTGGACATCTGAGAATTCTCCTCTTCAAGGGTCAGGGGCTTCCTTTCATTGGTAGTATGAAGCACTTGAACAGTATCTGCTCCACCCTCCACTTCACCACCTGGTCCTCAACCCCAGTTCCAGTCAAAGGATGCAGGCAGCAACAGAAGACCCACTCTGACTCAAAGGTAGGCCCCACTCAAGGTGGGGGTACATCAATACATTAACAAAAAAAGATTACCATAACAAAATCATATAAGAAAATGCAGAAAGGCAACTACTTCCTACCAGATCCAAATATTTCAGCCTAGGAAACAGACTTGATGGGGTATTGTCCTGGCAACCAAAACAGGATCTATTCTCTTATAGGTCATAAACCTTTCCTTCCACCCTAACAGACTGAGACAGACAACATGCTTTGGAGAAAAATGGTCGCTACCGTGTTTTGTTAAACAGTATGGAATGTGCAGTTACAACCAAGTCCACGTGGTGTGCGCAGCAAGGTAGCCATGGCAAGTCATTCATCAATACAGTCCACTCATGATCATGATCATCACAATGGCCATCCCCCTACCCTAGGGGAGCCAAATGAATGGGTAAAAGCCACCAGGCGTGAACCAGCCTCCAGGGCATGGGGAATGTCTCTGGGCCCGGTGCCAATGTGTCCCTCTCTTGTCAGAGGATGCTGCATCCCACGGGCAATGCCTAAAGAGGCTGTCTCTCAGACTGACCCTACAAAACCAAAGGACACTGACAATAGATTCTATACCACTTTTACTTTTGTAATTTTCTGCCTTTTCCACTATTCACCCTCCTACATATACTGTCTATTTTTCCTCCTCCTCCCCTTTGCAGAAAAGGATCTTATCCATGACCACATGGCCCACTCCTGTCCCTGCTTCTACGGTCCCCTGACCTGCCTCTCCAGGCAAGCCCAGTCTGTACAAACAACATTACTGGAGTCATCAGCAACCATTATTTTTTGTACATTTGTACTAGGGTTGCTTGGATTCTGACACAGTTCACCCTCTGATTTTTGCCCTGGCAATCAAACCGTTGGTCATTGTGCTCTGGGCAACCCCAGGGTCAATGATTTCCATGCAGGCTGCTTGGAACATAAAATCAGTTTATATGCTGCTGACTCCCTACTGTACATCATTACCCCCCCCAAACACTTAATAATAACATTTAAAGATTACAATCACTTTAGGGATCACATTCGGCAATAATATTAACTGGTCATAAACAGACTTACTCCCTCTCATGAAAATGTATTACCTGTAAATCCCAATTAATTGCCAATGCAGGATTGTTACCTAGCACCATTACAGTATTTAGGAACTAAACTTACTATATTATAGATCAAGGGAGAGCTCCCACCAAATCTGAGCACTCCTTTCTGCTGCACATGAAACACTCATTCTGTGAATAGTGTGTCACACTCAACTGGCCTGGAAATGGGCATGTTCAGGTAAGGTTTTAAAATTACTTTACTATTGATCAAGTTTGATTAATAATGTATTAATACCACCACAAAGACCATTATGGCAGTTGTAAGAGTGGTTTCACTTACATTCTTAGGGTGTCAGAACCACTCATCTTCGATTTGTGGTTCTCATACCCTAAGAATGCATTTGAAACCACTGTTACAACCATAAGAGTGGTCTCAGCAGTGGTATTATCATATATCCCTTCACAATCTTTTTCATCAGAACTGTCCATCACTCTTAACTAAAACTCAACAATATTTAAAGAGCTGTTGATGCCTCAAAGAAAACTTTGAAAAACAATATTTAGGTACAATTTAGCTTGCATGCGATACATATTCAACATATTTCTCCTCCCCATTACTCATTACTGAGAAATTTGCATGGAAACATGCTATATATCCCTTAGAGTTCATCTGCCTTTTTAGCTTACTCCCTACTTCATGTCATAGTACTCTGTTGTGACATCACAGTCTGTTGCCATGGGAGTAATTGTGATATCACAAATACAGCATTATGACTTTAGGTAGGGAGAAAGCAGCAGGAATAGATGAACTCTTCAGGAGCAAAGATCCCGTTTTCATGCAAATGGCCTCAGTAATAAATAATGGGGGGGATACAGAACTAATGTGAAATACAAGCTGAACTGTGTCTAAATATTATGTTTTGTTAAAACTGTCCTAATGATGTCAGCTGCTCTTTAAAGGTGAAAGGAACCGATTTTCTGCTGATAAAAACTGTTAAATAAATTCTATATAAAAAGTAGTGACCTTTGTGCATTTTTTTGTATTGTACATGTGTAGAATGCACATTTAATTATTCATTCCTTGTGTTGAAACAACCATCGGCTTGACACTATGAGATTCAGTATCGGGAGTCAGCGCGTGGTAAGCTTTGAAATGCTACGTCACAGATTCCCATACAACATTCAGTTAACTGCAGTGTGCATACCAAACTCATCAGCTGCTTCAACTGTAAAGACTAGTGCCCCATTGCACGCCTAAAAAATGACACCCTATTCAAATTTGACTTACTTTGTGGTGCCCCCCCCTTACAAACACACACATCCTTGGCCAACCGCAATGTTGATTGTGAAAAAACAAAGCCCGTAATTATTTAAACAGTTTGCGGTGGAAAAAAGGTGTTATTTATTCCCTCTATGGTGCTGTATTGCTCCTAGCATATCCTGTCAGCTTTTATGTAACCCTGCCACCCCCTCTCTTCCCTATGAAGATAGAGGGGGGACGGCTCAGAGGTAATGTGAGGAAGTATTTTTTTCACAGAGAGGGTTGTGGATGCATAGAACAGCCTCCCTGAGGAGGTCGTGGAGTCAATAACAGTGGGGGAATTCAAGAATGCATGGGACAGACATAAGGCAGTCCTAGTGGGGGTAGGAGGAAGTAAGCTGTTGGTTAGCTAGGATCTGCAGCTTATCTGTTAGGTAGGAAAATGGGCAGACTTGGTGGGCGAAGTGGTCCTTATCTGCAATCAAATTCTATGTTTCTATGTTTCAAATTCTATGTTTCTATGTTTCTACATGTGCCCCAAGGTTCAATCATGGGGCCACTTCTGTTCGTCACCTTCATAGATGAATTAGCCAGAATATGTACAGACAGTAACGTTAAATTGAATGCTGATTACATGGTTTTGTTATGTATTGCTAACAACTGTGATGCTGTAGAAATTGTTCTGCAGCAGGAATTTTGTAAGTTAGAGAACTGGTTTGAGGACAATAAGTTAGTATTGAACATAAAGAAAACAAATACAACAGTGTTTAACAATAAAAAAGTAAGGTGGCTTGGTGAAGTGTCAACAAACATAACCATAAAAATTGGAAACAGTATGCAACTCACCCAGGTTGAATCATATAAGTTTATGGGTTGATTCACAACTAGACTTTAACTTCCATATTGAACAGCTCTGTACTAACGTTTCACAGAAATTGGAGGCTTTAAAAAGGCATAGAGAATGAATGACTCAGGAAACAAGGGAAATCTTGGTTAACTCAATCATATTCCCATTGATATATTACTGGTGTATGGTTTATAGAAATACAAGTAAGAACAATTTACAAAAACTAGACAGATTACAATAGAAATCAGCTAGCTGTGTCTTGGGTCTTAAGGGCCCCTATATCACCCATCACCATTGTAGTATACTTTCTTAATTAAACTGGGTTCCACTGGAAATTAGAAGGGACCGAATTGTAAGTAATTTCCTGTATAATGTGTCAATGGATCTGTTCCAGATTATCTTAAAGATAACATGACCTTGAATGTTACAAGTTACTCGTTACCTGATATTAGAGGGAGGGGTTTGAAGGTCCCACATATAAAAACCAAGCATGGCAAAATGAGGCTGGGGCAATCAAATGGAATTTGCTTCACCCTTCTGTATGAAATAAGCCAACTTACAGTATCCAACCTTCAGGTCTGCTTCACTGGACTCCTATTCATTTAAGTGTACAGTACTTTTTATCATTGAACTTTATAAGAATTTTAATATTGCGTGTGTTTTTATTTATACTAATTGTATATGGGTTTGTAACTATGTATTTGTCCCTTTCTACCCTTTCTGTTATGTGTTGTAATATTGTAAACAGGATGGCCCTGAAAACAGGTTTTTGCCTAGTGCCTCATCCTGGTGAAATATAAAAATAAACTGAAAATAAACTGAACTGGACTTACCTTGTTTTCATTCAGTTTGCGGTCGGGTGCCATAAGGAGAGAAACGTCATTGGCTGTGAGAGGATTACTTTGTGGACCCTTTTTATGTAAGTGAAGGGTGGTAAGTGCTGGAAGGGGGATTTAGTTGGGGAGAGGGTAACTGGGGGGTTGAAAACACTAATGGACATTTTCTTCTTCTCAGGTTAAAAGGAATAAAGGCCTTTTTTAAGGGTTTTGACTCTGAGGATTCAATACCCTAGTGTAAAGGCAGTGTTTGGCAGCACCAATTAGCACCCTGATGTTACATACAGTGGTGGGGGGTGTTAACTAGCACTGGGGGTTGGGCACCCTGGTGTCACATTTAAGAAATGGGTTGGATGAAGGGGTTGGGTGACACCAACGGTGGGACTGAGCACCCATCACTGGTTTCATTGAAAAGGTGGCAAGGCAGAAAGAAATATGGGTGGCAGGGTTGAAAACCAGCTGCTAGTTTTAATTAACAGCTATGTCAGGCAGGAGAGGGGCTACTGACCGTAGGGTTGAGCACCCACTGCTGATTTTCTGTACTGTACTGGCCAGGTCTGGTGGGAGAGATATTGGCATCGGAGTTGAGCACCTGCCACCATGCTTGCTGACATGGTGGACATGGACAGAAAAAAGCTGTGTCCACTGTGCAACATCTCTGCCTGATACTCAGGTGTATATAGAGGGGCATCACTAGCAGAAGGAGGGAGGTAGTATTTCCCGTGTATTAATCACTGGTAAGACTTTACCTCGAGTTCTGTGTCCAGTTCTGGAGGCCCCACCTCCAGAAGGACATAGATTGGGTGGAGGTGGTACAAAGGAGGGCTATCAAAATGGCACAGGGCCTGCATCAAAAGCCCTATGAGGAACTAAATATGTACTCACTAGAGGAAAGGAGGGAATAGAGGGATATAATAGAAACATTCAAATACCTCACAGGTATTAATATGGTACAGGAAGGTAGTATTTTCCATAGAAAAAGATGCTCCAGGATAAGGAGTCACACTATGAAGCTGGAGTGAGGAGGCTCAGAGGAGATGTGAGGAAATACTTCTTCACAGAGAGGGTGGTGGATACCTGGAACAGCCTCCCAGCCAAGGTTGCATATGCTAAAATGGTAGCAGGATTCAATCATGCATGGGATAGATACAAGGGGACCTTAGAGGTAAGGCAAACAGGGGAGAAGACTGTTGATCTACTGTAGCAGGGTCTGCGGTGGCACAGTAGGTAGAGAATATTAGGCAGACTAGGTGGGCCAAGAGATCCTTATCTGTGGACAACTTCTATGTTTCTGTGTTTCACTGAAAAACACTGCTAAACAGTAGCACATATGAAAATCTTAAAACAATGGCACATATGTGGAGTGAAAGGCAGTGGAAAGGTTTCAAGCAGGAAATAGGAGTCTCACATGGAACCCCACTTTCACCTTGCATTTCCAATCCTGTTATTAGACAAGGACTTAAAAGAAAAAAGGAGGAGAGTGGTCAAGAGTGGGAAGAACTAGGGAGGAGATTCAGTATTCTGAAGTTATGATAGATGGAGGAATTACATGCTCCCAAAGCCCTCTCATTGCTCAGCTGATACCAGTATATTACACAGAAACATAGACAATGATGGCAGAAAAAAAACAAAGGTCCATCCAGTGTCCCATCTTCCCTATTTAGCACTGGGAACTAATGTCCCTCCAAGGTTCTTGCCTTCCCCAACCTCCCCCCACTCTCCTAACTGATTCTGATTCCCGGAGCAACAACTATACCCTTCATTCTGTCCCAGCAATGCTTGAAACCACTAACAGTTTTCACACCTACCACCTCAGCTGCCAGCTTGCTCCACAGCTCCACAACCATGTCTGTAAAATAGTACTTCCTCATGTCCCTCCTGAGTTTCCCTTCTGTAAGTGTCCACTCAAGACCACATGACAATGAGTTAGTATTCAAGTTAAATAGTTCCCTGCAGTTAACCCTGTTAATTCCTTTTAGGAATTTGAATATTTCTATCATATCTCCCCTCTCTTTTCTGGTCTCCAATGAGTACATGTTCAGTGCCTTGAACCACTCTTCATAAGACTTGCCCTGCTGGTCCTGAATCAGTTTTGTTACCCTGCACTGCACCATCTCCATCCTATCCCTAGCCTCTCTGAGGTGAGGACTCCGGAACTTGATGCAGTACTCCAGGTGTGGCCTCATGAAGGATAATTATAGGGGAAGTATTGCCTCATTATTTCTGCTCCCAATACCTCTCCCAATACATCCCAGCATCCTTCTTGCCTTGCTGTAAACCTTGTTGCATTGACTCAGTTTCTTTAGAGAGTCACTGATGAGAACTCCAAGGTCTCATGTCTCACCCTTCTCATCCAGTACTTCATCCTGAGGTTCTTGTTCCTTTGGTGCATTACCTTGTACTTTTTGGTACTGAAATTCAACTGACAAACCGAGTCTAGCCCTCTAGCTTTTGCAGGTCTCTGTATTTCCTTTATTCCCTCATCACTGTTCACCCTCCCACAGAGTTTAGTGTCATCTACGAAGAGACACAACCTGCCCTTGAACATATTGAAAAGGACCAGATCCCTGTGGAACCCCACTTACGACCTCCCTTTCTTCTGATTTAACCCCAATGACCACAATTCTCTGCTGCCTCTCCTTTAGCCAGTTACCTACCCAATTTAATTTGACCTCAGCTGCACTCAGATCCTCTGTCTTCTTCAGCAAGCATCTGTGAGGCACTGAGTCAAAAACCTTGCTGAAGTTGAAGTAGAGCAAATCCACAGCATGGCTTCCATCCAGTTCCTTTATCACCCACTCAAAGAAAACTGTTGTTAGTCTGACAAGACCTCCATGCCCTGCATCCAAGTTGTTTACTATCCTGGAGATGCTTGCTTTCCAGGTAGTTCACAAGGTCCTCTGACCAGTGACTCCATGACTTTCCCTGCAACAGAGATATGACTGACAGGTCTGTAGTTCCATGTTTGTTCCTTGTCCCCTCCTATGAAGCAGAACTATATCAGCCACCCTCCAATCCTTCGGGAGTACCCCTGTCCTTAAAGAGCTGCTGAATAGAATGAGTTGCTCATTATATAATACAACCCAATACCTTGGCAGGATTTCTTCATTGTAACTGTAACTCTTGACTATTAGGGTATATGTATTATTCCACACTCACCTATTCCTGTCAAACATATGCAGCTGTATTAACTAATTATATGTTTACAAAGTACAGTATAAAGCATGACTTCCCCATGTAATTGCTACTATACTATAAGTAAGGGTAAATTGTCATCTATGCCCAACTACTTCTGTCAAATGTTTTCAACTGTATTGTAATTGTATGTATATATGTCAGGACCTGGACTGCCCTTGTCCTCTTCCTCACTGTACCCCTCCCCCCAGGTCATACCGGGAGATGAGCTGTTCTTGCTCAGTGTGCTTTTCCTGTTGAAACAATTTCAATAAATAAATTAATAAATAGAACTACCAGGGACTCAGTCAGTTCTGCTGCCAGTTCCCTGAGTATCCTCGGATGCAACCCATCTGGTCCTGGAGCCTTGTCTATATCTATGACTGCCATCCCTTTCTGGACCCTTTCACTAGTAAATGTTAGTTGTCTCATCCCCAGGACCCCCTTAGTGACCACTTTCATACCACTCTCTGACAAGGGCCCATTGTCCTCCCTAGTGAAAACTGAGCAAAAGTAATCATTAAGGATGGTAGCCTTTTGCCCATCCACCTCAGTCACCCCATCGGCCTCAGTTAACCTTACAATTCCCCCCTCCTTTATTTTTTTACTAATATACCTTAAGAACTGCTTTTCTTCACTCTTGACACACTCTACAATACATAGCTCTGTGCTGCCTTTCGCCTCCCTAACCACCCTCTTTGCCTCCCTGTTTTTCAGTAAATAATCTCCCTATTATTCCTCACCCTGACTTTCTTTAAATTTGAAGGCCTTTTTTGGTCCCACTGCTTCCCTGACCCTTGCTGAGAACCATGGCAGTCTCTTGAACTTTTTATTTTTGGTTGCTCTTCTCATGTATACCTTAGGTGCCTTGAGTATTTCCCCTTTAATTGCCCTAATCTCTTTTCCATCCCCATCTACAGTATGCCATCCACCCCTACTAACTTATCCTGATCGCTCAAATGCAGTTTACCAAACCTGAGACCCAGTTAAAATCAAACTGAGTTACTGTCACTGTTTACTAGTGGTTCCCCTACTCCCACAGCTCTTATCACCTCTGAGTTGGTGAGTACCACATATCAAGAACTGCCATCTGCCTGGTAGGTTCCTTAACTACCTGCACCAGTAGACAGTCTTGGAAAGCATCTAGCAAGGCCAGACATCTGATTCTCCTGGCCACTGAACATCCCAATTGATGTCCAGTAGGTTCAGGTCATCCACCAGCACTTCGTCCTGAGCTACCCTTCTTTCCAGTTCTTCCTTGTGTTGTCTGTCCCTCTTCTCACCTTGTCCCAGCAGTCTATAGATTGCCTCAGGCATAGTTTCTTGCCTGAGGCTAACATGACTTACAACCATAGCAACTCAGTCTCCCCATTACTACCACTGATGTACATATCTTCCACCACCTTGATGCCCTCCATGACAAAAAGGGCTACTTTTCCCATCTACCTGTTCTTCTATCCCTCCTGAATATTGAATGCCCAGGGACTGTCATTTCCCAGTTGTTATTTTCCAAAGCCCATGTTTCTGTGATGGCCACAAGGTCTACCTCAGCGTCTGCCATCAGTGCCTGGAGCTCACTGATTTTGTTACCCAGGCTCCTGGCATCAAAGAACACCCCCTTCCAACTGACTCTGTGATCCTATTTTGCTGCTGCCCTAGTGCTTCTCATGTGCTCTCATCCCTTTCTTTTTTTTTTTTTTTTTTTGGGTGCTTGCACCCTTTGCATGCCCTCTTTCTAGAGTCCCTTTACCTAGTCCAGAATGGGCAAACAAATTACTCACCTTAGTACTTATGTTTATTCTAATGGAGTCTTGCTGTATTATGACTATTGCAGTTAGCCCCAGCACTGTCAGATTTTTATGAGCTAATACTAACTACTATGTGGAAATTGTAAAATCTTTACTAGCCAAATGGCAACCAAATATTTTGGATCCCTAAAAGACTCAAGTCAAGAAATCCAAAATCAAAAACCAGGTAGTGAACAACTTAAGACTGTTAAATTAATAATATAACCTCTCTCCTCTCTAAAAGGAGGGAGTACCCAAATGCACTCCTGGGGTGCAACACTGCACCTGCCAGCACACTTCCCAAAAACAGATTCTGAGAGGGGAGGTAGGGAGGGAGGTCAGAATACAGCAAGGCTCCACTAGAAGAAACATAATTACTAAGGTGAGTAATTTTTTTCTTCAAACAACATGAAGTCTTGCTGTATTCTGACTCTTGCAGACTACCAAGCAGTACATCCATGGAGGAGGGAATCAAACCTACCTTGGGAATAGGCTCTGCAGTACTGCTGTACCAAACCGAGCATCACTCCTAGCCTGGATGTCCAGGAAGTAATGCTTGGTAAATGTATGGACTGTTTTCCAGGTGGCTGCTTTACATATCTCTAGCAAAGGAATATCCCTGACTGCAGCCAGGGAAGCAACTGTACCTCTAGTCGAATGAGCCCTCAGGCCTGAGGGAGGTATTTTGCCTAGCTTCTCATAGCAGAATTGAATACAAGACAATCTACCTGGCAATAGTTCTCTTAGTGGCAGGTTTGCCCTTACCCACTTCCCCATAAGGGAAAAACAACTGAAGGGAGTCAAACTTGTGAGCCTTAGTACGCTTAATGTAGTAACTAAGGGCTCTTTTAACTTCCAAACTGTATAAACTTCTTTCTCCTGAAGAAGAATGACCAGTGAAGAACACAGGGAGAGACATAGATTGGTTCAGATGAAAATCTGAAACCACTTTGGGTAAAAACCTCCTATTAGTTCTAAGGATGACCTTATCTCTATGGAATGAGATAAAATCAGACCCCACTGACAGAGCTTGCAATTCACTGATATGCCTGGCAGAGGTAATAGCTACCAGGAACACAGTTTTCCAAGTCAAGGACTTAAGCTCTGCTGAAGACAAAGGCTCAAAAGGGGGTTGCATAAGCTGAGCAATGCAAACATTAAGATCCCAAGCAGGGGTAGGATCCCTAAAGGGGGATAGGTATGAAGCAATCCCTTGAAAAATTTACAGAATACAGGGTGAGATGACAGTGAGGAAGGCTTTCCCACTGACAGAAAAGCAGAAACAGCTGACAAATGTACTTTGAGAATAGCTGGTCTGAGGCCTAGTCCATGAAGATGAACCATATAATCCAGAGCTGTAGACAATTCAGTAGTGTCTGGGGATATATGCTTCTTGGAACACCAAATGCTGAATCTTTCCATTTGGGTTGTAAAGTTTTTCTGGTGGCAGGCTTTGAGAGGCTTTGAGAATATCCAGAACCCCTTGGGACAGATGCAAATCTGCATACTCTAACTCTTCAAGAGCCATGCCTTGAGATTGAGAGACAGAAGATTGGGGTACCAAATCCTCCCCTGAGAGGAGGTTAACAGGTTGTAATTCCTGGGAAGAGACAGGGGAAGATGGACTGCTAGGACAGCAACAGGGGTACCAAGGCTGCCTGGCCCAGTCTGGGGCAATCAGAATCACTTTGCAAGGTTGTGACCTTACCTTGACCAGAACCTTGAACAGTAGAGGAAAGGGAGGAAGACATATAGAAATTTCCTTCCCAGTTCAAAATCGAGCATCCAGAGGACTGAGCCCAAGACTGGGGTTTGCAACAAAACAGAGGAAGTTGGTGATTGTCTGGGGCCGCAAAGAAATCTATCTCTGGAGTACCTCACCTTGAAAAAAATCACTTTCAACACCAGAGGGTCCAGGGACCATTTGTGATGGCCCTTGGAGATCCTGTTCAGTGCATCTGCTAGCACAGTGTCCTTCCCTGAAAGATGGACTGCTGTCAGAGAGGTCTGCAGAGAATAAGCTAGGGACCACAATTTCATGGCTTCTGTGCACAAGTCCGTGGACCGAGTACCTCCCTGCTTGTTGATGTACCACATGGTGGTGGTGTTGTCTGTCCTGACCTGAACCACCTTGTTCTGCACTGACTGACAGAAAGCTTGCGGGGCAAGAAAGACTGCTCTGAGTTCCAAGAGATTGATATGAAGAAGGGATTCCTGAGGGAACCACAGTCCCTGGGCTGTGAGAGCCCCCAGATGGGCTCCCCACCCCAACTGAGAAGCATCCGTGGTTAGGACCACAGAGTGAGACTGAGTGATGAATGGGACTCCTTGCCTGAGGTTGCCCTGATCCTGCCACCATTGGAGAGCCTGGATCAGAGTCTGGGTCACTGGAACTAGTTTGGTTAGAGAATCTTTCTTCTGAGACCAAAAGGCCCTCAGGTGAAACTGAATGTCCCTCATCTGAAATCTGGCCCCTTAGACCACTGCTGTAGAAGCTGCCATGTGGCCCAGAAGTTGAAGGAAATGCCTTGCTGGTTGAGAGACCAGAAGGTGGAATGAAGAAGCCAGCTCTACAATAGCCCTTGCCCTTTCCAGGGGAAGAAAATCTCTTGCTTTGACTGTATCCAACTCCCTCTGAGGAAAGGCAGAAGAGGCCTGTGCTTAGTAGAAAGGCCTATGAAAAGGACTGCCCCTGCCCCTAGCCTGCTGTCTTTGAGGAGTTGCCTGCCTTTCCTTGGCCTGTGCACTCCTATAGGTGGTCCTATACTCATCCATCTTTTTCATGTAGTTCTCTGTCTGCTCCCTAAACAGAGAATTACCCACCACAGGGAAATCCATGGCCTTAGCCTGGGTGTCCTGTGAGAGACTAGTACATCTGAGCCAGGCCATTCTCCGAAGAGCCACAGATGTAGCCATGACTCTAGAGAACACATCATTGGAGTCTACAGCAGCATGGAACTGTACCTTAGATGCCTCAGTCCCATCAGCAGCCACCCCCTCCAGCTCCAAGGCTAGCTGGGGGGAGGCCTGCTTAGCCAGTGCCAGTACAGTGTCCCACCTGGACGTCTGGTACTTGGCTGCATAACCATATAATTAGCCTGCCTGAGTCCCAAGGCAGATGCCATGTACTGTTTCTTTGCCATGGCATCCAGCTTCCTAGAATCTTTATCTGGGGGTGTGAAGCCAAGGGTATATTAGCCTTATCACAGGCTGCAGCCTGCACATCCCCACCATGGCTACATTGTTGATACAAGTACTCTGTACCTGAACCTGATAAGGTGTACCTTTGTCTATCCTTCTGTAGACAGGAGGCACAGAATTTGAGTTTTAAAATCTTTTGTGTCTGTTTCCCAAAAGACTTATGAAGGGGAATAGACAGTCTCATGGACTCTGGGTTGTCCATTATCTCCACATAATCAGGTTCCTCTTGTTCCTCTACAGCTTCTTCCACAGGGAACTGGAGGGTTTCTGCCACTTTCCTGTAAAACATGTAGTGGGAAGAGGACTCAGAAAGCCTAGAAGGAGAAACACCAGAAGGCCTGTCTGGGGAGATGTCCGGTTCAATGGGTTCAACCAGACCTCTCACACCATCGTCATCATCATCATCATAATCTTCATCCCCCTCCAATCCAGTTCATAGAAATCTTCAAGGGCATAATCTTGAACGGGAGGAACCGACCGAACCAGAAGGCGTCGGATCAGACGGAACTGGGAGAAGCAATTCTGCAATCCTTATCACATTGGCAATCTCTTCGGCGGTCAGAAAATGGGTCTCTGGATCCGAACTGGTTGATTTTTCTTTTCTTTTTTTTTGTAGGAACCAGTCCCTCAGGATTGGCTCTCCTCTTGCCTGAAGAAGCATCACCCTGGTCAGAGGGCACTCCCTCAGGTTCGGTCAGAACCAAACCGGGCTGACCATCCGGGTCAGCGGACTTCATGGCCTCCTTATCCCTGAGCCTACCTAATCTTTTTTCCAGGGTAGACTTAGGGACATTTTTACGTATTTGGCAATCTGAATTGAGGTGATCAAACCCCAGACAATAAACACAGGTGGTGTGGGGATCAGCCTTAGCAAAGACCTCCCCACACACACTGCAGTGTTGAAACCCACTGGGGCCGGTTTTTCTTTTGGGTTTCTCAGATGTAGCCATCCTAACCACAAACGTACCCTTTTTATGGCAAACAACCAGGCAAGACACCCTTATCAGTTTCTAACCGTGTCACGGGTATTGGAAAAAAACACAAGAAAATGCATTTTTTTTTAAACCGATAAGGACTGGTAACCACACTCTAGGTTTAAAAACAAAGACAGAATATATAAATCACTAAACAGCCAGTTCAGCTGAACCAGTCGAAAAATCTATTTTTACAATTTCCACAAGTTTAATATGTCTAGTTCACTACCAAGTACTTACTATACCACAGACAGAGATCTGAACCAAAACTTGCGAAAAATAATCGGTAAAACCAAGGACTTTAACCGACTTCCGAACCATGAGCAAAAGAGAAGTCTCCGGAGCGGCTGTTCAGTTAGGCAGAGTAAAGAATCTGACAGTTGTGCTTCAAAGTGCAGCAGACAGAGATCTGAACCGAGCTCGGCTCAACATTCTATGCTCGGCATGAAATTAACCCTCCACTCTCCGGGGCAGTTTGAGTGCTGGGACTAACTGCAATAGTCAGAATACAGCAAGACTTCATGTTGTTTAAACATAGCTTTTTATACCCACTGCTTCTACATGCCTCTGGTTGTGAGGAGGTGGTACTAGCTGTGAGGAGTACTAGCTAGATCCCTCTCTCCCCTGCCATCAATATTCAGGGGCGACGTGAGGAAATACTTTTTCATAGAAAGGGTAGTGTATGCTCAGAACAGCCTGCCAGCAGAGGTGGTGGGGGCAAAAACAGTAGGGGAATTCATGAATACATGGGACAGACATAAGAGTAAGCAATAATAGGGAAGAGAGTGTAAGCCACAGACCAACTAGGGTCTGCGGTAATGCATTAGGTAGGAAAAAGGGGCAGACTGTGAGAGAGCACTAGTACCCTTCCATAACTCTGCTCACTTTGTATGTGTGAAGTCTACTGCAGTAGCATATGTGTCTGACCATGCTATTCTTTTCTTTCTGGTCTATCCTCGTTCCTTATTCCAGACTGGCCACCTGGAATGGGACATCTCCTTTCTTGCTAAATCCTTTCACTGTCTTTCTGCAGGTGTGGAATTGTGGTGTGCTCCCCCACAAAGCAACAAACCATAAATAATGCTGGTGCAGCAGTCTGCAGCCTTAAAACATTTATTTATTGAGGCACAGGAATGTCTGCTGCTATTTTGCTTTTGTTTTTCCAGTTTGTTTATATTTTTGTTTCTATGAAGAAGAAGAAAGGTATAAGATGTAGTGCACTAACAGTTTAGTACCAGACTAGGTTGGTTGTCCAATCCAAAAGGTTTTGCTGCTAAGTCCAGTGCTTTTCATAGCAATGCTACTAAACAAACAAATGCAACATTAAGTATTTTCTTTAATATATTGTGACTGAGGCTGAGTGAAGTGAGCCATGTAACTACTGCTGTGTGTGCTACTTGCTAGCCTTGCCCTGCCTCTTTACTAGTTCAAGTTAGAAATTCAGACAATTGTAAACAGAAGTTCAAACATGTTGAAAATGTAAGTCACCTGCCTTAGTAACAAGTGTTTGGTCTCATTTCTAAGACATGAAGTAAGCAGTTCTTACCCAAATAATGAGAAATCCAAGCCTGGTAACAGAGGTGGGTCTGTTTGGGACCTGTTCAGATCCCTGCTATGTTCTGCTAGGAGCCAGCCATCCCTCTCACCTCCATTTTTATGCTGTGTAAGTGTAGGAAGGGGTGGAGTCTGATGTGGTCACCTGATGGGTTCCTAGTATAAAAGGGAACTCATCCTGTGGAACAGTCAGATTTTGTTGGAGGATCAGTAGGTGCTGGTCCAAAGTGTTAGTCTGCAACTCTTCAGACTAAGATTCTTTTTGAATCCAGGACAGCTCATTGCTGGAATAGTCCTTGGAAGACTGGAGTATTGTTTTGTTTTTTTGTATCTTTTGTATTTCTTTTCACGTTGCCAGTTCGCAAGTTTTATTTGGTTATTTACTTGTCTTTACTTAATAAAAGATTTGGCTTGGTAACATTAAGCCTTGCCACCTTACTGTGGTCTCAGTGTCCATCATTGCACCCACACCCTTTGACATTGGTGTCAGAAGTGGGATGCTCTGGTGTTACTGGCACCTTCCAGTCAGTGGACACTGAATGCAGGTGGAGACAACGGAGCAGACCCTCAGTAAGCCCAGCAGAGTTCTCACACAGACTATGGCTGCCAAGTATGGAGAGATCTCTTTGCCTGGTCTGGGACCAGATGTTCGACAGAAAACAGCCAAAAGGAAGGAGAGCTGGAGGAGGAGGGCAAGGATACCTCAGAACAGACCACTGAAGAACCACCAGAAGATATACACAGCCTGTTGCGTTGGCTATGTGTAAAACAAATTGCTATGGACAAGCAAAGAGAGATGGATCTACAAAGGGCTGAGGCAAGGTGGAATGATACCCTGAGAGCCATCCGAGATATAGGGGTACATAATCCACCACCAGCACAAACCCCTAAAGACATTAAGTTGACTAAACTGGGTGTAAGCGATGACATCGAGGCATACATGACTACATTTGAGCGAATAGCTCAGGCTTGTGGGTGGCCCCGAACCCAATTGGTCATCGCTTAGTACCTTACCTATCTGGGAAAGCCCAGCTGGCATACAGCCACATGGACCAGTACCCAGGCAGAGAACTATGACGCTGTTAAACAAGCCATCCTACAAAGGTACAACATCAGCCCGAGACCTATCGACAGCGCTTTAGGACTTTCAAATTTCATAATGTGGACACTCTCCGAGAGGCCTATACCCAGTTAAAGGACTTGTGTCAGAAATGGCTACAACCAGGGGTGAAGACCATAGAACATATCCTGGAAATGATCATTCTGGAACAGTTTGTTCGTATCCTGCCCTCAGACGTTCAGGTATGGGTGAGGGAACACCGGCCAGATACTGCAGAAAAAGCCATCATGCTAGCTGAGGATTATCTTACGGCTCATCATAATCGTCAACGTGGACATCCTGGATCCGGTGCAACCCCACCCATGGTAAGGCCTGTTTCTTCTTCTATTGCTTCATCTGTGACTGAAGGGGGTACTAAAACTGTCCCAGCTAATAGACCCTATAACCCTAACATAATCTGCAGGGAATGCCAGAAGAAGGGGCACATAGCTAGATTTTGCTCTCAAGAAAAGTTACAGTCACCGCAGTTAGCCCTAGCCAATTGGGGACAATTTATCACACCAGTTAAGATTGGAAATCATGAGGTTACTGGGCTGATAGACTCAGGAAGCAGACAAACCCTGGTAAGAGCAGATTTGGTTCAACAAGCTGGTGAAAAAGGGTCCCTACAGCAGTAATTTGCATCCATGGGGACATACATCATTATCCTGTGACTGACCTTGATTTACAGGTACAAGGAGAAGTCATAAAATGACTGTTGGATTGGTTCCCCTTTACCTGTTCCTGTCATTATTGGGCATGATTATCCAGACTTTTCTTGCTTAATCCATCCAGAAGAAAGTGTGTGCCTAACAACCCGTGCCCAAACTAAACAGGAACAACAGTGGGCACAACTATTCCCATTCGATGATGAGGTGTATGGGGAGCCTGGCTTAAACACCGAAGTCTCGACGAGAAAGGAAGAAAGCAAAATATAAATGGACTCAGAGACACACTAAAACTGTAAATGTGACAAATGATAGTGATGTATTGTCTGATATTAAAACTGATGGCTTTTGTGAAGAACAAAAGAAGGATAGTTCCTCGACACCATTTATGCAGTTGGTAGGGTACCAGTGAAAGGAAATGAACCATCCTAGTCATGAAAGATGACTTGTTGTATAGAAGATGCATACACCCCAACACGGGTGAGCAAATAGACCAATTAAGTGAGTGCCCAGTAAGTACAGAGAAACTACTGCATCTGGCACATGAAATCCGTTAAGCGGGTCATTTGGGTAGGGACCGCACCTTGCAGAGCTACTATTAAGATTCTATTGGACAGGTATACACGCTCAGGTAGCTGACTACTGTCGGAGTTGCCCAGATTGTCAGAAAGTGGCTCCTGTGACACGAAAAGATATGGTCCCCTCAACCATTGCCCCTTATTACCACCCTTTTAGCCGATCGCCATGGATGTGGTAGGACCTTACCAAAAGCTCAAAAGGAAACAGGTTCATTTTGGTAATATGTGATTATTCAACAAAATATCCTGAGGCTATCCCCTCCGAACTGTGACAGCAGAGAAAGTTGCAGATGAGTTAATCAAGCTGTTCAGTCGGGTCGGGATACCCAGGGAAATACTGACAGACAGAGGGAGCAACTTCTGTTCTAGGATGTTAGCCCGGCTGTATGAGACATTAGGAGTGGAGGCCATACATACCACACCCTATCATCCTCAGACAGATGGTCTGGTTGAGCGATTCAACCAGACCCTGAAAAGAATGCTGAAGAAATATGTAGAGGATGAAGGAAAAAGGTGGGATGTATACCTACCGCTCCTTTTATTTGCATACAGGGAGGTACCACAAGCCTCCACAGGATTTGCCCCCTTTGAATTATTATATGGAAGAAATCCAAGGGGTCCCCTGGATATTGTAAGGGAACAATGGGAGGAGAGAACAAAGAGAACCCAAGTACCACCCTTGATTACCTGATAGCTTTGATGCAAGAGTTGCTGAAGTTTACCCAGATGGCACATCACCATAATTTGCACCAACAAAGTGTACAGAAGGGATATTATGACCAAGGAGTAGGTACCAAATCATTCCAAGAGGGGGATAAGGTTCTATTGTTACTTCCTTCTACTACGGAGAAGCTTATGATGAAGTGGCAAGGTCCCTATACCATCTTGAGGCAAACAGGTCCTGTTACCTATGAGGTTGACTTACCTGATAGAAAACAAAGGAAAGGTATATATCATATAAACCTTCTAAAAAAATGGGTGGAAAGACCAAACCCCGGGTATTTTATTTGCCCTGAGACTCACACCAGTAAAATGGAGGTAGCCTATGACAGGCTAGAAAGCAAAGGAGAAGTGAGTGATCTAACCATTAACGCCACTCTGACTGAACAACAGAGATCAGAGCTAGACCTCCTTCTTGCTAAGTATTCACAGTCCTTTACACTCTAGGCCTGGGTTAATACTAGCATTAGGCACCATATAGAGGTCACTGCCAATAGCCCTATCAGGCAGAAACCTTATCGCCTACCAGAGAAAGTGAGAGGAGGTAATAAAGGAAGAAGAAAATGCAAGAGCTTGGGGTGATCGAACCCTCTGGTAGTGAGTGGGCATTTCAATTGTAGTGGTGGAGAAAAGGAAGGCGGATACACCTCTGTCTTTGATTTGATGCCTAAATGCTATCTCCAAATTTGATGCCTACCCCATGCCTAGGATCGATGACATAATGGACAGACTGGGCAACGTAAGATACATCACCACATTCGATCTTGCAAGGGTATTGGCAGATCCTTTGGATGAGGCCTCTAAAGAGAAGACAGCATTCAGCACTCCCATAGGGCTGTATCATTTTGTTACCATGCCCTTCGGGCTACATGGTGCCCCAGCCACATTTCAGCGCCTAATGGATCAGACTTTACATCAGCATGAATCCTATTGCGCTGCTTATTTAGATGATGTGGTGGTGTACAGTCCTACATGGGAGGCCCATTTACAACATCTCACTGCTGTTCTAGACTCTCTGACAAAAGTGGGTTTGACAATCAATCCATCCAAATGCAGTATAGCGATGCAGGAAACCAAATATCTTGGCTTCATTATAGGTAATGGGCAAGTCAAACCAGAAATCGAAAAGGTTGATGCAGTGGCACAATGCCCTAGACCCCTGACAAAGAAACATGTTAGGTCATTTCTGGGGTTGGTGGGGTATTACCGTAAGTTTGTCCCCAACTTTGCCACAATAGCCACCCCTCTAACCAATCTTACAAAGAAACACTGTCCCACTAATGTAAATGGACCCTGACTGAGAAGGCCTTCTGTACCATAAAGGCATACTTGTGTGCAGCCCCGTACTGAGAAGTCCTGATTTTACTCAGCCTTTTATGGTACAGACAGATGCTTCAGACTCGGTATAGGAGCTGTTTGTCCCAGATGGTAAATGGAGAAGAACATCCCATCATCTATTTAAGTGAAAACTGCATGAAAGAGAAACACGCTATTCGCTATAGAAAAGAATGCTTTGCCATCAAGTGGGCTCATCAGCTCTTAAATTTTATTTATGGGAGCGGAGTTTGAAGTATTAACAGACCACAACCCACTCTGTTGGCTCCATGTAATGAAAGATAAGAACCCCAGAATACGCGGTGGTATTTGGCCTTACAGCCTTATAAATTCACTGTACACCACCCGACCTGGTACTGCTAATAAGAATGCAGATTTCATGTCCGTTATGGGGCAGATCAATGTGCACAGTCAGACCTCGGTGAAAATGCAAGTGAAGTGAAAGGTTCAATATAGCTTCATTTGTTGTTTATTTTTGTTTCAAAGGGTCCCCAGGTGAGCTTGGAGTGGTAATAGTTCCATCTCTCCTCCTTGAGAGAGAGATCTGATCGATTGTGCATAACTTTTACCAAAACTGGAAACTATAAAGGATTAGTACACTAAGGGTATAGTTTCCTCTTAAGTGGGAGGTGTGAGAGCACTAGTACCCTTCCATAACTCTGCTCACTTTGTATGTGTGAAGTCTACTGCAGTAGCATATGTGTCTGACCATGCTATTCTTTTTCTTTCTGGTCTATCCTCGTTCCTTATTCCAGACTGGCCACCTGGAATGGGACATCTCCTTTCTTGCTAAATCCTTCACTGTCTTTCTGCAGGTGTGGAATTGTGGTGCTCGCCCCCACAAAAGCAACAAACCATAAATAATGCTGGTGCAGCAGTCTGCAGCCTTAAAACATTTATTTATTGAGGCACAGGAATGTCTGCTGCTATTTTGCTTTTGTTTTTCCAGTTTGTTTATATTTTTGTTTCTATGAAGAAGAAGAAAGGTATAAGATGTAGTGACTAACAGTTTAGTACCAGACTAGGTTGGTTGTCCAATCCAAAAGGTTTTGCTGCTAAGTCCAGTGCTTTTCATAGCAATGCTACTAAACAAACAAATGCAACATTAAGTATTTTCTTTAATATATTGTGACTGAGGCTGAGTGAAGTGAGCCATGTAACTACTGCTGTGTGTGCTACTTGCTAGCCTTGCCCTGCCCTCTTTACTAGTTCAAGTTAGAAATTCAGACAATTGTAAACAGAAGTTCAAACATGTTGAAAAGTGTAAGTCACCTGCCTTAGTAACAAGTGTTTGGTCTCATTTCTAAGACATGAAGTAAGCAGTTCTTACCCAAATAATGAGAAATCAAGCCTGGTAACAGAGGTGGGTCTGTTTGGGACCTGTTCAGATCCCTGCTATGTTCTGCTAGAGCCAGCCATCCCTCTCCACTCCATTTTTATGCTGTGTGTAAGTGTAGGAAGGGGTGGAGTCTGATGTGGTCACCTGATGGGTTCCTAGTATAAAAGGGAACTCATCCTGTGGAACAGTCAGATTTTGTTGGAGGATCAGTAGGTGCTGGTCCAAAGTGTTAGTCTGCAACTCTTCAGACTAAGATTCTTTTTGAATCCAGGACAGCTCATTGCTGGAATAGTCCTTGGAAGACTGGAGTTTTGTTTTGTTTTTTTGTATCTTTTGTATTTCTTTTCACGTTGCCAGTTCGCAAGTTTTATTTGGTTATTTACTTGTCTTTACTTAATAAAAGATTTGGCTTGGTAACATTAGCCTTGCCACCTTACTGTGGTCTCAGTGTCCATCATTGCACCCACACCCTTTGACACAGACTAGGTGGGCCACACGGTCCTTATCTGCCATTATCTTCTGTGTATCTGTGTCTGTGTTCCTCAAAACTCAGTCTCCCCCAGTCAGTTTGAACATCTGATAGAGATGTCAAACTTCTGCCCCAGTGCACAGGCTCCCTCTCCCTCTTTTTTCAGGTAAAGTCTGTCATCCTTGAAGAGTCTCCTATACCAGAAGTCCCCCAGTTCGCCCACAGAGTGGTATCCCTTACCCTTACACCAGCTCTTAAGCCATCCGTTAAACTCCTCTGTTTCCTCTCTCTTTAACCTATCCTGCTTCCCCTCCCTGCCGCACACAAGGAGGACTTTAGAAAAGGCCAGGGAGGCTGAATATGCCACCAATCTGTCCCCCCAGTCCATGAAAGTTCTGCTTCACTATCTCCACCAACTGATTCACCAGATCATTCATACCCAGGTATACCAACATCCTCAGCTCCCCCTGCTCCCTCTCCACTATCCTCTCTATCCTGTATAAATCCCAGATGGCTGATGCCCCAGAAAGACACTGGATCATCCCCTCCCAGCCCCCACCACCACCCTCTCTACCCCTCTAATCATTGAGTCATTGACCACTAAGACTCCAGGTAGACTTGCTCCTTGGGTGACACCACACTGTACTGCCTTTACCCATTGACTGACTGAGAGAACCCCCTGCCCAGCAGAGTCACGTGCCTGAAACTCTTCCAGGGGTGAGAAGTTATTCACCATCTGGATGGTGAGGGGCTGGACATCCTCCTTGTGGCTAACCCTGCTACCCATCCCTATCCCTCTCCCCACCACTCTCCACCCTTCTGGACCAGTTAGTCTATGGGGGAATGGGGGTGGGCTCAGGCTGAGCTGATGATGCAGCTGAGATATTTCTACCCTTGCAAAGTCCAGCTATAGCACAGAAAACAGGGATGAAAAACTGCCTTGTAATGCTCATCCAAACAGGCTGTAGCTGTATGCTTATTTATATCACAGAAAGCAGGATTTAAAACTACCTCTTAGTGTTACCTAGATAGGGAGTACTTGAAGGCTTAGCTATAGCACAGACAACTGGGGTTTAAACTGAGTTTAAACTACCATGTAGTGTTTACCCAGATAGGGTGAAGCTGCAAGATATAACTATAGCACATTACAACCCTACAAATCAAAGGTTCACTAACTATAGCACAAAACATTGTTATGCCATTAAACTTTATGTAAGCACTGAGTTTTAATTTTAGCTGAAGTAGGCTACTCCCATAACCTTTAGTGCACTCCAAACATTGACCCCACGTAATACTCCCACTAACATGGGACTAACTTTATGCATGGGATAGACATAAAGGAATTCTAGAGGTCAGGGTAAGGGAAATAGACTTCTAGGAAAACAAACTGAACTTACAAGCTCAAATGGGCAGACTGGGTGGGCCATAGCTCTTATCTGCCGACACTGTCTATGTATCTATGTATCTATGTAACAGTGCCATTAAATGTGTATATACAACTTTACCTGTTATGAGAAGGGGCAGTTTCTGGATGTTGGCTGCCTCTCTGGCTGACTCCTGGCAGACTCCTAACAATGCCCTTTGCACTCAGCCCTTCACACACAGAGGACCACAGTATGAAGAAACCACTTTGTGGGAGTGCCTTGATGTAGGGATTGAAGCCTCCCAATTGGTGGAGAGGCTCTGTGGAAGTGGTACAAAGTACTGGGGCTCCCAATGTTCAGCCGCTGCTGGAGACAGTGATTAACCTCATGGGGAGGGCTCTTGCAACTGAGCAAATCCCTCATATCCTCTTCCATGGCATTCTGGCACTTGTAATAGCAAAGGTTTGAATTGCTGAGATTCAAAAAGTGGCAGGCACTTCTAGTCCCACCTATACCCATGCTACTGAGCCTCCCAATTGGTGGACTATAGCAACACAAACAAGCTGCTCTGTATGGCATACAATCAATAATTTTTACTACAATCATAGAATATTGCAAGTGACCATAATCAGCTTGACTCCCAGGAGAGGAGGACAAGTCCATACCTATAAGAAATAGGGTCAGCTGGTGTATATGGGCCATGCCTTGTTTCTTAATGTTGTAAGGACCAACATGCTTTATTTTCAATGTTCAGAACACAGGCAAACAGAGTAACACAGCTCCATAGCTACACTGATCATTGTGTGAGAACATGTAGGAACATCTGTTTTATTTGCTGTTTGCCATACTATGAGGATACATTAATGCCATGAGCTGCAAGCACTGTGGCATGGGTTTGCATGCAAAATGGGTTGTACAACATCTCTACTATTCCTGAGAAATGAAGTACTAAACAGTACCATATATGAAAGTAATCAACAGTAGCACATATGTGAAATAAAAAGCAGGGGAAGGTTTCAAGTGAGAATTAAGTTGCACATGAAAACTCCTCCAAACTTACATTTTCCAGCCTTGTGAATTGTAAGGACTTCTAACGTAAAGGAGGAGAAAGGCATAGAAGGGTGGAATTAGGGAGGAGAGTCAGTATTCTAAAGTTGTGATAGGTGGAGGGGGACACCCCAAACTCCCCTCATATCTCAGACCGATACCAATATGTTTGCATATTTTGCAAGTGAACATACAAATCATGCTCACACCTGTTAACTCTAGTAGGAAGGATTATTACAGTAAAAGTGAATATCCTCCCAGAATCCCCATTTATATATTTCTATTTCAGGCATTACCCATAAAAGTACCATTTTTTTCTTCTCTTTTTAGTTTATTCAAAAATCAATCTCACAGTTTCTCTGGAACTCTAGGAAGCCCTGTTTAAGCCCAAAATATTATCATTCCCTAGGGTGGACAGGGGGGCCTGACCCTACCAAATTTCTGTTTTTACAGCTGCATGGGCAGAGCTCCGCAGACGTATTGCTGTCATTCTGTCTAGGAGCACCGTGGAAGCACGTGACCGGACCGCTGTTCAGCATGCTTTCACAGTGCTGTGGCTCAGTTCCACTCATTGTCTTTTAGCGGCCCTTCCCCTCCACCAACCATATAAACACACCCCCCTTCCTGAAGCACTACTTATTCTTCTGCAACTGCAGAAGTGACAGCTGCAAGATGGCCGAGGATTAAAACTGTGCATGCATAAATATTGTGCATGTGCAGTTCTGTCACAGCTGCCATCTTGGGAATGGCAGACTCCAGCACAATGAGAGCTCCGTTCTTTCTCACCCTGTCTCTGTCACAGTGCCCTGCCACAGTCTTCACGTAACTGAACCTTACTCATTCACTCCACTCTGAGCAGCTCTATCAGCTCTGACCAGAACTTGGTTTTACTTATCAGCACAATTCAGGATTAGTTTAGTCCTAGCAGCAGTCTTGCTCAATTAGTGCAATTGAACAGGTGAGCCATTCTTACATTAATTAAAAACATACTCTACTGTCTAACTTATTCAAACAGAAAAATCCTGAAATTAATACTATAGCAACAGAAACAAACTGCTCTGCATGGCATACAATTACAATATTTACAACAATCATAGAATATGTCCTCTTGTCTTACATACTGAGCCCAGGGCTGAGTGATGTTGAATGATGTTGAATGCAGTAACTTGTTAGTTGTACATGGCTATAGAATTCTCTGAAGAAAACGTTGGATGTAATTACAGTCATCTGACCTTTATTAGAACAGCCAAGAAGCAGGATACCACAGAAAATTGTCCCTCCAAGCACTGCCTGTTTAAAGCCATTGACAGGAGTTTAGCATATTTCCTTATACAGTAAATAATATTGCTAAAGTCTAGTCTATTACTGGATAGTGGAATATAAAATATGTACAATGTATTACATGCACAAACCATGACAGCCTCTTTTTGTTATATAATGTTGCTCTGCCTCAGACACATTACCATGTATATCACACAGGATACGGTGTGAGCATAGCTGTCCATGTTCTGGAAGACAGTCGTGAATCTGGGCTATAAATGGGAAGGAAAGCACCGGAAATGGAAATGAAAAATCCCGTAACCAGACTGATCAGTTAGTGTCTTTATTCATAGATACATCCTGCAATATCCCACAGATAGAAAACAAAACATAATTAAATACATTTTAAATTTATTTTATACTTGGATCCACAGTATAATTCCAATAAAGCACTCAAAAATATGGATAATTGAGAGGAGAGTTATCCATTCCCCATGTGCTTAGGACACTTGATTGTACTTCATGACACAGCACATGGGTAAATCCCTAATAATGTATGCTTTAGCATGCTTTATTGCTTAATTCATATATACTCTGTTCTTTGATGAGGGAAGGGGAGTGAGAAAAGTCAGTAAAGGCATCTGATGTAATTGAAGCTGATGGTTTAGAAAAATGATGCTAATACCTGTCACCTTTTACACTAGTCAAACCAAAGTCTACTTTTATACAGGTACTCATAATTTACTAGCAGTTATCACTTAAGGAGGGTAGTATAGTACAGTGGCTTAAGGCTCTGAGCTGCAAACCTGGAACCAGGTATGAATCCCACAACCCCCACTTGCATACTGTGTGACCCTGAGCAAGTCACTTAACTTCCTTGTGCTCCCAGGTCCACCTGTAAACAAGCTTTCAGCTTACTGTGTCTCTCCTGGTTAATACAAAAAAAACTTTCCAAAAATTGGTTTGGCAACAAGTGTTGAGTATGTACAACGTGAAGTTCTCAGTTTACAGCAGTGTTACCACTCTTGAAAGAAGTGTGCTGAAAGAGCTTCAGGGGGAATCAAGATATTATTATCAAGCTGTCGGACATGGGTGGTAACATTGCTATTATGAACAAGACTGATTATGTAAAGGAAGCTTACAGTTAGTTAACAGTAACTGTTACAGAAAATTGTGTCAAAATCCTAATAAGGAGTTTTAAAACAAGCTAAATCATATGATAAAACAAGTTAAATCATATGAAGCCCTTTGGTGTGGACAATTGAGCTTCAATGAAGCAGTCTTGATAAGAACAGCAGAACCAGTGGTATCTACTTTGTACCTTATTCCAAAACTACATCAATCCCTGGAACAAGCACCAGGGTGGCCGATAGTTTCAGGGATAGGCTCTCTGGAGGAAAATGTGGGTAGATACATTGATTATTTTCTAAAAAAAAATTGTTCCACCCACAACAGCCTTTCTCTGAGACTCACAAGATATTCTGTTACAGTGATGGGAGGTCAATTGTCAATCTGGTTACAAGTTTCTGACAACTGATGTGTCCTCACTGTACACATACATTCCAGATGATCTGTGAATTAATGCAGTCAAATACCATTTACAAAGGCATGGCAGAAAAGGAGCAGTGCTGTCTGGCTTTCTTCTCCAGGAATTGGAGTTTATTTTGAAATATAACTATTTTTTTGTTCAATGGGGAGTACTATTACCAATTCAGGGGTAATGCAATGTGTGCCACTATGGACCCATTGTATGCTAATTTATTCCTGAGTTGGTGGGAAGAAACTTATATTTTTGCTAATAGCAATGAATCCCTGGGGAAGGTGGTCAGATTGTGGCACTTTATTTATGATACTTTTGAATCTGGCACAGTACAGAAAGTGAAGCGTAGGATTTTGTTAAATGGCTGTCCAGTAATAATTGCAGTTTGTATCAGACATATGTACGACAACAAAATTTAAACTGATGTCTTCAGAAAACCAATTGTAGGAAACTGTTGCAAGCAGAGAGTGCTCATCAACGTAATTTAATACATAGCATTCCACTGGGTCAATTTGTACAATTAAAGTGCAATTTCTCCTCAGAGGTATGATTTCAAAAACAGGCAACTGAAATGGCACAGTGTTTCAGTCCAAGAGGGTACTCTAGATATGATAAAGGGATGGTAAAAATAAAAAATATATACTTAGCAGCTGACACATTTTACTGTACATACTGATGCTGAAACAGGAAGGATTTTTAAGAAGAAACCTAAGGAGGAGGTATTTGAGTCTGTAAAAAGACTTCCTGGTTGCTCATTGCAACACCAAAAAGGAACGCATGTGTGATTCACATGGGCAAACTTTGGGGCTTAATTGGCTGAACTCTCATAGCTCAGTTGGTTAAAAGCTAAAGCATGGATTGCTGAGGTCCTGGGTTCAAATCCCAGTGAGAGTCACACTTGTCCTTTCATTTCTACAATTAGATTTCTAAATTTGCCTCGCAGTAACATATACTGCACTTAGGAGAGATTGAGAAGGAGTTATTTGAATCTGTAAAAAGACTTCCTGGTTGCTCATTGTAACACCAGAGAGGACTGTATGTGTGATTCATATGGGAAAACTCAGGGGCCTTAATTGGCTGAACTCTCATAGCTCAGTTGGTTAAGAGCTAAAGCATGGATTGCTGTGATCCTGGGTTCAAATCCCAATAAGAGTCACACTTTTCCTTTCATTTCTACAATTGGATTTTTAAGAAGAAACCTAGAATTACTTTCTCCAGAGCAACAGATTTTGGGGACTTGGTTACTAGCAGTCATCCTGAGTCAGATGAAAACAAAAAATGTTGGTTATCAGATAGAAGTAGAGTTTTTTTTTAGATGTTCATACTGCAGTGTTTGTAAACATGCCATAATAGGTAACCAGCAGTCAGTACCAGGATCCGATTTGAAACTATGTCAGAAAACCAACATCAACTGTGCAGCTGAATACATTGTTTATGCAGCATGATGTCCCATGTAACAAAATATATGTGGTTCACACCACTAGACAAGTGAGAGTCAGATTACAGGAACACAGAAGTAAGCAATAACCCATGACAGGGTGTGTGGTTATTGGGGATTAATTAACACCTTAGGTGCATTATATAACATGGGGTATGTTTAAACAACAACAAAATCAAGAAAGGTGGTGTATCCTGCCACCTGGCAAAATAGTCCATAACAAATAATGCATACTACATTCCTTTTATGCACATAGAAATGTCACACATACTTTACTTACATGATCTGTGACATTTCTTGTGCATAAGGTTGTATCCTACATTGCCTATGAATGTTACTGTAGCTCCCCCACCCAAAATACAATACACTCAGACAGAACACTGCAGATGTCTCAATCTGCCAAGTTCAGAGTACAGTCTACTAAGAGGAAACTGTACCTCTCTCGCTCTCTCTTTACACCACTGAAACACACACATAGGCAGAGATAGTCAGGAGATTGCATGAGGCACACACACACACACACACACACAAAGTTCAGCCTCCTGCCTTCCCCAGTCGGCACAACACAACTTTGACTGCCAAGTGCTGCATAACATTTCTCCATCTCTATCCCCCAAAGTGCTGCATAACATTACTCCACACAGATGAGGTTGATCTGTATGGGGGGGATTGGGGGATTGAATGCAGCTCCCGATTCTCTACTCGCAACAATACAACCCACATCCAGCACAAAAGGTCCAGAGACAGAGGGAGACATACACAACACTGCTGACATTCCACACTGACGGCCCCTATCTCACTGCCACTGTCTCTCTTTCATTCTCTGTCTCTCAGCACCACAAAGGCAAACCTAACCAGTTATCAGAGGGGATGGGATGGGTCAGGTCTCTTCTATCACTCTTGCTTTCTCTCTCTCTCTCTCTCTTCTCCCACTGTCAGAGCAGCTGTTCTGAACAAATACACTGGATGAGAAGTGGGACATGCTTCCTGGTTCCTGCAGTGCTTTTGTATTGCTGCTTTATGTTGCCAAGGGGAGACACACTCACACAAGGGCAAGACAGCAGGAGACCCCGTGCTCTCTCTCTCTCTCTCTCTCTCTCTCTCTCTCTCTCTCTCAGACAGTGATGATGGGGAGATGGAAGCTGGGGCTGAAAATAAATGGCGCAGAGAAAGACATGCACGCGCACACACAAGATACTACAGAAAGTTGCTTTGTCTCACGGGGCTGCAGGAGACAACAAGAGGCAGCAGGGCATGGAGCACACAAATGCTGTTAGATGAGATGGAAGGAAAGGAACAGCATAGTTTGTGCACAACTCATAGATACATAGATACATAGACAGTGTCTGCAGATAAGGGCCTATGGCCCACCTAGTCTGCCCATTTGAGCTTGTAAGTTCAGTTTGTTTTCCTAGAAGTCTATTTCCTTACCCTGACCTCTAGAATTCCTTTATGTCTATCCCATGCATTCTTAAATCCGTGATTGTTTCAGTCCCACCACTTCCTCTGGCAGGGTGTTCCACTTGTCCACCACCCGTTCTGTGAAGAAATTCTTTCTCATGTTTCCTCTGAATCGTCCTCCTCCAACTTCATCCCATGCCTCTAGTCCTGAAACATCTTTTTCGCTTAAAAATAGTGTTTTCCTGCACCCTGTTCCTCCCTGTAAGATACTTGTATGTCTCTATCATATCCCCTCTCTCCCTCCTCTCCTCCAGGGAGTACATGTTCAGTTCCTTCAACCTGTCTTCATAGGACTTGTGATGCAACCCATGCACCATCATTGTTGCCCTCCTCTGAACCTTCTCTACCCTGTCTATGTCCTTACGTAGGTATGGTCTCCAGAACTGTACACTGTACTCCAGGTGGGGCCTCACTAGTGTCTTGTATAGCGGAATTATGACCTCCCTTTTCCTGCTGGTGATGCCCCTGCCTATACATCCCAGCATCCTATTTGCTTTACCTGATGCCTTGTCACACTGTTTCCTACCTTGAGGTCATCAGAGATGACAACCCCAAGATCCCTTCCTGCTTGGTGCATGCTATATCCTCACCCCAACTGATATATTGTGCCAGGGTTTTTGTGCCCCATATGCATTATCTTGCACTTCTTTGCATTGAATTTCAACTGCCAAACCCTTGACCATTCTTCAAGTTTCTGCAGGTCCCTTCTCATTCTGTCTACACCCTCTGGTGTGTCTACTCTGTTACAGAGCTTTGTGTCATCAGCTGAACAGTGAAATTCTGCCTTCTATATCCTGTGCAATGTCACTGATGAAGATGTTGAATAGGACCGGTCCCAGCACTGATCCCTGTGGTACCCCACTGGTCACTCTTCCCTCTGTGGAGTGACAGCCATTTACCACCACCCTCTGTGTCCTGCCACCCAGCCAGTTACCTACCCACCACACTACTGTCCTGCCCACACCCATATTCCCCAGTTTGTGTAATAGTCTTCTATGTGGCACAGTGTCAAAGGCCTTGCTGAAGTCCAGATAGGCCATGTCCACTGCCCTCCCCTGATAACTCATTTTAACCATATAGGATAGCAAACACAGAAGTAACGGGTGAATGACAGCATACACTAGGGATTTACAATGTCGCTCGGTGACCGGAGATTCCTGGGCCACATGGGTGGGGAGCCATGTACTGCTGTGGAGAAAGGACTCATGTAGTGACATGGGAATTCAACAGAGAGACAAGGCAGGCAGGCAGACACAGACAGATGGGGATAGTGCAGCAACTTGATGTTAGAAGCCCTGAACTGTCACTCTCAATGTCACTGTTTGTGTGTGTGTGTCTCTCTCTCTCTCTCTCTCTCTCTCACAGTGCACTCCTCACTTTTTCTAGGTTTTGACATGTTCTGTTAATATGGGGTACTGCTGCCCACTTCTGTATGTTGACCACATGCATCATTCGTGATCAGAAAATCACACACAGCAGCTGTGTCTTGCTTGGGAATATTACCGCTTGTTTAGTGATATTTTTAAATGGCTGCTGTTTGTAACTGATTTACCCATACAGAATGAGTGCAGGTCAGCCCAGAGATCTGTCTTCACTGCTCCTTCACTACTAGGTGTGCGTATATTGGGGATTAATCAACAGTCACCTGATGGCGCTCTGCCAATCAGGTACCTGTCTTCCCCTACCCCATGTTACAAAAGCAATTAAAAATAAGGATCTGACAAATGCTTTAGGGGCACATTATGCTGAAAAACATAATGGAATGGCTGACAGTTTGAAATTTACAGTTTTAGAGGCCATCCCTAAAAGAGAGTGAAGGGGCCCCAAGTTGCAATACCTATTACAAAGGGAAACATGGTAGTTCTGTCATTTAAACACCATGGTACCGTATGGACTGAATGAAGTATTTGATTTTACTCCATTCATTACAGCTCCTTTGCCTTTCTTTCTTTTTTGTTCATGCTTGTTATTGCAAACTTACAGTATATTATAAAATGAATGTTACGTTTGATAATATACATTTCTCCTACTGTACACCATTAATTGATGTATCAAAATACAGTATCTCGTGATCTTAAATTCTTTGTGTATTTATTTTAACACACTAATCTTTAGAATCATTGTCCATTTTTCTTCTTAGTTTTCTTAATCATATATATTATAATTATTATTGTGGTATTATTTGTCTGTACTTTGTAAGTTTATTTGCTGTAGAGATTACTTATTTAGACTAGAAATGGGTATGGTTCAATTTGGCCACTACATCTAACTCATCCCATTCCGAGGCAAAAATATGGGACTGCAGAGGAGCTGACTTTGATAAGATGGCCAACAGAGTTAAGCTAGCCCTGGCAAAAAGAAACACAGGTGAGGGGGTACAGGCAAAGTGGGCAAGCACAAAGGATGCAATACTTGAAGCAGCATCCCATTGTTTTAGACAGAAAAGGAAGTGGAAAAGAAGAAGGAAACCACTTTGGTTCTCAAATACAGTAGCAGAAAAAGTCAGAGCCAAAAGGTTGGCCTTCTGGAAATATAAGGAACACAGCGGATGAAGATAGGAGGCATACCAAACTGCCCTAAGGGAAGCAGGGAAGGCAGTAAGGCAGGCAAAGTCCCAAACTGAGAAACACTAGCACAAGCAGTAAAAGAAGGTGACAAGACTTTCTATAGATACATTAGTGAAAGGAGACAGTCTAGAGGGGGTATTGCTAAGCTCAAAGGAGAAAAGGGGGCATGTGAGGAGGAGGACCCTGTAAAAGCATCTATCCTAAATAGATACTTTTGCTCAGTATTTACTGAAGAGAAGGTAGGACAGGGCCCACAGCTTAGCACCATGGACACAGGGGGGAGGGAGGTGAGCATTACTCCCTCCACAAAAAAAGGGTCCTACAAGAGCTCACTAAGCTCAGGGTGGACAAGGCAATGGGACCTGATGGTCTACATACCAGGGTACTTAAGGAGCTAAGGGTGCAACTAGCAGAGCCATTAGCAGAACTGTTTAGTAAGTCTCTGAGCACAGGAGAGGTCCCAGAAGACTAGAGAAGGGCTCATGTGATCCCGTTCTACAAGAGTGGTAGCAGGGAGGAGGCAGGGAACTACAGACCAGTCAGTCTTACCTCAGTGGTGGGCAAGATTATGGAGGCACTCCCTAAGGAAAGGATAGTGCAACACCTGGAATCCATAGGGGCACAGGATCCAAGACAGCATGGGTTTACAAAAGGAAGGTCCTGTCAAACTAATCTCATAGATTTCTTTGACTGGATAACCAGAGTGGTGGACCAAGGGGGAGCAGTTGATGTCGCCTACCTTGACTTCAGCAAAGCTTTCGACACTGTTCCACATACAAGACTGATAAATAAGTTGGGTAGGCTTGGGGTGGGTCAGAAGTTGGTCAACTGGGTGGCAAACTGGTTGATGGGCAGAAAACAGAGAGTGGTGGTAAATGGTATACAGTCAGAAGAGATGCAAGTCACAAGTGGGGTACCTCAGGGATCAGTCCTGGGTCCAGTCCTCTTCAGTATCTTCATTAATGACATTGCAGATGGACTAGAGGGTAAGGCTTGTCTGTTTGCAGATGACACCAAGATCTGCAACAGAGTAGATCATCCAGATGGGGTGGGCAGAATGAGAAGAGATCTGGATAAACTAGCAAAATGGCAACTGGGATTTAATGCAAAGAAGTGCAAGATCATGCACATAGGGAAGAGAAACACTGAAGCCACCTATAGGCTGGGAGGGGAGTTGCTGGCAGTCACAAAGGAAGAAAGAGACTTGGGCATCATCATCACTGATGACCTGAAATCATCCAAGCAGACCTCTAAAGCAGTAGGTAAAGCTAGGGGGATGTTAGGGTGCATTAGTAGGGGTATCACAAGTCATAAGAGGGAGGTAATAATCCCTCTTTACAAGACACTGGTTAGGCCCCATCTGGAGTACTGCAGTGCAGTACTGGAGGCCACACCTTCACAAGGACATTAACCAAATTGAGGCAGTCCAGAGAAGGGCAACCAAAATGGTGCAGGGACTGCATCAGAAGACATATGAGGACAGATTAACAGAGCTCAATATGTATACTTTTGAGCAAAGGAGGGAGAGAGTTGATATGATCGAAACATTCAAACACCTTAAGAGCATTTATTTATTTATTTCGATTTTGGTAACTGGTTGAGCCCACTGAGACCAGAGGTCCCTTTTTCAGGGGTGACCCGGGATTAGTTACAATGCGTACATACATCATACATAGGTATAAAATACAGTAATTTATAATGAGTACATTTTTAGTTACAGTGAGTACATACATAGACATTAGGGTACAGTGGATAAGCTGGTACATTTTGGGGAGTAGGTATGAACAAGGTGAAAGAGTCTAACATGTTTAAATATAAGAAAAATAGCAGGACAAGAGGACACAGCATGAGATTAGAGGGAGGCCGATTAAGGGGGAATGTGAGGAAATTCTTTTTCACAGAAAGGGTGGTGGATGCATGGAACGTCCTACCTCAGGAAGTGGTGAATATGAATACAGTGCAGAACTTCAAACAGGCATGGGATAGGCATAAGGGAGCAATACAGATGAGTATGAATAGATAGGCCACTGACAGAGCTAAGGCCGATGGCACATTTATAAGGTAGAAAAAGAAATGGGCAGACTGGATGGGTCTTGCAGTCCTTATCTGCCGTCAACTGCTATGTAGATGTATTATACATTTAGGATTTTGTAACTATATGGGATTTGTACTCATAACCTGTTTGTAAGTACACAAGTGATAGTGATTCTTCAGTATAGAACTGGGGAGTCAAATGATTTGTGAGAGATGTGCACTATATGACATCTTGGCAAATTATTTATTTTGTCTTTACATCTCTCCCATCCTATACTGTAGGATTTACAGTATCACTCTTATTTGTACAAGTATGCTGAACACATCTCATTGACAGAATGGAGACAACTATCAAGTGCATTTCACCAAAGAGCAGGCATCTTATAAAGCCACTTATAAAATAGGTAAAGACAGTAATGAAAGCTGATTGGCTGGCATCACTTGCCAACTTTGGGGCCAATTCTAGAAAGGTTAGACATGGTGCAAAGTGACTTGTGCCAAAAGGAATGATGCAAGTAGCCCTTTACGCCATGAGATGTACAATTTGGGATTCTCAAAAGCAGCCTGTGACATGTCACAGGCTGCTTGCACCAAACTGGACTTGCACCATGGATTCACCATAAACCTCTGATGCAACATGATGCAAGGGGATTTACGGCAGCAGCTGCACCCTATTCTGTGAGGGCGGCTGCCACATCCCCTGCTTTGGGATTCTACAACAACACCCAGACGACATCCATCAAAGTACAGTTACACCAGCAATTAGCTGGTGTAAGTGTACTTTGCATCCACTGGGGGTTGTGCCAATGTGCCGCCAACGAATCCCCCATAGGTGAGGCAGCCCCTCAGCCTCTATCCCCAATAATTATTCAAAGCCCCGCAGGGCTATGTTCCCCCCATGTCCTGGTCCTTAGGATTAATATTCTAATATTCCTTATTCTAAGTCCATGCCTCATTCCGTCACTGGCAGAGATCGCCACACTCTGAAAGGGCCAGTTCCAGGTATGACTCATCCTTTCCTTCCCTATCCCTTACCTCCACCTCTCTCCCACCCTCTTCTCTACCTCCCTGCACTTAATCAAAGGAATTAGTTCACTTGAGCTAATAATCTGCCTTTTTGTTCTGTCTGGGGTGCTCCCAGATTGCATTAGCCCTGTGTTAACTTGCCTTTCGCAATTGATTTTTTTTGCTCACTTTTCTCCGGTAATGTTCCCCCATCTTTATACTCTCCTTCCCCCAGCTGGTTTCCCCTGTCTATCCCTTTACCCTCCTTGGTGTCCCCTCCACCGGACATCATTCATTCAATAATTGCTAAATAATCTGCCTCTTAACCGTGATCCATTCCTGCAAGGAGTTGGCGCCAAGGCTACATTAAATTTCTGTACTATGTTCCTCAGATATGCTACTTGTAATTAATTCCATATTCCACAGGTATGATATATTTAATTGTATGTTATGTCACAAATGCGACTGTATGATTATTTATGATATTTTTTTAACTGTATGTCTTGTCACAAATGTAATCGAATTTTAATTTCTTGGATATGTTAACTGTCAAACTGTATGTCTAATTTTTATCCAATTGTACCCCATAGGTCACACGGGAGATGAGTAACTTGCAGGGTGCCTGTGATAGGTGTGGGCTGCAGGGTACAGTACAAAGGGGCCTCTCTTAAGTAAAGTTTCCCCTCCTGGTAAAGGGAAACACTGTAAATAATAGAAAAGTTCCATGTGCACTGTAAATATGGTCAAAAAGCAGATTTTGTGCAGCTGCAACAACAATGGTTTGGATGGAATGCTGTGCTGAGCTGCTATGCACAGCATTCCAGTCCAAACACTCTAGAATTAGAAGTGTTAGTTTGAAAGTTTTAACAGTTTTTCTGTAGTTCCTGCCAGGCTGTAGAGAAGAGAGGACACCCACAAACTAAGGGGAACCTGTTGAGGGCTTACCTGGTGGTTGAAGCCATTTCCCAGGGGTTTGTTGGTGTGCCTGCTCTGGACTCCAGCTGAGAAGACTTCGGAAGAGCTCTGTGCTCGGTCTGTGGTTCCATCGGGCACTGTAAGTAAAGAAAATGGCCTCTTGTGAGCCCCATCGCTTATTTGTTTTGCCCTTGAGTATTTTAAAAGTTAACTCCGGTCCCCGTTGATGGCAGAGAAGAGTCAAGATCACAATTGCTAGCTGTCAGCCTTCCTGAGGCCCCCCACATCCCTCGTGACTGCTGTGCATTCTCTCCCTCTGCAGCTGTACCTCCCGCCTCACGGTCTCCTCCTCAATTTCCCGTTGGTGTGGGTGAGTCAGCGGCAGCACGTCCTAATGTGCTGACTGCTACCTTTTTTGTCAGGACTGCCTATTATTTTAAAGAGAAGTGCAGTAGGCGCTTAAGGAGCGGCTGAACCCCGCAGTGTAATCAGGTCAAAGGACCCTATCGTATGTGGGAGGGGCGGAAGTGAGTAACTCCCACAGGAGAAGCCAGCAAATAAGGCCATAGCGAAGGCCTTATTAAATATTTAAGAATGGGCGGGACTAGGCAAGACAAAGTGGGACTGAAGGACAGCTCTCAGAGAGCTGCAGATTTAAAGTGGCCCTGCCACTTTTGGGCAAATAACGTTTAAAGAGGGCTATCAGGCCCATGAATTAAACAAGGGCTGCCAGGCCCGTGAGATTAATAAGGGCACCAGACCCACAGATAAAGAGGGCACCAGGCCCAGGTTTAAAGAGGGCACCAGGCCCACAGTTAAAGAGGACATCAGAACCAGTAGTAAGAAGGGCACCAGGCCCACGGTAGTAAAGGGCACCAGGCCCAAGTAAAGGAAGGGCGCCAGGCCCATAGTTGTAATGGGGCAACCAGGCCCAAGTGAAGAAAGGGCAAAAGGCCCACAGTCATAAAAGAGTGCCAGGCCCAGTAAAGGAAGGGCACCAGGCCCACAGTAGTAAAGGGCGCCAGGCCCAGTAAAGGTAGGCATCCAAACCCATAGGGAAGAGGGCAGCAGGTATATGGGCAATTAGTGTAACCAGGCTAAATAGCTGGAGCAACTACATTAGAGTGCTCAGGAGTAGCCAGATCCTAATGAAGACAGACCCACAGTGGAAAAGGGTCCGACTAAGGGTGCTTAAGCACACAACCTGTTATGGAGTGATTATCAGTCGTTGTACTCTTTCTTCAAACTGTTTATTCTTCCAGCATCTCAACTGTTGTGGTATTGCATGAAGCACTGAGACTGAATTGTATTTTTATTTTATTTATTTATTTTTCACATCTAGGATTACAAATACCTTTGAGCCAAGGCTCTTTTACAAAGGTTCCACGTCAGAGAAATACAAATTATGTGGAACATCAAGACAGACATTACAACAATGTGGACATTGCAAACAGAGTACAGATTAATACAATTCAAGGGTAGCATTGTAAGCAAGGCAGCCAGCGGCATTTGTCAGAGAAAATAGACAACAGATAAGAAGTGCCAGAGTCATAGGGAGGTGGGGAGAAGGAATGTAGGTAGGGTGGGGTGAGGGTGAAAAGTGCAGCACTGGATATACCAAGATGTGAGGGTAGAATCCAGTGAGGAGGGGAGGGGGGACCACTAGAGCAGGCAGGGAAGTGGAGAAACAAGGTTAAGTTGGGCAGTCACAGGAGCTGTTGGTAGTGAGATAGTCCCAGATCCTAGTTTTAAACATACCAATTGTTGGGGCAGAGGAGATGGTGGGGCTGAGGCCATTGAATCAGAGTGGCGCTCGATAAGCAAAAGAGTGATGTCCCTGTGAAGTGTGACAGTGGGGGACTTTCAGTAGCTGTAGCGTGGATCTCCGAAGGCACCATTTGTTTATTCGGTGTTGTAACAGAGTTGAGACCCCAGGGGGTGCAAGGCCAAGGTAGATTTTTTTCACCATGGAGCAGGTGAGAAACTTTATGCGGTTTGATAGTTGGAGCCAGCCGGTCTGGATGTACAGGTCACATGTGTGGGTGAGACGGTGAGCACCAGTGATGAGCCGACATGCCTTATTTAAGGCAGTTGAGAGGCGTCTAAGGGTTGTGGTTGTGGCTGAGCCATAAATGATGAGACCATAGTCTATTACAGAGATTACAGAGCTCAGGACTGCAACCTTCAAAGCTTCTGGCATGAGGTGTTGTCTGTGTTTGTAGAGGAGACCAAGCCGTGTATTAGCAGCTCTAGCTACATTATCTATGTAAGGTCCATAGGAGAGATTAGGGTCAAGCTGTATCCCTAAGTATTTGAAGGATCCCACCTGATCTAGAGTGTTCCCCTGGGTGGTGGAGATAGCCAAGTGGTGTAGCTTGTGTGGGTTATGAGAGCTGCAGGAGACCATAGATTTGGTTTTCTTGTCATTGAGGACCAGTTTATGATTAAGAAACCATGTCTCTACAGAACTGAAACCAAGTTGAAGGTTGTGTTGAGGAGTTGCAGGATCTTTGTGAGTGGAGAATACAACGGCATCATGGGCATATAGTATGATCTGCTCAGAGCAGTGGTAAGGGAGGGAGTTTAAGAAAATGCTAAAAAGGAGGGGGCCCAGTATGGATCCCTGTGGGACACCCGAGCAAACAGGCAGGGTGTCAGAAAGAGCGCCCACAATTTTTACTCTTAGACCGATTTTCTAAGTAGTTTTAAACCAGAGAGAAGAGTCAGGTGATAGCCCAGCATTCAGTAGCTGGTCAATTAGCAGTCCATGGTGTACTGTATCAAGGCCTTGAGAGGTCGACAAAAAGGCCCCTGTGAGAAGGCCATTGTCAAGGGATTTGTGCAAAGCTCCAGTGAACTCAAGAAGGGCTGTGGTGGTGCTGTGACCTTTCCAGAAACCGTGTTGTTGTGGACAAGGTGTATTATATTTATCCAAGTGGTCGGTAAGTTGATCAGCCACGATGCACTTGAGTGCTTTAGAGTGGGGGCAGTATGGAGATAGGGTGATAATTTGGGTGATTACGTCTTATCCCCACCTTTATGGATGGGTGTCACGGTGGCTGTTTTCCATAAGTCCAGTAATTTTCCACAGCTGAGAGAGAGAGGTTTAGGATTTTTGTTAATGGATGAATTACCTCATCGAGGGTGAGCAACAGAAGCTTAAGGTCCAGGGTGTCGCTACTAGATCTAGATTTAGAGATAGCTGCAGTAACATAGCGTCGAGCTTCATTCAGCCTTACCTCCCTGAAGTAGAAGAGGGAATGTTAAGACTGAGGGGCTGAGGTATTTGGGGAGTAGGCCCTGTTTTCGAAAAAGTCATGGGGCAGGACAGCACTAAGGTCTGAAAAAGCTGTGTTAAAGATGTTTGCGATCACCTTGGGGATCGAGGGTTGAGGATCCATCAACCATTAACATGGCCGGAGAGGTTTTTGGCTGCTTCCCTGTGACATCCTTGATATTGTCCCAGAAAGCACAACCATTTCCCCATGTATTGGTCAGAGCGTCTTTGTAATAGGTGGATTTCATTAGCCGGATGGCTTTTGTGCAGGCATTTCATGCTTGTTTGTAATTTTGGATGTCCAGTTGTTTGCCAGTGGCCCTGGCAACTGCCCAGAGGTGGTCCCTTAGTTTCAGCTGTGAGAGAAGAGCCGCAGTGAGCCATGGGTTAGAGAGAGATTTTGTTTTGTGCCTTTTAGCAGGGGCAAAGAGGTCGCAGGCTTTGTTGAAAATTCAGATGAAGTGATCAAGAGCCAAGTTAACATCTGGTGCTTCATAGATGGGTAGCCAGTCTTGTAGAAGCAGGTATTGTTTGAGATGTGGAAGTTTTCCATGAGGAAGGACTCTGCTAGCGATAATTTTGGGAGGGGGCTTAAGGAATTTGTTAGACCATGCACACATGACTGGGGAGTGGTCACTGAGAGAGTCTGGGAGAATGGATCGCAAGAAACCTTGTGGGTGAGTGGGAGACCCAACCAAGAGGGTACTGGTGCCAGTCTTGTAGTTTATCCTAGTAGGGAGTTTACCATTGTGTGAGGTTAGCAGCTGAGATGGAGTCTTTATAGGCACTGGTGCTTTATGCTAACCAGTTTATGTTGAAATCCCCTAGTAGAATAAGTTCAGCTTCAGAAGGATGAGAGTTGATAAAGTTTAGGACGTCGTTGAAGCCATGTTTAGGGTCCCTGGGCGGGATGTATATGGAGACAATAGTCAGGGCTTTATGGTTGGGACCTATTGGCAGAATCTGGGCCGAGGCAGAAAGTGATGGAGTTGCTACAGGATGCCATGACAGGGAGTCTGTGATATAGATTGCACAACCACCACCTTTTTTGGATATCCGGTCCAGCCTGTAGACATAGTAGCCCTGTATAATATTAGGATTGTGGTTATTTGCCCCGATAGTGAACAATTGCCCCGGAGAGTGCCCCAGATAGTTGCACTTGCTCCCTGCTCCAGGCAAGTTGCTGCCTGACAGTGAACAATTGCCTTGGACTGCTGCACTTGCCTCTCAGCGCAAGTTGCCCCAGAAATGAACAATTGCCCCAAATTGTTGCAATTTACCCCTGCTCCTGGCAAATTGCCCCAAACAGTGAACATTTCAGTATATCATGCTAACAGAAGTACCATTGTGCAGCATCAGGTTCTGATTCAATCTTCAGCCTCCATCAACTCTTCACCATAGCAATCTTCAGCCTCCATCGACTCTTCACATAGCGATCTTCAGCCAGCAGAATACTTCAGCAACTTCTTGCCCTTCCGTCTGCCATAGTTGACATCCTTTGAGTAGTCACGGCCACCAGTTCCTGATCAGCTTGGAAGAAACAACAACTGAGAAGTGCCTCATCCATCCCTCCCAGTCGCCCACTGGTAGACAAGTCCATCGTAGCCAAGTGTGTTTGTGGCCGCCTTTTTCTTATTTTGTTCTTCATCTTTGTGGAATCCTGATCTTCACCTTTTACTCCTTCTTGCTTGTGTAGTCCTGCATCGCCAGTACAATCCTCAGGGTAGCAGCTCGAGTTAGGTGGTCCTTCAAGTGGATCTGTCACCAAAAGCAGCTCAGCAGTTCTTCTTCTTCATCCTTAGTAGTCCTCTAGTGGATTATTCACCAAGTCTGGTATTTTTTGGCAGCCCTGGTCGAGGGGGTAGGTGCCAGGAAAACCTGCAGCATTCTTCTTCGTCCCTGGCAACCCTGGTCGAGGGTTGGTGCCAAGGGGAAAGCAGCAGATTTCTTCTCCTGTGGCAATCCTGCAGGTGGATTCCTTGCCACATTTTGGTTCTTCATCCTTGGCAGCCCAGTTCAAGGGTTTTTGTGCCAAGAAAGAGCATTCCCCAAGTCAGTCAGTTCACGCTCTTGTATTCTGGCAACCATGGAGAGTGGGTTAGCCGATGCCTATGGTCTGTTTACCAATCTCTCCATTCCCTGTTTGTGACCTCTCATAGGTCTCCTAGTGAGCTTGGCGCCAAGCAAGAGTTCCCATTTTTTCTTGACCCCTATTCTTTGGTTGTGCATGAAGACGATGGACATCTTCATCTTATGGACTATTGAGACTGTGAGACCATTTGTTGGTTGTATATTGTATGCTTAGCACATGGTATGATAAATTGATAGTATGATAAAGTGATAAGGTATACTCTGAAAGAATAGATCTGTAGGTGGGAAATTGTGAGAGTGATAGATAAGAATACTGTAGAGTGGCCTTAGCCAAGGTACCTATAGAGAATTAGAGTGCTAATTGTTAGTTATTATCTATAAGTAAGAGTTATTCCCTGACTTTCCCTTGTGACCGTGTCTACTTTCCCTGGTGTAAATAAAAGCCTGCTGGGCATCAAACCTCAGATTGTCTCCTGCCTCTCCTTAAAGGGTGTTTCCTGGCACCCAACTTGATTTGGACCACAGGGTTGTCTCGCCAGTCCACCTGCTTGAGGCAACGCTGGGTGTGCAGCTGGGACAGGCAATCTTCTAGGATAGTACCCCATCTGATAAGATCACCACACCGTGACAAAAGAAAATTTTTTGGCATAGTTAGCAGGATTAAATTTAAGGAGTTTAAAGCCAGAGCTTTTAAGATACACGATGCAAGCAGTATCCGGGTGTGGTAGTGAAATGTCTGAGGGTAACGCAGCTATTGGCAATGAGAATATAGGTATTGGGATGGAAGAGAGAAAATATACCTTCCTCACCTCTCACAATGCCATATTACTTCAGGGCACCATGGCTTCACCAGTTCATGGGAGAGAAGGACAGAAATGAAGCAAGCAGTTTAGGGGAGTTCAGATCTAAGATGCAAGCCATGTTCCGACTGTATCAGGTCCCGGAATGACAGAAGGTGGAGTTACTGATCGGACAGTTAAAAGGGGCTGCCCACAGAGAGGTACAATCATGGCCTGCAGGTGCAAAGACCACAGCTGACCAAATTTTTTGGAGGCTGCAATGCCAAATTTTTGACACTGTGACTGCCTAGTCTCAAGATGAAATTTTTTCTCTAGAATGCAAAGGCCTCAGGAGACACTGGAGTATGCTGTAAGCCTCCAGGAGTTGCTGAGAGTGATTGAAAGAGTGGATGCCGAAGAGATCACGGATCCAGATCAGGTGCTCACAGAGAAGTTTGTGGAAGAGGCGACACTAAGCTCTTAGACGAGAATTGAGAATGTTACAGCTCCAAGACCCAGATGCAGATTTCTCAATTTCAAGGAAAAGCCATAAAGGTACTGGGATCAAGCCAAGTGGGAGAGGATGGTGACCTACCCACAGCTGGTGACACCTGAGCCGCAGCATGGCCGGGGTATCCGATAGAGAGATCGGGTCACGAGAAGGCCCGTGGTGCAGGCAGCCATCAAATGAGGAAATGGTAGGCAAAGAGTGGATGTTCAGTCTAGAGTCCACCAGTGAGCACCCAGGTTACATCGCAGACACTAGACCCCTTGTGCAGGCAAATGGCACTTGCACCAATCCATCCCATGGTTAACGCCTCACATCAGAACTCAGATTTGTTGTAGCAATAGCCACCCTGACATGAGCTATGTCGAAGTGTGTTAGAGGTCAAGGGCTCAAAGAAGGCTGGAAAGTGAAGCTTCCCAAATGCAGGACAAACGAGAAAGATGGCTGGATGAACTCCAGTACAGAAGAAGAGGAGAAGGAAGGCATCCTACGGATCAATTTGACTGTCAGGGCAGGCCTATATGCCGTAAATGTGGAGTCAGTGGTCATATTGTGAGGCGGTGCCAGCAGCCTCCAGAACCTGTGGTGGCTTTAAACAGGGAATCTTCGGGGACAGGGACCAATCCTCGGAGAGTGTTCAATCAGGTCCAAACACAGTAATGAACCGATCGAATTTCATGGGAAGGAGCCCAACTGTTCCAGTGTTGGTGGATGGGATTGAATTAATGGTTCTCTTAGATACCAGATCCCAAGTCACAACCATGCAGGGCAGTATTTCACAGCTACTGGAAGATGGAAGATCTTCAGCCGCCACCTAAGTCATGGATAACATTAATTGCCAGTAACAGAGCTGAAGTGCCTTACTTAGGATACTTAGAGGCAAGTATCCAGCTGGGGAAAGAATGTGCAGAAAGGTCAAGGCATCATTATCAGTGAGGCAGAGAGTGACAGTTTACCATCCCTTATCCTCAGGATGAATTTCCTTAAGCACTGCCTAGAAGACCTAGTACAGGTTTTGAGAACCCAAGTGAAGAGGTTTCCATGTATAGAGAAGACAGCTTTGCAACAAACCATACACCTGCTCCAGTGTCACCAACGATTTGCGAGTAGCTCTGGCGAAATTGGGAAGGTTAGAGTTTCTGACGCCTGGCCTGTCATTCTGAAGTCAGGTACCAAGACTACCCTATGGTGTAAGGCCAAAGTAGGACCTCAGGGCCAAGATTATGATGCCTTGGTTGACCCATGCCCAACAGAAAAAGAAGAGCCCATACTGGCGCTAGAAGTCTGGCTACGGTTATTAAAGGAAGTGTCCCTGTGTGAGTCACAAACTATGGAAATCATGATGTACGACTCTATAGAAACCAGCCGGTGGCTCAGTTGCATACGGTATTGTTGCAAGATATTGTGGAACCAGAGGATGAAGTTCCAGAGAAGACCCCGTTACCAGACATCGGAGAAGGAGAGACCCTGTGCGACGCCGACACACCCACCTTGACTTTGGGTTGGTGCAAGAAGTGCAACATCACATTCGTATGCAACGACATCCACCCATCAGAGAGAGATTTCGACCGATTTTCCTGGCCATGTACCAGCCAGTAAAGGAAATGATTCAGGAGATGAAGGAGGCCAAGGTGATAAAAGAGAGTTATAGTCCTTAGGACGCTCCCATCATTCTAGTCAAGAAAAAGGATGGAAAGATCCGATTTTGTGTTGATTACCGAAAGTTGAACAGCATAACACATAAAGATACCTACCCGTTACCGAGAATCGAAGACTCTCTCACTGCCTTACAGTCAACTGCAATCTTCTCCACCCTAGATCTCACAAGTGGTTATTGGCAAGTGCCCATGGCCCTAGAAGACCAGAAGAAAACTGCTTTTATTACGTCAATGGGGTTATTAGAATTCACCCATATGCCCTTGGGGTTGTGAAATGCCCCAGGAACATTTCAGAGGCTGGTGGAATGCTGTTTAGGAAGTCAGAATTTTGACATTTTGCTGTTGTACCTTGATGACATTATTGTCTATTCTAAGACCCACCAAGAGCATCTGCAGCATTTAGATGAGGTCTTTACCCATCTGATCCGATATGGCTTAAAAGTAAAACCTTCCAAATGTCATCTTTTACAGTCCCAGGTGAACTATCTCAGTCACATCATGTCTGATAATGGAGTGTCACCTGATCCAGAGAAACTGTCAGCAGTAAAAGATTGGCCAGTACCAATAACAGTACAAGACATCCGAAGGTTTTGGGTTTTGTTGGTATTACTGGAGATTTGTAGGGACTTTTCCAAAATAGCATTACCCTGATTGAGCTTCTCAGAGGAACCAAGGCAGGACAAGTACCCAAAAGGCAATCAGTCAAGTGGGCCAAAGAGCAACTAGAGGCTTTCGATCAATTAAAACAAATTCTTATGTAAGCACCTGCATTGGCATATCCTGATTATTCCAAACCCTTCCCGTTGTATACAGACGCAAGTAACAAAGGGCTAGGCGCAGTGTTAGTGCAGGAGCAGGAGGGCATTGAGCGAGTCATAGCGTATGCAAGCCATGGATTGAGAGGGTCAGAGCAAAATGATGCTCAGTACAGTTCATCTAAGCTGGAATTTCTAGCCTTGGTTTGGGCAGTGACAGAAAAGTTTAAGCACTACCTAGCAGTCACTCCGTTTACTGTGTTTACTGATAATAACCCACTGGTGCATTTGAACACAGCGAGATTAGAAGCTCTAGAGCAGCGATGGGCTTCCAGACTAGCCAATTACCAGTTTTCCCTAAAATATCTTTCAGGCAGATCTAATACAAATGCAGATGCGCTATCCCGAATGCCTAATCCGACAGAAAATGAGATGGATGAGACACAGCTAGAAAATACCGAGATGCCACCTTTTCTTCAGGTACCATCGGAAATTGTTCAGGCCTGTTGTTACATCAATGCAAGAGAGGATGTAGAACCAGAACAAGAACCAGAGTGTGCAGACCAAATGGCGAAACAGAGTAACCTGTTGGTACAACTGCAAGACCAAGATCCAGTAATTAAGCAGGTCAAGTCATAGTCAAGTCAAGACAAAAGATACCCCTCAAAAGCAAAGGAAGATGGACCCGAAGCCATAAAGTTATGGAGACATAGGACTCGGTTGACCATAAAATACTTTAAGCTTATTCGTCAGACCCGAGACCCTAACACGCACTGTGAGATCTCCCAGACCATTGTTCCAAAGAAAAGTGCATCCGTAGCGCTACCATTCTGGACACTTCAGTAATAAGAAAATGGAGATCATAATCAGAAAAAAGATTTTATTGGATTGGGATGAGAAGTGATATTATTAAATGGTGTGAAGAATGCCCAATCTGTAGTCTGAAATGCCCCAATAGAAGCAACCAGTGAGCTCCTCTGCATCCCATAATTAGTAAGGCACCTCTTGAGTTAGTTGCTTTAGATCAACTCAAACTAGAACCAAGTGCCAATGGACAAACATACATCCTAACCATGGTAGATCACTATTCTAAGTTTATGGTCATCAGTGCTGTAAAAGATTTGTCTGCCAGAACTATAGCCAAGACATTTGTAAAACTTTTCGTCCGTTCTTTTGGGTATCCAACCAAGATATTGACTGATCAAGGAACCACATTTGAATCGCAGCTCTTCAGAGAACTCTGCACCTTATATGGCAGTAAGAAAATAAAAACCAAAGCATATCACCCTCAGTGTAATGGACTGTGTGAGCGAACAAATCAAACACTATTAGGAATGTTAAGAGCTCTTCCGGAATATAAACATCCATATTGGCCAGCTTTACTCCCTGAACTAGCATATTTGTAAAACAACACAATCCACTGTTCTACTGGATACACGCTGCACTATCTAATGTTTGGTAGCCATGGTAGACTTCCTATGGATCTGGTACTCGAAGTTCAACCAAATGAGCCACCTGTTACCGATTGGGTAAAAGAGCATAGCAAAAGATTACAAGAAGCCGGGCAAGTTGTAAGTCAATGCCTGGAACAAGTACGACTTATGCAAAAGGTGAACTATGATGCTAAAGCCAATGTGACCCCATTGCAGATTGGAGAATGGGTATTGCTCAAAAGGACTCAGCAATGCCATAAATTAGCTACCAGATGGGAACCAGAACCTTTCCTTATTGTCGAAATCCCCTACCCTGACCTACCCATGTACAAGATTAAAAAAGAGACTGGTTGTGGCATAAAGATAGTGCATAGAAATCTTCTTAAACTTTGTACCTTCAGATACAGTGCTCTAATCGATATTACAAGAAAAGCTACATCAGAGCAGAGACAGGAGAACCCTACCCACCAAGTAAAGGAGATGTATTTACCGACAGATTGGTGTGTAGATCTTTGGGTTAGATATTCACATGTACATTCAGAAAATTGCCCTTTGGCAGAATCAATAGCAATGCCAGAACCTCCTGATTTACCCGAACCAGCAGTTAGTACAGTAAGACCAGTAGCTTTTCAGCCACGTAGCTCTCAGAGATGTAATTTTGGTGTACCTCCTAGGAGATACATTTTAGAAGCTCCTCAAATAGTACCTTCCTTCCAGGGATAGTTCTGTTCAAAATGTTTCCCCATGACACAGTCACTTAGTTAAGCAAATAAAAAAGTTTCTAAAAGTTGTAGAAGCTTAAGAATGTATTATTTAAAGTATATAGAGGTTTAAGTTAAAGGTTAAAGTGGTAAGAGATAGTTTAAGAAACCAATAGTAGTAGTAGTAATCTTTAAGTAATGTTTAAGAAGTTTTATATAAAGTGTTTAAAGGGAATACATGAGGACATATATTTTTAGGTGGGCCCGAATCTGTAATGCCTCAAAGTTGAGGCACCACAATATAGAAAATTAAGCCTAGGGGTAATAGGTGCCCAGGGTGCCTGTGGTAGGTGTGGGCTGCATGGGTACAGTACAAAGGGGCCTCTCTTAAGTAAAGTTTCCCCTCCTGGTAAAAGGAAACGCTGTAAATAATAGAAAAGTGCCTTGTGCACTGTAAATCTGGTCAAAAAGCAGATTTTGTGCAGCTGCAACAACAATGGTTTGGATGGAATGTTGTGCTGAGCTGCTCATGCACAGCTTTCCAGTCCAAACACTCCAGAATTAGAAGTGTTAGTTTGAAAGTTTTAACAGTTTTTCTGTAGTTCCTGCCAGGCTGTAGAGAAGAGAGGACACCACAAACTAAGGGGAACCTGTTGAGGGCTTACCTGGTGGTTGAAGCTGTTTCCCTGAGGGTTTGTTGGTGTGCCTGCTCTGGACTCCAGCTGGTGAAGGCTTCGGAAGATCTCCAGTTCGGTCCGTGGTGCCATCGGGGCACCGTAAGTGAAGAAAACAGCAGTTTGCCACGGTCATACCTTACTTCTCTTCTTTCCTCCCTTCCTCCCTTGCCCATTCCCTGAGATCCTATGACACTCGCCTCCTGGAAGTCCCTCATCAGACTTCTGCCATAGGCCAGATGGCCTTCTCTCATCACTTTCCCAAACTGTGGAATGCCCTCCCCTCCCAGATTCGTCACTCCTCCTCTCCCCCTTACTCCATTACCCTAGCCCTTCAAAAGTTCCTGTCGGTAAACTGTACCTGTGTCTATCCCCCCACCCTTCCTAGCTCTGTTCTCCTCCTCCTAGAGCCTGGTCAAGGCTCATTGAATACTCTTGTCTGCACTTTAGGCTAAAGCACTAGAAATTAATTAACTAAACTTTATAACTGCACTTATGTTGTACATTATCGTCACTTTTGTTCATGCTGTCTAACCATGTATATGCTGATTCACAAGTATCCTTTTTATATTCTGTATGGTCTCTGATTGGTTGTGTGTATGTTGAATGCTTCATGTACCCTCTCCCCCAGGATGCACCATGAAATGAGCAACCTGTTGTTCAGAGTGCCCTTCCTGGTGAAACATTTTCAATAAAGAAATAAATAAATAAATTCCACTCAATAATTTTAAAGTGTACAAAGGCTGCTTTTCAAAAAACAATGCAAACCTCTTTTTACTTCATGTGCTCCCCAGGCTAGGGGGCAGCTTACATGATAAGTCGGCCCACCTGGCATCTGTGCATGCTGACATTTCAAAGTCCATTCAAACTCCTTCTTCAGGGCTGGTACATTCCTTGCTATGGAAGGAATTTATCTGTCTTCAGTTTGAATGGAGACCAGGGTACCACTTAATGTAGCAACAACAAGCTATGTCTTGTCATTCGAGAGTTTGCCAGTCCACAAAGAGATCGTGCATGTAAAAGTGCTTATCAGTCCTAAGTGCAAGCACTAATAAATACCATGTGCAAATCCCAAGTGCATACCAATAATGTTAAAGTAGATTAAAAACATATTGACATTTCATCATGTCTTTTAATCAAAAAGCTAGAAAATATTGTATATTTAAGAATGACTAACTCTAGTTAAACAAACTGATGCTTGCTGAAATAAAACATTTTATTTTAAAAAGTTTGGACTTAAGAAAGTATATACATCTGAATGTTTAAGTCAAAAACTAGTTGTTTCACTACAGAGAGGTCCTGACTACAGGGTTTTAATTATTGCTCTGCTCTCTCTCCAAAACCAGGGACGATATTTAACTACTAGAATCTATACTGAATTTACAGGAAACTATTAAATCCATATTCCTCATTCAAACCTCTGGGGTACAATGTGTCCAATTCAGTGGCTCCAGAAGGATTCATGTTGTATCAGTTCTTTTGAAAATTGTCACCTCTTATGTGATAATCACCTGTTCTATCCTAACCTAGTTTAAGGATCAAAGGCAATGTTTTTTCCATAATTCAGCTAATCCTTGTCTTCAACATTTGAACACTGTGTCTTGACTCATTTCTTTCCAGGAAGGTAATAATTCAACTTTTAAACATCCAGGGTTAGAACTGCAGAGGACCGTTTCTTCTCACATGCTGTCCTGGAACTAACAGCCATTGATATAATTCAAGGACTGACGTCAATTGCTGCTGCGCCTGGAGTACATAGCAGCTGCTTGTGAGGTCAATCTCGAGCTCTAAATTCTCCTGGGAAAAAATAAAGAACACACACACATATATATATATATATATATATATATATATATATATATATATTTTGACAATTCATTATCGATGTACTGTTATACTCTAGTTACAATAACTAATAAATGTTTTATAAAAAATACTCATTTAAATCAGTTGAGTGATGCTTGGTTATACTGATTTTAAAACCTGGACATTTTTCTTTCTTTTGCCTGCTTGTATTTTTGTGGTCTCAGCTCATACAGAAAAGTTGCCTATTCACCTGCAATCTACTGTTTTCATCTCCACATTTTATTTAATTACATTTAGAAAAACATTATTTTTTATTAAAACGAGTACATGAACTGAATAATACACTGCTGCAGCCTGCAGTTAAGTGTAAGTGTAGCCGAGCACTGGGCAGTCACTCTTTGATGAGTTGATTTGTGGCATATGTTTGTTTGTTTGCTTGTTTATTGTTTTATACTGAAAGGCCAGTGAGCATAAATGCCCTTTTCACTGGCGTCCAGTCACAAAAATATCAAGTACAAGACAATTAAATGACAATATAATTCATACATACAATCATTTAAAACAAGTACCATCACAAAATAACAAGTACAAAACAATTATATGACAATAAAATTCATACATACAATCATTTGAAAGAGGCACATTTAGATTGTGACAATAGTAGCTTTCTAACAGAAGTCTTAAAGGTAGAGATGGTTGGACAACTAACAACAGAATCAGGAAGAGCATTATATTGTTTAGTAGTTTTAAATAATAAAGAATTTTGAGCCATGGCAGTATGAAAACAGGGAATCTTAAAAGAAAACCTACTTTGTGTTCTAGAATAAACTAAATTATTCGGTAAAGGAAAAAAGCTAATAACGGATTCTGGAGAGACCCCAGATGGACTTTAGGTAAAAAGTATGCCAAGGACAGGCTTCATCTTGCCCCATTAGGGAAGGAAGTCCTTAAACAGGGGATGGCTGACTACATTCAAGAAAGGTGGGGTTTAAACTTGTGAGGGGGGGAAGGGATAAGGGAAGGTCTGACCAGAAGCCCTCTCCTCCAGATGAGGGGAGTAGCCTTCAAACCCAAGGGGGGGGAGGGGGGAAACAGACTGGGGGTGGAGGTTTCAGGAGGAGCAGAGGGAGGATGGAACTATAAGGAACCTGGGTGGGGTTCAACAAAGGGGATCAGGGATAAGGGGTGGGGGTTGGTGTTAGTAAATGCCAGGAGCTTGGGAAACAAGTTGCCAGAGTTCCAGGCCATGCTGTTCGAGGGGGGATGGATGTGGCAGTGGTCACGGAGACGTGGGCCAACAAAAACCATGACTGGGACCTAAACGCAGGGGCACACTATGCTTAGGAAGGATAGAAAGGAGGGCAGAGGGTAGAGTGGCTATGTTCATTAGAGATGACATAGAAATTGCTAGGGTAGAAGAGGCAGAGGGAAACATGGAGGCCCTTATGGGTCATCTCCGATCCCCAGCAGGAGATAAGGTCAAGCTGTGTAGAATATAGGCCCCCGGGACGAGTGATGTTCTAGAGGATGGTTTGCTGGACAACATCATTGCCCAGTGTGGACCAAAAGGGGAAGGAGTGGTGTTGATGGGGGACCTTAATATGTCAGGTACAAACTGGGGAACCATGTCCTCTAAGGTGGCCAAGGAGCAGAGGCTGCTGGACGGCTTCCAGGATGTGTTCTTAACACAGCATGTGATGGAGCCCACAAGGGAAGGGCATGTCCTGGACGTGGTTCTGGCAGATGGGGATCTGGTAAGGGACCTGGTTGTAGAGGACCCCCTGACTGGGAGCGACCACAATACTGTCTGGTTTCAAATAAGCATGGGGGGGAGATCTAGGACACTGGCAGTGGACTTCAGGGGGGGCAGACTTTGTGGGCATGGGAAATATTCTCAAGGATCACTTGAAGGGGATTACATCAATGACAAGTGTGGAAAGGAGATGGGAGGTCATAAAACGGGGACTTCATGAGGCAGTCAGGATCTGCGCTAAGTTGAAACGTAAGGGAGCAAGGTCACATAAACCATGCTGGTGGTCCAGTGAGGTACAGGTAGCGGTCAGAGAAAAGAAGGTGGCCTACAAAAAATATAAAACAACAAGAGGGGATAGGGATAAGGAAATGTACCATCTTGCATCTAGAAAAGTCACCCGGATAGTGAGGGGAGCAAAGTCTAGTAAAGAGCAGCGGCTGGCACAGGGGATACATGGAGGGGAAAAGGGGTTCTTCCGGTACATTGGGGAGTGGAGAAAAACTAAGGGCCATCTCAGCAGATTGAGATCAGAAGGAGGGTGGGTGGAAGAGGCGAGGGACCAGGCAGAGGTATTTAACGAGTACTTTGCCTCTGTGTTCACTAGGGAGGGGGATGGGATATCTACAAAGCAAGGCATAATGGGGATAGAAGCAGCAGTGAGTGGAATCAGGGGAGCAACAGAAATGGAGCAAGAGGGAGGGACAGGTACCCCAGGGGTGTCACATCTGGATAAGGATAAAAAGGCCAGTAAGGTGGAGGGGACGGATGATGCTATCTCCATCAAAAGGATGTAGTTAGCCCTCAAGGCCCTAAAGAAAGACAAATCTCCTGGGCCCGGATGGCATTCATCCAAGAGTACTATGGGAATTGGCTGACATACTGGCTGCACCCCTGGCAGAGCTCTTCAACAGGTCACTTGAGACAGGGAGGGTACCTAGGGATTGGCAAGAGGCACATGTGGTGCCAATCCATAAAGGGGGGTTGAGGGAAGTACCAGGTAACTATAGACCCATCAGTTTGACCTCGGTGGTGGGAAAATTAATGGAGAGTATACTAAAGGAACGATTGGGGGTGTACTTGGAGAAGGTGGGAGGTCTGGATAGTTGGCAACATGGGTTTGTGCCAGGTAGATCATGTCAAACCAATCTTGTGGAGTTCTACGAATGGGTAACATCAGAACTGGATGGGGAAAGCCTGTGGATGTATTATTCTTGGACTTCAGCAAGGTGTTTGACTCTGTCCCCCACAATGGTCTGGTGGAGAAACTGATGGGGTTAGGAGTAGGCCCTTTGATTGTCAGATGGATTGAAAACTGGCTAGCTGGATGCACCCAGAGAGTAGTGGTCTGTGGGGAGCTCTCGAACCCTAGAGAGGTTGGTAGTGGGGTACTGCAGGGCTCGGTCCTGGATCCGATCCTGTTTAATGCATACATATCGGACATCAGGGAGGGTATAGGGTGTGAAATGAGTCTCTTCGCTGATGACTCCAAGATGGGAGCAGTAGTTGAGGGAGAAGAGGGGAGGTTGGCCCTGCAAGGGGAACTGGACACCCTGGAAAGCTGGGCTCACGCAAGTGGAAATTAAATTTCAATATCACCAAGTGCAAGGTGTTGCATCTTGGGTGGGGAAACCCTAAACAAAGGTACACCTGGGAGAGGAGGCGCTGGAGGCCTCAATAGGGAAAAAGACCTAGGGGTCATGGTGGATGCATGTATGAATAACTCTGAGCAGTGCAGGAGAGCGGCTAGCAAGGCAAACAGGATGTTGGGATGCATCGTAAGGGGGATCACCTCTAGGAGCAAGGAAGTGATTCTGCCACTGTACAATGGACTGGTTAGACCACACCTTGAGTACTGTGTACAGTACTGGAGACCACATTTGAAGAGGGACATACAGCTCCTGGAGAGTGTACAAAGGAGGGCAACTAAGATGATACGAGGGCTAGGGGATTTGACGTGTGAGGACAGACTTGAGGAGCTCTGCCTGTTTTCATTGGAGGAGAGGAGAGACAGGAGGGACATGATTGAGGTCTTCAAGTACCTCAAGGGAATAAATAGGGTAAACATGGAGGGGATCTTTAGACTAAAGCAGGGAGGTATTACCAGAGGGCATGGTTTGAAGTTGGAAGGTGGAAGGGTGAGGGGGGAAAAGAGGAGGAGGTTTTTCACTGAGAGGGTGGTGGATCCTTGGAATGCACTGCCTGGTGAACTGGTTCAGAGATCCACAGTGGAGGGCTTCAAGAGAGGGTGGGACAGACACAGAAAGTGGATGTATCAGATGATGGCCTGTCCCAGGGGGGTGGGGATGGATGATAGGGGTTTCTGGAACACAAGGGAGGGAAGGGCCTCGGCACCCAACTAGGGATCTGAGGTTCAAGCAGACTCGATAGACCGTAGGGCCTAATCTACTGGCAAATAGTATGTTAATATGTTAGTATTTATAAGTAAAATTATCAAAAAGATAAACAACCAGATATTCTATAAAGCTCACAATGATGAGTATCTCGAGGTAAACCTGTGCAAACCAAAGTATATTATGATATGTGGATCTCAATTTGGTTAGAATTTTTACTGTAGAAAAGGAATATAGTATGGATCGATAGTTAAAAAGGGATAGAAGAAAAGAGAGGAGAAGAATTAGCCTAATTTCCTGTGTAAAGTATCTCTTTAAACTATATAACATACCCAAACGCTGATGTATGGTACTTATAAGTTTGACTATGTGTGGTTCAAAAGATAAATGATGATCAAATTAACATCTCTAAATACTTAAAAACTGTAACTATTGCAATGGTATTACTATTATTATCCTGTAACACAAAACCAGGGACTACAGGTTTCCTAGGATTTGAAAAAAAACTTAAATTTAGTTTTTGCTGAATTAAGAACCAATTTATGGTGTGTGAACCAAGAATGCATCTGACTAAAGTCCATCTGAAGATCTCTTTCTAGTTCAGAAGCGACAAAGCCTTGACAAGACAACACAGCGTCATCAGCACATAACAACAATTCAGTTTTGTTACAGACATCAGAAAGTGAATTGATAAAAAGAGAGAACAGCAGGGGATCAAGAATGGACCCCTGTGGAACGGTATCCCGTGATAACAGCGACTCAATAAAAGCGACTAAAAACAGTGACTTCAAATGGTCGAAACCAAATGAGTGACCACTACATTTAAACGACTCTGCAGAAATCGCGACTTAATATTCAATAAAGCGACTCATAAACAGTGACTGTCTTTTTCAGAAATAGCGTTTATTTTGTGTTTACCTGTGAGTTCTGACATTGAGATCTGACATGCTCCAATAAAAGCAACTCATAAACAGCGACTTTCTTTTCAGAAATAGCTATTTAGCGGTAATAGCGGAGTTCTGACATTGAGTTCTGACATGCCCCTTGGATAGTTTACCTTTCCTCAGTGAGTTCTGACATTGAGTTCTGACATGCCCCTTGAATTCCGCTTCCATTTCCGGTTCTTTCATAAAACCTCCACCTCCACCCAAGCAGCAAAACTGTGCAACACATCCAAAGTGCTATGGCAGTCAAATTTCTCACCAGCCAAAAGGTAAGCCACTTGCCCTATATGGGGGCTACCTGTATCGCAGAGTTAAGGAGAAGTCTGAGAAAGTATACTGGCTTATATTCAGACTGAGCACAAGTTCTGTCGGTGCGAATGTGATGTGGACAGCTGTAGCATTGATAACAGGCGTTTAGGCGGGTTTGCTTCTGATCATACTGATCACCGCCGATTTGTGTAATCAGTGTTATTTCAGTGTTATTTGGAGTATCAATTAGTTGTGTTTTTGAAGGGTCTTTGTTATTAAATTAGAATTACAATTAGAAGCCAGAATCAACTCAATCACCCCAACAGTGTCTAAACCTTAAATCTAGAGCAGTGGCACGCTTGCTGCACTGTCAGTACACTGTGTATTACAAACGTACACTGACAACTGACTAAATATTGTAACTGTTTGTGTAATCAGTGTTGTTGGGAGTATCAGTAGTTGTGTTTTTGGAAGGGTTTTAGTTATTGTTAAATTAGAATTAGAAGCCAGAGTTAACTCAATCGCCATTGATGACTTAGCTCGCAGAACTAATTTCAATGCGCCATTTTTCCAATCGCGATTTTGTAAAGTCGCCTAAACTGTGGTCACCATTCTGTAGTCGCCCACATTAACGTCACGATTTTTCAGTCGCGATTTTAACATAGAACCTGTGGAACCTCAACTAATAATATCAGAACCAGAAGAAAAACATTAATAACTGTGACTTGAGTATGATGATCCAAATAATTACTAAACCAATTAATTACATCCCATGAAAAGTTAACTTTTAATAACATCTTTCTGAGTTCAACATGATCAACTAATCAATGCCTTGGTGAGGAACACAAAGCGAAGGCCACATATTGACCTTCATCAAGGGCCACATGGGTTCGGCTAGTGAATCTTACTAAGGCATTCTCTATATTATGACAAGGTCTAAAACCATGTTGGGAGGGTGACCACATGTCATACTTTACCATATGTTCAGATATTTGATCAGAAATTATTTTTTCAAGTACTTTGGATAATGGTGCCAAAAGTGATATATACTCTGATATACACGAGTGTGTTTTGCAATGCTAATTGAGTTAGTTTTAGATAGGAATGAGAAACATACTTTTGTGAAGCTGTATTGTTTAGCAGTCTGGCTGCAGTGAAGTTAAATGCATCACAGTAATTGTAATGAACTGAGAGGCAGAGTGTCAGAACAGCTGATACTGTTTTCAGTGGTAATTAAGTTAGCTGCAGGCAGAGTGCAGAGTGTTCTGTGAAATTGTGTTCTTTAGGATTCTGGCTGCAGTGAAGTTGAAATTGTCACAGTAATTGTAATGGGTGAGAATCAGAGTTTGAGGAACAAGTGAGAGTGTGTTTCGGTGGTAGTTGAGTTAGCTGCAGGCAGTAGTTTAGACTGTTCTGTGAAGCTGTGCTGTTTGGAATTCTGCCTGCATCAAGTTGAGAGCATCACAGTAATGAGCTGGAAGTTGGGGGGTAGGTGTGTTTTGTAATGCTCACTGAGTTAGCTGTAGGCAGCAGTGAGACCTCTCAGGTAGTTCTGCATTTGTGTCTATGGTAACAGCACAGGTGTTTCTTTCAAGCTGAGGGGAAAGCTGCCTAGGGTGATGATATCAGTGACCTTTTGTGACCTGTGTGTGTAAATGTCTCATATCATCACAGTAGAGCAGAGGGTTAAAATATCACACCACAGTGGATGATACACTGTTTTTTCTCACTCATTTACCACTCACCCCTATTGTATATACAGTATATACAGTATATATCATATGCTTGTCTTAGTACAATCTGGTAGTTGTGGCAGGCATACTTTATTTTTTATTTAATGAGAATGCTTGTGATCAGTAGCCACTGACAACATTTCATAGTCAAATACCTGAGAGTGTGAGAGAGGGAGTGACTCATATCAGATGTTTTCTGAAACAGTAAGGCACACACGTTTGCTTGCATAGTGTTAAAGAGCTGCTAACATCTCAAAGAAAACCTTGAAAACATAATATTTAGGTATAATTAAGCTTGTATTCTATACATATATTCTATAGATTTCTCCTGCACATTATTTATTACTGAGGACATTTGCATAAATACATGAGCTTTATACCTCAGAGTTCATCTGCCTCTATAGCTTGCTTCCTACTTCATGTCATAATCTTATGTTGTGACATCACAATCTGTTGCCATGAGAGTAACTGTGATGCCACAAGCAGCGCATTATGACTTCAGGTAAGAGAAAGCAACAGAATAGATGAACTCTTCAAGAGCAAAAATCCTGTTTTATGCAAGCTACGTAAAGAAATATGTAATGGGGAAGAGGAATACAGAATGAATGTAAATTCAAGTGAACTGTGTCTAAATATTATGTTTTGTTAAAGTTCTTCTGTGGCGTCAGCTGCTATTTAAATTCTACTATTGTGAAAACCACAAGCTGAAAAGTTTAACTTCTCTGTTTCCCTGCAGACGAGTGTGAGTGTAACAGAGTGCTGGACCTTGTCTCTTTTAGAGGCTGATTTGTGACACATTGGCTTACTACATTCCATACATGACAGGAACCTTCTATTGGTTCATACAAACAACGGCAACACAAATTCTCACTCAAGGAACTATGCCTATGCTCCATGAAGCTCCTGCTCCTCCTCCTGCTGATGTCGGGTAACGTCCGTCCAAACCCTGGTCCAATCTGCTCCAGTTATGTGAAACCTTCCAGGGCTCTCATCCTCGCAACCCTCAACATTTGCAGTTTACTACCTAAGCTTGATGCTCTCCAAACCTTTGCAAGCCAACATAACCCTGACGTCCTTGCTGTTGTTGAAAACTGGGTGACGCCCAAAGTCCCAGATCTGGCAATACGCCCTACAAAGTTACAACGTATTCAGGCTGGATCAAATCTCTAAAAGAGGTGGGGGTGTGCCATCTATATTAAAGACACTCTTCTGAAAGAAAGGGCGGTTACTAGTGGGGTACCGCGGGTTCCAGTATTGGGTCCAGTCCTTTTAATGTCTTCATCAGTGACATTGCAGAGGACTGGAAGGAAAAGTATGCCTTTTGCAGATGACACAAAGATCTGCAACAGGGTTGATACACAAGGAGGCATGGAAAGGATGAAAAGGGACTTGACGAGGTTGGAGGAATGGTCAGAAGTATGGCAGCTAGGATTCAATGCAAAAAGTGCAAAATAATGCACCTGGGAAACAAGAACCCAGGGGAAGAATACACAGTGGGTGGGGAGGTAGTAACAACAACAAAACAGGAAAGGGACCTGGGGGTAATCATATCAGATGACCTTAAGGTTAGCAAGCAATGTGAGATGGCAGTAGGGAGGGCTGGGGTATACTGGGATGTATAGGGAGAGGCATCAGCAGCAGAAAACAGGAAGTTGTTATCCCTCTGTACAGACAGTTGGTGAGACCCCATCTGGAGTACTGTGTCCAGTTCTGGAGACCCCATCTCCGCAAGGACATAGACAGGATAGAGGCAGTCCAGAGGAGGGCAAGTAAAATGGTGCAAGGTCTGCAAGAGAAGCCGTATGAGGAGAGACTAAAGGAGCTTAATATGTATACCCTTGAGGAAAGAAGGGAGAGGGGGACATGATAGAAACTTTCAAGTACCTCAAGGGAATCAACAAAGTCCAAGAGGGTAGCATCTTTCAGAAAAAGAGACTTGCAAGAACAAGGGACACAATTTAAAGATAGAAGGAGGGCAGTTCAGGGGCAATGTGAGGAAGTATTATTTCACAGAGAGGGTAGTGGATGCATGGAACAGCCTTCCTGAGGAAGTTGTGGGGTCTAAAACTGTGGGAGAATTCAGAATGCATGGGACAGACATAAGGCAATTCTTGTGGGGGCAGGAAGATATAGGCTGTTGGTTAACTAGGATCCTGCGGCCTATCCTGTAGGAATAGGGAAATGGGCAGACTAGATGGGCCTAGCGGTCCCATATCTGCCGGCCAAAGTCTATGTTTTCTATGTTTTTATGTTTCATGGGTCACCCCATTGCAACTCTCCCACCTGACTCTACGGCTCAGATTTTACCTATCAAAATTCTCTTAGGTGCCAATAATAAAGCCCTCACAATCATCTCAGTTTATATCCCTCCAAAAGATCAAGGAAACAGCCTCAGTGATGTTCTAAACTTTCCAGTACACAGCCTCCTGGCTCAGAACTTATCCTGCTAGAGCGATTTTAACAAAAACTGGCTTGCACCTTAGATGCAGGTGTACACAAGGATGTCATCACAGCAGCTGGTCTTACACAGATGGTTGCCTTCCCCACAAGGACAAACTATAAAACAGGCACTAGCACTCTCCTGGACTGGGTCCTTGCCAGCTACCCTGCCCATCTCTCCCGCACCACCGTCCTCCCGGATTCACTCAGTGACCACTCCCCTGTCATCTGTGAATGGTCTAACAAATTTTTCAAGCCCCCCCTAAAACTATCACCAGCAGAGTCCTCCCCCGTGAGCAACTTATCCATCTTAAATACTACCTGAGTCTGCAAGACTGGCTACCCATTTACAAGATGATGGATGTTAATGTGGCTCTTGACTAATTCATCACCACCTTTAGTGTGGCCTGTGACTACTTTGCTCTATTCAAAAAATGCAAGGCCAAGGCTCTCTTAAACCCATGGCTCACTGCGGAGCTCCTTGCTCAGCTCAAATCAAGGGACCACCTTTGGGCACTGCCAAAAGCTACTGGCAGGCAATCCGACATACAAAAATAGAAGCATGCCCGAAACAGCTGCACAAAATCTATCCGGCTAATGAAAAGTACATATTACAGGGATGCTCTCACCAATACCTGGGGAAATGGGAGCGCTTTCTGAGACAGTATTAAAGAAGTAACAGGGAAGCAACCAAAAACCTCCCTGTCTATGCTAAACATTGATGGGACCACTAATCTAGACCCTACGGTCATTGCCAATACCTTCAATGCCACTTTCACCAACCTCAGTTCCGTTCTTCCTCCTGACTTTTTTGCAGTAAATGACTCTCCCTCAATCATAAACCCCACCACCCCATCTAAACACCCTCCTTTCTACTTCAAAGAGGTCAAATTGAATGAAGCCTGCAATTACATTACCAAAGCAATCTCCAAGTCCAGAACTAGTGGTGATCCCTTGGACCTTAAGCTGCTATCTCTCACCCTTGAAGAGGTACTACATCCGTTAACCAGAATTCTTAACCTGTCCCCTAGCTGCAGTCAGTTCCCTGACAAATGGAAATCTGCCACTGTTACCCTGGTCCATAAAAGTGGTGACAAGACCAATCATATGAACTATTGGCCAATCTCCATATTGCCCCACTCTCTAAAACCCTCAAGCGTATAGTTGCGGACCAGCTCACTGACTACCTGGACAAATTTAATATTCTGTGCGTACAGTAACATGGTTTCAGAAAAGGTCACAGCACCACCTCTGCCCTCCTGGAGTTCACTGGAGCACTGCACAGCACTTTGGACAGTGGCCACTTAACTGAGGCAGTCTTTATCAAATTGACCAAGGCGTTTGATACTGTTCACCATCGGCTGCTAACAGACCAGCTGCCGAATGCTGGGCTCTCCATGACTATGCAGTGTGGTTTAAAAGTTACCTTGAAAATCGCTTTGCAAAGAGTAAAATTACGACATACTCTCTGATACTCGACCAGTTCGCTCTGGTGTCCCCCAGGGATCCATACTGGGTCCACTTCTTTTAAGCCTTTTTCTAAATTCCCTTCCACAATCCTGCTCAGAACTAATCATCCTGTATGCTGACGGTGCAGTTGTTCTCTCTTCACACGAAGACCCTACACCACTACAACTCAGTCTACAACATGGTTTCACCTCTGTTGATAATTGGTTTACTAATCATAAACTTGTCCTTAATCACAAAAAAACAAAGTCTATGCGTTTTAGCAGCTCTCACAACCAGCACAGGCTACACCCCCTGACTATCTCCACCAGCCATGGGAATACCCTTGAACAGGTCCAATCTTCAAATACCTAGGGATCCTGCTTACGTCAACCTGTCCTATGGTGCCCACACTGACAGCGTAGCAAAAGCTGCTAATACATGACTAGGCTTATTGTTCAAGCAGTCAGGCAACATCTCACCCAGAAGCCTTGAAGGTCACTGTCCAGAGTTCCATGATCTCCATCATTGATTACGGCCTAATCATTTATGGGTCTAGCTATGGCAACTACCCTCAGGCGATATCAACATCTCTTAACAAGGCCTGTTGGCTTATCACTGGAGTCCACTGTCTCACTAATACCTGTGATCTTTATGCTCAATCGGGATGGCTCCAACTCTCCAACCGTAGATAAGTATCTGACCTACACCAAGGCAAAAAAAATTATCCTGGGCCTCTCCCCTCCTGGTGTCCAAGCTCTACTGTGCCCTAGCACTAATCTGCAAAGCTCCAGGAGATCCAAATTGCAGCTTTGCAAGTTCCCCACTGTCGCACTACCCAGGGTCAACAATCTTTGCCCATAGGGTTCTTCATGGCTGAATGGACTCAGCACCACCAACTCAGCTGCTGCTACAAACTTGGCATGTTTAAAACCAGGCTCCGACTCCATCTTACTGCCTCCAGCTCCTGTGATTGCCTCACCTAATCAGAAATACTTGCCACCACCAACAGCCTTGCCTTGCCACCCCACTCATAGCACTTATCTCCTATTTTACCTCTGCTCCCACGACCCCTTCCCTTCCCACCTCCCCTACCCACCGCCTTTCTCCAGCACTTCTCCCAGTGATGTCTGACAATGCCTCCAGCTGCTACTACTCCCATCTTGCCATCCCATTCCTCCTCCATTGTTCTTTACCCCTCTCCTAGTTGATGCTGCCCGGCCATTCTATGTACTGAGCTCTCTAATGTGTTGCCCCTCCTTAATTAATAACTGTATAATGTACTGTTTACCTGCAATGTTGTTATTTCTGTTGTATCCCTGTATTATACTTCAACTGATGTGGAACCTTTGTAAAACAGTCTTGGCTCAAAGGTATTTGTAATCCTAGAACCAAATAAATAAATGAAATAAATTAATAAACATTCTAGCAGTTTTTCCAAGCATGGTTTGTTTTTTGCATTCACTTATATGGCATTTGAAAGGTTTGTCACTGCCAATTCAATTATAGCTGAAACTGCAATGTGCTTGGCAGTGTATACCAATGACAAGGCACTCTGGTCATGACACTAGTTCTGCTTTGCTGGCATAGCATGTTCTCTATTTGAAAGAAATGAACTGCTCCAATGAGAGAGTGCTACGTTTCTTTCATAGCCATAACTCTGGCCATGCATATTACAGTTGACACTAATGTGCAAGGCTGGAGTTGCATGGCTCCTGCTGCCTACCACTGCACTCTCTGTCCCTAGTACTCACTCTTTGCTCCCCCCAGCTTCCTCATGAGCCATGGTGTGGCTTTCCATGTTAGTGGCTCCTGCCACCCTCAGTGTCCTGGTTTCTTGCTCTTTGCTCCCCAAGTCTTCCTCATGAGCTGCAGTGTGGCTTTCTGTATTGGAAGCTCCTGTTACCTGTCCCGCCATGTTCTCTGTCCCCGGACCTCACTCTTTGCTCCCCAGCCTTTTCATGAGCTCTGGTGGACTTTCTGTATTGGGGTCCTGCTGCCTGCTGCCATACTCTCTATCCCGTTCCTTGCTCCTCTGATCCCCCACTCCAACTTTCGGCATTGACAAATGCTTGTATAGTTTAGGCACTGAAAAGATTTTTTTTATTTAAAAGAATTCTGAAATTCTTTCCATTTGTTGAAAAGGCTGCCAGTCCCAGTTGGTTAGCAAGCCTTTTTTTCACAGCACAGCAAAGGCATGAAAACCCCCACAAAAGAATCAAAGACAAGGTATGCTTCTGAGAAATTAATATAGCATCCAAAGTTACAGAACAGCAAAACTGTACTATTTTGTTTTACAATGGAAACTTTATTAAGAGTTCAAGTAATACATGCATTATATAAAGATGAAGATGAAGCAAATCAGTAACACATTAAAAACCAGTATGACATTATACAGCTACAGTATGTTAGAGTGAAAACATAGCTCATGTAAGCAAGCTGTATGACTTCTCAGGTATCACACCAATCCAACATTTTCTAAAACATTAAACTTTAGTAATTATTTTCCCCTTTTGCAGAATGCTGATTGTAGAAAGAATTCCAAATATCTACAAATGTTTCTATATGATCACTGCAAACAAAGCTAATCTTTCATAACATGACCTGGTGGTAATATCATCCAGCCATTCAGACAGAGTAGGCGGAGAGGTTTGTTTCCATCCTCTAAGGATTATGTTGGTGCCTAACCTCCATCTTTTTGTTGTGTTGCCACTTTTGCAATTAGGGCAACAAAGAGGGGATTGTTACACTTGGGTTATGCCCCCTATTGTCCCACAAACAGCTCACATACACCTCACACTGTATTCCTGGTCTATTGTACTGTGATACTACTATTTTGCACTAACCTATAGTTATGAGCACACATCATATAAGAATGAGTGCTAGGAATGTGCTTTGCTGCTAATATATGCGAATATTGATCATGCATGATTCATTATACCTCACTGTAATACATTTATCTAGATTATGTTTGTCTTTTATAGATATTCCATATATAATCTACCTAATCACTGATAAGATGACTTTGAGGGATCATCAGTGATTATTGTATACTTATATTCTCATATAATTATATGTAGTATGTTTTACATTCAGGCAAATATGCCATGTAATAAGCCTGTCAGCAGTTCTCTTTGTCAAAGCAAGCTGACAGAGACAGAAGGCCTTTGTTATGTCTAATGATTTATACTGTATGTATGCTAGAAATGCACTGTAGTTTGAACTGTCAGCATTTCTTTTGTCTAAGTATAATGCTAATGGAAGCATATTCTGTCTCATATGATACTCATTAGTAATTCTGTCTCTAAGTCATTCTCCAGTGGAGAATGACTTAGGATTCTTACATATTGTTTCTCATATCTGTAACTACGTTGTAATCTCTGTTGCTATGCTGTTATCTGTAGTATTTTAGTTGTCCTGCTAACTCCCACTGTAGCTTCTCTGAAGGTAGAGCTGGAGTGGGGAGAGATAGAACAAGATCTTAGAGAACCTGAGATCTACAATTCTGGAGATTATGTACATTCTTCAGGAGAATGATGAGGAAACCCATCTCCTTGTGATTTTTTGTCACATGCTTGGCGTAAGTAGTATAATAAACTTTATTAGTACTCCTTGCTTGTTTACAAATGTTTCTTGGCAGACTCGAGACACAAGAATCTGTATTGTTATTATTATTTCTATTGTTTACCCTACACACCAAGGTGTTTGGACAACAGCTCGAATCCTGTAGGTGTAGTGTCCCCCAATTCTACCCGATCATGGGCATGTGATATATATATATATATATATATATAGTAAACCTGGTGGCCCAGTGGACCCCCTCCATCCCACCCACTGAGACAAAGCCACTCATCTTCCCCCTGTCATCGTCGAGGCATCCCATAATATCCCATTAGCCACCTCCACATTATCATTTATTTCTAGAAACTGATTTTAGTATTTAACATTTTAACAAAGTTATTGTCCTTCAATAGGTTGTTATTAAATTTCTACAACCCTTTTGAGACTGAGACATCAGCTAATTGAATACCAATTGACACTCGGGCATGGTCAGAAATGACAATGTTTCCTATATTGCTGCTAGCTAGGCCTGTAGTAACTATTTAGAAATTAGTACATAGTCCAACCTACAGTAAGAGTTACGTCTACATGACCTAAAAGTAAAATCTTTATCTCTGGGGTGTGTTACTCTCCAAGAGTCTACAAGGCCTAGTTCCCTTACAGAATTTATTAAAGGCCTTAGATGAAAGTTTTTGATCCATAGTAATTCAAGGGCTTCTGTCCAGAATGTTGTCTAACATAGAATTCATGTCACCTGCCAGAATTATAGATTTAGAATCAAATGGTCCAAGTCTGTCTGCCATAGCAGCTACAAAATCACCCTGGTTAACATTAGGAGTGTAAAGTTAGTCAGTGTGATATCCATCCCATCAATTTGTGCACTGGAACAAGAATTCTACCTTCAGAGTCTTCTATTTTAGATTTAATAACTAAATTCAAGTTCTTATTAAGTAGAATACAAACTCCTCTGATTTTAGAATTGTATGAACTACCTACTACTGATCCTACTGATTTTTTCTTTAATTTGAATAGTTCCTCCCCTGTAAGATGTGTCTCCTGGATGAATGCTATATCTGTTTGTAGTGATTTCAGAAAAGATAATACCTTAGTCCTTTTAATAGTATTATGACAACCCTTAATATTCCATGAAACTACTTAAAAAATTTCCTTTTTATTATCCATTGCCATATTTACTCTGTAGTACTCTTTGAAAAGCTAAGTCTTTTAACCCGACCTAAAGTTTAACTTGTAGAAGGAACTAAATTAGCTCACTTAACACACAATACTTTGATAAAACACTGCTATAGTAATACAATAGTGCAGAATAATATCCTCCCCCAAGGAGACCGGAGGTCGCGAGGGCCTGCCCTGAAGCTCTCCTTGCCCACAGAAGCCCCAAACCCGAGACTCACCAGAGACCACCCCCCTCCCTCGAGGAGACCGGAGGTCGCGAAGGCCTGCCCCGAAGCCCTCCCTGACCGCAGAAGCACCGAACCTGAGACTCACCAGGTAATTGAATACCTTGCACCAGGCTGTTGCCATGACCGTTGGCCTTCTGGCACCTTTTTTCAATGGCCACAAGCCCCCAGCCTTGCCGCACAAATCTCGGACAAAGAAGCTCCCAAGCACTTCGAGTTGCTGCCCATGCTCAAATGGAGCAGAACCATTAATTTGGTGCCAGAATTTGAACAATTTAAAAATGAGCAGGCAATAACTGTACTGTAGTTGCCTGTAATTAGTATTGAAAGCTTAGACTTGCTGCATCCCCAGGATTAGTGCTTACTGATATCCCCCCATGCAAAACTCTTTTGGGGACTGTTTTGTTAACTTTAAAGTGCATTTTCCAGCATGTTACTGAAATCCCACCCTGTGGAAAAATCATTTGGGACTGTTTTTGTTAAGTTAAAGTGCATTTGCAGCGTGCAGAAGTTCAGTAAGCCCTGCAGGTAACAAAAATTGCCTTCGAACTTTGAATCACATTTCTGTTACCCTGATGGCCCTGTGCTCTTTTGTTCTTCTACCACACCCAGTACCAGCCACCCCAAACAAGTTAATCGATTCCCTGTTGTTGCTTATTTAAATCCCCCCTCTTCATTTTCCCACAGAGACCACCCCCCTCCCCGAGACTAGGCGGTCATGAGGGCCTGCCCTGAAGACCTCCCTGCTCGAAGAAGCCCCGAACCTGAGACTCACCAGGTAATTGAATACCTTGCACCAGGCTGTTGCCACGACCGTTGGCCTTCTGGTGCCTTTTTTCAACGGCCACAAGCCCCCAGCCTTGCTGCATGAATCTCAGCCAAAGAAGCTCCCAAGCACCTTGAGTTGCTGCCCTGGCTGAGTCCCGCGCATTCGGCTCCCCACCACCCCCGCCACTACCCTTGGTCGGCTCTCGGATTTATAGCCAGGATTAGTCAGGTGACCAGGCAAAAATAACCTATCAGCCCACTTTTCCAGCTGCAGGTTATACAATTCTAACTCTAGTGGCCGCTGTAACTTTCCTCTCACTTAATTCCCACACACTGTATTCCCTACTTATAACAGCATTACTGACTTCCAGGATCACACTACTTGCTCTACAACCTTCCCCGTGGCTCTTATACCACACCTCCATATCTACTACCCTAATCTTTCCAGCTATCACTGATAACTACTGGCCCAGTCCTCCACTTCTCACACCCATGCCAAATTGATCCCAAAGACTTTTACTCACACACCCATGTTAACATCCACACTCACTAAGGGTATGCATTGTACCTCAGCTCTCCCCTGCCTCAGACCTCAGACCCCCACTAACCACGTTAACCCAACAGTCATCCCCTCACTTCCCTCTCCCTTCTTCCCAGCATCATTTCTAGTCTTCCAGTACCCTCCTACAACAAAAAAAACACGTCACCCTATCAATCCCAGCGTTTGTCTCCCAAACTCTGCATGCTGGCCCTCCTGCGGCACATCCTCCTACCTCTACTACTATCTGGACCCAACCCAGGACCTCCAGCACAAAACCTCTCCAAAAACCTCAGGGATACTGCTGCTAGCCTCGCAAATATTTGTAGCTCACCCAAAACACACCCCTCTGCAAGGATGGATTTCCCAACATGCACCAGACATACTAGCCCTCTCTGAGACCTGGCTCTCTGATAAAATCCCCAATGATACTGTCTCCTTAAGTAATTATACCATCTGTAGGGCAGATAGGACCAGCAAGAGAGGCGGTGGCTACGCAATTTATATTATATCCCCACTCAATGCCACTGAAGTACACACCCCCACACCACAATATGGAGCCCAGACACTAACGGTCAAACTCAGTCTGGGTTCCAAAACACTCCACATCATCTCGGCCTATATCCCCCCGAGAAACCAAAAACTCGCTTTTGACTCAATCCTTCACACTATTTCCCACCTACCTAATACTAGTGAAATCATATTAATGGGTGACTTCAAAGTCGACTGGCTATCCCCAGCCGCATCCAGCTACAAAGACACTGCCCTGGCATTGGATATTACCCAACTTGTCATCTCCTCGACCAGGCGGGACTCTAGATCCGGGACCTCCACCCTCCTAGACCTCATTTTCACCAACAGGCCACGAAACCTCTCTCAAGCAACTGTGCTCTCTGACTCTATCAGTGACCACTCCCCGGTTACTTGCTGGTGGTCGGGTAAACTACCCCCTGCCCCTCCAAAAACCTCTTGGCAGCAGAGGCTCAAAAAAGGAGGCCTAGAGAACCTCAAAGTCTATCTATCCAAAAGATACTGGCTCTCCATATACACCACGCAGTCAGTAGACATTGCTCTCACCCACTTTATAACCACCTTCAACAAAGCCTGTGATATATTCGCTACCCTCACAAAGCAAGTTGTGAAACCTGAACCACCCCTGGATCACACCCACTCTCCTAAACCTTATGCAACTAAGGGACAACTTTTGGCACAAGGCCATTGACACCCAACGCACTCAGGATAGACAGCTATACAGGGAGGCATGTAATAAATGTATATGGGCTGCACGGCAGGCTAAGCTAATTATTACCAACAAACCATTACCTCCTCCTGGGGAAGACGGAAAAAATTCTGGAACAACATAAAAGAACTCAGTGGTAAATCCTGCTCCCCACCCCTACCCAACTCAATCTAAATGGGGATGTCACCCAAGATCCCGCCACTATCGCTGAAGCCCTTAACTCCACCTTCGGACCTCTCCCACCCTCCTAATTTCTTCCACCTACCACAACCCCCTCCCCTGAAACTCTGTGTAATGTCAACTCGCCTCCTTTCCAGTTTCAAGTCATCCCCTGCAGTGAGGCAAAAGCGCTATATCACCAAAGCTATAGCCATACCCATTCAGCAATGACTCCCTAGACCTTAAACTCATTAGGCTTACCCTCGATGTCACACTACCTCACCTTACAAAATTCTCAACCTTCGCTGTGCCTCGCCAGTTCCCTCAACCTGGAAGAAAGCTATAATCACCCCCATTCTGAAGAACGGTGACCCCACTAACACCAGCAACTATAGACCTATCTCAGTTCTTCCTCCTCTCTCCAAAGCACTGGAAAAAAATAGTCTCGGACCAGCTAACAGAACATCTAACTAAACACAACCTTCTCAGCCAGGAACAGCATGGTTTCCAGACTGGTCATGGTACTGTCACTGCACTTACTGAGCTCACCACGTTCATCCACGAGGCCCTCGACCAAGGCTCAATCGCAGGGACAATCTATGTGGATCTGACCAAGGCATTTAACATGGTCAGTCACGAACTATTGCTTTGTGTCCTTCCTCAACTAAATGTGGTCCCTGAGGCCACTGCCTGGTTCAAGGATTACCTCTCAGGACGGTCTCAGCATGTCAGGATAAACACCACCATCTCCACCTCCAAAACAGTTTGTCTAGGGTCCAAGAGGGTTCTATACTTGGCCCATTGCTTTTCACCCTCTTCGTAAACTCTCTCCTAAAGCGTGCAGCGGTCATCTTCTACTCTATGCTGATGATGTGGTTCTGTACGGAAACACCCTCAACCGAGCGCCTCAACTGACCCTTCAGGGTTTTTCGGGAACTAGAGAACTGGTTCACTGATCACCGCCTGATCATCAACTATAGTAAAACTAAGTCTTTGTGTTTCGCCGAGCCCACATAGTCAGACTGCACTTCAAATTAAAGAACTCACTAGGCACCCAGCTGGAACACGCTATAATACTTTAAATACCTGGGTATCACATTGGATACCTCCTCTCCTACCATAGTCATGTCCATCTTCTCTTGTCCGAGTCAACAGTAGAATGGGCATCCTCTACAGACTCAAAACTGCCTACCTGCACAGGCCATGCAACTTGCAGTCACCTCCTCCATCCTCTCCCTAGTCGACTATGGGATAGTTATATACTGCTCTGCTGAACCCACCACGCTAGGCAGTATAAATGCTGTACTTAATAAAGCCTGCCGCCTAGCTGCAGGCAGTGACAGACTAACCCATAACTGTGATCTTTATACTCTGACTGGTTGGCTAAACTTCCAACAAAGACTAAAATACCACACCCGCATTCTCGTAAAAAAGATACACCTTCAGCTTGCCCCCACCAGCCTACTCCCCATCATCAGTGAAGCCCCCATCAGGCATAATACAAGACTCACAGCTAAATCATCTTTCCTGGTTCCCCTTTGTAGAACATCCCTAGGGCAAAGATCTTTCCGCTACCGTGCCCCTCTCTGGCTCAACACATTACCCCCACACTCTCCCAGTCCCATAGCATCTCACTATTCAAATCAGGCCTTAAAACCCAACTAATGGAGAATGCTAAATGTAACTGTGGCTAATTCTGCCCACCCTCTTCTCTCCAAATCCTCCACTTTCCTGACACAGGGACTCTAGACCCTACGAAACGGCATCCTACAAATCTCTGTCTGGGGACCCCATGAATGCTTCCTAATTACCACACTGGTTAAATAAGTTCTAGCCTGGACTGCTCTGTCAGTACAGTAACGGTAAATACTGCCTGTCAATGTTAGTCTTATACTGTATTTGTTTTCCCTGCACCCCCTGTAACCTGACGTGGAGCCTTTACAAAAGAGTCTGTGACTCAAAGGATTGTAATTCCGATTGTACTCAATAAATAAATAAAAATAAATAAAACTGTGAGATAATTAAGCAATAAGGCATGACAAGGTGTGTGTGTCGTATCGTGGTAGTACGTCACTCTGGGGTGGGTTGAAGCATGAGGCGAAGCCGAGTGCTTCCACCACCCCAGGAGTGACGTTATTGCACAATAACACACACCTTGTCATGTCTTATTGCTTAATTATGAACTGGTGATCGTAAATGAAGAAAGCTGATTGGCCAAGAGGTTTTTGAAGCTGTGATGATATCGGGCTACATCATCACGGCTTCAGAAAAGCTCTGGCCACCAGCCTTCTTACACTAAGCACAATGTTTCCCATCTCCCACAGTTCGCAGTCACTCACTATCGAAAACCAAAAATGAAACTTTGACAACTATCCCCCCTCCACAATTTACCCACAGTACCTGCTTTCCACAGGAAAAAGAAAACTTTCGCTCTCCTTCAGAGCGCCATGTACTGCAGTACAGAAACAACAGCTCCTCATGCGCTGCCACTAATCCTGTCTCCTGCTGACAGAAAGAAACCGCTGCCGACTACCACACTAACACCACCTCAACCCACCCGCTCCTCTCACAGACTATGCAATGACAGATTCCAGTCACTTGTAGCAAGTGCCAGCTCCTCCAGTTTATTCAGCGAACGGCTGCTCCCCTTCACTTTACCCCACGGCTCAACCACTGCTACTTTTAGCTTCATTTACTAATGCTCAGTTTGTAAGGATGGGTGCTCCAGAACAGCGTCAGATGTTTAACCAGCATATTTGACATTTTGCAGACCAGGCTCTTGCTAGACTTACCAGATTGCCCTTCCTTCTTTCCAAAGCCCTGAAATCCAAAATAAACTCGGCAATTTGGGGGGGGTGGGAGAAACTAACTGTGTGGAACAGTACACAACAATGGCTGGTACAAACAGCAGCACACCATGCTGATAGGAAGCAACAAATGAAAACAGCATCACCTACTGCCCAAAACATGACATACACATACTTTTTTTTTTAAATGTCTACCTACACTCATATAAAAACAGTATTAAAATATTTTTAAACTTTATTTTTTTACATTAAATGTATAAAATATCAATTGATCCAGTTCATAATAGCAATAAGGCACTTCAGGGTGTGGTATATCATGAGATATCATCACTTCTCGGATGGTTGGACGCAGTTGGCCTGCAGCCTCGTGCCCAACCACCCGAGGCCTGATGATATCCCATAATATACCACACCCTGTCGTGCCTTATTGCTTAATTATAGAATGGCTACAGTAGATGTTATACAAAATAAAAAAAAAATTAAAGTTTTTAGTAGATTTTTTGTGTTTCTGAGGAGACAATGGCAATCAAATGATCCAATAAATCAATACAGTGATGTTATTTTGTAATAACATCACTGTATCAGGCACCCACTGACCAATCAGAATACAGGAAATTTCTCTTGCCATTGTATAATTGAAGAACACTCACTAAAACTTATGCTACAACTGTTTTGATTAATTACAATAGTGACTTTCAGTTGCTAAATAGTCAACAAATGATTTCTATTTCAACAACAAGAGATAAAAAAACATGTCTGTGAACCCTCTTTTTCTTTTCTTTTGCTGATGGACTCACACAAATCCACTCCACCGCTTATATCAGTTATATCCTAATAGATCCAAGTCCAGTTAACATCAGTGTGTCTAGGAGTAAAATATCATATGGCCAAGATTCATTAACTAGAGGCTAGTTTGATAGCACAGTATAGGGTAACAACCTCATTCATAAGTTGCAATTTATAATTTATGGCCCCCCCCCCAGGATTCAGCAGAGGCAGCAGCCCAGCACTACACCACTGTGAAAAGAAGGTCTAGTAGCAGCCTTCCTTCTTAAACATGTAGATCCAGGTAGTAGCAATTTAACAAACAAAACATCACACTCAACAGAAAACATATATATGTATCTATCTGAAGTATCCTATTGTTGGTGCCCATAGTTTGATTTTCAGTCCGTGTTATTGTATAGAGCAATATATATTGTTGCAGCTCCCTTTAACATACACGATATACCCTGACAAACATTCTGCATACCACTCCAAGCCTTCTTTTATCATTTATTTACCCAATCTATTAATCTGGTGACCCAAAAAGGTGCCATGACTTCCCACGGCCCAGATGGCGTACATAGATGTAGATGTAGGCTAGCTTCTATTGGGGTCATTTTTCCTTATGTTGCCGCAGCTCCCTGCGACACCAAAGACACAAGTTGACCTGGCTAGAGTGTTATATCAGATTTTTTAAAGACCTGATTGCTAGAAGTCCCAGGACCACCCCATTAGTTAGGATATCAGAACCAATCTGAAAGTCGACTGCACAAACATACAAACAAGCCATCTCCAGAAACTACTTGTAACTTTCTTCATATCAGTGTATGTTAAGGGAAAGTGGTATGAAAGAGATAAGTATTGTAGCATTGTCTTTATTGAATAACCAAGCTAGATCCGTATAACACCCCCCCCCCCAAAAGAAAGAGGGGCTATCATTGGTCATTGAGTGTTGACACAATTGACACATCTACTTTACCTCACCACATTCCACAAATTAAGAAACAAATATTTAAAAGTTGTCATTCTGAGCACAGGACCATAAATATAATCTTCTCTGGTGAAATTGAGTGAAATGATAGCCTAGATCCAACCAGTTTTAAACATTTGCATATTCAATGTTAAGCTATAGCTCTATTGCAAGACAATGACTTAGCACCACTAGTTCTGTTAGAGATTACGCCATATTTCTGTTGAGGCCTATGCTCACTTACCTCAAGCTACTACTATTTACCTTACTTAGAGGAGCTAAGCTATATCATTGTCCATTCCGTTGTAAACATCGGCAGCGCTAGTTATGGCAACAAGGAAGGAAAACAAGGAACAACAATAAACAGAGCAAACATACTTATTAACTAATGTCTACTAACAAGATTAGGTGCTTAAGTATGATTGTCCCGCAAGTACATCCCCCGGAAGTTAGTGCGAATGCTGGGAAGGAATTCCAGCCTGCCTTTCTCAGACATCTGACCCTTAACATACTCTAGTTTATGGTCCCCTCAGGTAGTAGTTCATCTTCTGATACCTTGCTTTTACCAGGTTTATTAGAGGGCTTAGCAAGGGTGACCAGAGAGCTTCCTTTGTCTGGGGAATTGTTTTTAATATTCCACTTCTTGGAAGCAAATCTGGGTTGCATCTGGCAGTGAGTGAAAACTGTTTAGCTGCAGGTTTACCTTTCCTACTAATTGAGGAGGACAGCATTGCATTTTTTGATGTGCTGGGAGTCTTTTTCCTCATAATTGTCACATAAGACAGTGGGGTGCATATTTTCACAGATGCAGATTCCTGCACTAAATTAAAGTGAGCTTTCATTGTATTGGGCTGGGCATGCCCAGAGGCTTTCTCCATGGGCACCACAGGCTGACAACTGGACGAGGTGGCATGGGGAGACATGGAAAGTTGAGAGTGAGTTTAAGTAGTAATGACAGTTGCTGCTGAGGGCCTGCATGTGATAGATTTTATGATATCCCACACCTGTTCTGGGTACTCACAATATTGTAGACACCCACCTGGGACCATTACTGTCAATACAGCAGGATATTTAAAGTAATAATGCACATCCATCTTTTGTAACTGTGATTTCACTTCATAGAATGCTCTCTGTATTTCCACTACTTCCTCGAAAAGTCCTGAAAGAAGTAGATCCTGTTTCCCCTCCAGCTTAGGACTTTACGATCCCTGGCAATCCTTAGGACCTCCTCTTTAACTGAATAGCTTTAAAAATTCACAATAATTGCTCTAGGCTTGCCTCCAGATTGTGGTTTTACTGTCAGAGTGCGATGGGCCCTTTTCAGTTTCAAGGGGCCAAGCCCAGTGATAATTTAGTAGGTCTGAATGAATTGTTTAAGAAAAATCTACTATGCTGTTTCCTTCCATCTCTTCTGGTATCCCCACTATTCTGATACTTTTCCTTCTCCCCCATTTTCAATATCATCTATTTTTTTCATTAAGTCATACATTTGGTTGTTTTGGTGCTCTGCCTTTTTTTTCAGATAACTCACTGTGTTTTCAATGTAAGCTATTTTCTGTTCCAATTCATTAGCTCTTTCAACAGTTGTTTTCATTTGCCCCTTTCAATTGTCCTAAGCCTTTCTTCATGTTTAACAGATTTACGTTAAGGCTGGCTACCAAGTCTTTAAGTTCCTAAATACCAGACTTGGTAGTGACATCAGTTCCAGAGAAATTAGTGGCCATAGCCTGTTTATGATTGCCCGTACCTGGTTTCATGTTCAGCGATGCCATCCTCTGACATATACCAGTGGAATTTGTAAACGATGGGAAAACACTTTTAAAATAAATGTTGAGCAGATATTTCTTTATAGTTTGTTAGCCCTGTTGTTCAGCTATCGAATGAAGTTAAATTCACACTCATGATATAAAAATGTGAAGTAATGTTAAAGTTTATCTGTGCTGTGAGGTAGCAGCTAGTCTTTTAGCCGTCCATACTCTCTGGTGCATAGCTCGTGCTCCCAGCATAACTGTACTAATGATCCCCTGTAATAGTAATTCTGAACTTACAATAACCAGTGACTATGCAGTGGATAAATCTGAATATGGTAGATAATAGTAATCTAATGCACTGTGCAGAGCCTTCTTAGGAGAAGTGGCAAGGTTCAGTAGCACACCTTCCCTCCTTGCCTCCCTCACTCCATCAGTGACTCCTCCTTACATTAGAATCCATAAATGGGGCATATTGAATTCCCCAAATCACACTTTGGCATGCATGTATTAGGAAGCCTTTGCAAACTGCAGTAGGAGACAGAAGCCCAGATATTCAAAGCTTTGTGTGGTGTGCAAATCGTTTGCATGGGTTTAGCACAGGATTAGCACGGATCTGCTATATTCAAAAGGCCAGATAGCACGCGCAAATCGCCATTAGTGGCGGGAAAACCATAAGTATATGCAAGGGGCAAACTGAACAAGAATACAGGTGCTATGGGATATTCAGTGACTAGTGCCACACTAAGGTATTTAGCATGATTTAGCACAACCCTTTGTGTGGTACAAATTACCGCCCAGGAAAAGCTGGTCTTAACTCTGGGCAAACAGCTTTGCGCGACACTGTGGCCTTGTGGCTTTTAGGTGGCCTTGCGTAACCCTAACATATGACTATGACACAGAGAAAAAGCCAGACATGGAGGAAACATGCTGCTCACTGATGGCACCACAATGATGCCAACTGCTGCCACCAGTCCCAGCCATGCCAGGCAGTATGTGGTGACCCGGCCCCAGGAGACCACCATGGTAGTGTGGCCATACAGCAGACACCTGCAGACCATATGTCTGTGGTGACCAGCAGATGCCAGCACACACATGCAGCACTGTGGGCATGTTGGGTGCTGAGGGGAGGGTGCATGGGTGGCCAGGCCTCACCACAGACTGGGATCAGCCACAAGGCTGGGACACAGCATGCAATGCACATGGGCCAATATTGGGAATACCCCAATACCAGTGTGTCTGTCCAATCGTACTTGTCCCCCTCCCAGTCACATACCACACAGCTGTACCTACACCACAGGACACACAGCCGGCCATGTCTATGTCACTATGATCATCCCATGCCAGAGGTGCAGCATTTGTGGGTCACACAACAGTGTGACAGAAATGTCCACTGGCAGTACACACCTGCTAGGTGGGCTTGTCACTGTGTACAGTGCAGTGGTCATCACTGCCCTACACACCATAGGCATTGCTGTGTCTCTCACACTACTGGCCTCCTTGCTACTATGGTGTCTGCTGTGCACTGTAGCATGCCCTACAGTGTGACAGTTGCATGCATCACCACCAGCGCCTGTGCCTATGCTGTGTTGTCCCCTGGGGTACACAATGCTATGATGTACTGCATACATGTAGCCTGCAGCAACTATCATGCACTGTCAGACTGACCTACAGCTGGAGCGGCAGCCAGACCTGGCCAGCCCCTGTACTTCCAGACTGACCTACAGGTGGAGCTGTGGGACCCTGCAGTAACACTGGGCAAACTGCATGCAAATCAGGGTATAATGACATGCTAACCTGGATGTTTGCCCAGAGACTACCTAAGTAGGCTCATTTGCATGTCACTTTTGAATATGACAAAGTTTAGCACTGGGCAAATGGCTTAGCTGTGCGCTAAAACCGCACAAAAGTGTTAGCGTGGAGCTAACAGTTCAGGGAATATACAGTAGTTTTGAGCACTGTTCTTTCACATCTGCTGCTGCCTGCAGCTGTACTGGGTCCATGCATTTGATGGCACTCACATTGGCCACATAGTTCACCTCTCCTACCGTCATGTCACTGTGCACTGTGTTGTTGTGGTTTGCACTTCCTGGTTGCTATATTCAGTGCTGTCTTATTCCAGAGCTACGTTTGCCCTGCACTCCCAACCCAGTTTGCCCGGCCTCATTCCCATGCTATATTCAGAAGCTGTTTGCCCCAGGCTATTCCTTTTGAATATAGCTTACTTTGTGCTCTGTGCTAAGTTTGCCCACTGAGCAGTGCTAATTTAGCCCTGGGGAAAAGTTCTGAATATCTGGCCCAGAGTCTGTTTGTCCTGTTACTCCAGATTCAAACTCCTAATGGCATCTTTAAAGTAAAGGAAAGGAATCAGAGGAGTAGTCATGCAGCTGGTATCCAAGATCAGAAAACCTAGATCAAACCCAGAATATGGCAAGTAATGCTGCAATCCTGACCACATAACCTGGATTTGAAGGTTAGAATGTTAATGAGATGTTCCACCCAGGCTATACCTAGTGACCAGCTGGGTGGGGTGGGGTGAGGTGTAATGTGATCTCATGGATTCAATTTTATCTAATACTAAAATAAAACTGGAAAAGATTATTTTAGCACCTAGTCAGTCTCCCAAATTTTACAACAGTGGTATTTTTGCAGCAGTTGTAAATCCTTGTATTTTTAGAGAAAATTATTGTGTACTATAGAACATTGAGATAGAGAACAAATGGCAAAACATTTCAAGTCCTTATACAAAATAATAACTGTTTAAAGGGCAGCTGGCACTTACTGCATGTTAATCTTGAGGAACTAATTTAGCCTGTAGTTAAAGTTTTAGCTATGGATTTAAATAAATATTTAACTTGCAGGGCCCAGCTTGTAACTTCTGATACCTGAGCTGAGCAGATATAGAGAACATCAGCCTGTCCCCAAAATCAGCATTTTGATGACGCAAAGTATGGAACGGGGTTGCAGGCCCTAAGTGTACATATTATTATCATCCAGGAAGTGGAGCTGTCCTAAGATAAATATACTAACTTCGTATACTGCTCTACATGTATGTGGCTAATATATAATGTATATTCTAGCCACATACAATTGAAACTGCATGCAAAATTAATACACTTATCTTTAACCAGTATCCCTTCCCTGATCCTAGTAATACATTTACTAAAGTGTCTGCAACTCTGTTCCCTGCCTTGCATAATCATAGTGTCTATTTTGGGGCAGGGCTGTAGAACTCTATGGCCACTCAGCTCAGGTATCAAAAGTTATAAGCCAGGCACTGTAATGCCACCTTGATGGCCTCTTGTAGTGCATCATGCTTCTGTGCTGACAACCTGGGTACAGAGAAGTAAAACCCTCGCCATCTGAATTGTGGCATACATTGCCTGAACAAGGTATAGCTCTGATGTCAATGGCAGGGGGCGGGTGTAAAAGCCTATATGAAAAAAAAGGAAAAAAATTACTTAAATCCCTAGCCAAAAATTCAGCTACAGCCCAGGCCACATTAGCTCTTCAGGCAGGCAACTCCTTGGTATGAATTGCCTGTTTGAATTATGTTAGCTGCTCTTTAACAATAATAACCAGATCATTCTTAAAACCCAAAGCTCTGTTATGCATGGGTGTAACCCTCCTTCTCTAGTGCTTGTAAGAGAGATCAGTGGTGACACACGGAGCCTTCCCATTAGTCGCAAGGATCCAGCCTGGGTTCCTCACAGGAAATATTTAGTTTGGGGATACTGAGTGTGGCCATATCAGGCACTAAGAAACACAGGTTCAATAATGGTAACGTTTTCTCCATGACAGAACCTTGAAGTCCATGCATTATTAAAGAATCATAATCAAGATCTGGTGCGCAATCCCATTAAGTTCAGGCAGGCCAGTGTTCAGTGTAAAGACAGATAGTATTATTAATGATTACTTCCTTTTTATTTCTGTGAGCTAGTTACATTTCCTCACCCCTGTCAGCCCAGTGGTGAGAAGAGCTGAGGCACTGGTGTCTTATCCCCTGCAATGCCAGCAGCCTGAGTTCAGAAATGAACTCAGACCACCGGGGATTGGTCACAGTGGGAGAGGATTGAGCATCTGGAGGACAACTTTCCTCTCCTGGGGAGGGTGGGGTTCCACTGTACTGCTCCTAGACCACTACCACATGGAGACATGGTGTCAGGGCAGCTGGCACAACTCAAGCGGGGAGACATCTGATGGCTAGCATGTGATCTGTGCATGCTTCTACATGCATGCACACCTGCATCACTACACACTGTTGGATGGAGGGGATCCTGAATAAAGAAACTGCATGGAGGCTGGTGTAAGAAGTCCAACCTACTGCCAGCCTCTGCTGTTATCCTGGGCCACCTCCATTTGGATTATGTACTGAGAACAGAAGGATAGGCCTCTCCCTCCTGGCCCTGTCCTGGTGGACAATCTGCAAGGGATAATGGGGGGAGTCCTGTGGAGACAGATACTGGTCAAATGGGGGTATGGGGCTGATGGCCACTAACAACAGGGCCAAGAAAAAAATCTTGATTAAAAAAAAAGTTTCTTCTCCCCAACGTCCTGAAGGAGCACCAAAGGATCAGTGGCCTGTTGTAGCCTGAGTAATTCAGAAGTCACAGGAGGACCATAGCTTTGCACAGAGTCCTCTCTGGTTCCTATGATGAGTAAACCCCACAAGAGTGACTCTGATCAGAACTGTATGCATATCTTTTTGTACCCAAAGATAATGCATTTTATACTTCTCTCCTTCTCCATAGAGATGAAGCATTCAACTAGCAATTCAGTATAGGGTGCACCCAGGGACTCCTGTGCTGGTAGTTCAGAAACACTCAGTCCTGCCTTATCAAAAAAAAAAACAGGTTCATGCACACATTACGCCATGTGTGTGGGCATCTCTCAACCTCCTGGGAGACTGACTGCAGGTGTGCACAGGCTCCAAATGCCACCCTAAACCTTATCAGCCCTCATAAGGTCAGATTGTACAGAGTAAAACCATCCCTCTCATGTTTCCGCACTAAAGTGCCTGTACTTAGTTTCAGTTTCATCTTTAGTTAACAGCATATTTTTTCCTATATTCTGCAGTTTTGATAAAGTTCTTCCTTGCAACACTAATTGATGGCCTCTGCCACATCTCCTTTTGCTGGGTCTGAACACCAGGCAAAGGAAACCAAAGTCTCATTTATATGGTCACAATTGCACCAGAATAAAGTGAGTGCTTGTGTTGCTCCAGTACAAAAGCTGCTGTGGAGACACCACACTGCAGTAAGTCAAACATTATGCTGCTTCGGGATTCTCAGAAATGTTGGGGATGCTGACTGATGTGAGCGCAGAGTGAGTGGCTTAAGTAGCCATGCAGACTGGCCACAATGCTTACTCTGACATAACATGGCACTCAGTCCCAGAATTCCTCATTGTCTCCCAAGATCCTTCTCTGCCTCACAAGATTCCCTTGTCTTAGAACAAGGAAATGAGGCAATATGGAGAGTCGGCTCATGTACCAGGAGTCCTTTGCAACATTTTTAAAATAAAAATAGATTTTTGACCACATTTAAGGTCACTGTCTTTTTTTCACTAATTTTCTGTGTTTTCTCCCCAGCTGTCACAATAAAGTATTCTCTAATAACTGAATCCAACAGAGCTGTAGCAGGAACAGAAAGGGGGAGGTCTCAAATACTGCTGAGACAAAAGCTGTGTGGTTTGGTTGGGTCTTGCTTATACTGTAATGTAAGAGACAAAAAAGGAAAAGAATTCCCTGAATGTGAATGAGCTATAAAAAAATGAAAATGGTACCATGTGTCAACTTTACAGTGAGACACTGTCTGCCATCTGGAGCAAATGATAAGCATTATGGTTAAGTTTTGAGTTGTAATAATTAGCAGGTGTTGTCCTTTAGTTTATTGTTAAAAATACTTTTAAAATTGCCCTGTTGTTGCATTCATTTGCACTTGCACAAGGAACGTCTTGGTACTATATGGCATTTTAGAGGTGTGTCACTGCTGAGCCAATTACAGCTGAAACTGCAATGGGCTTGGCAGTGTACACCAATAACCAGGCACTCTGGTCATGACAGTAGTTTTCTTGCTGATGTGGCATATCCTCTGCCTGAAAGAAATGAACCGCTCCAATGAGAGAGTGCTTCATTTCTTTCTGTAGCTTGTAACTCTAGGCATGTGCATTACAGTTGACACTAATGTGCATTGTCCGAATTGTGGTTATTATCAGCTCCTGCCACCCACTGCACTCTCTCTCTCCCTGGTCTTCACTCTTCTGCCCTGTGGTGGTGTTACACCAGGGCACACCACGTGTTCCAGTCAAAAAATGCTGTGCCCCAGTTCATGTCCCAGTACTCTGAGTCCCTAATCTGCAGTAGCTGTGGAACACTGCAATCGAGCCTTTAAAACATTTCTGCTGACTTGTGTTGTGCTGCTCTAGTATCCGAGCCAAGGGCAAGTTAGTCCCATGTGAGAGTGGTCCCAAGATCCCCCCACCGCAGTCCGCACCCCGCACTGACCACCAAGTTAAGTCAGCCCTGTCCTCCCACAAGTTGTCCTGTGTTGCTGCAATGCAGATGTCCTGACCCTGGCCCTGTTTTCTGTAAGTTTTGGAGCTGGGTCAGACTTCTGCAGCTGTGACACACTGATGCACACAGCACACCGCATGTGACCAGTACAGCCAATCATCTGTGCTGCCTCTCAAGGGACCACTGCACCTTCACTCACCCATGTTCTTAGTAGCCACTAGCCAGCATTCTTCTAGTTCTTCAGACCTGCGAAACCCTGGCCCCAGCCTCTCACCCTCCAGCACTGGTGGGTGCTTTAAACTGATCCATGGTCGACTGCTCTGTGGTGCTACCAGTGCCAATGGCAATGACTCAGAATCTGGGACAGAAGCAAGAAACAAAGTAAGCAGCCATTGCAGCAATTGGCAGCAAGCAGAGCACAAAAATCAATTAGCTAGCACCATGCTCTTCCCTGTGGGACACTGGGAAGCCCACTGCAGTGTCCCCTGATTTGTACCCCCATCAAAACACTAGGACACTGGGGAGCCCACTCTCAGTGTCCCGACAGCTTTAGTAAAAAATCTGAAAAGAAGAAAACAGTCCTCTGACAGTTTTTTTCCTGCGAAAAAGAAAACGGGCCCTTGTCGTCCCCGTCATCTCCCACCACCTGCCAGTACCAGTACCACACACCATTGCAAATACCTGCAAGTGAACATTTGGCATTGACAAGTGTTTGTCTAAAATGGAATGATTTGGGAACTATAACTGGTGGCATGCAATTAATAAACTCTGCAACATGCTGCAGTCAAATACCTATAAGTGTATATGAGAGAGAGAGAGCGAGAGGGAGAGAGAGAGAGAGAGAGAGAGAGAGAGAGAGAGAGATTTTCCTTACTGTAAAATGGCAAACTGCAAAGTTCAAATTTACAATTTTATATTACTTCCATTACTATCACTTCCCTTTATGTAGTTTCTCTCATATGGCCCTTTTTTCCTTCTTGCAATTTATGTTCTACTGACATGGTTCACTTGGAGAAAAAAGATATTAAAATCATAAATTTGAACTTTGCCATTTTACAGTAAGGTAACTTATATTGCTAGCTGACAAAAGTTCTAGAGAGTGCACTTTGTATTTGAACTGCAACTTGTTACAGAGTTTATTAACTACATGCCAGCAGTTAGAGTTTCCAAACATTCCATTTCAGAAAATAGATCATGCCTGACAAAACGACTAGAATGTAATAAGCCAGTGTGTCAGCAAATCACCCTCTAAAAGACAAGGTCCGCGTCTGTTAAGCTCACACTCATCTGCAGCAAAACAAAGAACGAAAACATAAACTTTGCAGCTTGTCATTTCAATTCATAGTACCAGAATTTAACACTGTGCAAGCTGCCAGTGTGCCTTACTGTTTCAGAAAACAACTAATACAAGTCACACGCTCTCTCTCACACTCTCAGGCATTCGGCTACAACTTGTTGCAGCACTTAACAGCACTGTATCAGTGTTTAATGTTCTCAACATTCCCATAAAACAAACAATAAATCATGACTGTCAAAACTAGATCCTACTTAGACAAGCAATGTCACAAATCAGCTCATAAAGATGATCGCTCACTGCTTAGTTGCATTCACACTTAACTGCAGCATTATTCAGTTGTTGTACTTTTTTTAAGAAAAATTATGTTTTTTCCTAAATGTGTTAAATAAAAAGTGGCAATGAAAACAGTAGATTGCAGGTGAATGGGCAATGACACTAGGTATGAACAGTGCTGTCAATAACAATGCCATCCATACAGCACTGTTCAGAACACAGGCAGGAACAAATGCCACAAGTAAAAGCAGCACCACTGGTAGCAGTCACAAAGCACACTGATGACCGCTAATAGTACAAAAACATGTTTTAGTGGGGGCTCTGCCCCTGCCCCCCCACCCATGTGGGGGCTCTTCCCCCTGCACCCCACCTTACTAAAATAATCAGCTCCGAACTGGAGTTGGATTATGGGAAAAACAAAAACATCAGAGACCAGGATTAGAACCCTGGTTTCCACCACCATTCTAGCCAAGCTGCTCCATGCCTCAGCCCTCTTCGCCATGACAGCAGCTTGGCCAGCCTTCCAGATTTCCCAGCCCTTGTCTACTAGTCTAGTACCATGGACAAAGACATAGGTAGCACTTACAGCACTACGCTGTTCTACCCCTGTCGATGTCCATTTATACACTATTAAGACCAGTACACGTTTCTTTTATGTGCTATATTTGCAGCTCTGTTCTAACCAGTTACCATGATGAACTTGTCAGTAGACCACAAACAAACAAGAAAAAAAAAAAATGTGCCGGTTTTAAAATCACCACATGACACTTAATTGATTTCAATGAATGACTGGCATTTTTTTTTTATAAAACATTTATTAGTCATTGTAAATATAGTGTAATAGTACATTGCTAATGAACTGTAGGGTCATGGGACCTACATAAAAAACAGACACATACAGGAATCAGGGCTAGGGAGGTGGGAACTATCCACAAAGTCATAATGCCGCTCAGCTGTTTACCAGCCAGCTTTATGCAAATGAAAGCACTGGAATGCTCTCACATTGGAGCGCTTCAGTCCTTTCAAGTACACAATGTTTACATCTACAGAACTGTGAAAACCATCATACTCATCTTGCACGGTCATAGGTGTGTCAGGGACAAGCCCAATGTAGCTTGCCCTGAACTGGGCTAGTCAGTTACATACCTCTGAAATATCCTCTGTAACACGATGTTTCTTGCGCAAGTGCAAGGAAACATAAAATGTAGGACCACACAAAAACCGAAATATTACATCTCACAGTTACTGTCCTGGCTAAATGCTGTATAAAACTGTATAAAATCAGGACCCCATTTCAAATGACAGATTACATCTCATCTGGTCTGTCTTGTATAAATCTATAGTAAAATGTATATGAGCAAGAACAGATAAAACAGCAATGCATCAAACATTCAGCATTGACAATTTTTTAGTATTGTATTAGCTTTAACTATCAAAGGAGAGCTTGAATCTTTCAGGTATCATACCGTAACTGACCTCCATGTTTTCTCTTATATTACTTTTCCTCTTTTATGTATTATTTGCTGTTTCTGGAGCAGAGCAGCAAAACAAGAAGGACAGGCTGATGTGCTGTTCTTCAGGTGGTAGGTGTGTGTGTGTGTGTGTGTGTGTGTGTGTGTGTGTACTGATGCTGTATATAAATTAATAGCATAAGACAAGTTTAGGCACCAGTTAGGGTTGAAGTACAAAGCCACAACAGTAGGGAAATCTGATATTAGGGTAAAAAGTCCTCTGCACCTTGCTGAAGTGTTGTATAGTGTTCCTGTGGGTTTGAATGATTGCCCAAAGCAGCTTACCTCGCTTTAGCATCCTCTCTAAAAGGAGGAATGTGTGAGTAAATATCCATGCCCTGAAAGACAGTGCTGATTGCTGAATTTATTTTTTTAGTTTTTTTATTTAGTTTTTGTTATTCAGGTAGATATACTAGACAAATAAATGTCTATTTTCATGTACAACCCAGGAGAGTAAAAGAAAATAATATTATTGCCAGATATTACGGTAAGGCAGAAGCAAAAATTACAGGCACAGAAAAGCAGGATGACCCTAACAGAATCAAACTATAACATAACAAGATTAGGAAAACACTAGACAGCAAACAACAGGCAGTCACAAAGTGAATAGGGTAGGTGATTCAATGCAAAGCATTGCAAGTAATGCACCTGGGAAACAAAAATCCAGGGGAAGAGTACACAATGGGGGGTGAGATAATAACAACAGAAATGGAAAGGGACCTGGGGGTAGTCATATCAGATGATCTTAAGGTGGGCAAGTGATGTGAGAAGGCAGTAAGGAGGGCTGTGGGATACTGGGATGCATAGGGAGAGGCATCACCAGTAGAAAACAAGAAGTTGTTATCCCTCTGTACAGACAGTTGGTGAAACCCCATCTGGAGTTCTGCATCCAGTTCTGGAGACACCATCTCCTCAAGGACATAGACAGGATGGAGGCTGTCCAGAGGAAGGAAACTAAAATGGTGCAGGGTCTGCACCAGAATAAATATCTGAAGAGAGATTAAAAGCTTAATTTGTACACTTTCGTGGAGAGGAGGAGAGGGGGGACATGATAGAAACTTTCAAGAGTACATCAAGGGAATCAACAGAGTTCAAGATAATTTAAGTAAGAAGCATCACAATAAAGTTTTGTTGTTTTAAGCCCCTATCATGGGTAAAATGAGTGATATTAAAATCTCCTCCAAAAAAGAATATTTTTTTGAGGTATACAAATAAGGCAAGATCTTTTGTAACAATTCTATTCTAGCAGACTTCTGCTGGGGGGCATATATGTTAATGAGGTAGAATTCGAGCCCCTGAAATCAGACATCCAACAGTAAAGCTCTACCAGGATCTATGTCTACAAGATGAATAACATTGATATTATGTTCCATAAAATAAATCCCAGCACCATTACAAACATCCTGACCCCCAGACCAAAAACTTGAGCCCCACACCCATGCAGTGGTTGCAGCAGTAATATCAGCAGAAAAAAGACAATCTTGTGTCCTGTAATAAAACAACATCGTATGCAAAGTCAGAGAAGAGGGCGAAGGTAGCCAACCTCTTTTTCTCTGACAAAATGCTGTTCATGTTCAAGGAGGCTAGTGTAACCTCATACTGCCTCATTCAATAGCACCGGTAATGACAAACTTCAAGGCACTTTCCTGGATGAGGCTCTCACTCACCTGCTTTAGTTCTAGCTGAAACAGACTCTGACTGTTCCTGCCTATCTGTATCACAGTGCATCAGCCGAGAAGATGCTCAAAACGCAGTGTCCAGTCTCTATCCTCTTTGGAAATACCCTCTTGTAAGACAGAAAAGGGATTAGCAAGGGGTATAGTGTCAGCAGGAGGGTGTAATGTCTTTTTAGAGGCTTTCCTTTACCTTTTGAGAGTACAACTGTAAATTTGGGTGCTTTATCCCCTGCCACAGGTGGGGGGGGCATCATCCCAGACTCTGAGGCATCCGTAGTTAGATCTGAAGGCCTTGTTGTTTGATTAGAGGTAGGTGTTCTGGGGTCAGGCACAGTCATAGGGGTAGGATCTGCAGACATACTGGGGGCAGCTTGAGGCCCAGCAGGAGGACTAGGTCCAGGTGCCCAAAACCACACAGCTCTTTTTGTTTTATGGATGTAGAACTCTTATACTCCATAATCAGCCTCCCCCGTATTATGGGAGGCCCAAGGGCAGTCTGTGAAGCAATGCCCTTCCTCATCACAGAGGTTACACCTTTATGTATTCCTGCAATGGTAGCCGGAATGACCCTCTTCCCCACAATGGGTGCACTTGAGGACCTCGCAAATTGGGTTAATATGCCTGGCTGGTCCACTCTTAAAACATCTGAGATTGCTCCAGGTAAAGATGAAGCCTTCTCTCCCATGTATATGCAGTTGAGGAGGTGCTTAAGGTTGCTGCCTTCATAAAGTAATTTTCTGTCTGCCAACCCCCAATTGAAAACCCCTCACTGCCTAAGATAGACTCAGGGTACCTTGTAGTATGCATTTGTTTTCCAGCCAATAAAGGATATCGACTATGTTGACCCTTTCATTGTGAACAGCACTGTGATAAAATTAAAAGATTGTTTGGTGAGGGGTATAACTTGGGAGGGGGTCCAGAGTGGGTTTGTTTTTAATTATGCATATTTCCCCCAGAATCTTTCTAGCAAGTCTGGGGTATGAAAGCTTACGTCTAAAGTTAATTCTCCCGGGGTGTGTATAAGGGCATACACGTCTGCAGGAGTAAAGCCCAGAGACATTTTCAAAAGTGTTTTCCCCACATAGAAGCAATCAGGTGGGGACTCTGTGCCACCCAAATATCTTAACCGGATCGCATTCCATCTTTTAGCAAGCTCAATGGTCTTCCTGAAAAGGCTGGCATAAGAGGAAGCTGCATTCGGCTGTAGAGCTGAAGGTCCTGCTCATTGTCAGAATTGATGTCAAAGTTATTGTCAGTGGTATTATTATTTGTATTGTCACTTGGAGGGTCTGAGACTGTTGTCTGAGCAATGAGACCCCTCCAGAGTCTTTTCAAGTGGGAAATAAGAAATAGTACCTGAAGTCACTTCCAGTGGCAAAGTTGTTTTTGCATCAGCTCCATTAAGATCCTGCAGGCCATTCTCTGGTCCAATCTGTGGTTCTCCCGTTGGTTGTTGTGGGTATGGAGGGTCAGGTAACCAAATGTCAGCTGTATTTTGTTTCCACCCGGCCCCCATCAGTGCTCGCTCTGGAGACCAGCTGCTGACGTCATCATTCTTCTCCAAGCTGGATTCTCCTTTGTGTGCTTCCATGTCAGCAGTAGCCTGCTCCAGGCCAACTGTGAAACTCCACCATTGATCCTGGGGAACACTCTTGGGAGCATTTCCTTTTCTTTTCTTCTTCCTGTGACTCCTGGTGAGCTTGTTCTGTAGCCAGTTGTAATTCAATAAACATAGAAACATAGACTTTGATGGCAGATAAGGACCACTTGGCCCACCCAGTCTGCCCATTTCCCTACCTACTGGATAAGCTGCAGATTCTAGTTAACCAACAGCCTATTTCCTGCAACCCCCCACTATAATTGCCTTATGTCTGTCCCATGCATGTTTGAATTCCTCCACTGTTTTAGACCCCACAACCTCTCCAGAAAGGCGGTTCCATGCGTCCACCACTCTCTCCATGAAAAAGAATTTCCTCACATTACCCCTGAGCCCCTCCCCCTCTAACTTTAAATTGTGCCCCCTTGTTCTTACACATCTCTTTTTCTGAAAGATGCTACCCTCCTGGACTTTGTTGATTCCCTTGAGGTACTTAAAAGTTTCTATCATGTCCCCCCTGTCCTCCTTTCATCAAGGGTATACATATTAAGCTCTCTCAGTCTCTCTTCATATGGTTTCTGATGTAGACCCTGCACCATTTTAGTTGCCCTCCTCTGGACTGCTTCCATCCTGTCTATGTCCTTGCATAGATGAGGTCTCCAAAACTGCACGCAGTACTCCAGATGGGGTCTCACCAACTGTCTGTATAGAGGATAACCACTTCCTTTTTCTACTTGTGATGCCCCCTCCCATGCATCCCAGTATCCCCTGGCTTTCCCTACTGACTTCTCACATTGCATACCCACCTTTAGGTCATCTGATATGACTACACCCGATCCCTTTCCATTATTGTTGTTTTAATACCTCCCCTGCTATTGTGTACTTTTCTCCTGGATTTTATTTCCCAGGTGCATTACTTTGCACTTCTTTGCATTGAATCTAAGTTGCCATATGTCTGACCATTCCTCCAACTGCAAGTCCCTTCTCATCCTTTCTACCCCCTTGTGTATCAACTCTGTTACAGATCTTTGTGTCATCCATAAAGAGGCATACCTTTCCTTCCAGACCCTCTGCAATGTCACCTATAAAGACGTTAAGAGGACTGGACCCAGTACTGAGCCCTGAGGTACTCCACTAGTAAACCCCTTCTTCAGAATGTGTTCCATTCATCATTACCTTCTGTGTCCTGTTGTGCAGCCAGTTTTCTACCCAGGCTACCACCCTGGGACCCACTCCCAGGCTGGCTAACTTGATTATTAATCTTTTGTGCGGGACTGTGTCAAATGCCTTGCTAAAGTCTAGGTAGGCCATATCCACAGCCCCTCCCTGGTCTATTACTTTGGTCACCCAGTCAAAAAAAATCAATTAGATTTGTCTGACATGACCTTCCTGCTGTGAATCCATGCTGCTTTGGGTCCAGTGCCCCACTGGCCTCTAGGTACTCGACAATTCTTTCTTTCAGAAGTGATTCCATCATTTTCCCACCACTGAGGTCAAACTAACAGGTCTGTAGTTTCCTGCTTCTGCCTTGCTCCCACTTTTGTGAAGGGGAATCACATCTGCCCTCCTCCAGACCTCAGGTACCCCCATCTTCCCATGATTTGTTAAAAGTGTGGTTAGGGGTGTCACTAGGTCCTCCTTAGCTCTTTAGGATTCTAGGGTGAATCCTGTCAGGCCCCATTGCTTTGTCCACCTTGAGTTTTGTAGTTCTTTCAGTACTCTTTCTTCTTTAAATGGACTGGTATCAACCCCACTATCCAGAGTGCTTCTACTGTTTGGTTTAGGTAACTCCTCCTCTTCTTCTTTTGTGAATAGTGAGCAAAGTATTCATTCATTATCTCTACCTTTTCACTGTCCCCTCTGCCACCTCCCTCTTCTTTTATTAATCTTCCCTATCCCTCCTTAACCTTCCTATATTCCTAATGTACCTATAAAGGTTTATCCCCCTTCTTAACTTGAGGTTGGCTATCCTTTCCTCGGTTTGGGCCCTTTGCTTTTCTGACTGCCTTCCCACTTCTTTCTGCTTTAATTGATACAGTTCCTGTCGTGCTCTGTCTGTGATTCCTTATACTTTTTAATGCAGCCTTTTTCTCCTTAACCTTCCTGACACTTCTTTTGAGAGCCATAGTGTTTTTTATTCCGCTTTGTTTTCTTTATTTGTTTCACAAAGGCTTGTTGCCTCCATGATGGCAGTTTTGATTTTCTCCATTGTTCTTCCACCCTCCTTTCTGGCCATTTGCTAATGCATTCCTCAGGTATTCACCCATTTTGCCAAAGTCAGCCCTTCTAAAGTCCAGTATCCTTGTATTTGTATGGCTTGTCTCCATGGTTGTGTTTATTGTGAAGCACACTGTGCAGTGGTCGCTTGTTCCCAGGTGTCTACTGACTTAAGTTTGTGATCCTCTCACCATTTGAGAGTACCAGGTCTAATATTGCTCCCTCCTGAGTGGGTTCCACCACTAGCTGTCTAAGGCATGCTCCCTGTAGGCATCGAGAATGACCCTGCTCTTGGATGTGGCTGCAGTCCATGTTCCCAGTTAACATCTGGCATATTCAGGTTCCCCATCAACAGTATCTCCTTTTTCAGCCATTTTGAGAATGCCCTCTATCATTTTCTTGTCCATTTCCTCCCCTTGAGACGGGGGTCTGTATACAACCCCTGTGTGGATTGTGATGCCATTCCCTGTCTCCAATGTGACCCAAAGTTCCTCTTGTCCTCCCCCTTTACCTTTTAATAGAAGGTACCTTTTAAAAGGAGAGTTCTTCTTGAAAAATTGCTCACTTTTCAGCATGCGTTAATTCTTTCATGATGGAAACGCCCTGCTCAGGTGCCTCTGCAGTGTCCTCAAGGTCAAAATCCCCCAAGGCATCCATGTAGATATCGACCACCTCCTTCTCCTGGGATTCCATATAGACGTTGACAGCGCCCTGAAACACAGCAGGTACACAACCTGCTTCCTCCACAGTAACTCATGAACTTATGTCTTCCATCGTAATGCCAGCAGTTCCCATACTGGGCAGTAGGAAATTTCACTGGTGCCTTGGTCAAATTTTCCCATTAGCTAAAACACCACCAACAACTTAACCTGGTTCAGTATAACAGCTTGCATCTGCTTCTTCCCTGTCCTCCGGACAAAGTTGAAAATAAGCAAAACTGCCTAGCCCTCCTTTTCCAGTCAATAAACACTAACTAAAAAAACAAATGGCAGCATTCAGAACTGAAAGTGCCTGCCCTCTGGCATGAAGCAGAGGCATTGCCTGTGACACTGTCTGATCTTCATATGAAGGTGTGTATCCTTCATGTCCAGAGAACACACCTAGTCTCCTTTTTGCAACAAGGGAATCAAGGCTTGTAGAGACACTATTCAAAACTTTTTGTATTCAATGTACAGGTTGAGGTCTCTCAGATCCAACAGCGGATGCAGGTCTCCTGTCTGCTTTGGTACTAGGAAGTACCTGGAATAGAACCATTGATCCTGTCTTGTGGAGGAATATGTTTGACAGCATGATTTTGAAAAAGAGTCTGGATTTCTTCTTTTAGTAAGGAAAAGTGGCTTGAAGGGTATGAAAAATGGAACAGAGGATGATTTGGAGGGATTTCTATAAATTTTAGAGCATACCCCTTCTCTATAATTTCTGGTACCCACTCCTCTGTAGTGATCTTCCTCCACTGCTTTAGATGTAAGGAGATTCTTCCCCCCACTATCACCCCTGGAAGCAACAGCTGAGGGGGGGAGATGGAAGAAAGTAAGGCAGAACTGGGGGTGGCATGGCCGACGGGACTAATTCCTTTGGGTGAATTTGCTTGGGCACCAGGGAGTAGTGTACCCAGCAGAGTACCACCACCTGTAACATGGGGCTGCTGACAGTATGTATGGCTACTTCTGGCAGCAGGCCTATGAAAAGGTTCTCTACCAAGCCCTTTAGACAGTGTTGGGTAAAGGAATTCCACAGACCTTAAAGTAATTTTAGAAGACTGTAAATCATGAAGTGCATTATCAACATTGCTGCCAAATAGTTTGGAGCCCCAGAAAGGAGCATTCAAGACAGCCTGTTGCACACCAGTTGCAAAACCAGCTACTCTGAGCCAGGCACAGCATCTAAGGTAGATATCAGAGACTGCAGCCCTGGCAGAGACATCTAACACATCATATGTTAAATGTTGCAGATGTTTACCAACTTCAGAACACACTGACATGATTCTAAGCAAGTCAGTCTTGGCAGGACCATCAGGTAAAGTCTGTACTGCAGTACATTCAGCTTTCCATAGGCCATTCTGATACTTTATCATATGGGCAATCGGCAATCCACAGGCCTAAGGATACTGAGGCATAAATACATTTCCCCATTACATCCAGCCTCCTAGATTCTTTATCTGAAGGTAAAGTACTTATGCACTAGGGGTCCTAGAGCAATCATGGAGCAGTCATAATGATTACAGAGCCCATTTCAGGCTGTGCAGCATAATAAGACTTAACAGATGGAGCAGGGTACTGTTTATTAGCCTTCCTTGGAACAGCAGGCAGGGTATTGGGCCTATGTCAAGCAGCAAAGGTGGCATCATCTAATGCAGGATGTAGAGGAGGAATAATGATTGAAGGTGTGGAAGAAACCTCCAAAAATTCAATGAGACACCTTTTAGTGGACTGTTCCTCAACAGAAAAACCCATGGCAGACTGCATTTGCTGAAACACAGCATCAAAAGAAGGATCCTTGGGGGAGACCTGGGTGTATAAATCACACAGTCCTCACTACATGATGACAAGGTAGAGCTAAAAAACAAGTTACCTTCTTCAAACTGCTCCTCACTCATTTTCCTCCTGCTATGTCCATGAGATCAGGATTATATTCTACCTGATCATTGTTACACGAGGTCCCTACACCTAATTGATACCCTCAGAATGTACAGCATAGACAGCTAATGCTTAGGCATAGGTAATACTAATACTTAGGGCTAAGGGCATCTACAGTACAAGAGTAGATGTCAGGATATAGAATATATTGTTGTAATCCACTTTGCTTGCTAATACATGCATATTATACCATGTATTTTCTGTCTATTTCTTACTTGTCAGATGCCAAGACACCTGTCCTTGAAGTAATTTTAATATGTAGGGCAACATTGCCATACTTTGGTGATGTGCACCACTACACTTGGTTATGTAAGACTCTGTATAAGAATTTCTTTGTTCTAAAACTGATGACTTTACAGAATCATATAATGTTATCTTGGACCGTGGAGCCACCTCTAATTTAGCCAATAGGGCTCATCTCTGTAAATAGAAATGTTTCTATCTTTTGGTAACCATAGTCATTATCATAGGTATATAATGTAATGCACAGGCTTTACACCTCAGAGACCGAGAGATCCCAAGAGACTACAGAGAAAACCTCGAGGTGTAGGGAACGCTAGCATTGGCTCCCGGTTTGTACTGGTAAGAACTGCTTAAGGCAACTGTGATTTATCCCTTGGTAGTAGTAAACTTGTTTATTACTCTAATGCAACATGTTTGTGATTACTTGCATTCCCAATATCGTCAATAACCTGATAGTGAGGTTTAGACCTCTTGACAAATTGGTGACTGTGTGCAGGCGATATTTGGTGTTTGTAAGTCTTCAGTTGTTGCTTAAACTTTTTTCTTCCCCACAGGGACAGTAGGTGTACATTCCCGTATCACATCTCCCATTTAAAATCAAGTTTGTAGTTACTTGCAAAGTCTGGCTGACGTTATGGGTGTGGTCAATACCGTCTCGACCCACTCCATAGCAGCTTTGAATTGCAAGCCTACAACTAATACAGTAGCCCGGCTGTGTTTAAAGTACTCGCGCTGTGGATTGATACACAGCACGCTGTCTTTTTCACAGTTTGAATTTTAATTCCCTCCCACATAATGGCCACAGTATCAGATATCTGCGCAGAACTGAGACTCGATGTCTCTAACTTCCTTGCCTCCCATGGAGGATGGGCTGACTTCGTGCGGGACGCAAGTCAATCCGAAAATCCTGTACTGGGGATTTCAACCCAGTGCGCAGAGACGCGACAGTCAACCAATAAGCGTCATGCTAAAGGGCTGATGGTCACCACTCTCTATGCTGCTTGGAAGCCTCCAGGCGAGGTTTTGAAACCCGTGATCTGCAGATTTCTTCTCTTAAACAAGAGTTGGGTGTGCAGGAAACAGAATGTATTAGACTGCAGCAGAACTTGGGAGTCCAAACTCCAAACTCTGCGGAATGAAAAAGATTCATTATTGCATCATTCAGCTCAGGCTGGTGAACAAGAACTGTGTATGTTGAAGCAGGAGTGTGAAAGTTTGAGACAGGATAAGAGTCAGGTTGTGCAAATGAATGATTTGCTGAGTGCTGCTAATGCTCAGTTGAGTGATGAAATGGGTGAGCTACAGGACGAGATTAACCAGGTACATAATGACTTAGAGGTAGCTTACAGGGACAATCGTGAATTGAGCGCCGCGTATCGAGTGTTGTAGAAGCAAAAGCAAGATGAGGTTGATATGGATGTTGCAAGTGTGAATCATGATGAATGTAGAACTAAGATGGCGACACTGTGCCATCAGCGAGAGGTTCTGGCTGGACATGTTAAGGCAATGGGAGGTGTAGCCCCTGCCTTTCATTCATCATCAGAAGGGGAGTTATCTGATGACTACGTTTCACAGTACAACGCCCAGTCACACCCCTACTATGGCCCAGACTCCCCACCCAGCCATCCCACAGCATGGCGGGTCCCCGCCTCAACTCCCCAGGTCACACCACGTCGGCGTCCTGACACTCATCTTGGGAAATGCCAACATGGCGGCACCCATGATGGGGGGGAGCGGGCTCAAGCCTGGTCCCGATGGTGCCTCTGGTAGCCATTATTAATGTGGAAGACAGGCAAGAGACAGAAACCACGATTGACAGAGTGCTAGGCAATGTTCCTCTTCTTGAAAGGAGCATGAAAGCTATTAAAAGTCAGATTAGACAGATTTTCCAAGAAGCTGGCACTCAGGAAGGTGTTGTCTGCACTGCAGTCGAAGCTGCAGCTCACGCAGCCTTGGATGGTGCATGAGACGCTTTACCTTTGCCTGATCGACCACTTACTAATCCCCTACAAATGGCCTATTCTGTTCAGCAAATCGCTGACAGCATCGGTCGGATGGGCCCGTCCAACCTCAGCTGTCACTTGGAAAAGGTGCGTTCTAAATGCGAGATGCTCAGCCTTGCTGCAGAATATCAGGTCCAAATACTATGCCAGACTATCGATCCTGGTTTTTGGGCCAAACTCCCCGAAGCCGTTCGCCAGGATGGGAGCCACCTTTGATGAGGTTGCAGCTGAGCTCATTTCTGCTCACAGTCCAGGTGTGGTAGGAGTGATGCTAGCACATCCTGTGAAGCAGAATACGAAAAAAGCTCAGCGACTTACCACCAGAGACTCTGGATGGCCTACCGAGCAGGAAAACACCTGGCACAAGAAGCTGTGGATGTAGATCTTATTGAATATGACATTGTTCCTTAGGAACATGATTCCAGCAGTACAAGAAAAGGTAGAGCCAACTACCTACCCAAACATGGACAGGTTTGCCGATATTCTTTGGAAAAGAGAGGGTGTACTCAACTGTATAATCGTGATTTGGGCTCCGGTTCCAAGAAGGTAGCTGCCGTGGAACCCGCTTGCGGACCCGACACACTACACAGTGGAAGGGCAGGCTCAACGCCAACAAGCTCAGCATTCGCCAGCCCCTCCAGCTGGTAAACAACACATAACAGGCCCAACAACAATCACATCAACAGCAATGGGTGGAACCAGAACTGGCACAAGAACAGGAAGATAAGAGTAGAGGTAAACCACAACAGAGAACGGGTCCTTCATAGGGAGATAGCTGAAGAAAGTAAAAATTTCGAGAGCTCCTGGGACAAGTGCACTCTGTAGCAGATGCTGTTCCCGCCAGACCCTTGCGCAGTACAACTGGCAGTCCAGGCCACAACCGCCATGGAGACACCGAAGGTACAGGCCCTCAGGCTCATACAGACCTGAACCGGAAGCCCCTCCTATATAGCATCAGTACAGCACTGTGAAGTCATTCCAGCAAGTCAGGCCCAACCTTTGCATGCTTCCGACAATATAGATTGACAATTACAGGCCCAGTCCGTATTGTAAACAAGCTGGTCTTAGATGCAAGCGGGCAGCCCTGCACCGAGGCCGAGGTCGGGGGCCGCCAACTAGTAGTCTTACTAGATACAGGTGCAGCTGTATCTGTGCTACATGACGAACACCCGGACACGTCCCCTTGGTCTACCGGATGGAAGACCAATATGTCAGGAGTTGATGGTACTAGGCTGCCTGCATACCGCTCTCTACCCTTACCAGTAGAGCTAGGCCACTTAAAGGCCTCACATACTTTCCAGCTGATGGTACTGCATGATCATCCTAGTATGATAGGAATTGACTTCCTTGCGCCACATGGCTGTGTGGTGGACCTAGCAAACATGCTACTGATACAGATTCAGGGTCAGTATCACACTATTCTGATTCCTGACTCACATGTCGTGGCAACAATATCTGCCAGTGACAAAGAGTATGATGTCATAGATTTGTTCAAGAATCACAAACTTTTCCCAAAACTCTTACCTATTCTGCAACGACATTTGGAAGTGTTTGTGGTTAACAAACATGATTGTGGTAGAATGCAGACTGTCATTGAAGTGCCAGGCCCAGCACATGAGAGGCAAAGGCAATATCCTTTCCCAACTGAGGCCTTGCCTTCCCTTAGAGAAACGATCAAGTCACTTCTCAAGCAAGGAGTAATTAGAACTTGTGTTTCCACTGTCAACTCCCTAGTGTGGCCTTGAAGAAACCTACAGGTGCCTGGAGACTTACTATTGACTACAGGAGACTGAATCAGGTCACTCCCAGTTGTTCCCCAACTGTCGCATTGGTACCAGATGTGCTTTGACTTCTAACCCGGATCAGAAATGGTTCAGTGCCCTGGATATTTCCAATAGTTTTGGTCACTGCCATTGGCCCTTAAGAGTCAATATAAATTTGCCTTCACCTTTGAAGGAAGACAGTATACGTGGACTTGCTTGCCACAAGGATTCCATAACAGTCCATCCCTTTTCCATCTACATATGATGGATGCCCTTGAGAGTTTCTCAACCCCCCAATGTCTCTTAAAGTATGTGGACAACCTGTTGTTGGTCACAGCCACACAGGAACAACACTTGGATCTCTTGGATGAACTATTGACTCTCATTCGACTGCCCCGCCCACCCACACTTGCTCGGCATTTCCTTTATAGTCACTGTCTAATGATGTCATTTCCTGTTTCCCAAAAAGTCCCCATTTCCCCATTAGCAGGTTATACCAGATAGCCACTAGAGGGACCCTCTGTCTCTATCACCTTAGCCTCCCCTCTCCTACTTCCTATACCTATCTTACCTGCCTAGGTACATAGATACATAGATACATAGACAGTGTCGGCAGATAAGGGCCTATGGCCCACCTAGTCTGCCCATTTGAGCTTGTAAGTTCAGTTTGTTTTCCTAGAAGTCTATTTCCCCTTACCCCTGACCTCTAGAATTCCTTTATGTCTATCCCATGCATTCTTAAATCCGTGATTGTTTCAGCCCCACCACTTCCTCTGGCAGGGTGTTCCACTTGTCCACCAACCGCTCTGTGATAGATACATATACATCTGTCCTTTCCCACCTCTGCCTCTGCCCCTCCTTACCCTTGTCCTGTGTCCAGCTGCTCACTCCCCTGGATATAGCCTAGCCAGCCACTACCAACAGTGTCCACTAAGAGTCGCTATTCTCCCTCCTGTCAAGCCCTAATTGCTAGCTCTGTAAACCCCTTGGTATCTGGCTCCCCCTCTCTCTGCCAGGCCTTCTCCCAACTGCACAGCTTGAGATTTGAACCTTGTACCCTGTCCACCAGTGTCGGTGACAGTACCACTACTCCAAAGTGGTATCTACGCTCTCTAAGGACAACCAAACCACTTGGCCTTCACCACCCCACTTACCCAGTCACTATGTTCAGACACCTTCTCCCCAAAACTGGTATATCGGACCCTTCTACAACCCTCATACTACTGCTCTCCTCCATCTTACTGTCCTTCCCCATCACCTCCCCCAAGCAGCTACCCAGCTCCCTCCCTTCACCTACTATTCTGACCCATCCGACAAAAGCCCCTATAAGTCCGCTGCCTCCCTTCCAGCCATTCCATGGTCTCACTTCCCCACCCCTCCTCCTCTGTCTATTCCTTGGCTGCCTTCTGGCCTCCTCTCCTACCCCACCTCCCTCCCCTCTGCTCTCCTGCCCCAGCTCCTCCACCTACCTGTGCAGGGCAAAACCCAGGTCCCTCCACACTCTATGCTGCCACCTAACTATTGCCCTACTTCTGCTGGCAGCAGGGGATATTCACCCTAACCCTGGTCCTACCCTGTCCTCAAGCCCCAACCACCACACCCCAAACCCCTCTACCAGGACATCCACCAACTCTCGCTCTGATAATCTTCCTCGTGGCCTCCGCTTTCTCCATTTAAATATTCGTAGCCTATCCCCTAAACTCGAACAGCTCCAGGTCCTAGCAGCCCACCATGTCCCTGACATAATCATCCTTTCTGAGACCTGGCTAAACCCCAGCCTCCCAGACAATTCCATCACTATTCCAGGGTACGCCATCACACGGCAAGACTGGCCCTCCAGAGGTAGAGGCGTGGCTATGTACATCAAATCAACCCTACACTTCACTGTCTCCCTCACTCAAGCTGAACCCAAAGCCTTCAAGCTACTAATGGTAAAACTGTCCCTCCCTCCTCTTTTACCTATCTATGTGGTTGAATCTACTGCTGCCCAGGCACTCCAACCTCACGGTCACCAACGCATTCAGGTCAGCTCTCATCTCTCTCACACAGTCAGGTGAACTATACGTCCTGGGTGATTTCAACCACAACTGGCTAGCACCCACTATACAACAAAATCCAAACTGAAATAACCACCCTAAACCTCAGTCAAACGATTGTGGAACCCACTCGCTCTAATCATAAGTCCGGTAACCACTCCCTCCTTGACTGGGCACTCACTTCTCACCCCCACTGTGTGGTCAGTTCTGGCCTCCTCCCTGATTCCATCAGCGACCACCATCAAATCTCATTGGTCTGTAAGAGCCACAGAACTAAAACCCCACTCAAATTCATATCCCAACGGTCTTACAAATCCCTTAACCTCCCCCTCCTCCTGGCTGACTTGGCCCACTCAGATTGGGTCCCAAGCCCTACCTGCTCTAACATGGATATGGCCCTCTCTCACTTTCGAACTACCTTCCTTGCCATCTGGGACAAACACTCCCCCCTGCGCCCAGATCAGAGTCCGGGGTCTCACCCTACCCTGGATCTCCCATAGCTGTTAGCTTGCCAACAAGCCCATGATAAGGCCTGGCGATCTACAAATCCTCATCCCTCCCAGATAACTACATTACCTACCGCACACTCCGCAATTTATGCACTAAGGCCACCCATTTAGCTAAGGCTGATTACTTCAACAATACCCTAAATGAAAACCTTGAGTGCCCCACTAAATTCTGGAAGGTCATCAACTCCCTCTTCACTCCCCAAACAACAAGACCCCCTCCTCTCCTCCTCTCCCACGGTGCTCTTCTCTCTGACCCTCTGCTGGTTGCTTCTGAGTTTAATACCTATTTTACTACCTGTGCCCAGGCCCTCCTACAATGCCTCCCCCAAGCAACCTCTCCCACTCCTCAGTCACCTACCCACCTTCCAACTAGTAGCAACACCTTTTCCTTAAGACCTATCTCCCTTGCTGAAACCCTCGCTGCCCTTCACTCCCTGAACCCCTCCAAAGGCAAATCTACCTGATGGCCTGGATAATAAACTCCTCTTCCTTTCTGCTCCCGCCATTGCTACTCCCACTCGCAGCCCTACTAAACCTCTCTTTCTCCACTGAGGAACTCCCCTCTGAATGGAAGCAAGCCACTGTCATTCCCCTTCCAAAAGGCGGTGATCCTACCTCCACCACTAACTACTGCCCCATCTCCCTCCTCCCTACTCTTACCAAACTCCAGGAACACCTAGTGCTTTCCCAACTCTCTGCCTTTCTCTCTGAAACCAACTTCTTCACCCCTTTTCAGTCTGGTTTCCAAAAACACCACTCGACCACCTCCTCCCTGCTACAACTTATGGATTCCATCCTCTCCAGGATGGATAACGGACTAATCACTGCCGCCATCTTCATTGACCTAGCAAAGCTTTCGACACAGTATCCCACCTCTGCTCCTATCCCACCTATCTGGTGCTGGGTTAACTGAACCAGCCTCAACTGGTTCAAGGCCTACCTTATCAATAGAACCCAATCCACTAAAATTTCCGCCCACCTCCCCTCCCCATCACCACTGGTGTTCCCAAGGTTCAGTCCTTGGCCCCATCCTCTTCTCCATCCTTCATAATGACCTGTCTAACTCCTGCTCCTCTCATCAATCCATGTATGTCAGGTGACGACACAGTCTCTATACCTCCGGCGCGACCTAAAGAAGTCTCCTCCAATCTCCAAACTGACTTCGACAAAATCCAACATTGGTTCAATTCCAACCAGCTATCCTTAAATGCAAAAAAAACTGTCTCTATGACTTTCGGCACTAAACAGCGGCTATCAAAATTCACCCGCCCCCTCAGCTTCCATCCATTAAGTAACTCCATCCTCAAGGATGTGCCCTCCTTCAAATATCATGGGGTTTGGCTGGATCGACACCTCACCTTCTCCTCACATGTGGATGCCATCATTTCTAAACTACGTCCAAAACTAGGTGCCCTCTATCGCAACCGCTCCTTTCTCCCTCCACCGGTCAGAAGGGAACTAGTCCAGAAAATGATCTTACCTCCTTGACTACTGTGATGTAATTTATAACTCCGCCTCCCAAGTCCACCTAACCAAAACTTGACCCCCTCTTTAATGCCTTCTTCCGTTTCGCCTTCGATGCTCCCCCCGCTTTCACCACTGTGAGCTCTATCGATCTCTGGGCCTGCCTTCCCTGAGCAACTGGCGCTTAATTCACTGTGCCAAATTTACCTTCAATTTTTGGCTCGGCTCCCTCCCTCCCTACCTCGCATCCTCCCCCCATCCCCATCCACTCCCTCCGATCTGCTGATTCAAAACTGTTGGTCATCCTTCACTGCAGGACCACCGCCGGCCAGTCTGCCTTCTCTTACCGCTTCCCTAAACTCTGGAATCACCTGCCAGCTCAGATCCGCCTTTCATCATCCAAACACCCCCTATCCTTGGCTCTCACTAATTTCCTTGCACCTAATATACTTCTCCTGACCCTTTCACTTCCTGCTTCCTTCCACCATCCCTCCCTTATGCCTGACCAGCGGCTTGGCCTTCGCCATATTGCTTGGCTTATACACCACCCTTCCACTTATCTCTCCCCCTAATTGTTACTTTCCTTACCTCCCGACCCTCCTCTCTCCCACTCTCCCTCCCATTATCCATGCTCTCACCCTCACGCACTCCTACTGCTCACCCCTCTCAGCCTTGTTACCCCCCTCTCCTCTCCTACTTCTACTTGTCAAATTGCTGCACCTTGTTCTGCTACCACCACTCATGCTTTGTTACTGGCACTTAACATGTTTTAATCCGGAATGTTCCATGTTATGTATACCGTATCCTTCTTGTATGATCTCTGTACTGTTCTCCTTTTGTTAAATGCGTTATAGTTCTACTGTATTGTTTCCGCATATCCCCCCCAGTTATGTACATCACCTATATTATAATCTATTTCTCTTGTCTGTTATATGATCTGTTATATGAACTGCCTCCACTGTAACCCTTCCCCCCAGGTCGCACCGGGAGACGAGCATCTTGTTGCTCAGTGTGCCTTTCCTGGTAAAACAATTTCAATAAATAAATAAATAAATATTCAGAGAGCAGGCTTGAAATGTAACCCAGCAAAAGCACAGTTGTGTCAGAAAGAAGTACTCTTTCTGGGTCTAAAAATAACGGACCAAGGTCGGAGCCCTACCTGGAGGAAGGTACAGGGATTGCAAGACTTGCCATTACGGACCAGTGTGGCAACTCTTCGAAGGTTCCTAGGTATGGTAAACTATTCGAGAGATTTCATTTGTGATTTTGCTCAGAAAGCCACTCCTCTGTACAAACTACTCAAAAAGGATGTACCATGGACTTGGGGTCCCATTCACACCCAAGCTGTGACATCACTGAAGCAGGCCTTGGCCTCCGCCCCAGCACTGGTTAACCCCAATCCAGCACTACTATTCCATCTGGAGTGTGCCACCTCTGACATTGCCATGTCAGCAGTGCTGGCCTAGAAGGTGCACGGCAGTTTGAGACCCACTGCATATGCCTTACAGCTCTTGACCCCAGTGGAACAGAAGTACGGCCTTTGTGAAAGGAATCTTCTGGCCACCTACTGGGCTGTCAAGCACTTCTTGTATATCATTGGGTACTCACCATTGATCATCAACACCAACCATACACCAACAACCTTTTTGCTCTCAGACAGAATGAAGGATGGATCAGTCTCTAACACCAGGCTGACACACTGGTCACTTCTTCTACAGGACAGGGACATCCAGGTCCACCCGACTAAAGTTCCATCTATGCTAGCTCATGGTCTCCTTTTCCAAGGAGAACCCATCACTGTACACTATAGTCACCTGATCTTCCAGATCCAGGTCCTTTCCTCCCTGCCATGCCACAAGTGCTTGAGAGTACTTCCTTGTGCCATATTTTTACTGATGGCTCAGCATCCTACTATCAGGGAGAACAGATTGCAGGGATGGGTATTTTGGTGATCTACCCCTATGGGAACACCGTCAAGATATCTAAACGCTGTAGTGTAGCTTCATCACAATATGCAGAGATGGCAGCGGTGGCCTGCGCCTTTGAATTTATCCAACATGGAACCCAGGATACCATCATTTTTACAGACTCTAATTGGGCTTGTTGTTCCCTTACAGAATTTCTTCCCTTCTGGCAGAAGAACTCCTTCCTCTCTTCTGATGGCAGTCCAGCGAAATACAAAGAATTGGTAATATACATATATGCACTGGCACAGAAATTTGCACACAAACTCTATGTGCACAAGGTTAAAGCCCACTCTCTTCATGACCCCTATCATGCCTTTAATGATACAGCAGACACCCTTGCTAAGGAACGGGCCTGAGAGGAAGACGTCTGGATGATGGAACATCCAGAAGCTAATGCAGCTGTACACATTGCTGCACTCAAGAGGAAATTTGAATCTTTTTCTCCCCTGGACCTCTCTGCAGCCCAACAGCTGGACACGGAACTCAAAGAATGTTCAGATTCCTTGATAAAGGTACTGAAGAAAAACTCCCTACACATAACCCTTATCAGAGACATGAAGGTAAGTTATGTTTGTCCCTGGATGACAAGCTCATTTGGTTTCAACCAGATGACTCTCCCAACAAGTTGTGGGTTGTCCCCAGACACCTCAGTTCTGAGCTCCTGCATCAAATGCATGATAATCCTACTGGTGGACACCAGGGAGCAGAAAATACCCTCCAATGACTAAAGACCACCACTTGGTGGCCTGGCATCACCAAAGATGTTAAACAGTACATAGACAACTGCCTTGTTTGTGCACAAAACAACCCCATCCCAACCAAACAAAATGCCAAACTTCTACCACAACGACATTCTGACCCTTGGCATGCCATCCAAATTGACTTCATTGGCCCCTTGACCAATACCAGCAGAAATAATAAGTATGTTCTTGTGGTAACTGACCTTTTCTCAAAGTGGGTTGAGGCTTTCTCCACCAAGACATGTACAGCAAACACTACTGCCAAAATCCTGGGGGAACAGATTTTCTCCAGGTGGGGTCTACCCCTAAAGGTGGACTCTGACAAAGGAACCAGTTTTACAGGAGAGTTGATGAAAGAATCCCTTGAACTCCTTGGAGTTCAGCAGAAGTTCCACATGCCTTACCACCCTCAATCTTCAGGTCAAGTAGAAAGAGCCAACAGACGGATTAAGCAAATGCTTTCCAAATTCATTGAGGACAATCCTGAAACATGGGATTCCCTATTGCCTTTACTCCTTATGGCAATTAGGAGCACACCCTCAGCCACCACTCAGCTCATGCCCTTTGAGGTGATGATTGGTAGACAGATGAGATTACCTGAACACCTGTTGTTTGACCTGCACACCCCTACTGCAGACCATGTGTCTGTGGATCAGTATATGGAAAAACTCAGAAAAGACCTCATACACACACTTGTACGCTGCCAATTGCATGGGCAAAGGCCAGCAACAATCCAAAATATAGTTTGACAAACACGCACAAGAAGTGGATTGGCAAGTTGGAGATCAGGTGATGGTACTTCGATTTTCACATTCCACCCACTCCTTCTCCAATAAGTGGGAAGGCCCATACTCCATTGTCAACAAGCTCAGTCCAGCAGTCTATCAAGTTAGACTTCTTCACAACAACAAACTGACTGACAAATGGTTACATGCAAACCAGCTGAAACTGTATAAAGGAGCTTAACTTACTTTTCCTCACCCCATTGGGCGGAATTGTACTAATATACTAATCTTTGATTTTCCTTTTCAGATACACTGACAAGATGGCTATATTGTTCCTTTATTTCCTCCTCTCAGGAGTGATCCCCTGCATCCAAAGCACGTTACCGGACCTCCTACGACAACTCGACCCTCTAGCACCTCCTTCAGAGGGAGTATCCATCAAAATACCAGATACCATGATCACTACCCAGGAAGGTTCTGATGCATACCTCACTGCCTCGGTCATTGCTCCTGATAAATCCACCCTTCAAATTGAGTGGCAAACCACATCACAAGGACAAACTCTCCCTGTGGCCAAACTCTCCAGAGGCACTTTTCAGGGTTGGCCCAATGCTAAATTATCCTCAAATGGTTCTCTGTCCTTGTTACAAACTGCATTAAGACATTCTGGTTTGTACAATATAACTGCTTTAATAGATCCTTCTTACTGTAATTTTCTGTCCAAGGATTCTGCTCGTAGATTTTGTGCTATACACCACATGGCTTCTGCAGTCATGTACCTCTCTGTGTTACCACCCACTGAGAAACAGCTTTTGGAATGCCCAAAGCACAACCCTGGTCCCTGCAGTGGTCTCACAGCCACTGCCCTCTCAGGTTCTTTGATTAACAACTTACAGTTTATGCATATACCTATTTTGTTTAATCTTACTTACTGGAATATGAAAGAATTTGGTATGTGTCACAACACTAATACGTCAGCATTTTATAGTACATTATTGCTTGATAGTTTAGCTGCATTTCAAATTCGTATGCAAGATCCTTTTACTGGTGTCTATTCTACTGAACATAGAGGCAACTTCCGCAGAAAGATTCCTCCTGGTAATTTGAATCATAAACTAAACAAACGTGAAGTTGACAGTTCTGATGTTACAGGTGCAACAAGTACTGTCACAGGTCTTTTTGGTACTGCTATGTCTATCTGGAATAAAGCAGACATTGCTGCTATCAAAAGCCATTCTGCCAAGTTCTCCACTGGCTTGGTTAATAACATTTTACCTCCATTATTGCATGGTGTGGATGGCCTTAGTCAGGAAGAAAGATACACTGTATATAACATGCATGACATTGCTAAAGCATTCACTGAGTCCAAAGATAAGATAAACGTACTCATACAACAGAACAATAGAGAAGCAGATAAACAATACATTGCTAGGGAAATACTCTGCTCTGCTAATGGCTCTTACATAATCGCTACCATCAACAACCTCTTCCGTGATTTAGAATCTGGAAGAATTCCCATCATACATGATAGACGCCTTTCCAAATGGTATTGTCCAAAGTGTAAAACCTCTAGCTGTGTTTCCATGTGTATGCAACAGACTTTGTCAATTCCTCTTTCCACAGCTAGGAAGCTGGGGTTTGTGACCAGACACCCTAATACTGGTCCTTGTTTCACTGCTAAGAAATGTTCCATAACAGATACTATGTTTATTTCTTTTACTGTCTTCTTACCACGTTTTGATCTACTACAGCTTTGTTCGACAAGCTCGCATTGGTACATTCTATAGGGCATTTGGATAAAGACATCTACAGAGAACACCTGGATCTACCACCTCTACTGGTCTATCATTCTTTCCTGGATGCCTGGGTGGCTCCGCATACGGACTGCTGTGCTAAAAAGCAATACATCTATCTGTACCGCTGTGATGTGTTTGATGTTATACGCCCTGTTTGTGGCTACTCTCCAGAGAGTATTGATTGGACTTTCACCATGGATGATGACATCACTGAAAATGGCACCAACTCTTTCGACTCAACTTTGGCTCCAGATCAGCTGTACCAATCCTATTGTGAGGAAGCTCATCGCCTGTCAACAAGGACTTCCAAGATGACCTACACCTGCCCTGTCCAGTTGCAAAAGTGGAGACTGCCTACTGTTCGTTCACAGTATAACTCAGATGGCGAGTACTGTGTTGTCACTGATCACAAGACTTACACATATGGTTCTGTTGCATGTGCTATTGATTACCCCAATTTCTGTTTGTTCCCCACCAGAAGACTATTATTGGACATACTGTTATAACCCCCATCCCCCTTATGGATGCAGATATTATTGATGGTAACCCAGATTACCTACTCACAATATCAGAGTACTTACCATACTTTAATGTACACATAGACCCACTTACACTTACACTGAAATCACTTTTAGACAGAAAAGACACACACCTCATCCACATCAGCAATAATATTACCAAAGCCAATGAAGCTGTTCTTGACCTGATTAATGATGGAGATATGAATAACGCATTGACTAACACCTGGTTAGAAATTACTTTTAAAGGTTTTATTATACAAGCATTTTTGATTTTCACTTTAATTATTATGCTTTGCTGCCTACGACGTACACTACGCCAACACCGTAAGCAGCTCGAGTTCCTTTACAAGGCTCACACATCGGGATTGTAAACGACCACTGCTCCTGTCCTTTTCCTAGACATTTTTATGTGTTGCCCTTGGAGGCAAAAAGGGGGGGAATTGTTACACGAGGTCCCTGCACCCTAATTGATACCCTCAGAGGTACAGCATAGACCGCTAATGCTTAGGTATAGGTAATACTAATACTTAGAGCTAAGGGCATCCACCGTACAAGAGTAAATGTCAGGATATGAATGCATATTGTTGAAATCCACTTTGCTTGCTAATACATGCATATTATACCATGTATTTTCTGTCTATTTCTTACTTGTCAGATGCCAAGACACCTGTCCTTGAAGTAATTATAATATGTAAGGCAACACTGCCATCCTTTGGTGATGTGCACCACTACACTTGGTTATGTAAGACTCTGTATAAGAACTTCTTTGTTCTAAAACTGATGACTTTACAGAATCATATAATGTTATCTTGGACCATGGAGCCACCTCTAATTTAGCCAATAGGGCTCATCTCTGTAACTAGAAATGTTTCTATCGTTTGGTAACCATAGTAATTATCATAGGTATATAATGTAATGCACAGACTTTACACCTCGGAGACCCGAGAGATCCCAAGAGACTACAGAGAAACCTCGAGGTGTAGGGAATGCTTAGCATTGGCTCCCGGTTCATATTGGTAAGAACTGCTTAGGGCAACTGTGATTTATCCCTTTGGTAGTAATAAACTTGTTTATTACTCTAATGCAACATGTTTGTGATTACTTGCATTCCCAATATCATCAAGAACCTGAAAGTGAGGTTTAGACCTCTTGACATCATCATCAAGAAAGATGAGGCGAGCCATAGAAGGAGCGGCAACATAGACAGCGACTGAGGAGGAGGAATTGTCGCTATGTTTCTGGAATTCATCGACGAAGGCCTTGGTTCAGGTGACCTTGTCAACAGCACACCTACTGTTAGTGGCATTGATGGCAGAAGGTGACGTAACATGTCTCAAAACAATGCAAGCACAGCCTGGGGAGTCGATGGCACCCTGAAAGGTGTCTGGGACTACCTGCAAAGGATCAGAGCTCAACAACAGCGGCAACAGACCATACATAGTAGGTATGGCAGTACCTGAACCAAGCCCTGACCTTGGTGTCTCAATGATGGTCAGAGGAGCTGTAGTCAATGGTGCCAGATTGGGCACCAATGAGGACATACCTAATTTCAATGGTGACCTAGACTTCACCAGTGAAGAAGCCTTATCTTTGTGTTTGTGCATATCACTGGAAGAGAAGGAGGCCCTTAGTGACAACTTTTCATTGTCTTAACCAGGGGTCTGACAGCTGGGACTGTCTCAGTATGGAAGGTGTGTCAGATGTTCAGCATAGCCTACCCCAACATCACTGCATAACACTCCTCCCAGGAGAAAATGGAAAAATGAGGTTCCACTGCCACAGGATGACATCTGCCCCCATGTTGTGGACCCTACGCTGCTAACCAGACTCCCATTCCCATGCTATCAAACAGCCTCCGGAAGGGGCCCCCCTGGTGGCCCCACCCCTGTGGGGTAAGCTGGGGGTGTTGGGGAGTGGGGGTCAGTTCCTGGAGCATGTAGCGGGGTTGAGCATGATTGGACCAATGGGAGCCGGTGGATGGGAACAGAAAAAAAACTTTTGTCTTTTGACTTTGACAACCATTTCTTGGTCAAGGTGAGGGAGAAGTACAAGTGGGATCTATAGCCTTTTCCTTGGCTTTCAACGCTTTTTGGGTGAGGAAGTTTTCTAAGGCCTTCTGCTGGCGTCACTTGCAGCCTAGCTAAAACTCTGGCAGATCTCACAGGCTCTCACATCATGAGACGAGCTCAAACAACACACACAAGTAGTGCGAGTGCTGTTCTTGTAGATTTTGTAGCCACAGGAACAATATCAGAACAAAGGTTCTCTATTCTTTGGAGGCATACAGAGACAACAATGAAGAAACTACACGATTGAAAACAAAATAACAGCAACGGCTATTTCAATATTTCTTCAGGGGGTCCAAGGAGGATAACAGACAGTGGGAGAAAAAGCTGAGGAGTACTGAGGCTGCCCACGTTATATAGGCGGTGATGCTATTCATCACTGTGGTCAGCCCCTAGCTAGCGAAAGTTTCAGAGTGGTCCTGATGCTGAAGGCTTACAGTTCCAAAGGTATGGCCCAATGGAGGAGATAACCTCAATGAAGATCAAATATGACCAGTAGAGGGAGCATTACACACAGCATAGTTTGAATTGGATTATATTCCAGTTCAGTTCAGTTCAGTTCAAAGTTTGCAAATCTCTGGGGCAACATCTCAGGCTGGGGATGATGCAATGTTTATCACATCACTATTGGACTCCTGTTATTAGGAGCTCCCAAGGTACCTAAATGGGATATTGACCCCTGCATTTAATGCTTCCCATTCTCTCAGATCAAAATAGGGGAATACAGTAGGTTTAAAACCTCTTTTCAAATGTAATGCACTTAAGCCTCCATTCGTCACATACTCCTGCACTTTAATGGTGTACCCATTACCCTGTCCACTTGCCTGAGCTTTTAGTCTTTTAAGGCAAGGCTCAAGAAGTATCATAGTATCCCTCAGTCCTGCCACAACTGCCCTATGAAACCAATAACTTGCATGTTCTGTTCGCTGCTTGTGTTAATCTCTGACTGTTCTGTTTAAGATATGACTTCCCATGCTGTTGATTTTTCTTATTGATTTTGCATTCCTTATGCAGCTTTTGATGTCCAAGGATATTACTATACCTTGTGAATTCCATCATTCTGATTCTTGTGCAGTGCTATGGTATTTACACTTGTAGTTGGCTTATGTGCTACTTGTTTCCTATGCTGTGATAACTGCTTGTTGTTGCAGATACTCCTAGAAATTCCTCTGTACCCCCCACTAGGTTGAAGTGGAAAAATAGGTTACTCACCTGTAACCATAGTTCTAGGAGTGGTATATAGTTCACATCCACACAATGCCAGTTCCCTGGAACTGCTAATTTGTCGGAATGTTCTCAAAGTAAGCTCCTCCCACTACTCAGGCACTGTATCCTCGGGTCCACCCCATGACATCACATTATTTTTTTTAACTCTTTTTCCCTCCTGGTCACCGACTACAGGGCATTTCTTGGTGGGACCCACTCGCCCAGCCTCTGCCACCCGCCTGAACTCTGGCCATGACCGAAGAATCAGTTGCTGGGCCCCCCCCCACACCGGACCCTCACGGAGGAGGCGGAACCAAGGAGAGTCATATTGGGTCAGGGCCGGTATTGGGCGTATGGGGTTTGGGCACCTGCCCCACCGTCATCTCCCCAGCAATCAGGGTTTTCCTCCATCTTTTCCCCCCTGGAGCACAAACATGCAATGATGTCTGTACGTGAAGTGTTGAAGTCTGCCGCCGCTCCACCCAAACAACAGTGCCGCTCCTTGTAGTGCCCCCGATATTCACCGGGGGCCACTACAGAGTGAGGCAAGCCTAAAACCCACCCCAGGAGAGGAGAGCAGTCCTCAGGATGCTCGAGCCTTTTCTTCCCCTGCCAACCCCCAGCGTCCTTGGTCCAATCCTAAACTCGGGTCGCTGGTGTGGCATGGGGTGTAGACTATGAGATCAGATTTTACATGTTGGAAGCCGGGATCTGTGTGCAACTTGCCAGGGGAAGCCGGGTGGGTGGTGTGGAGGTGAACTATATACCACTCCTAGAACTAGTTACAGGTGAGTAACCTATTTTTCTATAGGTGTGGCTATAATTCAATTATCCATACAATAGCAGACTTCCAGCAGTTGTCTGGGAGGAGAGGACAAGGTGCACACACCTATCTGGTGAACAGGGACTGGAGAACTAAGATCCCAAAAGCAGCATCGTGACAAGATTCTAGGTTGATGCTGTAATGGGAAAAGAAGGTAAGCACTGACGTCCAGGTAGCAACCCTACAGATCTCCTGCATGAGGCAGGATCTGGAAGCAGTGACGGAGGCAGCTTCATGCCTGGTGGAATGAATCCTGAGCCCCACAGGAGGTTTCCTACCAGCTAACCTACAGCAGAGGTTAATGCAAGATGTTATCCACTTGCCAGCTGCCTGCTTTATTTATTTATATATTTATTTCAAAAGGTGCACCAGGAAAAACATGCTGAGCTGCCAACAGCTCATTTCCAGATATGTCCTAGCGGTAAGGGATGAAGAAAGAAATCATATACAGCAAATACAATATAACAAAGAGTATTATCAAACATTGAAACAAATCAAAATATCACATACACAGGTAATGAAAGAAAAAAAAATTCCTTTGCTTTGCTGCTGGTCTGCCAGGTGCGGCTTCAGTGTATGCCACAAAGAGCTGATGAGCCTCACCACAAACTTCAGCCATGCGCTCCTTATAATAAGTGAGCGTCCTCCACTGGACTGATGAATGGAGGCTGCAGTCAGCCTCCAAAGATGGGTTAGTAAAATATACCAGAAGGTTCATCACGTGGTTAAAAAAACCTTTGGCAGGAACTTCAAGTGGGGGCAAAGGATGACCTTGTCCCTCTGTAAGACCAAATAAGGAGACTCCAGCAAAAGCGCCTGGAGCTCACTGATTCTTCTGGCTGATGTAACAGCCACCAAAAAGACCATCTTCCATGACAGGTGTGACATCTCACACCTGTGCACAGGCTCTAAAGGCTTGATCATGAGCATAGCCAGCACCAGCATTAGGTCCCACAGTGGTGGTGGTTCAAGCACTAGAGGGGACAGGTGGTGCAGGCCCTTGGAAGTGCCTGACCACCTTCTCCAGGGCCACTGTCAGCATACCAATCTGTGCCCAGTATGCATAGATGACTGCCAGATGCATGTTAAATATCGTCGCTCACAGTTCTAACTGAGAGAGGGACCAGAGGTACTCAAGGACACAAGCCACAGGCAGGCAAGGGGATCAAGCTCCTTACCTTGACACAATATGGAAAATCTTTTCCATTAAAAGTCATAGCAGTGGTGAGTCAACTCCCTAAGGGAGGCCTCCACAATGTGGAGCACAGCTTCCCAAAGGCCCAAAGCCTGGAATTCCAGCTGCACAGGAACCAGGTTGTGAGATGCAGGGACCGAATGTCTGGGTGCAGGACCATCCCCTGTTGTCTGTTCAGCAAGTCTGGATGAAGAGACAACCACCACGGATGCCCACTGCTGAGGCCAAGGAGATCAGGTTACCAGAACTGCTTTGGCCAGTCTGGAGCTATCAGTGTCATCCATGACTTGTCCTTCCAGGCCTTAACCACTGTTTGTGGAACAATGGAAAGGGAAAAAAGATGGTCATGAGGTCTGGAATCCAGGGCCTTGCAAAGGCATCCCCCAACAGTGTCCCAAACTTTGGGGGGTGGGCACATAACAGCTTCAGTTTGGCATTCTCCGAGGAGGCAAATGAATCCACATAGGGGTTCCCCACTGGGAGAACAGGTGGTGTACCACCTCCTGATGTGACATCTTTCTCATCTGGCTGAGAGTGTCTGCTAGCTGACTGTTCACTCCTGTGACACAATTTGCCAGGAGTTCTGCATCCAGTCTGTACATGAGGGTCTAGGTGCAGAGGGCCTCCTGACACAAGGGAAGGGAGCGAATTCCACCCTACCTGTTCAAGTAGAACATGGTCGTAGTACTGTCCGGCTGGGCCTGCATGACCTGACCCCTGAGTAGTGGAGCAAATTCCTTCAGAGCAAGCTGCACTGTAAAGAGCGCCAGCAGGTTGATATGGTGATGGGACTTCCTGGGTAATCAGAACCCATGGCTCTGTGATCTCACAAGTGCACTCCCCACCCCACCAGAGATGCATCCGTTATGAGCATAATGGTCGGTTCTGGGTGGACAAATGTGATTCCTTCCTCCAGATGTTGAGGTACCTGCCACTGCTGGATGGCATCCCATATCTGCTGGGTCACAGAGACCGACTGATCCGGGGACCTAGACACTGGGACCACTGGTGGCCCAGCTCTCACTTCAGGCAGTGCATCCACCAGCGTGCCCATTGGACCACAGTAGTGGTAAATGCCATGTACCCCAGCAGCCACAGGAAATCCAGGCAGGGAATGAGCACCCAATCTGAAATACTTGGGCAAAGAAGGTAAGATCCCAAGCCTGGTCCCCAGGGAAACAGGCCTTGGCTTGCAGGGAGTCTAGTTCTGCTCTGATGAACTTGATGATTGCGAAGGGATCAGTTTGGACTTGGCTGGGATGACCAACAGGCTCAAGTCTTGGGAGGTCTGGAGGCCAGATTTCTGGGCCACTCTATGGCCTCATTGGATGTCCCAGCTATCAGCCAATCATCCAGGCAGGGGTACACCCTGACCTCTTGCACCACAGGAAGGCCGCCATCATTGCCATGCACTTGGTGAAGACCCTGGATGTGAACAAGAGACTGACGGCATGACACGAAATTAATAGAGAACCCCTTCTGCACCAAACTGAAGGTACTGCGAGTGTGATGGATGAACTGGGATGTAGAAGAACACATCCTGGAGGTCCATGTAAGGGAACCACATGCCCTGCTCTAGGGATGGTATGATCTGGTTCAGAGTGACCATTCTGAATCTGTGCCTTTGCATAAATTAGTTCAGGCTGTACTGATCCAGTATGAGACACCAGCCCCTCCTGTCTGCTTCCAGACCAGGAAGTACATGGATATGAGCCCCTACCTAGCCTGGATGTGAACCCCTAACTTACACAGGCCATAGCCCCTTTCACAAGAAGCTACGCAATGTCCTTCCTCAGGGCAGACAGTTAGTCCTGCAACACCAAGGACTCCTGAGGAGCATGGGATCAGTATGTGGGAGAGCCTCAAAACTTAGAGGCAGCCCTCTGCCTACCATCTCCAGTACTCACTTTTCTGTGGTAATAATGGACCGATGTGGCAAGAAGTGGCATAGCCGACAGGGAGCTGTGTTAGGGACTGGACAAGAAGGAGGGTGACATCCCCAACCCATCACACAGCAGCTTTAGAGAGATCACCGGCTGCTGGGGCAGGAGGGGCACCGCTACCACTACCCGTGCCTCTTTCTGCCCCTGGCCAGAGAACTTGGCCTTGGGATGTCATGCTTGGTATTGCCCTTGTTGGAGTTGCTGCTGCTGAGGCTGCTGTGGCTGAAAGGACTGAAACTGAAAAGCTTCTTTTTAGGTTTCTGGGTTATAGGGTCCTTTTTAGGATGAAATGACTGAGTCCAGGGTGGCAATGAACTTCTCTATCCTTGTGAGATGCCCTTCTACTCCTGGGTCAGAGGTTGATGCCCAAGAAGGGGACATCAGCCAGCTTGTGCCAAGTGTCCACAGTAAATGTGAACCTCAGCCAGGCCCTGCAACACATCGTGACAGCCACTGGTGCAGGGGTTGCCAGTGTCTACAGGGCAGATAACAGAGGGCAGTTGTAAGGGGGGAGACATCCAAGCCAAGGCCAGTAACAAGTGGGGTACCACAGGGTTCAGTGCTGGGCCCTTTTTGGTTCAATGTCTTTATTGGAGACATTGCAGAGGGGGTCAAGAGTAAGATCAGCCTGTTCACGAACGACACTAAAGTTTGTGCAAAACTGGACAATTAGGAAGGGAGGCAGGCACTCTGAGAGGATCTAGCTAAACTCGAACACTGGTCTAGGGAGTGGCAGTTGGGGTTTAACGCTAAGAAGTGCAACATCACGCACCTTGGAGCCAGAAATCCCAGGAACTGCTACTGGCTGGGGTAGTGCAGGTAACAGCTTCAGAGGAGGAAAGGGACCTGGGGATAATAGTAACAGGGGACATGAAGGTATCAGCACAGTGTAGGAGGGCAGCAGCAAGGGCAAATAGGATGCTGGGGTACATTGCCAGAGGGATCACCTCTAGGAAGGGGAAGTCATCCTGCCATTGTATAGGTCACTGGTGAGGCCACACTTAGAGTACTGTGTACAGTACTGATGCCCATACCTCAAAAGGGATGTCAGATTACTGGAGGTGGTGCAGCATAGGGCTACAAAATGATCATGGGACTAGGGAAGTTGACGTATGAGAAAAGGATGAAGGAGCTCAACATGTACTGGCTGGAAGAGAGAAGAGAAAGATGGGACATGATAAAGACCTTTAAGTACCTGAAAGGCATAAACAAAGTCAGGGAGGGAGGAGTGTTCCGCTTAAAGGGGAGAAGGATCACTAGGGGGCACAGTCTGAAGTTGGAAATGGGAAGGTTTAGGAGGGAGATGAGGAGGCACTACTTCACAGAGAGAGTGGTGGCATGTTGGAACACACTGCTGGAGGAGTTAATCACTCAAAGGACAATGGATAGCTTTAAGCGAGGTTGGGATCGAGTCAAGGACAGGGTTAGTACAGACAAGAACATAAAGGGGGGAAGGACCAAGAAAGAGGAGGAAGGGAGGGGTTTGGGTGGGGCAGCTGTAGTGATATGAAACTAGGAACTGCACAATCAGGCAGACTTGATAGACCTGTGGGACTTTTTCTGCCAGCAATTTTGCATGTTCGTATGTCCAAAGTCATCTGGAGCTGGTGTAGACCTGCAAGACCTGCTGTCCCTAAGGTGGACTACCATTTTTGATTATACAGTATAAGCTATACCAGTATTCACTGATGTTTTACCGTGAGCGGACGAAGTGCCGCCGAACAAATCGTCAAGGACTAATTGTCGCGGACTACTGGTCGCGTGGTCTAAAAGGCACCAGTCAAAATGTTGAAATTTAATGTGGTCGCTAGCAACAAAGGGCGAATTGTATTAGTCGAAATAAGGAAAAATAGTCGCAATAAAACAATCAGTTTCAATCACTTTATTCATTATATAAAATCAATTATAAAAAATACATAGCATAGTATTCATTCACTTAAATTCAATTCCACCAGAAATGCATAGCGTACGTAGCATTTATTTCTGTAACAGCATTAATTAAGCAAATCTTGTGTGCAAATACAGCTGTGCAAATGAAGCTAATATTACATGCAAGTAAGTAAAAGTTATGTGCGACTAAAGCTGTGCAAATTACGCAAGTCTGACGTGCAAGTAAGCTAATATGTGCAATAGTAGATGCTGTCATTATGCTACATTTATTTTGGTGGCAGTTGCAATGTCTTGCAGATACTGCATCTCGGTTCTGTTTTTAAAGTCCTCACAAGTATTTACTCTTTGATACTTTTGATGCTTTCTCAGAGACTGCTGTCCAAGTTCCACCTGCCTTCTTAGTAGGGACACAGCGTGTTGTTCCTGGCGCAGTTTTCTGGCGAGCTTAGCGTCGGTCGGGTGTGCAATTGACATAGTCCGTGAAAATGCTCTGTGCCATGCCTCAAGAGTGTTATTGCTGCAAGGCAAATCAGCAATAACTCGCCCATATTGGTTCCAGAATTTGATTGGGAACTGAGGCAGACAATGCTTTTTTTTATTTTTAGTTAAGGGTCCAAAATATGTGTCCTCAAAATAGTCCATGAGACACTGTACATCCTCATAGTCTGTGTCATTCTACAACATTTCGAAAGACCGCTTCCACTTGGTGTTCAGGCACAAAGGCAAGTGCCAGAATACACCTTATCTTATGCACGAAAGTCTCGTCTTGTATGTACCAGCTCTGCATCCCCTCCTGCTGTACTCTCCTCCACATAGCTTGACCTAAGTGGAAATTACAGCCAACAAGCTCTGAATTTGGTAGCATTTCTTTTATTATGTTGACAGCTGCCAGTTCAAAGTCTGTCATGACCGTCATGACATTGCTTGCACTTAGTTTTGTACCAAGCACGTCTTCCAAGTTCAGAAAGAACTTTCTCTATATGCTCTCACTTCGCCCAGGTAGAAGAGCATATACACACATGGCCTGTTGACACTATTCACTAGTGCATGAATTGTGTACAACTGATCAACATCTCCTGGTGCAACTGCAAATGTCCCATTGCAGAACCAGTGCTTTGACTGTTTAAGCACTGCAAGATCAGAGTCACTGACAAATATCAGCATTTCATCATCATTAACTCTAAGAATGGGTTCCCCACTTACAGTGAGTTCATACTGCAGCACATCAACATCATTGTGCCCTCCATGCTGCCGTTGTCTGTGAACATCTCACCACAGTGTCTCTTGAGAGGGCAATAGGTGGGCATGGCTGACAGAAACTTGTTGCAACCCCTGGTGTACAACATTTCTTGTCGGCTCCTCTGATTCCGCGGCTCGCTGTTTCATGACAGCTTGAGTCGCTAACACCTCTACTCATCCATGAACAGGTGCATGATTGTGGTCGGAGGGAGGTAGTGTGATAGTGTCACCCAAGGTATGGAGATGTGCACGGCAAGTTCTCAGTTTGCATCGCCAAAATATTTTGCCCTTTGCTCCGTCCTTCTCCTTGGTGTACAGAAAATTGTCCAGGGCAAGCTTCTGCTTGCCTTTCTGTGTTGGCACATATTCCATTGCAAGCTGTTGTTTGATTGCATAAACTGTTGTGCCTCAGAATATATAGAAACCAGGAAGTGGTGCTGATTTATTCAAGATAAAACTGGGAATAGGTTCCAACGGATACAGGATTGAGGGGGTTGCATTCTGTCCTTTTAAACTGATGGGGATGTTGGGGCCGAAATCACTGATGCACAAAACTGAAAATGCAGGAAGTGAAGGAGTTTCAATAGTAGTACATACTGTAACACATGGCACAGCTTTTGGAAGAAGTGTCAACATCACTCTTTGTTGGGTTAGTTACCCTATGGTACCCTAAAGTGTTTTACTAAATGTATACAGAATCACTGGCCATGTTGCAATGTTTTCATCGTGAGATGATTCTAAAATAAGTGCTGTAATGTCCGCGGCATAAAATCCGTCGACTGATTGTCTTATCGACGTATAGACCACGTAGTCTTAACCGTGACAATTAATACCGCAGCGTTTTGACCGTATGCCATGTTTTACTTATGCTTGCTATGATATACTTACAAATTACTGTTTAGCAGAGATATAATTGTGGTCTTAGCACACCACCTTCAGATATTAGCCATTATGTTATGATCAGCACAATATAATGAATCATTCTATTGTGAAGCAACTGTAGTCAGCATAATACTTATTACAGTGCATGTGCAACATGTAACGGCCTTGGATACGAGTCGCCCACCATGTACACCAACAGAAATGTTTTGCCTTGCATCTCTACTATGCAAATGAGCTCATTACCAGGTAACGGGACCCTCTTATCTCTAAGTATATAACTTTGTGTAACAGTATTGTTCTTTGAGTTTCATCATGATGACATCCGGAGTTCAGAGTTGTCCGGACTCCCAGCAAGTATTATTGCTGTCCTTTTTACATGTTCTTGGGAATAAACTTTTATCCTGTACACCAGTCTTCTGAGTTATGTTTTACCATCAGGTTTAGATCCTGCCAAATCCAACAAATGGTGGCTGTGGCAAGGACCTGATTGATCAGAATTGATCCAGTTGAGCAAAAGGTGCACAAGCAAAGGAACGGGCACAGGAATCGCAAAGGCACTCAAACCTACGCCCACCTGTTCAACCAATACGGACCACTTTCCAGGCCCTCCATGCCTGAACGTGGCAGGAATCATGAACGCCACACGTTCAACAGCAGCACTGGTCTGGGGGACTCTGTATTCCTAACGTGTAACTTGTCTAGTTGTGGAACACAAGGTGGCTTGATACACCTTGGACTCCCAGCTAGTACAGGAACAGGGGAACCTTCAAAATGGCCATTAGCGCTAAGCTCAAATTTGACGTCTTAAACTTTCTAACCTCCCATGGAGGTTGGGGCATTTTTATGCTGGACATGAAATTGTGCAATCACCCAGTACAGTATGTGTGCATGCTGTATCTGGAGACCAAACCTATGGTAATGGTTGCCACCCTGTACACTGCCCTACAGGCAATAGAAATGGAGATCCTAGCTCTGAAAAAGGAGCTGAGCTCCAAATGGGTAAGCAGCGGAGAGAATTGGAACAAGAAATTGAAAGTCTCAGAAATAAGATGCAGAATGAAATACAGTGTACTATACAAGAGAGAGACAGAGATATTGCAAGGTTGAGAGAGGATTGTGAAAGGTTACAACAGGATAAGAAGCAAGCATTACAGTTGAATGATGTGCTGACTGATTTGAATGTAACATTGTGGAGTGAGAATGAGGAGTTGTACAGTGGCGTGAAAAAGTATTTGCCTCCTTCCTGATTTTCTCTATTATTGCATATTTGTCACACTGGATGTTTTCAGGTCTTTAGAAAATGTAATATTAGATAAAGGAACCTGAGTGAACAAATAACACTTGTTTTTTTTTTTTAATTTCACTTATTTAATGAAAAAAGTTAACCAACACCAACTGGCACTGTGTGAAAAGTAATTACCCCTTACACTTAATAACTGGTTATGCCACATTTAGCTGCATTGACTGCAACCAAACACTTCCTATAATTCAATATCAGTCTTTCACATCGCTGTGGAGGAATTTTAACCCACTCTTCCTCAAGAACTGCTTTAATTCAGTAACATTTGGTAGGTTTTCGAGCATGAACTGCTCAGTTTCAGGTCCTGCCACAGCATCTCTATTGGGTTTAAGTCTGGACTTTGACTAGGCCACTCCAAAACTTTAATTTTACTTCTTTTTAGCCATTCTGATGTGGACTTGCTTTTGTGTTTTGGATCATTGTCTTGCTGCATGACCCAACTACGCTTCAGCTTCAGCTGACGGAAGGATGACCAGACATTCTCCTTCAGAATTTTCTGGTACAGAGCAGAATTCATGGTTCCTTTAATTATGGAAAGTCATCCAGGTCCTTAGGCAGCAAAGCATCCCCACATCATCACACTACCACCACCATGTTTGACTGTTGGTATGGTGTTCTTACTGTGGAATGCTGTGTTTGCTTTACGCGAGACATTATGGGATCCATGTCGTCCAAAAAGTTCCACTTTGGACTCATCTGTCCATAGAACATTTTCCCAAAAGGCTTGTGGATCATCCAGGTGCTTCTTGGCAAATGAGACGAGCGCTTATGTTCTTCTTGAGTTAGCAGTGGTTTCCGCCTCATACTCTCACATGAAGCCCATTTTTGCCTAGTCTCTTTCTGATTGTGGAGTCATGAACACTGACCTTAGCTGAGGCAAGAGAAGTCTGCAGTTCTTTGGATGTTGTTTTAGGATCCTTTGAGACTTCCTGGATGATTTTACGCTCGCCGCTGGAGTAATTTTGGCAGGCCACACTCCTGGGAAGATTCACTACTGTTCCAAGTGTTCTCCATTTGAGATTATGGCTCTCACTGTGGTTCGATGGAGTCCCAGAGCCTCAGAAATAGCTTTGTAATCCTTTCCAGACTGATAGAGGGCAACAAATTTTTTTCTGATCTTTTCAGGAACTTCCTTTGATCATGGCATAATGTGCTTGTTGAATCTTTGTGCTGGCAATGCGACTCTGATGGTAAGGGTCAAAATAAGTGAGGTTTATACTGAGCAGGGCTGGCTGTAATCAAGCCTGGCTGTGTTCAATCAGCTGACTCTAATTATCCCTTTAATTGGGTTGATTTAACTAGGGGGCAATTACTTTTTCACACAGTGCCAGTTGGTGTTGGTTAACTTTTTTCATTAAATAAATGAAATAAGTAAAAAAAAAAGTGTTATTTGTTCACTCAGGTTCCCTTTATCTAATATTATATTTTGTCTAAAGACCTGAAAACATCCAGTGTGACAAATATGCAATAATAGAGAAAATCAGGAAGGGGGCAAATACTTTTTCACGCCACTGTATAATGAGATAGGGCAATGTCAGGAAGCACTGAATAAGGAGATCAAGGAAAACTGTGAGGTAAGTGCCATGTATACAGTTTTGCAAAACCAAGTTAGCAAGTGACAGTACAAAGTCAGGGTAGATCATTCTATGTGTAGAGCAAAGATGGCGCGATTACATCAGCAGTTGGTAATGCTGAAGGGTCATATGAAAGCTTTGCCATGTGCCTCGCATATCAACCTGGCGTCATCAGAAGATGACGAAGGCAATGACGGAGAATTCCAAGATTGCAGTCCTTGGGATGCTGGAGGGCTGAGGCCTCGCCCATCTCCAGTCGCTGTCTTAAGTAAGTCCGACAAGACCGAAGTAGAGGCCTTGATCGAGCAAGCAGTCATCAAGATTGGAGTCACCGAGGCACAACTGCCGGTGATCCGACAAGCCATGGCTGACGTGTTGAAAAGGGAGGTGGAACAGCTCAGCCTCCTTCAGGGCATAGCTACCACCATGGCCGAGGCAGTGTTCAAGTCTATGCAAGTGCAAACAAGGCCTCCCCTGAATGCTCTGCAGTCTGCACAAGCCATCCAAATGATCATGGACAAAGTAGGCCATATGGCCTCTGGTGACAGTTTGCGTTGCCATCTGGAAAAGGTTCAAAATCAGTGTGAAATGCTCAGCCTCCCAGCTGAGCATAGAGTTCAGGTTTTGAAACAAATTGTATCCCACACTGTGGGCCAAGTTACCGGATTCGACGCATCATGATCCTGGGGCATGGTTTGACGTAGTTGCTGCCAGCCTCCTGGTGGTGCACAACTTCAATTTGGTCGGCCTGATGCTAGCTCATCCAGTGAAGCAATATGCCAAGGAGACCTTAGCCCAGTACGACAGCCGCTTGAGGCCTGCCTATCAATCAGACAAAGAGTTGGCTGAGGAGGCCACAGATCGAGTACAAGTGCCTGTTCTTGAAAAACATGCTGCCAGGTCTTTGCGAGAAGGTCGAGGCATTAGTGTTCCTGAAACAGGAACACTTCAACGTCATCATGGACAAAGAGGAATGCACATACCAAATCTACGCACACGACCTGGCTTAAGGCTCAAAGGCCAAAGTGGCCACAGTGCAGAACAGCACCAAGTCCTCCACTTAGTATGTGGTGGAAGGGAAATTAAAGGATTTCCATAACCCAGAACTTCCATTCCACTTGGAAACTGCCACCTCTGAGGCGGGCATGTCAGCAGTCCTTGCACAAAAGGCAAATGGCACCTTAAGGTCTATTGCACATGCCTCCCAAATGCTCTCCTTGGTAGAGCAAAAGTACTCCTTATGGAAGAGGAATCTACTGGCAACCTTTTGAACCATCAAAAACTTCACCTACATCCTAGGGTTTTCCCCTATTGTACTGCACACCAACCACACTCCTACCAACTTCCAGCTGACAGATAGAATCAAGGATGGCAATGTATCTAATACCAAACTCACCCACTGGTCTCTCCTTCGACAGGATTGAGACATCAATGTGCTTCCTGCCAAAATGCCTTACATTTTGGCACATGGTCTCCTATATCAAGGAGATCCACACGAGTGTGGCCTAGAGCCACCTGCACTGCCAGAACCGGTCCTTTTTTCCCTGCCACAGAGAGCAACCTGAAAGACCCTGCACTATATCACATCTTTACAGATGGATTCTCTTCCTACTATAATAATACTAATCCATTTTATTTAATATAGCACCTTTCAAATATCAAGGAGCTGAACAAATAGGTAAAACCTCAGCAAATACAATAAATTGCAGGCTTTGGGGTCTTGGTCCTTTTTCCAGCAGGTGACACCTTTGAGGTGTCCAGGAAGTGCATTGTTAAATCTTCACAATATGCAGAACTTGCTGCAGTTGTCTGTGCCCTGGAAATCATGCACAGCCAAGGAGAAAAAGCTACCATCCTCTTCTTGAATTCTTCCTGGGTGTGCAATTCCTTGATGGAGTTCCTTCCTTTCTGGAAGGCCCATGATTTTGCCTCTTCAGAAGGCACCCCTGTGAAATACAGAGACCTGTTCATTCACATTGTCAGTCTCACTGAGCTATTCATTTTTAGGCTGTACATCCACAAGGTCAAAGCCCACTCCAAGGCTGAACCTTTCCATGACTACAATGACCGAGCAGACATTTTAGCCAAAGATGGTGCTTGGGGTTGGGTTATGGACCATGCCCCCTCCCACTGCAACACTAACAGTAGCTGCTCACAAAAGGACCAAAGTGGTCCCCCTGGATCTAACTGCAGTACAACTGGCAGATTCAGAGATAAAAGAGGTATATGAACACCTCTCCAAGGAGACAGAAAAGGAAATGTCTTTGAATAAACCATCAAAAGACATTCGGATAACCTCCCTCTTTCCCAGACTCAGAAGTTGGCCCTGTGTCACTTAGGTGATCAAAAACCTTGGGTGATCCCCAGACACTCTGATCAAAATTCATCCATCAGGTCCACTACACCCCTACAGGAGGACACCAAGGAGTGGACAAGACTCTACAGAGACTGAAAACAGTGGGCTGGTGGCCTGTAATGTCAACAGATGTGCAACACTACGTGGACAGTTGCATTACCTGTGCACAGAACAACCCTATCCCGAGCAAGAAAAATGCCAAACTGCTTTCTCAAAGGTAATCAGTTCCCTGGAATGGAATTCAGATTGATTTAATCAGACCCTTGCCTACCACTAGCAGAAACAGCAAGTATGCACTTGTGATCACTGACCTGTTCTCAAAATGGATAGAAACCTTCCCATGTAAGGCTGCTACAGTGAAAGCCATTGCCAGAATCCAGGTGGAGCATGTAGTCACTAAGTGGGGCCTACCTCTCCAGGAGGACTATGAAAAAGGGACTATCTTCACAGGAGAACTAATGCAAGAATGTTTGGAGTTATTGGGAGTTAGGCAAAAGTTTCATATATCATATCATCCTCAGTCATCTGGACAGGTGGAGAGAGCCAACAGACAAACAGAATTAATGTTGAGTAAGTTTGCAAACGCAAATGCTAAAATTTGGGATACTTTGTTGTCCTTACTTCTAATGGCAATTAGAGATACCCCAGCTGCAGCAACCCGGTGTACACACTTCAAGGTGACGACTGACAGACAAATAAGATTACCAGAACATCTCTGGATCAATCTAAACATCCCCACTGCGGACAGAGTGTCAGCTGATGCTTATGTCACACAACACAAGGTCAATCTTGTCTGAACCTAGCTACCTATTTGCAGCCAGAACTTGGGCCAGGCCCAACAACAGTCTAAAATGTACTTTGATAAAAATGTCAAAGACGTCGGCTGGCAAGTAGAAGACCAAGTAATGGTACTAAAATTCTCCACCCCTGGTCACCTGTTTGCAAACAAATAGGTGGGCCCCATGACATCATCAACAAATTGAGCCCTGCTGTCTATCAAGTGCAGATCGCAGACTGTAAGAAACACATAGACAAGTGGTACCATGCCAATCAGTTGAAATTGTACAAAGGTGATTAAATGCTCCTTCCCCCGACTGGGGACTTGTATGTATACCTTTTTGTTTGCTTTCATTTCAGGAAAATGATGATCCTTCACTACTTTCTGCCAAGCACATCTTCATGCATTTTTTCATGCCATGAATCCTTCAGATACGGTTTACTTCCTTTCCACCCCTGTCAAACCTCCTCCAGGTACAAGGGTAACCATCAACATCCCATCTGCCCATGTGACTGTTCATGAAGGAAAAGATGCCTATCTCAACGCCATTGGTGGTATCTCCAGAACATTCCACTCTAGAGGTTGAATGGAAAACTGACAATCTCACTAGGCAGCAATTTCCAGTAGTCCGCCTTGCAAAAGGAACTTTCCAAGGTTGGCCCAACATCCATATTTGCCACAATGGAACTTTGTGCATGCGCCAAGTTACCCAGCAAAATACTGGCCTATACAACTTTACAGCCCTAATGAATAAAGACTTTTGCACTTGATTTCTTACCACCATGCGTAAACTTTGTTTCAATCACACAACTGCAATAGCTGCACTTTTGTTTGTAGTCATCCCAGCAGTAAAAAATGAACCTCTACAATGCCCCACTCTGGAGCCAGGCCTGACCAGCAGCCTGACAACCACCTCCATCCCTGGGGCTCTCATTAATAATGTACAATTTATGCATGTTCCTGTTGTTTTGAACCTTACACAGTGGAACTTGGCCGAGTTTGGTCATTGTTCATCCATTAATGTGTCACAGTTCCACACTGTAATGTTGTTAGATTTAATGGCAGCATATCAAGCATGTGCACAGGACCCCATAGCTGGACATCACACAACTGAACACCGAGGGGTGTTCAGGCCTAAATGCCTGAAAAGAAGTAGCAGGCACTGTTACAGGTATGTTTGGGACAAGAATGTCAATTTGGAACCAAGCAGACATTCAAAGACAACAAATTTTCAACAGTAAATTAGGACAGGATGTGGTACAGCCCATGCTACATGGCAATGAGGGTATTTTCCAAGAGGAAAGATTCACAGTGTATAACATGCATGATACTGCACATTTATTCAATGAGACCCGAAACAAAGCTATGAATTGATCTTCCAAAATAATAAAGAGGATAAACAGCAACACACAGGCAGGGAAATCATTTGTTCGGCATATGGCAATTTTGCTATTAACACTATCACTAATCTCTTCCAGGATCTGGAATACGGAAGGATCCTAGATTTGATCCATGATAGATGTATGGCCACATGGTACTGCCCCCATTGTAAAACCCTATCATATACTACTAAGTGCATTGTTAGGACTGTGCCCTTTCCTTGGGCCACATCAGGGAAAGTACAGTTACGTAAGACCTTACCGTAACAGTAGATCTTTGAGTAGTGTCTCTTGCAGCATGTGATACACTTGGGTCATTGCCAGAGGTCGCTGTGGCACATGGCATCTCTTCTAGCAGTCTTTTCCAGGGGCCGCCCACACATGACATCACCTTTTTGTTTCCTATATAAGTGTGGGCAGTCCCTGGTATCCTCAGTTTCCCCCGCTGGATTCAGCTCGCTAAGCGAGGACCAAGGGGAAGCCGAGGTACCATAGGTATCCCAACCCATAAGTCACTGAACCAGAATTTGTTCTCCTAGAGAAGGAGGGGGATGGAGGGTGGGATTGTACCTGCTGCAAGAGACACTCCTCAAAGATCTACTGTTACGTTAAGGTCTTATGTAACTGTACTATCTTTTATGGAGTGGTCTCTTGCAGCAGGTAATACACTTGGGATGAATCCCAAGCAGTAAACCCAAGAAGGATGGTCATTATGATGGAAGGCCTTGTAGGATAGCTCAGCCAAAGGCCGTCCTATGGTGCGAAGCAACATCTAAGTTGTAATGATTCATGAAAGTATAGATTGTGGACCATGTAGCTGCATTGCAGATATCTGTGATGGAGGCCCCTTTACAGTAGGCCGCAGTGGTGGCCATAGCTCTGGTAGAATGGGCTTGGACAGGTCCTGATAATGGCTTGTTGTATTTTGTGTAACAAAATGTGATACAGTGTGCTAGCTAATTGGAGAGGGTCCGTTTAGTGACCGGGAGACCTTTCCTGCTCGAGGCGAAGGTAACAAAAAGTTGAGAGGTTTTTCTAATTGATTTAGTTCGATTAGCATAGTATCATAATATATGATGGACATCTAGAGTACGTAGGAAGTATTCACCTCGATTGGAGTGTTCAGGGTAATGTACTGGTAGCTCCAAGGACTGATTTAAGGTGTGTTCAGACACTACCTTAGGGAGAAAGGAAGAGTTGGTACAAAGTGCCACTCTGTCTTTGTAAAAAATAAAGTAAGGTTCTTTGCACATAAGGGCATGAAGCTCGGAAATACGCCAAACGGAAGTGACAGCCACTAAGAATAGTGTTTTCCAAGAAAGGAAACGGAGGTCACAAGTGGCTGCTAGTTCAAAGGGTTCAAAAGTTAACTTCTCAAGTAGAAAACTGAGATACCAAGGAGGAGTGGGTTGTCTGATAGGTGGCTTAATATGTAACATTCCTCTTAAAAAAATTTTGGCTAGATGATGTTGGTACAGTAATCTGCCATCGAGAGGTTCATGGATAGCTGAAAAGGGGGGCCAAATGGACTTTGATAGAGGAATAGCTTAATCCTGTCTCGGCAATCGAGGCCAGGTAATCCAAGACTTTCGTCAGTGGACAAGAATAAGGATCCAATGACCGGGAAGCCAGCCCAACTAGAAAAGCATTTCCATTTGGCATTATAAGTTTCCCTGGTCACTGGTTTACGTGAGGCCAGCAGAATATTGGCCACAGGGGAGGACACTTAGAGATGTGCTATGAAAGCATCCTCAGGAGTTACGTGTGAAGATGTAGTAATTTCAGGTTGGGATGTAGAAGGGTCCTTTGATTCTGAGTCAAGAGATCTGGTCTTATTGGTAACGGGACGGGTTCCTCCACTAACTGTTAAAGCAGGGGGAACCACGTCTGCTGAGGCCACAGAGGAGCTAAGTGAATCATGGTGGCAGGTTTGAGCTGTAATTTCAGCAGAGCCCATTGCAGGAGAGGGACAGGGGGTGGGGGAGGCATATAAGAAGAGTCCTGTCCATGGCTGAGACAGAGTATCTATAGATCATCCCTTTCTGCTCGGGATAATGGAACAGTATCTGGGGAGACGGTGATTGACTGGGGAAGCAAACAGATCCAGTTGCGGGGTCCCCCACAGATGGAAGATTTTCTGAAGCACTTCTTGATGAAGTGTCCATTTGTGTGCAGATGACTGGTGTCCAAGAAGGTCGTCCAAGAGATTGTGGTGTCCTGGTAGATGGATGGCTGTCAGTACAAGGTGCTGCCAAATGGCCTCCTGCCATACTGCAGTCATCTCTCTGCATAGAGAATGGGATTTCGTACCTCCTTGTTTGTTGAGGTAGAACACTACTGTGGTGTTGTCTGACTGAATCAGCAACGATCCCGGGGAAGTGAGGTTGAAAAGCCTGAAGGCTAAGCGAACTGCCCTCATCTCCAGGAGATTGATGTGGAGAGGAGGGATATAAGTGGTCTACTTGCCTTGCGTCCTGTAAGGACCCAGTTGCGCACCCCATCCTTCCAGGGATGCATCCATGGTCAACGTCATCTGGGGTGGGGGGATTGGAAGGGCATGCCTTGGTTTAGATTGCTTCAGAGTGCCCACCATACTAGGGTGGACCACAACCTGGGGGTGACTCTGATTTTGTCTTTGAAATTTCCTGTTCTTTGAGACCACTGATTCTGGAGAATCCACTGGACTGGTCTCATATGAAGATGGGCTAGTGCTACTGTAGAGATGGTAGTGGGCATATGTCCTAAGAGACATTACACGTGTCTGGCTGTGACTGCTTTCTGTGTTTGTATCTGAGAAGCCAGAGACAGAAGCTTGTCTTGTCTGTTGGCTGGGAGGCAGGCCCTGGTGGAGACAGTGTCTAGGACCGCTCCTATATATTGGAGCGACTGTGCAGGGGTCAGACTGGACTTCGGCCAATTGACTGTAATCCCTAGAGAGTGGAACAGAGTTAGAGTTGCATGTAGAGAGTGAAGCAGAGAGGTTTTGGACTCTGCCTTGATGAGCCAGTCATCCAGATATGGGAAGACAAAGTGTCCGTCCTGTCGCATGGCTGCCACCACTACCGCTAGGCACTTGGTAAACACTCTCAAGGCAGATGAGAGGCTGAATGGAAGAGCCCGAAATTGGTAACATTTGTCCCATCAGGTGAAAATGAAGAAACCTGTGGTGGGCAGGATGGATAGGGATATGTAGGTAAGCATCCTTCATATCTAGGGCACATAATCAGTCCCCTTGTTTCAACACTGGCATGATGGAATAGAGGGTGACCATGTGGAACCTTTTGTATTGAATGTGATGGTTCAGTTGTCTGAGGTCTAGTATTGGTCTGACATCTCCAGTTCATTTGGGTACCAGGAAGAAGTGGGAATAAAACCCTTTTTGCTGGTCTGCCAGTGGTACTGGATAAATGGCTTTCTTGGTCAGAAGAGCCTAGAGTTCCTCCTGGAGAATAGGAATGTGGTCGGGTGGGTACTAGACAGAGCGGGGGAGATGAGGGGGAGGTATACAAATAAGTTCCAGAGTGTGACTCGTCTGGATAATCTGAAGCACCCACTCGTCCGATGTAATCATTTGCTAGGCTTCTAATTGGTGTGCAAAATGACCGCCCATGGCTTCCAAGGCCTGATCAAGGAAGCGTGGACAGAGCCCCAGTTGGTCACTGGGATGCGGACTGACTAGCCCCACCAGAAGGGCAGGAGTGGGAGCCCTTGGCAGCAGAGGTGTTAGTTCTGGAAGGTTGGGAATGATCCCTGAATCTGCCTCTATGTCAGCCTATGTATTTTCCACCTCTTTTAGAATAAAAGGAGGAGTGAGGAAGATACAATGGCTGGGAGGTATGGTACATGCCATGTACCATACAGAGTGCCCGACATGAGGACTGGAGATCACCTATCAGTGTTTGGGAAACTGGGCCGAAAAGTTTAGACCCATTAAAGAGGGCACTGACCACTCTATGCTGTACATCTGGTGTAAAGTGTGAGATACGAAGCCAAGCATGGCGATGCAAGGTAATGCCAGTTGCTGACATACGTGCTGAAGTATCGACCGCATCATATCCCGAACGAAGTAGGTGTCGGGAGATGGAATTGCCAGTAAATATTGTAGCCAGTAATTGTTCCCTTTCCTGGGAAGGAGAGAGTTTGACTAATTCTATGGCAGAGGACCAGAGTGTGCGCTGGTATGTGACCATATGTCCCATACAATTTGGGATTCTGAGATTCATGGTACCTGCTTGGAATACCTTTTTTCCCCAGATAGTCCATCCCACAGGAATCTTTATCAGGATGTAAGGCGCTCATGAGTTCTGATTATTTAGTATGGTCATGAGCAGCAGTAATCACTACTGAATCTGCTACAGGAGTAGTGGATAGAAAAGGGTGCTCCAGAGGAGTCTGGTAGAGGTGATCCATCTTGCGGGGAACAGCCGTAACAGAGGAAAGCTGACTCCAGGCTGCAAGGACAGCATTTTTGGTAGATTTGTATAAGTGGAGCGAACCACTAAAACTGGTTCCTCTGGTAATTCTAAATAGTCTGCCAAATCCTTACGTTGTTTGTCATGTTTGGTAGTGGAAAAACCTATTACTTTCTGTATTTGGACCATCATCTCATGGAAGGATGTGTCATCAGGAGGAGAGGCAGCCGCCTGGCGTGATAAATCCTCATTAAGTGAAGAAATATCTGAAAGAGGGGTCTGGGGTTGAAAATCCAGGTCCTGAAAATCCTCATCCTGTAAATCCCCGATGAAATCTGCTGGAAATTCATCCTCGTCTGATAGGTAGTCATCCATGTACAAGGGAGGTGACCAGGGTGGTGATGGGTCTCTGTCACCCTGGAAACAATTTAGCAGAGGAGTAGGGGAACGAGATGCATGACTCAGTTCCCCTGGATTGGAGGGCTGAGTGTGCCGGATGGCATGCAAAACCTGTTGAACTACTGAGGCAACATCCAAAGGGGGGGTTAGGGGGGCAAGGGGGGTTTCTGGGAAACCAAGGGGATTGTAGCTGGGATTGAACATGTAGTCTGATCAGGTTTTGCACCTGGGTGATAAAGCCCAGGGTCCTGATCTCTGTCCGCCTGGCCCCTATGGGAGTACACCTGTGAGGGTGGAGGGACGGAATGCATGGAAAATGCAGTAGATTTCCCCATTGGAATGCGACTCCTCATTGACAGAGCCGCTAGGGAAACATGAGTAGCATGTGAAAATGAAGCTACTGTCGATGGGAGAGAAGCCCCCGTCGATGGGGCATTGAAGGAACTCATAAAGGGTTCATCATAGACTGTTGTAAGGCACTGGAAAGCGCTGTCGACAAGAGGGTATAACCTCCCTTTGACGAGGAGGCAGTGTGTGACTGCATCGTTGATGGTGATGCACCTGTAACGGCAGCCGTCAATGAGCATTTAGGAAACAGAGGGAGAGGAGGACTTCTCCTTCTCTTTTTTGTATCGTTTGCGAGAATCAGTGGATGGGGAGCTCATGGGATGAGCGCCCTGATTCTCCATGAGAGACAATTTTTGCTCCATTAAATTATTTTTTTATTTCTTGCAGTCGTCAACGATGGGTTACCTGGTTGAAATTCTGGCAATGTATGCAGGAGGTAGTGTCGTATGTGGGTCCCAGACACCTTACACAATTGGTGTGGTTGTCAAAATGGTACATTTTTCTACCACAACGGCAGGAATTAAATAGTGCTATCTTGCTTGTAGATTCTTTGGACATACGTCGATGTTAGCTCAAATTCTCATCGATGACTGCTACTGAGTTGCACTAGCTGCTGCGTGCAAGCTGAAGACGGTGGGAAAATGAACTGAGGATATCAAGGACCGCCCACACTTATAAAACAATCAGGAAGGTGTTGTCATGTGTGGGTGGCCCCTGGAAAAGACTGCTAGAAGAGCTGCTGTGCACCACAGCCATCTCTGGTGATAACTCAGGTGTATTACCTGCTGCAAGAGACCACTCCATGGAAGATCTTGGGTTATATTACTCCGCACCTGAATCAAGAACCCTGCTACACTACAAGTTAATGTAGTATTTGGGACACTATGTATGTTACATTCACTGTATCTCTTCCAGTTTTCGATAAAGATTTTTCAGTCTTTGACAAGCTTGTGACCATCCACTCCATGGGACATCTAAAGGGCAGCATCTACCGAGAATGGATCAACTTGTCTTCTTTGCTGGTGTTTCATCCTCCACTTGATGCCTGGGTGGCCCCGCATACAGACTATTGTGCCAAACGTGGCTACCACTATTTGTGCAGATGTGACGTTTTTGATGTAACTGCACTTGTTTGTGGTTATGTGACAAATTCTATGTAGGACTGGTCATAAACGTTTGATGATGACCTATTTTGCCAATGAGACTGTTAAAGTCACTGTTCCTGTTGATAAGCTACATAGCAATACTTCCAGAGATGCCTCCCAAGAAGACGTACGACGCCTCACCAGCAAGATGATGAATGCTTCCATTACCTGCCCAGTCCAACTCACGAAGTGGTGACTTCCTCAAGTCTGTGTGACCTACAATTCTGATGGACAATACTGTGTTGTAGGCAAGTGTCAGAGCCGCAACAAGGTTTGAGTGCTCAATGACAGAAACAGACAATCCAGTAAAGCAGTCACAGCACTCCTATCACACATATATAAATCTAAGACCTATGCCTAAGACTCTGTTTGTTTATATATGTATGATAGGAGTGCCATGACTGCCTTACTGGAATACTGTGTTGTAACCAACTACCAGACCTTCACCTATGGACCTTCGGTGTGTGACATCACTATGCCCAACTTCTGTTTTGTATCTCACCAATGCTGTATGATTGGTCATACAGTTACCACCCATGGAACGTGATTACATTGATAGTGACCCTGGTTATCTGAATATTATAGCACAGTATTTACCAGTTTTCAATGTGCATATCAACCCACTCACTCCGAATCTTAAATCCTTGTTAGAAAAAAAGGATGCACATCTCATTCATATTAGTAATAATATTACTAAGGCACCTGATTCTCTAAATGCTCTATTTCATGATGGTGATTTAAAGCGATTTACCAAGTTTTGATATATGAACACATATACTGCAAGGTGACTGCATACAGAACTGATTCGCAATGTATTTTGATAGATGCATAGCCTATTTTAGCAAATTAAATCAGGTTTTTACCCTCACAAACCAGGAAGTGTCATTTTGTGTATTGGAGCCTGTATTTGGTGACCTTTGACACTCATTACCTTTGCAATGTCACCACAGGGAGATCTGTGCTCTGCAATTAAAATTAGTTCTTGGTCACAGCAATTCTGTCTTGATAACAGAGCTCTTGGTCACAGCATGCAGCATAACAATAGCACTGTCAAACAGTTCATTTTCAGGGTCCAATGATGAAAGCATTATGTTGTCCTGCACTAACAGTGATCTTTTGGACACTGACATAGTGCCACAATTTGACAGCCACTGCATAGTAGATCCCCATAGGGATGACCCTATGACAGCAGCGAGAATGATGTGGGCAGTAGCTCAGGCAGTCACAGCAGTAGTCCCGATCCATTCCAGTACAGCAGTGAGAGCAGACTTAGCAACACGGACTGTTAATATTATATTTTGCTACTTAGTGCTACTGTTTGGGTCCCGTCATTGCTGTCATTTTACTGTGCAAAATCAAGGTATGGTGTGTGTTCTGTTACTCCCAGCATCAATGTGCCCACACAAATGCTAGTGATAGTACCCTGGATTTTTATATTTCTTGTTTTTTGGTGGGGGATTGCTTTCCCTATGCTAACAAGTTGTTGGCCACTCCAGCTTGACACTGAGAGCGCAGCTCGATCTGGTGGCATTGCTTGAGCAGGATAAATGGCTCACAATTTGTCCAAATCCAATTTGTCCAAATTCCTCACCTGGTACTAGTTAGTAGTGACCTCCCGCCAACTGATTTATCAGTCACTCACTCTGATGGAGCACAGGGTGGAAATTACAAGCAGGCACCTTGTACCCCAACCACTCCAAACCCAGCTGCACACATACACTTAGAAAAATGCTGCAGCATAGAACTTTTATCATCTGTAAATTATTTATACTGTTTGGGTCTGTCTTTGCCCTAGTGCCAACTGGTCTACGCTATAGCTTTCTTCTCTGTGTATGTGTGTGTGTTTGGGGGTGGGGGCCTGCTTGTACTTTCCCCTTTAGAGGTATTAGTGATTGAGTAACGTGTTGAAGTCACCAGTTCCCCTGTTTACGGCATGTTATAAATTTAAAACTACAAATTATTGCACCAGCTTTGTATCCTCTAAGCGCTCAGGAACTACTCTGGACTGCAGCTGTCATTAGTGCCTGCATAGGCATCTGTAATACCATCCTGGCATTGACTTATTGTGGCTACATGTGTGCCTCCAGGTGCATTATGAATTGAGCAAAAAATACACAGTACAGTCGGTGATCGTACCCCACCCCCCAAGGTTAAAAATGACACTGCTAATACCCTTCTCATGGAGAAAGAGACCGCATTTATATTTAGATAACCTAAGTACTGATTGATTGGGCCACTACAAAAAGGAACATATCCTTGCAGTAGGTACTCAAGTGTTAGACTGTATTTGAACCACTCTTCCTCACTTATGTCACCATACTTCATTACTTCGGTCTGTGTCAAGCTGTCTGTGTTTTCCCATTTTTTCCATTACAGTGGATCTCTGATGCACATGCGTAAAGTGTACAGCAAATACAACAGATGCTGCACTATACTGTCTCCCATGCCTTACCGATGTCAAGGTGCATTATGTAGACTCCCTGCACTCATTGCTGTGTAGCCCATATTTTGGTTCAGACATCATTCCCTAAGTATGCCAAACTGATCAGCACACTTTGCAATATAACACCATAGAAGCCGTACATTGGCACCACAGTGTCGGGAGAGGATGGCAACTGCAGTCTCTTCTTTTGCTGATGCTCTGGAGCACATACAATGATGCCATAATCCTAATTATAAATAAAGACTGTATGTTAAAAAACCAAGTGTTTTTTATTTTGAGATACACTGTAAACTATGGACAGTAAAACTATGTACAGTATATAACTGATTTTATTGCATTCATTTATAAACTTAGCGAGGAGCTGGCAAGCTGGAGAAACAATTCAGTGCACCATGTCCCTTTATTCATGCACATCTAAGCATACTTTGGTGATCAGTGTTATGGTGCTTGCATGAGAACACCAAATGAGCCTAAAAAAACACAGGAGCACAAGAAAAAATATAAACTGTCTATAATGATGGTGACAATCAGAAATGCAATAGCAAAGGCAGTTTATGGAAGCAATCACACTGGAAGCAGCACTTGCCAAAAATACACAGTTTATTGCACTGTTCTCCTGGGATTGGACTGTGCAGCTCAGTGCTTATACTCTTGCTGCACATTACAATTCTGAACTGTTGAAAAAGTCATCCATTTAATACAGACCTCTATGTACCAATACTGAAAAGCTTACTTCAATTTATAGAACTGCCCATTCAAAAGTCGTCCTTTTGTGTCCCAATACACTACAGATTATAGCTCCACTCAGTTAAAAAAAAATATTTTTTATACAGACTTCTTATTATAATTATGTACTTGCAGCACTTATTAAAACTGTAACACTGTACTCAGGCAATGTAGATTGTGATGTTCCTAGAACCGATGGACCTAGGACACAGAGCTTAGTCAGATGAGTAAATTTGAAAATCAGGAGAAATCACCACTTCTGCAATCCCAAAAGCAAGTATAACAGCTGCCAATATAACAAACAGTTTCAGTCATCAGTGCTGTAATTTTTGCCAGTTCAGTTTTGGATCTGCACTCACTGAGGCTGGGTCCAGGAAAGATGAATGAATGAGCAGTGAGAAGGGTGCAGTGGGAACACCTTCCCTGTGCTGATGTCACTCAAGCATGTGGATGCGCTGCTCATGAGCAAACTTCAAACAAAGAAAAAAACATGCTGAGACAACTGTGGCACAAAAATGTTAAAAAACTAAGCATCTGAATATATTTAATACTTAACTTCAGGGCAGATGAGCTTTGCATCACTCAGTGAAGAGAAGGTGATCTGCAAACATGACATCGGGGGAAGTTAGTAAATCACTTTAAGCACCGCATTGTTCAATACTTGGTTGGAACTCACATAGAAACATAGAAGTTGATGGCAGATAAGGACCGCAAGGCCCATCCAGTCTGCCCATTTCTTTTTCTACCTTATAAATGTGCCATCTTCCTCTGCTGTCAGTGGCCTATCTATTCATACTCATCTGTATTGCTTCCTTATGCCTATCCCATGCCTGTTTGAAGCCCTGCACTGTATTCATAGCCACCACTTCCTGAGGTAGGCCATTCCATGCATCCACCACCCTTTCTGTAAAAAAGAACTTCCTCACATTAGCCCTTAATCGGCCTCCCTCTAATCTCATGCTGTGTCCTCTTGTCCTGCTATTTTTCTTATATTGAAACATGTTAGACTCTTTCACCTTGTTAATGCCCTTAAGGTGTTTGAATGTTTCGATCATATCACCCTTCTCCCTCCTTTGCTCTAGGGTATACATATTGAGCTCCGTTAATCTGTTCTCATTTGTCTTCTGATGCAGTCCCTGCACCATTTTGGTTGCCCTTCTCTGGACTGCCTCAATTTGGTTTATGTCCTTGTGAAAGTGTGGCCTCCAGTACTGCATGCAGTACTCCAGATGGGGCCCTAACCAGTGTCTTGTAAAGAGGGATTATTACCTCCCTCTTACGACTTGTGATACCCCTACTAATACACCCCAACATCCCCCTAGCCTTACCTACTGCTTTAGAGGTCTGCTTGGGTGATTGTAGGTCATCAGTGATGATGATGCCCAAGTCTCTTTCTTCCTTTGTGACTGCCAGCAACTCCCCTCCCAGCGTATAGGTGACTTCAGGGTTTCTCTTCCCTATGTGCATGATCTTGCACTTCTTTGCATTAAATCCCAGTTGCCACTCTTCCAACCATTTTGCTAGTTTATCCAGATCTCTTCTCATTCTGCCCACCCCATCTGGATCATCTACTCTGTTGCAGATCTTGGTGTCATCTGCAAACAGACAAGCTTTCCTCTAGTCCATCTGCAATGTCACTGATGAAGATATTGAAGAGGACTGGCCCCAGGACTGATCCCTGAGGTACCCCACTTGTGACTGCATACCATTTACCACCACTCTCTGTTTTCTGCCCCTCAACCAGTTTGCCACCCAGTTGACCAACTTCTGACCCACCCCGAGCCTACCCAGCTTGTTTAACAATCTTCTATGTGGAACAGTGTTGAAAGCTTTGCTGAAGTCAAGGTAGGCGACATCAACTGCTCCCCCTTGGTCCACCACTCTGGTTACCCAGTCAAAGAAATCTAGGAGATTAGTTTGACAGGACCTTCCCTTTGTAAACCCATGCTGTCTTGGATGCTGTGCCCCTACAGATTACAGGTGTTGTACTATCCTTTCCTTAAGGAGTGCCTCCATAATCTTGCCCACTACTGAGGTAAGACTGACTGGTCCGTAATTCCCTGCCTCCTCCCTGCTACCACTCTTGTGGAGCGGGATCACATGAGCCCTTCTCCAGTCTTCTGGAACCTCTCCTGTGCTCAGAGACTCACTAAACAGTTCTGCTAATGGCTCTGCTAGTTCCACCCTTAGCTCCTTTAGTACCCTGGGATGTATGCCATCAGGTCCCATTGCCTTGTCCACCCTGAGCTTAGTGAGCTCTTGTAGAACCCTTTCTTTTATGAAGGGAGTAGTGCTCACCTCCCTCCCCCGTGTCCATGGTGCTGAGCTGTGGGCCCTGCCTTACCTTCTCTTCTGTAAATACTGAGCAAAAGTATCTATTTAGGATAGATGCTTTTACAGGGTCCTCCTCCTCACATGCACCCTTTTCTCCTTTGAGCTTAGCAATACCCCCTCTGGACTTTCTCCTTTCACTAATGTATCTATAGAAAGTCTTGTCACCTTCTTTTTACTGTTTGTGCTAGTGTTTCCTCAGTTTGGGACTTTGCCTGCCTTACTGCCTTCCCTGCTTCCCTTAAAGCAGTTTGGTATGCCTCCCTACCTTCATCCCGCTGTGTTCCCTTATATTTCCTGAAGGCCAGCCTTTTGGCTCTGACCTTTTCTGCTACTGTATTTGAGAACGAAAGTGGTTTCCTTCTTCTTTTGCACTTCCTTTTCTGTCTAACACAATGGGATGTTGCTTCAAGTACTGCATCCTTAATGCTTGTCCACTCTGCCTGTACCCCCTCACCTGTGTTTCTTTTTTGCCAGGGCTAGCTTAACTCTGTTGGCCATCTTATCAAAGTCAGCTCCTCTGAAGTCCCATATTTTTGCCTTGGAATGGAATGATTTAGTTGTAATGGCCAAGTTGAACCATACCATGTGATGGTCACTGGCTGCCAGGTGACCTTCTACCTGGAGATCTGTGATCCCTTCCCTGTTAGTCAGTACTAGATCTAGGATAGCCCCGTCTCTTGTGGGTTGCTGTACCAGTTGTTTGAGGCCCTCCCCCTGCAGGGAATCCACCATGTATCTAGTTCTGGCAGATGTTCCTGCTGATATTGACCAATCTGTATCCGGCGTTCTGAAGTCTCCCATTATCAGAACCTCCCCTTTAGCTGTCATGTTTTGTATATTTTCTAACAGTAATGTGTCTATGTTCTCCCCCTGGGCTGGGGACCTGTAGACAACCCCAGTTCTTATGGCTGTCCCATTCCTGTTTCCAGGGTGACCCACAGTTCTTCTTGCTCCTTATGTGTATTCTGAATTTCTGTAGCTTTGATATTTTCATTGACATGAAGACCCCCACCCCCCTTTTTTGCACCTCGGTCTCTTCTGAACAGTACATAACCAGGTACTGAAGTCTCCCAAGTGTGGTTACTGGTAAACCATGTCTCACTAATTGCTACTATGTCCAGTTTAACCTCTGACATTATTGCCTGCAGGTCTAGGATCTTATTTCCCTAGCTGTGAACATTTGTGTACATGATTTTCCATTGGCTAGATTTTGGTGTGTTAGTTGTTGGGTGAGGTCTGACATTTCCCAGTGCGTTGTATGGGGAGACTGACCTTTTTTCTTACCTGGTGATGCAAATGAACTGCAAACATGCTGAATCCCTGTTTGACCACTAGCTGAGGGGGGAGAGGTGTTCTTCCCATTCAAAGTATGGGGTGCTGCACCCCTCTCCCCATTTGCTAGTTTAAATATTCTGCAAAGACATCAAACTTCTGCCCCAATGCACTGACTCCCTCCTTAGTCAGATGCAGTCCATCAAATTTAAAGAACTTTCGCTCCCAAAACTGTTGCCAGTTCCCTACAAATCTGTGTCCTTTTTCCTGGCACCAGCCCTTGAGCCACATGTTTAGCTCCCATATCTTCCCTTCTCTGACCTGCCGTCCATCTGCCCCCATCTCCTAGACTGGCAGGATCTCAGAGAAGGAGATGCCGGATGAAATGTATGATAGTTTGTCACCCAGCCTGGTCAGGTGTTCCTTGGTCTCCTCAACTGACCGGCTGACGAGATCATTAGTCGCTATGTGTACCAGGATGTAAATGTTTTCTCCTGCTTCCTGAACAATTTCAGCAATCCGGTCAGTGTCTCTCCATGCTGATGTACCTGGGAGATATTTGACCATTACCCCTAGCTGGAGATAGGTATCAACTCCCCGAATCATGGAGTCTCCTATGATCAGAAGTTTTTTGAATTTTCTTTTTGCTTTTTTTGTTTTGATTCCTGATTCAGGCGAGTTTTGTTGTGCTAGCTCCTGTGCTGCAGTGTCCTGCTCCGTAGTGTCCTCTGCCCCTTTGTTTGATTTCGGAGATAGAGACAGATACCTGTTTGTAGTGTTTATATGGTTTTTAGAGGTAATATGTTGGAGAGCACAGAGTGATGGGGCACCCAATTTGCCCCTCCTAACCACCTGCCAACCTCCCAGATCAACTACCATCTGCGGTCGAGGTTCTTCTGTTGGATGTTGGGGAAATGGCGGGTGGTTCTTATAATGTATTTCCTCTTGAATATGAAATTTGAGGCGTGCAATCTCTGCCCATGCTGCCCGGAGCTGAGCCTTAAGATCTCCAAAGGCCCAGCATGTAGGACAGTGTCCTAAATCCTGTAAGACTGTCCTTCTGAAAAATGTTCCACAGTACCTGCAGTTAATGATATCCATTCCAGATAAGTTGTTGGGTTTATAACCTGGTCAGAGTAATTAGAAGGAAGAAAATGCAAGTAATGGTTTGATTTTGTGTTTTGTTTTCATATAACTTGTTATAACAAGTTAAATTACTAGTGCCCCCGTAAATGAGCTCACCTTGTGGATGCCCCACTGATCCGCCCCTTCCTGCTTTGCCACAGGAAATGTCACAACTGTGGTACCCTATAAAAGGAGTGTAGTGTGGGGTGGTAGGGGATGGGGGTGGGTGGCTGGGCCCTTCCCCTGCTGAAAAAGAAGAACTACAGACGAAAGAACAAGGAGGTAAGAGCAGAAACAATCAGTCTACAACAAATGCTATAATCCTGAAAGGTTATCATAATGTTAGATAAAACTGTAAAATCTGTAAACCACCTGTAATAATTTCAGAGAAGATGTACCCTGCAAGAAACACTTTGCTACAGAGAAAAATAAAGCAGTAACAGAAGATATACCTTGCAAAATACAATTTGAATCAGAAGATTACAGCAGTAATCTGTTAGCACATGCCTGTAGGCACACCTTGTAATAATGCAGAAGGTATACCAGCAACAATAATTTGAATCAGAGAAAAATGAAGCAATGAAATGTTAGCAACAAACAGTAGCAATCCCTGTGAGTACAAAATAAAAATAACAACACACAGTAAATCTGCTTAGCCAAAAGAAGTCTTAATCCTTTCCCTTGCTCTGGTAAGGTTATCTGCTCTGTCCTTTCAAGCAATCTAGAAGGAAAGGGCTGAGGTGAAGCTAGGTGCTTTGGCCAGCAAACCAAGTCTTCTACCACATTCAAAGGTTTTGTTGTTATTCAAGTTTATTTTTCTGATTATTACCTTATGCTGTTTATGCTGCATGCTTAAACATTGTGCGCAATTAAAATTTCTCTATGAAACTCACTCAGCCCATATATAACCTGCCACACTTTCGTAGTGTCAGTGGCTCAGCAGGTTGCACACTCGTCTCCGAGGCCAGAAGATCAAAAGGTTGTGGATTCTAGCACCACACTAGGCACTTGGAGTAAATTCAAATACTGACACTGTAGTTCATCATGAGGGGGATGCTGCTCTCCTGAGATGCCATCTTTCAGATGAGACATTAAACTGAGGTCCCGTCTGCCTGTTCTGGTGGTTGATCAGGTTTACGTTAAAGATCCCATGGCACTTCTCGAAAAGAGTAGGGGAATTTTTTTTTATTAAATCTATTGACAACATATAGAAAGAAAATACAGAAATATCAAGGAAAAATAATCAACAAAATTACATCATGTTCAAAATCCAAACTGTAAAAAAAAGGGGTGGGGAGGAGAAAAAGAAACAGAAAGCAAACAAGCAGAGAAACTCATAAACTAAGAATCAACAATGTAGCAACATACAGTTAAACATTGGACAGCATCATAACACATAATCCAACGTTTCCAGTTAAAACCCCACTTGGAACCAAGAGAACTTATGCCAATAGTTTTCCCAAGCTGATTTTTCCAATAGTTTTTCCTCCCTCAATTTTACTGTATGACGTTCTTGTATAATTATATGATACAATTCGGATACAGTAATCTGTTGTTGTTGAAAAATAAATCTGCATCTAATCTGACAAATCCAATATAAAAAACAAGCAAGCATTAAATTTAATGTGCTAGAGTTATATTTCGCCCAAGAAGAAGGAAACAAACCAAAATATAACTGATTTGTCCTTAAATTATTAAATAGCGAATATTTTCCATTTTTCTTTCAAAAGGTCCCAAAATTCTAAAATAAAGGGGTATTCCAGATACAAGTGGTCCATTGTTTCAATTGTTGTCACGCATTTGTGACGGAAACAGTAACATTCAGAGATACCTTTATGTTAATGATTTCCTCTGGTGTTAATTTTACCATGCACTCCAATCAGAGGATGTCCCACATTTGGGGGTATCTAATAGTCTATTTTGGATTTGCTTTTGTTCATTTGTTGAATAGTGGAGAAGAAACTGTTCAGAAAAATTGCTTGCCAAAACTTCAGAATATAGGGTTTTCCTTGAGAAAATCAAACCTCTTTATATAACATCTTCCATTTTTTCACATAATCAAATATATATACACCCAATACTGGGACAGCTTATACCATCTTTTATTCTTATGAATGAATTAATTCCTTTTCCATTCTGCTAAAATGTCTGCTAACATTGGGGATATCCATAGCGCCCATGGTTTAATAAACCCCTTTAATATGGGAGACAAATTAGTATAAAGAAAAGTACTAAAAAATAACAACAGAGGATTTGGCATCCCTACCCCTCCTTCTCTGATATCCATATATAAGATGTTCCGTTTTACAGGGTTAAGCCGGCTACCCCAAAAACAAGAGAAGAAACAAGCTAATAACGTTGTCTTAAGGTGTTTGGGAACAGGAAAGATATGACTAATAAAAAGGAAAATGGGGATCAAAATTGTCAATCAGAAATATCCTTTTTAGTTTCCCTATTCGCCACACATTCCATCTACTTACTTTCAACCTCCCTTTATTTAAACAATATTCCCAATTATATTCAGCCATATCCCCAGGACCGAAATAAACTCCCAAAATTTTACAGGGAACTGTGGCAACCTGTAGACCATAAATATCTTCCTCAATATTCCCAGTGTTATGAAAATTTAGACAAATACTTTTAAAAGAGTTTATAGCAGAACCAATAACCTGAAGTAAACAATATAAAACTTAATAAGTCAATATACCTGTCATATCATCCGAGACAACCAGGCATGAATTGTCTGCGTACGCTATAGATTTCAGTTCTAAGGCAGGGGGTATTCAAACACCTGTTATAACAGGGGATTGATTTATAATCCTAATAACATGGTACAATGTGAAAAGGTACAGTAGAGGGCTAAGAGGGCACCCCTGCTGTATCCTTCTAATCAGACATTTTTCCCCAACCAGCCATTGTCATAAGGCCGAACATATGCCAACGCATAGCAGATTTGTAACCTATTAATGAATATCTGAGGAATCCCATAACCATGCAAAGTAAGCCATAAACATCCATGGGACACATTATCAAATGCCTTGGTCTGATCAAAACTCATCAAATACCCTGAAATACATTTCGCTGTACCGCTGTCCATCAATTCTCTAAAAAGAATCAGTGATATTTCTACCAGGGACCAAGCCATATTGCGAGGGATGTAGTAAATACACAACCACCTTTGTAAGCCTATTACACAACAGTTTAGAAAATATTTTAAAGCCAATGTTCAATAAAGTAAGCAGTCTCCAGTTCTGAGAAATCCTGATCTCCTTTCTTAAATAAAAATATTAGCAAACCGTCATACATTTTTTCTGTAATTCTATCATGTTACAAAGGCATTAAATAATGTAAGCAGTTCTGTTGATATGAAATTCTATAATATTTTGTACAGTTCACTAGGAAACCCACCTGATCTGGGTGCAGTATTGTTATGTAAAGAATTAATTACAATCTCCAATTCATTATTAGTAAATGCTACAGTCATATCATCCATCTGCTGCTGTGTCAAACAAGGAGGATTAGCAGCTTGCAATTTTGTTTGCATCCCTTGTTTGTGGCATACAGATACCAAATTGCTCAATATATAATTCAAGTGTCTTCATTATACCTTTATTATCATTTAGTAGCTCCCCCCTTCTTTACTCTGTACTGCTACAAATTTCCTGATGTTCAGAGAGGATTTACAGTCCTCAATGGGGTTTATTTGTTCTTTACTACCCTGTGTCCCAAATTGTTCCTCTTTCTCTAGTGTCAGTTGTCTATTATATTGATGAAGTGTTATCTCTGATTTAAGGGTTGCTATATCTATTGAGTAATCCATATCAGTTTCATCTTGCAGGGAGAATACATCATATAAACGACTGCACAGTTTCAAATATGTTTGTTGTCTTTGTTCTACTGTATGTCTAGAACTTTGTTCAAAGAAATCCGTTCAACAACATTTAGTGTCCTCCCACCATGGAATTATAGAGTCATATAAAAAACAAGACAGATTGTCTATCTTGCAAAATTATTTTAAGGTCTTCTAACACTTGTGGTAGTAATAATAAACTGGCATTAAACCGCCAGTATCCTTTACCAGCTGTTCTTGGTGGGTGTGATGAAACATGTACGCCTTTTAATGCATGGTCAGATGTTTCCATTATTTTGTTTCTGTCCAAATAACAGGTAGAGACTGAGAGACCAAACATCCATCTATTCTAGAAGATAATTTGCCCTTAAAAAAAGGTATTAGAAGGTGATGAGATGGAGGCAAAAACATCCTTAAGTGTAGCCATTTTTATTAATTTATGTAAGGCAGCCTTATCACAATAAATTTTATTTATATTACCTTTGTTCTGTTTATGTGATAAGCTGATATTAAAATCCCCTCCCCCAAAAAATACTTGCCTACTAGTACAAAGGAAGGGTTGCATCTTATGTAAAAGTTTGATATGCAAGTCCTTAGTCTGAGGGGCATATAGGGTTATAATCCTCCATGGTAAACCGTGAAATAAAATATCTAATATAAGTATTCATCCTGGGTCTAAATCAGTCAATTTCTGTAGAGTAACTTCCATTGTAAAGCAAATCCCTAAAACAGAACACTAATCTTCTCCTAGTGAACAATAGGCGGCGCCTTGGTACCATTCAACAAAAGCTTTTCAAGTCTCAGATAATTAAAGCAGACAAGTATCCAGCAATAAAAAAAGGCATCATATTGCAGTAATTGCAACAAAGCAAAAGTAGATCTCTTGAAGTCAGATTTAATACTATTAGTATTTAGGCTGGCTAACCTAAAAAGTGGAAAAACCAGTGTAAATTAAGATCACAATTTCTTTCTACTAGATTTCTTTCTACTAGGCAATTGGCTCCAGGACCGGACCCAGAGGGTCGTAGTTGGCAGGATAGTCTCATCCCCAAGGAGGGTCATTAGTGGGGTCCCACAGAGATCAGTCCTTGGGTCCCTCCTATTCAATGCCTACGTCTCTGACATAAGGACAGGAATCAGGAATGAGATGAGTCTCTTTGCGGATGACTCAAAACTGGGGGCGGTGGTGGATAGGGAGGAGGGGAGGGTGGCCCTACAGGGGACCTGGAGGCTCTGGAAAGATGGTCTAGAAAGTGGAAGCTGAGGTTCAATGCAAGGAAATGCAAGGTACTCCACCTGGGGGCAGAAACCCAGGCCAAGTGTACACCCTGGGGGAATGCTACAAGTCTCGATGGCTGAGAGGGACCTGGGGTGGTGGTGGATGTCAGGCAGAACAACTCAGAGACTTGTAGGAGGCAGCAGCCAAGGCCAACAGGATGCTGGGATGCATCGCTGGGGATCACCTCCAGAAGGAGGAAGTGATACCTCTGTATAACTTGCCTGGTGAGGCCGCACCTTGAGTACTGTGTGCAGTTTTGGAGGCCACACTAAAGAGGGACATTAATCTTCCTGAGAGGTCCAGAGGAGGGCAACCAAAATGATTTGGGGCTTGGGGACAGGACCTATGAGGAGAGGCTCAAAGAGCTAAATATGTACACATTGAAGAGAGAAGGGATCACGGGGACATGATAGAGGTCTTCAGGTACATGAAGAGGGTAAATAGGGAGGAACAGTCAGGGTGCTTGAAGGAAGGATGAGGGGCCACTAGAGGGCATGGGTGGAAGCTGGAGGGGAAGATTCAGGGAGAAAGGAGGGTGCCACTTCACTGAGAAGGTGGTGGAGCCATGGAATCGCTGCCTAGGGGGCTGGTGGAGGCAGAGACAGTGGAGGGTTCAAGAGGGGTGGGACAGGTACAGGGAAGGTTCTGGAAGCAAAATCCAATGCAGCAAGAATATCCAGAACTGGGAAGGAGAAGCCAGAGAAGGTGAGGGGGGCAGCAAGGTTAGCACCCAGGGTGGGGGCTGACCAAACAAGCAGACAGGAAAGACCATTAGGCCTGTTCTGCTGGCATTTTAGTATGTTAGATCTAGTAACCCCTTTTTCCCTTTGAAGTGACACCCACAGTTTCCTGGGAGTCCAAGTCAAGCGGGGGTGGGTTCACTTTGAGTCAACTGATAAGATACATCTGAATCTTCATCCTCCATTGCTTCTCCCCAGGTTTGAAGTACCTCATATCGATTTTCTGTTGGAAGCAGTTCCCCTATAACAGTTTTGGATGTTCGTTTTGGAACAGTTCTATGTCATTTAGGGCCAGGAAGCACTGCTGTTAAATCTTCATTAGATGGCATAGGTGAAACAACTCAAGTCAAGTCAGACTTTATTTTTAAAAAGCGCTTTTCAAGTACCAAAGCACTTGTATATCATGAAAACATAAATATGCACAGAGAAAACACACAGATTAAAACAGGAAGTGCAATAACTTATCCAAACAGTATCTACAAATGCTAGATCAAATAAATAGGTTTTCAGTGCAGACATAGAAGACTCAGTGGACAGGCACTCTCTAATCCAATGAGGTAGAGAATTCCACAGTGTCAGGGCCACAAAAGAAAAAGCTTTGTCATCCAAGGTCTGTGGACGAACCCTGGGAATCTCTAGCAATCTTTCATCAGCGGTGCAGAGGGGACAGTAGGGTCAAAGGAGGTCTTGCAGATAACACAGTCCCTGTCTGTTTAGGGGCTTATAGGTCAGCAAAGTGACCTTGAAGGTGATCCTCCACTGCACAGGCAGCCAGTGCAGTTTGCAAAGCACAGGTGAGACATGGCTAGATCTCGACAAACCCGTCAACAATGTAGCTGCTGCGTTCTGCACCAGCTGCAGGCAACGGATGTTCTCCCCTGGTTGCCCTAGATATAAAGTGCTGCAGTAGTCAAGGCATGAGTTTACAAAGGTGTGGTCCAGTGTTGGAAGATCATCAGGCGGAACTAGGTGCTTTATCCGAGCAATGTTCCTCAGATGGTAAAAAGAGGACTTGACTGCTGACACTTGAAATTTAAGAGCCAGCTCACCATCAAGCACACCGCCCAGGTTCTGCACCCGTTCAGAGGATCTCAACTGGTTGCCCCTCAGCACAAGGCTGGATGGCTGACCAGGAGATAACCCCTCTACCCGACGACCGGGGTCCACCACCAACACCTCAGTCTTAACTGCCATCCAGCCCTCTATGGGCATGAGAATCCCTCAACTTGAACCCATTTGGTTTGAATTCTCCCTGCATCAGACAGCTGCCCGGTAGCTCCAAAACGAAAGTTAGCGGCCATCCAGCCCTCTACGGGAGTGAGAATCTCTCAACTTGAACCCATCTGGTTCAAATTCTCCCTGCACTACACAACCGCCCAGCAGCTCCAAAACTAAAGTTGGGGCCATCCAGCCCTCTACAAGCATGAGAATCCCTCAACTTGAACCCATCTGGTTCAAATTCTCCCTGCACCACACAGCTGCCTGGCAGCTCCAAAACAAAAGTTAGGGGCCATCCAGCCCTCTACAGGTATGAGAATCCCTCAACTTGAACCCATCTAGTTTGAATTCTCCCTATGTCACACAGCCGTCCGGCAGCTCCAAAGTGAAAGTTAGGGGCCATCCAACCCTCTAGAGACATGAGAATTCCTCAGCTTGAACCAATCTGGTTCGAATTCTCCCTGCATCACACAGCTGCCCGGCAGCTCCAAAACAAAAGGTAGGGGCCATCCAGCCCTATATGGGCTTGAGAATCCCTCAACTTGAACCGATCTGGTTCGGATTCTCCCTGCATCACACAGCCACCTGGCAGCTCCAAAACCAAAGTTAGGGGCCATCCAACCCTCTACGGGCGTGAGCATCTCTCAACTTGAACCCATCTGGTTCAAATTCTCCCTGCATCACACAGCCGCCTGAAAGCTCCAAAACGAAAGTTAGGTATGGCGAGGGTCTTGCACCCAATTCAAATTTTGGCACCTTCCCTGCTAGGCTATTTCCATTGGCACACAGAGCTTTGCTTCCAGCACCAATTCCCCAGAGACTAGCCTGTATTTTTTTAAATTAATTGCAGACCTCTCAGTGCTCTAACTTTACTGCTGCAAATGTTGCTTTAATTTGTAAAGTGCTATACAGGTGGATGTTAGAGTTATTTTTCTTTCACTGTTTACTGCACTGTTAAGGATTACTACGTGTAGATAAAGTGGAAATTTTAGGCATTACTGCACATTTGTGCTTGGAGCTCTGCTCCTGCATTTTTTTTTCTGTCTCCTTAAATATGCTCCCACTGCCCCCGTAGCCACCAGTAACTCTTCCCTGTCCTAACCAACCCCCTGCCATAGCTCTGAACCTCCCCTGCTCACACTCCTATTGTAAGCCTGCTTTCCTGCCTCCTTTAAAATTGTATTACATTCTCTATTGCTAGCCTGCCTACCCACCTCCTCTAGCATTGTAATAAATTCTGTTTCTCTGCCCCTTTTTTTCCAGGGGCCATCCAGCCCTCTGCGGGCATGCGAATCCCTCAACTTGAACCCATCTGGTTTGAATTCTCCTTGCATCACACAGCCGCCCGTCCGCTCCGAAATGAAAGTTAGGTACGGAGAGGGTCTTGTACCTAATTCAAATTTTGGTGCCTTCCCTGCTAGGCCATTTCCATTGGCATACGGAGCTTTGCTTCCAACACTAATTCCATAGACTAGCCTGTGTTTTTTGAATTAACTGCAGAGCTCACAGTGCTCTGACTTTACTGCTACATTGTGTGCCCACCCACCCATTACCCACCCCTGTCCTTATTAAATACACTTCCTCCCCACCCCTTTCGTGCTCATTCTGTCCCTTAAAGGAGTAAATGCCCTGAAGTTTTCCTTTGTCCCACAACTCTACCTACCCATCCTCTCTTAGCCTTTGTCTTCCCAGGTCGAATGCTGCAGAAACCTATTAGTGCCTAATCTGTATTCGCTCCTTAGATAAAAGAGGTCTACCATAATCTCATGATAAGGCAAACATCTCCGAAGCATTTTTATTTTATTTGTTTTTCCCCACTTAATTGCCTAATGTGTTGCCTACCCTACAGTCTCGAAGGATAACATTGCTGAAGTCTAACAGTTCAAGGGCCTAATCTTTATTGGCTCCTTTGACCCTCAGGAAGCCCAACCCTCAAAGAGACCAAGTTGCTCCCTATAGCTTTTTTCTACAATCATATTCCTGGTATTGTACTGCGTATCCATCATATACAACACTGTTCCTTCATCCCCATATACAACCGCACCATGGGACGGTTCACTACAGATATATATCCATATGGATTGCAGTTCACCTTATTTCTTATTACTACTATGCACCCCCATCTCACAAATAGCCCAAACCCTAAGATAGATGTCCCTGATTTTAATTCCCATAATACCATCTTTCTGCAGAGTCAACTTCCTAAAGATGCCCTAACTCTACAACATCCCTACACTGGAACTTCCTACGTGGAGGTATTAGAACTTTTTTTAGAAATATGAGACCACAGTTCTATTGCCATATCCCACTAAGCAGGCCAGTGAGTGTTTTGTTTTATGCTCAGTCCCTTTACCATTATTACACTGCTACACAGACAATTGTATCCTACTCCTCACAAATGGACCAGGCAACACCTTCTCAAATTCTTGATAACTGAAATTTTAAAGCTTCTCCTGTTGACGCTACTCTGCTCTGGCAACATGGAATTAAACCCTGGACCTTTCATGCATATTGCTGCCCCAGCTGAGTTAGCCTAGCTAAACGGTATCAGCATACTGCACTTTAACGTATGCAGTCTGTTGAAAAAACTTGACCTAGTACAGGCCTAGGTACTACAAACAACACTGGATGTACTGGTGATATCAGAATCATGGCTGAGGGGTTCTACCCCTGACCACAGTGTCAATACATTATCTCATCATATAACATCTTCAGGGCTGATAGACCTACTAGAGGAGGTGTGGTTGCAATACACATGTCAGACAAATTCTCAGCCTGTTATTGACTCTTCCTTTATTCACAAAGAATACGAAAGTCTAGCACTAAAAATTTCTCTCTCTCTCAAAGCAAATCTGTTTGTGTGGTAGGCTGCTACAGACCCCTATCAGGAGGGCTAGAGATACTAAAGTTTCTTCACAAAATTTTAAACTCGACGGATTCAGAATCCGTCATCACAGGAGACCTCAACCTAAACTGGAACTCTACCTGTTCACTGCCTCTAAAGAACTTCTGTGATGCCTACGGTCTTTATCAGCTAATCTCAGAAATGATGCATCCCAACAATAAAAACCCGGTGCATAGTACACTCCTGGAATTAATCTTGACTAACAAACCCTATAAAATCTCCCACATAGGAGTATTTCACACTGACATTAGTGACCACAGGGCTATAGCTTGTGTAAGGCACATGCCAAAAATATCATCCGGGGTAGGGTACACCTACAAAAGGAGTTACCACAAATTCAATCCCACAGCATTCTTGATTGATCTTGGCAGAATTAGATGACAGGAATTCTACCTTGTTCAATCCATCACTGATGCCTACACCACCTTTCAGACTCTAGTCCTAAAGGTGATTGCCGCCCATGCACCTGTTATAAAATCCAGATTGAGGAAAAAATCATGTCCCTGGTTCAATAGCATCTTAGAAACAGCCCTACGCCACAAGGATGCACTCTGGAAAAAGGCTAGAAAAACCAAATCAGAATCAGATTGGGCTGCTTTTAGAATGATTAGGAATCACCGTACCAAACTAATTAGATCGGAAAAGGCAAATTACTACAAAAATGCATTGGAGTCCAACAAGAATAATGGTGCTAAATTCTGGCAGATCTTGAATGATGTAGAAGGACATAAATTGACCTCTTCATTTCCATCCAAAATCATCTCTCGAGATATTACCTGCACCAATGAACATGACATCTTAGAAGCTCTCAATAACCACTTTGCCACTGCTGGCCTAGCCTTTGATACCTCTCCCATAGGCAAATTGCTGAACCAGCAAACCAGCATCACCACACCTTGGGCCCCTTCCAGCACCTCCACCTGCTCTACCAAATTTAGTTTCACTCCTGTCTCACTCAAGCAAGTTGAAGACCTCCTAACCCACCTAGATATTAAAAAAAGTGCAGGGGCTGACCAAATTGCCCCCTCTTTCTGAAACTAGGCTATTATCATCTAGCCCCGCAAATCACTCACCTCTTCAATATGTCACTTCTTCAAGGAGCACTCCCTCCAGTATGGAAAACAGCCCATGTCATCCCTCTGCTCAAATCTGGTGAACCAACTGACTTGAACAACTACAGACCCATATCTCTTCTTCCTATTCTGTCAAAACTTCTTGAAAAGCTGTCAATTAAGGGAAATTTTGGAGAATCATGACCTACTAAACCCTCTACAGTCTGGCTTTAGGCCAAGTCACAGAACAGTCTCTGCACTAGCCAAGGTTACTAATGATTGACAAATTGCACTTGACGCGAGGAATCATGTCAGTACGCTTTTGCTTGACTTAAGCACAGCGTTTGATACGGTGGATCATGAGCTGCTACTGACCCTGTTTCATCACATCGGGCTAGATGATAATGCCCTAAAATGGTTTCCATGCTACCTTGTTGGAAGGCAGCAACAGGCGAAGGCACAGGGTGACCTATCTCCCCGCAAAATCCTTCCAAAGAGGGGTACCTCAAGGTTCAATCTTGGGCCCTTTATTATTCACAATATACATAAACAATATTAACCACAATATTACATTTGCCAGTATTCACCTATTTGCAGATGGAACTGCGCTTTATGTCTGTCGTCCTACCACTGAATCTGCCTATAGGGATTTACAGCAAGAATTTAATGTCCTACAGCAAAATCTGCTATTTCTGAAACTTCTACTCAATGCCAAACAGACAAAAGTCATGTCCTCCTTCCCATCAACTAATGCATCTTCCAGATCACAGCAGCCTGCCAATATGCATATAGTATCTATGCAGGGTAAAATCCTGGAAAGAGTGGACAAATTTAAGTATCTAGGCTTCTGGTTGGACTGTAAGCTCTCGTATATCCCTCATGTTGAAGAACTCTCCAAAAAGCTAAAACAAAGGTTGGGATTCTTCTTCCATATCAAACGTTTGCTTACCTATGAAGCAAAACTACGATTAGTCAAGACAACATTCCTTCCACTAATTGACTATGCTGACTTTCTTTATAGTTACTGCCCCAAACCTGTCCTTACTAAGCTGGACATCCTGTACCACAGGGCCTTAAGATTTGTGACCAACTTTCTGTTCAAAACACACCTGTTCACGTTATAGCCAACTCGACTGGACTTCCTTATCTACCAGAAGATGGCATAATGCCTCCATCTAGACCGTCAAAGCCCTCACTAAAACTCCCTTTACATATCCAGCCTCTTTAAATCAACACCTTGCACATACTCACTTAGGAAATATGATTATATCTCACTTGATACTCCCTGGGTAAAATCTCATTTTGGCACCATATCCATTAGCCACGCCTTACCAATCTTGTGGAACTCCCTCCAAATTACCCTAAAACTGACTTGCCTTGTTAGACTATCTTCCTTCAAATCTCTTATGAAACCTCTGTTGAAGGAAAACTGCCAGTGCTATGCCTAGGGTTCCCCCCCTTTTGATATTTTATATGGCACTTAGCACTATATTTGCCCCGGCTCTCTCTGCTCCCCTTCTTTCTTTTGTTTTGCACTCCTATCTGTCTATGCCCTCTTACTCCCTGAGCCTCTCTCCCTTACACCTTTTCCCCCTCATCCTACTTATCTTTGACTATTCCTACCTCACCTTATGGATCATGCTCTACCTTCCCCCTTACCTCCTTCCATTCCAATTGTATTATGCAGTTAGCTGCTTGCACTTACGTAAATATGAGAAAAATCTGAGTAATCTGACTATACCTTGTTATGTATTACCCACTGTATTGTGTGAACTATTGTACAAATCTGTAGTGTTTTCCTTTTATGTATACTATGTGTGTGTCCACAGGACCACCTTGCAAATGAGTATTTCAATGGTTATTTCCTGGTTAAAAATACAACTAAATTGAATCTGGATTCAATCTCAACCAGCTGGCACTCATCCAGTCCTGAATCTCAGCTAGGTAGTTGTTAAGGACCGAGATAGCATCATTCTGTTCAGGTACAAAGGACCTGTACAGCTGAGTTTCATCTCCAACAGGAGTATGTATACCTCGAACAACATGGGGGACAGCACAGAACCCTTCGGCACCCCACATGGCAGGGAGAGAGGGGCTGAGGAAAAAATCCCTGACACCACCCTCTGAGTCCTACGTGTGAGGAAGGAATGGAACCAATTGAGGACTGTCCCAGACAGCCCACAGAATAGCCACAGGCATTCCAGTAACAACCCCTGGGTCCACGGTGTTAAACGCTGCAGAGAGATCAAGAAGCACCAAGATCGAACAGCTCCTCCGGTCTCTCGCTATCAGGAGATCAAGTACCCAAATAAGAGCTGTCTCAGCACTATTTCTCTTCCTGAAACCAGATTGGAGAGGATCATAGACCTTGTGGGTGGTAAGAAAGTCCTCAAGCTGCATCATGACTATCTTCTCAATAACCTTGCCCACAAAGGGCAAGTTAGAGACTGGTCTGTAGTTTGTGAGACAGTCTGGGTCGAGGGAAGATTTCTTCAAAAGGGGTGTCACCACTGCCTCCTTCAATGGGCTTGGAAACACACCCTTTTCCAATGAGCACCAGACAATCTCTGCCAGGACCAGCCTAATGACCTACATGGAGGCAGTTTGGACCAGGGTCCAAACTACAGCAAGTCGGTCATAAGCCCTGGACAGTCTTCACGATATCCACGATCACCGGCTGGTCAAAGTTCATCCAGACAGGTTGGGTGCCTGTGATCTCACACTGACCTCTACAACACTCATCTGAATGAGTCAGATGGATCCCTGACTTGATGGTGGCAACCTTATCTGCAAAGAATTGAGCAAACTCATCACACTTAGATTGTGAAAAAGCTCTCTGATTCTGAAGACAGGTTGGATTGCACAGCCTGTCGACAGTCCAGAAGAGCTGAGCTGGTCGATTCCCTGCTGCAGTAATCTCCCTGGACAGGAACTCTGCCTTCTTACGGGAGATTTCTGACTGACAGTCTGAACAGTGGGCCATCAGTCTAAGCCTGTCATCCTCCAAGCTGGATTTCTGCCAACACCATTCCAACATTTGCCCCACTCACCTCAACTTCTTCAAGGTCCCATCAAACCAAGGGGACCGAGGATGGAGAGTGAATGGGTGAATGTGGACAAGAGCTATAGAATCTAGGGTACCCGATACCACACCATTATAGTACAATAACAGGTCCTCCGGATCACAGCATTCCAACAGCATACTCAGTAGGTCCAGCACCACCATTATACCCTCGGGGTTACACCCCTTAAAGGGTGGTACTGGACCATCTCCAAACTGAGGTATGATAAGCGACTGCCTCTGAAGACTGAGAAGGACCTTCCATCGGAATGGTGGGGGGGGGGCGCATTGCTTTAAATGGTGAGACCTGCAAATTAGTCTCAGTACTACTTTGGGAGTCATTTGCTTCCACAAGTGCTGTTCTGCAGCATGCATTATCATGGAGTTAGCAGTAGGTGTAGGTTTCCTAACTGATGCAGCTGGCTTCCTTCTAGCGAGAAGAGGGGTTAGAGGATGGGGGAGGTGGTGTATTTCTTGCAGTTCTGTTGGAATGCGTTCCTATAGCTCTATTAACACAGAAGTCTTGTTCTGTATAGTCCGAAGTGTTATGCGCAGCCCATGGGCATGAAGGGAAGGCACTGTCATCTGCACCACATAAATTGCAGCTAGGTGGAATTGTACAGTGGTTTGTTGTATGCCCCAAAACCCCACAAGAAATAAATTTCAATTGGTCAAACTCTGAATTCAAGTGTGTAAAGGCCCCAAATCTGTAACAGAAGCATGGATGACCTGACCTGGATAAAATAATATACCATGATCTCTGCCCAGAAAGAAACAATTAGGCAACTGTTGGATGCCACCTTCTGTGTGTTTCAGTTGTATCCTGAACTTCCATCCTCCTGTCCAAACACCATTATCATCTACAATGGCTTCTGGTGCCCCATTAACTGTACAGTGTTTTTCCAACCAGTATAGGATATCGTTCACATTGACCCCTTCATTTCGAAACAACACTTGTAATTTTAAAAGTCGGTTTGGTAACATGGATAGCAATGAATGGTTTCTACAAGGGGGTGTCCTTAACAGTATAGTACGCTGCACAGAATTTATCCAATAGACTAGCAGACTGAAAACTGATGTCAAAATTCTGACCCCCGAGGCATGAATAAATGTGTACACCTCTGCCGGGGAAAAGTGCAAAGAATCGATAAGTTCTTTACCTACATAGTTTCTGTCTGGGGGTAGATCTAACCCCCCTTTGTACCATAGGTGCATCACAAAGCACCGTTTGGCAGCCTCTGTGGGTCATTGAAACAAACATAACTGGCTGGATGTACCTCAGACTCCAGTACTTCATTAATCATATCCAAAGCATCAGAAAAATCACTTGTACCTGGTAATGTAATATTTGTTGTAATTGCTGTGCCTCTGTCATCATGAACAACCTCAACGCTTTGTGAGTGCGCCATATCTACAGGCGTTTCCTTTTCGGCCTGCACTGTAGCTGCATTCTGCTGTGTAGTGAGCTCTTGAGCAGCGTCTGACGCAGGAGCATCAAAGTGCACCACTGAACCAGAAGTCTTATCTGCACATGTAGTTTCCTCTTGCTGACCATCCATATCGGGCGCCACATTTAGTTCAGCTGAAACAGGAGATATAGTCCTGTAAGTTGATTTTGGTGAACCAGGTATAGGAATATTTGGATCTACTACCCATTTCCCAGCAACAAAGATCCATCCCACATTTTGCAAAGCAGTTTCTGGTGTCCACTCAGACTGTTGTGCTGTACAGGGGAAATCTTGAGTATCTGACATTTGAGAAGTAGGAACATAAGCAGTAGATTCAGTAGCCTGAGGTTGCATTTCTTGTGAAGTATCCGTAGTTGCAAAGTTCCTTTTTACAGTGGAAGTAGTAGGGCTTTGCACAGTTCTTTCCCTCTTTTTTTCCTCCTCCAACTTTCCTTTATTCAACTAAATTATTTTTCAGCTTCATTTAACTTAGTCAACAAATACTTGCATTTCTCTGCAAGTTCCTCTTGTAATTTGAGTTCACCTAAGGTAATGTCCTGAATAACTTCAGTAACTTCTGTTTCCTCTGATTCTGTCATCTGAAAATACATGAATTCTGTCCCTCGTACTCCAGGTTGTTTTTGCACACAACCTCCTCCTTGCTCTGTCTCCTCCGGACTGGAATCCTCCATGATTCCTGCAGAAAGACAGTGCCCTCTAGTAAGAATAGGGAAATTCCCCCGGTGTCCTGGCCAAATTTCCCCCATTCACTAAAAATACCACCTATAGCTTAATTTGGTTAAGTTTCAGTTGGTTACCATCTACCCCGGGTTACCCCTGAAAAAGGGACTTCTAGTCTCAGTGGGCCTACCCAGTTAACAGAATTCAACAAATAAAACACTTTTCCTATAGGTGTTGTGCTCTCTATTCAGGAAACAAAAGGGGGGGGGATATGCAGCCCTGTCATCCCTAAGGTGGACTACCATACAGTATAAGGTATACCAGTGTTCACTGATGCTTGCTATGATATACTTATAAACTACTGTTTAGCAGAGATATATTTGTGGTCTTAGTGTGCCACCTACAGGTATTAGCCATGATGCTATGATCAGCACAATATGATAAATCATTCTATTGTAACGTGAAGTAGCTGTAGTCAGCATAATCCTTATCACTGTGCACATGCAACATATAACGGCCTTGGGTGCGAGTCGCCCACCATGTACACCAACAGAAATGTTTTGCCTTGAGTCTCTACTATGCAAATGAGCCCGTTACCAGGTAATGGGACCCTCTTATCTCTAAGTATATAACTCTGTAAGAGTATTGTTCTTCGAGTTTCATTATGATGATACCCAGTGTTCAGAGGTTCCGGACTCCCAGCAGGTATTATTGCTGTCCTTTTAACATGTTCTTGGAAATAAACCTTTATCCAGTACACCTGTCTCCTGCATTGTGTTTTGCCATCAGGTTAAGATCCTGCCAAATCCAACACTGGTGAGTAGCCAGCATTTGACCCTGATCTCTGACAACTTTCACTGGCAACTGCAAGTCAGCAGGAAGGTGATGGAGGACTTCATCCACCACTCCCATCATGGAGTGACCGAAGTTGGCCACCATCATGGATTAGCTCTTCTGACAGAGAGGAAAAGTAGCATAAGCCTTCTTGGCCAGGTTTCTTAGACTCCTTGTCAGGGGGCTTGTCCATGTCCCTTTGGCCTCCATATTTCCAGAAGGCTGAGTATGAGATCAGGCCCTCAGCTGAGAGGTGCTCCAAAAACCCTGAAAGGGACCCACCAGGAATTGCATACATGCAAACCACCCAGATGGAAGGCACTGGGCAGGAGGCTGAATGCTGCCAAAAGTCCAAGTCTGGTTCAAGGATGACCTCATCCATGGGAAAGGCAACCCCCATGGAATCATCCTTGTCCAGGATATCAGTAAAGGGGTATTTAACCCACTTCTGGACTGACTCCAAGGACACAAGCATGGACTCCGACATCAGTCAGGGAAGAGCCCCAAATGACACCGTCCCATAGTCAATAGTCAACTCCTCAACCAAAGCCCAGCTGAAAGTTTGCACCCACGATGACAAACCATTTGAGTCATCAGAGGACTCTTCAAAAATGGCCCATTACCATTTGCCATCGTGGACCACCTGAGTATCTTCTGTCTGGGTGATTTCCACTAACAGCTGACCTGGCAAACCAGTTGCAGTATGGAAGTCCTTGGTCAGGGGTTCCACCAAAGGCTGTGGTGGACGCAGCTCCTCCCACAAGGGTGGAGAGGCAGATGCCAGAGACATCTGTCGAGGGGTGGACTGGTAGTGGTATCACTGGGGCTGTCAGTTGACCATAGGTCCAGGGGGTAGAGCCCTACCTCATCCCATAATGGTCCACTGCTGCCAGAGGGGTTCCCTGTAGCACTAGTGCATCTTTTTATGGTGCCGCTTCTTTCCTGAGGATGAGAAACATCAATGGCACTGCCTCCTAGTCGAGCATGATTGTGAGCGCAAGCGGCACCCTTGACCATGACCTCGACAGTTGACCCACAGGCCAATACCAAGGAGAAGCCACTGGTAGGCCAGCATAGCCACATGCCAAGGTGCATGAATGACCAGTGGAGGCAGGTCTTGAATGGAGCTGGTTGGTGACACTGACTGGTCTAATTCCTCCTCAGTGAGGACCAGCAGAACTGAGGTCTTGGAGATCAACTCCTTGCTGATCTCCTCCAAAAACTGGTCAACAAAAATCTGGACAGCCTGCTCAACCAGTGTCAAAATCGACAAACCTGAAGGGGGCACCATGAAGTTGTAAACCAATCCCGTGACAACATTCAGCTCAACCAGAATAGAGTGCACAGAACGCATCCAGTGGTGATGGCTCCCAATCCCACAACCAGTGCCAGTGGCACTTGTGCTTCTTACTTCAGCAGACAGGGCTCTCCCCTTAGGCCTGGAAGGCCCAAAACATTTCATGGAAGTCCTTCATGACTAAGCCTCTGATGTTGACCCCAGCCAGGAATAGCACCGATACCAACGAGGTGCCCAGCACGAATGCCACTGCTTCTTCCATGGCCGAAAGCTAAGCAACCAACCCTGCTGCAGCAGAAGACTTGTGGGCCTTTGGCTGGAGTTTAGGATCCTTGTTGGCCATCTGCCCAAGAAGCCAGGCTGTATAATTTTCCAGAGAAGAAGGAAGCATCACCTGACATAGGCCACTGCCAGAGACATTGTGCACCGTCCCAAGGCAGTAGAGGTAAGATTTGTGCAGGTCCATCTTGGACAACTTCTGTCAACATATGATGCAAAATTTGAAGCCAAAAATGGGCTTTGCTTCTTTGCAGTCCATCTTCCATCATCAAGGCAGAATCGGAGCAAGAGAGGGGAGAAGCAGTCGAGGAACAAGTTTAATGCTGAAAGAAACTGAAGAAATTGCCAATGGCACACTTAGTAGCCTACAACTCTGCAGAGCTGTGAAGGAGGTGACTGGACACTTCCAGCAGAAAGGAAGATCTAACATCACGGGGTGGAGTTGGAGGCTATCCCGGCCAGGTAATACAAAGAGCTTGGCTTGAAGATGTTCCAACAAATTCAGCACTTCCACTGGAACTGCCATCATATGGACAAGTGAATGGCAGTCATGCCCCTAGAAATAAACCTCCTACACCCCCCCAGGTTGCAATGTGAAATAAGCCTTCCTGGAGTCTGCTTTCTAACCTGATAACATATGTTTAAATACAGAATTTAGTTTCTTGGGACTCTCACTTCTGTTTTCTTCATCATCACTCTGCTCATACAGCATATGTATCTCTTTTCTCCAGTTTCATTGCCTTGCTTTGATTCTATCCAGGCTATGGTGAATGTATGCTATTTTCTTCCAAGATCTGTAGCACTAAAGACACTAACTAAAGCCGTAACTTTCTAAAGATCGTGGTTAGACTTTGTGCCATTATTGTTCCTGGTGCCTGAAGGGGAAGGAAGCAACACTGAATCACAATTCCTGGCAATTCAACATGGCAACCACATCCTGGCCATAGCAGATTGGAAACAGCATGTGTTTAGTAAGTATATATTTTATAGAATGAAGGTTTGGGACCTTGAGATGCCTTAGTAATCCTATTAATTTTTTATTCCACTTTTCATCATTTTCTTCTTATTTTGTCAACTACTAGTAGACAAGAATCCAAAGGAATCCTTTTCTTAGCAGTCAGAAATTCTGTACTGGCAAGGCTGGAAGTACATTTCAGTGGAAAACTGCTAATTTCTTTTCAGATTTTTATACACAATTGATGCTTTCTACTACCAGTATATTAAAGATTTATAGAAATGTTTTTTTTTCATAATCTCTGATCTTTTGTTATGATTTAACATGTGTTGTTTTCTTCTGAACCAGATTTTACTAAGGAAGAAATGTCGATTACTGTTTAAAAAATTGTAAAGTCATATAGACAGACCAAAACAGTACAAGCATATAAAAGGCTACGTTTGTTACTGAAAGAAGTATCTATTTCTTCTGAAAGAGAGAGAAAAATACCTTTAGTTTCTCGGTGAAATATATTGGGCTCCTATGTAGTTGGCAATTTCTGACTTCACAATACCAGAATTCTACTGAATTCTTTTTTCTTAACACTGTGAAAAGCAAAGTTGAAAACCCAAGTTGCACTGCACAAGCACATATTTTATTATAAATTTAAAAATTACTAAAAAATCAATACATAATAAAATAGCTGTCTATTTACTGGAAGTGAACATGTGCTCCTTAAAATGTTCACTGCTTACTGATGATCTTTAAAAAAAGTGTCTGTTGCACAGCAGCTAATGTATGGATGTGGCCGTGCACGGCAGGACTTGGAAAGGTGGGTGCCATCAACAGTCATCTTTCAAATAGTCTTTTTAATAGCAGATCAAATTTCTGCAGTAATTTCCCAGCAGTCACAACTTTTACAGAAATTTCTACAGTGGTGGAACTGCAGAAAATGGACCTTGCTTAAGGGTGTTCAAAGGCATGGGGGGGATTCTCCCTCTTCTCTGTAATGGTGCCCCATAAGTAGTACTTTACCCTTCATTTCCTTACAAAATGGTTTGGTATTAAAATATTTGGCCAGAAAATGCATCATAAACATGTGTAGGCAAGGCAGGTGACCCGTTTTTTCCAATCAGAAAACAATACTTGCGGCAGCCATTTTAGTAAGTATAAACATACGTGGGCCTCATGTCCAACCATGATCTGCTGCTAGTCCAGAACTCATCGGCAGTAGCAGTTTTACAAATGCAACACTGATCATGTCTTCAGAACTACACAATTTGCACTGGCTGGTGATTACATGGTTAGATGGCTTTATGGGGTTTGTTGGCACTTATAAGGCTCATCACAGTTTGGTAACAGCTCATCTCTTGAATCTCATGACACCATTATATCTATGTTCATCCCCAGGGTTGGCTTGGGGGGGGAGCATCCAGTTGTACAACCTTCATGGCTGAAGTTAAAGGTTACCTAAACATACATCAAATGGGGTATACAGTTCTGAAAACCCTCCCATGGGAGCAGAGCAGACAGGGAGAGGTTTTGAATAGTAGAAGCAGTTACCTTAAAATCCAATGTTTAATGCCTTTTCTGCGGGGTTTTTTTGTAACACCGAAACCAGGAAATATTTTCAGAGCCCCACGACGATCAGAGCTTAAGACTGCTGGGAACGTCTAACATGATGATGTAATCTTAGCAAATTAGGATGTTTCCAGTATTCAGTCCCTATGCAGCCCTATGTTCTGTGTCTCAAATTAGTAATATATGTGTACCTTGAGATCTTGATCGCTACGTAACATGTACATACTATAGCAATCAAGATCTCAAGGTACACATATATTACTAATTTGAGACACAGAACATAGGGCTCCATAGGGACTGATTACTGGGAACGTCCTGACTTGCTAAGATTACATCTTGTTAGATGTTCCCAGTAGTCTTAGGCTTCGATCAGCGTGGGGCTCTGAAAATGTTTCCTGGTTTCGGAGTTACAAAAAAATTTACTAAAAAGGCATTAAACGTTGGATTTTAAGGTAACTGCTTCTACCATTCAATACCTCTCCATCTGCTCTGCTTCCACAGGAGGGTTTTTAGAACTGTATACCCCATTTGATGTATGTTTAGGTAGCATTTAACAGGTGATAGGATATTTGCTATAGCAATGCTTAAACTTTGGAATATTCCAGTTTACATTTATCAAGTCCAACAACCCACCTATATTAATTTTTTAGTAAAGTTTTTATACCAAGTGTTCATACTGTTGTGCTAACAGCCATCTGTATGCTTGTATTGTGATATCAATAAGCATACTACTGTATATAGTCTACTTCCCTAATTGTGCTATGCTAGGAGGTACTCTAAATTTGTGACAGAAAGCTGCCATACAAATCATTCATTTACTCATTAGGACCAAACTGTTTTCTCTATAATCCCTCAGTTCATACTGATCCAAGCACACAGCTCAGTACAGTTCTCGACTGCTTGTTTTTCATACCACCTAATTTGCTCCCCAAGCTGTCCCTGATTTGTTGCTCGGCCACCTTTAATAAGCCCCTCCCCTCTCTCGTGAGCAAAATTCACATACTATACAACAGGAATTCTGTCATACAACAGGCACAAATTCCACGCACTAAAATACAATAAAGTCCTCTTTCAAATAAATTTTATTTTTATTCAGATGTTTGCATTTTGGGATCACCTCATTTATGTTAACTAATTTCAGGAGGTCCCCATGAATAAGAAACAGCAGCAGAGATACATAAGGTGGCAAAAAATCTTTATACAGTAGTTTACCATCACCATACAAGTATGTCCTGTTAGCCTGTGCAAGTGAACTAGGTTCTGTACTTATTAACAAATGTTTATTACATATAAATAACAAGAAGGTTGCATTTAATACATCATAATAGTACAGATTTAAAATGGAAACAGGATGCACTTTATTAATGATTATTTTATTAATAATTTTCAATCACACTGTAAGGAAAAGCACTGGCACAAGAAGACTGTGAGCAGCAGAATGGCAAGGTCATTCCTCTTGTTTGCTGAACGCTCACAGAAGTCCATAACAGTTGAGCCCAATACATACTAATCTTATTTGAGTGGCAATTAACTAATCAAATCAGATTAACTTATCTAATGCAAGTGGTTGCCTACTCAACTCCAGGCCACTGCAGCACCCAAACAGGAAATGGTGTGCACCTACTGTACGCATACTGAATGTATATGAGCTAATGTTAGATATCGGAAATAACTTTTTGACCTCTGACCTCATGACTAGCAAAGCCAAGAGTGAGGGTTAAGCACAGTGAAAGAAGATATTTCTGATTTAATATATTAGCTCATTTTATATTTGATGTATACAACAGGACCTGAAAGTTTCACAAATAAAGCTGCAAACAAGAGATTTTCTTTACCTGTTTTTTTGACTGGAATGTCTCTGAAGAATATGTAACATGATGGTTGTCAAGATAGCACTGTTATGAGGTAATGTATATGTCCTGTTGCTATTGGTCGATTATCAATCTGACCATAGTGATGTATCATAACAGATGACTCTTGTGCCTGACAGGTGATATCCTGAAGTTTAGCTGAAAGATATCACTAGTTATCTTTATACATTTATACCCACATCTGTTGCATAACTGGGAATTATCTAATGAGATAGCTTCAGATTTGTATGTTATTTAGTTTGGAATGTTTTTAGTGCACACTTGCATGAGTGGCACAACCACGAATGTTGGTGGCAATAATACTTCAAACCAAATAGCATGAATATCTGAAGCTACCTTATAAGATAATCTATGTATACCACAGGAGTCCCCCCCTTTTATGTTTTTGTGTGTACTACTGAAAAAAATATGTAAAATGCAGGCTGAAATTTAAAATGTCATCCCACGATTTGCTGTTATTATTTTAACCACACTTTGACCATTAGGAGCCCTTTGTTGAGAATACTTAAGCTGGCATGAAACAGTTAAGCAGTTCTAGTTGCCTGTAATTAAATATTCTTGTTTTACTACAAGTAAAAAATCATTCTACTGCTCTTAATTCATCTTTAAATTAAGTTTACCCTCATAATTTATAGCACTTGCATCTGTGTTTGAACCAGTGTTCCTCCCACCAACCTGCTGGCTGGTTGCATTGGTAGCCAACATCCACAGGATGACTTCTAGACATACTAGAAGGTGACTGATGGGTGACACTATCGGACTGAATATGGATGTCATCAAAAAGTTCATGCTGAGCAGCCAGAGATGCTTGCCTCAGTGTGACAAAAACGTTTTCAAAAATGTAACTTGTCCTTTTTGAAAATCGAATGGTATGTCCTTGATGATATGCAGAAATCTAGGTATACACTGTGTGACTGCATATTACAGAAAAGTTGTGCGCTAAACTGTGCATGTGTGGACTTGGGTGGTGGGTGGCATATTTAAAAATAAATTGTGAGTGAAAGTTGTTTTGAGGGAGGGTTTGAAATACTAGCAGACAATGTGGTGGCCGAATTAACCGAACTACATGGTTATACACCTTCATTTAGTATACAGATTTGTGCCATAATTGGGTCAGCCCTTCAGTATTACAGTGAAAATGACAGAGTGAGCTCTACTCACAGGGGGCCAGGTTGTTTTGAAGCCAGTGACGTGGCTACTGTGCAAATAACATGATTTCAACTATTATTTGCACAGTAGCCATGTCTTCAGCACAAATAACAGCTCTTATCTTCCAAATGCTACTTGCCCTCCTATGGTTTACACATTGTATATGTAAAATTACTAGGGAGCATATTTTGCATTACAATTGGGTGGTTGTAACCACTGACTATCAATCACACTCGTGATGAGCTCACCACACGGAAAACTGCACAAGTGCCACCACTAAAATAATGAAACCACACACCAGAAAGCCCTTTTTTTGTGTTAAAAAAAAAAAATCAGTAAAAATTAGAGTACACAGAGAAGTAAAGGCACAAAGTTAATATAAAACTTTCAGTCCTAATGGACCAACAGTAAGAACACATCTCAGGACAGTTATGTTATTTGTAACATTTGCTTCTACTTCTCATGACAGCAAATGAAGTATAACTGTAATCCATTTGTAAGGTGTCATCTTCTGCCGGACTTTTAAATGCAATATTCAATGAATGTGTGAGATTCGTAAGTCTTTGGTCCCATATATCTTGCAGTTAGTAAATCACAATGAAAAATGGCTCATTGCCAATACATGCTAGATAAAATATATTTGTTAAATTGAGGTAGCAAAGCAGCGGGAGTTTAAAGGTCCAGAAAGAGGGGGAGGGGAGGGTCGCCTTAAGGCACAAAGTCAGGATATATATTCAGCTGATGTATTACCCAGCTATCTTCAAAAAGGAGTACCTTCTTAGTCTTAGAGTAAGTCTTTCTATAGCATAAATCTCAGGCACCATCTTATGCCAATTTTCAACTGATGGTGTATTAGTGGTGAGATAGACCATCATTATTGCTTTCTTTGCCGCCAGAATTAAGTGTCAAATGCAACTTGAGAGTCTCATCACAGAAGGGAAAACCATCTGGAGAGATAGCCAGCAGAATCATAGATAGTGTAATAGCTCCAGGACTATTAAAAATAACTTCCAGCTACTGAACCACCAGTAGGCTGGAGAAGGGGGGCATTCCCAAAAGATGTGTGTGTGTTATGTACAGGGATCACCCCACACCCTAACAATTAGCCATATTTGCTCCAACGTATTTGGCTACAATGTCTAGTGTTCAAAAAAATCTATACCAGTATTTCCAGGCGAATTCATACCATCCCACAGCAGTGGTTGGTCGATAGCCCCAGAGTGTGTATTCATGCCTGACTTGTAGGGAATGTTGCTCATTTAGTTCCATACTCCACCACTGTAGAATCAGAGCTGTTGTGTCTGGATGCCTGTCTTGCAGGGCTGACCAATAAGACAGGCCCAAGTGTAGGTAGGAATGGAGCTGCAGGTATCTGTAATGGTCCATTGAGGGCAGATGGTATGCAGATTGGAGTGCTGCAAAGGAAAGTACGCCTTTAGTGCCTAAGAACTGGTAATAAAATTGTAGACCCTGCCTATTCCATCTCTTAATAGTTAGTTCAAATTTGTTAGGTGGGTAAGTCAAATGACCGGTGATTGCTCATAGCTGGAGTAGTTATTCAGGGGTTAAGTAACGTGCTGCTAACCAGTAATGGAAAATTTCTTCCCTGTAGCATGTAAAATTGGTTAAGATGCTTACAACCTAATGGAGAAAGAAATAATCAAGATTAAATATGTCGTTTAGAGTAAATTCGATTTGTTTCCAGTATGGCTGTTGAGACTCCAAGAGTGAAACACAAAGTTAGGGTTTTATTTAACTCTAAAAATTCGATTAGAGTTTTGCTCATTAAAGTGATAAAACATTGTGAAAATGCATAGCACTTGCCTCACTGTGTTTAACATAACACTTCTAGAAAACCTATATAAATGCTTTCTGTAGTTAGTATTGTCCCAAGAAAAATTGCTAATTATTTATTTAAAACCCTGAACGTTCTCAGATAAGCAGCTCGTGCATACCATCTAAGGTTTGGGAGGTTAACCCCCCCCCGGTCTCTGAGTAGGTGCAGCAAGGAGAAACTTATGTGGGTGGGGTCCCCTGCCATATACACTAGGAAAGGATTTTATTCTAGGGGTCGAAATAAAGTTGGTCTGGCATAAGCAGCTGGGTTTGTAGGAAATATAGGATTCTAGGAAGGATATTTTGTCATATGACCGCTATACAATTAAAGAAGCTAAGGCAGAGCTGTGTCCACTTGGGAGAGTTATGCAGTGACTTGTGTTACTGGCTCATAGTTAAGAAGTTCTAGGTGTTCAAAGCATTTTGTCAACTTGATCCCCAAGTATCTCATAGCCCCTTTGTTCCATCTGATGGGAAAGTTAAGCTTTAAAGTTGCAGAGGAGGCAGTTATATAGTAAAACTTCAGTTTTCTAAGTGTTTAATTTGTAGCCTGCTATTTCTCCAAACTGTCACATTGTCTCCCATACCACTGAATCGAATCCTCTGGGAAAGTCAGGGTCAATAAGCTCTCATCGGTAAACAACGAAAGTTTAATAAACCCAGAGTATCCCTGTAATTTTTGGGTCAGCATGAACAGCAGCAGCTAGGGGCTTGAGATACAAGTCAAATAAGAGGGCAGATGGGGGCAGTCCTGCCTTGTGACTCAATCAAGAGGGAACATGGGGAAGAGTTAATGAGCCATTCACATGGAAGTAAGAATGTGGAGAAGCACAGATACCTCACAGCATCTGGACCACCTCCTCTGGGATGTCAAAGTTTGACAGGGTGGACCAGTCCACAATGCTGAATGCTTTCTTTGCAGCTCAACTGAGCAATGCTACAGGATGCATCGAGCTGTGGCATATAATCAGGAGAGGGAACAAGGGGTTCTTTAGATACATTGGGGAAAAACGATGGGTGAAGGGGCAGATCAGCAGGATTAAATCAGGGGAGAGATGGGCACAAGACCCGGGGGAGCAGGCTGAGGTACTAAATGAATGCTTCACCTCAGTTTTCACCAAGGAAAATGAGGTGCTGCATCATACATGGGAGGAGACAGAGATACTGAGGAGGGGGGACCCTTACCGATCGGCGGGTCTGGGGAGAGGGAGGAATCACTGGCAGGAGGGAGGGCTAAGCAGGAAGAAGAAGTACTGGAAGTGGAAATCACAGCAGAGAGAGTGAGGGAAGCCCTCAGCTCCCTTAAGACGGAGAAAGCACCGGGCTGGATAAATTACATCCCAGAGTGCTGAAGGAACTTGAGATCTCTCTGAGGACAGGGTGGGTGCCCCAGGACTGGAAGGTGGTGCATATAGTGCCTATCCACAAGGGGGATCAAGGGAGGTGGCAGAGAACTACAGGCCTGTCAGCCTGACATCGGTGGTGGGCAAGGTGATGGAGAGGCATTGTCAAGGAGAGGCTGGGGGACCTGGAAAAGTCAGGGTGCCTGGATGATAGACAGCATGGATTCGTCTCGGGGAAATCGTGTCAGACAAACCTTGTGGAGTTCTATGACTGGGTGACGAGTGCCTTGGACCTTGGTAGACCAGTGGACGTCCTCTTTCTAGACTTCAGCAAGGCATTTGACTCTGTTCCTCACATGGGCCTGTTGCATAAGCTGGGAGAAATGGGGGTGGGGAACCAGATGAGCAGATGGATAGGCAATTGGCTCCAGGACCAGAAGTTGGCGGGATAGTCTCATCCCCAAAGAGGGTCATTAGTGGGGTCCCACAGGGATCGAGTCATGGGCCCTCCTGTTCCAACGCCTATGTCTCTGACATAAGGACAGGAATCAGGAGTGAGATGAGTCTCTTTGGATGACTCAAAACTGGGGCGGTGGTGGATGGGAGGTGGCCTACAGGGGACCTGGAGGCTCTGGAAAGATGGTCTAGAAAGTGGAAGCTGAGGTTCTATGCAGGAAATGCAAGGTACTCCACCTGGGGCCAGAAACCCGGCCAAGTGTACACCCCTGGGGAATGCCACAGTCTCGATGGCTGAGAGGGACCTGGGGGTGGTGGTGGATGTCAAAATGAACAACTCGGAGACTTGTAGGAGGGCAGCAGCCAAGGCCAACAGGATGCTGGGATGCATCGCTAGGGGGATCACCTCCAGAAGGAGGGAAGTGATGCTCCCTCTGTATAACTGCTTGGTGAGGCCACACCTTGAGTACTGAGTGCAGTTTTGGAGGCCACACTTAAAGAGGGACATTAAACTCCTGGAGAGGGTCCAGAGGAGGGCAACCAAAATGATTTGGGGCTTGGGGACAGGACCTATGAGGAGGGCTCAAAGAGCTAAATATGTACCATTGGAAGACAGAAGGGACGGGGGACATGATAGAGGTCTTCAAGTATATGAAGAGAGTAAATAGGGAGGAACAGTCAGGGTGCTTGAAGGAAGGAGGAGGGGCCACTAGGGCATGGGTGGAAGCTGGAGGAAGATTCAGGGAGAAAGGAGGAGGTGCTACTTCACTGAGAGGGTGGTGGAGCCATGGAATGCACTGCCTAGGGGCTGGTGGAGGCAGAGGCGGTGGAGGGTTCAAGAGGGGCTGGGACAGGTACAGGGAAGGGTTCTGGAAGCAAAATCCAATGCAGCAAGAATATCCGGAACTGGGAAGGGAGAAGCCAGAGAAGGCGAGGGGGGCAGCAAGGTCAGCACCCAGGGTGGGGGCTGACCAATCGTGCAGACTCGAAAGACCGTTAGGCCTATTCTGCTGGCATTTTAGTATGTTAGTATGTATACTCTATCAACAGAAGGGTATGACAGGCGCTCTCATGTGCCTGATGGCATCAGATAAATCCCTCTTGGTCTTTACCTATGATATTTGGAAGCAAGGACTCCAGGAGACTGTCTTAAATTGCCACGAACACCTTGTAGTCAAAGTTTAGAACTGATATTGGTAAGAGGCTGTGTATCTGGGGTTTCTGTCTGGCTCTGGGCTGTGGATATAACCATACACATAGTTCCACGGTTGTGGGAGAATACCATCAACATGTACTGCTTGAAAAACCTCCAGTATTTGGGGGAGGAGAAGGTCTTGGAACCGAGTTTGTAAAATTCAGTCAGGTAGCCTTCTACGCCCAGAAATTTTTGAGACTCAGAATCTCTAAGTACTAACTGGATCTCATCAGTCGATATGGGAATCAATACTGGGAGAGAAAGTTGTTGCAGATAGGTACAGACACACACTGGCGAGGTTCACCCTTTTGAGGTATACAGGGAGTGGTTGTAGGAGGTAAAACCATCATAAATTGCACTTGGTTATCCTATGTAGGCTGCAGAATTTGGATTGTGAAGCTGCAGAAAACATGTCTGTGCGCCCTGTGAGTTTGAAGCCGCCTCATTATGTTATGGGCCCCTCCTTCATAATAAGACTTTCAGATAGAACTGATCTTGTTCTATATGGGCATCTAATATTTTTTGCAAGTCTTGTTTCACTTTAGCAAGTTGGGGTATGTCCAAGGTGTCTCTTTGCTGGACAAAGGTCTGCAAGGTGTGTTGAAGTTCAAGGTAGCCAGCATCTCTTAGTTGTTTTTTTTTTTGCTAGCGGCATATGCCATAAGTTGCCTGTGAAGCACTGCATCAAGTGTCCCAGAGGACACGGGCTGACACGTCCAAACTCAAATTTTTGCTGATAATTTGGGGTACATGGTCTGTCAGGGTGTTCAAAAGTTCAGTGTCTTTAAGGAGGGCCTGGTTAAACCTCCAGTGAGTGATGCAGATTGGTTTGCCCAAGGAAAGCTTTGCATAAACTGGTGCAAGGCCTGATAACATTACTCGGTGGAAATCATCCTCTACAGCGTCAAGATGCTCAGCCGTCGTGATGAGATAGTTCAGTCTGTCTGACATCTGTGTCGGGGGGGGCACATAATGTGTAAAGTCCCATATCGAAGGGAAGACACGTCTCCAGAGATCAATCAGACCCATGTGGAACAGTTTGTGATGGGGGTACTTCTGGACTGGCATAGTCCTATAGGCCCAGGGGCCCTTTGCATCAAGTGCTGGGTTGAAGGTAACAAGAAGGTCTCCTCCCATTATAAGTTGGCCTTGTAGTATCAAAAGCAGTTTATTAAAAAAGGTCTGGGCCATTGATTTTTCAGAACCCAGAGGGAAACAGGCATCTGCAATCATCAGGGGAGTCCAATATAGTCGACACACCAGGCACTTGGGTTAAATTCTAATACTGGCACTGTAGTGCAGCATGAGGGGTTGCTGCACTCCTGAGGTGCCGTCTTTTGGATGGGATGTTAAACCAAGGTCCATCTGCCTGTTCGGGTGGTTGATCAGGTGGACATTTAAGATCCCATGGCACTTCTTGAAAAGAGTAAGGGAATTTATTGAAATGACAAATCGAACAAAAGAAATGTACAAACAATCAAAGACAAATCAAAACAAACTTCATGTTACAGGAAAATCTTAAGTAGTGATCCAAGGCATATTGCACCAATGTGCTTTTAAAATATGTGGTTGGAATACAGTACATTCATTCCGAAAAATATTAACCAGTTCTGTGGTAACATTCTGAATAATGATTTCAAGAGGAGTATTTCTTTGCTGTAACATAAAACCACACCTGAGTATCCATATGTACCATTTTAAAACTAAAAACAAACAATATTCAATGTACCATTATGAAATTGCGCCAACCAGAATGGTAAATACCATACATTAATTCTTCAGTTGACATGCAAGAAAACATAGGTACAGACCAAGAACTCACTAATAATGACCAGAATGGCTGTATAAAAGAGCACAAAAAATATAAATGTTCAGAAGTTTCTTCTGCTGACATACACTCAGGCCTAATGCAACCTCGTTCGGCATGTTGTTTGTGCTTTTACTTTTTACATTTATGTTACCATGGCAACTAAGCCAATGGAAATCCCACATATGCCTTGGAACTCTTTTCTCTGTTAATAAAGAAAAATGAGTATCCTGCACATACAAAGGTCTATGGGGCAACGTTATTTTCTCAAAAAAAAAAATGGGTTGAAGTCATTTTGTGATACAATTGCTTCCTGGTAGTTCCCAGTAGCATGAGGCTAGAGACTCCCCATAATCGTAGTTTTACAAATATTTCCCTATAGTAACTAGGGAGTGTAGGGTCTTGTCTCAAATGAGTATTTTTGGATCCTTCCCAAATCAAAAACCACTGATTAATAGCATCATAAAAATATGGAGCCCAAACCTTGTCCTCATTAACCAATAGAAGCCGAAGATTTGTATAGAAAAACATACAATAAAAAAACACTAATGGGTTAACCATTTTTTTAACCCTCCATGTGAGTAAGGCAAGTAGGTGATATTCCTTTTTATAGGATTCAACCTACCACCCCATACTGCCCGAAAAAATAAACTCAGCAGACTCGCTTCCATTTGTTTAGGAGGGGGAAATATTTCACAAACATAAAGAAATTGAGGCAACAACTTTGTTTTTATCAGCATCACACGTTTCTTTTCGTCCATTTTCCAGGTATTCCACTGTGACACTATTTTATTTCTAAGGTCTAGTCTGGAAGTCCAGTTTAAAAGATCTAAACTACCTGGGCCCCATAATAATCCCAAAATTTTAATAGGCTGGAAAGAAAGAGGAATACCAGAAATCTGGGAGCCAATCTGTAGTTGTGTTCCTAAATATATGCCTTGACATTTAGACATATTTAAGCTTGCTCCTGAAACAAAAGAGTAAGCAGTACAAAAATCAATTGCTAAAGAAACGGACTGTACATCTGGTAAAAGAAGGCATAAGTCATCAGCATATGCAATACACCTTGCAGGACTTGGTAAAGTCCCGACCTGCACAGATCTGATTCCAGGATGAGCATTTATATATCCTAATAAAGGGTCGATACAAAAGACACAGAGGAGTGGGCTGAGGGGACAACCTTGCCGAACACCCCTATGGACAGGGACTAAAAGCCCAACATAACCATTAACTAAAGGAACAACAGTAGCAGATTCATACACTAATTTTATCCACTGTATAAATTCACCTGGGATATTGTAAAACCTTAAAACCTCCCACATATAACAATGATTAATCGAATCAAAAGCCTTACTTTGATCTAAGGAGCATAAAAAGCCCTCAATCTCCTTCTTTGCACTTCTAATAGTTATTTCCCTTAATAAAATGAGATGTTCCTGAATATTAGAATGCTTTACCAAACATACTTGTACTGGACTAATTACATAATTTGCCACTTTTTGCAGCCTGAGAGTCAAAATTTTTGTCAGTATCTTAAACTCCATATTTAAAAGACAAATCGGTCTCCAGTTAGTCAAGAGATGCCGATCTCCGGCCTTATAAATATAAACTAGGGAACTATGTGCCATATCAAAAGGTAATGCAGACTGTAACATACTAGAAAAAAACCTGAGCCAATTCAGGAGCCAAGACATCCGTAAGTTGGTAAATTTCAGCAGTCAGGCCATCTTTCCCTGGAGATTTATTTATGGGCATGGACTTGATGGCCTGCTGAATTTCAGAAAAATGAATATCTGCTAGTAAGTCCCGAGTTAAAGAAGCCGGAAATTCAGGAATCGTAAGACGTTCCAAAAATTTGTGGATACAATCCAAATCTATATCACTTTGAGAAAAGAGAGATTTTGTATGTTTATAGACAATATATACAGGTTACTCACCTGTAACAGGAGTTCTAGGAATGGTATATGTTGTTCATCCACACTCATTGGCAGTATCCTTGCCGCTTTAAATCTTGCGGGAAGGTCTTCAAGCTTGCTCCTCCCACCCACCCGGGTGGTATAATCTCGGCTCCGCCCCATGGCGCAGATCTGGCCGCTGGAAGCTCAGGTTGTGCGTCGAAGCCGGGAGGTCGGGTGGGTCGTGTGGATGAACAACATATACCATTCCTAGAACTCCTGTTACAGGTGAGTAACCTGTATTTCTAGGGACATGGATATGTTGTTCATCCACACTCATTGGCAGACTCCTAGCAGTTCTCCGGGAGGAGGGACAACAGCAACCCCATATACTTACTTGGGAAAGAGAGACTGGAGAACCGAGGCCCCAAACCAGCATCCCGGCGTGACTCAAGGTCGATGTGGTAGTGGGTAATGAAGGTGTTTGCTGACTTCCAGGTAGCAGCCCTGCAGATTTCCTGGATAGGGACGTCCCTGGAAGCAGCCACCGTTGCAGCAGTATGGCGGGTAGAATGAGCTCTTATCCCTCTGGGAGGCTCCATGCCCGCTAACTTATAGCAGAGATCTATGCAGGAGGTTACCCACCTGCTTATCGTCCGCTTGGCTGCAGGTCTGCCAGATGCGGCTTCAGCGTAGGTGACAAACAGCTGGCGAACCTCTCCCCGAATTTCAGCCGTGCGCTCCTTATAATAAGCGAGCGCCCTTCTAGGATCCAGAGTATGGAGCCTATATCGCCTCCGAGGTGTGATTGGGGTAGAACACCGGCAGAGTCAACACCTGGTTAAGGTGAAACTCCGACACCACCTTCGGAAGGAATTTCGGGTTGGGGCGCAGGACAACCTTGTCCCTGTGGAAGACCAGGTAAGGAGACTCGATGGAGCCTGGAGCTCTCCCATCCTTCTGGCTGACGTGATAGCCACCAAGAAGGCGGTCTTCCACGACAGGTGAGAGAGAGCACACCTGTGCATAGGTTCGAATGGCTTGCCCATGAGCTTTGCCGAACCAGCAGTAGATCCCACGGAGGTGGGGTTCCCGCACTGAGGGAAATGTGATCAAGGCCTTTGAAAAGTGCCAGACCACCTTTCCTGCGCCACCGACTGCTTCCCAGCCCGCGCCGGTAAGCAGAGATGGCTGCCAGGTGCACCCTTAGGTCGCCGACCTAAGCCCTTGACTAGAAAGGGACCATAAATAGTCCAAGATGCTTGCCAAGGAACAGGAGGAAGGGTCCAAGCCCTTGCCCTGACACCAAATGGAAAACCTTTTCCATTTGAAGGCATAAGCATTTTCTGGTCGACTCCTTACGGACGCCTCAACTACATTGAGGACCTCGTCCGGAAAGACCCAAAGCCTGGAACTCTAGCAGCTCAGGAACCAGGCCGTCAGGTGCAGGGATTGAAGTCCGGATGGAACACCTTCCCTGACTGACTGAGAGCAGGTCCGGCGAGCTGGAAGCTGCCGCGAGTCCTGGAGCTGAGACTGAGGAGATCTGGTACCAGAACTGGCGAGGCCAGTCTGGGCTATCAGAATCACCTGCGCCTTGTCCCTCCTCGCCTTGAGAAGCACCTTGTGGATCAAGGGAAATGGGGAAAGGCGTAAAGAGGCCCGGGGTCCATTGCCTCGAGAAGGCATCCCCCTGCAGCGAGCCCTGCTGAGGGGGGCGGGCATGGAACAGACTCAGCTTCGCGTTCTCCATGGAGGCAAACAGGTCCACCTGAGGTGTGCCCCAAAGGGAGAACAGATGCTGTACTACCTCCGGCAGGAGAGACCACTCGTGGGATGCAGCCCCTATCCGGCTCAGGGCATCGGCCAGGGTGTTGGAGGCTCTGCCACGTGAATGGCTAGAGATCCGCCTCCAGGCTGCGCCACAGTGACCAAATCTGGAGGCTTCCTTGCATAGAAGCATGGAGCGCGTCCCCGCTCCTGGCGGTTTAGATAGTACATGGTCGTGGTATTGTCCGTCTGGACTCGGACCACTTGACCCCGGAGGAACGGAGCAAAGGCGGTGAGAGCTAGGCGGACCGCTCGGAGCTCCAGCAGGTTGATGTGGCATCGGGACTCCGAGGGACCAGAGGCCATGAGCCCGGTGTTCCCCCAGATGGGCACCCCAACCCATCAGAGAGGCATCGGTCGACAGAGAGACCGTCGGCTCGGGGCGGACGAACGGGATGCCCTCCTGCAAATGATCTGGAACGGTCCACCACTGGAGAGCATTCCACATCCCCTGTGTCACCGACACAAGCTGGTCCAAGGGATCGCAGCGTTGTGACCACTGGCTGGCCAGTCCCCACTGAAGGGGACGCATGTTCCAGCGGGCCCAACGGACCACGCTGGTACAGGCCGCCATGAGACCCAGGAGGCGCAGGAAGTCCCGGCAGGGCACTTGCCCAACCAGAAATGATCGGGCAAAGGAGGAAAGAACCTCGGCCCTGTCCGCGGGAGCCGCGCCTGGCTCAAGAGAGTCGAGCTGCGCCCGATGAATAAAATCACCTGCTTCGCTCGAGTTCCGACTTGGCCTCGTTGATAAGGAGGCCCAGTTGAGAGCAGACCTGGAGGGCCAGATCTCTGGACCACTCCGCCTCCTTCCTGGAGGGAGCTGCTATCAGCCAGTCGTCCAGGTAAGGTACACCGACCCTCGGCCAGGGAATGCTGTCACCACTGCCATGCATTTGGTGAAGACCCTGGGAGCTGGAGACAAGCCAAAGGGCATGGCTTGGAACTCGAAGAGGATCCTTCGCTGAAGCGGAAGGAATCTCTGGTGAGACCGGACGGATAGGGACGTGAAAAAAGCGGCCCTGCAAGTCCAGAGAGCAGAACCACACGCCTGCCGTCCAAGGATGGTATAATCTGAGCCAGAGTGACCATCCTGAAGGTTCGAGACCTTAGGAACTTGTTTAGGTCGTAGAGTCGAGAATGGGCGCCAGCCCCGTCCGTTGAACCAGGAAGTACCTGGACACAAACCCTGGGTCTGAAGGAGGCCACCACCTCTCTTACCACCTCCTTCTGGAGGAGGAGAGTGATGTCTCGACGAGCCGCCAGTGAGGCTGGGGATCCAGCCCCGAGGCGACGGCTCTGAAGGGTGGTGCCTGCTCAATTCCAGAGGCAGGCTCTTCCCACCACCTCCAAGACCCACCTGTCCGTGGTAACAGCGGACCAAGCGGGAACGGAAGTGCGGAGCCGTCCCCCACGGGGACCCAGGGAATGGTGACGGGATGGGGCGACACCCCTCAGCCCGTCACTGGGCAGGCTTGGAGGAGGGACCGCCGAGGGACCTCCTGGGCCTTTCCTCCCTGCCTCCCTGTTAGAGGAAGCCGGCTGTTGGGTTTGGGATGCCAAGGCGAGCCTGCTGGCCCTGACGTTGCTGGGCGGGCGCGCGGGGCACAGAAGGACCAAAGGGCTTAGGCTGTGGTTTGCGGCCTTTGTCCTTCTGAGCGGAAGACCGAGTCCAAGGTGGCATTGGACTTCTCGATCCTCTGCAGGTGACCTTCCACCCCAGGGCCGAAGAGGTCAGTCCCCAAAAAGGGAACATCCGCCAACTTGTGCTGGGTATCCGGTAAAGGTGGATATCCTCAGCCAAGCCCGCCGGACATGCCAGCCTGCGGCCCACCGATCTGGCACATGAGTCCCCCATCCAAAGCAGTCTGGAGCTGCTGTTTGGCCACTGCCCTGCCCTGGTCCCGCACCTGCTTAACCGTAGTCTGCAGATCGGCGGGAAGATGAGGGATGACCTCATCCAGGGAGCCCAACAGGGCATGAGGAAAAATGTGCCATGAGGACGGCCGAACTGGCCTGACGAAGGCGAGAGAGGGCATAGCGTAGACTTTAGCCCGACATAGTCCAATTTCTTGGACTCCTTGTCAGGAGGTTTGTCCACATCCCTGGCGTTGCCGGTACCGAAAACGCTGTCGGTAACCAACCCCTCAGCAGAGGGTGTTAAAACGGACAAGGAACCGTAGGGACCGATACTTCCTGGCCATCCTGGCCGGCAGGGCAGGAAGCGGCGCTGCAAAGTTCCAGTGCCGGACCCACTATGGCCTGCCACTGAAAGGCCTCCGTCGGAGAATCCTCGGTCCAGAATCTCCGTGAGGGATACCTGGCCTGTTTGGAACGGGTTCGAGCTCCATCCGGTAGACTCCGAGATGAGCCGAAGCAGTCCTAGGAAGGACGACGGGCTATCGTCCATTGGCTGACCTCTGAAGACTCCAAGTCCAGTCGCTTGGAGAAGAAGGAGGAATCGCTTCGGACTCGAAGAGTCCTCAAGAGCTGCCTCTGGCCTGAGCCACCCTTCACCTGCCGAGGTCGGTCGGGAGTGAGGGTAACTGACAGCCGATGGGTAAACCTTAGCCGACCGAGAATCCTTGGTGAGCCCCAATTGGTGGCTGTGGGGCGGAGGTTCCACCGAGATCGGTGGAGCAGTTGTTTGGCCGTAACAACCGCCTGGGTGTAGCCCTCGGACAAGTCGAGGGGTTGTGCCGGCCGCTCCGGTGACAGCCTACTTAATGGCGGGGAAGGCGCGGGTCGGCTTATTCCTGGCCAGGAGGAGCTGTTGCAACATAAGGTCCTCGTACTGTCGGCGAACTTACGCCGAAGCCTCTCATCCGAGGAGGAGGACGAGATCGACGGGCGACGCCGCCATCATGTGCAGACCGAGACCGCCATGACGGTGGGAACGGTTGACCGCGAAGAGGTCCGAGACAGAGACCGAGAGTCCCGAATTTCCGGGTCGGTGCGGGAGGTGTCGGCCGGAACCGCACTCCCCTCGCTGGAAGGTCCATCCGAGGGCTCCGGACCGGAGGCACAAGGCGACCACGGGATCCTCAACTCCTCCGGGGAACCGGGGAGGGAATCTCGGCTGCTAAAGCGACGCCCGTCAATGGTCGAGAAAATCTCGACTTCATCAGTGGGAGTCTCGGTCAACTGACCTGGACGGGGACACCGTGGAGCCAGTGGCGGCAAGCAGATGGGCCGAAGCCGACAGTCGGCGGCCGGGGAGAGGGACTTTCCCGCTCCCAAGAGCGCCGACGGAGGGACTACCTGTCCTCTTTTTGGACCGAGAAAAGGTCCAGCAGGCACGAGCCCTTCTCCTTTAGCGGAGAGGGACAGACAAAGCTCTTAAAGGAAGCCGTGTAGGAAGAACCCAGAGAGAGCAGGATAAATGCAGCGGCGAGGAAGATCGGCCGCGCCGCCTCCTCTTCGAGGGCGACCATCCGCCGAGCTGATCCGCCGAGCCCGCCGCCGCGGACACCGCCAACCGGGCCTCCTTGGACTTCACCGGAGGGAACGCTTCTCGGGACGGCCCAGTTGCAATCGGGCAGCACGGTCTTCGAGGACGTAGGCCGAGAAAGATGAGCACAGGTCGCAAGCCTGCGGGTCGTGCTCAAGGCCTAAGCAGTAGACACACGTGGAGTGTGGATCCGTCCGAGACATCTTCTGCCCGCATGGGCATCTCCGAAATCCGGGAGTCGAGTTGTCCATCGCAGCCGCGAGGGATCGAAGACTGAAGTCTTTTTGCAAAATATTATTTTTAAATCCGTAAACGGAGAAATAGGAACCAGTCGCAAACGCAGAGCGTTAAGGAGGGAACCTGAGCTTCCAAGCGGTAAGGAAGATCTGACGTCATGGGGCGGAGCCGAGAGTTATACCACCCGGGTGGGTGGGAGGAGCAAGCTTGAAGACCTTCCGGCAAGATTTAAAGCGGCAAGGATACTGCCAATGAGTGTGGATGAACAACATATCCATGTCCCTAGAACCATAATTTCAGAATGTATGTTGCGCATATGTCCCACAGACTCCTTTAAACTATCCATTCTTTTTAACTGAACCCGTTGTTTACATGTGGCATACGGACAATTATTAGAAAATACTCCTTTTAAATCAAAACGTTGCTGAAATGCTAAAACAGCAGCCTTTTGTTGGTGAAATTTTAACATGCGTGATTTAAAATGTAAAATCTGGGTATGATAGTCATGTGTAGAAGTATATGATATGACAGTCTTACCTCAGTAGTGGGCAAGATTATGAAGGCATTCTTTAAGGAAAGGATAGTGCAATACCTGGAATCCATAAGGGCACAGGATCCAAGACAGCATGGGTTTACAAAAGGAAGGTCCTGTCAAACTAATCTCATAGATTTCTTTGACTGGGTAACCAGAGTGGTGGACCAAGGGGGAGCAGTTGATGTCGCCTACCTTGACTTCAGCAAAGCTTTCAACACTGTTCCACATAGAAGATTGATAAATAAGCTGGGTAGGCTCGGGGTGGGTCAGAAGTTGGTCAACTGAGTGGCAAACTGGTTGACAGGTAGAAAACAGAGAGTATGGTAAATGGTATACAGTCAGAAGAGATGCAAGTCACAAGTGGGGTACCTCAAGGATCAGTCTAGGCGCCAGTCCTCTTCAATATCTTCATTAGTGACATTGCAGATGGACTAGAGGGTAAGACTTGTCTGTTTGCAGATGACACCAAGATCTGCAACAGAGTAGATGATCCAGATGGGGTGGGCAAAATGAGAAGAGATCTGGATAAACTAGCAAAATGGTCAGAAGAGTGGCAACTGGGATTCAATGCAAAGAAGTGCAAGATCATGCACATAGGAAGAGAAACCCTGAAGCCACCTATAGGCTGAGGAGGATTGCTGGCAGTCACAAAGGAAGAAAGAGACTTGGGCATCATCATCACCGATGACCTGAAATCATCCAAGCAGACCTCTAAAGCAGTAGGTAAGGCTAGGGGATGTTAGGGTGTATTAGTAGAGGTATCTACAACCGTAAGAGGAGGTAATAATCACTTTACAAAACACTGCTTAGGCCCTATCTGGAGTACTGCATGCAGTACTGGAAGCCACACCTTCACAAGGACATTAACCAAATTGAGGCAGTTCAGAGAGGGGCACCCAAAATGGTGCAGGAACTGCATCAGAAGACACATGAGGACAGATTAACGGAGCTCAATATGTATACCATTGAGCAAAGGAGGGAGAGAGGTGATATGATTGAAACATTCAAACAACTTAAGGGCATTAACAAGGTGAAAGAGTCTAACATGTTTAAATATAAGACAAATAGCAGGACAAGAGGACACAGCATGAGATTAGAGGGAGTCCAATTAAGGGGGAATGTAGGAAATTCTTTTTCACAGAAAGAGTGGTGGATGCATGGAACGGCCTACCTCAGGAAGTGGTTGCTATGAATACAATTCAGGGCTTCAAACAGGCATGGGATAGGCATAAGGGAGCAATACAGATGAGTATGAATAGATAGGCTACTGACAGAGCAAAGGCCGATGGCACATATATAAGGTAGAAAAAGAAATGAGCAGACTGGATGGGCCTTGCGGTCCTTATCTATCAACCTCTATGTTTCTATGTTGATAGAGAAATTAAAGATTGTAATTGTTGTTTATCACAGAGATATTTTACATAATGTATATCTTTATCTTTCCTACTCAAACTTTTAAGCAAAATAATCAATTCCTTTTTTAAATCTTCCCACCATTGTACCGGAGAATCATATAAAAAAATACTGTTTTTTTGCAGACAAAAAATACTGCGACTGTGTGTGACAATATTCTTTACTTAATATGAAGAATTACATTTCCACAAGCCCCAACCCAACTGAAAACGTTGTCCTAGTTCAAGAAAAAGGAATGATCAGAATACTCCACAGCCGGAGTTCCAGCTGCAGAGATAACAGAATGGTGGTGGGGGTGGGGGGTGGGGGAAACGATCCTAGTGGATGATGTTCCTTTACAAAAGTTGACACAATTTTTGGGTGCGAAAACATAACTACTAAATCTCCTTTTGAAGTATGTCATTTAAACAGTTTGAATCGCAATATGATTTCAGGGTCTTAGTCTGCCCCTATCCCTTTTCTCTAATCCACAGTTGAACACCCTCCCAAACCACTTGTTGTGCAGTATACAAATATGGTGGAATCAATTTAAAAAGTGACACCCTATTAGCTTTAGATTGCATAGCGTAAATATTAATAAGTCGGAACACAGTCCCCTGGACACAAATATCTAGAAGTAAAGCTCTTCCTGGAACCAAATCTAGCAGTCTAAAACATGTAAATTCTATATCTTTAAACAAAATTCCCACCCCTGAGCACTGGTCTGTACCTACTGACCAAAAGGAAGGCCCGGCATGCCAAGCGGCAGTAGCACTGTGAATATCTAACACAGTGTGCAATCTTGTAGGAAATAAAACACCTGATTGTTGTAGAGTTAAAGCAGAAAAAAACAGCACCTCTTTTCCTCAGACTCTTAATATTGTTGACATTTACTGAGGTGAGAAAAGACATAAAAAAATAAAAGAAATAAGAGGTCATTATCATTTTTTCTTAACCCTACTTCTAGTACCTAATCTAGTTTTTAGTTTCACAAGAGGCGATTTCTTTCTTCCCACAGTCACAGTAGGAGAGGTGTTCCGAGGTGCATCAGTCTGATCCACCTCCCCATCTCCTACCACAGAAGGGGAATCTGAAAACATTTCAGAGTCACTATCTGCAGCAGGGAGATCCTGGTACCTGTTTTGATGGGGAATAGTCTGCATTTTGGCTAACTTGGAGGCTGGGGTAGGCTTTACAGATCTTTTATGAGCCAAAGTACCTTTTCTAGTAGCATAAGCCATAGGGGGGGCCATGTCATCCTCAGTTGCTTCTACTGTTGTCAGGGGTTCTACTTCCAAATCAGTTTTACTAACCTGTGTCTGAGGGTTGGTAGGGGCAGAAACCAAGTCCACTGAAGGGCCTTTGCATGGTTCTACCACTGCCAGAGAAATCACTTCAAGTGGGGGAAATGGGGGGTGGAGGAGGGGAAAAGGAAGAGGAGGAAAGCAGCGGTCCAGACTGTTGCCTTTGGGCAACCGCAATAAGCAGTCATTGCTCCTCGCAATCTCCTCCAGGATTGGTGTTATGTGCAGCCCAAGAGCAGCTCTGATAAGAATGTCCTGCTTAATCACATAGGCTACAAATCATTTCATTCAATTATTACTAACATGTCCTAATTCATTAGAGAGAGAACATCGAACTTTATCACAGGTGCTACTGATATGGCCTTCAGAGCCACATTTATAAAAATTAAAAATAAAACAGGACCACCCCCCATCATGGCCAAGAAAAAAGGAATTAGGCAAATGTTTGAAACCATCACTAGTGGAAGATAATAAAACTCTAAACTTCCAGCCCCCAGTCCAGTAATTCTCGCTATCAAAAATGGCAGTAGGTCCATCCAAAACAGTACAGTGCTGTTTCATCCAGTAAGTGAGGTCAGTTACACTAACCCCTTCATTTCGAAATAGTACAGTTACAAATTTTATTGCACGCTTTGTTAGGGGAATAGCTTTTGAAAGGGATCCATAGGGGAGAATTTCGGAGGGCATTATATTTTTGCCAAAAACATTCCTAACCAGCTGCAGTCTTAAAGCTTACATCAAAAGTGTGTTCACCTGACACATGGATGCGGGCATAAATTTCTGTTGCAAAAAAATGTAGAGTCTTTAATCAATGTTTTCCCCACAGACGCGGTCTGGGACACAGTCTAAGCCACCTTTATAAAGTAAGCACACAGCATTGTGGCATTTAGCAGGGGACACAGGTAGATGAAATAAGGAAGCAAAAGTTTTCCTCGGTTTGTCAGATTTAGTATTCAAAGGTGCATCAGGGATATTAGACTCAGGCTGGTTTGGTACAGTATCTTCAAATGATGTAGAAGCGGGTAAACTTGGTGGGGAGAAAATACCCGAAATAGGTAGTGAAGTCTGTCCCACAAATGTGGGAATAGAAATTGGAGACATACCTGAGACCTAGCGCTTGCCATCAGTTGATTTTTCCCACCCTGCAGCCGACAAAGTGGTGTCCACAGACCATAGCTCTTTAGTATCAGGTGGCTCAAATCGCTGCAATTGAGGGTGGTATGTCAGTAGAAGCCAAAATCTGGCAGGTGGCGTCACTGGCTGACTCATCTTGCAAGCCCTTTGATGCTGCCATGTCAGCGTTCGGAATCAGCTGAGTTGTCCGGCTTGACAGCGGTAAATGTGAAACTTCAGAGGGATCTACCGTCATACTTTTTGGGCTGATAAGAGGAGTATCCATTCTGGTAGGCTGATTCTGCTGTATTGAAGAAAGTAAATAATCATCCTAAATTTCCTCCTCCACCCAAGTCCGAGCTGCCAGTACACCGGCTGAATCCCCGAGTTTCCATAAAAGCAGTTTGTTTTGCTAAGAGAGTCTCTTGCTGAGTAATAACTTCCAGTAATTGGCATTTCCGACACTCTAGAGCCAGAAATTCAACATTCTCTAAATCTTGAGCCATTTTCAATTGCACAGCATTTCCCGTACAGATTTCACCAAGCGGGCCATTCGCTCGCTACGTTCCAGGCAATTGAGAGTAGGGAGGTGGAAGAAACCTCCGCCTCCACCACGTCCATCTCCTACACAGTCATCACCAACTGCCACCATGACCGACCGCAGCAGCGCCACCCCACCAAAGAGTAGGGGAATTTCCCCGATGTCCTGGTCAAATTTCCCCTTCACTGAAAATATCACCAACAAGCTTAACCTGGTTCAATTTCAGTTGGTTACCATCTGTATTCCCCCTTCCCCTGGTCACCCCTGAAAAAGGGACATCTAGTTTCAGTGGGCCTACCGGGTCAACAAAATTGAATAAATAAACAAATATAGGGTAAGGGTGAGAATCATGTACTGCCTATCTGGGTCTATCACTTATTCCTGTAATTGAAAGGGAACTCCCCGTGATATTAAGACTATGATGTGTCTTTGCCCCCGATTTATAGGCTGAGGCTACAGCTACTGGAAATCCCATGTTCCAAAATTTATTATGCTCTGTGTCATGGGTAGATGAGTGTTCTGTAGCACAATTATTTCAAGGCATTCCTGTTTTAAATACTGTAGTATCCAGTAACATTTTATGGAGCTGTGAATACCACTGACTATAAACAAAATTATTTTTGCAGTATTAGCCATACTGTAGGAGTAAAAAAAAAAAACAGCCTAGTGACAAGGCGCCCCCCCCCCAAGGAAGATGCAATCAATCAGAGGAAAAAGGTAGGCTGGGAAGTGGGAAAGCAAGAGAACTGCAGAGGAATTAAAAACCACATACCAAACCCTCAAGTACAAACATTACAAAATACAGAACTGTAACAAATAACACTGAGTGTGATAACAGTGTGCTATTGGAAGGGGCCAACTGGGCGTTCCAGCTACTGCACTGATAAATTAACTACTGACTTCCAAGACAGGGAGAGTTGGATTTCTCTCCTATCTAGGAACTGGTGGAACAGAAAGCCCCATTGTGTGTCCCACAAATGTAACTGTACCTTGGGTTTTCACTCAGTTTGGTGGTTCCACAGCTTCTGTGAAGTAAATGTAATTAATCTAATCAACATCATAAAACCCTTACTGATTAAAAATGCTTCTCTAGTAATTATAAAACACAAAACATGGGTGCGTGTGTGTAACTCAGAATTTTACACACACCGCTGGAGTGGGATGCTTTTATAAATCCCTCAAGCTTCACTTTCTGGGTTTACAGTATGTAGCATCCATCTCGGCTATGTGTAAAATTCTGGTTACACATAACCATCCATGTATTACTCTGTATATAAAACTAGAAAGGACAAAATGTGGCATCAGTGTTTCCCCGTCTTTCACGTCTCTAACTGTAGTGGTGCAGAGTAGCTTGCATATAGCAACTGGGTGCCCCAGAAATACAAGGTATGTCCCCTCTAGTTTTCTACAAATACGATATCTATAACCTCACCTCCGGAATGTAACAAGCCATACCCAACCCCGACTGTGACAATAATTTTGCTTCCCCCGACAGTGACAATAGTCTTGCCTCCTGACTGTGACAACAGTCGTACCTTTCAGCTGCAACATTAGCCTTACCTCAGACTATGACACTTGCCTTACCGACTGTGACAACAGCCTTACCCCAGGACTCCAACAAGTGTTTAACCTCCAAACTGTAACAACAGCTTTAGTCCTCAAATGTGCCAACAGCCTTACCCCATGACTGTGGCAACAGAGTTGCCCTTTCTGGTGGCTCTTAATCCTCCATGAGTCAGTGCTTCTCTGGGAATGAAGGATAGTGAAGATGTACAATGTGCTTTTCATGGCATCAGGTAAAGAACTGTAGTGGTACTGTGTTCTGCAGGTAATGGCCTTGTTCAAGTAGTTCTTAACTGCCCCCGAGGTGCAACAGTTCAGTAGGTTAAGAAAATGGGGGGGTGCCTTGGTTTCTTTGAAGAACCAAATCGAAATCAGTTGATGCTGAATCAAAAGCAGTTATTTCCAAACGTTTAGCAATTTATGCTTTTTCAAGGATATTTGTAATTACAAATGTACATTCTCTATGTTCTCTTAAAGTTCTAATTCTCTTTTCCAAATCAGCACATTTGTTAGACTGCGTTTTTTTAAACCTTCTGTACTTTTTCCGTATACCTGCTTTCTTTATTTCCTGGCTTTAATAAAACATTCTTCTGTTGCTTTCAGTTTCCTATAAACAAAAGTAAACATCCTGACTGTATAATAATAATAATGCACTTGTACTTTGACTGTCATTACTTCATTTTCAGGATCTCAACTGGTGTGCTCTTCTTCTTTAAAGTATGCCCTTTCACCACTCAGATAACTTTTAAATGGCTCTGTAAGAGCTCCCCCCTTTTCAAGGTTTCTAGTGTTAAAATGGTTTTACCTGTATTTATGTCTTTTATTTGTTTACTTCCTCATTGCTGCACTGGACACTGCGGTCCTTAAAAGTAAAGTAAAATGACCCAATAAGTTCACTGCATGCAGCGGAATTCCCATTGCTTTAAAGGAGAACTGTCATCAACAGGGTTTCTTAATGTCTCAAAGTCCATAAAAAGCTAATTTGAGTGAGCCATTGTATTTATATGTGAGTCTTTGCAGTTCAAAGTTATTCATATGTAAATCAGCCTGTAATTAAGGGCTAGGGGTAGCCATATGTTTTAGGCTCCTGACAGAAAATGATGTCACCGAGGAAGTTGGCCCTTCATTTACTACAGGTTAAATAGGAAATCATCTGTTTTATTAAGTGTGTTTTAAGATGTTATTACAACACTTTCTACATTTATAATAAGTGTTTTGCATGTGCATTGAAACTAGTAAGTTATCAGCTTTACATTTCAAACTGTTAGTAGTAATAATCCATCTTTAGGATTGCTTTAACCTCTAGGTTATACTGCCAGCTGATCTTTAAAAACTACACATATCTCAAGGCTGGCTGTGTGGTGTCAACAGGTATTGGGGCCCCATATCAAGATTTCTAAACCCTGGCTGTGTTCATGTCAGTACAGATTTCTGGGGCTGCCACGATGACTTCTGTCTTATTCCATTGCCCCTCTTACAGCCTTTTCTCTTACAATTTTGGGTGTGAACTCAGGTCTACAAGATGCAAATGTTGCTACTTACCTACTGGCCTGGCATCATGGGGCCAGCCTTGAAATGTGTAATGTTTGATTTATAGCTGGCAGTACAGCCTACAGGTTAAAACCAAGCGCTATGAACAAGCTTCTTTCATCCAACAGAATGGGTTTTATTCCAGCATGCTCTTTTCTTATATACTGTGACCAGAACAAGTCACTTAACCTCCCTGTGGTCCCAAAACACACCCAGAAATAAGCTGTAGTTGTGTGCCTTTTCTGGACAAAGATAGCAAAATCTATCTGAGTATGTGTTATGATTCTGAAAATAATATGCTCTCTTTCCAGATTTGACCTGAAAAGAAAAAAAAGGGACACCATTAATAGTTTATTAATTGCAAAAACACATAGATGGACAACATTGTCAAAACATGCATAATCAGGACTGCATTATTAAAATACAAAATAATATATGGGTGGGTGTGTTAACCAAATTTTACACACACAGATACATGCTATAGGATGCTACACTAACCCCAAGGCAAAGTCAAGGGATTTATAAAAACATCCCACACTAAGGGTGTGTGCAGAATTCTGTTTTTACACCTACCCACATATTATTTTATTTAATTAATGGTGATAATTGCTTCTCTTTCAGCACAATTCAGTTAGTGCAGCGTCTCTCAGAGATAGAGACACACACACATTCACACACAGGCGTGTGTATGTGCTACACACACAGACTGTCTCCCTTTTTACATTACAATGGGAATGGCATTTTGGAAAGTTGTGGCCCATTGGCAGGGCTACAGCATGTAAGACACGTCAAGGGCATGAGCAGCAGGATCAACCAGATTCATTTGTTTTACGGTAGAAAATCCCATTCCAGCTGAAGTATTTCAGTAAGAAACTGCTGTACTTTTAACTTCATCAAAAAAAGTAAAATACTCTTTTAATAATGCATTTTAGGTTATGCATGTTTTAACAATGTTCAATCAATCAATCAATCAAAATCTTTATTTATTCAGGCAAACATCATTGAGCAAAGCTCATTTACAAGATGGACCTGAGTGGTCATACAAATGAGGATACAAGTATTATTACATAGACAAGAATAGCATAAACAGCAATACAATGACATGAAATGATTATATACAACAATTTACATATATACAAGGAACAGTAGAACCAATTAGCCTGTAAGAAAAAAGGGGACAAAGGTATAGCAGGCATAAAATATAAATTATAGGGTCTAACTAGTTTTTATGAGAATATAATAGGTGATTTGGAAGATAGAAATTGAATTAATATAATGGACGGAAAAAGGAAGGTGGGTCAGGTAGGGTAGGGATTAGGCTTTATAAAAGCAATTGCAGAGCTCTGGAAAAAGGGGCGGAACAATCTTTTGAAAGATGCCAGAGGTAGTAGGCTATCTAGCTTCATGGATTTTGGAGAGAGTTCCATGCAACTGCTAAGGTATAGCTAGCAGCCCTCCCAAACCGGGTGCAGGCATTGGGGACCTTTAATATGATGAGTTTACTGATCCTTAAGGTGTATGGCCTAGTTGTAATTTGGGTAAAGCAATCAGTGATATAGGTAGGTAGTTTGCCTGTGAACGCTTTGAATATCCAGATAGCAGCATTCTTATTTCTTCTGTGTTGTAATGATGTCCAGTTGACTGCCATATAAAGGAGCAATGATGGGTGCTGGAGGGAAGGTCAGTAATAAATCTATGGACCTGTGATACAGGTGTCCAGTTTATGTAAGAGAGCGTGAACAATGGCAGTAGAGAAAATCAGCATAATCAATGAGGGATAGGAATGAGGCCTGAATTAACCTTTTTGGAATCACTGTTTAGGTAATGTTTTATTCTAAAAATAGTCCAAGCCTCTGTCTTAGCTTTTAAGTAGCTCTTCAATATGGACAGAATAGTCAAGCCTGTTATCTATCCAGACTCCAAGGTATTTGAAGTTATCAACAAATTCAGTTTCTCTCCAAGTAAGGTGGATAATTGTAGGGTGGTGGATGCTGGGGTAGTGGTAGAGCAACTCTTTGTGGCAAAGAACATAGCTTTTGTTTTTTTGGCATTTAGAAGTAGTTTTTTGTCAAGTAGATTGTGCTGCAGAATGGAGAATTCGGATTGTAACAGTTCACAGGCTTTAGAAGGTGAGGGATTGCTGACATATAATACAGTATCATCAGCAAACAGATGAATGTTAGATTGAGTGAGGTTGGCATCAATATTGTTTATATAAATGGCAAAGAGGATAGGGCCAAGAATAGAGCCTTGTGGTACCCCTTAGCAGTGGTTTTGAGGTGGATAGGTAATTTCCATTTTAACCAGTTGTGACCTATCTGAAAGGTAATCCTTAAACCAATTGAGTGATAGGGAATCCAGGCCTAGTGAGTTAAGGGAGGTGATTAATAAGTCATGATCCACTGTGTCAAAGGCTTTACTCAAATCCAGGAACACAGCACAGGTACAATTTTCTTATCCAAGGCAGTCTGCCAATCGTTGGTTACCTTGGCTAAGGCAGTAATGGTGTTATGCTTTGATCTAAATCCAGATTGTGCAGAATTTAGAAGGTTGTTGTTATCCAGATAGTCCCTTAATTGAGAGTTTACTAGTTTTTCGAGCATCTTGGATAGTACTGGTAGGATGGAGATAGGCCTGTAATTGTTGAGATCCCTAGTATCACCAGATTTGAGTAATGGAACTACTTGAGCTGTTTTCCAAGTAGAGGAATGGATCCAGTAGTTAGGAAAGATTGAAGAGATGAGTGAGGGGCAGATAAGACATGTGAAGCAATTTTCAGGATGTTGTCCATCCAGTGTTTGTGCCATAAATAAACAATTAATGGCGTCCTATGTTTTCTTTTCATGTCAGCATGCTCAGATTGTTTTCAATGTCTTTGTCTAGGAAAGGCACACAACTACAGTACAGCTTATTTCTGGGTGTGTTTGGGACCACAGAGGATAAGTGACTTGCTCTGGTTACACAATATACAAGTAAAGCATGTTGGAATCAAATTCCATTCTGCTAGATGAACAAAGTTTGTTCACAGCTCTTTGCTTTAACCTCTAGGCTATGCTGCCAGCGTTGATCAAAAACTACACATTTCATGGCTGGCCCATGATGCCAGACCAGTAGGTACGTAGCCACATTTGCATCTTGTAGATCTGAGTTCACATTCAAAACTGTGAGAGAGAATGGAATAAGAGAAGTCGGTGCTGTGGCACCCCCAGAAATCTGCACTGGCATGAACTCGGCCAGGGTTTAGACATTCTGATACAGTATGGTGCCCCAATACCTGTTGACACCACAGAGCCAGCCTTGAGATATGTAGTTTTTAATAATCAACTGGCAGGATGGCCTATAGATTAAAGCAATCCTAAAGATAGATTATTTTACTAACAGTTTGAAATGTAAAGTGATAACTCACTAGTTTCAATGCACATACAAAACAATCATAAATGTAGAAAGTGTTGTAATGACACCTTAAAACACATTAATAAAACATATTTCTGTTTACCTACAGTAAATGGAGGGTCAAGTTCCTCAGGTGACATCATTTCCTGTCAGGAGCCTAAACACATGGCTGCCCCAGTCCACTACAGGCGGATTACCATATGAATGACTCTGGACCGAAGACTCACATAAATACAATAGCTACTAAATTTGCTTTTTGACTGGATTAAAGTCTGTTGATGATGTTCCCTTGATCTTAACAGATGGGAGAAGAAAATGCACTATTGATTGCTTTTTTCTTTGATGTTAAAAAAGAACTATGCTCTTAAACCCCATCCTGACACTGTTCTTCCTCTTGAGTCTGTGTGCTGGCCCGTGGGTGTTACTATGTCACCCTCATGTTCTCGATGCTTTGTGAGTTTCACTGCTAGAAACCATACATGCTCACTGTTCAGATGAACACCAAATGGGCTTGGAGCAGGCAGACTCTGTATCTGAGTGGTGCATGCATATTATACAAAATGCATTATTTCTAATACTGATGTGAGTCTGTCTATTAACTGTCATCTCCTGAGTGGAGCAAGAACGGATTTTAAACAGGTTTCAAACGAGTACACAGATGCTTGCTACTTGCTGCTATTTTTAGTCATACATAATGTATTCACATTTAAACATGAGAACTGATTCTAAACAAGTTTCAAATGAGTACCTTGCTACTTTCTATTATTGTGACCAACATACACACTCTGTTCACATTTAAGCATGTTAAAGTAAACTCTATTGGCAAGGCTGGAGGAATGGTCAGACATATGGCAACTTAGATTCAATGCAAAGAAGTGCAAAGTAATGCACCTGGGAAACAAAAACCCAGGAGAAGAGTACACAATAGCAGGGGAGGTACTAACAACAACAAAAATGGAGAGGGACCTGGGAGTAGTCATATCAGATGACCTAAAGGTGGGTAAGCAATGTGAGAAGTCAGTAGGGAGAGCCAGGGAGATACTGGGATGCATAGGAAGGGGCATCACAAGTAGAAAAAGGGAAGTGATTATCCCTCTATACAGACAGTTGGTGAGACCCCATCTGGAGTACTGTGTGCAGTTTTGGAGACCTCATCTACGCAAGGACATAGACAGGATGGAAGCAGTCCAGAGGAGGGCAACTAAAATGGTGCAGGGTCCCATACTCAGAAACCACATGAAGAGAGACTTAGAGAGCTTAATATGTATACCCTTGATGAAAGGAGGACAGGGATGACATGATAGAAACGCTCAAGTACCTCAAGGGAATCAACAAAGTCCAGGAGGGTAGCATCTTTCAGAAAAGAGATGTAAGAACAAGGGGCACAGTTTAAAGATAGAGGGGACGGCTCAGGGTAATGTGAGGAAATTCTTTTCACGGAGAGAGTGGTGGATACATGGAACAGCCTTCCTGAGGAGGTCGTTGGGTCTAAAACAGTGGGGAATTCAAACATGCTTGGGACAGACACAAAGCAATTATAGTGGGGTTGCAGAGAAGCAGGCTTTGGTTAACTAGAATCTGCAGCTTATCCAGTAGGTAGGGAAATGGGCAGACTGTGGGCTAAGTGGTCCTTTTCTGCCGCCAACGCCTATGTTTCTATATCGAGTGGGGAGGACAAGGATTACAAAAAGAAAAGGGAAAGGGAGGTTAAAACTGGCATTCCTTCATATTTAGATCATGGTTTCTCAACAGCCCTATCCATTATTCCTTATTTTAAGTGTTACTGTGCCCATTAATCATTTCCTGCATTCATATGTAACTCAAACTGGACTATACACTAATGGACATCACAACCTGCATGTCATACCTACCGACTCAATAGCAAGCCCAACATTTAGTTTCAGTGTTCATACTGATCCTAGGTTGCAGTGTGTGCAGTAAATCCACTTCACTTCTGTTGCTAATAGTTTTATTTGATCTCAGCCCCTCAGCAGAGGTGGTACTACTTCTAAACCCATAGAAACATAGATTCTGACGGCAGATAAGGACCGCTTGGCCCACCCAGTCTGCACATTTCTCTACCTAATGGATAAGCTGCAGATCCTAGTTAACCAGCAGCCTACTTCTTCCTACCCCCAACCCCTAGAATTGCCTTATGACTGTCCCATGCATGCTTGAATTCCACCACTGTTTTTGACTCCACAACCTCCTCAGGAAGGCCATTCCATACATCCACAACCCTCTGTGAAAATACTTCCTTAAATTACCTCTGAGCCACCCCTTCTATCTTCAAATGTGCCCCTTGTTCTTGCACACCTCTTTTTTGAAAGATGCTACCCTCTTGGACTTTGTTGATTCCCTTGAGATACTTGAAAGTTTCTATCATGTCCCCTCTCCCTCCTTTCCTCGAGGCTATCATATTCAGCTCCTTCAAGTCTCTCTTCATAGCCCTGGTGCAGACCCTGCACCATTTTAGTTACCCTCCTGACAGCCTCCATCCTGTCTATGTCCTTATGGAGATTGGGTCTCCAGAACTGCACGCAGTACTCCAGATGGGGTCTCACCAACTGTCTGTACAGAGGATAATAACTTCCTGTTTTCTACTGGTGATGCCTCTCCCTATGCATCCCAGTCTCCCCCAGCCCTCCTTGCTTGCCCCTCTCACATTGCTTGCCCACCTTTAGGTCATCTGATATGACTACCCCAGGTCCCTTTCATTTTTGTTGTTGTTAGTATCTCACCTTCATTGTGTACTCTTCCCTGGTTTTTGTTTCCCAGGTGCATTACCTTGCACTTCTTAAAATCTATGTGAGGCCCCTGTGCATCCAGCCATGTTAAAGTGATGTGCCACCTGAGAGTCTTCATCTAGTCTCCTGTTGTCTCCTTTGTGCTCTTAAATCCTGGTTTTAAGACCTCTACCTGTTTTCCCTATGTACAGCTTATTGTAGGGGCATCGGATAACATACACTACCCCTGTAGTGTTGCAATTAATATGCTGTCTAATTAAACATTTTCTCCAATAAAGGGGGGTATGAATTCAGATTTTTTTGATGTGTGTCCACACATAGAGCACCTACCACATTTAATCATGCCTGGTTTCAAAGGGCCAACAGAAACTGCCCTTGCTGCGGGTCTGGTATCAAATTGCAATTTCATCATCCTGTCCTTAATGTTTCTAACGCCTATAAGGCTACATAAGGTCTGTTAATTAGTGATGGTATTTCTGGTTTTCAATCAACACCAAATGCCAGTGCTTGTTTTTTTTTTTGCAGTTATTACTTTTTCCTCCTATCGCCAGCTTGTATCTGGAGGTGTCCCAGCCCCATCCTAAGTCCACCAGCCAACGCCTGGACCTAGCCCTCAGGGCTTACCCCCGGTTGGGTCAGCGAGGGCCTAACTCCCCTACCAAGGACCGGATTAGGTGGCTAGCTGGCTAGCAGGAGGCGGAGCTCGTGAGGGCGCCCTTCGCCATCCTTGCACGATGGTATCCTTTCTCCTGTTCTCCCAGGAGTTGGGACCGCGCCATGATGTCAGCAGAGTGGAGCGCGCATGCATTCACACGCGCTCCCTCCAGACTTCTGGCCCAACTCCTCCCCTACTTGTGGTGCAGGGCCCTGTCCTCCAGCCTCCACCGTGGGGCCAGCAAGCGCCGACCACCCCCCTCCCCGGAGAGCAGTCCATTGAACGCTCCATCCTTCTCCTCCCCTGACAACCCCCAGTGTAGTGCGAGGTAAGGCGCCTCAGCCCTCAGCTCCACCGGGCCAACGCATGCCAGTGCTTAATTCTTATGTCAGAAAATCTGTGATTATACTTTAGTTTAGTTTAGTTTATTGTTCTAGGAATTACTACCTTTGAGCCAGAGGCTCTTTACAAAGGTTCCACGCCAATTAGGTACAGTACAAAAGGTTACATAGATAACACAACAATTTGTGTTGTGTCAAGAGCAAGAAAACATATACAAATACATATCAAATCATTTGTGCAAAAGGACATGAGATATCAATAATCACATTATTATTACAAGAAAGAGGTCATGCCAGATTAGGAGAAACAAATAGGGAAAAGTCCAGAACAGAGGGGTAAGTGAAAGGTGTGGGAGCAGACAATAGCAGGAGAAAAGGTTTCCCAAACATGTCTGTCAAATAACGGGACAGGGTGGGTAGTGAGAAAATAGGAGGTTTAATCAGGGCAGTCACAGGAGCTGGAGGTGGCAAGGTGAGAGAAAAGCCTTGATTTGAAAATACCTAGAGAGGTGGAGGCAGTAATATGAGTGCTGAGGGCAACTTTGTTGGAAACACTACCCGATCTTCTTATGTTTTATTCCGTTCCTGTATTCTCTGTGTATCCCTGCATAGATAATTTTGTAACATGTCATGGAATTGTGATTGTCCAGTTACCTTATCCTGATGTAGCACTGTATTTTGTACTCTCCCAGGTCTTGCCTGAAAATAGACACGGTTATTGCCTAGCACACTTACCCGGTAATTAAAAGCTAATAAATAAATAAATCTGCTGTATTTACACTGTCTATTCGTCATTCAGCTTGTTCCACTGTCCTCCAGTCATATCCTCTGTTACAGAATCTCTCTTACAAAGAGCCATTTACAAGTTATCCGAGTGGTGAAAGGGCATACTTTGAAGAAAAAGAGCACACCAGTTGAGATACTGAAAATGAAGTAATGACAGTCAAAGTACAAGTGCATTATGATTATATGCTCAGGATGTTTACTTTTGTTTATAGGAAACTGAAAGCAACAGATGCTTTAAGCGGGGGGAGTGGGAGAAAGGAGAATATGAGCTGGGGGCTAGAAGGGCCACAAGGGTGGTGAGGGGATAGAAGGTGAGGACGGAGTACAACCTGGCTAAGGATATACGAGGGGAGGGTTTTTATAGATACATAGGGGAAAAGAGGAAGGGGAGAGCACAGATCCCCAGGATTAGGACTGGGGATGGATGGGCTCAGGAGGCGGGGGAGCAGGCAGAGGTACTGAATAAGTATTTTGCCTCAGTTTTTAGGGAGGGAGACGTGGCCTACATTAAATCAGGAAATGGGGGGCGGGCAGCTGAGAGGATAGGGCATAGGGAGATGAGAGGATCGAAAGAGGTCGGGGCACCAGGCGGACCAGGTCTGAAAGAGGACGGGGCTTTTTCTGAAGAGAGGACTAGGGAGGGGGAAATCACAGAGCACAGCGTGAGGAAGGCCCTCAAAACTGACAAGGCACCAGGGCCGGATGGGCTGCATCCAAGGGTACTGAAGGAGTTGACAGATGAACTAGCAGCTCCACTAGCTGGGCTGTTCAATGCTTCCCTCCAGACAGGAAGGGTGCCCCAGGATTGGAGGGTGGCTCAAGTGGTGCCCATCCACAAAGGGGGGGGGGTCTAGGGAGGAGATGGAGAATTACAGGCCTGTCAGCCTAACGCCAGTGGTAGGCAAGCTAATGGAGGCTTCGCAAAGGTGCTCGGGAGGCAACTGGATAGGCTGGGATGCATGGATGAAAAGCAGTATGGTTTCGTCCCAGGGAGATCGTGCCTGACCAACCTCATAGATTTTTATGACGGAGTGACAGGGACCCTGGACAGACAGAGTCCGGTGGGCATCGTATATCTGGATTTCAGTAAGGCATTCGACTCAGTTCCCCACTGTGGGGTGTTGGCAAAGTTGGGGGAGATGGGAGTGGGAAGACAGTTGCTTAGATGGGTGGGAAACTGGCTTACAGATAGAACACAGAGGGTGGTGGTGAAAGGGACTGTCTCCTCCCCTAGGAAGGTCGTCAGTGGGGTGCCACAGGGGTCGGTACTGGGGCCACTCCTGTTCAACGCCTATGTCTCTGATATAGGGACAGGAGTTAAGAGTAGGATGAGCCTTTTCACGGACGTCTCTAAGCTGGAAGCATTGGCCGATGGAGAGGAAGCAAGGGTGGCAGTTCAGAGGGATCTGGACACCTTGGAGGGCTGGGCAAGGAGGTGGGGGCTTAGGTTTAACCTGGAGAAGTGTAGGGTGTTGCATCTGGGAGTCAGAAACCCAGAGCATGTTTATACCTTGGGAGGGGTTCCACTGCAAGCCACTACGGGAGAAAGGGACCTCGGGGTGGTGGTAGACACCAAAATGAACAGCAGAGAGACCTGCAGAAGAACGGCGGCAAAGGCAAACAAGTTGCTGGGCTGCATAGCCTGGGGAATAACATCCAGGAGGAGTGAGGTGATCCTACCTCTGTACAATGCCCTGGTTACGCCGCACCTTGTGTACTGCGTGCAGTTCTGGAGGCCGTGCCTTAAGAAGGACATAGTACTGTTGGAGAGGATCCAGAGGAGGGCAACTAGGATGATCTGAGGCATGGGGGATAGGACCTATGAGGACAGGTTGCAAGCCATTGGGCTGTAGTTACTGGGGGAAGAGGAGAGATGGGGGGGACATGACTGAGGTTTTCAAATATGTAAAAGGGATTAACAAGGTGTGGAGCCAATGAAATGTTCAGGCTCCAGCAAAGGGCAAAACCAGGGGCAAATATGGAAACTGGAGGGTGGAATCTATAGGGAGAACGAGAAGGCATTACTCACAGCGAGGGTGGTGGAGCCATGGAATGCAATGCCCGGGAGCCTGGTCGAGCAAGACACTGTGGAGGGTTTCAAGAAGGGGTGGGACAGATGCATGGGGTACTGAAGCCAAGACTGACCCTCATGGGGACATTGGGGGAGGAAAGCGCCTGCTAAGGGCTGGATAATGAGCAGACACGAAAACCGACAGGCCTATTCTGCTGGCTTTAGTATGTTAGATGCACTTTTATTAAAGTCAGGAAATAATGAAAGCAGGTATACAGAAAAGTACAGAAGGTTTAAAAACGCAATCTAACAAAGGTACTTATTTGGAAAAGAGAATTAGAACTTTAGGAGAAAATAGTAAATGTATACATTTATAATTACAGATATCCCTTGAAAAAGCATAAATTGCTGAACGTTGGGGAATAAAAATTGCTTCTGATTCAGCATCAACTGATTTTGATTTGGTTCTTCAAAGAAACCAAGCCCCCACCCCCCATTTTCTTAACCTACTAAGGAATTCTAGTGGGCCAGGTAGTGTAGCGGCAGCACTTCTACTCATTACTCTGATGACCTGGGTTTGAAAAAGGACTCAGGTTGCTGGGAGCCAGCCAGAGAAAGGAGAGATGAGCTTCCCACAGTACAGCATCTCCCCTTTGGAAAGGGAAGATTCAGTCCTCCACTGTTCATCGGCCACCTTGAGGAAGTCAGGTGTTAGCACAGCAGAGGTACACACATGAAGGGGTCACCGGTGACCTAACACCCGCCCACACCCCCTGACTGGCAGAATGACATCCAGTCCCCATCAACGCTAAATATGGGAAAGACGTAGGGGAATAAGAAAGATGGGTTAAGTACCCAGTGACGGCAGTTGGGCGGGGGCTGGTCAGAGGAGAACAAGTCAGCAGTGAAGTGGATGAACACAGGACTGGGGAAGAAAAAATTAAAGGTGACAAGAACAGCATGCAAGAAGGTCTTGTTGTCACAGCACATAGTGTTTGGGGAACGTGGAACATTTATTTTACCTATGATCCTAACTGGTAAACACAAAATGACTTGGTCAGAAGCTGGCAGAGGTATTCAGCGATTTGCACACTTGCACATTTGTGTGGTGCAGTGTAATGCTCACATGTTGGGTAAGGAGAGGTGTCACTGTCTGCTGTAAAGACTGAAAGGGAATGGAAATATTGTTTAACCAGGAGTAGCACACTAAGCTACACCTTGTTTCGAGATGCGACCTGGGAGCACAAGAAAGTTAAGTGACTTGCACATTATCACACAGTATGCACCCAGGCGGCTGTGGGATTCAAACCCAGGTCCCCAGATATGCAGTTCAGATCCTTAACCCACTGCACTATACTGCCTATTGTAGTGACAGGTTCCCTCACTTTTCTTTTACTTACAACTGCACTTGGTGGCTCTGCTCAGTTTGTTAGCCTGCCTAAGAAATGAACAACCAAGTAGGTGATCTGGTAGTGGTGGTGGATGACCAGCGCTTAAGACTGAAGGGATATTCTAAGTGTAGTATCCCCGCTTGTTATCAGCCTGTCATCAGCAAGAATACCACTGATTTGTTGCTTGTGTTATTTCTACACGTAATGCACAAATTGTAATCCTTTTTGGACTCACTAAAACAGCCTGGTTGTTGATTAATGCAGAGTTCATCTTCTTGCTTGTTTTCATTCTCTTATAAAGGCACTGTTTTGATATATTTTGATTAAATATAGTAATATCACAATACTTAGACATAATACATTTCTTCTAACAAGCTGTAGGTTACTAACACAAATCACTTTCAGGTTAGCATGCACTGCAGTTATAATACTGTCAAACATTAAGGCTAGTACATACTGTAAGTCTCATTCTGCACTGCACCCAAATTAACATGCCAGAGGTCCAATCACCAGCAGGAATCTGGCCGCATCATGTCCTGGGGTTGCCATTCCAGCTAAAAGAAGGTTTTGGCAATCCTGCAAACAGGATTATACTGTAAGGAGAGATGCTTAACCCAAATGTCAGCTGCCAAGACCAGATATGTCTAACCGATACAAAAAATGAGGTAGGCTTATATGAGTTGTGGTGGACTAAATGTGACCAGTCTCTATGTCAAAGGAAAGCCAGATACTACTCAGTGTGTGGCCAATCTATGTCACCAAGGAATGGAGCTGTACCTGAAGCAAATTACTAGTGTATGTCATGTAATACAGTTTAATTTATGAGGTAAACCATGCCTCCCTGGGTGCCAATCATGAGTGCTACCTTGCTTTGTTCTACTCTTTTTAACCAATATTATACATCATGACATCACTCACCCAAAGAACTTGAGAAGGCATTCATAACCATAAGATGCTGGAACTGTACGTATAAGTAAGGAATAAGCCACAACAGGTCATGGTTCAAAGCATTTAGATGAAGCCTAGGTGTAAGGACATTAGACTAAAGGACAGAGTGGCTCTGCAACCTGAAGTGCATTGAAAGCTTTAAATCACACAACCTAAAATGGTTTATTCCACCTATAAACGCATTTAGTAGCAGTAGTTTTATGAAATATACAGAAACATGGTTGGTTGCATACAATAAAAGTAACTTTTAAGGAATAGAGTGCATTAATAGTTAAACAGACGCGTGACAGATTCTGGTTGTTCAGAACTGCTCATTTTATGCAGAGAGATTCAATCAAAGGACAGAGAGGTGTACTGTCTGTGATTAGGCTGAAATACCGAGTGACTTTGGACTGAACTCAGAAAGGAGATCCAACATCTAACAAAGCTTTGACAGTGTTTTAAACCATGGCCAGGTGATGGCTTTTGACCAATAATATTTCTAAATTCTTTCTTGCCATTTTATAAACATACATACATTGTTTAGCAAAGCAATTTATTTTTTACAATAAAATACCTGGATTGTTGCAAGTCACGTACTCAAGTAAAGGGTCAAACAGGGAATGCATTAATTTGTAGCACTTAACTTTCTCCATGTGGTGAGATTAGGTATGGACCTTTCAAGCTGTGCTGGATCTGTGTAATCATCTCTTGAACTAATTATGCTGTGTTTCTTCAGTTCCAAGGTAGGGGAAGTAGCCAATAAAGAGGAAACCCAGCTTTTATTGCAGTTAATTTTATAAACTTAAAAACAATGATTCACTGCAAGCATGGGTGGTATAGTTTTTCAGCAAGCTGTATGGGGAAGGGGGGGCTATATCAGAAAATAAATGTTTGTTTGCTTTTAAATCAATACACTGACTTCTCAGTATTTACTGAATGCTGGAAGATGTTTCTCTGACTGTTTTCCCCAGACTGCTTATACTGAGGGTGCCGAACAGTTTTATTCTGAGCTCCCATGCTTTCATTCTGGATCCCCGTTCTACAATTTTGAGACACCAAGACTTCCTTTTGATCCCCCATGTTTTTTTTAAAACTACTAAGCTTTCCACCTAGTAAAAACATGAGGCAACACAGCATGGGTTTTGAACAGACCCGTAAAGCCAGAGTTTCAGGTCAAATCCCGTCAAAGCTACTTCAGTGCAAAACTGAGGCAAGCCACTTGACCTGCCTTTGCTTGCAGGAAACAAACTAAAACTCTGGTTAGAGCCGAAATGGCTGTGAAGAGCTTTTGGTGTGCTTTTACCCATTATTTCTAATGAATCTGCACAATGCAGCTCTGCTGAAAGGCAGTTTCAATGTGATCTTCCTTTTACACATTTTTACAGTGTGTTTTCCTAGAATATGCCTGCTGATTGCTATATATTTAGCCTGGATAGTTCACAGAAGAAATGCCATCTCATTTTCAATGGGGCTCTGCATCTACACAATATTATGCTGCATTGCATAAAATCAGAACACATTGAAAACAATATTCTACATCTGGACTAGGCTACCCTGAATAAATACATTATAAAAATGATAAAGCAGGACCCCACTGAAAACAAGATACTGCATCTAATCTGGGACATCCTGAGTAAATACAGAGCAAAAATGTGTAAATGAAGATCCCTTTGACAATGAGATGTAGCATCTCTCCTGCGCTATCCAAGATACAAAATACAGGATAAGAAATATTTAAAGGAAATCTACTGTAAACTGAACTTCACTGTGTTCACTGACAAACAGTTTCTTTATTGTTTTATAACATATTAGACTGCAGTATTTATTTCGAATGTCATGGCCATGAGGATCATATGTGGGTGTGTTTGCTGTAGCTCAATATATTTTTTCCCCAAAAGGCATAGTAAAAAAATGCCGGTTGATTGCTATATATTTCACCTGGATAGTTCCATACCTGGCATATGTCCGAGACAGTTCTTATCAGATAGTGTCTTAAGAGGTTAAAACAACTGTAAATATTTTAGATTTGCTGGGAAAGGGTGACATTCATAAGTTATGAATCTTTCTTGAAAGACAATACCTGCCCAACTGAAGCTTGTGGCAAGAACATGTTTAAATGCGCAAGTTGTTGCATTTTGAAGGGGGTAAACAAATCTCCAGTTTAATAGGCAACCAATATTTAACAAGCTGCTTCAGTTTCCTAATGGCCATCTGATAAGCAGCTTGGAGTTCTGTCTCCAACATTCTAAAAAAGAAAGACGGGAGTATTTTATTTCAATTGGTATAGTAATTTGTAGATCTGGAAGGATACATTGAAAACTCCAAAATACGTGTGCCACGATATTCCATTTTTCCATCTACAGACAGCAAGATAGCTGTAGGCTCCACCCACAGCCATACAAAAAGCACTGGGGGTGGGGCACAGCAAAGAAAACTAAGGTAGAAAGCACACTAGCAGAGAACAAGAAAAGTGAAACTGTTAATAGAAAGAGGGAGTACAGCTATAGAAAAGGCTAGGATCTTCTGTGGAGCACTGCAAAATTTAAACTTCCACAGGTAGAATTCAGGTGGAATTATGATTCTGGGAAATTTTGCAGAATTTCCACAGATATTTTCTGGAATTCAATTTCTAGTTATTTGTCTAATTTTGAAACCATTCACCCAACTTTCACCAAATGTGACAGGTTTACAGTTCAGTGTCTTATCATATTTGTGCCAAATTCAGAGCTCTAGCTTGAAAGGGGACTGAGTTATAAACAGGCAAACATTCAGACTTTTTTTATTAATTAAATTTATAAGTACACAAACTGCAAAATTATAAGCCCCTGTAATTTGAAAAACTAGAGAACACAATGTCGCCACATTTGGCAGCTTTATAGATCCTAAAAATAAGGCTCAGCGCCAACATTATCTCTTGGTTTAAGGATGTCCATGTTATCAGCAGCCAAATATGTGAAATAGCATTACTAACTAAAGTGTAATCACACGTGTTTTTGTGAAAACTGTGGAATTTTGTGGAACCATATCCATGAATTTTGCCCAGTCATACACCTGACAGTAATAAGGCTGAATTTATAATGGACTCCATTGTAAAACCAGAAAGAGAGTTGGAGGGGCATTTCAAGACCGTGACGCTTGTTGCAGACAAGCGGATTTGACTGCCTGCAGTACAGGGCAAAAAGTGTGATCCATACCCAAGCAATGCAGCTACAAGCAGAAGCTGACTGTTGTCTGCACTGCGATAGGGTGTACAAGTTATGAGGATATGATGAGATCGTTTATTGAATTAGGGATGTTCCTGAGGGGAAAGATAGCCATATGAATCATCGCCAAAGTCCTCATGGTCCTGGGGCCTGAGAGGAATGACTCATTGAAAATAGCTAACATTTACTAATATTCTGTTGAAATGGTCTTTTTCTAATCAGCTGGAGAGCAATTCTGAGGGCAAGGAATGTCAGTATGGTCAGGTTGGACTGCAACTATGCAAAGAGGGAAGGGGTACTGGTCATGTCAAGGTACTGGGCAGTATGGACAGGGGTCAGGGAGGCAGCAGCAGGAGTTAGATGCATGGGTTCAACAAAGGAAGCACAGCTCTGCTGAGTAGCCTAAGACAAGCAGACACCCAAATGGACCAGGAAAGCATAATGAGGAAAAGCAGTGCTACTGATATTCACCCAAGAAATAACTATAAAACTGGGAACAGCTCAGATTATCAGAGGCAGTAGTTTTAAGTGTTTTTTCAAAAGCTAAATTCCACAAGTGAAATTCTGGTGGCACTAAGCTAATACACTACCATGAATTTGTGAGAAAGTTTTGCTAATTAGTGTGATACTTCTACTGTAGATTTAAAACTACTGAACCAAATGTCTCTGGTTTTGGCAGATTCCAGAATCCACTGACACTGGATGTGCATGCAAAATCTGAGATCTATTCCTGCAATAGCAGGAAATTTAAAAACATCCACGCTGTTGGAAAGTTTCCATAAAATTTCACGAATAAAATTACTTAACCAAATCTCTCCATATTTAGTACTTTATATGATATTTCCAAGAAGTTTAAACATGCAAATTTGGAGATGTCTAGTTCCGCGGGTGTTCCAGTTAACAGTCAAGAAATATTTTCACCAAATTGCACACACAAAAAAGAAAGAAACAAACCCCTAAAATATTAGACTTTGAGTCCCTGTACATTTCTAACAACTCAACCAAACGTCATATTATTTATTACAATCTGAAAAACCTTCTAACAAGTTGCATGCCCGATACAATTATCTAGCTCAACAGACAACTGAGTTTTATAACCAAATAAATGTATTGTGAAATTTAACAACGCTTATGAAATTTTGGCTACAGTCTGTGAACTGCAAATTTTCCAATTCTGCCTAGCCCAGTTCTCTTGCTTTTACACCCAATTTCCTCTTTTCTCAGGAAAACAATGATTGTTGTTGCATTTACTTCTCTTTATATAATACGCTGTCTATATATACTGTAGATCATGTCTGAAAACTGGCATCTTTATATGCCCTGCACTTCTTACCGTGAACAAGTGGGCTAGAAAAATCATGCACTCTAGTTGTTGGTGCCCAAAAGGCTTATACATCACCACAACTCATGGCTGCTAGAAGCACTTCAATTTCAAGTTTAAAACAGTTTTTTTCTCATTTTTTGTTACTGTGATACCCATTTTATAAGCTTAAATAACACACTCAAGGCTGTTTGACTTGTGTTGAATAACCATCCAGGGCCAGGAGTTCATGCTAGCACAACCTCTTACCCTGTCGGGTGTTAACTGCTTATTCAAAACATACTTATCCTCTCTTGCACATCCAGCCCTCCTGAGTCTCTCTCTATCAAAGCACATTATGCCGATAAGAGACTATTTCATCTACTAGTAACACTAATTATATTATCGCTAAAAAGCAGACTATTAGTATAGTCATTATAGCTGTAAGTGCACTTGTTCAACCATTTAGCTGTATATTTGCAGCTTTTAGTTTTACTAGGTTTCATTTGAATCTACATGTTTTCTTCCGCTACTCTAAAGCATTTAACAATTCTCTGTATAAAAATACCATATAAAATAAATTGTATTGTATTACCTGTATCTGAACTTTTAGCTCAATGATTCAGGTATACTTTTACAATGAATTGCATGCTGTCATACAGTAACTAATTCAGGTAGGACAGTGCTAAGTAGATTGCTACCTGAAGCATACCACAGGCAATCAAAAGTGTGTTTATATAATTTCTACAGTAACTTACATTGGAGTCTATATTGGGTCTCCATTTTGAATTGTATCTCCAATAATGTCCGTTTTGACCCTTGAACTTGCTGCCTCGGAGAACATTTTTCCATTAAATGTAAAGATGATTCTGGAGTCCCCTGGGTGAAAGAGTGCCACTAAAACTGGCAAATAGAGGGTCAGTCTGCTCCTCTTCTCCTAAATTTGGGAGAATCAGTCCTCAAAAATTGAGGTGTCGAAATCTGCTGTGTCTAATATATTACACTCTTGCATTCCTTATGATAGACATGCAAAAGCGTTCTCAAGCAGGAACAGTTCTGAAGCCCAACTTTTAGATTTGTGCTTCTGAATCCTTCTAGAGCAGCTGATATATCTCGCAAATGTTCAGAAACGAAAATCAGACACAAGTCAGCTTTATATTCCATATATTTCTGAATTCTCTTACCCTCACCATCTATTTATTGATGACGCTATCGTTCCTGCTGCTTATTCCGACCTGAAGTCGTGACCTCTGCTTGTGACACTACAATCATTTCTTAAGAGCTTCTGATGTCACATCAAGCATAAGATTTTAAATTCAGAACCCTTTTTTCATGCAAAACTCCTAAATAAAAGAAACTGAAAAGAAGATAAAGACAATGCATGAAATACCAGCTGGATTTGGTCTATTATGTTTTTCACTTCTCTTGGAGATACTGGCCAATCACATTTAATGACGGTCAGCAGGTGGTTTAACTCAAGCCTTCTCAGAAGAACCGTTGCAGCTGAGAGTCTCGCTGCTGGAACTATGAAATGTTCTGGATACGAGCTGGAACCAAGGCAATTTTGTTTATCAAGCGCAGAAGCATGTTCATGTCAAGCTTTCTGGCTCTATCACTACTCTGCTGTTGGTGACCCGAATCCCATATAATCCTCCCCAGAACTGGGTGTCCCGGCCTCCATGCACAAATCTCACATAACGAACTCCGGGTCCATAGTCCTTGAAAGTGTGAGTCATCTGGGGGGAGGAAACAGAGATTTACAAATGTTTTACATTTTTTGGGGAAAATCAGATCATAATCATCCTCACTACACAGTGCTCTGATATGCTGTCAGGCTACTATAACCATGACCAGGACCAAATGTATTTGCCCTTATATTGTAAATCTTTTTTTTCTCCCCATTTACTTCCATTGTCTTTGTCCTTCCCATGATGTATGCTAATCTAATTATGGTTTGTCTTAACTTTATTGATGTTATTGGAGACATTGTTGCTGTAACTTTTACTGATGTAGCTGATGACACTGTTGTACTTGTGCTGTATTTTTCCTTACCTTATTTGACTCGTGACTTGTTATTTGTATTTCTGTTGGACATTTTTTTTTCTCCTTTGTACCCTCCTGGGTTATGCCTGAAAATAGGTATTTTTATGTCTAGTGCACCCACCGTTAGCAAAACGAAATAAAATAAATAAAATGACTCTTTGCTGCAGCCTTCTGTTGAAAAACTGGTTAGCACAGGACTTAAACCAACTAAGAAAACAGTTTTCTTTATGTGTTCGATGTACACGTGGATTGAAATAAGGACATTAATTATTTAAAATGTGGTTACCGGATATGCACATTGAGTCAAGCTCGTTTCCAAGTGTGACCCCAGGGAAGGGGTACAGAATAGGTAAACATTACAACATAGCAAGGAGCAGTCACATATACAGAATAATACAGTGCTAGTGTGGCAACACAGCCAGAGTATCCAATCCGATTACAAAGTACAAGTGCAGGAAGGATTACAGTTTTCATACAGTTTTAAGGGAGGCTAACAACTGCATGACAGCTGAGTAGAAAGCCTTAACAGGCATTTTAAAGAAGGGATGGGGGAGCTGGAGTGAAGAGGGAAGCTGGTTCTAGACAGCAGGGAACTGGTGTGAGAAAGTCGCTTGGTGAGTACCAGAGGCGGGAGAGGGATGGAGAAGGTGCGCGAGTCTCTGGAATACAGGTAGCGGCAGCTAGACGAGAGGAGAAAGAATAGGTAGGTGGGAAGTGAGGCAAACCAGTATTTGCAGTGAAGATACAGCAGTGTGTCTGGTGACATGAGGGTAGCAAAAGTAAGGACAGAGAGGAGCGTAGTGAACACTGGTGTATGCGGGGGGCATGTTAATGGCAAAATGGCAGAAGGCACTGCAGGAGGTATCCAGTCTGGTGAGAGAGGAGAAGGGAACAGAGCTGTAGACTACATTGGCTTAGTCAAAAATGGGGAGAATAGATTTGGAGACCAGCTCTCAGCAGATTGGAAGAGAAAAGCGGTCCTTGTTGCAGCATAGAGCACCAAGTCTGAGGCGGAGCTTGTTGTGTGGAGGGTGTCAATATGTGAGGAGAAATCCAATGTACTGTCCAACTAAATTACCAAATATTTGAAGGTTGGGACTGCCTTAAGTTGGGTGCCATCAAGGATAGGTTGGAATTACCAGCAGGAACATCTGCCAGAACTAGACACATAGTAGATTCTCTGCAGGGGGAGGGCCTCAAACAACTGGCACAACAACCCACAAGAGACAGGGCTATCCTAGATCTAGTGCTAACTAACAGGGAAAGGATTACAGATCTACAGGTAGAAGGTCACCTAGGGGCCAGTTACCATCACATGGTATGGTTCAATTTGGCCACTACAACTAAATCATCCCATTCCAAGGCAAAAATATGGGACTTCAGAGGAGCTGACTTTGATAAGATGGTCAACAGAGTTAAGCTAGCCCTGGCAAGAAGAAATACAGGTGAGGGGGTACAGGCAAAGTGGGCAAGCATTAAGGATGCAATACTTGAAGCAACATCCCATTGTGTCAGAGAGAAAAGGAAGTGCAAAAGAAGAAGGAAACCACTTTGGTTCTCAAAAACAGAAGCAGAAAAGGTCAGAGCCAAAAGGCTGGCCTTCAGGAAATATAATGAAATGCAGCGGGATGAAGACAGGGAGGCATACCAAACTTCCTTAAGGGAAGCAGGGAACGCAGTAAGGCAGGCAAATGCCCAAACCGAGGAAACACTAGCACAAACAGTAAAAGAAGGTGACAAGACTTTCTATAGATACATCAGTGAGAGGAGAAAGTCCAGAGGGGGTATTGCTAAGATCAAAGGGGATAAGGGGGCATGTGAGGAGGAGGACCATGTAAAAGCATCTATCCTAAATAGATTCTTCTGCTCAGTATTTACTGAAAAGAAGGTAGGGCAGGGCCCACAGCTCAGCACCATGGACACAGGGGGGAGGGAGGTGTGCACTAGTCCCTTCATAAAAGAAAAGGTCCTACAAGAGCTCGATAAGCTCAGGGAGGACAAGGCAATGGGACCTGATGGCATACATCCCAGGGTACTAAAGGAGCTAAGGGTTGAACTAGCAGAGCCATTAGCAGAACTGTTTAGTGAGTCTCTGAGCACAGGAGAAGTCCCAGAAGACTGGAGAAGGGCTCATGTGATCCCGCTCCACAAGAGTGGTGGAAGGGATCTACAGAACAGTCAATCTTACCTCAGCAGTGGGCAAGATTATGGAGGCACTCCTTAAGGAAAGGATAATGCGACACCTGCAATCCATAGCAGCACAGGATTCAAGACAGCATGGGTTTACAAAGGAAGGTGAGTGTCAAACTAATCTCATAGATTTTTTGACTGGGTAACCAGAGTGGTGGACCACGGGGGAGTAGATGATGTCGCCTACCTTGACTTCAGCAAAGCTTTCGATACTGTTCCACATAGAAGATTGATTAATAAGTTGGGTAGGCTCGGGGTGGGTCAGAAGTTGGTCAAACTGGGTGGCAAACTGGTTGACAGGCAGAAAACAGAGAGTGGTGGTAAACGGTATACAGTCAGAAGAGATGCAAGTCACAAGTGGGGTACCTAAGGGATCAGTCCTGGGGCCAGTCCTCTTCAATAGCTTCATCAGTGACATTGCAGATGGACTGGAGGGTAAGGTTTGTCTGTTTGCAGACGACACCAAGATCTGCAACAGAGTAGATGGTCCAGATGGGGTGGGCAGAATGAGAAAAGATCTGGATAAACTGGCAAAATGGTCGGAAGAGTGGCAACTGGAGTTTAATGCAAAGAACTGCAAGATCATGCACCTAGGGAAGAGAAACCCTGAAGCCACCCATAGGCTGGGAGGGAGTTGCTGGCAGCCACAAGGAAGAAAGAGACTTGGGCATCATCATTACAGATGACCTGAAATCATCCAAGCAGACCACTAAGCAGTAGGTAAGGCTAGGGGATGCTGGGGTGTATACTAGGGATATCACAAGTCAAAGAAGGAGGTAATAATCTCTCTTTACAAGACACTGGTTAGGTCCCATCTGGAGTACTACGTGCAGTACTGGAGGCCACACCTTCACAAGGACATTAACCAAACTGAGGCAGTCCAGAGAAGGGCAACCAAAATGGTGTAGGGACTGCATCAGAAAACATATGAGGACAGATTAACGGAGCTCAAAATGTATACCCTAGAGCAAAGGAGTGAGAGCGGTGATACAATCGAAACATTCAAACACCTTAAGGGCATTAACAAGGTGAAAGAGTCTAACATGTTTCAATATAAGAAAAATAGCAGGACAAGAGGACACAGCATGAGATTAGAGGGAGGCCAATTAAGGGGTAATGTGAGGAAGTTCTTTTTCACAGAAAGGGTGGTGGATGCATGGAATGGCCTATCTCAGGAAGTGATAGATATGAATACAGTGCATGGCTTCAAACAGGCATGGGATAGGCATAAGGGAGCAATACAGATGAATATGAATAGCTAGGTCGTTGACAGAGCAAAGGTTGATGGTACATTCATAAGGTAGAAAAAGAAATGGGCAGACTGGATGGGCCTTGCAGTCCTTATCTGCTGTCAACTTCTATGTTTCTATAGTGAAGACAGGTAAAGGTGATAGCCTGGCTAGCTTCTGGCCAGTGCCGAAGGTCATGGACACTATTTTTTTTGGTATTGATTTTGAGTTGGTTAGCCTGGAGCCATTGCAGCATGTTTAGGAAGTCACACTGAAGTGGGACTTCAACTGCGATGGCTGACAGACCGGATGTATAAATTATTGCGTCATCGGCATACATGTGTATGTGCAAAGAGACAAAGGCTGAGGGGTGGTTGTTAAGAAATATGGAAAACAGCATTGGGCCCAGAATGGAACCTTGGGGCACACCGCCCTAGATGGGGAGGTGGTAACGACAGCTTGCCACTGACCTGCACCTAACTGCTGGTGGCCACCAGGTAGGACTGGAACCAATTCACTGTGGGAGTGGAGAGATCTGCTAAGGTCAGCTTGTTTAGGAGATGGTGGTGGGAGGAAGTCGAATGCTATGGCCAAGCCAATGCAATGGCTGCTGTGATGTGTCCTTTGTCCATGTCTGTGAGGACGGAGTCCAACTCGGAGGAGAGATCACTCCAAGTTATGTGGAGTGGTACCAAGCTAGACAATCCAACCCAGATAACATAACTTGCCAAACACGATACAAGACAGCAGATGATGATGATGAAAATATCTAGGAATTAAGAACTGTAAATTAGTGTTTTATGCATTATTCAATCATTAAATGGGATAAAGTACATCAGTGTATGACCAAGCTACTTTCTCATTTTATTGCCTAAAATATTTCTTGTTTAATTTCGGATTTATTCTCTGTTAATATCACGAGGCTGCATTACTAGCAGTGATAAGACCCTGACCTATTTTTTGGAAATTTGAACCACTCATGGAAGTCTTTAACAGGTGCTTAAAGAGAAGGTCCCTCAACCTTTCTGTTTCCCTGTGTAGTTTGTTGCATGCACGATTGCCCTTTTGCTCCTTCCTAATTCCATCAGGATTTAAACGTAAATAAAGGTACTTATATCTGGTGTTAAAATCTGCTGAACTCCACTGCAAAGGTCATGACCTATCTCATGTAAGGCAACCTGGAATTTTATGAGGTTTTGGTGCAGAAGCCACAGTAGTCACACTGTATTATAATATGGTTGTATAAATGTCAACTCAACTATGCACTGGTCTGAGTGTCCATGGCTTACATTCCCTATTTAATCCATGGTTCTGCAGAGTGACTCAGGAATTTGCTGCCAGCCTCATCATCTTCAGGGAAAAGCAAATCAGAACGCAGCTATATAAAACCGGAGCCAGCGAGTGCGAATGGAGAAGACATGATATGTAGAATGGAATTCAGGACACCCCGGGTGGTGGGTCAGAGTTGCAGTTGATCGCTTCTGGAGGGCACGGGCTTAGTCCCACCCACCCTGCCCTTCACCCCACCCACAGTGCATCATTTCCTTTATATCAGGGGTTCTGACATCACTTCCCCAAAAGTGCAAAGGACATACACCTGTTCATATCCTTAAAGACACAGCACACTGAATAGGAGGTAAACACTCACTGCGCACACACTGGCAAAAAAAAAAACAAACAGGAATGGACACAGACATGTGGGAGTACTGCAATGCACTGGCTGTAGAGTGGCAGTCTTCTGGAGATGTTCTGGAAGCTGTGTTGCTGTCCTATTTGCAGACACCTCTCTGGTTTGAGAGGAGGTTGCCCATCTCCATGCTGACCTTGCAAGGATCACGGGAACCCTCCTCCCACCCATGCCACCACCACTGCCTCTGAGGTTGCCAAAAAGAGGCGGTTGCACCACGGTGGGCTCAGGGAGGGTGAGGTGGTGGAACAGAAGCACATCCCTCCAGTTGTGCCTCTTCATAATTCATTCGCCATTCTGGTGGAGTTTGGTTCCTCTGTGGAGGAACCCGAAGTGGAGACCAAGGAGGATGCTGGGAACCTCCACAAAGGAGACCCATAGGAGGGTGGCATGGGACGCTACAGGAGAAGGAAAGAACTCCTGGTGGGGGACTGAATCATTAGGGGGGTAAAACTGGAGGAGGGAAGGGAGAGGGAAGTAAGGTGCCTGCCGGGCGCCATGGCTTGGAAGGACAGGAAGCGAATCCTCAGGATCATGGGAGCAGTTGCACAGAGGAGGGAGCTGGATGTCACTGTCCACCTAGGGACAAATGACCTGGCTAGGAATGGGCTCAAAGCAGTGCAGCAGGAGTCTGTGGAGTTGGGGAGGAGCCTTAGGCAAGTGACACACTTGGTAACTTTTTCGGAAGTGCTACCTGTCTATGGCATGGGTGAGGCTAGGGTATTCCCCACCAGGGGATTCAATGACTGGTTGAAAAACTGGTGCAGAGCTCAGGGATTTGGCTTCATTGGGGACTGGGGGCACACCTTGAGGGATACAGACCTATACTGGTGTGATGGTCTGCATCTGCCCGGGAAGGAAACCAGGATCCTGGGTGATAGGTTTAAATGCTTCATTGGCAAGCACTTAAACTAGCCAAGGGGGAGGCACTGAAGAGAAGCCGGGAAATCCCACCCCCCCAAACAAAACAGGGTAGTCAGCGAAGTAGACACAAAGGTAGAGAAGTTGAAAGGGAGCAGAATAGGGATAAATCCAGCAAAAGGGCAATAAGGACAGGGATGGGCCTAAAAGGGTAAGGCCACAAAAATGGAGCCGATGAGTACCAATGCCCGTAGTCTGGGTAAACAGCCCCTGAACTAGTGGCCTTGATGGAAGAGGGATGCCTGACATCGAGGCAGTCACGAAACATGGTACACAGAGAACCATGACTGGGATGTCAACATACCAGGGTACACAATCTACAGGAGAGACAGGGAGGGTAGAAGAGGAGGAGGAGTAGCTCTTTACATAAGAAATGGAATCAAAGCAACAGAACTAAAGGGTAAACAGGGAGGGGGAGGAGGCACTATGCGTCACCCTGGAGACAGGAAACAGCACCACAATCTGCACAGGGGTTGTTTACAGACCCCCATCTCAGTGGGAGGCAATGGACAAGGAAATGATAGAAGGAATCCTTAGAACGGCAGAAAAAGGAGAGATATTGTTGATGGGGAACCTGAATATGCCAGATGTTATCTGGAACACCTTTACTGTAGCCACATCCAAACAGAATGGTCATTCCCGATGCCCTACAGTGGGCACACCTCAGACAACTAGTGTTGTAACTCACTCAGGAGGAAGCTATCTTAGACCTGGTACTTTCAAATGTGTATGGAGAGAGGATCTCAGATTAAGAAGTGGGTAGCCATCTGGGAACAAGCAACCACCAAAGTGTGGTTCGCAAAAAAACACAGCTGTAGAGTTATGCCATACAAAAGCAAGGGTGTTGGACTATATATAAGAGGGCTGACTTTGGCAAAATGGGAGAGTGCCTCAGAAAAGCACTAGCAAACAGGCAAGAAGGAGGGGTGAAAGAACAATGGGGAAAAATCAAAACTGACATCACAGATGCAACAAGCCTTTGTGTAAAGCAAATCAACAAAACAAAGGAAAAAGCCAGTATGTTTCTCAAAAGAGGTGGCAGGGAAGGTTAAGTAGAAAAGGACAGCATTCAGGAAATATAAAGAAACACAGAAGGAGCAGGACAGAGAACCATATCAGTTAAAGCAAAATGAGGAAGGGAAGGCAGTCAGAATAGCAAAGGCCAAAACTGAGGAAAAGACAGCCAACTCTGTTAAGAAGGGGGATAAAACCTTTTATAGGTACATTAGGGAGTGAAGAAAGACCAAGGGAGGGATACTGAGGCTTAATAAAGGGGAAGGAACATGTGCAGAGGGTGACAGCGAAAAAGCAGGGATACTGAATGAATACTTCTGCTCAATATTTACAAAAGAAGAGGAGGGGGAAGTACCTAAACCAAACAATAAAAGCACTCTGGATAGGGGGGTTGATACCAGTCCATTCACAGAAGAAAGGGTTCTGACAGAACTATTAAAATTGAATGTGGATGAAGCAATAGGGCCTGACGGGATAAACTCAAAAATTCTAAAAGAACTAAGGGTAGAACTAGTGACACCACTGACTACCCTCTTAACAAATCATGGGAGGATGGGGTGGTACTTGAGGACTGGAGGAGAGCGAATGTCATTACACTTCACAAAAGTGGGAGCAAGGCAGAGGCAGGAAACTACAGACCTATTAGTTTGACCTCCGTGGCAGGGAAAAGTATGGAATTATTTCTGAAGGAAAGAACTGTTGAGTACCTAGAGGCCAGCAGAGCACAGGATCCAAGGCATGGATTCACAGTGGGAAGGTCGTGTTAGATGAATCTAATAGATTCCTTTGACTGGGTGACCACAGTAGTAGACCAGGGAGGGGCTGTGGACATGGAATACCTAGACTTTAGCAAGGTATCTGACATGGTCCCACACAAAGATTAATATACAGGTTAGCCAGCCTTGGAGTGATCCCAAGGTGGTAGCCTGGGTAAAAAAATTGGCTGGACAACAGGATGCAGAGGGTAATAGTAAACGGAGTTCACTCTGAAGAAAGGGGGGATACTAGTGGAGTACCGCAGGGTTCAGTACTGGGACTGATCCTCTTTAATGTCTTTCTTTATAAGTGACATTGCAGAGGGACTGGAAGGAAAAGTATGTCTCTTTGCAGATGAGACAAAGATCTGCAACAGAGTCGATACAGAAGGTGGGGTAGAAAGGATGAGAAAGGACTTGGCAAGTTTGGAGGTATGCTCAAATGTATTGCAGCTTAGATTCAATGCAAAGACGTACAAAGTTTGGCTTCATTGGGGACTGGGGTTCCACCTGGAGGGATACCAGCCTATGCTGGCAGGATGGTCTGCATCTGTCCAGGAAGGGAACAAGTCTTCTGGGCAATCGGTTTAAATGCTTCATTGGCAAGCTTTTAAACTAGTCAAGGGGGGAGGCACTGATAAGCAGCAGGGAATTCCCAGTCCCCCCCTACAAAACAGGGTACTAAATGAGGGAAAGACCAAGGTACAAAGGTCAGTAGGGAGCAGGACAGGGGAATGAAGAAAGCAAAGTCAATGAGGACAGGGATAGTGCTACAAGAGGTAAAGCCATCAAAAATGGAGAGCAATGAGTACTAATGCCCGTTGTCTGGGTAACATGCTTCTTGAATTAGTGGCCTCGATGGAGAAGGAACATCTGGATATCGTGGCAGTCACAGAAACATGGTACACAGAGAACCATGACTGGGATGTAAACATACCAGGATATACTATCTACAGGAGGGACAGGAGGGTAAAGAGGAGGAGGAGGTAGCTCTACATAAGGGAAGGAATCAAACCTACAGAACAAAAGGGTAAACAGGGAGGAGAGGAAGCACTGTGGGTCAATCTGGAGACAGGCAATGGCACCACAATCCGCACAGGGGTTGTATACAGACCCCCATCTCAGGGGGAGGACATGGACAAGGAAATGATAGGAAGTATCCTTAGAATGGCAGAAAAAGGGGCGATATTGCTGATGGGGGATCTGAATATGCCAGATATAAATTGGAGTGCATCTGCACCAGCCACTTCTAAGAGTGGGGTCATTCTAGATGCCCTACAGGGAAAATGCCTTAGACAACTACTATTGGAACCCAATCGAGAGGGAGCAATCTTAGACCTGGTACTCTCAAACGGAGATGACGAGATGATCACAGATTTAGAAGTGGGTAGTCATTTGGGAACTAGTGACCATCAAACAGTATAGTTCATAATAAACACAGCAGTAGAATCAAGCCATACAAAGGCAAAGGTACTGGACTTCAGGAGGGCTGACTTGCCAAACGGTGACTGCCTAAGAATGCACTAGCAAAAGGGCAGGAAGGAGGGGTGGAAGAACAATGGGGAATAATCAAAACTGCCACACAGAGGCAATAAGCCTTTGTGTGAAGCAAATAAACAAAACAAAACGATGTAAGAAACCGCTATGGTTCTCAAAGGAGGTGGCAGGGAAGATTAGGGAGAAAAAGAAAGCATTCAGGAAGTACAAGAAATCACAGAAGGAGCAGGACAGAGAATTGTTTCAGTTAAAGCAAAAGGAAGCAGGAAAGGCAGTCAGAACAGCAAAGGCCCAAACCGAGGAAAAGATAGCCAACTCAGTTAAGAAGGAGGATAAAACCTTTTATAGGCACATCAGGGAGCAAAGGAAGACCAAGGGAGGGATAGTGAGGCTTAATAGGGGGGTGGAAAGAGGGTGACTGTGAAAAGGCAAAGATAATACACAAATATTTTTGCTCAGTATTCACAAATGAAGAGGGGGAGGTACCTAAACCACACAACAGAAACACTCTAGATATGGGGGTTGATACCAGCCCATTCACAGAAGAAAGGGTTTTGAAAGAACTCTTAAAACTGATGGTGGACAAAGCAATGGGGCCTAATGGAATTCATCCCAGAATTCTAAAGGAACTAAGGGTAGAACTAGTGACACCACTGACTACCCTCTTTAACAAATCATGGGAGGATGAGGTGGTACCGGAAGACTGGAGGAGGGCAGATGCGATTCCCCTTCACAAAAGTGGGAGCGGGGCAGAAGCAGGAAACTACAGACCTGTTAGTTTAACCACAGTGATTGGGATAATGATGGAATTACTTCTGAAATAAAGAACTGTTGAGTACCTAGAGGCTAGAGGGGCACAGGACCCAAGGCAGCATGGATTCACAGCGGGAAGGTCATGTCAGACGAATCTAATAGATTTCTTTGACTGGGTGACCAGAGTAGTAGATCAAGGAGGGGCTGTGGATATGGCCTACCTAGACTTTAGCAAGGCATCTGACACAGTCCCACGCAAAAGATTAATACACAAGTTGGCCAACCTGGGAGTGGGTCCCAAGCTGGTAACCTGGGTAAAGAACTGGCTGGAGAACAAGACACAGAGGGTAATAGTAAGCGGAGTCCATTCGGAAGAAAGGGGTTACTAGTGGGGTACATGAGGGTTCAGTACTTAGGACGGTCTTCTTTAATGTCTTTATAGCGACATTGCAGACGGACCGGAAGGAAAATATGTCTCTTTGCAGACGACACAAAGATCTGCAACAGAGTTGATGCACAAGGTGGGGTGGAAAGGATGAGAAGGACTTGGCAAGGCTGGAGTAATGGTCAAATGTGGCAGCTTAGAATCAATGCTAAGAAATACAAAGTAATGCACCTGGGAAACAAAACCTAAGGGAAGAGTACACAATGGGGTGAGATACTAACAACAAAATGGAAAGGGACCTGGGGTAGTCATATCTGATGACCTAAAGGTGGGCAAGCAATGTGAGAGGGCAGTAAGGAGGGCTGGAGGGATACTGGGATGCATAGGGAGAGGCATCACCAGTAGAAAACAGGAAGTTGTTATCCCTCTGTACAGACAGCTGGTGAGACCCCATCTGGAGTACTGCTTGTAGTTCTGGAGACCCAATCTCCGCAAAGACATAGACAGGATGGAGGCGGTCCAGAGGAGGGCAACTAAGATGGTGTCGTGTCTGCACCAGAAGACATATGAAGAGAGACTTAAGGAGCTTAATATGTATAGCCTCGAGGAAAGGAGGAGAGGAGACATGATAGAGACATGATAGAAACTTTCAAGCACTCAAGGGAATCAACAAAGTCCAAGAGGGTAACATATTTCAGAAAAAGAGTGTGCAAGAAAAGGGGCACAATTTGAAGACTGAGGGGATGGCTCAGAGGTAATGTGAGGAAGTATTTTTTCATGGAGAGGGTTGTGGATGTATGAAACAGCCTTCCTGAGGAGGTCATGGAGTCAAAAACAGTGGTGGATTTCAAGAACACATGGGACAGTCATAAGGCAATTCTACTGGGTGGGGGTAGGAAAAGTAGGCTTGGTTAACTAGGATCTGCAGCTTATCCTTTAGGTAGGAAAATGGGCAGACTGGGTGGGCCAAGCGGTCCTTATCTGCCATCAAATTCTATGTTTAAAGTAATGCACCTGGGAAACAAAAACCCAGGAGAAGAGTACACAATGGGGGTGAGATACTAACAACAACAAAAATGGAAAGGGAGCTGTGGTAGTCATATCAGATGACCTAAAGGTGGGAAAGCAATGTGAGAAGGAAGTGAGGAGGGCTGGCAGGATACTGGGATGAATAGGGAGAGGCATCACCAGTAGAAAACAGGAAGTTGTTGACCCTTGGTACAGACAGTTGGTGAGACCCCATCTGGAGTACTGCATGCAGTTCTGAAGACCCCATCTCTGCAAGGACATAGACAGGATGGAGACTGTCCAGAGGAGGGCAACTAAAATGGTGCAGGATCTGCACCAGAAGACATACAAAGAGAGAGTAAAGGAGCTTAATATGTATACACTCAAGGAAAGGGGGGGGGCATGAAAGAAACTTTCAAGTACCTCAAGGGAATCAACAAAGTCCAAGAGGGTAGCATCTTTCAGAAAAAGAGATGTGCAAGAACAAGGCGGCGTAATCTGAAGATGGAGGTGGGGTGGCTCAGAAGTAATGTTAGGAAGTATTTTTTCATGGAGAGGGTTGTGGATACACATAACGGCCTTCCTGAGGAGGTAGTGGGGTCAAAAACAGTGGGGGAATTCAAGAATTAAAGGTACAGTCATAAGGCAATTCTAGTGGGAGGGGTAGAAGGAAGTAGGCTGTTGGTTAACTAGGATCTGCAGCTTATCCATTAGGTAGGGAAATGGGCAGACTAGGTGGGCCAAGCGGTCCTTGTCTGCTGTCAAATTCTATGTTTCTATGTACCTTTACACACTTAACATTCAGTGCTGAAATCACATTCTTATAAACACAGTCAGCACCAGCAGTCCATCCATATGGTGTGCATATGAATAGGAACATTTAATTCACAATGTATGCTGTGTCCTGTCTGTATGAATCAGTTTGTGTGTGTGAGCAACCCCCGGTCCCCCCCCCACTGTGGTGACAAAGAGAGAATGAGCGAAAGCAAGGAGGGACAGAGAGAGCGGGTGACAGACGGGGGGGAGAGCGCAAAGGCATCCGCCAAGACTGTGTAGCAGGAAGAGAGGATTGGCAACACTGTGAAGTGTGCGGTTGGGCACTCTACAGTTGTTGTTTTACATGCCCACAATGCATGTGACAAAGGGCAGCTGTCAGAGCACGGCAACACGGACAGACAGCTCTCCAGTTCTAACCATAAGAGCACTGCATTTGTACCGCGAGAAGGTGAACATGTATCTGAGGCTGCTGCTGTGGGTGGGTGGGGAAGAGAAGAACAGAGCCAGCAGACGGCGTGGTGTGGAAAGAGAGAGGGAGAGAGTGAGCAGCTGAGCGGGGTGACATTCCTGGTGCTCCACTTGTGTTCCCAATGCTCCAGTTGTAAACAGCAGCAGTTTGTATAAGTTACAAGACGTGGTAGTTTGTATGACAGCGAACTGAAAATGTCTCTTCGTTTCTCCTGACACTGTGACGATGTGCTCCAAGGAGAGAGAGAGAGAGCGACGTGTGTGTCGGAGGATAAAAAAAGCACATTTCTATGTGTGTCACTATATGTTATGGACAACAAATGTCAGAAATCGAGGGAATAGTGTATTTCTGTATTTGTGTGTTCATAAATTACAGTTATGTAAAAACTTACCGAATAGTAGATATTCAAGAGAGGTTCCTGCAGTAGGTTCCACATATATGACTGTGCCCTGGTGTCAGGACTGCATGGCAAACTTCTAGCTAGCAGTCTATAACAGGGGACCGACTCCAGCATCACATGACGGACACATTGCGACTGTATATATGTAGGGGAGGTCCCACACCTGCCCTCCAGTTCTCCCACCGAAGACCCCGAAGGAAAACAGGAGAAAGATGTACAACTCCTAGAGCCGGAGCTACTGAAAACACAAAGCCCTGGGAAAGGAGAGAAACAAGCAGGAGATTGGGGAAGGTGGGTTGGGAGAAATTGGACCTACTGGAAGGCCTCTCTAGAAGATCTACTGTTAAAAATAAGTTCTCATGTAACTATAATATCTTACTTCGAGAGGGTTCCTGCAGTAGGTCTTCTCATAAGGTCTGAATACTAAGTTCCGGGAGGAGGAAAAGTCTGCCAACAAGAAAGATGCTTTTGGCAAGAAGCCTTGCAGAACAGTGAGGCCAAAACCAGCCCAACGCCTAGAGGCAATGTTCAGACTATAATGCTTGGTGCAAGCATGGACAGAAGACCAAGTGGTACAGCACAATTATCCACAGCAGACACATTCCGCAAGAAGGCCATCGAAGCAGCCATACAGCTGGTTGAGTGGCCTTTCACTTCCCTCAGAAGGGGCTTCTTATTCTTCTGGTAGATATACGAGATGGAATTAGCCAACCATTAAGACAAACCTTGTTTCGAAATGGCTGAACCCTGACATCTGGACGTGAAAGCCACAAAAAATGGTCAGCTTTTTGCACCTCCTTGGTCCTAGAGATACAATATCTCAGAATCTTGTGCATCCATGTGCAGGAGGTATTCCCCTATTGGAATACTCTGGGTAATAAACCGCAATGCAATATCCTGGTTCAAAGTAAATTCTGAGACTACTTTCAGAAGAAAAGGGTTAGTCCACAGAGCCACCTGGTCTCTGTGGAAAATCAATCAACTCTTGCACATGAGGGCCTGAAGCTCTGAAATCCTTCCGATGGTGAATAAAAAGAGAGCTTCCAAGACAATAGTGCATGTCGCAACTTGCTGCTGGCTTAAAAGGGGCAATGCAAGTTTCTCCAACATAAAATTTAAATCCCAGGGGGAACCGATTACAGACCAGAGGCTTAAGGTGGAGGATCCCTTAAGAAAAGTTTTGGAGACCTCCAACATGAGCAGGGTTTGCCCCCACTGGGAGGTGGTAGGCGGAAACCTCAGAAAGGTGGACCTTCAGAGAGGACTAACTGAGGCCCTAATCAGACAGGTGCAAGAGGTAATCAAGGACCTAGGGGGACAAGCAAGAGAATGGGTCCAGGCCCTTGGCCATGGCCCAAATACAGAATCTCTTCCACTTCATGGCATACGTGGATCTAGTAGAGGGTTTTCTCGGCTCCACTAGAACCTGGGCAACTTTAGAAGAGACCCCAATGCGAGAGACTACTATGTCCAAAGGTGCCACGCATGCAGGTGTAGAGACTTGAGGCTCAGATGCACCAAGCTGCCCTGCTCCTGAGACGGAAGGTCGTGAGAGAGAGGACGTGGTACTGGGGATTCCAATGTCAGCTGCTGCAGCAGAGGGAACCAAATTTGCCGAGGCCACAGACGGGCTATGAGAATCATGTGAGCCCCCTCTACCTGAAGCTTCAGCAGAACCTTCTGAAGAATTGGAGAGAGAGGGAAAGCACACAGAAATCTCCCTGTCCAGGATAGAGACTATGTGTCTTGCCAAAAAACACCACTCCCGGGAACGAGTGAGCAAAAGCTGGGTAGTTTTGCATTGGAGGGGAGGTGAAGAGGGTCTTCTCTGGCCGACCCCACTGATCGAAAAGCTCGTCCGCTACTTTCTGCTTTAGTTCCCCATTCGTGAGCTTGCGCGACAGTGCAGTCGAGACTGTCCACCAGGATGCTGTGAACTCCTGAAAAGTGGACTGTTATCAGAGACAGGCCATGCTGGACTGCCCAGTACCACACCCGCATTGCCTCCCTGCAGAGGGGGTACAATCGGGTGCCTCCCAATTTGTTGATGTACCAGCTTATGGCAGTGTTTGTTTGAATTAGGAGTGTTCCCAAAAGTAAGAGGGCCTAGAAGGCTTGGAGAGCGTAGAACACAGCTCTCATCTCCATAATATTTATATGCAGATTCTCCTCTTGTGGACATCTCCCCAGAGTTCAATGGTCTCCCAGGTGGGCCCCCCCCCCAACCTTGACCTGAGGCATCCATTGTGAGGGACATGGAAGGGGATGGGGGATGAAAAGGGATTCCCCAGGGAGAGGTTGAATAGATCCTGCCACAAGAGGAGGTCCCACTTCAAACTGCTGGAGACCAAGACCCTGTGGTCCATGTCGTCCAACCGGAGGGTCCACTGGGTCACCCTCATGTGCAATCTGGCCAGAGGGACTGTGGGGATGGCAGCGCCATGAGACCCAACAGTTGGAGGATGAATCGCTGTGGTCCGAGAGCTGGACACCAATGCAGCCTGCTGAGTCAGAGTTTCCTCCCTGTCCATGATAGAAAAGGCCCTTCCTGGACCCTATCAGCACCGCCCCAAGAACTGGAGCGCTAAAGAGGTGACAGCTGAGACTTGGAATCATTCACAGTGATGCCAAGTCTGGAAAAGAGGTCCAGGGTGGTGGAAAGAGAATCCATCAGAATGTCCTGAGATGGGGCTGACAACAGCCAGTTGTCCAGGTAAAGAAACTGCAGTTATGTAAGAACTTACCGTAACAGTAGATCTTCAGGAGAGGTTCCTGCAGCAGGTCTTCACATATGGGACTCGCCCTGGCATTAGTTTCCATATGGCAAACTTGTAGCTAGCAATCATCAGCAGGGACTGTCTCCGATGTCAGGTGACGCTGACGTCAGTCCGACTATAAAAGGGCGGTCCCATGCCCGCCTCCAATTCTTTTCCACCGGAGACCTAAAGAAAGGTAAGTAGAAAGGAAGGAGGATAATTCCTCAGACAATGCTTCCTCTCTAGACCCAAGGCTAGGCAGGATGAAAAATAAAGGAAAACATTCCAGGAGTTGGAGGAAGATGGGTGGGAAACTAGACCTACTGCAGGAACCTCTCTCGAAGATCTACTGTTACGTAAGTTCTTACGTCCAAAAGAAAAATTTGGAGGTACATCCGGGAGGAGGAGAGATCACCAACTGAGTGAGTTATGATAGGAGGCCTTGCAGAACCGCAAGACTGAAACCAGTCCTGTGCCTAGAGGCAATGTCTGGATTGTAATGCCTAGCGAAGTTGTGGACAGACAATCACGTGGCCGCTGCGAAGATCTCTGCGGTGGATACATTCTTGAAAAAGGCAGTAAAAGTAGCTACACTCTGAGTGGAGTGACACTTAACCGCCCCTCGAAGGAATTTCCCATGCTTTTGGTAAGTGAAGTGGATGCAGTTAGCCAACCACCTTGAAATGGTCTGTTTGGAAATGACCTTGCCCTGGCACTGGGGAGCAAAGGCCACGAAGAGATGATTGGTCTTACGGACGTCTTTAGTCTGGTTTGTATACTACCTCAGAATCCTATGCACATCTAATGTGTGCAAAAGATATTCCCCCATTAGAATGTTGGGGATAATAGACCAGTAGTTCGACACTCTGGTTGAGAGTGGTTTCAGAAACTACTTTTGGAAGGAAGGGTTAGTCCGAAGGACGACTCTGTCCCTATGGAAAATCAAATAGGGTTCCTTACAGACAAATTCCTGAAGTTCTGACACCATTCTGGTGGAAGTGACTGCAACTAAAAACAAAGTCTTCCAAGAAAGGAAGCGCATGTCACAGCTAGAAGCTGGCTCAAAGGGAGGTAGGGTCAGCTTTTCTAACATAAAGTGAAGGTCCCGGGGGGACAGGGGTTCCGGATCAGAGGTTTCAAGTGGTGGATGCCTTTCAGAAAGGTTTTGGCAACCTCCAGTTGAGCCAAAGTTTTGCCCTCCACCGGGAGGTGGTAGGCCGACACCGCAGAGAGATAGACTTTTATAGAGGAATAACTAAGGCCCATCTCCGATAGATGTGCGAGGTACTCTTAACACCTGTGCTGCCGAACACGAAAAGGGATCTCAGCCCTTGGCTAAGGCCCAGATAGAGAATCTTTTCCACTTCATGGTGTAGTTGGATCTGTTAGAAGGTTTACTGGCTTCCACCAAAATATGAGCAACCTGGGAGTAAACGCCACAGTGAGAGGTCACTATGTCCACAGGTGCCAAGCAAGACGGTGGAGAGATTGAAGGCTCGGGTACACCAGGGTGCCCTGCTCCCCGAGTCAGAAGGTCGTGGGACAACGGCAGGGGAACTGGAGGTTCTAGCACCAGATGCTGCAAGAGAGGGTACCAGATCTGGCAGGGCCAGAGGGGAGTGATCAGAATCAAATGTGCTCCTTCCTCCTGAAGTGTCACCAGAACCTTCTGAATGAGAGGAAAGGGAGGAAAAGCGTGAAGAAACCTCCCTGTCCAAGAGACAGACAGTATGTCTCGCCAAAAAGCACCATGCTCGGGAACAAGCGAGCAAAAGCTGGTAGTTCTGGCTGAATGGGGAGGCAAACGGATCTATTTCAACTTACCCCATCGAAGAACGAGATCTTCGACCACCTCTAGCTTTAACTCCCACTCGTGAACCCTGGCCATTGATCAACTGAGACTGTCTGCCAGGACGTTGCTTTCGCCTGGGATGTGGACTGCTGTCAAGAAAAGGCTGTGCTGAATCACCCAGTACCAAACCCTCACTGCTTCTCTGTAGACAGGGTGCGAGCGAGTTCCTCCCTGTTTGTTGATATACCAGACTGTGGACATATTGTCCGTCTGGATAAGGAGTGATCCCGGTAGAAGGAGGGACTGGAACGACTGGAGGGCATATAGAACTGCTCTTGTCTTCAGAATGTTGATGTGAAACAGAAGCTCCTGGTCGGACCAACACCCTTGAGTCTTGTGAACCCCCAGCCCAAGTCCAAGGCATCCGTGGTAAGGATCTGGGTAGGGATAGGGGAATGAAAGGGGGCTCCCTCTAGAAGACTGGAGAGATCTTGCCACCAGCGAAGATCTCTCTGCAGGCCGTTGGAGATCATGACCTTCTGGTTCATGTCTGTCCTCTGATCCCATTGGACTCAAAGAGACCACTGGGTGACCCTCATATGTAATCTGGCTCGGGGAACCGTCAAAATGGCCGTTGACATCAGTCTCAAACGACGGAGCATAGCATGTGCTGGGATCCACCAAGCCTGGACCACAAGAGTGGCTTGAGAAACTAAGGTCTCGGCTCGATCTGATGGCAGAAAAAGCCTTGCTCTGAACCATGTCTAGTACTGCTCTAATGAATTGGAGTCACTGGGATGGTACTAGCTGGGACTTGGGCAGGCTGACCGTGATACCCAGAAGAGCAAACAAGTTTAAAGTGAAAGAGAGTGACTCAGGCTGTTTGGAGAGGGTGCTGCGAGGAGCCAGTTGTCCAGGTACGGGAACACGTAAATGCCCTGGTGGCGAAGAAAACTGCAACCACCACTAAACACTTGGTAAACACCCATGGGGCCGAGGAAAGGCCAAAGGGGAGTGCTCGGAACTGAAAGTGGGTCTCCTGAAAAGTAAAACGGAGAAAGCAGCGGTGGGCCGGGAGGATGGGGATATGCAGGTAGGCATCCTGCATGTCCAGCAAGCACAGTCAAGAATTTGTTTGGAGCAGGGGAAGAAGCCCCTAAAGGGTCAGCATGTGAAACCTCTTGTACTCTACGAAGAGGCTGAGCATGCTGAGGTCCAGGATCGGTCTCAGATTGCCCGTTTTCATTGGAACTAGGAAGAAATGGGAGTAAACTCCCCTTCCTAGTTGGTTTTGAGGGACGGGTCCTATGGCACTTTAACAGCAGGGCCTGAATCTCCTGGAAGACTATGGGAATCTGATCCTTTGGATAAAAAGACCGTCCCAGAGGATGAGGTGCAGATCTCTCTGTGAACTCTATCAAGTGACCTCACTGGATGAGTTGCAACACCCAAGAATCTGTGGTGCGCACCCACCCCTCCAGGTGGAGGCCGAACCTCCCTCCTACTGGTTTCTCCTTGTCGGGTGGAGGTAGCGGGAGGTGGGGAAAGGAGTCAGCCACCGAGGGGAAGGGAGCTTTAGCCCAGAAAGCCGGCTTAGGGAAATTTGGCCTGGGGGGTTTGGGCTCCTAAACCAGGGGCTTGTCACTTTCCCTGACGTCTACCCTGGTTTTTATTCCATCATTTTTGGTGACGAAAAAGGCTGCTTTTTCTGCCCCGTCCAGTACATGGAGCTGACGTCCCAAAGGGAGCCTCCGCCTCTCTGCAGCCCAGTGATTATATCTTTTGTGTAAGCCGCCAAAAGGACGGAACCCTAAAAGAGGCGGCCCAGGAGGGACTGGACGTCTTGTGCCAAACTTGCAATCCTGAGCCAAGAAAGGTGACAGATGCAGATTCCCATGGCTCCCGCCCTAGCCACTGAGTCCACAGAGTCAAACATTGCTCTTAAAGCATGATGACAGTAGGACTTGCCCATTCAGACTTTGTCCAGCAACTTGCTATGGAGTGTCTCATCCTGGACCTCCTGAAGGTCCCTCTCCAGCTCGGAGAGGGAGGCCTTCTGAAAGGCCACCATGTGTGAAAGTTAGTTCAAGGACCAGACTGCACAGGAGGAAGAGGAGTAAACCTTCCAGCCAAACTGATCCAACTGTCTTGAGTCCTTGTCAGGGGGCAAGGAACTCAAATGTTTTGGCTGGGCTGACCAGTCGTGAGCGGCAGTAATGGCCATGGAGTCAGCCTTAGGATGAGCAGAAAGATGTTGAATCCCTTCTGGGGGATAGTAGGTACGATTGGCCTTTCTGGAAACAGCAGGGATAGAGAACGGCTGTTGCCAGATGGTGGTTACCAGATCCTCATAAGGGCCCATCCGGGGGGGATGGGTAGGGGATCTGTAGTGGCCAGATCTAAGTGTTCCGCCCGTCTCTTATGCTGGGGATCCATTTCCTTGGAAGGCCAGCCTCCTGCTGCCTGTATAGTATGCAAAAGGTCCCCAAAGGAGGGATCTTCTGGAGATTTTGGGGACTCTTTCAGTGGAACCTCGAATGAGGACCAAGGGTCCGAAGGGTCAGAGTTGGTGTCCGAGTCGGAAGGCTCAGAGCCGCTGGGGATGGAAGGGTCCACCCCAGAGGGGCCTACTGGAGGAGCACCCGCTGTTCATCCGGAGGGTGTGGGTGGGGAAGGAGCCCTAGGTAGGGGGATATCACCTATGGACTGTCTTATCTCTGAGATGAGCTGGGTCCTGGCATCCTGCCACCACATGGGGATTGTCTCTCGATCTAGTGTTGAAGGTGGAGGAGGAGGAGGAGGCTGGTAGCCCAGGTACTGTGGGTACTGCCAAGAAGGGTAATGGAAGCCTGGCATTCTGGGTTACCAGCCATAAGGTTGTATCAGGGTATCCCGGCGAGAGCCACGTGGCCTGGCGTCCGGGTAAAGTGGTGCAGGCAGAGCATGGGGTCTGGCCCTGAAGGCCGCCTGGAAGTTCAACTGAACCTACTGGGTTAGGTGCCAGAGAGCCACAGGTAGGCATGGGATCAGGGAGGGCCCCGGCCAGACCTGAGAGAGGGGCTCCATAGAAGGATCCTTGGCGTGATGGACTCCTGTCTGGAGGCGGTGTGAGATCAGGCACATGGGGTAATTCTGGAAGGTGCCCCAATGAAAGGTCTAATAATGATCCTGATGGCAGGGAAAAAGGATTGGGTGGCGAACTGGGATGAAGGACCCGGAGGGATGAAGTCTCTCTCGACAGCACACTCAAGCCGGCATCGGGGGCCTCACGGGAGCCCAACGGACGAGAAGAAGGGTCCGGGCAGGTGACGAAACGTCCACTGTCCAACTTATTGGACCTGACCGGGCTAGTGGAAGCAGCAAGGCCTCCGCTAGGCTTATCAGTCGAGGCCGTGCACCCATCGACGGGGTCGAGGGGTGACTTATCGGCAGTGCTGGGAGGAGGCACAACAACTACCTTGATAGAGGCTACCCCCAGCTGACCACTCACCTCGGCAGGAGGGGGAGAAGGTGCCCGGCCCAAAGAGGCAGGCAGGGGTACCTGAAGGAGTACTCACAGTTTTTGGAGCAGGCCTCCCGCGTGGCGATGGACTCCTGCCCCGGCGCCTCTCCTTCTTTTTTCCTCAGGGCCGACAACGACGACCTTTTTCTCAACTCCTGGAGCTCCTTTTCCATCTACGCCAGCCATTGGGTAAGGAGGTGGGCCTTGAGGGTCCGCTTGCGTCTGGTCTGGGTGGCTTGATTGAAGGCCTGACAGCACACTCGTCCGAGTTGTGCTTGGGGCCTAGACACAAGAGGCAATGGGAATGGTCGTCCCCGTGTGAGTTTGAGCTCCGCACTTAGAGCATTTCTTCTTTGGACGAGTTGACATACAATCGGTCGAACAGGATGTTGGAAAAAGTACAAGAATGAAGAAATAACTTTGACTGACATGGGCTTTAGATAGCTGTTCTTACTCGTGAGCCAAACAAACTGAGGCGATAGCGAGAAAGAACTGGAGGGTGGGCCCGGGACCGTCCCTTTTATAGTTGGGCTGACGTCGCATCACCGGACGTCGGGGGCGGTCCCCACTGATGATTGCTAGCTACAAGTTTGCCACTGGAACCTGACACCAGGGGGCGTAGTCCCATATGTGAAGACCTGCCTCTCAAAGTAAGATCACATAAACCCTTGCAGCACAATGCACAGCTACCACCACCAGGCACTTGGTAGACATCCGAGTGCCAAGGAGGCCAAATGGGAGGGCCTTGAACTGATAATGGTTCTCCTGAAAGGAGAATCTCAGGAAAGCGGTGGGCCTGGAGGATAGGAATATGCACGTAAGCATCCTGCATGTCCAGCGAGCACAGTCATGGCTCTGCTGGAGCAGAAGTAGAAGTCCCTGGAGAGTTAGCATGCAGAACCTCTTGTATTCCACACAAGAGGTTGAGCAGGCTAAGATCTAGAATGGTCTCAGATCTCCTGTTTTTTTGGCACTAGGAAGAAGTGGGAGTAGTATCCCTTCCTATCTGCCCTGGTGGAACCAGCTCTAGAGCTGACCTTTCTAATACAGCTTAGATTTCCTGCTGGATGAGGCCTTGGTGGACTGACGGAGAACCTGCCCGCAGATTGTCTGGGGTCTGTGCAGGAACTCTATTGAGTTGCGACAAGCTGGAGTACCCAAGCATCTGTGGTTTTCGCCTCCCAGGTGGAGGACAAACCTTAACCCCACGGGTACCTCTAGAAAAACAGGAGGAGTTGGAGGGGGTTCTCTCGATTCAGAATACAGAGGGGAGGGCCACTTTGCTGCTGTCGCCGGCCTTTTGGGCTTTTGCCTGGGGAGTCTGGGCACTTGAACCAGTGGCATGGCGCTTACCCTGTCTGCCCTGGCTCTGCCTATTCCACCTCTTCTGGGGGCGATGAAAGGACTGTTTGGGTTTTTGGGCCAAGTGGTACAAGGAGCAGACGTCCTTAAGTGATCTGCCGCTCTCCTGAAGCTCTGTTATTATGTCCTTAGCGTTGCCCCCAAAAAGGAAAGAACCCCTGAAGGGGGCATCCAGAAGAGTGCTTTGGACGTTTTGCGCCAGTCCCGCAGTTAGCAGTCAAGCAGATGCCTCAAACAAATGCTCGTAGCAGTGCAACGGGCCACCAAATCGACAGAATCACAGGTGGCCTGAAAAGCATGGCAGCAAGAAGACTTATTGAGTCTTACTTTCTCCAGAATCTTGTTTCTGAGGTCCTTATCCAGAATAGCCTGTAGGACGTTTTGCAAGTCGGATAAAGCCGACTTCTGGAAGGACATCATGTGGGTCACATAATTTAGAGACCTAATGGTGCAGGCAGAGGAAGCATACACCTTGAGGCCATACTGGTCCATTTGTTTGGAATCTTTATCCGGTGGGAAGGCACTCAGGTGCTTCAGCTGAGCCAACCTGTCATTTGCCGCAGTAATAACGATGGAGTCAGCCTTAGGTTGACTAGTTTTGATGGCATGCCCCTTCTGGGGGGTGATAATTCCTGTCGACTTTCTTGGAAACCGCAGGATGGATGGATGGTTGTTGCCATATCGTCATCAAGCCCTCATGTGGCCCCGTCCATGGTGGGATGGGAGGGGTCCGCATTAGTGAGGCCAAGATGTTCAGAGAGCCTCTTCCATTTGGGGTCCATCTCCTGAGACACCCAAACACAGGCCTGCTGGATGGACCAGAGGAGCTTCATGAGGATAGGTCCTCCGGTGGAGACTTGGGGGACTCCTTCAGTTGTGGCTCAATGGAGGAATGAGGCTCCGAGTGACCTATAGAGTCAGAGTCAGAATCTGAATCGGAAAAGACTGGTCTGCTCGGTAGGGAGGTGATGTCTGGTACCGCCTCCGCAGACTTAGCTCCAGTGAAAACCCCAGTTGGGCAACTGCCGGAACCCCTCTCCGACGACCAGTGGTCAACAGGGGATGGGCTCCTCATCATTGCCCCACTGGTCAGGGTAGCAGCCATGACCAGATGAGGTTGTCCCAGCTCCTGCAGGAATTGGGATGTGGCATCCTTCCACCAGGCCAGAATAGTTCCTTGCAGTTTCGGCTGAGGAGGAGGAGGTGGAGGCTGGTAGCCTGGGTACCCTGTGGCACAATGAGGGGGGTAGCCAGGGGTCTGATACCAGTAGGGGTAATGGTACCCCTAGTATATGTGGCCTGGTGTCAGGTACTCTGGTGTCGGCACCTGCGACGGGTAACCCGGTGACGGCCCTCCAGGCGTCGGGTAATATGGGAACTGTGGCAGTAGATAGCCAGGATAGTTGCTATAGGGGCTCAACGGCAGAGCTAAAGGCCCAGAAGATGGTGAAGCCGAGGGACCACTGGGAGCATGCGGGTCCGACAGCTGACCTGGGGTTTCTGTAGGGATCCCTGACGGGCCAGGCGGGAGCTGCGGCATTGGAGCATACAATCGCAAGTCCATTCCCAAATCAGTGGGGATTTGGGCTGGAGATTGGCCTGGTGTCGTGGGTCTAAAGGCACCCAACGTCTAATTCGAGAAGAGCGAGTGGGTAAGGGAATCAATACCCCCATTGTTAGGTCCACTAAGGAAGCGGAAGTCTTGGTAGGAAGGCCCAATGCAGGAGAGGTCTCCTGGACAGCAAAGCTCGAGTCTCGGGGGTCCAGGGAAAACGAGCGGTCGGGCTGGGTCAGTGAGACCGGGAGGAGAACTCATGGGCGCGGGAACCTGGAGGCTGGCTCTGCTGACGTGGGGAGACAATGTAGTATCCAAGCGAGAGCATTAGCGGCGGTCATCGGGCAAGCGCGACTGACTGATTGGCTTCGACTGTGAAGGCATCGGAGGAGCCGATGTCCGACTTATTGGTCATGGTCGAGCGGACAACAGCCGGGAGCTGGAGTCTGGTTTGTCGACCAAGGCCACGCACCCTGCGGTGGAGCCAGAGGGAGGCTTATTGGCCGAGCTGTCAACAGGTTCCAAAATAAAGTTCTCCGGAGAGGAATACCCTTGCTGCCCACTGACCGAGGCAGGAGGGGAGAAGGCTACCAATCCACAGGAGTGGATGGAGACCTAGGTAGAGGAGTACTCACCGATGTGGAGGCCCCAGTAGAAGTGGCATCAACTGCCTGGTGATGCTGCGTTGAGGGAGACCGTTTCCGTTCCCAGTGCTTCTCCTTCCTTTTCTCTGGGGTGGGTGAAGAGGAACGTTCCCGCAGCCCTGAAGCTCCTTTTCCATCGATGCAAGGCGTTGTTTTAGGAGACAGGCATCGAGGGCCTTCTGGCACTGGGAGCACATGGCCTGGATAAAGGACTGGCAGATCTTGCAATCAGCCACCCGGTGTTTGGAGTCCAGGCAGAGGACGCAGCGAGAGCCATCACCCCAAGGGATCTGAGCTCCACACTGTGAGCACTTCTTTAATTCTGCATGAAGATGTGCAACAAAATTTGAAGCCGGATGGTAGAAAAAAACATAGAAAAATGGTGGTTGACTGAAGCAGAGTTCACGAGAGATCTGACAAAGTCAGGTCGATGGCAGGAAAGAACTGGAGGGCAGGCATGGGACCACCCTCATATACAGTCACGCAGACATCCCATCATGTGATGCTGGGGCAGTCCCCCACTATAAAGTACCAGCTAGACATTTGCTGTGAGGTCCTGACACCAGGGGGCGCAGTCCTATATGTGAAGACCTATTGCAGGAACCCTCTCAAAGTAAGATCATGTGACATATGCATTACTTGCTGGGGACTACTTTTCAAGGTGGCAGGGTACAGTAGCATTCTTGTATTTGAAGTGGAATAAAAGACCATCTTTAATTTTTTTTTTTTGTATAACAAATAACCCATGTTATAAGTTCAATAACCCATTCCAGGGGGTATACCATGATGTAAGCATGTATTATTCAGTGGCTCAATTTGAGCAACTCAGTAATACACCCGTAACAAGAGCGAGTGCTGAAGAATGCCGAGGAGTAGCACAGCGAGTGTACCAGTGAGCTGCACTCACTAGACAAAGAAATTAGGTGTACTGTGGCCAAGTCCTGCTGAGCTGGCCATCTGCGGAGTGGCTAGAGCCACTGCCTCTGAAGCTGAAGGACTTGGGTTCGGTCCTGGGTGGGACAGGATATTTGTTCATCCTGCAATTTGATTTTTTCTAAGTCCCAGTTGAGAATCAAGCCCCTTCCCACATAAATCATGTTTTTTTTTGTTTGCAGGTACCGACCGTCGCTATTTGTGGCAGTCGATCTGCTGTTGCTAGCCAGTGACTTGGGCGGTGTTTTAGTGGTTTCTTATTGATCCGTGACTAAAACAACTCACCCATATCACATAATACTTTCCAGGGTATGAAGTTACTGGATATTAATCAACACCCTGGGTGCTGTGAGGCCTCGGCCTGCAACCTCATACTCTAGCACCTGGGGTGTTGATTAATCCTGAGTTACATGCACCCTGTAATGGGATATTGCTTACTTAGTCAGTGCTACTGCTGTCCTCTTCAGTCAATATGTTCATGTCTTATGCTGGCCATAAAACTTTTCAAGGAATAGTGCATGCACTATTGTTTTCTGTAGTTTATGGTGCATCTGAGTTAGAAAAAAATGCTTTTAGAGCATACAGGACCTTCACAAGATATGTAACAGAACTGAATATGGGTATAACTTCTGCTGGCTTGTGCATGTACACATCACCAACTCCCATGATGCCTTGCATGAGTGGGGTCATGACCTTTGGAATGCAGACAAACAGATTTTTCACACAAGGGCAAAACAGAGTGAAGCAACCTCATTTATATTAAAATTAGGATGAAATAGGGCCAGTCCGCCAGCACAGCGGTAGGGCTTCCAACTGCAATGCTGACGCCCCAGGCAGAGACATGGTCCTGAGGAGTCAGAGGCCAAAGGCGGGCTGAGGACTGAGCATCCTGGGTACTGCTCTCCTCCGGGTGGGGGGTGGGGCTAGCAACTGACACATAGTCGACTCTTGGCAGAGGTTGGGGAATGGCAACCAACACTGAGTGTTTCAGGAGGTGTGTCGGATGTTGCATGTAGCGCACTTGCATCATTGCACGCCATGCATCCTGCTGGGGCTAACAGCAAAAACTCTGCTGGCCCCGCTGATGACACCCCACTTCACAGTTCTGCTGCAACAGAGACCGTCTTCCGTCCGAGATGACTCAACCTCATGGCCCCACCCTGTGGGGCAAGCCAAGGGAGCCCTGCCAGCGGAAGCTGGACCCGTTGGTAATCTGGATGAGTGTCCGCTGGAGTGGACTGGCTCGGTGATCACAGGCGGATTGCTGGCAGAGGTAAGTCCAGGGTGGCAGGGAGTGAGCGGACTAGGAACATCGAGGGGGCTGAGCCACACTGGGGGCAACAGCTCAAACAAAAAAACATTATTTTTGTTAATTATTTTATTTTACCAGGTGAGACACACTAAGCTGAAAGCTTGTTTGCAGGTGCAACCTGGGAGCACAAGGAAGTTAAGTGACTTGCTCAGGGTCACACAATATGAACCTAAGGGGCTGTGGGATTCAAACTCAGGTCTCCAGATTTGCAGCTCAGAGCTTTAACCCACTGCACCATACTGCCTCCCTATTATTAGGATGAAATTAGGGGGATGCAAGACAGGGAATCATTGTTCATGCCTACAAACTACACAGATATAAAGAAAACAGATTGAGGGACTTTCCTTTAAAATCCTGTTGTGTGATTGAGCCTTTTGTGAAGGGAGAGAGGGGCATTAGTAATGAACAGGTCAGAGATATCCTGTCTAAACCTGGCACTGACAGGGTCTTTGCTACAGACAGGTTTGTCAGATAATATCACAGGGTAGGCATCACCCAAATTCCAGGTCTAACTCAGCTTCAGCCAAATGGATGAACTGGGGTAAAAGGAAATGATCTCACTGCCTCTTTGACAAAGACATGTGCTGGAGGGGACATAAATTCTTCAACACAGCTCCTCTATTATTCTCTTTTGTTGAGGGATGCTGAGTACATATGTGAGGAGGGAGCCAGATCCACAGTCTGAAAGGGACCAAGCTGCATCCCCAACCTGAAGAGGAACCAGGCTCAGTGTATGATACCTGAAGAGGAACCAGGCTCAGTGTATGATACCTGAAGAGGAACCAGGCTTAGTGTATGATAGTGAGCTGAGTGGAAACTCTGATAACTTGTAAGGAAGACGCAAGCGCTTACGTGCACAAAAGTGCAAGTTTTATTTCGTAAACGTGTATGTGTACCATTGTATGACTGTGTAAACAGTTTATCAACGTAAATCTTACTAATGTATTTGGACAACCAGTGTTATAAATTTATTTATTTTTCAAAATAGTGGAGTAATTGGTTGTTTGTGACTGCTTCTCTGAGGAAAAGGTACCTGATAAGAGATTTATAGTAAAGGGTCTCCAATGAGTAGACTGCATCCTAATCTGAGCAAAGACCCTCCCTACAAATAGTCTAAAGCAAGAAAGTGGCAAGGAATGGTTACTGGAGCACTGGGATCTGCACTCTTGCTAAAGAGGGACCTTGCAGCGGCAATCCTGCTCCACATGGCATCAGTGGCAAAATCCCAACAGCCTCCCAGGTGCTTTGATCAGGCAGTAACATACTTATCCCTTGAAGAAGTGTGAATAAGTGATGGTAAGAAATATTATTAGAGGCTATATCACAGTGGAGTGAGTTGGGAAGAGGTTTATAGAGGCAGATATGTCCTAGAATATACCTCTTGATAGCCTCAACAATTTGGCATCAGGACCAGGTAAAATGGAGCTTACTGTATCACCTACACTTAAAACTGTTGACAAACTACTAACATTTACACATGCAATTGTTCTATCAAATTTAAGTGACCATTTTTTTTTTTTTTTTTATCATGAATGCTGTTTTTCGGCTCCATGGTCACTGCCGGGGGAGGATTCCCCGTATCGGCTAGGTCCTGGTACTTAACCGAGATCCAACTTCATGGAGCTCGCGCCAAGGGATTTATTTTTTACTTTATTTATTTATAAAGCACCTCCTTACAGAGTATCAGTTTACATTCAATATGAAAAAAAATTAAAGAGCAACTTTACAGGTGCTCACACCAAATACCGTAAAGAACCCTTACCTGCCTTCAGTTCATATGCAGTCAAAATTTTCATTTGTAATTGCCTCTATTCTGGAAGGGAAGGGATCGAATTTTGGCTCTGTGGAGCTGAACCACACTGATCCCTTCCACTTCCTGGTACCTCCCTAGACTACCATCCGCTCCCGTACTAGCACGTTTTTTGATGTCACTATATGAACAGTGTGGGGCGCGTCCCATAAACATGAATTGGGCCATTTTTTTAAATTATGGTTTTCATACTTTAGATGGCCATCGTGAACAAATCAAGGGCATTGTTAAGCTAACAAGTCTTGTTCGCAAGGGCCATCTAAAATACAGACGTTGTTTAAAAAACGGAGCCATTCATGTCAATAGGAAACACCCCTGTGCTTTCCATATAATGACATTAAAAAAACGTGCTAGCATGGGGGCGGATCGCTGTCTCAGGAGGTATCAGTAGGTAGAAGGGATCGGCATCGCTCCACAGAGCCATAATATGATCCCTTCCCTTCCAAACTAGGGGCAATTACACTGAAAATATTGGCAGCATACGAACTGGAGGCAGGTAAGGGTTCTTTATAGTTCGGGGCGGGGGAGAGTTATAAAACACAAGCAACTTGACAACCATATGTAAAGATTAAACAAGCAGTACTAGTTAATAAAACTGTACTTTTTACAATAGTTATGTCAGACAAGCCCCACAAATGATAAAACTAGAATTCTTTGCTTCAGATTTTTTTTTGTCTTCTTTATATTCTTTATTTTTTTTCTGACAGTTTAGCACAGACCCTCATCAGGAGTGCCATATTGGATTCTGAAGAAAATGGGGTGGTGCCATTCTCTCACTGGTTATTTTCTCTGCTGTAAATGGAATGCACCACTCCTTCCTTGCCTGTTGAGTGTTTATAGGACAGGCAATGTAAACAAAGGATGAAAACAGGAAATGGTATGGGGGCTGCTATACATCCTGTGGATCCACACAACATTATAAATGTATTAAAAAAATCAAGGGACCCAATTATCAGAAAACAACAGTAAACAGCAAAAGTTAAATCTGAACTATCAACCTACCAGGCCGTGCAAAACTCTGGGAAGTGATGAACACTTCTTGGTTAATGAGTGCTGCTGCTGTAATAATTAATACAATCTCCAGAACAACTCAGTATCAATTAAGATCCCCAGAAATAGACATTTTTCCAGGATTTAACATTTATCACTCCTGCCATTCTGAAACTAAGGCCCGTCCACTACACTTACAATCTATGGTTCCAAACTGTTACAGACCAGAAACGATATAGTCGTCACACTGCCCAGTGAACAGTGAGATAATGGATTGAAAGCGGTGCAGCCAATCCATTGTGTGTGATGGTGGTGTGGTCCCAACCCCATCAAGCAGAGCATATCCCATGGTGCACCTGGTGAGGACAGCTTTGATGAGAGGCACCCACCCACAATAAATATGGGGTAGTATGCAACTGTACAAGCCATAATGTGCAACATACAGTATGGCAATGGATCGTGACACACCTATGGCGGGGAGGCGAGAGGGAGAAGGCACAAGGGGGGGGAAGTCTGCATGTTGGATTCAGGGAGGTATTGCAGTGAGAGGAAGGGGGAGTGTGTGACATGGCAACACGTCCAACAGGGGTAGGGCACCAGGGCATGACAGCCGGTCAGGTACTGCTGTGCTGCTGAATGGCTGATGGCAGCCCCTCCACTACTGCCGGTGTATCCCACTGCGCCACTGTACACAGTCCCACACATCTGTTGGCCACCGCAGCTGTGTTACATGATGCACCCAGGAGCTCAACCGCTGTATGTGTGCACTACTGGCACCGCTCTGCAGGTAGTAATGATGCCATAGCTCTGATGGGCAAGCAGGGTACTCCCAGCACCCATCACAGTGAAGATGTCATCACAGACAGTATATGGATACTGCAGGAGAGGCTGACTCTCGGGGCTGCGTGGGGCGGTGGGTCGGGTGGGGACGAGTACATTCAGGGTGGGCATACTGCTGTAGGTTGGGTTATCGTGCTATGGAGGCTGCCCAGTATTGCAGCCTGCGCTCGTGCCCCACACTGCCGTTGGTTCACCCAGGTAGTCTATGACCCCCCTGCATGCATTACAACAGTGCTGCAATGCATGCAGGTACAGTGGGGGATCAGAGGCTACACAGGGGGGCGTTTAGACACACACCGGTAATGTTACAGAACTGCACCCGTTACAGGAACCATTGTTGAAACCACCTCACAACAGGTTTCTGTCGCGGTTCCGAAAACGCCTTTTGTAACATTACCAGTGTAAACACATACCATTATGGTAATGGTTTAAGCCCTCTGTAACATTACAGAAGGGTTTTAGTGGTGTAGTGTGGACAGGGCCTAAATCTCACAAACACTTAGATCACCACAGTACAGGGGTACGTCTTTACCAGTTCAGACCATGATTAGTTAAATGGCTCCCGTGATATAACAATATGGAATATTTAGCCCCAAGCATGAACTTATGAATAATTAAGTCACATTTTATTTATTTATTTAGTTAGCTTTTGTTTACCAAGTAAGTACACTAGACAAATCATATGCCTATTTTCAGGTACGACCTGTGACAGTACAGGAAAAAAGAACATACAGAGCACAACATGACACTAGTAATGCAGATATACTACAACAAGAGGAGCAAAAACATACATAGGTGATAACTCAGTTTACAACAGAGGTACAGTCAAATATAATTCAGTACAGAGTCATTATGGACATACATGAAAGCAGTATTTATTGGGCTGGCAGTATAGCCTAGAGGTTAGAGTAATGAGCTGTGAACAGCAGACCAGACCTTGGTTTGATTCTCACAACCTCCACTTGCATACTGTGTGACTCTGAGCAAGTCACTTAACTACCCAGTGCTTCCAGGTCGCCCCTGAAAACAGGCAGTTGTGCCTAGCGGGCCTTACCCGGTTACCAAACACTAAAATAAAAATAAACAATCGCCACAACTCCAAGACCTTTAGAATATCACTCTCAGATGCAGTGGTGCTGACCAAGACGCAGCACAATACTGTAGCATACTGCAGTACAATTACTGCAGTAAACAAGGCAGTTTCACTGGTAGTTAATCCATTTTGCCATGCAGTAACTCAAGACATTGCACTGCATCCTGGCGAGCACCACTGCATGTCAATACCACATTAGAAAATGATCAAGTGAGATACTATTTATTTAGTTTTTGTTGTCTGGGTAAGTGCACTAGACAAATTCTTGCCTATTTTCAGGTACAACCCGGGGGGAGGGGATACAGATCAATATCAACTGACCTTGAACAGATTAAGCTGCTGTTGGTATTTTTAGTGAATGGGAGAAATGGCAATGGGAATACTTCTACTCAACAGTAGGGGAGCCTTGGCCATCTAGCACAGGATGGCCACTATGAATGAACCTCGAGAGAGGATGGATGTGCTGGAGCCTGGGGGCAGGCCTCCTCCCCAGCTCTATCAATGCTAGATGACGAAGCGTGATAACACTGAGGAAACTGCAAAATGAAACACCAGGTCAGTAGTCCGGTACGAAAGTAGATGCAGTGCCAGTATTAGGAGACACGAGCAACAACACTACACAAGCTAAATCCAATGCCTAAACAGGCATACATTCCGTTTAGAAAACGCTCTGTTGCTTCAATTACCGGAGGAGGAAGCCCAATGTCTAAAAAAGAAACAGGAGCTAGAAGCACGGCTCCAGCATCTGCAGACGCAACAGCAGACTGTCAGAGGAGTGAGCGAATCTACCAGGAGAGTACAGCTGAGCAGTGATGTGGCAGGATCAAAAGAGGCCGTGACCCCACCCTCAGCTGCAACCGTCAGTTTACACAGTGAGGCCCTCCCTAGTCCTAAGACGGCTGGCAATAGAGTCGGTAATGTTACCGAGTGCCTAGAGCTGTGGGGGGAGCCAATGAAGGAAAAGCAGAATTTTTCAGCAAAAGTTAAAATATGGCTCGGACCACGATGAGCAATTAAAGCACCACAACTAGCAACGATGGAGACAACTAGCAAGCACATCCTACATTGGTTGGTTAGTTTTTCCTCCTCCCAAGTGCTTTTCCTTTTCCAGACTGCTTAGGATTCAGTCCTATGTAATTACCTACTGCAAGAGCCCTCTCGAGTAAGACAGTACAGTTACTGTATGTAAGAATTACCGTAACAGTAGATCTTGGAGAGAGGCTCTTGTAGTAGGTAATGCCTTCCGCCCATCCCCTTAGCTTTTCAGCTCCTTTTCCAGGAAGGGAATCATCCGCTTCTCTCTCTGCCTTTTTGGCCTTAGGGAAAGAACTGGAAGGCGGCGTGGGGACTGCCCTTTATACTGACGCCGATGACGCCGGTCACCTGATGTAGAGGCGTCCCCCGCCAGAGACTGCTAGCTAGAACTGTTTTGGGGTCCTGACGCCTGATGGGTCAGTCCTATATGTAATTACCTACTGCAAGAGCCCTCTCAAGTAAGAGCTGCAATAGTTGGGGCAGCAGTCTTTCCGGGGTGATGTGGAATAAAGGGGGATGTCCTGTGTGTAAGAGCCTGGAGCAGCAAAGGGCTGAAATAAGACTGCTCAGATGGGAGCTGGGGAGGATGGCATGGGAAGTCAGAGCAGCAAAGCAGTGGAGGGAAAGGCAAAGGGGTGATGCCCAGGGGAGTGATGCCATCAGGCGGGGGATGGGAGTGGGGAGGAGCACCCAGTATACTGGAGTATCTCTTCCTCAGAGGACTAGTGAGCACAGAGCGGAGGAATTTATTTAAGAGTTTTACCAGGGCGGAACTGCTTGATTCCAGATGCGCCCTGGGGGAGGGGTAAGTGGAGAATTTACAGTAGGAATACAAAGAAAATACACAAAATATACAGTGTAAATACAATAGAATATACATACAGTAAGCATAAACTTAGTCGTGCCCTGTAATAGACTGTACAATAGAGAATACATAAGCGGAGGATGCAGTGGGTACAACTGCTCTGAAGCACTAGCTGAGGATGATTAAATACAAAGTAATATGCACAGTACTAAGTTATAACATAATAAACACTAAGATTCGGCATGGGGGGAGTGAGTGAGCACAAGTATGGAGCAGTGTTTCACAGTAGATTAGGCAGGAATTATCAGAGCGATGTCCTAGGCCCACAGCGGTGCTAGTTGCATGTGCAGGTGGAGGGAGAAATGTGTCTTAAGGAGGGAGATGAGATGTTGTGTGTTGAGGTGTACCTACGCCTACCGCAAGGTGTTCCATAATTTAGGCATGCGGTATCTGAAGGCAGCCTGACCTGTAGCAGGGGACATAGAGAAGCCGGAGTCAATGTTCCTGAGTGAGTATGCAGGCTGAGGGCAGAGCTGCTAGGGCATACCCAAAGTAAGAGCGAGAAAATGCGCCCCAGAATTTTCGATTGTCCTGGCACAGTGGGTCAGTCTCCGATCCTGGAGACGTGAGGTCTAAGGACCTGTAGAGGTCGTCAGTGATGGGTAGTGGAGGGCAGTCCAGGGCGAAGCGACAGAAAGAGTGGAAGAGAGGATCAAGTCTGGCTAGGGAGGACTAGGGAGCGCACTATAGACTACGCCCCATAGTCTAGTATTGGGAGGATCATTTTTGTACAATTGCCCACGCATTGGCAGAGGGATACAACCTCTGTTGCGGTATAAGGCACCCAGCATGGGGTGCAGTTTCTTGAGGGTCACGTCGATATGCACAGTAAAGTCAAGGTGATGGTCTAACTAAAGCCCAAGGTATCTGAAGGATGAACAAGCCTCCAGGGTGGTACCACCAGTAGTGTGGAAAACAGGGGTGGCGGGAAGTCGGGAGAGTTTCTACCTCATGCCGAAAGTTAGGGAGACAGTTTTCTTAGGATTTAGAAAAAGCTGATTAGAACAAAACCAGAGTAGGACATTGTTGAAGTCCCGCTGGAGTCTGGTGGCCACTTCAGAGGAGGATGGATCCGAGGCATACAGTACTGTATCATCTGCATACATGTGAATGGAAGTGTGTGGGCAGACCAAGGGCAGATCATTTAGGAAGATGGAAAACAATATTGGGCCAAGGACCAAGCCTTGGGGGACCCCTGTAGTGACAAGGAGGATGATGGAAGAAGAAGAAGAAGAAACAATTCGGACTGATTGGGACCTACCCGCCAGGTAGGAATGGAACCAGCTGATGACAGAACCCGACAGTCCGTCGAGGGAGAGCTTGGACAGGAGCAGGGTGTGAGAGACCATGTCGAAGGCCTTTGCAAGGTCGATAAACATAGCTGAGGTGATGCACCCGTTATCCATACCTGTGGGGATGGTGTCGGTGAGCCTTAAAAGAGAGGTGATGGTGGAGTGCGATTTCCTAAATCCAGCCTGGTAAGGAGTGAAGAAGGAGAAGGACGAGTTGAGAAAGGGGGAGAGCAGAGAGAGCACGAAGCGCTCCTGGATTTTGGCCAAGATGGGGAGAAGTGAGATAGGGCAGTAGTTACCAGGGGAGGAGGGATCGCTGGCTTTATGGAGGGAGCGACTGTAGCATGTTTCAAAACAGTTGGGATAGAAGCAAGCGTGAAGGAATGGCAAGTGGCAAGGGAAGGGGTGGGAATGAGAGTAGCATCAGGGGTGAGAAATTCTAAAGGGGTGCCTTTATTGAATACATTTGCACCACTGTCTGGAAGGAGGAGGGGCAGCAGATGGTGAGATAGGAGTTCAGGTTGATCCAGAGTTGAGAGCAGGAGTACTGGGGGACTAATCAGGGTGGGCAAGGAAGAAGATGTAGGCAAAATGGAGTGAGGAGGGGGGATGGAGAGAATAGGAAAGGAAGAGGGGAAGGAAAACTGAAAGCAGACACAGATAGTCAGAAGGGGAGGGGCAGACTGGGAGATGGAAAAACATTTATGGAACAAATTGTGGATGTGGAGATAAGTTCGCCAGGGTGCAGAGGGAGCAGTTAGGTAGGGAAGCAGCTAGCACTGAAGGTAAGAAAGGAAGGACGGGGAGCACGGACGCAGGGGATGGAAGGAAGGCAATCATAGGGGACTCCATAATTAGGGGTATTCACTGGGGAAGGAAAGGGGACTCAAATGCAAGTAGGAGGGTGGTTTGTATGCCAGCAGCCAGGGATGACAGCAGGGAAGGTGGGACCAAGAATAAGGGAAATAGTAAGGGAGGTTGGAGGAAAACCTAATTTACTTATACATTTGGGAACCAATGACCTAGCTGGGGAGGAGGTTGAGATAGTGCAAAGTAGGTTCAGGGAGTTAGGGAGGAAGGAAGTTTGCTGGCCTTCTCAGGGGTGATACCACTACCAAGGGCCAGTACAGCTAGGAAATGAAGAATAGAGGATTTTAATGACTGGCTGAGGAAATGATGCAGGAAGGAGAGGGTCATCTGAATTGGGGACTGGGAGGAGACCTGGTCAAACAAAGCACTCTTTTCACCAGACAGGCTACACCTCAGTAGGGAGGGTTTGAGGGTACTCAGGGACAGACTGAGGGAATACATAACTCTGACACTCAGACAGCTGGTTCTGATTAATCTATGATTTTCGTAATATAAAAATGTGTTACTGAGTGTCTCTCATGAGGCATGCTGAAACAGCCTGAGGAATGACCCCCCCCCCCAGGTTTTAGCTACAAGGTGTTACCTGGAAGGCCAGGAGATAATTACAGGCTAGAAGAGACCTAAATTAAGCATCTCATGTTTGTCTAGCTTAATGGTAGCTTGGCAGCTGACAGGATAGAAAATATCCATTTTATGACGTTTAGAGGAGGAAAACCAGGTTATGTCACACTGGTGCGAAGTCATAAATGTTCCTCTGATGTCTGTAAAAGAAGGATGTTGCACATGGATGAAAGAAGGACTTGGAAATTAACCTTATTTAATTTACCTTCTGAGTGATGACATCCTGATTGTATAATTTTTAATAAACAGATTAGAAGCTGGTGACATCATGGAGAAGGTAGGCTCAAGACAGTGTTTTAATTATGTTGTGAGTGACCTGTAAACACACACATTTGGACTCTCTTGACAACAACATCTGTCTATCAGCACTATTAGAAGAGATACATTAGATACACAAATCTAATTGTGTAGGAATTTTGCACCTTTTTTTAATCCATGTTCTTTTAAATGATTGTATGTTTTTGTGATATATGGTTCTGGATTTACATTGTACATTTTTGTATCTATTTTTAAGTAAACCTCTACTTTACAGACTACTTGGTGTGCCTTTGAAATTATTTTTCTTGACAAGTGAAGCATACATGGTTAAAGGTGACACTGTACAAAGCTTACTGGTTTTACCAAACTGGGAAAAGGTAAGAGTTTATTCTGAGGTCTTTCATAGAGTTTTTAAGGGTTCATTTTGTATACCTGGTTAGGTGCCTGAAGGCAAAATATATCTGGCCACCCCGAAGAGCAGAATTATCTGAGCCTGTACCTTGGGTACGTTAGCAAGAGGTTCACAGTTTAAATCCCTCCAGAAATTGAGACCAAGTTTGATTCGAGCCCACAAAACAGACAGGAGGGTTACCCTGTTCTGTTACCTGTTCACAATACTGCGCTCGGAGGTTGGCACTGTGGGAGCAGAGGGCCTGACCTGCTGAGTGGGTTTATGACAATAACCACTACACTTAATTTAAACTACTGGGGGGGGGGGACAGTGGGCATGCAGGCCCACAGACTCCGAAAGGAGGTGGTCAGTGAACCTCCCCTCCCACAGTGATGGAAGAGGTCTAGAGGGAGGCGGTGGAAGGGGCCAAAACATAGTTAGCAAAGGGTGGAGGGGGGAGGAACACATACCAAGGGCTATGTGGAGGGCTGCACACAGAGGGGATAAATGCGAATACAAGATGAGGGAAGAGAAGGAACATCAAACTCTAGGTGAAGGGTGATGTCTCTGAATGCGCAGAGTCTTGGAAACAAGATGGACAACCTGCAGGCACTATTAGCAGACAGGAGGGTGGACATAGCTGCAGTAACCGAGACTTGGGCAACATCACACCATGACTGGGACCTTGCAATCCCTGGATATAAACTATACAGGAGGTACAGGGTAGTCGGGAAGGCGGGAGTGGTGTCAGTTTATATCAAGGAGGGAATAACTTGCACAAGGGAGGAGTCGGAGGAAGAGTAGGTGGAGGCATTATGGGCTCAGTTAAGGTCCGACAGAGGGAGAAGGGTGAGGTTGGGGGTGGTTTACATATCACCCACCCAGTCAAGATGAGGAGAGGGACAGGGAACTGAACTCACAAATATTGGAAGCTACAGGGAAAGGAAAGGTGGTAATTGTGGGGGACTTCATCCTGCCCAAGGTGGACTGGAGCATATCATCCACATGTGCTAAGAGTCAGGTGATCCTGGAAGGACTGCAGAGTGGGTTCCTGACTCAGGGTGTCACTGAGCCAACAAGAGCTGAGGCAATTCTTGATCTGGTGCTCACGAATGGGGAACATGTACAGGAAATAATGGTTAGGGAGCCACTGGGCGGAAGTGACCATTGCACAGTGTGGTTCCAGTTGGATATTGGCAGGGAAACGACTAAGACCCAAATCTTGGATTTTAGGAGGGCGGACTTCAGGAAAACAGGCAAGTGCTAAGAAGCCATCTGGCGGGCATCAGAGCAGATATGGGTTGACCAAAGGTGGTCCATCATTATGAAGGAATACTGGCTGCCACAGATGAATGCATTAGGCCCAGGGGAAGAACACAAGGGCCAAAGCACCCAGCTGGTTCAGTTCTGGGTTGCCAAGGCAGTAAGGGAAAAGAGGTTGGCATATAGAAAATTCAGGAAGACCAAGAGAGAGGTAGATAAGGAAAATTACCCAAGGTTGGCTAGTGAGGCAAGTAAGGAAGTCCGGCAAGCAAAGGCACAGAAGGAGCTGCACATAGCTGAAGGAATTAAGGGGGAAAAGGCTTTTTTCACTATATAAGTGAGAAAAGGGACAAGAAGGAAGGGATTGTTAGACTTAAGAAAGGAGTGGAGCGGGTGGAAGATAATGGGGGAAAAGCAGAGATACTAATTGAATACTTCTGTTCCATCTTCACTAGGGAGGAGGACGTACCAGTGACTTCAGGAGGGAAAAGAGGAGCGGGGGGGGGGGACACAGATGTAGTGATAGAGGAGGATAGAGTGAGGGAGGGGCTGCTGGCACTGAAGGTAGACAAATCACCAGGCCCGGACAAAGTACATCCAAGGGTACTAAAGGAACTGGCTGAGGAGCTGGCAGGGCCACTGGCAGATCTATTTAATACTTCACTAGAGTCAGGTGTGGTACCGCAGGACTGGAGAACAGCACATGTAGTGCCCCTCCACAAAAGCAGTCCCAAGCATGACCCAGGGAATTACAGACTAGTCAGTCTGACCTCCATTGTGCCCAAGCTCATGGAGACCACACTAAAGGAAAGGTTGGTGGACTATCTAGAGGAGCAAGGTCTCCAGGATGAGAGGCAGCATGGGTTCATGGGGGGGAGATTGTGTAAAACAAATCTGATTGACTTCTTTGACTGTGTCACTAAGACAATGGACAGGGGCCAAGCGGTAGACATCCTCTATCTTGATTTCAGCAAGGCCTTTGACTCTGTACCCCACAAAAGTTTGATCAGGAAGTTGCTGGCTCTAGGGGTTGGGGAAAAGATGGCCAGATGGGTGGAAAACTGGCTGAGGGACAGTACCCAGAGGGTGGTTGTGGTGGGAGAGTTATCTGGTACCAGAGAGGTAACCAGTGGGGTCCCACAAGGTTCGGTGCTGGGGCCAATGTTGTTCAATGTCTTCATCAATGACATTGGGGATGACATTAAAGGCAAAATATGCCTATTCGTGGATGACACCAAGCTCTGTGGGAGAGTGGGCACAGATGAAGGGATACAGGACCTACAGGAAGATCTGGAAAAGCCGGGGAGGTGGTCCAGGATCTGAGTTTCAATGCCAAGACATGCAAAGTTATGCATATTGGAGCCAAGAATCCCAGGACAGAGTACTACCTGGGTGGAGTCAGAGTATCTGCATCAGAGGAGGAGAAGGACCTGGGACTGATGATAACTAGTGACCTGAAGCACTCCACACAGTACAAGAAAGTAGCAGCAAAGGCAAACAAGATGCTGGGATGCATATCTAGGGGGATCAGTAGTAGGAGAGAGGAGATTATACTGCCTTTGTACAGGTCACTGGTAATAAGACTGCCATCTAAAGTATGGAGTTCAGTACTGGTGCCCACACCTCAAAAAGGACATCAACCTGCTGGAGAAGATCCAGAGGAGGGCTACAAAGATGATAGCCAGTCAGCAGAGTAAGGCATATGAGGAGAGGTTGAGGGCACTGAACATGTACTTCTGGAAGACAGGAGAGAGAGAGTGGACTGGATTGGGACCTTCAAATACTGGAAAGGGATAAATAAGGTTGATAAGGAGAGTCTCTTTAAGCTGAGTTGCAACCATAATACGAGGGGCAGTCTTAAGCTGGATGGTGGGAGGTCAGGAAGCACTTTCACAGACAGGGTGGTGGACACTTGGAATGCGCTGCCAGAAGAGGTAATCTCATTGAAGACAGTTGGCAGCTTTAAGAGAGGCTGGGATAGGCATGGGGGAAGGCAAGGATCATGGGTAGGGAGGATGGGAGGAGTGGGGAGGGAGGGAGGGCAGGAACATTAGCTCAACTTGTGGATCCTGCATTATGAGCAGACTTGACAGACCAAATGGCCTTCTTCTTCTGGCTTCTTTGTATGTTCATAGAACAGACTGGGATCTATTAGAGAGGTCGCTCATGAACCAAGCGGTGGTGTCCAGGAAGCAGCCTAGGTTTAAATCAAATCATCTTTATTTTATAGTGCCTTTCAAAATCAAGGCGCTGCACATAAAATCAAGTACAAATATCAGATAAAAACAACAGGGTGGAGTGGAGAAGGTGGTGGTCAACAAGGTCAAAGGCCTTTGATAGTTCCACAAACACGGCACCTGTGGCCTTATCCATGTCCATCTTTCTAAGGACATGGCTGGAGAAGAGGGCCAAGGCCGAAGACGTGCTGTGGTATTTGCAGAAACCATGTTGGAGGGGGCTCAGGAGGTTGTAATTATCTAGATGCTAGGATAGCTGGTGGTGAATTATTTTTTTCTAATACTTGCTTAGATGTGGGAGAAGGGAGATGGGATGGTAGTTTTCTTGGGCAAGAGGATCGCCGGATTTGAAACCTGGCACCACATGCACATGCTTCCATGAGTCAGGCATAGTAGATGATGGGAGGGCCAGGTTAAATATGTGGGTCAGTGGCTTTACAATGGCAGGGGAGAGGATTTTCAGAAAGGCGGGATACAGACTATCGCTGCCACCGGCAGGTAGAGTCTTAAGGAGTTTGGCAGTGATGCTATAACCAATGGCTCTGAAATAAAAGGCAGGGTTTGGTGGCTGGGGGCAACGTGGCTGGTTGTTCTGGGCAGAGGAAGGCTGAGGAGGGAGTTTGCTGGTATAGGAGGTAAGGTCAGTGAACATTCTATTGAAGGTGTCAGCGATCTTACCTGTGTCAGTAATGGGGACTGGAGGAGGAGGTAAGTTCCGTTATTTATTGGACTTCAGGTTGAGGAGGGTGCCAACTGAGGCCCAGAAACTGTGACGGTTACCAAGAGACTCATTTTGAAGGTTGGTGTAGTATTTATGCTTGAGTGATTTCACAACCTGCTTGCAGGAATTCCCAAGTCCCCTGTAGGCATTCCACAGCTGGAGGGGGGTGTCTTGTAGGCATGCCAGGTTTGGTCCCTTACTTTCATTTGGATCAGAAGTTCATTTGATAGCCAACAGGTATTGCCGCCTCAACCTCCTGGTGGTGATAGGGAAGTGTTTGTCCTGAAGGCTGCGAAGGGCTTCCTTTGAAAAGAGTCACAGTCATGGAGACATCTTTGAGTATGTAGAGTGTGGACCAGTTTATGGCCCAGGCCTCCCTTAGCACTGAGTCATTATCCTGACATTTGAATTTCCTAAGAGATAGTAATTTGTGGGCAGGACATATTGATTTGGTGGTTAGAGCGAGATACGTAGGGGTATGGTCACTGATAAGAGTCAGCAATTGTGCCTCCTTGGAGGACTAGTTCAGCATGGTGTGTGGCAATCCAGTAGAGGGTGGAATGATTGGGTTAGCGGGGGTTTCATCTAGTAGTGGAGGAGAGGACATGTTCAAGGTGGTAAGTCTTTAGAAGGTGTACATAATGCGGTACAGGGGTTTCTGTCCAGTGGAGGTTGAAGTCCCCTAGTATGATGGTCTGCCTGGAGGAGGGGGCAGATGCAAGGCCATCCAGGAAGTTTGAAAGTCTCTGTATGCCTCCTGAAGGAGGACTGCAGCAGCAGCTTAGGTAAACATTTTTCGAGGCACCCTGGACAATTTCAGCAACAAGCCATTCACTTACTGAGGAAGGGGTGGAGCAAGCAATAGTGGTGGAACTGGTATGGTCTTGCACATATACTGCAACGCTACCACCCCTCATTCTGCCAGGCCTGTCAAGGCGCAGCAGTGAGTAGCTGGGGAGTTGATATAAGGCATCACTGTGGTATGGCTTAAGCCAGGTTTCAGACAGACCCAAGACATGCGGCTTGTAGAGGGACACCCAGGCTTCAAGTTCAGAAAACGTAGCTGGAAGGCTGCTATCATTTAGGGGTGAGACCCTGAGGCGGCAGCGTCCTGTCCAGATACATTAGTGTGGTCTATGTGCATGTCTGAGGTTTCAGGGTGGGCTTCCACATCACCTGTCAGGAGGAGAAGTAAAGGAGGTGGCAGGTAGGGGATGCCAATGGGGGACTGGATAATGAGGAATGGAGAAACAGACCAAGTAGCGGCGATCAGGTTGTTCAGAGGCCAGTATGAGCCAGAGCCCATGGGGAAAAGCTGGTAGTTTCTGACTTTGTGTGGGGAGGGGGGTCACTGAGTGTAGGTGATTCAGAGAAGGACTGTAAGAAAGCCTGGTCAGCAGTGAGGATGATGGCATAGAAATCAGTCACGAGTAATAGGCCGGTCATGATGCATAAAGTAATGGAGAGCACAAATGAGCAAATTTTTGCTTTTGAGTTAATTTTTATCAGAGATAAGACTTTTAGCTCTTCTTTATAGTCCAGCAAGATGGCAGCTGCAGAAAAATGCAGTGTTAATTCTGGATCTGGTAGAAAGACACAGTAGTGGTTTACAAGATTAACATGGACAAGTGTTTGGTCCTTTAACTATGTCTGTTTTTTTAAGGAGTTCCAATACTGAAAAGGAGAGGAGGGAGACTAGCTGGGGAGGAGCCGCTGGGGGAGGGGTGGGCGGGTGGGACAAAACCAAGTCCAGATACTGGGCAGGCAGTAGAAGGAAAAGATTTTTAAACCCAGGTTTGGCACCTAAAAGCCAAGCTGGAGCGGTGTGATCAGATAGGCTGAGAGGCCAGGAGAGGTGCCGACCAATGCAGAGCCAGGAGTCCGTGGTGGGCCGCCAATCAAAATAATGCGGCTTTAGAGTCGAGCTGAAAGGCCGTACCTGGATGCTTTGGGAGCAGGCGGAGGATCCAATGCAGCCAGCTCGCCTTCCAAGCCAGGGCCGCAAGCTTCAGTGCGCCCTGAGGGGCATAGGGGTGGGTCCTTATCTGCGAGAGGAAAGAGGAGAAGAAATGAGGGTTGTAGCATTAAATGCAGGCTGAGCAAGGCTCAGGTAGGGGCGGGTCTGCGCAAACAAAAGAGAGAGGGAGTGAGTGCGATAGAGGGGCAGGGCAGAATAAGGACTTACTGGGGATCCAAGGAGTGGCATCAATCTGCTCAGGCAGACAAGGGCAACAATGAGAAAATGCAAATTAGCAGGCTGGGGAGTCAGGAAAGAATAGCCGCTGTGCAGGGGAAGGAAGTTTTGAGTCACTTAGTTTTAGAAACAGTGGAGTTTCTAAAGGGTGGGCGGGGGCTGGTGAGGGTAGGAGAAGGAGTAGCAGCCATTCTGTGGGTCAAAAAGTGGCTGGGAAGTGGATAATTAGCAGGACTGGGGCCGAGAAGTGGGCGCAAGGCAGGGGAGAGATAAGGCAGTGAAAACTGCAAACAAAAACCAGGAAAGGAGAGCAGTTGTAGGGGCTAAAATCACATGGGACCGAGAGGGTGGATAGAGGTAGGGAAACAGGGAAGAGGGTAGCACATAGGCAGATGCTCCAGCAAGTTAGGCAAGTGAAACAGCAGTTACGATGACTAGGTTAAAAAAAAAAAATTCCAACAGTAGTTAAAGCAGCAGTGTCATTTTTGCATCTGTAACATTCATTTAGTAACAAGCTGCTTGATCTCAGTTTTAAGTAACTCAAAGGGTTTCTTTCAGTTCCTTATTATTTTGTAATTGATTCACGTGGCATGTTCATTCTCTTCATGTGACTTGATAGGCAGTGCATTCATTTGTGCAAATTAATTACTGTTGTTATGGAGCTAATTACAAACACTAGAGAACCGAAAGAAATGCTTATATAAATCAAAACAGACATTTAGCAGCATCTTACTAAACTTAAATTACAGATGACTCTAAATGACATCTTTTGTTGCACTGCTGTTTTAAATAACTCGACTTTAATAACAGCCACACGAGATATTTAATTATGCAGTTCTGCAGCACTTAAATTAAGAATAAATTTACAGCAGTTAAACAAAAAAACAAGTCCAGATACTGTGCAGGCAGTAGAGGAAAAGATTTTTAAACCCAGGTTTGGTGCCCAAAAGCCAAGCTGGATAGGTGTGATCCGACAGGCTGAGAGGCCAGGAGGAGTGCTGACCAATGCAGAGCCAGGAGTCCGTGGCAGGCCGCCAATCAAAATAATGCAGATTTAGAGTCGAGCTGAGAGGCCGTACCTGGATGCTTCGGGAGCAGGCGGAGGATCCAATGCAGTCGGCTCACCTTCTGAGCTGGCGCCATAAGCTGCGGTGAGTCTTAAGGGGCGTAGGGGTGGGTCTTTATCTGGATGCTTTGGAAGTGGGCGGAGGATCCAATGCGGCTGGCTTACCTTCCGAGCCGGGGCCTAGCTGAAGTACAGCCTGAGGGGTGTAGGGGTAGGTCCTATCTAGATGCTTCGAGTGCGCAGAGAATCCAATGCGATGGGCTCGCCTTCCAAGCTGGGGCTGTTAGCTGCGGTGCGCCCTGAGGGGTGTGGGATGGGTCCTTATCTGGATGCTTCGGGAGCGGGCGAAGGATCCAATGCAGCTGGCTCGCCTTCCGAGCCGGGGCTGCAAGCTGCGGTGCGCCCTGATGGGCATTGGGGTGGGTCCTCATCTGGATGCTTTGGGAGTGGGCAGAGGATCCAATGTGGTCGGCTTGCCTTCCGAGCCAGGCAGCAAGCTGCAGTGCGCCCTCAGGAGCATAGGAGTGGGTCTTTATCTGAGAGGGGATCTGCATTTGCAGCCCTCCTCATAGGTCTTTTCCCTCATCCCACTCAACATCTTGGTTGTCTCCTCTGTACTCCTCTAATATTCTGATGTACTTTTTTTATGTACGGATGCCAGAACTACATGCAGTACTCCAAGTTAGGCCGCAACAATGCCCTGTACAGCAGCAGAATCACATCCTCACTCCTTGAGGTGATTCTCCTTTCTATACACCCCAGCATCCTATTAGCCTTCGCTGCTGCTTTCCTACACTGTGGAGAGTGATTCATATGGCCTGTGACTAGCACACCCAGATCCTTCTCCTCAACGGATACCAATAACTGCACACCTCCCATCTTACAGTTAAATCCAGGATTCCTGTTTCCAAAGTGCATAAGCCTGCACTTTTTTTTTTTATCATCATCTATTTGTGTGCCTGAGCCCATTCTGGCTAGCCCCCCAGCAACCCAAGACTTTCCTGCCATTTTATTTCTGTGGCGGGTGCCCGGTCACCAGTAGGAGCCTTCAAGGGGTCAGTCATAATCCCATTGGGGAGGTATTTTCCTTTCTTCCCCTTATGCTCAGAGCCCCAAACACAGAGGTGCATGTGTGAGGGCGCATGCGCCATGCTGCCCCAGTAACAGCCCTTCCTCCTCCCAGCCTAATGCCCGGCTCCTCTCAGAGCTCTGCCCCTAGCCTCCACTGCAAGGCAGCCAGGAGCCAAGGGAAACCCACATCCCTCCCCAGAGAGGAGAGCTGCCTCCTTGCAGCTCGATCCAGCTCTGCAACTCCCCCCACCAACCTCCAGTGGCCCGCACTTGCTCCTGAACATGGGTCACCAGCGTGGCACAAGGTAAGGTGTCCAGTGCCTCAGCCATCTGCACCACCAGGCCGGCCAATCCTGCACTTCTTAGCACTGAAGCCCATCTGACAGGCACTTGACCACCTCTTCAAGTTTTCTAGGCCCCTATGCAGCACCCCCCATCCACCACTGCCCCCAATTTAGTACCATCAGCACACATACTCATCCAGTTCTGAACCCCAAGTGACATATCAGCTACACAGATGCTGAACAACATTGGGCCCAGCACCAAGCCCTGTGGAACCCCACTGATGACCTCCTGTGGTGTTGATAATTCTCCCCTTACCACCACCCTCTGCTGCCTCTTTTCCAGCCAGTTACTAATCCAGCTGACCACCCTATTGCTAACACCCAGGTCCCTCAGCTTGCCTGTTAGTCCCCTGTCTGGCACGGAGTCAAGGCCTTGCTGAAATCCAAGTACAGAACATCCACTGCTTTACCCTCATCCAGAGCCTTAGTCACCCAGTCATAAAAATCCACAAGGTTGGTCTGACAAGACCTTCCCTGTGTGAACCCATGTTGCCTTTCATCTAAGACACAATTCTCCTCCAGAAATGCTATTGTTTTTTTCCCCTCAGGATAGTCTCCAATAGTTTACCCACAACTGACGTGAGACTAACATGTCTATAGTTCCCTGGATCATCCCAAGAGCCCTTTGTGGATGGGCACCCATGCACTCTCCTCCAGTCCTGGGCACACAACCTGATTGAACAGAAGTGTTGAAAATATCTATCAGAGGCCTCCAGCACATTTGCAAGTTCTCTCAGAACCCTCGGGTGTATCCCATCTGGTCCCGGCGCTTTATCTGTTCTCAGAGCCCTAAGACCCCCTCCAGTACCCTCTGCATGTTGATCTCCTCATCCACCATCCTTGCTCCCTTAACATTCTGCTCATTTCTCTGCCCATGATGGTTAGGTAATCCCCTCTCCCTTGTAAAAACTGAAATGAAATATTCATTAAATACCTCTACCTGTTCATCCCCCTTATCTTTTTATTTATTGAAATTTCGGATTAACAAAATATTTTTGAGCCTAGGGCTCATTTACAAAGGTTCCACGTCATAAGGAAAACATTGTACAAAAAACATTCAGCAAAACATCACAGGCCTCGAACTGAGGTTTTGTAAATCGGGAGCCAAGAGTAGCTCCTGGTCATCGGCAATTCTCCGCTGACCAGGATCTACCCTCAACAGCCCAGGAGATACTGCCATATATTTGGGGTTGTAGAAAAAAACTGTTGTCAGTACAAGCTAATTTGATTTATTTATTTATTTTCTGGCAGGGAAGATGGCTAAGACTAGAGACAACTGTCAGCATAGAAAGAAAAGACTGAGTGAGGAGAGGCCAGAAAGAGACTACAGAGACAGGCAGTCAGCCTGCAGAAATAGGATCGTGTCAGCAGACAGGAGATTTTCCACAGAATATGGACACTGATTTATTTAGTCAGCGGGATTGTAGCTTCAGAAATTAAATGTGTGCCTGAATAATACACTGAATGTTTGAAATAAAAATACAAAACAGTGTGTAGCAGGAAACAGTTTCAACAAGTATCACAAGCAAGCTAGCACAAGCATGGTGTTTGGCAGTGAGTCTATCTGTCTTATTCTTTGACTTCTGAATCTTGTTCATTATCTGTATCATGAGCCAGAACAGGTTCTGGATCCTCATTCTCACTTTCAGATGTAATCTGAATTTCCTCAATCACTGGCACATGTTTGTGATCCCTTGTGGGGTTTAGCTCCCAGCCTGCGTTTTGTTTTTAAGAACCAGTCTTTCACTGCTCGTGTACTGACAAAAATCTTCAGGTTCAGGACCTTCCATTGAGATGAGCAGTAAGTCCTCTATGGTACTGTACTAGTTTTCAAGCAAGCTCTCCAATCTGAGAAAATTGTTTTCATTGCTGAAAATGCACTTTCTAGAGCTGCTTTTGATATGGGGTAAACAAGAAGAATAGCAATAAGAGGCACAGTGTTTTTGAAATACTGGGCTCTTCTTTGAAAGACTACCCGCCACACTGCATGAAAGGACAGCAGCCTGTGATACTTGCTGATGTTCTGCTTTAACAGCGTCCACTCTGTTATTGCATTGTCTGTTCTACATCACATCCATGCTGTAACAGGACAGGTTAAAAATGGTTTAGCAGAAAATGCACTTCCTCATTTCCAAATTCTGCAAGTTCTTGTTCATTGTCAGGCTAGTAAGCTATGTCAGTCACATTTGTTTTAACAGGTAGGGGGTCTTCCTTGAAGCCTGAAAAGCGCTGATTTAGACATTCCATAATGCTATTTACAATTTGTTCACATTCGTTTGCCAGTGCTTCACTGGTATCCCGTAAACCTTTGAGCTGGTAACCCTTGAAAGCAGCGGTATCAGATTCCAGATCAGTGACTGCATCTCTTTTGAACTGTGCAAGTCTGGCACCATCTCAGTCTACAAGCTGTTCTAATTCAGCTAACACAGTTGTGACAGTGTCCATGACCATTGGAATGAAAAGATGCACATCTTGAAAGGCATGAGAATCTGACAACAGGCCATTTAGAATATCGACATAAAATTGGAAAACAGCAGGAATTTGACATATTTTTTCTCCAGCCCTTTATCTTGGCTTTATCAGCTTGTGGGATGTCCAGCCTAGAATCATACACAAGCTCGTCCCAGTGACACAAGAGAGTGGATTAGTTTATCAGTACAGCAAGCAGGGAATCTTTTTTATGTGTCAACCATCTTGTTCCATGAGCCTTTTTAAACTATTATTTTGGACTGCTGTACTTCTGCAACTCATTTCCGCTCACGGTAACGCTTCCGTGAGTTCTCATAAAAGTAAAATAATGAAATCAAGATACTATCAATGTTTTGAGCAAAATATGTATTTCTGAACGCATCTTTTGCTGCCAGCTCCAGCCTGTGTGTGACACAGTGAACAGCGATAAGCCAAGGGCAATCTTCCTTCAGCATTGCCATCATTACTCTGCTCTGTCCAAAATTCAAAGAGACACCATCTGCTCCTGCAACAATACAGGACAGTTCTTTTAGGTTGATGTTTTCGAGTCCCAATACCTCTTTGTATTCTGTAAACATAGCTGTCTTTAGCCCATAGAAACATAGAAGTTGACGGCAGATAAGGACTGCAAGGCCCATCCAGTCTGTCCATTTTTTCTAACTTATGAATGTGCCATAGGCCTTTACTCTGTCAATGGCCTATCTATTCATATTCATCTGTACTGCTCCCTTATGCCTATCCGAAGCCCTGCACTGGATTCATATCCACCACTTCCAGAGGTAAGCCGTTACATGCATCCACCACCCTTTCTGTGAAAAAGAACTTCCTCACTTTACCCCTTAATCGGCCTCCCTCTAATCTCATGATATGTCTGTCCTCTTGTCCTTCTATTTTCTTATACTGAAACACGTTAGACTCTTTTCACCTTGTTAATGCCTCTTAAGATGTTTGAATGTTTCGATCATATCACCTCTCTCTCCTTTGCTCTAGGGTATACATATTGAGTTATGTTAATCTGTCCTCATATGTTTCTGATGCAGTCCCTGCACCATTTTGGTTGCCCTTCTCTGGACTGCCTCCATTTTGTTAAAGGGACACTGTCAACCTTTTATGCATCATATTATTTTTAGATAAAAACCCACATTTTATGATCATCATAGTATCATAGTATCTTACAAGCTCAGGAGGCAGTGTCTTTATAAGAGCTCGCCACCCTAGGGTGGGATTATTTTTATATGTATTCAACTTTTGCGATACCTATATGTTGGTCTAACTGTTGTTTAAATGTCTCCATAGTGGTACTCTCAGCAATTGCATATGGAAGTGTATTCCATTTGTTGACTATTCACTGTGTATACCACTGACTTCTCTTTTTGGTTCTACAATGATCACCTCTTAATTTAAGATTATGAGACCTAGTTTGAGCATTGTTAAAGTCCGCTTCTAAACCAAGTGTTTCTAAGAGGACTGGGTCTCTAATGACTTTATGTGTTAAGCAAAGATCTCCTCGAGTTGTCGATGGTTCATAGAGTATAAGTACAGTTGTTGCAACCTTTCCCCATATTTCATGTTTTCCATGCCTATAATCTTTTCATCATTTTTCTTGACCCTCTATTCATCTTTTTCCTCTGATCGTATTTGGAGCACAAAAAGGTGCACAATAATCCAGGAGCGATCTAACTAAACTTGTGTATAGTGGTATGACAACTCTTGGCTGTCTACTTTTATATGTTTCAGAACACATCCCATGATTCATTGACATGTTTTAACTTTTATTATAGTGTGGTTACCAAAGTTGATTTCATTGTCTATAGTTACTCCCAAGTCCCGTTTGTTATCGGTTTCTTGGAGTACCACGTGATTTAGTACATAATTATATTTTGATATCATGTGTCCCAAATGCATTACTTTGCATTTTTGAACATTTAACGTCATCTTGTTGTTTTCTGTCCATAGTTCCAGGGACGATAGCTCTTTTTGGAAATCTGCAGCTGCCTCAGGCGAGTTAACTATACAGCCTATTTTGCAGTCATCTGCATACTTTGATATCCAGACATTATTTGATGACTGCACTGAGGAAATCAGGATATAAAATAATACAGGGCCCAATACCGAGCCCTGAGGGACCCCGCTCGTCACTTCAGCCCATGCAGATGAGTATCCCTTTATTGTGGTGCACTGTCGGCGGTGATTTAGCCATGCTGTTACCCAGGTTATTACATATTGGGGAAATTCCAACATAATCATATGGTTTATTAGAATACTATGGGAAACTCTGTCAAATGTTTTTGCAAAATCCAGGAAACCTATATCCACTGGTAAACCTGCATCTAATGAGGAACTAACATTTTCAAAGAAATGTAAAAGATTAGTCAGACATGACCTTCCCCGTGTAAAACCATGCTGTGTAGTGTCGTGTAAGTTATTGAGATTAATATGTTCTTCCAATCTATGTAAAATTAGTCTTTCTAAAGTTTTCCCTATAACGGATGTCAGACTTATTGGTCTGTAATTTGATGCTTCTGTTTTATTTCCTGATTTGTATATAGGGATGACCATTGCATCTTTCCATACTGAGATACTTTCACCCTTGTTTAATAAGTTAAATAATTTACACAGTGGGTCTGAGATTTGTGTAGCAATTTCCTTAAGAAACCTGGGATGAATTCCATCAGGACCAGCCGAGAAATTAAGATTTAAATTCTGTAGTGCTTTCTGGGTTTCTTCAATAGTGACTGGGGTCACATTCAGGTTAATGCTGCTAGTTACATTACCAGTAAAGTTTTCCTTGGGAGTGAAAATGGTAAGAAAGTAATCGCTGAGTTCTTTAGTCATTTGCAATTCGTTGTTGGTTAGTCCTGCTTTAGTTTGAATGGGAGCTAATGTGGTTTTGGAGCCTCTAAGTGAACCTATGTTGTTGCAGAACTTTTTTTTTTTTTTTTTTATTGTCCATCGTATCAATGGCTAATCTGTTTTCTGTTTCTATCTTTGCATTCCATATATGTTGTTTAACTGTATTTGAATGTTTTTTTTTACAAGTATTCCTGTTGGTTATTGATGGCTTTTTTTATATTTTCTATAGCTCTTGTGCTTTTTACCAATAAGACTCTTAATTTTATTATTCCACCAAACTGGAGTTCTGTGCCCACTGATGTATTTTTTTCTATTAGGGGCCCAAGTCTCAAGGCAGTAATTCATTTTAGACCAGAGAAGGGTCCAAACCGGAGAACATTAAGGCCTATAAATTCAGCCTCCCAGTCCCAAGAGGATAGATAATTCTTCATTTTTGAAGTTTGCTATAGAGTAATCCCTGATTAAGGTGTTCCCTTTGTCCCCATCGCTCTGGATTACATTTGAAATAGAATCATACTGTGATCACTGTTACCCAGAGGTTCAAGAATTTGGGTTTCTAAAACTTTTTCCACCATATTAGTAAGTATAATGTCTAAAATATTATTGTTTCTTGTTCCTGCTTTAATGATTTGATCTAGGTTCTGATTAACTGTAATTCTAAGCAATCCCTTTCTATTAATCCACTACATTGGGACATCTCCCAATTTATTTGGGGGAAGTTAAAGTCATCCATTAATATGTAGTTATTGCTAGGATCAAATCTGTCTATTGTATTTAGGAAGTCGATATGCTGTTCTGCGTTAAGGTTTGGGGCTCTATAGGCCAAACCTACACATAGCTTTATAACAGGTAATTTAATCTCCGCCCAGATTACTTCATTATCATTATTAGAAACATGTTTTGGAGTAATGGAGGGTTGTATCCTTCTGATATATAAAGTACTACCCTCCCCCATTTTATCTTTCCTATTCTTTATGAATTTATTGAAATCTGGTATATCTGTATTCCAGCTATCTTCCTGAAACCATGTTTCAGTGACCCCACAGATTGTGATTTTTTCTTTTTGTAAGATATATCTTTGTCTCTAAAATTCACTGATGTTGCTGGTTGTTTTGTCTGCCCTGCTTGTTAGAACCAAAATGCATGGTAATGTATTGCTAAGCCCAGTTTTGTTTTGCTTCAAATCACTGAACTGCTCTTAGTGAAAACTTCCTGAACATTAGAAACACCCTCAAACAGTGCAACCACTCATGATACAACAGTCTCCTCTACTCCCACTGCATAATGAGTGGCTAGATTATGCTGGGGGGGGGGTTCCTGAGTCTAGGAAAGCTGCAATGGGAGCTGGTCAAGAAATGTAAACAAACACGTTTTGGTGTGGTAACACCAGTATGGTGGGCAGTGCGTTTTTCACTTTTTAAAAGAAATAAAAAAGAGATCTGAATCAAAGTACCAGCTGCATCAACAGTCTCTACAGAATGAGAACAATCATAAAATGTGTTTTTAAATTAGGGACACTTTGAGGCCTAAGGGGGTTGACAGTGTCCCTTTAATGTCCTTGTGCAGGTGCAGCCTCCAGTATTGCACGCAGTATTCCAGATGGGGCCTAACCAGTGTCTTGTAAAGAGGGGTTATTACCTCCCTCTTATGACTTGTGATACCCCTGCTAATACACCAACTTCCCCCCTAGCCTTACCTACTGCTTTAGTGGCCTGCTTGGATGGCTTCAGGTCATCTGTGATGACGATGCCCAAGTCTCTTTCTTCCCTTGTGATTACCTCCAACTCCCCTCCCATCAGGGTTTCTCTTCCCTATGTGCATGATCTTGCACTTCTTTGCATTAAACCCCAGTTGCTACTCTTCTGACCATTTTGCAAGTTTATCCAGATCTCTTCTCATTCTGTCCACCCCATCTGGATCATCTACTCTGTTGCAGATCTTGGTGTCATCTGCAAAAAGACAAACCTTACCCTCCAGTCCATCTGCACTGTCACTGATAAAGACACTGAAGAGGACTGGCCCCAGGACTGATCCCTGAGGTACCCCACTTGTGACTTGCATCTGTTCTGACTGTATACCATTTACCAGCACTCTCTGTGTTCTGCCTACCAACCAGTTTGCCACCCAGCTGACCAACTTCTGATCCACCTCGAGCCTACCCAGCTTATTAATCAATCTTCTATGTGGAACAGTATCGAAAGCTTTGCTGAAGTCAAGGTAGGCGACATCAACTGCACCCCCTTGGTCCACCACTTTGGTTACCCAGTCAAAGAAATCTATGAGATTAGTTTGACAGGACCTTCCTGTTGTAAACCCATGCTATCTTGGATTCTGTGCTCCCAAGGATTCCAGGTGTTGCACTATCCTTTCTTTAAGGAGTGCCTCCAAAATCTTGCCCACCACTGAGGTAAGACTGACTGGTCTGTAGTTCTCTGCCTCCTCCCTGCTACTACTCTTGTGGAGCGGGATCACATGAGCCGTTCTCCAGTCTTCTGGGACCTCTCCTGTGCTCAGAGACTCACTAAACAGTTCTGATACTGGCTCTGCTAGTTCCACCCTTAGCTCCTTAAGTACCCTGAGATGTATGCCATCTGGTCCCATTGCCCTGTCCACCCTGAGCTTAGCGAGCTCTTGTAGGACCCTTTCTTTTGTGAAAGGACTTGTGTACACCTCCCTTCCCCGTGTCCATGCTGCTCAGCTGTGAGCCCTGCTCTACCTTCTCCTCAGTAAATACTGAGCAGAAGTATCTATTTAGGATAGATGCTTTTCCTTGGTCCTCCTCCATACACTCCTCCTTATCCCCTTTGATCTTAGCAATACCCCCTTTGGACTTTCTCCTTTCACTAATGTATCTATAGAAAGTCTTGTCCTCTTCTTTTACTGTTCGTGCTAGTATTTCTTCAGTTTGGGCCTTTGCCTGCCTTACTGCCTTCCCTGCTTTCCTTAGGGAAGTTTAGTACGCCTCCCTATCTTTGTCATGCTGCGTTCCCTTATATTTCCTGAAGGCCAACCTTTTGGCTCTGACCTTTTCTGCTACTGTTTCTGAGAACCAAAGTGGTTTCCTCCTCCTTTTGCACTTGCTTTTCTCTCTAACACAATGGGATGTTGCTTCAAGTATTGCATCCTTAATGCTTGCCCACCTTGCCTGCACTGCCTCACCTGTATTTCTTCTTGCCAGGGCTAGCTTCACTCTGTTGGCCATCTTATCAAAGTCAGCTCCTCTGAAGTCCCATATTTTTGCCTTGGAATGGGATTATTTGGTTCTAGTGGCCAAATTGAACCATACCATGTGACCTTCTACCTGAGATCTGTGATCCTTTCCCGTTAGTCAGTACTAGATCTAGGAAAGCCTGTCTCTTGTGGGTTGTTTTACCAGTTGTTTGAGGCCCTCCCTGCAGGGAATCCACTATGTGTCTAGTTCTGGCAAATGTTCCTGCTGGTATTCACCAATCTGTACCTGGCATGGTGAAGTCTCCATTATCAGAACCTCCCTTTAGATGTCATGTTTTGTTTATCTTCTAACAGTAATGTGTCTATATCCCCTGGTCAGGAGGCCTGTAGACAACCCCAGTTCAGATGGCTGTTCCATTTCCTGTTTCCAGGGTTACCCAAAGTTCTTCTGGCTCCTTATGTGTATCCTGAATTTCTGTAGCTTTGACATTTTCATTGACATAAAGGCTACTCCCCCACCTTTTGCACCTCAGTCTCTTCTAAACAGTACGTAGTCGGGTACTGAAGTCTCCCATGCGGTTATTGGTAAACCATTTGCATCGGCAGCTCTACATCAATTAATGCAAGAAATTTCATTTTGGTTGTCCGTCTTCTAGAATTTTAACACACACTATTTCTTTTCAGCACAGTCCTGTCTGTTGTGCCATCCATAAATACAGAATGGTATCTGTAGTTGTTGCATCTCCCTTGAGATGACTAACAATGGACTGCCTCAAATTTCCTGCAATAAAAGAAATAAAGGTAGCACAAGCGTTTTCATTGGCGTATGCCTCCCAAGCTCAACTGTGTCTTTTTCTAGTGCTACAAGCTTCCCAAATTTATTAAAAGAGTCCCTTCTTTAGCCAGGAAGGACGCAATGTCAAAAAGTTTTTCCACTTTATGCAGTGATTTTAATTCATTTTTATGATACATTTTTTATTTGGCCTCCTGAGGGTGTATTGTCCACTAAAGCAGCAGCTAGTGCTTGTTTGTAGGTTTCTGAAACAGCATGCCTTTCACAGCTGTTTTTTCTTTTTTTTACATTATTAGTTCTTGTAATGTAAGACTCTACATTGATCACTTTACTGGTGCTTGCTGCCCACTTTTTAAAGATTTCAGTTTTCTCTGCAAAATTTCTACTAAATTTTGGTCACAATCCAGTCTTTGCTTCAAACTGCAACCATGAAAGATCAGGATTTGACTTTGGCACTGCCAAGACCGAACTGTGGACACATGACAGTAATGGGCCTGTTTCTTTTTTCTTGGATGTAGTAGCAGAAGGGGTGCAGTGGTCAATGATGGCAAAGTTGAGGTTGGTTGCTCTTCTGAAGTTCCATCAGGCTCCAGCTCCTTGTGTTTTTTGACATGCTAAATCCAAAACTAAGAAGTGACATGGTGACCTGTAGTTGGATGTATTAGTTAAGTACTGTTATTGTAGAACTACAGCTCAAAATGCTGAAATGAGATTTGTACAGTGCTGAGATTTTCACCTTGTTCAATAAAATGAAAAATAAAATATTTTTTGACTTTTTTTTTTTCTTGTACAACTGCTCGCAAGAGAGATTCCTAGGATGTCAAGGCACTAAGGTTAATGTTTTTTTTTTTAATTAATCCAGGTAGGGTAACAAGAAAACCTCAAGGCAAATGCACCTTGTAATGTAGTCATGCTCACATGGTCCTGGGCCCACTAGTCAAGCTTAGATATTTTTTTTAATCAAGTTACAACAGTTAACAAGCAGACCACAAGGCTAAGGAACCTTGTAATGCATTCATGCTAATGCTCAAAGGATCCTGGGCCCACTAGTCAAGCTTAGATATTTTTTTTAATCAAGTTACATCAGTTAACAAGCAGACCACAAAGCTAAGGAACCTTGTAATAAGTTGTGCCTATGCTCACAGGTCCAGGGACCAGTTAACCAAGTGTAACCCCCCACCGGCCCCTTATTTAACCAGCAGGCACACCTCCCATAGTCTGGGGAATAGAGGGTGGAAGGTATAGTGCCATCATAGACAAGGTGGGATATGCAGATGGAGTAGACATTATAAAACACAAACGAAGTGTGACTACTACCTGGCACACACCTGGTGGAACCAATACCATGGCCACAACCCAGGTCCCGGGGAGAAAATGTTTGCTCAGGGCTATGCTAGGTTTGCACTTCTGGACATGGGTACCCAAGTAACTCCTAACACGGGAAGCAATAACATAAATGTCCATACCAGGCTGGGATTCTAGTGTGGTTTTATTCCCTTAACACAGTAAGAACAACACAAAGCGAAGATGGACCCCCAAGAGTTACACAAACGTTAAATGCAGACATTTAAGGTACAAAACTCCAATAATTCCCATTTAGCATAGGATGACTGTAGAACTTGTGGACTAGCCACATGAAGAACACACACTTTCTCCCAGAAATGGCACATAGGGCCATACTTGGTCACTTCCCATATTGCATAGGAGAAGTTGTGGCACACAGACAACATCGGAGTAGTGGAGGCTCAACACTGGAGGACCCACATACAAGGGGTAAACTGGAGAAAACCCACTCACTGGGGTAAAACTGGAGAAACCCCACTCACTGGGGTGAAAGTTTCTTCAGGCATTGGCCACATGCACTGACAGAAAAGACAAGTGCCCTTTAGAACCCAGAGTGGTAAACTGGTCACCCAGATGGGGGGTTTCACCTTTGTTTCCAAGTTCATACTGCCATCTCTCTGGTAAATACACTCACATTATCCAAAATGTACTGATGATGCTTTCTAGGAATGTATTTCACATTTAACATCCTCACAGGACACCACAGGGTGTCAAGAACAAAAGTCCCACATACATGGCAGTCACAGACAGGACTCCACTGTAGAACAGCCGACTTGAAACTGTTTTAGGTGACAGGGTCCCTTTGTCACAGAATTCACCAAAGAAAATGCAGGCACACCTGGGCAGTTTCAAACAAACAAAAGTACTCACAGAAGTTGTTGCACAAGGCAACGTCACAGTGTCCTGGTAGGATCAGGGGATTGCCCCTAACATCCTGTCAGCCTGCTCTATCCCTCCTGGGATGAAACACAGGAAAATCCCTGGAGATGGTTTCCACCACTTAGACAAAGCTGGAAAATTGCTGTACTCCACTAGCGTGAGAAAGAAAAGAAATGGAAACACTGCAGTTTATAACACAGCTGCTGCTGGAACTGCAACTACACTTTGCAGACTCCAGCCACCAACTGACTACAGAATTTAAATTCTCACTTACAGCAACTGGCTGTGTGGCTTATGCTGCTGCGAGAGTTCTAAAATGACATCACCTCTCCAACTCCCAGCTGAGACCAGAGAGAGACAGAGGAAATTAATTTACTGGCAAATCACTAGCTGCCTTCCCTGCCTGCCACTAACTCTATGGGATTCTTGTAACCCTGGGAACAAGGGGTTACACAAGCTAGATATTTTTTAATCAAGGTACAACAGCTAACAAGCAGACCACAAGGCTAATAAATGAACCTTGTAATGTAGTCGCAGTAGATGCTCAAAGGTCCGGGACCAGTTAGTCAAGCTAGATATTTTTTAATCAAGGTACAATAGTTAACAGACAGGCAGACCCACAAGGCTAAGAAATCTTGTAACACGTTGTGTTGATGCTTACAGGTCCGGGACCAGTTAGCCAAGCTAGATATTTTTTTAATCAAGGTACAACAGTTAACAAGCTGACCACAAGGCTAAGGAACCTTGTAATGTAGTCATGCTGATGTTCACAGGTCCTGGGACCAGGTAGCCAAGCTAGATATATATATATATTTTTTTTTAATCGAGGTACAACAGTTACAAAGCAGACCACAATGTTAATAAATTAACCTTGTAATGTCGTGCTAATGGTGCTCATAGTGTCCTTTGTCAAAGTGGCAATTAGCCGTAGGTTTACTTAGCAAAACAGAATTAGATCTGCTCTCTCCTAGACCCCTACTTCAGGCTTTTGCTTAGATTACTGAAAGTAAAAGGCAATTTATGAAGAAGTATACCCCTTATGAACAGTAAATTTGCTTTTTTTGTTCAATGCATAAGTGTAAGAAGGCAATCTTCTGTATTTTCAGAGTGAAAAGAAACTTCTCCTCCTTTCAGTTTGTTGTTTATATTGAAAAGTGAAAGGCTAATATGTATTAAGCAAGGCTGGTATTTTCACCTCCTGTCAGTCTCTACTCAATTGAAAAGGCAATTAGGTAATTTAAATTAGTCAAACAGAGATTAACTCTCTCCTTGTGTTGCTCAGCTATAATTTATCAGTACTTGAAACAAAAAGGCTCAATAATGAACTGCAGTTCAGTTTCTGTCTTGACTGACAGAAAATCTGCTCCCTTCCCCTGAGCAATTTCTTTCAGTTATTTCTCTCAGAACAGCAAAATGAAAAATATTTTGTAAAAGTAGGTTTCCCCTGATAAGGGCTGCTGAGATCAGCACTACTGTGCCTTTCTATCCAACATTATTAGTACGTGACCAGCAACTTTCGTTCAGAACAAGTCTGATTAGTGATAAGTTAACACAAAACAATCCTCTCTCAATCATTTCTTTTCCAGATCTGCTGCCATGAATAAGGCAAGCTGCTTGATGTATGCCTCCACATGTCCCACCCCCAAAACACTGTGATTGCCTATAAGGTGAGTGACAGTCCTGATACAACAATGGTAGATGGCCACACACTAACATTCAGAGACATCCCACTCGATAAGTTATTGCAATACAGCAATCGTGGTGCAGTGCTAAGAGCAAGCCATCTCCCCTGCCCCCACCCCAGCTGATCTGAGACACATGACATACACTAAATGCTGACAAGGTCTTTATTCCTAATGAAATCTTGAAAGAGTTGTTCGCTCACATACCTGCATGTGAAGGAACAAGACGCTTCATAAATATAAAGACAGACCTTGTCAGCTTGTAATGAACGATGACTTGAGGTTAGATTTTGGCAGCTGGTTGTTACTAGAGTGCTACTGACAACATGACATTTTATTTAGTCAGTAGTATTCGTGTTAAGCAAGTACAAATCCAGAGAAGGTACTAGGACACGACAACCTAGATGTAAATAAACGCGGTTTGTTTTAGTTGTTGCAGCTGCAAACTACAAACTGTGCTGGGGCTGAGTAGTGGTGATTGGATCGCAACTCTGATCAGCACAAAATACAATGGAGTGTCACTGTGGCTACGGCTTGAAGAACTCTGAATGGTGTTGTCCTCAAACAAACAAGTTATATTCAAGTATTTTTTAGCGACATCGAATGCATGTCAGATGCATTCCGATGTAAACCGTATAATTCCAGATATAACTTACTTGTGAGGACAAGAGCACCATTCAGCATTCTTAAAAGAATCAGCCAAGTGACTCTCACTTGTACTTTACATGCTGATCAATGTCATTTTTAACCACAGCAGATGCCGTTACTTTGACTGTGAAGCCCAAGTCTTAACTACCCCTCGGACTTGGGCTTCGGTTTTAAAATATTGATGAATGCATGTACAGTATTATCGCCCCAGTACTCACTGCTGCTCGCTTAACTGAAGCACAGGACATGACTACTGCAATGGAGATTTGATGCCACTTTAGAAGAGCTGTCTCAGGTGCAGGCTGTAAGTATTTTCCTCCACTTCTCCCTTAAACGCCTCAGTATGCTTACTCCACCCTCCTCCTCCGATTCTAGCTTCTATTTGGTGCATCACAGTTTATTCTCCTCCCTTACCCGCACTCCTGTCCAGATACTCCACCCTCCTGCTCCTCCTCCGAATCTGCCACACCAACTTTGTTCATTTCCTCCCTTTACCCATCCTCTGTTAGTTTACGCCACCTTCACACCCTCCAGTTAAGTTTCTCCAGCTCTCTGGTGTTTGTAACCATTCCCTGCACAGAGGCTCACTAAACAAAATCTCGGCAAGTTAAAGCATGGTGGCAGCACCACTGCTTCTCGCTATGACATAGAGGCATGCACTATTCTTGCATTTTGCTGCGCTTATTTGGTGGTCGAGCTCCTTATTTCAACCCTGACATTGTAAGATAATAAAGCACAGCAAAATGACAACAGGGCACAGCAAAACACTTGGCATCGTATAACAACTAAAGACAGGACAAAACAATCAGATTAAAAAGTGCAGACAAGTAGCCTAATATACCTGCAAGAGGTCACCAATCCAACAGATGCATAGCAGAGCACGCTGTGAGGTTGTAATTACCAATACTGTTGGATATGAAAGAAAAAATTATTTCAGTTAAATTTAGCAGCCGGGCAGGCCTTGTCAGAAGCCCAGAGGGCCACCAGAATGAAGAAAGCATTAAGAACAGGGGGATGCATAGCAGCAGGAGGAAGGGTCGGTCACCCGTGTTGGCTGTATGGAGGGGGGAGATGAGACTGGGGGCACTTAATGAAAGAAGAGGATAAGAGCACAGATGCCTCAATACGGTTAAAGTGCATCTGAAGGACAGTGCCAAATCTACCCATCCCTCACCTGTCTTAATTCTAAAGATCTGCTCCCCTGCACATCCTTCTCTCCCTGACGTACTTGAAGAACCCCTTTTCACCCTGCCTAATCTCTTGAGCAAGCCTCATTTCCTTCTCAGCCTTGGTAGCCCTTTACTATCCTTGTCACTTCCCTGGAACTCCTAATATAATCCTCCTTATCTGCTTCCTTACCAGTCCTCTTATAGTTTTTAAAAGTCTTACTTTTTCCCCCTCACTCTCACCTGTACTTCCCTGGTCCACCAGCTTGGTTTATTAGACCTTGGCTTCTTATTTCTCCACACAGTACAAGAGTTAGTGGCCTCCACCAGTCCCAACCTTATGATGTCCCATTTTTGAGTGGTATCCATGTCAGGTTTTATACTAGCCACATGCTTCTGCCATCCTACTGTAATCAGCCTTACTAAAATCATTAATATTTGTGGCTGTATTTGTCTCCTGACTGTCTAACTCAAGTGCAAACCATACAGTGCTATGATCACCCCATTATAGGAGCAACCACCATCACTTCCTTTACTTGACTGCCATTTGACAATACAAGGTCCAATATATTGCCCTCTCTCGTAGGATCCCTACCTGTTTAGACAGGAACACATCTTGAAATGCATCCAAAATAACCTGTTCCCTGCTGCTATTAGATGACATGGTGGCTAATCTGCCCCTGGTAGGCTGAAGTCTCCAACCACCACTGTGCTACCCCTTCCAAAATGCCGCCAGTGTAACACTAACTCCTTGTCCTTCTCCTCCGCCTGGGATGGTGGTCTATACACCACCCCTAGCTTAACCCTCTTGGTTTTAGACTTACATAAAGTAATCCACAAGGATTCCATAACCCTTCACCACCTTCCTCCCTATGACAATCTAGTCCTTCCTTATATAGACAGCCACCCTCCTCCCTACCAGTTTCCCAGTCCCTCCTAAACAACCTAAAGCCTGGTATTATTAAGTCCCATTCTCCATCCTGATTTGTCCACGTTTCAGTGATGGCAGCAATATCTACCCCCACGAAGTGCTTGGACCTCTGGCATTTTATTACCTAGGCTCCTCGCATTAATGGAGACAACCACCCATCCTTTCCCATGGCTCTCATTCCCTCATACTCCCCGCTTATCATCCCTATGCCTGCCGCCCGGTGGGGTAGGCAACGCCCACCACTGGCCCTAGCCCAAATGCTTCATATGTATTCAATCGCTTCCTTCACTAGTTTAAACCAAAATAAGATGTCAGAAACTCAAATTTATTTTTGAGAACTGCTGTACTCTCTTTACTGAGATGCAACCTGTCTGAGGCATACAAACTACTATTTACCCATGTCTCCCAATTCCCTACCAACCCAAATCCCATAGATTTACACCATCCCCATAGCCATTCATTAAAATCACTGATTTTCTGCTTAACAAATAAACCAGCTCTAGGCACAGGCAGTACACCTCTGAGAAGGCAACGGACCTTGCTTCATCACCATACACCCTTGCTAATTCCTTAAACCACTTAATTGTTGTACTTTAGTGCAACTTTGTACAAAGGGTGTCAGTCTGCAGCCCTAAAGTGTTTTCTTTGCAGGTCTATTACATAACGTTATAGTACTGAACTGTCCATGCTTTTCACCTTTTGTATGGATCAGTCCTGAGGAAGACACACTCGTGGTCAAAACACGAATTCTAACCTCATTTTCTATTCTCAGCATGCTTACAAGCAAGGTAATCTGTTTGTCCTATAGAACCAGCACACAGTGTCACTGACTTGGTGTCCTTGGACCTCAATTTTCAGTGCTACAGGTTGTGTTAGAACCCTGCCTGACGGATAGCTGATCACAGCATTGTTTTAAAAGGAATGTTTGAAAGACTTCTACAGGGTGTGAGGTGGGACTTTATTATGTGAAGGAGATCTTGCCTTTTTTTTTACAGTTGTGCTTATCTACCTTTCTCCAATCCTCTGGATACATGGTGGCTCCAGACAGGGCATGTGCCAGAAAAAGACCTGTGCCGGCAGTAATAAACAGCTAGGAACACAGTCCGGACTGAAATCTGTGCAGTCCTTCTGTGCCTGCCCGTGCCCTTGCCATCCATAATCCCTGCAGTTGCCGCTGCTTGGAGAACCCAGTCCTGTGGTTCTCTAGATGCTATTTCATCACAACCTTTCTAGCATGCACAAACTCAGACCCTGACACTTTCTAGGACCCCATCTGCCACCTTAAAATCCCTGGGCTGTCCCCCCCACCACCACCACTGGGGAGAAGGAGGTAACATGGCTGCCAGGGTTAGAGGAAGGAGCCAGAGAGCACAGACGCTTTGGCCAGCCCAGATTGCAGGTATGGGAAGCAGCCTGCAGAGGCACCATCTGATGGACTCTTGTGTTTTCCCCGCTCTCCTTCATTCTAAATTCGATAAGCCTGTATAAAGTCACACTTTCACTTTCAAAATACTGTGCACAATCAGCTTTCCCTTTTTATTTATGTTTAGGTGTGGTATAATGTTAGACTGGTGTTGTGAATGTCCTTTATGCATTTTATTATGAAGCACCTTGGGACTACAGTAACAGAAAGGAAACAATTGTTTATTTTAACTTCAAAGCATGCCATGACAGCTTCAGGGGACGGACTGAGGCCAGAATAGGAACGGGAAGGAGTCGGCATGCCATGACAGCTTCGAGGGATGGAGCGGGAACGGAAAGGAGTCGGTTGGAGAGACAGCATCTCAGCGAGTGAGTGTCCGGCTGGTACACTGCGTGGGACAAATTCAGCGACAGCCACTCAGCTTGAGCTGCCTTGTATCCCCTTAAGAGAGGGGCGGCGCAGTGCTCTGTCTCCTTGGCAGCGTTGGTTGCCATGGAGATGAAGCAGCAGCGATACCAGACTGAAAAAGGCCGCTGAAAACAGAGGCAAGGAGTGGGACTGAGTGCGGCAGCCAGCGCAGTGAGTGTGCAATGCCGATGGCTGCTAGTAATGGGTTGGGGGGTGTCAGGTGCCAGGTCACTGGTCCTAGGGAGCTGTAGCAGCAGAGACAGGAGCACATACTCCCTAGTTAGTCCCCACAGTAGTATCAGAGGTAGCTCTGCAGCTGTGCAGCAACAGGTTCAGGGCCCCAGACAAAACATTCTAGGGCTCCTCAGCTAACAGTTGTTTTACCAACAAGGACTTCCTCACTATGAAAGCCAGCGTAAAGGCAAAAAGGCTGATTTTACATGTCCACATGGACGCACATGGCTGCTAGCTCTGTAAAATTAGCGCAGCCGCATGTATTATTATCATTGGGAAGCCAGAGTCTGTTTCCTTTAATTGATGTCACACAGACTCGGGCAACTTGGTTCTGCACTGTTGTATTTTTTTTTTTTTTACACTGACAACTCCCTTTACATTAACTACAAAGAGGCTTCCTATGGGGGCTGGCAGGACATGCAGAGGGGGTACGCCAGCCAAGCTGAGCAGGACAACAAACAGCTGTCTGCTGGGTGGTGTCCTGTAGATGAAAGGAAAAAGCCCACATATGATTGGTTCAGCCTTTTCTTTTCAACTACACAAAGTTTCCACCCTGCAAGGCAGAACAGTGACACGATCAGCCTGGCCGATGGTTAATGTGCCACTGTCTTGCCCATTGCAGACCACTCTGCATCGGACACAGAGTCACACCCTTAAAAATCCACTCGTAGCAAGAAATTTGCTGCACATGCGCACATGGTGAACTTAAAAAATGACTGCAGACTTCAAAGTATGGCTGAGAGAGTGGTGCAGAAAGGAGGGCTACAGCTGTGTAGGAAGTTGGGAGGGAACATGGGAAAATAAGCCTCTGTATGCACTGGGCAGGCTACATCTCAGTACAGAGGGCACCAGGGTGCTGAAGAGAAAGATGTTTGATTATAAGGCAGCATCCTTAATTTAAACTGATAAGTGGGGAGCAGCAAGGGTCACATCACCCTTGGTCACGAGGAGGTAGAGACCAACAGCCCCCCAACCCAGAGGTGAAAGTTTTTGAGGGATCAGCCTATGGTGAAGGGAGAGGAGTTCCAGGTGAGAATGGGGGAGATGAGGAGGGGGGAACAGAACAAGGAGGATGGGGATGTAGGGGGTGGGCTGGGGGTAAGATAGGCAGAGTGGTGGATGATCTGAGAACATACAGATTGAGGGACAAACACACTAGGGGAGGAAAAACGAAGGAGTCATGGTGGAAAGTGGTATGCCTGAATGCAAGGAGCCTCGGGAACAAGACGGCTGAGTTACAAGTGCTGACAGCTGAGGAGAGATGGACAGGACAGCCATCACAGAGACTTGAGCCATGCCAAACCATGACTGGGACTTCTCCTTCTCGGGTACAAACTACATAGAAGGGACAGAGGAATGGGAGGTGTGGGGATTTACTTTGCACATATGAGGGAATAATCTGTACAAGGGAGGAGGAGACTGGGGAGGACTGAGATGTTGTGGGTGCAGATACAGCTCACAAAGAGAGAGAGAACAACAAGGCTGTAGGTGTTGTACAGACCTCTAAACCCAGGAAAGGAGATGGACAGGGAGCTGGGGTCTAAAATAGTGGCAATGGCAAGCAAGGAGGAGGTGGAGATTATTGGGACATCAGTCTACCTACTGTGGATTGAATGATCCCAGCTACTTCCTGTACCAGATCACAGGTGATGCTGGATGCATTTCAGAGGAGTTCTTGACACAATGTGTTTATATAACCCACCAGAGAGAGCCACCCTGGACATGGTGCTGACAAATGGAGCACATGTTCAGCAGGTCAGAGTGGCAGGAACCCATGAGGTGGGAGTGACCTCTACACAATGTGGATGCATCTTGACATGGGTAGAGAGAAACATAACACCAAAACCTGAGTATCAGATTTTAGGAAGGCTGACTACAAGAGGTTGGGAGAGATTCTAAGTGGGCACCCTGCTGGTATATGAAAAGAGATGGCACTGGACCTGAAATGGGCAATAATCAAGGGTGCAGGGCTGGTGGCAGACACTAACAAGTGCGCAAAACTGAAAAGAAAATGTTCTAAGCCAAAAGCCCAGTTGGTTTGATAGGCAGGTAGCTCAGGCAGTGAGCGACAAAAGATCAGCCTGAAGAAATTCAGAAGAACCCAGAAGGAGAAAGACAGAGAGGAGTACTGTGTTAAGGCTGTGGTGGTGGGCAGAGAGGTCCAGCTGGCTAAGGCCAGACAGTAGCTGCAACTGACAGAGGAGGTGAAAGTGGGAGAAAGCTCTCTTTCAATCAGGGAAAAAAGGGATATGAAGGATGGGCTTATCAAGCTGAAAAAAGGGGGGGGGGCTGTGAAGGGTGGAAGGTAGTGAAGATGAGGCAGAAGTACTAAAGAAGTATTTCTGCTCAGTCTTCACCAGAGAAATGGATGGTCCGATGCTGCAAGGGAAGAAAGGGTGGGCAATGGCGGGAAGGCACTGATGGTTAGGACAGAGTAAGGAAGGGTTTGAAGAGCATGAAAGTGGACAGGTCTCCAGGCCCAGCTGGTACACATCCGTGGTGCTGAAGGAATTGGCAGTCGCTACTGAAGGGTCCATTGACGGAGCTGTTTAACAGTGTCGGGAAGGTACCTTAGACTGAGGGCAGCACATGTAGAACCACTCCACAAAAGTGTGCCGAGGGACATTCCCTATACAACTGGTGCTTCCGCATTTTTGTCTGGCTTAGCCTGTCTGCCAGGGTGTTTCTCCACTTGGCACGGGGACTGCCTGAGTCTGTGGTCTACTGCCCAGTACCACACTCTCATGGCCTCACAGCATAGGGGCTATGAGTGTAGCCCCTCATTTATTGATAATGTGCACTACTGCACTGCAGTCTGTCTGTACACTAGAGGTGCCTGGACTGAGGAGATCCTGAAAGGTATAAGACATATAGGACTGCTCACATCTCCAATATGTTGATGTTCAAGTGGATTTCCCCTGGATTCCAAAGATCCTAGGGATTGGTGAGTATCGAGATGTGTCCCCCCCCACCCAGCCAATGGAGGAAGCATCCGTCGTGAGTATTTGACGGGGTTGGGGAATCTGAAAGAGGACACCCACTTGCAGGTGGGTTGGTTCCATCCACCAGAGAAGTATTTGTCTGACCAGGGAAGATACCAAAACTTCCCACTCCATATCGTCTGTCCACTGGTCCCACTGCACTCACAATGCCCACTGAATAATCCTCATGTGGAGGTGAGCAAGGGGAACCAGCCACAATATGCGTGCCTTGCTTTCTTTTGTGGAAAGCTTTTTAGTTGCCATTACTTCAGCTCGAAGAATTTCAGACCTTCAGGCACTCGTGTAAGTGGCCTTGTTTGATTTTCCATAAAGACAGTGTCTTTATGTACAAACTCGAAATTCCTTCCTCAGGTAATATCCGAATTTACATTGAATCAAGCTGTACATTTACCAGTATATTATCCAGAGCACACCAATCCAGGGGAAGCGTTGCTCCATACCTTAGATGTTCGCGATAATGGCACTTCTGCAAAAGAAGGCCATGAATAGCGACGTCACGATAATAAAATTTTGACGATACGATAACCGTGATGAAATTATCGCAATAACCTTGTTATCGTGATAATTTTTCCACTTGTGCAACAATGTTAGCAAAACTATTTAAATTCTATGTTTTTACATAATTTACATATTTGACTCTTTCAAGCAATGCTATCCATTTATGCACATTATTTTGAAATCTGTTGTAAAATAATGCAGAGTAAAATATTTTAAAAATATGTATTTTATTTTTTCACAATAAAAACTCTGAACTTTATATGGAGAGGGTGGTGGATGCATGGAACCACCTTACTGAGGAGGTTGTGGGGTCTAAAACTGTGGGAGAATTCAAGAATGCATGGGACAGACATAAGGCAATTCTTGTTGGGGGTAGGAGGAAGTAAGCTGTTGGTTAACTAGGATCTGCAGCTTAACCTGTAGGTAGTGAAATGGGCAGACTAGGTGGGCCAAGCGGTCCTTATCTGCCGTCAAAGTCTATGTTTCTATGTTTTTATAAACCTGCTTGCATTTTTTATATAAAAATTAAAATACACAATTAATACATGTATTGTACACACAGGACCGGATATTCAGACTGCGCCGGGCAGTGGCTCAAGCCTGGGCACAGCGCAACTGGGCTGTGCCGGGGCCAGGACCAGGCGATATTCAACGGTGATGCGCCATGGCACAGCACCATTGAATATGGCAAGGTCGGCACACATACTGGGCATGGCACAGTGGCACTGAGCTAGCGCAAGCCACAGAGAGGGAGCACGGGGATGCGCCAGTGCAAGTGCAGTTGCGCTAGGTGCATCACCCGTGATACTCAGTTGGAGGCATGCAAATGAGGCCATAATATACGCAAGGTGCAAATGGAGCCATTTGCATGTCATTATGGCCCCATTTGCAATGCATTGCGCAGGGCGACTCCATGTAATGCGCCTGGCGCCCGATCCAGCAGCTGACGTAGGGGGTGGATCTCTGGTGGGCGAATGTACCCCCTCCCCTCCTAGACGCCCGATCGCGGGCATCCGCAAAAGTATGAAAAGTACCTGGTGGTCTAGCGGTACCCCCCGTACGCCCGATCACGGGCTGTTGTACAAATTCTGGATTCACTTGGTGGTTTAGCAGTACCCCCCCCCCCCATCTGCCTGACTGCGGGCTGTTGTGAAATTAAAGAATCACCTGGTGGTCCAGTGGTACCCCTCCCCACCCACAGAGGCCCCAGGCCACCCGAGCCCCCACCGCATCGGGCGGCAGCAGCACCTGCTCGCATACTGCCCGCCGAATGACAGCATACAGTATGATCTGTACGCCTATTGGTTCACATGGGATTACGCATCATACTACTACACAGAGATCGGACATGGAATGGAACGCGCTATTCACATATCTGGTCTCAGTGTAGTACAGTATGGTCTGTAAGCCCACTGGTCCACACTGTGGGCCAACTAGGCGACAAATCATACTGTACGCAGTCATTTAACGGGCGGGAGGCCGCTCACCGGATGACGGGGCTCTGGGTCGGGGCCTCTGTGGTTGGGTGAGTACTACTGACCACCAGGTGAGTCGCTATGTTCACAACAGCCCACGACATTGGGCATGCGGGGGCACGCAGACCACCAGGTAGATATCCGACATTGACAACTGAGCGTGACGGGGAGAACCACTAAACCACCAGGTGGGTTCATTAATTGACAGATGCCCGCGATTGGCATACGGGGGCCACTAGACCACCAGGTAGCTGTCTTACATGTACAGATACCCATGATCGCGTGCACGGGGAGCGCCACTATACCACCAGGTTCCTTATTTACATTTCACGGATGCCCAGCGATCCGGGTGTACGGGGGGCACTTCACTGCAGGGGGGTCTGGGTGCTTGTGGGCGGTGTTCTCGTCGGTGGTGGCCACCACGGTTGGCGGCTGTTGCGCTGCGCTTTGCAATACAGTCGCCCGCCTGTGGGTGGCCAGCATTTTAGCCTGTTTTTTTTTTTCAGCTCAACTTTGAGCACCAGTGTGCAGCGCATGTAGGGGTTGTGCCAGCATATGCGTCGCACATCCCGGGCTGAATATCAGGATGTGCCTCATATGCATGGCCAAGCCCCCTGCATCTGTGCTGCATACATTACCAATGCGCCCTGGGGCATCGAGGGTTGCACCACACAACCTGACCCTTTGAATATCGCAGCGGGGGGGAAATTGAATATCCCGGCCAGAGTGTAAAACATTTTAAAATGTGGATGAGCAAATACTTTTACTTGCTTGTTTAAAGAGCACCTTTCCCGGATATTTCTCTTTGTCTACAAAATCATCAGGAGACTCCTTTACCTGACTGGGAGTTCCTCCACAGTAGTTGAAAGGGAAGGTATCGTATTTGACCCTGGGGATAGCATTTGATCCCTTCTACTTCCTGATCGCCAATGCCATCCCATGCTTTCTTGTTTTGTGAGGTCATTATACTCCTAGTGCGGGATGTGCATGCTCTATGCATGTCTCAGGGTGGCATTTTAAAATTTATTTTAACAATTTTAACCTCAATTTGTACTATAAATCGAGTCAGTGTTCAAGCAACACAATCCTTGTTACATTAGTTAGATCAGGGTGGAGCCCTGGATGTAGCCTGCCTAGATTTCAGTAAGGCCTCCAACACCATTCCATTCAGGATACTCACAAACAAACTGAGCAGCCTGGGAGTGGGTTGAAAGGAAGTAAACTGGGTAAGAAATTGGTTGGGAAATAGACAACAGAGAGTGGTGGTAAATGGCGCTCACTCCAAGAAAGAGAGTGTGACCAGCGGGGTGCAACAAGGATCAGTACTGGGACTGGTCCTCTTTTTAATGTCTTTTATTACCAACATTGCAGAGGGACTAGAAGGGAAGCTATGTCCTTTTGCAGATGACAAAAAGATCTCCAGTAGGGTAGACACTCTGGGGCAGATGTGTGTGTGTGTATAAAAATGAAGAGAGGTCAAAGAAAGTTTGATGAGTGGTCAAAGTGTGGCAACTAGATTCTATGCTAAGAAATGCAAAATCATGCACCTGAGGCAAAGAAACCTAGAGCAGGATACAAGACTGGGTGGGGGTAGTGGTACTGAGGACCACCAAGCAGGCAGAGGACCTGGGGTACTCATATATGACAACCTAAAGGTGGCCAAACAGTGTGACAAGGCAGTGGGGAGAGCCAGTGGGATGCTAGGGTGCATAGAAAGGGGTATCACCAGCAGAAGAGGGAGGTGGTGATACCACAGTATAAATTATTGGTAAGACCTCACCTAGAGTACTGTATCCAGTTTTGGACACCACATCTCCAGAATGATATAGAGTAGATGCAATCAAGAAGAGGGCAACTAAAATGATGCAGGCCCTGCATCAAAAGCCCTATGAGGGGAGGCTAAAGGACCTCAATATGTATACCCTTGAGAAAGGGGAATGGTATGGTAGAGACTTTCAAATGTCTCACAGATATAAATAGGGTACAAAAGGGAAGCATTTTTCAGAAAAAAGTTGCTCAAGAAGAAGGGGTCATGCTCTGATGCTTGGAGAGGGGGTGGATTCAGGGGAAATGTGAGGAAGTACTTCTTCACAGAAAGAGTGGTGGGTATCTGAAAAAGCTTCCCAGTGGAGGTGGTCAGAGCAAAAACTGTAACGGGATTCAAGAACACATAGGACAGGCATAAGGGAACCTTACTGGTTAGGAAAGGGAAGGTAAAGCCGGAGATCAAGTAGGGGCTGCGATATCACATTAGGTAGGGAAAATGGCCAGACTAGATGGGCCAAGCAGTCCTTATCTGCAAAGTTTATGTAAGTAAGTCAACTGATGCACACTTACCCAACCCCTTCCCCTCCAATTCTATTTCCCATCCCATGGACTGGCACACGTGTGATAGTGAGAGTATGTGGCATACGTACTCTGCCCCTGAACCCAGTCTGCTCCACCATCCAACCTCCCCTAGACTGTGAGCAAGCAGTGGCCTGCTCTGTCCTCTCTCCTCAAAGAAGAAGAGTCGTTGCCGGCTTGGTGGCGCTGAGGGTTGAGGTGCTCAACGCCCGACCTCATGCCACTCCGGTGACCCGGGTTCGGTAACAAGCTTGAGTCGCCAGGGGCAAGAGAGGATCGAGCATCCAGAGGACTGCTCTCCTCTCTCAGGAGTGAGGAGGACATGTCGTCCGGCAGTGACTGCCTCTGGCGATGGCTGGAGGGCAGCACAGGTTGGAGGCACACGCAACGCCATGGACGCTGGAAGGAGGGTGATGGAGAAAACAGGAAAACAGAGCCCTGACAGGCTCAGTGATGCCTCCCAGCATCTGTGGGGGCCAGCCCTGTGATCTGGATCGGGTCTTTGGGGGGGAGTGCCGTCCCTGTCTCCTGCCCCGCCTCATGGGGTGCAATCAATGGGTAGACTGGCCGGGATAGCAATATGGGGACATCAGGAAGTCGAGGGTGAATCTCCTTGTGAAGGGAGGCTGCAGCTCCTGCCAGGGTTCCCCAGAGGGATAAAAGAATCTGAATGAAAAAGGAGAACAATCAATGGATGCTCAGTCCTCCTTCATGCAGTCAGCTCTCGAGCAACCCAGGTCTGTTCCTGAACCTGGTTTACGAGCATGGCATACAGAAGGGGTGAGGAATCAGGAATCATAGTTGCACCTGGAAAGGGATGCACTGCTTATAAAACAAGCTGAGGTGCTTTACCACTGTGTATCGCGGTATATCATGCTGCACGATAACCCATAATACTGTTTTTTTCAGACGATAAGTTATCGTCAGTGGTAATTATCGGATATATCATCATATTGTGTTATTGTGGCATCCCTAGCCATGAAGCCTGTTCCCACTCATCAAAGGAACAAGGTTATACTCCCATTTTTCCTTGTCCCTAGAGTAATAGGAGACCAATAACCAGTACTGGACCCACGATGACAACTTAGCTTGTACATTCAGTACAAGAAGTTCCGCATGGGGAGATTTTTGCACGCCCTCTATATCCTCTCATTCAAAGAGTGCAACTAACTGTTGGCGGAATGGGCTACTATGATCTGGTAGCCCCTCTGGCTAAGCCAAGTCTGGTACCCTCTACTCCAACAGTTAGCAATGGACAAACCAGCACCCCCGGACTCCAGTAGATATTTTTCACCTCCACTGGATGCCTACTGTTTAATATTCAAAGCAACATGGAGAGAATTGCTTGCCAACAGAGAGCTACTTTAGGGCATGTCCAAATCGTATACTAAAACGTACTCTCATGAATTTTATATTTAGGGCATACCCCTTAGCTTTGGGGTTTATCTTAGAGGACACACTCGGAGTAAAATAAGTTCTGCGCAAGACATTATAATGAATTGCTCTCAACCCATTACTAACAGAACAGGATATCCCACCCTTGAGAGCAGCTCTCTGTAGGGGCGGACAATCCCAGATCTCTCTCCCAGTGTAACCGTAGAGCAACCAGTGGGTCAGGAAGGGGCTCCAATATAACACCTAGTGAGAGGTCTTGAATTCATCAGTCACCCCCTGCACAAAAAAAAAAAACTCCTCCAGAGGGAAACACCCGCGTGCAGGGGATCTCAGCCCCAAAATACCTCCACAGATGTGCACTCCTGTAACGGATGGGTAGAGTATTCTAAAGGGTGGGCGCTGCATAAGCAAAAGTTCTTGAACTAGATGGTTTCAGATTCACCCTTGAATCTCTAACAACCCCTTGTCGGCTGAGCGGAGGATCGACCAGGCAGTAAGGAACCAGGAGCTCTTTCAGATAGTCCGGGCCCTGTCCATGCAGGGCTTTAAAGTCAGTAAACCAACTTTAAGGTGATCCGCCACAGATTGGTAGCCAATGCAGTTTGCTACACCGGGTAATATGGTGAACGATCAGGAACACGCTGGGGTGTCGGGCTGCTGCGTCTGCACCAGTTGCAGGTGACGGATTTCAACCCCAGAAAGCCCTAGATAAAGGGAGTTGCAGTAATCCAAGCACGAGGACACAAAGGCGTGGACCAAGGTCAGAAGGTTATCAGACAAGAACCAGATGCTTAACCCTGGCGATATTCCTAAGATGATAAAAGAAGTCTTGACGACAGCAGACACCTGCGAATGTAGGGTCAGTCTGTCATCAAAAACTACCCCCAGGTTATGCACCCGTTCAGAGGTCGGGAGAGAAATGCCACCAAGATTAATTCTGGAGGCCGCACCAACACCCAACCCCCCCATCTGGCGACCTGGGTCCACAACCAGTACCTCAGTCTTTTCCGAGTTCAGCTTCAGCCTGCTAGAATCCATCAACTCCTGGATTTCTTTCAGACAGTTGTTAAAGACCGAGAGAGCTCCATCCTGGTCGGGTGCAAAAGAGAGGTAGAGCCGGGCATCATCTGCGTAACAGTAAAACCTCAGCCCATACCTTCTTACAATGTCTCTGAGGGGTAGCATATACACCGTGAATAACATGGGTGACAGCACAGAACCCTGAGGCACCCCACACGACAAAGCAGTTGGGCCTAAAGAAAAAAAAACAGATACAACTCTGTGTTCTCCTCGTGAGAAATAATGTAAACCATCTGAGGACTGTCCCCATATTCCATAGATATGCCTCAGGCGTCCTATCAACACTGTGATCCACGGTGTCAAAAGCTGAAGAAAACCCAGAAGAACCAAGATGGAACGGCTCTTCCGTCTCTCGCCATCAGGAGATCACTAAGCACCTGAACCAGCACCGCCTCGGTACTATGTTTCTTATGAAACCGGACTGGAGGGGTTCATAGATGTCATGGATGGTCAAATGGTCCTCCAGCTGTGCTGTCACTACTTTCAATCACCTTCCCAACAAAGGGAAGGTTAGAGATAGGTCTGTTTGTGAAACAATCTGGGTCCAAGGTAGCTTTCTTCAAGAGTGGTGTCACCACTGCCTCTTTCAGGGAGCTAGAAACTCTCCCAATTCCAAGGAGCACCACACTATCTGCACCAGGACTGGACCAATGATGTCACTACAACCCACAATTAGGAGGTCGGTCCAGGGTCCAAACTACAGTACATAGGGTGCACACTCTGGATAATCCTCATGACATCAATGAACTCCAGTCGACTGAAGGTACTCCAGGAAAACTGAGGTACAGTGACCCCACTGATCAACTGCAACTCCCTAGAGTGTGCTGGCTGTGGTACCACCCTGATGTCCGCTACCTTATTTGCAAATCAAAGGCAAGCTTGTCGCACTCTTAACTGTAAAAGGTTTTCCAATGCAGGCAGGCGGGTTGCCGGTCTGTCCACAGTTCGAAATAACTGAGCTGGTCCGATTCTGAGCAGCTGCAATCTCCCTGGACAGGAATTCTGCCTTCTTACGGGTGACTGCAGATTGATAGACTGAATAATGGTCCATCAATCTAAGGCGGTCGGCATCAAGGGCGGACTTTCGCCAGCAACGCTCTAACCTTCACCCCTGTCTCCACATCTCCCTCAAAGTCCCATCAAACCACGGGGACTTGGGGCAAAGGGAGAGAGGGTGAACACGGACTGGAGCAATGGAATCCAGAGCCACCGCAACAACTGTGTTATAAGCTGACACGAGGGTCTCTGGATCATTGCTTGCCAACGTGGGGGACGAGAGGTCAAGGACCGCCACAAGGCCATGGGAATTAATATCCTGTAAAGGGCAGTACCTAACCATCTCTACAGGGGTAGGCCTTCTTGGGGGGGGGGGGCACTAAAACTAAACCCCATGGTGTAGTGATCGGACCACCCAACTGGTTCTACCCATACGTCAGATGTTTCGATCCCTAGGAGGAAGATTAAGTCCAAAGAGTGTCCATATTTATGAGTAGCAGTGGAAACCACCTGTGTGAGGCCCAGAGATATCATTAACTGGAGGAAGTGTTGCCCAAATTGCAAGAGTTCGTAGCCAACCCAGGCACTGAAGTCGCCCAGAACCATCAATCTGGGCGACTCAAATGCCATGTCGACGACGAAGTCCGCCACTTACTGAAGGAATCGCTTCTCATCACTGGGTGGACGGTAGATCAGAGCAATTCGAAACCAGCTGTTGGTAGAACTCCCTCTTTATATAATTGAGATATTAAAATTAAGCTTTTTTTTCTCCCAATCATACAGTACTTTGTGAGTAAGCCCTGGAATCCAGCTCTTCCCCCACAGAGCATAGCGTATGGAGGCCTCTGGGTAAAGTGTTACGGGTAGCCAATGATGGCATGTTGCCACCCAGGCACTCACTGAAGTTCTAATAAGGGGTTACGAATGTATTTAACCACTCTTTTGGACAGGGCAGCAGTAAAGGAGCTATATAATGGAGCACCATGAGCCAATTCTTCCAGCTCTACCCAAGCCCTCTTTGTGAGTCTCCAGGATAACATTAATTAGAAAGCCATCTGTGCAGCCAAAATAAAGGCACACATTTGGCAGCCTAACCCCCACTCACCGGTCAACACAGGGTCTCTTGTTTAATCCTTGGTCTTCAGCCCTTCCACAACAATGTTGTAATATAACCTCTGAGGGTTTTACAGTATATATTTGGGACATGAACTGGCAAAGTTTAATAAAGGTATAGACATTGTGGCAAAAGGCACATCTTAACCAAATTCACTCTACCTTTAAGTGTCAATGGAAGGGTACTCCATCTCCCGCAGTCCTCAATTTTTTTCTATATATATATATTTTAGGTGTTTTTAACCCTTTTTTCTCCCAGACCCGGGACCCCAACAGACACATACATACGCATGCATGCGTGGAGGTGCATGCCAGGCACCGGCTTCCCCCCTTCTTCCCCACCCCTTGCTATCGCCCCCACCCTCCTACACTTCCCACTGGACCTCCACCCTGTGGGAGTGGAACTACGGGGGGTACGGGCAACCACACCTGGGAGGAGAGAGCTGCCTTGTGGCTACTCAATCCCACTCCATTCCTCCCCCCACGCTAGCTCCTCGACAACCAGAAGTCGTTCCCGAACCTGGGTCGCTAGCGTAGCACGAGGTAATGCATCCAGCACCTCAGCCCTCAGTGCCACCAGGCCGGCTCTCCATATTTTTAAGAAGAGGTTTATAATTCAAATCTCCCAAGGAAGAGAGCTTTTTAGGGAGGTGGATGTCCAAGTATTTAATATTAGTCAAGGGGTTTATTTTGATCCCATTTATTTGGATCTGGTTGCTACTAACCCCTAATGGTAACCACTCACACTTAGCCCAATTAATTTTGTGGCTTGATATCGGGCCATACACTTCAAACAGGGCAATCAACGCTGATAATGCTTTATCAGGATTGTTAATAAATAAGAGCACGTCATCTGCGAATAGGGAGATGATATGATTCTACCCTAAAAGAGAGTATCCCTGAATACTGGGGTGCTTGCAAATGGCTGTGGCGAGTATTTCAATGGTCAAAACATACAATATGGAGGACGGGGGTACCCATCTCATGCCCCTAGTGAACTGAAAGGAGGTTGAAGATTTGGGCTTGGGGAGATCTATATAAGGTGGCAATCCAAGATTGAATCCAGGGCCTAAATGAAATCTTTTGAGGACCGTAAACATAAAGGACCATTAGACACAGTCGAAGGTAGTTCCTAGGTGAACTGCTGGTGAAAATCCTCCATGTAGCTCCTGGTGCCAGCGGTGAAAGTTCCTCAGAGGTGTGACCTGCTGCAAGACATATCCTCAAAGATCATGTATTACCTCAGTTGTATAAACAAGGTTAAATCTGAGGGCCTCTTCAGCCTAAACAGAAACAAAACCACTAGAGGACACTGCCTCAAGTTGGTGGAAGGACAACAGAAGAAGGAAATGAGAAGGCACTTTTTCAGTACCGGGGCTGTTACTACCAGCAGCTTTTTCCTGTTGCGAACCAGTAATTTATTATTATGCTAACTCTTAGTAATGAAAGGTAGTGGCCAAGCGGAAAGAGTTACCAAATGAGGTGGTATCCCTAAAGACAGTGGACAGCTTTAAGAGGGGTTAGAACAAAGTAAAGGGAGGGTTTCAATTAAAAGCAGAAACATGGGGCGCTAATGAGCAGCTACTAGCGTCAGACACATTCCTCTGGAGCTCTGCGCTATCTAAACTAAAAATATATTTCCAGTTGCCTAAGAAACTATTTTTGGCCCAAATCTCAGTCTGCATACAAGAGAAATGGATGAGTACCTTTCATTGGGGAAAGCATCCTGTCAGGCGAGCAAGGTGATGAAAAAAGGCAGCAGCAAGACAACGTGACTTTGAGCAGCATAGGCCATATATCTCTTTCGGCCACAGAGTTTGCATTGCTGGGGAAAGCGGTGATGGAACAAGTCCTCAAGGGGCCAAGTCCAAGATTGGACCTATCTGAAGACAAAATAGATACCTTAACTCCGAATTCACCCAGCAGACTAAGCAAATCCAAGAGCTCCAACAGTGGGTATCCGACTTGAGGACATGACTCAGCCCAGTGCAGATAAGAGTGCAATAAGAATGGAAATGGAGGCCCTCAAAGATTTTCTCGATTATCAAGAGAACTATAATAGAAGAAGCAACCCTAGGATTCGAGGACTCCTGAAGGGGCTGAAAGGAGAAGTGCTGTCGATTTTGTTGAAACAGCTGCCTAAACTCTTGGGATGGATGTGAAAGAAGAAGGGCTCCGACAGAAACTGATGTCGTGCACTTGCACCTCGGCCCCCAGCAGACCAGCCGCCAGACAGCTCATATTCAGGCTCCATCACTTTATAATAATAATAATAATCTTTATTTATTAGGCACCTTTCAAGTATCAAGGCACCTTACAGTATTAAAACATGATCAGATATTACAAATAAATACACATTAATAAAATCATAATAGTTCTTGAAATGCTTGCGTCACAAAAGTTTTAAGTGCCTGCTTAAAGCCCCCAGCGGTCATGCACTCCTGAAATCTGACGGGCAGAGAATTCCAGAGGTGAGGGCATAAACACAAAGCACAGGCCCCAGAAGATTTCAGTAACCCTGGGAATCTCCAGCAACCTCCCCTGTCCAGCCAAGCAGAGCTGTCAGACAGGGGTGTAAGGAATCAGAAGCTCTTTCAAGTAGTCAGGACCAAGACCGTGTAGGGCTTTGTAGGTCAACAAACCTACTTCAAAGGTGATCCGCCACTGAATCAGCAGCCAGTGCAGATCGGGCAGCACAGGGGTAATGTGCGAACTCCTAGATACCCGTCAGTAAGTGAGCAGCAGTGTTCTGCGCCAGCTGCAAGCGGCAGATATCAACCCCAGGAAGCCACAGATAAAGGGAGTTGCAGTAGTCAAGATGAGAGGTCACAAAGGCGTGGACCAATACAGGCAGATCACTGGATGGAACAAGGTGTTTGACCCTGGCAATATTCAAAAGATGGTAAAGGCTGACTTGATGACTGCCGACACCTGATGACGACGCAGCCCGCCATCAAGCCCAACTCAGGTCTTGCACCCATTCGAGGTGAGATCTGAGCACCTCCAGAAATATTCCAGAGGGCCGATCAGTCCTCAACCCTCTATTCTGCGACCTGGTCCACTAGCATGATCTCAGTCTTTCCGTGTTCAGCTTTAACCAGCTCTAATTCATTCAGTCTTGGATTTCAGCACGGCAGTTATTATATACTGAGAGCGCACTAACCTGGTCGGGAGCAAAAGACAGGTAGAGCTGGGTGTCATCAGCATAGCAGTGAAACCGCAGCCCATACCGCCTTAGAATGTTCTCTGAGGGTAGCATATACACTGCAAACAACATGGGGGACAGCACCGAGCCCTGAGGAGCCCTGCAAGACAGAGAAAAAGGGTCGGAAGAAAAAAAAAAACAAAAAAACACAACTCTCCATGTTCTAGCTAGGAAAGATGAAAACCATCTGAGCACTGTACTTGACAGGCCACAGATGGACCTCACGTGCTCGAGCAGCACCCCATGGTCTACAGTGTCAAAAGCTGAAGAGAGATCAAGGAGTACCAGAATGGAATGGTTTCTCTGATCTCTCACCATCAGGAGATCATTGAGCACCCGAACCAGAGCAGTCTCAGTACTGTGCCTCTTACGAAAACCCGACTGGAGAGGTTCGTAGACATTATGGATGGTCAAATGGTTCTCCAGCTGGACTGCCACTAGTTTCTTGATAACCTTGCCTAAGAAGGGAAGGTTCGAGATAGGTCTGTAGTTAGCAAAAATGGCCAGGTCCAATGAAGTTTTCTTCAGAAGGGGTGTCACGACCGCCTCCTTCAGGGTGCTTGGAAACTCACCAGATTCCAAGCAGCACCAGACAATTTGAGCCAGAACCAGGCCAATGATCTCATAACAACCCAAAATCAGGGAAGTTGGGCCCGGATCTAAACTACAGCACATAGGGCACATCCCATGGACAATCCTCATAATATCTTCGAGGTCCGGCAGGTCAAAGGAATTCCAGGAAGTACAAGGAATAGTGAACAAACGCGGACCAACCACATCCCCCATAGGCGAGTCAGACAGATTTCGACCTGATGTTGGCCTGCCTTATTACCGCAAAGAAATGGCGAGCTCATCCCACTCTTTTGTGAAAAGGCTTGCCGAGCTGCAAATAGACTGGGATGCACAACCTGTCCACAGTTCGGAAGAGCTGAGCCAGTCGATTCTGAGTGACAGCAATTTCCTGGATAGGAACTCTGCCTTCTTATGGAGATTGCTGATTGGTAGAGCTGATAATGCTTCACCAGACTAAGGCGATCGACCTACAGAGCAGATTTCCGCCATCGCGCTCTAACCTTCATCCATGACGTCTCAACTCCCCAAGGACCCACAAACCAACGGCCCGAGGGGAGTGAGAGGGGACAACACAGACAGGAGCTATTAAGTCCAGGGCTGAAGAAATGTGCATTATTATAGGCCAGAACCAGCAACTCTGGACTCGAGCTGACATCAGGAAACTCTGAGAGGTCAATCACTGCTGCCAGGTCTTCATGGCACACATCCACAAAGGGTGGTAACTGACCATCTCCACAGGGGCAGACCTACGAAGAGGGGCACAAAATTGAATCTCACGATGCAGTGATCGGACCAACTGACAGGTTCCACCCCAGGTCAGAGGTCTCAATCCCAGGAGGAAAACTAATTTCAAAGAATGATCGTGATTATGGGTAGCTAAAGAAACAATCTGAGTGAAGCCCAGTGATATCATCTGGAAGAAGTGCTGGCCAAACAGCGAGAGTTAAGTAAGTCAACCAGGCACTGAAGCCGCCCTGTGGAGATGTTCATACGTTTGCTCTATAGATGGCCACTGTGGGCGGAGTGGAGCCTGGACATTGGAGGTCTAAGGAGCAGTTCTCTCGCATAGGGGTGGTTAGGTCCAGAAGATGCCCTGGGGCAAAATGAAGCCTGGAACACGGTAATCCATGCCTAGTGCCCATACCCAAGGGCACCATCTCTTTTGATGGGCAATTAGCTGGGATGGTTCAAGAACCCCATCCAACTCGGGCGGTGTTATGCAATGCCAGATCTATTAAGAACAGAACTGCAATTACTGCAGAATTGTTGGAACAGCTGATCTGGCTTGTATCACCGAGACCTGGCTGGATGAAAATGCTGGCCCCATTTTGGAGGAAGCAATTCCAGCCAGGCACTTGGTGATTCACCGCCCGAGACTGGACACTTGAGGGTTAGCAGTCTATTTAAAATAATTGGGCCTTACTGGTGTACCAGTTGAGAGGCTAAATCCTTTGAATGTACCGTGGTAGCTGGTGTGGGTTGCAGGATAGCTCTCGTCTACCGTCCACCCGGGGACGAGAAGCGATTCCTGCAGGAAGTGGAAGATTTCGTTGCTGACATGGCAATGGAGTCGCCCGGACCAGCATCCTGGCGTGACTCAAGGTTGATGTGGTAATGGGTGATGAAAGTGTTTGCTGTCGTCCAGGTAGCAGCCCTACAGATTTCCTGGATAGTGTTGTCCATGGAAGCAGCCACCGACGTAGCGGTATGGCAGGTGGAATGAGCCCTTAGCCCTACGGGAGGCTCCCTACCCACCAACCTATAGCAGAGATCAATGCATGATGTAACCCATCTGCCAATCGTCCACTTTGCTGTAGGCCTGAAAGGTGTGGCTTCAGCGAAGGTGACAAACAGCTGGTGAACCTCTCCTCAAACTTCTGCTGTCCTCTCCTCATAGCAGGAGAGAGCACGCCTCCGGTCCAGAGTATGGAGCCTGTACTCGGCATCCAAGATGTAGTTCGGGTAGAACACAGGCAGAGTCAACACCTGATTAAGGAGAAACTCTGACACAACCTTCAGGAGGAATTTCGGGTTGGGGCGCAGGACAACCTTGTCTCTGTGGAAGACCAGATAAGCAAGCCACTGGAGGCGCCTGGAGCTTCCCCATCCTCTGGCATGGACGCGACAGCCACCAGGAAGGCCGCTTCCAGGTGAAGTGTCACATCCCACACTTGTGCACTGGTTCTGAATGGCTTGCCCATGAGCTTTAAGCAAACCAGCAGTAAATCCCACGGAGATGGAGTTCATGCATCGGAGGGATATGTGTTCGAGGCCTTAGAAAAAGTACAAGACCATCTTCTCCAGTCCACTGTCTGCTGACTGGCCCGCGCCCAGTAAGCAGAGATGACTGCCAGGTGCACCTTAAGGGTCGAAGACTGAAGATCCCCTTTGGACAGAAACCAAAGGTAGCCCAAAATGCTTGCCACAGGACAGGACAGAGGGTCCAGGCCCTTGCCCTGGCACCAAATGGAAAACCTTTTCCATTTGAAGGTGTAGCACTTTCTGGTCGACTCCTTTCTGGATGCTTCCACCACTGTGAGTACATCCTCAGAGAGACCCAAAGCCTGGAACTCTAGCCACTCAGGTACCAGGCTGTCAGGTGCAGGGATTAAAGGTCTGGATGGAATACGTTTCCCTGGTTGACAGATATCAGGTCCAGGCGTGCTGGAAGACACCTCGGGAGCCTGTTACTGAGGCTGAGAAGCTCTGGATACCAGAACTAGCGGGGCCAGTCTGGGACTACCAGTATCACCTGCGCCTTGTCCCTCCTCAGCTTGAGAAGCACCCTGTGGATCAAGGGAAATTGAGGGTAGGGGTAGAAGAGGCCTGGGGTCCACAGCCTCGAGAAGGCATCCCCCTGCAGCGATCCCCGCTGAGGGGGGCGGGCGTGAAACAGCTTCAGCTTAGTGTTTTCCTGGAGGCAAACAGGTCTACCATCGGTTCACCCAGTGGGAGAACAGGCTGTAGCTACCTCTGGATGGAGAGACCACTCGTGGGATGTCTCGCCTATGCGGCTGAGAGCATCCGCCAGTTAATTCGAGGCTCCTGACACATGGATGACTAGGAGATCCGCCTCCAGTCGGCTCATGAGTGTCCAGATGCAGAGCGCTTCCCTGCACAACAGCCAGGGGTGCGTGCCGCCCTGCTTGTTGAGGTAGTACATGGTCGTGGTATTGTCCGTCTGGACTTGACCCACTTGACTCCGAAGCTGCTGAGCGAATGCTGACAACACCAGTCTGACTGCTCTGAGCTCCAACATGTTGATATGGTATCGGGATTCCTCAGGGCTTCAGAATCAATGGGCCCTGTTGTTCCCCATGTGGGCTCCCCAGCCCATGAGAGAGGCATCAGTCATGAGGACGACCATCGGCTCGGGGCGGACAAATGGGATCCCTTCCTGCAACTGATCTAGGATGGTCCACCACTGGAGAGCGTCCCACATCTTCTGGGTTACAGTGATCAGCTTGTCGAAAAATGATCTAGGCGCCAAGTTCACTGGGTGGCCAGCTCCCATTGAAGGGGGCATATGCCACCGGGCACAGTGGGCCACGTTGGTGCAGGCCACCATGTAGCTCAAAAGGCGCAGAAAGTCCTGGGCAGGGCACAAGTGCCCAACCAGAAATGACTGGGCAAAGGAGGAGAGAACCTCCGCCCTGTCCGCCGGGAGCCGTGCTCCGGCTCGTCAAGAGTTGAGCTCTGTCCCGATGAAGCATATCACCTGAGAAAGCACGAGCTCAGACTTGGTCTCGATCAGGAGGCCAAGTTGAGAGCAGGTCTGAAGGGACAGGTCCCTGGACCTCGCCACCTCTCACTGGGTGGAACCTGCCAAGACCCAATCGTCGATGTGAGGGTACACTCTGACCCCTCGATGCCTGAGATGGGCTGTCACCACTGAAATGCATTTGGTGGAGACCCGTGGGGCCGATGGCAGGCCAAATGGCGTGGCTTGAAACTCGTATAGGGTTCCCACTGCTCTGGAGCGGAGGAACCGCTGATGGGATGGACGGATTGGAATGTGAAAGAACGCGTCCTGGAGATCCAGTGAGCAGAACCACATGTCTTGCTCCAGGGGTAGTATGATTTGGGACAGAGCTACCATCCTGAAGGTGCGTGGCCTGAGATACTGATTCAGGTCATGCTGATCTACAATGGGGTGCCAGCCCCCCCGTCCACTTCGGGACCAGAAGTACCTGTAAATGAAACCTGGGTTGACTGGTGGATCTACCACTCGAACCACTGCCTCCTTGAAGAGGAGCTGGGCTATGTCATCTCTCAGAGCCGACAGAGTGTGTGCTGATACTCTCTCCTCCCCGTGGGGTGTGGGCTCGACTGGGAGGGTACTGCTCGAATTCCAGAGGCAGACCCTGGCCGACCACTTCTAAGACCCACCTGTCTGTGGTAACAGCGGACCAGGCAGAAAGAAAGTGGTGGAGCCGTCCCCCAACGGGAGGACCCAGAGCTGGCATGATGGGGATAGGGGTGGTAACCCCTATCCCAACACTAGGCAGGCTTGGAGGAAAAGGGTCCAGGGCCTGAACTCTGACCTCCTTGCCTGCGGGCCGGTTGAAGCTTGTACTTGGGCCAAGGGTGCCACGCCTGTGCCTGCTGCTGCTACCCACCAAGAAAGAAGGGCAGCTGGGCCAAAGGAGCAGGGTCCCAAAAAAGGCTTTTTCTGCTGCTTCTTGGTGCTAGGAGCGCTTTGAGCAGAAGTGGCTGAGTCCAAGGTGGCATTCGACTGCTTGATTTGCTGAAGGTGACCATCCACACCTGGGTTGACGAGATTGGTGCCCAGAAAAGGAACATCAGTGAGTTGGTGCTGGGTATTCGCCATAAAGGTGGAAAGCCTCAGCCGAGCCTTGCAGTGTGAGGCAACCATGGCTGCCATTGAATGGGCGCAAGAGTCCCCAAGGTTCAAAGGCTTCTGAAGCTGCTGCTTCGCAATGGCACAGCCCTGGTCCCGGACCTGCTTGACCGTAGTCTGAAGGTCCGTGGGGAGGTGCGGGAGAACTTCATCTAAGGAGCCCAACAGGGCATGAGAGAAGTGCGTCATGATGATGGCTGAGCTTGCCTGACGGAGGCCTAGAGAGGAGGCTGCATAGACCTTCCTGGCAGTGTGGTCCAGTTTTTTGGACTCCTTGTCCGGGGTCTATCCGTATCAGCAGAGCTGCCTGTGCATCTGAACACAGAGGCGGTCACCAACCCCTCGGCTGAAAGGTGTTCTCTGAACCCCGAGAGGGACCCAATGGGCACCACATACTTGCGGGCCATCTGGGCAGATGGTGCTGGGCAGGAGGTCAGATGCTGCCATAGCTCCAAGGCCGGGCCAACAATGGCTTCGGCCACAGGAAAGGCTTCCATGGGTGTATCCCCTCTTTTACGGATATCTGTAAGAGAGTACTCCGCCCTTTTCTGGACAGGCTCGAGGGGCAGCCCCGCAGATTCGGAAATAAGGCGAGAATCCCCAGAAATGACGAAGGGCCCTCCTCCCTCGACAGACTACCGATAGACTCATCATCCCAAGGGTGAGAGTGTAGGTCAGTGTCATCTGTATCCGGATAAATCGGTTGGCCACCAAGGTCCTCTTGAACACGCCTGGGGCGATAAGGCATAAGGGTGACCAATACCCTACATGGGAGTTCCGGAACCATCTGAGAATCCTTCGTAGAAGCCCCTCCCAAAGCCTGTTTAGGTGGTGGCTCCACAACAATCGGCGGAGTGACCAATTCTGGCAGAACCGGAACAGGTTTGTCCAGTTCCGCAGGCGGGGGAACCAATTTGACCGGTTCCAAAGGAGTCAACTTCAGCCTAGGAGGCAAAAGCCAAGTAATGGCCGGAGTAGAAACCGTGGCCGGCTTCTGTCCAGACAGAATCAGCTGCTGCCACATTAAATCCTCGTAGCGTCGACGGAGTTTCTGCTGAAGCCTCTCCTCATCTGAGGAGGAAGAGGATGACTGGAGGCATCGCCTTTTTGGAGCGCTTATGTGTCGTCCTTGGCCTGTCGGTTGAGGGGGTCTCAGATCACAACTTCAATAAGACTGGCCAATTCGGTCGCTCAGGAGACAATGTGGAAAGCGGCGATTTACCCAGAACAGGGACCAGTTCCTCAATGGGATTCCCAGCTGGCTGGGCCTCGTCATCAGGAAGAGGCAGGACCAGAGTCCTAGTCAAAGAGTTGCTGGCCTTGTCGGGCGACAATGGGTCGACAGGATCGAGAATGATCTCAACCTCGTCGATCGAGACTTGGTCAACTGGCCAGATGGCAGGACCGAGAAGCCAGAGACCGAAGAAGCAATTTCAACCAAAGTCGACACTGCCGGCTCATGGGACCGAGATCACTCACAATCCCAAGAGTGTCTTCGCCAAGACGAAGAGTTTTTCAGATCCTTTCATTTCTACAGGACCGGGAAGAATGCAAGCCCGCAGATCCCTCGCCCTTAGTAGGGAGGGATTGGCACAGCTCCCGGAAGGAGCCCGAAAACGTGGAGCACAGGTTGAGGGGAACAAACATCGACCGTGAAGAGGATTCTGCGGCCCGAGCCACTTCTTCTTCTAAGGCCTGCACCTGTTCCAACTGCTTGACGGACCCCGCCATCGCAGAGACCGCCCACCAGGCATCTTTGGATTTCACCGGAAGATTCCATTTCTCGGGCCTGCCCAACTTAAGGCATGCGAGACTATCGTCAAGGACATTCAGATGAAGCGCGAGGCACATCTCACAAGTCTGGATGTCATGGCCGACACCCAAGCAGTATGCACACGCAGTATGTGGATCAGTGCGCGACATTTTTTGGCCGCACGGGCACCAGTGAAATCCAGGGGAACATTTCTCTTCCATGACCGAGTAACAAATATCAGTCGCTAGCTTGAACTAGCCGAATCTTTGGAATAACTGAAGGGTTTGAAGCCAGGGACTACAAAAAGTATTAGCAAAGAGGAGGCAACCAGAATCTTCCAGCAGAAGGGAAGATCGGGCATCATGGGGCACAGCCGAGGGTTACAGCACCCAGGTAGGTGGGAGGGGCCAGCTTGAATACCTTCCGGCAAGATTTAAACGGAAAGGGACATGCCAATAAGTGTGGATGAACAACATATCCACGTCCCTAGCTGCTGGCGCAGCAGTAATGCTACTGCTTGTGACACTGGTGACCCAGGTTTGGGAACAAGCCCGGGCTGTCGGAGGGCCAGCCGGGGGCAGGAGGCTCAAGAGTCTGAGGGCCTGCTGATCTCCTCCGTTGGGGGGGGGGTGTACTGACTCGGTGCTTGCCTGGCCTCTGGCGGTGGCCAGCGGCACAGCATGCGCAAGTCTGAGCGAAGGGGGGAGGCATGACAGATGCTGGCACAAGGCCTTGGCATCAGCACACATCAAGCCTCCAGGGGGTGCATACACAAGAAAAATATTTGGCCCCAGTGCTACATCAATGGAGAACCTGGTAGCGGCTCTCACCTGCCAATGCTGTGACTTGCCCATGAGGACCCCTGACGAAAACAAGAGGTACGTTGGGGGGGGGGCTAAGGAGAGTGGGCCCCACCACCATGTCCCTGCCTGGGGGGTGTAGCCAAGGCTCCACAGGAAGGATCCTCGGGGTCATGGCATCCGGCGGAAGGTCAGGTGACAGTGCGGTGCTGAGGGGCATAAACTGCAAGCCCCGTAAAAAAAAAAAAAGAGGTCGGAAATGTGGTATATGGGTTTCCAACCTTAAAACCCCACCCCCATCCCTGAAGCAAATCAGGGGTGCAGTCTTCCTTGGGGTTGTCAACCCTAAAGCCCACCCTATTGTATACACTCCTGAAACATACACACATGTGTCCATCACATCTGAGCTTTATTACGAACACAATGGGGTAAACATTAGGGTTGACAACCCCAAGGAAGATTGCACTGCTAATTTGCTTCCGGGATGGGGGTGATGTTTTAGAGTTCAAAACCCTAAAACCACACCCCTACTTTTGTTGTTATAGTCTTAACCTTAAATGGTGCATTAAAAGAGTTTTGTGCAAAGAATTCTCTCCTTTTTTTTTCTTTGAGATAGCATAATTGTATCCTCATTTGCCTGTTAGAGGACAGGGCCCTCTGGGACCTGAGCTCCCATCCCTCCACAGATGCGGACATGTATGCTGCTGTGCAAGCACAGGGCCCTCCTAGCATTTATAGCAAAACAGCAACCAAATTTTCAGCATAGCCTTCTTATTAGCCTACCTCATGAACCTGGTACTGAAAATTTTCAAATCCCAGCCGAAACGTTACTCCCTGCCACCACCACATCATCCCAAACCACAGATGCAAAAACGCAGTTTTGCCAGAATCTCAAATGGGGATGGAGAGAGGATCTCAGACTTAGAAGTGGGTAGCTATCTGGGAACAAGTGACTAACAGTGTAGTTCACAATAAAAACAGCTGTAGAGTCAAGCCACACAAAAGCAAGAGTGTTGGACTTTAGGTGGGCTGACTTTGGCAAAATGGGAGAGTGCCTCAGAAAAGCACTAGCAAACAGGCAAGAAAGAGGGGTGGAGGAACAATGGGGAAAAATCAAAACTGGCATCAGAGAGGCAACAAGCCTTTGTGTAAAGCAAATCAACAAAACAAAACGAAGGAAACAGCCACTATGGTTCTCAAAAAATGTGGCAGGGAAGGTTAAGGAGAAAAGGATAACATTTAGGAATTATAAGGAAACACAGAAGGAGCAAGGGAAGGCAGTCAGAATAGCACAAGCCCAAACCGAGGAAAAGATAGCCAACTCTGTTAAGAAGGGGGATAAAACCTTTTATAGGTACATCAGGGAGCAAAGAAAGGACAAGGGAAGGATACTGAAGTTTAATAAAGGGGAGAGAATGTAGGCAGAGGGTGACAGTGAAAAAGCAGGAATACTGAACGAATCCTTCTGCACAGTTTTCACAAAAGAAGAGGAAGGGGAGGTACCTAAACCAAACAATAGAAACACTCTGGATGGGGGGAGTCAATACCAGTCCATTCACAGAAGAAAGGGTTCTGAAAGAACTCATAAAACTAAAGGTAGACAAAGCAATGGGGCCTGACGGGATTCACCCAAGAATTCTAAAAGAACTAAGGGCAGAACAAGTGACACCACTGACTACCCTCTTTAACAAATCATGGGAGGATGGGGTGGTACCTGAGGACTGGAGGAGAGCAGATGTGATTCCACTTCACAAAAGTGAGAGCAACGCAGAGGCAGGAAACTACAGACCTGTTAGTTTGACTTCAGTCATAGGGAAAATTATGTAATCGCTTCTGAAGGAAAGAACTGTTGAGTACCTAGAGGCCAGCGGGGCACAGGGCCCAAGGCAGCATGGATTCACAGCGGGAAGGCCATGTCGGACAAATCTAATAGATTTCTTTGATTGGGTGACCAAAGTAGTACACCAGGGAGGGGCTGTGGACATGGCCTACCTAGACTTTAGCAAGGCATTTGACACAGTCCCACACAAAAGATTAACATACAAGTTAGCCAGCCTTGGAGTGAGTCCCAAGGTGGTAGCCTGGGTAAAAAATTGGCTGGACAACAGGACACAGAGGGTAATAGTAAACAGAGTCCACTCTGAAGAAAGGGGGTTACTAGTGGGGTACCGCAGGGTTCAGTACTGGGATCGGTCCCCTTTAATGTCTTTATATGTGACATTGCAGAGGGACTGGAAGAAAAAGTATGTCTCTTTGCAGATGACACAAAGATCTGCAACAGGGTTGATACACAAGGTGGGGTGGAGAAGATGAGAAGGGACTTGGCTAGGTTGGAGGAATGGTCAAATGTATGGCAGCTTATATTCAACACGAAGAAGTGCAAAGTAATGCACCTGGGAAACAAAAACCCAGGGGAAGAGTACACAATTGGGGGGGGGGTGAGATACTAAGAACAAAAATGGAAAGGGTTCTGGGGGTAGTCGTATCAGATGACCTAAAGGTGGACAAGCAATGTGAGAAGGCAGTAAGGAGGGCTGAGGGGATACTGGGATGCATAAGGAGAGGCATCACCAGTAGAAAACAGGAAGTTGTTATATCTCTGTACAGACAGTTGATGAGACCCCATCTGGAGTACTACTTGCAGTTCTGGAGACCCCATCTCTGCAAGGACATAGACAGGATGGAGACTATCCAGAGGAGGGCAACTAAAATGGTGCAGGGTCTGCACCAGAATACATACGAAGAGAGACTTAAGGAGCTTAGTATGTATACCCACAAGGAAAGGAGGGAGGGGGGATATGATTGAAACTTTCAAGTACCTCAAGGGAATCAACAAAGTCCAAGAAGTTAGCATCGTTCAGAAAACGAGATGTGCAAGAAGAAAAAATTACTCACCTTAGTAATGTTGTTTCTTCTAATGGAGTCTTGCTATATTATGACATATGCAGTATAACCCCAGGTTAGAACTGCTCCAGAGGTGAAAGAGTTAACTTCCATGCAGGGCATGGAATCTGGAGTGCGAGCTCGGTTGAACACTCTGTCTGTTGAAGCTCAAACTTAAACTGTCAGATCTTTACGAGCAAAAACTCACTAAGGTTCTGTGTGGAAGTCAGTAAACCTACACTAGCCACTGGCTACTAACTACAAAAACACCTTTTTGTTCTTGATCCCAAAAACAAAGACTCAAGTCGGGGATTCAAGAAGGAAAATTTAAGCATAACACCTAAGCACCTAGAAGGGTGAAATAAAGTGGGCATCAAAGAAGTGCCAACATTGCACTGCCCACCCACATCCCAAAAACAGAGGTTCTGAGAGGGGCAGGCTGGGAGGTCATAATATAGCAAGACTCCATTAGAAGAAACAACATTACTAAGGTGAGTACTTTTTTCTCAAACAACATGAAGTCTTGCTATATTATGACATATGCAGATACACAGCAGTACCTCCATGGAGGAGGGACAGAACCTACTTGGGAATAGGCTCTGAAGCACAGCTGTGTTAAATCGAGCATCACTCCTAGCCTGGATATCCAAGGAGTAATGCTTAGTAAAAGTGTGAACTGTTTTCCAGGTAGCTGCTTGACATATCTCTAGGATAGGAATGTCCCTGGCAGCAGCCAGAGACGCAGCTGTACCTCTGGTAGAGTGAGCCCTCAGGCCTGAGGGAGGAACCTTACCCAGTTTTTGTAACAGAATTGGATACAAGAGACAATCCACCTGGCAATGGATCTTTTAGTAGCAGGTTTCCCTTTACCAACCTCACCATAAGTGAGGAACAATTGGAGGGATTCGAACCTGTGACCTTGGTACGCTCTATACAGTAACTAAGGGCTCTTTGACATCTAAACTGTGCAATCTCCTCTCACCAGAGGAGGAATGGTCAGTGAAGTACACAGGAAGAGACATGGATTGATTAAGGTGAAAGTCTGAAACCACCTTAGGCAAAAACTTCCTGTTAGTCCTGAGGCTACCTTATCTTTATGAAAGGAGATAAAATCAGGCTCCACTGACAAGGCTTGTAGCTCACTTGTCGCCTGGCAGAGGTGATGGCTACCAGAAACACAGTTTTCAAGTCAAGTACTTCAGCTCTGCTGAGACAATAGCTCAAAAGGGGTTGCATAAGCTGAGCGATGCAAATATTAAGATCCCAAGCAGGGCAGGATCCTGAACAGGGGTTGGGTGGAAGCAACCCTTTAAAAAACTTGGAGAACACAGGGTGAGCTGATAAAGAAGAGGGTTTACCTGCTGACAAGAAGACAGACACAGCTGCCAAGTGCACTTTTAGGTAGCTGGTCTCAGCCCCAAGGAATTCAAATGCACCAAATAATCCAGGATCGTGGGCACACCAGCAGATTCTGGGGAAATATGTTACCAGCACACCATATGGAAAATCTCTTCCATTTTGAATTATAGGTAGCCCTGGTGGAAGGCTTCCTAGAGGCCTTCAAGATATCCAATACACCTTGAGAAAGGTGTAGGTCAGCAAACTCTAACTCTTCAAGAGCCAAGCCTTGAGATTGAGAGATTCGATACCAAACTCTCCCTGGGCACAGGTTAACAGGTTGTGATTCCTGGAAGACACAGGGAGGTGGACTGCTAAGGACATGAGGGTGGGTACCAGGGCTGCCTGGCCCAATCTGGAGCAATCAGGATCATCTTGCAGGATTGAGATCTGATTCTGACTAGCACTCTGAAAAGAAAGGGAAGGGGGAAAAGCATAGAGAAACTTCCTTCCAACTGAGAAGGAAGGCATCCAGAGGGACTGAGCCCAACACTGGGGCCTGCAGCAGAAAAGGGAAGTTGGTGATTGTCTGGGGCTGCAAAGAGATCTATTTAGGAGTGCCCCATCTGGCAAATATTACCTCCAGTACTAGGGATCCAGTGCCCATTCATGATGGCCCTGGGAAATCCTGCTGAGAGCATCCGCTAGGACATTGTCCTTGCCTGGGAGGTGAACTGCCGTAAAGGGAGGCGCTCAGAGAATAAGCCAGAGACCACAACTTCATTGCTTTCGGTGCACAAGGCCGGACCGAGTGCCCCCTGTTTGTTGGATGTACCACATTGTAGTGGTATTGTCTGTTCTGACCTGAACTACCTTGATCTGGACAGATGTGGAAAGACCTGGAGTGCTAGAAAACTGCTCTGAGCTCCAGCAAATTGATGTGTAGAGAGATTCCTGAGGGGACCACAGCCCTTGGGTGGAAAGGTCGCCCATGTGAGCTCCCACCCCAAGAGGGATGCATCTGTAGTAAGGGTCAAGGAATGAGACTGGGGAGTGAAGGGAACCCCTGTCTCAGATTGTTCTGATCCTGCCACCACTGGAGGGCCTGGATCAGGGTTCAGTCACTGGAACCAATTTGGTTAGGGATCCGCCCTTTGAGACCAAAAGGCCCTCAAATGGAACTGAATGTCCCTCATTTGAAATCTCACTCCTGCACCACTGCTGTAGAAGCAGCCATGTGCCCCAGGAGCTGTAGAAATGCCTTGCTGGTCAAGAGACCTGCAGGTGAAAGAGGAGGCTAGAGACACCAGGGTCCTTGCTCTTTCCAGAGGAAGGAAGGCTCTGGCTTCTTTTGTGTTCAGTTCTCAGCCTATAAAGGTGAGAAGCTGGACAGGCTCCAGAACTGACTTTGGAATATTGAGAAGAAACCTAGAGATGCAAGCAGCTGCTGGGTTACTTGTAAATGCAGTTTGATCTGTTCTGGAGACTGGCTCAATGAGCCAGTCGTCCAGATAAGGAAAGATGGCAATCTTTGCCTTCTTAAATGAGCAACTGCTACTGCAGGCATTTTGTGAACACCCTTGGAGCCGAGAGGAGAGGTCAAGGGCATTGCTCTGAACTGGTAATGGCCTGAGGGCAGTTCGAATCTGAGGTACTTTCGATGGGAGCTTCTGATGAGAACATGTTGAAGTAGGCATCCTGGAGGTCCAGGGAGGCTAGCCAGTCCCCTGGCCTTAGAGAGGGTAAAATAATCCCCAGGGTCACCATTTTGAACTTTGGTTTTAAGGTGCTTGTTTAGATACCTGAGATCCAGAATAGGCTGCCATTCTCCTGTCTTTTGGGGGTAAGGAAGTACCTGAGTACAACCTTGCCCTGGTGTAAGGGTAGAACCCTTTCCACGGCTCTGAGAGCCAGGAGGAAGAAACTTCTGCTTCCAGGGCAAGTGCCTCTGATGGGTTTGCAGGTGGAAAGACCTGGCTCTCATCTTCGGAAATTTTTGAGCTGAGAACCAGTCCTGGCTTACTACTTTCAGGACCCACTTGTCTGATGTTAAAGACTTCAGTCCTGGACAAAGTAAGCCAGCCTGCCCTACAGTGAGTGGAGAATCGGCCTGGCTACCCCATCAGGAGCCTGTATTGCAGGGGCTTTGGGTTGAGGCAGAAGGCAGGCTTACTAGAGCCCCTTCTGCTCCTTCCTCTAAAGAACCCCCTCTGGGCATAAGCAGAAGAGGAGGCCTGGGCTTGGTAAACGGCCTATGAAAAGGCCTGCCCCTGCCCCTGACATGCTGCCTTTGAGGAGTGACTTGCCTTCTTTGGCCTGTGCACTCCTATAGGTGGTCCTATACTCATCCATTTTCTTCATATAATTCTCTGTCTGCCCCCAAACAGAGAATTTCCCACACAACAGGAAAATCCATAGCCTTAGACTGGGTATCCTGTGACAGGGCAGTACATCTGAGCAAGGCCATTCTGCAAGAGACACAGATGTAGCCATAACTCTAGATGAAACATCATTAGAGTCTAAGCAGCATGAAATTGCACCTTGGATGCCTCAATACCATCCGCAGCCACCTGCTCCAGCTCCTGGCAAGCTGTTCAGGGGCCTGTTTTGCTAGGCCAGGACAGTATCCCACCTGGATTTCTGGTACCTAGCTGCAAGCTTCATATAATTTGCCTGTCTGAGTCCCAACGATGCTGCCATGTACTGCTTTTTTGCTATGGCATCCATCCTCCTGGAATCCTTTTCAGGAGGGTGAGAGGCTAGAGGAATATTAGCCTTGTCACAGGCTGCAGCCTGCACTACCCCCACATGGCTGCACTGCTGGGATAGGAACTCCGTATCAGAGCCTGATAAAGCATACCTCTTGTCCATCCTTTTATCCACAGGGAGGATAGAATGAGGAGTTTTCAGAATTTTTACTGTCTGTTTCCTAAAAGATTTATGCAAGGGAATAGACAGTCTCCTAGACTCTGGAATATCCATCATTTCCACAAAATCAGGCTCTTCTTGATCATCAACAGCTTCCTCAACAGGAGTTGCAGAGTGTCAGCAACTTTCTTGTAAAACAAAAATGAGAAGGGGACTCAGATAGCCTGGGGGATACTCCTGAGGGTCTGTCTGAGAGATGTCCGTTCAATGGGCACATCCAGACTTTCAAAATCACACTCACTCTCTCCATTCTCCTCTCCTTCCCTGGTTCATAAAAATCTTCAAAATCATAATCTTGAACTGAGGGAACCAACCGAACCGGGCACTTGCCCAATAGTGCCAGTTCGGACAGAACTGGGGAAAGAGACTGGACAATTTGAATAGCTTTGGCTATTTCCTCAGTGGTTGGAGAAAGAACTTTTGGCCCCAAACTAGCTGACCTTCTAACCCTTTTAGTTGGAACTGGCTCCACAGAGCTGGTTCTTTGTTTGCCCGAGGAAGCATCGCCCTGGTCAGAGGGCACCCCTCAAGTTCGGTTGGAACCCGAACCGGGCTAATATACATCCGGGTCAGCGGACTTAGCCTCCTTTCCTAGAGCCTACAACTCTTTTTTTCCACACGGTGGCAGCGGAAGAATTCTTACAAATCTGGCGGTCTGCATTGAGGTGAGGTCAAACCCCAGACAATATACACAAATGGTGTGTGGGTCAGCCTTGGCAAAGCTTCCCCACAGAGCCACAGTGCTGAAACCAGTGGGTCGGTTTTCTTTTGGGTTTCTCCAGACATGGTGCCAGCCTAACCCAAAACTTGCCCGTTAATGGCAATCCACCAAAGCAAGACTCTCTTATCGGTTCCCAAGTCATGGTCGTGGAAAAAACCGTAATAAAAGTGTTGTTTTTTAGAACCGATAAGAACCGAAACCGCACTCTAAAGGGCTAGAAAGTAATTTTAAAACCCCTCTGATCGGTTCAAACCAAACCGAAAAAGACGTTTACAAGTTCCACACAGAAGAAAAAATAATAAATAAGCCTATCTATTACTTACAATACCACAGACAGAGCTTGAACCGACGACTGTGGTTAAATTTCGGTAAAATAAACCGAGAATTACACTTTAAAACTGACAAACAAACCGAGCAGCAGGAGGAATCTCCGGAGCGACTGTTCAGTGAGGCGGAGTAAAGAATCTGACAGTTTAAGTTTGAGCTTCAACAGACAGCGTGTTCAACCGAGCTCGCGCTCAAGATTCCATGCCCTGCATGGAAGTTAACTCTTTCACCTCCGGAGCAGTTCTAACCTGGGGTTATACTGCATATGTCATAATATAGCAAGACTTCATGTTGTTTGAACAAGGGGGCACAATTTGAAGATAATGGGAGGGACAGCTCAGAGGTAATGTGGGAAAATACAGGTTACTCACCTGTAACAGGAGTTCTAGGAATGGTATATGTTGTTCATCCACACTGTCTGGCAGGTTCCTTGCCGCTTTAAATCTTGCCAGAAGGTCTTCAAGCTGGCTCCTCCCACTCATCTGGGTGGTAAAACCTCAGCCCGCCCCCAGGATGCCAGATCTAGCCTGCTGCAAGCCAGGTTGTGTGTCGAGGCCAGGGAGGCTGGGTGGGTCGTGAGGATGAACAACATATACCATTCCTAGAACTCCTATTACAGGTGAGTAACCTGTATTTCTAGGGACATGGATATGTTGTTCATCCACACTGTCTGGCAGACTCCAAGCAGTTCTCCGGGAGGAGGGAGGCAAGGCGCGCAACCCCTACTTAGGAAATAAAGACTGGAGAACCGAGGCCCCAAAACCAGCATTCCAGCGTGACTCAAGGTCGATGTGGTAATGGGTAATGAAGGTGTGTGCTGACTTCCAGGTAGCAGCCCTGCAGATTTCCTGGATAGGGACATCCCTGGAAGCACCCACCGATGCAGCGGTATGGTGGGTAGAATGAGCTCTTATCCCTCTGGGAGGCTCCATGCCCGCCAACCTATAGCAGAGATCTATGCAGGAGGTGACCCACCTGCCTATCGTCCGCTTGGCTGCAGGTCTGCCAGGTGCGGCTTCAGTGTAGGTGACAAACAGCTGGCGAACCTCTCCCCGAACTTCAGCCGTCCGCTCCTTGTAATAAGCGAGCGCTCTTCTAGGGTCCAAAGTATGGAGCCTATATCGGCCTCGAGGGTGTGATTGGTGAGAACACCGCAGAGTTAACACCTGGTTAAGGTGAAACTCCCGACACCACCTTCGGAAGGAATTTTGGGTGGGGGCGCAGGACAACCTTGTCCCTGTGGAAGACCAGATAAGGAGACTCGATGGAAAGCACCTGGAGCTCTCCCATCCTTCTGGCTGACGTGATAGCCACAAAGAAGGCGGTCTTCCACGACAGGTGAGAGATGTCACACCTGTGCATCGGTTCGAATGGCTTGCCCATCAGCTTAGCCAATACCAGCAGTAGATCCCACGGAGGTGGAGGTTCTCGCACCAGAAGGGATATGTGATCAAGGCCTGACCACCTTCTCCTGCACCACCGACTGCTTCCCAGCCCGCGCCCGGTAAGCAGAGATGGCTGCCAGGTGCACCTTAAGGGTCGTCGACCGAAGCCCTTGCTGAGAAAGGGACCACAGGTAGTCCAGAATGCTTGCCAGGGAGCAGGAGGAAGGGTCCAGCCCTTGCCCTGACATCCAAATGGAGAATGTCTTCCATTTGAAGGCATAGCATTTCCTGGTCGACTCCTTATGGGATGCCTCAACAACGCTGGGACCTCGTCGGAAAGACCCAAGGCCTGGAACTCTAGCCACTCAGGAACCAGGCTGTCAGGTGCAGGGATTGAAGGTCCGGATGGAATACCTTCCCCTGATTGACGGAGATCAGGTCCGGGAGGGCTGGAAGACGCCTTGGGAGCCTGGAGCTGAGACTGAGGAGATCTGGATACCAGAACTGGCGGGGCCAGTCCGGGGCTACCAGAATCACCTGTGCCTTGTCCCTCCTTGCCTTGAGAAGCACCTTGTGGATCGAGGGAAATGGGGGAAAGGCGAGAAGAGGCCTGGGGTCCACGGCCTCGAGAAGGCATCCCCCTGCAGCGAGCCCTGCTGAGGGGGGCGGGCATGAAACAGTCTCAGCTTCGTCATTCTCCCTGGAGGCAAACAGGTCCACCTGAGGCATGCCCCAGTGGGAGAATAGATCTTGTACTACCTCCGCAGGAGAGACCACTCGTGGGACGCAGCCCCTATCCGGCTTAGGGCATCGGCCAGAATGTTGGAGGCTCCTGCCACATGGATGGCAAGGAGATCCGCCTCCAGGCTGCGCACAAGTGACCAAATGCAGAGAGCTTCCTTGTACAGAGGCATGGAGCACGTCCTGCCCTGGCGGTTTAGGTGGTACATGGTCGTGGTGTTGTCCGTCTGGACCTGGACCAGTTGACCCCGTAGAAACGGAGCGAAGGCGGTGAGGGCTAGACGAACCGCTCGAAGCTCCAGCAGGTTGATGTGACATCGGGACTCCCGAGGGGACCAGAGGCCGTGCACTCTGTGCTCCCCCAGATGGGCACCCCAACCCATCAGAGAGGCATCGATCAACAGAGAGACCGTCGGCTCGGGGCGGACAAACGGGATGCCCTCCTGCAGATGTGCTGGAATGGTCCACCACTGGAGAGCGTTCCACATCCCCAGGGTCACTGTCACTAGCTGATCCAAGGGATCGGAGTGCTGTGACCATTGGCTGGCCAGCCTCCATTGAAGGGGACGCATGTACCAATGGGCCCAATGGACCACGCTGGTGCAGGCCGCCATGAGGCCCAGGAGGCGCAGGAAGTCCCGGGCAGGGCGCAATTTCCCAACCTGAAATGATTGGGCAAAGGAGGAAAGAACCTCGGCCCTGTCCGCCAGGAGCTGTGCTCTGGCTCAGAGAGTCGAGCTCTGCCCTGATGAATTGTATCACCTGCTTTGGCACAAGTTCCGACTTGGCCTCTCTTGATGAGGAGGCCAACCTGACAGCAAACCTGGAGGGCCAGATCTCTGAGACCGCTCCACCTCCGTTCTGGAGGAGGCTGCAATCAGCCTAGTCGTCCAGGTAGGGTACACCCAGACCCTCGGCACCCCTTGAGAATGCTGTCACCACTGGCATGCATTTGGTGAAGACCCTTGGAGCTAGGGAAGGCCAAGGGCATGGCCCGGAACTGTAGAGGGATCCTCTGCCCTGAAGTGGAGGAATCTCTGGTGGGATGGATGGATTGGGAAGTGAAAGAACGTGTCCTGGAGGTCCAGAGAACAGAACCACACGCCTCGTTCCAAGGATGGGATTATCTGAGCCAGAGTGACCATCCTGAAGGTTTGAGACCTTAGGAACCTGTTCAGGTCGTGCAGGTCTAGAATGGGACACCAGCCCCCCGTCCGTTTTGGGACCAGAAAGTACCTGGATACAAACCCCGGGTCTGGTGGAGGATCTGCCACCTTCTTGATCACCTCTTTTTTGAGGAGCAGGGCGATGTCGGCTCAGCGAGCCGACAGAGAGGCTGCGGACCCCGTAGCCCTCCGAGGGGCGACGGTTCGGAAGGGCGGGGCCTGCTCGAACTCCAGGGGCAGGCCCTTTCCTACCACCTCCAACACCCAGTGGTCCGTGGTGATAGCGGACCAAGCGGAAAGAGGGGAACCCAGGGGAGAGTGACAAGGCTGGGGCTGACACCCCTCAACCCATCACTGGGCAGGCTTGGAGGAGGACCAGCCAAGGGACCTCCTGGGCCTTTTTCTCCCTGCTTCCTGTTAGAAGCTGCAGGCAAACCTTTGGGGTGCCAGCGAGCCTGCTGGCCCTGATGCTGGTGCTGTTGGGCGGACGTGCATGAGCGCAGAAGGGCAAAAGGACTTATGTTGTTGACACGGCCCTTGTCCTTCTGGGCGGAGGTGACCGAGTCCAGGGTAGCATTGGACTTTTCGATCTGCTGGAGGTGGCCTTCCACCCAGGGCCAAGAGGTCAGTACCCAGGAAGGGACATCTGCCAGTTTATGCTGGGTATCCGCGTGAAGGTGGATATCCTCAGCCATGCTCGCGGCGCATGGCCACTCTGACACCAACTGATCTGGCACAGGAGTCTCCAATGTCCAGAGCCGTTTGGAGCTGCTGTTTTGCCGCCGCCCTTCCCTGGTCCCGTACCTGCTTGACCGTGGTCTGCAGGTCGGCTGGAAGATGAGGGATCACCTCATCCAGGGAGAACATGAGGGCGTGGGAGAAGTGTGACATCAGCACGACCCAGCTGGCCTGGTGGAGGCCAAGGGAGGATGCAGCGTGCACCTTGCGTCCGGCATAGTCCAGCCTTTTGGACTCCTTGTCAGGGGGCTTATCCACATCCCTAGCATTCCCGAATGCCAGAAAAGCTTATCGGTGACCAACCCTCCCAGAGGTGCTCCGAAAAACGGACAAACAGCCGTAGGGGATCAGAGTACTTCCTGGCCATCCTGGCCAAGACGCATGACAGGAAGCCGGCCGCTGCCAAAGCTCCAAGGCTGGGCCAACAATGGCTTCAGTCACCGGAAAGGCCTCCGTGGGCAAATCCCCTTAGTCCAGTATCTCCATCAGGGGATACTTGGCCCGCTTGGATACGAGCTCGAGCTGCATCCCAGTGGACTCCAAGATGAGCCGAAGCAGACCCATAAAGGATAATGGGCTCTCATCCATCGACTGTCTCCCCCGGAGGACTCCAGGTCAAGGGGCCTGGAAAACAGGGAGGAGTCGTCGTCGGACTCTGAGGTGTCCGCGAGGTGCTGCCTGGGGCCTGAGCCACCCTCCACCTGCCAAGGACAGTCGGGGAGGAGGGTGACCGACAACCTGTGGAGCAGACCCTGACCTGACCCAGAGTCCTTGGTCGGCACCCCCGATCCGGTTGTGGAGGCGGAGGTTCCACCACAATCGGTAAGAAGCTGGTTTCGCCGAACAACCGCCCAGGTTTGGGCACCTCGACTACAGCGAGGGGTTGTTTCAGCCGTTAGGGTGACAGCCACTTGAAGGTCGGGGAAGGCGACGGCGTCGGCTTGTTCCCAGACAGAAGTAACTGCTGCCACATTAGGTCCTCGTAGCATCGACGCAATTTACGCCAAAGTCTCTCCTCTTCCAAAGAGGAAGACGAGGACGAGCGGCGCCACCACTTACTTCGGCGCCGAGACCGTCGATGTCGGCAGGATTGGCTGGACTGAGACGAGGTCCGAGACTGAGACCCACAGTGTTTCCGAGGGTGGGTCTGGGAAGGGGCGGGGCACACCTGCTCTTCCCTCGGCTCGGGAGCCTTGACTGGGGACTCCGGCACTGGAGACGCAGGCAAGTCCTCGGTCTGCACCAGGGGAACTGGTGAAGAAGGGCTGTCGGCTTCACCAGTCGACAGCCCATCCGACGGATCGAGAAAATCTCGATCACGTCGACAGGTATCTCGGCCGGCTGACCTGACGGGACACCGTGAAACCAGCGGCCTTAGCCGCAACCTCGACCGAAGTCGAGTGTCGACTGTCCGGGGAAGGGGACCTCTCCCGCTCCCACAAACGCCGATGGTGGGACTTACCTTTCGAGTCCTTCTTTTTGGACTGAGAAGAGTGGCTCGATAGCCCCTCTCCCTTCGTGGAAAGGGGTTAGCAAAGCTCCTTAGAAGAAGCTGTGTAGGAGGATCCCAGAGAGAGCCGGATAAATGCCGCAACCGAGGAAGATGAAGATGCGGCCTTGTCCGCCTCCTCCTCGAGGGTGATCATCTGCTCGAGTTGCTCAGCCGAGCCAGCCAGCTACGGACACATGGGTCCTCTTAGACTTCACGGTATGGCGCTTCGGGCACCCAAGCTGTAACCGGGCAGCGCAGTCTTCCAGGACGCTATGAACGAACGGCATGACTCGCAGGCCTGCGGGTCATGATCTAGGCCGAGGCAATAGACGCACGTGGAGCGCGGATCCGTCCTGGACATTTTCTGCCCACATGGGCACTGCCAAAATCCGGGAGTCGATTTGTCCATCACAGCCGCGAGGGAGTAATTAGACCGAAGTCTTGAAAACTTAAGAATTAGTTTCGGGCGAACCGAAGAATTAGGATCCCGTCTAAGCGCAGAGCGTTAAGGAGGGAACCTGAGCTTCCAAGCGGTAAGGAAGATCTGTTGTCATGGGGCGGAGCTGAGAGTTTTACCACCCAGGTGGGTGGGAGGAGCCAGCTTGAAGACCTTCCGGCAAGATTTAAAGCAGCAAGGAACCTGCCAGACAGTGTGGATGAACAACATATCCATGTCCCTAGAACAATCTATTACATCTTATATGTGTGCCCCGAGAAAGAAGCTGGCAAAATATGTTGAAATCGTCTATAGTAATCAGAAAGGGGCCCAAATCCAGCAGAAGGTGTATTATGACCATGGGGTAAAAGAACATTTTGAGTCGGGTGAAAAGGTCTTGCTACTGGTACCTACTACAGAAAATAAACTGTTAATAAAGTGGCATGGACCTTATAAACTGCTTAGACATACTAGCACAGTTAACTATGCGATTGAGACTCGTGATAGGAGAAATCCTACTAGGATATACCATGCTAACCTCCTCAAGAAAATTGGTTGAAAAAGCACCAAAAGCTGTTTTGCTGGTTTTACCAAAAACTGACAAAGAATATACTGATGTAGCTTATAACAGACTGGAACAAACTTTAACTGCTGATGCTGTTAAGGTGAATGTCTTCTTAACCTCCTGACAAACCACAGAAATGTGTAATTTGCTAAAGACATTTAACAGTACTTTTACCACAGTAAGAAAAGGAATCCGTGACGCACACGCATTTCTACACTGTCTCTAGCTTGACTAAATATAAAGAAACAAATCTTATTCCTCGGGGCTTGAGACTTGACAAAGGTCCCTCTGGAGGGTTTTATAAACCTGGCTATCAAGACAGGTGGGAAAAGGCCCTGTCTACCTGTTCTGAAACATTAATACAAATACTGGTACATCAAAATACTGAGAAACACACAGATATTTTAGACAACATACAAAGTGCGGAAAATGATTTAAACTCACTTGAGCTGGCTGAGGATTTTGAAACTTTAAACATCCGGCTAATAAAATAGCAGTACATGAAAAAACTGTTATAGCAAGAAAACAAACAAAATACCAGAGGGACAACAAAGATTTCGCGTTGGGTCAAGTTTATAAATGGGACCAGATTTCTAAGGGTCAAGACAGAGGTAGATCCATATCACGAGGAAGAAATAAATTCCGAAAACGATCTAAAAGCAATAATAGAAATACAATATCTACAACAACAACGAACAACAAGGAAATAAAAAAATCATACCAAGTAGATACAAGAAGGGTGGGGTTTTACATAATTCAACATACAGAGGAACAGTCCAAAGAGACAACAGCTCGTTTAGGGACAAAGCCAAAAAAATTAACACCAAGAGAACAAGGAGGGGATGTAGAGGGGTAGTCAAGAGATGGAGCAGAATGACGACAGAAACAACAGAAACAGCACAATCTGCGTGGGAAGGACAAATCAAACCTTTCTGATTTTAAATTGACAGAATCGCAAAGGTCAGTCCTTTCTAAGGGCCTACTATTTGTACCTGAACCGTACTATGATAGACTCACGATTCAGGTGGATCTTGGAAAGACCTATAGAAAGTTACGCCTAAAGAAATTTTACTCACAGAAGAAAAATATGGGGAGGCCTGATTTTACCCCACCTAAATCTGACTCCCTAACTCAAGGAGTGTATCTATCTCCATCTACCTCCATCACCAGTCTGTCAACTACCACCCCCACTGATATACGTCAGGAGAATGTTGTAATTGAGACTGCACCCGGAATGGAACATTTACCAGCTTCTTGGGATCCAGAATGGGCCTTGAAAAATTTTGAAAGCTCCCAGAATAATTTACTATGGAAAAGAGACACCTATCATCCAACTTCTACATTTTGTCCTGGAAAATTTATTTCACCTGTTATTTCACTTTTGAGAGACTAGTCAACACAGAAGTGGATAGGATTTTCTCATCCACCATTCCGTTACATAAGGACAGGAAAAATATTTCACCAGAAGAATATGAAGCACTGAAGGAACTAGAAAACAACACCAAAGTGGTAATTAAAGAAGCGGACAAGGGGGGACAAACAGTGATTCAAAATACCACTGACTATTTGATGGCAGCTAATCAAAAGCTATTGAACACTGAAAATGATAAACTTCTGGATAAAAATTCCCTCTTGTTTTTTCAAGATAAATTGACTAACTTGCTTTCATTGCACAGGTCCTGAGGTGCTATTTCTGAAAAAGAATTAAATTTTTTTAAACCAGAAACATGCAGTAGTCCCAACATTTTACCATCTGCCTAAAATACATAAGAGCCTCCAGAACCCCCCTGGACATCCGATAATTTCGGCCATAGGCTCTCTAACCAAGAACCTTTCAAAATTTCTACATGATTTTTTTATACACTCTTGTTGTACGCCTTCCTTCTCATCTTAAGGATACAATGGCGGTTCTGGAGGCTCTAGAACATCAAACTTTTGATGCTGGCAACCTGTGGTTGACAATTGATGTCGAATCACTTTACACTAGTATCAGATATCATTTGGGGCTAAACGCTGTCAGGTTTTTCATGGATTTATTTCAAAGTCAGGAATCATTGGATTCAGATTTTGTTTTAGATGCTCTACAATTTGTGTTGACTAGTAATTTTTTCACTTTTGACTCAAAATTCTTTTTACAGGTATGTGGGATAGCTATGGGTCGTGTGATGGCACCCTCCTACGCCAACCTATTTTTGGGCTGGTGGGAGGAGGCTGTCATCTTCGTCCCCAGGGCGAACCAGTTTGGTGACAGACTCAAATACTGGGGTCGCTATATTGATGATATTTTGTGCATCTGGTGTGGCACGCAACTAGAGGCAGAGGAATTTCTAATGATCTAAATTTATGCTTCACTCACTTGACAGACTCTGAGTCTGTGACTTTCTTGGACTTACGTTTGCATGCCACACCAGGTGGCAGTACAGAGACGGAAAACTTTCACAAAGCAAATTCTGGCAACACATTGCTTAGGGTTGATAGTGCCCATACACAACATGTGACAAAGGGAATTTCTAAGGGTCAATTTTTGAGGCTTAGAAGAAATTGTTCTTCTGTTGAATCCTATCTACAACATGCAGAGGATCTAACTAATAGATTCAAGGTCTGAGGCAATGAATCAGATATTTTAGAACAGGCACGACAGTATGCATTAAACCAAAAATAGGTCAACTTTATTGAGACCTAAAAATAAGGAAAAACACAATAATGATTGTGTTCATCATGTGATGGAATTTAACAGAGTGACATCCAAAGTAGTGGGGGCCCTCAAGAAATATTGCCACATTTTAAAAGCTGATGGTGACCTGTCCAAGACACTATTGGCAGCTCGCCTAAAGTTGTCTATGTAACCCCCCCTACAAATGGGGGTTCCTAAAAGTTTCCTCAGAGCTTGTTTTATGCTCCGTGCCTGGTTAGTAATCGGCACAAAAAACGCTTAAATGGGGAACCGTTGAGCGCTTTGAGAAGCCTCTGTAAGCTGTCCCTTTAAGGGCTGCCTGTTGCAGTCATAATTGATTGGAATGAGAGGGGAGCTATGGGTTGTATGCCCGAGTCCCACCCGGGCCACTGAAAAATAACTTCCTGCTGCCATCGCTAGTGGTGCACAGGGAGTTCTGCTAGAGGATGTGAATGTTTGTTTAAAATACTGTAAAATAATAATGATAGTGTAGTTGTTCTAACCTGCCTTTGCTTTGCAGCACAGATGGTTTCGATTGCCTTCTCCATTTTGGTCCAGAACTATTGAATTGGACCAATCAGTACCTTGAACCCCACAGAGCTGGCTGACCAATAGAGGAGCTGTTTGTATTTGAGAAAGGTATTACGGGCTATGGCTTTTCCGCACCACTGAAGGTGAGAGAGAAATGACTGGCATGTGCAGCTGTGCCAATGAAAATGGCCAGCGGCCGATCTGGAAGGAGTGCTCAGTGCTGCCAGGGGCAGATGCGTTGTGGCTGGTGAGGAGTGAGGAGCTTCTGTGCTTCTGCGCTGGAAAGTGTTCGCGCGGGAAGCGAGTGAAGGCCTGAGGCGGCCATTTTCTCCGCGAGCGATTTTGCTCTCAAATCCACCGGCGGCGGTCAGAGGAGGCTGTGCCCTGTACAGCTACCCACCAGGCTCGACCTAGGAGGGACTGGAGGATTTCCAGTTTCACTGCTTGCGGGAAGGCTGAAGCTGCGTGCAGCCTTGCAGTGGTTGTGAGTCTGAGGGAGCCTTGGAAGCAGCTGCCTGGTGTGGTACCCCTCTGTTGCTGTTGGCCATATAAATGTGTGAGAAGGCTGGTGAAGTTCAGGCTCCATCCTGGTAGCATTGAAGGAATCGTTATTTGCTGGGGTTGTGAGTACTGATTCAGGGTAGCTCCCTGCAGAGTGTTACACAGTGGTTTCAGTGCATTATTGTGTTGCTGACTGCCTAATTAAACTTTTCTCCTATTCTGACTTGCTCAAGAGGATGTTATCTGTGTTAAGGGCCCCAACCAGCTGCCATGTTGGACTAGCCGTTAGGGCTTGGGTACCCAGGGACAGTAAATTGTAGGTATAGGCCTGTGCACAGAGCCCTAGGTAGATAAGTATAGTGATAAGCTAATCAACCTGATTCCCCCCCCTTTCCCTTGTTATCTGCCCTTCTAATAAATCAGACTGCTGTGTTATAACTACACCCTGGCTATTGTGTACATTACTGGAGAACTGCTGCCTGGTGATTGCAATATAACTGTGCCTTATTTTACAGGGGGTCCCCAGAGTGAGCTGGAATATATCATCCGTGGGGAAAGTATACGGGTGAACAGAATTGTTGGTACCCAGTGTGAGTCACTAGGGGGACGAAAGGGGGGTTGCAGTAGCCCAGAGAGCTGTAACCAAGGTAGTCTTAATTGTACTAACCCCGACCTCTGGGTGGAGGCACCCGTCAATGGATCTGGGCCCCTCACCCTGCCTCGTAGGGGCAGACAGGGTAGTAGCCCTAAGGGGTAGCGCCTGGGGGTTGCAAATTGAGGCACCGCTGGGATTTTGCCCCTAGTGGCTCCGTGAGGAAATACATCAGAAATGGAAAAATGGAAGGGATATGTTGGAAAAATTAAACTGGGACCCATTAAAACCATGGTACACAGATTGATGGGTTGGGGTGAAGCCGAAGAGCTAGACTCCCAGAAGATTGTATTATTGTTAGATGTGCCCCTGGGTACCTCAACTGTTGATATTGTCTCTGTTGCCGAGCGAGTGAAGTGTTTGGGTAAGGTTGAAGTGAAAGGGCGTATGGCTGATCTGCTTGACCAGACACTGCAGGTGTTACTCCTCTGCAGTGTGGCCATCGACCCTGAGAAGGTACCTCCTGTGATTTACCCGGAGGGTGCATCCCAGGGGTGGAGGCTAATTCATATCCAAAGTGGGTCAGTCACCCCTGTGGGGGTCTCCCCAGATGAACAGTTTTAAAGACAAGCTGCTTAAATTGTTAGCTGTGGAGGTTAGGACCTACCCAGGAGTTGTTGCAAGCCTTGGATTTGTCCAGTGATACTACCCCCCAGGGTTCCCCGGGCACCTCCCCTTGCCCGCTCAAAAGTTCCATGCTGGCTTCCTTGCCCCTGGCAGTCCCATCCATACAGCTTGATTCCTACCGTAAGTTAAAACTTTTCTCTGGCACGGTACCAGTGCCTTCCAGGGAGGATGACCTGGAGGCGTGGATGGACTATGCCACCCCTTTAGTCCAGGAGTGGCAATGCTCCAAGGGGGAGAAAAGGAAGAGGCTGATGGAGAGTTTGCGGGTCCCTGCCTTAGAAGCCATTAGGTTCTTCCAGGCCACCCGCCTGAAGCCACTGCTGCAGAGTATCTCTGCTTTAGAAGGGTTTTGGAGTACAGAGACTGGTGAAGATTTACTATGGAAATTCAGGTCTGCTAAGCAGTGGAGAAATGAAAAACTGTCCGCTTTTGTTACTAGAGTGGAGCGGGCATTGCAGAAGGCTTATAGAAAAGGGGGAATCACTGCTACAGCCCTGAATCAGGTTCCGTTAGAACATGTGTTAAAGTCTGCCAGATTCTCTAGTGTAACGCTGCTGAAACTCAAGTTGCATGATCGGCAGGCCACCCCGCCTGAATACTGTCAATTGATGAGGGAAATTCGGGAAGTGGAGACTGATGAAGAGGGGTGGGAACCCTGTGTGGGGGCAGTGAATCCTAGTGGGACCCCTGAGTCTAACACCCCTGAGGAGACTGGCTCGTCTGGAGGGTCCAAGGGGTCCCCAGATTTTCCAGGTACTGTGGGGATGCGAGCTGTTTCCTCTGACCCCTATGTGGAGGGTGAGTTGAGGGCTGAGATCAGGAATTTACGGGAACTGGTGAGGGACTTAAAGCAGTCTACTGCGTACCCTACGCGGCCCGGACCCTCTGAGTCATGTAGAGCCCCGAACCCTAGCCCTAGAGAGCTTTCTCACTCCCCTCAGGGCCCACCTCAGAATAGTGATCCCGGGGACCCCAAGTTTTGTTACCACTGTGAGGAAGATGGGCATTTCCAGCCTGAGTGCCAGAGGCCGGAGAATTTAAGGAAAGTTAATAGCAGACTGATTGCCCGACACCACCAGGCCCAGTCTCGGGCCCCCAAGAAAAGTTTTGTGACTCAGGCCCATGCCCGCCGGGCTACCAATGCTGCTACCCCCAACTGGTCTGATGTGGTCGGCCCATCTATGGAGACCCGGGTGCGGGTAAATGGAATTCCCACTCGAGCTGTACTGGACAGTGGCTCCCAGGTGACCATCATGTTTCAGGACTGGTACCAAGCACACTTATCTGAGATGCCCCTGCAGCCTCTAACTGGTCTACATGTATGAGGGTTGAGCGACAAGGCCTATTCATATTTGGGGTACATCCGTGTCTGGTTATCCTTCCCTGCAACTGTGAATGGAATAGATGAGCAAGTGGAAACCTTAGTTTTAGTTTGCCCACCCACTGGACTATACGATGGGGTGCCCTTGTTGATTGGGACAAATGCACACATGTTTGGACGATTGGCCCAATTGTGCTCAGAGAAGCGAGCATTCCAGACTGGGCGAGCTTTGAGCGTACCTGCTGTGATTCAAAAGGTCAAGGCCACTCAGAAGAAGGGTAGTCTGGAGGAACCTGAAGGCCCTGTGGGGGTGGTGTGGAAAAAGGATCCGGCCCCCGTGGTACTTGCCCCAAATGCACAATGTGTTCTGCATGGAGAGGTACGACTAAAAACAGATGTCAAGAATAAGTTGTTGATGCTGGATGCACCTGTGGAGGGAGGATTACCTGAGGGGTTGCTGCTCAAACCCAGCATTCTGCCAGCTAGAGCCCATGCTTACGTTAAGAGGGTGATGGTTCAAGTGCACAATGTGTCTGATAAAGAGATTCGAATAAGAAGAGGGTGTACCCTGGCTAGCGTTCATTGTGCAGATACTGCTGTGCTATCAAATAAAAAGAGTTCCCGGACGGGTGATAGAGTTACTCCTGATCTGTTCGACTTCGGTGACTCCCCGCTGCCCACCGACTGGAAACGAAGGGTCAGTGAGAGGCTTGCCAAGAGGGACCAGGTTTTTTCCCTGAAGGAGTGGGATGTAGGATGTGTACAAGGAGCTGAGCATCACATTCGACTGCACGACGAAAGACCTTTCCAAGAGAGATCCCGACATCTGGCTCCCGCTGACATAGATGGTGTAAGGCGGCATCTGCAAGAAATGTTGGCTGCTGGCGTAATTCAAGAGTCTAGGAGCCCCTATGCCTCTCCCATCGTAGTAGTAAGGAAAAAGAATGGGGCAGTTCGGATGTGTGTAGACTATCGCACTTTGAATAGGCGGACCATTCCGGATCAATATACCATGCCACGCATACAAGACGCCTTGGATTGTTTGAATGGTAGTAAGTGGTTCTCTGTGTTGGATCTTCGGAGCAGATACTACCAGATCCCGATGGCCACAGACGACCGGGAGAAGACTGCTTTCATTTGCCCCTTAGGCTTCTATGAGTTTGTTCAGATGCCTCAAGGAATTTCAGGTGCCCCAGCCACTTTTCAGCGCTTGATAGAACGAGCTGTGGGGGACATGAACCTACTCGAGTGTTTGGTCTATTTAGATGACATTATAGTGTTTGGCCGATCATTGGAAGAACACGAGCAACGATTATTCAAAGTCCTGGATCGGTTGGAGGATTTCAGCCTTAAGTTGTCTATCGACAAGTGTCAATTCTTCCAGACTTCCGTGAAATATGTGGGCCATATAGTGTCCACTGAGGGCATAGAGACTGACCCTGGCAAGGTGGAGGCGTTGACCACTTGGCCTCAGCCCAGGAATTTAAAAGAGCTGCAACAATTCCTGGGGTTTTGTGGATACTATAGACGGTTTGTCAGAGACTATTCACGAGTGATTCGCCCCCTCCTTAATCTCACTCAGGGGAATCCGCCTACTCACAAAAAGTATAAGAAGGGTGTGCACACTGACATAGAAAAGAAATATTTTCGCCAAACGATATGTTCAGGGATCGATGGACTGCTGAGTGTGAGGAAGCTTTTCACGACATCATATATCAACTTACCCACGCCTCCAGTACTGGCCTATGCTGACCCAGTCAAGCCCTACACTCTTCATACTGATGCCAGTCTACAAGGATTGGGGCTGTTATACCAGGAGCACTGAATGGGCTGAGACCTGTAGCATTTGCCAGTAGAAGTCTGACGCCTTCAGACAAAAATTACCCCGTGCACAAACTAGAATTTTTAGCTTTAAAGTGGGCCATTGTTGATCAGTTTCATGACTATTTGTATGGTGCCAAGATATTAGTAAAGACTGATAACAACCCTCTGACCTATGTACAGACCTCTGCCAAACTGGATGCTACTGGGCATAGGTGGCTCTCTGCCTTGGCCACCTACGATTACGCTGTAGAATACCGGGCGGGCCTAAACCATATAAATGCGGACGCTCTCTCTCGGAGGCCTGCGCCCAGACTGAATGGGTCCGGTTGTCTGAACCTGACATAAGAGCCTCTGCCAGAAATTTGATAAAGAAGAATAGTGCTCCTGACACGGTGGACTGTGTGGTAGATTGTTTGGGGTCGCCGAAAACTGTATACCTGCCGCTACTGTCATTCTCTGCATTGGACACCAGCTCCCGCCGCAACTCAACAATGACGATCTCCAACAGGCTCAATCCTGTGATCCTATGATAAGAACAGCCGGAGGTTTTATGGTCCGGAAGGGATGTATCCAAATTATGCTCCACTGACTTACTGACTACCTTGTTATATAAAGAAGGCCCAAATTAAAGCTGATCAACCAACTACTATATAGAGACTGTGAATAAGGAGGGTCAGCACCACAACAACTAGTGCTGCAGTCAGCCTTCAGGGAACTAGTCCTAAGGTCACTGCATAATCAAATGGGGCACCTGGGTATAGATCGAACACTTGACCTGGTACAGGCTCGATTCTATTGGCCGAAGATGAGTGCGGATGTGGAACAGTATGTCAAGACCTGTGGTCGCTGTTTGCAAAGAAAAGCATTACCCCGGAGAGCTGCTCCCCTGGTCAACATTACCACTAGTGCCCCTATGGAACTGGTCTGTATTGATTTCCTGAGTTTAGAGCCTGATCTGAAAAGTGTCAGCAACATATTGGTGGTCACCGATCATTTTACCCTGCACGCACAGGCTTTCCCGACTAAGGATCAGAGAGCAACCACGGTGGCTAAGATACTTGTTGAGAATTTTTTCGTCCACTATGGGGCCCGCAGATGGATTCATTTCACTAGGAAGGGACTCTAGAGTCGCTGATTAAAGAGATGCTATCTTTGTGGGGGACGAAATCACTACCACCCCTTATCATCCGCAGGGAGACCTCAGCCTGAAAGGTTTAATCGTATTGCTTGACATGCTGGGCACCTTACAATCAAAAGATAAATCGAGATGCAGCCAACAGATCAGTACTTTAGTTCACGCCTACAATTGTAGCAAAGTGATGCCACAGGGTTTTCCCCTATCGACTGATGTTTGGGAGAGAGGCTAGATTGCCAGTGGATGTGTGTTTTGGGGTTTCCCCAATGGGGTGCTGACAGACAACCATCTCAGTACGTACAGAGATTAAAGGCCCAATTAAACCATGCCTACCAACTGGCCCAGACCATGGCTGCTAAGCGAAATCTGGCTAACAAGGAGAGATATGACAAAAAAGTGAAAACAGTAGAGTTGCGAGAAGGGGATAGAGTGCTGTTGAGAAATCTGGGACTGCATGGCAAACATAAGATTGCTGACAGGTGGCATCACCTCCCTCATATTGTTGTGGGACAGCTGGCAGACCTACCTGTATATAAAGTGCGGCCTGAAAACAATTCGAAAGATGTGAAAACCATACACAGAAATCATTTGCTGCTGATTGGGCAGATCTTGATTGAAGCTGAACCTTCCACTGCCACTCCTTCCCGGCCTGTGACTAGATCTGTTGCTAAGAGAAGAACCAAGCCCATGGAGCCTTCAACAAGTCCACCAAGGGAGCCTTGTCCCACCCCTCCTGCAGGGGGAGATGATCAACACTCAGTGTCGGAAGATAGCAAAGGTGATATTGAATACTATCCCTCTTATGAACTGAGTCGATTGTTTCGGGGCAATCCCCTTGTTAACTCGGAAACTGAAATTGGCCCGTCGGTACTGATTGAGCCTTCTACTTTGTTCCCGGGGGCAATGCCTCCAGAAGATGAATGGGGTAGCAGACAAGCTCAAGGGGCTGAGTCCTTAGGCCTGGCTGAACTGTCTGGCCTGGCTGAATTATCTGACTTTTCAGAAGAAGAGAGTGAGACGGTGAACAAGCAGTGATAGGCCCGAATTGGAAGAATATTTTGAATGCCCTGATGGTTCCTCTAGTACCTAAACCGCTTCAGATGAGCCTGGTGGGGTGGGTTCAGGGATAGAGGTCAAGTCCCTAATAGTATTATAAGCACTGAACCTGTTCCCCTTGAGGAGATTCCGTTGCTAATGTCACTGATACTGAAGTGGAGTCAGGGGCCTGGAGTTGAGATCCCCGAGACCCCTAGGCGATCTGGCACCACAAATACGGCCAGTAATAAGTTAAGCTATGAATCTCTGGGTCAGCCAGTGGACCTGCCCTTAAATGTGGTTCACAAGGGGGTATATGTGTCCCAGAGTTCTTTGCCTAAGTTAGCCTTGGGGGATAACTCCCGACTGTTGGTATTGCCTTTTGAGTGCGGTGTCCCTGTCTCGGGGAACCTGCTAGTAACTAAAAGAGAGGGATTCCCTCAGTCCCGGTGTCATGAGTAGGGACTAATGACCTGAGTTAAAGAGGAACAAGACTTTATGTGTATAATGTGTATAAACTATAGTACCCTGTGAATGTAATATTCATGTATGTAATGCAAAGGGTGATATAGTGTTACTTAAGTTGTTTGCCTTAGATGTGATTTAAGGGTAACTACTTGACACGGACATCAAGCTTTCCCAGGCCAGGAAGGGTGTAACTCCTCTACAAATGGGGGTTCCTAAAAGTTTCCTCGGAGCTTGTTTTATGCTCCGTGCCTGGTTAGTAATCGGCACAAAAAACGCTTAAATGGGGAACCGGTGAGTGCTTTGAGAAGACTCTGTAAGCTATCCCTTTAAGGGCTGCCTGTTGCAGTCATAATTGATTGGAATGGGAGGGGAGCTATGGGTTGTATGTCTGAGTACCGCCAGGGCCACTGAAAAATAACTTCCTGCTGCCATCGCTAGTGGTGCACAGGGAGTTCTGCTAGAGGATGTGAATGTTTGTTTAAAATACTGTAAAATAATGATAGTGTAGTTGTTCTAACCTGCCTTGCTTTGCAGCACAGATGGTTCGATGCCTCCTCCATTTTGGTCCAGAACTATTGAATTGGACCAATCAGTACCTTGGAACCCCACAGAGCTGGCTGACCAATAGAGGAGCTGTCTGTATTTGAGAAAGGTGTTATGGGCTATGGCGCTTTTCCCGCACCACTGAAGGCGAGAGGAAATGACTGGCATGTGCAGCCAGCCAATGAAAACGGCCAGCGGCCGATCTGGAAGGAGTGCTCAGTGCTGCCAGGGGCAGATGCGTTGTGGCTGGTGAGGAGTGAGGAGTTTCTGTGCTTCTGCACTGGAAAGTGTTCGCGCGTGAAGGCCTGAGGCGGCCGTTTTCTCCGTGAGCGATTTTGCTCTCAAATCCGCCGGCGGGCGGCCAGAGGAGGCTGTGCCCTGTACAGCTACCCACCAGGCTCGACCTGTAGGAGGACTGAAGGATTTCCCGAGTTTCGCTCGTTTCGTGGGAAGGCTGAAGCTGCCGTTGCAGCCTTGCAGTGGTTGTGAGTCTGAGGGAGCCTTGGAAGCAGCTGCCTGGTGTGGTACCCCTCTGTTGCTGTTGGCCATATAAATGTGTGAGAAGGCTGGTGAAGTTCAGGCTCTATCCTGGTAGCGTTGAAGGAATCAAGTATTTGCTGGGGTTGTGAGTACTGATTCAGGGTAGCTCCCTGCAGAGTGTTACACAGTGGTTTCAGTGCATTATTGTGTTGCTGACTGCCTAATTAAACTTTTCTCCTATTCTGACTTGCTCAAGACTGGATGTTATCTGTGTTAAGGGCCCCAACCAGCTGCCACGTTGGACTAGCCGTTAGGGCTTGGGTACCCAGGGACAGTAAATTGTAGGGATAGGCCTGTGCACAGAGCCCTAGGTAGATAAGTATAGTGATAAGCTAATCAACCTGATTCCCCCTTCCCTTGTTATCTGCCCTTCTAATAAATCAGATTGCTGTGTTATAACTACACCCTGGCTATTGTGTACATTACTGGAGAACTGCTGCCTGGTGATTGCAATATAACTGTGCCTTATTTTACAGGGGTCCCGGTGAGCTGGAATATATCATCCGTGGGGAAAGTATGGGTGAACAGAACTGTTGGCACCCAGTGTGAGTCACTAGGGGGACGAAAGGGGGGTTGCAACAGCCCAGAGAGCTGTAACCGAGGTAGTCTTAATTGTACTAACCCCGACCTCTGGGTGGAGGCACCCGTCAACGGATCTGGGCCCCTCACCCTGCCTCCGTGGGGGCAGACAGGGGTAGTAGCCCTAAGGGTAGTGCCCCCTGGGGGTTACATCTATCTGAAAGGGAGACCAGTTAAGGACACGATAGTTAAGAGTCATTTTGTATCTGGGCCTTCCCAGGCCCAAAGTCTACTTCCAGCCAAACCACTAGGATCTTTTCCATGTGGAAATTGTAATGTTTGCATTTATATGAGGCAGGGCAATACATCTGTCAGCCCAATAAATGGAAAGGAGCTGTGCCTGCATCATTTTGTTACTTGTCGCACCTCATATGTTGTCTACGCTTTATGGTGCGACTGTCCAACCCTATATGTAGGGATGACTACATGCCTCTTAAAGGAGCGGACACAAGAGCATGTTCGATCCATTTTATATGGACTTTGTGACACTCCAGTAGGGACACACTGGAGTTCACAACATAAACAATCTTTATCATCATTTAGATTTACAGCAATCGATCATGTACCCCCACTTCTCAGAGGAGGAAATCGATGCAAGTTTTTACTACAAAGAGAAAGCAGATACATTTTCCAGCTAAGTGCCATTTCCCCTAGAGGACTTAATGAAAACTGGGAGATCACTCCTTTCCTCTAAAATTTAAATTTAAATACAATAGCTACCTAAGAAGTTCCTAGTCTAAGTTAAAATGTTTTCAAGTTGATAGACATATGTCTTCCATGTGGTTGTTTATTATTATTTTTATTATATGGTTATACTTATCATTGTCCTCTTTTTTCTTCTCTTTCTCTCTCTTTTCACAGGTACCTTCCAAAATGAATTTTGTTGTAATCCTCTTTCGGAATGGATATTCTCTTTACATATGAGAATGATAATACTGGAAGAAACATTATTCCAGTATTCTGTTATTATTCATTTGACATTTTGTAATATTAGTAATTGCTGAAGTCTATTCAGACTGTGTTCTTTCAGCACACTGAATTTCGGGTTAAAGTTGTTAAAAAATGCTAAAAAATGCTTAATTAACTTTCACCTGTACATTATTATATGAATGAAAATACTGTCACTTTAAGTGGTAGCATTTAAAAGCTGACCACCCCCTCCCCGACGAAGAATCTGCAAGGGTTCGAAGCGCTGGGGTCGTATATTTTTTTTTACCGCGTGTCGTTTATTTCACAAGTGTTGTGCACTTCGGTTCAATAAATAAGTTACTTGCAGATACATCTCTGGATGCCGTATTGCTGATTTTCCTTTGCTGGGCTGTTTTTGCGCATCTCCTGCTTTTTGTTTTGCTTTTACCACAGTACCGGGCCAAGCAAAAGGGGCTGAGCCTGTAACAGTGACAAGGAATGCTTGCTCTATTAGACAAAAGACATAAAGACTACCAGAGCAGTTAAGAGCAGATGTGGCTAAGGAAATACAAAAAAATTAAAATACTGCATATCATAGAATTGTCGAGAAGTGCTTGGCCATCATCAATGGCACTTGTAAACAATATAGAAGGGGGTGTAAGAATCTGCCTTGATTTTAGGAAACAAGTGTCAGAATTTGACAGTTATCCTATGCCCAGAATAGATGATTTGGTGGACAGACTGGGTAGTGCCAAGTATATCAGTATCCCCGATCTCACCAAGGGCTACTGGCAAATCCCCTTAGCTAAAGAATCCAGAGACAAAACTACATTTGCTACTCCAGTAGGATTCTATCAGTTCACCACCATGCCATTTGGTTTACATGGCACACCCTCTACATTCCAGCGGCACATGGATATAACTTTATCCCGTCACACTGGTTATTGTGCTGCCATACCTGGATGATATTGTGGTGTAGTCCAGACTGGAAAAGCCACCTGGAACACCTATGAGCAGTTATCCAATCGATCAAACAGGTCTAACAATTAATCCTACCAAGTGTACTTTGGGCATGCAGGACACCAGATATTTGGGCTATGTTTTGCGAAATGGAGAAGTCAAGCCAGAAGTTTCCAAGATAGAATCTGTAGCTAACAGCCCTGTCCCCAAAACCAAGAAACAGGTCAGGTAATTTATAGGGCTGGCTGGTTATTATCAGAGATTTGTTCCGAGCTTTGCCAAGTTGGCTACCTCCTCATTGAACTCACTAAGAAACGGTTTCCGAATAATGTAAAATGGACCCCAGAGTGTGATGAGGCTTTTCAAGCCATTAAGGTTGCATTATGTTCAACCCGTTTTAAGACGCCCAGATTTTGAGAAACAATTTCTGTTACTGACTGATGCATCAGAGGTAGGCCTAGGTGCAGTCTTGGGTCAAAATATAGATGAGAAAGAACATTCAATTCTATATATTAGTAGGAAATTGCATGACACGAAGAAAAGGTACTTTACTATTGAAAAGGAATACCTTAGCCGGCCCAGTGGTGCTGAGGGTTGAGATGCTGGACGCCACACCTCGCGCTGTGCCGGTGACCTGAGTTCGGGAACAGACTCGGGCCACCGGGGGCTGGCAGGGGGAGGGAAGGATTGAGCGTCCTGCGACTGCTCTCCTTCCTTCGGGGTGGGTGAGGGACATGCGCCAAGCTGAAGTGACACCTGGCAGAGGCTTGGTGCTCCACAGACGCGGGCATACATGGGGGAGGAGCGCAGCAGACGTCTGCACACAATCACTGCACGACCAGCTCCTCAGTGGGAGTAAAATGGGGGAAAAAAAAATTCAGTGGGGCGACTTCGACAGCTGATGGCCAGCCTGCGCCCCTGGAGTCACGTGGCGTCTTCGCCAGTTCCGTGTCGCAGGTCTCTATGAGGAGATCCTGCCACTGGCTGGGCGAGTGCGATGGGGTGTATAGACTCACCGCAGCGTGACCGACTCCAGGGGTGCAGGTGCCCGATTGAGCCGAGGCGAAGGGAGCTCCTACCAGGCGGAGGACAAATGTGGCATAAAAAAAAAAAAAAAGAAATACGCCAGGCAAAAGGGGCTATGGAGTCCCTTAAGCTTTACTTACTAGAAGCCAACTTTGTACTTGTAACAGACCACAATCCTCTCTGTAGGCTTAACCAAATGAAAGATAAAATTCTAGAACCACACAGTGGTACCTGGCACTACAGCTATTTAAATTTAAAGTGATGCACAAATCTGGGAAAGAGAATGTTAATGCTGGTTTTCTGTCAAGATATTTACTTATTTAAAAGTTTTACCAGGAAGGCTTGCTGAGCAGTCTACTGCTCAATTCCAGATGCGTCCTGGGGGTGGGGGTAGGGGACAGTACAATGAGCTGAGGCAACATGGACACACATCGAGTATAAGTCCAAAAGTGAAATACAGAGTGCATACAATACAAGATACAAAAATACACAACAAGATACAGTGCAGCAGCAGGTAGTTGTATAAGGCATTTGGCAGTCAAACTAGGAATAAGCTATGGATCAGGAAATACAGGTTACTCACCTGTAACAGGAGTTCTAAGAGTGCTACATGTTGTTCATCCACACTTATTGGCAGGTTCCTTGCCACTTTAAATCTTGCCGGAAGGTCTTCAAGCTGGCTCCTCCCACCCACCCGGGTGGTAAAACTCTCGGCTCCGCCCCATGACACTAGATCTAGCCCGCTGGAAGTCAGGTTGCGCGTCGAAGCCGGGGAGGTCGGCTGGGTTGTGTGGATGAACAACATATACCACTCCTAGAACTCCTGTTACAGGTGAGTAACCTGTATTTCTAGGGATGTGGATATGTTGTTCAATCCACTCTTAATGGCAGACTCCTAGCAGTTCTCCGGGAGGAGGGAGGCAAGGTGTGCACCCCTACTTAGGGAATAAGGACTGGAGAACGAGGTCCCAAAACCAGCATCCCGGCATGACTCAAGGTCGATGTGGTAATGGGTAATGAAGGTGTGTGCTGACTTCCAGGTAGCAGCCCTGCAGATTTCCTGGATAGGAACGTCCCTGGAAGCAGCCACCGAAGCAAAGGTATGGCGGGTAGAAAGAGCTCTTATCCCTCTGGGAAGCTCCATGCCCGCCAACCTATAGCAGAGATCTATGCAGGAGGTGACCCACCTGCCTAGCGTCCACTTGGCTGCAGGTCTGCCAGGTGCGGCTTCAGCATAGGTGACAAACAGCTGGCGAACCTCTCCCTGAACTTCAGCCATCCGCTCCATATAATAAGAGAGCGCTCTTCTAGGGTCCAGAATATGGAGCCTATATTTGGCCTCCAAGGTGTGATTGGGGTAGAAGACTGGCAGAGTCAACACCTGGTTAACGTGAAACTCAGACACCACCTTCGGAAGGAATTTCAGGTGGGGGCGCAGGACAACCTTGTCCCTGTAGAAGACCAGATAAGGAGACTCGATGGAAAGCACCTGGTGCTCTCCTATCCTTCTGGCTGACGTGATAGCCACCAAGAAGGCGGTCTTCCACGACAGGTGACAGATGTTACACCTGTGCATCGGTTCGAATGACTTGTCTATGAGCTTAGCCAATACCAGCAGTAGATCCCACGGAGGTGGAGGTTCTCGCACCAGAGGGGATATGTGATCAAGGCCTTTGAAAAAGCGCCCGACCACCTTCTCCTGCGCCACCGACTGCTTTCCGGAATGCACCCGGTAAGCAGAGATGGCGGCCAGGTGCACCTTAAGGGTCATCAACCGAAGCCCTAGCTGAGAAAGGGTCCACAGGTAGTCCAGAATGCTGGCCAAAGAACAGGAGGAAGGGTCCAGCCCCTTATTCTGACACCAAATGGAGAGTCTCTTCCATTTGAAGGCATAGCATTTTCTGGTTGACTCCTTACGGGATGCCTCAACAACGCTGAGGACCTCGTTGGAAAGACCCAAGACCTGGAACTCTAGCCGCTCAGGAACCAGGCCGTCTGATGCAGGGATTGAAGGTCTGGGTGGAATACCTTCCCCTGGTTGACTAAGATAAGGTCTGGGTGGGCTGGAAGCTGTCTCGGGAGCCTGGAGCTGAGGCTGAGGAGATCTGGATATCAGAACTGACAGGGCCAGTCTGGAGCTACCAGAATCACCTGTGCCTTGTCCCTCCTCACCTTGAGCAGCACCTTGTGGATCAAGGGAAATGGGGGAAAGGCGGAGAAGAGGCCCAGGGTCCACAGCCGTGGGAAGGCATCCCCCCCTGCAGCGAGCCCTGCTGAGGGGGGCCGGCATGAAACAGCCTCAGCTTCACATTCTCCCTGGAGGCAAACAGGTCCACCTGAGGTGTGCCCCAGTGGGAGAACAGATCGTGTACTACCTCCAGCAGGAGAGACCACTCGTGAGATGCAGCACCTATCTGGCTTAGGGCATCAGCCAGAGTGTTGGAGGCTCCCGCCACATGAATGGCTAGGAGATCCGCCTCCAGTCTGCCCACGAGAGTCCAAGTGCGGAGAGCTTCCTTGCACAGAGGCAAGGAGCGTGTCCCGCCCTGGCAGTTTAGGTAGTACATAGTCGTGGTGTTGTCCGCCTGGACCTGGACCACTTGACCCCATACAAACAGAGCGAGGGCTAGTCAGACCGCTCGAAGCTCCAGCAGGTTGATGTGGCATCGAGACTCCTGGGGGGACCAGAGGCCGTGCGCTCTGAGCTCCCCCAGATGGGCACCCCAACCCATCAGAGAGGCGTCGGTCGTTAGAGTGACTGTCGGCTCTGGGCGGACAAACGGGATACCCTCCTGCAGATGAGCAGGAACAATCCACCACTGGAGAGCGTTCCCCATCTCCTGGGTCACCATCACTGGCTGGTCCAGAGGACCAGAGTGCTGTGACCATTGGCGAGCCAGTCCCCATTGTAGGGGACGCATGTGCCAGCGGGCCCAACGGACCACACTGGTGCAGGCCGCCATGAGGCCCAGGAGGCGCAGGAAGTCCCGGGCAGGGTGCAATTGCCCAACCAGAAATGATTGGGCAAAGGAGGAAAGAACCTCGGCCCTGTCCGCCGGGAGCCGTGCTCTGGCTCAAATAGAGTCCAGCTCTGCCCCGATGAATTGAATCACCTGCGTTGGCACGAGTTCCAATTTGGCCTCGTTGATGAGGAGGCCAACCTGAGAGCAGACGTGGAGGGCCAGATCATTGGACCGCTCCACCTCCGACTTGGAGGAGGCTGCAATTAGCCAGTCATCCAGGTAAGGGTACACCCAGACCCTTCGGTGCCGCAGGAATACTGTCACCCCTACCATGCATTTGGCGAAGACCCTGGGAGCTGAAGAGAGGCCGAAGGGCATGGGCCGGAACTCGTAAAGGGATCCTTCCGCTCTGAAGTGGAGGAATCACTGGTGTGACGGACGGATTGGGATGTGAAAGAACGCGTCCTGAAGGTCCAGAGAACAGAACCACACACCTCGTTCCAAGGATGGGATGCTCTGAGCCAGAGTGACCACCCTGAAGGTCTGAGACCTTAGGAACTTGTTCAGGTCATGGAGGTCTAGAATGGGGCACCAGCCCCCCATCCGCTTTGGGACCAGGAAGTACCTGGACACAAACCCTGGGTCTGAAGAAGGGTCCGCCACTTCCCTGATCACCTCCTTCTGGAGGAGCAGGGCAATGTCAGCTCGACGGGCCAACAGAAAGGCTGCGGACTCCATAGCCCCCCGTGGGGTGACAGCTCGATAGGGTGGGGACTGCTCGAATTCCAGAGGCAGACCCTTTCCTACCACTTCCAACACCCAGCAGTCCGTGGTGATAACGGACCAGGCGGAAATGAAGTGGCGGAGCTGTCCCCCCACGGGGGAACCCGGGGAGGAGTGACGAGGTTGAGGGCGACACCCCTCAGCCCATCACTGGCCAGGCTTTGAGAAAAGACCGGCCGAAGAGCCTCCTGGACCTTTCCCTCCCGGCTTCCTGTTGGAGGAAGAAGCAGGCTCGGCTTTGGGGTGCCAAGTGCGAGCCTGCTGGCCCTGATGCCGGTGTTGCTGGGCCGGACGAGCCGCAGAGGCTGAAGAACAAAAGAGCTTACGCTGCTGCTGGCGGCCTTTGTCCTTCTGGGCAGACGTGACCGAGTCCAAAGTGGTGTTGGACTTCTTGATCCATTGGAGGTGACCCTCCACCCCAGGTCCAAACAAGTTGGTACCCAGGAAGGGGACATCTGCCAGCTTGTGCTGGGTATCCGCCGTGAAGGTGGAGATCCGCAGCCAAGCTCTGCGGCGCATGGCCACTGCGGCCACTACTGACCAGGCACACGAATCAGTGATGTCCAGGGAGGTCTGGAGCTGCTGTTTGGCTACCGCCCTTCCCTGATCCCGCACCTGCTTGACCATGGTTTGGGGGTCAGCCGGGAGATGAGGAATCACCTCATCCAGGGAGCCCAAAAGGGCATGTGAAAAGTGTGCCATCACGACGGCCAAGCTGGCCTGACGAAGGCCTAGGGAGGAAGCAGCATAAATTTTCCGCCCAGAGTAGTCCAGCTTCTTGGACTCCTTATCGGGAGGCTTGTCCACGTCCCGAGCATTCCCGGAATGCCAGAAAACGCTATAGGTTACAAGCCCCCCAAGAAACCAGAGAGTGAACCAGTGGGGACAGCATACTTCCAAGCCATCCTGGCCGAAGGTGCTGGACAAGAAGCTGGCCGCTGCCATAGCTCCAGGGCCGGGCCAACAATGGCTTCGGCCACTGGGATGGCCTCTGTGGGGGAATCCCCTCGGTCCAGTATCTCCGTGAGGGGATACTTGGCCCGCTTTGAAACGGGTTCAAGCTTCATCCCAGTGGATTCTGAGATGAGCCGAAGCATTCCCAAAAACGAGGATGGGCTCTCATCCACTGACTGATCCCCAGTAGACTCCAAGTCAAGCAGCCTGGAGAACAAGGAGGAGTCATCATCCAACTCCGAGGAGTCTGCGAACAGCTGCCGAGTGCCTGAGCCACCCTCTACCTGCCAAGGTCGATCAGGAGTGAGGGCGACTGACAACCAATGGGGCTAGCCCTGACCTGACCGAGAATCCTTGGACAGAGCCCCAAATTTAGGTTGTGTAGGCGGGGCTTCCACCACGATGGGTGGCGCAGCCGGTTTCGGACGAACAACCGGTGCCAACTTCGGCTCCTCGACTGCTGCGAGGGGTTGTTTTGGCCACTCCAGTGACAGCCACTTAATGGTCGGGGAAGACGATGAAGTCGGCCTATTCCCTGTCAAAAGGAGCTGCTGCCACATTAGCTCCTCGCAGCCTGATGCAATTTCGTCTGAACCCTATCGTCCAAAGAGGACAAAGACGCAGGATGAGCGGCACCGCCGCTTTCCGCGATGGAGACCAAGACCGCAGATGTCGGGCGGATCGGCTGGACTGAGAAGAGGTCCGAGACCGAGACCTTCGGTGTTTCCGAGGGTGGGTCTGAGAGGGGGCGGGGGAAACCTGCTCCTCCCTCGTTTCAGGGGCCTTAACCGGGGACTCCGGCACAGGAGGCACAGGCAAGTCCTCGGTTTCCACCGGGGGAACTGGTGAAGAAGGGCTGTCTGCTTCTCCAGTCGACAGACCATCCAACAGGTCGAGAAAATCTGCTACATCCAACGGGTGTCTCGGCCAGCTGACCTGACGGGACTACCGTGAAGCCAGCGGCCTTAGCCTCAACCTCGATCCAGTAGAGTGTCGACTCTCTGGGGAAGGGACCTCCTTCCCCACGAATGTCAACGGTGGGACTTACCCTTAGGTCCTTCTTTTGGACTGAGAGGAATGTCCCGAAGGACCTTCTCCCTTGGTGGAGAGGAACTGGCAAAGCTCTTTGAAAGAAGCTGTGCAGGAGGATTCCAAGGAGAGCGGGATAAATGCCGTGACCGAGGATGAAGAAGATGCGGCCTGGGCCGCCTCCTCCTCGAGGGTGATCATCTGCTCTAGCTGTTCCACCAGCTCGCCGAGGACACCACCCAATGGGCCTCCTTCGACTTGACTGGAGGATAACGCTTCTTCAGGTCGCCCACCAGCAATCGGCAGCGCGTCCTCAAGACTGAAGCTGGAAAGGGATTTGCATAACTCACAAGCTCGTGAGTCATGGCCGTGTCAAGGCAATAAAAGTATGTGGAGTGCGGATCGGTCCGGGACATCTTCTGCCCACAGGGGCACCGACGAAATCCGGGAGTCGATTTGTCCATCGCAGCCGCGAGGGAAGACACAGACCGAAGTCTTGTAAAATGTAAAATAAGTTTTGGATTAACCGAAGAGTGTGAATCCAGCCTAAAACGGAGAGCGCTAAGGAGGGAGCCTGAGCTTCCAAGCAGTAAGGAAGATCTGGCGTCATGGGCGGAGCTAGAGTTTTACCACCCGGTGGGTGGGTGGGAGGAGCCAGCTTGAAGACCTTCCGCAAGATTTAAAGCGGCAAGAAACTCTGCCAATAAGTGTGGATTGAACAACATATCCACGTCCCAGAACTGAGAATTCAAGGTTAAAAAAAAAAAAATATGCAAGTTTAAACTTCACTATTTGCCATACTGCATAAGCATTGAACTGTAAAGGTTATAAGCTAATTTTAGACAGGAATTTAAAAGAATATCTTGGAAACCTGTTTTTGTAAACAGGTTGCCTCTTAAAGAGGGGGGTATGTGACAGGGTTGAATAAGGCCCTGTCCCATTTGTTATGCAGAATGAGTTTAAACACAAGGGTCTGTTCTAGTCTCTCCTTTTCTGTCTCTCCTCTGTCTGGTTGCGCATCCAAATTTTCTTGTGAGACCTAGGAACTGACCACTCAGGCGGTATTGCAGTTCCCCTCCTCCTCTTGCTATCTCTGCCTCCCTTGCTGTTCTGTTTTTTCTCCCCCTTGCATATATGCAGTTATAAAAATGTATGTCAATCTTTATGTGGAAATGTCACTGATACGGTTATCCCTTTGTTTGAAACTGTATATAGCTGTACTGTTGAAATGATTGCAAAAAGCTATTTGTAACTCAAGGGGTTAACCTGAGAATGCTGGATGCAAAATCTCTGTAAAGCTTGCTTCAAAAGGTCAATTCTGGGTCATTATGTTCTTTTTGCTGCACCTGCTGAAACTGATAAGAACACTGTGTGAGAAGCAGAATGTTCTCTTAACGAGCTCCCTCCAAAGACATGTTATAAAAAGAGCTGCAATGTTTTGTAAGAGACAGAGACTGAGACTGGAAATTCAGAAGAAAAACTCAGGAGAAAGACTCTGCTTTCTATGTTTGTACTGCCATTGTAAATAGTTATACTGAACAATTATTTTTTATTTTGCTTTATTAATAATAAAATGCTATTTTCAAGTTTTACAACTGCTCCAGGTTTTCCTAGGCTTCCTGACCTGTGCCTTGATGACAGCAAGTCCAGAATGGGCCTCAGGTCCCCGGTGGATTTGGGATGAGGAAGAAGTGGGAATAGAACCCCAGGTTCCGTTGCCTCATGGGGACCGGTTCTACAACCCTTTTTCACAACAGCATATGAACCTCGTCCAGCAACAAGGGTACGTGGCCTGGACGGTAAGTCAAATGCCTTAGGGGGAGATTTGGAGGCATCTCTATGAACTCTAGAGCCTGTTTCTGTTCAGAGCTGCAGCACCCAGGCATCTGTTGTGATCTCCAGCCACCCATCCAGATGGAGGGAGAAGCAACACCCCACACCACCACATCGTGGGGTGCTAGATGGAGGAGGTCAGCAATGAATCAGGCTGAGGCTCAGCCCATAGTCAGACCCACTCCTCCACCTCTTGAGGACTTTCCAGTGGTGAAGGAGGGAGCAGGCAGGGCTGAAGCAGCTCTGTGTTTGCTGAGCCTATGCCAATGAGTGGCACATCAAAAATGCACCCTTTGTCCACTGTTCTGGTGAGTGTTGTAGAGGGAGTGAACAGAATGCAGGGTTCTCCCCAAGGCCTGTAGGTCATTGAGAATTTATTTTATTCTTCGATAACCAGATAAGGCCCACTAAGCACAAGTGCTTGTTTTCAGTGATGACCAGGGAGTACTGGGTGGTTAACTGACTTGCTCAAAGTTACACAGTATGCAAGTGGAGGTTGTGGGAATCAAACTCAGGTCTGCTGGATGTACCAAGCTCATTCACAGCTCATTACTCTAACCTCTAGGCTATACTGCCAGCCAGAATATCCCTGTATGTCTCCCCAAAGAGCTTGTAGCCCCTCAGGGGGACATTGAAGATGGGCTGCTGGACATCGGCAGTGAAGCCCAACACCCTGAGCCAGGAGTATCTCCACAGGCAAATACCACGGCAGAGGCCATAGCTGAGGCATCCAAGGCATCATAGGTGGCACTCAACAGATGCCAGCTCACGTCAAACCCAGACTAGAAGGCCTTGAGCAGCTCCTGCTTCTGGGGACCCTCATGAAGGGACTAGGCAGCAGACCTGGCCATTTCCCAGAGGTCATTCTGATACCTGAGCATAAGGCCCACATGATTCAGAACCCTTATATCCAGAGTGAATAACCTCTTGCCCATAAGACCCAGCTTCTGGACTCCTTGTCCGGGGAGAGAAGAGCTGAGGTGCTGGGGGTCTCTTGTCTTGGACCAATCATAGGCTGAATTAATAACCATGGAATCCACCTGAGGGGTCCCTGCAAAAAAGGGGTTTCCAAGAGGAGGCATGCTACAGTTTGTCCATCTTCCTGGGCATAGGTGGAATCATGCTGGACCTGTACCAAGTGGCCATAGTGGCATCCTCATATGCCATCAAATTATAGGGGGGCAATCTGGCAAGCCTAGTTAGTGAGCCTGGTAATGTCCTGATCAGTGGAATCGAACCCCATGACAGCCTGCAGTTGTCACATCACAGAAGTGCAAGAGGAGTCATCAGGGGAGACCACGGGGGGGGGGTAGCTGGAGCAGACCTCCCCCACCAAGGAGACTGTGGAGGTGATAGAGGGAGTTCTGGCCCCAGTAACCTTGTCTTCCTCATCCTCCTCATGCACGAGGAGGAAGTCAGGGTGATAATTATCATCCCCTGGCACGGGGGCACCGAGGACATCAACAAGCGAGAAGGTGCAGGTCTCAATGATGTCTGGTGTGATGGCACCAAAGCTGGCCAAGAAGGTCCCACCAGCGACAGGGCGTGACGTGGGACAACCTTCTGCACAAGGTCCACAATGGCGGAGAACAGAGTTTGGATGTCGATGGTCACCAGTGTCAGCAGAACACCTTGCGGCAGTGACAGAGGGCATTGTCAGGAGGGATGGCTGAAGCAGCGATGAGATGGGGGCACGTTGAGCAACCAACTGGGAAACCTGCATCCTCCAACATCGCTGGGATGGTCAGAGGCATCAATGGAGGAGGCCTGACGCCCGACACTGCATGACCATTGCCGGCCACCAGCAGACCAGCATCACTCCCTGACTGTGGCCTCCAAGGAGGTAGGGGAGGTGAGTTGTTCAGCAGGGGTGGGCGTGTCGTTAGGAGTAGAGAAGAAAACCCAGCAACAAAGGGCCAGGTCAGTGGAGCCAACAGGCTGCACTGGCAAAGTCCCCCCGTCGCAGACAGGGTGAGGGAGGCAGTAGGAATCATCAGGGGGAACAGGGAAGTGCCCGCTGACAAGCTACCACCAGGCTGAGAGGCTCTGGTGGATTGGGCTACCAAGGCCGACCCTGCAGGCAAAAGGGTGTGGGCAGGAGGGGGGGCACCACCGGCTGAGTTGACGGCCCTGAAATGGTCGGCACTGCAGGTGCCAACTGAGAACACTCCCAGGAGTCAGTTCTTCTCCTGGTGGCAATACTTCCCTGATGACTTGTCTTGGGCCTTGGTAGAATGCGAGCCCAAGGGCAGGGTCAGGGAAGCGGATGAGCTTCTGGCATGAGACTTCTTCTCCAGGGTGGTGACCTTCTGTTCTATAAGGACAGCCTTCAACTCCTTCAGGTGATGCTGCTGGGTAGCTCAACTGAAGCCGCAGATCTCGCAGGCCTGGATGTCGTGGTCGGTGCCGAGGCAATGGTTGCAGGCCTCATGGAAATCATTATCGTAGATCTTTCCATAGCTGCAGTGACAGAAAAGGTTATCAGATCCAGGCACAAGTAAAAGGAAAAGGAAAAGGGAAAGGGAAAGGGAAAAATCACTTTAGGGAACAAGTGATTAAGAACTAGGGTGAGAAATAAAAACTGGAAAGTTCAAGAAAAATGGCGGTCGACTGAAGTGATGGTGCTCCGTGCAATGGTCGATAGCGGGAAAAGAACTGAGAAAGGCCCACAGCTGTACAGGTGATGCCAACATGGTGACGCCGCCATGGGCAGTCCCAGATAGACTGCTAGTGAAAAAGCTTCCATGTGGTCCTGATGTCTAATGGCAACAGTTCCTAAGTTGTGACTTGCTGCAAGAGATCCTCAAAGATCTGTCTATCTGCCTATCTACATCTCGCCATCTACCGCATCAAAACCCTTACCCAAGTCAGCAAAAAGAGCACCACAGATTAAGTACTGCTAAAGTAAGCATATCAAATTCTTGATTGCCTTTAGAGATACAGTGGAAGTGCTGAATTTAGAATGACATCCTAACTTGTAAAGGATTTAACAAATTATTATTCAAAATGCCTTTCATTGTTTCTCTACCAAAAAAAAAAAAAAAAGAAAGCTAAAAGCTGTCTGACTTATTTTAATCTGATCTGTCATCATATTTACACAGAGCAGTTTTCCATTCAATGGCAGTTCATCAGTCAAATGAGATGAATACAAGAAGGATAATGGAGCTGCTGTAATTGTACTTGCCAGTGTATCAATCAGCGACTCTGCTAGCTGCTATATTCAGAAAATGTTTGGCAAAGATGTCCTAAATGTGTCCTGTCCTTACTATAATTACTGGCCAGCATTTTTAATGTATGTTAAAACCGCCACCGAGATCACTCTTACAGTTGTAAAACTGGTCTCCCGTGCACTCTTAGGGTGGGTACAAGAACCACAGTGAGTGGTTCTGATATCCCAAGAATGTAAGTAAGACCGCTCCTAACTGTAGGAGTGGTCTTGGTGACAGTATTCATATATTATTGATCAAGCTCCATCAATAACATATTAATCCTTTTAAAAGCCTTACCCAAACATGCCCATTTCTAGGGCAGTTGCATGCAAGACACTCTTCACAGAGCAAGTTTGTCTCACGCACAGAGGAAAAGAGCACTCTGATTAGGCAGGAGCACTGCTTTAATTTATAATAGCTAAATGACTATGTCGTAATTTTTGGTTACAACTGGTCATGTGTAAGTGAGCTGTCACTAAAACTTGCACTGTGAAGCTCCATGCCACAATAGCTCAACTGCCTCTCATTTCAACCAAGTACGGTCCCGTCACAGAAAACCAGATGAATTTTTATAATTTAAAAACAAACTAGTTAAAGTTTATACAACTGAACTACAAGTTCCAAAATATGTTTATATAACTGAATTGTCTCCATGTTCCTCTAACCCTCCCTCATTAAAAATGCAGGTGAGATGGTTTTACTAGGTGTTTATAACACATAATTTGTGATGGGATTTTTATAAGGGAAAAACCTTTAGGCAAGAAGTGCCTTTTTTCAAAGGTGACTCCGTCATTGCATAAACACTGCAACATATAATACAAACAATATTAAATTACATTCATAATCTGTATTAAGTACATAGTCATCCAAGCGCAGTAAAAAAACGAATGATCATCATTTAAAACAGCTACACACATTTACATCCTTCAAGCAGGGCATAATTCGATTCTTAAAACTCCCTGAAGACTGGCCGTCAACGACAGGTTGTGGACATGAATCCCATAACTTATAACAAGCTATGTTAATGGATCTGGGGATAGTACAAGCCCGATTTTGTAGCCTGTGAAATAATTAATGTTCTGTGTTATATCTCGTATAACATACATGTTTTTTCTTCCTTCTGATCGTACAGATTCAAAAAACATTATTTTGATCTGTAAAGTACAGTTACGTAAGAACTTACCGTAACAGCAGATCTTCAAGAGGATCTCTTTCATCAGGCCACATCTATGTAAATATGGCCATCAGACACCAGGACCACACAGAAACTTTTCTAGCTAGCAGTCTACAAGGGGGCCACCCATGAAGATGTCACAAGCGGACATATAAATGTGGGTGGCCCCACACCCTCCTCAGTTCTCCGCCAGAGACAAAAAGCAGAGCTCCTGCAGGTGAAGTGAGGAAGAGCCAAAGAGTCCCACCATGAAAAGAAAATGGAAACAGAAGGTATACTGTACTGGACAGATAAAAGACAGACAGAAAAGCCCTAAGGCCAAAGGGAGGGGTCGAGAGACAGCATGGCGTGCTGCAAGAGATCCTCTCAAAGATCTGCCATTACTAAGTTCATATGTAACTATGCTATCTTCTTTGAAGTGCTAAAGCAGCTTAATATGTATACCATTGAGGAAAGGAGGGAGAGGGGGGACATGATAGAAACTTTCAAGTATCTCAAAGGAATTAAAGTACAAGAGGATTGCATCTTTCAGAAGAAGAGATGTGCAAGAACAAGGGGGCACAATTTGAAGATGGGGGGGACATCTCAGAGGTAATGTTAGAAAGTATTTTTTCTCAGAGAGGGCTGTGGATGCATGGAACAGCCTTCCTGAGGAGGTTGTGGAGTCAGGAAGAGTGGGAGAATTCAAGAATGCATGGGACAGACATAAGGCAATTCTAGTGCTGGGTAGGAGGAAGTAAACTGTTGATTAACTAGAATCTGCAGCTTATCCATCAGGTAAGGAAATGGACAGACTAGGTGGGCCAAGCGGTCCTTATCTGCCGTCAAATTCTATGTTTCTATGAGTGTACATCTTGCAGTAGGCCACACCTATGGAAATGTCCCAAGCAGACCCTTAAACTACCCTAAAACTATCTCCTGATCCCTCTAGGGGTCCCATCTACCTGACTACAGCGTACATACCTCCAAATAATCAAGCACAAGCACTAGGCCCACTAATTGATTATCTTACCTCCCTACCCCACTCCTCCGACCAAATCCTTGTGGGGGACTTGAACATCAATTGGCTTAGCCCTTCATCCACTTCCTCCCGTGACGCCTTTGCAGCCATCGACCTAACCCAACTAGTCTCCCAACCCACTAGAGGGAATCCTAGAATGGGCTCTAGCACACTCCTGGATGTGGTCCTCACAAACCGCCCTAACCGCATCCATGAAATCCAAATCCTCCCAGACTGCCTTAGCGACCGCTCCCGGTTCTCTTCTATTGGTCAACCTCTTGCCCAAACCCCACAGCACAAACTACCCTTGGCGACGCCTTAGGCCTGGTGGGCTGAAAGGCCTTAAGCAACTCCTAGCCCTCATAGACTGGTCCCCTATACTAAGCGCCCGGATATTGATCGGCCCTTACCTTCTTTATCCACACCTTCAACTCGGCTTATACATTTTGCACCCATAACTGCACGCCGGTCCAAAGTAAGGCATGCCCCCTGGGTTACCCCCACCCTGCGCCAACTTCTTAAGCACGGGGACAATCTATGGCACATTGCCATGGAAACAGGCCACCCAGCTGACAGGCTGGCCTATGCTGCTGCCCGGAACAAATGTACATGGGCCATCCGCAAAGCGAAGGCTGAGCACTATCAAGCCTCCCTCACTTCCTCATGGGGGAATGCTAGGACCTTCTGGGACAACATTAAGCAGCTGAATGGTGGCACGCGTTCCCCCCCACCTTCGCTTATCAACATTAATGGTTCGGTCTCCTCAGACCCTGTCCTTATTGCCAACCACCTCAACAAATCTTTCACAGACCTTAATTTCTTCGCTCCCCCTCCCTCCAGGTCTGTCCCTATTCTCCCACGCCCCTTGTTCTACCTTCACCGAGTCACTGCCCAGGAAGTCAGACCTTACCTACTCAAGGCCTTAAAGAGTAACACAATTGGCAATGACTCCCTTGATCCCAGTCTTCTCCGTCAGGTTCTGGATCTGGTTATCTCACCAATCACCAGCCTCTTTAACAAATCTCTCTGCCTAGGGCAATTCTCCTCTGCCTGAAAGATAGCTATTGTCACCCCAATACACAAGGGTGGTGATAGGACCCTCCCTAGCAATTATCAACCTATCTCAATCCTCTCTCCTCTCTCCTCTCTCTAAGGCCTTAGAAAAAATTGTGGCCACCCAAATCTCTGAATACCTCGATAAATATAGCATCCTCTGCCCAGAACAACATGGTTTCAGAGCAGGCCACAGCACCAATACTGCCCTCCTGGAGTTCTCTAACTTTCTTCACACCTCACTGGACTCTGGCTCCCTAGCAGGTGCAGTGTGCATTGACTTATCAAAGCCTTTGATACTGTCTCCACCCCTCCTGCTAGCTACCCTTAGTCACTTGAGGCTTCCCACTGGGCCTGTTTCCTGGTGCTCCAGCTACTTGTCGGCCCGCTCACAACGTGTGAAAATCAACGGGAAACTTTCCAGCACCTGCCCTATCCGCTCCGGAGTCCCTCAGGGCTCCATTCTTGGGCCCTTGCTCTTTTCCCTTTTTCTCAACTCCCTGCCCAGTGTATGTACTGGTAAAATCCTTCTTTATGCAGATGATGCTGTACTCTTTGCCTCCGCAACCGTAATCCCATCTCACTTCAGGATTCTCTGCAGGAATCCTACAATGACGCAGAAGCCTGGTTTACTGAGCACAGACTTGTAATTAATCTAAAGAAACCAAAACCATGCTCTTTGCCCACCCCCAAAATAAATCCAGTAACTATCCCTCTCGAGTCCACTCCACCTCTAAACTCCCTATTGCGCTAGTTCACTCTTATAAATACCTAGGTATAACCTTTGACCCTGCCATCTCTTTTCATGCCCACATCTCTGCCTTGCCTCAGCCTCTAACACTGGCCAGGTATCCTCTCTATTGTCATAAAATTGCCTCCCCACGGATGCCCTCCGACTCTGCAGTCACATCCTCTATTCTGTCTCTGGTAGACTATGGCCTACCTGTGTATGGTGAAGCAGACCAGACTGCCCTGCACAAGATCCGCCTCACCTTAAACAAGGCCTGTAGGCTCATAACTGGGGCTCCTAGTCTAACCCACACTTGCCTTCTTTACACCATGGCTAATCTACTCAACCTAGATGAGCGCCTCAAATACCAAACCTGCCTCCTAACAAAAAAATCACTCCTTGGGCTAGCCCCACTGGGTCTGTCAACCACTATCCACCGAGCAAACCCTACAGTGCATACCCATATATCCTGCAAAACTGCACTGGTTATACCGAGGGCGAGAACCTCGCAAGGTCAAAGGGCTTACCCCTACAGAGTCCCCTGTTGGTATAACGCCCTCCCCGCCGGAATCACTGATGCCACCTCGTTTCTTATTTTAAAACTAGCCTTAGAAATCACCTGCTCTCAACACGCAGCTGTACCTGCCTCTAAGCCTCCCCCTATCCTTCCAGACAAGGCTCACTGAGCCGCTCTCTGACCTTCTGTCCAGCTCTACCTTTACTTGCTACTATCTTCCCCACACTCCTCTTCTGATACCTCCCACCCAGCCTTACCTTTATCTGCCCACTGAATCAATCTCCATGTAACTACTGTACATTGTCTACTCTGTAAAGCACACATGTAAGCCTGTTGTATACTGTGTTTGACATATGCCTGTATTTTTGGCTGATTCCTAAATGTACTCTGATTTTTTGTCTGCCTTGATGTTTGTTTCTTGCACTGTTTTGTCCTCACTGTGACGAGGTACCTTTGTAAATGAGCCTCTGGCTCAAAGGTTGTTAAACTGATGTTCTAATAAATAAATAAATAAATAAAATAAATAAGTTCTGACAGAAGAACCAGTCTGGGTGACTGGAGGTTACATGTCTAAAACCTACAACCAGGCTAAAGCTAAAGCCCACCCTTCTGCGAGAGGCAATGTCCAGACCACAGTGTTTAGTGAAGGTGTGAACAGAACTCCAAGTTGCAGCAGCACAAAGTTTCGCAGCCAAAACATTCCTGAAACGAGCAACAGAAGTGGTCGTGCCTCCGGCTGAATGGCAATGAACAATGCCAGGAAGTCCTTTCCCGTACTTCCTGTAGCAAAAAGAAATACTGCTGGTCAACCATTTGGACAAATACTATTCAGAAATGGGTATGCCCTCTTTCCCAGGGGGTGAAAGGATCAGGCAGCTGCCAGGACTTTCTGCAGTTCATCATACGATGCGTGAAATAACGCAGAACTGTATTAAAGTCTAAAGAGCGGTGTAATGCTTCTCCTGGATTGACATACATCGGGTAATAAACCGGCAGGTGGATGGTTTGAGTCAAAAGAAATGCAGACACCCAAGGAAGAAACTTAGGGGGCATATGCAAAACCACCCTGTCTATGAGGAAACCCAAATAAGGAGGCTCGCCCACCAGAGCCCGAGAAGTTCTTTGAGTAGAAGTAATATCAACTAAAAATAATGCTTTCCACAAAAGAAAGCAAAAGAAGCCACAGCGCTTTTTATTTATTTATTTATTTTTTTAAACACAAAACTCAAGTCCCAAGGAGGGTCTAGATTGCAGAAGGGAGCTTTTAAAGAAATGTACAGGGCACCTCTAGATATGCCACCGTACAGCCATCAACCAGAGCATGGAAAGCTGAAATGGCTGACAGCAGTAGCAGTAGTAGTAAAAATCTTTATTTTTCAACAGGATCAGCTGACACATACACCACTAGGACAACAGTCCTACTTACAAGGTGCTCCTGAGACTAAATGTTTATAGGAAATTCCAGGGTTACATAAAAACAAAGTACATTTCTAGACCACATTCAAAATAGCAGGTATACCTTAACGAAGGAGTATGTCAGGCCTGAATAAGAGAGGGTCAGCAAGTACTCCAGAACCTAATGGACAGTGTAAGTGAGAGCGTCCAGAAGAGAGGAAGTAGCCCATAGAGCAAAATGCTGCCACTTCATGGAGTAAGCAGCTCTGGTTGAGGGTTGTCTAGCAGCCACCAGAACATCCACCACCTTCGAGGACACTCCATATCTCTCAGTGTCTATGTCTTCATTAGAGAGACATGAAGACTTGAGGTCCATATGGACCGGGGTGCCATAATCCTGGGAGAGCAAGCCTTTGTACAGGAGAGGGACACAGAGGCTCCAGTGCCAGCTGCTGCAGCAAAGGGAACCAGATCAGACGAGGCCAGAAGGGGCGATGATAATCTGGATGGCCCCTTCCATCTGGAGCTTGATCCACACCCTCTGTATTGGAGGGAAGGGAAGAGAGACATATTGAAACCTCCCTTTTCAAGGGGGGGGGGCGCGACACGTCTCACCTGAAAACTCCAGGCTCTGGATCAAGTGAGCAGAGAAAAAAGTCCCACTCTGGGCAACCTCAACTGTTAAACAGGTCTTCTACGACCGAGGTCAGAAGTTCCCACTCATGCATCCAAGCCTGCAACTGGCTGAGGCTGTCCACCGGGACGTTTTGGAAACATCGAGCATGGATAGCTTACAGTTCTAGAGCCTGTTACCATACCCGCATTGCTTCCCAACACAGAGAATATGAATGAGTCCCCCCTTGTTTGCTGATGAAATGTACTACAGTGATGTTGTCTGGCTGCCCCAGCAGAAGGCCTGGGGACAGAGGGGTCTTGAAGGCTTATATGGCCTACAGAAAGGACCTCATCTCTAGGACATTGGTGTGGAGGTCCATCTCCAACCTGGATCACATCCCCTGACTTAGAGGAGGCCCTAGATGAGCTCCCCAGCCCAGCCTTGAGGTGTCACTGGTAAGAATCTGCTGAGGGGAATTGGGGAGGGATCCCCTTTCAAAAGATTGCTAAGTTCCATCCACCACAGCAGCACCCTGCTGGCCGGAGATGAGAACAGAACTTGTTGTTTAAGGTGGTCAGTGATCCCACTAGACTCGCAAGGTCCACTGAGGTATCCTCATGTGCAGTCCTGCAAGAGGAACGATGACAACGGCTGCGGCCAGAATGCCCAAGAGCCTGAGGAAGGCTGTGGATGAGACATTTGCTGTAGCTCTGCAACGGAGCCTGAGCCACTAAGCGATCTGCTATGTCCTGGGGCAAGAAAGCCATACCCTGAAGCCTGTCCAGAACAGACCCTATGTACTGTAGGCATTGACCAGGGTCAAGACGGACTCCGGCAGATTGACACTGGCCCTCAGAGTCTGGAACAGTGTCCGGTATGTACCAGGGGCTGAAATCAGAGTTCTGAGGACTACGCTCTGAGTAGCCAATTGTCCTGGCAGAGGAAAATGAATGAGTCCCTACCTCCTGAAAGCAGCTGCCACCACTGCCAAAGATGTGGTGAATTCCTGAAATGCAGAGGACAAGCCCAGAGTGCAATGCCCGCAACTGGAAGAGCTCCCCCGGAACTGAAACTAATGGTGCTGCCGGGGGGTACCCATCCTGATGTGCAAGAATGCCTCCAGCACGCCCCAGGAGCATACTCAAGCTCCCTAACACAGGAGGGGCAGCAGGCCCTGGAAGGGTCACCATCCTGAACTGTGTGTACAGAATGAGAGTAGTTTAGTTACCCAAGACCCAGATGCCCTGTGGATGTGGGCACCGGAAGAAATGGGAGAACAACCTCCTGGGCCTTTGGTCCTCAGGAAGTGGTTCCACAGCTCTTGGGGCAACAACGTGAGGCATGGCAGCTGCCAGCACTTAAGTATGGGTTGGGGGGGAGACTGAGGACACTGAAGGAAGTTCTGGAGACCTTTCCAGAAGTGCCAGGGTAGCCACCCTGTGAGCTGCAGGGCCAACTGTCTGTGCAGGATTCCTGCCCAAGGACCTTACTCCTACCACTATCTGAAACAGAGAGGGGGCAAGGAGGCACGGCGCTGAAAGTGTACGGCGCCTGCCCAGAGGTCAGATTGTTACGCTTGTGTTATGTCCCTATCGCCTCACATACACCTCACACTGTATTCCTGGTCTACTGTACTGTGATACTGCTATTCTGCACTAACCTATAGTTATGAGCACCAATCATATAAGCATGGGTGCTAGGAATGTGCTTTGCTGCTAAGATATGCTAATATTGTCATGCATGATTTATTATACCTCACTATAATACATTTATCTAGTTTATGTTTGTCTTTTACATATATTCCATATATAATGTATATATATAATGATAATACGTATATTCACTAAAAATACCACCAACAGCTTAATCTGGTTCAAGGTCAGTTGCAATTCATCTGTATCCCCCTCCCCCGGGTCGTGCCTGAAAATAGGCAGGATTTGTCTAGTGTACTTACCCAGTCAACAAAAACTAAAAATAAAAAAAATAAAAAAATAATAATCTATCTAATCACTGATAAAATGACTTAGAGGGATTATCAGTGATTATTGTATACTTATATTCTCATAATTATATGTAATGTGTATTTTAACACTCAGGCAGATATGCCTGTCAGCAGTTCTCTTTGTCTAAGCAAGCTGACACAGAGAGAGACAGCTTTGTTATGTCTCTATGTTTTATATTGTATATAAGCAAGAAATGTAGTTTAAACTGTCAGCATTTCTTTTGTCTAAGCTATAATGTTAATGGAAGCATATTCTGTCTCATATGATACTCATTAGTAATTCTGTCTCCTAAGTCATTATCCAATGGAGTATGACTTAGGACCAATACATATTGTTTGTCATATCTGTAACTATGTTGTAATCTCTGTTGCTATGCTGTTATCTGCAGTATTAGGCTGTCTGCAACCCACTGTAGCGCTCTCGAGACACTACTGTAACTTCTCTAGAAGGGCAGAGTTCTGGAGCGCGTGGAGAGATAGAACAAGATCTTAGAGAACCTAAGATCTACAATTCTGGAGATTACGTACATTCTTCAGGAGTGGTGAGAAACCCATCTCCCTTGTGATTTTCTTTGCCACATGCTTGGCGCAAGTAGCATGATAAACTTTATTAGTACTCCTTGCTTGTTTACGAATGTTTCTTGGCAGACTCCGAGACACAAGAATCTGTATTATTATTATTTTTATTGTTTACCCTACACACCAAGAGTGTTTAGACAACAGGATGTCTAATGCAGGCCTAACAAAGGCACAATCAAGGGGCACCGGCAGGCCACTGCTAGCCGAGTGACCAGAGGACCGATGGCCAGAAAGGGTACCTGGTAAACACATCCCAACAAGCCTATAGCCTCCAATGGGGTGGGCGTAGATGGGCAGGTATTCACCAGGGACAAACTCTGATACCAGACACCAGCCTGGCATAACAGACTGGTGCCACACCCAGCCACTGTACCACAGACAACAGCAGCAGTGGAGGCAGATCTCCGAAGAAGTTGGCCTACTTGTACTATGTACCTCAGACCCACACAGGTGAAAGGAGATGGGCCCAAAGTACCACGGCTGCCCAACAGGCTGAAAAGAAACCAGGGGCCCCTGAAGGGAAAGTGTGTGTGTGGGAGGGAGGCAGAACAACATTGGATCCCCTCCTAGAGTTTGTTGATGAAAACTGCAACATCCGAGCAGGGGCATGAAACAGGAAGTCCTAGGGCCAAAGACACTCTAAGGGTCCCTCGCCCCCCAAGAAAAAGGGGAGGGGGAGCCATCTGCGCATACAGGCAGCCCAGGAAGCAGCTGGGTAAAGCAAGGTAGGGCCTGGCCCCAAATCCCTTTTATTCCTAGCCCAGAGGCTAAGCACACATGTGGTCCACAAACACCAGGGTGGAGGCACAGATCTAGGAGCCCCATGTCCAGGAGGGATGCAAACAAATCCTCTGCAAAGAAAGAGAGGGGAGAGAAAGAGCCAGCTCACCTCAGGGAAGTCCTGGGAACCACTGCAGTGGCCCCCTTGAAGCACCAAAGACCATCAGGGGGTCAAAAGTTTTGCATTCCCTTAAAGCTGTACCACAGCCCGTGCTGAAACCGGACCCAAGTTCCTGCAGTGGGATGAAACCCACAGTTATCAGGGCCTCCAGCCTCAAGGGCCAGAATGCAATGTGTGGAGTCCCTGACACTGACTCTGAGAAGCGTAAAGGACAGCAGAAAAGCTGGACCTTCCGCGGCATCGGTCACATTACGGCAATCCTAGGGGATGGGGCAAGATGGCAAAGCAAAACGCTTCCGCCACACATGGCACCCCAACAGCACTGTCATACACAACCACAGGAGTGGTGGTGGAGCCCAACCTGCAGCCTGGGTCCAAAAGAAGGATACCAGGGCAAAGGGTGGCCAAAGGCGGCGACATCTAAGTTCATGGTGGGCCGGAAAAAATCCCAAATGGGGTAGGCAGTACAGCACCACCACAGGGACATGTTACTCAGCCCTGAAGGAGGGGGAGGTCAAGGTGGTGACGGGAGAAGCCTTAGGTGCCCCAGGGTCATCCATGTGAGGCCCAAGCCAGCCTTAGGAGAAAGAAGAATCCTTCGACTCCCAGAAGGCGAGAGAGGGACCACGGTGTCGGGGAAGGCAAGGGCCACTACCGGCTTCTGGTCCAGGCCCACTGAAACAGGCAGGGCAGGTGGTCGCCAAATTCCAGCCACTAAGGCAATGGGGGAAGGGGTGAGTGGGATGGGAGAGGATGGTGTCATCATCCTGTGGGCCAGAATGGCGGAGTAGGCAAAGGCCCCCAACACCAAGGCCCAGGCTGTAGACAAAGAAGTTGACCCCGACCCATTCAGAGTGGGTGCAAGGACTGGCAAGGATGGGAGAGGCAAAGACGTCACCCCATCCAAGGGGATGTTCCCAGTGGCAGAAGCAGAGGACAGCAAACAGTCATCCAGGAGCCTGCAATCCAGGGGGTCTGAGGAGAGACCAGGTGGCCCACGGGAACACTTTCAGGACTTCCCCTCCACTAGAGAAGCAGATGTAGCCTTGAGGTTTGTGTGGGAGCAATCGCTGGAGAAGCAGTCCAGAACTTTGCATCTTCATTTTGAGTCCACACAAGGAGAAACTCCATGGTGCGGATGATCTCTCAGTCACCACCAAAAGACTCTGCATCATTATGAGGTAGCAGTTAATTTCTAAGAAAGGCAATGGTGGGCCTAACCGTTGGGGGCCCACCCGAAGCAAACCACCACCCGCTCCAGGAAACAGAAAGAAGGCAGCAGAAGTGGCCAATAGCATCGTTAACCTAAAGATGTTTTGGAGTCTGTGTTGCTGCCCTATTTACAGGCACTCTCCAGTAATAAGGAAGGAGGTTGCCCGTCTCCATACTGACCTGGTGAGGATTAAAGAAACTTCCTCCCCCACCCAGGCCACCACCACTGCCTCAGAGGTTGCCAAGAAAGAGGAGTGGTTGCACAACAAATTGGGCTCAGGGAGGGTGACGGTGGTGGAACAGAGGCGTATCCCGCCACTTGTGCCTCTCCACAATTCAGTCGCCATTTTGGCAGAGCGTGGTTCCTCTATCCAGGCACTCGGAGTGCAGACCAAGGAGGATGCTGGGAACCTCCACAAAGAAGACCCATAGGAGGATGGCACAAGACCCCACAGGGACGTAAACAACTCCTGGTGGGGGACTCAATCATTAGGAGGGTAGAATTGGCAAAGGGAGAGGGAGAGGGAGGTAAGGTGCCAGCCTGGCGCCATGGCTTAGAGGGACAGGAAGCGAATCCTTAGGATCGTGGGAGCAGGTGCACGGGGGAGGGAGCTGGATGTCATTATCCACCTAGAGAGACAAATGACCTGGCTGGGAATGGGATCAGAGCGGTGCAGCAGGAGTTTGTGGAATTCAGGAGGGGCCTTAGATAAGTAGCACACACGGTAACTTTCTTGGAAGTAGTGCCTGTCTATGGCATGGGTGAATCTAGGGTACTCCGCACCATGGGATTCAATGACTAGTTGAAAAACTAGTGCAGAGCTCAGGAATTTGGCTTCACTGGGGACTGGGGGTCCACCTGGGGGGATGCATGCCTACATTGCTGTGATGGTCTGCATCTGTCCAGGAGGGGAACCAGGATCCTTGGTGATAGATTCAAATGCTTCATTGGTAAGCATTTCAACAAGCAAAGGGGGGAGGGCACTGAAGAGAAGCAGGGAAATCACAGTGCACCCCCCACCCACACACACACAAAACAGAATAGTTAGTGAAGTAGGCACAAAGGTAGAGAAGTCGATAGGGAGCAGGACAGGGGTAAATCCAGAAAAAGGCAGTAAGGACAGGGACGGGCCTTGGCCTTGATAGAAGAGGGATGCCTAGATATCGTGGCAGTCACAAAAACATGGTACACAGAGAACCATGACCGGGATGCCAACATACCAGGGTACACAATTTACAGGAGGGACAGGGAGGGTAAAAGAGGAGGGGGAGTAGTTCTCTACATAAGGGAAGGAATCAAAGCAACAGAACTAAAGGATAAACAGGAAGGGGAAGAGGCACTGTGGGTTACCCTGGAGTCAGGAAATGGCACCACAATCCGCACAGGGGTTGTTTACAGACCCCCTGTCTCAGGGGGAGGCAATGGACAAGGAAATGATAGAAGAAATAGTTGGAATGTTAGAAAAAGGAGAGCTATTGTTGAAGGGGGACCTGACTATCCAATCCAATCCAACCTATTTATAAAGCACCTTCAAAATCAAGGCGTTGTACAGACAAAAGCCACAGTATATAAAAACAACAGCAGTATAAATTATTTAAAATTAGTCTGGGAAATCTTGAGAAAATAAATAGGTTTTTAACATAGTTTTAAAACTACTGATGGTCAGACATTCTCTTATGCCAGATGTTAACTGAAGCACCTTTACTGCAGCCACATCCAAAAGCACGGTCATTCTCGATGCCCTGCAGGGGGGGGCATGCCTCAGACAGCTAGTGTTCGAACCTACTCAGAAGGGAGCAATCTTAGATCTGGTATTTTCAAACGGGGATGGAAAGAGGATCTCAGATTTAGAAGTGGGTAGCCATCTGGGAACAAGCGACCACCCAACAGTGTGGTTCACAATAAACACAGCTGTAGAGTCAAGCCATACAAAAGCAAGAGTGTTGAACTTTAGGAGGACTGACTTTGGCAAAATGGTAGAGAGCTTCAGAAAAGCACTAGCAAACAAGCAAGAAGGAGGGGTGGAAGAACAATGGGGAAAAATCAAAACTGCCATCACAGAGGCGATAAGCCTTCGTGTAACGCAAATCAACAAACCAAAATGAAGGAAAAAGGCACTATGGTTCTCAAAAGAGGTGGCAGGGAAGGTTAAGGAGAAAAGGATAGCATTCAGGAAATAAGGAAACATAGAAGGAGCAGGACAGAGAACTATATCAGTTAAAGCAGAAGGAGGCAGGGAAGGCAGTATGAATAGCAAAGGCCCAAATGGAGGAAACATAGAAACACAGAATTTGATGGCAGATAAGAACCGTTTGGCCCACTCAGTCTGCCCATTTCCCTACCTAATGGATAAGCTGCAGATCCTAGTTAACCAGCAGCCTACTTCTTTCTACCCCCACCCCCTAGAATTGCCTTTATGACTGTCCTGGCAGGCTTGAATTCAACCACTGTTTTGACTCCACAACCTCCTCCGAATGCCGCTCCAGGCTAACTTGTTTATCAATCTTTTGTGTGGGACTGTGTCAAATGAATTGCGAAAGTCTAGGTAGGCCATGTCCACAGCCCCTCCCTGGTCTACTACTTTGGTCACCCAGTCAAAGAAATTTATTAGATTAGTCTGACATGACCTTCCCACTGTGAACCCATGCTGCCTTGGGTCCTGTGCCCTGCTGGCCTCTAGGTACTCAACAGTTCTTTCCTTCAGAAGTGATTCCATCATTTTACTTACCACTGAGATCAAACTAACAGGTCTGTAGTTTCTATGTAGTTTTTCTAGCTTCTATGTTTCTCTTTCTAGCCAACCTTGGAGTAGGCCCCAAGGTGGTAGCCTGGGTGAAAAATTGACTAGACAACAGGGCACAGAGTGTAACAGTAAACAGAGTCCACAGTGAAGAAAGGAGGGTTATTAGCAGGGTACCGCAGCGTTCAGTACTGGGACCGGTCCTTTTTAATGTCTTTATAAGTGACATTGCAGAGGGACCGGAAGGAAAAGCATGACTCTTTGCAGACACAAAGATCTGCAACAGGGTTGCTACACAAGGTGGGGTGGAAAAGATGAGAAGGGACTTAGCAACGTTGGAGGAATGGTCAAATGTATGGCAGCTTAGATTCAATGCAAAGAAGTGCAAAGTAATGCACCTGGGAAACAAAAGCCCAGGGGAAGAGTACACAATGGGAGGTGAGATACTAACAATGACGAAAATGGAAAGGGACCTGGGGTAGTCATATCAGACGACCTAAAGGTGGGCAAGCAATGTGAGAAGGTAGTAAGGAGGGATAGGGGAATACTGGGATGCATAGGGAGAGGCATCACCAGTAGAAAACAGGAAGTTGTTATCCCTCTGTACAGACAGTTGGTGAGACCCCATCTGGAGTACTACGTGCAGTTCTGGAGACCGTAGCTCTGCAAGGACATAGACAGGATGGAGGCTGTCCAGAGGAGGGCAACTAAAATGGTGCAGGGTCTGCACCAGAAGCCATATGAGGAGAGACTAAAGGAGCTTAATATGTATACCCTCGAGGAAAGGAGGGCGAGGGGAGACATGATAGAAACTTTAAAGTACCTCAAGAAAATCCAAGAGGGTAGCATCTTTCAGAAAAAGAGATTTGCAGAACAAGGGGCACAATTTGAAGATGGGGGCGGCTCAGAGGTAATGTTAGGAAGTATTTTATTCACAGAAAGGGTTGTGGATAAATGGAACGGCCTTCCTGAGGAGGTTGTGGAGTCAAAAACAGTGGGGGAATTCAAGAATGCATGGGACAGACATAAAGCAATTCTAGTGGGGGTAGGAAGAAGTAGGCTGTTGGTTAACTAGGATCTGCAGCTTATCCATTAGGTAGGGAAATGGACAGGCTAGGTGGGCCAAGCAGTCCTCATCTGCAGTCAAATTCTATGTTTCTATGCATCTCTGTTAAATGAAAAAGGGAAAATCAAATCAAATAAAATTTGAATAAGTGGTCAACTGAAGCCTATGGAGTCTCTGTAGGGTCCGACCTGTGATGGTCAACGGGGAGAAAAAACTGAGGAGGGCACAGTCACCCATATTTATATGGAAGAGATGACATCAGCATGTGCTGCCATCATGGGTGGCCCCCCTGTAGACTGCTAGCTAGAAAAGTTTCCATGTGGTCCTGGTGCCTTACAGCTATAGTTCCACAGATGTAGCCTGCTGCAAGAGATACCCTCAAAGTAAGAAACAGGTTACTCACCTGTAACAGTAGTTCTAGTAATGGTATATGATGCACATCCACACTTCTGGCAGTGTTCCATTCCCTTTAATTCCTGCCGGAACGTCTTCAAGCTGGCTCCTCCCACCCATCAGGTGGTAACTCCCTTGGCACGGCCCCGTGATGTCTGATCTTAACCTTCTGGAAGCAAGACCGGTGTGCCACTTGCTGGAGGAGGTCGGGTAGGTCAGTGTGGATGTACATCATATACCACTCCTAGAACTACTGTTACAGGTGAGTAACCTGTTTTTCTAGGGACATGGATATGATGTACAAATCCACACTTCTGGCAGACTCCTAGAAGTTCTCTTGGGAGGAGGGCGCAAGGTGCACACCCCCTAGCTAGGAAACAGAGATTGGAGAACTGAGACCCTAAAACCAGCATCCCACTGTGACTCAAAGTCGATGTGTTACTAGGAGAGAAAAATGTGTGCTGACTTCCAGGTAGTAGCCCTGCAGATTTCCTTGATAGGGATATTCCTGGAAGCAGTCACCAAGGCAGCTGTATGATGGGTGGAATGAGCCCTTAGCCCCACGGGAGAATCCCTACCAGCCAACCAACAGCAGAGATCAATGCAGAATACAATTCATCTGCCAATCGTTCACTGAGCTGCCGGTCTGTCAGGCGTGGTTTCAGCGTAGGTGACAAAGAGCAGCAAACCTCTCCCCGAACTACAGTCATGTGCTCTTTATAACAGGCAAGTGCTCATCACAGGTCCAATGTATGGAGCCTGTGCTCGGCCTCCAAGGTGTGACTGGTGAAGAACACTGGGAGAAGCATCACCTGGTTAAGGTGAAACTCAGACACAACCTTCGGGAGGAACTTCAGGTTGGGGCGAAGGACAGCCTTGTCCTTGTAGAAGACCAAGTAAGCAGACTCCACCAAGAGCACCTGGAGCTCACTGATCCTTCTGGCTGACATGATAGCCATCAAGAAGGTGGTCTTCCATGATAAGTGGGAGATATCACACCTGTGCCCTGGTTCAAATGGCTTGCCCATGAGCTTTGTCAACACCAGCAACAAGTCTCAAGGTGGAGGTGATTCATACACTGGAGAGGAAATGTGGTCAAGGCCTTTGAAAAAGTGCCAGACCACCTTATCCTGCACCACTGATGGCATACGAGCCCGTGCCTGGTATGCAGAGATGGCTGCCACATGCACCTTAAGGGCAGTTGACCGGAGGCCCGACTGAGTGAGGGACCAAAGGTAGTCGAGAATGCTAGCCACCAGACAAAATAAAGGGTTAAGCCCCTTGCCCTGACACCAAATGGAGAAACTCTACCATTTGAAGGCACAGCATTTTCAGGTTGACTCCTTCCAAGAAGCCTCTACTACAGCTAGGGCATCTTTGGTGAGACCCAAAGCCTGGAACCCTAGCAGGTCAGCAACCAGGCTGTCAAGTGCAGGGATTGAAGGTCAGGATGGAGTATTTTCCCCTGATTCATGGGAGCAGGTCCAGCAAAGACGAAGATGCCACAGGAGCCTGCAGCTGAGGCTGAGGAGATCGGGGTACCAAAACTGGTGGTGCCAGTCCAGAGCCACCAGGATCATTTGTGCCTTGTCCCTCCTAGCCTTGAGCAGCGCCTTGTGGAACAGAGGGAATGCATACACGAGGTCCAGGGCCTTAAGAAGGTGTCCCCTTGCAGTGTTCCCTGCTGAGGGGGGTGGGTACAATACAGTCTCAGCTTTGCATTCTCCCTGGAGGTGAACAGATCCACCAGAGGGGTGCCCCACCAGGAGAACAGACTGCACTACCTCCAGATGAAGGGACCTCTCATGAGATGCCTCGTCCACACAGCTGAAGGCGTCCGCCAGCTGGTTGGACACACCAGCCACATGGATGGCCATGAGAGCGGCGTCCAGGCTGAGCACGAGGGTCCAGATATGCAGAGCTTCCCTGCAGAGAGGAAGGGAATGTGTCCCGTTCCATCTGTTGAGGTAGTACATGATCCTGGTGTTGTCCGTCTGAACCTGAATCACCTGACCCCGAATGTGTGGAGCAAAGACTGTCAGCACCAGCCGAACTGCCCAAAGCTCCAGCTTGATGACATGGCATTGGAACTCCTCGGAGGTCCAGAGTCCGTGAACTCTGTGCTCCCCCAGGTCGGAACCCCAGTCTAATCAGGGAGGCATCGGTCATGATGGTGACCATCAGGTCCAGGCCGACCAATTGGATTTCTTCCTGCAGATGTTCTGGAACTAACCACCACTGGAGGCTGTCCCACATCAACTGGGTCACACTGACCAGCTGGTCGAAGTGGCCCTGGCACTGAGACCATTAATGGGCAAGCTCCCACTGCAAATAGCGCATTCTCCACCGGGCCCAACAGACCACACTGGTGCATGCTGCCATGTATCCCAGGAGGTGCAGGAATTCCTGAGCAGGGCGCAACTGTCCAAACCGAAATGATCGAGCAAAGGAGGAAAGCAGCCTCTGCCCGGCCTGCCAGAAGTAGAGCCCTGGCTCTGCAAGAGTGGAGTTCCACGCCGATTAAAAGTATCACCTGTGAAGGTACGAGCTCTGACTTGGCCTCGTTCACCAGGAGGCCAAGGGACAAGCAGGTGTCGAGGGCCAGGTCCGTGGACCGCTCCACCTCCTCCCTGAAGGGACCCTGCTATAAACCAGTTGTCCAGGTAGGGATACACCCGGACTCCTTGGTGACTCGGGTAGGCTGCCACTACTGCGATGCACTTAGTGAAGACCCTGTGAGCCGAGGAGAGGCTGAATGGCACAGCCTGGAACTCGTAGAGAATACCCTCCACACTGAACTGCAGAAAACTGTGGTGAGACAGACGGATGGGAATGTGGAAGAGCACGTCCTAAAGATCCATGGAGCAGAATCACTTGTTCTGCTCCAGAGATGGAATGATCTGAGACAGAGTGACCATCCTGAAGATGCACGACCAAAGGAATTTGTTCAGGTTGTGCAGATCTAAGACAGGGCACCAGCCCCCCACCCCCATCTGCTCTGGGACCAGGAAGTACCTGGAGACAAACCTTGAGCTTACTGGAAGGTCCAGGACTTGAGCTACTACCTCCTTCTGGAGGAGCTGGGCAATGTCTTCCTGAAGGGCTGACAGCATGTCTGTGGACACCATGTCCTCACATGGGGCACGGGCTCAGCAAGGTGGTAAAGCCTCGAACTCTAGAGGCAGACCCTGGCCAACCACCTTGAGGACCCACCTGTCCGTGGTGACAGCAGACCAGGTAAAAAAAGGAAGTGGTGGAGCCAGACCCACACAGGAGGACCCAGGGATGCAAGCTAAGTATGGGGGAGGCACCCCCCATCCCATCACTGGCAGGCTTGGAGGAGGAAGGACCGGCCCAGGAAGCAGCAGGACCTTGACCACCAGGTTTGTGGATGACCAAAGTGATGGACTTTGGTTGAGGATGGCAAGCCTGTGGCCTGCTGTTCAGCTGTGGGTTGGCACAGCTTGGCAACAGGGGCAGAGAGGGGCCAATAGGATGTTTTCCCAAAGCATCAAGCCCTTGGGTTCCTTCTGGATGGAGGTGACAGAGTCCAGGGTAGTACTGACTTCTCAATGAAAGTAAGGTGTCCTTTCACCCCCAGCCCAAACAGGTCAGTGTCCAAGAAGGAGACATATGCCAACTTGTGCTGCGTATCTGTCATAAAGGTAGAGATCTGCAGCCAAGCCTTGCAGTGCATGGCCACCGCAGCAGCCACGAAGCAGGCATCGTTGATGTCCATGGCTGTCTGGAGCTGATGTTTTGCCACCACTTAGCCCTGGTCCCAGACTTGCTTGACCGTGGTCTGCAAGTTAGCCAGGAGCTGGTGAAGCACCTCATCAAGTATGCAGAGTAGGGCATGAGCAAAATGGGCCATCAAAAGGGCCAAATTCACCTGCTGAAGGCCAAGTGAAGAGGCCACATAAACCTTCCTGGCCATGTGATCCAATTTCTTTGATTCCTTGTCGGGAGGTTTGTTCATGTCCCCGACATTGCCAGTAAGCCAAACGAATGAGTTGGCCACCAGACCCTCGGCTGAGGATGCTCAGTGAAACCGAAGGGAACCCGTGGGACGCACACTGAGCCATATGGGCTGACAGTGCAGGGCAAGAGCAAAGTGCTATAAAACCTAAAGTGGGGCCAATAATGGCTTCAGCAATCGAAGTCAACCCGTGGTGTCTTTTCTCCGTCAAGGGATCACTGTCCATTTCTGGATGGGCTCCACCTGGATCCACATTGACTCAGTTGACATAGCCTGCTCCTATGTTGTATGTTTGTATTTTTATACTGTGTTTTTAGATTGAACTTGCCTCCAATGAAAACGGGCAATTCTGCTCATCTGGATTTACAAGTATTAAAAATAAAAATGAAATCAAATGGAGCAAGCCCCTGAAAGAGGTGGAACCATGCTCCATGGACAAATCCTCCCCTGACTCGGTGTCCAACAGACGGGAATGCAGGGAGGAGGCCTCAGACTGAGGATTCGCCAAAAAGCGGTCGACCGCACGAGTCCCCACTGACCCTACAGGGTCTGTCGCGAATCATGGTAAACAGACAGCTGACGAGGAAGCAAGGAGCAGTACGGGCATCCTTGGGTGGGGGAAACATCCTTCAGCTGCTTAGGAGGTGGCTCCACCTGGACGGGCAGACAGGTCAGAATAGACCGAGCGGAAGTATGCTAGGGCCTCAATGGCAGGAGCCACAGAAGTACCAGGATGGGGGCTGAAATCAGCTTAACCACAAAAAATGTGAGCTGCTGCCAGATGAGTTCTTCATAGTGCTAGAGCATCTTGCATCGGAGCCTCTCCTCGCCCGAGGAAGAAGAAAAATAGCGAAGGTAGTGCCTGCCTGAGTGCCAAGAGCAGGAACAGTGATGTCGGCGTGAGCTGCTCAACTCCAGACTTCAGGATCATGGCCTTGACCATCGGGGAAACCAATGGCAAGAAATGGAGGGAACCGGAGAAAGTCAAGGATCCTACAAGGTAATGGGATCCCGAGAGTTAGTGATCAGATCAGCATGCTGGTTTAACCCACCCTGAGGAGTTACAGGTAGGATTGGAGTCCTAGAAAGTGAGGTATCCACCTCATCCTGCAACAGTGCATCAACCTGCCCGAACTTTCTCCCAGTCTTCTAGCACTTACTTCTCCATTACAACCACTCAAGCACTTGTGCTGTGTCTGTCCTGACAAGGCCACTTGGCTGCACCACACTGCCCCTCCGCTGCCACATCTGCCCCCCAGTCCCACCCCTTTTTCCCCTCTTGCCACTTCCCTCCTACTGTTCCCTGTGCATCGCATCTCTCTTGCAGGAATTTGTCACAATAGATTTAATTTGTCAACTAAATGTTATTGTCTTATACACCATGTATAGTGTTAACATTAATATGTTCTTGATCTGTCACTCTGTAACCTGTCTGTTGATGACTGCCTGTACTATCGATGTGGAACCTTTGTAAAAGAGCCTTAGCTCAAAGGTACTTGTAATCCTAGATTCAAATAAACAAATAAACAAACAAACCAGCTTGGGAAATATCTCGACAGGTTGGTTGACAGGGGTCTCGACCGACTGACCAGATGGGAAGACTGTGGAGCTAGTGGCCTGGAGTGAAGGATCGACCATAGTCGAAACCTCCAGGGAAGCACGGGAGTCTGAGGCCTGAGAGCACCAACAATCCCACGATCATCAACAAGATGACTTCTTAGTCTCCTTCTCTTAAGATTTGGAGGATTTTTTGCCCTTAGAGGGGGCCCTGCCCAAGGGTGAGTAGGGACTGGCACAAATCCTGAAACACCCCCGTGAAGGTGGTGCCAAAAGAAAGCGCCACAAAGGCCGAAGCCAAGGAGGCATGCTCTGCTGCCAGAGCCGCTGCCTCTTCAAAAGCTGCAAAATGCTCTGTGGACCCTGCAGCCATGGAGACAGCCAGATGGGTGTCTTTTTTTTTTTAAACTTTATTTAGTAAGATTTTTTGGATACAGATGGGTGTCTTTTGACCGAACGGGAGGGTCCTGTTCATCTGGGCATCCTAAAGTAGCCAAGCATGCCGGTCTTCCACAGTACTGGGATGGGAGGTGTGATTCAGGCCACAAGCCTGGTGATTGTGATCATGGTCTAGGCAGTAGACACACAAGGTGGGCAAGTCCGTCCATGACATCTCCTGCCCGAACTCGCATTTCTTAAAACCGGGTGCTGGCTCCGAGTTGCACATGATGAAGAACTCTAACAAGTTTGAAATTCTCTTGAAAACTTGAATTTTCATTAATTCTGAAAGCAAAGGGCCTACTCAGTGCAGAGAGCAGTATGGAGGGAACCTTCTTCTTCCAGCAGAAAGGGAGATCTTGAGTCATGGGGTGGTGCCAGGGGAGTTACTACCTGGGTGGGTGGGAGGAGCCAGCTTAAAGACGTTCCGGCAAGAATTAAACAGAAAGGAACACTGCCAGGAGTGTAGATCTGTATGTCATATCCATATCCCTAGAACTGACGTATTCTGCTTTGATTGTTTTTCTCAGTAAAAGTGCCCTTCTTCTTCTTCTTTGACAAGTACCATGGGATTTTTAACTTCCACCTAGACAGTGACCACAAATCAGCAGAAGAGACCACGGTTTAATGTCTCATCTGAAGGATGGCATCTCAACAGTATAGTACAGCCCTCCTGTACTGCACTGCAATACCAGTTATGGATACGAACCCAAGCACCCAATGTGGGGATACAGCCCACCAATGTCTGATCTTCTGGCCCCAGAGGCGAGAGTGCAACATACCAAGTCCCTGATACTGGAATTTACTGTAGTGGAGGCTGTACCCTGCACCACTTCAAAGTTTAGATGGTGGTATACATAAAAATTCAACTCCACCATGTTCTCTTGCCAATCTTGCCTGTCAACTTTATGACCTGGAAGGGCAATTTCACTATTATTTATTTTAATTGATAGCCAGGGTTAAGTCACATATCATATATGTTAATGAACATTTTCTCCCAATGGAGCTGTGCTGTCCATGAAATCCAACTCAACACATACCTGCCTCCATTCTGAATCACTGAACTGCTCTAAGATCAATCGTTCTGGACGAAACTCGTGAAGGATTTTTTGATCTTGTGAGAGTAGCTGTACGCACATTTCATATCTACATCCATAGTCCGTCCGTGCTGCATACCTACAAATTCAATAACAGCTACATGAGGACCACTTAATGAAATGGAACACACTTTCACTTGTATGTACAAGGGTTTACATTATCAGGGCTGCCCAGTGTTTACTACATGAGTTACCCAACCAGATGTCTTGTGGGCGTGAGTTATCCAACCAGATGTCTTGTGGGCGCGAGTTACCCAACCAGATGTCTTGTGGGCGTACATTTTAGTCCTTTGGACAGGATACATTCTGGGGTTGCAGAAGGAGAGCTCATCCATGCTATGTTCATTAGTACCGGATGTGGATTAGTCTTACATTGAGGGGTCAACACTGCAGTTTAAATACTAGTACATAAAGCCTACAGTGTTAATAGTCATCAGGTCTTAATCCTAGTGGAGACAGTCATTATTCACAATCTCACTATTATAGTGGGGTTTCAAGTGACTACAGTATCCAGTATGCAGAAGAGTTGCTCCTCCCAAAATGTCTGCTGCAATCTGTTTATCTCTGGTCGGGCAACTCTGACCAGGCAGCTTACAGCTGCTGCTGTAGCCCTGCGGATACCAAAGGGTACGAGGCTATGACAGTTGGTATACTAACGGTGGATGAATGGACGGCTCTGGGACTATGAAGCAAAATAATAATTCAGAATAAGGCAACCATGATAGTGGAACCCTTAACACTATTATCCTGCGCAGGTGCATAAAATCTTTAAAGCATCTGTGACATCTCTGACAAAACCTTGGAAACTATACATGATTTTAGTTGGATTTCCATTATTATCTTCCCCTTATTCTCATTTACTAAGGCAATATGAATGAACACAGAATCACTGTCCATCTGTCCATTAGACTTTGCCTGCTTATATTGCTTGCCTACACACGTCAGTCTCCTGCTTGTGATATAATTATTTCCATGACGACAAACTGTGATTCAAACAAGTAAGACAACTAGCAGGAGTCCATGACATCTGAGGAACAGAGATCCTATTTTCAAGCAGCAGTCCTTAGCAATGAACTGGGGATACACACAGAAAATAGGTCACATTTAAGCAGAACAATGTGTAAATATTTTGTATTTCAAAGTCTTGCTAGAAATCTCACTGATTCTTCAAGGATTATTCTCTCAAAACTGGTTTAAAGTCCAGTCACAGTACAGGGATGGCCCTTTGAATGGGTAAATGAGTCAAAGCTTTTCAACCTCACAGCATGAAAATGTGTAGCACCAACCTTTAAGATGCAAAGCAAACGGCCAGAAGAAGAAATTCCTTCATACTTAACCGTAATTTCCTATGCTGTTAGCTCCAATATTGTCAACAGGGAATTAATACATACAGGTAATGTGCTCCGTATTGGTGTAGTGGTATAGCCCAAAAGCTGTAACCCAGCACAGAACCCCCTGAGGACATGAACATTTCTGATACAGCAGTTACTCAATTTACTATTGTCCGTACGGTGCACCCACACAAACATAAGTAATAACATCTATGATCCCAAGTGAACCCTCTTTCATTACAAACTTTACCTATCTGATTCTTATGCAAACCATGAAACAAAAAATATATCCTACCTTATTTAGCAAAACACACTCAAAAGCCTTCTTAGCATGTCGACTGGTTGGTCACAAACTGTGCTTTCTCTGGCCTGTCATGGGTCTTGCAGTGTAAACTATCACAAACACTGAAACATAAGTAAGTGAAACAGAAACAACATAGGAACATAACTGGAACATGGGGGTGCCAACCCTGGCCAGTTTGCTAGCCTTACAACTTTAGAAATTGTAACTAGCCTACTGACCTATTATGCAGAATAGTGGTAATATGTCCATCGATAGCAAATGAATCCAGAAACCGGCCTAGCTGCAGTAATCATCTTGTCAGAAAATGCATTTATATAAATATATTGGACAATATTCTCCTAGAGCCAGTGGTTCCAGGGAGAGGCTCCACTGATGACGTTAGAGCTAACAGAAAATGAAATTACGGTAAGATACGAAGAAATTTCTCCTTTCTGTATCACTCAACGTTGTCAATCAGGAATCAACACATATGGGTTCCAACAGGGAGGCAGTATAGCGCAGTGGTTTAAGGCTCTGAGCTGCAAATCTGGTGACATCCAGCAAACCAGACCTGGGTTTGAATCCCACAGCTTCCACTTGCATACTGTGTGACCCTGAGCAAGTCACAACTTCCTGTGCTCCCAGGTTACTCCTGTAAAAAGCTTTCAGCTTAGTGTGTTACTCCTGGTTAAACAACTAAAATAAATAAATAAGCAGAGCAGTACCCATCTTCAACAGGGGACTAGGTGGGCCAAGAGGTCCTTATCTGCCAACAACTTCTATGTTTCTGTGTTTTATTAAAAAGCTTGTGACACGTTCAGGTGAACTTTAACAAAATATAATATTTAGACACAGTCCAGTTTGTATTTCCCATTAGTTCTGTATTTCTCCTCCCCATTATTTAATACTGAGGTAATTTGTTTAAAAACAGGATTTCTGCTCCTGAAGAGTTCATCTATTACTGCTGCTTTCTCCTTGCCTGAATTCATAGAGCACTGCTTGAGACCTCACACTTACTTACTTGGCAGCAGATTGTGATGTTGCAACAGAGCATTATGACGTGGAGTAGGGATTAAGCTGTAGAGTCAGATAAACTCAAAATAAACTGTAAGGGACAACGATCATATATTCATACACATTTTCATAGTAATGAATTATGGAGAGAAAAAATATATATAAAATATAAATGGAATGCAAGCAGAATTGTACCCAGTTATGTGTTTTTAAAGTTTTCTTTGAGGCATCAGTAGCTCTTTAATGTCTGGCATTGTTCCAAGGCTCAGACCATCAGACTTGCTGAATAGAGGCAAGAACGGAATAGCATGGAAATAGGAAGGCTGTTGGACATAGTGGAGGCACTAAAGGATCTGCCTTCCATCAGTAATGATGTTTAGGTCTAGAGATAATACAAAAGGTCTGTGAGCACAGGATGGGGCAATTAAACAGCAGTGTCTTTTGTAGTTATTAAGACTGTTGGATAGAAACATAGAATTTGGCGGCAGATAAGGACGGCTTGGCCCTAGTCTGCCATTTTCCTAGATAAAGCTGCAGATCCTAGTTAACCAACAGCTTACTTCCTCCTACCCCCAACTAGGACTGCCTTATGTCTGTCCCATGCATTCTTGAATTCCCCACTGTTCTTGACTCCACGACCTCCTCAGGGAGGCTGTTCCATGCATCCACAACCCTCTCTGTGAAAAAATACTTCCTCACATTACCTCTGAGCCGTCCCCCCTCTATCTTCAAATTGTGCCCCCTTGTTCTTGCACATCTCTTTTTCTGAAAGATGCTACCCTCTTGGACTTTGTTGATTCCCTTGAGGTACTTGAAAGTTTCTATCATGTCCCCTCTCTCCTTCTTTCCTCAAGGGTATACATATTAAGCTCCTTTAGTCTTTCTTCATATGTCTTCTGGTGCAGACCCTGCACCATTTGGTTGCCCTCCTCTGGACAGCCTCCACTCTGTCTATTCTTGCAGAGATGGGGTCTCAGAACTGCACAGTACTCAGATGGGGTCTCACCAACTGTCTGTACAGAGGGATAACAACTTCCTGTTTCTACTATTGATGCCTCTCCTATTGCATCCCAGTATCCCCCAGCCTTCCTTACTGCCTTCTCACATTGCTTGCCCACCTTTAGGTCATCTGATATAATTACCCCCAGGTCCCTTTCCATTTTTACTGTTGTCAGTATCTCACCCCCCCGTGTGTACTCTTCCCCTGGGTTTTTGTTTCCCATGTGCATTACCTTGCACTTCTTTGCATTGAATCTGAGCTGCCATACATTTGACCATTCCTCCAACCTTGCCAAGTCCTTCTCATCCTTTCCACTCCATCTTGTGTATCAACCCTGTTGCAGATCTTTGTGTCATCTGCAAAGAGACATACTTTCCTTCCAGTTCCTCTGCAATGTCACTTATAAAGACATTAAAAGGACCGGTCCCAGTACTGAACCCTGCGGTACCCGCTCAGTAACCCTCCTTTCTTCACTGTGGACTCCATTTACTACTACCCTTTGCGTCCTGTTGTCTAGCCAATTTTTTATCCAGGCTACCACCTTGGGACCCACTCCAAGGCTGGCTAACTTATTAATCTTTTGTGGGACTGTGTCAAATGCCTTGCTTAATACACTGGCCTCTAGGTACTCAACATTCTTTCCTTCAAGTGATTCCATCATTTTCCACCACTGAGGTCCAAACTAACTGGTCTGTAGTTTCCTGCCTCTGTCCTGCTCCCACTTTTGTGAAGAGGAATCACATCCGCCCTCCTCCAGTCCTCAGGTACCACCCCATCCTCCCATGATTTGTTAAGAGTAGTCAGTGGTGTCACTAGTTCTACCCTTAGTTCTTTTAGAATTCTTGGGTGAATCCCATCAGGCCCCATTACTTTGTCCACCTTCAATTTTATTGGTTCTTTCAGAACCCTTTCTTCTGTAAATGGACTGGTATCGACCCCCGTCTTCAGAGTGTTTCTCTTGTTTGGTTTAGGTACCTCTCCCTCCTCTTTCTTTGTGAATACTGAGCAGAAATATTCGTTCAGTATCCCTGCTTTTTCACTGTCACCCTCCACCCACATCCCCTCCCCTTTATTAAGCCTCAGTATCCCTCCTTTGGTTTTTCTTCACTCTATAATGTACCTATAAAAGGTCTTATCCCCCTTCTTAACAGAGTTGGCTATCCTTTCCTCGGTTTGGGCCTTAGCTATTCTGACTGCCTTCCAGCCTCTTTCTGCTTTAACTGATAAAGTTCTCTGTCCTGCTCCTTCTGTTTCTCCTTATATTTCCTGAATGCTATCCTTTTCTCCTTAACCTTCCCTGCCACCTCTTTTGAGGACCATAGCGTTTTTTTCCTTCGTTGTGATTTGTTGATTTGCTTTACACAAAGGCTTGTTGCCTCTGTGATGGCTGTTTAGATTATCCCCGATTGTTCCTCCACCCCTCCTCCTTGACTGTTTGCTAGTGCTTTTCTGATGCACTTTCTCATTTTCCCAAAGTCAGCCCTCCTAAAGTCCAATACTCTTGCTTTTGTATGGCTTTATTGTATGGCTCTGTTTATCGTGAACCACACTGTTTGGTGGTCGCTTGTTCCCAGATGGCTACCACTTCTAAATCTGAGATTCTTTCTCCGTCCCCATTTGAGAGTACCAGGTCTGAGTTGCTCCTCCAGTGGGTTCCAGTACTAGCTGTCTGAGGCATGCCCTTGTAGGGGCATCAAGAATGACCCTGCTCTTGGATATGCCTGCAGCAAATGTGCTCAGTTAAACTAGCCATGGGGGAGGTGCTAATAAGAGGCAGGAAATTTCAAGCCTCCCCACAAAACATGACGGTAGTAATGTAAACACTGCGGTACAGTGCTCAACAGAGGGCAGGACAGGGTAAATGGAAAATAGACAACGGCAAAAGAGCAGGGATGGGGAAAAAAGGATAAAGCCAATATTAAAATGGAGGGCAATGAGTACCAATGCCCGTAGTCTGGGAAACAAGCTTCCTGAGCTAGTAACTTTGATGGAAGATGAACAATTGGATATTGTGGCAGTCACGGAAACATGGTACACGGAGAACCGTGACTGGGATGTCAACATACCGGGGTACACAGTCTACAGAAGGGACAGGGAGGGTAAAAGAGGAGGTGGAGTAGCTCTGTACATAAGGGAAGGGATCAAAGCTACAGAACTAAAAAGTAAAGGGGGAGGACAAGAGGCACTCTGGGTCACCTTGGAGACAGGGAATGGCATCACAATCCGCACAGGGGTTGTATACAGACCCCCATCTCAAGGGGAGGAAATGGACAAGAAAATGATAGCGAACATTCTCAAAATGGCTGAAAAAGGGGAGATACTGTTGATGGGGGAACTGGATGACATGTACTGCAGCCACATCCAAGAGCAGGGTCATTCTCGATGCCCTGCAGGAGGCAGGCCTTAGACAGCTATTGTTGAAACCCACTCGGGAGAGAGCAGTACTAGACCTGGTACTCTCAAATGGAGAGAGGATCACAAATTTAGAAGTCAGTAGACATCTGGGAACAGGTGACCACTGCACAGTGTGCTTCACAATAAGCACAACCATGGAGACGAGCCATACAAAAACAAGCATACTGGACTTTAGAAGGGCTGACTTTGGCAAAATGGGTGAATACCTGAGGAATGCACTAGCAAATGGCCAAAAAGGAGGGGTGGAAGAACAATGGAGAAAAATCAAAACTGCCATCATAGAGGCAACAAGTCTTTGTGTGAAACAGATAAAGAAAACAAAGCGGAGTAAAAAACCACTATGGTTCTCAAAAGAGGTGGCAGGGAAAGTTAAGGAGAAAAAGGCTGCATTCAAAAAGTAGTAAGGAATCACAGAAGGAGCACGATAAGGAACTGTATCAATTAAAGCAGAAAGAAGTGGGGAAGGCAGTCAGAATAGCAAAAGCCCATACCGAGGAAAAAATAACCAGTTCAGTTAAGAAGGGGGATAAAACCTTTTATAGGTACATTAGCGAGCATAGAAAGGTTAAGGGAGGAATAGTGAAGATTAATAAGGGAGAGGGGAGGTGGGTAGAGGGAGACAGTGAAAAGGCAGAGTTACTGAATATATACTTTTGCTCAGTATTCACAAAAGAAGATGAGGAGGAGTTACCTAAACCAGACAATAGAAGCACTCTGGGTAGTGGGGTTGACACCAGTCCATTTACAGAAGAAAGAGTCCTGAAAGAACTCCTAAAACTCAAGGTGGACAAAGCAATGGGGCCTGACAGGATTCACCCTAGAATCCTAAAAGAACTAAGGGAGGACCTAGTGACACCACTGACCACACTTTTTAACAAATCATGGGAGGATGGGGTGGTACCTGAGAACTGGAGGAGGGCAGATGTGATTCCCCTTCACAAAAGTGGGAGCAAGGCAGATGCAGGAAACTACAGACCTGTAAGTTTGACCTCAGTGGTAGGGAAAATGATGGAATCACTTCTGAAAGAAAGAATTGTTGAGTACCTAGAGGCTAGCGGGGCACAGGGCCAAAAGCAGCATGGATTTACAGCAGGAAGGTCATGTCAGACGAATCTAATCGATTTCTTTGACTGGGTGACCAAAGTAATAGACCAGGAGGGGCTGTGGATATGGCCTACCTAGACTTTAGCAAGGCATTTGACAGATCCGCACAAAAGATTGCTAATCAAGTTAGCCAGCCTGGGAGTGGGTCCCAGGGTGGTAGCCTGGGTAGCAAACTGGCTGTACAACAGGACACAGAAGGTAATAGTGAATGGAACACATTCCAAAGAAAGGGGGGTCACTAGTGAAGTACCTCAGGGCTCAGTACTAGGTCCAGTCCTCTTTAACATCTTTATAGGTGACATTGCAGAGTGTCTGGAGGGAAAGGTATGCCTCTTTGCAGATAACACAAAGATCTGTAACAGAGTTGATACACAAGGGGCTAGAAAGGATGAGAAGGACTTGTCAAGGTTGAGGAATGGTCAGACATACAGCAACTTAGGTTCAACAGAAAGAGGTGCAAAGTAATGCACCTGGGAAACAAAACCTAGGAGAAGAGGCACGTAATAGCAGGGGAGGTACTAACAACAACAACAAAAATGGAAGGGACCTGGGGTAGTCATATCAGATGATCTAAGGTGGGTAAGCAATGTGAGAAGTCAGTAAGGAGAGCCAGGGGATACTGGGATGCATAGGAAGGGCATCACAAGTAGAAAAAGGAATTGGTTATCCCTCTGTACAGACAGTTGGTGAGACCCCATCTGGAGTACTGTGTGCAGTTTTGGAGACCTCATCTACGCAAGGACATAGACAGGATGGAAGCAGTCCAGAGGAGGGCAGCTAAAATGGTGCACGGTCTGCATCAGAAACCATATGAAGAGAGACTGAGAGAGATTACTATGTGTACACTTGATGAAAGGAGAGACAGGGGTACATGATAGAAACGTTAAAGTACCTCAAGGGAATCAACAAAGTCCAGGAGGGTAGCATCTTTCAGAAAAAGAGATGTGTAAGAACAAGGGGGCACAATTTAAAGATAGATGGAGGGACGGTTCAGGGTAATGTGAGGAAATTTTTTTCATGGAGAGTGGTGGGCCTTTGTGAACCGCCTTCCTGGAGGCTGTGGGGTCTAAAACAGTGGAGGAATTCAGACATGCATGGGACAGACATAAGGCAATTATAGTGGGGGTGGCAGGAAGTAGGCTATTGGTTACTAAAATCTGCAGCTTATCCAGTAGGTAGGAAATTGGCAGACTGGGTGGGCCAAGTGGTCCTTATCTGCCGTCAAAGTCTATGTTTCTAACATCTGGCATATTCATGTCCCCATCAACAATATCTCCCTTTTTCTGCTATTCTACGGATGCCTTCTATCATTTCCTTGCCCATTCCCTCCCCTGAGATGGGGGTATATATCAATCCTCATGTGGATTGTGGTGCCATTCCTGTCTCCAGGGTGACCCAGAGTGCCACATCTGCTCCCTGTTTACTCTTTAGTTCTGTTGCTTTGATCCCTTGCTATCGTGAGGCTACTCCTCCTCTTTTACCCTCCCTATCCCTCCTGTAGATTGTGTATCCTGGTATGTTGACATCCCAGTCATGGTTCTCTGTGTACCATGTTCTGTGACTGCCACAATATCCAGCAACCCTCTTCCATCAAGGCCACTAGTTCAGGAGCTTGTTACTCAGACTACGGGCATTGGTACTCATCACCCTCCACTTTTTGATGGTCTTACCCCTTTTAGCCCCATTCCTATCCTTACTGCCTTTGCCTTTTTTTTTTACATTTACCTCTGTCCTGCTCCCTAATGACTTTGCTGCCTTGGTGTTTACCTCACTAATTACCATGTTTTGTGGGGGGAGGCTGGAATTTCCCTGATCCTTTTCAGTGTCTTCCCTCCCTTGGCTAGTTTAAATGCTTGCCAATAAAGTATTTAAACCTCTCACCTAGGATCCTGGTTCCCCCCGATAGATGCAGACCATCACGCCAGTGTAGGTCTGCATCCTTCCACGTTGCTCCCCAGTCCCCAATAAAGCCAAAACCCTGAGCTCCACACCAGTTTTTCAACCATTCATTGAATTCCCTGGTGAGGAGTACCCTAGCATCACCCTTGCCATAGACAGGCAACACCTCCAAGAAGGTTACCTTATGCGCTACTTGTCTAAGGCCCCTCCCCAACTCTACAAACTCCTCTTGCACTGCTCTGATCCCATTCCTAGCCAGGTCATTCGTCCCTAGGTGGACAATGACATCCAGCTCCCTCCCTTGTGCAGCTGCTCCCACGATCCTGAGGATTCGCTTCCTGTCCCTCCAAGCCGTGGCGCCAGGCAGGCACCTTACCTCCCTCTCCCCTTCCTCCCCCATTTCTACCCCCAATGATCGAGTCCCCCACCAGGAGTTGTTTCCTTTCCTTGTGGAGTCCCATGCCACCCTCCTGTGGGTCTCCTTTGTGAAGGTTTCCCAACATCCTCCTTGGTCTCCACTGCAGGTGCCTCCATAGAGGAACCACTGTCCACCAGAAGAGCATATGAATTGTGGAGCAGTACAGCAGGAGGGATGCATCTCTGTTCCACCACCTCTCCTCCCTGAGCCACCCTGGTTCAGCCTCTCCTCCTTCGTGGCAACCTCTGAGGTAGTGGCATTGGCCCTGGTGGTCCCTGGGTGGGGAGTAGGTTTCACAATCCTAGCCAGGTCAGCCTGGAGCGGCAACCTCTTACCTCAGACCAGAGAGGTGCCTGCAAATAGGGCAGCATCGCAGCCTCCAGAATGTCTCCCGAACACTGCCGGCCCACAGCCATTGCGCTGCACCACTCCTGTCATGTCTTATTTTGTGTCCCCTCCTGTTTCTCTGTATGCTTACTCTCTCCTCTCCTTACAGCTCTTACACTTCCTGTGCTGGGACAGCAACTTCCTGTATTCTTCAGTAGCCTGCTGCTTCCTTGCTCTGTGTCCAGCCCACCAGCAGCTGGGGGGAGAGAGCGAGCTATTTTCTCCTGGGTTGACAAAACCAGTGTTTCTTTTATGATCCTTCCTTCCTACTGCCAAACAGGAAGTTCCTGTTGTCAGTCAAATCCAGTGGCTATAAAGTAGCACTGGCTTAGGGTGGGTGGGATGGAGGGCAATTAGTAAGAAAAAGGCTAGCAACAGGAAGTTGTAATTTGAGTCACCTGCTTTTATATTGTTTAAGCCACACCCCAATTAAGCTCTCTCTCTCTCTCCTACTGATTTAGCAAAGTAAGTTGATAGAGTACCCTTCACAGCACAGAACACACACTGACTTTCTTTCTTTTTTAATCCTAAATAAGATGCCTTCTACTTCTAATAAAGTATCTGTCTGCTTAATCTCAACAGACACTGAGTCCTGCTGAGATAAAAGTGGATGGACCAGTGGTCTTTGTCTGTATTGTTAGTAAAAAGCGTTGAAGATGAGGAGGGGAAGCTTGACCTGAACTTGGAACTAAATTGTAGTTGCATTCCTGATGATGAAGTGATGAGGGCTAGTATTATGGAATGGGTGATGAGGTGAGCACCTGACTTCTAGACACACATGTTTGGAGATCCTGAAATTTTGGAATCTTCTGGGAGAGGAGATGCAGAACTTAAGGCTGGAAGGAAATAAAAACATGGACCCGAGTTCCAGCACACAGTGGGACAGAGACATTGATGAGTATTAGCACTAGTGCTCGTTGTGAGGTGGCTTTACAGAACAGAGAAATATGGAAGGCAAAACTGAGGTTACTGCCAGGTTACGGGTTTAAGTGTCAAAGAAATAATAGTAAATTGTTTTAATCCAAAGGGTAATTAAATGTAGTGTAAATTGCCTAGAGTGGCAATAGATGCTAGTAGTCCGAAACTGAGGGTTGTAGAAGTGGAAGTCGTACTGTAATTGTTGCTGGAGTGCAGTACAGTATGTAGTGGGAGGAATTGTTTGGGGACAAGTTGATGTGGAGCTGATTGACACTGGAGCCAATAGCCTGGGGTGAGTTGTAGCAGGCGAAATGACCGGGACAAATTGACATGTCCTCAGTCCTGTGCCACCCAAGTTCTGTAGCGTCCCAGAGGAGGCCACAACAAAAGCAGGCCTTTCAGTTTTGGTCCCATCCTATCAACCACAGCAGTCTCGGCAGCAACAGTCCCAGTTGGAACAATTCCAGGCCTGGCACCCCAAGGCCAAGTTCTTGGTCAGAGGCCAATAAAGGTGGGGTAGATGAAATGGTGCCCTCCAGCCTCAGCTGCTGGTGCCCCTCCAAAGCTGCCCAGTGATGGGTCGGATGGGATGTTCAGCTCCTGCCTGTCCAGTCCCTGACTTGGATCCAGGTGGAGGAGTCCGTTTTGTCACTTCTTGCCTCACTGGTCCGTTACTACTATGGACAAGTGGGTTCTCGAGGTGGTTGGTGTCACAGATTCACTCAGCAGGTCAGGCCCTCTACTCCCAAAGTGCCAACCTCTGAGCGCAGTCTTGTGAACAGTGTAACAGACAAGGTAACCCTCTTGTCTGTTTTTGTGATTCGGATCAACCTTTGGTCTCAAGTTCCAGAGGATTCAAACTGTGAACCTCTTACTAGCATACCCAATGCACAGGCTCAGATATATCTGTCTTGGGGCCAGATATCTTTGTCATGGGCACCTATCCAGGTATTCAGAGATGAACCCTTAAAACTTTAAATAAAGACCCTCAGATTTAAAAGCTTCCCTTTCCAGTTTGGTACCACCATACAAGCTTATGTCTGCTGTCTGCTATAACCATACATATTTCTTACAAAGAAAGCAATTGAAAGACAGACCAGGTATGCTCTAAAATTAGTTTTTACTAAAATATACTAATCGTCAAACATACAATACAGAACTCTTATATCACAAGACATACGTACCTTTAAACAAAACAAGGTTTAAAACAGTGCAATTCCTACAACAATATTTAGACTTGTCTAGCTTCTAAATACCTGTTTCCAGTGCTCAGATGTTTTCTTGGTCAGTGTCAGATAAAAGTGTGTCTGTAGTGAAACAGAATAATCTTTTAAAAGCTGGTTTTGCACACCTCTTTTGCATGAGGTCATCGAGCTCCTCCCTGTCAAAACATCTAAAAAAAATATGTATTTCTATACAACCACAGGATGTAATTTCTAAGTATTAATTCTGCAACCTTGGCATAACTCAATTTCAATGACACCTCTTTTGATTCATGCTGCATCCTCCTCACACAGGCTTCATATGAGCATTTACAGCCTCTCACCTCTTTGTAATAACCTGTGTTTCTCTTCAACGTCATAAACCTTTTTATGATTTCCCTCTTAACAAAGTTAACTTAAACAACTCTGTAATTAACTCAGAGAACAGGATTCTTGATTAAAGTCTTCAATGTAACAATTGTCTCTAAAAACTGATGTGTGTGGTACATGCTGTCAGGATTTCTCTTGGCCTGCATCTGTCAGCTGAAATCGGGGAGGGGGATAAGTAAGGTCATTCCTAGAGCATTTGATTAAAAATATGATACAGCACTCGAGCAGGCTGTCTATGTCACCTCCTACCCACCTAGACTGAATTTGGGATCTATCCCTACATGGGATGAACTTCCCAAATCAGTTCCTCCTCATAGACTCTAGACAGCTCCATCGGAGTTCTGATTTTAATGCCTACCCTATGTAGGATTGTCAAATCATACCCTTGTAAAACAAGACTCCATCTTAGTAGTCTCCCATTGTTTTTTCCCATCTGCATCAGCCAAACCAGGGGGTTGTGGTCAGTCTGCACCACAAAATGCTGCCCATACAAGTATGGCTCTAAATTCTTCAGGGCCCACACTATGGCAAGACTCTCCTTTTCCACTGTGAAGTACACTTGCTCCGTGGGAAGCAGCTTCCTGCTCAGGTACACAACTGGGTGATCTTTCCCTTGGCTGGACGTCTGGCTCAGTACTGCCCCAATACCCACGTCTGAGGTGTGCGTATAAACTATAAAGGTTTTGCTATAGTCTGGACTTGTCAAAACAGGAGCACTGCACAGTGCCTCTTTCAGTCTAGTAAAGGCTTCCTCACAGGCTGGGCTCCAGGTAATTTTCTTTGGCATCTTTTTCTTTGTCAGATCAGATAGGGGAGCAGCCAGGGCACTGTAATTGGGTACATTTCCTGTAGTAACCTGTTGTCCCTAGAAAGCCCTTGACCTGCTTCTGGGTTTCTGGTCTGGGCCACGCCTGGATCACCTCTATCTTTATTTGGTTAGGGCCGGAGCTGTCCCCGGCCTACCACCATGCTTGAGTATGCCACTTCCCCATAGCCACCTGGCACTTCTCAGCTTTGACAGTGAGCCCGGCCCTCTGTATCCTGCCCAGCACTTCCCTAAGGTGTGAAGGTGTTCCTCCCAGCTGGTACTGAAGATGGCAGTATCATCCAGGTACGACACAGCGTATTCCTCAGCACCATTTAACACCTGGTTCACCAACCTTTGGAAAGTGGCCAGGGTGTTCTTCATTCTGAAAGGCATTACTTCAAACTCAAATAAGCCTATCGGAGTGGTGAAGGTTGACCTCTCCCTAGCTCTGTCTGTCAGTACCCTTGGTCAGGTCAGTAGTTGTAGGTAGGTCGCCTCCAGCTTGTCAGGAGTTCGTCCATCCGGGGCATCGGGTGGCGTCAGACTCGTTGACTGCATTCAGTCCACGGATAGAACACACAGAAAGCGAGTTGAGCCATCTGGCTAGGTACAAGGACTACAGGTGAGGCCCAGGGGTTATGGGATCTCTGGATTACCCTAAATACAGCATCTCCTCCACTTCCCTCCTAATGTCCTTTTAGACAGCCTCTGACACCCGATATGCTGTCCGCCTGTAGTGGGCGTCTGTGTCCCTGTCTCCACATCGTGTGTTGCTAAGGGGGTTAGTCCAGGCTTGGCAATAAACAAGAGGGCAAAGTCTGCTAAAACCTCCCTTTCTTTCTGGACCTGGTCCAGGTTCAGCTGAGGAGACAATTTTACTGCCTCCACAGAGGACTCCCGCTTACTTTCCTCCGGCAAATCCAGAAGGGGGTCTCCTTCATCTGTCCCCTCCCCATGACTACACACAACAAACACCATGTCAGCCCTATTTGCATGTGGCTTCATCGTGTTGACATGGTACATCCTTTCAGTCTGTCTGTGGTCAGGTAACCCCACAATGTGGTTCACGTCATTTACCTTCCTAACCACTTTGTTCAGTCCTTTCCACTCAGCTTGTCTTTCTGGACCGGAATAAGGACCATGACTTCCTGACCCACCATGTATGAGCGAGCTCTGGCTCTGCGGTCGTACCACACCTTTTGCTTCTGTTGGGCAGCTGCCAGGTTGCTCTGGGCTGTCCCCATAAACTCCTTCAGCCTTTCCCTAAACCTAAGGACATAATCCACAATGGGAGTTCCCTGGGTGGCGTGCTTGCCTTCCCAGTCCTTCTGGATCAAGTCTAGGGGCCCACGTACCCAGCGTCCATATAAGAGTTCGAAGGGGGAAAATCCTGTCGACTCTTGGTGCACCTCCCTTTATGCAAACAACAGGTGGGGAAGGTATTTCTCTCAGTCCCTCCCATGCTGTTCAGCAAATGCCCGGAGCATTGACTTTAGGGTTCCATTGAATCGTTCCACAAGCCCATTGGCTTGTGGGTGATAAGTGTCGTGCATTTCTGCACCACCACACTTCTCCCATAAACATTTCATCAGGTCCGACATGAAGGAACCCTCTCGATCGGTGATTACCTCCTGTGGAAACCCAACATGGGAGAAAATCCCACGTAAGGCATCTGCCACTTTGTCCGTCCTCAGAGAGGATAGGGTGACTGCCTCTGGGTACCGGGTGGCATAATCCACCACAGTCAGGATGAATCTCTTCCGTGATGAGCTGGGGATATTTAAAGACCCCACAATATCCATTCCCACCCTCTGGAATGGCTCCTCCACTATGGGCAAGGGGATCAGGGCGGCTTGGGTTTTCTTGCCTGCCTTCCCTATTTCTTGGCACGGTGACAGACCTGCAGCTCTCCTTCACCTGCTGGGTGAAGTTAGGCCAGTAGAAATTCTGGGCCAACCAATGCGTTGTGCGTGTGATTCCCAGATGACCAGACAAGGGAATATCATGTGCAGTCTTGAGCAACTGCTCACAATACCCCTGGGGAACGACAAGCTGCCTGCCTAGCATCCCTTCCTCTGTCTGTACTGCCTGTGTATGCATAAGTCCATTTTCCCAATAAACCTCATGTCTGCCATCACCTCCCTACGTGCCCTCCAAGTCTGCCCAAGCCCTCAACTTCTCTAAACTAGGGTCACTCCTCTGAGCAGCTGCAAACCCCTCACACATTCCCAAGGCATGGGACAGGTCCCGTTCGGTCGCTAAACTAGGGTCTCTAGCACTGGCGTCAGGGCCCTCAGGATCACTGTCAGTCCTAACCCTCTGACACAGGGTCACCCCTCCTTCTTCGGAATAACTTTCTGTAGCTGTGTGGTTACTTGCTACTGGGGAAATTTCTACCCCCTTTTTATCAGTCTCCCCATCTGGAGAGACAGACTGGGGAACCAGCCTCTCAGCGGTTTTCACACTGGTTTCTGTGGGGTTCAGGGAACTATTATTTTCCCTTGCCGCGTGGCTACGGGTAACTGCACATACCATCCCCTACTGGAGATTGTTGCAGGATCACATCTACTGCTAATGTGTTGGCTACAGCCACCTGCTGCACAGTTCCCCCTGTTTCACCCCAGTCCAGGAGAACACTAGCAAGTGACAATGTTTTCTCTTCACCAGTAAACCCTTGTACAGTTACGTATTTATTGGGTATAAGCTGACCAGGCTGTACCAGATCCCCCTTTACAAATGTCAGGGATGCCCCATGTCCCTTAACCCCTGCGTCTGTACCCCATTCAGCATGACTGGTGCATGTGTTCCCTCATGTTCACTGGCATGCTTCCAGGGGCACACGAACAACCCACTTCTTTTCTAGCACTCTGTTGTGTAGTATGACTCGCCTTTTTGGGGCACTGTCTGGCAATATGCCCAGTTTCTTTACACAACCAACAGGCATTTCTTACTAGAGAAATCTTTTCTTTGAAACCTGGGGCTAACTGATTTCGGTGGAGGCAGTGAGGGTTTAGCTGCCCTGAAGGCGCACTTTCCTTCTGCGCTGCCACGCCCGCTCCATTCATTCTCGGAGCAGGTCTGCTCTTGGCATATCAGTCTGAGAGTTAAGCAGCCTCTTGCAGTGTTTTTTGATCTCTGTCCTCTAGCCAGGTTTTTAGCTCTGCTGGGCATGCCCAATAAAACTGTTCTAATAAAATCACATTTTCAATTTTATCAACAGAATTTGCCTCAATTCCTTCCCACCAAAGTTTTAAAAACTGACATCGTTTCGTGACTAGCTCCTCGTAGCTCATATCAGGGCTTCTCCTGAACTTACGGAATTTAGCTCTATATGATTCAGCAGTTCATTCAAACTTTTTTAACAGTGCATCTTTTAGCTTGCTGTAATCATTGCTGTCTTCATTGTCCATTTGACCCAGTGTATCTCAAACTTTTCTGGTAAGTAGCGGGGATAGCTGGAAGCTCCAGGACTCTCTAGGAATTTTAGCCTGAATACAAACTTTTTCCAAAGAATTTAAAAAGGCGTCCATGTCCTCCCCTTCCTTAAAGTCACCTATTAATTTGGAGTTCAATATGTAACCCAGTCCTGCAGTTCCAGTTAAACCCAAGCCACTTACCTGCTCTGGTGCCGCTGGTCAGTCACATCTTCTCCAGCTTGTGTTGCCTCTGGCGCTCCTCTCTCTTCTCCTCTGCAGCTCGCTGGCGCTCGCACTTCTCACGTTCTGCCTCCCTCTGTTGTCGCTCTGCCTCTCTGCGTTCTCGCTCTGCCTCACGGTCCGCCTCTCGCTTTTCTCGCTCTCTCCTCTCCTGGGACTCCACCTCCATGCTCGCAGCTCAATTTCAGTTGAGTGCCTCTGGATTCAGGATACTGGTGGCCATCCCCTGCTGCTGTGGCCCTTCACTGACAGAGGCCCTGCTGTCCTTTCAGTCACTGTCATTGACTCGCTACTCTGGGTATCTGCTACCATCAGGGCCTCTATGAGGTTCTGCTTTTTGATGTAGCCTCAAACATGACTCCCTGTCCCCTACAACTGCTTCAAGTAATCCACAGTGTGCCTGCTGTAGTCGGAAGCCATCTTCTTCTTCCCTGACTACGGCTACTCTGATTTGCACTTTAGAAAAAAAAATAAAATAGGTAAGAACTTGACTGTACACCAGTAATATATAGTGCATAAAGGGTAAGTACACACCACCAAAAATTATATTGTATATTATAAGGAGAGGGACATGTGGGGTGGTGCAATGGACTGGCTGTGGGGCAGCAGTTTTCGGGAGACATTCTGGAAACTGCGTTGTTGTGCTATTTGCAGGCAACTGTCGTCTCTGAGGGAGGAAGTTGCCCACCTCCAGGCTGAACTGGCAAGGACTAAGGAGGCCTCCCCACCCAAAAGAGCACACTGCCACAACCACTGCCTCAGAGGTTGTCAAGTATGAAAGCAGTTGGACCACAGTGGGTTCTAAGAGGGTGCGGGTGGTGGAACAGAGGCGAAGACCCCTAGTTGTACCTCTATACAAATCATACTCCAGTCTGGCAGAGCAAGGTTCCTCTATGATGGCACCCTCAGTGGAGATAAGAAAAATGCTGAGGACATCCACAAGGGAGACCGACAAAAGGGTGGCAAGGGACACCACAGGGGAAGGAAACAGCTTCTGATAGGGGACTCAGTTGTTAGAGGGGTAGAGTTGGGGAAGGGAGAGGGGAGGGAAGTAAGGTGCCTGCCTGGTGGCATGGCTTGGAGGGACAAGAAGCGAATCCTCATGATTGCAGAAGCAACATCACAGGAGAGGAACTAGATATCATTGTCCACCTTCGGATAAATGACCTAGCTTGGCATGGAATCGGTGCAGTGCAGGATAAATTTGTGGAGTTTGGGAGGGGCTTCAGAGGGTAGCAAGCACGGTTACCTTCTCAGAGGTGCTGCCAGTCCATGGCAGGGGTGAGGCTAGGGTACTGCACACTATGCAGTTTAATGAATGGTTGCAAAACTGGTGCAGAGCACAGGGCTTTGGCTTCATTGGGGATTGGGGATTTACCTGGAGAAATGAAGGTCTATACTGGCACGATGGTCTGCATCTGTCCACGAAGAGAACCAAGATCCTAAGTGACAGGTTTAAATGCTTCCTTGGCAAGCTTTTAAACTAGCCAAGGGGGGCGGTGCTGATAAGAGGCAGGAAATTTCAAGCCTCCCCCCACAAAACATGGCAGGTAGTAAGGTAAACACTAAGGTACAGAGCTCAACAGAGGGCAGGACAGAGGTAAATGGAAAAATAGACAAGGGCAGTAAGAGCAGGGATGGGGGAAGAAAGGATAAAGCCAACATTAAATGGAGGGCAGTGAGTACCAGTGCCCTTAGTCTGGAAACAAGCTTCCTGAGCTAGTAGCCCTGATGGAAGATGAAAAATTGGATATTGTGGCAGTCACGGAAACATGGTACAGGAGAAGCATGACTGGGATGTCAACATACCGGGGTACACAGTCTACAGAATGGACAGGGAAGGTAAAAGAGGAGGTGGAGTAGCTCTGTACATAAGGGAAGGGATCAAAGCTACAGAACTAAAAAGTAAAGGGGTGGACAAGAGGCACTCTGGGTTACCTTGGAGACAGGGAATGGCATCACAATCCGCACAGGGGGTGTATACAGACCCCCGTCTCAAGGGGAGGATCGGACAAGAAAATGATAGAGGACATTCTCAAAATGGCTGAAAAAGGGGAGATACTGTTGATGGGGGACCTGAATATGCCAGATGTTAACTGGATGACATGTACTGCAGCCACATCCAAGAGCAGGGTCATTCTCGATGCCCTGCAGGGGGCAGGCCTTAGACAGCTAGTGTTGGAACCCACTCGGGAGGGAGCAATACTAGACCTGGTACTCTCAAATGGAGAGAGGATCACAAATTTAGAAGTCAGTAGATATCTGGGAACAAGTGACCACTGCACAGTGTGCTTCACAGTAAGCACAACCATGGAGACAAGCCATACAAGAACAAGGATACTGGACTTTAGAAGGGTCGACTTTGGCAAAATGGGTGAATACCGAGGAATGCACTGGCAAATAGCCAAAAGGAGGGTTGGAAGAACAATGGAGAAAAATCAAAACTGCCATCATAGAGGCAACAAGCCTTTGTGTGAAACAGATAAAGAAAACAAAGCGGAGTAAAAACCACTATGGTTCTCAAAAGAGGTGGCGAGGAAAGTTAAGGAGAAAAGGCTGCATTCAAAAGTATAGGGAATTACAGAAGGAGCACGACAGGAAACTGTATCAATTAAAGCAGAAAGAGTGGGGAAGGCAGTCAGAATAGCAAAGGTCCAAACCGAGGAAAAAATAGCCAACTCAGTTAAGAAGGGGGATAGAACCTTTTATGGGTACATTAGGGAGCATAGAAAGGTTAAGGGAGGAATATTGAAGATTAATAAGGGAGAGGGGAGGTGGACAGAGGGAGACAGTGAAAAGGCAGAGATACTGAATGAATACTTTTGCTCAGTATTCACGAAAGAAGATGAGGAGGCATTACCTAAACTAGACAATAGAAGCACTCTGGGTGGGGGGAGTTGACATCAGTCCATTTACAGAAGGAGTCCTGAAAGAACTCTTAAAACTCAAGGTAGACAAAGCAATGGGACCTGACGGGATTCGCCCCAGAATCCTAAAAGAACTAATGGAGGACCTAGTGACACCACTGACCACACTTTTTAACAAATCGTGGGAGGATGGGGTGGTACCTGAGGACTGGAGGTGGGCAGATGTGATTCCCTTCACAAAGTGGAGCTAGGTAGAAGCAGGAAACTACAGACCTGTAAGTTTGACCTCAGTGGTAGGGAAAATGATGGAATCACTTCTGAAAGAAAGAATTGTTGAGTACCTAGAGGCCAGTGGGGCACAGGACCCAAAGCAGCATGGATTTACAGTAGGAAGGTCATGTCAGGCAGGTCTAATTGATTTCTTTGACTGGTGACCAAAGTAATAGATCAGGGAGGGCTGTGGATATGGTCTACCTAGATTTTAGCAAGGCATTTGACACAGTCCCGCACAAAAGACTAATAATCAAGTTAGCCAGCCTGGGAGTGGGTTCCAGGGTGGTAGCCTGGGTAGCAAACTGGCTGCACAACAGGACACAGAAGGTAATAGTGAATGGAACACATTCTGAAGAAAGGGGGGTTACTAGTGGAGTACCTCAAGGCTCAGTACTGGGTCCAGTCCTCTCTAACATCTTTACAGGTGACATTGCAGAGGGTCTGGAGGGAAAGGTATGTCTCTTTGCAGATGACACAAAGATCTGTAACAGAGTTGAAACACAAGGGGGGGTTGAAAGGGTGAGAAGGGACTTGTCAAGGTTGGAGGAATGGTCAGACATATGACAACTTAGATTCAATGCAAAGAAGTGCAAAGTAATGCACCTGGAAACAAAACCAGGGAGAAGAGTACACAATAGCAGGGGAGGTACTAGCAACAACAAAAATGGAAAGGGACTTGGGGGTAGTCGAATCAAATGACTTAAAAGTGGGTAAGCAATGTGAGAAGTCAGTAAGGAGAGCCAGGGGGATACTGGGATGCATAGGAAGGGGCATCACAAGTAGAAAAAGGGAATTGGTTATCCCTCTGTACAGACAGTTAGTGAGACCCCATCTGGAATACTGTGTGCAGTTTTGGAGACCCCATCTATGCAAGGACATAGACAGGATGGAAGCAGTCCAGAGGAGGGCAACTAAAATGGTGCAGGGTCTGCATCAGAAACCATATGAAGAGAGGCTGAGAGAGCTTAGTATGTATACCCTTGATGAAAGGAGGGGACGGGACATGATAGAAACGTTCAAGTACCTCAAGGAATCAACAAAGTCCAGGAGGTAGCATCTTTCAGAAAAAGAGATGTGTAAGAACAAGGGGCACAATTTAAAGATAGAGGGGAATGACTCGGTAATGTGAGGAAATTTTTTTTCACGGAGAGAGTGGTGGATACATGGAACCGCCTTCCTGGGGAGGTTGTTGGGTCTAAAACAGTGAGGGGAATTCAAACATGCATGGGACAGACATAAGGCAATTGTAGTGGGGGGTTGCAGGAAGTAGGCTGTTGGTTAACTGGAATCTGCAGCTTATCCAGTAGGAAGGGAAATGGGCAGACTGGGTGGGCCAAGTGGTCCTCATTTGCTGTCAAAGTCTGTGTTTCTATGTTTCCTTTTTAAAATAAAACTCTTTATCTTTTTCTTTCTTTGCAAGAGGGTTACGGTCTCAGCTGACACAGAACAGTAAAGCTTGTGATACAAAATTATGCCACTGCTGCCAACCAATCTGTCAGATTCACTCAGCAGGTCAGGCCCTCTACTCCCAAAGTGCCAACCTCTGAGCGCAGTTTTGTGAACAGTGTAACAGACATGGTAATCCTCTTGTCTGTTTTTATGAATTTGGATCAACCTTTGGTCTCAAGTTCTGGAGAGATTCAAACTGTAAACCTCTTGCTAGCGTACCCAATGCACAGGTTCAGATATATCTTTCTTCGGGGGCCAGATATCTTTGCCATGGGCACCTAATCAGGTATTCAGAGATGAACCCTTAAAACTTTAATAAAGACCTCAGATTTAAAACCCTTCCCTTTCCAGTTTGGTACCACTATACAAGCTTGTCAGCTGTCTACTATAACCATACAAATTTCTTACCAAAAGAAACAATTGAAAGACAGACCAGGTATGCTCTAAAATTAGAGTTTTTACTGAAATATATAATAATCGTCAAACATACAATACAGAACTCTTATATCACAAAACATACATATCTTTAAACAAAACAAGGTTTAAAACAGTGCAATTCCTACAACAATATTTAGATTTGTCTAGCTTTCTAAATACCTGTTTTCAGTGCTCAGATGTTTTCTTGGTCAGTGTCCGATAAAAAGCGTGTCTGTAGTGAAACAGAATAATCTTTAAATGCTGGTTTTGCCCACCTCTTTTGCATGAGGTCATCTAGCTCCTCCCTGTCAAAATATCTAAAAAATATATATTTCTATACAACCACAGGATGTAATTTCTATGTATTAATTCTGCAACCTTGGCATAACTCAATTTCAATGACACCTCTTTTGATTCATGCTGCATCCTCCTCACACAGGCTTCATATGAGCATTTACAACCTTTCACCTCTGTGTAGTAACCTGTATTTTCTCTTCAACGTCATAAGCCTTTTTAATGATTTCCCTCTTAACGAAGTTAACTTAAACAATTCTGTAATTAACTCAGAGAAACAGGATCCTTGATTAAAGTCTTCCATGTAACACAGTGTCTCTAAAAACTGAGTGTGTGTGATGCATGCTGTCAGCATTTCTCTTGGCCTGCATCTGTCAGCTGAAATCTGGGGGGGATGAGTGAGGTCATTCCTAGAGCATTTGATTTTTCAGCGGAGATGGTCATTAATACATTTTATATTAAAAAAAAAAAAAAAACTAAAAAATGATACAGCAGTCAGAACGGGCTGTCTACGTCACAGTCGGCAGAGGGTGGTTTCTGGATTTCAGAACCCTTCCGTCCTTCTTATCCCACACTCTAAGGGAGTCTTCAGTGTCGCAAGATACGCTATCCGCCCTCTGGAGGACATTGCTCAGCTCCTCACAAAAGGAGCGATACCCGTATCTGAGACGCTCTGCCAAGTCAGTGGTACATGTCAAGGTACTTCTAGTCCTGAAACGGATGGGGATTTGGTGCCCTATACTGGATGTCCATGATCTGAACCAGTTTCTAAGAAAGCACAAGATCTTACTTTGAGAGGGCTCTTAAAGTAGGTATTCACATATAGGACTGACCTGCCAGGCGTCAGGACCCCACGGAAAGATTTCTAGGTAGCAGTCTCTGGCGGGGGATCGCCCCCACGTCAGGTGACCGGCGTCATGAGACGTCGATACATAGAGTTCAACGTTTTGTCAGTCTTTCGCTGGTCATTAGTTCTCGAACATTTTGACCTAATTGCTCTGGTTTTTTGCTCGTTCAACCTGATTACGCTGTGTATGCGTCCTGATGCCTCGAATCGCATAAAATAAATGCAACTCGTATGGCTCCCAACTGCCACACAAGGGCGCCCATGCCTTGTACCTCTTCTGCCTGGGCCCAGACCATCCTGTGGAGAAGTGCCAACACTGCCAAAAATTCAGCTCCGCTGCCCGGAAAAGAAGGCAGCAGTCCCTGGAAGCCCATACACTTAAGAAAAGAATGGCATCCATGGAAAAGGAGCTAAAGAAATTAAGGCAGGTGTCCACGTTCCCTGAAGGCCACAAGAAGAAAATGGACAAGGAGAAGCATCGAGAGCGGAAAATGGCCTCCATGGTGGCATTGAAGGTAACGTCCCCTTCGGGGGACTGCTCCATGACGGCCGTCTTGGTGCTATCCAAGAAGGCGTTGCCCCTTCCTTCTGAAGTCCCTGTATCTCCTCTGCTAACTCCCGGGGATTCTACCCCTCCACCTGAGTCATCACAGAAGACCTCGAGATGCTGCTGTCAGGGCTTCCTCTTCGAGGACCCGATGCCCTGGCGCTTGAACCCTCAGGCGCTGGCCCAGACTCTGGTATACCCAATGCCAGCTGACATCCCATACGGAGGCATACTGATGCCGGACCCGATGCCCGCAGGGCCAGCTTTTTCTTTACCTGGCCCACCTGCTGGGCCTTTGCCAGGTCCCTCTGCTCCATCAGAGCCCCTGGCTCCTGGGTATCTGACACCCCAATGTCCAGTGCCACCATACCCGGCTCCGCAGTATTCGGCACCTTCATACCCGATGATGCATTATCCTGCGCCGTAGTATCCGACACCTCAATGCCTGACAGCGGGCTACCTGCTGTCAGATTATGGATACTCCTTCTACGGATACCCTCAGTATCCGTATCCCCCTCCCCCTCCACCACCCACTCCCCAGCCACTGACGGACTTGAAGGAGACTCTGGCCTCCTGGTGGGCTGAGGCCAAGGCTCAGCTCACCAGAGGTCGAAAGTAGTTACTGACACTGGACCTTGCAGGATCCCAGGCGCCGGAGGCGGAGACCCCCACGTGGCGCCAGAGAGGCCCTCTGATGCCTGGGGTGGGAGGATACGCGTCCCAGGGAACTCTCCAAAGGGACCGTTCCTCCCCCTCATAGGGAGGAGTCCTCCTTTTCTTCATCGGACATGTCTGACTCTGACTCAGAGACGGGACGCGACGCTCTGATCCTGATGACGAGCCACGTACTCCAGATCGCCCCAGGCCAAGGACCCCTCTGAAGTCTCCCCAGAGGATCCCTCCTTTATGGAGTTACGGAGGAAGATCCAGAAAGTCCATCCGTGGCAATCACTGGAGCCAGACCCACAGCATAAAAAAGCTCGCTGCTGATTTGGATCTGCCCGAGACTGCTCTTACGCTGATTCCACCCTGGATAGAGCCTCACGCAGGTCTTGTTTCCACTATTTGGAAGCAACCTTCAGCATTAGCCCACCCGTTCGAGAAGCGGATCGGCTATACCAGGCTCCCGAGGACATAGAGTTCTTGAACCTACACCCCAAGGTGGATTTGGTCATCATTAGCGCCGCTCACGCGCCTGTCTTAACCCAAAACACCCTCAGCTCGCCCCCACCTGACAAGGAATCATGGCTTCGGACCATTATGGGAAGAAGATATATTCCTCTTATACCCTAGGTATTAGGGCCTTGAATTATGTGGCACATATGGGGGATTTTCAGAAGACCATCCTCAGTCAGGTGGAATCAAAATTGGACTCCCTTCCTGAGTCTCAGACTAAGCAGGAAGTGGCAGATCTCGTCCGCTCTGCTCGTTCAGCCAGTCTGGACATGCTTCGTGTCACCTACGACGCAGTGGACACCGTTGGCTGGAGCTCGGCCTTCGCTGTAGGTTTACGGTGTCATGCCTGGCTCTGTGTGTCAGGACTGGTCCACAAAGTGCAATCCGCTATCCAGGATGCTCCGTTCAGGGTTCGGTGCTGTTCAGTGGTGATGTCAAGGACCTCATTGTCGACCTGCAGGAGAAGGGCACTGCACTCTAGTCTGTTGACTCCATGTACAGGCCCCCTCAAGGGCAGCGGTGTCCTTTTCATAGAAGGAACCGTCAAAAACCAAAGCCGCAGGACAAACGGGCCAATAAACGGCTGGCCCCTCCAGCAACCAAGACTCCCCCTAGCAAGAAACCTGTGGGAGCCTCGGCTGCTGCGCTGCCCCACACCTCTTGAATCCCTGCCTATTCCACTGCCTCTGGAACTCTCAGAGGAACCAGTAGGAGGGAGATTTGCCCTCCACCTGCCGGGTTGGGAGAGGATAACGTCAGATGCTTGGGTGCTCCAATTGATCTCAGCAGGACACTCTGTAGAGTTTCTACAGAAACCACCCCGAAGACCACCCACTCAGTTGTCTTACTCCCATCAACATCTTCCTCTGGTCCTAGAAGAAATCCACTCCTTCTTTCAAAGGTCGACGATAGAACCAGTCCCCAACTTCCTTTGTGGGACAGATTACTATTCCCATTGCTTCCTAGTTCCAAAGAAGACGGAAATGAGGGCCTATCCAAGATCTCAGTTCCTGAATATGTTCCGAATGCTCTCTTTGCAGAGTCTTCTACCTCTTCTTCGGCAGGGACAGTGGCTATGCGCTTTGGACATGCAGGATGCATACCTACATATCCTCATATGTTCTTCCCACCACAAATTCCTCCATTTTTGCTTTCAGGGGGACCATTATCTATTCAAATCCCTCCAATTTGATCTTTTCTCAGCCCCCTGAGAGTTTACCAAATGCCTGTCTGTGGTAGCGGCCCACCTGCATACCCAGGGGGTTCAGGTATTTCCATACCTGGATGATTGACTCCTGGTGGCCCCATCCAAGGAGGAACTCCTGCACTCCCTTTCCCTTACCCTGCAGGATTTTACCAGCCTGGGTATCACCATCAACCAGGCAAAGTCCCATTTGGTTCCTCACCAACGCCTCCAGTTTATAGTGGAGATTCTGGACACGACCATCGGCAAAGCCTTTTTGCCTCCAGACAGGGTGGACACCCTTCAGATGCAGGCCTGTCTTCTATCCGGTCACAGGAGGGTTGGAGCCAGGTCAGTCCTTCACCTCCTCTGGCTAATGGCAGCTGCCATTCCGACAGTCCCACACACTCGACCCATATGAGAATCTCTGAGTGGACACTTTGGTCTCAATGGGACCAAACCCTGGACGATCTAGACCAAGAAGTGCTAGTTTCTGACCCAATGATCGGGGACTTGCAATGGTGGATGGTGCAGGAGAACCTATGCCTGGGAGTTCACTTTAATATCAAACCTCCTTGCCAGGCGCTTGATGACAGATGGGTCAGGGAAAGGCTGGGGAGCCCATCTTGGTTCTCTCAGGACTCAGGGCAGCTGGTCAAAGTCCGAACAAAACCTGCATGTAAATGTACTCGAACTGAGGGCAGTTCTTACGCCTTCAGGCTCTTCACTCCCTTATCCTTCCCAGTCATCTCCTCATTCAAACAGACAACATGTGCGTAGTCTGGTATCTCAACAAGCAGAGAGGAACATGTTCCTACCCTCTGTGCCGGGAAGCAATGAGGGTCTGGCTTTGGGCAACCCATCATCACCGTCACCTGACTGCAGTCCATGTTCTGGGAGTGGAAGACACGCTGGCGGACCAACTCGTTCGGTCCTCAGCCGGGGTCCACGAATGGGAACTGGACCAAGAAGTCGTAAACGACATTTTTCAGCAACGGGGAACGCCTCGGATAGACTTCTTCGTGTCTCCCCAAAACGCAAAACTTCCTGCCTTCTGCTTGCTCGCTCCAGAACGAGGCTTTTTTGGCGGGACCCTGTGTCTCCCACTTGGAGGGACAGATTCATTTATGCCTTTCCTCTGATTCCCTTAATTCCGTGGGTCCTGAACAAACTCAGATTGGAGGCAGCTCAAATTATTCTCATCGCGTCCTTCTGGCCCAGGCAAGTTTGTTTCTCTCTTCTGCAACAGTTTTCAGAGGAACCTCCACTTCTTCTTCCTCTGTCGCAACAGTTATTGACCCAGGATCAGGGGACCCTTGTTCACCCAGGTCTCAAATCCCTTCATTTGCATGCGTGGCTCCTGCAGACGTAGCAAAGGTCCGCTTCAGAGTTTCTCTGCTCGTAACGAACATCTTGGTAGAGGCCAGAAAGCCTTCCATCAGGTCCACTTATGCCATGAAGTGGAAATGCTTTTCAGTTGGGCCATTTCGAAGAGATTCAAACCTTTCTCATGCCCAGCCAATCAAGTCCTGGATTACATCGTCACCTCTTCCATCTGGGTGTCAGCCATTCCTTTTTAATGGTCCATGGCAGTGATTTCAGCCTACCATATTCCCTTGGAGACAGGACTTTTGCTCAGTTGGAAGTCTCTAAGACTTTCCTCAGAGGGTCCTCCATTTGAGACCCCCCATCCGCATTCCTGCTCCTCCATGGGACTTGAATTTTATTCTAGAAAAGCTTACCCTGCCTCCCTTCGAGCTGGCAGCCACAGCAGATTTAAAGTTCCTTTCTTGGAAGATTTTTCTTAGTGGCCATTACTTCAGCTGTACACATTTCCGAGCTCCAGACCTTGATGTGCAAAATCCCAATTTTAATTTCCACAATGAACTTGTGGCTTTACGCACCAAGCCTAAGTTTCTCCCTAAGGTGGTGGCTCAATTTACACAGAATCAATCCATTGAGCTACCCGCTTTCTTTACACAATAATCCAGTCAAGGGGAATACCTCTTGCATACTTTGGATGTTCATAGAGTACTGAGATACTACACCACTCGGACTAAGATCTCAGGAAAACTGATCAGCTTTTTGTCTCTCTTGCTTACAAAAGGGAAGGCAGTGCTGTTTCAAAACAGTGCCTATCGAAATGGTTGGCTCATTGTATCACTTTCTGTTATGACAAGTACAACAAGACCCTGCGGGGTCAAGTCAGAGGCCACTCCACTAGAGGAGTAGCTGCCTCTGTGGCTTGTTTCAAGAATGTGTCAGTGGCAGACATCTGTGCAGACACAACTTGGACGTCCGTCCATACCTTTACGAGACACTACAGTTTGGACATTGCCTCTCGCCGTAGAGCAGGCTTCGGGTTGGCTGTGCTTCAAGGTCTTCTTTCATAAGACTCGGTCAGCCGGAGGTTCCATGTTTTTGGATAGTTATCCTCCTCTCGAGTGCTTTTCCTTGTTCCAGACTGCTTGGGACTCAGTCCTATATGTGAATACCTACTGCAAGAGCTCTCTCGAAGTAAGATAGTACAGTTATGTAAGAACTTACCGTAACAGTAGATCTTTGGGAGAGGCTCTTGCAGTAGGTATTGCCTTCCTGCCTCCATCCCCTAAGCTCTTTGGCTTCATTTCCATGGAGGCTATCCTCTTCTCCTCTCGTCTTGCCTCCTTTGGCCCTTGGCAGGAAAGAACTGGAAGGCGGGTGTGGGGAGAGTGCACACGGCTGAAGGAATACAGGACCTACAGGAAGATCTGGAAAAGCTAGGGAGGTGGTCCAGGATCTGGCAGCTTGGCTTCAATGCCAAGAAATGCAAAGTTATGCATACTGGAGCCAAGAATCCTAGGACAGAGTACTACCTGGGTGAAGTGCGAGTATCTGCATCAGAGGAGGAGAAGGACCTGGGAGTGATGATCACTAGTGATCTGAAGCACTCCACGCAGTGCAAGAAAGCTGCAGCAAAGGCAAACAAGATGCTGGGATGCATATCTAGGGGGATCAGTAGTAGGAGAGAGGACTGGTAAGGCCACATCTAGAGTATGGAGTTCAGTACTGGTGCCCACACCTCAAAAAGAACATTAACCTGTTGAAGAAGGTCCAGAGGAGGGCTATGAAGATGATAGCTAGTCAGCAGGGTAAGGCATACGAGGAGAGGTTGAGGGCACTGAACATGTACTCCCTGGAAGACAGGAGAGAGAGAAGGGACATGATTGGGACCTTCAAGTACTTGAAAGGGATAAATAAGGTTGATGAGACCCTCTTTAAGTTGAGTGGCAACCATAACACGAGGGGGCACAGTCTTAAGTTGGAGGGTGGGAGGTTTAGGAAGGAGGTCAGGAAGCACTTCTTCACAGAGAGGGTGGTGGACACTTGGAATATGTTGCCAGAAGAGAGAATCTCATTGAAGACAGTGGGCAGCTTTAAGAGAGTTATAGGGGGAGGGTAAGGGTCAAGGGTAGGGAGGATGGGAGGCGTGGGAGAGAGGACAGGGACAATAGCTCAAGCTCTGGACCCTGCAACACAAGCAGACTTAATAGACCAAATGGCCTTCCGCTGCTGGCTTCTTCGTATGTTTTGTGTGTTCGTATCTCTGGAGCAGAGCATGTTGTTCTGCTGCCTGGACCTCCAGGATGTGTTCTTCCACATCCCAGTCCATCTTTCCCATTGATGGTACCTCTGGTCCCATGCAGAAGGGGTGCTTATCAGTTTCAGGTCGTGTCATTCGGCATCTCCTTGGAGTCCAGAGTCTTCCCCAAGTGCATAGCAGTGGTGGCAGCCTCCCTGTGGCACCAGGGCATCAGGATTTCTAGGGACATGGATATGTTGTTCATCCACACTTATTGGCAGGTCCCTTGCCGCTTTAAATCTTGCCGGAAGGTCTTCAAGCTGGCTCCTCCCACCCACGAAGGTAAAACTCTCGGCTCTGCCCCATGACACCAGATCTTCCTTACTGCTTGGAAGCTCAGGGTTCCCTCCTTAGCGCTCTGCGTTTTGAGTGGTTCCTGAAAGTTCGGTCTTAATTTATTGAAGTGTCCCTTTGAATCTTGATCTTTTCTTCTTTGCTACGGTGATGGCTTTTCCAGCCCAGAGGCGTCTGATTATTTCCTCCTGGAGGACTCGCACTCACGTGCTCCTTTTGCCTGGACTTGGATCACGATCCTCAGGCTTGCAACTTTTGTTCTGCCCTTCGGTCCAGCTCTCCGGAGGACAGCGGCCCGTTCGAGGCTCGGACATCAGTAGTTTTTCGCTCGGAGATTCCATTGGACGGCGGGTGCCGCTTCAACAGTTTCTCTGCAGTCTAATCCTGCGGGGAAGGGACGGTTTCCCCTCCCTTCTCCCTCGGTTGCGAGACTTATCCGCTCTCCTTGGATTCTTTTCATGCAGCTCGTTCAGGGACCTTCATCATTCCCTCTCCTCCAAGGAGGGAACCTGGAAACCTAATAAGCTCGGCATATGGCTAAAGGGCAGCGGGTGGGGTCTCTTCGGCGGGAGCGGGATTTCTCCCCCTCCCTCATCAGCTGACGCTCGACTTCGGTCGAGGATTCGGCTTCGGCCATTGGCCTCACGGTATCCCCGTCAAGTCAGCCGGCCAAATTCCCCATCGACGTTGTCGAGTCTCTCGACCGTCTTTCGGGGGTCTGCTGAGGCCGTCTTCCGCCGCCGGCGGAAGCTGACTGTGTCCTCCCTTCGGGTCAACAGCCCTCGGTCCTTTCTTCCGAGCCGAGGGAGGCGGAGTCGCGTCCGCTTCTTCCCTGGCCCGCCTCAGTTCCCCGGTTGGGTCTCGGTCAACCTCTCGGTCTAGCCACTCACGCCGATCTCGGCGTTCTCGGTCGGGGCACCGGGTTAAGTGGCTTGGCCGTTCTTCCTCGTCCCTCTCCTCGGATGAGGAGTGGTTTCGATGCCGTTGGCGTCAGTGTTACGAGGAACTTATGTGGCGACAGCAGTTGTCTGGGTTTCAGTCGACCCCGATTCATTCTCCGGATAACAAGCAGCTGCCGCTTGGTCAGCAGCCGTTCGAATCAGTTGAGGAGCCTTCTCCAGGGCCGGTTGCTCGTTCAACCCTTGCTGCCCCTCCGCCTTCGGCGAAGTTCAAGCCGGACCGTGGCCTGTCCTTCAGAGTCCTCGGTCCCTCACTCCTGCCGCCCCAGCGGACGAAGAGTGCCTCGGGCCTCGGCAGCTTTTGCAGACCCTTCCAGACCTGGAGCAGGCTCTGCCATGTCTACCAATAGGAGGACCCGGGTCTTCCAGGAGCATCCAGTGAGCGACAGCCCATCTTGAAGGGTCTACTTCAGCTCATTTCAGAATTTACTGGAATGCAGCTCAAGCCCATCTCCGATCGGGCACCTTACCCCCTTATGGAGATTCTGGATCGAGGGGGTTCTTCCACGGAGGCCTTCCCAGTGGCTGAGGCTATCGTGGGCCCAGCCTTGGAGCTATGGCGGCGGCCTACTTCTTGCCCTGCGCCTTCGGCCAGGGTGGCTCGGAGGTATCCTATCCCTGTCGGTTCTCTGCCCGGTTTCTCGGAGCACCCCTCGGCTGAAGGGGTAATACGGCGATTTTCCAATGTCTTGGACGCTGGGGATGTGGACAGACCCCCGACAAAGAGTCAGAAGGATGGACTATGTCGGGCGTAAGGTTCACTCACGTCCTCCTAGGCCTCCGTCAGGTCAGCTCGGTTGCACTGATGGCACATTTCTCCACACCCTTTTGGGCTCCCTGGACGAGGTTCTCCCTCATCTCCCAGGTGACCTGCGGACCACCGTTCGACAGGTGCGGGACCAGGGTAGGGCGGTGGCGAAGCAGCAGCTCCAGTCGGCTCTGGATCTAGGTGACTCCTGTGCCAGATCAGTGACGGCCGCAGTGGCCATGCGCCGCAGGGCATGGCTGAGGTTATCCTCCTTCTCTTTGAAAACCCAGCACGAGTTGGCGGACATCCCTTCTTGGGGACTGACCTTTCGGCCCTGGGTGGAGGGATACATCCATGGGCCGAGAGTCCGATGCCACTCCAGACTCGGTCACTCTTGCCTGCGGGGTCAAGGGCAGCCATCAGCCTTTGCGTAAGCCCCTTTGCCCCCTGAGCCCTGGGGCCCCCTGGCCCAGCATGAGGGCCAGCAGGCATGCGCTGGGCGGCCTGTTGCCAGACCAGTGTCTTCCTCCAAAAGGAAGCGGGGAGGCAGGAAACCGAGGGGCTCCTTGGCTCCTTCCCCCTCTAAGCCTGCTCAGTGATGGGCCAAGGGGCATTGCCCTGGCCCCGTCGTCCCAGCCCGGGTTTCCCCATGGGGGGACGGCTCCGCACCTCGTTCTGGAGGTATTTAGGGTGGATCCTGTCGCAAGTTGCGAGCGGTTCCCCTTTTGAGCCGTTGCCCCAAGGGGATCTTGAGTTCACTGCCCCTGTGTCGGTCGTCCGACATGCCTGGCTCTCTAGTTAGAGATGATCAGGAAGGCTGTGGACCCCCCCCCATTCAACCCTGGGTTCGCGTCCAGGTATTCCTGGTCTCATACGGACGGGGGCTTGCGCCCATTCTCCCTACGCCTGGATGGTCTCTCTTCTGCAGACATCCCATCCTTAGAGCGTGGCATGTAGCTGTTTCCTGGTCTCCAGGATGTACCTACTCCTCGTTCCGTCCGTTTTTGGGGAGGCTCCACCCCTTCTTGCGGGGAGCTCCTTACGAGTTCCTAGCACTTCCTTGCTCAGCAGTCTCTGCGGCATTGAAGGGTCCGGATGTCACCCCACCCAGAAGGCAGACTGGTCTCCCGTTTTCGGGAGCCAAGTGAGAACTCGTATCTTAGCGGTGAAGCTTCTTGGGACTAAGCTCGACTTTGAGTCCGAGCTCGGCTTGAGCGACAGGGCCGAGGTTCTTCCTCCTTTGCTGGTCGGGTTGGCGGGAAATTCGTCCTGCCAGGACCTCCTGCTCCTCCTGGGCCTCAGGTGGCCTCCCTCAGTGGGAGGGGCCAGCCAGAGGTCACAACGCTGCGTTCCTTGGACCAGTTCGTGACTTACAGCCCAGGAGTTAGAGAACGCTCCCTTGGACCGTTCTAACTTCGGCAGGAGAACATCCTGCTTGTTTGCCCTGAGTTGCTGGTCTTCTCCGACCGATGCTTCTCGGATGGGTGGGGTGCCCATCTTGGGGAATACAGAGTGCTTCGCCTCTGGTCCTCTTGTGAGTCCCGATGTCCTTCCTGCTCGCTGGAGACAGACGGTCCGCTTAGCCGGCACCGCTCGCTCCGCTTGTACGGGGTCTACCGGTCTAAGTCCAAGTAGGACTATTCCAAGACCATGTGCTACCTACTCCGCCAGGTTCGGTCTATCCCCTTGTCTCGGTGCAAGGAGGTTCTCTGCATTGGGCTGTTGCGCAGTCGAGGCTTCCCAGCCATTTGATGGCAGGAGCCCGATTCCCTGGCTGATGCCCTGAGCCTGGCGTAGGCTGCGCCTCATGAGTGGTCTCCCCTGCCGGAGGTAGCACAGGATCTTCTCCCTCTTCCCTCCGGGGAGAATACCAGGCCGAGACTGTTTTGCCGCCCTCAGCAAGGCCTGCTGCAGGGGATGCCATCGAGACTCTGGGACCCCGGGCCCTCCGTGCCTCTCCCCATTTCCCTTGACCTCACGGGCAAGGCGAGGGAGGACTTGGCGCAGGTGATGCTGGTAGCCCCAGACTGGATTGCCAGTTCTGGTATCCAGCTCTCCTCAGTCTCAGCCCCAGGCTCCGAGGCGGCCTCTAGTCCGCCCGGTCCTGTCTTTCCTTTTCAGGGAAGGTTATCCATCTGGACCTTCAATCCCTGCACCTGTAGGCCGTCCCTGTGCGGCTAGGGGCAGGCCTAGGGTCTTCGGCAAGGTCCTCGACCTGGGCGTCCTGCTAAGAGTCGGCCAAGATGCTTGTCCTGGGAGAAGTTCTCCTTTTTCGATGATGGGATAGGGCCTTGCCCTTCCCTGTCCCTGGGCAAGCATTCCGGACCATTTGCGGTCCATCCTTAGACCAGGGCTTCGGTCGATGACCCTCTAGGTGCTTCTGCGGGTCACCACTGTCTTCTGGGCGTGGGCCGGGGGGTAGCTGGTGGTACGGAGAAGGTGGTCTGGCACTTCTAGGCCTCGATCACGCCTCCCCTTTTGGGGAGAGTATCCCCGTTTCTGCGGGATCCTTGCTGGTATGGGCTTAGCTCATGAGCAAGCCATCCGAACCTTTGCACAGGTGCGATTTCCCCCACCTGTTGTGGAAGAACACCTTCTTGGGGCCACTCCGCCATCCAGAAGGCAGGGAGAGTTCCAGGCGCTCCTTTAACCTCCCTGTCTGGTCTTCCACAGGGACTAGGTTGTCCTGCGCCCCACCTGAAGTCCCTCCGGACGGTGGCGGAGTCTTCCCTGCGGGGGTATTGCCTCTGCTGGGGTTTATCCCCATTCACACCTTGGAGGCCGTATTCAGGTTCCGTGGGAACCGTTTAACGCTCACTTCTTGGGAGCGTAAAGCTAAAGTTTGGGAGAGGTTCTCGCCAGCTGTTCATCATCTTCGCTGAAGCCGTATCTGGCAGATTGCAGCCCATTGAAGACAAGCGGCGGGTCACCCTGCAAGGTCTCCACTTTAGGCGGGCGGCATGGAGCCTCCCAGAGGGATAGCGCTCTTTTTAACCCGTCCTTCCGCTGCATCGGTGGCTGCTTCAAGGACTCTCGGTCCAGGATATCCATGGGGCTTCTGTCCAGAAGCAGGCTTTACGGTCCCCTTCCACATCGACCTTAGGTCGTGCCGGAGTGCTAGTCGGGGCCTCGGTTCTCCAGTCTTTTTACCTAAGTAGGGGTGTCGCTTTGCCTCCCTCCTCCCGGAGAACTGCTAGAGTCTGCCAATAAGTGTGGATGAACAACATATCCATGTCCCTAAAATACAGGTTACTCACCTGTTACAGGAGTTCTAGGAATGGTATATGTTTTCATCCACATTCCCTGACCTCCCCGGCTCGACGCACAACCTGGCTTCCAGCGGGCTAGATCTGGTGTCATGGGGCGGAGCCGAGAATTTTACCACCCGGGTTGGTGGGAGGAGCCAGCTTGAAGACCTTCTGGCAAGATTTAAAGCGGCAAGGGACCTGCCAATAAGTGTGGATGAACAACATATACCATTCCTAGAACTCCTGTTACAGGTGAGTAACCTGTATTTATTCCTGCCCGGATGACTGACTGATAGCCAGGCCATGCAGAGAAGCAGTGGAGTGGTCCAGGGATATGGTCCTTCAGATCTGTAGAGGCTTGGCTTCTTGTTCAACCCAGCCAGGTCCAAACTGATCCCCCTCATAGGTGATTAACTTTATTGGGGCAAGCTAGATTTCCTACGGGCCAAGGCCTGCCTCCCAACGGATCAGGCACTGGATTTTACTTCCTTTCCCGATCATTTCCAGTTACACAGTGACCCAGCTGATGTGGGATGTGATCCAGTATAGCTGATCCCCGAACATCTGGAGGAAGGAGTCCCATTTGTTCACACTCCTGAATGGCACGTCTCTGGTGGGATGGGGAGCGCATCTGGGAGACCACAGGACCTACGTGTTCTGATCACTCAGGGAGTCCCGTCACCACATGAACCTGCTTGAGCTCCGTGCAGTGCAGCTAGCTCTGATGGAATTTGTTCCTGTAGTCGGGGGTCATGTAGTTCAAGTCCATACAAACAACACCACGACTGTGCTTACTTAAACAGGCAGTGCAGAATGCACTCCCTTCTGTTGTGTCAGGAGGCCCCCTATGCCTTGGGATAAGACACCCGAGTCTGCGGATACCCAGCCGCCTCCCCTGCCTCCTTCTGAGGAGCTGGATGCCAGACCTCAAGGGGCTCTACACCGCTGGATAAAGCCCCATCGGACCCGACGCCCAAGGCACCCATGGACAAGGTGCCTCAGGACCAGACGTCGGTACCCAGAGAGCCACAGGGTCCGATGTCAGGCCCTTCAAATATTCCGAACCCGAAGCCTCCGCCTCCAGTTGTCCTGCTGGCGGAAGTGGGGGTGCTTTTCAACACATGGTGGAACACTAATACAGGGGACTTATTACCAAGGTCTAGGGACCCATCCCCATGTCCGGCCACTACCTAGGGAACAGTCACCCAGGCGACCTTCCCTGCCGGCAGAGCATCCGCCACCCGATTACAATGACAGGTGGCTCCCAGTTCCAAGTGGCAGAAAGAGGCACCCGCTGTCCGTTCTGTCTTCCAACGGACGTCCACCCTCTTCTTCAGGGGAAGATGCCAGAGACTCCTCTTCAGAGTACTCCTCTGAAGACCAGCTACCCCGCCTTGCCACAGTCACCTCTGGATGACGCGTTCTTCTTGGACATTATGAGACATATCCAGGCCCTGTATCAGTGGGATATGGAGGAATTGGATCCTGAACACCGTCATCTGGTGAAATTCCTAGGGGTTACTGACCTAAAGCCCTTGATTGTCCCCCAACTTGTGGAGCCTTCCCAGGACGTGATGAAAATTGACCTGGAAGCGTCTGCTACCACGGAGGCAATGCCAAAGAAAGCAGATAGGCTCGATAAGACACCCAAAGGAGAGCCTTACTTAAGTGAACAACCAGAAGCTGACTTCATGATGCTCATGGCAGGGTACAGCAGCTGAGACACATGAGCGCTCCGCCCCCAGATCCAGAGTGTCACAAGATGGACCAGATGGGCCGGAAGGTCTATTCTTCAGCTACCTGCACGGTCAGATTGCTGAATTTCCTTGCTCATATGGTCACATACCAGAAGTCACTTTGGACAAAAGCTATGAATCTGGCTAAAGCAGAACCAGACTCGGAGGGCAAGGCAGAGCTCCTAGCTGTCATCCGGTCAGGCATGGATGTGGACAAACATGTGCTGAGGAGTTCTTGTGACTCTGCAGACATGGCAGCAAGGGCAGCAGCAATGGGAATCTGTATGCGGAGGCATGCCTGGTTGAAGGTTTCTAGTTTCCGCCAGGATTTGCAGGATGCCATCTTGTATGCAACCTTTCAGGGACCTGTTCTCTTTGGCATGGAAACAGAAAAACTCATAACATGGTTACAAGATTCGGGCAAGATGATGTTTGACATCCATCATATGTATAGATCAGAACTGCAGGCATCCAGGCACCGTGTCTTTCAGAAGAACCAGGGACCATAGGGAAGATGCAAACGCAGCACAAGTGAAGCTTTAAGAGAAGAGGCCCCCATTCCTTCAGGGACACAAGGCCCCAAAATGCCAAGGTGCCCAGTCCTCCCCGCCCACTCCCTCCTCCACAGCATGACTCCCTACCGACCCCCCTTCCTCTGGAAGAAGCCAAGGGGGAGGCGGTAGGAGGGATAGTCTCCCTTTACTTATCAGGATGGTCCAGCATCACTATAGACCAATCCAGATAGTCAAGAGGGAATACTCTCTGGAGTTTACCCAGATTCCACCGGACAATCCACCTGCCCCCCCCACTGCTTCCCCTCCTATGCAGCCCTTCTGCGAGCAGAGATACAGGCCTTGCTCAAAAAAAGCTATCAGGAGGTACCCCATGCCCCCCACGGGTCTCGTAATGTTGTACTCTTAAAGTATACGACATTATGGCGAAACAGACCTGTGTACTCTTAGAGTTGGACCCCCCATAGTTGGAATCCTTAGTGTTGGGGCAGCAGCCCCCCCCCCAGAATGCGGGGTGTGGGGGCAGAGCCCCCCACAGAACACCAAATAAAAGAAAATTGCACAGCGCGATTATGACCCCATGCCCAAAGAGGCAAAGGATATTACTCCCACTTGTTGATCTGAGCCAGCTGAACACCTTCATCGAATACAAAAGGTTCAGAATGGTGACCTTAGCGAGCCTGTTGCCCATGCTCCATCACGGAGACTGGCTCTGCTCCCTGGATATGCAGAATACTTATATGCATATAAAGAACCTGCCATTCCACAGGAAGTACCTTTGCTTTACCTTCCAAGGAGGGCACCACCAATTCAGGGTGCTTCCATTCATCCTGTCATTGGCACCAAGGGTCTTCACCAAGTGCCTAGCAGTAGTGGCGGCAGCCCTCATGAGAGGGGGGGTCACTTTGTCTACCACTACCGGGATGATTGGCTTCTCACAGCTTCATCATAAGGCCAACTACGTCAAACACTGGAGGCAACTTTCAGTCTTTTCCGGGCCTTGGACATTACTCTAAATCTGCCAAAGTAATACTCGTGGCATGCTCAAAGGCTACAATACATTGGAGCAGTCCTGGACACCATCCAAGGAAAAGCTTTTCTTCCCGCAGACTGGGCAGTCAGGCTAAGGGATGTCGCTTCACTGGGTGATGGCCTCGGACCAGGTCCCAGCTAAGGTAGTTCTGCAGCTTTTGGGCCACATGGACGTAACCATAGCCACAGTTCCCTTCCCTAATTTGAATATGAGGATCCTGCAGTGGCACCTCAGAGTCCAGTGGGACCAAGGCATGGACGAGCTCGAAGAGCCGGTCCAAATCTTCAATGCGATCTGTCAGTCCCTAGTTTGGTGGGTTACCACAGCTCATCTAGACAGAGGGGTTCCCTTCCAGAGGCTCAGCCTGCAACAAATTTTGATGACAGATGCCTCGGGACAGGGATGGGGAGCACATCTGGCTTCTCACCAGACGAGGGCTCCTGGAATTCCACGGAACGGTCCCTCCTCGTAAACACTGTAGATGAGAGCGTGACTGTATGCCTTATCAGCCTTCAAGGGTACTCCTTCCTGGGCCCCTTCTTGTTCAGTCAGACAGTACCCCAGTAGTCTTCCATCTTGGCAAGCAAGGGGGGCACACATTCTTATCCCCTATGTAGAGAGGCAGTAAGAGTATGGACCTGGGCAGTGGATCATAGTCTGGATCTCACGGCAGTCCATGTTCCAGGGATCCACAACGTCCTCGCGGACAGCCTAAGTCACTTTCTATCTCAGAGCCATGAATGGAAACTACAGCAAGAGGTCATAGATGACCTCTTCGAAAGGTGAGGTCGGCCAGAACTGGACCTCTCTGTGTCCCCACTCAATGCCAAACTGCCCAATTTCTGCTCTCTAGATCCAGGGCCTGGTGTTTTTTGGTGAGATGCACTGTCCCTCTCCTGGACAGTGAGGTTCCTGTATGCCTTCCATCTCTTCACTCTTCTTCAGAGAATCCTGCTCAAGTTGCAGGCAGAAGGTGCCCGAATGATTCTAACCGCACCTCCTGCCCTCAGCAGATTTGCTTCCTGCTGTTGCAACAGCAGGCATCAAATCCCCCGGTTCCGTTGCCCCATCCACTCACTTGTTCTCCCAGGAGCAAGGGACCTGGGTCCATCCGTCCCTCTGGTCCCTGCATCTGCATGCATGGCTCCTGCGGACTTAACTAGGGATAGATTCGGAGCATCCCTCAGAGTGGCAGAGGTGCTCGTGGCAGCGAGAAAGCCCTCTACCAGGGCAACATATTCCATGAAGTGGAAGTGCTTCTGTTTGTGGGCATTCCCCCGCTCTCTGGACCCCTCACCTGTCCGGTGGAATCTGTGCTGGAGTATCTTCTCTCCCTTTTGGACTTGGGCCTTAGCTGCTTGTCCATCAAAGTGCATCTCTGTGTGCTGTCAGCTTATCATGCACCTCTGAATGAGAAGACTCTGGCACAGTTGGACCTCTGCAAGATATTTTTAAAAGGAATCTTGCATATTAAGCCTCCTAGGAGAGACCCCATGCTGTCCTGGGACCCACTGTTTGTATTGGAAAGGCTTACCTTGCCCCCCCCCAAAACCAGTTGTAAGTTGCGAGCTACGCCTTCTTTCTTGGAAGGAGTTATTTTTTAGTTGCTTTTACTACTTTTATTTCTGCTCGAAGGGTTTCCGAGCTGCAGGCTGTGATGTGTAAAGAGCCTTATCTTATTTTTCACAGGGACAGGGTAGCCCTGTGTACAAGCCCTAAGTTTCTTCCAAAGGTAGTGTATGAGTTCACATTGAACCAAGACATCCAACTTCCGGTTTACTATCCTGAGTACTCTAACAGAGGGAGGCCTTATCCCATACACTGGATGTACGTTACTACCTTGCTCGGATCAGTTCCTCTAGAAAGACAGACCAGTTGTTTGTCTCTTTTGCCCAAAGGAAAGTTGGGCCCCAGTGATGAAACAGACACTGACTAAGTGGCTTGTGAGTTGTATCACGTTCTGTTATCAGCAGTACAACAGACCTTTACCGGGACCGGTCAAGGGTCACTCCAGCAGAGGGATTGCGACATCTTTTGCTTTGCTCAGAAATGTTTCCTCAGTGGACCGCTGTACAGCCGCTACTTGGGGTTCAGTGCACACTTTCATTAGGCACTACAGGCTGGACACTGCTTCCAGAAGGAGAGCAGGTTTTGGCCTATTGGTCCTTCAGGGACTCCTCTCCTAGATGCCTGCAGCTCTACACAACTGTCCTCCGCCCTTCTGACCTGGGTCTCTTCTTGGGTATTGCTTGGGACTCCGTCCTAACGGTATTACCTGCTGCAGGAGTTCCCCATCGAAAGTGAGATAGTACAGTTACGTAAGAACTTATTGTAACAGTAGATCTTCGAGGGGAGCTCTTGGAGCAGGTGGCTTTCCCACCCACCTGTCCCTGGGGACTAGCATTCCAATTTTCTCTTTGGGGATGGGAGATCCTCCTCAGTTCTTCATCTGTTTTCAGCTGGGTCTCTGGTGGGAGAACTGAGGTAGTGGTGGGGGACCACCCCCCCTTTATACCATGTCTGATTTTGGGGCAGAGCTGACGTTGGGGGCGTTCCCTCGCCATAGACTGCTGGCTAGAAGTTTTCCGTGGGGTCCTAATGCCTGATGGCTTGGTCCTAATGGTATTACCAGCTGCATGAGATCCACTCGAAGATCTACTGTTACAGTACATTCTTACGTAACTGTACTTTCTTCCATGTGGGGGCGCCCCTCTGGTGGACCTGTTTGCCTCCTGGGAGAACACAAAACTGAGACTGTTCTGCATCTGCCCCACTCAGTCTGGGGCACTGGTGGGTGATGCCTTCATGAGGCCCTGGACTCCGGGCCTGCTGTACGCCTTTTCTCAGAGTCCCCTGATCCACAAGGAAGTAGTTGAGGAGCGGAGGGGCATAGTGCATATGATCCTCATAGCTTTGGACTGGCCTCAGCGAGTTCTGATACTCTGATCTCCTTAGCCTCAGCATCTGACCTCTGGGGTGGTTGCCTCTTTACCCAGGTCTGCTAACCAGGGGAAGGCAGGGGCCCGAATAAGGATTTGGCAGTCAAGTGCCATAAATGGCTGCTGGGTATTGGCATTTTTGAGCCACACAGGAGCTGCTTGAGCTAACCCAGGAGATGGCATTTGAAAATATTTCTCTTCTTTTGACCAGATTAAATGACCTTAGACACATGGACAGGAACTGAAAAATGGCTAAATTTAATTCACTCAGGCTGCTGCAGAAAATTAGCAAACCAAAAACAAACATTTGTTGGCAGGGTGCTGGTTCTGAGCCGCCACCCCAAACACAGTGAAACAAAACAAGAAAACCAGCACTTCAGAACCAGGAGTTTCAATCACAACTCCAGTGAAGGATATCCACAATGAGAGAGTTTTTCAAAATTGTATGCAGTTTATTTCAGGAAAAATTCCCTTACTCAGCAGAGAACAGGTGTCACGGACACTACTCTCCAACCAGGCTCGAGGACCTCCGCCCTTTTAACTGTCCCCTTTTTGAGTGGAGGTATATAGATGGTGTTGTGCCTTGGGGGATGAAGGGGGGGCTGGGCCTGGTGGGGGAGTGGGCAGATTGGGGTTGTGGGGACAAAGAGATGCCCTAGGACAAAATCGGATCAGGATAGGGGTACTCCCTGCTTGGTTCCCATACCCAAGGGCTCTACCTTACGTAGGCAAGTAATGCGGTCTTCCTCGGTTACCCATCCTACCCGGGTGGTGTTATGCAATGCCAGGTCAATAAAAAAACAAGACCGCTGTGATAGCAGATCTTGTTGTTACATCAGACCTGGCCTGCATCACCGAGACCTGGCTTGATGACAGTGCTGGTCCAGTATTGGCATCAACAGTTCCAGCATGGTACTTGGGTGATGCACTGCCCGAGGTTGGATCGTAGGGGGTGGGGGTGTAGCCATTTGTTTTAAATTGGAACTGGGTCTTGTGGATGTTCCAGTGGGGATGACCAGATCCTTTGAGTGTATTGTGGATGTGGTTGTAGGATGCAGGATACTATTCATTTACCATCCACCCGGTGATGAGAAAGAGTTCTTGCAGGAAGTTGCTGACTTCATCGTTGACATGGTGTTGGAATCCCCCAGATGGTTAATTCTGTGGGATTTCAATACCTGGGTTGATGATGAACTCTCACAATTTGGTCAAGACTTCCTCCAACTGATGAGTTTGTTGGGCCTTACACAGGTAATTACCTCTGTGACCCACAATCATGGTCACTCACTGGATCTGGTATTCCTCCTGGGGATGGAGATCTCCGACTTGGTGGTGTAACCATGTGATGGGGTGGAATAGGACCCTATCCCAGTTGTTATGGAGAAAGTGTTTAAATGCAGGGATCTGTTCTATTCCTTTCCTGTCCCTTCTCTGTCTGGTTGCGTAGCCAAAATTTTCCTGTGAGACCTGGGATTTGATCACCCTGACAGTCTTGCAATTCTTTGCCTCTCACTATCTCCCCTTGCTGTCTTTTTCTCCCTTGCATATCTGCTGATATAAAAATATATGCAAATCATTATGTGGAAATGTAACCTAAATTGGAATCACTTTGTTTAGAAAATATATAGTGCTACTGTTGAAATGTATATAATTATATTTTGAGTTGATTGCAAAAACCTATTGGAAGCTCGAGAGGTTAACGGAGTGCAGATTTTTAAGTCCTTTGCAGAAGAGCTGTGGAAAAGGGGGCCTCAGCTCAGGCACACTGTGTTCCTGCCTTGCACCTGCCTGAAACATACAAGAACAGGATGCTTGTTAAGAATGGGGGTTGGAAAGACTTATAAGTAAGCTGAGCTGCAACTGCCGGAGAGACAAGAATGGACACGGAGCTTGAAGAAAAAGTCAGATGGATTTTTTCATTTTTTTTGTTTTTTGACCTTTGTAAAAAGTTACACTGAACAAGTTTATTTTTTATGTTACTGCTAGCGTAAATAAATATTTTGGTGAATTCTGCAATTGCTCCTGGTTTTCCTATGCTTCTTGACCTGTGTCTTGATGACAAACCAGTCAGATGGTCAGACCATCACACCGTAGGGTTCAGTTTCGTGGCTTTCCCCAATAGACCTGCTCCTACGGAGATGGTCCCCTTTTAAGGGCTGTGACCCCAGGTGGTCTAATGGTGGTGCTGGACCTGTCAGGTATACCGAGTGAATGCTTGGATCCAGGGGATCTGGTGCAGGCCTATAATAAGGCAGTGACAGCGGCCCTGGATTCCATAGCTCTTATCTGTGTTCGCCCCCTCACTCTTCGCCCAAGATCCCCATGGTTTGATGGGGATCTTGAAGGAAATGAGAAGAGTGGGGCAAAGGTTGGAGAGGTGCTGGTGGAAAACGGGTCTGGCTGACAACCAACTTAGATTGATGGACCATTATAAGGTCTAGCAGTCTGTAGTCACTCATAAGAAGGCATAGTTCCTGTCCAGGGGGATTGCCAATGCGTACAATTGACCGGCTCAATTTTTCGGACTATCAACGGATTGTGCAATCCAATCTGTCTTCAGTCTTGAGGAGGCGTTTTCACAAGATAAGTGTTATGAGTTTGCTTTTATTTATTTATTTATTTTTGCTGATAAGGTTGCCACCATCAGATATGGGATCTGTTCAGCCCCTGTATTAGAGTGTTACAGAGGTCAGCAGGAGGTTGTGAGCACCTGGTTTACCTGGTCTGACTTGACGAGCTGGTGATCACTGACATTGTGAGGTTATCCAGACTCTGCAACCGACCTGCTGTAGTTTGGACCCTGCCCAACGTGCCTCCTTGTGGGTGTGTTGAGAAATCGGTCCAGTCCTAGCTGAGATTGTCTGAGAACACTGGAGGTGGGGTATTCCTGACCCCTAAAGGAGGCGGCTGTGCCACTGCTCCTTTACAAAAACAAAAAACTTCCTTGACCCGACTGTCTCATAAACTACAACCCATCTCTAACCTGCTCTTTGTGAGAAGATGGTTGCATTGCAGCTGGATTATCTGACCATCCATGATGTCTATGATCCTCTCCAGTCTGGATTTAGGAAGAGGCATAGTACTGAAATAACACTTGTTGGTGTCCAATGATCTCCTAATTACGAGGGATTGGAGGACTTGTTGATCTTGGTCCTCCTTGATCTCTCCGCAGCATTTGACACTGTGAACCATGGTGTGTTGTTAGAGCACCTGTGGTTCATCTGCGGACTGTCTGGTACAGTCCTCAGTTGGTTTTGATCATTCCTTGAGATAGGACTGGAGAGTGGTTTCAGGGATTTATTCCTCAGCCCTTCTCCCCTATCCTGCAGGGTACCCATGAGGGCTCCATTCTGTCACCCATGTTGTTATTGTGTAAATGCTGCCATTGGGAGACATTATTTGGCAGTATGGTCTGCGTTTCCACTGCTACACAGACGATACTCAGCTGTACATGTCCTTTGTGCCCGAGCAGGGTGGAGCCCTCCCGGTCTTTAACAACTGCTTCTCCGAGATCCAGGATTGGATGAGTGCCAGCTGGCTGCGATTGAACCCGGCTAAAACTGAGGTGTCGGTAATGGGCCCAGGTCGTCAGGGTCTGGGTTAGCCGGCTGGACAGCCCTTTGGGTTTTGGCTCAGGGGCATCCAGGTGACGACCTCTGACTGGGTGCGGAATCTAGGCCTTATGTTTGATGATGGCCTTATGCTTAAATCTCAAGTGTTGGCCGTTGTCAAGACCTCGTTTTACCATCTGAGGAATATCGCCAGGGAAAAGCATTAAGTACCGTCCGATGACCTTCCGTCTTTGGTCCTCGCCTTCATGACCTCCCGCCTTGACTACTGTAATGCTCTTTACCTAGGGCTTCTAGGGGTTGATATCTGCCACTTGCAGCTGGTGTGGAATGCGGCGGCCAGGCTGTTGACTGACTGTTCAAGATTTTGCCAGATCACGCCTGTGCTCCATGGACTGCACTGGCTGCTGGTACAGTGATGGCTCACCTTCAGGGTCGGTCTACTGACCTATAAAGCCCTACTTGGGCAGGGACCTCGGTACTTGCAAGATCTCTCTTGTTTCTGCTGCCTGCTCCACTCGTTTGATGAGGGATTGCTAGAGGTTCCCAGGGTTTGACTTACAACCTCAGGGGCCCATTCTTTTGCTTTTGTGGCCCCTGCCCTGTGGTGCTGTCTTCCTCATTGGGTTAGGGAGTGCCTGACCGTCCAGAGCTTTAAGACCACTTTTAAAACATTCTTATTCAGCTTGGCCATTCCTGAGTGCTTTTAGAATTCTGAGATTGTTATTTAAAGGAAAACTACACCCACATATAATTTAGATTATATTTGTTTCAATGCCAAAAGACAATTCCTTTCCTGTAGCTGTTAGGGCTGTATGTGTTACCTTTAGTTTGTTTTCACTGCTTATGGTAACTCCTGTGACCTGTGACTGCCATGGGGTTCTCCATTTCATGGTTGTTGAAATCTCCTTGTCCATGAGAACTCCATTAACATATGAGAACATGATGTCAGATCAGCCATTTGTATCCTGTATATCTGTGCTTAGAGAACAACTACCTTGCAAAAACTCTCTGGAAACACACAAACTGAATGAAGTTTAAAGGGAAAACCTTACATTAGTTTGCAAAGTTCACTGAAGGTAAAAGTGGTATACTTTGAAGGTTGATTACGATCATGTTCTCATATGCTAATGCAGCTCGGGGCAATGAGATTTCAGCAACCACCAAAGGAGCCTCTCTAGGAGAGTTACAGGGCCTAGTATGAAGTGTGAAAACAGACTGAGGCAGTTGCATGCATCTCTAACAGCTACATGAAGAGTTGTCTGTTGACGTGAAACAAATAAAATGTAAAAATATGGGGTGTAGTTTTCCTTAAAAAAAAAACTGTATTAGCTGTATAGCTTATGAGAAGAATTTTAATAGTTGTGGATTTTTAGATATTATGGTGTTGGTTTTAATTAATATTATTTTTTTGTGTTTTATTAACAATTGTACAAGCGCTTTGAACACATTTTGGAATTGCGCTTTTTTACAAATAAAGTTTTTGATTTGATTAGCCAGAAACCGTATTTTCAGTGGGGTCTTGCTTATCCCCCATTTTATAGCAGAATGTCCCAAAGGACAGGAAGATCATGTCACTTACCCAGGGTCACAGACAGTGAACCAGTGACTTCGGTGGGGTATGACTTGGGATTTCGAGTTTCAGAGTCAAGTACTTTAACCAAAAGAAAAGAACAGCATAGGCTTTTGCCTGTTGCCAAAAGCACCTACTATAGGAACCTACTAATAACATCCTCTACAAATCACGCAGGTACTGGTCCCAAATTAAGGACATTCTAAGCAGCGACAAGCAACAGAATCCAACTAACATGAACATTCAAAGGTGTTCATTGCACCAACCGGACACGTGCCATGTAGATGCCCTTTTCTCTTGCCACCTGTCACTACTCTAACTAGACCACAACCTGACTGTCCCTCTTCTTCCTCGCCCCTCCCACCTCCCCTTTCTTCGCTCTGGCTCCAACCACATACCCTTGAAGTTTCGCAGTTACTTACCCCTTCCGCACGTGGGGATCAAGGGCCTGAGGGCATCCATCCTGCATACTTAGGCAGTTTGCACCTTGGCTGACCAGACCTATCACCTGGCTTTTCAACCTCTCGATTCGTACGTCTACTGTCCCATCCACCTGGAAAACTGCCAGAACCATCCCTATACACAAAAGGCGTATGTCAAACTCATGTCCAACTACCGCCCTATATCTCTTCTGCCCACTCAGCAAGCTTCTTGAAAATAGTCCACCGTCAGCTTGCTGCTCACCTTGACATGTTTAATCTTCAAACCCCGTACAACATGGTTTCAGGCCTGGACACAGTACCACCTCGGCACTGACACAACTTACAAATGACATCAAAAATAACATGGACCATGGCCTTCTCACTGGGGCCGTCTTTATCATCCTGTCCAAAGCCTTCGACATGGTACATCATCCTCTCATGCTAAAGAAGCTCCAATCCATTGGAGCATCTGACCAAGTCCTCCCCTGGTTCCATAGCTATCTTGACAATCGGACTCAGGTGGTAGCATTTCACAAGGCCCTTTCCTCCCCCCTAAACATCTCCCGTGGAGTTCCCCAGGGATCCACTCTCGGACCTCTACTCTTTTCCCTCTTCCTAAATGATGTTCCCTCTATATCCTGGCATAGCTGCACTCTAATGTACGCAGATGACCTTGTTCTCTACTCTGGGTCAAAATCGGTTGCTGACATCCACTCCACTGTCACTAATGACTTCCAATTCCTGCAGACCTGGTTGTCTAGCAACCACCAAGTCCTGAACCAAGAAAAAACTTGCACTATGCTATTCGGATCCTCTAAAAAACTGTCTGCCCCTGCGAACAGGCTCCGGGTTCACTGCCTAGATGGCTCCCTCATCTCAAACACTGAGTCCTTCAAGTACCTTGGGGTCACTTTGGATCCCACACTAGACCTGTCTCAACATGTCAATATGGTGTGCCGTGCCGTCAATGCTAAAATTGGCGGAGCTTATCGCGTGCGCCACTCCCTCACTCCTTCTGCTAGACTTTCTGTTGTGAGAGGTATTCTTCTACCCCAGCTCCAATATGCTCTGCCCCTCCTCTTTGCTGCAAACTCTTCTACACTCCACAAATGGGACACAGTCTACAACGACATCTGTAGATTCACCTTAACAGCACCACGTCTTACCCATCATTGCCTCCTTTACGCTGGTTTAAATTGGCTGTCACCAAAGGATATTCGGGCTTACTCTCTGGGCTGCTTTATTGGCTCCCTGTCCAGACCTCCCTGCCCTGTCTATCTTGCCAACCTCCTGACTTGCACACCTGTACCCTCAGGTCTTCCTCTGTCCCCACGCTCTCCACTAGACCTTGCATGACAAATATGGGTGAACAGGCATTTGTCCATTTTGCTCCCAAATTTTGGAACTCACTCCCCCTTATGGTGAAAACTTCAGCCTCCCATTGAGAATTCAAAAACTTCGCTATTCTCCGCCTCTAGCCTCTGGCCAATGCAGATGCTCTTAATATGCTTTGTCCCACTGCAAGGCGTCGGGTCTGACCCCTGAGTAGTACACTAAATGTTCTAATGCAATATGCTTGTCTAGGTGGCTATGAACCTTGATATTATTAATGTCCTCTGCTGTCTTATGGTTAACCTTAATTGTTTTATTTTACATCCTTATGATCTATGCCTAATATGTACCCTTATGTAACTAATTACTTTGCTACCCAGTGTATACCAGGTTTGTTCCATGTACATCTGTATTACGCCTGTGCATTTCGTATTGTAACCAATGTCCTGTGCTCTCTGGGTCGTGCCTGAAATAGGCAGGTCTGTTGCCTAGCGCACTTACCTCCGGGTTACCAAAAGTTAATAAATAAATAAATAAAACTCACCACCCTGTAGAACACAAGCTTTCCTAGTATCAAGGAATCAGAGAAAGACATTCTCTCAAGTGAAAAAGAAACTCCTTAACTGTTGTGGTCCCTTTTAGCTGAATTCTTGCAGTCAGTCCAGTGCTTCTTGTAACTCCTTCTCAATTGGCAGTTCAGTCTCGAAATTGCAGCTCTTGGAACACTCCCATCATATGTGCTTAGATTTGAGCCATGTAACACAAGGCCCTTTTACACGGGGCCTACCTTGTAGTGTTGATGTTGGAATTGACTTGCTCTACTCTGTCTGTCTGCACTGCTGGCCTTTTGTTTTACATGACTGTCCTGCATTACTTCGATGGCTCTGATCGCCTTTTGACAGTGTTTCTGGAAAGACCGAGAGCCCGATGAGTTGCCTGTGGAGTTGGGAGGGGGAGATCAGTGTGAGCGCTGCCATCTGATTACATTGTGGCACAAAACGGTGAAAACGCACTGCGTACCCAGGAAACCAGGGAACACTTGAGACTGAACATTCACTTCCATGACGATGCAGCATGCCTTTACATTAGACAAAACATAGCGTTTTAATTGTTCTGCACCACTCACAGTGGTGCAGAGCTGCTTAATGTAAAAGGCCCTACAGATTCTCCTCTATTCCTGCCACTGGAGGCTCAGATTTCAGCTGAGAGCCCGCGTGAACTGTCATCATGCTGCTTCTCTCCTGAACTCACTCCTTCCCCGACTGTATATACACACACAGTCCGCCTGGCAGTGATCTCAGACATCTTGTTCTCTCCCTGTCTTGACACAGCATGTGTTGTTGGTAGAGCCTCTGTCTTTCTACGTTTTTAACGTAGCGGGTGCTAATTGTGATAGTACGGGCATGAATTCGTACCCAGCGCCCCTTATTTCAGTTTCTGAGGGGAAGGTCCTGCACCCACATCCTGGTTCCTGAGCAGCTAGAGTTTCAGGCTCAGGGTCTTTCGAAGAATGTTCTCCATGTTGTGGAGACTTCTCAAAAAGAGTCAACTCGCCAGTGTTATGCCTTCAGATGGAATCGGTTTTCCATTTGGTGTCGGGGTCAGCAGCTTAATCCCCTGGTCTGCTCTTTGTCTAGCATCTTGGAATATTTCTGGCATTTGTCCCAGCTAGGACTGTGTTCGACCATTAAGGTGCACTTGGCAGCCATCTCTGCATACTAGGCGTGGGCTGGTATGCCAGTGGTGGCACAGGAGAAGGTGGTTGGCTACTTCTTTAAGGGTCTGGATCACTGATCCCCGCCGGTATGTGAGCCACCACCACCTTGGGACTTATTGCTGGTACTGGCAGTGCTTATGGGCAGTCCTTTTGGACCTATGCACAGGAGTGAAATGTCAAATTTGTCATGGAAGACTGCCTTCTTGGTGACCTTCACTTCGGCCGAAAGGATTAGTGAGCTTCAGGTGCTCTCAATGGAGCCTCCTTCCGGGACAAGGTGAGTCCTTCACACCACCTGAAGTTCCTTCCGAAGGTTGTCTTGGAAGTTCCACTTTAACCAGGTGATGACCCTTCCAGTTTATTTAATTTTTTTTTTTTTATTTACCAGGCGAGGCGCACTAAGCTGAAAGCTTGTCTACAGTGCGACCACCTGGGAGCACAAGGAAGTTAAATGACTTGCTCAGGGTCACACAGTATGCAAGTGGGGGCTGTGGGATTCAAACCCAGGTCTCCAGGTTTGCAGCTCAGAGCCTTAAACCACTGTGCTATACTTTGCCAACCTATCTTCCAGGGGCTTGAATGCAGGCTCCATTTTTTGGACCTGCGGTGGGTGCTCTCCTACTATGTGGAGCGTACAGCTGGAGTTCAGGGTGAGGCTTGCCAGTTCTTTGTTACCTACATTGAAGCCGTGCCAGGCAGACCAGCAGCTATAAGTGGATGATTGGCAGCTGGCTCACTTCCTGCGTTGACCTCTGCTGCAGATTTGGCTAGTAGGGAGCCTTCTGTGGGGCTCAGGGCTCATTGCACCAGACATACCACTGCCTTGGTGGCTGCTTTTGGGGACATCCCTATTCAGTAGATCTGCAGGGCTGCCTCCGGGAAGTCAGCACACGCCTTCATCTCCATTGCAGCATCAATCTAGAGTCTTGCTGAGATACTTCTTTTGAGGCCTTGGTTCTTCGATCTCTGTTTGCCAATTAGGGTGCGTGCCTTGCCCCCTTTCCTGGAAAACTGCAGGAAGTCTGCCATTGTGTGGATAAGGAACCATATCCATGCCCCTAAAAAAAAAAAAAAAAAAAAAAAAAAGTTACACACCTGTAATCATAGTTATAGGAGTGGTATATGGTTCAGATCCACACCACCCATCCGATCTCCCCAGGCAAGTGGCACATGTATCCCTGCCTCCAGCGGACAGGCTGTTGCAGTAAGTAATATTTGGGGTGCCAAGACCCCCGTGGAAACAATAAAATCACCATAATAAACCACTGCCAATGCTGCATTTGTAGTTTTGGTGGTGGGAGTGATGTCTCTAAATGGGTGTAATACCGCGGTGCACTAGCGCCTGTTCGGTCGGGTCCACACAGCACTTCAGCGTTGGGCCGTAAGTTTGGCGCTTTGTTAAAATTAAACCTGCAGAGGAAAATAATGGCAATTGCAGCCCCGACTCCTGCAACAGTCTTGCAAGGTATGTGAGGATGGGAGGTGGCTGCATCGCTATTTTGCAGGTCACCTTTAAAGAAAACTGCCATCATGTGGATGTGAAGCATATACCACACCAGAACTACAACTACAGGTGAGTAACCTATTTTCTCAGCTGGAGGGCCAAAACAAAGAAAATGTTTTCTTACTTAAATTTTTAGTGAAAATGATTAATGATGCTGGGCATGAGATGCTTACCAGTGTAAATTTGATTTGGAGGTACACATATTAGAAATGCACTATAGCTACTGGATTGACTTCCTTTATATATTTTCAAATTACTAGTTCATATAATAAATCTGATTCCTTTTGAAACTTTAGACCACCTGTTAGTTGGAGATTATTTTGGGGGTGGTGCTCAGGAACTGGAGAAGAAAGAGGGTTTGGAGAATTAATAGCCTCAGTTAGACAACCCTAAAATAGATATGACAGTTGAGAATTTTCTTTGAAAGACTATCTGTTTCTTGTCGTTATGATTATATGGGCCAGTGGTGACTTGAGACCAAAGTGGACTTAAAAAGTTATTACAGAGAGAAGCATATAAGTTGTCATTTGGCACATATCCATAAATATTTGACAGTAGAGCACAAGTGCGAAAACTAATTTCTCTTCAAAATAAGGGCCTAGGCTCTTTTTCTGAACAAATCAGACTAATTAAACGAAACGCGGATTTACAGTACAGTAGGGCAGCTTCTTTGCCAATGGTGCATAGAAGTGGCATGCATGGAAATTAAGGACTAGCAATATTTCTGAAAGCTTGTTTATTTGAGAAATTCGGAAATGGCCTTTGAGCAGTGATGTTTGATAAAGGTTCCACTGCAGGTTTACAGACATTAGACAGAATAAATAACAACTGGACTGGCTAGGCTGATTTCTTACATTGCGTTACAGTGAAACAGAGTCGGTTACTAGGACCAAGGCAAGGAACATTGTCAGTAAAGATAAAAATAGGGGGTGTAGCAGTAGGGGGAGGGGAGAGGGTGGAAAGGATCCCAAAGGAGGTTGCATGGAGAAACAGTAGGGAGAAGGTTGAGCAGCCCACGAAGAGGTTTTGTTGAGAGAGGGCATCTGTGGTGGAAGGAGATGACTGGAGGTGGGATGGGGTGGGGTAAGGAGAAGGGGATGAGGGAGAAGCAGTGGGGGGGAGGAGGGATAAGGGGGGAGGGAGGCAGTGGTTGGGCTTGCAGGAGGTGAGAGACATCCTGTCTGATGCACACACTCTCTTTGCCGTTGGGGTATTGTATAAGGCAGCAAGGTGTTGCCTCAGCCCAGATTTGAACTGTGATAGGCTTGTGGAAGCTCGAATGGGCCCAGGGATTTTGTTAAGCCATTGGGGGGCCCTATAGGCAAAAGCGCGTTGTCCAAGAGCAGTTCGACAAAAAGGTTTAGACAGAGCACCCTGCGTGCTTCCTCTAGTGTCGTAGGTAGAGGCAGTCAGAGAGAGGATATTAGTGACACAGGGAGGAGTTTTGCCCATGAGTGCCTTTTTTACTGAGGAGGCAGATTTGGAACTTGATCCTGTTCCCTAAAGGTAGCCATATCATCTGATCATACAGAGAGCAGGTGTGCGTATTTCTGTCAGCTGCCAAGGTGAGCCTGCAGGCTTTGTTGAGGGCAGTGTGAATCCTTTTGAGTGCTGTATCCGTGGCTGCACCATAGACAACCAAGCCATAATCAATGGATGGGAGGATGGAGCTGGATACTGCGAGGCGGAGGGCCTCCGGAGTGAGGTATTTCTTGTGTCTGTAGAGGACGCTCAGCTTAGAATTGACCATTTTGACCACTGAGTTGATGTGTAGGGTTAAAGAGAGGGTGACCCCGAGATATTTGAATGAGGTCACTTGTTTCAGCGGAGCACTAGCTTTGTTGGAGATGACGAGGGGGGAGAGTTTATTCTAGAGACTGGCTATTAGCATGGTCTTGGTCTTTTTGTAATTTAGTAGGAGTTTTTGCTTGCAAAACCAGTCCTCTAGATTGTTGAAGGAGCACTGTAGATCGGATTGGAGAGTGCCAAGGTGCGAGTTGCAGTTTATGAGAACAACATCATCAGCGTAAAGAATAATTTTTGTGTCACATGCTTTAGGGAGATTGTTCAAGAAAAGGCTGAAGAGTAGGGGCCCCAGTATGGATCCCTGGGGGACTCCCAGCGATACTTCCCTGGAGCAGGATACGGTTTGTCCAACTTTAACACGTTGAGTTCTGTGGGACAGGTAGTCCTGGAACCAGCCTACAGTTTTATCCGCTACCCCAGGTTCTGCAGTTGAGCCAGCAGAAGGGAGTGGTTAACAGTATCGAAGGCTTTGGTGAGGTCAATAAATACTGACCCCACTATTTTACCTTCGTCCAGTGCTTTGTGCGTGTAATCAGTGTACTCCACCAGGGCAGTGGTAGTGCTATGATTCTGCCTGTAGCCATGCTGGTTTGGGCAGAGTAATTGGTACTTGCCGAGGTAATCGGTTAATTGTTCTGCCATAATCTTTTCTAGTGCCTTGGATAGGGGGAGAGGATGGAGATAGGTCTGTAATTGGATATGCATGCCTGTCTCTGTTTTAGTACACCACTGTCACAAGTGCCTGTTTCCAGATACCGGGGAATTTAGCAAGTGCCAAGGACTTATTGAAGTTTAGTTATTGGCATGATGACAGTGTCAAGTGCGAGGGATAGAAGTTTCAGGTTGACCTCATCACTTCCCACTCTGGTTTTGTCTAGTACTTTTTTTTTTCTTTACATGTTTTAGGGCCTCCTTTACTTTCACTTTCTTGAAGTAAAAGCTTGGGTGGGGGCTCATTCAAGGCTTGCAGTTGGGCTGGACATCGGGTGGGAGAAGGTATTCGTGGGGTAGTACCGAGGTGAGGCCAGTGAAGGCCGTGTAGAAGGATTCCACGATAAGGTGTGTATCAGTTATAATAATAATAATAATAATATTTATTTATACTGCGCCTTTCAAAACCCAGGTGCCTTACAAAAAATAAAACCAAACATTGACACAGTTACAACTGCTTACAGAGGAAAAAGCATCAATCAAATCAGACACAGTAGGCTAAACACCATAAGTGGGTTTTTAGGGCCTGTTTAAATCCCTCCACAGTCATGCACTCCCGAAGCTGGCGGGGTAGAAAATTTCAAGGGGCAGGGGCTGCGTACATAAATGCATGGGCCCCTGATGCTTTTCCCTAGGAGGCTTTTGACATTATCCCAGAACCTCTTCCTGTTACCTCAAGTGTTGCTGAGTTGTTCCTTATGGGAGTTGGCTTTGGCCTGCCAGATGAGGTTCATGCAGTGATTTCTTGCTGCTCTGTGACATTGGAAGTCATGTGTGCTGCAGGAGGACCTGGCTTTGGACCACAGGCTGTCCGTTTGTTGCATCTTAGTTAGGAGTTCCCCCGTGACCCAGCCATTCATAACCCCCTGGATTTTCCTTTTCCTCAGAGTGGCAAAGAGGTCGCATATGGTGTTGAGACTGTCGGCGAAGTAACTAAGGGCTTGGTTGAGATCTGGTGTGAGGTCGATAGGGTACCAGTCATGCGTGGAGAGGGCTGAGATGAGTGACCCGAGCTTGCCTTTCATCAGGACCCTGCTTTCAGTTAGGATGGGAGGGGATTTACTGAATTTGTAGGACCATGAGAATATGATTGGAGAGTGGTCACTCAAGGTATCAGGCAGCATATTGATGTCGGAGATCCTTGATGGTGAGCTTGAGAGGAGCCAATCAAGGAGGGTGTTATTGCCAAATGTATGGTTCCGTCTGGTAGGACTGGTGACAAGTTGGGTAAGGTGGGAGCTTGCAGCCATATGCTTGAGGGGGGTAGAATCCTTGCCTATCCAGTTAAGGTTAAAATTGCCTGTGATTAGTTCAGGGCCGTTTGAGAGAGTGGCCATTGCTTCCTTGGGGGGAAGATGGACCCGAGGCGATGATAAGTCTTTCCATTCTTTCTGACCTGTGCTTTCACTGCTAGTATTTCATAATCATCCGCCACTTCCGTAATTGAGAGGACGATGCAATTCATTGTTTTCCTTGCATAGAGGAGGCATCTGCCAACTTTTTTCCCCTTTCTATTGATCCTAAAGGCTTGATACCCCTCGAGTGCTATTTCATTCTCTCTTATCTTGCCTGTTAACCAGGTCTCAGTGAGGCAGAGAATATCGGGGTTGTGGTGAGACATCCATGCCTGGACCTGTTCAAATTTGGCAGTTATGTTACAGATATTCATTGCTGCTATTCACAGGCCTTTTGCCTTAGTGCCACCAGCACCTGCATAGTTTAGAGTCCTGGGTTGGCATGTATGTTACCACCACTAATGCCTGGCACAGTATGGGGCCCTGGGTTAGCATGTATGTTTCCAGATAAAAGCAGAAGCATGAATATCACTTTCCTGGCTGAGAGGCTAATGGATATTGTTGTTCATATCCTCCGCCGTCTGATTTTGCCAGTCGAGGGCTGGGCGGCCGACTGCAGACCCATTATTGGTGACATAATTGTTAGGGTACCGAGGTTAGGGGGGCCAGTAAGTGGCCCCTGGCAAGTAGGTGGTATAGGGGAATAAGGTGTGTGACTTGTCGAGGCAGTCGCCGTTGACTGGGCAGTGATAACACAAGTTTCTGTTGGAGGAGGCAGGGGACCAAGTCGGTCATAAGGGCCGACAGCACCATGGAAGGAAACAACGAGCAGGATTAGGATAAGGCCCATTGTATGGGAGCCCAGCTACAGCGAAGAGAACTGTTGGCAGTAGCTTGGGATGGTGGAAGAAGAAGAAGGTGGCTGTATCACTTTAAGGCTCAGTGGTCGACGAGGGGCCTAAATGTGGGGGAAAAAGGCAGAGCTAGAGCGTATTTAATAGAGGCCGGGGTCAGGGCCGGGAAAGTTGTAAGAACAGAGTTAATTATAGGCATATGAGTGTGTTACAGACTGAAGTGGGGCAATTGAAGGAGACAAAAACAGAAATATTACGTATAGTACATGACTATGTGTTTGACATTAAAGGGAATGTCCGTGAATAGCCAGCAGACTAGTTAAATAAGACTAACTTACCTTCAGCTCCTGTGGAGGATATTGGGGAAATAAGTGTAAACCCATTTCAGTCTTTAGAAATCAAAGTGGTTATAAAGAACCTTTAAAATAATACAACTCCAGGTGTAAATGGGTTAACTTTGGAATTTTACAAGAAGTATACAGGACTGTTAGACATTCTGCATGTAGTTTTTAATGGTATGTTAGAAGATGAAGAACTTCTGGATTCTTTTGGTGTGGTGTGCATAATGCATAGGACATTAGAAATTGGAGGTCTTTATGTCTTCTAAATTCAGATACGAAAATATTGATGGAAATTCTTTGCTTTCACCTGGCAACACCTGACATCTAATCACAACTTACTTCACAGTCCGAGTGTATATATAATAACTTGATGTTGTTAAGAAAATTTATGAACTAGAACAAGTTAAAATGCAAGGCTACATATTGTCATTAGATCAAGAAAAGCTCTTGACCGGGTGTCTTATGAATCTTTGCTTAATGTGTTGGAAAGTTATGGGATTCTTAAGAAATTCTGTGTGTGCCTGAAAAACATGTATGCAGTAGCAAAAGTGGTACCATCAGTAAATGGGCATGTAGGGCAGGAAATTGTTCTAAAGAGGGGAATCGGACAAGGCTGACCGCTAAGCCCTTTATTGTGTGTGTTTAGTCTTGGCCCCTTCATACGGTCACTTCAAGAACACCCTAAGATCAAAGGTCTGTACTACGCAGATGATCATGTACCTGTCACCGTACCAGTGTGCGCAGTTGACATATGCTTTTGCATTGCAAGACTTCAGGGGATTTAGCAATCAGCTGCATTTTGGAGTTTTCTGCAGTGTCAGGAACTAAACTTAATGTGGATAAAAGTATAGATGACAGGAGGAAGCAGCTAATCACATTTCGGGTATTACAATCAAAACGAATGCTCAAGTAATAGGGACCCTGTTACTCAAGCTGTCGCTTTGATTTCATTAAATTGCAACTCTACATAGTACTAAAATCTATAGCAAACTCGTCTCCATTCATGTCAATGGGGCGTGCACATGCAGCCTTTGTTTTATGACATCACACAACGGGACTGCGTGTGCCTGCGTGGGGGCGTGGCTGCAGGTTCAGGAAGTGGCTCTGTTTTGAGTAAAAATTACGAGTGATAAAACTTTTTTACTGATCTGTAACTTATGGAATTATTGCTACCTCTCAACACTGGAGCAGGTGAGCTGTCATATATGTTGTTTTTGGGGAGGGGCTGAAAAACAAGTGCACACCTGCTCTTTAAGAATTAGGGCTCTGAGAAGATCAGCGTCCTTGACATCAAATTAATCGACACGCTATTGCAACGCAACTGATCCTTTCTGTACTGGAGTAAAGGACTTGGTCTGTGGTAGCATAAATCAAAATCTTCTTGACCTACTGAATCTTACATAAAACAGGTTTGCTAGATTTGTTCTACAGTGCCCGTAAAATACTTCTCATTGTATCAAAAACTAAAGTGCGACAGTATGGCAGTGTGATGGAAAAAAAAAAAAATAGCCGACCTTAATCTTTAAGATAAAAAATGGTTTAAAGATTACCTACAGTATGATGACAAAAAAAGTGAACATAGATCCTCTCTAAAGGATGTGGTTCACAGAGGGCTGAGGATTCTAAAAATTGGGTAGATATGGTCAAATGACACTTATAATAATGCTAAACTGTGGAACAATGTCCCTCCAACTATAAGAAGTATGCAAAAACGAAGTACTTTTGTCCATGCCATCATCACCCATTTGGCTGAGACTTGTACATGTATGAAGTAATCCTACATGTTCATAGGGTCTTTTTTTTGGTTTTTTGGGGGGGGTTACATACGAACAAACGAAAGTGGCAGCCGAAAAAGGCCTGAAGGTTTATCAAGTCTGCTCGAGTGTGCATCTTGCAGTATCCTTTTACTGCAGCTGCCCCCCCCCCCCCAATCCCTAACCCAAGGTTGCTATATGACTGAATGCTTCAGGTGGGTTTGTGAATCATTATTCCTAGGGACGTGGCTATGATGTACTGTTCACACTCCTGGCAGTGTTCATTTCCCTTTAAATCCTGCCGGAACGTCTTCAGGCTGGTTCCTTCCACCCACTCGGGTGGTAACTCCCTCAGCACCGCTCCGTGACACCAGATCTTCCTTTCCGCTGGAAGAAGGTGGTTCCTTCCTTACCACTCTCTACGCTGAGTAGGCCCTTTGCTTCAAACCTTCTCAAAAAATGACTCTAGTGTTCAAGTCATATATGGATCTTCGAATCCTCTTCATGGACGACTTCAAGTCGGTGCCCGGTTTCAAGAAGTGAGAGTGCGGGCAGATGTTCTGGACATACCTGCACATCTCATGCGTCTACTGCCTAGGCCATGATCACGATCCCCAGGTGTGTGTCCTGTGTTGCACCTTATATTCCAGTACTCTGGAAGACCGGCATGCTCGGCTTTGTTAGGACGCCCAGATGAATGGGACCCTCCCGTTCGATCAAAGGACACCTGTCTGGTGGTCTCTGTGGTTGTGGGGTCCACAGAACAACTTGCGGCCTAAGAAGAGCCAGCAGTTCAAGCTGTGGGGCATGCCTCTTCAGCTTCGGCCTTTATGCTGCTTTCATTTGGAGCTACCTTCACAGGGACGTTTAGGGATTTGTGCCAGTCCCTTCCCACTTTTGGGAAAGGCCTCTCTAAGGGCACAAAATCCTCCAAATTGTTGGAAAAAAGAGTCTAAAAAGTTTTGCCATTGATCGTGGGATCACGAGTGCTCTTGGGCCTCTGATTCCTGTGCTTCTCTGGAGGTTTCGACTATGGTCAATCCATTGGTACAGACCACTTGCTCCATGGTCTCCCCATTGGGCCAGTCAGTTGAGATGCCCGTCGACCAACCTGTCAAGAATTTTTTTGAGCTGGCTGATGCGTTGTCAGGGCAGGTAGATACCTCACTTTCTAGGACTCGGTCCTACTCTGCAAAGAACTCACTTGGCATCTGCTCATGTTTACAGGGGTTAAGCCGCCCGGCTCCCACCCTGGCTCTTCTGTGGCTCTCGCCACCGAGGCCTCAGCTTTCTGACCCGACCAGTTCCAGCTTGGCCTGTCACGGCCTCTCCGCCCATCCAGGTGGAGCCGCTGCCTAATCAGTCGAAGGATGGTCTCCCTCCTGAGGATGCTTGTACTGCTCCTGGGCTTCGTCGTTGGTTGTTGGTCACTGTGACTCCCGACCAACCCTGTAGGGTCAGCGGGAACTCTGGCAGTTGACCGCTTTTTGACGAATCCTTGAGTCCTGAGAACTCCTCTCTACATTCCTGTCCCTTGGACTTCGAGTCAGGGGAGGATTTGTCCAAGGAGCATGGTCCTACCTCTTTTGGGGCTTTGCTCCACTTCATTTCAGAGTCCACAGGGATCCAGATGAAACCTGTACAGAAACAGGCTTGGTATCCATTGACCAAAATTCTTGACCAGAGGGGCACCCTTGGGGTAGCCTTCCCAGTCGCTGAGGTCATTCCTAGCCCCACTCTTATTTATTTATTAGTTTTTGTTTACCGGGTAAGCACGCTAGATAAGAAATGCCTGTTTTTAGGTGCGACCCGGGAGATTGCAATAGTAAGTTTACAAGCAGAATGAGAACAACTACAACATAGTGAAATACAGGCATTGAATAGGGTGAAACTAATAAATAAGTACAGGATGATCAGATAAGCATACATCAAGATAAGAACATACAATCAGTAAAGCTTTGGTAGTACCTTGCCTCTTTCCCTGCGCCATCGGCGTGTATGGCCTGCAAGTATGCGGTCCTCATGGGTTCCTATTTGGTTTCACCGAGCATCTCTTGGCCGAGGGTCTGGTGGCCAACTTGGTCTTCGGTGTTCCAGTAATGTCATGGACATGGACAAGCCTCAAAGAATCCAGAAAGTTGAATCACATGGCCAAGAAGGTCTGTGTGGCCTCTTTGCTCGCTCTGCCCTTTTGATGGCCCACTTCGCTCATGCTTAGCCAGGCACTGTTGATGAAGTGCTTCCTCAACTCCCAGCGGACTAGCAGATTACAGTCAGACAAGTCCAGGACCAGGGCCGAGTGGTGGCTAAACAGCAGCTCCAGACAGCCAATGACATCGGCGACTCCTGTGCCCTGTCTGTGGTTTCTGCAGTGGCCATGTGCTGCAAGGCTTGGCTGAGGATATCTACCTTAATGGCAGATACCCAGCACAAGTTGGCAGATATCCCCTTCTTGGGCACCGACCTGTTCGGGCCGTGAGTGGAAGGACACCTTATTCGCATAAAGAAGTCCATTGTCACCCTGGACTCTGTCACCTCTGCCCAGAGGGATCCCAGGGGCTCTTAGCTCCACAGGAAGATGCCCTTTTGGCCTCTTTCTGTCCCTGTGGGGAAGTCATTCCAGCCCCCAGCTGGGCAAAAGCAGGCCCAGGATTGGTGTCCCTGACCGAAGTTGGTTGCTTTGGTTGTCTGGAAACCAGGTGGTCAAGGTCCCACTGCTTTCTCAGCTGATCCTTCCTCTGCCTCCAAGCCGTGCCAGTGACAGGATAAGGGTGCCCCCTCCATGCCCGTCCTGACTCCCACGGGTCCTCTTATAAGGGGCCGGCTCTGCCATTTCCTTTCCTTCTGGTCCATGTCACCATGGACAGGTGGGTCCTCGAGGTGGTCAGTCAGGGTTTGCCTCTAGAGTTCGAGGCTTACCCGCCTTGTTGGGTCCATGCCCCATGGGAGGACATGGTGTCAGCTGTTCGGGCAGACATTGTCCAGCTCCTTTAGAAGGAGGTAGTGGCTCAAGTTCAGGACCCTCCAGTAAGTCCACAATTTGTCTCCAGGAATTTCCTGGTACCAAAGCGGACAGGGGGCTGGTACCCCATCTTAGAGCTGCACAACCTGAACAAATTGCTTTGGTCGTGCACCTTCAAGATGGTCACTCTGTCTCAGATCATTTCATCTCTGGTGCAGAACATGTGGTTCTGCTCCCTGGATCTTCGAGATGCATTCTTCGATGTTCCCATAGGTCTATCCCACCACTGGTTCCTGCATTTCCGTGTGGAAGGGTTTCTGTACGAGTTCCAAGCCATACCCTTCAGCCTTTCCTCAGCTCCCAGGGTCTTCACATTGCAGTGGTGGTAGCCTGTCTGAGGCACTGAGGGGTCTGGGTGTACCCCTACCTGGACGACTGGCTTATAGCAGGTCCCTTCAGGGCAGGGTGAGCGTCCAGGGATCTTGCCCTCTGGACCTACTTGTACAATGGCCCCTGGTGAGCGGGTTGGAGCTTGCACCTTCGCAAGTGATACATTTCATCGTGGCAGACTGAGCAGAAGCTCTCTTCTCCTTTGCTCGATCATTTCGGGTTGGGCAGTTGCTCGCTGCTTGGGATTTCCTGCGCTTCCTGGGATACATGGTGGCATGCACCAGTGTGGTCCATTGGGCCTGGTGGAGAATGCACTCCTTGCAGTGGGAGGCCACCTGTCAATGGTCTCTGCACAAGGGCCACTTCGACCAGCCAGTCACTGTGACCCAGCAGATTTGGGATGCCCTCCAGTGGTGGTCAGTTCTGGCACATTTGCAGGAAGGAATCCCACTGGTCCGCCTGGAGTCGGCTGTCGCCATCACAGCCAGTGCCTCTCTGATGGTCTGGGGTGCCCACCTGGGGGAGCACAGAGTCCACGGACTCTGGACCCTGAGGAACCCACTCAGCAGGTCAGGCCCTCTGCTCCCACAGTGCCCACCTCCGAGCGCAGTCTTGTGAACAGGAAACGGAAATAGGGTAACCCTCCTGTCTGTTTTGTGGGTTCGCATCAACCTTTGGTCTCAAGACTTGGAGGGATTCAAACTGTGAACCTCTTGTTAGCGTGCCCAGTGTACAGACTCGGATAATTCTGCTCTTGGGGGGGCAGATATCTTTCGCCTATGGGCACCTAACCAGGTGTACAAAATGAACCCTTAAAACTCTATTAAAGACGTCTGAATAAATTCTTACCTTTTCCCAGTTTGGTAAAACCAGTAAGCTTTGTACAGTGTCAGCTTTAACCATGTATGCTTCACTTGTCAGGAAAAAGAAATTCAAAAGCACACCAAGTAGTCTCTAAAGTAGAGGTTTACTTCAAAATAGATAAAACAAAATGTAAATACAGAACCATATATCACAAAGCATACAAATCATTTAAAAGAATAAGATTTTAAAAAGTGCAGATTCCTACCACTAATACACTTAGGCTTGTCTATTCTAAGGTATTCTTATCTCACAGTGCTGTAGAGGTTTCTTTTTCAGAGTCCAAACATTTGTCATTAAATGGAAAACAGAATACTGTTTAAAAACTGGCTTTGCCAACCTCTTTGCGTGAGGTCACCTAGCTCCTCCCTGTCAGAATATAAAAAATATATCTATGCAAAACAGGATGTCTTATCAAAGTATTAAATTCTGTGACCTCAGCACTACTCATTTTCTCATATGACTTTTTTGATCTTATGAGCAGTTTCCCATTCCAGGACATTAAAGGACTTGTTATGTGCCTCTGCCAGATCTCACAGAGAGTGCAACGTGCTTTGTATCACTATGTGAATATTAACTGTGCTTCTTCTGAATCGCCATAAAGTTTATGACCTATCTTGGCAGTTGACAAACTGCAAATAAGCTAGATAAACAGGAGATGCTTCATTTAGTCTCTTCTTGCCTGTAATTATCTCTTGGCCTTCGGGTAACACGTTGTAGCTAAAACCTGGGAGGGTTTGTCATTCACAGGCTGTTTCAGCATCTCACATGAGACATTCAATAACACATTTTATATACAAAAATCATAGATTAATCAGAACCAGCTGTCTTGAGTGTCACAGGCAGGTGTCTCACTAAGTGGTCTCTCCATCTGGAGGTATTACAGCCTGTTCTCTTGATAGGGCACCCTCTGGTGGATCTGTTTATCTCAGGGAGAAAGCAAAGCTGAGGCTGTGTTTTGCCTGGCCCCCTCAGCAGGGAACGCTGCAGGGGGATGACTTCCCAAGGCCCTAGACCCCAAGCCTCCCCTGTGCCTTCCCTCCATTTCTGCTGATCCACAGAGTACTGATCAAGGCCAGAAGGGACAAGGCATGTATGATCCTGGTGGTTCCATATTGGCCCTGCCAGTTCTGGTACCCCAATCTCCTCAGCCTCAGCTGCAGGATCCTGTGGCCTTTCTCTCCATCTGGACCTACTCTCTTGCAAGCAGGGGAAGGTACTTCATCCGGACCTTCAATCCCTGCACCTGACAGCCTGGTTCCTGAGCAGCTAGAGTTCCAGGCTTTGGGTTTCTCTGCGATGTCCTCACTTTGGTTGAGGCTTCCAGGAAGGCATCAACTCGAAAATACTATGCCTTCAAATGGAAGAGGTTCTCCATTAGGTGCCAGGGCAAGGGGCTTGACCCATTATCTTGCCCGGTGACCAACATGCTTGACTACCTTTGGTCTCTCTCTGTCGGGCCTTCGGTCGATGACCCCTAAGGTGCACCTGGCAGCCATCTCAGCATACCAGGCTGGTATGCTGTCGGTGGTGCAGAAGAAGCTGGTATGGTGCTTTGTCAAAGGCTTTGACCACATTTCCCCATTGATGTGTGAACCACCACCACCACCTTGGGACTTGTTGCTGGTGTAGACACAGCTGATGGGCAAGCCATTTGAACCGATGCATAGATGTGAGATGTCTCGCCTGTTGTGGAAGACCGCCTTCCTGGTGGCTGTCACGTCGACCAGAAAGACCAGTGAGCTCCAGGATCTCTCAGTGGAGTCTCCTTACCTGGTCTTCAACAGCACAAGATTGTGTCCGAGTTTCACCTGGAGCCTATCTATTTTCTCAGTGCAAGTGCATATTTGCATGAGCACTTTTGAGAATGGCATTGAGATATCTGTTTGTTCTGCATTCAAGCAGTCCAGCATCCACCATACCATGTTATCATAAATACCAAACCATAGATCATACTAGATATAAATCAGGAAGTGCAGAACAGAACACCATGCTATTACACCCCTAAGATTTAGGGCATCAAAATGGGATACCTGTGAGTCTTCTTTTTTTTTTTTCAGACTCCTGTATTACTGCACCAAACTGCCAGTCCAGAAAAAAAAAGCGACTCCAGGCTCAAAGGTTAACCAGGTGATCAATTTCCGGTGTGTTTCATAACCACACCTTGGAGGTAAGCACAGGCTCCATAATTTGGACCCGTGGGAGCACTGTGACGCGCCAGCTGGTTATGATTGTTCTTTGATATTTGTAATATAAAAATGTAGTGTGTGATTTGTCTCCATAAGGCAGCTGTGCCATGGGTCAGGTTTTAGTGGAAGTAACGGGATATGTTAACCTGAAACCAGGAGGTAATTAAAAAGACTAGAGAGCCTTAATTAAGGGTCTGTTGTTTATCTGACTTAATTAGAACTGACCCAGCTAACAGGATATAGGGATCGTAAACTTTTACAACGTTTTAGAGGAAAAAGCATTGTTATAGCACTATGGTGCTAAAAGTCATAAATCCTTTGGAATGCCTGGGAATAGGAACTGTTTGCGATCAGAGGGGATGTTAATTAAAGAGTCATATTGGGAAATGAGTTTTTGCTGATGTCACCTTATTTGAAATATCTCCTGACAGGAAGATCATTGTTTGTATAATTTTTTATATCTAAAAGGAGGAGCTAGATGACATTTTAGAAGGGGTGGAAACACAGAGTTTTTAACCTGTATTCTGTGTTTCAACAGAGACATTTCTTTGTGGGCTCTTAAGAAACAAGAACTAATTAAGCACTGTAAGAAGGTAATACATTAGATAGAAAAAAGTCTAATTTTATTGTGGTAGGAGTTTGTACTTTTCTTTGTTTTCTTTTAAGTGATTGTATGCCTTGTTATATAGTGTTGTGTGTTTACATTTTGTTATCCATTTTAAAGTAAACTTTTCATTTAAAGAGACTGCCTGGTATGTCTTCCAAGTTCCTTTTGCATGTGATGTATAGATGGTTAAATTTGACAACTGTTCATAATATACTAACATACTAAAATGCCAGCAGAATTGGCCTAATGGTCTCTTGAGTCCAGCTCGATTTTCAGGACCATACCGAGGGCGATTTTGGTGTTCTTCTCCTCCACCCCGGGATATATCACTAAAATACCACCAACAGCTTTATCTGGTTCAAGGTCAGTTGGCATTCATCTGTATCCCCTCCCGGGTTGTGCCTGAAAGGGCAGGATTTGTCTAGTGCACTTACGCGTCAACAAAAACTAAATAAATAAATAAAATATTGCCCCAGTCCCCGATGTTCCACCTGTGTTGGGCCTGGTCAGATTTACCCTCCCCCTGTCCCTCTCCCAACCCCTCTTAAACCCGTCCACAGTCTCTACCTCGACCAGCTCCCTGGGCAGTGTATTCCATGGCTCCACCACCCTTTCAGTGAAATAACATCTCCTCCTCTGTTATAAGAACTCTGAACTGTCTGCATCGACATTCGTATTATTTTAACATTGTTAAAAACTGTGTTCAAGCCCAGTGCCAATGCTGGCTTGACCACAATTTCAAAGACTTTCTTAAACATACTAACATACTAAAATGCCAGCAGAATAGGCCTAATGGTCTTCGAGTCTGTTCGATTTTCAGCACCTGCACTGAGGGTCAATTTTGGTTCCCTCCCCTTGGGTTATACTGTCCCCAGTCCCAGATGTTCCACCTGTACTGTGCCTGGTCAGATTTACCCTCCCCCTGTACCTGTCCCATCCCCTCTTGAACCCGTCCATAGTCTCCATCTCTACCAGCTCCCTGGGCAGTGCATTCCATGGCTTCATCACCCTTTCAGTGAAATAATGTCTCCTCCTCTCCCCTCTGAGCCTGCCCCCTTCCAGCTTCCAGCCGTGACCTCTTGTTGCCCCACCATCCTTTCTTTGGAGCACCCTGACTAGGCATCCTTTATTGATCCCTTTCATGTACTTAAAGACCTCTATCATGTCCCCCTGTCCCTCCTTTTCTACAGGGTGTACAAGTCGAGCTCCTTGAGCCTCTCCACATAGGTCCTCTCCCCCAGGCCATTTTGGTTGCCCTCCTTTGTACCCTCTCTAAGAGTGTAATGTCCCTCTTTAAATGTGGTCTCCAAAACTGTACACAATACTCGAGGTGTGGCCTAACCAAGCAGTTGTACAATGGAAGAATCACTTCCATCTTTCTGGAGTTAATCCCCTGGCGATGCATCCCAGCATCCTATTTGCCCTTCCGCTGCCCTTCTACAGGTCTCTGAGTTCATTTGACATCTACCACTACCCCAGGTCCTCTCACCCTCCGTGACTTGAATCATGTTTCCTCCCAGGGCATACCACTGGCCTGGATTTCTGACTCAGGTGCAGACCTTGCACTTCCCTCATTGAATTTTAGTTTCCATTTTCCGACCACCTTTCCAGAGCCTCCAGGTCCTCCGGCAGAGGCCACCTTCCCCTCCTCCCCATCCACCACTGCACCCAGCTTTGAGTCATCTGCAAAGAGACTCATCTCACTCCTGATCCCCTCCTGAGGTCTGAGATATAGGCGTTGAACAGGAGTGGCCCCAGCACTGACCCCTGGGGAACCCACTAGTAACCCATCTTGGGATGAGGCTAATCCTCCAACCACCACCTTCTGAATGCGCTCAGAGGCCAATTCCTGTCCATCTTAACAACTGTCTCCTACCCCATTTCCTTCAGCTTAGCCAGCAGGCCACTGTGGGGTACTGAATCAAACGCCTTGCTAAAGTCCAGAAAGAGGACATCCACTGGCCTATCCTGGTCCAGGGCCCTCGTCACCCAGTCATAGAACTCAACAAGATTTCTCTGGCACGATCTTCCCGTGACAAAGCCATGCTGCCTATCGTCTAAGTACCCAGTTTGCTCCAGTAACCCCCCTAGCCTTTCCTTGACAGTGCCCTTCATCACCTTGCCGACCACCGATGTCAGGCTAACGGGCCTGTAATTTCCTGCCTCCTCTCTTGATCCCCCCCCCTTGTGGATCGGCACGACATGGGCCACCCTCCAGTCTTGGGGCACCCACCCATTCCTCAGAAAGATGTTGAAAAGCTCCACTAGAGGGACTACCAGGACATCTGCCAGTTCCCTCGGCACACTGGGATGCATCTCATCTGGCCCAGGTGCTTTCTCCGTCCGAAGGGACCTGAGGGCTTCCCTTACTCTCTCTACTGGGATTTTAGCCTTCACGTCCTCCCCCTTTTCACTCTGCACTGCCGGACCCCCACCTGTCTGTGTTGGCCCTCCCTTTCCCCAGACCCATCAGGCCCCTGGTCTCTACCGGTCCCACCTTGCTCAGGTTGCCCCCACTCCCTTGCAAGACATAGCACCTCCACCCCCGGTGAAAACTGAGGCAAAGTACTCATTTAGGACTTCTGCCTGTTCCCCCGCCTCCTGTGCCCAACATCCCTATCCTTATCTTGCCAATCTGCCACCTTACTTTCCTTTTTCTCCCTCTATGTTTCTAAAGAACCTCTTGTCTCCCCAGATCCCTGGCCAAAGACTGCTCCTTTTTGCCTTAGCTGCTCTCACCACCTGGTCACTCTCTTGGCTGTCAGCTCATATTCCTCCTGATCCCTTTCACTCCTTGAGCACTTGAAGTGCCTATAGGCTGCCTTTTTTCCCTCACCACCTCCTGTACCTCCCAGATCCACCAGCAGGGTTTTCTGGCCTTACGAACTACGCCTGTCCTTGCGCAGGATCTGGTAACCTCCTAATGATCCCCACCTGCTGTCAGCATCCATATCCGCCTTATCCTGTCTAGATGATCTTTTAAGGATCCTTCCCATCTCCCTGAAGTCTGTACCCCTAAAGTCGGTTACTACCGTCCTTGTTCGGCTTTACTCCCCCCCAGGTCCAGGAAGAACCAGACTGTGAAGTGACCACTCCCAGCCAACGGGTCACTCACCTCTTAGGCCCCTAATCTGATCACTGTCCACCAGGACCACGTCCAGTGTCCGGGCCTCCCTAGTTGGCTCACCCACCTGTTGTGTCAGAAACGCATCCTGGAAGACATCCAGCAGCCTCTGGTCACTGGTGATGTCATAGTCCCCCAGTCTGTTCCTGGCGTGTTGAGGTCCCCCATTACCACTACCCTTCCCTTTCCCAGTCTACAGTGTCCCTTGATATTTGCTACCAGACTTTCTTCCAGGACCTCCGCCAGTGCTGGTGGTCTGTATACCACTCCGACCTTTACTCTCTTACCCCCTGCGTCAGCAAGGTGACCCAAATAGCCTCCATGTTCCCCTCTGCCTCCTCTACCCCTCCCATACCCATGCCATTTCTGACTAACAGTGCTACACCACCCCCCTTCCCTCCCCCCCCTATCTTTTCTGAACATGGTGTAGCCCTCCAGATTTAGGTCCCACTTGTGCCCTTGAGTGTCCGGGGTCTCGGTAACTGTTGCCACATCTACCTCTCCCTCAACTAGCATCGCCTGGAGCTCAGGCATTTTATTTCGTAAGCTCCTTGCATTTATCAGGACAACTCTCCACCCCTTTTCCCTCCTCTCCTTTCTCCCCCTTGAGCTCCCATTTCTTAGCTCCTGCACCCTACCTGGTGACCCATTTCCATATCTCCCTAGCCCCTAGAGGAGTGGAGACAATGTCCCTCATTTATCATACCTGCTGGCTGCTGCCAAGTTTAAACCCCACCTTTCGCTGATGAACCCAGCTAGTTTGAGCTTTAGGATTCCTTCCCTCAAAAATTAAGGTAGAGCTTGTTCCTAGCGTATAGCCCCTTATCCTCCCAGGTTTCCCCGCAGTCCCCCACCAGACCATACCCCAATTCCCCACACCACTCCCTAAGCCACTGATTTATCTCCATCTCGTTTTCCCCATTAGCCCTTGGCACCGGCAGGATTTCCGAAAAGGAGATTTTACAGCCTATGGAAAGGCATACCCTGGCCAACTCCTGGAACCTTGCCTGAATTTCTAGTTCACTATTACCATTTATGTCATTTGTCCCCAAGTGCACTAGAATGTCCGGGGTCCCTCCGCATTCCCTTGCCAGTGAATACAACTCATGCTTGGCCTTATGCACCGTCAGGCCTGGGTGGCATTTGGTTCTGATCAGACAGGTTTTACCCTCCTCCTCCTGCCCCTCCCACTGGATGCCTCTGATGATCACTAGCTGCAGAGTTTAGTGCATAGTGGGGGAAGGGTGCTAATGGTCTGGCCAGGTCCCACTGAGCTAACTGAAGGCGGGGCTGAATCAGGTTTGTGGTTTCTTTTCTTTTTTTATTTTATTTTATTTTTATTGAATTAAACTGTATACTATACACAGCATAATGTATCATGTAGGTAGGCATACATGAGTATCAAAGCAGATACCATAAGTACATGCACACAACATTGTTACAGTAAGGATTGTTTATACCCCTACTCACTCGGTGCCACATACAGGGGGTTACCTCAAATATATCTATTAATACCCAATATCGGAGATCCAAAGGCTGCTTCTGCCATGAGCAGGGATTACCAACATAGAAAATCCCAGTACTTTACCATATCCCTTTTATGTAGGTAAATGATCCCTTAACTCCAAATCTATAACAAACTGAATTAATAGAGCAGAGCCCCATTTCAGACAATGACTCCACATGAACACATTTTATAACATCATTTGTATAGGCCCCAGGAGGTTAGAAAAAACTTTGGATTTTTCATTACTTTTATGTCCCCTTCACCTGGCCTTTATATGTAGCCGTGATTAGTAAACACTCAAAACTACTAAACATGTTAAGTAAGTGGGGAAGAAAATGCATGGTTTAGTCTGTATGAACTACATATTAAGCAGACCCATCCAAATCCCCATTCAAACACCAGGCAACACTAGGGAGAAAAGAAAAGGGAAAATATTCAACTTAAGGTCTATATAAAAAAATATTTGTAGCAGCTCGAGTAGACAGGAGCCAAGAGCCAGTTCAGTTACTTAGGTCCGTTATGAATCACTTATCTTGCCAGTCGCTACTCACTGATCTCGGACCCAGAATCTACATCCGTTTCTTTAGCCCGGAATTCTCTTTCAATACGGTCCAACAGTCTAGCACCTCTCCGGCATCGGCAAACTGGTAAACCTTCTCTCATAAACCACCACGAAGACTTGCTGGCTTTAACAAAATATGGTGCACTCCCAGCTGTCGAAGTCTCGCTCGGACCCCATCAAAACTCTTTCTGCATTGCTGGGTCGCGTAGCTCAAGTCCGGGAATAAATGAATGCGATTCCCTTGCCATTCTTGTGGACCACATCTTCTAGCCTGAGCCAGAATCCTGTCTCTATCTAATATGATTCCTAACACCACCATTAATGTGCGAGGTGGGTGTTCGTTGGTAGTAGTCTGCTTCCTCCCTCCACGTGTATTCATCCGGTACACTTTAAGGATCGTTATGGGATCTTCGACGTTAAAAACCTCTTTAAAAAGGTCTGCCACAAACATTATTGGGTTTTCCACCTCAGCTTCTTCAGGTATCCCAAGGATCATAAATGTGAAGCTCTAGCAGCGTTTCAGGCTTCTCTGGCCGTCGGTAAGATAGTTTTTCTTTCGTTAGGCCTGCAGATACTGTTAAAACCGTCTCGGCCGATTTTGATGCTGTTTTCGTTTCTTCCTCCAGAACTCCCATTTTAGTGTCCAGTATCTTGAATTGTGTCATAAAGTCCTCTACCTTCTGATCTAGCCTTTGGATGGCTTTGAGCAGGGCCGCATTTGTAGGCTGCAACATTCCTTCTTCTTCTGCTCCATGACTGACCTCCTTACTTGTCTCTTTACTGCCGCCTGGCTTGGCGTCCTTGGACTTGGTTCCATGTCCTCCTGTGCCCGGCCTATTACTCCAACCCATAGTTGTTTTTCCTAAATAACGAATTAAGTTGCAAATTAGACTGAAATGTTCTCTTCCTCTTCGGCTTTCTTTTGGTTTGTTTTCAGGCTATCTCATAAATTTTTAACCATCAAATGTTCATATTTTAATCATGTTCCACAGAGCTCTGCAATAATGGTGCTTCAAGCTCGGCAGCTAGCTACGCCCCCCTTCCCCAGGTTTGTGGTTTCAGTTGCTTTTGGCTTCTCAGAACTAACCAGAAGGAGGAGGGATCAGATCAGTTCCAGTAAAGTAGCTTCTTCTTGCTGATTTTACATTGTTTCTTGTGGATTTTACTTGGTAGAAGGTTATTTTTTTCTTTATTACTAATTCTAAGGGGCTAGCAGGGTATTGTTTTGGGGCTGTTGGAATTTTGAAACCTATTTTGGTGGCTATAAGTGGGCTGATTTGTTTGATGTTTCGCTGTGTTTGGGGAGGCCCATTTCTTCTGATTTAAAACCTATTTGGTGTGATTTTATTGGGGCTGTTTCTTTGAATTGGAGACCTTTATCTTCTAATTTCAACCCTATTTTCATGTGTTGTTGGTGAGGCTATTTGAATTGGAGACCTGTTTCTTTTGGTAGTGAACCTATTTTTGTGCTTTGAGTGGAATTGTGATTGCTATTTGCTGGCATCACTAGCTGGTGCTGCATCACTAGCTTGCAGTGCTTGCAGGTGCAGTGAGGGGCAGACACAGGCTAGTGCACTCTAGTGAGGAGTTGGGTGTGGGCCAGTCCACCCTCCCCACCCCTCCCTCCTCGAACACAGCTCATTTTGTAGAGACACCTGTCCTGCAGTTGGAGAAAGAGGCTTCAGGTGCAGCTCATGTAGTTCTCTCCACTGGGGTTGGGTTTAAAGGCCATGTAACCCAGAAGGCACAGGAAGTCCTTGGGAGGCACAAGTGCCCAACCAGAAATGACCGGGCAAAGGAGGAGAACCTCCACCTGTCTTCCGGGAGCTGAGCTCTGGTCGGCAAGAGTCGAGCTCTGCCCTAATGAAGCAGATCACCTGTGAACCCGAGTTCCGACTTGGCCTCGTTGATTAGGTGGTCCGCTGTTACCATGTCCATCAGTCAGGGAAAGTACTCCACCGGACCTTCAATCTCTGCACCTGACAGCCTGGTTCCTTAGCGGCTAGAATTCCAGGCTTTGTGTCTCTCCGAAGATGTGCTCACTGTAATGGAGGCATCTAGAAAGGACTCGACCAGGAAATGCTACGCCTTCAAATGGAAGAGATTCTCCATGTGGTGTTGGGGCAAGGGGCTGGACCCTTCGACCTGTCCAGTGGCTAGTATTGTAGACTCTATCTGTGGTCTTTCTCCCAAGGGGGACTTCGGTTGACTACCCTTAAGGTGCACCTAGCAGCCATCTGTGCTTACCGGGCATGGGCCGGTCAGCAATTGGTGGCACAGGAAAAGGTGGTTTGGTGCTTTTTCAAAGGCCTCGACCACATTTCCCCTCTAGGGTGTGAACCACCACCACCACCATGGAACTTGTTGCTGATTATGGCAAATCTCATTAGCAAGCCATTTGAACCTGCGCACAGGTGTGACATATCTCATCTGTCATGGAAGATGGCCTTCCTGGTTGCTATCACGTCAGCCAGAAGGATTAGTGAGCTCCATGCACCTTCGATGGAGTCTACTTACCTGGTCTTCCACAGGGACAAGGTTGTCCTGCACCCCAACCCGAAATTCCTCCCGAAGGTTGTGTCAGAGTTTCATCTGAACCAGGCGATGACTACCAGTGTTCTTCCCGAATCACACCTTGGAGACCAAACACAAGCTCCATACTTGGGACCTGAGGCAAGCGTTTGCTTATTATAAAGAGCGACAGCTGGAGTTTGGGGAGAGGTTTGCCAGCTGTTTGTCACGTTGAAGCCGCACCTGGCAGACTTGCAGCCTAGCGGATGATTGGCAGGTGAATCACTTCCTGCATTGCTCTCTGCTATAGGTCGGCAGGTAGGGAGCCCTCCTGGAGGGCTAAGGGCTCATTCCACCAGCCATACCGCTGCGACAGTGGCTGCTTCAAGGGACACCCTATCCAGGAAATCTGCAGGGCTGCTACCCGGAAATCTGCACACACCTTCATTTCCCATTACCACATTGACCTTGAGTCATGCTGGGATGCTGGTTCTGGGGCCTCTGTTCTCTAATCTCTGTTCCCTAAGTAGGGGTATGCGCCTTGCCTCCTTTCTGGAGAACTGCTAAGAGAGTCTGCCAACAAGTGTGTGGGTAGAACAACATATCCATATCCCCAGAAACATAGCTTACTTACCTGTAACAGTAATTCTAGGAGTGGGACATTTTGTTCATCCACACGGACCCACCCGACCTCCCGACTTCGACGCACAACCTCTGCTTCCAGCAGGCAAGATCTGACGTCATGGAGTGGAGCCGAGGGACATACCATCTGGGTGGGAGGAGTTAGCTAGAAGACGTTTCCAGCGATCCTTAAAAGGAAAGGCAGCTACCAACAAGTGTGGATGAACAACATATACCACTCCTAGAACTGCTGTTACAGGTGAGTAACCTGACCTCGCCTGGCAAGTGGCACACTGTTCTTGCTTCCAGTGGGGAAGATCTGACATCACAGGGTGGTGCCGAGGGATTTACTACCCGGGTGAGTGGGAGGAGCCAGCTTGAAGATTTTCCGGCAGGGGATTTAAAGGGAAAGGATTCTGCTAGAAGTGTGGATGTACAGTACTCCTAGAACTACTGTTACAGGTGAGTAGCCTGTTTATTTTTTTTGTAATGTAAATTATGTGTGGATGTTTTATTTGTGATAACAGTATGAGCAGATAATAACGTGCTTTCTTTGGATAATTCCTTTGTTGGCTTTATTATTAAGGCCTGTTGCTTAAGTATCTTTAAAAACCTTTTTTTGTTATGCATACGTGAAACTGTTACCAATGCAGGATGGCTTTGTACATAGGTTTCTTTGGGACTTGAAGTTTACATCCTTTTGAAAAATACATTTTTACTACTACTTGTAGGGCCTCCTCTATTATTTATTGGCTTGGAAAGACCTTTGAGCGTGAGCTCTTTTACAAGGTTCCATGTCAGAGCAGACAGCAAGTACAGAATACAACACAGTAGAAGGATTACAAGAGCAGATGGGCATTTGAATGGAAGGTACATGACAGCACCTTCCAACAGTAGAGTGGTGACAATTCAAATACAGTACTGCAGTAATTATATTGTCCTAGGTAATTCTCTTTCTAAATTAACGCAAGACATATAGTTACAATGCCTAAGCAATAGTTGCATGGGGTAGATACTGCATCAAAGAGAGAGAGAGAAAAGGGGCAGCGGTGGTAGAAGGGGAAAGGGGGTAGCAGCCTCTTGGGGCTTTGTCGAGAAGAGGGGTGGTAGGTTGGGAGGTTAGGGTTACAGCTTGAGGAGAGAGAGAGAGAGTGGGGCAAGGCAATACTGTAGAGAAAAACACGACTCTTATTAGGTCTTATTAGGGCTCTGCTTTCCAACCTCCCAGACTGTTTCTCCTGTGCAGCACTGCTTGGGACTAGTTCCAAAGGTGTGACCTGTTGAAGGAGATATCCCTGAAGAAGACAGAACAGTTACGTAAGCACTTACCATGACAGTAGATCTTAAAGGGAATCCCCTTCAGCAGGTCATGCCATCCCACCCTCCATCCCCCTTGACCTCGGAATTTCTATCCTCCTGTATCTCTCCCTCTCCAGGTCGGTATACCTTCTGTTATCCCTTTGCCTAGTGGCAGGAACCTCTAGCTCTCCTTTGGTCCTCTCAGGAGTAAGTCCTTGGTGGGTGGTCTCCAGCGGGAACTGAGGAGGGCAGGGGCCACACGGCAATATAGGGAGGGCGTTGTCATGATGGCGTCGCTGTGGGTGGCCCCAGGAAGATTGCTAGCAAAATTCTCGAAGATCTACTGTTTTGGTAAGTCCTTATGTAACTCTTCTTTTCTTTTTTATGGTCCCTTATGATTAATAGGACCAATGCCATACTTTGTCTACAGTTTAATGTGTTAATTTAGGGTCTGTGGCTTTTTGTTTCATTTTTTTCTTTTTGTAGATGAACTGTTCTTAGATACTGAGCAGGGTTGATGGTAGATTTAGGTAAGCTTGAAGATAGGTGATTAATTTGGTTTTATTTGATTGGTTGTTTTTTTGTTCTTTTCCTTTTTGTATTATGATATGTACAGTTTTTTTACCCAGTAAAAATTCCCCACTTTTTCTTCAATGCATGCTATGGGATCTTTAACATTTACATAGAAACATAGACTTTGTGACGAAAAGGACCACTTGGCCCACCCAGTCTGCCCATTTCCTACCTACTGGATAAGCTGCAGATTCTAGTTAACCAACAGCCTGCTTCCTGCAACCCCCACTATAATTGCTTTGTGTCTGTCCCATGCATGTTTGAATTCCCCACTGTTTTAGACCCAATGACCTCCTCAGGAAGGCTGTTCCATGTATCCACCACTCTCTCCGTGAAAAGAATTTCCTCACATTACCCCTGAGCCGTCCCCCTCTATCTTTAAACTGTGCCCCTTGTTCTTACACATCTCTTTTCTGAAAGATGCTACCCTCCTGGACTTTGTTGATTCCTTTGAGGTACTTGAACGTATCTATCATGTCCCCGTCCCTCCTTTCATCAAGGGTATACATATTAAGCTCTCTCAGTCTCTCTTCATATGGTTTCTGATGTAGACCCTGCACCATTTAGTTGCCCTCCTCTGGACTGCTTCCATCCTGTCTATGTCCTTGCGTAGATGAGGTCTCCAAAACTGCACACAGTACTCCAGATGGGGTCTCACCAACTGTCTGTATAGAGGATAATCACTTCCTTTTCTACTTGTGATGCCCCTTCCTATGCATCCCAGTATCCCCCTGGCTCTCCTTACTGACTTTTCACATTGCTTACCCACCTTTAGGTCATCTGATATGACTACCCCCAGGTCCCTTTCCATTTTTGTTGTTGTTAGTACCTCCCCTGCTATTGTGTACTCTTCTCCTGGGTTTTTGTTTCCCAGGTGCATTACTTTGCACTTCTTTGCATTGAATCTAAGTTGCCATATGTCTGACCATTCCTCCAACCTTGCCAAGTCCTTTCTCATCTTTTCTACCCCCTCTTGTGTATCAACTCTGTTACAGATCTTTGTGTCATCTGCAAAGAGGCATACCTTTCCCTCCAGACCCTCTGCAATGTCACTTATAAAGATGTTAAAGAGGATTGGACCCAGTACTGAGCCCTGAGGTACTCCACTAGTAACCCCCCTTTCTTCGGAATGTGTTCCATTCACTATTACCTTCTGTGTCCTGTTGTGCAGCCAGTTCGCTACCCAGGCTACCACCCTGGAACCCACTCCCAGGCTGGCTACCTGATTATTAATCTTTGTGCGGGACTGTGTCAAATGCCTTGCTAAAGTCTAGGTAGGCCATATCCACAGCCCCTCCCTGGTCTATTACTTTGGTCACCCAGTCAAAGAAATCAATTAGATTAGTCTGACATGACCTTCCTGCTGTAAATCCATGTTGCTTTGGGTCCTGTGTCCCACTGTCCTCTAGGTGCTCAACAATTCTTTCTTTCAGAAGTGATTCCATCATTTTCCCTACCACTGAGGTCAAACTTACAGGTCTGTAGTTTCCTGCTTCTGCCTTGCTCTCACTTTTGTAAAGGGAATCACATCTGCCCTCCTCCAGTCCTCAGGTACCACCCCATCCTGCCATGATTTGTTAAAAGTGTGGTCAGTGGTGTCACTAGGTCCCCCTTAGTTCTTTTAAGTTCTGGGGTGAATCCCGTCAGGCCCCATTGCTTTGTCCACCTTGAGTTTTAGGAGTTCTTTCAGGACTCTTTTCTTCTGTGAATGGACTGGTATCAACCCCCCTACCCAGAGTGCTTCTATTGTTTGGTTTAGGTAACTGCTCCTCATCTTCTTTTGTGAATACTGAGCAAAAGTATTCATTCAGTATCTCTGCCTTATCACTGTCTCCCTCTGCCCACCTCCCTCTCCTTTATTAATCTTCACTATCCCTCCCTTAACCTTTCTATGCTCCCTAATGTACCCATAAAGGTTTTATCCCCCTTTTTGACCGAGTTGGCTATTTTTTCCTCGGTTTGTGCCTTTGCTATTCTGACTGCCTTTCCTACTTCTTTCTGCTTTAATTGATACAGTTCCCTGTCGTGCTCCCTCTGTGATTCCTTATACTTTTTGAATGCAGCCTTTTTCTCCTTAACCTTCCCTGCCACCTCTTTTGAGAACCATAGTGGTTTTTTACTCCGCTTTGTTTTCTTTATTTATTTTACACAAAGACTTGTTGCCTCTATGATGGCAGTTTTGATTCTCCATTGTTCTTCCACCCTCCTATTTGGCCATTTGCCCGCGCAGTGACTAGAGATGGGGAGAAGGGACCTCAGGTTTATTGATCAGGTTTTGTTATTTTATCTCCTTACTGAGTAACTGGAAGGGAAGGGTCAGATCTGTTCCAATACAGTAGCTTCTTCTTGTTGTTTTTACATAGTTTCTTGTGGATTTTACTTGGTAGGTTATTTCTTTTCTTTCTTACTACTTCTAAGGGGCTAGCAGGGTATTGTTTTGGGGCTATGGAAGTTTGAAAACTGTTTTAGTGACTATAAGTGGGCTTATTTGTTTGATGTTTCACTGTGTAGCAGGCTGCGTTTGTGGAGGCCTATTTCTTCTAATTTAAAACCTATTTGGTGGGATTTAATTAGGCGGTTTCTTTGAATTGGAGACCTATATTTGTTAATTTCAAGCCTAGTTTGATGTGTTGTTAATGAAGCTGTTTGAATTGGAGACCTGTTTCCTTTGGTAGCAAACCTATTTTGGGAGGCTTTGAGTGGAATTTTGATTCCTTTTTGATGACTTCACTAGCTGCAAAGTTTAGTGCATAGTGGGGGAAGGTTGCTAAATGGTCTGGCCAGGTCTCACTCAGCTAATTAACAGGAGGCAGAGCTGAATCAGGTTTGTGGTGTCAGTTGTTTTGGCTTCTCAGAAGTAACTGGAAGGGGAAGGGGGCAGATCTGTTCCAGTACAGTAGTTCCTTCTTGTTGTTTTTACATGGTTTCTTGTAGATTTTACTTGGTAGATTATTTATATTCTTTCTTACTACTTCTAAGGGCTAGCAGGGTATTTTTTGGGGGGCTGTTGGAAGTTTGAAAACTGTTTTTGGTGGCTATAAGTTGTTTCATTTGTTTGATGTTTCACTGTGTAGCAGGCTGCGTTTGTGGAGGCGTATTTCTTCTAATTTAAAACCTATTTGGTGGGATTTAATTGGGGCAGTTTCTTTGAATTGGAGACCTATATCTGTTAAAGGGACACTGTCAGCTTTGACTCGCTTTTCTTAAGTAATTTTAACCATTGTGCCTCTAGGCACATCCATTTCAAGCAAGCAGCACAGAATGCTTCTGTAGAGCCCAAAATGACAGCTTTTACCTAGTTTATTAAATTTTTACATTAATTACCTTTCAGTCAGGTCCACTGGAAGCATATCGCCAGGGAGAACGCGTGTCTGTTCGGGAGCGTGGTCACGAAGTTCACTCTTTGCCATGAACGTGTAAGAAAGGCATCTATGTGCTACATCGACCTTGCCTCTAAATTACAGAAACGAGGGGTAGTAATGCCGCAAAATATAGTTTAAAATGGGAGCCGAAATCTCACGCATGTGGATCAGCTGGTGCCAAAATCCTGCGCATGTGCAGGAGTGTTCCTCTCTTGTGTGTTCATGGGATTTTGGTACAGAGCAGCTGTTATGCATGCTAGATTTGACTCACAATTTCAATATTTTTAAGATTACTCCCGCTTTTGTATTCAGAGGCAAGAAAAGCTAATTAGAGGTGATGTATCACATAGATGCTTTCTTATGATCATGGCAAAAGTGAACTCGGGACTGTGCCCCAAACAGACACGCATTCTAGCGACAAGCTCATGACAGCGAACTTCATCGCATCACCCACTGAAAGTAATTGATGCAAGAATAATAAACAAACAATGGATTTTAGATCTGAAAATGACTTTGAAATGTATTAGAGGCACAATAATTAAATAAGCAGTCATGACAATCCCTATTAAGCTTATTTTTGATGTGTTGTTGATGGCTGTTTAGTTGGAGACATATTTCCTTTGGTAGCAAACCTATTTGGGGCTTTGGTGGAATTTGATTCCTTTTTGCTGGCTTCACTAGCTGCAGTTTAGTGCATAGTCGAGAATGGTGTAAATGGTCTGGCCAGGTCTCACTCAGCTAATTAACTGGAGGCAGAGCTGAATCGGAGTGTGTGGTGTTAGTTGCTTTGGCATCTCAGAAGTAACTGGAGGGGAAAGGGCAGATCTGTTCATACAGTAGCTCAACTTCTTGTTGTTTTACATGGTTTCTTGTGGATTTTACTTGGTAGGTTATTTCTTTTCTTTCTTCTAAAGGGCTAGCAGGGTATTGTTTTTGAAACTCTTGAAGTTTGTAAACTGTTTTTGGTGTAGTGGGCTCATTTTTTTGATGTTTCACTGTGTAGAGCTGCATTTGTAGAGCCCTGGCACTTCTGATTCAAAACCTGTTGTGGGATTTAGTAGGGCGGTTTCTTTGATTGCAGTGCTTGGAGGGCAGACACAGGGCTGATTTCTCTCTCTCTCAAGAGAGTTGGGTGTAGACCCTAATCCCTCCCTCCCCAGAGCTCGGCTCATTTATAGGGGAACACCTGCCCTGCAATTGGAGGAAAAGGCTTCAGGTACAGCTGATGTAGTTCTAGCCACTGGGGGCTGGGTTTAAAGGCTGGGAAAGAGGAGCTTAAGGAGTTGTTCACTTCCTTTATAAGTTTACTGTGTTGTACTGCACCTAGTAACAGGGTTACCTGTTTACTGTGGGACTGTATCTAGGATTAGTGGGTGGCCTGATTAGTGGGTAGGGGTGTATCTTGGACTAATGGGGAACCTGATGGCTCACCCAAGGAAACCTAATTGGAGGGGGATGGGACCACATGTCATTAGGGCCGACATCTTTGGGAGGGTGGTGGGGTGCACAGGGTGTGGGGCAGCTATGATACTGGACTGGGCTTGGAAGTTCGGTGGTTGCCAAGGTGCTACCAGCTGGCACAGCTAGGAGGAGGTTGAGGAATTAGGAGACAGCTGGGGGAAGGGGGGGTATGGTTGGGGAATAGGGCAGGGGCTCTCCCACGGGGTTGCACCAAGTACTAGGGGCGGGGGCATAGGGAAAGGAGTGCAGGAGAGTACTCTGGGGTCGTATAGGGACCCTGGCAGATGGGGGCCCAAAAGGAGGATACTACAAAGAAGCAGGCAGGTAACTGGGGACCTTCACAGACTGGGGCCAAAGGGAGGACACTCTCTAGGGAAGTAGGCAGATGGCTGGGGCTGGACAGAAGGAAGCAATGGGGAGGTGGATCGGACCTTAAGCTCAGTAACCGCCAATTCTCTTCATCACCCGAGGATGGGGGGTGGTCTTAGCCACTAGGCGGTTAGAGATGGAAAAGAGTAGGGGCAGGAGGTGGGGCCAGATAGCAGGAGAAACAGGGGGAACTTGGAATGGGGAAGCAGGGTCGGAGCAGGAGGAGGTAGGGAGGAGAGCACAGGAGAAGGACCAGTTGGGAGGAAAGGGCAAGGAGAAGGACCAGAAGTACAAGGAGGATACAGTAAAGGGAGCTGAGGGTTTAGGCCAGGGAGCACAACAGGCAGGAGAGGCTGAACAGAGATGGAAGGAAGGGAGGCGAGCCAGGCTAGTTTAGCAGATGGGGATGAAGGACCAGTCATGAGCAGTAATGAGTGAGGTGAGAGGTACAGAAGGATACTCAGGAGGATGAGAGGCAAAAGGATCAGAGGGAGGGTGGCCAGGGTAAATAAGGAGGGGATGGCAGGTAGCACCCAGATAGGGGAGGAGCAAGGAGCGGCTGAGGGAGAGGCGGTAGAAAGGATGAGGACATGGAAGGGAGAAATGGAGAGAAAGAGGTGGCCAGAGTGCTCCTGTTGGGTGATTCCATGATCAGGGGGATCAAATGGGATAGGGAGGGAGAAGCCTTCCCGTTAGAACAAAATGCTTCCCTGGACTAATGGTGCACAGGGCCAAGCATGAGGTATATCAGCTCGCAAAGGATTGTGGAGGTTCCCCGGACAAACTGGTCCACCTGGGTACCAATGACATTGAGGGAAATAATGAGCTAGAGATACAGGCAAGGTTCAGGGAGCTTGCCAGGGTCTGTCATGATATAGGATGCGCAGTTTCCTTCTCGGAAATCCTGCCGGTGCCAAGGGCTTGTGGGGAACACAAGAGGAAGATTAGGGTGATAAACCAGTGGCTCAGGAGTAGTGTGGGGCCAGAGGGTATGGGTTGATGGGGAGACCTGGGAGGAGAGGGGCTGTATGCAAGAGATAGGATCCATCTCAATTCAGAGGGAAGGAAATCCTTAAGTTGAAAATAGAAGGGTTCATTGGTGAAAGGTGGGGTTTAAACTTGTGAAGAGGGGAGGATCGGAGAAAAGGCTGTCGGGGGGTGGTCTGATAAAGGAGGACTCTGTCTCCACCTCTGGGGAGCTGGAGGAATACAGGAAAAGGCCGAGCTGGTGAAGGTCGGACCAGGGAAGACAGAATCCCGCAGGGAACACGAAGCAGGGAAATGGAAGTATAGGAATGAGTGGAAGGTAGTCCTGCTAAATGCCAGGAGCTTGGGCAATAAAATGCCTGAGCTCCAGGCGATCTAACTGAGGAGAGGTGGATGTGGCAGTGGTCCCTGAGACCTGGGCCACCGCAGGTGAACGACTGGGACCTGAACCTGGAGGGTTACACGATGTTCAGGAAGGATGGGGGAGGGAGGGAAGGGAGGAGGGGTAGCAATAATAGTCAAAAAACTGCATTGCCATAGGAGGTGGAAAGGAGGCGGGGGGAACTGTGGAGTGGGTTGGGTCACCTTGATAACGGGGGGCCAAGAGAGTAAAAATAAGGTGGTGTATAGACCCCTGCACTGGTGGAGGAGATTGAGGAGGAGTCTGGTGGCAGATGTTTGGAGACACTGCAGATTGGGAAGGAAGGGTGGTGGTGTTGGGGACTAAACATGCCAGGACCAGACTGGGAGACTGACATCCTCGGTGGCCAGGGAACAGAGGTTGTTGGATGTCTTTCAGGACACGTTCCTAACTCAGCAGGTGGGGGAACCGACCAGGGAGGAGCGGATAATGGATGTGGTCCTGGCAGACAGTGACCAGATTGGAGGCCTGGAGGTAAGGGACCCATTGGTGGGGAGCGACCATGCCACAGTCTGGTTCTGCCTGAACCTAGGAGGGGTAGAAGGCTGCACAAAGACTGAGGTAACTGACTTCAGGGGGGTGGATTTCAAGGAAATGGGAAGGATCCTTAAGGAGCACTTGGATGGGATTGGGCCAGACATGGACGTGACAGTAGGTGAGAGAAATCATCAGGAGGGGTGCAGGACCACCAGCACCTGCTAAGAGTAAGACAAAATGCAGTAGGGCCCAAAACCTGCTGGTGAGGGGAAAGAAGGTGGCCTATAGGCAATTCAAGTGCTCAAAGAGTGAAAGGGACCAGGGGAGTATGAGCAAAGGAAGGAGCAGAACCTGGCCAGGGAAATTAGGAGGGAACAAGGGGTTCTTTAGATACATTGGGAAAAATGAAAGGTGAAGGGCAGATTATCAGAATTAAAACCAGGGGAGTATGGGCACAAAGCCCGGGGAGCAGGCTGAGGTACTAAATAGTGCCGCCTCAGTTTTCACCAATGAAATAGAGGCTGCATCATACATGGGAGGAGACTGTGAAACTGAGGGGGACCCTTACCGATCGGTGGGTCTTGGTGGGGGGCATTACTGGCAGGTGGGGGAGAGGCAAAGCAGGGGACTAGGTAGCGGAGGTGGAAATCATGGCAGAGAGGTGAGGAAAGCCCTCAGGTCCCTTAAGACAGAGAAAGCACCAAGATAAATTACATCCCAGAGTACTAGAAGGAACTGGCGGATCTCGCGAAACCCTGGTAGACTCTTCAGCATCTCTCTGAGGACAGGTGGGTGCCCCAGGACTGGAAGGTGGTGCATATAGTGCCTGTCTACAAGGGGGATCAAGGGAGGTGGCAGGGAACCACAGGCCAATCAGCCTGACATGGGTGGTGGGCAAGGTGATGGAGGACATTGTCAAGGAGAGACTGGGGACCTGGAAAAGTTGGGGTGCCTAGAGCGCTAGACAGCATGGATTCGGTCCCGAGGAAATCGGTCCGGACAAACCTTGTGGAGTTCTATGACTGGGTGACAGTACCTTGGACCTGGGTAGACCAGTGGACATCCTCTTTCTTGACTTTAGCAAGCGTTTGACTCTGTTCCTCATGGGGTCCTGTTGGATAAGCTGGGAGAAATGGGGGTGGGAACCAGATGATCCAATGGATTAGTAATGGCTCCAGGACCCGGACCCAGAAGGTCGTGGTTGGCGGGATAGTCTCATCCCCAAGGAGGGTCATTAGTGGAGTCCCTCAGGGATTGGTTCTTGGGCCCCTCCTGTTCAACGCCTATGTCTCTGACATAAGGAAGGGTATCAGGAATGAGATGAGTCTCTTTGCGGATGACTCAAAACTGGAGGCGGTGGTAGATGGGGAGGAGGGGAAGGGTGGCCCTACAGGGAGACCTGGAGGCTCTGTAAAGGTGGTCTAGAAAGTGGAAGCTGAGGTTCAATGCAGGGAAATGCAAGGTAATGCACCTGGGAGCCAGAAACCCAGGCCAAGTGTACCCCTGTGTGAGGATGCTACAAATCTCAAATGGCTGAGAGGGACGTGAGGGGTGATGGTGGGTGTCGAGATGAACAACTCGGAAACTGTTAGGAGAGGTGACAAAGGCCAACAGGATGCTTGATGCATCGCTAGAAGATCACCTCAGAAGGAGGAGGTGAGACCACTGTATAACTGGTTGGTGAGGGACGCACCTCGAGTACTGCGTGCAGTTTTGGAGGCCACATTGAAAGAGGGACATTGAATTGCTGGAGAGGGTCCAGAAGAGTGCAACCAAAGTGATTTGGGGCTTGGGGATAGGACCTATGGGGTGACCGAAGTGCTAATGTATGAACATTGGAAGAGAGAAGGGATGGGGAGACATGATAGAGGTCTTCAGGTAAATAGAGGAGGAGCAGTCAGGTGCTCCAAGAAAGAAGGGGCAATTAGGGGCATGGGTGGAAGCTGGGGGGAGATTCAGGGAAAAAGGAGGTGCTACTCACTGAGAGGTGGTGTAGCCATGGAATGTGCTGCCCGGGGGCTGGTGGAGGCAGGGACGGTTAAGGGGTTCAAGAGGGGGTGGGACAGGTATAAGGGAAGGGTTCTGGAAGCAAAAACCAGTGCAGCGAGAATATCCGGGACTGAGAAGGGAGAAGCCAGAGAGGGAGAGGGGGGCAGCAAGGTCAGCTCCCAAGGTGGGGGCTGACCAAACGAGCAGACACAAAAGACTGTTAGGCCTATTCTGCTGGCATTTTAGTATGTTAGTACCATGGCCCTGGTCTATATCCTTTCCAGTCTTCCAAACGGTCAGTACCTCTTCCCTTAGGACCCACAGCGGAACTAATGCACAGCTCCTAACTCTCAGGGCTGCCTCTGGTCTCTGGGTTCCGAGTCTGTCCTGGACTCCTGGAGGCCCCAAACCCCTCCACGGCTGTTGGAGAGGTGAGAGAAGTGCCTAGGAGTTCTTGAGATCATGGCTGGGGAGAATGTGTGCCCCCAAGCAGGGTCTGGTAGCATGGGGGCTTAGGCGCATTGAGACCATCATTAGAAGCCTCCGAGCTGGCTGAGTTTTCACGTTTTCTTCTGAGGAAGCCTGGTGGTGTGAAATATCAGGTGTGAGGTTGTTTTTTGCCTAGTGTACTTACCCGGTTACCAAAAGCTAGTAAATAAAATAAATAAGTTAAATGAAATAAAGTTTCCTAAATTTATGGGTTGGACTTTGGTGAGTTGATAGCAGATTTTACTTAGTTCACTGCTAGCTATGGCTTCCCATCCACCCTTTCATGCTTTATCTTCACCTTCCACTTGTAATAAAGCCTCCCACTCTGCCCTTACCCATGAGCTTGCTGTTCACTTTGGCACACCTTGGGAAGGGAGAGCTATTTAAAACATTACAATATTTATTAAAAACTTGAAAAAAAAAAAAGACATATTGTTTTGAGAATGGGCACACCCTCCATCATTTCTTACTTTAATTTAAAATGTAGCATGTTAATTTAAGATTTAAACAGCTGGTTCTTTTAGGATGGGTGCTCCATCCCTAAACCAAACTGAATTTGTTACGCTTTGTTTTTACGGGTAACAATGGGAAGCATGCTGTAGGTGATCACATAGTGCAGCACAGCATGGTTGGCAATTGCCTTAGCACAGCGTAGTGTCACACTGCGCATAAAGTCCACCAGATTTCTTCAGCCACAGGATGCGAGTCCAGCTCATGGCAAGAATCTCGGCCTCCTGAATGACTGGGCTTGCTATACATTTTAACATTTTCTGGAAATGTCGCACTGCCTTAACATTAATAATAATCTCAGTGTGACCTTGACCACATCAGTTGACCTCCCTATGCTTCTGTCCTTCCAGTTGTAAAATGGGATAGAAGTTAGATACCATGGAAAATGAGATGGTACTTTTTAGCTGGGCCAGCCTGGGTGAACAAAATATAAAAAAAAAAAAAAAAAAATCATGAGAAGATCCCATATCTGAGACTTCTAGAAAAACGTACAGGGAACTTACATGCTCACATGGGCAGACTGGGTGGGCCATAGGCCCGTATTTGCCGACAGCGTCTATGTATCTGTTTAAGTTTGTGACATTCTGCTCCACCTCATGATACCCCCTGCTGTCCCATATTGTATAAATGTTCATGCACATTATAAAGCACAGGTGGTGTTAGGGATGTAAGGTAGATTAACCCGTCTTTCTCAACTGTTTAGAAGACTTTGACCACTGGCAAATAGCTCGCAGTGGACAACATAAGTGGAGAATTGAAACTCTGCCGGGAGGATGTGGATTGATGCACCCCGATGAAAATGTAAAAAAATACTTTGTCACATCGTTCTGGTAAGTGTTGTCATTTTAAGATCTGTGTTGGAAGTTATTGCTATAGGTATTTACCAGTCGCAAAAAGGAGGTTACTATGCCACTGTACAAGTCACTAGTGAACCCACACCTCAAGTACTGTGTGCAGATCTTACTTTGAGGAAGCTCTGCAGCAGGCTGTGGCAGTGAGACTAAGCCGTCAGGCACCAGGACCACATGGAAAACTACAGCCAGCAGTCTACAGGGGGACTGTCCCCCCCAGACATCAGCATGCTGACTGCCTATCCTACAAAAGGGTCGGCCCCACACACCTACTTCAGTTCTTTTCACATTGTCGACCTTTGTACGTTGGACCCTAGTTGACGCTGCAGCTGCAGTCGACCACCATATTTTCACGGTCACCACGATTTTTTATTTTCTTTCTTTTAATGTCTCAAACATTTAATTTTCTGTGTTTTTTTTCTACCAGTTTTATATCTCCTCCAGCCTCATCTTCCAATCACCCAACCAAGTGTGCCTGCGGCAAACAAATTCCAGGAAAGGATGGCCATTCTACATGCCTGCTCTGCATAGGCCCTAGCCAGGACACGAAGCCTGCCATTTTTGCCAGAGCTTCAACTAGGCCACTTGGAGACATCGTTTGAAGACTCAGTGGAGCCATCTCCAGAAGCAGAAGTTGGCCACAGTGGAAAAGCAGCTGAAGGCAGGAGTCCTTTATTTCTTCCCGGCTAAGTTCTCTGGTGCTGCTGCTTCTTTCTCCTCCTCCTCTTCAGCAGAATTAGAGCTGGAAGCACAAACACCAGGACAAGCACTGGGACCGGCTAAGGTCAGCTTCTCGTGGTCACTGCTCAAACCGACAGCCACAGCTGGCCCGGTGGTGCTGAGGGTTGAGGAGCTGGACACCACACCTCGCGCCACGCCGGTGACCTGGGTTCGGGATTGGCAGGGGAAGGAGAGGACTGAGCGTCTGACGACAGCTCTCTCTCTTGGGAGGGTGGGTTAATGATTCCTGGCACTAGTGACTCCCAGTGGAGGCTGGGTGCAACAGCCAGTGGATCACATCAGAGATGGAATGAGCATTGCGGACATCCGCGGGAGGGTGCGGAGTGTGCTCAGCTCATGCTGGACGTCATTGCACATCTGTGCTCTTGGGGAGGGCTCATGAACAAGGAAACCACCTGTTGGCTGGAAGGAAGACATTGCCTGCCCCCACCTCCAAAGCGAACACTGCCCACCAGATCTCATCTCGCACATCACCTCCGCCCGAGGAGCATTAGAAGAGGGAGCACCGAGAGCAGGCGGCCTCGCTCTGAGGGGCGTGGACTGGGGATTCTCCAGAGGTGTGTCGCTGGTGAGGGGAGATAAAGAGCTCGGATCGGGAGGATCACAGCAGGAGGGAACAGGTAGGATGACCGATGGGGCCCCAGCCAGCGATGACAGGAGGGAAAATAGTTGGTGGAGGTGGAATCAGCAGCCGCCTTCTGGTCTTCTCCCGTGGGGTTCGGAACCTCCAGCCTTCTTTCCTGCAGACCCCCAAAAGGACTTCTCCTGCCTCCTCGAGACCCTCCGCCTTTAGGATCTGGACCAGACTGGGTCCAGTGGCCTCGCACTTTGGGATCCTCTGGGGCGTCCAAGCGACAGTTTAGGCTCATGTCAGGGGGACCATCTGCCCCTGACACTGGACCCTGATGGCGACTCCTCTGAGGATGACTCGGTCTCTTCTGAGTCTTCCTCGCCCTCCCGGGGATCTTCTGCTGGGCAGGACCGGCCTATAGAGGCCCCCATGTCTCCCCTCCGCCCCCGGATGACCCGATATTTATGAACGTTTATGCGTCATATCCAATCCATCATGGGCTGGGAGATGGAGGAGTTGGATCCTGTTGCCTTGCTGTATATTTGAGGCAGCGTGATGCTCTTCTCTTGGTGGTACCTTCCCTTACCTGTATGTTATTTTTACAGCTCTGCTTACCTGCTTTTACTGTTCTGTTTACCTGTATGTTATTGTTTACCCCCTTGGTCGCCCCTGAAAAAGGGACCTTCGGGGCCCAGTGTGCCTACCCGGTCAACAAAATTCAATAAATAAATAAATAATTGACTCCTCTGAGGATGTCACGTAGGTGGCATGGAATCACCCTTCTGCCACCATGCCTTTGCCAAATAAGGCCGACCGCCTCTACCATGCGCTGGTTGGTAAACCCTTCTTTGGGGAGCACCCCAAGGTGGATTCCTTGGTCGTCCATGTGGCTCATGACCTCACTAAGAAGCCCAAACACCTTAGTGCCCTTCCCCCGACCGGGATCCAGGCAGCTTGACCAATGGGGCAAACGCATGTATGCCTATATGACCCTGGCCACTTGGGGCCATAAACTGCTTAGCCCATATACTTCAGTACCAGAATGCTTTCTGGGACCAGGTTAGAGAGTTGGTTCAGACCCTTCCAGAGGACCCCACTAAGATGCAGCTAGCCGAGCTTTTGAAATCGGGCTCGGACATCAGCAGCCATGTCTTGCGTGGAGCATATGATGCTGTCGACATCTCAGGGCGTGAGGTGGCAAGGGATCTACCTCACCGCCATTCTTGGCACAGGGTTTCTGGCTTCACTGGACATACAGTCTAGCATCTTGTATGCCCATTTTTGGATATCAGTGCTTGTTGGGGAGCGTCAGGACATCATCTCCTGCCTGCAGGAGTCTGGCTGAGCCCTGAGGTCGGTTCACTCGCTGTAGCTCACCCAGCCTAGGGCGAGCCAATGTCAGCCCTTTTATTGGGCCTAGTGTTAGCTCCAGAGGCCAGCCAGCCAAGGGCTCATAAGCGGAAGGCTACTACCCCCGAGCGGGTTGCCCAAGGTCCCCCAGAGTGCTTCCATAGATGTCCTGCCCACTTGGGCTCCAACCGCTGACTTTACCTGCCCCCCCCCCCCGGGACGACGCTCTGGGGGAGGCAGCTGGGGGTCTGTTTTCCTTTTACCTGGATGGGTGGTGAGCGGTAACCACAGATCAGTGGGTGCTCCAAATCATAGAGCACAGTTACACCCTGGAGTTTATGGAGTCCCCTCTGGCAACCCTTCTTTGCTCTCCTATTACCCTCCCATCCACCTCTTACTCATTCAGGAAGAAATTCAGGTTCTGTTGCAAAAGAGAGCCATAGAACCCGCCCCTCTGGCTCAGAGGAAAAGGGGGTTTTACTCTCACTTTTTCCTCATCCCCAAGAAGACTGGGGACCTCGGATCAATCCTGGATCTCAGCCACCTGAATCTGTACATAGAGTACAAGCGCTTCAGGATGGTAACCCTTTAGGGGCTGTTGCCCCTCCTTTACCAGGGGGACTGGATTTGCTCCCTGAATGTGCAGGATATGTACCTACATATCTTGGTCTTCCCAGCCCATCGCCGTTTCCTCAGTTTCTGCTTCCAGGAGGACCATTTTCAGTTCAGGGCCCTCTCCTTTGGCGTCTCATGCTTTCACCAAGTGCCTGGCGGCTCTGAGGAGGTGGGGTTTTTATGTGTTCCCTACCTGGAAGACTGGCTGCTATCAGCCCTCTCCAGGGACCATCTGGTCCAAACCCCTAGAGTGTACCTTTTTGTCTTCCAAGCTTTGGGGGTCACAGTCAGTTTGCTGAAGTTCTGTCTTGTTCTGTGCCATTGCCTCCAGTACGTTGCGGCAGTCCTGGACACCAACCTGGTCAAGGCTTTCCTGCTCGGAGACAGAGTGGAACACCTGATGGAGCAAGTCCGCTTGATCTCTTTCCAGTTGTCAGATTCCAGCCAGGGTGTTTCTGCATCTTCTGGGTTGCACGGCAGTGGCCATTGCCATGGTTCCTTTGGCCCAGCTTCATATGCGGGTCTCTCAGTGGACTCTTCGGGTTCAGTGGGACCAGCAGACAGATGACCTCGACCAGCTGGTCGTGGTTTCTGACCCGGTGAGGAGGGTCCTGGTCTGGTGGCAAGACCCTGCCAATCTTTGGGGGGTCCCCTTGCAGCTACCAACCCTCCCCCCTTGAAATCCTTATCACGGATGCTTCCAGTCTGGGCAGGGGTGCTCATTTGGCCAACCACCATACCCAGGGTGCTTGGTTAGTTTTGGGAGCAGTCTTCACATCAACGTTCTAGAGATGCTGACTTAATGTTCACCTGAATTTGTATGATGAGCTTTGCCTTGTACAACAGTCTATGCTCACTATACTACTGTCTGTTGATTTCTATGCTAACTAATGTAATTGTCATCCTGTATATGTATTGTAACTTCATGAAATGTTCTTACCTGTGTTTAATCCTGGGTCGCCCCTGAAAAGGGACTGTCATGGACTCAGTGGGTTTAACTCATTGCCTCCTCAGGTGCTCTGTGAAGTTGCAGCACTTGTGTCCTGTATACTGTTAATACTGCATCCTGGGCCTTTCTAAGCAAAATCAATCCATAATCAGCATGCCACAAACAAATGCTAATAGCTCAAGAACTGTAAGTGCTAGACACAAAGTATGACTGGCGAACTTGTTCAGCATAAAATTACCTTTCTAATGCTGGAATGCAAGTAATAATAAGTAATTAGTTTTTTCTCTATGGTGGTCGAAACAGCAAAAAAAAAAAAAAGTTTCCACTAAAAAAATGCGCCTTAAGCCTTGTATTGTTGGGAAATATGTTGCATATTAACACCAAATTAAGCATCCAGACACTAGATGTAGTGTCAATTTTTGTAAAAGAAAAATATTTCTGTAGTATAAATCATAGTTTTTACCATTTTAGTCAAGGTGCTTTGGTGAGGTTTGAGGCACGATCCTGAACCATACACACCATGCTATAAACAAATGTATAACTTCTAAAGTATACATGATACACACAACATATCAGTGGCTTAGTTGTTTATCACAAAATTTCCTTTCACGAGGTGCTATGCAATCAATTTTGCTCAATGTGGTTTTTGTGTTATACTGGCTGAGATACCCAGAATGTGTGTTTTATTCAATGTGCTTAGGTGGTTCCTGATGGACAAATCACAGCCATAACACACCATGCCATAAACAAATGCAAATAACTCCTAAAGTATACATGATACACACAAAATGTCAGCAATCTGTTCATCACTTAATGACCTTTCCAACGTGCCATCCAATCAATTGTAATCAATTTGGTTTGTTTTATACTGACTGAGATGCCCAGAATTTTGTTTTATTCAAAGTGCCTAGGTGGTTCTTGATGGACAAAATGTCAGCCATACACACTGTGCCATAAACAAATGCAAATAACTCCTAAAGTATACATGATACACACAGAATGTCAGCAGGCAATCTGTTCATCACTAAATTACCTTTCCGACAGTGCCATGCAGTCAATTGTAATAAAAACAATTTTTAAATATTTGTTGAAATGGCAAAAAGTGCATTTTTTTCAAGCTGCTTAGTTCACTCTTGACTCTTCATAAGACAAATGTCCACCAACAAAATGACAGCATTCCCATGGTGTTCAGTGGTCCCTCCCGCCCACCCCTATGCCCAAAACAACACAAAATGGCATTCTGTTTAGATCACATCTCTTTGTAAATAGCTAGCTGTGAGTCTGAGCCCACGAGACTCAGGGAATCCATTTTTGGATGGTTTCATATGTTTGAAGGTGGGATGGAGGACCTGACAGCGTGGCAACCATTGTCTGGTCTCAAAGGGAGGGAGCCACCCAGACAGCAGGTACTGCTCTTTGTTGGATGGTCCGGGCCTTGCGTCACCTGACACCATCCCACAAACAACATTGTCTGTTGTCTGGGTGACCCCGAGACCTGACTCCTCCATCCCACCTTCAAACATACAAAACCATCAGGAGACCACAAGACTCCAGGGAATCCATTTGTGGATGGTTTTGTATGTTCAGCATCCACCACCCCACACAAGACCCGGCAGGATCACAACAGTTCATTCTGTTTTGCACACTTTCCCCACCCATCCACCCACCAAACTCCATGACTGTGAGCAAATGGCATTCTCTGGTGCTGGGTTTTGGAGGGTTGGGATGCGCCGCTGGTGCCAGGTCTCTGAGGGTGGGGGTGCACTGGACATCAGGGAATGCATTTTGTGTGACAATATCATATTTCTGAGGGTGATGGGGAGCCCCTGGATAACAGGGAATGACAGCTGTGGGGCCGTGCACGCTGGGTGGATGAGGCACCATCCAACAAACAGCATTATGTGTCTGGGAGCTCCCCACTATCCTGTGAGACCTGGCACAATCAAACAAATACCATTCCCTGCTGTCCTGGGACTTGCCCCCACCCACTGAGACCCAGCACCATCAAAGAAAAAGCATTCCCTGGTGTTCAGTGACTCACCCACACACTCAACACCATCCCACAAAGAGCATTCACTGGTGTTGGTGGTGGTGGGGGGCTCTACAGCACCTTCCAAGAAATGGCACCATCACAGTAAAACACATTGTGTACATTCCAGAGGTTCCGCTCCCTCCAAGACCCAAAATTATGACACCAGATGCATCCATTTTCCCTCCCCAACACACCATGGTACCATAATAAAACACATTTCCCTGGTGTCTGGTGGTCCCCCCCCCCACCTTGGGAGACCCAACACCAGAAACAGAAACCTGAATTCAGTATTTCCCTGGCCTTTTGCACCTTCCCTCCCAGCCATTTGCACCGCCACCCAGCATCACATTGAAAAATATAGAGTAAAAAAATAACTCACTGATGGCACCAAGTCTTGGGGCAGAGCGGAACTGGACCACATGGCATGCTGGACTAAACAACGCAACATACAATTCCAAAGTGGCATATCCTGGCACATTTCACAGGAATGCAGGCAGTAGCAAACAGCAGGTGTGGGTGGAAAAGGCAGTAACAAACGGCATGTGAGCAGAATTATTGATGTGACCTGCTCCCGACCCGCAAATCAAGTCCCGGTGATGCCGCACCGCTCCAAGAAAATAATGCTCAGTGAAAAACATAAAATCAGCCACAAAGAAGCATCCACAAGAAAACAAGAAGACTGTTAAGTTGTTGAGCTGCCACATTCATGGAGAAGTCCTACTTCCGGTTTTGGCAACTTCTCCATGAGGCAGCTCACAAACAGGATGAAAAACACAAGCAATAGATTAAATAAAGTAAAATAAAGAAACCCAAAGAGAGCAGGCATACCTTGTCGAAAGCATAGCAAAGTGGGTGGTCTAGGCGGACAATAGCGCTTGTATTTAGGCTCGGACACAGCTAATCCTCAGCATCTAAACTGTAAGCAGCTCGAATGGGACACGCTGAGCTGAAACGCAGTTTAAAATGTTTTTTCCTATGGCACTCCTACTATTTTCAACCAGTCACAGCAGGCTTACAATCCATAGTAGCCAGGGGATTAGCTTAATAACGCTGAAACCGATTGGCTGTCAGTTAATTTTCTGATCATACAGACGACGACTCCAGATGTGCTGCGGACAACAGCTGCTGAATCAGTTCATTCTCGGACACACAGGGTCTGAGTTTGCTGCCACCTACAGACGTTTCTCAGACACAAAGGGTTAACCAGTTGCCAAAATTTAAATAAATAAGATGCGTGCGTTTTTTTACGCCCTTCAAGCCTTCCAGACCCATCTGCTCCCTGGTCCGCTGCTAGTGCAGACAGATAACGTGTGTAGTATACATCATCATCAAGCAGTTACATTCACAATTGATGAAGATATAGCTTCCATAAAATCACTGAAACCAAATACATCACCAGGACCAGATAACATTAGCCTGAGATTGTTGCTGGAAACTATTGAAGACATCTCTCTACCCTTGACTATGCTGTTTAATAAATCTGTAGAAACAGGAGACATACCGAATGATTGGGAAACATCAATTACCATTCCAGTTCATAACAAATTCTAGCTAAAGCTGATACAGCTGTGGTGAGCTTGTAAAGCTCCAGAGAGGGAGCGTAGCAGAGTGCCATCTTCAAGATGGCGGCGGTGATGCAACTGTGCATGGGTGGCATTCGCGCATGCGTCGTAATGAATGACATTCTGCCATCCCCAAGATGGTGGCGCCAGCGGAACTGCGCATGCACTAAAGGTGCACATGTGCAGTTCTTGTCCCGGAATGCCGAAGTAACAGCGAAAATAGTGAGGCTGCTACTCCTTAGCGACTGACCGTGGTGGAGTGTTCCAAGCTCTGTTGGACTTTCGGAAGGATACTTCCAAAAGTTCAACGGAAATGTGCTACTGTCGGCCATTTTCAGGAGCACGAAGTAAAACGGCTGTAGGCTCCACCCACAGCCGTAAAAGAGACCTAAAAGCCAAGTCACTAACTACAGGCCAATCAGTCTTACTTTGGTTTGTTGCAAGGTGGTGGAAAGACTGGTAATGGGCAAAATTGAACCGAACTCACAAAACTAGGTATAGTTGACATACATCAGCATGGTTTCACTACTAATCTTTCCTGTTCGACCAACCTCATCACATTCTACAACACAGTCAGTACCAGTATAGGCAACAACAAACTGGTAGATGTTATTTTGCTTGACTTCGGTAAAGCATTTGACAAAGTACCACATAGAGAACTAATAGGGAAATTATCTGGACTAGGAATTAATACACATATAATTAAATGGATCCATAACTGGCTGGAGTTCAGAACCCAGAAAGTAAGGCTCAGGGCAGTCTGTCTTCACCTGAGAAAGTCACAAGTGGGGTCCCGCAGACCTCTGTCCTGGGACCCACATTCTTTAATGTTTTTTAACAGGGACATTAACAGCAACATGAAAAACACCATCATAAAATTTGCCAATGATACTAAACTAGAGGGCAAAGTTGACACTAGGGAAAAGTACCTCAGAATTTGTAGTGACCTCCGAAGTATTGAACAATGATTCACAGACAATAAAATGACACTAAACCAGGGCAAATGTGTAGTACTGCATTTCGGGGAAAAACAATCCCAAATATACATGCAACTTAATAATCAAGTGCTCAAATCCTCACTCAAAAGAACGAGACCTGGGAATCATTGTGAATGTTAGTCTCACACCAAGGGACCAATATAAGTGGCAGCAAACTCAAATTGAACAGAGTAAAGTGTACCTTTGTAAATATAAGCCAATCTCTCATTATTCCCCTGTACCGAACATACATTGGGCCATATCTGGACTTTGGTTCACCTTTTTGGAGCCCTCAATACATTAAGGACAAGAAATTACTGGAGTCGGTCCAGAGAAGAGCAACAAAATTGATACCACACTTAAGAAACCTACCATATAAAACTAGATTACAAGTTAGCTTTGAGGCTAGAAGAACTAGGGAGACATGTTGCAGCTCTGTAAAATCCTTACTAATGAGGACCTTGCTGAGCAGTGTGGATTGAAGTTAGTGAATAGAACTGTCAAATCTTAGAAGCCGTAGTAACAGCTCCACATTCAAATGGCCAACACATGCAAAGGGACAGCTTCTTTACAGCTAGGGCTGCCAAGACTTGGAATCTGCTCCCGCATGAGGTAGTAAAATCAAGGAACATCAGTGACTTTAAATACAAGTTAGACACCTCAGATGGGATGGGATCAACACTAACTGAGATGCCCACTAGGAGTGGAAGACACATGATGGGCTAGTGCCTTCTTGTGTCTTGACACGCAGAGTAAACTGAGTAAGCGGCGGTGGGGGACTCACTCGTACCCCCTCTGCTGGGAAGCAATGAGGGTTTGGCATTGGGCCATTGAGCATGGTCTGGAGCTCTCAGCCATACATGTTGCAGACGTCCTGAATGTCCTGGTCAACAGTCTTAGCCGCTCTAGGTTGAGGGTTCACCAGTGGGGAGCTTCTGTCCTCCGTGGTCGAAGACCTCTTCGACAGGTGGGGCCATCCAGAGCTGGACCTTTTTGCGTCCCCACTCAATGCAAAACTGCCACTTTTCTGCTTCTTCAATCCCAGGCGTGGAGTTTTCTGGCAAGATGCATTGTCCTTCTCCTGGAAGGGGAGGTTTCTGTACGCCTTCCCTCCCTTCCTGCTCTTGCAGAGGGTTCTGCTCAAGCTCTTGTTGGAGGGAGCAGAGATGATAGTCTTAGCCCCGTTCTGGCCACAACATATTTGGTTCCCCTTGCTGCAACTGCTGCAGTGGAACCTCAGCAGCCCTTGTCCTGTGCACTGGCTTGCTGTCCCAGGACCGGGGTACCCTGGTACATCCAGACCTCAGATTTCTGTATCTCCATGTGTGGCTGTTTTGGATCTAGCTATCGCCTGCTTCAGGGTATCTTCTAGGGTCACCGATATCCTGGTGGCTGCCAGGCAACCCTCCACCAGTGCCACTTACGCTGTGAAGTGGAAGAACTCCACCCTGTGGGCTGCTGCCTCCTAAAATCCATTCAGCTGCCGGTAAATGATATTTTGGAGTACCTTCTCTCCTTTCAGACTCGGCTTGGGGTACTCCTCACTTAAGGTGTATCTGTAAACCATCTCTGAGTACCATGCACCTATCGAGGTCAGAGCTGTTGCCCAGCTGGGGTGTCCTGCACCTTCTTGTGGGACATCTTGCATCTGAAACCTCCCCATTCGGGATCTGGTCCCTCCATGGGACCTCACTTTACCTCCCTTTGGACTGGCCACGAGTTACGAGCTGCGCTTTATGTCATGGAAAGCGCTCCTTTTAGTCGCTGTTACTTCTGCTCGAGGGATTTCTGAGCTTCAGGCTCTGATGTGTAAAGAGCCTCATTTGGTTTTCCACAAAGGCAGGATGTCTTTGTGTACTAACCCTAATTTTTGCCAAAGGTGGTGTCAGAATTTACGTTGAACCAATCCATCCACCCACCTGTTTATTAGCCTGAGTTTTCAGATCGGGGGTATTGCTCCATGCTTTGATGTTCATAAAAACTACGGTACTCTACCCTTCTTTCCAGTTCTTCCTTGTGTTGTCTGTCCCTCTTCTCACCTTGTCCCAGCAGTCTATAGATTGCCTCAGGCATAGTTTCTTGCCTGAGGCTAACATGACTTTCTAACCATAGCAACTCAGTCTCCCCATTACTACCACTGATGTACATATCTTCCACCACCTTGATGCCCTCCATGACAAAAAGGGCTACTCTTTCCCATCTACCTGTTCTTCTATCCCTCCTGAATATTGAATGCCCAGGGACTGTCATTTCCCAGTTGTTATTTTCCAAAGCCCATGTTTCTGTGATGGCCACAAGGTCTACCTCAGCGTCTGCCATCAGTGCCTGGAGCTCACTGATTTTGTTACCCAGGCTCCTGGCATCAAAGAACACCCCTTCCAACTGACTCTGTGATCCTATTTTGCTGCTGCCCTAGTGCTTCTCATGTGCTCTCATCCCTTTCTTTTTTTTTTTTTTTTTTGGGTGCTTGCCTTTGCATCTCCCTCTTTCTAGAGTCCCTTTACCTAGTCCAGAATGGGCAAACAAATTACTCACCTTAGTACTTATGTTTATTCTAATGGAGTCTTGCTGTATTATGACTATTGCAGTTAGCCCCAGCACTGTCAGATTTTTATGAGCTAATACTAACTACTATGTGGAAATTGTAAAATCTTTACTAGCCAAATGGCAACCAAATATTTTGGATCCCTAAAAGACTCAAGTCAAGAAATCCAAAATCAAAAACCAGGTAGTGAACAACTTAAGACTGTTAAATTAATAATATAACCCTCTCTCCCTCTCTAAAAGGAGGAGTACCCAAATGCACTCCTGGGGTGCAACACTGCACCTGCCAGCACACTTCCCAAAACAGATTCTGAGAGGGAGGTAGGAGGAGGTCAGAATACAGCAAGACTCCACTAGAAGAAACATAATTACTAAGGTGAGTAATTTTTTTCTTCAAACAACATGAAGTCTTGCTGTATTCTGACTCTTACAGACTCTCAAGCAGTACATCCATGGAGGAGAATCAAACCTACCTTAGGAATAGGCTCTGCAGTACTGCTGTACCAAACCGAGCATCACTCCTAGCCTGGATGTCCAGGAAGTAATGCTTGTAAATGTATGGACTGTTTTCCAGGTGGCTGCTTTACATATCTCTAGCAAAGGAATATCCTGACTGCAGCCAGGGAAGCAACTGTACCTCTAGTCGAATGAGCCCTCAGGCCTGAGGAGGTATTTTGCCTAACTTCTCATAGCAGAATTGAATACAAGACAATCTACCTGGCAATAGTTCTCTTAGTGGCAGGTTTGCACTTACCACTTCCCCATAAAGGAAAAACAACTGAAGAGTCAAACTTGTGAGCCTTAGTACGCTTAATGTAGTAACTAAGGGCTCTTTTAACTCCAAACTGTATAAACTTCTTTCTCCTGAAGAAGAATGACCAGTGAAGAACACAGGGAGAGACATAGATTGGTTCAGATGAAAATCTGAAACCACTTTGAGGTAAAACCTCCTATTAGTTCTAAGGATGACCTTATCTCTATGGAATGAGATAAAATCAGACCCCACTGACAGAGCTTGCAATTCACTGATATGCCTGGCAGAGTAATAGCTACCAGGAACACAGTTTTCCAAGTCAAGGACTTAAGCTCTGCTGAAGACAAAGGCTCAAAGGGGGTTGCATAAGCTGAGCAATGCAAACATTAAGATCCCAAGCAGGGGTAGGATCCCTAAAGGGGATAGGTATGAAGCAATCCCTTGAAAAATTTACAGAATACAGGGTGAGATGACAGTGAGGAAGGCTTTCCACTGACAGAAAAGCAGAAACAGCTGACAAATGTACTTTGAGAATAGCTGGTCTGAGGCCTAGTCCATGAAGATGAACCATATAATCCAGAGCTGTAGACAATTCAGTAGTGTCTGGGGATATATGCTTCTTGGAACACCAAATGCTGAATCTTTCCATTTGGAGTTTGAAAGTTTTTCTGGTGGCAGGCTTCGAGAGGCTTTGAGAATATCCAGAACCCCTTGGGACAGATGCAATTCTGCATACTCTAACTCTTCAAGAGCCATGCCTTGAGACTGAGAGACAGAAGATTGGGGTACCAAATCCTCCCCTGAGAGGAGGTTAACAGGTTGTAATTCCTGGGAAGAGACAGGGGAAGATGGACTGCTAGGGACAGCAACAGGGGTACCAAGGCTGCCTGGCCCAGTCTGGGGCAATCAGAATCACTTTGCAAGGTTGTGACCTTACCTTGACCAGAACCTTGAACAGTAGAGGAAAGGGAGGAAGACATATAGAAATTCCCTTCCCAGTTCAAAATCGGACATCCAGAGGACTGAGCCCAAGACTGGGGGTTTGCAACAAAACAGAGGAAGTTGGTGATTGTCTGGGGCCAAAGAAATCTATCTCTGGAGTACCTCACCTTGAAAAAATCACTTTCAACACAGAGGGTCCAGGGACCATTTGTGATGGCCCTTGGAGATCCTGTTCAGTGCATCTGCTAGCACAGTGTCCTTCCCTGAAAGATGGACTGCTGTCAGAGAGGTCTGCAGAGAATAAGCTAGGACCACAATTTCATGGCTTCTGTGCACAAGTCCGTGGACCAGTAACTCCCCTGCTTGTTGATGTACCACATGGTGGTGGTGTTGTCTGTCCTGACCTGAACCACCTTGTTCTGCACTGACTGACAGAAAGCTTGAGGGGCAAGAAAGACTGCTCTGAGTTCCAAGAGATTGATATGAAGAAGGGATTCCTGAGGGAACCACAGTCCCTGGGCTGTGAGAGCCCCAGATGGGCTCCCCACCCCAACTGAGAAGCATCCGTGGTTAGGACCACAGAGTGAGACTGAGTGATGAATGGGACTCCTTGCCTGAGGTTGCCCTGATACTGCCACCATTGGAGAGCCTGGATCAGAGTCTGGGTCACTGGAACTAGTTTGGTTAGAGAATCTTTCTTCTGAGACCAAAAGGCCCTCAGGTGAAACTGAATGTCCCTCATCTGAAATCTGGCCCCTTAGACCACTGCTGTAGAAGCTGCCATGTGGCCCAGAAGTTGAAGGAAATGCCTTGCTGGTTGAGAGACCAGAAGGTGGAATGAAGAAGCCAGCTCTACAATAGCCCTTGCCCTTTCCAGGGAAGAAAATCTCTTGCTTTGACTGTATCCAACTCCCTCTGAGGAAAGGCAGAAGAGAGGCCTGTGCTTAGTAGAAAGGCCTATGAAAGGACTGCCTGCTACCCTAGCCTGCTGTCTTTGAGGAGTTGCCTGCCTTTCCTTGGCCTGTGCACTCCTATAGGTGGTCCTATACTCATCCATCTTTTTCATGTAGTTCTCTGTCTGCTCCTAAACAGAGAATTACCCACCACAGGGAAATCCATGGCCTTAGCCTGGGTGTCCTGTGAGAGACTAGTACATCTGAGCCAGGCCATTCTCCGAAGAGCCACAGATGTAGCCATGACTCTAGAGAACACATCATTGGAGTCTACAGCAGCATGGAACTGCTACCTTAGATGCCTCAGTCCCATCAGCAGCCACCCCTCCAGCTCCAAGGCTAGCTGGGGAGGCCTGCTTAGCCAGTGCCAGTACAGTGTCCCACCTGGACGTCTGGTACTTGGCTGCAAAGGCCATATAATTAGCCTGCCTGAGTCCCAAGGCAGATGCCATGTACTGTTTCTTTGCCATGGCATCCAGCTTCCTAGAATCTTTATCTGGGGTGTGAAGCCAAGGGTATATTAGCCTTATCACAGGCTGCAGCCTGCACATCCCCACCATGGCTACATTGTTGATACAAGTACTCTGTACCTGAACCTGATAAGGTGTACCTTTTGTCTATCCTTCTGTAGACAGGAGGCACAGAATTTGGAGTTTTAAAATCTTTGTGTCTGTTTCCCAAAAGACTTATGAAGGAATAGACAGTCTCATGGACTCTGGGTTGTCCATTATCTCCACATAATCAGGTTCCTCTTGTTCCTCTACAGCTTCTTCCACAGGAACTGGAGGGTTTCTGCCACTTTCCTGTAAAACATGTAGTGGGAGAGAGGACTCAGAAAGCCTAGAAGGAGAAACACCAGAAGGCCTGTCTGGGGAGATGTCCGGTTCAATGGGTTCAACCAGACCTCTCACACCATCGTCATCATCATCATCATAATCTTCATCCCCTCCAATCCAGTTCTAGAAATCTTCAAGGGCATAATCTTGAGCAGGAGAACCGACCGAACCAGAAGGCGTCGGATCAGGCGGAACTGGGAGAAGCAATTCTGCAATCCTTATCACATTGGCAATCTCTTGGTCAGAAAATGGGTCTCTGGATCCGAACTGGTTGATTTTCTTTTCTTTTTCTTTTGTAGGAACCAGTCCCTCAGGATTGGCTCTCCTCTTGCCTGAAGAAGCATCACCCTGGTCAGAGGGCACTCCCTCAGGTTCGGTCAGAACCAAACCGGGCTGACCATCCGGGTCAGCGGACTTCATGGCCTCCTTATCCTGAGCCTACCTAATCTTTTTCCAGGTAGACTTAGGGACATTTTACGTATTGGCAATCTGAATTGAGGTGATCAAACCCCAGACAATAAACACAGGTGGTGTGGGGATCAGCCTTAGCAAAGACCTCCCCACACACACTGCAGTGTTGAAACCCACTGGGGCGGTTTTTCTTTTGGGTTTCTCAGATGTAGCCATCCTAACCACAACGTACCCTTTTTATGGCAAACAACCAGGCAAGACACCTTATCAGTTTCTAACCGTGTCACGGTATTGGAAAAAACACAAGAAAATGCATTTTTTTAAACCGATAAGGACTGGTAACCACACTCTAGGTTTAAAACAAAGACAGAATATATAAATCACTAAACAGCCAGTTCAGCTGAACCAGTGAAAAATCTATTTTTACAATTTCACAAGTTTAATATGTCTAGTTCACTACCAAGTACTTACTATACCACAGACAGAGATCTGAACCAAAACTTACGAAAAATAATCGGTAAAACCAAGGACTTTAACCGACTTCGAACCATGAGCAAAGAGAAGTCTCGGGCGGCTGTTCAGTTAGGCAGAGTAAAGAATCTGACAGTTGTGCTTCAAGTGCAGCAGACAGAGATCTGAACCGAGCTCGGCTCAACATTCTATGCTCGGCATGAAATTAACCCTCCACTCTCCGGGGCAGTTTGAGTGCTGGGACTAACTGCAATAGTCAGAATACAGCAAGACTTCATGTTGTTTAAACATAGCTTTCTTTATACCCACTGCTTCTACATGCCTCTGGTTGTGAGGAGGGTGGTACTAGCTGTGAGGAGTACTAGCTAGGATCCTTCCTCTCCCCTGCCATCAATATTCAGGGGCGACGTGAGGAAATACTTTTCATAGAAAGGGTAGTGTATGCTCAGAACAGCCTGCCAGCAGAGGTGGTGGGGCAAAAACAGTAGGGGAATTCATGAATACATGGGACAGACATAAGAGTAAGCAATAATAGGGAAGAGTGTAAGCCACAGACCAACTAGGGTCTGCGGTAATGCATTAGGTAGGAAAAGGGGCAGACTGTGAGAGCACACTAGTACCCTTCCATAACTCTGCTCACTTTGTATGTGTGAAGTCTACTGCAGTAGCATATGTGTCTGACCATGCTATTCTTTTTCTTTCTGGTCTATCCCTCGTTCCTTATTCCAGACTGGCCACCTGGAATGGGACATCTCCTTTCTTGCTAAATCCTTCACTGTCTTTCTGCAGGTGTGGAATTGTGGTGCTCGCCCCCACAAAAGCAACAAACCATAAATAATGCTGGTGCAGCAGTCTGCAGCCTTAAAACATTTATTTATTGAGGCACAGGAATGTCTGCTGCTATTTTGCTTTTGTTTTCCAGTTTGTTTATATTTTGTTTCTATGAAGAAGAAGAAAGGTATAAGATGTAGTGCACTAACAGTTTAGTACCAGACTAGGTTGGTTGTCCAATCCAAAAGGTTTTGCTGCTAAGTCCAGTGCTTTTCATAGCAATGCTACTAAACAAACAAATGCAACATTAAGTATTTTCTTTAATATATTGTGACTGAGGCTGAGTGAAGTGAGCCATGTAACTACTGCTGTGTGTGCTACTTGCTAGCCTTGCCCTGCCCTCTTTACTAGTTCAAGTTAGAAATTCAGACAATTGTAAACAGAAGTTCAAACATGTTGAAAATGTGTAAAGTCACCTGCCTTAGTAACAAGTGTTTGGTCTCATTTCTAAGACATGAAGTACAGTTCTTACCCAAATAATGAGAAATCCAAGCCTGGTAACAGAGGTGGGTCTGTTTGGGACCTGTTCAGATCCCTGCTATGTTCTGCTAGGAGCCAGCCATCCCTCTCCACTCCATTTTTATGCTGTGTGTAAGTGTAGGAAGGGTGGAGTCTGATGTGGTCACCTGATGGGTTCCTAGTATAAAAGGGAACTCATCCTGTGGAACAGTCAGATTTTGTTGGAGGATCAGTAGGTGCTGGTCCAAAGTGTTAGTCTGCAACTCTTCAGACTAAGATTCTTTTGAATCCAGGACAGCTCATTGCTGGAATAGTCCTTGGAAGACTGGAGTTTTGTTTTGTTTTTGTATCTTTTGTATTTCTTTTCACGTTGCCAGTTCGCAAGTTTTATTTGGTTATTTACTTGTCTTTACTTAATAAAGATTTGGCTTGGTAACATTAGCCTTGCCACCTTACTGTGGTCTCAGTGTCCATCATTGCACCCACCCTTTGACATTGGTGTCAGAAGTGGGATGCTCTGGTGTTACTGGCACCTTCCAGTCAGTGGACACTGAATGCAGGTGGAGACAACGGAGCAGACCCTCAGTAAGCCCAGCAGAGTTCTCACACAGACTATGGCTGCCAAGTATGGAGAGATCTCTTTGCCTGGTCTGGGACCAGATGTTCGACAGAAAACAGCCAAAAGGAAGGAGAGCTGGGGAGGAGGGCAAGGATACCTCAGAACAGACCACTGAAGAACCACCAGAAGATATACACAGCCTGTTGCGTTGGCTATGTGTAAAACAAATTGCTATGGACAAGCAAAGAGAGATGGATCTACAAAGGGCTGAGGCAAGGTGGAATGATACCCTGAGAGCCATCCGAGATATAGGGTACATAATCCACCACCAGCACAAACCCCTAAAGACATTAAGTTGACTAAACTGGGTGTAAGCGATGACATCGAGGCATACATGACTACATTTGAGCGAATAGCTCAGGCTTGTGGGTGGCCCCGCAATCCAATTGGTCATCGCTTAGTACCTTACCTATCTGGGAAAGCCCAGCTGGCATACAGCCACATGGACGGTACCCAGGCAGAGAACTATGGCTGTTAAACAAGCCATCCTACAAAGGTACAACATCAGCCCGAGACCTATCGACAGCGCTTTAGGACTTTCAAATTTCATAATGTGGACACTCTCGAGGGCCTATACCCAAGTTAAAGGACTTATGTCGAAATGGCTACAACCAGGGTGAAGACCATAGAACATATCCTGGAAATGATCATTCTGGAACAGTTTGTTCGTATCCTGCCCTCAGACGTTCAGGTATGGGTGAGGAACACCGCCAGATACTGCAGAAAAAGCCATCATGCTAGCTGAGGATTATCTTCCGGCTCATCATAATCGTCCAACGTGGACATCCTGGATCGGTGCAACCCCACCCATGGTAAGGCCTGTTTCTTCTTCTATTGCTTCATCTGTGACTGAAGGAGGTACTAAAACTGTCCCAGCTAATAGACCCTATAACCCTAACATAATCTGCAGGGAATGCCAGAAGAAGGGCACATAGCTAGATTTTGCTCTCAAAGAAAAGTTACAGTCACGCAGTTAGCCCTAGCCAATTGGGGACAATTTATCACACCAGTTAAGATTGGAAATCATGAGGTTACTGGGCTGATAGACTCAGGAAACAGACAAACCCTGGTAAGAGCAGATTTGGTTCAACAAGCTGGTGAAAAAGGGTCCCGTACAGCAGTAATTTGCATCCATGGGGACATACATCATTATCCTGTGACTGACCTTGATTTACAGGTACAAGGAGAAGTCATAAAATGACTGTTGGATTGGTTCCCCTTTACCTGTTCCTGTCATTATTGGGCATGATTATCCAGACTTTTCTTGCTTAATCCATCCAGAAGAAAGTGTTGTGCCCTAACAACCCGTGCCCAAACTAAACAGGAACAACAGTGGGCACAACTATTCCCATTCGATGATGAGGTGTATGGGGAGCCTGGCAAAACACCGAAGTCTCGTGAGAAAGGAAGAAAGCAAAATATAAATGGACTCAGAGACACACTAAAACTGTAAATGTGACAAATGATAGTGATGTATTGTCTGATATTAAAACTGATGGCTTTGTGAAGAACAAAAGAAGGATAGTTCCTGACACCATTTATGCAGTTGGTAGGGTACCAGTGAAAGGAAATGAACCATCCTATGTCATGAAAGATGACTTGTTGTATAGAAGATGCATACACCCCAACACGGGTGAGCAAATAGACCAATTAGTGAGTGCCCAGTAAGTACAGAGAGAAACTACTGCATCTGGCACATGAAATCCGTTAAGCGGGTCATTTGAGTAAGGGACCGCACCTTGCAGAAGCTACTATTAAGATTCTATTGGACAGGTATACACGCTCAGGTAGCTGACTACTGTCGAGTTGCCCAGATTGTCAGAAAGTGGCTCTGTGACACGAAAAGATATGGTCCCCCTCAACCATTGCCCCTTATTACCACCCCTTTTAGCCGCAACGCCATGGATGTGGTAGGACTTTACCAAAAGCTCAAAAGGAAACAGGTTCATTTTGGTAATATGTGATTATTGCAACAAAATATCCTGAGGCTATCCCCTCCGAACTGTGACAGCAGAGAAAGTTGCAGATGAGTTAATCAAGCTGTTCAGTCGGGTCGGGATACCCAGGAAATACTGACAGACAGAGGGAGCAACTTCTGTTCTAGGATGTTAGCCCGGCTGTATGAGACATTAGGAGTGGAGGCCATACATACCACACCCTATCATCCTCAGACAGATGGTCTGGTTGAGCGATTCAACCAGACCCTGAAAAATGCTGAAGAAATATGTAGAGGATGAAGGAAAAAGGTGGGATGTACCTACCGCTCCTTTTATTTACATACAGGGAGGTACCACAAGCCTCCACAGGATTTGCCCCTTTGAATTATTATATGGAAGAAATCCAAGGGGTCCCTGGATATTGTAAGGGAACAATGGGAGGAGAGAACAAAGAGAACCCAAGTACCACCCTTGATTACCTGATAGCTTTGCGTGCAAAAGTTGCTGAAGTTTACCCAGATGGCACATCACCATAATTTGCACCAACAAAGTGTACAGAGGGATATTATGACCAGGGTAGGTACCAAATCATTCCAAGAGGGGATAAGGTTCTATTGTTACTTCCTTCTACTACGGAGAAGCTTATGATGAAGTGGCAAGGTCCCTATACCATCTTGAGGCAAACAGGTCCTGTTACCTATGAGGTTGACTTACCTGATAGAAAACAAAGGAAGGTATATATCATATAAACCTTCTAAAAAATGGGTGGAAAGACCAAACCCGGGTATTTTATTTGCCCTGAGACTCACACCAGTAAAATGGAGTAGCCTATGACGAGGCTAGAAAGCAAAGGAGAAGTGAGTGATCTAACCATTAACGCCACTCTGACTGAACAACAGAGATCAGAGCTAGACCTCCTTCTTGCTAAGTATTCACAGTCCTTTACACTCTAGGCCTGGGTTAATACATAGCATTAGGCACCATATAGAGGTCACTGCCAACAGCCCTATCAGGCAGAAACCTTATCGCCTACCAGAGAAAGTGAGAGGAGGTAATAAAGGAAGTAAGAAAATGCAAGAGCTTGGGGTGATCGAACCCTCTGGTAGTGAGTGGGCATTTCCAATTGTAGTGGTGGAGAAAAGGAAAGCGCATACACCTCTGTCTTGATTTAGATGCCTAAATGCTATCTCCAAATTTGATGCCTACCCCATGCCTAGGATCGATGACATAATGGACAGACTGGGCAACATAAGATACATCACCACATTCGATCTTACGAAGGGTATTAGCAGATCCCTTTGGATGAGGCCTCTAAAGAGAAGACAGCATTCAGCACTCCCATAGGGCTGTATCATTTTGTTACCATGCCCTTAGGCTACATGGTGCCCCAGCCACATTTCAGCGCCTAATGGATCAGACTTTACATCAGCATGAATCCTATTGCGCTGCTTATTTAATGATATGGTGGTGTACAGTCCACATGGGAGCCCATTACAACATCTCACTGCTGTTCTAGACTCTCTGACAAAAGTGGGTTTGACAATCAATCCATCCAAATGCAGTATAGCGATGCAGGAAACCAAATATCTTGGCTTCATTATAGGTAAAGGGCAAGTCAAACCAGAAATCGAAAAGGTTGATGCAGTGGCACAATGCCCTAGACCCCTGACAAAGAAACATGTTAGGTCATTTCTGGGGTTGGTGGGGTATTACCGTAAGTTTGCCCCAACTTTGCCACAATAGCCACCCCTCTAACCAATCTTACAAAGAAACACTGTCCCACTAATGTAAAATGGACCCTGACTGTGAGAAGGCCTTCTGTACCATAAAGGCATACTTGTGTGCAGCCCCGTACTGAGAAGTCCTGATTTTACTCAGCCTTTTATGGTACAGACAGATGCTTCAGACTCGGTATGGAGCTGTTTGTCCCAGATGGTAAATGGAGAAGAACATCCCATCATCTATTTAGCCGAAAACTGCATGAAGAGAAACACGCTATTCGCTATAGAAAAAGAATGCTTGCCATCAAGGGGTCCATCAAGCCCTTAAATTTTATTTATGGGAGCGGAGTTTGAAGTATTAACAGACCACAACCCACTCTGCTGGCTCCATGTAATGAAAGATAAGAACCCCAGAATAATGCGGTGGTATTTGGCCTTACAGCCTTATAAATTCACTGTACACCACCCGACCTGGTACTGCTAATAAGAATGCAGATTTCATGTCCGTTATGGGGCAGATCAATGTGCACAGTCAGACCTCGGTGAAAATGCAAGTGAAGTGAAAGGTTCATTATAGCCTTCATTTGTTGTTTATTTTTGTTTCAAAGGGTCCCCAGGTGAGCTTGGAGTGGTAATAGTTCCATCTCTCCTCCTTGAGAGAGAGATCTGACGATTGTGCATAACTTTTACCAAAACTGGAAACTATAAAGATTAGTACACTAAGGGTATAGTTTCCTCTTAAGTGGGAGGAGTGTGAGAGAGCACTAGTACCCTTCCATAACTCTGCTCACTTTGTATGTGTGAAGTCTACTGCAGTAGCATATGTGTCTGACCATGCTATTCTTTTTCTTTCTGGTCTATCCTCGTTCCTTATTCCAGACTGGCCACCTGGAATGGGACATCTCCTTTCTTGCTAAATCCTTCACTGTCTTTCTGCAGGTGTGGAATTGTGGTGCTCACCCCACAAAAGCAACAAACCATAAATACAAGCTGCAGCAGTCTGCAGCCTTAAAACATTTATTTATTGAGGCACAGGAATGTCTGCTGCTATTTTGCTTTTGTTTTTCCAGTTTGTTTATATTTTTGTTTCTATGAAGAAGAAGAAAGGTATAAGATGTAGTGCACTAACAGTTTAGTACCAGACTAGGTTGGTTGTCCAATCCAAAAGGTTTTGCTGCTAAGTCCAGTGCTTTTCATAGCAATGCTACTAAACAAACAAATGCAACATTAAGTATTTTCTTTAATATATTGTGACTGAGGCTGAGTGAAGTGAGCCATGTAACTACTGCTGTGTGTGCTACTTGCTGCCTTGCCCTGCCCTCTTTACTAGTTCAAGTTAGAAATTCAGACAATTGTAAACAGAAGTTCAAACATGTTGAAAATGTGTAAGTCACCTGCCTTAGTAACAAGTGTTTGGTCTCATTTCTAAGACATGAAGTAAGCAGTTCTTACCCAAATAATGAGAAATCAAGCCTGGTAACAGAGGTGGGTCTCTTTGGGACCTGTTCAGATCCCTGCTATGTTCTGCTAGGAGCCAGCCATCCCTCTCCACTCCATTTTTATGCTGTGTGTAAGTGTAGGAAGGGTGGAGTCTGATGTGGTCACCTGATGGGTTCCTAGTATAAAGGGAACTCATCCTGTGGAACAGTCAGATTTTGTTGGAGGATCAGTAGGTGCTGGTCCAAAGTGTTAGTCTGCAACTCTTCAGACTAAGATTCTTTTGAATCCAGGACAGCTCATTGCTGGAATAGTCCTTGGAAGACTGGAGTTTTGTTTTGTTTTTGTATCTTTTGTATTTCTTTTCAACGTTGCCAGTTCTGCAAGTTTTATTTGGTTATTTACTTGTCTTTACTTAATAAAAAGATTTGGCTTGGTAACATTAGCCTAGCACCTTACTGTGGTCTCAGTGTCCATCATTGCACCCACACCCTTTGGACACAGACTAGGTGGGCCACACGTCCTTATCTGCCATTATCTTCTGTGTATCTGTGTCTGTGTTCCTCAAAACTCAGTCTCCCAGTCAGTTTGAACATCTGATAGAGATGTCAAACTTCTGCCCCAGTGCACAGGCTCCTCTCCCTCTTTTTTCAGGTAAAGTCTGTCATCCTTGAAGAGTCTCCTATACCAGAAGTCCCCAGTTCGCCCACAGAGTGGTATCCTTACCCTTACACCAGCTCTTAAGCCATCCGTTAAACTCCTCTGTTTCCTCTCTTTAACCTATCCTGCTTCCCTCCCTGCGCTTTCAGGAGGACTTTAGAAAAAGCCAGGAGGCTGAATATGCCACCAATCTGTCCCCCAGTCCATGAAAGTTCTGCTTCACTATCTCCACCAACTGATTCACCAGATCATTCATACCCAGGTATACCAACATCCTCAGCTCCCCTGCTCCCTCTCCACTATCCTCTCTATCCTGTATAATCCCAGATGGCTGATGCCCCAGAAAGACACTGGATCATCCTCCCAGCCCCCCACCACCACCCTCTACCCCTCTAATCATTGAGTCATTGACCACTAAGACTCCAGGTAGACTTGCTCCTCTTGGGTGACACCACACTGTACTGCCTTTACCCATTGACTGACTGAGAGAACCCCTGCCCAGCAGAGTCACGTGCCTGAAACTCTTCCAGGGGTGAGAGTTATTCACCATCTGGATGGTGAGGGCTGGACATCCTCCTTGTGGCTAACCCTGCTACCCATCCCTATCCCTCTCCCACCACTCTCCACCCTTCTGGACCAGTTAGTCTATGGGGAATGGGGTGGGCTCAGGCTGAGCTGATGATGCAGCTGAGATATTTCTACCCTTGCAAAGTCCAGCTATAGCACAGAAAACAGGGATGAAAAACTGCCTTGTAATGCTCATCCAAACAGGCTGTAGCTGTATGCTTATTTATATCACAGAAAGCAGGATTTAAAACTACCTCTTAGTGTTACCTAGATAGGAGTACCTGTAGGCTTAGCTATAGCACAGACAACTGGGGTTTAAACTGAGTTTAAACTACCATGTAGTGTTTACCCAGATAGGGTGAAGCTGCAAGATATAACTATAGCACATTACAACCCTACAAATCAAAGGTTCACTAACTATAGCACAAAACATTGTTATGCCATTAAACTTTATGTAAGCACTGAGTTTTAATTTTAGCTGAAGTAGGCTACTCCATAACCTTTAGTACTCCAAACATTGACCCGTATTACTCCACTAACATGGGACTAACTTTATGCATGGGATAGACATAAAAGAATTCTAGAGGTCAGGGGTAAGGGAAATAGACTTCTAGGAAAACAAACTGAACTTACAAGCTCAAATGGGCAGACTGGGTGGGCCATAGGCCCTTATCTGCCGACACTGTCTATGTATCTATGTATCTATGTAACAGTGCCATTAAATGTGTATATACAACTTTACCTGTTATGAGAAGGGGCAGTTTCTGGATGTTGGCTGCCTCTCTGGCTGACTCCTGGCAGACTCCTAACAATGCCCTTTGCACTCAGCCTTCACACACAGAGGACCACAGTATGAAGAAACCACTTTGTGGGAGTGCCTTGATGTAGGATTGAAGCCTCCCAATTGGTGGAGAGGCTCTGTGGAAGTGGTACAAAGTACTGGGGCTCCCAATGTTCAGCAGCTGCTGGAGACAGTGATTAACCTCATGGGGAGGGCTCTTGCAACTGAGCAAATCCCTCATATCCTCTTCCATGGCATTCTGGCACTTGTAATAGCAAAGGTTTGAATGCTGAGATTCAAAAAGTGGCAGGCACTTCTAGTCCCACCTATACCCATGCTACTGAGCCTCCCAATTGGTGGACTATAGCAACACAAACAAGCTGCTCTGTATGGCATACAATCAATAATTTTTACTACAATCATAGAATATTGCAAGTGACCATAATCAGCTTGACTCCCAGGAGAGGGAGGACAAGTCCATACCTATAAAATAGGGTCAGCTGGTGTATATGGGCCATGCCTTGTTTCTTAATGTTGTAAGGACCAACATGCTTTATTTTCAATGTTCAGAACACAGGCAAACAGAGTAACACAGCTCCATAGCTACACTGATCATTGTGTGAGAACATGTAGGAACATCTGTTTTATTTGCTGTTTGCCATACTATGAGGATACATTAATGCCATGAGCTGCAAGCACTGTGGCATGGGTTTGCATGCAAAATGGGTTGTACAACATCTCTACTATTCCCTGAGAAATGAAGTACTAAACAGTACCATATATGAAAGTAATCAACAGTAGCACATATGTGAAATAAAAAGCAGGGGAAGGTTTCAAGTGAGAATTAAGTTGCACATGAAAACTCCCTCCAAACTTACATTTTCCAGCCTTGTGAATTGTAAGGACTTCTAACGTAAAGGAGGAGAAAGGCATAGAAGGGTGGAATTAGGGAGGAAGTCAGTATTCTAAAGTTGTGATAGGTGGAGGAGGGACACCCCAAAACTCCCCTCATATCTCAGACCGATACCAATATGTTTGCATATTTTGCAAGTGAACATACAAATCATGCTCACACCTGTTAACTCTAGTAGGAAGGATTATTACAGTAAAAGTGAATATCCTCCCAGAATCCCCATTTATATATTTCTATTTCAGGCATTACCCATAAAAGTACCATTTTTCTTCTTTTTTAGTTTATTCAAAATCAATCTCACAGTTTCTCTGGAACTCTAGGAAGCCCTGTTTAAGCCCAAAATATTATCATTCCCTAGGGTGGACAGGGGGCCTGACCTACCAAATTTCTGTTTTTACAGCTGCATGGGCAGAGCTCCATGAGCGTATTGCTGTCATTCTGTCTAGGAGCACCGTGGAAGCACGCGGACCGACCGCTGTTCAGCATGTTTTCACAGTGCTGTGGCTCAGTTCCACCTCATTGTCTTTAGCGCCCCTTCCCTCCACCAACCATATAAACACACCCCTTCCTGAAGCACTACTTATTCTTCTGCAACTGCAGGAAGTGACAGCTACAAGATGGCCGAGATTAAAACTGTGCATGCATAAATATTGTGCATGTGCAGTTCTGTCACAGCTGCCATCTTGGGAATGGCGAGACTCCAGCACAATGAGAGCTCCGTTCTTTCTCACCCTGTCTCTGTCACAGTGCCCTGCCACAGTCTTCACGTAACTGAACCTTACTCATTCACTCCACTCTGAGCAGCTCTATCAGCTCTGACCAGAACTTGGTTTTACTTATCAGCACAATTCAGGATTAGTTTAGTCCTAGCAGCAGTCTTGCTCAATTAAGTGCAATTGAACAGGTGAGCCATTCTTACATTAATTAAAACATACTCTACTGTCTAACTTATTCAAACAGAAAATCCTGAAATTAATACTATAGCAACAGAAACAAACTGCTCTGCATGGCATACAATTACAATATTTACAACAATCATAGAATATGTCCTCTTGTCTTACATACTGTAGCCCAGGGCTGAGTGATGTTGAATGATGTTGAATGCAGTAACTTGTTAGTTGTACATGGCTATAGAATTCCTCTGAAGAAAACGTTGGATGTAATTACAGTCATCTGACCTTTATTAGAACAGCCAAGAAGCAGGATACCACAGAAAATTGTCCCTCCAAGCACTGCCTGTTTAAAGCTATTGACAGGAGTTTAGCATATTTCCTTATACAGTAAATAATATTGCTAAAGTCTAGTCTATTACTGGATAGTGGAATATAAAATATGTACAATGTATTACATGCACAAACCATGACAGCCTCTTTTTGTTATATAATGTTGCTCTGCCTCAGACACTTACCATGTATATCACACAGGATACGTGTGAGACATAGCTGTCCATGTTCTGGAAGACAGTCGTGAATCTGGGCTATAAATGGGAAGGAAAGCACCGGAAATGGAAATGAAAAATCCGTAACCAGACTGATCAGTTAGTGTCTTTATTCATAGATACATCCTGCAATATCCCACAGATAGAAAACAAAACATAATTAAATACATTTTAAATTTATTTTATACTTGGATCCACAGTATAATTCCAATAAAGCACTCAAAAATATGGATAATTGAGGAGAGTTATCCATTCCCCATGTGCTTAGGACACTTGATTGTACTTCATGACACAGCACATGGGTAAATCCCTAATAATGTATGCTTTAGCATGCTTTATTGCTTAATTCATATATACTCTGTTCTTTGATGAGGGAAGGGGAGTGAGAAAAGTCAAGTAAAGGCATCTGATGTAATTGAAGCTGATGGCTTAGAAAAATGATGCTAATACCTGTCACCTTTTACACTAGTCAAACCAAAGTCTACTTTTATACAGGTACTCATAATTTACTAGCAGTTATCACTTAAGGAGGGTAGTATAGTGCAGTGGCTTAAGGCTCTGAGCTGCAAACCTGGAACCAGGTATGAATCCCACAACCCCCACTTGCATACTGTGTGACCCTGAGCAAGTCACTTAACTTCCTTGTGCTCCCAGGTCCACCTGTAAACAAGCTTTCAGCTTACTGTGTCTCTCCTGGTTAATACAAAAAACTTTCCAAAATTGGTTTGGCAACAAGTGTTGAGTATGTACAACGTGAAGTTCTCAGTTTACAGCAGTGTTACCACTCTTGAAAGAAGTGTGCTGAAAGAGCTTCAGGGAATCAAGATATTATTATCAAGCTGTCGGACATGGGTGGTAACATTGCTATTATGAACAAGACTGATTATGTAAAGGAAGCTTACAGTTAGTTAACAGTAACTGTTACAGAAAATTGTGTCAAAATCCTAATAAGGAGTTTTAAACAAGCTAAATCATATGATAAAACAAGTTAAATCATATGAAGCCCTTTTGTGTGGACAATTGAGCTTCAATGAAGCAGTCTTGATAAGAACAACAGAACCAGTGGTATCTACTTTGTACCTTATTCCAAAACTACATCAATCCTGGAACAAGCACCAGGGTGGCCGATAGTTTCGGGATAGAGCTCTCTGAGGAAAATGTGGGTAGATACATTGATTATTTTCTAAAAAAATTGTTCCACCCACAACAGCCTTTCTCTGAGACTCACAAGATATTCTGTTACAGCGGGGTTCTCAAATGGTGAGGCCAGCCTCCTAGGGAGGCCCCAACCTGTTCCAGGGAAGGCTCAAGCAAGTCTGAAAAAAGTACTGTATTTAAATTTTGAGTGTTATACATTTTGTGTGAAGAGATGAAGCAAACTGAAAGAGCTAATAGGAGGTGAATTCTATGTACTTATTTACTAATAGGTGACAAGGGATGGTGAATGAGCCAAGGCTCATTTCAGGTGCACTTCGGGGAAGGGTTAGGGGTGAATACATTTCAAAAGGTAACTGCAAAACAATCAAGAAACACACAATGAACAAATGTAAACAAATATGAACAATAAACTAATAATGCGTGGTGGTAATTGATCAATTTGTAGACTAATGGCAGAACATCCCAGATACAAGGGCTGAGCACAAAGTGCTAAAAGCAATAGCAGGAAGACAAAATAATCCCAGAGAAGTTGCTTAGGAGCAGGGAAGGGAGGTGGTGAGGCAAAGTATGTAGGAAGGTAATTTCATATGAGAGAAACACAGAAAGTAGTCTGACCCATGAAGGTACTGCAACAAGGGGTAACAATGGTTCAAGAATGAAATTAGCAGAGCAAGTAGCCTGGCCTGTGTGTGTGTGTGTGTGTGTGTGTGTGTGTACAATAAGCTGAATAATAATATTTGTTTATTTTATTTGTTATTCAGATAACACCTTTGAGCACGAAGCTCTTTTTCAAAGGTTCCACATCAATATAAGACAAAGAACTGAGTGTGAGCCAAGTACTCAAAAGGGTTTCAATTTATTCATGATGTACTCACGCAAAGTATAGTATATTATTTTGTTTGAGGAAGCCCAAAAATATTTCAGTTTTGGGGAGGCTGAAATCTTTTCCATGGATTTAGGAGGCTCACTGTGACAAAGTCTAAGAACCATTGTGTTACAGTGATGGGAGGTCAATTGTCAATCTGGTTACAAGTTTCTGACAACTGATGTGTCCTCACTGCACATACATTCCAGATGATCTGTGAATTAATGCAGTCAAATACATTTACAAAGGCATGGCAGAGAAAAGGAGCAGTGCTGTCTGGCTTTCTTCTCCAGGAATTGGAGTTTATTTTGAAATATAACTATTTTTGTTCAATGGGGAGTACTATTACCAATTCAGGGGTAATGCAATGTGTGCCACTATGGACCCATTGTATGCTAATTTATTCCTGAGTTGGTGGGAAGAAACTTATATTTTTGCTAATAGCAATGAATCCTTGGGAAGGTGGTCAGATTGTGGCACTTTATTTATGATACTTTTAATCTGGCACAGTACAGAAAGTGAAGCGAGGATTTTGCTAAATGGCTGTCCAGTAATAATTGCAGTTTGTATCAGACATATGTACGACAACAAAATTTAAACTGATGTCTTCGAAAACCAATTGTAGGAAACTGTTGCAAGCAGAGAGTGCTCATCAACGTACTTAATACATAGCATTCCACTGGGTCAATTTGTACAATTAAAGGCAATTTCTCCTCAGAGGTATGATTTCAAAACAGGCAACTGAAATGGCACAGTGTTTCAGTCCAAGAGGGTACTCTAGATATGATAAAGGGATGGTAAAAATAAAAATATATACTTAGCAGCTGACACATTTTACTGTACATACTGATGCTGAAACAGGAAGGATTTTTAAGAAGAAACCTAAGGAGGAGGTATTTGAGTCTGTAAAAGACTTCCTGTTGCTCATTACCCAACACCAAAGGAACGCATGTGTGATTCACATGGGCAAACTTTGGGGCTAATTGGCTGAACTCTCATAGCTCAGTTGGTTAAAAGCTAAAGCATGGATTGCTGAGGTCCTGGGTTCAAATCCCAGTGAGAGTCACACTTGTCCTTTCATTTCTACAATTAGATTTCTAATTTGCCTCGCAGTAACATATACTGCACTTAGGAGATTGAGAAGGAGTTATTTGAATCTGTAAAAGACTTCCTGGTTGCTCATTGTAACACCAGAGAGGACTGTATGTGTGATTCATATGGGAAAACTCAGGGCCTTAATTGGCTGAACTCTCATAGCTCAGTTGGTTAAGAGCTAAAGCATGGATTGCTGTGATCCTGGGTTCAAATCCCAATAAGAGTCACACTTTTCCTTTCATTTCTACAATTGGATTTTAAGAAGAAACCCAGAATTCTTTCTCCAGAGCAACAGATTTTGGGGACTTGGTTACTAGCAGTCATCCTGAGTCAGATGAAAACAAAAATGTTGGTTATCAGATAGAAGTAGAGTTTTTTTTAGATGTTCATACTGCGTGTTTGTAAACATGCCATAATAGGTAACCAGCAGTCAGTACCAGGATCCGATTTGAAACTATGTCAGAAAACCAACATCAACTGTGCAGCTGAATACATTGTTTATGCAGCATGATGTCCCATGTAACAAAATATATGTGGTTCACACCACTAGACAAGTGAGAGTCAGATTACAGGAACACAGAAGTAAGCAATAACCCATGACAGGGTGTGTGGTTATTGGGATTAATTAACAACCTTAGGTGCATTATATAACATGGGTATGTTTAAACAACAACAAAATCAAGAAAGGTGGTGTATCCTGCCACCTGGCAAAATAGTCCATAACAAATAATGCATACTACATTCCTTTTATGCATACAGAAATGTCACACATACTTTACTACATGATCTGTGACATTTCTTGTGCATGAGGTTGTATCCTACATTGCCTATGAATGTTACTGTAGCTCCCCCAAAATACAATACACTCAGACAGAACACTGCAGATGTCTCAATCTGCCAAGTTCAGAGTACAGTCTACTAAGAGGAAACTGTACCTCTCGCTCTCTTTACACCACTGAAACACACACATAGGCAGAGATAGTCAGGAGATTGCATGAGGCACACACACACACACACACACACAAAGTTCAGCCTCCTGCCTTCCCAGTCGGCACAACACAACTTTGACTGCCAAGTGCTGCATAACATTTCTCCATCTCTATCCCCCAAAGTGCTGCATAACATTACTCCACACAGATGAGGTTGATCTGTATGGGGATTGGGGATTGAATGCAGCTCCCGATTCTCTACTACGCAACAATACAACCCACTCCAGCACAAAGGTCCAGAGACAGAGGGAGACATACACAACACTGCTGACATTCCACACTGACGGCCCCTATCTCACTGCCACTGTCTCTCTTTCATTCTCTGTCTCTCAGCACCACAAAGGCAAACCTAACCAGTTATCAGAGGGATGGGATGGGTCAGGTCTCTTCTATCACTCTTGCTTTCTCTCTCTCTCTCTCTTCTCCCACTGTCAGAGCAGCTGTTCTGAACAAATACACTGGATGAGAAGTGGGACATGCTTCCTGGTTCCTGCAGTGCTTTTGTATTGTTGCTTTATGTTGCCAAGGAGACACACTACACAAGGGCAAGACAGCAGGAGACCTCTCTCTCTCTCTCTCTCTCTCTCTCTCTCTCTCTCTCTCTCTCTCAGACAGTGATGATGGGGAGATGGAAGCTGGGGCTGAAAATAAATAGGCGCAGAGAAAGACATGCACGCCACACACAAGATACTACAGAAAGTTGCTTTGTCTCACGGGGCTGCAGGAGACAACAAGAGGCAGCAGGGCATGGAGCACACAAATGCTGTTAGATGAGATGGGAAGGAAAGGAACAGCATAGTTTGTGCACAACTCATAGATACATAGATACATAGACAGTGTCTGCAGATAAGGGCCTATGGCCCACCTAGTCTGCCCATTTGAGCTTGTAAGTTCAGTTTGTTTTCCTAGAGTCTATTTCCCTTACCCCTGACCTCTAGAATTCCTTTATGTCTATCCCATGCATTCTTAAATCCGTGATTGTTTCAGTCCCACCACTTCCTCTGGCAGGGTGTTCCACTTGTCCACCACCGTTCTGTGAAGAAATTCTTTCTCATGTTTCCTCTGAATCGTCCTCCCTCCAACTTCATCCCATGCCCTCTAGTCCTGAAACATCTTTTCGCTTAAAAATAGTGTTTTCCTGCACCCTGTTCCTCCCTGTAAGATACTTGTTGTCTCTATCATATCCCTCTCTCCCTCCTCTCCTCCAGGGAGTACATGTTCAGTTCCTTCAACCTGTCTTCATAGGACTTGTGATGCAACCCATGCACCATCATTGTTGCCCTCCTCTGAACCTTCTCTACTCCTGTCTATGTCTTACGTAGGTATGGTCTCCAGAACTGTACACTGTACTCCAGGTGGGGCCTCACTAGTGTCTTGTATAGCGGAATTATGACCTCCTTTTCCTGCTGGTGATGCCCCTGCCTATACATCCCAGCATCCTATTTGCTTTACCTGATGCCTTGTCACACTGTTTCCTACCTTAGAGGTCATCAGAGATGACAACCCCAAGATCCCTTTCCTGCTTGGTGCATGCTATATCCTCACCCCAACTGATATATTGTGCCAGGGTTTTTGTGCTCCATATGCATTATCTTGCACTTCTTTGCATTGAATTTCAACTGCCAAACCCTTGACCATTCTTCAAGTTTCTGCAGGTCCCTTCTCATTCTGTCTACACCCTCTGGTGTGTCTACTCTGTTACAGAGCTTTGTGTCATCAGCGAACAGTGAAATTCTGCCTTCTATATCCTGTGCAATGTCACTGATGAAGATGTTGAATAGGACCGGTCCCAGCACTGATCCCTGTGGTACCCCACTGGTCACTCTTCCCTCTGTGGAGTGACAGCCATTTACCACCACCCTCTGTTCCTGCCACCCAGCCAGTTACCTACCCACCACACTACTGTCCTGCCCACACCCATATTCCCCAGTTTGTGTAATAGTCTTCTATGTGGCACAGTGTCAAAGGCCTTGCTGAAGTCCAGATAGGCCATGTCCACTCCCTCCCTGATAACTCATTTTAACCATATAGGATAGCAAACACAGAAGTAACGTGAATGACAGCATACACTAGGATTTACAATGTCGCTCGGTGACCGGAGATTCCTGGGCCACATGGGTGGGGAGCCATGTACTGCTGTGGAGAAAGGACTCATGTAGTGACATGGGAATTCAACAGAGAGACAAGGCAGGCAGGGACACAGACAGATGGGGATAGTGCAGCAACTTGATGTTAGAAGCCCTGAACTGTCACTCTCAATGTCACTGTTTGTGTGTGTCTCTCTCTCTCTCTCTCTCTCTCACAGTGCACTCCTCACTTTTCTAGGTTTTGACATGTTCTGTTAATATGGGGTACTGCTGCCCACTTCTGTATGTTGACCACATGCATCATTCGTGATCAGAAAATCACACACAGCAGCTGTGTCTTGCTTGGGAATATTACCGCTTGTTTAAGATATTTTTAAATGGCTGCTGTTTGTAACTGATTTACCCATACAGAATGAGTGCAGGTCAGCCCAGAGATCTGTCTTCACTGTCTTCACTACTAGGTGTGCGATATTGGGGATTAATCAACAGTCACCTGATGGCGCCTGCAATCAGGTACCTGTCTTCTCCACCCCATGTTACAAAAGCAATTAAAATAAGGATCTGACAAATGCTTTAGGGGCACATTATGCTGAAAACATAATGGAATGGCTGACAGTTTGAAATTTACAGTTTTAGAGGCCATCCCTAAAAGAGAGTGAAGGGCCCCAAGTTGCAATACCTATTACAAAGGAAACATGGTAGTTCTGTCATTTAAACACCTATGGTACCGTATGGACTGAATGAAGTATTTGATTTTACTCCATTCATTACAGCTCCTTTGCCTTTCTTTCTTTTTGTTCATGCTTGTTATTGCAAACTTACAGTATATTATAAAATGAATGTTACGTGTTGGCTAATATACATTTCTCCTACTGTACACCATTAATTGATGTATCAAAATACAGTATCTCGCATCTTAAATTCTTTGTGTATTTATTTTAACACACTAATCTTTAGAATCATTGTCCATTTTTCTTCTTAGTTTTCTTAATCATATATATTATAATTATTATTGTGGTATTATTTGTCTGTACTTTGTAAGTTTATTTGCTGTAGAAATTACTTATTTAGACTAGAAATGGGTATGGTTCAATTTGCACTACATCTAACTCATCCCATTCCGAGGCAAAAATATGGGACTGCAGAGGAGCTGACTTTGATAAGATGGCCAACAGAGTTAAGCTAGCCCTGGCAAAAAGAAACACAGGTGAGGGGGTACAGGCAAGTGGCAAGCACAAAGGATGCAATACTTGAAGCAGCATCCCATTGTTTTAGACAGAAAAGGAAGTGGAAAGAAGAAGGAAACCACTTTGGTTCTCAAATACAGTAGCAGAAAAGTCAGAGCCAAAAGGTTGGCCTTCTGGAAATATAAGGAACACAGCGGGATGAAGATAGGAGGCATACCAAACTGCCCTAAGGGAAGCAGGAAGGCAGTAAGGCAGGCAAAGTCCCAAACTGAGAAACACTAGCACAAGCAGTAAAAGAAGGTGACAAGACTTTCTATAGATACATTAGTGAAAGGAGACAGTCTAGAGGGGGTATTGCTAAGCTCAAAGGAGAAAAGGGCATGTGGAGAGGAGGACCCTGTAAAAGCATCTATCCTAAATAGATACTTTTTGCTCAGTATTTACTGAAGAGAAGAGGACAGGGCCCACAGCTTAGCACCATGGACACAGGGGGAGGGAGGTGAGCATTACTCCTCCACAAAAAGGGTCCCACAAGAGCTCACTAAGCTCAGGGTGGACAAGGCAATGGGACCTGATGGTCTACATACCAGGGTACTTAAGGAGCTAAGGGTGCAACTAGCAGAGCCATTAGCAGAACTGTTTAGTAAGTCTCCTGAGCACAGGAGAGGTCCCAGAAGACTGAGAAGGGCTCATGTGATCCCGTTCTACAAGAGTGGTAGCAGGGAGGCAGGGAACTACAGACCAGTCAGTCTTACCTCAGTGGTGGGCAAGATTATGGAGGCACTCCCTAAGGAAAGGATAGTGCAACACCTGGAATCCATAGGGGCACAGGATCCAAGACAGCATGGGTTTACAAAGGAAGGTCCTGTCAAACTAATCTCATAGATTTCTTTGACTGGATAACCAGAGTGGTGGACCAAGGGGGAGCAGTTGATGTAGCCTACCTTGACTTCAGCAAAGCTTTCGACACTGTTCCACATACAAGACTGATAAATAAGTTGGGTAGGCTGGGGTGGGTCAGAAGTTGGTCAACTGGGTGGCAAACTGGTTGATGGGCAGAAAACAGAGAGTGGTGGTAAATGGTATACAGTCAGAAGAGATGCAAGTCACAAGTGGGGTACCTCAGGGATCAGTCCTGGGTCCAGTCCTCTTCAGTATCTTCATTAATGACATTGCAGATGGACTAGAGGTAAGGCTTGTCTGTTTGCAGATGACACCAAGATCTGCAACAGTAAGATCATCCAGATGGGGTGGGCAGAATGAGAAGAGATCTGGATAAACTAGAAAATGGCAACTGGGATTTAATGCAAAGAAGTGCAAGATCATGCACATAGGGAAGAGAAACACTGAAGCCACCTATAGGCTGGGAGGGAGTTGCTGGCAGTCACAAAGGAAGAAAGAGACTTGGGCATCATCATCACTGATGACCTGAAATCATCCAAGCAGACCTCTAAAGCAGTAGGTAAAGCTAGGGGGATGTTAGGGTGCATTAGTAGGGGTATCACAAGTCATAAGAGGGAAGTAATAATCCCTATTTACAAGACACTGGTTAGGCCCCATCTGGAGTACTGCGTGCAGTACTGGAGGCCACACCTTCACAAGGACAGTAACCAAATTGAGGCAGTCCAGAGAAGGGCAACCAAAATGGTGCAGGGACTGCATCAGAAGACATATGAGGACAGATTAACAGAGCTCAATATGTATACTTTTGAGCAAAGGAGGGAGAGAGTTGATATGATCAAACATTCAAACACCTTAAGAGCATTTATTTATTTATTTCGATTTTGGTAACTGGTTGAGCCCACTGAGACCAGAGGTCCCTTTTCAGGGTGACCGGGATTAGTTACAATCGACATACATCATACATAGGTATAAAATACAGTAATTTATAATGAGTACATTTTTAGTTACAGTGAGTACATACATAGACATTAGGGTACAGTGGATAAGCTGGTACATTTTGGGGAGTAGGTATGAACAAGGTGAAAGAGTCTAACATGTTTAAATATAAGAAAAATAGCAGGACAAGAGGACACAGCATGAGATTAGAGGGAGGCCGATTAAGGGGAATGAGGAAATTCTTTTTCACAGAAAGGGTGGTGGATGCATGGAACGTCCTACCTCAGGAAGTGGTGAATATGAATACAGTGCAGAACTTCAAACAGGCATGGGATAGGCATAAGGGAGCAATACAGATGAGTATGAATAGATAGGCCACTGACAGAGCTAAGGCCGATGGCACATTTATAAGGTAGAAAAAGAAATGGGCAGACTGGATGGGTCTTGCAGTCCTTATCTGCCGCCAACTGCTATGTAGATGTATTATACATTTAGGATTTGTAACTATATGGGATTTGTACTCATAACCTGTTTGTAAGTACACAAGTGATAGTGATTCTTCAGTATAGAACTGGGGAGTCAAATGATTTGTGAGAGATGTGCACTATATGACATCTTGGCAAATTATTTATTTTGTCTTCATCTCTCCCATCCTATACTGTAGGATTTACAGTATCACTCTTATTTGTACAAGTATGCTGAACACATCTCATTGACAGAATGGAGACAACTATCAAGTGCATTTCACCAAAGAGCAGGCATCTTATAAAGCCACTTATAAAATAGGTAAAGACAGTAATGAAAGCTGATTGGCTGGCATCACTTGCCAACTTTGGGGCCAATTCTAGAAAGGTTAGACATGGTGCAAAGTGACTTGTGCCAAAAGGAATGATGCAAGTAGCCCTTTGCCGCCATGAGATGTACAATTTGGGATTCTCAAAAGCAGCCTGTGACATGTCACAGGCTGCACCTAAACTGGACTTGCACCATGGATTCACCATAAACCTCTGATGCAACATGATGCAAGGGATTTGACAGCAGCTGCACCACTATTCTGTGAGGGGCTGCCACATCCCTGCTTTGATTCTACATGTAACACCCAGACGACATCCATCAGTACAGTTACACCAGCAATTAGCTGGTGTAAGTGTACTTTGTGATCCACTGGGGGTTGTGCCAATGTGCCCCAACTAATCCCCCATAGGTGAGGCAGCCCTCAGCCTCTATCCCCACATAATTATCTGCACAGCAGGCTGCGTCCCCATGTCCTGGTCCTTGGATTAATATTCTAATATTCCTTATTCTAAGTCCATGCCTCATTCCGTCACTGGCAGAGATCGCCACACTCTGAAAGGGCCAGTTCCAGGTATGACTCATCCTTTCCTTCCTATCCCTTACCTCCACCTCTCTCCACCCTCTTCTCTACCTCCCTGCACTTAATCAAAGGAATTAGTTCACTTGAGCTAATAATCTGCCTTTTTGTTCTGTCTGGGTGCTCCCAGATTGCATTAGCCCTGTGTTAACTTGCTTTCGCAATTGATTTTTTGCTCACTTTTCTCCCGTAATGTTCCCCCATCTTTATACTCTCCTTCCCCAGCTGGTTTCCCTGTCTATCCCTTTACCCTCCTTGGTGTCCCTCCACGGACATCATTCATTCAATAATTGCTAAATAATCTGCCTCTTAACCGTGATCCATTCCTGCAAGGAGTTGCGCCAAGGCTACATTAAATTTCTGTACTATGTTCCTCAGATATGCTACTTGTAATTAATTCCATATTCCACAGGTATGATATATTTAATTGTATGTTATGTCACAAATGCGACTGTATGATTATTTATGATATTTTTTAACTGTATGTCTTGTCACAAATGTAATCAATTTTAATTTCTTGGATATATTAACTGTCAAACTGTATGTCTAATTTTTATCCAATTGTACCCCCTAGGTCACACGGGAGATGAGTAACTTGTTGTTCAGTGTGCCTTCCTGATGAAACATTTCAATACATAAATAAATAAAAGTAATAAATGTCAAAGCCCCACAGGCTATATTTCCCCAAGTTCCAGTCCCCAGGAATAATAAATGTCAAAGCCCTGCAGAGCTGTGGTCCCCAAGTTCCAGTCCCCAGGAATAATAAATGTCAAAGCCCCACAGGGCTGTGGTCCCCATGCCCTGTACCACCATGTCCCAATCCCCATTAATATGTCTTACAAAGCCCCCTGTGGGCTAGGAGCCCCCATGCCCCAATCCCACACCCAACAAGTGTAACAGGTCAGTCTGTGAAAATATTAAACACATTTTGTAGTCCCTATGATCCCTTGGTAGTCTAGTGGCCCCACCACGTGGCAATACCAGACAACCTCGCTCCCTCACCTATACTTAGTTGGCGACAGGCACTGCCCACCTCTCTCCACTGTGGCAAGCTATTGATTGAGCTCTGTGTAGGCACATACTGCTGTAAATAGTACACACTCAGTGAATGACTGCAGCTGTCATTTTGCTGAGCTGGTACTGATACAGTACAGCAGCTCATACAGAGCTCTGGCCGGGTGGCCACAGTGGTGAGGTGGCTGTGCCAGTGCTGGCTGGCATGGGTCAGGAAGCAGGGGTGGTCTGACACTGCTGGGTGGGGAGCAGGGAGCCACTATACCACCAGGGCTGATCATAATAATGGACAAATAGGGAATAATAATACCTTTGGAAACCTGACATTGTACTTTGGGATCGGGGATCAGGGACACGTGACACAAAATGTTTTGGATGTAATACCATTTTTGGGATCAGGTATTGGGGCATCCAATAGCCCTGTGGGGCTTAATTGTCAGAGGATTGGGGCATGGAGGTCAGATTAGGGCTTAGTTGTCAGTATATTGGGGATCAAGCGGGGAGGGCACTTGCACCTTCCACTTGGCAATGCCGCAGGCTTGCAGCAACCTGTTCAGGTACACCCTCCATTTAGTGCACCATTTGAGTTGGCACAAGTCATGGGACTTAGCTGCAGGACTGTGCCCAATATGGAATCAGGTGCATGGTCCCTGGCACAATGGCATTAGTGTCGCTTTTGCCATCCTGAGACAGCCTTCAAGAATCATCCTCATGTCTTTTATTTTAAATAAAACCATGCTTAATAACAAGTCCCCCCAAACAATAGCATCCCAACAAAATATCACTGAGCCACCCCCGATCAAGGCTCGGAAACCCACCATGTTGATTCCTTGCTTAATGGCAATGTTTTAGCGAGTTAAACAGGAACCCACACATGAAAAACAAAGTGACTCAACACTAAAAAGTGTTGTTTCTACCTCAAAATGCTGTTGCTGTCCTTACTGAGCTGCTCCCTTCTTTCTCTCACCTTAACCCTGCACAGTCCCTTCAAAGCCCCAAGCACACGGAGACCAGCAGGAGTTTTCAGAAGTTGCTACTGCAGATGGTAGCTTGCTGCTGGCAAAACTGAAATCAAAATCACGGTCTTGCCTGTGGCCTGACCTAGTGACTCGATAGAAACATAGAATTTGACGGCAGATAAGGACCGCTTGGCCCACCCAGTCTGCCCATTTCCTACCTACTGGATAAGCTGCAGATCCTAGTTAACCAGCAGCCTACTTCTTCCTACCTCCACCTCCAGAATTGCCTTATGACTATCCCATGCATGCTTGAATTCCACCACTGATTTTGACTCCACAACCTCCTCCAGAGGCGGTTCCATGCATCCACAACCCTCTCTGTGAAAAATACTTCCTTAAATTACCTCTGAGCCACCCCCCATCTTCAAACTGTGCCCTCTTGTTCTTGCACACCTCTTTTTTGAAAGATGCTACCCTCTTGGACTTTGTTGATTCCCTTGAGGTACTTGAAAGTTTCTATCATGCCCCCCCTCCCTCCTTTCTCGAGGCTACACATATTAAGCTCCTTAAGTCTCTCTTCATATGTCTTCCGGTGCAGACCCTGCACCATTTTAGTTGCCCTCCTCTGGACAGCTTCCATCCTGTCTATGTCTTTGCGGAGATTGGGTCTCAGAACTGCACACAGTACTCCAGATGGGGTCTCACCAGCAGTCTGTACAGAGGATAATAACTTCCTGTTTTCTACTGGTGATGCCTCTCCCTATGCATCCCAGTATCCCCCAACCCTCCTTGCTGCCCTCTCACATTGCTTGCCCATCTTTAGGTCATCTGATATGACTACCCCAGGTCCCTTTCCATTTTTGTTGTTGTTAGTATCTCACCCCCATTGTGTACTCTTCCCTGGGTTTTTGTTTCCCAGGTGCATTACCTTGCACTTCTTAGCATTGAATCTAAGCTGCCATACATTTGACCATTCCTCTAACCTTGCCAAGTCCCTTCTCATCCTTTCACCCCACCACCTGTGCATCAACTCTGTTGCAGATCTTAGTGTCATCAGCAAAGACATACTTTTCCTTCAGTCCTTCTGCAATGTCGCTTATAAAGACATTGAAGAGGACAGTCCTAATACTGAACCTGCGGTGCCCACTAGTAACCCTCCTTTCTTCTGAGTGGACTCCATTTACTATTACTCTCTGTGTCCTATTCTCCAGCCAATTCTTTACCCAGGCTGTCATCTTGGGACCCACTCCCAGGCTGGCTAACTTGTATATTAATCTTTTGTGTGGGACTGTGTCAAATGCCTTGCTAAAGTCTAGGTAGGCCATGTCCACAGCCCTCCCTGATCTACTACTTTGGTCACCCAGTCAAAGAAATCTATCAGATTAGTCTGGCATGACCTTCCGCTGTGAATCCATGCTGCCTAAGGTCCTGTGCCCCTCTGGCCTCTAGATACTAACAATTCTTTCCTTTAGAAGTGATTCCATCATTTTCCCTATAACTGAGGTTAAACTAACAGGTCTATAGTTTCCTGCTTCTGCCTTGCTCCCACTTTTGTGAAGGGGAATCACATCTGCCCTCCTCCAGTCCTCGGGTACCACCCCATCCTCCCATGATTTGTTAAAAGGGTAGTCAGTGGTGTCACTAGTTCTACCCTTAGTTCTTTAGAATTCTGGGATGAATCCCATCAGGCCCCATTGCTTTGTCCACCTTCAGTTTTAAGAGTTCTTTCAGAACCCTTTCTTCTGTAAATGGGCAGTATCAACTTCTGTATCCAGAGTGTTACTACTGTTTGTTTATGTACCTCCCTCTTCCTTTGTAAATAATGAGCAAAAATATTTGTTTAGTATCTCTGCCTTTTCACAGTCTCCCTCTGCCCACCCTCCCTCCCTTTATTAAGCCTCACTATCCCTCCCTTGGTCTTCCTTCGCTCCCTGATGTACCTATAAAGGTTTTATCCCCTTCTTAACTGAGTTGGCTATCTTTTCCTCGGTTTGGGCCTTTGCTGTTCTGACTGCCTTCCCAGCCTCCTTTTGCTTTAACTGATAGTTCTCTGTCCTGCTCCTTCTGCGATTCCTTGTACTTCCTGAATGCTTTTTCTCTTGAACCTTCACTGCCACTTCCTTTGAGAACCATAGTGGTTTCTTACATTGTCTTGTTTTGTTTATTTGCTTCACACAAAGGTTCATTACCTCTGTGATGGCAGTTTTATTATTCCGTTATTCTTCCACCTCCTTCCTGCCCATTTGCTAGTGCATTCCTTAGGCACTCACCTATTTTGGCAAAGTCAGCCCTCCTAAAGTCCAGTACTTTTGTCTTTGTATGGCTTGACTCTATTGCTGTGTTTATTGTGAACCATACTGTTCGATGGTCGCTAGTTCCCAGATGGCTACCCACTTCTACATCTGTGATCCTCTCTCCATCTCCATTTGAGAGTATCAAGTCTAATATTGCCCCTCTCGAGTGGGCTCCAGTACTAGTTGTCTCAAGGCATGCCCCTGTAGGGCATCTAGAATAACTGCACTCTTCAAGTGGCAGCTGCAACTGCACTCCAGTTAACATCTGGCATATTCAGATCACCCATCAGCAATATCTCCCTTTTCTGCCATTCTAAGTATACTTTCTATCATTTCCTTGTCCATTTCTCCCCTGAGAAGAGGGTCTGTATACAACCCCTCTGCGGATTGTGGTGCCATTGCCTGTCTCCAAATTTACCCACAGTGCTTCTTCTCCTCCCTGTTTACCCTTTTGTTCTGTTGCTTTTATTCCTTCGCTATGTAAAGAACTACTTCTTCTCCTCTTTTACCCTCCCTGTCCCTCCTGTAGATAGTGTATCCTGGTATGTTTACGTCCCTGGCTCTCTTCCGTGCCCCTAGTGGCAGCACTTACATAACAGCATTCCTAGTAACCTTAGCAAAGAAGGACTATTTCACATCAAGTCAGATTTTTTTGTTTTAATATTACAGTTTCTGAACAGATACCCATTTTATAAGTGCAAAAATGTGTTCTGGGTGTGTTAGTCTGGATAAATGCATATGGGGCAGTAAGCCACCAGCTGCACTCACGCTCACTATTACCTCTAGGCGTGTGTTTATCCAGACTCAGCCCACACCCCAGAACATGTTATTGCTTATATATTTAATATGATTTGGATTATAGTATAATCTCTGTGTATTTATGTACTGCTATAGTAATAATTATTAAAATTGTTGCAGATAATTAAAAATCTGTCATTTTATCTTTTGCAGCTTTCTTAATTATATAACAACAGTCAGTAAACACAAGTTAGTTACGTTGTGTAAATAATCTGAATACTGGAGATATAAATATTGTATTAGCATTTAACATTTTGTTAGTTTGTAATAGGTAGCATCCTGTAATTCAGGTATTTCCTTATCATCAGTGTAGTATATTGTTTTTAACCTTTTAAGAACTGGGCAATAAGGTTTTTTATGTTAACTAATGTGACCAGCCAGTTTAACATTAATTAACTGTGGGTGCGTTAATTCAATCTACTGAACTTACAGTTAATGAATTGTAACCAGCTAACTGATTTGATTAGTACAGTATAAATGTTCATTTAAAGCTCACCAACACTGCCCCTTGATGGAGTATAGCACTCTGATACATAGGGGTGTTGGTGGCATCTAGCTTTGTCTCCAGATTGGCATGTCTTGATGATTTTTGCACTGATATTTCTATGTACTGCACTGCTCTTTGATGAATGACAGATGGTTTAAATAATTTTTGCTGTTTTGGACATGGCACTTACTAAACAGAAACATACTGAATACTACAAATAGGCTGATGTGCACTACCATTTTTGCTTTTTCCTATACACTGTGTATTGAATTGCTAGCCTTTTGTTTTCTTACTTCCTGGTTCTTAAAGGAGAACTGGCATTGACCTGCAATGTACATTATCTGTAGAACCTTTATTTCAAAACAGGTCTACATTTGGTTATTGGTCCACCTTTCCTGGCCTTTTAAGTAAATTCACTGTTCAGTAGATGTTTCTGATTTACACATTGAATGTACTGTAAGCAAGCAATCATATATGACAGGGTACACAGTTTGGGCTACACTCACCCATCCAGGGGATAATGAAGCCTGATGCCACAGCCAAAGGGCATAATAGCCACTGGAAGCTCAGTATATCCCATACCGCCTACCCTGAGAGTATTATTGCACTTAGGAAATGAAGGTTGGGTCATATTTTAAATGAAATGTTTAGAAATCTTTAAATAAAATGTTGAAATAAAAAAAGCCATAAAAATGTATCTGTAATGTAGTCACTCCCTGCTGCAATCACCAGACGAGGATGCTGGTATGTTTTCAGTTCCTAAAAGGTGCACAAAATTACAAACACTGAAGAAAATAAGTTGCTCAGTGCTTTATTAAACTCATTGTACCCAATATAGCTCCATATGAAGTCTGAACCATCCATTGATTCTCCTGATACAAATGGCCACCCAGGGTATAATAAGTTAATAGCACACACAGTAAATGGACAGACAGAACAATAAGTCCTAGGACATCAAATCCCTGCAGGTTCTTCATCTGGGGAGTGGCAACTCAAGCCAAAGCATACATATTTAAAACCAAGTCTTAAAGACCCGACTACAAATTTGCATACACATTTCTAAATAGTGCAATAGTGATTAAGTATAAAAAGTTAAATATAACATTTGGCTATAGGCTGCTAATACTATAGAAGGTCCCTTTTAGAATACCATAAAAGAAATATTTCATTGTTGCACCAGGAGAAGTTATATATCATATTTCACAAATACAGGTGCTAAAAAATAATAAAAGTTATTGAAAAAGCTTGGGACCCAGAGGCATGTTTCAAACCGATTCCAAGGCTCCTGAAAAAAGACAACAAATACAGAAATATGATTAGTACATAGGGTGATAGAGAGAAAAAGTGTGAAGACATAGCTACTTTAATGACAGGAAAATTAAAGGAAATGGGAATAAAGCTTATAAAAAATATTGTTAACCAGAAAATACAGAGACAATGGTTGGCAAATAGGAAAGAATATCCTGAGCATCATTTAAACCACAGGGATAAACAACACCTAATCGGAATACAAGTCTGCTCTCTCTCTCTCTGGTTGTGGAGAATTTTGCATAGATTACTCCCTCTAGCATTGATTCCTATATGACCTATGGCCGTGAGTTTAAAACTATCCAGACTTGCTATATGACGTAGCACCAGTGACTCCCAATGGGAGTCTCACAACGCTCGTAGAGATGGATCTAACGTGTTCTTGTATCCTCTCTTTGAGAGGACATGTTGTCATGCCAATATAAAGAGATGGGCAGTCACACTACAGTGTATAAACATATAAGTATAGTACTTAATATAATGCTGTATTTCTAAAGAAGCACCATTGGTCAGGCTAATAAGTTTATTGTCCTGAACTCGCAGATGTTGTAGTTTCCATATTTATACATTCCACTGGTACCCACTGGAAGCAATGGTCTGGGGTTGTTTTGATTGAAGGTAAAATGACTCCACACAACATCTTTGATACTTTTACCCTTCTTATGACCACCCTTGGTGAATCACCTATGTTATTTTCAAATCTGAATCAGCATCAAAAATGCCAGAATCTCTTCAAAGTACCTCTAATTTTAGAGGACACTGAGTCAAACTCAGTGATGAAATTAATCCTGTCAGATCATTTCCATGATCCTTTGGTGTCAGTAATGTTTGGAGATCTTGGGAAAGGGCATACAGATTAGCATCCTGTAGAGTTCCAGGGTCACAGCCCTGTCCTGAATTCTACCTGTCAGTTTTCAGCATGACAAGTATAGCTAGCCACTGTGGAACAGTGTCTGCATAATCTTAGGAACTGCCCATTAGAAATGTCACATAAAATGTTGGGTGGGGGATGACAGCTCTCTAAGAAGTGCTGTAAAGCCATTTGGCAGATTGTTAAATGGGTCAGGAATGCCCCAAACATTCTGACACATTTGTTTTGCTATGCCTTTGACTACCTCCAGCTTATTCCTGTTAGACATGTTGTAAATATATACTATTATTGTACCAAGCCAGGCCCCCAAAGATGGGAAAGGGAAGAGAGTAGACAGTGCATGTGGCTGTTTGTGTTACAGGGCATCACTGCATCATCTTATCTGCCAGCTCATTGGGAGCTGGCAAGCTCATATTTCTTGACAGGTGCTGCAGATTACAGTCCACTACATGTGACGTGGCTCTTAACTACAGTAGGCTTGGCACTCATGCAACAGAACTACTACATTTTAAAGATGCTGTTGTGATTGTCTTTGATTTTATTTATAGTTGGTCATATCATATGTCTTTGGATTGAGGTTATGTACTGTTCTTCCTCCTACTACGCTTAATGTTGCCTACATGTAGGATTTCTCAGACTGAATTGTTTTATACAAATAGGTAAACAAATTCAGAAGCCTGGCATCATGTAATTGTGATGAAATTAACCAGACCTGCTATCATGTGCAGAGAGGATACTGCATTGCTTTTCATAATATTCTAAATTTAATACACTGTATAACCCACATTCTATAATTCTAAAATGATGGCTGGAAACTGATCATTTTGATTAACTGTCTTTATTCTGGAGTATAATGTTAGCAACTGAATACCATCCCATATAAAAGGACAAGTAGAAGCTAAACTATAAAATATTAATTAAAAGTATCTACTGGAATAGTAATAAAGTACTCCAGGTTTTTGATTACCTTTGTAGGCACGGGATCATAATGTCATGGACAAAACCGTGCACATCAGGAATGCTGCATGCAAATCAGCATGCAGCAAAATAACATAGGCACAAGACGCCAACCAGGAAAGAAATGCTAACACTGGAGGAATATCATTGTTTTTGTGAGGGCTCACTCTCCACACCCCCAGGCTTATTATAATCAATTCCAGGGGTCATGGACTCAGGGGAAAAAAGAATCCTCAGAGGGGGAAAACTTGTATTTTTTAAAATAAAATGCTGCATTGCAGTGGGACCGGGAGAACCAAACTGCAGCCCCAGGTCCTCGATGCTACTGGAGGCAGGTGCCATAGCTGCTCCATCATAGAGTAGCTAGGCCAAGCACTGCCCGGCAGTGTCCTTCATGTTCCAGCATGGAAGTGTACAGTGATGGGTAGCAGTTCTTACCGCACACTGTAACGACCCTGTTGCTCTGTAGCCATTCACGCTATTCCATGCACAGTTTTGTCCTTGCTATAATGACCCAGCTCCACCTTTGTAAATCTAACATCACTAGCATCGAGATATAACAAAATCCTTCCTAAGTTTGGCATACTTTACTGCTGCAAACCTTGCCGACCACATCCTGTTCACTAGGAGCTCATCCTCAAGATGATCATCCTGGCATTTGACTATGCAAATGCAGTGCAGTGCCTTCTCTAAACCTTTCCTCTCAGACTGAACTCTTTTTTTCCACTACTTTTGTTGTTTTGCACTCTTCCTCCCTTCACCAATGCTTCTCCCTTACTCTGCCATCTATTTCCCTGCCTGACCATTTGCCTATTGCACTATATTCTAGTTTGGCTCCTCCCATGCTATTTCTCCTAATGCCATCTCCCTTCTTCCTACTCCCTCCACCCCCAGATTCTCGTCCTTCTCTGGTCCTTCCTGACCTGTATAACATAAGTTGGACAGTCTGCCTTTTGTCCCACCTTCCCCTTGTCTAAAACAACCTTCCTCCTGCTCTCTATCCCACCCCGAACAACTGCCTCCTGTTCTCCTTTTCACCAAACCTTCTTCTGAAACAACCTCCTTTTTCTTCTTGTCTCCCTCCTCTCTTTGCAACAGTCTCACTCCTGCTATTCATTCCTCACGTTCCTTTGGAATAACCTCATTCTGCTCTCCATACTTCCCCTACTCTGTAGTAACCCTTTCCCCTCTCCATTCCTTCCCTCCTCTGGAACCATCTGCTTCCTGCTCTGTATTCCTCCCCATCCCTTCTCAGGAATAACTTCCCTCCTGCTCTCCATTCCTCCCCTCCTCAGGAATAACCTCCTTCTTGCACTCTCCTCCCCCTCCCTCCTCTGGAGTAACCCTCATCCTGCTCTCTGCTCCTCTACCTCCTGCAGTTCTCAATTCCTCTCCGTCCTCAGTATTAACCCCTCTTACTCTCAATGACCCCTCCTCACCCTCCTCTGGAATAACTTACCTCATGCTCTCCGCTCCCTATCCCCCTCTCCTATGGAACAACTTCTTTTGGTACAGGCCAATACTGCACATGTGAAGACAGTTCGGCATTAACTGTGCTGTGTAGAACACGACTGGATTTACAGTGACAGGGGTATAACAGAAGTAGGAATTACTGCCCCTGTTGCTGTATGCTACTGACATAGCAGGATCAAGTTGCCATGTGCTGGGTGCCTGGTCACGCCACTCCCATGGTGAAGTGGCTAAGGCACTAGCGCACAGTGGAATCGGGAGACCTGGGCCTGTAGTTTGGATCCCCAGGTCTACCTGTGCTACTACTTTTGAGGTTTGTTAATTTTTTTAAACCAAAGTTCTCCTCCCAAGTTTCCCCATCTCTACACCCCCCACGGAGTTTGTTATATAAATTCCGGGAATCAAGATCCTACTGTTTTGAAGGGCATGCACTGTTTATGTCATGTCAGTGTTTTACCTGATGTTATTACAGTGAACGCCTTTGCTTGTGGCATTCATTGCTGTGCGGTTTTTGGTTTAGGCATCATGACCCCATGCCCAAGTCTTTCTGCTCTCCATTCCTCTCCCTTCCTCCTCTGGAACAGCCTCCTTCTGCTTTCCATTCCTACCCTCCACTGGAACAACCTCCTTCCCTCTTCACTCTTCTCCTCCCTTTTCTTATTCACAGCACCCTCCATGGCCAGTTTGTACTCACGTGGTCCTGCAATCTGGTCCGCTAAATACTACAAGCTCTCACCGTCTGCCTATATCTCAAAATGTTCCTGGCACCAGCACCTTCTCCTTATTTTGTTTATTTCAATTTATACAGTGTATAGGGAATATGCTGTGATTGACTTAAACTTTGCAATTTACAGTATCTTTATGTGTGAGTTCTAAAGTCCTGCACCCTCACAAGTGATAATAAACTGCACATTATGGAGCAGTCTATTGCATATTCGAGTAGTACAACATCAGCTTGCTAATTATTGCTTTTAAATCTGCTGTTTTTATGATGAGTTAACTATTTCTCTTGGTTTCAATGGCTGACTGCAGTGCTGCATATGGCTATTGTAATAGTAGTAGTTTTTTATTTCTTAGACACCCTTCAGCAGAGACTTAGAGTGACTTACATAAAAATCACAATCATCATAAAAATAACAGTTGAATACAACATGTAATTAAAATTAACACCCATAAAATTATAATAAACCTTCTCAGTATAAATAGTAGTAGATGTACAGCCTACGAGGTCAATATGCCGTAAGTAATATGGCGCGAGGTCAACACCACGCTACACAGACAGCATGGGCAGATATAGTGACAGGGTGCAAAACTGCAAAAGTGTAGTGCGGTTGTGCACCCTGTCACTGTTTCCCAGGAGAGGATAAGACCTCTCCTGGGAGGAGGTCTGCCAAGCAGCTGCCATGGCTTGACAGGATGAGCTGCAGACAGCAATGGAGGTAGTGCATCTGTGGACCAGATTTAATCCTGGTCCTAGACGATATCTGTTTTGGACATATTTTTTATTTTGCACTTTGTGTGATGTAAATTTTCATCAACCCCCGAGTTGATTATTTAAGTTGGGGGATTGAAACACAGCCACCCGTAATGGGGTGTAAACATCAAGAACTGCTGCACTATTTTGGTGTATGGCATTATGATCCCATGCCAATATATAGAAAGGATAGGGGCAAGGGAAAGGGGTGAGGCAAAAAACAGCATTTAGGAGATTTAAGAAATCTGGGAGGGGAGGACAGGAAAATGTATGTGAAGAGTCCAAGGAGGTAACCAGACTAGTCAGGGCAGCCAAGGCTTCCAGAGAGCTGAGGCTGGCACAGGGCATCAAGGATGAAGAAATGACTTCTTTAGGTACATACAGCAAGGGACAGAAAGAGCTGCAAGGACCAGATAGTGAGGATTAAGAAGGATAGGAGGTAGGTGGAGAAAGAGGCAGAGCAAGCAGAAGCACTAAATGAGTACTTCTATTCTATGTTCAAGTGAAGAAGAAGGGTGGGCAGCTACCTTAGAGGATGGGGAAGGTGGGCAAGAGGGAAGGGGTGACAGATGAGGTAATTACAGAGGGCAGGGTGCTGGAGGGTCTGAGGGCACTGAGTGTGGCTAAGACACCAGGACCAGATGGCATTCACCCAGGGTGCTGAAAAGAGCTGGCGGAGGTCTTGGCAGGGCCACTGGCAGACCTGTTCAACACCTCCCTGGACACAGGATGCATACCACAAGACTGTGGGATGGCTCACGTGGTGCCCCTCCACAAAAGTGGCCCAAAGGATGAATCAGGCATTATGAACCAGTAAGCCTCACATCCAACATAGGAAAACTAATGGAGACAATCTTGAAAGAGGGCTAGTGACATTCTTGGAAGTCAGTGGACTCCAGGACAGTCAGCAACATGGGTTTGTCTCAGGAAGATCCTGCCAGAACAACCTAGTTGAGTATTATGACTGGGTGAAGAGGAAATGGGTCAGGGCCATGCAGTGTATGTCATGTATTTGGACTTCAGCAAGGCCTTTGATTCAGTGCCTCATGGGCAGTTGGGGAAAGTTGGTATATGTGGGAGTGGGGACAAAGATGGTGAACTGGATCAAGAACTGGCTGAAGGGGAGGCAGCAAAGGGTGGTGGGGAACTATCAGCCCAAGGGCTGTGACAAGCTGGGTTCCACCAGGCTCGGTGCTGTTTGGGATATTCATAGCAGATATCTTACATGGCATCAGGAGTAAGGTCACTTTGTTCACTGATGATACCAAGATGGGGCAGTGGTGGACAACATAGTAGGATGGCAGGGGCTGCAGGACAACCTGACTAAGTTAGAGGAGTGACTGGAAACGTGGCAGTTTGGGTTCAATGCTAAGAAGTGCAAGTACTGTACTTTGGAGCAAGGGCCTGAGGAGGAGCTACCAGTTAGGAGGGTTCAGTTAGGTATCACTGAGGAGGAAAAGGATCTAGGAGTGGTTATAACATGGAATATGAACAACTCAGCTCAGTACAGGAAGGTGGCAGCTAAAGCCAACAGGATACTGGTGTGCACTGCAAAAGGAATCTCCTCCAGAAGTAGGGGTGATCCTGCCTCTGTACAGAGCACTAATCAGGCCGCACCTGGAGTACTGTGTGCAGTACTGGCATCCATTTCTGAAGAAGGATGTCAGATTACTTGATGGGGTACAACACAGGGCAACAAAGATGATCCAGGGACTAGAGGACAAACCCTATGAGGACAGGCTGAGTGAGTTAAATATGTACTCCTGGAGGAGAGGAATGATTGGGGAGATAAGATCGAGACCTTCATATACTTGATGGGGATAAACAAGGCTGGTACAGAAAGGGTAATTAAGTTGAGGAGGGGAGGAAAATGAGATGGCATGGTCTTGGATTGGAGAGGAAGATATAGGAGAGACATGAAGAGACATTTTTCACAGAGAGGGTGGTGGCTAAATGGAACACTCTACCGAGGGTGAAATACTGTAAGACAGTGGGCAGTTTCAAAAGGAGATGGGATTGCTGGCCTGCTGGCATAGAGGCATGGCTTCCATCTGCGGCCGCCGACGACCCAGGTTCGAGGATGGATCTGGGAGTCGGAGGCTAGCTAGGGGAGTAGGATGGAGCATCCACAAGACTGCTGTCCTACTCCGCGGGAGGTGGGGTAGAGTGTCCGACACCAGGGACCCCCAGCGAGGCTAGGGGTACCTCAGTGGTTAGCGCCACGTCTGCGGGCGGGGTGGGTGTGGGACATCATTGCGTCCCGCCCCCAAAGGACACATACAAGACAAATATGCAGGCCCCGCTGATGAGCCAGCTCTGGTGTCTCCACTCTGGTCATGACAGTTCCACCACCAGTGGCCCCACTCAGGGGCATCCCTGAGCATGAGAAGGATGGTACCCAGAGCCAGGTGAGCCCGTTCGCGGGGTAAGTGGGCCAGCAGGAAAGAAGAAAATTAAAAAAAGGGGGATGGGACAGGGTGAAAGGGAAAGTAACTGTGAGGGGAGGGAGGAGGGGAGGGAGGAAGGGCAGCTGCAATGTAAGGGTGATAGCTACACATTCGAGCAGACCTGATAGACCTGAGGAGCCTATTTCTGCTGGCAGATTCATATATTTGTATGTTAGTAGTAAAATAAATTACCATAAAATACGCAACACAAAATAAACTAAATAAAAAAAGTACAGTAAAAGAAAGAAAACAACAACCATAGTGACTAAAGTGCAAAGGAATCTTCAAACATCACCTAAAGCTTGTCTGAAGGGTATGCTTTCAGGCCCCATTTAAAGGCCTCCACCAAGAGCCTCCCTCAGTCCTCCAGGAGAGTGTTCCAGAGTACAGGGCTGGCGACTTCAAAGACACAATCTCCTGAGGATTTTATCTGCACCCTTGAGACCGAAGGAGACCTGCCTGAGAGGAGTGGAAGGGTTAAAAGATTGGAGAATTTAGAAGTCCCACCAGATAGCACAGGCCCAGTCCATGTAGGGCCTTATAGGTTAGCAAACCAACCTTGAAGGCAACATGCTGCTTCATAGGAAGTGAATGCCATTCACTCAGGACTGGGGTCACATGTCTAAACTTTAAAAGTCCGGTCAGTAACCATGCCACTGTGTTCTGCACCAGCTGTAAGCATCATGAGGTACCTCCATTGACCCCAGTGGGAAACACGTTACAGTACTCCAGCCTGGGCATTACAAATGCATGCACCAGTGTGGGTAAGTCTTCAGAGGGTTAAGGGACTTAATCAGATGATGTTCCTGAGATGGTAAAAGCCACTCCAGACTACAACTGACACCTCAGCCTCAAATGTCAGATGCTCATCCAGAATGACTCCCAGATTTTTCACCTTAGTGGAGGTCAAAGAGCTAGAACATCTGAGCCAAGTCTCTGTTTCTACTGCAGGTACCTCTGCACCACTCCTCTGACCTAGCTCAGTCTTCAGTACCTCAGTCTTGTCCAGGTTAAGTCTCAGCCAGCTCGAAGTCACCTAGTTCTGAATCTCAGCTAGGCATGCATTAAGCACCTCAACAGTGTCCCTGGTGCAAATGACAAATACCACTAGGTGTCATCCACTAGCAGTGGAAACCCAGATTGCACTGTTGAATCATTCCTCCCAGGGGCAGCATGTACACTACAAATAGCATGGATGAGACAGACGACCCTTAGGGCACACCACAGGGCAGGGTATTGGGAAAGATGAGAAATTTCCCATCACCACTATCTGCATCCTATCCCAGAGGTAGGACTCAAACCAGCAGATTACAGTGCCGGTGAGCCCTTCATACTCCTCAAAAGCAACAAGAACAACCCATAGTCCACAGTATCAAATGCTGAGAGAGACTGAGGAGGATGAGAATCCACTGTTCACTCCTATCCCTCACCCTAAAGAGGTCATTATCCACTCTGCCCAATGCCATCGCAGTACTATTCCTGGATCTGAAACCAGATTATAAGGGCTCATAGATGTCACCAGCTGCAAGGTGTGCCTCAAGCAGCAGTGCTACAACCTTCTCAATAACCTTGCCTAGGGAAGGTAGGTGAGAGATGGATGATAATTCACTAAAATGTCTCAGTCCAAAGATGTTTTTTTTTTCAGAAGGGCTGAATAAATGTCTGTTTCTAAGCAACCAGAAAGACCAGCTCCAATAAGAAGCACCAAAAATTCCAGCAAACACTGGATCCAGTGCAAACTTGCAGCTCACTAGTAGACACATGGGGCCTGGGTCTAGTTCATAAAAAGTGGTCCACAGCTTCAAGATGACCTCACAGACCTCTTCCATCCTAATCATTCCAAACTTGCCCCAAGACAGCTGAATGCTTCTGTAAGGTGCCGGCTCAGCCCTAGCAGTAGCATCAACCCACTTGGCGACATCCGGACCTGATAGAGGACACTCTGTCTGAGAAGAATTGAGTGAACTCTTCTCCTTGGCTACTGAACCTGCTCTTACTGGCTACAGACAGGACAGACTTAACAAACCTGTCTGCAGTGTGGAAGAGCTGAGCTGGCTGATTCTTTCCAGCCACAGTCTTCCTGGACAGGAATCTTGCCTTCTTACGTGAGATGGCCATTTGATATTCATCAAGCTAAATCTTCAGAACCAGTGTGTCCTCCTCAGTCTGAGACTTCCTCCAACACCACTTTACCCTCCAATCCCTAGTATTCCTCTTCCTAAGCTCCCTACCAAAATATGGGGATCTCAAGAGTGAGACACAGGGTCACACAGACAGGTGCTACAGAATCACAGGCCTCATGACTACCCTATTACAGGCCTTCACCGTATTCTCAGAATTCATCTCACAAGCAGCTAATATCTCTGACATATTCATTATTGCTTACAGTCCTGGCTGGACCATCAACGTATTTTTCTACCATGGGCAGGATCGGGGCAGGGAAGAACCAATGGTTGTAATTTACAGTAAAGCATGGGTTGGGGCAGGGAGGACTACTGGACCACCAATGTATTTTCTAGCATGGGCAGGATCATGACAACAGAGGGACCACTGGACCACTAATGGTTGTAATTTACAGTAAGTCATGAGGATCGGGGCAGGGGAAGGACCACTGGACCACCAATGTATTTTTCTACCATGGGCAGGGATTGGCACAGGAGAGACCATTGAGCACCACTGTATTTTTTATATCATGGGCATGGATCAGGGCTGAGAGGCACCACCAGACCACCATGGTTTCTTTCGTGTTACCAGGATGGGGATCAAAGATTGGGGACCTGGCCCGGCGCACTCGCCCGTCACACTGTTGTACAGATGAGCCCATAATGGGTATGTAAATGGCCCACTAGCACCATGCATGCCCAATGGGCTCATCTGCATGTTTGGGCTAAATATCACCCATATGGGTTGCAGCACTAGTCAATGTGTACTGCACTTTACCTCTATGGGTGGTCTTTACCGACACCCTTGTAGCATGGCACAAAGCAAGGCGGCGCCAGCTGTGGGCTGCACTACCATAGCACAACATTCAGATGGATAGTGTAGTTAGTGCAGAACATGCTATCCATTTGAATATGGTAACAGAGTCAGACGTCCCTATTTTGTCACGTGGCGCCCCATGTGCGCTAGCTGCCAGCAGACTCTGAATATGGGGCCCATAATGTTTAGAATCCTTAATGCTTAGAACACATGAATGTTCTAGTTCTTAAATTAAAATTGAAACTCCCAGTTTCTAAAAGGGTTCTAATCTTTCTAGAACTAGCTCTGACAACTCAACAAGTAGATAACCCCTAGGAGCAAAAGACTGATGATAACTCCGCAGTGGTGGATTTATTCATAGTAACCTAACGTTGGCTATTCTCTCACAATTATTAATAGGCTTATTGGGCCCTATGCACCAAGGATGCCAGCTAACAGATAATCTTCTCATTGCTTGTCTGTGGAGGTCAACACTGGGAAGCTGTCACCCATGTACCTGTTTTCTGGCATCATGCACTACTCCTGGGCACCTCACACACCAGTATGGAGCTCTGCAATCTTAGCAGGGAATACATGGAGCAAGTTTGGCCACCCACTAGGCTTCCAGTCAGAAGCCCAGACTGGCCACCTATTGGACCCTCTGCTGTGCTCCCTCAGGTGACCCAGAGATGTGGGTGCACATGTCAGTATATGCTATATCCCCACACATCAAGAAATAGCCTGCTGTTACCCATCAGGACTGTGCCATTAACCCCTGGCAGGAATGGGTTGGGATGGTAAGACACAGGCCTGTTTAATCTGGTTCTGGATTATAGGTAGTGCAACTGCACTAAGAATATGACACCGTTCTTAGAAAATCAGCCCAAAGGTTTAATTCCATATAATTTTAGATATACATTACAGGGACCCAATTTTTAAAGGGTCAGATAACAGGTATGTGTTGCAGAAAACGTGCACAGGGATGTCCTCTTGCATAACCACAGTTACACATACATGATTTTCTACAGGGTTGCCTTATCAGAACTTTTAGACAATTCTGGCTGCTTGCAGACTTTTTCTTCTTTGCATAGACGCAATGCCTGTATGAGCATTTATAGTATCTACACAAATACAGGAATTTTAAATAGTATTACTGTATTCTCTCTTCTATATATATATATATATATATATATATATATATATATATATATATATATATATATATATATATATATATATATATACTATATATATATCTAGTCCAAATGAGGACAAAACACGTGTATGTGTCTGTTGTTTTTTAGCCTTTGCTGATTGCACTGTGAGACCTACTGACACCATGCAATTCTGCTTAAAGTTGAGCCAGTCCAAATTCTCTCATGGGGATTAGCATATGCTTCCCATGATGCTTTGCATTATTGGGGTATGTGCAACTGTGTTTTCCTACAGATACATACCATATATATATATATATATATATATATATATATATATATATATATGTATCTTTCTTGGTGAAACTTTTTGAAATAAATAAAATAAATACAAATTTGCCACCCATGCACTAAAGATGCTTATTTTTTGATGATATGGGGCTTTTCCTGCTCCAGTAAATTGGTCACAGGGACTTAGTTTCAAAGCTATTCCCAGCTGGTTGAAAATTGAGTCACTGATATTTTCCCTTTACTGAGTGGCAACTCAAGCAATACCTGCTGCAGATCAAGGGTTGCCATTGCAATTCAGTGGTACTGCTGCCATGGCAATTGGTAAAGCCAGGGTGATCACCACTGTGTCTGGATGTTTTTAAGAAGATTAAAAATCTAAGTTAGGCCAATGGGATCTAAGTTGTATTTCCCTGCAGTTTTGACATGTAATACTCAGTGACTCATCTGCATACTGCAATTTGATTTGGCAGTTAGGGTTGCACGCTGTGGTGACATCCAAGCCTAATGCCATAGTTTGGAATCTTACATTGTTCCTATTTTAATACAGGAATGTTTTCTGTCTTGTTTGCATTGTTCTAAACTTCTTGTATCTGGGTTCCATTACATAATGGCAATGAAGCACTGTAGGGTACATGTCATGCAGGATTTAGCAGTGCCAGTGGCTCAGTACGTTGCACACATATTGTACCTCTGGAGCTGGAAGATGGAACAGCTGGCAGTTCTAGTCCTATGCCAGGAACTTGGGCTAATATCCCCTTGATACTGTAGTGCAGCACTAGGGGTGCTGCACTGTTGAATTCCATTCTTTGGATGAGACATTATGCCTTGGTCCCTTCCTCCCATCTGTGCTAGCTGTCTCGATGGAAAGTAAAGAGTACATGGCCCTTATCATAAGAGTAGGTGATTTTTACCATTGTCCTGTGTCACTCCCCATGATGCATCTGGAAGCAAGCTGTCATAACTAAGTGCATATCTCCTGGTCCAAACTTGCAAATAAATAAATAACACAACTCCTTGAGAGGTTTTAGACACTCGATGTTGCCTCATGCTACAGCACCTAAGATGTGACAATATCCATTAATTAATCAATCACACACACACATACACGCCCTGAAAGCATTATTGCTTAATCACTGTATATTTACATGGCCCTTGCAAGAACATTTCACCTGACCAGCTAAACTACAGATTTATACCTTTCTGAGTTTTATTTGATTTGAATCGGTGAGTACAATAACAAAAGCGTTTGGATTGAAAGGCCCTGCTGACTTCACCTGTAAAGTGATGCCATGGAACAAAGTCAGATAGCCAACACCTCTATAGCAGATTAGTGGCTTGATTAATAATTCAGGGAAGGATGTACTAATATAAGGCGAGGTGAGTTGCACAAGGCTTTACTACATTATTCAAAGAAATTCTACGTGTGAGAAAAGATGTCCAGATTCCAGGAACCTTTGTGACGGGAATCTAGATATTTCAGTATCAAATCATCATCTACTTTTCTGTGGCGTACTGTATGTGGTTTGTGAATCGTCGTTTGTACTTGCACTTCTCATTTTACAGCCCTTTTAAGTATGTGTAATGGGTCAGAAGTGTTAACTTTATCACCGTTGTGTGGTTGCAATTTTAATAGACAAACAAACATGCAACCATAATCACTATGTTTTATTATGTAATATCCAGGGAACACCGCAATGGCACACAACAAGATTCATGTAATATTCCAAACTAAAGCTGTGAAGAATGCTGAAATTCATCAGTGGAATTCAGGTGGAATGACTCAGAGCAATCTATGGGTTGAAGTAGCCTATCAACCAAACAGCATCCGTTGATGCAAATTTCATTTTGCAGATTGTTGTTCTTCCAGCACTGCATGCCATTTCCATGGTATATAGTGTGTGAATTTAATGAAAATGCACCCACTTCATTCCTAATGGCCCTGATTCACCTACCTATGGGTCTGTAAAGATATCTTAAAGGTCCGAAGGTAAATACCATGGCCAAAAATTCAGGTGATTCTGATCTTAACTGTGGCTTGCTATTGTGCAGATTAACTTCTGAGGCTTTCTGTTCTGTGGATCACCAGAAGGGCACATTTGAATGACCCAGTCAAAACTGTAGGTACATGATTCTGCAGATCACTGAGGTCTATGTAATCTGTGAAATATCACTCCATTGGCAGTGTTCAGTTCTGTGGTTTTGGCACATGTACACAGTTTAGTTTTGGCTGCCAGACTGTGTTCAGAGAGGAGAGTCTGACCACTGCGAGACAGAGCGGCAATGATAAAATGTTTTCAAAGTTTCAAAACTTTGAAACTTAGCCAAAAAGTAATGTTTGTTGTTGAAGAATGTACTCAGGCCATGGGCTTGTCCGTAAAGTTCCTGGCCTGGTCTGGCCTGAAAGGTTTCTGCACCACCATTTCTGTCAGAGAAGATCAGTATCCTTATTGAGGACTTCCTTATCATCTGTGTTTACCAGGGAGAAGAAAGAGCCAATGCTACAGGGGACAGGAAAGGTGGGCACAGAGGGGTGGACATGACAGATGGGGAGATCCTGGTGAGTAGGGTGTTGGAAGGCTTAAGGGTTCTGTGGGTTGATAAGGCACCTGGACCATATGGCATTCACCCAGGGTTTTGAAGAAGTTGGTGGAGGTCTGGCAGAACCACTTGCAGACCTGTTTAATTCCTCTCTGGCAACTGGATGTGTGCCCATGACTGGAGAATGGCACATGTGATGCCACTCCAGAAGTGTGAACCCAGGATGAACTAGGCAAGAATAGACCAATTAGTCTGACATCCATTGTGGGGAAGCTGATGAAGATTATACTTAAGGAAAGGTTAGTAACCTTTCTGGAGGTGAACGGACTCCAAGGCGACAGACAGCAAAAGTTTGTCTCAAGCTGATCCTGCCAGACAAACCTGGTTGACTTTTTATGACTGGGTGACCAGGGCACTAGACCAGGGCCAAGAGTGGATGTCCTGTATCTGGACTTCAGCAAGGCCTTTGATTCCATACTTCATGGAGGACTGTTTAGCAAATTAAGTTAACAGGGAGTAGAGAAAAACTGGTAGTCTAGATAAGAAACTGGCTCTAAGACAGGCAGCAGAGAATAGTGGTGGAGGAGAACTCTCAACTCCAAGAGCTGTAACCAGTGGAGTGTCACAGGGCTCAGTACTGAGTCCACTGCTGTTTGGCATATTTATAGCCAACATCTTACAGAGGATTAAAAACAATACCAGGCTTCTTGCAGATGACATAAAGATCGGGGCAGTGGTGGATGATGCAGAGGGTGACAAGAATTGCAGGGCAATCCAGCTAGACTTGAGCAATGGTTGGAAACATGGTAGCTGGGGTTTAATGCAAAGAAGTGCAAAGTCATGCACTTGGGAGCAAAAATCCAAGGAATAGTCATTGCTTGGGAAAGTACAGTTATTCTCTACAGAGGAGGAGAAGGATCAGGGTACTTTAACAGGGCATCTGAACCACTCAGCACCGTGCAAGAAAGCAGCAGCCAAAGCTAACAAGATGCTTGGGTGTATTGCAAGAGAAATCACCTCCAGGTAAAGGGAGGTCATCCTGCCACTATACAGGTCTTTGGTGAGGTCACACCTGGAGTACTGCGTGCAGGTCTGGCACCTCTACTTGAAGAAACATGTCAAACTACTAGAAGGATCTAGCACAGAGCAACCAGGATGATCCTTGAACTGGAGGACAAAACCTATGAGGAGAGACTGAGTGAGCTCAACATGTACTCCTGGAGGAATGGAGGGATGGGGGACATGATGGAGACCTTCGACATAAGAAGGGCTTGAATAAGGTTGGTACAGAGGACATTCTTAGTCAGGAGGGAGGGACAAGAGGGGCATAGTCTGAGGTTGGAGGGCAGAAGATTCAGGAGGAAATGAGAAGGCATTACTTTACAGAAAGAGTGACAGGTGGAAAGCATTACCAGGGAAGTGGTATCCTTAACATCGGTGGATTTCAAGAGGAGTGGGACAAAGTAAAGTGGAAGGTCACACAGAGAGTTACAGAGGAAGAGATGTCAGCAAGCAGGAGCATGACTTCAAATAAGCAGGCAAGGGAGGGAGGGGCAGCTGTAGTATAAGGGCTGCTAGCTGCACATTCAAGCAAACCTGATAGACTGTATGGCCTGTATCTGCTGGCATTTTCGTATGTTCTTACGTATGCTCATATTATGCAGGTGATCTTTTTGCTGCAAATGAGCTGGGATATTTTGAACAGAAGAAAATTTGGAGCATCACAGACACACAAGCAACTGAAGCATCAAGGGGATGATATCTATGCAGAGAATCGCATATGACTGAGTCTCTTAAGGGTGTCATCAGAATGACTGGTGGACAGAAATGCTGGAGGACTGCTGCTGGTGAGTGTTACCAAATGTATCAGTTTCATTCATCAGTTAAGCAACAAGACATGACATGGTACGTTGTACAGGGTATTTTGGAGTTATTACCTATTAGGGTATTTTGGATTTATTACCCACAGCTCATGGTCAAGTCAGAGCTTTAACCACAGGATGTGGATCAATCACTAATTACCAAGCTCTGGACTGACATATTGTGCAATGTGAAACTATCCAAAGTACATTTTACTAAAAGAAAGAATTTTTATTTTAAATACACCTTAAATGTATTGCTTCATGTAGTTTATTTCCCCAGATGTATTTTCTACCCTCCAGGCACAAGCAGGCTCTTCAACTCCTGCCCACCTCTCCCACAGTCTCCCACCTCCCTTGGAACCCACCGTCGCAGAATCCCCCATGGATTACCCAACATGGTGGGGCTAGGGAGGAGGATAGACATCCTCCCACCCTGAAGATACACAGCCAGATGGGTGGCCGAGGTCTGAGTGGTGCAGCTGGCAGGAGCTGGCAAGTGGAATGGCATATGCCTGCTCCCAGCATTTTCCTTTTCTGTTCTTTGCCGACCAGCAGTGTGCAATGATGCTGGGCATGTGTTCACATGGAGGTAAGCAGACACTATGGTGTCTGCTGCTGGCCAGCCTTTTGTCAGTCGCTCCTGCTGCTGCCACTATGTCTCCAAGTGGTGGCAGTGTAGATGTGCTGTAACATGAACCCCTCCTGGGAGAGGAGAGCAGTCAAATGGACACTCAGTCCTCCCTCCACTGCCAACCCTGAGCAACCGATGTCCATTCCCAAACCTGGGCCACCAGTGTTGGGGGAGTGTGGTGTCCAACACCTCAACTATCAAAGACACTAGGCCAGTCTATTTCATGTAGTTTTAAGAAAATGTTATTCCTGGACAAATCCTTCCTCAGTCCATGAAATATCCCTGCAACTATCAACTAGCAGCAAGGACTGCTGAAAGTGAATACCTGGATAGCTGCAAAATGCACCCCCAGCTGTGGTAAAGCACCCCAGCTGAGATTAAGCCCTCACCCAGCTGAGATTGTTCTTTTAGTTTTTAGAGCTACTTTTATGTTTGTTTGTGCATGCATAGAAACATTATGTGGCAGCTTCAGAGAGAAGTGGGTTGTGGAGGCTCAGCACTGCAGCAACCAATGGAGGCACTACCTTTGGGGGCTTGGCACTGGTGGACCAATGGAGGCACAGTGTGCTGATGACACTGGTCTCCAAAAGTGTCACCAAGTAGAAACGTTTTCACTGCAGCAATCAGGGGCCACTGCGTCATTGCAGCGTCAGCCATTCCACTGCAATGAGGGCGACCCGTCATTGCTGGGCAAATGTTGCCTATTGTAATATTGTTTATGAGCGTGGTGGCAGGCACTGCCATGTTCTAAACATGTAACACCCCTCAGCCAAGGGGTGCATAAATCCCCCGCATCATGTGCCCCACGAAAAGTGTTTTGCCGACGTAGGGGCCCAATCCCGGTCAGCTTCATTCACCCCCATGTAATTTGCCAATGGAGGGCCCACCCCCATCGGCATAATGGTTTCTCCCACCAAGCGTCGGTTTGTACTGAGGGGTGCCCAATCCCTCGGCTCTTGCCCCCATGTGCTGACAGGAGTGCCAATCCTCCATCGGCTAAAGCCGCCCCCAAAAAAAAAATCACTCAGGTGGCATGCTGGGAGCCCACCAAGCATGCCAAATGACCTAAAAGAAAAACCATCATTAATTTTTTTAACCTGCAAAGTAGAAAACCGGTCCCTCGTCGGTTCCTGTGGCCCTGCCCCCATCCTGCGCCCACCTCTGCGCACCCTGCCTCCCCACCCCTTCACCCCATACTACCCTGGAGTCTGGTGCGATGATCTTCAGTGGACTGGCAACATGTCTGCACTCTTCAAAGAGCGACCACGAACTAAAGAAATGCGGTAAGCTGTATAATGGCATAAATAGGGTTTTTCAACTTTGGTGCATATCTTGGGCATTTTTGGGAACATTGGCACCAAATTTTCAACATGGGGTTTGTGCCCTCCTCATGAATTCAGCCACTTTCATGGTGTTAATCGGTCCCAAAAGGTGATTTCATGGTCACTGCACTGAATCACCTTTTGGGACTGATTAACAAAATGACAGTGCCAGTGTTCATGAGGGAGGCTCTCAAAGAGTCTATGTTGCAAATTTGGTGGGAAAAATCCAAAAATTACTGTTTTACAAGCATCGTTGTGCAGTTGCAATATTGCAATTTGCAATATTTCACTCCAGATTTTCAGCACTGCCATTTTCCACACCTCCTTATGAATAGTACAGCTGTCATTTTTCACATCCTGGCGAAATGTGTTTTCGCAGTTCTGGTCAGAACAGCCTGGTCGCTGTAGGAAATCAGTGTTTGGACACATTAAGAAAATCACAGTGACACTGTTCATAAGCAGAGGTCCTAAAATGCCTATGTTGAAAATTTTGTGACGAAGTCCATAAAATGAGTGTGTTACGATGCGTGCATTGCGCAGGTTCCACGACGCTAGTAACTCGCTAAATTTGCAATATTTTCACTCCAGATTTTCAACATTGCCATTTTCACACCTCCTTATGAACAGTACAGCTGTCATTTTTCACTTCCTGGCCGAATGTGTTTTCGCACTTCCAGCGCAGAATAGCACAGTCACTGTGGGAAATCAGTGTTTGGGACCCATTAAGAAAATCACAGTGACACTGTTCATGAGCAGAGGTCCTAAAATGCCTATGTTGAAAATTTGGTGATTAACGTCCATAAAATGACTGTGTTACATGCATACGTTGTGAAGTTTCCACGTATGCTCGGAGTGTGTGCATTTTTACTATTCCCACTCAGATTCTCAACATTGCCATCTCTTCACACCTCCCTATGGATGGTACAGCTGTCATTCTTCATATCCTGTCTGATCTGTGTTTTCATCATGTGGCGCAAAATGGTATGGTTGCTGTTGGAACTCAAAGTTCGAGACACATTGACAAAATCACACTGCCACTCTTCATGAGAAGAGGTCCCAAATGCTTTCATGAGGTGGGTCACAAAAGGCAATGTTGAAAATTTGTAGTGCAAATACTAACAAACACCTGGGGCATTAGGGTTTCTAACCATAGCGTCCCACCCTGTACAAACTGACAGTCATTGGGTGTGCCTTTGGATTGCCGACTGTACTGCTCATGCCATCCCACCCCCACCCAGTGACAGGCATCGAGGTGTACCTTGACTCTTTCGGCCCCACAGTTCATCCCATTCTCCTATGCTGTATCCATTTCAGCATATGTCCTTATGGAATGGGGTGACTGTAAAGCCAAACACCCCAAGACACACCTCAACACGTGGTCGGTGTCTGCAGAATAGGGTGAGGTGACATAGCATGAACGTCATGGGCAACAACTCCAACACTTACCCCAATGCCTGTCCATCTCTACAGGATGGAGGTGGGGTTGGCATGAAGTTCAAACTTCACTGCCATTCTATTCTGCATCTGTCTACCTCCTGCATTTCCAATGGAATACCAGCAAGTAAACATTCGTCATTGACAAATGCTTGTATTATTTAGTTTTAGAGAGACAGAAACTGGTTGTGAAACGAGAGTGGGCAGAATTGTACAGTGTCTGGAAAGAATGGCAATTGCAGGACAGAGTTGTGTTGGGAAGGCAGTCATACTGCAGAGAAAGCTGTTCAAGGGATGTGGGTACTGTATATCTTGGAAATATTTTACAAAATGTGTTATACATTGTGCAGTGATGTACTAGGATTGTGAGGTAGTGGGATGGTGCAAGCTGGTGTGTTGTGGCAAGCTGTGGTTCAGCTGGTGTCAGCAATCCAGGAGCCTGGCTCTGTGCTCCATGGAGGCTCCTCAGTCTCAACCACCATACACTGGTGGTCCACAGTGGATGACACTGCTGATGCGTGGTTGCATGCCCATTTGTTTTTCCTCCATTTTCTCCCACCACTTGCCTGCAGACACCCATAATGGCATGTGTCCACATTCAACCAGATATGAACATAGAGAAAACTGGTGGTCATAGCAGCCTGTCGACCAACCTATGTAGCACCGAATATCTAAATCAGAACAAAGTCACTGCTGCCTTTATCAATATTCTTCATCTCCACATGCTCTACATTACTTCTTTAGCTGGAATTTGTGCAATGTCTTTATTAGGGTTTATTCTTAGAAATCACTCTAATTCTCTGCCTCTACCTCAGCTACTTCCTGTTCTGCCTCCTCATCCTCCTTCTCTAACACCTCACGCTGAGACTCCTCCACCTCCATCTCTTGTGTCCCAGACCGAACAGTATCCTGCAATTTCTCCAGTCTGATGCCCTAACTATGATTAACATAGAAACATAGAAACATGGAATTTGATGGCAGATAAGGACTACTTGGCCCACCCAGTCTTGCCCATTTCCTACCTAATGGATAAGCTGCAGATCCTAGTTAACCAGCAGCCTACTTCTTCCTCCCCCACCCCTAGAATTGCCTTATGACTGTCCCATGCATGCTTGAATTCCACCACTGTTTTGACTCCACAACCTCCTCCGGAAGGCTGTTCCATGCATCCACAACCCTCTCTGTGAAAAATACTTCCTTAAATTACCTCTGAGCTGCCCCTCTATCTTCAAATTGTGCCCCTTGTTCTTGCACACCTCTTTTTGAAAGATGCTACCCTCTTGGACTTTGTTGATTCCTTGAGGTACTTGAAAGTTTCTATCATGTACCCCTCTCCTTCCTTTCCTCGAGGCTATACATATTAAGCTCCTTAAGCTCTCTTCATATGTCTTCGGTGCAGATCCTGCACCATTTTAGTTGCCCTCTCTGGACAGCTTCCATCCTGTCTATGTCTTTGCAGAGACTGGGTCTCCAGAACTGCGGCAGTACTCCAGATGGGGTCTCATCAGCTGTCTGTACAGAGGGATAATAACTTCCTGTTTTCTACTGGTGATGCCTCTCCTATGGATCCCAGTATCCCCCAGCCTCCTTACTGCCCTCTCACATTGCTTGCCCACCTTTAGGTCATCTGATATGACTACCCCAGGTCCCTTTCCATTTTTGTTGTTAATATCTTACCCCATTGTGTACTCTTCCCTGGGTTTTTGTTTCCCAGGTGCATTACCTTGCACGTCTTAGCATTGAATCTAAGCTGCCATACATTTGACCATTCCTCTAACCTTGCCAAGTCCCTTCTCATCCTTTTACCCCACCTTGTGCATTAACTCTGTTGCAGATCTTTGTGTCATCTGTAAAGAGACATACTTTCCTTCCAGTCCCTCTGCAATGTCACTTATAAAGACATTGAAGAAGACCGGTCTAATACTGAACCTTGCGGTACCCACTAGTAACCCCTTTTCTTCAGACTGGACTCCATTTACTATTACTCTCTGTGTCCTATTCTCCAGCCAATTCTTTTACCTAGGCTGTCATCTTGGGACCCACTCCCAGGCTGGCTAACTTGTATATTAATCATTTGTGTGGGACTGTGTCAAATGCTTTGCTAAAGTCTAGGTAGGTCATGTCCACAGCCCCTTCCTGATCTACTACTTTGGTCACCCAGTCAAAGAAATCTATCAGATTCATCTGGCATGACCTTCCTGCTGTGAATCCATGCTGCCTTGGGTCCTGTGCCCCTCTGGCCTCTAGATACTTGACAATTCTTTCCTTCAGGAGTGATTCCATCATTTTCCCTGTCACTGAGGTTAAACTAACAGGTCTATAGTTTCCTGCTTCTGCCTTGCTCCCACTTTTGTGAAGGGGGATCACATCTGCCCTCTTCCAGTCCTTGGGTACCACCCCATCCTCCCATGATTTGTTAAAGAGGGTAGTCAGTGGTGTCACTAGTTCTACCCTTAGTTCTTTTAGAATTCTGGGATGAATCCCATCAGGCCCCATTGCTTTGTCCACCTTCAGTTTCAAGAGTTCTTTCAGAACCCTTTCTTCTGTAAATGGGCTGGTATCAACTTCTGTATCCAGAGTGTTACTAGTGTTTGTTTTATGTACCTCCCTCTTCATTTGTAAATACTGAGCAAAATATTAGTTTAGTATCTCTGCCTTTTCACAGTCACCCTCTGCCCACCCTCCCTCCCCTTTATTAAGCCTCACTATCCTCCCTTGGTCTTCCTTCACTCCCTGATGTACCTATAAAGGTTTTATCCCCTTCTTAACTGAGTTGGCTTTCTTTTCCTTGGTTTGGGCCTTTGTTGTTCTGACTGCCTTCCCAGCTTCCTTTTGCTTTTAACTGATACAGTTCTCTGCCCTGCTCCATCTGTGATTCCTTGTACCTCCTGAATGCTTTCTTTTCTCTTGAACCTTCACTGCTACTTCCTCTGAGAACCATAGTGGTTTTACATCGTTTTGTTTTGTTTATTTGCTTCACACAAAGGCTTGTTACCCCTGTGATGGCAGTTTTTATTATTCCCATTGTTCTTCCACCCTCCTTCCTGCCCATTTGCTAGTACATTCCTTAGGCACTCACCCATTTTGGCAAAGTCTGCCCTCCTGAAGTCCAGTACTTTTGCCTTTGTATGGCTTGACTCTATTGCTGTGTTTATTGTGAACCATCTGACATCATTAGCATTGCAGCTACAGCTTACTGTTTTTCACTAGTGACTGTTGCACTCCTGTCACCACTGACTTTCCTTCTCCCAGCCACAGATGGCACTAAAGGAGCCATTCTTTTAGAGGATATGTTGCCAGCATCTGTATTCGAGGGCTGCACAGCACAGACAGCAGATGCTGCTACTGCTGCACTAATGAAAACAAAAAGTCAAGCACTCACCGTCAATATCAAGATGTAATTTATTGAGCCATAAAAGAAGCTTAAAACATGCAGCTGAGTCTACGTAGCACCTTCTATATTGGCCTTCATCAGGAGAAATGTTCTAAGCCACAGTGTGAAGAACAAATAGTGATCTTCACGAATAATCAATACAAAGTTAAATTACTCATGTGACTTTAAACAACTGCATACCTAGCTCTGCCCTTGCCCTTCCAACATAAGCATGAGTTCCCAATCACACACCCTGAGCCACTCTTCATATTGAAGTAAAAGAAACAGAGTTCCTTACTGGAAAAAGTGCTGCACAGTCCTAATTTATTAGGTTCTTTCTTTCACATTTGTGCCCTCTCTCCCAAAGCTGCAACTGGGAATCTGTGCTTTGTTATGTGTGGTTCATAGCTCAGTGCTTTGTAACATACTGTAGCTAGATGATGTAGGTGGTTGGATACAGAGGCCAGCTGTTAAGTAGGCAATGGTTGCTAGGTAGTAGTAGTATGGACTGATTTGTGCTTAGGCACTTCAGCATGAACATGATCAAGTCAATGATTTCAGTACGTATGAATCGGATAGTATGAGCAATGAACTTGGATGCTTGAACTGAGAATCGCTTTTTATTATTTGATGGTTTTGGCCTTTCTCTGTATCCCACCTGTAGGGAGAAAGGTTTGTCTAGTATTATGAGACCCCAAAAGAAATTGATATCAACAATTATTCTATATCTGACTGGTGAAGGAGTCGAGCAGGAATACATCTTAATAATATGAGTCTACAGGAGGGACAGGGAGGGTAAAAGAGTAGGAGGAGTAGCTCTTTACATAAAGGAAGGAAGGAATAAAAGCAACAGAACAAAAGGGAAACGGGAGGAGAAGAAGCACTGTGGGTAAATTTGGAGACAGGCAATGGCACCACAATCCGCACAGGAGTTGTATACAGACTCCCTTCTCAGGGAGGGAAATGGACAGGAAATGACAGAAAGTATACTTAGAATGGCAGAAAAAGGCGATATTGCTGATGGGCGATCTGAATATGCCAGATGTTAACTGGAGTGCAGTTGCAGCTGCCACTTCAAAGAGTGGCGTTATTCTAGATGCCCTACAGGGGCATGCCTTAGACAACTAGTATTGGAGCCCACTCGAGAGGGAGCAATATTAGACTTGCTTCTCTCAAATGGAGATGGGAGAGGATCATAGATGAGAAGTGGGTAGCCATCTGGGAACTAGCGACCATCGAACAGTATGGTTCACAATAAACACAGCAATAGAGTCAAGCCATACAAAGACAAAAGTACTGGACTTTAGGAGGGCTGACTTTGCCAAATGGGTGAGTGCCTAAGGAATTCACTAGCAAATGGGCAGGAAGGAGGGTGGAAGAACAACGGGAATAATAAAACTGCCATCACAGAGGTAACGAGCCTTTGTGTGAAGCAAATAAACTAAACAAAACGATGTAAGAAACCACTATGGTTCTCAAAGGAAGTGGCAGTGAAGGTTCAAGAGAAAAGAAAGCATTCAGGAAGTACAAGGAATTGCAGAAGGAGCAGGACAGAGAACTGTATCAGTTAAAGCAAAGGAGGCTGGGAAGGCAGTAAGAACAGCAAAGGCCCAAACCGAGGAAAAGATAGCCAACTCAGTTAAGAAGGGGATAAAACCTTTTATAGGTACATCAGGGAGTGAAGGAAGACCAAGGGAGGGATAGTGAGGCTTAATAAAGGGAGGGAGGGTGGACAGAGGAGACTGTGAAAAGGCAGAGATACTAAACAAATATTTTGCTCAGTACTTACAAATGAAGAGGGGAGGTGCATAAAAACAGTAGAAACACTCTGGATACAGAAGTTGATACCGCCCATTTACAGAAGAAAGGGTTCTGAAAGAACTCTTGAAACTGAAGGTGAACAAAGCAATGGGGCCTGATGGGATTCATCCCAGAATTCTAAAGAACTAAGGGTAGAACTAGTGACACCACTGACTACCCTTTTAACAAATCATGGGAGGATGGGGTGGTACCCGAGGACTGGAGGACGGCAAATGTGATTGCCCTTCACAAAAGTGGGAGCAAGGCAGAAGCAGAAAACTATAGACCTGTTGGTTTAACCTCTGTGATAGGGAAATGATGGAATCACTTCTGAAGGAAAGAACTGTTGAGTATCTAGAGGCCAGAGTGGCACAGGACCCTAGGCAGCATGGATTCAGAGCGGGAGGTCATGCCAGACGAATCTGATAGATTTCTTTGACTGGGTGACCAAAGTAGTAGATCAGGAGGGGCTGTGGACATGGCCTACCTAGACTTTAGCAAGGCATTTGACACAGTCCCACATAAAAGATTAATATACAAGTTAGCCAGCCTGGGAGTGGGTCCCAAGATGACAGCTTGGGTAAATTTATAAGCGACATTGCAGAAGGACTGGAAGGAAAAGTATGTCTCTTTGCAGATGACACAAAGATCTGCAACAGAGTTGATGCACAGGGTGGGTGGAAAGGGTGAGAAGGGACTTGGCAAGGTTAGAGGAATGGTCCAATGTATGGCAGCTTAGATTCAATGCTAAGAAGTGCAAGGTAATGCACCTGGGAAACAAAAACCTAGGGGAAGAGTACACAATGGGGGTGAGATACTAACAACAACAAAATGGAAAGGGACCTGGGGTAGTCATATCAGATGACCTAAAGGTGGGCAAGCAATGTGAGAGGGCAGCAAGGAGGGCTGGGGGATACTGCATAGTGAGAGGCATCACCAGTAGAAAACAGGAAGTTATTATCCTCTGTACAGACAGCTGGTGAGACCCCATCTGGAGTACTGTGTGCAGTTCTGGAGACCCAATCTCCACTAAAGACATAGACAGGATGGAAGCAGTCCAGAGGAGGGCAACTAAATGATGCAGGGTCTGCACGGAAGACATATGAAGAGAGACCTAAAGGAGCTTAATATGTATAGCCTCGAGGAAAGGAGGGAAAGGGGGACATGATAGAAACATTCAAGTACCTCAAGGGAATCAACAAAGTCCAAGAGGGTACCATCTTTCATAAAAGAGGTGTGCAAGAACAAGAGGGCACAATTTGGAGATAGAGGGGGCTCAGAGGTAATTTAAGGAAGTATTTTTTCACAGAGAGGGTTGTGGATGGCTGGAACAGCCTTCCGGAGGAGGTTGTGGAGTCAAAACAGTGGTGGAATTCAAGCATGCATGGGACAGTCATAAGGCAATTCTAGGGGTGGGGTAGGAAGAAGTAGGCTGCTGGTTAACTAGGATCTGCAGCTTATCCATTAGGTAGGAAATGGGCAGACTGGTGGGCCAAGTAGTCCTTATCTGCCATCAAATTCTATGTTTCTATGAGTAGATGATCACCTCCTCCAACTCCAGGAGTGTGATCAGTAGCATGCAGGAGAGGAAAATCCTCCTTGGGGAACCTCTGAGGACCCATGGCTACTGACCTACTAGTTCTTCTGGGCATACTAAAGGAGAGTAATCCAATAATCTATTCAGCTAATCCGAACTCCAAATGTAGAAGCCAGTCCAGAGAAATGGAGACCTGCAGACATAAGGAAGTATGAAATGTGAGGCGAATAGAGCAAGTGTCCATCCAGTAAACCCAAGTTCGAGAGTCCATAAGCAGGCCGGAATGAAATGGAGTGGCATCCATGATTGAAATGAATGTGAAGTGAAGAGTCAGGTGGTGAAGCACTCCAGCAGGACAGGATAACTTCACAGAGGAGATCCAGGAAGCAAGGCCCAGCAGCCACGCCAGAAATAGAATTGTTGAGTAAATTTCAGCATGGCAAGGTTAGCAATGAATGCCGTGGCGATGAAGCACAAGAGCTGGCACATGCCACTCAATAGGAGGATGGAGCAATAGGAACTTCCAATCCAGAGGGGAAGTGAGCAGTAAGTAGGTAGAAAACGTATTGAATACATAGAAGTAGGTCAAACGAGTTTCCAGCTGAGGAGGCGCAGCAGGTATAGTTCGCGAGTTAGTCGTGTTGACCTCTAGACCCAGGAAGGAAGTAGGTAGTACAAACAAGTAGTATAAATAAGTGAACCTGTACATAGGTCAGTTGATGGAGTAAATGAAGCAGCAGGAGCAGACATATTAGCAGGAAGTAGCATTGCAAGATGAGGTACATAAGAAGGCGAGGCGTGAAGAATGGTACAAGCAAGGGACCCAGAGAGCTTCGTGGATCCAATAGGTTGCATAACAATGTTGACATCTACGGTTCAAGCCAGGATGATACCGTAGCTAGAACTGACTTGTGAAGAATATCCAGATGAGTCCTTAATAGAGCATAGGAGTCCCAGATGGCGATAACTGAAGAGGTTGAGTCAAATGAAGTAGCGTTGTCACAGGGTCCGAGAAGCAGTAGAGCATGCATCAGGATAGTGAAGGTCTTCAGATGAAGCTCAACTCAGTGTCCTGTAAAGAGTAAGGCAGCAGTAATTCCACACGGCTGAAGTGCAGGGCAAGTATCCAAGAATAGATGAAGAATGAAGAAACCTCCAGATGCGAAACCAGCAAAGGAGCTCCGGCTGGCCAACACGGCAGCAGGTAGGTGTATAGTAGAATGTGTGAACTCCAAGCCCCATGCTGGGTGAGGCAGAAGTAGAGCAGAAAGTAAACCTCCCAGCCTGATGGGCAAAGGCAGGTCATAAAAGCTGGCAATCAGTAGATAATCTCCCAGCCCAATGGGCGAAGGCAGGTCGAGAAGCAGGCAAGTAGTAGGAAACCTCCCAGCCCGATGGGCGAAGGCAGTTTGAGAAGCAGGTGATTATGACGCAGTAATATATATGAAGAAAGTACCTCCGGCCCAGAAGGGCACAAGTCTGACTAAATGCGATGGCTGAAGTCCGCCCAGTGGGCAAGGCAGGCTGCAGAGCAGTGGTAGATAATGCAATGGAAATGTCGAACTGCATGCAATGCAGAGGGTCATGACCTGGTAGGTAGAGATCACAGTAAATACGTAAACATAGGTTAGATGGATGCCAGCTCATGAAAAGCACAGTAGATTGTAATGGCAGGGTAGTCGTGAGCCCTGCAAGGGTGAAGCAGGTAATATGAGCAAGCAAGGTAAAGAAGTGAACCTGTACATAAGTTGTAGTAGTAAGCAAACTGCATGATGCAGATGAGTAGCAGGAAGCAGGGCAAAGCATCCAAAGAATAGATGATGAGTGTTGAAACATCAAATTGTGAATCCATAGTAGGAGCATCTGGGCCAGCTGCCATGGCAGCAGGTAGGCACATAGTAGAATAAGTGAATCTTTAGCCCCGAGCTGGTGAGGCGTGGTGAGTAGAAGTAGTGTACCCTTGGCCTGAAGGGTGAAGCAGGTCATAGAAGTAGGCAAATATGGTGCAGCTGGACCCCACGAAAGTCAGTCAATAATGTGAGGAAGGTGGCAGCTAGACCCACATAAGCTAGCAAGCACAGAAGGACCCCTGGTAGGTCAGTCGAAGGTAGGAAGACTAGCAGCTAGCCTCACGTAAGCTAGCATGAGCAGCTGGACCACACTTAGGACAGCTGGTAAGGTGAGTGAGAGCGACAGCTAACCCCTGAAGGCTAGCGTGCAGCTGGACCCCACGAAGGTCAGCTAGTAGGTAGATAAAGAGTGGCAGCCTAACTTGTAAGATTAGCACATGTAGCTAGATCCCATGTAGATCAGCTGGTGAGAGAAGTGAAGGGTAGTTAGGCTCAAGGAAAGATATCCTGGGGTGTCCAATCGAGATGGAGAAGCTGTTGTCTGTGAGAAGGATCCAGAGCAGGGCGCTGAATGCAATAATGGGCATGGCTAAAATGCAAGTAGTGGAGATGCAAAGTATATAGCATGTAAAGGAAGTCGGCTGTGTCCTTGAGCATTTCCAATGACTGGAGAAATGATTACAAAGAGGGCTTGGCACGGAGGGTGAGAAGGAAGATCCATCATGGTGAAGTCGAATTATAGAATGTCCAGAAATAGCCAAGCATGATGAACATCTTGCTGGAAGGAATGTGTTCCAAATACATGCAGAAGGCAGCAGAATGGTCTTGGCAGGTTAAAAGGGGCTTAGGGTAATGGTAGTAGGCAAGGGTAGTCAGACCATGCAGTAGACACTCAGACTCGGTGGAAAGACAGTGATGAAGAAAGGCATTGCCTGAGAGCACTCCCAGAGAACTGCTGGAAAGAGAGACGGTATGGCAGATTAGTTTGGCACTGCATCTGTTTTGCTACAAATAGAAGGAGACTTGTGCAAGCCTGCTTCGTGTAGCTCCCAAAATCCTGAGTCAGCAAGAGTGAATGAATAGCAGAATAAACAGTCTCTGGTGGGGGAATGGTAACCACCAATGAGTATAGCGAGGTACAGTAAGAGCAAGGAAAATGACTAACAGGTTGATCCAGGTCCGCATGTAGCGCCGCCACAATATACACCCTTGAATTTAAAAGAAATGCATGCCCTGAGTCCAGACATTGAAGCATGGGGCCAGTAAGTTGATGGGAGCTCGATAGTACATATGGACTGGTGATCTGGTGGAAACAATGCCTGCATGTTATGCGCTGTGTAGAGCAAAGCGTGAGTTCCAAGGTGCAGGCAGTTTGCAGAATTAGCAGGTTCAGATGCAATAGCAACGTGGAGTTAGAGAATGAGTCCTGTTCTGCCAGAAGCAGAATGGAGTTGAGTTCGGCACAGCAAGAAGGAGCAAATCGGTGCAAGGAATGGAGGTCTGGAACTGCGCCCAGCGAGGCAGGTACAACTCGGTGATAGCACGGCAATGGCTGCCCGAAAGGCAGAAAGTAGGGAGGGAAAGAATAGGGAAGCAGGGAGGCAGTCAAGGAGAAGGCAGGAAGGGAAGGAGGCAGGCGAGAGACAGAATAGGAATCCCAAAAGAAGGGATGAAGAAACACACAGAAAAATGATGGAGGAGCGGGGTGCACTGAAACAGAAAAATCGACAAACAAGCCAGGAGGCACAGAGAATGGGGGAGGGGCAGAAACAGAGGAAAAGGCAGACGAGCACGAGCAACACCACCACTGAGTGCGACTCCTCTAAGCAGAGCAAGAGTCTGCTGCTTGGATTAAATAGGATGTGGGAGGTGCTCTTCCCCACATAACCACGGGTTTGGACCCTTCAGTTGTTAATGATGAGCAACCGAATCACAGCTCTCAGTTTTGCAGCACTGAAGCACTGAACAAATCTCAAAATTCCTGAGTGAAAAAGAATCATAAACACAGTTTGCATGATTATTAAATCAGGCAGTCTCCAACTCTGCTTTCAGTGTGTGTGTGTGTGTATTAACTAAATCAGTCAATTTCAGTCTCAGATTTCAGAATCTGCCTTCACTGTGTGTGTGTCTCACTATCTCCCTCCTCTCTCTCTCTCCTCTACTGCTAGTGCTGATCACACACCCCCAGGACAGGAAAATTCAGAGATGCACAAACCAGACGCTGCACATGGCAGCTTGATGCATGTGAAAACAGTCATTAAGAAATTGCAGCACACTCTAGTGTACAAAGATATAAAATAAGTTTTTTTGGATTTTTTTTAACAACAGATGAACAAATGCCCCTGATGCATTGAGGTGCTCTGTAGAGGGCACACTATTTCTAGTGAAAACTTCTTAAAGTGACAGGATCTTAATATTCTGATACCTGTACTGCTAACATTTATTTTCCTATAAATTGATCCATGCTAGCTCTTGATATATGATACTGAAATAAAATATTACATTCTGTTCATTATGGTTAAGAAGGTAAAATAGGGGATCAACATAGAAACACAGAAACATAGAATTTGACGCAGAAGGTGCAATAATACAAGATAATCACAAAAGGCAAAAAGTACTGCAGCCAGCCCACCATTCAAGCAAGTTGCTGAGAATCCACAGTGCACAACAGCAAAAGTGCTTATTCTTCTATTAAAGTGCTTCAGTAGCTGTGCAAAGCGGTTAATTCCATAAAAAGCTGATGAGTAGGTTCAATGGCTTACTGATTTCCCGATGCTTTTTATTACCCATTGCTGCTTTTCAAGGTGAAAAAGTAACCAGTGGGCTAAAAACACATCAGGAAGGTTTAGCACATCGTGAGCACCTATTCGCAGCTTTCTATAGAATGAGCTTTGTTTTGCACAGCTACTGGAAGCACTTTATGCTGTTGTGCCCTGTGGATTCTAAGTGGTCCCATGGTTCCGCCTCCTCTGGCCTGAATTTAAATTGCAAACTGATGCAGGGGCCAGAAGGAGACTCCAGAGGTGAAGCAGGGCTCAGGCCAGCAGCAGGGACACAACAGAGGACTTGGGCCTACAGGGGACTAAATGTGAAAACTGAAGAATAAGGCATCCCAGAGGGCAAATAGGTAAGCCCCAACAGGGGATACATAGAGTTCAATAGATGAGCAATAGAGTTTATAGAGGAGGTCTGATTAATACATTTGACCCACAGTGACTGCTTGCATACTGTACAGTGCAATTTAATAGTCTAAAAAGGAAAGAATACCAAATACCAGTGTCTGAATAGGAGAACAGAAGAAATAGAATGAGAAAGTTCTAAGAGGCTGCAGATCTCACCAGCAGATTGGTAATAGGATCCTGAAAAAGAAGAAATAAACAAATATTAATGAACCAGAACAATACATTTGCTTCTGGTAACTGACTCAGAAATGCAGTGTTACAAAATATGTTTCATATTGCATTATGAAATACAATCCCTATTGAAACATAAAGGGAAAGGCCCTTTTATAAGAATACAGAAAAATCAGTTTCCTGTTGAGTCCTATCAGTTGGAGTGCTTTCAAACAATAAATCCAAAGGGACTCTTTTAAAGGTTTATAAAGTATATGGACTCTGTCTCCACCTCTCTGTGGGGCTAGAGCATGCTCAGATGGGCAGACTTTCATGATACTGAGGGTCCTTATTGTGAACGTCATCAAAGTGGGCTCCAAATGCTGTCTTGTTTCTCATTTTGATGTCCCTAACATGTTCCTGGATTCTTTCCCATAGTGGTCAACAGGTTCTTCTCCACATAGTTGCCCAATGTGCAGGTTATACAACAGACAACGAAGTATGTATAACAGAAAATAAACTGTCTTTCAACACTCAAATTCTCTGTTGGATACTGGAAAGTATTCCTTGGTTACTATATCTGCGCACCGAGCAATGTCCACACATATGGAACTCCAATGGTCCTGGTGGCAGCCAAGTGATTTGCCTGGCTTTGTCAGCTGCAGGCGGCCATGACACAAGAGATCCTTGATGTTAAAGGGCCTATTGTATATGACTCTTTGGCTGCTGAGAGAACAGATACGGGCTACTACATTGGTCAAGTAGAGGACAGAGTTTTAGAAATTCCACTGTATTCCAGCACAAAGTCAAGGGAAATATTTTGAGCCCCCAGTCATAGAAACATAGAAACATAGACTTTGATGGCAGATAAGGACCGCTAGGCCCATCTAGTCTGCCCATTTCCTACCTACAGGATAGGCCGCAGATCCTAGTTAACCAACAGCCTATATCTTCCTGCCCCCCACAAGAATTGCCTTATGTCTGTCCCATGCATTCTTGAATTCTCCCACAGTTTTAGACCTCACAACTTCCTCAAGAAGGCTGTTCCATGCATCCACTACCCTCTCTGTGAAATAATACTTCCCACATTGCCCCTGAACCGCCTCCTTCTATCTTTTAATTGTGTCCCTTGTTCTTGCAAGTCTCTTTTCTGAAAGATGCTACCCTCTTGGACTTTGTTGATTCCTTGAGGTACTTGAAAGTTTCTATCATGTCCCCCTCTCCCTTCTTTCCTCAAGGGTATACATATTAAGCTCCTTTAGTCTCTCCTCATATGGCTTCTCTTGCAGACCCTGCACCATTTTAGTTGCCCTCCTCTGACTGCCTCTATCCTGTCTATGTCCTTATGGAGATGGGGTCTCCAGAACTGGACACAGTATTCCAGATGGGGTCTCATCAACTGTCTGTACAGAGGGATAACAACTTCCTGTTTTCTGCTGCTGATGCCTCTCCCTATACATCCCAGTATACCCCCGCCCTCCCTACTGCCTTCTCACATTGCTTGCTAACCTTAAGATCATCTGATATGATTACCCCAGGTCCCTTTCCTGTTTTGTTGTTGTTACTACCTCCCCACCCATTGTGTATTCTTCCCTGGGTTCTTGTTTCCCAGGTGCATTATTTTGCACTTTTGCATTGAATCCTAGCTGCCATACGTCTGACCATTCCTCCAACCTTGCCAAGTCCCTTTTCATCCTTTCCACACCTCCTTGTATAAACCCTGTTGCAGATCTTTGTGTCATCTGCAAAAGGCATACTTTTCCTTCCAGTCCTCTGCAATGTCACTGATGAAGACATTAAAAGGACTGGACCCAATACTGAACCTCACGGTACCCCACTAGTAACCGCCTTTCTTCAGAGTGGACTCCATTTACAATTACCTTCTGTGTCCTGTTGTCCAGCCAATGTTTTACCTAGGCTACCACCCTGGGACCCACTCCCAGGCTGGTTAATTTGACTATCAATCTTTGTGGGACTGTGTCAAATGCCTTCTAAAGTCTAGGTAGGCCATGTCCACAGCCCTCCCTGGTCTACTACTTTGGTCACCCAGTCAAAGAAATCTATTAGATTCGTCTGACATGACCTTCCCGCTGTGAACCCATGCTGCCTTGGATCCTGTGCTCCACTGACCTCTAGGTACTCAACTATTCTTTCCTTCAGAAGTGACTCCATCACTTTCCCTACCACAGAGGTCAGACTGACAGGTCTGTAGTTTCCTGCCTCTGTCTTGGTCCCACTTTTGTGAAGGAGAATCACATCCGCCTTCCTCCAGTCCTGGGGTACCACACCATCCTCCCATGATTTATTAAAAGAGTAGCCAGTGGTTTCACTAGTTCCTTCCTTCCTTAATTCTTTTAGAATTCTGGGGTGAATTCCATCAGGCCCCATTGCTTTGTCCACCTTCAGTTTTAGGAGTTCTTGCAGAACCCTTTCTTCTGTGAAAGGACTGGGATTGACCCCTATCAGGAGTGCTTCTGTTAATTGGATTAGGCACCCTCCTCTTTTGTGAATACTGAGCAGAAATATTCGTTCAGTATTCCTGCTTTTCACTGTCCCCTCTGCCCACCCACGTTGTCATTCTATTCAGCCTCACTATCCCTCCCTTTGTCTTTCTCGCTCGCTGATGTACCTATAAAAGGTTTTATCCCCTTCTTAACTGAGTTGGCTATCTTTTCCTCAGTTTGGGCCTTTGCTATTCTGACTTCCCTCCTGCTTCTTTCTGCCTTAACTGGTACAGCTCTCTGTCCTGCTCCTTCTGTGTTTCCTTATACTTCCAGAATGCTGTCTTTTTCTTCCCGACTTTCACAGCACCTCTCTTGAGAACCATAGTGGCTTTTCTTTCATTTGATTTGTTTATTTGCTTCACACAAAGGCTTGTGCCTCTGTGATGGCAGTTTTGATAATTCCCATTGTTGCTCCACACCTCCTTCTAGCCTGTTTGCTAGTGCTTTCTGAGGCACTCTCCCATCTTGCCAAAGTCAGCCCTCCTAAAGTCCAGTACCCTCACTTTGTATGGCTTGACTCTGTAGCTGAGTTTAACGTGAACCACACTGTTTGATGGTCACTTGTCCCAGATGGCAACCTACTTCTAGATCCGAGATCCTCTCACTGCCCCTGTTTGAGAGTACGAGGTCTAAGATTGCTCCTCACGAGTGGGTTCGAAACTAGCTGTCTAATGCCTGCCACCTGTAGGGCACCAAGAATGGCCCTGCTGTTGGATGTGGCTGCAGCAAATGTGCTCCAGTTAACATCTGGCATATTCAGGTCTCCCATCAACAGTACCTCCTTTCTCTGCCATTCTAAGAATGCCTTCCATCATATCCTTGTTCATTCCTTCCCCTGACATGGGGGTCTGTACACAACCCTGTGCAGATTGTGGTGCCTTTCCAGTCTCAAGGTGACCCACAGTGCCTCCTCTCCTCCCTGTTTACTCTTTTGTTCAATTGCTTTTATCCCTTCCTTTACATGAGAGCTACTCCTCCCTCTTCTCCCTGCCTGTCTCTCCTGTAGGTTATGTATACCTGGTATGTTAACATCCCAGTCATGGTTCTCTGTGTACCATGTTTCTGTGACTGCTACGATATCCAGGCATCCTCTTCCATTAAGGCCACCAGCTCAGGGAGCTTGTTGCCCAGACTACGGCATTGGTACTTATTACCCTCCATTTCCTGATGGCCTTACCCCTTTGCCCCATCCCTGTCCTTCTTGCCTTTGTCACTTTCTCCATTTACCCTGCCCTTCTCCTATCGACACCTCCATGTTAGTGTTTGCCACACTTACTACCGTGATTGTTTGGGGGCTAGGATTTTCCTGCTCCATTCCAATGCTCTCCCCTTGGCTAGTTTAAAAGCTTGCCAATGAAGCATTTAAACCTATCACCTAGGATCCTGGTTCCCTCCGGACAGATGCAGCCCATCATGCCAGTATAGGCTTGCATCACTCCAGGTGGACCCCCAGTCCCCATGAAGCCAAATCCTGAGCTCCACACCAGTTTTTCAACCACTGATTGAATCCCATGGTACGGAACACCTAGCCTCTCCTATGCCATAGATGGGTAGCACCTCCGAGGTTACCGTTGTGCTACTTGACTAAGGCCCTCCACAATTCCACAAACTCTTCCTGCACTTCTCTAATCCCTTTCTTAGCCAGGTCATTTGTCCCTAGGTGGACAATGACATCCAGCTCCCTCCCTGTGCAGCTGCTCTGGCAATCCTGAGGATTCTCTCCTGTCCCTCCAAGCCATGGCACCAGGCAGGCACCTTACCTCCTCCCCTTCCTTGCCCAGTTCTACCTTCCTAACAATGGAGTCCCCACCAGGAGTTGTTTCCTTCCCTGCAGGGTCCCCTGCCACCCTCCTGTGGGTCTCCTTGTGGAGGTTCCCAGCATCCTCCTTGGTCTCCACTGCAGGTGCCTCCATGAGGAACCACACTTTGCCAGAATGGCATAGGAATTGTGGAGGTACAACTGGAGGGATGTGCCTCTGTTCCACCACCCTCACCTTCCCTGAGCCCACTGTGGTCCAACCGCCTCTTTCTTGGCAACCTCTGAGGCAACGGCAGTGGCACTGGTAGTCCCTGGATAGAAGAGGAGGTCCCACAATCCTGGACAACTCAGCCTGGAGATGAGCAACCTCCTTCCTCAGCCCAGAGAGGTGCCTGCAGATGGGACAACACCGCATCCTCCAGAATATCTCCCGGAAGACTGCTGCTCCACAGCCACTGCACTGCACCACTCCAATCATGTCTTATTTCTGACCCTTAACTGTTTGCAATCCTTACTCTTTCATCTGTTTTTTCTCTCTCCTTACTTTCTGCCTGTGTGCCCTTTAAGATCCTGATTGTCCTGTTCTGAGACAAGAATATCCTATATTTCTCAGTAGACCACTTACTTGTTCAGAGGCAGACCTCCAGCAGCTAGAGGGGCTGGAGAGCTACTCTGCCCTTCTAGGATGGTGGGTCCTGGTGGTTCTGTGATCACTCACTTCCTGCCCCTAAACAGGAAGTTCCTATTGTCAGTCAAATCCTGTGCCTATAAAATAGAACTAGCTTTGGGTGGAGGGGAAGGAAGGAGGGCAATATAGTCCCAGTAGAAGTTCAGTCACACAGCAGTCCTTTCTCTTGGTGTCTTCTGCCAAGCTATTAGCAGAATCTTTCTAAGGCAGTCTTTAAATGTAGCTTCCTTCTAGTTAAGCCACTCCCTACTTACCAGATCTTTCTACAAGTAATTTAAACCTCACAGCAGTTAAGTCCTTTCAGTCACCTGAGATTTACACCTAGATGACTTTTCAGTTACCCATTCAGTTCAGTTAACCCAAACACACACTTTTTTTGTTTTGTATGTTAGTTTTTTACCCTAAATTAAAGGTCCAAATACAAAAGTTCTTCTACTTTAGTCCCAGCAGAAAAGTTCAGTCACACAGCAGTCCTTTCTCTTGGTGTCTTCTGCCAAGCTATTAGCAGAATCTTTCTAAGGCAGTCTTTAAATGTAGCTTCCTTCTAGCTAAGCCACTCCCCTACTTACCAGATCTTTCTACAAGTAATTTAAACCTCACAGCAGTTAAGTCCTTTCAGTCACCTGAGATTTACACCTAGATGACTTTTCAGTTACCCATTCAGTTCCAGTTAGCCCAAACACACACTTTTTTTTGTTTTGTATGTTAGTTTTTTACCCTAAATTAAAGGTCCAAATACAAAAGTTCTTCTACTTTAGTCCCAGCAGAAAAGTTCAGTCACACAGCAGTCCTTTCTCTTGGTGTCTTCTGCCAAGCTATTAGCAGAATCTTTCTAAGGCAGTCTTTAAATGTAGCTTCCTTCTAGCTAAGCCACTCCCCTACTTACCAGATCTTTCTACAAGTAATTTAAACCTCACAGCAGTTAAGTCCTTTCAGTCACCTGAGATTTACACCTAGATGACTTTTCAGTTACCCATTCAGTTCAGTTAACCCAAACACACACTTTTTTTTGTTTTGTATGTTAGTTTTTTACCTAAATTAAAGGTCCAAATACAAAAGTTCTTCTACTTTAGTCCCAGCAGAGAAGTTCAGTCACACAGCAGTCCTTTCTCTTGGTGTCTTCTGCCAAGCTATTCTCTGTTTTGATCTCAGTAATTATGCTTTGTCTTGTTCCCTTGACTTGAATGCTGCAACAAATATCAGAGTGCCATAGCCCCTGTTTCTGAATCTCTCACCAACTGCAAATTGAAATCAGTTTCTGATTACCTGTTTCTATGGACCCTCAAAAAGCGTCCATAAGGGATGGAAGGATTAATGGGGGCGTGCATTGCTTGCAATCAACAGTGTTGCCATCATTCTTTTCCTGAATCCTAATGACTGTGGATTGGAATGGGGGGACAGAAGGAGGGCAAAAGGAAAAAGCGGGCAACAAAAAGAATGGAAACAAGATCTGGGCAGCCATGTGCGAATGCCAGAAGTATAAGAAATAAGATTCCAGACCTAGAGGCCATCACAGCAGAGGTCAGCCTGGATACTGTGGACATTACCGAATCATGGTGCACTGAAAACCATGACTAGGACATGGCCATACCAGGCTATACTCTGTTAAAGAAAGACCTGGTGGAATGGAAAGGAGGGATGTGATACTTAATGTAAGGAAAGCATAAAGTAAAAGAGATACAGGGAATAAAGGGAGAGGAAGAGGTACTTGGTCACCCAGGAGATGGGGAATGGGGCCACTATTCACACTGGAGTGATCTACAGACCTCCAGCACAATGGGAGGAATTAGATAAGCTACTGGTGAAAGCCATTGGCAAGATGGCAGAAAAGGAAGATACTGCAGGTGGGGACTTCAACCTGCCAGAGGTAGATTGGAGCCTCCCAACAGTGACTCCAGCTAGAAGCGGAGACATCCTGAACTCTCTGCAGGGACGCTCCTCAGGCAACTAGTCAGTGAATGCAATCATGATGGGGCAATAGTGGACCTGGTACTCACTAACAGGGACAGTGTTGCACATGTCAAGGTGGAGGCCATCTGTGGACCAGTCATCATCAAGTGGTGTGGTTCAACATAAGAACAGCTGCAGAGTCACATCACACAAGGGCAAGGGGCCTGGATTTCTGGAGGGCAGATTTTATAAAGATGGGTGAATGCCTCAGGGATGACCTGGTGGAGAGGAAGGCCTGTGTGGGTGGAGGAACTGTGGGTGAAGTAAAAGGAGCATAGCAAAGGCAACAAACCTCTGCATCAAACAAGTGAGCAAAAGCAAGAGGAAAAGATACCGCTATGGTTCTCAAAAGAGGTGGCAGCAAAGGTAAGGCTAAAAGGGTACCTTTTAGAAGGTACAAGGAGATGCAGAGAGAGAGGATGGGAGGGTGTATCAGAGGAAGCAATGAAAGCATTAAGGAGTACAAAGATACAAATTAAAGAGAATAGCCCAGTAGGTAACAAAAGGAGATAGGACATATTTTAGGCATGTATGTGAAAAGAAGAAGACCAGCGGTGGGTTCTAAAGTTAAAAAGGGAAGGGGGAATGCAGAGGAGAACCAGAAAGAGGTAGACACCCTGAACAAATACTTTGGCTCAGTTTGACAAAGGAAGGAGAAGGAACGGTCCACAAAAAAGTAGCACAAGCTTTGAAGGGAGGTAGACACTAGTTAATTTTCAGAGGAGAGAGTCCTGAAGGGGCTCTCTAATCTGAAGGTGGAAAAAGCAAAGGTGCCAGATGAGGGTATTGAGGGAGCTCAGAGAGGTACTGGCTGCACCTCTGACAGTCCTGTTTAGCAGTTAATTGGAAACAGGAGTGGTTCTGAAGGACTGCAGGAAGGTGTATGTAGCCCCACTAAACAAACGTGGAAGGAGGGAGGAGGCTGGCAATTCTAGGCTAGTCAGCCTGAAAGTGTGTGTTGGAAAAGTTAATGGAATCATTGCTGAAGGAAAGGATTGTGAAATATCTTGAATCCATTGGGTTACAAGACTCAAGGCAGCATGGGTTCACAGGGAAGGTCATGTCAAATGAATCTGATAGATTCTTTGACTGGGTGACAAAGGACTTAGATCATGGACATGGTCTGCCTAGATTTCAATAAGACTTTCAACTCTACCTTATTTCAAGAGCTGATATGTATAAATTAATGTATGTATTTAGTTAACTTATGTTAGCATAGCCATGTTTATACATACCTCCTTATATTGTGTTGCAAATGCACTGTATGTATTATACGTCTGTTCCTATGCTCCCCATCCCCAAAACACACCTGGAATCGAACAGTACTCTGCTCAGTGTGCCTTCCGGTAAACGTTTAAATAAATAACGTTGTTCAACATACAACACTAGTCAGAAAGCAGGGTAGCTTAGGAGTGGACTCAAAGATGGTAAGCTGGATAAGAAATTGGTTAGGGATAGGCAACAAGAGAGTGGTGGTAAACAGAATTCACTCTGAAAAGGGAGAATGACCAGTAGAGTGCCTCAGGGTTCAGTGCTGGAACTAGTCCTGTTTAATGTCTTTGTAAGTGACCAGAAGAAAATGAGGGCACATTCACCACTTCAGTAAAGAATCAAAAATGAAGGCAATAGAAGTTCAGTTGACTTCTTTAATTCATTTCCCAGTGATAAGCATAAGTAAAAAACAACCAACAGGAGTTGAGAACAATGGACATGGAAGTGCCACTGACCTAATGGTTTCACTCCAGCAAATCAGGGGCTTCATCAGAGCTAATGTCAGCCTTTCAAATCTTTTTATTTAAATGCCTGTATAATGCATATTCACGTGCAGGCAGTAGTGATTTGCTGACAGAGCATTTCAAAAGACCTAGTAAACTTCATTCAAAACAAGTACCCTGTGCACTAACACACTCAATAAACAGAAAAATCAGTCCACTTACAGCCCAAATCTCTTTGTTCTTCAGGCTGCTTACCCTGTAGTGCAGATTTCAGTTCAGTTCGTCCAGTCATTGTAGCTCCAAAATGATGTATTCACTTGGGAAAAAGACAGCAAAAGAAGCAGCCACTATGTGTCCCCAGAAGTCTATTTATACAAAACTATAAAGCTTAAGATGCCCACCAATGGGGCAACAGAATATTACATTCAGAAATAAAATTAATTCCATGGGGGTGAAGTTGGGGGTTAGGAGGTTTTTTTTATAAACATATAAATCTCTTTATATTAGAGTGACTGCAGGTTTATAAATGGAGGGGAGACATGGGGAGGGGCTGAGAAACAGCCATACTATGTCAAATATATATTTTATTTTATCAAAAAAAGCCAGCTCAAATTTTCCATTTATTCCAGTCCTCTTAAGTGCCCCTTTCTTGTTCTTTTCTGATTCAAAGATTCTTGAAATCTCCACCCCAATGTATTTTGAAAAGTTCAATACCCATGGCTTTTCCAGTATGATCTGCATGATTTTGAACACTATAGATAGATAGATAGATAGATAGATAGATAGATAGATAGATAGATAGATAGATACGTGTGTGTGTGTGTGTGTGTGTGTGTGCAGCTATTGTGTAGTCCAACTTTTTATTTCTAATAGCCAATGTATGCCCATTCAGTCTCATTCAGAGTTGTCTCTTAATACAGCCCACATAATAACTCCCTCATGAGCATGTGAGGAGGTATACAACTCCTCGCTTTCATAGGTAATATTACCTTTGACCTTCTCTGTAGCTTCTGACATGCGATTGACAAAAGGACCATCTGTAGTTACCATGTGGCATATACGACATCTGCCACAAGGTTTGCATCCCCATTGTTTCCTGTACAGATTCTCTGTGTTCAAGTTTTAGTTGGGAACTATGTATTAAAAATATGTCGCAGGTTGTTGCCTCTTCTGTATGAGACCCTGAGCAGTTATTGAGGTAACTATTGAATTATGTAGTGCCTCTGAGAATGCTCAGGTTTTTTCCCCACAGCATTGGCAACTTCCTGACTCCTTCCCATAAGTGGTAACACATGTAAATTGTTTCTTTGTTTCTCATCTGTCCTGTTCTGAGTCCCAGGTGTAAGTAAGGAGTCTCTTTCCATTGAATTAAAAGATTGACAGTTTTGAATGAAGTTTGTTAGTTCTCTTGAAATGCACTGTCAGCTAATTGCTAATGCCTGCACATGAATATGCATTATACAGGCATTTATATAAGATTTGTAATGCTGACATTACCTCTGACAAAGCCCTGATTATCTGGGTGGAAACGTTAGGTCAGTGGGCGTGTCGTGTCTGTTGTTCTGAACTACTGTTTGTTGTTTTGCTTATGCTTATCATTGGGAAATTAATTAAAGAAATCCACTGTACTTCTGTTGTCTTTGTTTTTGATTCTTCACTGACAAGTGATGAGTGCCATTCTTCATGTTTCTTGGGTCATGTTTAAAGACATTAAATGGGACTGGTCCCAGCACTGATGCCTGAGGCAACGTGGCTGGTCACCTTCCCTTCCTCAGAGTCGAACTCCATTTACTACCACCCTCTGTTGCCTATCTTCTAACCAATTTCTTATCCAGATTACCACCTTTTATCCAGTTTACCACAGTTGTCAATATCGAATTGGCATCAACATCCCAGTGCTCACACTCACCTTTACCTGTTTTTATAAGTGACATTGCAGAGGAGCTGGAAGGAAGGTCTGGCTGTTTGCAGATGACATCAAAATCTGCAATAGGGTGGATACTTCATGGTGCATGTGGAAAGGATAAGCAGAAACCTAAGAAAATTGAGAGCTGGTCAAGGGTATGGCAGCTGGGTTTCAATATGAAAAGTGCAAAATAATGTACTTAGGGTACAGAAACCCAGAGGTGGAGTGCAAAATGGGTGGAGTGGTATTGACAACCACCAAGCATGAAAGAGACCTGGGGGTAATCATATTTAATTACCTAAAGGTGGCCAAGCAGTGTGCTAAGGCAGTTGGAAGGGCTAGTGGGATGCTGGGGTGCACAGGGAGGGGTATCACCAGCAGAATGAGGGAGGTGGTGTTGCCTCTGTATAGACAACTGTTAAGACCCCACCTAGAGTACTGTGTCCAGTTCTGGAGACTGCATCTCTGAAATGACATAGACAGAGTGGAGGCAGTCCAGAGGAGGGCAACAAAAATGGTGCAGGGTCTGTATCAAAAAGCCGACAACTACAGAACCTCAGTATGTACACCCTGGAAGAGAGGAGAAGATGGGAGATATGATATAAGCTTTTAAAAACCTCACAGGGCAAATAAGGAACAGAAGGAAGTATTTTTTCAGAAAAAAGGTGCTCAAGAACAAGGAGACATGCTATGAAGCTGGAGGGTGTAGATTCAAAGAGACATGAGGAAGTACTTCTTCACAGAAAGAGTGGTGGATTCCTGGAACAGCCTTCCAGCAGAGGTGGGGGGTGAAAACAGTGGTGGGGCTCACGAATGCATGGGATAGGCACAAGGGAATCATAGTGGAAAGGAAGCAAAGAGGAGAAAGAGCTGTAGCTCAGGTAAGTCCATGATAGTAATGTAGGTAGGGAAAAGGGGCAGACTGGGTGGGCCAAGTGGTCCTTATTTGCCATCAAATTCTGTGTTTCTATGTACCCTACCACTGTCATTTACAAAAGACACAAATCAAGGAAATTCACTGTGGTTTTTCCAATTATAGAAATTAATTTCAAATTTAGGTTATTGTTATTTGTTCAATGAACTGCTCTGCAGTAGAGCAAGTACCATGCCAGACGATCAGCAGATCATCTATGTACCTGTATCAGTGTGTGATATTGGTGAGATTTTGATTGCAGTGGTTGAAAATATGGTTCTTCTCTCACCATTGCAAATACTAATTCACATATGTTGGGGCCATCATTGCCCCCATTGCTGTGCAGACTTTTGTAAATAAATTTTCTTATTTAAAGTGAAGTACAGTAATTGTGTGACAGAAGCTAACTGCTGCAATGAGAAAGCAGGGCACACTGGTACAGTACAGGTATGTTTGTTCAGGAAGTATTTTAGTATCTCTAGGTCCAAAGTCTGTGAAATGCATAGAGTGATGCTACATATTCAATGCATAGCCACAAATAATTCTGATTACATGTAATCGTATTAAGTTTTCCAGGACAGACTTCTGGTCATGCTGTGAGCAAGACGGCTGCTTAAGAAGAGCTTCTCATCTCGGCACAAACCTTCAAAAATAGCCATTTTACAAACTGCAAGTTCCAAGATTCTGCTATAATACTTTGTTTTCTTTGTTTACTAAAATGAACACTCATTGGTGTGAATCAAAAATTAACTTTTCCTGTCAAACCCATCAAGTAAAGTTCACCATGCTGTACAATGGCAATCACTCCGCTACCCACCACAACTGCAGTCGATCTTGCCACTCTTCGACAGATATTCTCACGTATGTTATAATAGGTAATGAGGGTAAAAGCCAATATCCCTAGCCTGTGAAACCAGATGGAACAAATGTCCATCAGGCTTTTGACAATGAAACCACGCTGCAGCATGTGGACTGCCAGGCTGATGACAGAAACTCAGTAATCCAGCTTAAAGAGCTACTCACGCCTTTAAAGAATACTTTAAAAGACATAATAATTAGGTACAATTCTGCTTGCATTCCATTTATATTTTATATATTCTCCTCCCATAATTTATTACCAAAGAAATGTGTATGAATATATGATCTTTATCCCTCAGAGTTCATTTTGAGTTCATCTGTCTCTGTACCTTACTCCTTACTTCAGTTCATAATCCTCTATTGTGACATCACAATCTGTTGCCATGGAAGTAACTGTAAAGTCACAAGCAGTGCTCTATGATTTCAAGTGACGGAGAAAGCAGCTGGACTAGATTAACTCTTCAGGAACAAAGATTCTGTTTTCATGCAAATTACCTCATTTTAAATAATGGGAGGAGGAATATAGCACTAAAGGAAAATACAAATTGGACAGTGCCTAGCCAGCTCATTCCTCAATCCAAGCCTCTTCCTGTTCCAACATCTTTAGCTAGTCCACTCCGTCACCACTATTTATACAATCTCCCCAACACCTCACCCCCAGCCATCACAGTCTCTGTGTTGCATCACACCCTCTTGTCCCTCCTAGTCTATTCTGGCCTATTTACTGTCCCCTCTGGCCTCCCTCTCTGTTCCTCCCACCACCTTCTAGTCACCTTCCTCCCTCCCACCCACCATTTTTAGCCATTGTTCCCCTCCAGGGTCTGATCCAATCCCAGACACTATTAAAACTTTCCAGCACTTATGACAAGAACTATCCTTTGACATGTTCACTATATCTCCATCCTCTCCTCTTTTCCCTGCTTAGTGTAAGACTATGAACAGCTACCGTTTGTATATGCTATAACTAACTGTTCAGTGTCCATGTTAAGGAATGTGTTTTATGGTGGTGTGTATTGTATCTCCTCATCTTAAATTATATGTGTTTTGTCTCATCATCTCAAAGCTTTATGTATTCTCTAATCGGCGTGGAACCTTTGTAAATGAACCCCTGGCTCAAAGGTACTCTCTGTAATCCAAGATTTCAATAAATAAATACATTAATTAATTAATAAAATAACGTTTTGTTAAAGTTCTCTTGACTATGTCACCAGCTCTTTAAAAAATGAGATAGCACTCCTATGGGAAAAGACAGACAATTTGTAATGCAGGAGGAGATGGAATAATATCCATATAGCTGGGGTCCCAGAGTGTGCTGAGGGAAAAAACATCTGTAATATTGTTCAGCAGCTTCTCACAGTCTTACGAATCTGTCTGGAAAAACCTGGCCAATTAGAAGCCAGTCACACTGACTTTAAATTGTCTGTTGGAAGCTGAGAAAGTTACTGCAAAGAACAAACTGCAATTCCATTTAGGACCTGAAAACCTGATTAAAGCATAATACTGCAGAGCACTTGGTAAGAAAGGAGCTACGCTTTCTACAAAAAGTTTTATTTTATACTTCCTTATTGGCATTAAGCAGAGAATTGCAGGATTCCATTAAAAGTGTAGTAATTTTATAACCAGAGGGAGTGAGATACAACTTAATTTGCTTGAGTGCTTGGGTTGAGACCTAGGATTTGGAAGGATATTTTTGTAACATTTTAAGTGTCCTGCAGGCTGAGGAGTGAGTTCATTTTATCCCTGGACTCAGTAGAGTGGTTTGTGTTGGAGCCGTAGTTAGTAAATTGTGATGTTAGTTGTATTACTATAAAGGACAGTATTACCAGGGTGGTGGAGCAGTTGCGTATTTGATTGTTTCCTAACAGTTACCAGTGGCTGTACACCACCCACCCACCACCCTTCCCCACCCCACCCCACCCCCCAGGCATGGCATTTCCTTTATAGACACAGTTCGACATCACTTCCTCAACAGGTCTTGGGGCAGAACTGTCATATTCCTAATAACCCCCAACATACATAAAGAATAGGTACACAAAACAAGTAATACATATATAATTACGTATTGTATATAATAAGGGAGCGGGACATGGGAGTGGTGCAATGCACTGGCTGTGGGGCAGCAGTTTTCCAGGAGACATTCTGGAAACTGGATTGCTGTCTTATTTTAGGCAACTGTCAGCTCTGAGAGAGGAGGTTGCCCACCTCCAGGCTGAACTAGCAAGGACTAAGGAGGCCTCCTCTCCCAAAGAGCACCACTACCACAACCACTGAGTCAGAGGTTTTGGAGTATGAAGAGCAGTTGGACCACAGTGGGTTCTGGGAGGTGTGGGTGGTGGACCAGAGGTGAAGCCCCCAGTTGTACCTCTACACACATCATATGCCATTCTGGCAGAGCAAGGTTCCTCTATGATGGCACCTTCAGTGGAGACCCAGAAGAATGCTGAGGACATCCACAAGGAGACTCACAAAAGGTGGCAAGGGACACCACAGGAGAAGGAAACAGCTACTGATAGGGGACTCGATTGTTAGGGGGGCAGAACTGGGGAAGGGAGAGAAGGAAGTAAGCTGCCTGCCTGCTGCCATGGCTTGAGGGACAAGAAGTGAATCCTCACAACTGCAGAAGCAGCATCACAGAAGAGAAAACTAGATATCATTGTCCACCTTGGGACAAATGACCTAGCTAGGCATGGGATCAGTGCAGTGCAGAATTAATTTGTGGAGTTGGGGAGGTGCCTCAGATGGTAGCAAGCACAGCAGCCTTCTCAGAGGTGCTACCAGTCCATGGCAGGAGTGAGGCTAGGTACTGCACACCATGCAGTTTAATGAATGGTTGCAAAACCGTGCAGAGCACAGGGCTTTGGCTTGATTGGGGACTGGGGTCCACCTGGAGAGATAAAGGTCTATACTGGTATGACGGTCTGCATTTGTCCACAAAGGGTCCAAGCTCTAGGTGACAGGTTTAAATGCTTCCTTGGCAAGCTTTTAAACTAGATAAGGGGAGGTACTGATAAAGGCAGGAAAAGTCAAGCCTCCCCCACAAACATGAGGTAGTAGAGTAAACACTGAGGTACAGAGCTCAACACAGGGCAGGATGGGGTAAATGGTAAAATAGATAACAGCAATAAGAACAGGGATGGGGAAAAGTATAAAGCCAACATTAAATGGAGGGCAATGACTACCAATGCCCGTAGTCTGGGAAACAAGCTTCTGAGCTAGTAGCTTTGATGGAAGATGAACAATTGGATATTGTGGCAGTCACAGAAACATGGTACACTGAGAACCATGACTGAGATGTCAACATACCAGGGTACACAATCTACAGAAGGGACAGGGAAGGTAAAAGAGGAGGTGGAGTAGCTCTATACATAAGGGAAGGGATCAAAGCTACAGAACTAAAAAGTAAAGGGGAGGACAAGAGGCACTCTGGGTCACCTTGGAGATGGGGAATGGCATCACAATCTGCACAGGGTTGTATACAGACCCCGTCTCAAGGGAAGAAATGGACAAGAACATGATAGAGGACATTCTCAAAATGGCTGAAAAGGGAGATACTGTTGATGGGGACCTGAATATGCAGATGTTAACTGGAGGACATGTACTGCAGCCACATCCAAGAGCAGGGTCATTCTCGATGCCCTGCAGGGGAAGACCTTAGACAGCTAGTGCTGGAACCCACTGGAGGGAGCAATACTAGACCTGGTACTCTCAAATGGAGAGAGGATCACAAATTTAGAAGTCGGTAGACATCTGAGAACAAGCGACCACTGCACAGTGTGCTTCACAATGAGCACAACCATGGAGATAAGCCATACAAAACAAGGATACTGGACTTTAGAAGGGCTGACTTTGGCAAAATGGGTGAACACCTGAAGAATGCACTAGCAAATGGCCAAATAGGAGGGTGGAAGAACAATGGAGAATAATCAAAACTGCCATCATAGAGGCAACAAGTCTTTTTGTAAAACAAATAAAAGAAAACAAAGCGGAGTAAAAACCACTATGGTTCTCAAAAGAGGTGGCAGGGACGGTAAGGAGAAAAGGCTGTATTCAAAAAGTATATGAATCATGGAAGGAGCACGACAGGAACTGTATCAATTAAAGCAGAAAGAAGTAGGAAAAGCAGTCAGAATAGCAAAGGCACAAACCGAGGAAAAATAGCCAACTCTGTCAAAAGGGGATAAAACCTTTTATAGGTACATTAGGGAGCATAGAAAGGTTAAGGAGGGATAGTGAAGATTAATAAAGGAGAGGGAGGTGGGCAGAAGGAGACAGTGAAAAGGCAGAGATATTTAATGAATACTTTTGCTCAGTATTCACAAAAGAAGATGAGAAGCAGTTACCTAAACCAGACAATAGAAGCACTCTGGGTAGGGGGTTGACACCAGTCCAGTCACAGAAGAAAGAGTACTGAAAGAACTCCTAAAACTCAAGGTGGACAAAGCAATGGGGCCTGACGGGATTCACCCCAGAATCCTAAAAAAGAACTAAGGGGGACCTAGTGACACCACTGACCACACTTTTAACAAATCATGGCAGGATGGGGTGGTACCTGAGGACTGGAGGAGGGCAGATGTGATTCCCCTTTACAAAAGTGGGAGCAAGGCAGAAGCAGGAAACTACAGACCTGTAAGTTTGACCTTAGTGGTAGGGAAATGATGGAATCACTTCTGAGAGAAAGAATTGTTGAGTACCTAGAGGCTAGCGGGCACAGGACCCAAAGCAGCATGGATTTACAGCAGGAAGGTCATGTTAGACTAATCTAATTGATTTCTTTGACTGGGTGACCAAAGTAATAGACCAGGAGGGGCTGTGGAGATGGCCTACCTAGACTTTAGCAAGGCATTTGACACAGTCCCACACAAAGATTAATAATCAAGTTGGCCAACCTGGGAGTGGGTCCCAAGGTGGTAGCCTGGTAGCGAACTGGCTGCACAACAGGACGCAGAAGGTAATAGTGAATGGAACACATTCCAAAGAAAGGGGGTTACTAGTGGAGTACCTCAGGGCTCAGTACTGGGTCCAATCCTCTTTAACATCTTTATAAGTGACATTGCAGAGGATCTGGAGGGAAAGGTATGCCTCTTTGCAGATGACACAAAGATATGTAACAGAGTTGATACACAAGAGGGGTAGAAAAGATGAGAAGGGACTTTGCAAGGTTGGAGGAATGATCAGACATATGGCAACTTAGATTCAATGCAAAGAAGTGCAAGTAATGCACCTGGGAAACAAAAACCAGGAGAAGAGTACACAATAGCAGGGAGGTACTAACAACAACAAAATGGAAAGGGACCTGGGGTAGTCATATCAGATGACCTAAAGGTGGGTAAGCAATGTGAAAAGTCGGTAAGGAGAGCTAGGGATACTGGGATGCATAGGAAGGGCATCACAAGTAGAAAAGTGAAGTGGTTATCCCTCTATACAGACAGTTGGTGAGACCCCATCTGAGTACTGTGTACAGTTTTGAGACTTCATCCACGCAAGGACATAGACAGGATGGAAGCAGTCCAGAGGATGGCAACTAAAATGGTGCAGGGTCTACATCAGAAACCATATGAGGAGAGACTGAGAAAGCTTAATATGTATACCCTTGATGAAAGGAGGGATGGGGGACAGATAGAAACATTCAAGTACCTCAAGGGAATCAACAAAGTCCAGGAGGTAGCATCTTTCAAAAAAGAGATGTGTAAGAACAAGGGGCACAGTTTAAAGATAGAGGGGACGGCTCAGGGGTAATGTGAGAAATTTTTTCACGGAGACAGTGGTGGATACATGGAACAGCCTTCCTGAGGAGGTTGTTGGGTCTAAAACAGTGGGGAATTCAAACACGCATGGGACAGACACAAGGCAATTATAGTGGGGTTGCAGGAAGCAGGCTGTTGGTTAACTAGAATCTGCAGCTTATCCAGTAGGTAGGAATGGGCAGACTGGGTGGGCCAAGTGGTCTTATCTGCCATCAAAGTCTATGTTTCTATGTTTCAATGGGCTCACATGACAATGGATCCATATCCAAAGCCTGGAGAAAAGCCTTGACCTATATTGGCCCTAATCCTCCAATTTTCTGTCAAGGAAATGCTTATGAAACTAGCCCAGAAAAGTGTTTCTAATGTGGCACAGCCACAAAATATCACTATACCAAGATCACTCTGCTAAAATTAACAAACTGCAGGATCCATTCAGCCCCACCCATCAAGTGCTACACAAACTGGGGTTAAATATCAGACGGTATACACAGCTGTATTAAAATAGATAAGAATGGGTCTCCATGATTTTATTAGCTCCTCAGATATTGCAGCTTTTACATTGGTTATGAGAAGTACTACTGGCAGACTCCACAGCTCTTATCCACCTAAACCAGTCCCAAGGGGAAAAGGATCTAAAACAGCAGCACCAAATATCTCTCCCTTGGATATAATGGCTTACACCAGTGCCTCAACAAGTAATGCCCCCAGAGGAGTGGCAGGTAAATGGACCAAGCCTAGGAAAGCCACTCTGCTTACTCCCAGTGGTCAGCAGCCCATGAGACTGCTATAGAAGCCACAGTCATGGGTCCAGGGCCTCCCCGGAGCTCCAGCTCACCCATTGACATCCTACCTTCAAGGTCATTGCTCTGCAAATGAAAGACACAGCCAGTGACATGCTTGCTTTATAAAATGACGAGCAACTCCCAGCTCCTGTACTGATATTATGCAGGCACAAGACAGCCACCCTGAAGTCAAGTGCCAGAGAGATTTATTAATTGAACTACTTGCCCTATGACCCCACTCTGACAGACACCCATACTGAACTGGTCCCTGTGAATGGTTATAATGCAGGTTTCTTTCTTTCAACCCTTTGCCTCTTGAACAGGAAATACCACTCAAAACTTTCAAACTGCATTGTGTGACATAGGAACTGAACTGACTTAGCAAACCCTGCCATCATACTTATAGGAGACTTTTTGTTTGATACCCCATTGAGCCTGCTGCCTCTCATTCCTTAATGGGATCATATTCCATAAGTATTCCTGCTATATGTCACTGACTCCATCCTCACTGGGATGGATCGGGCATAGCACGACAGTCATTTTCACTGATCTAGCCAAAGCCTTTGATTCGTGGTCATCCACTCCTCCTGGACAAGCTGAGCTCTGCCAGCCTGTCAGACCCTGCTGTTAACTGCCTATGATCCTACCTCTCAGGAGGTCAGCAGTTGGTACAAGTAGAACATCCTGTCCCATCCCTACCAATTCAGGCTGTCATCCAGAGCTGTGCAGTTGCAATGTGATTTGGACAGTGAGTAGCAGTAGGGTCAGCAGAGAGCATGCTGGTGCCTGCCCCGGTAATTGGCACCTTGTAACATCCCATAAAAATAAAATTTACACTCTTCACATTCCTCCAAGTTGCTATAGTTCCATCCTCATCCTGACTCCTGAAGCAGCCTCTGTGTGTGTCATACTGAGCTGTGCTGTTACAGTGTGATCTGGGCAGTGGGCAGCGAGTGGATGCCAGCACCATGAAGAGGTGGTATGTTCGTTCACCTTGGAATTCCAATCTGAAAACTAAGAGGACCCCCTTTTCATGGAGTTTAAAGTAAAAAAAAGCCAATAGACAGTTAAATTGTTTAATTTTGAACACGTGCTATGTTTCTTGGGGTGCACTGATGCCATACACCAGCAGCACCCTTTACCAGAAATGTGAATTGCATTTTGACCAATGCAAAGGTTTGAGTGTGCTTTTTGTTTGTCCTGGCCCCTGGTAGCTGGCATCTTGGCGTATCCCATAAAAAATAAAGTTATTTTTTCCTTTGTGGCAGTTTTCAAATTCAAACTCTCTTCACGTTTCCCCAAGATGCTGCAGTTCCATCTTCCTCCTTAGTTCTGAAGCAGCATGTGTGTGTGTGTGTGTGTGTGTGTGTGTGTGTGTGTGTGTGTGTATCTCCTCCTGACCAGAGCTGTGCCATTGCAGTGTGATATGGGCAGTTAGCAGCAGGTGTGGCCAGCTGGCAGCAAGTCAGTGCCTGGCCTCTGGTAGTCCTTTGGTGGCATCCCATAAAATAAACAGCAAATAAAAATTAAAAAATAACTAAACTTAAACAATAGATAAATAAAATAAAGTCTTCATTATTCATCCCCAAGTTGTTCTCTAAAAAGCTTTGCTTAGTGTGCTATACCTGGTTAAACAACTAAATAAAAAAATTGGCTGAATCCATTACCAAGCTTTAGGAAATGGAGCAACAGAGAGGCCAAGGAGATGGTAGTATAGGATCATCCAGTCACGTCAAAGAAAAAACAAAGCAAAGTAGTATTGGTCATAGATCCTCTGCTGCACTGGGAACTACAGTGTCAGTGGTTCAGCAGATTGCACACTCACTCTGAGGCTGGAAGATCAGAAGGCTGTGGGTTCTATCCCCACACCAGGCATTTGGGTTAAATCCTAATACTGATACTGTAGTGCAGCATGAGGAGGGTGCTGCACCTGAGGTGCCGCTCTTTTGATGAGATGTTAAACCAAGGTCCGCCAGCCTGTTCTGGTTGTTGTTCAAGCGGACGTTAAAGATCCCATGGCATTTCTTGAAAAGAGTAGGGAAATTTTATTGAAATTCAAAATTCAAAGAAAACAGACAAATTCATATCTTGAATAACCAGAGATAAACAAGGCTCATGTACATTCCATACAGAAAAGAAACAAACACACAAAAAAACATAAAAAGGCGTTGATAACCAAAATACAGAAAAAATTCAAAAAAAAAGAGAGAAAACTCCCTCCCACTAATACTGTTACTTGACCCTCTTGGTCAGATATATTTTGCTGGTACATCTTTCAGCTGAAAGAAAACAGCATAGAAAAAATATAAAATATGCTACCTCTCCCAGTGAAAATACCATATACTGAATACAAACAGTACCCTCAAAAGGCACTTTATCTCACCCAATCTATTCCTCTCCATAATTGGAGACATACTGCCCCAATGTTTTTTTTTATATGTAAACATCCTATACAGTTCCTCTTGTACCATAAAAACCAGATCCTGCTGTATCACACATTCTGTGCAAGAAATGTTTGCATCTAATCTGCCATATGGACTACTTAATTATTGCAAAAATAACATAATGGTACTTTTTTTCCATCTTCCCAGCTGTGCGGAATTGCCCATACACTAGCATATCATATGTCATTGTACTAAAACATGATGTGTCCCACATAGCAGCCAAAGTTTTCCAAAAGTCCTGCATAAAGGTACAATCAAAAATAAATGATGCATCGTTTCAAGACTCTCTCTGACAAGTGTCTACTAAACAAATTCTATCGTCCTGTGCTTTATGTTTCTGATTATCCTTCCTGTTCAGTTTCCCATGCCCACACAGCCAGATAGTGCCCTGCATTTTCAGGGGTATCCTTGCCTCTGTCATACATTCCAATCTTGATGTTTCCTCACTATTGGCATCAATATAGAAGACAGGTTACATAAAATAGCATTTTTCTACTAAAACAGTGTAGACCTTTATTTTTCACAATACATCCATATATATTGTAAAGAGGTTTATTTACAATAAGGCAGTTGTTTTTCCATCACATGCCATTTGCTCCACCCCAGGCTGTCATAAAGGACTCTTCTAATATCTGCATTACCTGTACTCCCATGTCTGTTTTACCCATAATCAGGGTTTAATATTTGAAAAGAAAATTACTGAAAAGAAAACTAGAGGTTGTATCATGTCTAAACCTCCCGATTTCCAAGTTCGATATGTGGACCCGCTTTGACTGGATTTAGCCAGCTCCCCATGCCAAGGTGAACAACAGACTTATTATTTTGTATGCATTGCGAAGGAAAGGATACACATTTGACACATGTAAAACAATCATTTGTCAATGGCGAATGTTGTCTTGCTGGCATTGGCATTGGTAGTGCAGGCATTAGAGATGCATAATAGGAATGGCAGTGAAGTACAGAACGAGCGTCAACCCCACCCCACCTGCAAAGAGTGACAGGCATTGGGGTGTGTCTTTGGATCGTTGGCCATAATGCTCATGCCATTTCACCTAACTCTACCCAGCAGATTCTGACAAGTGTCACGTTGTGTCTTGGGGTCATCGGCCTTATGCTCACCCCATTTCATAAGGAAGTATGTTGAGATGGGTGCAGCACAGGAGAATGGGGTGAACTTTGGGGCCAAAGAGTCCAAGACACATCTGGATGGCTGTCAGTGGCTGCAGGGTGGGGGTAGGGTGCAATGACATGAACGTTACAGCTGTCAATCTGAAGGCACACCCTGATGCCTGTTAGTCTGTACAGGGTGGAAAGTTATGGTTAGAAACCCTAACACCCTGGGCGCTCATTGGTATTTGCACCTAGATTTTCAACATGGCCTTTTGTGACCCCACCTCATGAAAGCACGTGGACTTCTGCTCATGAACAGTGTCGCTGTGGTTATGTTAATGTGCCCCAAATGCTGATTTCCCACAGTGACCACGCCATTCTGCACCACATACAAATGTCAGCTGCACCATTCATAAGGAGCTATGAAGAGATGGCAATGTTGAATATCTGGAGTGAAACTACTAAAAATTCTTCAAGTTATGAGCTGCATGAAAACTGTGCAACACATGCTCGTAACAGTCTTTTCTTGGAATTCTTTCACCAAATTTTTAACATAGGCATTTTGGGACCTCTGCTCATGAACAGTGGCAGTATGATTTTCTTAATCTGTCCCAGAATTGATTTCCCGCAATGACTGCGCCATTGTGTGCCAGATGTGCAAACCACATTTCGGCAGGATGTGAAAATGACAGCTGTACTGTTCATAAGAAGGTGTGAAAATGGCAATGTTGAACATCTGGAGTGAAAATATTAAAAATTCTTGAACTTACGATTGTACGTGGACATTGTGCAACACTGCTTGTAACATAGTCATGTTGTGGAATTTTTCACCAACTATTTAACATAGGCATTTTTGGACCTCTGCTTATGAACAGTGTTACTGTGATTGTCTTACTCTGTTTGGAACATTGTTTTCCTACAGTGACTGCATCACTGTGTGCTGGATGTGCTAAAACACATTTTGAGCAGGATGTGGAAAATGACAACTATGCTGTTCATAGGAGGTGTGGAAATGGCAATGTTGAAAACCTGGAGTAAAAATATTGTACTCTCAAAGTTACAAGCTTGCATGGAAACTGCACAATGCACACTTGTAACATGGTAATTTAGTGGAATTTTTTCACCAAATTTTCAAAATAGGCATTTTGGGGACCTCTGTTCATGAACAGTGTTACTGTGATTTTGTTACTCTGCCCCAAACATTGTTTTCTTACAATGACTGTGCCACTGTTTGCCAGATGTATGAAAACACATTTTGGGCAGGATGTGGAAAATGACTGCTGTACTGTTCATAAGAAGGTGTGAAAAATGGCAACGTTAAAAATCTGGAGTAAAATTTTAAAATTCTCAAAGTTACAAGCGTGTTTGGAAACTGTGCCATGCACACTTGTAACATGGTCATTTTTGGGATTTTTTCACCAAATTACAACATAGGCTTTTTGGGAGCTCACCTCATAAACAGTCGCACTGTCCTTTCGTTAATCGGCCCTGAAAGGTAATCCTGCAATGACTGCAAAATCACCTGTCAGGACCAAATAATGAGAGGTCCCAAGAACCCCATGTTGAAAATCTGGTGCCAAAATTCACAAAATGGCTGAGATATGCACCAAAGTTGAAAAAAACAGTGATGCCATTATACAGCTTACGGCATTTCTTCAGTTCACAGTCAGCTTTGAAGAGTACAGCGTGTTCCGGTCCACTGACTTGTCACACCAGGCTCCAGGGTGGGCTCCCAGTGTGGCACATTTCTTTTGGGAGATGTTAGCCACACTGGAGTGGGCTCCCAGTGTGGCACACAATCGAGGTGGGACAGCGGCAGGAAAATGGGAGAGGGTTAACATGCCAACAGGGGATTGGGCACTCCGTCGGCAAGCATATCTGTGTTCGAGGCATGATGCTGAGGGGATTGGGCACCCCACAGCAGACCACATCAGTAAAGGGGTCACATGTTGACAGGGGATTGGGCACTCCCACATTAGCTTCCTAGGGACTGTGGAGTGGTGGGCGCGGGTGGTGAGGCACTGCCGCCATGTTTATTGAAATGTTACACCAGGCAGCAGATGCCCTGCAATGAGGAGTCACTCCTCATTGCAATGGCTAAAACATTTCGAGAGTTGGTGGCACATTTGCAACTATTGTCATAGACAGCATGCAATCTAATTGCCACAGAGCCCAGACCTAAAAGCAGTGGCATGCCACTGGCCACAACACAACTGCACCTCCAAAATATGCTCTTCCACTTCAAGCAGCCCCAATATGTTTTCATGCTGCATGCACAGACAACATAAAAGGTGGTACAATATAGGATTTTAAAAGAAAATTCCTTTTATCATGCATCATTTTTCATGTATACCATTTTGCATTTTTGAGTTGGCTGACATATGCCAAATTCAACTTTCTCCTGCCACTTCCAGTGTTCCAAACAGGACCCCCAAGTATTTTTATTGGTTCTTGTGTTATTGGGATTGGCAAATCAGGGGTGTCTGGTGCAACTCCTAAAAACTTCATTTTACTTTTCTATTTATTTATTCTCATACCTGTATATTGTCCTACCACTGTAAAAGATCTAAGGCCTTTGTCCAGACTCCTGGTCAGCCAAGGTAAGTACACAGTCATCCGCATAAGCCATTGTTTTCAGATATGTCTTACCCATGTCATTGACTATAGGTTTTATGTCTTCCATACACTCAATCTGCCTGAGAACAGGATCCAAGCTAAAAACATAAAGCAGCGGACTCAAAGGGCATCCCTACTAACCCCATTTTTAAGATATAGTGATCCTCAAGTGTCCATTAACCAAAGGTGTCAGCTGGGCTTCTGTATACAGAAGTCTGATCCATTTTATCAGTTTTGGGGCATGTGGTGCTGTTCCAGGACCCTCCATAAATGCGTGTGTTCATGCATCAAATGCTGTTTCTTGGTCAGGGACAGTAAACAGCCACTCAACTCCATATGCAGGCTCTGCTCTATTATCTCTCAGATTAAGGACAGATTTTGCTGTATGGCTCAGTTCAGAACAGCACATGATTGGGTTTCTAATAAACAATTTCAGCAGCTTTTGCCAAGCGGTCAACAATATTTTCCCCAAATTTTGTAATCAGTATTTAGGAGGTGAGAGTTATCCAGTTTCTCATATATTTTGGGTCTCCTTTTTGTTGAGGAAAATCACCCTTCCTTCATACTAGTTTCCAACCTGTATTCCTATAGGGCTATTATGCATACCACATGTAGCATGGGGCTATCAGTTCAACATATTTTGATAAAAATCTTTTGGGATCCCATCTTTTCCGGTGAGGTATTTGATAACAATTTCATAATAGCTTCTTTAATTTCTGCTAAGGTATTATCCCTCGTTAGCTCTTTTTTCTGGTCTTCCATTAGGTCTGGGATATTTAACTGTGCCAAAAAGGAGGGGCCCTCTGTCCCCCACCTGGAAACTGCTTCTAACATGCTCCTGTACAACCTGTTGAACTGTACACTTTATGTCAGCAAGTTGCCTTTTGATCCAGAAGTAGTGTTATGGTCCTCTGTTTGAGTGCCACTTGGTCTAGTTGTCGGGATTAACATGTTCCTTTGGCCCTGTGTTGCAAACATTTGTTGCTTTGCCAATGTGTGCACATTTTCCTTCTGGTAAGTAAATATTAGCTGCTTTATAGCAGCTAATTGTTCCATACTGTTTGCTCCTGTCCTTTCATGTTGGATAAGAGCTGCATGTATTTTGCCCTATGTCCTAAGTACTGGGTATATTTGTCTGAGCTGTTTCTCAAAATATTTTACATGTCAGCTCTTTAATGTCACATTTAGTGTCCTCCCACCACTCTAGGGGCTCTCATAGAGAAACCCAATGTCATTTCTTGCCTCCAATAAAGCCTTTGTCCCCATAGAATAATAGTCATCCTGTAGAGCTGACACATTCATTCTCCAATAATTCCTACCGATAGTATACTGTTGGAGTGACCCTATCATCATTTTAACTGCCAAGTGATCTGAAGTTTTCAGAGGCACCAGTTCTATCACCTGCCCTGCCAACCTTTCGATATAAACCAAAAATCTCTCCTGGTCAGAGTTTACCTTTGCTGATTTTGCAATTTATCATATATGTCACATATCATATTTCTCTGTAGTATTGTTTGCAAAGCATTGGTGTCACAATAAATTTTCTCTGATTTCCTACCCCAGTCTCTACTTGTGAGGCCGTAATTAAAATCCCACCCACAAAAGTAGTTTGGAGGTGAACAAGTAGGGCTCTATATCTCCTGAAAATAGTTGTTCTCTCTGCTTTTGACTGTGGGCATGATGTTAATTAGCCTATATGCTATGGAGTTTAATGAAAGATCCAAAATAAAGCTTCTACTGTGATGTAGGTCAATTATTTGAAAAATTTCTACCTGCACATTCCTGAAACCACCCGTATAGCTCTCTTCACCTATGGATCACAGGGCGGGCCATCTCCACTCTTTTGGGGCCGGGTAATTTCTGCTAGACTGTGCAGTTGAGCATCCTGTATCAGAAAAATATCCTTCCCTCCAACTAACTGGAAAGGTAATATGCCTTTTTTCCAGGGATTTAATACTATTTACATTTGATGTGATGAAGTGTGTGCCTACATCCATTTAATTAATGAAAAGGGACAAAACTGTAACATAGTCAAGAATAAAAGTCATTTTGTTTTTCCCATTTCTTTAGCTAGGATTTATCTCCCAAAACCCCATCTCCCATCGATTCTTACTGTGAAGAAGCCACTGAGGACACATCTGACCCTCCCCTTCTCCTCCCCTTCTATGTCCATCAAGCCTCATAGGTATTTTTGGTCGCAATAGTTTCTGTGGTGCTAGACAAGTTTTGAGACAAGAGGGACTTCTGAATTCTTCTGACCTTGTTATTCTTATAAAGGAGCCTCAGTGGTCTTTTCCAGAGGAGGCATGTCTTGTATTTGTTTTCAAACTCCCATTGTGGCCCCTGGTTTCTACTTTTGTATCAGGGGCAACCTTAGATCCGCTCCTGTAATTGTGCCATAGGAGTGGAAACAGCACCTTGGCAGGAGTGGTGGCACCTCCATAGGTATTCTGCTTTGTGTAACAGCACTCAGGGCAATCATGGGTGCAGCTGTCTTGGGGCGGGGTGTCTTGAACCTCTCTGTGCTGTACTGCATGTGATTTTAGTTATTTTTGGGATTTTGGATCCAGACCTCTGGCATGCATCACTAGGTCCTGGCGTCTCATACCTTCTTTCTGTGCAGTGGCCATGTACACATCTTGCTCAGCCTTATTGTTTTGTCCATACTGTTGTGTGAAGCCCATTCGCAATCCCGGACGTGTGCCTAGTTCCATTACAGAGGTTACACCTCATAGGCTGATCACAAAGTTGCTGACATGCCCCACTTCCCACAAAGGCCACATTTCTACTTGTCACATATGTTACTCAAGTGACCCACCTCCTAGCATTTATAGCAGGCTCTAGGCTGCCTAGCATAGAAAATCACCCCACCGTCTTGTCTCAAAAAGAAGCCATTTGGGAGACCATGTACTGCCCCAGTTTCTTGCCATAAAGTCACCTGGTATCTCCAATCACCTGTCCACAGGTGCTCCTCATCCAATATTGGTTCTAGGTATCCATTTACCACACAGTGTTGGTTCATCCAGTACTTAATGTCCACCACATTCACCACTTCATTGCAGAGAATTAACGTTACCCTTTTAAAAAGGGGTTTAGTCAGGGGTATCGCTAAGGTTCCTAACAAAAGTCTTGATTTTTGTTGTATCAGTTTCTGTGCTGTATTGTATGTTCATTCACTCAGTGTAAGCCTTGCTGTACTGTACATAGCAAAATAATTGTTTTTCCCCTCCCTCTAGGTACATGTAACTAATCCTGGATCGCCCCTTAAAAGGGACCGCAAGGTTCAGTGGGCCTACCAGTTACCAAAATTTTAAATAAAATAAAATTAAAAAGACCTCCATAAAACAGTATTTTTAAGCTGCTGGTACTGCTTCCAGAAGTGTTCCAAACCTGCTGGGTGTTTAAAACTGACATCAGAAATAGAGTCTCCTTGCATGTGCACCAAGGCATAAATTTCGTAGGCATGGTACTTCTTGCTATTTTTAGCAGTGCATACCCTACGAAAAGCCTGTCTGGGACGTCATTCATGTCACTGCTGAACTTTAGGTGAACTGCATTCCACCTAGCTGTTGGCTCTAATGTTGAATGGACATTCTCAGAAATAAACATTCCCAGACATTTGCAGATCAAACAGTCTGTCGTGGCCCTGTATTCTGCTCTCTTCTCCCTAGTTCCACAGGGATCGGACTGCAATCCACACCTGCCTCTCTGCCCTCTCAAGAGCAGGAGGGAACTAATTAGTTGATGTGTCACAGTGGAGAAGGGTGTGGGAGCATCCTCTACGTCTTGTACCCTATCAGCCCCAATATCTCCTTCAATTTCTTTGATGCACTGTAGTAGGCCAGTATCCTCAACGGTACCTTCCTATTGTGCAGTGGCCATTGGACTTCCCTGTCCGGGGTACAGAGGATTATGTGTAAGTACTAGTCCCTTCACTTAGGACAGGGTTAGTGTCCATTCCATCTTCTAAACACTTGCACACAAGCTTGGGGGTAAATTGCATCCCAACCATTTTCATCCAACCTACGAACCCATCCTGCTTTCTGCAGGAGTCAACCACTCAGTCTGGGATGTCTGAGGAAAGACCAGCAGCAGAGGTCAAAAGTCTATGCTGGTATTTTCTGTAGGCTGGGTCTCCCCCTTTTAGGGCAGTGCAGCCTTTCTTTCTTTATTCAAGGATTCTTTATTCATAAGATTTTTAACAGTACCCCAGGGCAGTCCCAATGTTGAAATTAATACTTTTCTTTTCAGTATAGGCACATCATCCTGTTCCATAATTACATCTGTGCCTTTATACTAGGCTACTGCCCAGTTGTCAATTCCTCCAATTCCCATTCTTTAACTTCCTCTGCTCCCATCCAAGACTATCATAGTACTGTGCCCTGTACCTGTTACTTGTTCACTCGGAGACATACCTCTCAAGTGTCCTCATTACGAGGGACATCCTCATTTTGCCTCTTAAAATTGCTCTGTCCCTCATCTGTCCCTCATGGAAAAGGTACTGCCCACACAGAGAATGTGCTGTAAATTCAGACTTTAAAGCAGAAGTACTTAATATTCTAAAATACTAAATTCAAATAAACTTTGTACAAGTAAACACTATCATTTTCACAGTGTTCTGAGCTTGTATCTCCATGTTTGAGGATACTGTATGTCCCTCATTCTGAGTGTCTGTGTCGCTCATTGTCCCTCATTTTGAGTGTCCAAAATGTCCATGTCCCTCATTTCAGTGACAAAGGTTGAGAGATATGCTTGGAAAGCTTTTCTGGATATTGTCTCTCAAATCTCCTGTATCATTTCTTTCCTGTACCTCTGATGTGAGCAGGCCCAATACTCCTACCTGCCCACTTGGATCTTCCGTTCTGAATCTCTCCCTGTTGTTGGACAGCACATTCTAATTGGTTCCTCTGGTGAAAAACAGGTGTTCCTCTTACTGTATCAGTCATGCAGTTCCTCCATCCCAGGAGAAACCTAACAATCTACTGCCATCACTGACTCACACCCATTTTCATAGTCTGCCTCCCATCAGGTAGGGTGTCCTGGCAAGCTCAAACTGCTCTTCTGCTATATTATCCACACGCAAAATGGCCTCAGCGTTAGGAAAGCCCAAGGAGGAGACCTGTTCCTCGGCCCTGTGGATGTCTATGCTACTGCAACACAGATTGACTGGCCATCTCAGCTCCAGTCTCAGCACCCCTACCACTAAGCAGGGAATTTCCCGTGTCCTGACCAAATTTCTCCCATTCGCCAAAAATACCACCAACTGCTTAATCTGGTTCAATTTCAGTTGGTTGCCATCTGTATCCCCAGTCACCTCTGAAAAAGGGATTTCTAGTCTCAGCGGCCAACCGGGACAACAAAATCAATAAATAGAAATTACGTTCTTACCGTAATTATGATCTTTCTGTGTATCTTCACCATTCATCACAGATGGGGTACTGGCTGGAGTGCAGGACCCCGCAGGAGCCTTTTTTTTTTTTTAAAAGGATAGGTGGAGCCGACGAGCATTGGTGCCCCGAGGCCGACTTACTACATGGCGCCGAGGATTAGCCGTTGTTGTGTCGACTCCGCCTGCCTACCAGTTCTGAGTCACGGAGAGGTAAGAGGAAGGGATGGAGGGTGGGATAAGAGAGTCCAAGGACACAAAAAGGAAGAGAAACTGAACTAAAAGGAGAAATAACGACTGAGAGGACAGCATAGAAGAAGTAAAACTAAGGGGATTGGGTAGGGGCCCAATCTCTGGAAAAGGAAGAAGGGAAGGGGGATAGAGAATTTAGGAGAGAGTGAGGTAACAAGGATCCAAGACCCTTGTCCGTCACCAGACTGTATAGGAACTGCAAGGAGTGGCAAAGCTCATCTGCCAGAATTCAAGGCACAGAATAATTGGCAATACTCCCAAAAGCAAGTCGGCTATTCTGAGAAGGACAGGGTACAGGGACTCAGTACTCTCTCTGTAAAGATTTTGGTGAAAAAGGGGTTGTCTTTTTTTTTTTTTTAAATAGAAGGATAACAGAAGGAGGGCAACCATCAGTTCTCACCCCATAGGGTGAGGAAAATAGTAGAAAGGAAGTGCCACTCGAACTGTACCCCTTGGGAAGAAACTTACCCCCTGTGTGTCCCAAATTTACCCGCTTAAAAGAGGACTAGTCACAGAGGGGAGGATCCAGAGACAGGAGCCCCAGGGGATGGCGGGTGGGATTGTGATGAATGGTGAAGATACACAGAAAGATCATAATTACATAGATACATAGACAGTGTCGGCAGATAAGGGCCTATGGCCCACCCAGTCTGCCCATTTGAGCTTGTAAGTTCAGTTTGTTTTCCTAGAAGTCTGTTGCCCTTACCCCTGACCTCCAGAATTCCTTTATGTCTATCCCATGCATTCTTAAATTCAGTGACTGTTTCAGCCCCACTACTTCCTCTGGCAGGGTGTTCCACTTGTCCACCACCGTTCTGTGAAGAAATTCTTTCTCATGTTTCCTCTGAATCGTCCTCCTCCAACTTCATCCCATGCCCTCTAGTCCTGGAACATCTTTTTCACTTAAAAATAGTGTTTTCCTGCACCCTGTTCCTCCCTGTCAGATACTTGTATGTCTCTATCATATCCCTCTCCTCCTCTCCTCCAGGGAGTACATGTTCAGTTCCTTCAACCTGTCTTCATAGGACTTGTGATGCAATCCATGCACCATCTTTGTTGTCCTCCTCTGAACCTTCTCTACCCTGTCTATGTCCTTACGTAGGTATGATCTCCAGAACTGTACACTGTACTCCAGGTGGGGCCTCACTAGTGTCTTGTATAGCGGAATTATGACCTCCCTTTTCCTGCTGGTGATGCCCTGCCTATACATCCCAGCATCCTATTTGCTTTACCTGCTGCCTTGTCACACTGTTTCCTACCTTGAGGTCATCAGAGATGACAACCCCAAGATCCCTTTCCTGCTTGGTGCATGCTATATCCTCACCCCAACTGATATATTGTGCCAGGGTTTTTGTGCCCCATATGCATTATCTTGCACTTTTTGCATTGAATTTCAACTGCCAAACCCCTGACCATTCATCAAGTTTCTGCAGGTCGCTTCTCATTCTGTCTGCACCCTCTGGTGTGTCTACTCTGTTACAGAGCTTTGTGTCATCAGTGAACAGTGAAATTCTGCCTTCTAGGTCCTGCACAATGTCACTGATGAAGATGTTGAATAGGACCGGTCCCAGCACTGATCCCTGTGGTACCCACTGGTCACTCTTCCCTCTGTGGAGTGACAGCCATTTACCACCACCCTCTGTGTCCTGCCACCCAGCCAGTTACCTACCCACCACACTACTGTCTGCCCACACCCATATTCCCCAGTTTGTGTAATAGTCTTCTATGTGGCACAGTGTCAAAGGCCTTGCTGAAGTCCAGATAGGCCATGTCCACTGCCCTCCCCTGATCCGCCTCCCTAGTCACCCAGTCAAAATTCAACGAGGTTGGTCTGACATGACCTCCTGGTGAAACCATGCTGCCTTGGGTCCTGTAGTCCATTGACAACCAGATGTTCCACCAATCTCTCCTTCAATAGTGCTTCCATGATCTTCCCACTACCGAGGTGAGGCTGACTGGTCTGTAGTTCCCTGCTTCTCTTTGTTCCCACTTTTGTATAAGGGACTACATCTGCTGTCCTCCAGTCTTTGGGTACCTCCTGTTTCCAGTGATCGGCTAAACAGGATAGCCAGAGGTTCAGCCACCACCTGTCTTAGTTCTTTAAGGACCCAGGGTGCACCCCATTTGGCCCCATTGCTTTATCAACTCTTATTACTTCCAGTTCCTTCAGGACCTTTCTCGTGTAAAGGGACTTGTGTCCATTTCTGCACCATTCTCACCCCTTGTACTCCCTTCAGACCCATTACCCTCCTCTACCTCAGTAAAGACTGAGCAGAAATACCTGTTCAATATGTCCGCTTTATGTTGTCATCCTCCACGTGGCCCTCCTCCCCTTCAGTTTCACTATCCTTCCCTTTGTCTTTCTTTTTCACTTTTGTACCTGTAAAAGGTTTTGTCCCCTCTATCCACTGATTTTGCAATGTGTTCTTCTGTCTGAGCTTTGGCTTCCTTACTCGACCTCCTGCCTCCCTTTGCTTCTCCTGGTACTTCTCCTATCCCCTTCTGCCTGTGTCTTTTGTATTGCCTGAATACAATCTTTTTGGCTTTCACTTCTTTGTTACCTCTTTGGAAAACCATAATGGTCTCCTCTTCCTTTTCCTCTTGTTAACCTGCTTAATGCATAATTCTGTTGTTCTTGTAATCCCCATTTTAAATACTGCCCACTGTTCCTCAACCCTGATTCCTTCCCATTCCCTTAATGCCTCTTTCAAGTATCTCCCCATTTTCCCAAAGTCTGCCCCCTAAATCCAGGATCGTGTTTTGTGTGGTTTGGTTCCTGCTCTTTCTGTGATTTCAAACCACAATGACTGGTGATCATTGTTTCCCAGGTGCTCCCCACTGTTACCCCCATCACACTGTCCCTGTTTGTGAGCACAAGGTCCAGTATTGCCTTCTGCTGAGTTGGTTCCATGACCAGTTGCTTGAGGAAGGCACCCTGAAAGGAGTCCAGGATAAATCTGCTCCTAGTTGATGCTGCTGCTGGGATGCTCCAGTCCACGTCTGGAATATTGAAGTCTCCAACCAGTACTACCTCACTCTTGTCTGCCATCCTTGATGGCTAGCATCGGCTCCTATCTGTTTCTTCCTCCTGGGCTGGTGGTCTATAGACCACACCATCAGCGGATGGCTGTCCCCATTTTCCTTTTCCAGCTTAACCCACAGTATCTCTCCCCATTTTGTTCCTCCTGGATCTCTGTGGCCCTTATGTCATTTTTCACATACAGTGCCACTCCTCCTCCTTCCTGTCTGCTCTGTCTCTTCTGAATATGTTGTAGCCAGGTATGGCCATCTCCCAGTCGTGGTTATCATTACACCAGGTTTCAGTGATGGCCACAATGTCCAGGTCTGACTGTACCATGACAGCCTCCAGATCTTCCATCTTGTTGCTAAGGCTCCTGGCATTTGCACACATGGCTTTCCATGATTTGACCTCCTAGACTGTTTCACTGTTCTACTCCAGCCCCTTCCTTGGTTGTCATTTTCTCCCTGGTTCTCCTTGCTGTCTGCCCTTCTGCTGAATTTTGCCCTTTTCTGCTTATCCACCTCTTGGGCACTAATCTCCATCTTTTGCACACTGCTTACAGAGATAGCCACTCCTCTGGTTCACTGGTTCCACTGCTAGCTGTGGGGGTGAGCAAGTAGGACCCTCCTTGCAGGCCTGCCACCCTCTTTTGCTAGTTTAAATGCTTGTCAATGTAGCATTTAAACTTATCATTGAGTGCTTGATTCCTCCAGGATGGATGCAGGTCGAGGCTTGAACAAACCTCCATCCTCCAGGTGGGTCCCCAGCCACCAATGAATCCAAACCCTTCCTCACAGCACCAGTTCTTCAATCATGAGTTAAAGTTCCTGGTGCATGCACTCCTATGCTCTTCCCTCTCACAGGTAGTACTTTGAGAAAGTGACAGAAGTAGCTACTTGCTTGAGACTCCTCCCGGTTTCCTAAACTCTTCCCAACTTCCTTTGCTCCCCATTTGCCAGGTCATTAGTACCTAGGTGGATAATGACATCCAGCTCACCTCCTGTCTTTGCCTTCAAAGTGATCCCCAGGATCTTCCTTCCATCCCTCCATGCCGTGGCACCTGGTAGGCACCTCACCTCCCTGTCCTCCTCCTCCTGTGTTCCTAGCTGGATCCCTCTATGATGGAGTCCCCCAGGATTTGCTTCCTCCTCCTCTGGGGTCCACTGCTTTTCCCGCTGAGGTCACCTCCTTGGCTAACCTCACATCCTTTCCTTCCACTTCTCTGGGTACTTATTTGGTTGTCCTCATTTGCCATGTGGCATATGAGTTCTTGAGTGGAATAAGATCTGGGTGTGCCTCTGCCTGACTGCTCTAACCTCTCTGAGCCCACTGTCATCCAAGTGCTCCTCGCTCTCGGCATCCTTTGAGGCAGTTGCATTGGACTGGGTGGTTCCTGGATAGGGGTGATGGTACCCTGACCCAGTTTCTTGTTTGAGTCTGGCTACCTCATCAAGCAGTCCAGAGATGCATGAAGATAGGGCAGCACCTCAATGTCCAGAAGGTCTGCCTGAATATGGCTGCCCCACAGCCACTGCATTGCACCACTCCCCACATTATACTGCAATTCCACTACTTGTCTGCTACTGAAGCTCTCCTAGTTCCCTTTTTATTAATTTACTGTACTAAAAATCCTGCCACTGATAATTTTTTTTAAGAAAAGGAACCAATAAATAAATAAATGAGTCAAAACACTTGTGCTGAGGGTGGGCTTTTCCCCTTATGCCCTCCTACTTCAACACCCTTACTATACCTGTGTTTAGCTCCTGTCAATCAGATTTAACAGGGCATAATTAAGAGTTGGGAAGGGGTGAAAATTTAGCAATTAAAGACAGCACAGAATTACACCACTGCTATGTTTTAAATTTTCAACAGCTAAAAACAATTATAAGTAAAGACAACAAAGAAAGTATAGTGTCACTAAAGCCCACAATCTAAGTTAAAAAAAATAGCAATTACCAGTTACTCTAAAGCACTGAATTGAATATGTTTCCTTCCTTCCTTCTGGCTTCTTCTGAGAAATAAAACTCTGCTTGCTACTTTAACTCTGACTAAGCCCCACCTCCAGTTATCATGTAGCTGAGGTCAGAGGCCAGACAATTAACACCTTCACCCAACTACAGGGCAGTCAGACAAGCCAAGATAAAATTTGCAGCAATTAAAGACAGCACAAATTACACCACCACTATGTTTTAAATTTTCAACAGCCCAAAACAATTATAAGTAAAGACAACAAAGAAAGTATAGTGTCACTAAAAGCCCACAATCTAAGTTTAAAAGAAAATAGCAATTACCAGTTACTCTAAAGCATTGAATTGAATATGTTTCCTTCTCTTCCCTTCTGGCTTCTTCTGAGAAAATAAAACTCTGCTTGCTACTTTAACTCTGACTAAGCCCCACCTCCAGTTATCATGTAGCTGAGGTCAGAGGCCAGACAATTAACACCCTTCACCCAACTACAGGGCAGTCAGACAAGCCAAGATAAAATTTACAGCAATTAAAGACAGCACAGAATTACACCACCGCTTATGTTTTAAATTTTCAACAGCCCAAAACAATTATAAGTAAAGACAACAAAGAAAGTATAGTGTCACTAAAAGCCCACAATCTAAGTTTAAAAGAAAATAGCAATTACCAGTTACTCTAAAGCACTGAATTGAATATGTTTCCTTCCTTCCCTTCTGGCTTCTTCTGAGAAAATAAAACTCTGCTTGCTACTTTAACTCTGACTAAGCCCCACCTCCAGTTATCACGTAGCTGAGGTCAGAGGCCAGACAATTAACACCCTTCACCCAACTACAGGGCAGTCAGACAAGCCAAGATAAAATTTGCAGCAATTAAAGACAGCACAAAATTACACCACCACTATGTTTTAAATTTTCAACAGCCCAAAACAATTATAAGTAAAGACAACAAAGAAAGTATAGTGTCACTAAAAGCCCACAATCTAAGTTTAAAAAAAATAGCAATTACCAGTTACTCTAAAGCACTGAATTGAATATACTTCTTCCTTCCCCTTCTGGCTTCTTCTGAGAAAATAAAACTCTGCTTGCTACTTTAACTCTGACTTAGCCCCACCTCCAGTTATCACGTAGCTGAGGTCAGAGGCCAGACAATTAACACCCTTCACCCAACTACAGGGCAGTCAGACAAGCCAAGATAAAATTTGCAGCAATTAAAGACAGCACAGAATTACACCACCACTATGTTTTAAATTTTCAACAGCCCAAAACAATTATAAGTAAAGACAACAAAGAAAGTATAGTGTCACTAAAAGCCCACAATTTAAGTTTAAAAGAAAAATAGCAATTACCAGTTACTCTAAAGCACTGAATTGAATATGTTTCCTTCCTTCCCTTCTGGCTTCTTCTGAGAAAATAAAACTCTGCTTGCTACTTTAACTCTGACTAAGCCCCACCTCCAGTTATCATGTAGTTGAGGTCAGAGGCCAGACAATTAACACCTTCACCCAACTACAGGGCAGTCAGACAAGCCAAGATAAAATTTACAGCAATTAAAGACAGCACAGAATTACACCACCGCTATCTTTTAAATTTTCAACAGCCCAAAACAATTATAAGTAAAGACAACAAAGAAAGTATAGTGTCACTAAAAGCCCACAATCTAAGTTAAAAAGAAAATAGCAATTACCAGTTACTCTAAAGCACTGAATTGAATATGTTTCCTTCCTTCCTTCTGGCTTCTTCTTCTGGCTAATTACGGTAAGAACGTAATTTCTATATCTTATCTGTGCAGTCTTCACCATTCATCACAGATGGGTGAGTACCAAGCTCCTTGAAGGGGTTGACTAATTGCACCCTAAGGGACAGTGTCCCTTAGCCCTCAGTGGGTGACACACTGTGGGGAACCTTCTGGGCCTGAGGAGGCCTGAGAGTAGGGAGAGCGAGACGGGTCCCCCGGAGGGGAAGGAATTTGCCCCAACAAATGTCATCTCACCCTAAGGAAAAGAGATAGGTTCCCTGGTGAGTGAAGCAGATCGCCTACACTGGGCCAAGGGTGACAACCGGAAAGGGAAGCCACGATCTCCTGGTGCAGATCGCTGTCCCTACTACCCTGGTAGCTACCTCACTGGTGTCGAAGATACCCTTTGCTTGGTGCCTTGTTAGCCCAGGCCATGTGCAGAGAGTGCAATGGCTTGCCTGGTTTGCTCCGAGTCAGGCAAAGCAGCTAGGAACTGACCCAGCTGACCACAAGAACCTGTTGTAGGCTGCATAGTGGGCCTGATGAGCGGAGATGGAAAGAAGCAACCGCTGCAGTAGAAAGTCCTCCTCCCCAGAAATCAAAATCTGAAGAGTCCTGATCTGGGGCCGGTCACAGTGGAGGGCACGAAGCCCATCAGGAGTGTCCAGGTGCGCCAATCCGGACTGTGGATGAGGCATAGAACCTGGAGACTCTGGGGAGTGCACACCTCTGGCTGAGGTCCCTAGGGGCAGGAACTCCGGAGAAGGGCCTCTGCCAGAAATGCATGGACGCCTCCTGAAAGGGAGCAGGCCAGGTGGGCACCACAAGGGTGGCCGCCCAAATCACCTAGAAAGGCGGCGCCCAGATGCTCTGGATTGCTCACAGAAAGGGGGAAGGTGGTCCTCCAACATCCTCACTAAGAAACGCTGATACTCGGTGAGATCAGTGGCAGGAGAGATGTGGACAGATGGTTCCTCTCCCCAGAAGAGGGGATGAGTTGCTGGAGGTCACCATATGCTCTGAGGGTGGCTGCTCGGGGAGGTTGAAAACCTGACTGTCCAAGGCCCTAACATAGGCAGGGAACTGAGAAGCCACTGCTCTGAACTGCTCCCAGGTGAGAGGCCCGGAAGGACCAAGAATGCCCGGGAGCACTGGAGAATGCAGCAGAGGGTGGGGCAGAGCTGAGGGAAGGAATTGGCTGGCCTCTGCCAGGGCTAGGAGCAGACCATGGACACCGGGAAGGTGTCCGGGAAGACTCCGCAGACCGACAGCTGTACAACCACCTTGGTACTGCCTAAGCTGCATCCAGAAGAATCCTCAGTGAGGTGACCAGAGCTGTATGGGTCCAGAAGGATGGTCCCTGCCTCCAAAGAATGGGACCCGCTCAAGGACCCGGAGGGAAGGACGGAAGTCCGCACTCCAGCTTCGGTCCAGGACCGGTGGACCCCAGAGAAAGGTCTCCATGCAGACCACACACCCCGACCCCTCAGAGTCTGAGAGAGTCCTGGTCCTTGGAAGAGTCAGCCTAGGTAGCTGGCAGCCCTGGGATGTCCCTGAGGGGAAATCCAGGGCACAGCGCCCTCCCACCCATAGGCTTCTCGATGAGCCCCAAGTTGGGCAATCAAGACACACCACAGGAGGGGGTACACCTGCTGAGGGGTCCAGGAACCCCCAGGCTGGGTTGCATGGCTATAGTGGCATGCACCATAGCCTGCTGGTCAGTGCCACTGACCCCGACCTGGGGAACCTGACGCCTCCTCAAGAGGGGTTGACTCTGACTCATCAAAGAGACCACTGGTTCACCCTCCTGTGCAGGCAACCCTGAAGGGTGTGACTGCTCATCTGACTCTGAGCCCGACTCCAAAGAGGTGGAGTCCGAGGCCTTAAGCCAGATGGTAGGAGGGCGAGGAAGCGACCTTCATGAAGGGCCCAAAAGTCATAGCAGCGGTTGAGGCAGCACCCACACCCTCCACGGCCCCGCGGATGGGGCTGGCAGAAGGTGGCAGGACGGCCGGGACCAGCGGTCCGGAGCGAGGGCCAGCCGCCGCCGCCAAGTCCACCAGCACTGGGAGCGCACCAGGGACAGATGGCACCTGTAGCAGCCCCAGCAGTGGTCCCGGAGTCACAGACACTGCCAGGCCTCTGGCGCTGTGAGCAGCACCGAGGGTCAAGCGCGCCCGACTGGCCCGGCAAGCAGACTCAGTGCCAACGACACCGCCAGGCCCCTGGCACCATGAGCAGCACCGAGAACCAAAGTGGCATCAACGGCCCCGAAAATGGACCTGGTGCGAGGCAGCGCCCAGCGGTGCCAACCAATGACCCGAGCACCACGAGACATAGCGAAGGCGACGCGATCCAGGGTCACAGCGCCGTGAGCAGTACCGCACCGGGCAGTGGCGCCGACAGAGCCCACAGTGCTGCGAGATGAGACGGCGGCCGACAAGGCCCTCGGCTCCGCGAGTGGCACTGGAGACCTCGACAGCACCGACCGACGGCGCCGAGGATGGCATCGACCCACGCTTGGAACCATGGAGAGACACTGGGGCCTTCACTCAAGGGGTGATTGCCAGCAGCGCCTCCGCCCGCCTCCTGGGAGGAAGCAGGATGGGCCTCCTGCGCCTGGGAGGAGCCTCAACCAAGGCTAGACTATGGGGGTTGAGACTCCCTCCACGGTCCATATAGAACCGAGAGGGGACCCAGAGGAAAGGCTGAGAGAACGGGCTTGGCCTGATGAGTGCGGATCCTACCCCCGAAAGTCGGTGAAGCTCATCCAACTTTCCACGGCGCTGTTCAAGAATGCGCGGTCCATAGAGAAACAGGCATCGACAAATCCATCTCGTGAAGTGGGCCAAGACACGAGAGACACCGATCATGCTGGTCGGTCAAGGAGAAATTGCAGCCACACGGGCACCGCATAGGGGCCGCCCCGCCTAGAAGACTTCTTGCCCTCTGACCGCGACATGACCTGCAGAAAAACACCAAAAATAGACTCGACATCACTAAAACTATAAATAATGGAAAGATCTTACCAGCGACGCCGAGTAGGGCAGACTAGAACTAGTAGACCGACGGACTATCAACGATTGAAGGCTAAGGCCTAAAATTTAAAAACACTCTACAGGCTTCCCACGAGGCGACCTCGATGGCGGGACACGAAGAACTGGTAGGCAGGCGGGTCGACACAATAACGGCTAATCCTCCTGGCGCCACGTAGTACACAGCTGGGGCGGGCGCCCGATGCTTCTGTCCGGCTCTACCTATCCTTTTTAAAAAAAAAGCTCGCATGGGTCCTGATCTCCGCCAGTACCCCATCTGTGATGAATGGTGAAGATTGACACAGATAAGATATAAATAAACTACAAGTGTAGAGGGAAGATGACAGTAGTGATCAAACAGTCCATAACAGATCAAGCACTGTAGAAACTACTTGCAGTGGCACTACAAAGGTCACAGCATAAGAATCACTGTGGAACAAGCATTTGTCTATGCCGGATGTTTACCATGGTGTGTGTGTGTATGTGTGTGTGTGTGGGCGTGTGTGTGTTTGTGTGTATGTATGTACTGGGAAGGCCTGGCTGTCTGTTCCTGTAATGTCAATTGTGTGACCACATGTGTTCATGGACAAGGTCGAAACTGGCACCAGTCTACCAGCCAAATACTGTTCGATTTTTCTTTGGAGTAGTCAAAATCTTTTTAAGTAGCCAGGAAGGCTTGTATTGGAAAAGGTAATATTTCAATAAGTAGATCAGCTGGGCTAGTAGAAAGTCTGTGGGCTAGTGGATTTTGCAAGTCACTGCCCACTGGCTAGCAGCAACAAAACATAATCTGACCCTTGCATGGATCATTTTGCAGACATAAAGCTAACTGCTTGAAACTTAAACAATGTTTCAATGTGCTTATGCAACTGGATATGATAAAATAATGCTTGTGTAACTTGACATTTTTATGTGGCTTTCCGCTCTCTATCCGTGGGATATACCTCCTGAGGGGTACGACACAAGGAACCCTAGGGAGGATTCCCCTACAGGTGCCAGAAATGAATGAGTCAGCTGAAGATAGGTTAGGAAGAAGCCCACGGGTAAGAGAGACATGCTGTTGGAGGAGGAGGGAGGATGGTGGGTAACAAAAACGAATCCTTGAAAGTCGAGGATAAGTGACGGTTTTTGAGGTCGATGGGAGGAGGACGTTGTTGCTCCACCCATTGAACCTTGGGCTTAAAGCCTTCCCATTCAATGTGCTTATGCAACTGGATATGATATGATAATGCTTGTGTAACTTGAAATATTTTATGTGGCTTTCCACCTCTCTATCAGTGGGATATACTTCCTGTAGGGTACAAAGCAAGGAACCCTAGAGAGAGCCCCCTTACAGGTGCTGGAAATGAATTAGTCAGCTGAAGGTAGGTTAGGAAGAAGCCCAAAAGAATACCCAAAGATGTCATGTTTAGAGGAGGCGAGGATGATGAATAAATTGTATGAAAAGGGCTAACTTCCTGATGAGAGTGAAAAGCCGGGCCACCATCCACCTCCATCCAACAGCAGGACCTAACGAGAAGAAATCACTAACTCTAACTAATATTATGACCATTGGCACAGAGGAGAGGAAAAACCTTTTGAGGAGGAAACCTCTGGGGATCCAAGGCCTAGGTAACCTTCCTCCAGGCTGATGACGCTTGAATTGAGGTTGTTTATTTTTAAAGGAAGGGTTCAGTAACTAGGGATACAAGTAGTGAGTATGATAATGGAATATGGAAGATCCTTAAATGAAAGCACAGATCAAAAGTAGAACATGAGGTTGCACACAGACTAATGTGAACGCGAGGCAAACTGAATACTGAAGGTGATGATCGCCACAGGAGTTAGGCAGGTTGATGAGGTAGCCTAAGATCTGATAATAGGTATGATTGATTGATTGAGGCAAGGAGGTGGATATTGAGGTCGATGAGGCGTGATTATGTGATGTGAAAATTGCATCCTGATATCCTGGTTGATGAGTAGCATCGGAGTCAATGATGGAATGCTTGAGGAACTATGAAACTAAATACACCTTGCTAGACTTAAGTAGGGTATGCTTGAGTAGTCGATGAGAGACAGTAGATCGGAGAGCAAGGATGGGAGTAAATCCATGTATGAGTCAGAGCAGCAATGAGTGTTTATGTGAGCTCACGAGGATAATCCAGATGAGCCAAAGGGAGACAAATGATGCTGCAGACTGGCTTGATGGAGTGATGCACTTGATTGTGCAATGCAAGTGAGCAGGCACTGAAGTTGAAGAGGCATGCTTGATAATACGATGTAAATGATTAGACCCTAAAAGATTAAACCTTTATGTTGGAGTCAATGAGGTAGTACAGGATTGAATGGTAGGAATGTTAGAGTAAGCAATGTAAATAGATAAGATTTGAGGTAATGCTGAGTAAACGATAACTGGATTATGAACTCAATATGACTGTAGTTATAGACTTGGTATGTGTGACAGGATGGCTAGGGCTGATAGGTGGCATAGGAATTACAGTAGATACACCTAAAAAGAATGTCGAGAGCATGCCAAAAGCAGAGGGAAGCCTGAAAATCTGAGACTGAACTGGGAGAGGAGGATACAGGAAAGAACTGAAAATGGATTAGCACGAAGGAAGGAAGGAATCAGGCACCTTGAAAGGAGGTAGATTCTGAGGTCAAGAAGGAAGACCCAGACCCAGAAGCAACTCAAGGGAAGCGAATGATCAAGGATCAAAACTGGACGAGGAACAATGAGGAGAGAGCAAAATTGGGTGAAGAATGGTGACGAGTGAATCAAAGGGTGGAGGGAAGCCATGATGGCTGAATCCTGAAGAATCAGTACAGAACTGGAAGAATAGGAGATGGGAAGCAACTGGAAAAGAACCTGAATGAAGGCATCAAGCCCAGTGGATCGATGTGAACGAAGATGCTCCTCGAAAGGAGATGGACACCAAGGCTATGAAGGTGCATCAGGAACCAGAGAGTCAGCGATCCAGAGAGCACTGGACGGCGATCGAGGGAGGCAAATCGGACAGAAAAACGAGGAGGAGGGAAGCCAAAAGAGGTAAAATCCATGACTGTCAAGATGAGAATAGTGCTAGACTCAGGAAGAGGTATAAGGAGTGATGGACGCCAGGAAGGCAGGTACTGGAGAGTGAGATATGGATGGACAAAGGATGATATGGTGGGCGATAGGGTAGCATAGGACCCGACTGGCATGGGAGGAGAACTGCATGGGAGAAAGTCGGATTAGGTGGTACACGAATCAGGAGAGGTATGGCCAGACGGGCAAGGGAATGGCGAGACTGGACAGCAAACCATAAAAGGCATGCCTAGAGAGGGATTGAATGATATGAACAGGTCGAGGCCAGGCACCACTGAGCTGAGCAGCAAAGTATAGGAAGGATCACGGATGAAGAGATCGACGATAGACTACATGGAGTGAGTAGACTCCATGAAGGAGGAAAGCTCCCAAGGGAGTGAAAGGATACACTAGAGTGGTCGATAAGAGAAGTAGATCAGAGGAGAAAAGCTGGAATGGAGTAAATCCATATATGAGACAGAGGAGCAAGGGTATCCAGATGTGCTCACGATGATATACCAGATGCGCTGATAAGGAAACAAATGATAATGCAGACAGGCTTGATTGAACGATGCAAGTGAGCAGACACTGAGATAGAAGAGGCATGTTTGATTAAGTGATTAGACTCTGACTGATTTTGATCATAGATGAGAGCAATATGAGATGACGGTATGGATGAGCAGAAGCCAAGAGGGCTGGCAGAGGCAGGAACCCCAACAACATTAAGAGCAGGCTGGATGGAGTCTGCTGATGTATGCTGAGTAGTCATCCGAGGTAGACAGGTTGAGTGAACTGCATTACATGGTAGGATAGGGAAACCTCAAGAAATGCACCTGCCAGGGCTAGGCAAGAGGGCAGACCAGAAGGCCTAAACTGAGGTGAAATGGCATGAAAGTGCTCAGGAGGATCCTTTGAAGGCAGGGTAGATTAAACTGGACCAGACCAGGTTCCGATGTAAGAGGCGCAGGAGGGGCTGGAGGACCTGGAGGGCATGAAGAACAGGGGCAGACACAGGCTACCGGACTGAGGTAGGCAACGGCTAGGGCAAAGCACTGAGGCTGAACTAGGATGGTCCGCAAATGATGAGGACCTGACAGACATAGTAATACAGGAAACCAATAATCCCAGTAATCGGAACTGTCAGTTGAGACCATGGAAAGAGATAGAGATGAGAAAGAACAAGAAGCAGAGAAAACAGCACAGCAGATAGTGTGAAAGACACGCTGCCCCCGGAGTGGAAACCTAAAATGAAAGCATCCAAAATGCAGTGGGGGAGAAAGAGAGAGAGAGAGAGAGAGAGAGAGAGGTAACGAGTTGCAAAACCAGAATCGATCAACTGAGCAGAGAAATGTGACCCCACCACAACGGAATCAGAACACCAGAAATGAATTATAAACGGAAATAAGCTAAGGCCAAGTACATCAGATAAGGAGGGTAAAGATTCCAAAATGATGGAATACACATCAAAGAAAGGACCCGAGCAATGAAAACAGAGAAATTAAATGACTAGACCAAACAATAAAAGACAAATTACTCACACAGCAGCACTCAGCGACAAACGATGGAACCGGAGAAGGAGCAGCTGGAACATCGCATGGAAGTGCAGCCGAAACCAGGAATGACTACCAAATGAGGGAATGTAGAAGCCAGGCCAAAGCTCAGCCGAAAAGTCGGGGAGAAGCCAGTGCAAAAGGAGGGTAAAATACAGGAGGTTAGAAGTGGTGCATGCGACATGAGCCGCTATACCAGACGCGATGTCAGCAGTACGCGACTGGGATAGGAAAGGCATGGTAAGGGAAGCAGGAACAGATTCCGGGAGGCGAGGAGGATCGAGCGAATGAGAGGTAGACAGACTAGGAGGAAATGTTGAGTGAGGAAATAAAATGAAATGGGGAAGGCAAGGCAAGGAGGCGAAATGAACTGAGATGACAATTGAAAAGCAAAACAAAGGCAAGCACGGGTGAGGAGCTATGAGTGTGCTCATGGGAGACAGAGAGAACTGGCGGTCATAATCACCCCAAATCAAGATAGTAGCTGAGGGAAAGAAGGAAGGAGGAGCGGCGCCACTGACCACAGCAAAATGAATCCTTTTAGAGTCAAAGATAAGTGACGGTTTATGAGGTCAATGGAGGAGTGACGTTGTTGCTCTGCTCATTGAATCTCGGGCTTAAAGCCCTCCCATTAAACCGCGCAACTCTAAAATAAAGGGATATTGCATTCTACTAGCTTCAACTTGAAGTGCATAAATGCTGTTACAAATATAAATATATAGCATGGATGCTAGAGTCATGTAAAACATAAAGGTTGCAGGGATAATCACCTTTACCAGTGAGTAAATACCATTTACCAACAGTGTGAGTGAGAGAGCGAGAGAAAGAGACACACACACATACACACATTACTTTTAACAGCTGCTGTCTGAACTGTGCTGTTGGGTGTTTGAATACCTTAAGCAGTCTAATAAGGAGAGATCAGCATGCTGGGCAACTACATCAGAGGAAACCATAAACCCATGATTGGGTCGTCTTTTGTTTTGAAGTCCATGCAGTTTCCACCCACCAAACTAAAACTCTGTCATAATTAGACTGGCTGACAATTGCTCTGCTACAGACTTGCCCATTAAACCATGCTCTGCATTGATGGACAGTATCATGCCCTGAAAAGCCACTATCCTAGGAAGATGTTTGCTTGCTGCATCTAAACATGCACAGCAAAAATAAAAAGGAAGAAGAAAGGAATTTGTCAGGTAGTGGCACAAACAGAAGAGGAGTAAAGTGATTTGGCTGAGCTTGGGGCAGAGATACAGAGTGTGATTATCATGTTTCCTGAATAGAAGGAAATAGAAGCTGTAGCTCATTAACAAACTGCTGTTTTCAGCCACGGCTTTATTTGGGACAACTTGTAAAAGATGCATCTTCTATTTGAACTGTTCTGAAAAGCCACCCTGATCGAGATGGCGGCCAAGTGGACTTTGATGGAAGAGATAACGAGGCCAGGTAGTCCAAAATCTTCATCAGTAGACAAGAGTAGGGATCCAATGATCGAGAGGCAGACCATTATGGAAACGCTTATACTTGGAATTGTATGTTTCTCTGATTGCTGGTTTACGTGAGGCCAACAGGAGAGGACACTTGTAATCTAGTTATGAAGGCATCCTCAGGAGTCAAGCATGAAGGAGTAGAGCCTTCAGGTTGGGGTAGGAGGGACCCTTGACCCTGAGTCAAAAGGTCCAGTCTGATTGGCAACGGAACGGATTCACGACGGATAGTTGTTGGAGTAGGGAAACCACATTTGGCTGGGCTGCATTGAAGTTATGAGTATCATTGTGGCTGGTTCTATTTGTAGTTTCAGTAGAGTCCGCTTGCAGGAGAGGGACGGGTGAAAGCATATAAGAAGAGTCCTATCCATGGTTGGGACAGGGCATCTATAGACCATCCCTTTTGTTCGGGATAATGGAAAAGTAATTGGAGATGGTGATTCACTGGGGACGATACAGGTCCAGCAGTGGGGTTCCCCATCGGTTGATGATTTCTTGGAGTACTTGAGATGTTGTATTTCAAGCAACTGTCATTGACGAGTTGCCCGATTAAATTCCTGACAGAAATTGCAGGAATTGGTGTCATGTGTGGGTCCCAGACACCTTACACAAGATGTATGGTTGTCAAAGTGGTAAATCTTCCTATCGCAATGGCAGGAACAAAATAGTGCTTGTTTGCTTGAAGAATCCTTTGGCATACATTTTGGAAGTTCAAATTCTCATCGATGACTGCTATACGGAAGTTAAACTAGCTGCTGCACGAGCTGAAGATGGTGGAGAATGAATTGAGGATACCAGGGACAGCCCACATTTATATAGGAAACAGGAAGCTGATGTCATATGCGGCAGTCCCTGATGAAAAACTGCTAGAAGAGCTGCTGTGCCACAACAACCTCTGCTGGAAACTCCCAAAAGTATTTACCTACTGCAAGAGCTCACTCTGTGGAAGATCAAAAGGTTCAGTAGCTGATATAAAGTACCATTAAGTATACAGGATGTGTAAAGCTGCCAGTTCAGACAGCTAATTAAGCAGTGTATGCATACAGTAGGCAGTTCTTCAAACTAAGTATGCCCTAACAACAGAGGAACATTTAAAAATAAAATAAATAAATGATTTCTAAATGGCAGGACCCAGAGCTGCAGTGAAAACTGTTAAAACTCAGTTTGGGATCTGGTAATGTGTGAGGATGCCTACATTTTTGTTCTGTCCATGTATATTTGGAACACAAATGGGCTAGACAAAAATTTGAGATACGTTGCCTTTGGATATTAGAATAGTAGAATTTAGCCACCCAGCAGCCCAGTGACCTGCATATCCCTCTTCTACTGATCAAGGTTCCCTTATGAGCTGACCTCCCCAGTCCTGTTAACTGGCTTCCTCGCTGACTGATCTATTACCCTTGTCCTCATGACCTCCCCCACCACCACCAACAGGGCTGGGGCAGCAGGGTCCCCAACTGCTGTAGAACTGGATCTAACTTCACAGAAGGGGCCACATCACCAGTGCAGGGCCTGTGTGGGTTGACTTGTAATGCTGCCTAAGTCAGGATTTACCACCATTCCTGATGGGACGGCAACACTGGGGAGTGTACAAGCTAAGGCACACGCAAGACATGAAGTATGACGTCATCAGAGTCCTCCACCCAGCATGCCTCTCCATGGCATTACCCCATTTGTCACCCAGATGGTAGTGTTGCTCTGGAGCCAACTACTACCCCTCAAGGAGGTTAGAATCCACTGGGATCTGCTGGGATGCTCAGTCCTCCTCCCTGTTGACCAGGCTCATTCTTGAACTTGGGTTGCCAGCATCATAAGCAGTATCTCTGCTGCTGTTCTATGGAAAGGTTCAAAATATATGAAATGTAGACAGAACGATGTATTATAAGAAGTTTTCTAAATTTCCCCAGAGACATCAGGGGTCTTTCAGCCTAACCGAACTGGGAACAAGCCCATAACCTATGCATATTATAGTCTGTTACCTGATGACAACCTAGCCCTGAACCTTTATGTCCCCGCCCCCCAACACACACACACTCCTTCTGCTTTCAGACAAGTTGCCTTCTGAATTACATAGTGTAGGACACACTGTCTAAACAGTAATATTAGTACTGCTGTAGACATATGTTGAGAAAAATGTTCATTCATTGCTGCCACTGTTGAGTTATGACCTGATCCTGGTGTCCATGCTGCTGACTTCTATAAGGTGAGTGAGACTGTTGAAGCCGACAGGCTAGGAGCACTTGAATGTCCCAATGAATAATGTATTGTTCTATTCTGGTAACAGACTTGCATTGCCCTGAAACTGTAAATGGACCTTGGAAACTGTACTATAAAACCTGGCTGTTCCTTTGATCAAGAATTCATTGTTGGATTTCTCTCTCTCTCTTTCTGGGTTTGTGGTGGACGGGTAATTTTTAGATCTGACTTATTCGGAGGATGACTCATTTCCATATTTTTCAACTGCTACTGGTGTTACGACTTTTAGTGTCTGGTAAGTATTGCTTAAACCATTATCATCATCAACTGATACAATGTTGACTACTTTTATAATTTTTTCATTGATTCTTTTGGAAGCACATATTCTTTCCTGTAAATGCCTCCATATTTGGGACTTATGCATGCAAAGTAGTAATATACCAGTAGAGTATTTTGCATAATTAATGTTATTTGAACTTAAATCAAGTTATAATTAATATATATCACTATTTAAAGATTCTACCTTTAAATCGCAGCATGTATTCCACTGACTATTTTATGTCTTTCTATGGGGAGTCCATACTCCTCCTCAACAGATCACAGTTGTACTTACAGGCATAATCCTCCACTCACCCTACAGATTTCAAGATAACATCTGGTGTTTAGTAGGCAAACTGTACTGTGCAATTCTGGAGACTATGTAGTGGGCGATTCAACTTTGGTTGTTACTGTGTGTTGCATGTGTTTGTAGGTTTCTGGTCATGTATTAATTAATGTAATAATTTATAAAAGTTTTCACCCTGTGATAGGATCATTTAAGCGGCAACACTTATTTTACAAGGGACTTGGGGAGCTAGGAAGCACGAAACCATTGAGCCTGATTCTATGGTTCATAGGCAGAAGACACAGTAGTTTAAAACCAATTCACCTGGGGTCATGCACCATCTGTTTCCTAGTATGTCACGCTTCTGATGTTTAAACAAAGGCAATATAAACATACTTTGTCTTGTGTTGCTGAGACAGGCAAGTAAGGGAGCATGACTGCCAGTACTGACATGAACACAGGTTTTATACCATGTGCAAAGGGGTTTAATTGTAAAGTAACTCATGGTGCAAATACAGTATTTGAAGAGTTTTTCTGCACCAAGCATCCGAGTACATCTATTTATATATCTATTTATCTATCTATGTATAAATCTTGGCTAGTGACATCAGGAACAGCAGTATATCAAAAATATGTTATTGCCATCATTGTCACAGTGGATAATTTTAAGGTTACTGTCATCACAGGAATGCTGAACCAATCAGAAAACAGCTGCAATGCTGATGACATCACAATGCCTAGTGTAGCACTGAAACAAGCTGTTAAAGTCAAAGAAAACAGCAAATTCTTCAAACAAACTGCAGATTTAAAAGCTATAACATGTAAACTATTACTGTATATATTCAATATACAATCCTGACTCAAAATAGGCAATGTATCATCGTTTGTGAGTGGGCAGGACTTTCATAACTCACATGTGGATCTGCTACTCATGAGTTATGATCCTGCCACCTCACACTTAAAGGTAAATTGCATATTTTGAGTCAGTTCATTTCATTTCCCATAGAAATAGACACACTGAATTCATGGCTTAGAGTTCCAACCACACCAGATGCAAACTGCAAGATCTCTTTAAGGCCCTAATTATATTGGCTACAGTAGTCTAATAACAAATGGGTTTGAACAATTGTGAAGCCTGACTGACTGAGGACATCTTTACCCATGCTGTTTTCTCAGCACAACATCACTGGATAAAGATGGCATATTATACCAGAATGCCATCACAAACATGACTGCCACCTTTACTCATATAGAACCTACAACTAGGCCCTAAACATAAAACTGCCTTAAATTTAAAAGAAGTTGTTAAATAATATTTGCCATCATAATTCTTTTCTTACACTCACATACATACTGTAAATACATTTAAAATGAAGTACCATAGCACTTACCGTTTTGGTTTTGGTATTTCTCTGCTGACATGAAAAATTCCCTCCTAGCCTTACCTGCTTTCCAGAAAAATCTCTGTTGCTCATCCTGCTACAGCTACAACAGAAGCCCTGATTCCATCTGAACCTTCTAGTATGTGAGCAAGAGGATAAACATTCTGCCGTAGAACTCAGCAGAGATTTAAATTCTTGTGTTCCATCCATAGTAAACATTTCATCTGTTGAGTGTAGCAAAGACAGAACATAAAGAAGGTGGGAAATGGGATGAAATAATATAAAGAAGAAGGAAAGATGAGGAAAAGGTAAATGGGGAGATCCTGGAAAAAGAGGGCGCTAGTGCATTATATTTGAAACTGAGATGGCATGCCAAATTCTGGGATGTGCTAGGACTATTTTGTTGGGGTGGAAGAACGTTTAACCAAAACTCATTAAAATGCTTAGAATGATTTAATTTTTGTGTATTCCCCATCTGAAAAATTCTTAGATCCATTTTATAATCACAGTAAGACATTCCAGGGTGCACTTTGTGGTGGGATAATGGCACTTCTCAGGTGACTGAAAGCACTCAGCAATGCCTTGTGCCTCACAACACACAAGAGATTTGCTGTTAATCCCACCACAATGCACACCCAGTCATGTCTTATTACTTAATCATCAGATATATGTGAGTTAAGTTACTGATATAAGTACAAATTTGTAATTATTTACATATGCTTTTCTTGAATTAACAGGACAAGAAGAAATCAACCCTCGCATTATTGGAGGCTATATATCAAAGCCCAATTCTGTGAGATACATAGTATCGCTAAAGACAACCTCAGGGAAGCACTTTTGTGGTGGATCTTAATTAGCCGCTGTTGGGTTCTGAGTGCTGCACACTGCATGACTGAGTGAGTAAAGGCTGTTAAAATATATAGAGCCAAGGTAACCCTTTTAGAGATGGACAAGGGGCAATTTATTGAAAGGAATCAAGTGTAACCCTCAACCACAGCAATCAGATTTTTGTCCTCTTACTTAAAATTAAATTTGGCACCTTGCCAAATAGAATTTACCTGCACTTCAGTTTGTTTGTTTGCTGATTTGTTTGTTGGTTTTAAAACATTTGTTTGTTCAGCTCATGGCCATTTTTTCTTCTTCAATTTTTTGTGAAATTATAGGTATACCAGATTGTAGAACAGAGCTGCAGCTCTTTAGTTTCTAAATGGTTTGTTGAGGGTTAGAATAGGTGTATACCACAGGGCAGCACAGAGTTATTTAAGTAAAGGAACAGCACAATTATGAGGAGGAAGAAACGTAAACTGGAAGTGGGCAGTTTCTGAAGGACATCAAAAGTATTTCTTCATGGAGCTGGTAGTGGTTAAGTGGAACAATCTTCCAAACAACTGTGGGGCTGCAATAGTGCTTCTCCACGCAGTCACGCTGTTTTGTATCACAGTGCTGGCAACAGCCACACTATAAACAGACTCCTCCAAAATGACTTCACTGAGTTGCAGGATGATTCTCACATAACAACCTCATCTTAAACAACAAAAACTAAGGCCATGCTTTTTGTAACAAAGTGGAAGTTTCAGCAATACCGAGGGCACTTTAGGATTAATACCTGCATGGGGTCCCCGCTGGAACTTGGGACAATTTCAAATACCCAGGACTATACCTGAACTCCCACCTTGTCATACAGAAATCCCATAGATGCCACCATAAAAAACCTAAAACCAGAAGCTGGGTCTACTGTAAGGTTGAAAGTCAACCTAACCAAAGAATCCTGTATGCCCATTGCAAATGTACTTGTTCCCACTCTAATCCATGGAGCAACCTCATTACTGTTCACTAAGGAAAATAAATGGCTAAATTCAGAATCCTTTACAGCAGAATAGGTTGCTTCGCCCTCAGCACCCACAGCAAAGATCTCCACTGTAGAGTCCTACCAGAATTAAACTGGCCCACCCTACAAGGGCAGATGCAATTCACATTAGACTGGCCTTTAAAATTCTAAACCTCAACTTCCCACTTAACCTGGTCCCAATCCTGATCAGACATGCCCCCTTCAGGTGCCTTAGGTCCACAAACCAGCAATCTCTGGTAATCCTCAATTGAAAAGACACATAGCACAAATATCCTCTGTGTACTTAGCTCTGACACAGTGGAACTCCCTACCCTGTATCAAGACTGACAAACCCCTGCCACCTTAGATTAACCCTCAGGAGCTCCTCTAGGCCCCAGCATCTGTAACTGCTAAAACATGGTCCCCACAATGGGTTCCTGGGCTGCTGACCCACATAGAAACCTACAATTTGTGAGCAGAAAAGGACATTCGGCTTTCTAGTCTGCCCAGATGGTCCCTGTCTAGTCTACCTCCTCATACCCTGACTGGTCCACAGCGATTCTCCCTCCTCCCATCTACTCACTAATATTCTCAAATGTCTATCCCATGCCTACTTGAAACACCCTTCTGTTTTTGCTTTCTCCACTTCCACTGGCAGTCTATTCTAGGCATCTATCACTCTTTAGTGAAGTAGTAGTTCCTCACATCCTTTTAACCTCCCCGCCTCACTACATACCTTTGGCATTGGTCCCTATCATGTCCCTCTCGCCTCCCCTTTGCAGGGTATAGTTGAGATCCTTCAACTCTCTTTGTAGGGTTTTTGTACAACCCTTGCACCATTTTAGTGTTTCTTCAGAATGACCGCCACCCTGTCTATGTTCTTTCTGAGGTGTGGCTTCTAGAACTGGACATAGTACTCCAAATGAGGTCTCACTAGTGAGCAATACAGAGGCAACACCACCCTCCCTCTTGCTGGAGATACCTTTCCCAGTGCTTACCAGCTTGGCACTGGTCCTACCCACTGCTTTGTCACATTGACCTGCCACTTTGAGGTAATCAGATATGATAACCCCAAGGTCTCTTTCCTGCTTACTTGTAGTAATAGTAAGCTATATTTATATAGTGCCCATTTCCAGGGGCTCTGAGCACTTAACAAAAATAACCAAAGCATTTACCACAATAAACAATAATTAAAACCACAACTAAAATAAAATAATTATAAATAAACAAATATATAAAAAATACAAACACAAACTAGTTAGTAGGAGAAATTCCAAAAGGACTGATAAATTCCAGAGATTATAAAGTGCCATATGCCTCTTGAAAAGAAAGGATTTCAGGCTCTCTTAAAAGCATCCAATGTGGGGCTCCTCTCAATGCCTTGGGAAGCCTCTTCCAAAGGGCTGGACTGGCAAATGAAAAGCCCTGTCACCAGAAGATTTCAAACTTAACCTTGGAATGTTCAAGAGGTCTACCTCAGAAGAGTGGAGGGATAAGAGGTCCAGTAGGGACCCAAGAAGGTCACTCAGGCATCCAGATCATACAAAGTATGTAGGTCAGTACACTCACCTTGCTGGTAATATGCCACTGCACCAGCAGCCAGTGCACTCCACAGGACCAGGGTTATATGACCTGACCTCGGATGGCTTTTCAACAACCGGACTGCTGCATTCTGCACTAGCTGCAGATGCTGAAAGACACCTCCACTCTCCCAAGTATACAGCATTGCAGTAGTCAAGTCTGAAGGTGATGAATGCATGTACCAGTGAAGGTAAGTCTTCAGGAGGAATCAAGGTTCTAATCTGGGTGATGTTCCTCAGATGATAAAAGTCATTCTGGATCACAGCTGATGCCTAAGACTCAAGAGTCAGCCTTTCATCCAGAATGACCCACAGATTCTTCACCTTAACAGAAGCCATCAACTTGGAGGAACCCAGCCATAGGCCAGTGCTCCTACTAGTGGATCCCACACCCCTTTCTGACCAGGCTCAATCACCATTACCTCCATCTTGCCCGGATTGAGTCACAACCAGTATAGGGAGGCAGTATTGCGCAGTGGTTGGGAGGCAGTATAGCGTAGTGGTTTAAGGCTCTGAGCTGCAAATCTGGTGACATCCAACAGACCAGACCTGGGTTTGAATCCCACAGCTTCCACTTGCATACAGTGTGAGCCTTAGCAAGTCACTTGACTTCCTTGTGCTCCCAGGTCACACCTGTAAAAAGCTTCAGCTTAGTGTGCTACCCTGTTAAAAACAAAAAACAACCAGTTTGATGAATCCAACCCTGATCTCAGTCAGGTAGAATTTATTACCTCAACAGCACCTGATGTCCTGGGTGCAAAGACAGATCACGCAGAGTGTCATCTGCATAGCAGTGAAAACCCATCCTGTATTGTCTGATGATCTCACCCAGGAAAGCATGTACACCAAAAACAACATGAAGGAGAGGATTGATTCATGGGGCACACCACAGAGCAGGGGCTTCAGGACCAAAGAGAAACTCCCCATCACCACCCTCTGTATCATGTCTCTGAGGCAGGACTTGCACCAGCAGATGATGGTGCCAGTGAGTCCACAGCACTCCCTGAGCCATTCTACCAACAGCTGGCATGGGGTCATAATGTTTCGGATAAAACCACGACACATCAATGCAGCAGACACAACGGCGCAGTGCTCTAACAACGTTGGGACAAAATCCAACCAAGCAACAAGAGTACATGCCATTCAAAAACAACAACTCTCTTTCTTTTGTGAGGGTTTTGCCCCACGCACCCCCATACCCCGTGGACTTATTATAATCAACTCTGGGGGCTCATGGACTTTGAGGAAAGGGGTAACTGTGGAGCAAGGAAAATTGTTTAAAAAAATAAAAAATCTGCATTACAGTGGGATTTGGAGAGAACCAAACTGCAGCCCCAGGTCCCTGACGCCACTGGAGGCAGGTGCTCTAGCCACTTCACCACGGAGCAGCTCAGCCAGGCACCATCCTGGCAGCATCCTTCACAATCCGTCATGGCAGCCTACAGTGGTAGCAGTTCTTACCACATGCTGAAACAACTCCTGTCACTGTACAGTCATTTGGGCTTCTTATAGAGCGTTATTCCATGCGTGATTTTGTCCACACAATATTGACCCAGTACCCAATAGCCCATGGTCAATGGTGCCCAATGCTGATAAGAGAGCAAGGAGAATGAGAACTGACCATTCTCCTCAATCCCTAGCCCTGAGTAGATCATTCTGCACCCTGACCAATGCCATCTCTGTACTATGCCTAGATCTAAACCCAGACTGGAGAGGTTCACTGATGTCAAAGGCTGTGAGGTGTGTCTCTAGTTGCATGGCCACCACCTTCTATAACCTTACCCAAAAGGAAGGTTAGAGATGAGTCTATAATTAACTAAACAAACTGGCTCCAAAGTTGTTTTTCAGAAGAGGTCTTGCCAGAGCCACTTTCAACATCCCAGGAAAGACCCTCCGAAGGGAGCACTGATCAGTTCAGCAAACACTAGACCCAAAAGCCCACACCCCAATTATTAAGCAAGTCAGGCCTGGGTCCATTTCACATTAGATGGGCTGCAGCTCCAATACCACCCAGTGTAGGGACTACTAAACATGATACGCCTGTACCACACACCTCTAGTGCCAAATGAACATACAAACATCACGAAACTGCCAGCAGATACAGGCCATATGGTCTATCAAGTCTGCTCAAGTGTGCAGCTAGCAAACCACTACACTGCAGCTGCCATGTTGTACATTATTGTTAATATGATGCAAATGTATCCCTCTTATGTATTAAATTGCATTAGAAAATGGGCTAAGAATTCCTGGCTCTGATTGGCTGATCCCTGGCAAGGTGGCCGCCTATCAGACAACAGAGCCTGGGTATTAAAATGACAGTCCCAACCAACCTGATTACCAATATCACTGTGCCCTTAGAATTTTCAATTTAAAACAGCTGCCATTTTTTTCTCTCGCTTAGCGAGATACAGCACCCTCCCCCAGCACATATCTTGTTTTTCTCCTGTAGGCAGTGACACTCGCTGCTTTTACAAAAAGAAAAAAAAACAGAAACACACTCTAATTTTTCTTATGTGCTCTAGAAGACACACATTTCAGCACCTCTCTCAACGGCGGTAATTACTAATGGCAACACTCTTCCTACTGTGGCCTCATGCCCTTTCTCCTGGTGGTTGCTTCACTTACCGAGACTTAAAAATCAGCCCATCTCCCCCTGTCCCACCTTGAAAGAGCTTCTATTCCAAAGCAACATTTTAAAATCAACACAGTTTGAAGATGAAGCTTAGCAGCAAAATTATGACTTAGCGATCTGATAGTTGGCTAATTCCAATAGTGCTACAGTGTATGACAGCAGCGGTACTTTTCTTTATTTTCTGTACTGCATCTACGGTGTGGAAAACAAAGAAAGTCCCACGCCTCCACACAGTAGCACAACCATGGCTAGCACTCTCTCCCATCTCTCTCCTCAACTGAGTTTGCAGTTTTGCAGCTAAGTAAATCCTACCGTGTTCATTGACTGGTGTGGTTTCATTGAACTCCCTATTCTTGCTGCAGACTAGCTAGTAGTAAGAAATTTACCAAAACAAGGGATACAATCGAAAAAGGTAAGCACAGAATTGGCACCCTGTGTTGTGGGATCGGGCTGAGGGGTGACATGTGGAAGCACAGTTTATTTTATGCTCGCTACAACATTCTGCTGCTGCTGACCAGCCACTCACACATCTCAGTTAGCGGACAGAAAGCTCCCCACTGCTGCCCCTGAGAGGACGTCTGTCCTGACTGGACTGTGACTAAAACAGCAGCCATTCTCAAAGGTGCTTCTCTTATTGATAAGGGGCGGAGGTTAAAAAACAAAGTCAAGTAAACTCTATCCTCATGTCACCCCTCTCCACTTGTGAAGCCAAGCACTCAGCAGAGGAATCGCCATCTCAGGATAAAGACATGTGAAGGGACTGAATAGTTCTGAAACATTATCATTGCCCAAGTCAGAAAAAAAGTAAAACAAAGTATTTTAATAATGTTAAGTCATATGTGTGGAGGCGGATGTGGGGGATCTATGACAACCAGCTCCATTCTAATATAGGTGGAGGAACTATTTAACAACAAAATAAATGAAAACCTAAGAGTTTTAACATGCAAACATAAAAAATATTTTTAAACATATAATAACAGTACCCTTTTTCTAAGTGCAATAATATCATCCAGGGTGAGGCGGTATTGTGCTATACTGGACCTTCCAGGGGCTATAAGGGTATAGCACTACTGCCCACCTGTCGGGTATTATTGCTACCGAATTGTACTTGCAAAATTGTCCTTATACTCTGCTCCTCAATGTTCCTGTCCAGTATGTAACTACTGTACGTGTGTAACTAATTTTCTGTACAATGTATTGCTACCTGTATGATGCACATAAATGTTAGAACACTATTTTGTATTGCTCTCTGTAACAGATTCCAGGTCACCCCTGAACATGGGACTTGTGTTCCAGTGGGCCTAAACAGTTAACAAAAGCAATAAATAAATAAATAAAGTGTGGATCTAAAGTGTCTTGCAAGGACACATACTTCTGTTCTGAAGAACTTGTTTCCCAAAAAGCCTATGTTCCTCTTGCTGCTCCTATGGTATGGTTTTTAGTCTCCACAAGTGTGAGGCTATGAATGAATCTTGCCATTTGAAGAAAGGTAACGTCTTACTTTGTAGCTGTTTCTCTTCCAGTTGATATTCAGCTACAATTTAGCCATCAATCACTCTCCTATCCTCCCGGCATATGCTAATTAGAGAGTTTAGTTATTAGACATCTGCAGAGTTGTTTTCCTTCCGTGGCAAAGACCTGATCGGAAGGAGTTAACTGTGAGACATGGGCGGTGGCGCTCGTGGTGCTGCTCCAATCTATGTAACAGTTCCATAGCTGGTTCCTTAGCCAAAATTCTGCAAGCGTGTGATTATGAATAAATACCACTAGAAGAAACACAGTTACTTAACCTTTTCATTTACTCCCATTTGTAGTCAAAAACAGAGAGATGGATTTGGCAGAATCCCTGTAATAATAAATCACAGCATTGATTTCGTGTTTGAAGATGTCATATTTCTCTAGCAATGCATGTTAATTACAAGACTGATTCAAAACATCACCTGAAGAAAGATCTTGTGCAGGCCTTGAAGCTTGTATGCTGAAAGTAACAACACCATACTTGTTGATCCAATAAAAGGTATTAAATCTCCTACTTTGTAAGACTAATTAAGAAGTCCAGCGGTTCCAGCTACAACACTGACATATTCCAAATTTTTTACAAATTTCTTAAAAGAGTGTAACCCCTAGGCGGCACTATTCTAAGGGCTACTAACCCTGCCTGTATGGCAGTACACAGGTTAAGGGGCCTAAGGTCTGTAAATGGGTGCCTCCACCCAGAGGAATGGTATTGGGGTAGCTTAACTGCTCTGGTATAGCTAAGGCCCTAGAATTCTGCGGCCGAGAATTTGCACAGAACTTGCAATCTACCGCAGAACTTCTGTGGTGCGCAGAATTCACTCTTCTTGGTGATTTTTATTAATATTTCTGTTTATCCATAGAATCTGGTTCCTTCCCTCTTTTATATCCAAACCCCCATGTGTTTCAGAATATGATGTTATTGCTATAACATCATACATTAGTTAATGAAATGGCTGCATTCTGCAACAGAAATGAACAATCACTTATCTACCACAGCTCCACTGCCAGAGATGGTGGCACAGCACATCAGGCATGGTGATATTTGCTCAACCTGCACTACAGCCTAATACAATTTTCAGTCTTACATTATTGCACTAGGGCCAACTTAAACAATAGCAGAGACCTGTTAATTTAACTGCCATTTTTAAGAAAATAAAGTAATTATTCCCAGAAAAGTGGAATATAACAAAGTGTAGACCTGTTGAAAGAATAGACCTGTTAAATAAATAATTGCACTGTACGCATTTTTGCCAGGGTTATTGATTACATATTGTCATTGGCTGATAGAATCACCTAAAAGTTATGGAGAAATGTTGTGTGCAGGGACAGCTGTTGGGCCAGAGGGTAGCATGCTGTTTCCGTGCCAGCAACTCAGGTTCAGAGATCAGCTCAAGGAGCTGGCTGGGCAGCACAAGGATTGGTGGAACATAGAAACATAGAATTTGTTGGCAGATAAGGACTGCTTGGCCCACCCAGTCTGCCCATTTCGCACTTAATGGATAAGCTGCAGATCCTAGTTAGCCAGCAGCCTACTTCTTCCTACTCCACACCCTAGAATTGCCTTATGATTGTCCCATGCATGCTTGAATTCCACCACTGTTTTGACTCCACAACCTCCTCCGGAAGGCTGCTCCATGCATCCACAACCCTCTCTGTGAAAAAATACTCTTAAATTACCTCTGAGCTGCCCCTCTATCTTCAAATTGTGCCCCTTTTTCTGCACACCTCTTTTTTGAAAGATGCTACCCTCTTGGACTTTGTTGATTCCCTTGAGGTACTTGAAAGTTTCTATCATGTCCCCCTCCTCCTTTCCTCGAGGCTATACATATTAAGCTCCTTAAGTCTCTCTTCATATGTCTTCTGGTGCAGACCCTGCACCATTTTAGTTGCCCTCCTCTGGACTGCTTCCATCCTGTCTATGTCTTTGTGGAGACTGGGTCTCCAGAACTGCACGAGTACTCCAGATGGGATCTCACCAGCTGTCTGTACAGAGGATAATAACTTCCTGTTTTCTACTGGTGATGCCTCTCCTATGCATCCCAGTACCCCCAGCCCTCCTTGCTGCCTTCTCACATTGCTTGCCCACCTTTAGGTCATCTGATATGACTACCCCAGATCCCTTTCCATTTTTGTTGTTGTTAGTATCTCACCCCCATTGTGTACTCTTCCCTGGATTTGTTTCCTAGATGCATTATCTTGCACTTAGCACTGAATCTAAGCTGCCATACATTTGACCATTCCTCTAATCTTGCCAAGTCCCTTCTCATCCTTTCCACCCCACCTTGTGCATCAACTCTGTTGCAGATCTTGTGTCATCTGCAAAGAGACATACTTTTCCTTCCAGTCCCTCTGCAATGTCACTTATGAAGATATTGAAGAGGACCGGTCTAATACTGAACCCTGCTGTACCCCACTAGTAACCCCCTTTCTTCAGAGTGGACTCCATTTACTATTACCTCTACTGATCGGAGCCTGGGAAAGTATGGTGCAGTATTCTGTCACGCGGTGGTCACATTGTGACGGGCTGGAGAACTCTATCTCACAATTGGTTCACATGCATGTCATGGCCTGATGGTGTTACGAGTGCGTCTGGGGAAGCAGGTTGACATGAAAAGTGAGTTTTGCAATAACTCCTCTATTCCGTTTATTCCATTTCCAATGGGACCTGTATGAATGAGGATGCAATTACATGGAAATTCAAAATATATATATATCTATACACACACATACAGTATCTCTGTCTCTCTCACTGCATATACACACACACACACACACACATACATATTTGTATGTATGTTACAAATTGCATATACATATATAAGTGATACACAGGGAACCTCATGAGTGGTGTAGAAAGCACATTCAAATATATAAGTGATAGACAGTGGAGACCTCAGTAGGATAGGTAACATGCATATAGAAATACCTTATTTATCACACAAGGTTCCTCTGCATATGTCATTTATGCAATAGGCTAGGACCATAGGGAGAGACATTTGTTTTGCTTTAGGCATAAAATTATTTCTATAAGTCTGTTATTTTGTGAACTAGTGTTACTGTGCTTTCCACCATCCTGATTGCTATAACCACTGCCATGAAAGTGAAGTCAGGATGACAAGCTGACACTGTGATGTGGTATTTTGTTAGTACCGCAGAACTTCTGCAGAAATTACAAACCACTGCCACAGAGTTCTGCGGCAAATGGTAGTCTTGCCGCAGAACTTGGTCCCACTGCACAGCAGAAAAGTAGGGGCCTTGGTATAGCCCTCTGGGATGCTAATACCACCCACCAACCCTTCTAGTGGCCTGAGAAATAACACCTTGGTACATTTACAATCAGTAGACAGTAATAATAATAATGTGCCCACACTCTTTCACTTACCACCAGGGCTGGACCTGTGGCAGCTGCCCTGGAGACCCCTGAGAATAAGACCAGCAACTAATAATATGTAGACTAGCCAGGTTAAATGTGAAAAAGACAATCAGATTTATCTAAGGTCAGTGAACAAGGGAGGGGCATGGATCTAGCAGAATGATTAGCAATCTGATTTAAATCAGGATTGTTCAGCATGCACTGTAAGTCCTAATTAGACAGTTCAACAACCCTGGGTACCCAGTATGTCATGCAGGTTAGCCTGATGCATAGCCTGGGGTGGCCAGCATTGCAGTTGTTGTTGGGGCTCTTAAGAAAGGAAAACAGTAAACATGCACACAACCCAATTATTTGTAATCCAAGCCAGATGGCTCAGTTCATTGTAAGAACCCAGTAAAAGAAACAATTAGATAGTACTACAGTGATTTTGATTTGGTTGCAGGGTACTACCCTGGTTTGTACTCATGCTACCAGAACCTGGATGTTGGTCAGGTGAGATGTACACCTCGTGGTGATGATCTGGGAGGCCAGGGGAAGCAGGGCAGACACGGCTCACCTCCAGGTGGACGATACTCACGTAGATGGCGCTTAACAGGAGCCAAATCTCCAGGCTGATCTTTCATCAAGAAGGTCTCTGGAACATGAGTAGTGACCTAGGCCTAAATGACAGGGCCCAGGCAGGATGAGCAGCTCTGCAAAGTTTGTGATCTTCTGCTGGTGAAGCCTCCAGCTGGCGAACGGATCTGACTGTGGGGAATCAAATCACGACCCACAAAACACATTCAGCACATTTAAATCTCTAATTGCTCTAAATAACAGTTTGATGCAGTCTGGTTATGAATGACAGCTTCAGTGCACAAACCTTCCAATCCAAGTAAAGTTCTCTCATAAGCTGAGCCGATCGCTTCTGGAGCAAGTCTTTGATATAAATCGTGAAGTCGCAAGGACACTTCTTTTCCTCTGCTGCAGTTCCAAGGCTGGAAATCAGAACAGGTCCAACTTCTGCAATCGGTAGTTCATTTGTGAGAGAACATGGCAGGAAGGACAGCTTAGCCTCTTCTCGCTAAGTTCTCTATGCTCCTTCTGGGAGCGCTACTTGAAAGCCCGAACTGTTCACCCTTCCACTTCCAAACTCTAGCTGATCCACTGTTTCAGGCAGTTCTGGACATTTCCCACTGTAATCCAAAAGGTTTGGCTGACAGAGGGACCTGTCAGTCACAGTAAGGGCTCCCTCCAGGTTTATTTAGGCGCCAACACTCACAATTTACAAAACTACAGGATTTTCTTCCCACCAGACCCTGGAGACAGGCTCTATTTTAGGTCCCCAATGGTTCTAATGGTCCAATGACTTGAAGTCCAGGGCCTAACATCATGGCTCCATCCAAATGTTTGAGCTGCAATAAAAGCAGGTTAGGTAAACTTTTTCTTTACTATAACAGAGAATAAACAGTAAATAATCACAGTTCTTAAGAGAGCTCCCTCTCTGCAAGTAGTAACTGCAGAATGGAGCAAAATAACATACTGTCTGGCCAGTCACAAGCCTTAAATCACTCTGTACCTGGCCCAGACTAATTTCTAAAGACAAATTAGCTAGGTTGTTAAAGAGACAGGCACGGAGGCTCACTAGGGCACTCTCACACTAATAGATAATTACTTTACAGGAAACCAGCCTGACAGTGGGCATTAAGGAGCTTACTAAGACATCATAGTAAACCTCAATTTGTAGGGGGTTACAACAGTATAGCCCAACTAATGTCTGAGCAAAATAAAAGAGAATCCTTTAAAAATATAAGGTCTGGAGCAGTAGCGCTACGCTTGTGGCGCCGATGGCCTGGGTACAAAAGCAAGCCTGAGGTGTCGGAGAGCTAGCTAGTGGGAGAAGAATCAAGAATCCACTGGACCACTTCCTTCCTCTGAGGAGGTTGGGGAAGAGCTTGGTGCTTGACTGGTCTCTGATGGAAGCCAGGAGAGGTAGCCTGAGCTGAAAATGAGGGAAAGCAAGGCAGAATATTGGCACATGTGCCTTCACATCAATGCATGCCATATTTCCCACGTGGAGAAAAGGAAAACTCCTAGTCACCAGGATAACCTCGCCTCCACAGGCCCCCCACCCTCACCCAACATCCTCCTCCAGTAATCTAGTTCTGGTCCTGGTGGGTCAATGGACTCCTGCCACCCTGCCATGGAGAGCAAACTGTGGGTACTACAAGACAGGCAAGCCCTGGGGAAGTCTGTGTGACAGGGCTGAATGACCAGCAGGAAGGATGGATGGCTGGGACAGGAAGTATAAAAAACAAGTCTTGTTATTTAAGAGAACTATGATCTCCAGCTAATGAATACACTAGCATGCTGTTGGCTGCTCCTGAGATTTACCTAAATGAGAATTGTAACTGCACTGGACTGTGATGTGGTAGTGCTCCTCATAGTACATGTTCCTGTGTGACATCACTGTGACACATACTGTAATGTTGGTTGGCATTCCTTCAATTGTAGAACTTCACATGGTGCATCACTATTTTTATGTTGCTTGCACGCATGTGCAAGAAACATAATGCCATCATCGGAGATTTCGGAGGTGTGTCACCTCCTCCAATTCAGTCAGTGTGCTGGCAGGCGCGGCCCATGTAAGCCAATGCATTTTGGAGCTGCGTGATGACACGCTCCAAAATGCAGTGGCATACAGTTGAAAGGGGAGCTACGCTCAGTGAGCACCGATAAGATATCGGCTGCTCACACGCAGCTCCCCGAGGCGTATGCATGCTACCAAGACAGACTGTATAGCCGACGGGTGCCCAATCCCAGTCGGGCTGAGCTGCATCCCTGCCCCCACTAGTAGGTGCCACACTGGGAGCCCACCCAGCGTGGCAAGCAGTCCTTTGCGACAGGGTGCCCAATCCCGCTGGCTGAAGGTCCCCCGTCTCTGTGCCACGCTGGTGCCCACCCCAGCGTGGCAATCACTTCCATGGCCGTCGGCGGTGCCCAATCCCCGCCAGCTGAATGCCCCCAACATCCTTGTGCCATGCTGGGAGCCCACCCAGCATGGCAAATGGTCCCACAATGTCTTTTTTTTTTAACCTGTAAAACAAAAAGGGTCCAGAGGCGCGCCTCCCAACCCCTCCCACAACCCGCACTCCACCCACTGCGCACTCCAGCTTTCCCACACCCCCTCACCCCATACTTACCTCTGGACTCCAGCGACGATCTTCGGTGGACCAGGAACACGCCTGCACTCTTCAAAGCCGACCGCGAACTGAGGAAATGCAGGTAAGCTGTATAATGGGCTAGATAGGGGGTTTCAACTTGTTGCATATCTCAGGCATTTTGAGAATTTTACACCAAATTTTCAACATGGGGTTTTGGGACCCTTCTCATAAATGATGTCACTGTCATGGCGTTATTTGGGCCTGAAGGGTGAATTTCAGCAGTGACTGTGCAGTGACTGCAAAATCACCCTTTGGGCCTGAATACCACCATGACAGTGACATCATTCATGAGAAGGGTCCCAAACCCCATGTTGAAAATTTGGTGCCAAAATTCAAAATGACTGTTTTATTTGTTACGCACTGCGCAGTATCTACACAGGCTCGTAAGTTCGTGAAATTTCAATATTTTCACTCCAGATTTTCAACATTGCCATTTTATCACACCTTCTTATGAGTAGTATAGCTGTCATTTTTCACATCTCACCTAAAATGTGTTTCCTCCCATGTAGCTTAGAATGGCGAGCCGTGTGTGAAATCAATGTACAGGACAAATTAAGAAAATCACAGTGACACTGTTCATGAGCAGAGGTCTTAAATGGCTACATTGAAAATTTGGTGAAAAATTCCTAAAAATGACTGTTTTATTTAGCGCATGCATGCAGTTCCTACGCAGGCTCGTAAGTTTCGCAAATTTCAATATTTTCACTCCAGATTTTCAACATTGCCATTTTACCACACCTCCTTATGAGCAGTACAGCTGTCATTTTTCACATCCTGCCCAAAATGTGTTTCACCATGTAGCCATAAATGGCGCAGTCGGCATGCGAAATCAATGTATGGGACACATTAAGAAAATCACAATGTCACTGTTCATGAGCAGAGGTCTTAAACTGGCTATGTTGAATATTTAGTGAAAAAATTCCTAAAATGACTGTTTTAGGAGCGCGGTGCACAGTTCCTCACGCAGGCTTGTAGGTTTGCGAATTTTCAATATTTCCACTACAGATTTTCAACATTGCCATTTTACCACACCTCCTTATGAGCAGTACAGCTGTCATTTTTCACATCCTGCCCAAACGTGTTTCCGCCATGTAGGGCACAATGGCGCAGTCGTGTGCAAACTCAATGTATGGGACACATTAACAAAATCACAGTGACACTGTTCATGAGCAGAGGTCTTAAAATGGCTATGTTGAAAATTTTGAAAAAATTCCTAAAATGACTGTTTTGAAGCGTGTGTTGCGCGGTTCACGGCTAGTGAGTTCACAAATTTTCAATATTTGCACTCCAATGACTTCCAAATACCTAAACAGCACATAGAAGCAAGCAACATTCAGCATTGATAAATGCTTGTTATGTTTGCTTATGCGCTGCATGCAAGGAAACATATTGCCACAATAACATCTTTCAGATGCATTCACTGTTGGATCCAATGCAGGTCAGGCTGCAGAGCAGTTGTCAGTGACAGGCCAGTGATCAGTGAGGTTGGTCAAGACAGTGCTCTCTGCTTGCAGGTGGATACTGTGTAGTTGAAAGGTGAGCCGCTCCTATCACAGAGTAGCTCAATCCTTTCATCTGCTTGACACTGCCCAACAACCAGCTGAGCAGTGTCATACTCGGCCTGTTCCAGTTCCTCAAAAAATAAAATGCAAGAACATACTAGTACTTTACTTTCAAGAATAAACATATGGAAAATGTGTCTGGTGTTACTGGTTGGCAAGCAACTCACCATGAGAGTCACCCCCAGGGAAAAACACCCTTACTGGGGTTGACTCAAGTAACCTCAGGTAGTCCCCCGCCCCACTGGCTCTCCGGGTTACAGCCAGTGAGCCCCAACCTTGCTATATGATGGCCCTAATCCATTTAAAACTACTCCCTAAAATCATTTATCACATGTTATTAAGGCTGAACACAGACAATTATCCAGCCAAGCAGCAAACATGAAACAGTTAACAGTCCAGAACTAAAACGTCTAAACTCAAGACATGCCAAATGTAACTTTGCCAACCAATCTGGCAGCAAGAAACATAGGTCCAGAAAGTTGACGAACCTATGTATCAGTGATGACAGGTCAGAGAAACTAGCCGGCACAACCCTGTATGCAGGACAGGTATTTCACTTATTCCTCCTCCTTCTTTTTTTTACTAGATCAGATGCAGTTAAAAGCATGGATTAGTCTGGTTGTTTTTTGGTTCCTCTCTCCTTTATTCAGAGCTTATATTATTTGCATCACCTTTTAAAACAACATATAGAGTCCTAACTTTCTTAGAATGTAAGTGGATACTCTGCTGCTTATTGACGGTTGCAAGACAGAGGACCATATTTACAACCTCTGCATCAAAAAGATGAGTGTACATTTGTTTTAATTTATTCTATTTTATTATCTTTTTCTTAAAAGCAAACCTGAGCCTGAAATGTTAGATTTTATGGTGACCACCTATAAATCGTCGATTTCAGAATGAAAGAAATGCTCATCACGTATCACGTTGCACGGAATGCTATGATAACTGATGAAAATATGAAAACTAACAGAAAAGTATCCAGATACAACTGATAAAAGTTGCTAAATTTCTTCGTCCAATATTTTTGACTGAAAAAAAAAAAGTTAACTGAACAGAACAAGTGTGCTTATGTTTACTTATATTATACCATACTAGAGATGCTAAGGGCAAGGGAGAACAATGAGTAAGTTATATTCTATGCAAAACTGAGAAGTGAATGGCATGTACACATCAAAAATCATATTGCACAATTTCAGTCAGAGACAAGTGGTGTTATGTGTAGCCACATTTTGTACTTTGTTGTAGAATTTGTAATTTCTGCCATCATTGTTTATGTTTCTATAGGAAATATTTAGCTTGAATGCTAGTTCAAGGTCACGAGGACATAGTGGAAACTGACAGAAGGGAGGTTCAGGAGTCTACCAGCCAAAGTGGAGGGCACTACAACAGCTGATGGCTTCAACCACGGTTGGCACAGAATGAAGGGTATAGTGGTCACTCAGTGCAACAGCACTGGGAAGAAAGAATGGGGAGGAGGAGGCTAGGACCCTGGTTGGACAGTAGGTCTCAGGGATAGATAGGGAACTCAGGAAGACTAGATGCTCATTGGTCTTTTATGTTGCTATGAACCAACCTCTCATAAAACATGCTGTCTTTTGCCCATATGCTGCTTTTTCATATCCCTACTCTGCATTCAAAACTTGCATCACTAAAATCAGTAAAATGGTTTAAGAAATGAAGCACTTTAGTCTGCAGTTCAAAATCAAACCAATGTAAACAGATTTAAAATGGGTCAGACAGTGTTTCACAATGTAGTTTTCTTAGTTTGTTGTAAGGTAGGGATATGTGTGTGTGTGTGTGTGTGTGTGTGTGTGTGTGTGTGTTTGTCGTGCATGTGTTTATGTTTAAAATATCTGCACAACCACTTTACACAGTCATTATTTCACTCCTCCATAACAGTAAAATCAGTTATTTCTGTTGTGTTACATAGAAACATAGATTTTGACGGCAGATAAGGACCGCTTGGCCCACCAGTCTGCCCATTTCCTACCTATTGGATAAGCTGCAGATCCTAGTTAACCAGCAGCCTACTTCTTCCTACCCCACCACCTAGAATTGTTTTATGACTGTCCCATGCATGCTTGAATTCCACCACTGTTTTGACTCCACAACCTCCTCCGGAAGGCCATTCCATGCATCCACAACCCTCTCTGTGAAAATATACTTCCTTAAATTACCTCTGAGCCGCCCCCTTCTATCTTTAAATTGTGCCCCTTGTTCTTGCACACCTCTGTTTTTGAAAGATGCTATCCTCTTGGACTTTGTTGATTCCTTGAGATACTTGAAAGTTTCTATTATGTCCCCATCTCCCTGCTTTCCTCGAGGCTATACATATTCAGCTCCTTAAGTCTCTTTCATATGTCTTCCGTGCAGACCCTGCACCATTTTAGTTGCCCTCCTCTGGACAGCCTCCATCCTGTCTATGTCCTTACGGAGATTGGGTCTCCAGAACTGCACGCAGTACTCCAGATGGGGTCTCACCAGCTGTCTGTACAGAGGGATAATAACTTCCTGTTTTCTGCTGGTGATGCCTCCCTATGCATCCCAGTATCCCCCAGCCCTCCTTGCCGCTCTCACATTGCTTGCCCACCTTTAGGTCATCTGATATGACTACCCCAGGTCCCTTTCCATTTTGCTGTTGTTAGTATCTCCCCCCATTGTGTACTCTTCCCTGGGTTTTGTTTCCAGGTGCATTACCTTGCACTTCTTAGCATTGAATCTAAGCTGCCATACATTTGACCATTACTCTAACCTTGCCAAGTCCCTTCTCATCCTTTCCACCCCACCTTGTGCATCAACTCTGTTGCAGAACTTTGTGTCATCTTCAAAGAGACATACTTTTCCTTCAAGTCCTCTGCAATATCGCTATAAAGACATTGAAGAGGACCGGTCCTAATACTGAACCCTCGTGTACCCCACTAGTAACCCCTTCTTCAGAGTGGACTCCATTTACTATTACTCTCTGGTCCTATTCTCTAGCCAATTCTTTACCCAGGCTGTCATCTTGGGACCCACCCCAGGCTGGCTAACTTGTATATTAATCTTTTGTGTGGGACAGTGTCAAATGCCTTGCTAAAGTCTAGGTAGGCCATGTCCACAGCCCCTCCTGATCTACTACTTTGGTCACCCAGTCAAAGAAATCTATCAGATTTGTCTGGCATGACCTTCCGCTGTGAACCATGCTGCCTTGGGTCCTGAGCCCCTGGCCTCTGGACACTCAACAATTCTTTCCTTCAGAAGTGATTCCATCATTTTCCCTACCACTGAGGTTAAACTAACAGGTCTGTAGTTTTCTGCTTCTGCCTCTGCCTTGCTCCCACTTTTGTGAAGGGAATCACATCTGCCCTTCTCCAGTCCTCGGGTACCACCTCATCCTCCATGATTTGTTAAAGAGGGTAGTCAGTGGTGTCACTAGTTCTACCCTTAGTTCTTTTAGAATTCTGGGATGAATCCCATCAGGCCCCATTGCTTTGTCCACCTTCAGTTTTAAGAGTTCTTTCAGAACCCTTTCTTCTGTAAATGGCTGGTATCAACTTCTGTATCCAGAGTGTTTCTACTGTTTGTTTTAGGTACCTCCCCACTTCCTTTGTAAATACTGAGCAAAATATTTGTTTAGTATCTCTGCCTTTTCACAGTCACCCTCTGCCCACCCTCCCTCCTCTTTATTAAGCCTCACTAGCCCTCCCTTAGTCTTCCTTTGCTCCTGATGTACCTATAAAGGTTTAATCCCCTTCTTAACAGAGTTGGCTATCTTTTCCTTGGTTTGGGCCTTTGCTGTTCTAATTGCCTTCCCAGCTTCCTTTTGCTTTAACTGATACAGTTCCCTGTCCTGCTGCTTCTGTGATTCCTTTTACTTCCTGAATGCTTTCTTTTCTCTTGAACCTTCACTGCCACTTCCTTTGAGAACCATAGTGGTTTCTTACATTGTTTCGCTTTTGTCAATTTGCTTCACACAAAGGCTTGTTACCCTGTGATGGCAGTTTTTATTATTCCCATTGTTCTTCCACCCTCCTTCCTGCCCATTTGCTAGTGCATTCCTTAGGCACTCACCCATTTTGGCAAAGTCAGCCCTCCTAAAGTCCAGTACTTTTGCCTTTGTATGGCTTGACTCTATTGCTGTGTTTATTGTGAACCATACTGTTCGATGGTCGCTAGTTCCCAGATGGCTACCCACTTCTGCATCTGTGATCCTCTCTTCATCTCCATTCGAGAGAACCAGGTCTAAGATTGCTCCCTCTCGAGCGGGCTCCAATATTAGTTGTCTAAGGCATGCCCTCGTAGGGCATCTAGAATAACCCCACTCTTGAAGTGGCTGCTGCAACTGCATTTCAGTTAACATCTGGCATATTCAGATCACCCATCAGCAATATCTCCCCTTTTCTGCCATTCTAAGTATTCTTCTATCATTTCCTTGTCCATTTCCTCCCCTGAGAAGGGTCTGTATCTAACACCTGTGCAGATTGTGGTGCCATTGCCGGTCTCCAAATTTACCCACAGTGCTTCTTCTCCTCCCTGTTTTCCCTTTTGTTCTGTTGCCTTGATTCCTTCCCTTATGTAAAGAGCTACTCCTCCTCCTCTTTTACCCTCCCTGTCCCTCCTGTAGATAGTGTATCCTGGTATGTTTATGTCCCAGTCATGGTTTGTGTGTACCATGTTTCTGTGACTGCCACAATATCCAGATGCTCCTCCTCCATCAAGGCCACTAATTCAGGAAGCTTGTTACTCAGACTACGGGCATTGGTACTCATTGCTCTCCATTTTTGATGGCTTTACCTTCTTTTGCAGCATCCCCACTGACCTGTCAACCTCGTTCTTTTTCTCATTTAGTACCCTGTTTTGTAGGAGAGGCTGGGATTTTCCTGCTGCTTATCAGTGCCTCCCTTGACTAGTTTAAAAGCTTGCCAATGAAGCATTTAAACCGATTGCTCAAAAGACTTGTTCCTTCCTGGACAGATGCAGACCATCCTGCCAGTATAGGCTGGTGTCCTCCAGGTGGAACCCCAGTCCCCAATGAAGCCAAACCCTGTGCTCCCACACCATTTTTTAACCATTCATTAAACTGCATGGTGCAAAGTACCGTTGCCTCACTCATGCCATTGACAGGCAGCACCTTAGAGAAGGATATTGTGTGTGCTACTTGTCTTAGGCCCCTCCCCAGTTCTACAAAGTCCTTCTGCACTGCTCTAATCTCATGATTAGCGAAGTCATTTGTCCCTAGGTGGACAATGACATCCAGCTCAGATTCCCGTGCAGCTGTTCTCGTGATCCTGAGGATGTGCATCCTGTCTTTCCAAGCCATGGCACCAGGCAGGCACCTTACTTCAGTTTTCCCTGCTCCCCCCAGTCTATCCCTAATAATTGAGTCCCCCACGAGGAGCTGCTTCCTTTCCTTGTGGTGTCCTCTGCCTCCTTCCTGTGGGCCTCCCTTGTGACAGTTGTCCTCAGCCTCCTTAGTCTCCTCTGTGGGTGTATCCATGGGGAGCTATAGAATGGTGTATGGATTGTGGTATGGAACAACTGACTGGGTGTGCTTCTGTTCCACCATCCTCACCCTCTCTGAGCCCACTGTGGTCCAACTGCTGTGCTTTCTTCACAACCTCTGAGGTAGTGGTGGTGGCTCTGGTGCTCCCTGGATGGGGAGGTTCCCTTCCTACCATCCAGTGTGGCCTGGAGGAAGGTCCCCTACTACTGTCCAGTGTGGCCTGAAGGCAGGCAACTTCCTCCCTCAGGGCAGAGAGTTGTCTGCAAATAGGGTAGCATCTCAGCCTCCAGAAAGACTCCCGGAAGACTGCTGCCCCACAGCCATTACATTGCACTACTCCCACATTTTGTGTGTGTGTGTGGATTGGTTTTGTAATATAGAAATAGATATATATTTACATTATACAATGTGTATGCTTATATTGTCAGTGCAGTGTGCTAGAGAGGATATGACAGTGACATGCACCTTGCACTCTTGAGGAAATGATGTCAGAACCCCAGGTATAAAGGAACTATTTCCAGGGGTGGGTGGGGTGAGGGTGGGAAGGGTTGGGCCTAAACTGTGCCCTCACAAAACAATCAGCTAAAAGCTCTGACCCACTGTTGCAATGAGTGCCTTCCTGTCAGCAAGATGCCCTACACAACAATTTGACAGAGAAAATACCCTGCTAATCAAACAGAGAAAAATCCACACATCCAAGTCAGACACAGGTAAACCTCCCAGCCCCAAAACAGGCCTGGTGGTTTGTGCTCTGAGAGCTGTCAGCCCCAAAATAAGTCAGCTGTGCTTTAAACTCTTCCTGCACTGAAAATCTTAAGAATTGTAACAAACAAACGTAAACCTAGATCCACCACCCTCTGTTGCTTGAAAGACTGTCTTTTTCCTGTTTCACACTGCAGGTTTTTCTATGACCACTCCTTAACCACAGTAACTTTGTTAAAAAGAGTTTAGCTATCACAAACTCCTACACACCAGTAAATTATTTAAAAATAGTTTCTGTCCCAAAATCCTAGTAGTCAATCCAGCTACCCCAAGGAACAACCAGAATGCAGTATTCAAACACTTATGAAGTTACTTCCAAGATAAGCAGAGTTTGCAAGTTTCTTTTTCAACTCCTCAGCCACCTGTAATTCATTTAAAATAGTTTAACTGTCAGAAAATCCTAGTAGACAATCTAGCTACCTCCAAGGACCTACCCAAATGCAGTATTTAAATCCTTCTGAAGTTACTAACAAGATAAACAGAGTTTGCAAGCCCCTTCTTGGTTAAACACTAAATAAATATGTGAATAAAAGCAATTACCAAGGGTAGTTAGTTTCGTCTCCCACACAATTAAGCAAAAGTGCATGTTTGTTGCAGATATCAAGTGCAATATAGAATTTCTCACACAGCTCGCTGTTGAAGAAAGTAGTGTCCTTCCAGCTCCAGAAAAGTGCTTTTGTGTCTTTGAAAATTGCAGCCTCCAGTAACTTATAGTAATCTGATCTAGTCGGATATCTCCACCCAGGGCAATTTGTTGCCAATGGTTATGATGTAGCCTTCCTGTTCCAATACAACCTGTTTGGTCTGAAAACAATGTCCTGCCCCCTAAGGCTGTCTGTGTTTCAATTCACTCTGCAGGTTTTTCTATGACCACTCCTTAACCACAGTAAATTTGTTAAAAGAGTTTAACTATCACAAATTCCCACGCACCAGTAAATTATTTAAAAATAGTTTCAGTTACAATACAGTTACAATACAGTAGTACATACAGTTACAATAGTAACTAAAGTTACAATACAGTACAATACAGTTACAATACAGTAGTAGCTATTACTGTTTTCAAAGATTCTGTACCATGGTGCCGAGCATCATAATCACGCTCTTGGTTTTATGTTTCATTCTGATCAGGTTTTCAGATACAGAAGTCCTGCAGTGGCCTGCAGGTGTCACTATTCAGCATTCATACTGCACATGCATCAGCCTCGAGCATGGTTCTTGGGACAGATGTGTGCAGGTGCACTGTGATAACTGATTTAGATCAATAAATACTCTAATGCACACTTCGTAATAGTGCATTGATGTATGAGGAGAGCAGACCATTTGAAACACTCTGTGTTGTTCCCAATGGAATACTCATGGGGAGGGGGTTCCTTTACAAACACTCTGTGCCATTCCCAGCTGAATAATAGTGATTCAGCAGGGCAGAGGATACAGCTTTGACTGAGGAGAGTGCATACCTCTCAGACATTTGTCACTGAAATAAAGGATACAGTCACTCAAAATGAGTAACATTGAGGATTTACCAACAGTATACATGTAACCCTAGATGGCGCTATCCCAGGGCTACTACCTGCCTGATTTGCCACTAACAGGTTGAGGGGCCTGGATCCAATGGCGGTGCCTCCACCCAGAGGTCAGGGTTTGCAATAGTTAGACTAACTTGGTCACAGCCCTCTGGGACACTGCAACCCCCTTTCTTCCCACTAGTGGCCCACACAATATATCAGAATTACCTTCACAGTATACACTTACCCCAGGACTGGTTCCGGCACTGGGACCTCCTGTGAAATGAGATACAGTGCAACAATCACAGTACAGTACTTTAACATAGACAAATACCTCAGGCAGTATAACTTTGCTGAAACAAGCAGCTCTTATTTATTTAGGGGGATATAACAAGGACAGGGAAATCAGGTTAATTAGCTTATCACTCTAATAATCTACCTGGCTCTGTGCACAGGCCTATCCTATCAGTTACTGTCCCTGGGTACCCAAGCCCTAGTGGCTAGTCCAAACCGTGGCAGCTGGTAGGGGCCCTTTCACACAGAGAAAAGGAGAATTAAACAGTCAGCAGTACAGTAATTCCATTTGGATTTAATGTGGCAATTCAACAGGAGCGACCCTGAATTAGTACTCACGACCTCCAAATAAGATAGGGTCCTTCAATGTCAGCAGGGCTCACTTGAGGTACACAAACCTCTTCACACATCCATATAAAAGAAAGCACTATACCAGGCAGGCTGCATCTGTATCCGATCACAATTACTGCACAATACCGGGAGAACACACAGCAGATTCAGTTCCTGACAGACCGAGTGCAATTTTCAGCAATTCCTCCAGTCTTCTACAGGGTGAGCCTGGTTTCTACTCTTCAGAGATCCTTTGATTCTTTTCACAGGGCAGATTCAGTCCTAACAAGCTGTTACACAAGCTGCAGGCCGGAACTCTGGGCCTTACACACGTTTTTGACTAAAACTGCACACTGAAAAGCACAGGGCTCCTTCCTTCTTCACTGCCAAAGCTCAACTGAAACTCCAACCGACAAAACCGGGCACTTCCTTTGAGTTCCTCCCAGTTCTTGACTGGATTGGCTGTCACTCACAATAGACTGCTGCTGTTGGTCCAAAAAGGCACTGAAGTCTAAACTACATCTCCCAGAGTCACTGCCCATACAATCCTCTTGTGGCTGGCTCAGATTATGAGTCCAAGTTCTGATTCGTCCAAGGCACCATTTTAAAGCTAGCTTACCCACACTGATTGGTCCAGTTCAGCAGTTCAAAACTAGAATGGGGAACTAGCAGACACAGTTCTGACTGCAAAGAAAGCAGGTTAGACAAACTGTAATTTCATTATTACTCTAAATAATTTCTGGCAAACAGTTACATCTTTCAGATAGGTTCCTTTGCACTCCTAGTGACTGCAAAATAGAAGTGAATTGGCAGCAGCTCGAGTGGTACTCAGAGAAGCACACAGTCCCCCATACAAACTAATTATGTCTGCAAGCAGACAGCTCTTAAAGACAGTACCAGAGGCTCTAAAAACACTCACTGATAAATGGCTTAAATGCCAAACACCATTCAGGCTTGGAGCATTCAAGCAAGCTCCTGAAGTCTTTTGGGAACCCCATTTGCAGGGGTTACATACAGGGACACTTACTCATTTCACTGAGGAGCACGGGACCTTTGAAACACTATGTGCCATTCCCAATTGATGAGATGGACACTTGAAAATACTCTGTCACATTCCCAGCTGAAGAGGAGCCCTTGGAAATACTCCGTGCCATACCCAGTAGAGAGAGGAAGCCCTTGGCAACACTCTGTGCCATATCTAACAGAGGAAAAGGGCCCTGAGAACACTTTATTACATTCCCAGCTGAGGAGAGGAGGCCTCCTTGGAAATATTCTGTTACTTGCGGCTGAGGAGAGGGGCACTTGGAAACACTCTGTGATATACCCAGCAGAGGAGAGGGGCCCTTGGAAACATTCTGTTACAGTCCCATCTGAGGAGAGGGGCCCTTGGATCTGTGTCTTTTCCAGGTGAGAGAGGGGCATTGGAAACACTCTGTCACATTCCCAGCTGAGGAGAGGGGCCCTTGGAATCACTCTGTGCCTTTTCCAGGTGAGGAGGGCCTTGGAAACAGTCTGTCACATTCTCAGCTGAGGAGAATCAGCATGCTTGAGGGACACAGCTGTGAAAACAATGTAACACACCAAGTTGTTGGTTGCCTCACTGCTACTACAGTAACTTAAACCCCCCACCCACCCTCTCCCCATGGTATGACAGACCCGCAGGTGGCATGTCATCACCTGCTGGAATAAAATGAGACAGATGTAGTACAGTATATAAATATTTACATAACACAAGATTACTGTGATATCACAATTACATCACAATTTGGAGATTATGACTTTTGGTGCAAACATGCAGCAAGTAGCACAAACAAAATAAACTAAATCCCCTCCTGAACACAGGTCCTGAAGACACAGGTACTGTGCATTCATTGCTGATGCCACTCCTCCAGATACACAAATCTGCTGTGTGTTGTTCATCTGCAGAAGAAAAGCACAACAAGTCATTGAACTCTACTACTACTTTATAGTACATAGCATCCTTACAGCACAGTGCAACATGGTGAGGCAAACACAACATAGCCATAAACTGGCCATGTGCTACATGTGTTGTCCTGACAAGACTCTCCATCCTGGTCAAGTTCCAGCACCACAGGCAGTAGTTTCACATCTGAAAGGGTTTGATGGTGGCTGTGTTGGCTGAGGATGTAGAACTACCACAGCTCAGTTGCCTGCCTCATTTCCATTTCAGGCCAATATTTTATCCTGTAATGATACAAAATGTGGCGTACATTTAATCACACATTCCTGTGCAGCACTTATAGTACAGTAATGACCAAAAGTTATTGTGACATGCACTATGTGCGAAACTTTTGAACTTAAAGGTTGTATGGAACTGCTGTCTATCATGTGTCTGTCAGATACATATCTGAAAACTTCTTCCTTGTGTGTATAGTTTTGAATAACAAAATTATCTAGAGTCCTAGCCAAGCGTGTCTTCCTGCTACTCCATCTTCAACTACAGTCTTATAGTACTGTACTGTATTTCCAGTGTGATTCAGCAAAGAACTGCACAGTGATGAACCCAGCACAGGAGCACTGCATGTCAAATGGCAAACAGGTGAGATGTTCCTATTGTGGGATGTCACTTGTTTTTGGACAATGGTGCAAACCCAGTCTAAACAGTAAAAGTTTGTTACCGAAATTTACAAATTACAGTATGTGATATTGATTTACTATAAATTGTACACTGTATCATTGCCTTTATAATGTGATCTTGCTAACACGGCTGTCCAAGCATCCCCTCCATTAAACTGGTGGGACTGGAGTCTGCACCAGCATCCAACATCCAAAAGGTACTGTGTCACTGGGGGTGGTGGTGCATGATTACGTGGTCACTGCTTCTCCATCAATGTAAAGCCCCATCACCCCATGGCTAGATTCTGAAAATAAACTTTACCCTTTCACTTGCTCCAAGTTCACATCTTACATTTACCAACACTGCCCCACATGCTGTACCCAATGAACTGAAAAGCAACTTTGGATGCATACCTCTCAACCCCTGCCACAAAATCATGGTTGAGTCTTAAAACAGTCAGGGACAAAGGACCAAAATCATGATAGAAAGCATTTCCTGAAGAAAAGCAAGTTTGTAGTTCTAATGTTTAATGTCATGTTGTGCATACAGTCCTCACTGTTCAGTCACAGAAACACCAATTTTAGGATGGAGGAAACTTTTGAGGCAAAGTCGGAGACAGGGACAGTTAAGAGGTATGATTGGATGCTGCCAGGCTTGGTGTTAGGCTACTGTAGGTGTTAGAAGTAGGCGTTTGAAGTACAGTACATGTACTGTACTTGTACAGAGTTAATTTTCTTCTAGCATTTTAGAATTATGAATTTCTGCTTTATAGATGGAATACACAGCACCTTCTCTGTGTGAGCAACACTTTTACTTAATGATTCAGCGGCCAGGGTATACAACTTTGATTGAGGAGTGGGGCACTTTGTGACATTCTTAATGGAATACAGGAGGGAGGAGTGTCCTTTGAAAACACTCTGTATATTGTCAATTGAATACATAATAAATCATCAGGCCAGGGGATACAGCTTTGAATGATGAGAGGATCTTGAAACCCTCTGTGACATTCCAAATGGAATAAGAGGGAGAGGGGCCCTCTGAGACACCACAGTTGGTGTTCCATCATCCCTCCAGAACAATGGCCTGTCAGCAATGGCCAGAATAATGACATGGACACTGACATATGGACAAAATATTTACTGCAGACATGGATGTATCTTTGGCAAAAATGAAAAAAGGAAGAAATGCATGGAATATGCGATCTTATGGATTACATCCATGGCCGTTCTCCACATCCTCCTCCATGGAGTCTTCTGATGACCTACTCAGGGTGGTAGCAGTGTACCCCTGCTCCTCCAGGACTAGGTGTCTCAGTGGTCCATGATACCCCTGCAAGAGAGGAACACTGAGGACTGGCATGAGTGGCATGCACATGCAGGGCATGATGAAAGTGCAAACACAGGTATCCACCTGCCCTAACACATACCTTTGAGTCCTCTGACAGGGCCCACAGCTTCCCACATCAGCCTTGTAATAGGCGTCAGTACTGCCCACCCTCCAGGATAGGAGTTCAGGCACCATCAGGGGCCAGCATGCCCACCGGCCACCACAATGGCCACCACCCTGTCAAGCTGCTCTTTCCTCTCCAGCACAAAACAACCTGGGTGTCCCTTAAAGTCCTGCAAATACATGAAGTGCACAAACCATCACCATCACAACAACCACAACATGAGTCTTGCGTGCCCAGTCCTGCTATTTGCATGCCATACATACCTCACCTGCTTCAGTGACATCCTATCTGGTGCCACCCTCCTCAGTATCCTGGTAATTCCTTTCCAACTTCCTCCAAAGCTTATGGTACTTTCCCACCCTCCCGACCTTGGATGCAGATACAGATGTCACCATACCTACAGCCATCTCCTTCAATTTATTAACAGGTGTGACCCTGGGATGTATGTTCCCTGCCATGTCACCCCACCAGTGTGCAAGGTACATATTCCTTTAAAGTCATGGGATGTGTGAGCTGCATTCCTGTACCATTCATGGATGTTGAAGCAAACAACCATGTAACACACAGGTTATCATCCTTCCAGGTCAACACCACATGTGAGCATCATCCTTGTGTTTCCTTCACTCCCAGTATAAAAACATGGTCAGAATGGGTTGAAAGGGTCTAGCTAGAATGTGGATACAGAGGCCCACCTGGAATATCAATAACTTTAGGTTCACATCTTACATTTACCTGCACTAATGTGTCCTTCTGGGCTATATGGCAGATAGTGCAAGGAGATAACAACATTCAACATTTTTTTCTTTTCTGGAGAGGTGGGAGCTCTTCAGAGACTAGCTAATATTCATTCTTGAGGGTTTTGTGCGACTTCTCTTTTACTGTAATCACTCTCATATTTTGCTAAGGAAACTTTATTATTTGTTGTATTTGTGGGGATAGGTGGTGTGTTTGGATTGGTTATTTGTTGTGAGTGTGTAGGTTGAATGTGGTTGGTTGAGTGGGTGGATATTGATTGTTTTTTTAGGACTGATCGCTGCTGCATATTGTGATGTGCGGGAGGGAAATAAGACTGTCAGGTGATATTCCCGTCCAGGCTTCAAGACCTCGTCCTTTGTCATCTGCAACATATTTTAGATGTCGCACTTTGGGATAGTCAGGAGACATGGGGGGTCTGGAGCCTGATTGAGAGGATGGAAAGGGATGCCGGATTGAGGTGGTGGGGACAAGGAGATGCCCTGGGGTGAAATGGGACCAGGATAGAGGTTTTTCCTGTCTGGTTCCCATACCCAAGGGCTCTGCTTTATGCAGCAGGTGGCGTGGTCTTCCTCGTCAGTTTATCCAACTCAGGCAGCGTTGCAGCAACACCAGGTCTATTAAAACAAGGCTGCTATAATTGCAGATCTTGTTGGTTCTTCAAACCTTGTGTGCCTCACCCAGACCTGGTTGGATGAGAATGCAGGCCCAATATTGGCTACTGCAGTTCAGTTCTCGGTGATACACCACCCTAGAATGGATCGTAGAGGTGAGGGTGTAGCCATTTGTTTTAAAGTGGAACTGGGCCTTGTAGATGTGCCTGTAGGGTCCACCAGATCCTTTGAGTGTATCATGGGTTCGGGTGTGGGGTGCAGGATTTTGCTTATCTACTGTAAACCCAGCGATGGAACAGAATTTCTGCAGGAAATTGCAGACTTCATTGTTGACGTGGTATTGGGAACCCCCAGATAGCTAGTTCTGGGGTATTTCAATGCCTGGTTTGATGATGACTCTCGCACTTTGGTCAAGATCTCCTCCAGCTTATGATATAACTGGATTTCACACAGGTTATTTCCTCCGCGACTCACATTGGTGGTCACTCTTGGCTCTGGTGTTCCTCATGGGGATGGAGATCACTGATTTGGTGGTGGAACCTGTCGGTTGGTCTGACCATCACACCATAGATTTCAGTTTCGTGGCTCCCCCAATGGGTCTGCCCCTACAGAGATGGTCTGTTACGCCCCTTTGAGGGGTATGACTCAGATAATCTAGCGGCAGTGCTAGACCTATTGAGCCTGGTGAGTAAAAGCATGGATCCAAGGGATCTTGTACTTCCCTTCAATAAGGTGGTGTCAGATGCCCTGGATTCCATTGCTCCTGTTTGCATTTGACCACTTACTCTTGCCCAAGGTCTTCTTAGTTTGATGGGACCTTGAAAGAGCTGAAGCGATGGGCTGAAGGTTAGAGAGGTTTGGCAGAAATCCGAATGGATGTTGACAGACTTAGATTGATGGATCATTATGCAGTCTATCAATTGACAATCACCCATAAGAAGGCAGAATTCCTGTCCGCGAGATTGCCATTGCAAAAATCGTCCAGCTCAGCTCTTCTGGACTGTCGACGGATTGTGCAATTCAATCTGTCTCCAGTTGGGCGGAGCCTTGTCACAAGAAAGATGTGATGAGCTTGCTAGATTTTTGCAGATAAGGTTGTCACCATCAGGTCTGGTATCCGCCAGCCCCTCTATGGAGGATTGTGGAGGTCAGCAGGAGGCTGCAAGCACCCAGTTTGTCTGGTCCAACTTTGACCAGCCAGACATCATGGACATTGTGAGGATCATCCAGATGTTGCGACGACCAGTTTAGTTTGGACCTGGGCCCAACGTGTCTTCTTGTGGGGTGCATTGAAGAAATTGGTGCAGTCATGGCTGAGATAGTCTGGATGTCATTGGAGAGGGTCTTTCCTGATGCCCTGAAGGAGGCGGTTGTGCAGCCATGCCTGAAAAACCCTCCCTTGACCTGGACTATCTTGCTAACTACAGACCTGTCTCTATCCTTTCCTTTGTTGGGAAGGTTATTGAGAAGGTGGATGCACTGCAGCTGGATGATCATTTATCCACCCATGACATCTATGACACTCTCCAGTCTGGATTCAGGAAGAGGCATAGCACCAAGATAGCCCATGTTCGGGTGTTAATGATCTCCTAATAGTGAGAGATCAGAGGACCTATTCCATCTTGATCCTCCTCGATCTGTCAGTAGCATTTGACATGGTGGACCATGGTGTGCTATTGGCGTGCCTGTGGTTTATCTTTGGACTGTCTGGTACTGTCCACAGATGTTTTGATCATTCTTCGATGGTAGGACACAGAGAGTGGTCTCAGGAATTTATTCCTCTGACCCTCTCCCTGTCCCGCGGGTACCACAGTGTTCCATTTTGACACTCATGTTGTTCACCATGTATATGCTGCCATTGGGAGACATTATTAAGCAGTATGGTTTGAGGTTTCACTGCTATGCAGATGATACCAACTGTACATGTCCTTTGTGACCGAACAGGGAGATATTTTCTTGGTGCTTAACAACTGCCAGTCCGAGATTCAGGATTGGATGAGTGCTAGCTGGCTGAGGTTGAATCTGGACAAAACTGAGGAGTTAGTGTTGGACCCAGATCATTGGGGGTGGGGTGTGTTGGCTGGACAAGCCTTGGGTCTTTGGCTTGGAGGTGTCCAGCTTGCCACCTCAGATTGGGTGCGGAACCTGGGTGTTATTTTTTTTTTTTTTTTTTTACGATTCTGTTTCTAGCCCTCCAGCCCAGAAATCTCTCAGGCCACTGCACTCATTGACTTGCTCTACTACCCACTGTGTTGCCCGCCAACTTCAAGTTCATTACAGTTCCCGGGTCAGGGGACTGTAGAGAGACCGGAAGAAGGGGCAGTGGTGGGGAACCAGTGTTGGGTGTGTGGCAGTGGCACTAGCAGGGCAATCGCCTATTTGGGCTGGAGGGTATTTCTTGTGTGTAAGCCTGATGCCCCCCATGCATGGTGCATGTCTGGGGCTGCGGCACATGGCAACCCTGTCTCACGTCAGCCACGCTCCTACATGCAGCCTGGCATCTCGTGGTGCCCTCTGGTCTCACCAGGGGTCCTCAAAGCACTGGACAACCCATGCCCTCTCACCCGGGAGAGGAGAGCAGCCTAGTGGGCGCTCAATCCTTCTCCTCCCTGCTGACTCCCGAGCTCACTCCCCGAACTCGGTACTGGGCGCGGCACGAGATGTGGCATCCAGTGCCTCAAACCTCAGCACCACTGGGCCGCCATGGGTGTTATTTTTGACAGCAGTTTGACCCTCAAAGCACAAGTGGCAGTCATTGTTAAGACCTCTTTTTCCATCTGAGGAACATCACCCAGGTAAAACACCTGGTCCCTCCCCAGGATCTTCGAACTTTGGTCCATGCCTTCGTGACCACTCGCCTTGACTACTGCAATGCCCTGTACCTAGGGTTACCAGGGTTGATATCCACCACCTTCAGCTGGTGCAGAATGTGGCTGCCAGGCTTTTGACTGGTACTTGTAGGACCGACCATATAATGCCTGTGCTCCACGGACTGCACTTGCAGCCAGTGCAGTGGCGTATCACCTTCAAGGTTGGTTTGCTGACCTATAAATCCCTACATGATTAGGAACCCTTTAACTTGCAAGATCTCTTTCTCTCTACCGCCCTCCGGCCTCTCCGATCCACCCAGCGAGGATTGCTAGAGATTCCCAGGGTGCATTTACAGACAGCTGGGGCCTGTTCATTTGCAGTAATGGTCCCTACCCTGTGGAATTCTCTACCTCGTTGGATAAGAGAATGTCTGACCGTCCAAAATTTTAAAATTGAACTAAAGATGTATCTGTTTGATCAAGCCTTCAGTGATGAAATTTAATGATGCAATTATTTTAGTTATCTGTTGATCGTACTGTTGATAATTTATGGTTTTATATATCATATAATTTTATGAATTGTATGGTTTTAAGTGAATATGTTTTATGTACAGGTGCTTTGAACTACGGAAAGGCGCCTTTTTTTATAAATAAATTTTGATTTATTTGACACTGCCTCACATACCACATTTAATTGAAAACGACAATAAATGCAAAGTATTTCAGAGTTTAAAAGGTGTACAGTAACAATCGTTGTGTGAGAATCCATAAATACCTTTAGCCCACAGTAGGTAATGTAATGTAGCTATGAAAGCATCAAACTCCATTTACAGAGTTTTCAAGTCAGCACTCCTTAAATGAGGAGAACTCCTGACTTTGACCACTAAAATCAAGGATGTTTTCACAGGTCCCTAATGTATACTATATACCTAATTGAATCTAAGGTGCTAGAAATGCATGGCAGAAGTCATTTAAAGGCAGGAGGAATAGAGTGGTCTTTGGTGCTGATGATTTTAGGGACATGGACATATTTCTTGGTGTACTTTTTCCTTCTATCTGCTGCCTCCTTTATGATGACTCCTACAACCTCATTTTCTGTGACACCCACGCACCACAGACAGGATTAGCAAACCTGAAATCACATCTAAAAATGCTGCCTGGCTAGGTGTTGAAATCTGACACTGTAACACAACCTGCATTACTATTCAGTAGTTCTTCAGAATTCAAAACCAACCTTTGATGTCTTTGGCACCCATCCCCAACGGTTGTGATTAGCAAACCTGAGATCATGTCTCAGGAAGCTGCTGAGTTATGTGCTATATATCCTAACACAACAAAGATGTAGAACACAAAACAATAGTAAAACACTTACTGCAGGAAAAAGAGTGTAATTTTATTATCATTATTATTTTTACATTGCAGTAGCACAACCGTTGGCTTGAACAACGGCTGTTGTCACTTTATCCATGTGATCAATTTATTTATTAGTCTTCAACTGTCAGCACTCTCCTCAAAAGTGTCTTATGCCCCATATTAGCAGAGCATGGTTCCCTGCTTTAACACACCTCTGAATGTAGTGCTTCACCTGATGCTACACTATCTCTAATGGGTTCAGGTCTGGCGATTGAGTTTGTGTGACCCATTCCTCCCTTCTCCATAAATTTCAGCCCAGACACTGCAATCTTTGAGTCATTGCCTGTACAAGAAAGAACACACATGTCAGTAAACACATAGGGCTGGATATTCAATTTGAGGCACAAGCATGGCGCAAGGCTTGCAATTGTGCTTGCAAATGCGCCTGACCCAGTGGCTGCTATATTCAGTCAGACAGCAGACCAGAGCTACCTGGCAAAATATTTTATTTTATTTATTTATTGATACATTCGGATTCAATACCTTTGAGCTGGATTAGCTCTCTTACAATGGTTCCACGTCAGTACAGGTTATACAAAGACAGGTATACACACATAGAGGTACGATGGGTACACAGTTTCTTACAGCAACAACGCTGTCTGGTCAAAATACATAACACAGATAATTCGCACAATTAAGCAAGGAGGGTATACATATCTGTTTGCTGATGATACTGTATTGTATGTCAGCAATCCCTCACCTTTCAAAGCCTGTGAACTTCTACAATCCGAATTCTCCATTCTGCAGCACAATCTACTTGACAAAAACTGCTTCTAAATGCAAAAAACAAAAGCTATGTTCTTTACCACAAAGAGCTGTACTACCACTACCCCAGCATCCAACACCCTACATATATCCACCTTAACTTGAGAGAAACTTGAATTTGTTGATAACTTCAAATACCTTGGAGTCTGGATAGATAACAGGCTTGACTATTCTGTCCATATTGAAGAGTTACTTAAAAAGCTAAGACAGAGGCTCGGACTATTTTTTAGAATAAAACATTACCTAAACAGTGATTCCAAAAAGGTTAATTCAGGCCTCATTCCTATCCCTCATTGATTATGCTGATTTTCTCTACTGCCATTGTTCAAGTCATCTCTTACATAAGCTGGACACCCTGTATCACAGGTCCATAAGATTTATTACTGACCTTCCCTCCAACACCATCATTGCTCCCTTTATATGGCAGTCAACTGGACATCATTGCAACACAGAAGAAATAGGAATGCTGTTATCTGGATACTCAAAGCGTTAACAGCCAAACTACCGACCTATATCACTGATTGCTTTACCAAATTACAACCAGGCCATACACCTTAAGGATCAGTAAACTCATCACATTAAAGGTCCCCAATGCCTGCACCCGGTATGGGAGGGCTGCTTTCAGCTATTCCTTAGCAGCTGCATGGAACTCTCTCCAAAAATCCATGAAGCTAGATAGCCTACTACCTCTGGCATCCTTCAAATTGTTCTCCGCCCTTTTCCAGAGCTCTGCAATTGCTTTTATAAAGCATAATCCCCCATAATCTGACCAACTAAACCTCCTTTTTCTATCCATTATATTAACTCAATTTCTTTCTTCCGAATCACCTATTATATTCACTTAAAACTAGTTTAGACCATATAACTTATATTTTAGGACTGCTATACCCTTTGTCCTCTTTTTTTCCTACAGGCTAAATGGTTCTATTGTTACTTGTATATATGTAAATTGTTGTATATAATCATTTCATGCCATTGTATTGCTATTTATTCTATTCTTGTCTATGTAATAATACTTGTATCCTCATTTGTATGACCACTCAGGTCCATCTTGTAAATGAGCTTTGCTCAATGATGTTGCCTGAATAAATAAAGATTTTGATTGATTGATTGATTGATACAGTTATTTGCAGTAAATAACTCTAACTAATCCATCAAGATTTGTCTATTTAACATAATAAATTGTACCCAGCACACAGCCTTGTTGTAAGACGGAGTTTGAATAGATAGGAAAGTCTAGATATACTAGCTGTGTCAGGGCAGTATGCAGGGTAGTAGCTCCAGCATATGCTACTAAGAGATTACATATAGGTGGAAGAGGTGACGGTAATAGAGGGTTACAGGTAAAGTGCAAACATGGGAATGGAGAGGTCTTGGTGGGAAAGGGCTAATTAAAGCAGTCAAATATTACTTCTTGTGAGGTACTTTCTTAGCTCTGCCTTTGAAATGATCTAGCTTTGCAGCACCCAGCAGGGGAGCAGGGGGCCATTTAGCCATTTTAGGGCCCTGTAGGTGAAGGATCTATGTGCCAGGGTAGTTCTTCTATGTGGGACACTAAGGAGTTATTGGCCACACTTTGGTGAGATGTGAGGTGGGAACCAGTTTGAGTAGGACCTGCAGCCCAGGAGGGGTTAGGCTTAGCATCAATTTCTTCCCCAGCAGGCAGACTTGGTACATTATTTTTTCCTTGAGGGGAGCCAGTCAGTTTGGGCATACAGGGTGTGTGTTTGTGTGTGTGTGTGTGTGTATCTGCGTGTGTGTATTTGCCAGAGCCAAGGACCAACCTGCAGGCTTTATTCTGGACCATCCTGATTCTGTTTAGTGCAGTGTCAGAGGCTATGCTGCAGACTGCCAGTCCATAATCAATAACTGAGAGGTTTGAGCTGCTGACAACAATGTTCATGGCTTCGCGTGAAATCAAGTTCCGTTGCCTATACAATATTCCTAATTTTGCATTGACTGTGTTTACAATGTGGTCAATGTGGGGTCCGACAGTAAGGAATCATCAAGTAAGATACCTAGATATCTGAAGGTAGTTACCTGCTCTAAGTTCTCACCCTTTTGACATGTATTAGTAGCTGGTTTGCTTTCCTTTTAGTCTGGTGACTTGCAAACAGCATGACTTTTGTTTTTGTAGTTGAGGAGGAGCTTGTTTCTGTGGAACCATTCTTCCAATTCCTTGAAGCTACTCTGAAGTTCACAGGTAAGTTTATCTAGCTGGTTGCTGCTTGCATAAACCATGGCATTGTCTGCATATAGCAAAATATTAGATGGGCAAGAATCAGGGAGGTGTTAAGGAACAGGCTGAAGAGAAAGGGTCCCAGACTAGATCCTTTGGGACCCTGAGGGACACTTCTCTGATTCGAACAGGGTACCGTTAATTTTCACCTGTTGGGTTCTACCCGTGAGGTAGCTGCAGAACCACTTGGTAGTTTCAGGAATAGTCCTAAGTCTAGTAGTTTTTAACGAAAATGGTGTTTGACCAGGTTGAAAGCTTTGGTGAGGTCTTGTAGATGGACCCACCTGTTTTGCCGCTATTGACAGCTGAGTGGATGAAATTTGTAAGTCAATGAGTGCTGTGTGCTTTGTGGAAGCCTTGTTTCATGGGGCATTGTATGTTGTATCAGTTTAGTACTCTGTCAGTTGATCTGACACAACTCTCTCTAGGGCTTGACGGAGGAAGGATAAAGATGGGTCTATAGTTTGAATGGAGGTCCCTATCACCATTTTTATGCAGAGGAATAACTAGTGCCTTTTCCAGGTTTTGGGAAACTGACAGTAGGGACTTGTTGAACAGCATTAAGATTGGGCTTACCAGTCTGTCCAGTGTGAGGGCCACTAACTTCATATCAACAGAGTCACTTCTACTCTAGTTTTGCCTAGAACTTGTGTTATGTATTTTTGGTTTTACGGCAGTTACCCATTTAAAGTAAAAGGGGATGCCAGTTCTTAGGAAGAAGTTTAGATTAAGGGTGAATCCAGTCAATGGTTGCCCATTCTGGGAGAAATTCTAGGGGAGGATGCTACTGAAGTCAGTAAATGATGTATTGAAAATATCTACAATTTCTGAGGGACTTAGTGTGGCTACTCCATTGTGGATTAGAATAGTGGGTTGTGATTTGTTATCTTTCCCTGTTAATTCCTTAATTTCAGACCAAAATGTTCCCATTGCCCCAGTGATCCCTAGCTGCTCCTATAATACTTCACTTTTGTGGCCCTGATCTCACTGGTACATTTGTTCTGGACAGTCCTATAGTTCTGGAGGTCACCTGACTTACTTGTGGCTTTGACCCTGTGCCAGAGGTGATTCCTGATTTGCATGAGTTAGAGTAGGTGTTGAGTTATCCAGCCATTTTGGTCCCTTTGCTCTGCATTTAAGCATTGAAGAAAATGTCACAAACTCTAGTGAAGGAGGTTATGAAATAGTCCAGAGCCTGATCCAGGTCTGGGAAGAAGTTGAGGGTGACCTGTTAATTTGCCAGAAGTAATTTTTAAGTAGGGTAGTTGCCTCTTACAAAGTACTCTGGTTGTGAGAATGGTGGGGTGAGGTTTAATGGTTTTATTGATTCATTTACACATCACAGGGGAATGGTCATTAATCATGTCAGGTAGTACCACTACCTCAATGATTCTGTCAGGGTGGCTTGTGAGTGCCCAATCAGTCAAAGTGCTGGTACCTATGTGGTAGTTGGTTCTAGTAGCTTCCTTCACCATCTGAGTTTGGTAGAGATTATTTATCAGGTCCTTCAGGTTGGCAGTGTCTTGAGATAACCACTTAATGTTGAAGTCTCTCATCACTATATATTCCCATTGCTAATTGATACTACTGATGTGTTCAGCGAGTTTATTTAGCCCTAAGGTCTGTTTATCAGGAGGTAGGTAGACAGTGGTTACTATTGAGAATTTGTTGTGCTCCCGAGCAGAAGTTTAAGGGAGAGCATCTGTATGTTTTGGAGCTGTCTCCTGTGTTTAGTATATGTCCCTGAATATGTTCCTTCAAGTAAACTAGACAAACACCCTCTTTTGGTGAGTCTGTCCTGCCTGAAAATCGTGTACACATCCAGTGCAAGGGCAGAGTCTGGTATTTTGGGGCTGAGCCACGTTTCTGTTAGGGATACAAGGTCTGTCTTATGCTACTCGATCCAGGCCTGTAGTAGGGTTTGTATTGCTAGCAGGCTTCCAATATTGAGAGAAGCAATTTTGAGATGTCCTAGAAGTCAGGCTTGGGCTCTGTGCCATCCCAGGGGGCCCTGAATTTGGATGGATATTTCCAGATAGCAAGCAGTAGTAGTAGTAGGGCTGTTTTCTTTCCTGGCAAGGTGCAATTGATAAGCACCCTTTTGGTAATCCACAGTATAGTTTCCTTGAGTGGATTTTATAATGGATGCCAAATACTGGGATTGTGCATGGGGCATTAGGTTTCTGCAAGGGGTGCCTACTTGTTGTGGGCTGTATGGGTAGAGGAGGTGCTGTCCAATGTGGGAAAAAGGTAGACAAGCAATACCACAGGAGTTTGTTCCCTATGCACCAGTATTTGTGGAGGGCTATGGTCTGTGTCAGTATGGCGTTACGTGAAACTGTGCTGCCCTGACATGGACCTGGGCAGTATCCAGCCCACAGGAATATAGCCCCTGGAATAGATAGCACCAGGACCCCTATGGACTATATACAGCCACAACAATGCAATGAGCCCCAGAGCATGCTAGGTGCTTATGGTCAATTTGAGTGTTCATTATGGGCTCATTGCATGGTGTGCTGCACCCAGCTTGTGTGTGCTGATGACTTCCCTGAGTCTTGTGGCACCCCAGTCCTGAAGACCCATCCCATGTATAGATACATATCTCTGGTGTCTAGTGGTAACCCCCACCCCCACACCCATGCCCTGTACATTGTCATGTCACCGCTGTCTTGTAGCCCCACCCCTGAACATCCATGCCCTTTCATTGTTCCTATCACTGGTGTCTGGTGTCACCTCACCCCGAACATCTGTGTACAATAACACAGATGCCAGTCATACACAGATGCCCGTCCGCATACATAATGGTAAGCATTGGCAGTACTGCGTCCCCCACCCACCCCACCCACACACACACTACTCCACCTATCATACTCCCCGGCAGTATATCTGGGGATGTGTTGGGAATCTCAATATGACGAACAGTACAGCCCTCTCTCACCTCCTTGGCCAGCGCAGTATGAGCTGGCAGTAAGCATACGTACAGTATATATACTATAAGTGCATGCACGATCGGGCTTATATGGCAGCATTCTGTATGAGTGCTCACTGTCAGCTACATGGTGACCAGCCAAGGAGGTGTGAGGTGGGCTGTGTCAGTCACCACAGTGGAATTCAAGCACATCCCTGGATACCTGGTAAGAGGCAGTATGATGGATGGTGTTTGCATGGGCAGGTAGGTGGGGAATGCTAGACCACCAATGCTTACCATTACATATGTTGACGGGCATTTGGGGGAAAGGGTACCACTTGGGGATGGGGAGTGCCACTAGACACCAGGGATATTAGCAGTGACATGTCACGGGTGTTCGAGGGTGGGGTTGCACTAGACACTAGGGACATGAGAATGTACAGAGCACAGGTGTTCATGGTGGGGTGCCACAGGATATGTAACAATGCATTGCATGGCTGTTTATGGGTGCCGTGCCACTGGACACCAGAGATATGATGATGTACAGGGATGGGTGTTTGGGAGGGTGCCACTAGTCACCAGGGATATGAACTCTAACATGGGACGGTACTGGAGTGCCACTAAACACCTGGGACAACATCTGCACAGGTGTGATTGGTGATTGGGAGCAAGTGACTGCAGTACCACTGCCCTGTCATGGGTGGGGTGGGGGCATGGGTTTAGCTCCAAGTTAAGTCATGGTTTTCAGTGGTGATAAACAGCACCACTTTCAGGGCCATTTACTGCTGTTGCAAACCTTTGAACATTCCGCTGCACCTGTATGCATGACAGGGCCCTCATTGGCATGGATGCAGTGTTATTTTAGCTCCTAGGCACAACGGGTTAGGGCATGCTAACTGGTCTCTGAATATGGCCCCCGACACATGATGCAGAAATGGGTAGTGCTGGGCAAACCACATTAGCACTGAAGCTAACGTTTGAATATTGAGCTCATACAATACTGTGCTGTTTATCTCCACCATGAACAGAGAAACTGTCAGTGCAAATTGCATTGCTCTACACGGTATCGGACCTTGGAAAAGCCAATGCCCATCTGCAAACACTTGATTGATAAAGGGCATCAGTGTGCCTTAATCTGTTTCCAGCCAGTTATGTTTGTTGGCTTCACGATTGAGGGCATATACTATTGAGGAAAAAGAAGGGCCGTCAGTATCTTGCTCTTTTTAGGTACAGTACATTACTTGCAGTACATTCAGCATATCACTTTGATTCTTATAGGTCACGACATTAGCAAAACATGAAGAGTTTACAAAGATAGGCAGGCTTTACATTACATTTGTAGAATACAATGCCCAGAAAATTAAGTACATACAGTACAGTGATGCAGTGGGCACAGCACTGCACTTACCATGCTCTGCCATAACTCCATCCGTTTTGGCTTCGCATTCTTCTGATTGATGATTCGGATACTGAGCACCCTGTTCTGCCAGTTTCTGATGAACTTCTACTGAACTGCTCTCATCCTCCTCCATTATTTGTTTTTTTAATTTATTTCAGATTAGGATTAATACCTTTGAGTCACAGACATGTTTACAAAGGTTCCAAGTCAACTCAGGTACGAAGACAGACAGACAACACAAAGTTACAGAATCAATGCACAAAGTAAGGAGGGTACAGAGTATTTGCAAAATTAGTTACAATAGTTACAAACTGTAGCAAAGAGAAATCATTGAAATTAGACATTCAGAAGCCAACAGTATTTGTATATACATAAGTGCATAGGATGGTGAGATATAGGTTCAGGAGAGTGAAACACGGAGTAGTGGTGCTGGTAGTGGGCTCAATTCTGAGAGGCGAATTTGCTAAGTATCTACAACGCAAAGCGGAGTATGCTGCCTTAATAGGCAATGTGAAGTTCATTGAAAGCAATGACTTTGCATTACTCCGCCTTTCCCCAAATGACTACTACACCAATTTTAAGGCAAAGTGCACTGAAAACAATGTACTTCGCCTCACTTTGCCTTGTTTTTAAGCTCCAAAGGCTAATTTCGCAGTGATTCATGGGATTTCAGGCCACATGGGTTCTAAATTGATCTGCACAGCCTCAGTTCAGGGTAGGTGTGTAGGAAGCAGTAGAGAGCAGTCTGCTCTGAGGTCTTTCTGTGATTCAAGCCTTCTAAAAGCTATTAAAAAGCCTTTTGAGTAATTTTTGGCTCAAACTTAAGTTCACCGATTTAGGAAACCCTCCTGTGCTCATATCATCAAGTGTTTATTGTTTGTGTGTGGATTTTGAATGTTAATGTACAACACTGAGTCTGTTTACTAAGAGACAGTGAAAGTGTGCTTTGGGGAGGGGCGTATCTGTGGTGTAGGTAGATTTAAGTTGGAGAAATAGGAGTCCTTTGTTTTTGGTTATATTTTTGTTGTATAACTGATTGTGTTAATGAATACACAGTAATATTTTCAGTAATTGTTGAAATTCTTTTGCTGATTGTGTGTTGTGGAACTGGTGCAGCAGTGCATAATTTCAGGTTGTTTAAAATATGTGGTACATTACTGAAGTTTTCAATTTGCTGCGCATTACTTGTAGACAAATTGTTGTGTGTGGTGTGTGTGTGTGTGTGTGTGTGTGTGTGTGTGGTCGTGGCATCAAATAATACACCTTTTATTGTGCCACAGTGTAATTGCAGGTTCAGCAGTGGGAACCTGCTATCCACTGCAGCTGCGTGATTTTGTGCTGCCATTGTGGTATCTTTTCTGGATTTGCACCGCCGTAATCTGCAGTCAATGCGCCACCCCACCCCCCGCAAAAGGAATTAATTTCAGATAGATTGTTTGTGACTTCAGCACCACTGATTAGTTAAGGTGTTGTTGAACTTGTCGTGACTTTGCATCTGTATCTGTTGTTGAAGCCACAGTTGTTTTTGGCTTCCATCCAGCGTCCCCACCCCTCCTGGCCCCCACCCAGAGTGAACATCCCAAAATCTATATTTGTTTAGAATACTCTTGTTGATCCCCAAAATGTCTGCAAAGAGACGTGCAAGCAAAGCTGTTTCTCGCCATGGCACTGCTGTCAGTGGTAAGATTGTCTGTGGGTGTGGTAGTACGCAGTTGCAGAAGTGCATTGCTGATGTGAGGAAAGGTATTTCTCCTTCAATGTTTTTACAGCACAATCAGTAGCTTCACTCATAGTTGGAGGAGATGATGTTGTCCCAGCTGGTGGTTTTAGTGCAGTTGCTGGTGGTGGTATGAGTATTGCTGCCTCAAGTTCCACTTCTGACCAGTTTGCTGTGTCCAAAATATAGTGGAGTGTGAAGCAGTGCAAGTGAGTTGCAGTGCAGATGATGTCAAACTCCCAGTAACATCCCAGTGACTGAACATGAGGATTCTAATCATCATGTCAACGATAACATACAATGTGATATTTCTTCCACAGCAGTTCAGGACACTCATTTGCCATGTAGTGATTCGCAGTGTGGTGAAAAATATCAGGTGATGGTGATGTTGATGATGATGAATCTGATGATGACGATGATGTTGCTGTGGTTGCAACATGCAGTCCACATGTCAGCATCCAAGCAGAAGATGTGGATGTGGGTGATGTTGATGAATATGATAATGATGTAAGTGACCGCAGTTGGGAACAGGAGACAAAGAAATTCAAGGTGGCTGTTTCTGGGTCTGTTTACGTTAATCCTCCTGTAAAGTTGTGATTTAACAGTTTCAGTTGATGGTGATGATGATGATGACCCAGTGACACAAGGTGTGGGTTTTGATAACTCCAAATAAGCAGAGACCAGAGACAGCAATTCAAGTTCTGACATCAAAAGTTCTTGAGGACTGTTTGTTTGATAACCATAAACTTCAAAAAAGAAAAACAAATGAAAACACTTTGATATAAAATACAAAAGAAATCCTAGCTCACCAAGAGCTTTAGGAAACACTTCTCACATAGGGTGGAAAAGCTTAGGTCAAGTTCCACCAACATCTATGTAAATTCACCAAAGAAAGAGAGATACTCTCTCCCAACGTCTCTGTGGAAAATGAGCACTGAAGCTCTTTAAATATTCCTCTGACCAGGTATAATTGATCAGCTGACTACTTTGATCCTCCCTATTCTGAAATTATTCACATAATCTACTCTAATACAATAAATTGGGGATCAAACATAGTTATAGCTGACACACTAAAGTTTAATAAAATAAAACCTTCACATATTCTTTTATTATGACTGTTGGAGCCTAAAATGTAGCATAAATACACAAGGGTTCATTATTCTAGTAAGGAGCCACGCACAAGGAGGAGCCAACTCCAGGTTGTACCCTATAAATAACCTTTACATTGGGATGCTGCCCTCCTAAGGTCAACCTATCTCCAAGCTTAACACTGGGCTCTAGGTAAGAACTCCTTGAAACAGAGTACAATGTGTTGCTAGGACAGTAAAGTAAAACAGCAGAGCTAGGCTTGAATCTGCCTTAGTCTTGGAAAACCTTTAAGGATATTTCAGGGCATGGAAAAATGTTTTAGACTACTGCATTTGTCTAACATTAATAATTATTTTAGGAAAGCAGGCTACTTGCTGACATTTCAGCAATACTCAGAGCTGTGCATTCTGTTTGAAAGGGGGTTATTTTACTACTCTCAGATTTTGAACACTCAGAGGAAATAACTCCCCAATCTTAAGGCAAAGAAGCAAAGAAATAAAAAGGAAAACAGCTGAAAAGATATAGAGAGGAATTATGATAGGTAGCCACCCTATCATAATGTGAAAAGGAAATGTAAGATAAGTTAGAAAAGGTTAGAAAAGACTGCTGCTGCTGCAGGGTAGATTTATTTGAAGAAGGAAAAGAACATGCCTCAAGAGTCTCCTAGCTGACAGCACAAGGCAGCGTGCACATACCCCCAGTTAAGCAGAAACCTGTCTCAGGTTTCTATGACAACCTACCTTAATCTAATAGGTAGGATGGAGTTCCGACCCACCCTCACCATAGAATTCCACCCCAGGGTCCCATTATAGCAAAACAAAAAATATATATTTTTATTCAACGTTACTTCTTATTACCCTGGGGTGTCATATTATTCCCATGTCGTCCTTACTATTTTAATCTCTGGAGAGATAATCTGCATTGACATGAGCATTACCTGCTCTATGTTGTACAGTGAAGTCAAGTGGTTGAAGTGCAAGTACCATCGCATTATTCTATTGATTTTGTCATTCATTTGAGAGAGAAAGCACAAAGGATTATGGTCTGTGATAAGAACAAAGGGGCACCCCATAGATAAAAACGTAGGGATTCAATTGCCCATTTGGCTGCTAAACATTCAAGTTCCACTGTACTATATTTTGCTCTCTAGGATGTAATTTCCTCAATATGTAAACTACAGGATGTTCCTCACCATTAATTGTTTGACTCAACACTGCCCCTAAGCCTGTACCTGAGGCATCGGTATGTACCTCAAAAGGATACTGAAGTTGGCTATTAAATATTTGAGATGAACATTGGGCAGCTTTGATGGCTATAAAGGCTTGCTCACATTCTTCTGACCATTTGACACAATTCCACTTTTCTTTTTCGTTAGGTCTGTTAGTGGTGTTGCTATTGTAGAAAAGTTAGGAATGAAGCGCCTATAGTACCGCCAATCCTAGAAATGCTCTAACCTGCTTTTTGTGGTTGACCTTGGACTGTAGGCTACTGACTCTACTTTCTCTATCTGAGGTCCTAATGAGTCCATTACCCAGTAACAATCCCAGATATTTGGTTTCATACATGGGCAAGACACATTTTACTGGATTTATTGTCATCCCTGCAGTTTTGATTGCATCAATAACAGTCCGAAGATATTTCATATGGGACTCCCAATCTTTACTGAAAATAACTACATCATCTAAATAGGCTGCACAAAAGATGGTGTATGGGGCAAAATCTGATCCATGTAGCTCTGGAAAGTGGCAGGAGTCCCATGTAGACCAAAAGGCATTGTTCTGAATTGGTAGACTCCTTAGGGGTACTAAGGGCAGTTTTTCTCTATCTGCCTTTGCCAAGGGAATCTGCCAATAACCTTTTGTTAAATCTAAAGTTGATATATACTTTGCATTTCCTATTTTATTAATGATATCATCAACCCTTGGCATAAGGTAGGCATCTAACTGGGCAACTTGATTAAGACCCTGAAATCAAGACATAGTCAAATGCCCTCCCTCCTTCTTTGGTACCACCACCACTGGGGATCCCCACGCACTGTTAGAGGTTCTATTATACCAAGGAAAGCAATTTCTGTACTTCACTCTGTACCTCCTCCCTAACTCATTCTGGGTGTCTATATGGTCTCTTTCTTATAAGACCAGAATGGGTATGATGTGATGTTCTACATCTTTGGCTTTGCCTGGAGTACCGTGAAATATATTATCATATGACTGTATTAGTCTATGTATCTCCTTCTGCTGTGCCTGATTTAAAGCAGGATTAATAACTATATCCTGGGGTCCTTTGAACTCTCCAGACTTCATAGGCTAGCTCAAAATCAGTTTCCTCAGTTTCAGGAGTGCCATCAGACTATTTTCTTCCTTTGGTCTTTCATACCATTTCTTTAGTAAATTCATATGATATATTTTCTTTCCAGGTCTAATGTCAGGGCAGTAATTTCATAATTTACCGGACCAGTTTGTCGTAAAACCTGATATGGTCCTTGCCATTTCATCAATAATTTATTACTGGAAGAGGGTAATAATAATAATAGTACTTTGTCTCCTATCTGGAACTGTTTTTCACCCTTCACCTCCTGATCATACATTTTTCTCTCGTCTGTTGTGCATGCACACTGTTCTCATGGGCCTTTTGTACATACGAACTAACCTGTGGTGTAATGATGTCATATACTCGACTATGCTAGTATGTTTAATTTCCTTTTCCCTCCATAGTTCTTTTACCACATCTAAGGGTCCTCTTGGATTTCTTCCATATAACAGGAAAAGGGGAATGCCCTGTGGAGGCCTGTGGTGTACCTCCGATGAGGCAAAAAAAAAAGGTAAGAGTTTGTCCCAGTTAGTCCCTTCTTCTTGTACAAACTTCATTATCATGCGTTAAGGGTTTGATTGAAGTGCTCCACGAGGTCCAACAGTTTGGGGTGATAGGGGATGTTCGTACATACCACTCCCAATAACTGATAGAGTTCTTTTAATAGAGCCGCATTAAAATTACTCCCATGGTCAGATAATATTTCTTTAGGGATCCCTACCCTGCTGAACACCTAATTAGTTCTTCAGCTATTCATTTTGTGGTGACCATATGTAATGGAATGGCTTCAGGGTATTTTTGTCGCATAGTCACAAATTACCAATATGAAGCAATTCACTTGTACTCTTTATTAATGGTCCCTACGCGTCTATTCCAATTCTTTCAAATGGAGTGTCTACTAAGGGTATGGGTATCATAGGTACTATTTCCTTTCGCCCCACCTGGCTGCCGTTGACACTCAACACAATTTTGTAATAATTAGCCACCTCAATCTGAATTCCTGGCCAATAAAATCTTTAAATAATCTATTAAGAGTTTGGTCCCACCCTGCATGTCCTGCTAAGGGATGTCATGGGCTAGATGAATTAAATTGTTTCTGTGTGTTAAAGGACTACCAACAGCTCCACCTGTTCCCTGTATCTTCCTTTTGCATAACCTATATAATATTCCATTTTGTATAATCAATTTACCGAGGCCCTACAAGGTACGGCAACTGCCGCAACTTTTCGACCACCCCTCCCCACCTCAGCTGATTATTAAATACAGTAGCTCCTGCCAAATATTAGTCCCGTCCTGGCGCAGTGCCCCACCAATAGAGACTTAGCTGTGATCCCCTCTTCTCTATCCAGCCTCACGGATCCAACTCTCAGGGCCTCACCTTACTAAGCACTATAGGATCTCCTTGGCTGTGCCTTCACCACTGAATATCTTTAATGCTATCAAATTTGGGTCGACCTGGATCAGAAAGCTACTTATAAGCTGCATTAATCCAGCAACCCCACTGGCCCTGGGCTAATTGAGTGGCTCCTTTTGAGGTACCATCGTGTCGGGCCCTATATGGCTCCTTTTACTGCCCCTTCTTCTGCTGATACCAGCTGCCCAACATTGGACACCTGAACTACCATCATGTTTGGTCTACAACGGCACCTTGTGCTGTATACCACATGGCAACTTATCCTTTAATTGCCTCCATGATTCCAAGTACCAGTACCTCGAACCCTGCTCTTGGACCACATATACCAGTAGTACTTATAACACTCCCCACCACAAGGCCCACCTCCCACCACGCAGACTTCTATCTCCTCCCGCCTATTGTGGTAGGGGTACTAGCTCTTGCTACAACAGATCAGCTCTTCTATGGTGGCTACTTTCCAGTCCCTAAAACATCAGATGTACTAGACGGGAGAAAGGCAGGAATTACAAGCTTATAATTAGCGCTCTTAGAAAAATCCTACTTATCCTCCTGCTTTGTTCAGGCAACGTAGAACTCAACCCTGGCCCCCAGAAGCTATTGCTTTGCCAGCAGAACTAGCAAATTTAAAAGGAATAAGCTTCTTGCATATTAACGTATGTAGCCTCCTTAAAAAGATAACCTTAATACAAACCTGGTAAATCATACCTCTCCTGACATACTTGTGATTTCCGAAACTTGGCTTAGACCCAGCACCACTGATAGAGAAGTAAACATACCCAACTATGCCTTGTTCAGAGCTGATAGGCATGCCAGAGGAGGAGGGTAGCTATCTACGTTAAAGACAAATTTTCTGCCTCCTGCTTATCCTCGGCATCTGTCGCCAGCGAGTCGAATGCCTAATTCTCAAAGTAGAAATTACACGACTACTGCACTCATGTAATAGGTGCTACAGACCACCGCCTGCTGGCCTACAGCTTGGTCATATCTAAGTGACAAGTTGGGACAGGGGCTGCCAGAAACTATTATTTTAGGAGACCCTCAACTTTGACTGACTCTCTAACACAGCTGCCCCTTGCATCCTTCTGTGATGAACATGGGCTGACGCAACTTATTACTGAACCAACACGCCCAAACATGAAGAACCCCAGTAAAGTACACTTTGGATGTGCTAATGGTGAGCAAACCTCATCTCTTCTCCCACGCTGATGTCTTCTTCTCAGACGCCAGCAACCATTGTTTTATTGCGGGGAGTAAGATCACCAACAACCCAGCACCCATCAGCAAGTTCTCTATGAAGAGATCCAGGTGCAACTTCAATGAACATGCCTACCTAAACGAGCTTAAGTACTCCCCTGAGTGGCAAGATTTCTACCTGGCCAAAACGACACGTCAGCTTACAATATCTTCCACGACATTCTATCAAGGGCCCTTAATAAGTATGTCCCTTATTAAAGTTCGAACTAGGACCAAAACCTGTAAATGGTTCACCCTCAGATCAAGTCCTTGCTTCTAGAAAGAGATAAGCTCTGGGAAAAAGCACGAGACTGAACACTGCAGAGGATTGGAACCAGTTCAGGAGACTATGAAATTTATGTACCAAAACAATCAGAGAATCGAAGGCCACCTTCTTCAAATCCGAACTCGACTCTGCCACAAAGAGCCCAATCAAGCTCTGGAACACAATCAGTGATCTGCTAGGCCACTCCCAGGAAATTCACTCCCGACCAAGATTACCTCTGGCAACTTGACTATAACCGAAAAGATGGATATACCTGACATTCAATAACCACTTTGCTACTGCAGGCATGGCATTTGATAACTCCCTGCAAACATACTTCACTCCCAGACTGCCAGCCAACTGCCTGAAACTCCGATAGCTTCACACGCTTTCTCACTTCAACCTGCCACACTGAAAGAGGTAGAGGACCTCTTGCTTCAGTTGGATACTAGAAAAGTGCTGGGGCCGACTCCCTTGACCCTTACTTCCTAAAAAATTGCCTACCACGTACTAGCAATACCCGACACCCACCTTTTAACTTATCCCTGTCTCAGGGCACCTTACCACCTATATGGAAGACAGCACATGTCATACCACTGTTCAAATCAGGTGACCGTGGTGATCTCAATAACTACAGGCCAATTTCCCTCCTTCTGGTCCTGTCCAAGCTCCTAGAGAAATTGTAAATGCACAGCTGAGGACTCACCTTGAGTCTAGGGAACTGCTAAATCCTATGCAGTCCGGATTCAGAGCTAAACATAGCACTATCTCAGCCCTCGCCAAAGTTACTAACGACTGGCAGCGTAATCTTGAGAGCAAAAACTTTATTTGTGCTGTTTTCCTTGATCTAGCAAGGCTTTCGACACCGTCGACATAGTCTGCTCCTCTCCGCCCTTCAAACCATAGGTGTGGACCCTCCTCTGCGTTGGTTCACTGACTATCTTACAGGGCGCCTTCAACAAGTTAAAGCCAAAGGAGGCCTGTCCCCTTAAAAACTCTGCAAAGAGGGGTACCTCAAGGTTCTATATTAGGGCCCTTACTTTTTGCAATCTACATTAATAACATCGACTACTGTATAAAAGACCAACATCCATCTGTTTGCAGATGATACAGTTCTCGTGAGTCGCCCAACACCTGAAGCTGCCTGCAATGACCTACAGTCAGAATTCAACCTTTGCAAAGCCAACTCCTCCAAAAAAAGCTACTCCTTAATGCCAAAAACTAAAGCTATGGTCCTCTCTCCTTTTATCCGTACAGCTAACCCTGTGTCCAGTGGGACAGTTCCCAAATTACCACAGTTCTAGGTGAAAAACTAGAATTTGTTACAAAATTCAAGTATCTGGAGTTTGCATAGACCAAAAACTCTCCTTCATTGAACATATCGAGACTTGCTAAAACGACTTGCAAAGGCTTGGACTGTTTTTTAGAATCAGCCAATTTCTCACCAGAGATGCCAAGAAACAACTGGTCCAATCCATTTCCCTATCATTGGTTGATTCGCTGACTTCCTCTACAGCCAATGCCCCAACTCTTACATGGCTAAACTGGACACACTCTACCATCGAGCACTGAGGGTTTATAACGGGACTCCCCTTGACACACATCACTGCACCTATATGCGGCAGTGGGATGGACATCACTAAAGTTCAGGCGCCACAGAACGCCGCTTCTGGACCTATAGAGCCATCTCTAATAAGCTGCCTTACTATATCTCCTGCTGTCTTCCCTGAGTATAATTGGGAAATAAGCGTTGAGAAGTTACTCAGCTATTACACTTAAAGTACCCAAAGCAAAATCCCGCTCGGCAGGGCAGCCATAAGCTTGTGCTACCTACCTTATGGAGACGATCTACAAAAACCCTCAAATTAAGCACTCTAGTCGGTATAAATGCTTTCAAGATGCTTTATTTCCATACAATCAGAGAAGTATGTAACTGCTTCACCCACTCAGACCCAGTACCGTGTCTGCACTGGTATATAGCCACGCCTACACCCAATTTTAAGTACTGACCCCCAGCTTGCTCCTCACCAGCCTAATTGTTCTCTCTCTTATCCCCTGTCTTATCAACACTAGGCCCATCCATCCATCCCCTTATTCTTCCTTTCCCAACCTCAGATAGGAGCTCACTACCCTGGGTTGTGACATCCTACCATGCCCGTACTTTATAGCATTCAATCCCGGGCTCACACATACTCCTTTTCTCCATCCACCTTCTCTACATCCAGCTTTACCAACTCCTTTCTGTGCACGTGCCCTCCTAGCCTTTCTCCCCTACTTCCCTCCTCTCTTCCCCTACCTTCACCTCTACCTGGTGTATATTTTTATTTTTATTCTTTTCTTCCATTACTTCCTCCTGCAACTTAGATAACCTGCTTTATCTTCCTATAGACATTTCTATGTATGTAAATACCGTGTAATCTGTACAATATCTGTATAATTCTATGTACATATGAACTTCTTTTTCTTCCTCTCTGTAAAGAGTATTATCTGTATTGCCTTGTAAATACCTGTGTTGACCTGTATATACAATTATTCATGCTCCACCCAGGTCCATCTTGCAAATGAGCTTCTGCTCAACGATGAATGCCTGATTAAATAAAGACTTGATTGATTGATTGATTGATTGATTGATTGATTGATTTAGGATAACCTGGCATAGAATCCTTCCCTACCTGCTGAAATAATGGTAGTAGCGAGGTATCCTTAATTTGTTCTTTAGCCATATCGCAGTCTTTGAAAATGGAAGGTACAGGGTCAGCTAAATGACATTGTTCCTCTTTCCATTTCTGTTTTAGTTTCCTTTATCATGTTTTGATTTTCTGTCTTTACCAGGTTGTTCATACATTTCATCCTGAAAATGATTGTAACATTCATTGTTGTGATCTAGTGGTGACTGCAGCCATGCACTGCCTATTGTCCAGTAACCGTTTAAATTCAGGATAGTCGTGACCAATTAAAATCGGTATTGGTAATTGAGGTACAAGGCCTGCAGTTGCCTCTGCACAATTCCCATCTACTGTTGCATCGATTTTACCGTAGGGTATTGATGGGCATCCCCATGTACACATACCACATTCATATCAGGCCCTAATCGTAAATTATCTCTAGTGGGTAATACTTCAAGTCTTATTAGTGTATTCTTGCTGCCTGAATCAATCAGTCCATCATCTTTGCTTACCCAGTTCCATGGTGGTCATAAAAATAACCTGCATTTAATAATGCTAAATGGGTGTTGTCCAAGCGTTTCCTAGTACAGTACCTGGCTATATGACCTTTACCTTGGCAATTTCTACACAAATATCTGAAGGAAAAGTTTTCTTTAAAGTCACTATTTATGTCTTTTTAAAGTCTGATGTAGTAACCACACTGGGTCTTACCCCAGTTACAGTTCATCCTGTTGGTCCCTCCTGGGACCGATTCACCTTCCAGTATGGTTGATGTGCAGTTAAAAGTCTTCAGCCAAAGAGATAGCATTCTCTGCAGTCTCAGGCTTGTGTTCTTTCACCCATATTTGTACCTCATGGGGTAGAATCTGTAAAACTGTTCCACCACAAAGGTTTTCATGATGGCTGTATTTGATTTTCCTCTGGTTGGATCCATTTCCAACAGAGCTCCCTTAACCATGTAAAAGTTTCTCTCGGATTGTCTTGGGGTGGTATTTTAAGGTACAGAATCTTTGGTGGTAAGTTTCTGTGCTAATATCATACCGTTTTAGAATTTCAGTCTTTACTAGATCATAGTTGTCAGCATTTCTTGCATCCATGTGGCTATATGCTAATTGGGCTCTTCCAGTAAGATAGGGGCTAAATGAACTACCCATTGATTCTGGGGCCAGTTACAAGCTTGAGCCACCCATTCAAAAGTTGTTAAATAAGCTTCAATATCGTCTGTGTTAGTCATTTTTGTTAACTTACTGTCTCTAGGGTTGGAGGTATTACCATCTCCACTAGCCTCTGTAGTTGTCCCCATTTGTTGTAACAATTTAACAGTTTCTGCCCACCTTATTCCCTGTTGTCTCAGTTACCTCCTCCCTCTTGTGCTTCTTGATCATGTTGCTTCTCCACTTCCATCTGCCGTACAGCCAACCAACGTACCAAACTTGTTAGATCCTTTGGGGGTTCTTCTTTAGGAGGTTTCTGGTACAACTCCTCCTCTGTCTCTTCCTCACTTTGTAACTCCATTTTAGCCATGGGCTCCTTCCTCGGACAGCCGGGTCCAGGCCAGGGTGCAAGGGTTCTCCTGTAATGGCGTTTGTGTTCTGTTATCATCCCAGTTTTCTTCTCCTCTGTTCCAGATGCCATCTGTACTTGAGTTATTAGGGTACCTGTTCAGGTTCCCAACTGGTGTCTCCTCTGTATCTTAGACAACCAGTTAATCCCACTTCTGACACCACTTTGAAACAAGGTGTGGGTTTGATAACTCCAAATAAGCTGAGACCAGAGACAGCAATTCAAGTTCTGACCTCAAACGTTCTTGAGGACTGTTTATTGATAACCATAAACTTGAAAAAAAGAAAAAAATTGAAAGAAAACACTTTGGTATAAAAATACAAAAGAAATCCTAGCTCACCAAGAGCTTTTAGGAAACACTTCTCACATAGGTTGGAAAAGCTTAGGTCAAGTTCCCACCAACATCTATGTAAATTCACCAAAGAAAGAGATACTCTCTCCCCAATGCCTCTGTGGAAAATGAGCACTGAAGCTCTTTAAATATTCCTCTGACCAGGTATAATTGATCAACTGACTACTTGGATCCTCCCTATTCTGAAATTATTCACATAATCCACTCTAATACAATAAGTTGGGGATCAAACATAGTTATAGCTGACATACTAAAGTTTAATAAAACAAAACCTTCACATATTCTTTTATTATGACTGTTGGAGCCTAAAATGTAGCATAAATACACAAGGGCTCATTATTCTAATAAGGAGCCACCCACAAGGAGGAGCCAACTCCAGGTTGTACCCTATAAATAACCTTTACATTGGGATGCTGCCCTCCTAAGGTCAAACCTATCTCCAAACTTAACACTGGGCTCTAGGTAAGAACTCCTTGAAACAGAGTACAATGTGTTGCTAGGACAGCAAAGTAAAACAGCAGAGCTAGGCTTGAATCTGCCTTAGTCTTGGAAAACCTTTAAGGATAATTCAGGGCATGGAAAAATGTTTTAGACTCCTGCATTTGTCTAACATTAATAATTATTTTAGGAAAGTAGGCTACTTGGTTGACATTTCAGCATTATTCAAAGCTATGCATTCTGTTTGAAAGAGGGTTATTATACTACTCTCAGGTTTTGAACACTCACAGAGAAATAACTCTCTACCCCCAGATCTTGAGGCAAAGAAATAAAAAAGGAAAACAGCTGAGAAGATATAGAGAGAAATTATGATAGGTGGCCACCCTATCATAATGTGAAAAGGAAATTTAAGATAAGTTAGAAAAGGTTAGAAAAGACTGCTACAGCAGGTAGATTTATTTAAAGCAGGAAAAGAACATGCCTCAAGATTCTCCCTAGCTGACAGCACAAGGCAGCTGCACACCTAATAATAATGCTAGGTAGTAGTGATGATCAGTTGCAGTCCAAATGTGTCCGACTTGAAAATAATGTAGCACACACCCACTTCATGGCTTACAAAAATAGAGTCCAATAAGCAGCATCAGGGACATGTTAAAACTAGAGCATCACAATCCCTTGTTTGGGATTTTTTGTGCAAGATACAAATGGTGAGTCAGTTGCAATCTGCCAGGTTTGCCATGCATTTGCAGTCGAGGTAAAAGGGAGCCATCTGGGCACAGGGGGACAGCATACGCATCTTAAGAACAGGCATATGGCACTGTGGACTCAGCACCACATGGCAGCTAATACCACAGTGGGCGTTCACCCTCATCATTGACCATAACAAGCATGTTATCCCTTCCATGACTGTAAAATCAAGTAAGAAATTAAATGTGTGCAGTAGTGATGAAATAAGAGCAGAGGATTACTACAGGCATGATGAGGTGGAGGAGCATAATCATTTGAAATGTCCAGTGGTGTGAGAGTAGCAGTTTTGGTGGTGGTGACTACAGTATGTCTAGTGCAAGTGGTACATCAACCCGGTTGGTAAATCTGGGAAAATAACTGCATTTGTGGGTTTGTCATCATCATCTGTGCAACCGTCTTCATCACAAGTCCACCTCCACCTCCTGCCATTTGCAGAGCAGAACTATTTGTCATCATCCGTGTAAAACGTTTAAGTCAGTCCACATTACAGAGTGTTTTTGCATAAGCTGAAGTACCCACCCAATCATACAGTACCATTGAACTTAATGCTGCTGTAGCAGAAATGCTGGCAATTGATCTTTTGCCCTTCTCCTTTGTGGAGAATTCTGGGTTCTGGCATTTGCTGCACATGCCTGTCCAAAATGGAAAGTCCATCCAGGACATACTTTTGACCCGTGCTGTCCCCAAGTTGTACCATACTGTGTCTGACTCTGTAAGACATGACCTTCAACATTCCTCCTCTCCATTCATCCATTTAAGTATGGATATGTGGACAAGTGGCAATACAGTGGGAGTTCATATCTTGTATAACACACATTGGGCATGAGTGCGGGTGCTGTTTGTGCTGTTGGTAGTGTGAATAACCAGTGTAGTGAGGTGGAGTGTCATGGTAGCAATCTTCCAGGAATTCGACAGCATGCAATGATTGCTATGCACAATGTGACCTGTTCACACACGGTGACAACATGTTGGACTTGGTACTGATGGAAATTGACAAGTGGCTGAACCCCTGTCCCTGAGAGCTGGGTTCATAGCAAGTGACAATAGCTCAAATGTGGCGAAATGCATCATGAATGGTGGCTTTGTTCAGGTTCCATGCATGGCCTACTGTTTAAATCTTGTAGTACAGGAGTTTCTGCAGCACCCTGATATAAAGGAAATGCTGACAGTTGCACGTCCTATCTGTTCTCAATTTTCACACTCTGCAAAGGCCTGTGACCAACTTCGGCAGCTGCAGATCCAAACAGCTTCCTTCAGCACCGCTTAAGCTGGAAATTAGTCACCGGTGGAACTCCACTTTATACATGGCAGAGAGGTTGTAGAACAATGCAAAGCCATGTCAGAATATCTTGTTATGCACACTAGCCATGACACTTCTGGGGCCTCCATGTCTATGATGACTGAACAGTGACGCCTCATGGACTCTGTAATAACAATTTTGAGGCCTTTTGAACATGCCACACAGGGAGTGAATGGTGAGTCTGCCTCCATTAGCCAATCAATTCCACTGATGTGGGTGCTGAGGTAGACATTGGTGAATGTACAGCATAGCCTTGATGTTGCCGGAGACAGTGCTAGCAGTATGTTGCTGAAACACACGCTGACAATGTTCGACCAGAATCATCGCATCTTGAGCATTCAGTGTAGTGACAGCTTTGCAACAGCAACAATGCTGGACCCACGATACAAACATGAAATTGCCTCAGTACTGGAGGGAGGGCCTGAACAGGTAAAAATGTCAGTGGAAACTGGTGCACTTGGTCATGGGGCACAGAAGTCATTTGCCAAGGTCAGCAAACCTCAGCAACATAATCAGGCTGAAGGTGAACCTGGAGGAGTAGTATCAAGCATATCCTGTAAGGGGAAGGGGACTCCAGTTCCAGGTAGTCTGTCATCAAAAGCGGTTAGCGTTAACCCACTTTGGGAGGCTTTGTCCCAAGTGGGGTTTGTGACATAAATAATTCGGAGAACAGGATGATGCATCAACCACTGGACTTAGTGCAGCACAGAGAATGGTTGAGTCATATTTGTCTGAAAATAGGCATCTGTCAATAACTGATGATCCTCTTTTGTACTGGAGTGGAAAGGTCAGCGAATGGCCAGAGCTGACCACAGTGGCACTGAAGTACCTGGACATGCCCACCTCCAGTGTAAGTGTCGAGAGGTATTCAGCTCAGCAGGTGCAATAGTTCGGGATCGTCATACAAACCTCTCTCCTGCAAATGTCAGTTTGCTAACATTCATAAAAATGAATGAGAGGCACATACCAACTCAGACTGCAACCTCAGTATTCGTGCCCCAGCCTAGTCATTGTTTTGCTGATGTAGAAAATGACGCGAGGTCAATATCGCCATCGGCTGAATGCCGTATGCACATAATCGCATAACGTGATTTTTATATCTTTTGTTCTGTGGTGGGCTCCACCCCCACTCCTCCCATTACAGGGGCTGCACCCCAGACACCGCCACTAAAAGATTCTAACTCCGGGGGTCCAGCTCGGACAGTGCACAGGTCTAGGTTTCACCATAATGCCGTATGCTATTAAGCATCACGACATTATAGACCCGGTCACGGTAGAAATGGACCATCCTGGTGGCACTGGCAGTGGCAGTATGAAATGGTCTACCACTGATGTAGATGATGACACAATGGAAAAAGAATTTCCCAATGGTCAGAATTCAGACATAGATGACTGTGAGGGCAGCTTTCTTTAAGAGGATGATGATGAGGATAATGTTGGCAGGTTTTAACTTACGTGGTTAAAAGGCTGTCACATTTGTTGTATGGTACATGTTTTCTTTTCATAAAGTTAAATGAGTGTCCCACTCAGAGTGACTCAAATTCTTATGTCACGTCACATTTGTAACACAGAGCACAATATATCCTAGCCCCTGTAACACCACCATAAGACAGCGCTACCAGTGCCACTATAGGAATGTCACTGTGCCCCGGACTACCACCATGAAACCACTGTTAGCCACTGCCACCTGGGAATAACTTTGTGTGCCCCTCTGTGCCACCACCAAAAGACTGCTGTTAGCCAGTGCCACTATAGGAATGTCACCATGTGCCCCGGACCACCATCACCATAAGACCACTGTTAGCCACTGCCACCAGAGGGAATTACTTTGTGTGCCCCCTGGTCCACCACCATAAGACTGCTGTTAGCCAATTCCACTATAGGAATGTCACTGTGTGCCCCAGACACCACCATGAAACGCTGTTAGCCACTGCCACATGGAGGAATGACTTTGTGTGCCTCTGTACCACCACCATAAGACTGCTTTTAGCCAGTACCACTATAGGGAATGTCACCATGTGCCCCCTGACCACCATCACCATAGGAAACACTGTAAGCCACTGCCACCAGAGGGAATTACTTTGTGTGCCCCCTGACCACCACCATAAGACTGCAGTTAGCCAGTGCCACTATAGGGAATGCCACTGTGTGCCCCGGACTACCACCATGAAACCACTGCCACCAGGGAATGACACTGTGTGCCCACCTGGACCACCACCACCATAATACCACTGCTAACGCTGCCACCACCATAGGGAATATCACTGCAGTGCCACCTGTACCACCACAATGAAACCACTGTTAGCCAGTGCCACCAGGGAGGAATGATTTTGTGTGCTCCCTGACCACCACCATAAGACTGCTGTTAGCCAGTGCCACTAGAGGAATGCCACTGTGTGCACCCCTGGACTACCACCATGAAACCGCTGTTCGCCACTGTCACCAGGGGAATGACATTGTGTGCCCCGGACCACCACCATAATACCACTGCTAGCCACTGCCACCACCATAGGGAATGTCACCGTATACACCTGGACCATCACCGTGAAACGCTTGTTAGCCAGTGCCACCAGGGGAATGACTTTGTGTACCCCCGGACCACCGCCATCATTATACCACTGTTAGCCACTGCCACCACCACCAGATGCAAGAAGATGTGAGAGGGAATGTCATCATGTGCCTTAGCTGTGACCACCAGTCCACCACCACCCACCATCACCATTGTGACAATGTTTTCCATTACATGTATTGACCATGCCAAGGCAGAGGGAGTCAAACAGGAGACCACATCCATCAGCCACAGGCACAAGGCTTCTTACTATGAATACTATAAAGTGAGTATGTGTACTAATGGTTTTCATGCTAGTCAACTTCCTTTAGCTGTGTGTTTTGTTTTCTGTAGCTTTTCCTAGCTGCAATGGTCAAACATATACAGTCAACTTATTTTGTTTTTACAGGCTAACAACAATGGACTGTCCTTCGCTGAAGGTCTGTATCAATGGTTAAGCAGCAGTACTGTCAACAGGAACCTATGGGATATCCATTTCCAATCCATACTGGTAAGTATATAAATTTTATTTCATTTGTTCCTTTTTTTCATCACAATGCAAAAATCTGACTGATGATTATAAACTAGGTGACATGTACGTCACAAAAATATTTCTGCAACATATCATGCACTGTATTCAAAATTTGCAGCTGCAGCCATTACAGTGTTGGAAAAAGTTTGACCCAGGTTGTCTTACTTGACAAGATGTGGTTTAAAAATGTAATATGAGTTGAGACACAAGGACACTGAAACAGTGTATTTGTTACAGCCTGAATTTAAATTGTTATTTGATGATTGCAGTGGGACAGCTTGCTATCTGTGGTAATCCAGATACCTGTGCTGGAACAGCCACGGCTTAAACATAATGTCTTACTGCCGCAATCAAGTTGTAATATGTCCTTCATTTCTCTTTTTAGGAAACTTCCAGATGCTTTGTGGTGTCATAGTTGTTTATCCAAAGAACTTCTTCAACATCATGCCCCACCACCCCAGGCTGGGACAGACATGCAACACGCAGAAGTCATTTCAATCGATGACCATGCCCATCATTACCAACCAGACTCGAGAAGGCTGCAGATGAAATCTGTGAAGAAGTAACCAAATAAGAAACCATTAATGAGATCTACTTGCAAATATGCTCCCCAAAAAAAATACTTACCTTCATTGGCTTGACAGTATTCCAGTTCCAATTCCAGCACCAACATTTCTCATCAAGCATGGGAATGTGCACACCAACAGTTTGTGACCTGTGATAAAAAACAATACAATGAGTACATGTATATATATGTCAACCCCACCAAGAAAATACATGCATTTATATATATATATATATATATATTATATATATATATATATATATATATATACTCAATAAGGCTACTATTAGTGTACACAACAAAGGGCACCCTTCCATCCAGTTGAGGTGATCGATCGCAGCACACTTTGGACAAGCAACAGTTTTCTCACTGTCATCATTTGTGACGGAACACTGAATGGTTATTCATGTCATGATATCCCTCCTTCACAAGGTTTGGCAAGACACTGTGCATCATGACATCATCATCACAGTAAGGTCAATACACACAGCAACATTACATGCAAGTGCAACAGCAGCAGCACTTGTGAATTTTCTGGACCCAAGACAGTTGCATTTGGGGATGCACAATAATTCTGGGGACTCTATGTGAGTACTGCACGATGACTGAGTGTGCCATTAATTCTGAGACACTTTGCATTTCATGTGTTACCTCTCATTTCACTTTGTCAGCACTTTTGAATTTTCTGGACACAAGACAGTTGCATTTTGGGGATGCACAATAATTTGAGGACTGTGTGAGTACTGCATGCATGACTGACTATGCCATTAATTCTGGGAGACTTTGCAATTCTTGTTCGCTACAGTTTTACTCGTCAGCACTGGGGAATTTTCTGGACACAAGACAGTTGCATTTTGGGATTGGGAATTCTGGTGAGTCTGGTAAATATTTTGGAGCCTCAGTAATGTTTACTTTCTGTCATGCTATTGTGAAGTATTTGTCAAAAAGCAGGACTGAGCAGTCAATTATACTGTGCTAGACTACATGTGTGCAGTCCATTTTCTTTTCTGTGTGTGCAGACACTGTCCAGCTTCTTGCAAGTTGCAAACATATATATATGCTGATGCTGACTTGTAGCAGTGTTTATGGTATAAAGAATAAAGATAAGAATATATATTGTATATTTTATTTGTACCATCAATGGCAGCAGACAAAGTGATATGATGTGTTTTCAGAGGTCTTGGGCCAGTGTGCACCTCAATCGCTCACACAGACACAGTGCACACATGACTTTGCGGAGATAATAGCACAAATCATGCTTTTAAACAAACCATAACCAACAGACATGAAATATTGCTGAGGCACCCAAAATATTTTATGGGGTACAGACATGTTCAAGTCAGAATATATAACAGGTCCTGCAGTCCACTGCCACCACACTGTGCTACCACTGGTGCCATGTTATATTATGTGTACATCAACTTTCTGTAAAACTGTCACTGCCAGTGTAAACTAGAAATACATATTCCAGAACAAATAATGAAAAGAAGGAATGTGGTAGTACAGTGTGGTGGCTGTGAACTGGACCTTATATATTTTTGACTTTATATGTCTGTACACCATGAAATATTTTGGGTGCATCAGCAATACTTCATGTCTGTTGGATACAGTTTGTTGAAAAGCAGGATTTTTGTTGCTATGATTGCCTAACAAATAAAATATATATTATATATATGCTTATATTTATTCTTTATACCATAAACACAGCAACAAGTCAGACAGCAATCCGCATATATACTCTTGCAAGAAGCTGGACAGTGTCTGCAGTACATACACACACAGGAAAGAAGACTGACTACACACATGCAGTTTAGCACAGTATACTTGCACTGCTCAGTCCTGCTTTTCTACAAACATTCCACAACAGAAAGTAAACATTAATGAGGCACCAAAACAGCACACACACACACATACACACTTAACAGAAGGAAGGGTGGCCAGAATACAAGTGTCACATATGAGAAGACAACAAAAAGGGCATAATTACATACAAGGGTCAGGGATGGTGGAGGAATACATTTTATAACACAGCAGGGAAGGTGTGGGAGGCACATGGTGTGAGGAAAAAAAACTAATGTGGGATCCCTGGAGGTCCAGCAGCAGTTCCAGTATGGACTAAATCTATAACTGATGTCCTTCTATGTGATCCAACCACTGCTGGACAGCACTCACCCTCTCATTGTTCTCCTCAACAGCACTCCAGAGAACTGCCAGGTCAGCCTGCATTACAGACAGTTCTCTGGGGTCCACATGTTCTACAGGCTCAGCTGCTGGTGGTGGTGTTGGTGGGGAGTGTTGGTGGGCAGCAGGTGCTGCTCTGGCCCTCCTTTCTTAGGGCCACCACCATGCACAGCTGCACCCTCTGCCACAGAAGGGCCAGCAGGTGCAGGCCTGGCCCATTCTGTGGCAGCCTGCCACTCAACTGGTGGTGGTTCAACATATGGGTGCACTGGTCCCCAGTCCCCAGGTGAGTCCCTGGGCCACGGCACACCTTCACCACCACACACTGCTGTCCCCCAACACAGTCAAAAACTCCCAAACAATGGAGGTGTGGGAGGACCAGGCACAGGCAGGGAGGGCCAAATGCACTGGCAGCTGGCTGGTCATGGTGCTCAACAGGAATGGGATCCACACCTGGGCTTGGGGCACAGGCACATTCTGCTCCAGAGGACCTGGTGCTGGAGCTGATGCTGGACGTGGTGGTGGTAGTGGTGATTCAACTGCTTCAGAGTCAGGAGGAGGTGCTGGTCCTGCTTCCGGGGGTCACTCAAAATTTTGAATCGGTCCAACAGGAACCAGCGGCCATGTCCCACACATGCACACGGTGCAATGCCCACCACACTCTCCCAGAACTGGCCCACCCCAGACATTCCCTCCTCTGGTCCATATCTCCTACTGTGCTCCCTCAGTCTGAGCAATGACTACTCAACTCGACAGAAAACACTCACACTCTCACACAACACACACACAGTCACACAGACAAACAACTACTTATAAAGATAAGAAATAAATATATTTACAGAAAGAACAAATTAAGTAAAAAGAGTACAGAAAGACAGAAAAATTTAGCTTTTAAAAAGCTGTTGGGTCTAATTCAAAGTTTAAATCTCCTCCTCGCTCTGATCTCCAAGTCTCAAGCTGTCTCACAGTCACAAAACAACACACTCCTCTCTCTGTCTGGACAGGAGAAAGTGAAACTATCTCCTTGGCAAGGTACTTTCTTTCTGCTTGGCTAGAGAGCATGTGACTTACAGTACTGTAAGCCATGTGATGTGAGGGCTGCCAAATCTTGAATGCAAAGTGGATCACTTAGAATCATAATGAGGAACTCAAAGTCCATTTAAAACTTCCTTTACTTAGTGTTACCATTCCACCTCAACACAAAGTGGTAATGACAAGGTGAAGTAAGTATTTTACATTGCCTACTCTGCGAATGAGTGGCACGCGGTGCTCACTTCTGCTCACTTAAGAATTTAAATTGGCCAGATCACTAACAGGGAGTAGGAAAGAAGCGAGAAGAGGGGAAAAGCAAAGTTCTGAAGTACTAACTAGTAGCGGACTAGAAGGGTGTGAAGGCAGCCAGAGAATGGCTTTGTCAGCAATGGCATGGGTGGAATGTGTGAGGGGGCTAGAGAGAAACCAGGTTTCCACACTTGATCCTCAATTTGGGAAACCTGACTTCAAAAGACATTAATACACATTAATTAATGATGTGCTTTCATGTTCCAAAAGTTTCCTGTGAATTAAATAATGCAATTTTAACATTCATTGCTATGTATTTTTGATTCAAGGCCACAGAGGCAGCCCTGACCACCTCATTGCATTGTAGTATGGTGTGGCTTTCTCAAGGTTACAGAGGCAACCTCAGATTATCTCTCTCTACCTTGTAGTGCAGTGTGGCTTGCTCAAGGCGGAGGCAGTCACAAACCATTACACACTGCCTTGTAGTGTAGTGTGGCTTGCTCAAGGCCACAGAGGAAGCTCCAGACCATCTCACTGCCTTGTAATATAGTGTGGCTTGCTTTGGGCTAGAGAGACAGACCTGGACTATCTCTCTGCCCTGTAGTGTGTGTATGGCCTGATTAAGGCCACAGAAAGTTACAGACCATTTCTCACTGTCATGTATTATAGTGTGGCTTACTCAAGGCCACAGAGGCAGCCCCGGACCATCTCACTGCCTTGTAGTGTAATGTGACCTGCCCAAGGCCACAGAGGCAGTCCTGTGCCATCTCATTGCCTTGTAATGTACTGTGGCCTGCTCTAAGCCACAGAGGTAGCCACAGACCATCTCACTGCCTTACAATGAAGTGTGCCTTGCTCAAGGCCACAGACATAGTCACAGACCATCTCACTGCCTTATAATGAAGTGTGCCTTGCTCAAGGCCACAGAGGTAGCCACAGACCATCTCACTGCCTTATAATGAAGTGTGCCTTGCTCAAGGCCACAGAGGTAACCACAGACCATCTCACTGCCTTTATAATGAAGTGTGCCTTGCTCAAGGCCACAGAGGTAGCAAAGGACCATCTTGCTTATGGTGCTTATGATACCAAAGATACCCACCTAATGCACACTGTCACTGTATATGATGTTTTTGCGTGGTTGAACTGCGTTTGTAGAGGGAAGAGAGAGAAATCAAGATTCCGGCTGCTGATGATTCTGCATAGAAGCACTGGAGTCACATTTTTGCACATTTACAGACAGCATTGCTATGTCTATTATCCTTCTTATTGGTCATAGTAGTAGTGCAAAGATGGTGGTTCTCAATCTGAAAATCTCCTCCAGGAGATGTGGTAACATGCCACACAAATGCACAGTATTGACATAGTAGAGGGATAGGTACAGTAGGCATTGCCATGAACTGTGATGAATCACAAGCTGGGGATTAAGGATGAGACAAATCAGATGCTGGGAGTAGGAGGCATGCTGTAACTGTTATGTGAGAAACAGTGTTAGCTAATCTGCTCCTGACTGACAGCTATCTTGAAGTCAGGGAAAAGTATATAATCGGGGTTTTGTCAAGCTTGAAAATGAGATTTCAGACATCTGACTGAAATGCAGTATTCGTATCACTGTATATTGGATTGAAGATAACTGCCAGATTTGAAACCACAAACTTTTACGGGACCCCAAATGTAACCCAACATGACAGGAAGAGAAGAGCAGCAATGCAACTGAAGAGTAAGCACACCTGTGAGCAGAAAAGACAGGGAAAGAAAAATACTGCACCGCTAGTAAAAGGCTGAATTTTCATAAAGGAGCCCAAGAAGTATGGTAAGGCAATATTGTTTTGTATTATTGTGTTGAATAATAGCTATTGCAATAGCTGTCAAATGCTATGAATATGACACATAAATTTACACTTTATTTACTGATGTGCATTGTAATGTGAATGCAATTTATGTACAAACTACCAAAATTTTAAGTAACTTGATAGACACTGTTCTTAATACTAAACATATGTTGACCACTATTTTTAAAGTATTATTCTTTTCCAGGTGGGCCCTGGTCCAATTTTCCAGATGGGCCCCTGCAATTCAGATCTGTGTTAAGTGTAGTTCACAGGCAGCAAGACAATATTCTTTTTAAGTATTTCAATTCTAACTGCATTACTTTGTTCCAAACAGTGTGACAAACTCATCAGGAATAATGAACTGTCCTTTTAAAAGAGCATGAAGAAAACCTCATGTTGGCATCCGAGGTGCAAGAGGAGGCACCTGCAGAGGACAGGGCAGCACCAAAGTAGCAGGTCCATCCAGAGGACACAGAAGCACATGAGCACTGGCCCATCTAGAAGACATGGAAGCACCTAAGCAGCTGGCCCATACAGAGGACATGGAAGCACCAGAGCAGTTAGATCATCCAGAGGACAAGGAATCGCCGTAGCAGGCTGGTTGAGGATTAGGAAGCACAAAGCAGCAGGCAAAAGGCACACAAGGGAAAGTTCAGCTACAGAGCACCAAGGAATAGGTAGAACATGGAACAGAGTGTGTGTGTGTGTGTGTGTGTGTGTGTGTGTGTGTGTGTGTGAGAAAGAGAGAAATCTGAGCATTTTCTGAGGAAGACCTTAAAAAACTGAACCAGGAACACAGATGAGGGATACTGTGGGACATCTAAAGGCAGAGCAACTACATCAGCAGGTAATGATTCAACACCTAAGAAGTGGAATGAGGGAGATGCAGCAGTAGCAAATGTCAATGCCATGGACACAAACACCACTGGAGAGTCACGTTACAGCTAGTCTTTTGAAGAGACTAATAAATTCAGTGCAAGACCGTGACAAAGTGCCTGAGGCAATGGGAGATTAAAGGGTACCTGTGCTAGTTCCACTGAGAGTAGTCCATGAGAACATCACAGGCACAATGAACATTCTACTGGATATAGACATTTTGCCTCTCACAAGAGAAAAGAAATGGCTCTGAGGTGCTGGAACTCAAACAAACCTGAATGCTTTGCAGCACTGATTTTTCATGCCCTTGTACCATCAACATATATATTGCACTGGAACAATAAAGTAAACTATGATGGCACAAAGGGGCAAAAAGGGCTACGAGGAACATGATCAATGTTATTTTGAGCCATAAAGGCCACAATTTGATTCAACACCACAGATTTCTACAAAGGTAAGGGACAGAATAAATGAACAGCTACGAATGGCGTGGAAAGGTGAAAAACACCCACCTATATAATATTGCACCTTCTGACCACAAAATGACTATTTTCATATTACTCATGTCAAAATAGTTTTATCCAGTTGTATTTGTGTTTCCACAGTGCATTTGTGCTTTTGTCCCTGAAATGTATGTTTGCATATTACTGTGTTCAAAAAATGTATGTTTACTGTATATTGCAAAATTGTCATTGTAAAAGTGCTGCGCTATGTTGTGTAGTATCCTGCTGTCTTTACAGTTTTCACCAAAAACAAGTGCTATTTGTGAGTTGTTACTTGTTTTCTTTACTCCATGCTGTATACTGAAATATTTCTTTTTTTAAGCTGCAGACTGTGCTGTTCTCTATAAATAATGAAAGCAGGATATCTGTGTTTTATTTTGCTTGTGCAATACTGTTGGGTTGTTTGAAAATAAAGGACTTTAAAGGAATCTGACTTCTCGGTTACTTGTGAACAAACAGTGTGTTTTAAGATAATGATTTGCTACACCATTACTGGGAGGGGTTGGCACAGCAGTAGTGCTACTTGCTCAAAGTCACAGAAGCAGCCCCAGACCATCTCAATGCCTTGTAGTGTAGTAAGGCCTACAGGCCACAAAGGCAGTCAATCACACACCATTTCTTTCTGCCTTGTATTGCTGGACTTGGTGACACTGATAACTTGGGTTTGGAAGTGAACCTGAGGCATCGGAGGGCAGCCAGGTGGAGGAGGATTGGCGTCGCAAGGCCGCTCTCTCTCACGGGAGGGTGGGTAGGAAAGAGCTCGGGTGCTCGATTGCCCCTGGTGGAAGCCAGGGGAGAGGCAGCCATAAGCTAACAGAGGCAGGGAAATGTGCAGACATTGGCACATGCACCTTGATGTCTGTGCACACACATCGCCCAGGGAGAAAACAGAAAATTTCACGGTCATGTAGGATGTCCACCAGCTTCTGCAGGCCACATCCAGTGACTGATAAGCCTCCCAGCATCTGGATCCAGTCCTGGCCAGTCGAGGGACTCCCACCACCCTGATACAGAGGGCAAGCTGTGGTGGAGTACAGGAGAGGGTAAGCCTGGGAAGCCAGGGTGACAGGGCTGAAAGGACCAGCAGGAAGGAGGGATGACCAGGATGGGACACATAAATAAAAATAAAAGGGGAGGTAGAATTACATCAATAGTAAGAACAGTGATGGGATAACATGGGATAATGCTAGTTAAAGAGCAGTGTCCTAATACTGAACAACATTTGTCAATGCAGAGAGTTGCTGTTGGTATTGCTCTTGTACATGCCTCCCATATTTTCTCTGTATATTCTCTGTCTTGCATTTTTAAGGGTAGGCGTTACGGTTGGAAACCCTAATGCCCTGGACGTTGTTGGTATTTTTGCTCCAAATTTTCAGCATGGGCTTTTGGGACACCACCTGATGAGCAGTGCCAGTATCATTTTGTTACTCAATTCCAAAGGTGATTTTGCACAGCAAGTGTGCCATTCGGCACCACGGGTTCAAAAACACATTTAGGGCAGGATATAAAACATAACAGCTGTACTGTTCATGAGGAAGTGTGAGAAATGGCAATGTTGAAAATCAAATGAAAATATGAAAAAAGTAAAAGATACCAGTGTGCATAGAAACTGATAACGTATGCTAAGTAATACAGTCATTTTTTGGAATGTTTTCACCAAATTTTCAACATGGTTTTTGGGACCTCCCTCATGAACAGTGGCACTGGAATTTTGTTAACATGTCCCAAAAGTTGATTTTGCACAGCAACCACACCATTCTGCACCACAGATGCAAAATACATTTTGGGAAGGACACAAAATATGAAGAAGCCAGAAGGGAAGGAAACATATTCATATCAGTGCTTTACAGTAACTGATAATTACTATTTTGTTATTAAACTTAGATTGTGGACTTTTAGTGACACTGTAATTTCTTTGCTGTCTTTACTTAGAATTGTTTCTGGGCTGTTGAAAATTTAAAGCGTAGTGGTGGTGTATTTCTTTGCTGTCTTTAATTGCTGCAAATTTAGTCTTGGCTTGTCCGACTTGCCCTGTAGTCTGGGTGAGGGTGCTAATTGTCTGGCCTCTGACCTCAGCTACATGATAACTGGAGGTGAGGCTTAGTCAGAGTTGAGGTAGCAAGTGATTTTGTTTTCTCAGAAGAAGCAAGAAAGGGAAGGAAACATATTCATATCAGTGCTTTACAGTAACTGGTAATTTATATTTTTGTTATTAAACTTAGATTGTGGACTTTTAGTGACACTGTAATTTCTTTGCTGTCTTTGCTTAGAATTGTTTTGGGCTGTTGAAAATTTAAAACGAGTGGTGGTGTATTTTTGCTGTCTTTAATTGCTGCAAATGTTTGCCTTCCCTCCTTCCCCAACTCTTAATTATATGCCCTGTTAAATCTGAAAGTACAAAGTCACATGTGCCCACACAATGCAAAGCATCTTGGGCTGCATATGCAAATCACCACAGAATGTTATGCTGGTTCAACTTTAAGCAGAATTGCATGGTACCGAAGGCCTCTCGCACAATTTGCAAAGGGTGCTAACAGATGGCATAGACACGTGTTTCGTCCCTACCAGGACTCATCAGTATGCGCCGCCTGTTTGACACCCCAGTAGAATGAACCATCTGATTGACAGGAGCTAAACACAGGGATAGTAGGGGTGTGGAGTAGGAGGGGCATAAGGGAAGAAGCCCACCTAAGCACGACAAGTGTTTTGACTCATTTATTTATTGTTTTCTTTTTAAAAGAAAATTTCTGAGGATCAGTGTCAGGATTTTTAGGACAGTAAATTAATAAAAGGAACTAGGAGAGCTTCAGTAACAGACAAGTAGTGAAACAGCAGTATAATTGCAGTATAATGTGGGGAGTGGTGCAATGCAGTAGCTGCAGGGCAGCCATATTCAAGGCAGACCTTCTGGACACTGAGGTGCTGCTCTATCTGCATGCATCTCTGTGGACTGTGGGATGAGGTAGCCAGACTCAGGCGGAGTAAACTGTGTCAGAGTACCACCATCCCTATCTAGAGACCACCAGTCCAATGCCGCTGCCTCAAAGGATGCCAAGAATGAGGAGCACTTGGATGACAGTGGGCTCAGGGTGAGTAAGAGCGGTCGAGCAGAGGCACATCCCAGATCCTATTCCACTCAAGAACTCATACTCCACACTGGCAAATGGAGGCAACCAAATAGAGGTACCCAGAGAAGTGGAAGGAAAGGATGGGAGATTAGCCAAGGAGGTAACCTCAGCTGGGAGGCAGTGGATCCCAGAGGAGGAGGAGCGAATCCTGGTGGGGGACTCCATCATAGAGGGATCCAGCTAGGAATACAGGAGGAGGAGGGAGGACCCGGGAGGTGAGGTGCCTACCAGGTGCCACGGCATGGAGGGATGGAAGGAAGATCCTGGGGATCACTGGGAAGGCAAGACGGAAGGGTGAGCTGGATGTCATTATCCACCTAGGTACTAATGACCTGGCAAATGTGGAGCCAAAGGAAGTTTAGGAAGAGTTTAGGAAATTGGGAGGGGTCTTAAGCAAGTAGCTACTTCTGACATCTTCTCAAAGTACTACCTGTGAGACGCATGGGAGACATAGGTGCATTCACCAGGAACTTTAACTCATGGTTGAAGAACTGGTGATGTGAGGAAGGGTTTGGATTCATTGGTGACTGGGGATCCACATAGAGGGATGGAGGTTTATTCAAGCCTGATGGCCTGCATCCATCCTGGAGAGGAATCCAAGCACTCAATGATAAGTTTAAATGCTACATTGACAAGCATTTAAACTAGCAAAGGGGTGGCAGGCCAGCAAGGAGGGACCTACTTGCTCACCCCACAGCTACGAGTGGAACCCGTGAACCGGAGGAGTGGATTTCTCAACAAAGCAGTGTGCAAAGATGGAGATTAGTGCCCAAGAGGTGGATAGGCAGAAAAGAGGAAAAATCAGCAGAAGGGCAGACAGCAAGGAGAACCAGGGATAAGGACAACCAGGGAAGGGGCTGGAGTAGAACAGCTAAGCAGTCTAGGTAGGTCAAATCATGAAAGCCATGTGTGCAATGCCAGGAGCCTTAGCAACAAGATGGAAGATCTGGAGGCTGTCATGGTGCAGTCAGATCTGGACATTGTAGCCATCACAGAAACCTGGTGTAATGATAACCATGACGGGAGATGGCCATTCCTGGCTACAACATATTCAGAAGAGACTGGACAGGTAGGAAGGGAGGAGGTGGCACTGTATGTGAAAAATGACATAAGAGCCACAGAGATCCAGGAGGAACAAAATGGGGGAGAGATACTGTGGGTTAATCTGCAAAGGAAAATGGGACCAGCCATCCCACACAGGTGTGGTCTATAGACCATCAGCCCAGGAGGATGAAACTGATAGGGGAGCTGATGCTAGCCATCAAAGGATGGCAGACAAGAAGGTGAGTAGTACTGGTTGGAGACTTCAATATTCCAGACGTGGACTGGAGCATCCCAGCAGGCATCAACTAGGAACAGATTTATCCTGGACTCCCTTCAAGGTGCCTTCCTCAAGCAACTGGTCATGGAACCAACACGGCAGAAGGCAATACTGGACCTTGTGCTCTCAAACAGGGACAGTGTGATGGGGGTAACAGTGGGGCACACTGGGGAACAGTGACCACCAGTCATTGTGGTTTGAAATCACAGAAGGAGCAGAACCAAACCACACAAAAACACGTATCCTGGATTTTAGGGGGCAGACTTTGGGAAATGGAGAGATACTTGAAGAGGCATTAAGGGAATGGGGCAGAATCAGAGGTTGAGGAACAGCAGACAGTATTTAAACAGGGATTACAAAAGTAACATAATTATGCATCAAGCAGGTTAGCAAGAGGAAAAGGAAGAGGAGGCCATTATGGTTTTCCAAAGAGGTAGCAAAGAAAGTGAAAGCCAAAAAGATTGCATTCAGGCAATACAAAAGACACAGGCAGAAGGGGATAGGGAGAAGTACCAGGAGAAGCAAAGGGAGGCAGAGAGTTCAGTAAGTGAAGCCAAAGCTCAGACAGAAGAGCATATTGCAAAATCAGTGGTAGAGGGGACAAAACCTTTTACAGGTATATAAGTGAAAAAGGAAGGCAAAGGTATAGTGAGACTGAAGGGGAGGATGGGGGCGGCGTGGAGGATGACACCAGTAAAGCTGACATACTGAACAGGTATTTCTACTCAGTCTTTACTGAGGAAGAGGAGGTAATGGGTCTGAAGGGAGTACAAGGGATGGGAATGGTGCAGAAATGGACACAAGTCCCTTTACATGAGAAAGGGTCCTGAAGGAACTGGAAGTAATAAGAGGTGATAAAAGCAATGGGGCCAGATGGAGTGCACCCAGGGTCCTTAAAGAACTCAGCGAGGTGGTAGCTGAACCTCTGGCTATCCTGTTTAGCCAATCACTGGAAACAGGGAGGTACCCAAAGTCTGGAGGACAGCAGATGTAGTCCCCTTATACAAAAGTGGGAACAAAGGGAAGTGGGGAACTACAGACCAGTCAGCCTCACCTCAGTAGTGGGGAAGATCATGGAAGTACTACTGAAGGAGAGATCGGTGGAACATCTGGTTGTCAATGGACTGCAGGATCCAAGCAGCATGGTTCACCAGGGGAGGTCATGTCAGACCAGCCTCATTGAATTTTTGACTGGGTGACTAGGGAGGTGGATCAGGGAGGGCAGTGGACATGGCCTATCTGGACTTCAGCAAGGCCTTTGACACTGTGCCACTAGAAGACTTTTACACAAACTAGGGAATATGGGTGTGAGCAGGACAGTAGTGTTGGCGGTAGGTAACTGGCTGGGCGGCAAGACACTGAGGGTGGTGGTAAATGGCTGTCACTCCACAGAGGGAAGAGTGACCAGTGGGGTACCACAGGGATCAGTGCTGGGATCGGTCCTATTCAACATCTTCATCAGTGATATTACTGGGACCTAGAAGGCAGAATTTCACTGTTCACTGATGACACAAAACTCTGTAACAGAGTAGACACATCAGAGGATGTAGACAGAATGAGACCTGCAGAAACTTGAAGAATGGTCAGGGGTTGGCAGTTGAAATTCAATGCAAAGATGCAAGATAATGCATATGGGGCACAAAACCCTGGCACAATATATCAGTTGGGGGTGAGGATATAGCATGCACCAAGCAGGAAAGGGATCTTGGGGTGATCATCTCTGATAACCTCAAGGTAGGGAAACAGTGTAACAAGGCAGCAGGTAAAGCAAATAGGATGCTGGGATGCATAGGCAGGGGCATCACCAGCAGGAAAAGGAGGTCACGATTCCACTATACAAGACACTAGCGAGGCCTCACCTGGAGTACAGTGTCAGTTCTGGAGACCTTACCTATGTAAGGACATAGACAGGGTAGAGAAGGTTCAGAGAAGGGCAACAAAGATAGTACATGGATTGCATCACAAGCCCCTATGAGGACAGGTTGAAGGAATTGAATATGTACTCCCTGGAGGAGAAGAGGGAGAGAGGACATGATAGAGACATACAAGTATCTTACAGGGAGGAACAGGGTGCAAGAATAAACTACTTTTAAGTGAAACAGATGTTCCAGGACTAGAGAGCATATGATGAAGTTTGAGGAGGGACGATTCAGAGGAAATGTGAGGAAGGATTTCTTAACAGAACAGGTGGTGGACAAGTGGAACACCCTGCCTGAGGAAGTGGTGGGGGCTGAAACAATCACAGGATTTAAGAATTCATGGGACAGACATAAAGGAATTCTGGAGGTCAGGGGTGAGGAGCAACAGAGTTCTAGGAAAACATAAACTGAAGTTACAAATTCAAATGGGCAGACTAGGTGGGCCATAGGCCCTTATCTGCTGACACTGTCTATGTGTCTATGTATCTATGACAGCTGTACTGTTCATAAGGCAAGGCAAGGCACATTTATTTTCTGGCGCCCAATCCCAGAGGCTCTGGGTACCGTACTAAATATGAACAATTAATTTATTAATACAAATATAAAACACACTCAAATACTATATATAAATACACCCCACTTTAGTTTACACAGGACTGATAACAATAGTTATCAATGATATCATACAGAATCTCGAAAGGCCTGTCTAAACAAATAAAACTTTAGGTGGGCCACAAAACCTCTATCGGCCGGGGCCTCCTTCTCAGCGACAGAAGTGAATTCCACATCACAAGGCCGGTGACACTAACAGCTCCGATCGCCCGGCCATTTTCATTCTTCTCCTGGGAATCGCCAGGAGACCCATTGAAGAGGACCAGAGGGACGAACCAAGGCAGTGGGTGTAAGAAGGTCAGCCAGGTAGCAAGGGCCCAGTCCATGTAGGGTCTTATAAGTGGCAATCCCACCTAAAAAGCACCCTGTCTCTTGCATACCACTACAGCCTTACAGTCACATTGATATTGGATTTCCTGTGTCTCCTTTCTTTTCCTCTCGCCCTACCCCCAGCTGACAGCCATCCTCTGATTTGTCCTGTCTCCCTCCTCCCCTCCCCTAACCTATTTTAACGTTGCTCTTGTTCCTTTGTCCTTTCAGACAAGCACCCTGAGGGCGGAGGTCATGAGGGGCACCCCAGAGCCTTCCCCACATCACGGAGGGAGTCCCGAACCCCAGCCAAGGTAAGCCCATTGCCACCACGTGGAAGAAATGACAGCGTTCTGCCTACCTGCTCTCGATGTTACTGCTTGTTGGCGCCTTTTTTCTCCCTGAAAGCGTGACCGAAAGATTAATTATATCCTGTCCTGTGGCTGAGCCTAGCGGCAGGGCTGCAATTTTAAAAAAACGGCAGGACTGTTTGAAAGCTAATTAATAGCGCAGGACAGTGATTTTCAGCACTCTCAGCCTTATTCTAGTAATCTCCTCTCCTGTGGCTGAGCCTAATGGCAAGGGCTGTAATTTCAAAGCGCAGAACTAAATTTCAGCGCTTTTGCCTTTCTACTGTCACAGGAGTAGTCTTAACCCGCGAGCAGCCGCGTCGATCCCCACCGCCCCACCACCACTCTTGGTCGGCTCTCTAATTTATAGGCTGGTCTAGTCAAGTGACCTGGAAATAACCTATCAGCCTACTTTCCCAGCTGCAGGTTATACAAACTGTACACTAGTGGCCGCTTAGCATACCACCCTCTCTCTGTAGTTGCAATGTACACACTACTATTAGCTACCCTCCTGATTTCCAGGATCCCACAGCTTGCTCCACAACCCCCTAGAGGCACCCAACCCACACCATAAATAACATTTACACCATCCCTTCAGTTCTCAAAGGTAACCACAGACTCTGTACCACCAGCAGCTCCACACCAGGCAGACTGATCCCGCTGGCATTTTCTCTCTCACGCTAAACTTAACCCACACTCTCACACCAGGCAAACGCTGCACCTCTCCTGTCCCCCCAGACCTCTTGCCCCTCCACCCTCTCTAGCCTCCCTATGTCCCCTCTCTTCCCTAACACTACTTTACTGTGTTACTCCTAGTCTCCCTATCCCCACCACCACCTCAAGCGCCTTTCACCCTATCAGTCCCAGCGTCTCTCATTCAAACTCTGCAGGTTGGCCCTCCTGCGGCACACCTTTTACTCCTCCTTCTATCAGGCAACATCCACCCCAATCCAGGACAACCCTGCACGATTGCCTCCCAAAAAACCCTCAGGGCGGCTGCGGCTTGCTACCCTAAATATATGCAGCCTTCCCAAAAACACACACCTCTCAAGGCTGGATTGCCCAACATGCTCCTGACATACTTGCACTCTCTGAGACTTGGCTCTCTGACAAGATTCCCAGTGATGTTGTCTCCCTCCCTAATTGTGCTTTCTTCCGGGCAGATAGGCCCAGCAACAGAGGTGGTGGTTGTACAATGTATGTTAAATCCTCTCTCATTGCCACAGAAGCCCATACACCCGCACCACAATCGGTGCCCAGGTACTCACAATAAAACTCAGCCTGGGTTCCAAAACTCTCCACATCATCTCAGCCTACATCCCCGAGAAATCAAAACTCGCATTTGACTCTATCCTCCAAATCATCTCCCAACTACCTAACACTAGTGAAGTCATCGTTATGGGTGACTTCAATGTAAACTAGTTATCCCAGCCTCTTCCAGCATCAAAGGCGCTGCCTGGCCTTTGATCTCACCCAACTAGTCACCTCCCTCACTAGAAGGGACAACAGATCTGGGACCTCCACCCTTCTGGACCTCATCTTCACCAACAGGCCGGATAACCTCTCCTATGCTACAGTGCTCCTGATGCTATCAGTGACCACTCACCAGTTACTTGCTGGTGGTGACAGAGTGCCCCTGCACCTCCTAAAATCTCCGCAAGCAGTAGACTCAAAGAGGGTGGCTTAAGAACCTCAAAGCCCACCTAACTCACAGCAACTGGCTCCCCATTTACACTGCCCAGTCAGTTGACTTTGCTCTTGCTCACTTTATAACCACCTTCAACAAAGCCTGTGACTTATTCACCCCTTTACTAAGCAAGTTGTGAAATCCAGAACCACCCCATGGATCACACCCCACTGCTAAGCATGCTTCAGCAAAGGGATAACCTCTGGCACAAGGCCCTAGACTCCCCAAAGCACCCTGGATAGACAACTCTACTGGGAGCCACGCCAATAAATGTACCTGGGCTTTGCGGCAGGTAAAGCGATTTACTACCAACACACCCTAACCTCCTCCTGGGGTGATGGGAAAAATTTTGGGACAACATAAAGGAACTCAGTGGCAAATCCCGCTCCCCCACCCCCACACAACTTACTCTTAACGATGAGGTCACTCCAGGATCATCCCACTATCATGAAGTCCTTAACTTGGCCTTCTCGGATCTCTCCACATCCTCCCTCCTTCCCCCCCAACCTCGAGTCATACCAATACACCCCCTTCCGGCTCCGTGTCATCACATGCAATGAGGCAAAATACTATATTACCAAAGCTATCTCTAATACCCACTTAATGACTCCCTAGATCTTAAACTCCTTCGGCTCTCCCTTGATGTCACTTTACCACACCTCACCAAAATTCTTAACCTCTCGCTTTGCCTCGGCCAGTTCCCTCTACCTGGAAGAGAGTCATAATCACTCCCATTCTGAAGAGCAGCGACCCTCTAACACCAGCAACTATAGACCTATCTCAATACTTCCACCTCTCTCCAAAGCCCTGGAAAGAATAGTCTCTGACCAGATAACTGAACACCTAACTAAACATAAGCTTCTCTGCCAGGGCAGCATGGTTTCCGCTCAGGCCACAGTACCATCACCGCACTCACAGAGCTCACCACATACACAGACCCTCGACCATGGCTCAATTGCAGGGCCATATATATGAATCTAACCAAGGCTTTCGACACGGTCCAGTCACGAACTACTGCTTCATGTCCTCCTAAACTAAATGTGGTCCCTGAGACATTGGCCTGGTTCAAGGATTACCTCTCAGGCCGTTCTCAGCAAGTCAGGATAAGCTCACCCTCTCCACCCCTAAAACAGTTTGCTCTGGGGTCCCACAGAAGTCAATTCTAGGCCCACTGCTGTTCACCCTCTTTCTAAACTCCCTCCCTAAGGCATGCAGCGGTCATTTGCTCCTCTCGCCAATATGCCGGTTCTGTTTGAAACACCCCCACCCTACCGCCCTCCAGCAGGCCCTTCAAAGGCATTTCTGGGAACTAGAGACCTGGTTCACTGAACACTGCCTAATTATCAACTATAATAAAACTAAGTCCATGATTTTTGCTCACACAAAGTCATCATAGTCAGTCTGCTCTCCTTTCAAGACGCTTTTCGGTGCCCCTCTGGAACACGTTACCAACTTCAAATACCTAGGTGTCACACTAGCCACTTCCCTCTCCTACCAGAGGCATACCCAAATTCTCTCTCCGCTATCAGCACTAGAGTAGGCATCCTGTACAGACTAAAGCACTCTTACCCGCACAGGCTATGCAGCTTGCAGTCACCTCCTCCATCCTCTCCCTAGTGGACTCGGGATTACTATATCAGGCTCTGCTGAACCCCACCTCACTTAACAGTATAAACACTGTCTTGAACAAAGCCTGCCGCCTAGTCATAGACTGTGATAGACTAACCCACACCTGTGATCTTTATCGATATCTGGTTGGTTAAACTTCCAACAATGATTACAGTTCAACACCTGCACCCTCACCAAAAAGATACACCTTCACCAACCCTGTTGGACTTTTCCCTTAATCAGTTCTGCACCTCACAGGTGCAACACAAAGACTCGCTGCAAGCTCTCCTTTCCTGGTACCACTATGTAGAACTTCCCTTGGGCAAAGATCCTTCCGCTAAGAGCCCCTCTCTGGCTCAATGCATTACCACACTCACTCTCACAGACCCACAGCATCTCTCAATTTAAAACAGGCTTCAAGGCTCATCTTCTTGAGAGAGCTAAATGTGACTGCAACTAACACTGCCCACCCAGTTGTGCGCCCATCCCTGCCCCCTACTCTCGACTCAGGGTCCCTCAAGGCCCATGTATTTCTCCAAAATCCCCAGCCTGGTATGCCAAGATTGCTGCATAATTGCCTTACCAGTTTTAAGTTTTGCCTGGACGGCTCCTCTGTTCAGTTACTGTAAATACTGCCTGTTTATGTATGTCCTCTACTGTATTTGTTTACCCTCCACCCCTGTAACCGACGTGGAGCCTTTGCAAAAGAGTCTGTAACTCAAAGGTTTGTAATGGATTTGTATTCCAATAAATTGAAATTGAAATTGAAAAATTGAAAACTGGCAGCCAGTGCAGTTCCGCAACATTGGGGTGACATGGCAGTATTTCAACAGACAGTCAGCAACCTAGCAGCTGCATTCTGTACCAGCTGGAGTCAGATGGAGGAGTACCTCCAGAGACCCTGAGGCAGAGAATCAAGCCTAGATGTTACAAATGCATGTACCAAGGTGGGAGGTCCAGGGGCGGAATCAGGTGCCTAATCCTGGCAATATTTCTCAGATGGAAAAAACTCACCTTGACAATGGCAGACACCTGATATTCCATCGTCAAACCACTGTCAAATATCATGCCAAGATTACGCACCTTAGAAGAAGCCATCAATGTGACAGACCCTAGAACCAGTCCAGAATCTGCCCCATAGGTCAACCCCTCACGACTCCTGTTCGACTCTACCACCAGTACCTCCGTCTTATTGGGGTTCAATCACAACCAGCTAGAGGCCATCCAGTCATTGATCTCTGCCAGACAGTTGTTTAATACTTCCACCACATTGGATGTTCCAGGGGCAAAGGATAAGTACAGCAGGGTATCATTGGCATAACAAAGAAACCTAAGCTCTACTTCCTAATGATCTCTCCCAGGGCAGCATATACACTGTGAATAACATTGGTGACAACACTGAACCCTGAGATACCCCACAAGACAGAAGACTCAAAGATGAGGAAAAATTCCCCATCACCACCCTCTGTCTTCTGTTTGTCAAAAGGACTCAAACCAGTGAATGACAGAGCTGGTGAGTCCACAGAAGTCCCTCAGGTGATCGAAACACCTGATGGTCCACCATGTCAAAAGCTAAGGAGGGCGAGTAGAATGAGAATTGTCCCTCCCCTCGATCCACGCCCTGGGGAGATCATTGTGCACCTGAACTAATGTGGTTTCTGTTGAGGTGTCCTGCATGAAACCCTGACTGGAGTGGCTCGTAAATATCAAATGCCATGAGGTGATCTCCCAGCTGTTGCACCACAATTTTCTCCACAACCTTTCCCAAAAATGGAAGGTTGGAGCCAGTCGATAATTCGCCTTGATGTCAGGGTCTAAAGATGGCTTCTTCAGAAGGGGTCTCACCAATGCTCTTCAAGGCATCTGGGATGACCCCTCAGACAAGGAACACTGGACAATCAAGGCAAACACCGGGCCAACAGCATTGACACATCCCGCTAAGAAACCCGTTGACGCTGGATCCAGTTCACAATATGTGTGCTTCAACTTTGAGATCACCTCAGTGACATCAGCCACCTCCACTGGTTTAAACTCCCCAACCAGGAGGTGCTTTGTTGCAATCCAGGCGACACTGTTGGCCATAATATGGCTCACTGGCAGAACTCCCTGCCTGATGGCGGACACACTGTCTGAGAAAAAACGAGCAAACTCATTACACAAGGCTTCAGAACCTGCTATTTTCAGCTATAGATAGGCAGGATGTAATAGTCTGTCCACAATCCGAAAAAGCATTGCTGGTCAGACTCTCCCAGCAGCAATCTCCTTGGACAAGAACACTGCCTTCTTACGGTTCATTGCCCCTGGTACACACCGTAGTGTGCACATAGAGCCATTTGTCTGCCTCCAACCTGGACCTCTGCCAGCAGGCGCTCCAACCTCCGACCATTGATCTTCAATGCCTTGAGCTCCCCATCAAACTATGGGGACCTCAAATGAGAAGATCTGGGTCATGCCGGATCGGTACAAGGGAGTTGAGTGCCTCAGTCACTGCCCTGTTATAGACATCAACTGCCTCACCCACACTTCCCCGCATCGCTGTCTACTCTAGATAGGTTCGCCACTGCCAAAAACCCTCTGAGTCAATCCCTCAAGGGCAGTAGCTCACCATCTCTGCAGGGGAAGATCTTGGAGGGGGCTCTGAGCAAGAACTCCACCATGCAATGATGAGACCAGATGACCCAATCAGTCCTGAGATTCTCAATCTCAAGCCCCAGCGAAGACCAAGTCCAACATGTGGCCACCCTGGTGGGTCATAGTGGTAACTGCTTCGTCAGGCCCAGTGTCATCAGCTGGAGGAAGTGATAACCCAACCTGGATGACTTGTCATTGGTCCATACATTGAAGTCCCCAGAACTAAACATCTGGAGGACTCCAGTGTTTCACCACCACAAAGTCACCCATTTCCTGCAGGAGCTCTCCGACTGGCCAGGAGGGCAGTATATCAGAAGAATTGCACATCCTGCACAGACCCCCGAATGGCCACATGTTCAAATGAACCCAGTGTTCTCACTGGGTGCTCGGTGAAGCCTAGCTCAGCTCTAAAACAGATAGCGGTCCTCCACCCCTGCATTCCACTCTGGGCCAGTGCACAATGGAACAACATGGGGGACGGCGGCCTCTAACACTGGCCCAGCATCATCCCTCAACCAGGTCTCCCTAATGCAAGCCAGGTCGACTGATGAAATCAGATCTGCAATAATTGCAGTCTTATTGATTGATCGACCTGGCAATGCATAGCACCACCCTCAGGGGATTGGTAGACAGTGCAGCCTTTTAGCTACCTGCCCACTAGATCTCACGGGAACCCTGGGAACAAGAATTAACTCCTGTCTGGCCTCTCTCAAACCCTGTTGCTTCCCAGGGCACCTTCTGCACCTACTACCTCAATCCTAGTTCCCTCCCCGTGTATGGGGTTCCCTTCCAGCTTTGCCCACATGTCTCCTTCCAATTCCTACCTCCCAGCAATGGCAGAGTTGTAGTATCTGATACCAGGAGGGATGGTAAGGGCCATAGGTCATAAAGCTGGGACACCCATTACGATTCTAGCCTGCCCCAATTTACCAGCCACCCCCAACACATATTTATCTGTCCTGTCACACAAATATCCCCCTTTTAACTCATCAATCATACACTAATTCTTCCTTACAAACAGTCTATACTCCTACTAACATCAAACCCCCTCCTACCACCCAAATAACCACAGCCAAAAAGACCCCCTCCAAAAAGAAACGAATCCCCCAACCCTATATATAACTATGCAATGACGGATAAAACCTAAAATATAAGACTGTTTAAATCAGCCAACCACAAATGATTTACCCCAATAGCGATCATATTCTACAGCAGACAGACAATCCAGACCTAGCAAAAAGCTAGAATAATTCCTTATTATCAGATATAATCCACAGTTCTGATATGGCAGTTTCATTCTCACTTATGCAGGTACTATACTAGTTCTTCACAGAGCATCTATTCACTGCAGTCCGGAGATCCCAGAACAATTCCACATCTCCCCTTCTCGACTTAGCTCCTCCTTGCAGTTAGTCCAACAAACAGTTCCACAACAGATTCAAGCAAGCACTCAGTCACTAACATAGCAGGCCCTTCTCCAGCCCAGAATCCACCACACAAACTCTTGGCTCTTGGCAGCAGGAGACAGGTAAGATTCTCCCGAGAGGCAGTGGCGCTCCCTCCACCTGCCGCTGGTTAGCCACATCGCTCAACCATTGCCCCAGCACCACGGATCCCTTAAGCACAAAAGGCGGCATCCATCACAGTCCAAATGAAAAATTCTTCCTTCTACCTCACAGACTCCCTTCTTGGGGTTTCTTCCACTAGTCCCATCCTACACAGCGACTGACCACTTCCTGCAAGTCAGTCCAACTGGGCTCTCGCCCCAGCTGGAATCCGCCACTCGATCTATTGTTCCTCCACACAATCTCCAATATACGCTGATCTCCTGGATCCTGGAACTCCCGGATTCTTCAGGCCATGGAGAAGGTAAGCAACTGCTTACACTGAATTGTCTGCACAAAGCAGTTCCAAAGGATCCCCTCTGCCATGAAAACAACCCGAATCAGCGGGGGCAGAGGATTCAACTCTTAGGCTCTAATCTAAAAATTAAAGCTACCTCCTCCCTTTCTAACACTAATGCCCTACTCCTAATGCCTAGCCTAGCCTATATCCACATAATCAAGCCCACACTCGTAGAAATTTCAAAAGATAAACAGCTCTCTGAGAAAAGAAAAAAACACTGAGCTCAGTTAGAGCCTCCACAAGCAGCAACCCAGCATATATGTGAAAAAATGGCAATGTTGGAAATTTGGATAAAAGCTTAAAATTGATGATATTCTGACGTGCATAGAAACTGTGCAAAGGACACTCGTAACACAGTCATTTCTGGGATTATTTCACCAGATTTGCAACAAGGGCTTTAAGGACCCTGCCTCATGAATAGTGGCACTGTGTTTCATTAATTGGTCCAGAGGTGATTCCCGCGGTGACTGTGAAATCACCTTTCGGACTAAGAAACAAAACGACAGTGACTATGTTCATGAGCTGGGATCCAAGAACCCCATGTTTGAAAATCTGGGACCAAAAATCCCAAAATGGCTGAGATATCAACCTAAATTGAAAACCCCCTTTCACTGCCGTTATAGGACTTACCGTCATTTCTTCAGTTTGCGTCGGCTTTTGAAGAGTGCAGGCGTGTTCCCAGTCCACTGAAGATCGGCTGATCCAGACCTACACAGGTAAGTATGGGTGGGGGGTGTGGGGAGCTGGGATGCACAGAGGGGGTGCGGGTTGGGGAGGGGCTGGAGGCAACCACGAGGGACTGTTTTCTGTCTTTCAGGTTTAAAAAAGGCTTCAAGGGTCTTTTTTTTTTTTTTTTTACAGGGACACTATAGATGTTGGCAATGAGGTGGGCTCCCAGTGTGCCAGAGTACTGAGCTGCAAGGGGGGAGCAATGCCAACTCAGGGAATGGGCACCCTGTGGTCGGAGTTTATGTGGGGGCATATCTGACACCGGGAGTGGCCATCTCGGTGTCGGAAAAACACCACAGCAGGGTTTGGCACACTGTGGTGGGCTCCCAGTGTGCTACATGAAAGGATAAGGGTTTTTGGATACAGGTCACGCAGGGGATTGAGCACCCCAATATTGGCAGGTGGGGAGGAGATCCTGGAGGAGGCAGCGAGGAAAGTGCCTCCCCAGCCAGTGCAATTGGATCACACACACAATGCTCCCAGCCCATGGAGCTTAGGCTATGGCCTGTTCCGCACAGCTGGGAGAATTGTTTGTCATGATGCAATCAGCTGTTTGCACTACCAGTGCCATGCAGATGAAAGGAAAAGCTGGCTCTGATTGGTATAAGCTTTTCTTTTCATGTGCAGACCACTGAAGGCAAAACAGCATCAGGACCAGCCTGACTGAGGATTGGTGTGATGCCGTTGAGCCCATGCACAGCACTCTGTAATGGACAGTATCACACCCCTCAGAGCCTACTCTCCCAAGGAGTTTGACATGCATGCACAAACTCAAAAATGAGCAAAGCAAGTAGAAAGTTTTGTGCTGTGCTTGCCTATTGCCTACAACCCTGAGGATGCTATATTCAGTCAGATAGCAAACCAGCACTATCCAATTGACTATTAATAATAATACATTTTATTTCACATAAGTGCCTTTTGGCACCAAGGCACTTTACAAAAAAAGAAAAAACAGTCATATTAAAACAATAAACGTAATAATAGAATAAATAACATAAAAATAAAATAAATAACGGGATCAGAGTTATATGGAGCCATCATAAGTGAGACTCCATAAAAGGTTTTCAATGCCTCTTTAAACCCCTCCATGGTCATGCACTCCCAGAGCTGACGGGTGGAGAATTCAAGCAGGTTGGAGCCATGTGCATGAATGCACGGGCCCCAGAAGATTTCAGAGACACCCTCGAATCTCTAGCAACCCCTCATCATCCGAATGCAACTGTCGCACCAGATGGTAAGGCACAAGAAGCTCTTTCAAGTAGTCAGGGCCCAGTCCATGTAGGGATTTATAAGTCAGTAAACCAACTTTAAAGGAGATCCACCACCGAACTGGCAGCCAGTGCAGATTGCGCAGCACGGAAGTAATGTGGGACACTCGAGAAGCCCCAGTTAACAATCATGCTGCTGCATTCTGCACGAGCTGCAGGTGGCAGATTTCAACCCCAGAAAGCCCTAAGTACAGGGAGTTACAATAATCAAGGCACGAGGTAACAAAAGCATGGACCAATGTAGTCAAGTCCCCAGACAGAACCAGGTGCTTAATCCTGGAGATATTCCTAAGACGATAAAAGCAAGACTTGACAGCGGCCGACACCTGAGATCTTAAGTCAGCCCTTACGTCAAGCACTACCCCCAGGTTTTGCACCGTTCAGAGGATAGGATCTGAGAGCTCCCAAGAAAAAGTCCAGAGGACTGATCAGCCCTAAACTCCTCTATCCGGTGACCAGGGTCTACCACCATCACCTCCATCTTTCCGGCGTTCAACTTTAACCAGCTCAAGTTTATCCAGTCCTGGATTTCAGCAATGCAGGTATTAAATACTGAGACAGCTCTAACCAGGTCAGGGGCAAAAACAGGCAGAGCTGGGTATCATCAACATAACAGTGAAACCTCAGCCCATACCATCTTACAATGTCTCCGAGGGCAGCATATACACTGCAAACAACATGGGGACAGCACTGAACTCTGAGGGACCCTACATGCAGGGAGAAAGGGTCAGAGGAAAAAATCCAGATACCACTCTCTGACTCCTGCCAGTGAGAAAAGATGTACACCACCTAAGGACCGTACCTGATAGTCCACTGATGGACCTCAGATGTCAAGCAGCACCCCATGACCTTCAGTGTCAAAAGCTGAGGAGAGATCAAGGGCACTGAGATAGAATGGTTCCTCTGATCCCTCACCATCAGGAGATCATTGAGCACCTGAACCAGTGCCATCTCAGTACTATGCCTCTTTTGCAAACTGGACTGAGAGGTTCATAAATGTTACAGATGGTCAAGTGGTCATCCAGCTGTACCACCACTACTTTCTCAATCACCGTCCCTATAAAGGGAAGGTTTGAAATCAGTCTGTAGTTGGTCACAGAGTCCGGGTCCAAAGAAGCTTTCTTTTAGGAGGGAATTACCACTGCCTCCTTCAGGGAGCTGGAAACTCATCAGTTCAAAAAGCACTGGACTATCTGAGCCAGGACCAGGCCGATCATATCCCAACAACCCATAATCAAGGAAGTTGGGCCTGGGACCAAACTACAGCACATAGGGTGCATACCCTAGACAATCTGCATGACATCCATTGAGCTCGGGCAAGGCAATGGTACTCCAGAATGCCCAAGGTGAGGTGACCAAGCACCGATCATCAGCAACCCCTTAGGCGAGTTGAACAAACTTCTGACCTGATGTCGGCCACCTTATCCACAAAGAACCAAGCAAGCTCATCACACTCTACTTGTGAAAAGGTCTTGAAGCTGCAGACAGGCTGGGTTGCACAACCTGTCAACAGTTCGGATGAGCTGGGCTGGTCGATTCTGGCTGACAGCAATCTCACCTGATAGAATTCTGCATTCTTATGGGAGATCATTGATTGGTAAATCTTATAGTGTTCAACCAATCTAAGGTGGTTGGTAACCAGGGCAGATTTCCACCAATGGCGCTCTAACCTACGTCATACTCTCTGCAACTCCCTCAAAGGCCCATAAAACCAAGGGGTCTGAGGACAAACAGGGAGAGGACGGACACGACGGGGAAATCAAGTCCACAGCTGCTGAGATGGCCTTATTATAGGCCACCACTAAAATCTCTTGACTCGAGCTGGTCACAGGAAACTCCAAGAGGTCAATCACCACTGCTAGGCCTTCAGAACTCACTTCCCGTAAGGGTGGTAACTGACCATCTCCACAGGAGCAGGCTTCTGAAGAGGGGCACAACGTTGAACCTCACTGTGTAGTGATCAGACCAACTGACTGGTTCCACCTCCAAGTCAGAGGCCTCGATCCCCTGGAGGAAAACCAGATCAAGAGAGTGACCATGTTTATGAGTGGCAGAGGTAACAACCTGTTGGGGCATATCAGCACAGTGCTAAGACAAGTAGTGCTGCCCTGACTTAGATCCCACCAGTGCAGGGAACAACACCACCAGATCCAACTGCAGTGATAGTTACCGGCATGATTTCAGATGACCCCAAGCAAATGAGCTCACTGGGCAAACAAGGAGCTAAGGAGCAATTTGCATGCCCATTATGGGGTATATTTGCATGGGAAGTGGTGATAGGTTTACTCCGCTTTGACCAGCTCTGCCCCACCCCAATTGCCTGCTCCTATGAACTGGAGAGATTCTGCATTGTCTAGTGGCCCCTCCATCTGCCATCCCAGTAGACTAAAAATCTTTCCTTGATGCCTAGTGGTCCCCCACCCTCCAGTCACCATCCCTGATGTACTGTTTTATCATCAATTACTTGTCCAAACCCTGTGACTCTGCTCTTGTAGCAGTGAGACAGTAATGGCAAGTCTGGGACACTTTTATGTGGGTTTATAAATGTACCTTATAGTGCAACTGTTTAAGTCAGGACTGAGGAGATCTCTTAGCAATGAGTGCCAAGAGACAGAAAGTGAAACTGGGGATTGTAGTTCTGTCCAACATCTTAGTAACTATAGCCGAGTTCTTAGGCTGCAAAAGCAGGCACTTTTAACATCTTGAATGCTGGGAAATTGTGAGATTGGCAATATGGCCCTTTTAAGGGTTGGTGTGCTGAATTTTTTGTTTTACTCTTAAACCTAGCGTTAGCTACTGCAGGCTGGTCACATAACCCAGGGCCATTCCAGGTCACCACAGTATTTGAGCTGACCTGAGCAAGAGGGTGAGCTCAAGTGGGTGTGAGTGCATGGTCGCCACATGTGAAGACATGCACGAGGGCGTGCATTTAGCACATATCTGGCAAATTTGGCGGGGCCGGAGGGTAGAAGGTCAGATACTGGGTGAGTGACTATTCTTTAAAATCAACCTAAACTTAAATTGCCTGTCAAGTGTATCCAAAATGGACAGCATCAGCAACTTACTGAAGCATATGTTCCAGGAAGCATCTCTGCAGCAATGTAAGAAGTGTGGGATGCATGCCGAAAAATCTGCTCCAGTCTGGGAACTGTAACAGATGTTTGGCATATGAAACTAACAAATACAAATTAAATAACATCATGAATAAGCTAAAAATCTATGTAGATTTAAAACCTTGAACAAGCAAGCACACCTCCCAGGCAGGTGCTCAGCATAATGAAGATTAGCTAAGCCAATCTTGGCGGGGGGTGGAAACAAGGGATAACAACATGATAGAAATTGATGCACAATCAACATGCACCAGTTCCAGTAAAAAAAGTAGAGACAATACATGCTAAGATGATGACTGGAGTACAGTACAAAGTATTAAAGGAAACAGAATGGGTATTAAGGCAATATCAAACACAGACATGCAAACACAAAACAGATACACTGTACTAATGGATAATGGCCCAGATATGTCACAAGCTACCAATACTAGAAAGACCAAAGAGAGGTAATCATCGTGGGGGATTCTATTATAAGAAAATGAGATGCAACCATTTGCAACTCCGACAAGCATAATGGACTGCTCTCCTGTTTCCTGGGGCCAAAGTGGCAAATATAAATAAAGTTATCCCAAACAGAATGAAAAATGTCAGCCCAAACCCTGCAGTTACTATCCATGCTGGGACAAATGACATTGGACACAGTCATGAAAAGGATATATGCCGGGAGTTGGCAACAATGGCAAATTATTTAAAACAAAGGGTGCAGAAGTGTTCATATTTAGTTTATTAGCAATCCCAAAAGGCAAACCCAGAAAAAAACAATACAATACAAAGAATAAATGCAAGGCTAAAAAATCATTGCATAAATGAGTGTTTCCATTTTATTGACTCATAGCACTATTTTTATCAGAAGAACTAGTTATATAGTCAAGATGGTTTACATTTAAACAAGAAAAGAGCCATATGTTGGGCAGTATAATAAAAACAGCTATAGGATCTGATCATTTAAACTTGTCGAAGTGGGTTGAATGTGCAAAAATAAAACATTCTAGCCAAATTGATACAAGAACAAACAATCAATTAAAACACTGTTATTGAATGACAGAAGTCTCAAAAACAAATGAATGAGCTGAAATACACTCTTGTAACTGATAAATTTGATATATGCGTATAAGTGAAACATGGTTCAAAAAGGTGAGTGTATGGAAGACATCCATGGTTATGACATGTTCCATAAAGAAAGAACAGAGAAAAGGGAGGGTTGCTCTGTATATAGCAACTCATTTAACAACTCAGGAATTAGACCCAGCTGACTTGAGGCCTCAGAAATTGAATCGGTCTGGGTTACAATACAAAACTAAAATCAAAACATGAAACACTGGCTATGCTATCGAGTGCCTAATCTTAATACAAATGAAAATACATGTTTCCTTGACGTAAAAGAAAATATCAATATCATACGCAACTACATAATGATGGGAGATTACAACTTTTCTGTAAGATTAACTGGAATGATAACATTGGTACAAACCCATCAGAAAACCGATTTAAAGATATAGGCCCAGATATTCAAAAGAGCTGAGCCATGCGCAATAGGGTTGTGCCAGCGCAAGTCTGAAATGCACCATTCTGCGATAGTCAGCAGGAGGCAGTTCGCCTCCCAAGTCATGCTGAGCAACAGCGCAATGCTAATGAAGGCATGCTCAACGGAGGGGAGGAACCATGCATAAACTGCACAGCCCAATATTCAGCCGGTCCGTGCAGAGTTGTGCAAGCGCAACCCTACCTGCGCTTGCACAACTTTAAGCCAAAAAAAGATTAAGTCAAGGGCCACCCACAGGTGAAGCTGTGGCATTGCAGGGTGCAACACAGCAGCTGCCACCTGCAGGTAACCCTCACTTTCCTAGCCTTCCCCCAGCCGCCGATCATGGGCATAATAGTACCCCCATAGCCCAATCATGGGAAGCAGAGTATCCCCTGGCAGCAGTCCGATCATGGGCATGAAGTGAAACAACCCCCGACTGGCCCGATCATGGGCATGATGTCACACAACCCCGCCGACTAGCCCAATTGCAGGCAGAACTCACCCCCACCCCTGACTAGCCCAATCATGGGCAGAACACACTCCCCACCCTCCACTAGCCCAATTCGTGGGCATAACGTCAACCTCCCAAGACCAATATCCCTGGTGGTCCAGTGGACGCCGAAGCCCGATCGCGGGCATAGGTCCAAACTCCCCAGCGATCAGGCTAGTCGGGGTGGGGAGTGTGTTCTGCCACGATCGGTCAATCGGGGGGATTTGATACGTTATGCCCGCGATCCAGTCTAGTTGGGGGCAGATTACTTATGCCTGCGATTGGGCTGTAAGGGCATCGGTCCGCGGCTGCTGCCTGGCAGGGCACCAAGCACAAGTCATCGGGATCGGTGCACCTGCATGCTAATGGCATGCAAATGGGACCGTAATTAGATGCAAATGGCCACCTGTGTGCCTTGCATAAATGTAGCCCCATTTGCATGTCTGCTGAATATCGCAGATTTGCGCATGGCGCAATGGAACTTCGCACCACATCTGAATGCTCCACTCTGACCACTTGCAGTGGTGCAAGTTCCACTGTGCCATGCACAGTGGCTGTGGCGAGGCGATATTCAAAGGAGTTGCTCAATAGCTCAACCCATTGAATATCACCCCAGCCACACCCCTGCGCAACTTTTTGAGCAGCGCAGGGCTTGCGCCACAGAATGGCAGTTTGAATATCCGCCCATAGTCTCAAATAAAAACCTGGAACAATTAGTTACTAATGGAATGAAGAAAGAAAGCAATTTGGACCTAATATTTGTATATTCACATATTCCTAATATGTGGATAACATTAGTGACTAAAAATAACTCACCCTTTCTCAGATAGCAATCACAACATGATCACTTTCACAATAAATGACACATGAGCTAAAACAACTGGTAATACTAAGATCAGAAACTACAGAAATGTAGATTTTACAAAAATTAATAATACACTAAAAGAATGGAACTGGCAAGAGGAATTGAATGGGTTATTAGTGACAGGCACCTGGAAAATAATATATGATAAACTACATTATCAAACATCATGTACCAATAATTACAAAACACAACCAAACTAGAAGAATCCTGTATTGGTTTAATCACAAAAAAAAAAAAAGACAAAGAGCTTATAGAAAATATAATATGAGTAAAACATCTAGAAGAAAATAAATGTATAAAAAAAAAAAAAAGTCCAAAAATGCAAACATTATAAACAGAAAGCTAAAAGCGGATGAGGAATTAAATTAGTCACAACAACAAAGGATAACAAAAACTATTTTACAAGTATGTGGGAAGTCTTAAGGGTGGACAAAAATGGATTGGACCACTCAAGTAGGGATCAAGTCATAGAAGACTAGTGTACAGATATATCAGGATAGAGATTTGACATTCAATATTACGTATACAAATACCTGTACAGAAAATATACAGAATACCATACCTATTACAGAAAAAATATTAACAAAACAATAAAACTAGATATCAATAAATCTGGAGGTCCAGATAATTTGCATCCTAGATTTCTTTATGAACTAGCTGAAGTATTACACAGAAACATAGAAACATAGACTTTAACAGCAGATAAGGACTGCTTGCCCACCCAGTCTGCCCATTTCCTACCTAGCGGATAAGCTGCAGAACCTAGTTTACCAACAGCCTACTTCTTCCTAGCCTCCACCAGAATTGTCTTGTGTCTGTCTCATGCATTCTTGAATTCCCCACTGTTTTTGATCCCCAGCCTCCTCAGGAAGGCCATTCCATGCATTCACCACACTATCTGTGAGAAAATGCTTCCTCACATTGCCCCTGAGCAGTCCCTCTCTATCTTCAGATTGTGTCCCTTGTTCTTGCACATCTCTTTTCTGAAAGATGCTACCCTCTTGTACTTTGTTGATTCCCTTGAGGTACTTAAAAGTTTATATCATGTCCCTCCGCTCCCTCCTTTCCTCAGGGTATACATATTAAGCTCCTTTAGTCTCTCTTTGTATGGCTTCTTTGCAGACTCTGCACCGTTTTAATTGCTCTCCTCTGGACTGCCTCCATCCTGTCTATTCCTTGGAGATGAGGTCTCCAGAACTGCATGCAGTAATCCAGATGAGGTCTCACCAACTGTCCATACAGAGAGATAACAACTTCCTGTTTCTACTGGTGATGCCTCTCCCTATACATCCCAGTATCCCCAGCCACCTCTACTGCCTTTTCACATTGCTTGCTAACCTTTAGGTCATCTGATATGACTACCCAGGTCCCTTTCCATTTTTGTTGTTGTTACTACCCACTTCCCCTGGGTTTTATTTCCCAGGTGCATTTCTTTGCACTTCTTTGCATTGAATCTAAGCTGCCATACTTCTGACCATTCCTTCAACCTTGCCAAGTCCCTTCTCATCCTTTCCACCCCACTTGTGTATCAACCCTGTTGTAGATCTTTGTATCATCTGCAAAGAGGCATACTTTTCCTCCAGTCCCTCTGCAGTGTCATTTATAAAGACATTGAAAAGGACCAGATCCAGTACTAAACCCTGCTGTACCCCACTAGTAACCCCCTTTCTTCAGAGTGGACTCTGTTTACTATTACCCTCTGTGTCCTGCTGTCAAGCCAATGTTTTACTAGGCTACCACCCTGGGACCCACTCCCAGGCTGGCTAATTTGTTTATTAATCTTTGTGTGGGACTGTGTCAAATGCCTGGCTAAAGTCTAGGTAGGCCATGTCCACATCCCTCCCTGGTCTACTACTTTGGTTACCAGTCAACGAAATCAATTAGATTAGTCTGACATGACCTTCCACTGTGAATCCATACTGCCTTGTGTCCTGTGCACTAGGCCTCTAGGTGCTTAACAGTTATTTCCTTCAGAAGTGATTCCATCATTTCCTACCACTGAGGTCAAACTGACAGGTCTGTGGTTTCCTGCCTCTGTCTTGCTCCCACTTTGTGAAGGGAATCACTTCCACTCTCCTCCAGTCTTCAGGTACCACACCATCCTCCCATGATTTGTTAAAGAGGGTAGTCAGTGGTGTCACTAGTTCTTTTAAATTCTGGGGCAAATCCATCAGGCCCCATTGCTTTGTTCAACTTCAGTTTTAGGAGTTCTTTCAGAATCCTTTCTTCTGTGAAAGGACTGGTATCGATCCCCTATCCAGCGTGCTTCTATTGATTGGATTAGGTACCTTCCTTCCTCTTCTTTTGTGAATACTGAGCAGAATTATTCATTCAGTATCCCTGCTTTTTCACTGTCTTTCTTTGCCCGCCCACCTCCCCTTTGTTAAGCCTCACTATACCTCCATTTGTCTTTCTTCATTCCTTAATGTACCTATAAAGGTTTTATCCCCTTCTTAACTGAGCTGGTTATCTTTTCCTCAGTTTGGACCTTTGCTATTCTGACTGCCTTCCCGCTTACTTCTGCTTTAACTAGTACAATTCTCTGTCCTGCTCTTTCTGTGTTTCCTTATACTTTCTGAATGCTATCTTTCTCTCCCTAACCATCTCTGACACCTCTTTTGAGAACCATAGTGTTTTTCTTTTATTCTGATTTGTTCATTTGCTTTACACAAAGGCTAGTTGCCTCTGTGATGGCAGTTTTGATATTTCCCATTGTTGCTCCACCCTCCTTTTTGCCTGTTTGTTAGTGCTTTGCTGAGGCACTCTACCATTTGACAAAGTCAGCCCTCCTGAAGTCCAGTACCCACACTTTTGTATGGCTGACTCTCGGCTGAGTTTATCGTGAACCACACTGTTTGGTGGTCACTTGTTCCCAGATGACTACCCCACTTCTAGATCTGAGATCCTCTCTCTGTCTCTGTTTGAGAGTACCAGATCTAAGATTGCTCAATTCTGAGTGGGTTCCAGCACTAGCTGTCTGAGACATGCCCCCTGTAAAGCATCAGGATTGGCCTTGCTCTTGGATGTGGCTGCAGCAAATGTGCTCTAGTTCACATCTGGCATATTCAGGTCCCCAGCGACAATATCTCCCTTTCCCTACCATCCTAAGGATGCCTTCTATCATTTCCTTGCCCATTTCCTCCCCTGAAATGTGGGTCTGTATACAACCCCTGTGCAGATTGAGGTGCCATTTCCAGTCTCCAAGGTGACCACAGTGCCTCCTCTCCTCCCTGTTTACCCTTTTGTTCCATTGTGTTGATCTCTTCCTTACATAGAGGCCCTCCTCCTCCTCTTCAACCTTCCCTGTCCCTCCTGTAGATTGCATACCTAGTATGTTGACATCCAGTCATGGTTCTCTTTGTACCAAGTTTCTGAGAATGCAATGATATCAGGCATCCCTCTTCCATCAAAGCCAACAGTTCAAGGAGCTTGTTACCTAGATTACAGGCACTGGTACTCATTACCTTCCATTTTTGATGGCCTTACTCTTTTTGAACCGTCCCTATCCTTACTGCCTTTGCCTTTTCTCCATTTACTCCTGCCCTTCTCCCTATCGACTTCTCTATCTTGGTGTTTACCTCACTAACTACCTTGATTTTTTGGGGGCTAGGGTTCCTACTCCTTTTCAGTCCCCCTTGGCTGGGTTAAATGCTTGCCAATGAAGCATTTAAACCTATCGCCTAGGATCCTGGTTCCCCTCCTGGACAGATGCAGACCATCGCACCAGAGTATAGACTCATCCCCCAGGTGGACCCCAGTGCCCAATGAAGCAAAAACCTGATCTGCACCAGTTTTTCAACCACTGATTGAATCCCATGAGTGCGAAGCACCTAACCTCACCCTTGTCATGAACAGGCAGCACCTCAGAGAAGGCTACCATGTGTGCTACTTGTCTAAGGCCTCTCCCCAACTCCACAAACTCCTCCTGCACTGCTCTGATCCCTTCCTGGCCAGGTCATTTGTCTCTAGATGGACAATGACATCCAGCTCCCTCCCCCATGCAGCTGCTCGCATGATTCTGATGATTCCTCCCTGTCCTCCAAGTCATAGTGCCAGGCAGGTACCTTCACTCCCCTCCCTCCCTCCCCAGTTCTGTCCTCCTAACAATGGAGTCCCCAGTCAGAAGTTGTTTTCTTCCCTGTGAGGTCCCATGCCACCCTCCTGTGGGTCTCCTCTGTAGAGGTTTCCAGCATCCTCCTTGTTCTCCACTGAGGGTGCCTCCATAGAGGAACCATACTCTGCCAGAACAGCATAGAATTGCAGAGAGGTACAACTGGAGGGTGGCACCTCTGTTCCACCACCCTCACCCTCCCTGAGCCCATTGTGGTCCAGCCACTCCTCTTTCTTGTCAACCTCTGAGGCAGCGTCAGTGGCCCTGGTGGTCCCTGGGTGGGAGAGGAGGTCTCCCAAATTCTGGCCAATGCAGCCTGAAGATAAGCAACCTCCTCCCTCAGCTCAGAGGGTGCCTGCAAATGGAACAACACCGCATCCTCCAGAACGACTCCTGGAAGACTGCTGCTCCACAGCCACTGCACTGCACAACTCCCATCATGTCTTATTTGTGGCACCTTAACTGTTGTTTTGTATACTTACTCTTTCCTCTCTCTATTTATTTATTTTTATTATATATATATATATATATATTTTTCTCCCTATTTTCCTACTGCCTCCATGTCCTTAAAGCTCCTAATCTTCCTGTCTGGGACAGAAAGTTCCTATTTTCCTCAGTAGTCTCCTTACTTGCTCAGTGTCAGACCTTGAGCAGCTGAGGGATGGAGAGCTACTGGCAGGGCCTCTTACACTTTTCTATAACTTATGACTGTATTAAAGTACAGTTATCCTGAATGGAGACAGGCACATGTGAGCCCTATTTTAAAAAAAGATGACAAAACAAACACAGCAATCATCCAATAAGTATAATGTCAGTTGTGGGAAAGATTATGGAGGGATTCATTAAGGAGCGTATAGATGCACGTGCAAACACAGAGTCAAGTAGATATCACACAGCATGGTTTTATTCCTCATAGATCTTGTGTTACTAACTTACTAAACTTTTCTTAAGCCTGTAAATAGAGCCCTAGGCCCTACCAGTGGATATATTCTACTTGGATTACGCCAAGGCTTTTGATTCCGTATCACACCTGGAACATATTAAAACACTGATAGACTAAAATATATCGTTTCATGGGTTGCATCTTGGCTGCATCGAAGATGGCAGGAGTATGCTTTAGAGGTTTCCTTTCAGACTGGGAAGATCTAACAAGTGGGTTCTTCCAGGGATCAATGCTGGGACTGACTTTATTTAACACCGTTGTATCTAGCATGAATACAACTAATAACACATGGATCTGCTAATACACAGATGATACTAAGCTAGGCACAATAGTTAACAACAAAGAGGCAGCAAATAACTTCAAGCTCAAATTACATCACTTGAAAACTGGGCTAAACTGCACAAGTTAAGTTTTAATGAAATGAAGTGCTAAGTCATGCACTTAGGTCATAACAACATCAAAGCTGAATACCGAATTAACAATAAAAGCATGTCAACTACCGAGAGTGAAAGGGATCTGGGGTTATAGTTAACAATACTCTTTAGTTTGACAGTTGGGCAAAGGACATGGTTAAGAGACCAGCATGATATTGGGTAACATAATGAGAAATATAAAAGGTAGGAAAAGAGAAGTTTTCATCCTTCTTTACTCATCTCTGATTAGACCAGTCCTTGAATATGGAGCTCCGTTCTGTTCACCTCAAAATGTCTGAAGTAATATTCTCCTTGAAAAGTTTAGATAAGAATTACTAAAATGTATACAATCTAAAGGATATGGACTATAAGACAGAATGAGAGCTCTGCATTTATATTCTCTGGTATATATAAGGCTTAGAGGGATCTATGTTTTGTCTACAAAGCTTTTCATTATGAAATTATATTAGAATCTTATGGTTTAGTAAAAGAAAGTGACAAAATATCGAGATTTCACAATCTTCAGTTAAAGGGTGAATTTTATTAAACAACAAAAAGGTCCAGTGGTTTAACCAACAAGTAGTAGACACCTGGAATACTTTACCTTCATAGGTGGTTATCTGCACTAATATAGAATCTTTAAAAAGCATTAGATAAGCACATGGGGCAGGAAATCAAACCTTTTACCACCATTAGGTGTTGAGTTATAATAATGGCGTTCAGGCTACATGACTCGTATTTACATCTATGAACCTATGAACATATCCCTGAGCACTACTGGTCCCCACACCCTCTGATCACAATCCCCAGTAAATTATTTTTTCCCTAGCATCTAGTGGCTATCTGCACTGCAGGCACTGAGAAACCCATCCTGCCAACCCCATTACCTTCAAATCCAGTGCCATGGATCATATATGGTGACTGGCACAGCCCCACCTCTCGGCTGGCCACTGTATAGAACAGACAAGTGGCCGCATGTCCAATGTAGTATGCAGGGTGCATCATCTGTGTGCACAGGGACCAAGGCATGTATACTGTACAGGGGAGTATGCTCCTTGCTTGCAGTAGACAGGCACACCTCCTGTACAGTACAGATGTTATGCCTCCCTGTACAGTACACATGCCACACACTCCTGTGTACTACACAGGTTGCACGCTTCCTGTACAGTACATAGGCAGTGCTCTCTGTACAATATAGAGGTGCATGCCTGTACAATACAAGGGATGTGCTCTCTGTCTGTCCATCTGGTAACTGGCCAAGAAGGTGAAAGGAGGACTGTGCCAGTTGCCAGATGGGATCGTGGCACAGCCTTGAAGCTAAAGAAATTGGCTGGAGTAAATTGTCAGTGTCTGTGGTGTGAGGCAACTAAATGTCAGGGAAGTTTTTAAGTTACGGCGATGGTGATCGAAGGGTGGGGACTGCTAAGCACCAGAGAAAGATGCCTAATTTGCCAGGAATGGTGATCGGAGGCGGGGGACCACTAGGCACCAGGGATGAGTTACAGTACATTGGGGATAGTGATCAGAGGAAAGGGCCACTGTGAACCAGGAAATGTTTTAGTTTACGGGGATGGGGATTGGAGGGTGGGGGACCACAGGATACCAGGGACATGTTTTACTTACTGGGGATGGAGACTGGTAAATGGTGGTGTCACTAGGACACCAGGGAGCAAGTGTGTCCCCAACTACCAACTTGCTTATTGGCTGCAGTTGCTCCAACAGCCACTAGAGTTTCCCAGAGTAAATTGAGGTGTTGATCGTTCATATTTCACTGCACAAAGTAGCCTGTGTTAACCCCTTTGTGCAGTGCAAATGTGTTGAATATTTTACTGTGCCAGTATTCCTGTTCCACCCCTCCCTTTGCCCACTGCATAAATTATGTTTTGTGTGCACTAACCCTGTAAGCACACAAATGCACCTTTGAGTATTGAGGCAAGGGGTGCCAACCCCAAGCAACCAGGGCTCAGTCACTTGCCCACCAGACAAAATTTTAAATATCTGGCCCCAGGTGTTTACTTTTTAATAAGTAGGACATTGATTATTGTATTTATTGTATTTTGATGAGTTGGTAATTACTTTTTTACTTTTGTAATAAAATATTTGTTAGATTGATGAAACAAGTGGTTCTCACCTTTGCTTTTCACACTGCCAGTAATTGCTTACCTTCTGTATCCCCCCTCCCCCGATCCCCCTGAAAAAGGGACTTCTAGGCCCAGTAGGCTTATTGAGTCAACAAAACTCAAAAATAAATAAATAGAATTCTGGTATTGTGATGTCCCATTGAAATACACTGCTAGCCTTACCAGTAAATCTGTTCTGACATCATAATACAAGATTTTTTTTTTTTTCTGAGTACACTAACTGCAAAATAAATAATACAATAATGAAAGGGTAATTAAGACAACAAAAAAAGCACATTAAATGATTACATAAGCATGTAAAGGCCCCAAACCGTCATTCTTTAAGACACACACCCTTACTAATCACTTGCTGTTTAATGTAGCTGTTGATTTTGGCTTGGCATTCTAGCTAGATGTGATGACAGGTGGGGAAAAGGGAAATAACACAAGGGTAACCTTACACAAAGTTCAACAATTGAGGGCTATCGTACACAAATATGTATTGGTTATTAGCTGTTGCATGTTAAATGTGTACCCTGTTACCAGTGGCTACGCAACTACATCAAACTGAGCAACAGATCACAAGACACCTACAACAGGCTAAAAATTACAAAATTTAGCAATTGCTCCTCTGACATTGAATGGCACATTCACAAACCGATAGTGCACTGTTCTACACTATATAGTACAATATCTTTGAAGTGGTGATGGCTCCCCTGTACATTGCAGAATATAGAAAAATGCCTCTGCATCCCAAAGAGTAGCAATCCACACAAATAACATACAGGGATAGATTTTCAGAGCTTTTAAGAATACCACATGTCCCAGTGCACCGAACATATGGCACCGCAGGCGTACGAATGCTCCTATGGTTGATCGGAGTTTGCATCCCTTGCAGCAAATGTAGAATCTTAGACCACAGTTTTATGGTCTAGTCTGCACCACATCCTGGATACAAGGACAAATACAGAAGAGGGACATTAGTGACGTAAGCTGTCATAAACATATGCCGCAAGCTGCCATAAACCAGGGAAACTGTCGAAACTGCACCCAAGATTGGTAATCGGGCCCAGTTGCAGAAAAGGGTTCAGCACACCACCAATTTCAGCCCCTAGCACAGGGCTTGTCGCAAGTCCTGTGCCTTCACTGGAAAATCCTACCCACCATTTGTGTAGTGTGTAGGAATCTTAACAATACGTGGTGTTCTTCAGTTCTAAAGCAATAGTCTCTCTCCATTACATCCATACCATGGCATTTGTACTTGTGTATTTCAAACTTTAACAAAGGAATAAGCCATTTTAAAAAATTTAGTGGGCTCTTAGTTGTTTTAAGACAGTGTATGATAATATCACTGTCAAACCATGCATCTGTTTGCTGTGAACTATGACATTTGCCTACAAGGTGTGATTCAAGAGCCCTTCATAAACTTAAGCGTGGGTCCAGATATTCAGTTTATCCTGTTTGTCCACTGAGATGGCCTGTCTCTTTGACAGTTGAATCACAATGTCAGTTACCCTTACTGTTTCCACAAATGTATATGTAATTTCACAGAATACTACATTATAGACTGTCTTTTATTCTTCCATCGGATAAGTTTGAATACCTTTTTGTTATACTTACATATTTATCAAAAGTTCAGCATGTATTAGCTGTGCAACTGATTGCCCAAACAGTTATGACTGAGTTGCCATGCAGAACCATCTTCCAGAAAGAAGAACTGATAGCATCATGAGGATCTGTGGATTTTTAATGCATCAGCTTCTGTTGTGGATATTGTGTTGCACATTTGAGAGTTCATAAAGGATATCCATGCAAGATCTGGCTCCCAAACTCCTGACAGCCACAATCCCAGAGGTACTGAGGAACTCTGACAGCAACATTCCCCATAATATGGCAAGCCTGAGGTGTTTATATATTTTTTTGTGGGGTGAAGGGGTGGATGCCCCTCCGATGGAACGGTATCAGGAATTGTGCTGTTGGCATTTTCTTACTGCAGGATTGTGGCCATTGGGATTGTGGCATCAGGATTTTGATCCTTAGGAGTTTGAGTGTTGGGATCTTATACTAGATCCTCATAAAGTATATGATTTAGTGCTGTACTTATGTTAATGTACATAAAAAGTGAAACTGCCCAGAGCAATGAACATTTGGTTTAATTGGACTATATATTACTCAACAGTTACTACAGGATTAACAGTGTATTTTAATCAACAGCAAATTGTAAATATGGAAATTCTTCTTGGAAGATCAGACCAAGACCAATGGCCCTGTTGTTTTTTTTTGTTTTTGTTTTTTGCTTCAACTATCAAAATGTGCAACAAATGAAACCAAAGCACAATAAATGTGCACTTCATCACCAAGAGTTACCCCAGCACTTTGCTTGTCATGGGCCCCGAGGAGCCTAGTGCCAGGGCAAGTTTTTCTAACACAACTCGCTGGGGCAAGATATGCATTCATTGTTAGAGTTTAATTTCTCTCAGATGCCAAAACTCATTTATGTACAGTATATGGTGTTTGTGTGAACACTGAATATATTTAAATACATATATTTTTGTATTGCATATCAACGTCTCCTGATGTTTTGAGGCTAAGCAGAGGTAACCTTTAATTTAATGGGTACATGCTCACCTTTTGGAAATACTTTGTGTTATTTGAGACTAGCCTGACTGGGCTATGCACCACCCTATATCCCATCAGCACTGTTTTTTTTTATTTTCTGTGATCAACTGATAAATCAAGGAATACCGCTCTGATGAGTGAGCCTTTATCCATAGTAGTCTTGATGTTGTTGATCACTGGACCAGCGCAGTGGTGGTGCTGTACTATTTTGAAACTTATACGTGGCAGGGGTAAGCAGTTTATACTTCTGCAGGCAGTTGTTAAGCTGCACAACAACAAACCTTTAGAAGTCTGCTAAGGGCAGGTATTAAAAATAGTTGCACCATTTTAAAAGCACAATAATGCACTCTAAGGCGTGCAGTCATTTCTGATTAGTGCGCACTTTCAAGTGGTTTAGTAGCACTCATTTTGTGCAAACAACCACTTTGAGGCAGGCATTTATGCCACATGATCACACATCCTGTGATTTGTTATCTCCTACATGGCATATTCAATATTTAATAGCCCTGAAATGTTTGCCACGTCTACATAACTTCCATATTTTACATCTGATAAATTGGGAGGCTAGGGCTATGCTCGGAAACATATCAGGGAACATTAAAGATTCATGCTATTGATTCTCTGTATAGAGATATGCACAATGAGGGGCACTATCATACCACAGTCTTGCATAGTTACTAGTCTGATTTACCATGATCTTTGGGTAGTTAATGGCAGCATAAGAATATGTCTACCATGGTGTTCAGTTTTACTACAATCCATGCTGCACCATTTCATTTCTAGGTACCAACATCATATCAGTTAGCACCTATTGTGGTCGTATTGTACTCTTTTGTGCATTTAGTCAAGTTTAAAGTTACATTCAATGTGAGTGATTTGGCTGCATGGTGTCACTGATGATGTCAGTGATAGGGCTTTTAGGTATGGTGTAGAGCTTCAGACCTACACAAGCCTGGGTTTGATCCCTGCATTGTGGATTGTTCTTTCTCACTACAACTTTTGTTCTATAAGAGAAATTGTTAGATGTCATTGTTGATGTAGTGAAGGGTTTTAGCAGAGCTAAACAGCAGAGTTTCAGGTAACTGAACTTAGTACTACAGTATGTTGTAATTGAATTAGTCCAGGCCAAAGCTTGTCTAGCTTTGAATACAATTTGAGTCACTTGTTTTCAGGTTGCGACATAACCTCTCCACCACAGGAACTGCAACTCACTTACTTGTAGCTTAGTGGCACACTGAATAGCGATCAATGGTTCAAATCCAGCAGGGACTGAGACATTCTTTTCTAAGATGGAAACTCACTTGACAATTTATAAAGGTGACCAGCTTGCAGGATTAGATCTGATCACCTGTTTTGTAAGTTGTGACATAACCTTGAAATGGAATTGGAAATCAACTCTCTTACCTGCAGTTCAGTGCCACACTAGATATGTTTTCACTTAGCAGGCAAAGATCAGTAGTTTAAATTCAGACAGATATAGTTTGATTCCTGAAAGGGCATTAAATATTTTTCAACATTTTTTGTAAGATGGAAGCTCAGTTGAGTAAGGATTCATGGTGGTGATGTGGAGTGGAATAGTCACCTATTTACAGATGTGACATAACATCTACATCATAGAAACTGCAACTCACCAACTTGCAGTTCAGTAACACGCTGAATGCATGTTCGTGTAACAGGCAAAGGATTAGTATCTCATATTTGAGCACAGACTTAAGCACTTCTTTTCCCTTTTTTGTTGTAAAATGTAAATCACTTGAGTAATGATTCATGGTGGTGTGGAGTTGGAATAGTAAATTATTTAAGTACATTCAGTTAACAACAAATGTAGAAATGTAGAAACATAAAATTTGCTAGCAGATTAAGACTGCTTGGTCCACCTAGTCTGTCTGTTTTCCCTTTCTATAGTATCTTGACAGACCCTTATTGCTTTCTGGCCCTCACCACAATTTGCTGGAACTGCTGGAATTACATCACCAGTTGTCTGTTTTGCAGGTTGTAACATAAGCTCTGCATCATCAGAACTGCAATTCCTTTACCAACAGTTCAGTGGCATACTGAATGTTTGTTTGCTTAGAAGGCAAAGGAATCAGTGGGTCCAATCCTGATAGAGCATACACTTTTTTGTAAGATGGAAACTCATTTATTTATTTATTGAATTGTGTTGACTGGTAAGCCCACTGGGCCTAGAAGTCCCTTTTCAGGGGGTGACCAGGGGAGGGGATAGATGGTAAGCAACTGAAATTGAACCAGATTAAGCTGTTGGTGGTATTTTTAGTGAATGGGAGAAATTTGGCCAGGACACGGGAAAATTCCCTACTCTTTTCAATAAGTGCCATGGGATCTTTAGCATCCACCTGAACCACCATCAATCCAGGCAGATGGGACCTTGGTTTAACAACTCATCAAAAGACAGCACCTCAGATTACAGCACCCCATGCTGCACTACAATGTCAGTATTGGGATATTAACCCAAGTGCCAGATGTGGGAACTGAACCCACAGCCTTCTGATCTCCCAGCCTCAGAGGTGAGTGTGCTACCTACTGAGCCACTGACACTGACACTGACATCACTTGGTGGTGATTCATGGTGGTGTGGAGTTGGAAAAGTAAATTATATGAGAAGTCAATTTAGCTAAGAACAATGACGTGAAGGAAATTGCCTGCTGGGATTAGATCTCCAGTTAGCTGTTTTGCAGGTTGTGACATAACCTCTACATCATAGAAATCGACTCACCTACCAGCAGCTCAGTGGCACACTGAGCGTCTGTTCATAACAGGCAAAGAACCAGTGATTTAAATTTAGGTGGCATAGTCTGTATCCTGTCAAGGATTTCAACACTTTTTCTAATTTTGTAAGAAGGAAACTCATTTGAGTTACAGTTCATGGTTGTGTGGACTAGACAGTAGCACATCAATTGGGCGAGTCAAAATACCAATGCCAATTTGGCTGATGCTATTATAGCTATAATTACAGCACCTTGAAATATGGGCAACCACCATTGGGACAACTAATGTTCCCCTTTCCCAAGGTGCTATGACCTCGGGGCTGGATATTTTAGGAAGGGTGCATGGAGCAATGCCCTCTCAAATGGTTACTGTGGGGTGAAGTATCTAAAACACTTCACCCTAATGGTAGTTGCCATATTTCAGGGCACTGTAATTGTAGTCACTATAATAGCATCGCTAAATTGGCATCGCTATTATTGCATCACTCAATTGACATGGAACCGAGTACAATAGTAAATTACATAGATACATAGATACATAGATACATAGACAGTGTCGGCAGATTAGGGCCTATGGCCCACCCGTCTTCCATTTGAGCTTGTAAGTTCAGTTTGTTTTCCTAGAAGTCTGTTGCCCTTACCCGACCTCCAGAATTCCTTTATGTCTATCCCATGCATTCTTAAATCCGTGATTGTTTCAGCCTCCACCACTTCCTCTGGCAGGGTGTTCCACATGTCCACCACCTATTCTGTAAAGAATTCTTTCTCATGTTTCCTCTGAATCGTCCTCCTCCAACTTCATCCCATGCCCTCTAGTCCTGGAACATCTTTTTTGCTTAAAAATAGTGTTTTCCTGCACCCTGTTCCTCCCTGTAAGATACTTGTATGTCTCTATCATATCCCTCTCTCCTCCTCTCCCTCCTCTCCTCCAGGAGTACATGTTCAGTTCCTTCAACCTGTCTTCATAGGACTTGTGATGCAATCCATGCATCATCTTTGTTGCCCTCCTCTGAACCTTCTCTACCCTGTCTATGTCCTTACATAGGTATGGTCTCCAGAACTGTACACTGTACTCCAGGTGGGGCCTCACTAGTGTCTTGTATAGCGGAATTATGACCTCCCTTTTCCTGCTGGTGATGCCCGTGCCTATACATCCCAGCATCCTATTTGCTTAACCTGCTGCCTTGTCACATTGTTTCCCTACCTTGAGGTCATCAGAGATGATAACCCCAAGATCCCTTTCTTGCTTGGTGCAGCTATATCCTCACCCCAACTGATATATTGTGCCAGGGTTTTGTGCCCATATGCATTATCTTGCACTTCTTTGCATTGAATTTCAACTGCAAACCCTGACCATTCTTCAAGTTTCTGCAGATCGCTTCTCATTCAGTCTACACCCTCTGGTGTGTCTACTCTGTTACAGAGCTTTGTGTCATCAGCAAACAGTGAAATTCTGCCTTCTAGGTCCTGCGCAATGTCACTGATGAAGATGTTGAATAGGACCCGGTCCCAGGCACTGATCCCTGTGGTACCCCACTGATCACTCTTCCCTCTGTGGAGTGACAGCCATTTAGCACCACCCTCTGTGTTCTGCCACCCAGCCAGTTACCTACCCACCACACTACTGTCCTGCCCACACCCATATTCCCCAGTTTGTGTAATAGTCTTCTATGTGGCACAGTGTCAAAGGCCTTGCAGAAGTCCAGATAGACCATGCCCACTGCCCTCCCTGATCCACCCCTAGTCACCCAGTCAAAAATTCAACAAGGTTGGTCTGACATGACCTCCCCTGGTGAAACCATGCTGCCTTGGGTCCTGTAGTCCATTGACAACCAGATGTTCCACCAATCTCTCCTTCAGTAGTCCTAAATTATATAGTGTATCATGGTGGTTAGGAGGTGTAATAGGAAATGCAGATAATTTCCCTACAGATGAGTGGCACACTGAATATGTATTGCCTTAACACACAAATAATTAGTGGTTTAAATTCAGGTAGACATAATTTGAATCCTGGCAGGAACTAAAACACTTTTTCATCTTTTTAATAAGATGGAAAGTTAAGTAGTGAATCATGGTGGTGTGAAGTGGAATAGTAAATAATAGAGAAGTAAATTTGGCTAAGAACAACAATTTGTGAAGGTAAATTATCTGCTGGGATTAGCTGCACAGTCACCTGTTTCAGGTGTGACATAACCTCTATATCATAACAAGTGTCACTCACTTCACTTCCAGTTCAGTGGCACATTGAATGTGTTTTTGTTAACAGGCAAAGGATCAGTGACTCTAATCTGAGCAGGGACATAAGCATTTTTTAAAAATGTTTTTGTAACATGGAAACTTACTTGAGTGGTGATTTGTAGTGGTGTGAATTTGAAATATAAATTATATGAGAAGTAAATTTGGCTAAGAATAGCAATTTGTGAAGGTAAATAATCTGCTGGGATTAGATCACAGACATCTCTTTTACAGGTCATGACATAATTTCTACACCATAGGAACTACAACCTGCTTACCTACAGCTTAGTGGCACACTGAATGTTTGTTTGCTTAGCAGGCAAACAATTAACAGTTCAAATCCTAGGTGGAAATTAACATTTTTTCAATTGTTTTGTAAAATGGAAACTCACATGGGTGGCGATTCATGGCGGTGTGTAGTTGAAATAGTAAATTATATGAGAACAATATTTAGTTGAGAAAAGGTCAAATTCCTTTGTGAGTTGATCTCAATGATGCCAATGGCATGACCTTTTCTTGAAGAAGTGAGGATGTTGCTAGCCTCATTTAGCAGTTGTTTAGTGGTGGAATAGTTTTAGTAGGAGCCAGATGGAACTAGGGTTAGCAGTTCTAATTTTTGTAAGTTGCTAAAAATGTATATGTGGATAAACTTCTAAGCTAACTTTAGTAGTTCCAAGAGGACAGAATAAGTCTGAAACTCAAGGAGTTTGCTTATTCCCTCTTTCAAAGGGCACTGAAAAGCTCTGTTAGGAGGAATACACTTTAGGCTGTTTTGTCAGTGGGTGGGTGACTGTGCTTTCTTGGGTGCTATGTGAGTATATCTCATTTTATTGTTGTCTCTGTGATATGCTACAATCCATTTTATACACTTTTGCAGTGTAATTAAACAAAATATTCTTTGTAACTGAGCTGGTACCGTGTTTTGCTTCAGGTGCCTACAATTTTACACAAAGCACAGCTATTTCCTGAAGCAGCCACATTGTTTGCATAGTCTTTCAAACATTCAAACATATCTATATTTACAATAATACCAGCACATAAACTGTATTTTGGGCCCCAAACCAGTCCTGCTTCATTTCATTTACAGTACATGTCCAGTTCAGTCAGGGTAAATATCAGGCATTCCAGGTTCAGTTGGGAGCACTGAGGTGGCATCTGGTGCCTTTGATGTGCAAACTACATGAAGCCTAAAGGTAAAGCCTCCATGAAGGCATTAGATCATATTTGAAGATATCTCTTCCCTTAGGCCACATCTTTGGAAGCATACTGCATCAGTGCTAGGATTACATGGAAACTTTCTAGCCAGGGACTGCCACGATGATGTCATACATCAGTGTCTTCATAAACATGAGTGTCCCCATCGCTCCTCCATTCTTTTCCCACTATCAGCTGTGCTTGTTGGACATGTTGTGAAATGAACACACCTAGCCACTGTCATTTGTTTTCTTTTAAAGTAATTAATAATAATTTTGTGATACTGTTGACTACTGTATGTCACTGAAACCAACAACATTGCTCCAGTACTGCAAGTGCAGTGGGCCTACTGTTTAGGCCTCTCTCACAACATCAGAACTTGTGAGATTTTCAGGGCTTCAATCAAGTAACAAGATGATGCAGAAAAAAGGAGCTTGAGAAGTTTTTGTTAGAAAAACTCTAGTGGCCATGCAAAAACCCAGGGTCAGAAGGATGCATCACCAGCCCATCAACTGAGTCATGGTTGTTGAAGCCAAAAGACCACTAAAAGAGAGGTGGTCATTGGGACATAAGCATACACATAAGGATAAGGATAGATCAGCTTCCCAATGAGATCCAGGTCACAGTGGCAGTCTGTATCTACTCAACCTGTATTGTCATTGTCTACTACAGGAGGCGGTGACAACAGCCCCTTCCCTGCCTGTCAACCAGACACCAAGGTCAGAGCTTGGATTAGGCACTATTATACCTGCTATGAACAGTGCATTGCCATCATCGGCAAGCAGGCCTGTCATCAACACCAGTGGTCACAGCCCCTGGCCAGGTGTTGCCAATGTGCAGGCAGTGCTTGTGTAATTTTCAGGTATGATATGGTGCATATTGCCAGACTTGCCTTTGCAGCCTGCACTGCCATCAGCAGAAGTTACTGCATCACAGACCCCATCAACTTTTGTGGCTGGTACACACCAAAAGCCTACTGAGCAAGGCGTGCAGCATCACCAGTAAGGTCCTCCATTAACGTCACTGATCAGGACATCAATGACGAAGAGGAATATAGTCCTGATCTCATAATGAAGGAGGATTATGAAGAAGGGAAGGATATGAAGAGAACTTTATGTGCCACATTCCAGATCCACTGTACTCCACTTCACCATAACCTGTCCTGCTCAGTTCTGCACTGTGAATCCATCTCATCCTCGCATGAGGCCCTTCTCATTAACCTCAAATTCTCCTTCTCCTGCCCATTTACATTTGCAATATTTTATGCTTCTCCTAAACTCCGCCCCCTTGTTGACATCATCTCCTTCATAGTAACCCTCACCTCCTCAGGTGAACTCAGGTGAACTAATTATACTCAAGAGTTTTAATCTAAACTGGTTTTCTCCTGCTATGAAGCCCTCTACTGAAAAGACTGAGTCCCTTAACCTCCAACAACTAATACACAAAACCCACCAGGCCCAGCCCTTACAACCAATCTCTCCTTGACTGGGTGCTTTCCTCCCACCCCATTGTATCTTGGCTGTTGGCACTACCGGACACATTTAGTTATCATTTCTTAACCACTGTGCACGTAAACTACATATGCCCCATTCCTCCAATTACCGTTGGATCAGGTCCTACAGGTCTCTGAACACTGATACCCTTCTCCAAGACCTCTCTTCATCTGACTGGTCCTTAGTACATGCTGCAACAGATATCAATTCTGCCCTTGCCCTCTTCTGCCACCATCTATACAAGCATGGAATGCCGCCCCCTCCCAAAGGTGTAGAGTCAAACAAACCCATCAACCCTGGATCTGACAGAATACTCAAATTATGTAAAATCCTGTGATAAGGCCTGAGTGCAATACAAAACCACCCTCCCTCACTCCCCTTGACCTACAGCATTATCATTCCCAAAGAAATGCCTGCACAAAGGCCATAAGAGCAGTGAAAGCAAATTATTACAAAGGCGACCCTGCAGCAAAATCTTGACTCTCCTCAAATTTTGGCAGGCCCTTAGCTCCATGTTTAACCCTCCTCCAAGAGCTCCTCTCCACCCTGCTGGTTGATGGCAAGCCTGTCTCAGTCAGATTCCTCCTATGTGGCCTCAGCCTTAACTCTTACTCTACAATCTGCGCCTCCCATCTTGCCCAGTAAGTGCACCTCCAGCCTCTCCTATCCCTCCCTTCCTCCCTGGATGGTTTCCATTTCTCCTGTGTCTCTGCCCACAAGGTTCTCCAAGTCCTCCTCTCCTAAACCCTCAAAATGTAGCCCTGATGGCCTTGACCCCTACATTCTCTGAATCTCTGCTCCTGTCATGACACTTCCTCTCTCACTTATTAAATCTTTCTTTCACTCTCTATGCTGCTCCCCATAATTGGAAAGCTGCCAAAGTCATACCTCTGCACAATGGAGGTGATCCCTCCTGTCCTGAAAATTACCAACCCATATCCCTGCTTCCCTGTCTGGTCAAGTATCAGGAATCTCTGCTTTTTTCATGGCTATCTGATTTCCTTTCCTCCTCTCATTTCCTGCCTCCTTTCCAATCAGGTTTCAGGAAAACATTCTGCCATGACATCCCTACTTCAGGTTGCTGATGCCATCCTGTTGGGCATGGACCATGGTCACATCACTGCTGCCATATTTATCAACCTTGCCAAAGCCTTCAACTCTATCTCTCCTCCTTTCTTCTTTCAAGCTTCACTCTGCCAGACTCTTTACTCCTGCCATGGATTCATTCTGGTCATACCTTACTAGATGAAAACAATTTGTCCAGGTGGGCAACTGCCTTCCCACAACTCCCTATTTAAGCAGGCATGCCTCAGGGTCTATCCTTGGCTCCATCCTTTTCTATGTCTTCTTAAATGACCTCCCATCTATCTGTATCTCTTCACAGATCCATCTCTACACACACAACACCATCCTCTATGCCACTGGTCCGTCACCCACAGAGGCTGAATCCAAGTTACACAGTTACTTCACTTTAGTGTTATGCTGGTTCCAAGATAACCAGCTCAAGGTTAGCTCTAAGAAGACTGTCTCCATGTCTTTGGTACTTTTCAGAAACTAGCCAAAATTTACTATCTCCTGTCTTTTATACCCTTAATGGAACCACTTCAGAATCAGTCTCCCATATAAGTGTAACCCCCAGGGTTGGGTTGATGGTATTTTTTGTGTTACTAGCTGTTATCGGTGCCTCCATTATGTAACCCCTTCCTGGGACCTGGGTTCAGGAGAAAAATGTTGCACAACATTTTGGCTAGGTTTGACTTCTAGTCAGGGGCAGCCAAGTAACTCTGGACACAGGAAACAATAACTGTAAAGTCAAACCAGGGTGAGATTCTAGAGTGTGGCTTTTATTCATAACACAACAGAACAATAAAGCATAGATGGACCCCCAAGGGCTACACTTCTAGAGAATGCAGATTTATGGAGATCAGAACATATCTTCTACACACTGTAACCCTCAGGTTTGGAAACACACTGGGCACTCAGCTCGAACTTGTACTCTTCTCTGGATTTCCCTGGCCCGGCACATCGACCAGCCTTGCACTACTTCCCTGCATGGCAATCCGACCAGCAACTGTACCACTTTCTATATGGCATGAACTTTTCTCAGTGGCTCCCTAAACCACCAATGAGAACATACAGGCTTCAATAGGGAAAATCTTCCATCTAATCCCCGTCTGGGTACTTTCTTGAGCACTGGCCAAGTATCCGAGAGAAAGAAACAGGTGTCCCAAAGAAAACCCACAGGGGTGAATTTGGTTACTCCTGATGGGGTCTCCCACCTCTTGCTCCTATAATTCATACCCGGCCATTCCTTTGTTCTAAAACACTCTTCCATGAAAACTCTAATGCTTATAGATTAACACTTTAAATGTATTTCACATTCAATCTACAGTCTCTGAAACTCAGTGCTGACTTGAGGCATACTTGTTAAGTGGCAATGTCCATCCTGTAGACCCCAACTGATTAAAGATGTCCAGATCCCACACTGTTTAAGCACTGTACTTAGCTGTCCTTTCCTGACCCACAGTAGCAGATACTTAATACACACTGTCTCTGGTGAAACATTGGCCCCTTTTACAGAGCAGATTCACCCCTGATTGCAGGCGCCCCACAGGCTTCTCTCAAAGGAAAACATCATATCTTCATGATGCATCAGCACAAATCTTCAGGCAGCTTTCTCTCCTCACCCTAGCGGGCCAGGGATTGCCCTTTGAAGCTGGCTGTTGGCTCCCCCATCCCCACAGGGATGGGACCCCAGGCTCAACTGGAGGCGGTCTCTACCACTTCAACTGAAGTACTTCTGTCTTTCTTATGGTGAGAACACACACCAAACTCCAACTAGCTCTATATTAGAGCTGAGGGCCTGCCTACAGCAGAACACCTCCTCCCTCCACTGAGCCCACTTCAAGACTAACTTCAAAACCTCCCAACGTTCTAACTCCCAGCTGCAACATTCCAATGTGGCTTATGCTGCTCACGAATTCTATATGATGTCATCCCTCAGTCTCAGCTGAGACTGAGAACAGAAGTGAGACAGTGTGAAATCCATTTAACTGGAGTTTCACAAGCTGCCTTCCTGCCTGCCACTAGATCTAACTGGGATTCTTATGCCCGGTGTGAAAGGGGGGGTTACACCCACCCTTATTGGGCAGAAATGACTGTCCACAATCATTACTAACCTGGCCTAGGCCATCCTACCGTCTGTGCTACCTATGGAGAGGGGTGATCAGGCCCTCTCCCACCATCTAGGCACAGGCAGGCAACATTAAGGGCTCAGGGCCATTGGCTGATGCATCGACCTCTACTCTAAGATCTTACTATGGACACTAGTGGCCCTGGTAGGGGTGTCCAGCACATAGTCCTGATAGATCAGTACTACAGCCCCTCCAGCCGGTCAGGACCACAGCTTGTCTATCCCACCAATCCTCTAGGAAAACCTATCTGCCTCTAACCCAAATATCCAAACAAACAAACAGGGAACCTCCCCCATCCTGGGACACCTGCAACCACACACAGGAGCTAATACCATACACTCACATTATTTCCACATTTCCCCACAACCATACCTGTGGAAGGAAAAGTTACACACTGACAAACTACAACATCCTGTATTTTAAACACTACACATTAAAGTACTACTCAGGAACTCCGCTGAGTCCCTCCTTCTCCTCTTCTCTCTTCTCTTCTTGTCTTCTTCAGGAACACCTGCAAGAAACAGAGAAAAACAACACACTCTAATCTGCATACACAGTCTATCTAAACCCCTACCATCAAAACACTGGAGAATCCCAAAATCTTTTTAGAAAATGAAAAAACCAGTAGAAACAGTAAAAACAGTGAAAACTATGACATTATTTACAGTACACATTATTTGGGGATGGACGGCCCTAAAAGTCCATCTAGTGACCACAGTGCCCGAAGCCAAGTCAATAAAGAGTCTCTGGGCCGGGCCCAGTGAGCTGATTTTATGAGCTGAAATCCCAAGGGGAGAGTCTTTGAGGACAGTTCAAACATCTGGAGTCTGCTAGTGTAGGGTGTGCACTGCAATGTCATAAGAATAGAAAAGTCTGGACTTACCAGTCCCTTGTAGAATGAAAATGATACCACACCTGGTCCTCGCTGAAGACTCTCCTGGCAGCATTCTTCTGATATAGCTGGGCGGACATCTTCGCGGAAAACAACAGGGTGGCACATCTGGAAACTGCTGGGTTGATGTCATCTAGGAGATGGAACCTTGGAACAGGATAAAAGGAAAAATAGCTGGTCTGAATTCATCCGGAATCTCAAGCGATGAATCAGGATACAGCTGGGCTGGTGTCTTCTCTGGATATGCAGTCATCTGGTGGGCCAGTTGATGGAATCTGGAAGGCCAGTACACTGCAAACTGATGAATGTGGGGCACCTGGGTCCTGGAATGCCAGTCTGGTGGAACAACATAGGTACAGCAACAGCTGGATGGCAGCACTGGCTACCACTGCTCTGCTATCCATTTGGTAGAGCATGGACACATTCACAGGTTGGTCTTTGCATTTGGCCAATAACACAATGGGTCAGGTGCATGAATTATTACCCCATCTTGGCTCATAATCCACACTGTTGCAAGGTTTCATGTCCCTCTCCATCCACAATTCGAACAGTGTCAATAAACAGTGTCCCCTTTTCCACTGGCTGTATTTTACTTGAAACATTCTGTCTCTAACATACTTTTGGCACCAGGATGCACATATTTAATTGCCTCTTCCGTAATCCAGGATTTCCTGCTTTTCTCAATCTCCTCCCAGCCTCTCTGATGAAAGGTAGGAAAGAGTATCCCATAGATTTCATTCGCTGTCTTACGAACCCGTCTTTCCTCTTTATTGCACTTGGTCAACCTGCGACCTCTGGCCTGGCTTGGGGCAGCCAGTCCTGGTTCTGCCAGCTGCGCATACTCAATGCGATGTAGAATGGATCTTTAACTCTTCCTTGTGGGGGCAGAGCTGCAGAGTCACTACTCTATTCTGCTATCGGTTCCTCTGAGGCAAGAGTTTGAGGCTGTGGATCCGTACCTTCTTCACAAGGCCACATAGGTTCCCCTCTTCTTCTTCCTCACTGAGAATCTGTGCCTAGGGTGAGCAGTCATCCTCACTCCTGAGACTGTCCACTCTTTGCTGGGCATGGAGGTCAATACCTCCCATTCAAAGGCCTCCCTCATCTAGTCTTCACCTATGAGACTTGGGTTAGGCCCCTCTCCAGGTTCTACTGATGCTCCTTCTGTGATGTTTCTCTGGGACTCGGACTCTGATACATCAGTGCATTCTTCTGTCTGTAAATCTGCACCCTCTTGCTTTATGCCACACTCTGAGGGCCTTCCTTTCAGGCTCCACCTGGTGCTGTGTGCTGCCAACTGCAGGTTCTTGAAGCTTTGTCCAGGTGGGAGCCAAATGAATCTTAGAGCTTTAGTCAAACCATATTTCTCTAGGCACCCAGAACAGTGAGTACCATGAAGATGTCCCTTCCAGCATTTAAGCACATCACACATACTCATACTGGATAGCCAGGAACTGCCACATGAGGAGGCAGTCGTGCCCCATAGTAATATCTTTCAATATCTCTCAACTTGTTAACTTTCTGCTATCATAGCCCAGGCATGATCCGGGTAGCGGGCTGGTCCCAAAAGCCATGACTGCAGAGAAACAAACAAATTCTCACTGTTATTTCAAGTCCCACTTGATTAGAAAAACTTTTATAAAATGGCTCCCTTTCTGCTGTGTTTACATTACTACCCCACCCTGTAATGGCGGTAGCAGCTTACTCCTGCATCAACGTTCTGTTTATGAGTCAAGCCAATGTGCTACAGATTTACACACTCTGCTGATAACTTGCTCAAACTGCTCAAACTTGCACTGTTCTCTCTCTCAGCACACTTATATGATTTATTATGGACTTTTCACTCGCTGAAGTCACTGCTCTAGCTACAGTCCCTAAAGCCACAGTATTTCATTGCACAGGATTGTCTGTATTTGTTGCTGCATCTCTCATACAACTCACAGTCTTTCACATGACTCTGAAAAATTATACTGTTGCTGAACTTATAATGTGCTCACAGTCTTTTCTTGATTTAGCTTAAAAACTTGCACAGTCCTTCTTTGCAAAACGATCCACTGCTACACACGGATTCAGCTGGCTTTAGTTAAAATCACAGCTTGAGCTATTAGCTTGGTTGGTACTCACTGTTATCAGTAGCTTGTTTTGTCGATGGAAAAATGGCCTGCAGCCAGTCTTGGAGGCCTCTGGAAGGAAGCGGGTTGGCAGTCCTGCCGATTGTCCCTCTGAACACCACGCTTTGTTTCCAAATGATCGAGATCTTGAGTTGAGCTCAAATTTAAACAGAAAAGTCTGATTTTATTATTTTACAGCATTTTCAGTCACTGCGACGCTTCTCCAAAGTCTGCTCACAAACTCCACTCACTCTCCTCTCGAATGCTGTGCAGTGGCTCTAGAGCTGGCTTGGGGCAGGGCTGACTGCAGTCTCACCAATCACTCGATGTCATGCAAATGAGCCTCTTTCCTCTGAGCTCTTCTCCTCCACAGCGATCATCGAGCAGGCAAAATTTAAACAGCAAACCACACTTTATTTTTTCAACTGTAGCTCCTCAGCGGAGCACCATTTCAACCATTTTTCATAGCATTTTAGTCAGCGACTACTCTTAGTCCATATCACAAGCATTTCCAATGTCTAGGGCACAAATCTATCTTTGTTTCCCACAGTTTTCCATACTTTTCTGTCACACAATACAAAAGCTGGCAAATGCTGTAATTTGATGCAGGACAGGGCATACACTCCAGGCTTTCTGCTTCTTGGTAAACAGTTGGCACACTACAGCAGCCACATGAACAGCAGCACACAGCGGCACATTCAGTTGGCAATGTTTCTACTTTTTGGGCTACCTACTGCCAGACAGCCAAAATGCTAGCCACTATCCGAGCAAACTTTCTTGCATTCTCTCCCAAAATGAAAGCCAAATTCCAGTGGTAGCCTCAATTTGTAACCCCAGGGGTCCGAGTTGATGGTATTTTTGTGTGTATTAGTGCTGTGTGGTGCCTCCATTTTGTAACTCCTTCCTGGGACCTGGGTTCGGGAGAAAAATGTTGCATGGCATTTTAGCTAGGTTTGACTCCTAGTCAAGCGGCACCCAAGTAACTCCATACACAGGAAGCAATAACTGTAATGTCCAAATCAGGAGTGGCTTTTATTCACGACATAACAGAACAATAAAGGATAGATGGACCCCTTGGGGCTACACTTCTGGTAATGCAGATTTATGGAGATCAGAACACATATTCTACGCACTGTAGCCCTCAGGTTTGGAAACACACTGGGCAGTCAGCCCAAACTTGTACTTTTCTCTGGATTTCCTCCCGGCACATCTGACCAGCCTTGGACTACTTCCTGCATGGCACAACCAGCCAGCAACTGTATCACTTTCCATATGGCATGGAAATTTCTCGGTAGCTTCCTAAACCACCAATGAGCACATACAGGCTCCAATAGGGAAAATCTTCCTTCTAATCCCATGTTTGTGTACTTTCTTCGAGGCTGCTTGAAGTACCCAAGAGAAAAACAGGTATCCCAAAGAGAACTCATAGAGGTGAATTTGGTTACTCCTGATGGGGGTCTCCCACCTCTTGCTTCCATAATTCATACCTGGCCATTCCTTTGTGAGACCAGTGTGAAATCCATATAACTGGAGTTTCAAGCTGCCTTCCCTGCCTGCCACTAGATCTAACTGGGATTCTTGTAACCCTGGGTGACAGGGAGGTTACATAAGTATTTGGGTGATTGGCTGGACAGTTGACTTGACTTACTTACATAGATTTTATTCATTCCAAGCACCGTCCAAAACTCAGTGCCATGTACTGGTATAAGGATGCCCTCTCCCATGTGGTTCACCAAGAGTTATTAACCAAAATGATATTCCTAGTGTTTGATTCTGCAGACATAGTCCTAGGCTTTACCCTGTCTCTTCCCTTGCAATGTTAGACACCCTTTTAATGCTTTCTGCTGCTTTGCCTCCAGTTCTCCTCCCTGTACTCCCCATTATATGCTCTACTCCTACCTCTCTCTCTCATCCTTCCAAATGCACTTGCAGCTCAATGCCTACTCCACCCTCATCTCTAAATTCTGGTTTGACTCTCTACAATCTTACCTCTCTGCTCCTTTCCACTCATCTCCCTCCTCTTATCAACTCTGCTCCAGAGACCCTAATACCACCTCTGGGGTGGGGTCTTACTGCCAGAGGTCTTGCCAAAAGTAGCTGATGTAGTGGTTGCAGCCATAAAAAGTCTACCAGACATACTTACCCTTTGAAGTGGAGCGTTTCACTCTGTGGGCCACTTCCAAAATATGGACCCATTTACGTTTTTGGTCAATACGGTATTGGAACACTTGTTGTCACTGTCAGACTCTGATCTACAGTATCCCTCACTAAAGGTGCATCTGGCAGCTATATCAGCTTTTCCATGTCCCTACTGATGTGCAAATAGAAGTCTCCTGTACTTTTTTGAGAGGTATTCTGCATAAGAAACCAACTGTTTGCCATCCGGTCTTCCCATGGACCTCAATTATGTGCTTAAGAGACTTACTTTGCTCCAGTTGAGCCACCTGCAAGTTGTGGCTTATGCTTTCTTTCATGGAAAGTGTTGTTTTCAGTTGCAATCACTTCAGATCAAAGGATTTCAGAGTTACAGGCTCTAATGTGTGAGCCTCCTTCTTGATCTTCCATAAAGATGGGGTTTCTTTATGTATTAATCCTAAGTTTTTGCCAAAGGTGGTGCTGGGAATTACATCACACCAAACCATTCACCTTCCAGTTGATATCATTCCACATGCCAATCAAGGTGTGAAGCATTGTCTACACTTGAAGGCAGTGTGGTCTATGGTTAGAGCACTAACTTGGGTACCAAGAGATCACAGGCTCAAACCCTGTTAAAATGCCAGGTACTCACAATTTATTGTTTTAGCAGTGTCAGTGGCTCAGCAGACAGCACACTGGACTCTGAGACTGGGAGAATCAGAAGGCTGTGGGTTCTATCCTACATCAAGCACTTGGGATACATCCCAGTACTGACACTGTAGTGCAGCGTGAGGGGTGCTGCACTCCTGAGGTGCTGTCTTTTGGATGAGATGTTAAACTGAGGTCCCATCTGCCTGTTCAGGTGGTAGTTCAGGTGGATGTTAAAGATCCCATAGCACTTGTCAAAAGAGTAAACATACAGGCTTCAGCCTTGCTGTCCTACAGGGCCTACTGTCTGAACAGACTGCACCAACCTCCCAGTTAGCTTTGGGCTGCTTGGAACTCATTCCAAGAGGTGTGACCTAAGGAATAGATATCCTTGATGAAGTTAGAACAATGCTGTGCTTACCATAATGGTAGATCCTCAAGAAAATTGCTTCCCTTAGGCCATGCCAACCCTCCCTCACTCCCTCCTTTCCCTTTTATCAGCTATAGGATAATGTGGCATCCAATTCTGCCTGGAATTTTCAAAGGCCTCTCTGTATCTGCCCTTCATCAGGGATGCCCCTTAATGAAGGGTTATGACCTGAAGCGCTGGGCAAAATGGTGTGTGGTGAGCATCTGAGCACACTCTGATGTACTTGGCATTAAAGCTTTGAAAACTATTTGAGGGCTTGAGTGTATTATTTTGGGCTTGGAAGTGCAGAATGTTGACTCTCTTTGCATTTTTGGGGCTTGCTGACCCTTTTACACCCATCTAGAGTGACTTTTCATGGTCCTGTTCTCTGTACATTTATGTTTATGTAGACACTGACATGTGATATCATCACAGGTGGCCCCCAGCCAGTAAAAGTTTCTGTGTGGCCTTATCACTGATGTGGGTATAGTTCCAAAGGTAAGGCCTAAGGAAAAGACTCTCTTGAAGGTCTGCTGTTACAGTAAGTATGTAACTGTTCTTACAGAAACTCCATGCACTAATTTATTTATTTTATTTAGTTTTTCTTGACCGGGTAAGTACACTAGACAAATCCTGCCTATTTTCAGGCACGGCCCAGGGAGGGGATACAGATGAATGCCAACTGACCTTGAACCAGATTAAGCTGTTGGTAGTATTTTCAGTGAATGAGGAAATTTGGCCAGGACACCAGGAAATTCCCCTACTCTTTTGATAAGTGCCATGGGATCTTGAACATCCACTTGAACTACCACCAATCCAGGCATATGGGACCTTGGTTTAATGTCTCATCCAAAAGACAGCACCTCAGAAGTGCAGCACCCCTCTCATGCTGCACTGCAGTGTCAGTACTGGGATATTAACCCAGTGCAGGCGTGGGAACTGAACCCACAGTCCCCTGATCTCCCAGTCTCAGAGGTGAGTGTGCTACCTGCTGAGCCACTGACACTGCAACATGCCTAACTAATGCCCCATTAGTTTTACATTAGTGATTTTATGCCATTATTTGGGTTTACATATCTAAAGATCAGGTGAATAAACTTGTAATATAGTGGAGATGGCCATATAATAGTATCCTACACAATAACAAAAAATCCTAGTAATAGCAACAGTACAAAGTGATAATATCATCATTGACAAGTGATAATACTATCGTTCAGAACTCATAATACAATCGTTCGAGCTCTCAATGATAGTATTATCACCAAGCCTGAAGAGTGCAGCCTCCAAACACTTCAGTGCCATAGGCCGTTTCCAGACATCCCCATGGCAACCTCTTACCATGCGTGGTGACATTTAGAAAACCGCGCCTCCTGATTCGATGTGGTTTTCTGTGGTGGGCAAAACCGCTGAAAAACATGGCGGCTATCTCTGGCTTAGCAAGAGAAAATCGTCCCTTCGCTCCAGTACCACTGCTTTCCCAACAGAATTAGGTGGCTAATCCTACCTACACCGAAGGAAAACATCAAGTAAAGGTAGAACTGTGTACTAAAGAAAACTCGCTCACTAGAGACATGGAGCGAGTGAGCGAGCAGGCGTGACACAAAGGGATGGGGTGGAGACGGAGACAGTCAGTGTCTGACTTCTCACTGCAAGACAGCCTGCCCTCACAGTACCACAGAAATAAAACTCTCCTCCATATATTACAAAATAAAAAATAGATGGTGTCTATTACTCAGGAGAAATACATCTGATGTTCTGGGGACAAGGAACCTCTGAGGTTTCACTCTCGAGGTTTCCTTGTCCCCAGAACTCGATGGTATTACTCCCTTGTAATAATATTCACCTATCTATTATTATATTTATAAATCCTGATTACATAACAAATAGCAACTTTTCAACACACAGTATACCTCTTAGACATAACCCTTCCATTAAAATTTTGAATGTCCCACCTTTTCAGGGTATTCATAACATTTCCTGGTTATCATCACCCTTATTGTATCAAATGTTTTTATTTTCTTTACCTCTTTTACTATGTGATGCAAACCGTGATAACAAAACTCCTGTATATATTTTGAAATGTGGGTTTGTACCATCTCCACCTGATGAAGGGACCTTAGAGGTCTTGAAAGTATGTGTTAAACATCTTCAGTTGGTATAATAGAAGGTATAACCTCAGAAAAGTTGACTAAAAGGCAATATATGGTTGAGTGCTCACTGAAGGTCTTGCCCAGTATCCAGACATTACTGTTCTGCATGGGGTGAGTATCCCATTGATCAGTGTGTGGGAACTGGAGTTACTATGGTTGTTTCAGGAGAGGGTGTTGAGTTAACTGAGTCACATGTAATTCTACCAGGAACCCTTTGCTCAGTTACTTGACTCAATGAGTCATCTGATGTTGAAATAATTAGCAATGAGCAGTTTATGCAAAGTGGTCTAGGGTTTCCACAATGATATCAAGGCTGGATTACTCATTTTAGGGGGTTGTACAAGCAACATAGAATTATTTCTTTCCTGGCCTCGTGGTTAGAATGCAGTTTGTTTAGTACAAGCTATTTCTGAAAATACTTTAGAAGAAAACATGGGTATCTGTTTATCTAATTTGGTAGCCTTTCTGTTCATAAATTACATTTTAAAACTGATGTAGCTGCTGCAAGACAAAACTGAATCCTACAGCCACAGTTACTCACATATATTTTCTGTCACTGCCAACATCTTGAGATTCCAACCCACTTCAAATTCACTTTGTTGGGCATGAAAGGTGCAATTTCTGAGTAGCAAACTACAATCACAGCTTAGAATACTGCTGGCTATTCTGAAACTTGGGAAGGAGAAATGAAAGAACTACTGATATGTGCAAGTATTTGCCAGGCAGCTTCAATTAAGATGTTCTGAATTATGAATCACAATGGAAGGAAAAATATAATCAGAGCCCAAGATGAGTAAAGTCTGCATTAAAAAAGCCACAAGACACACATACAGTACAAAAACTAGATCTTGCCAGAACTGATAGGGCTGTAGCCAAGGAATTTGGGGTAAAATATTGGTATTATTTTTTTTAAATATTTTGACACTAAGTTTTCAACATGGCCTTGTTATGACCCTACCTCATGAAGAAGGGCAGAGAAAATGTTCAGCTCCTGGCTTAAAGGTGATTTTGTGCAGGGACTGTGAAATCAACTTTCAGGATGCAAAAAACACATATTGAAAATGACAACTGGCACATTCATGAAGGGCTGTAAAGAAATGGCTGTGCTGAAAATGTTGGGTAAAAATATTGACTATCACCAAAGTTATGAGCCTGCATCTGGAAAATTCAACATAACCTTATAACTTTAGGGGGTTAAATTTTTACACCAAATTTAAATCATAGCCTTCCTATGACACTGCCTTATGAATAAGGTCAGTGAAAATGTTCAATTCCTGTCAAAGGCAATTTCATACAGTGAGTGTGAAATCACCTTTCAGGATGTAAAAAACAACATTTTGCCTTGGATTTGAAAAATGACAGCTGTCACATTCATGAGGTAAAGATATGGTTATACTGTAAATTTGGGGTAAAATATTGAAAATTACAATGTTTATGAGCCTGCATTCAAAAATTCAACATAGGCTCATAACTTTGTTGTTTTTATTTTTATGTTTTTACATCAAATTTTCAACATAGCCATCTTATGACCCCACCTCATGAACAAAGGCAGAGAAAATTTTCAACTCCTGCCTGAAAGGTGATTTTCTGCAGGGACTGTAAAATCATCTTTCTGGATGTAAAACAAAATTTTTACCAGAATTTGAAAAAATGACACCTGTCACACCCATGAGGTGCTGTAAAGATGTGGTTTAGTTGTGAATTTGAGGGAGAATATTGAAAAACACCAAAGGTATGAGCCTGCTTTCATAAAAGTCAATGTAGGCTCATAACTTTTTATTTCCATACCAAATTTTCAACATAACATTCTTCAACCTCACCTTATAAATAAGGGCAGAAAATTTTCAACTCCTGCTCAAAAGGTGGTTTTGTGCAAGGACCATGAAATCACCTTCTGGGACAGATCTGACTAATGACACTGCAATTCTTCATGAGGTGGGGTCCCAAAGAATGCATGTTGAAAAGCAGGGCCAAAATGTGAGGAAATAACAAGTTATGGCATGAAGTTCAACACCCATTAAAATACATTGAACCAGGTACCTGTTCCCTCAGTTTGCAGTCTGGCTTTGAAGAGTGAAGCTGTGTCTGCAGTTCAAGAATATTACAGTGCTGCACCCCGTGGAGTAAGTAAGGAATTGGGAGGTGGGTGCTGAGTGGGAGGGTGGGATGGGGTCACTCAAGCTGCAAAATACATCAATGGATGGTTTTCCTTTTCAGATTTAAGAAAATAAAATGGACTGAGGATTTCTATCAAACACTGGGGATTGGGCACTCCCAGTGTCAGGGTTATGTTTCTGTGGAGGAGGATGCTGAGGGGAGGGTCAGGTGGGGAGAAAAATATATATTCAAAACAAGCATATGTCCATGCCAAATGCTGCAGGCTCATACTTTGTTGTTTTTAATATTTTCACCAAATTTTCAATGTCATTCTCACGAACAAATGTAGAGACATTTTCAACATCTGTTCAAAAGGTGATTTTGCACAGTGACTGTAAAATCACCAATAGGGTGCAAAAACATTTCTGCCAGGATCTGAAAATGACAGCTGTCATGTTCATGAGTACCATGAAAAATAGTTATATTGAAAATGTGGGGTCAAAATACAGAAAATTGCCAACGTTATGAGCCTGTGTTCACAAATCTCAACACAGGCTCATAACTTCATTGTTTTTAATATTTTACACCACATTTTCAATATAGCCTTCCAAGGCTGCACCTCATGAACAATTGTGGAGAAAATGTTCAACTCCTGCCCAAAGGAATTTATACAGGATCTTGAAATCGCTTTGGGATGCAAAACAAAATTCGGATTTGAAAAATGTCAGCTGTTACACTCATGAGGTGCTGTAAAGAGATGGCTATGTTGTGAATTTGGGGAAAAATATTGAAAATTCCCACAGTTACAAGCTAGCATTTGCAAACTTCAACACAGGCTCATAACTTGGTTATTTTGTAATATTTTCAAACAAGATTTTCAACAGAGCATTTTTCTGATCCCACCTCATAAATAACAGCACAGAAAATTTTCAAATCTGCCCAAAGGTGGTTTGTGCAAGGACCAGAAATCACCTTTTGGGACAGATCTGCCTATCACTGCAATTCTTCATGAGGTGGGGTCCCAAAAAGGCATGTTGAAAATTAAGGGCAACAATATGAAGAAATGGCCAAGTTATGGCACTAAAGTTCAAACCCCATTGAAATATATTGAACTGTGTACCTGTTTCCTCAGTTTGTGGTCTGGCTTTAAAGAATGAGGTTGTGTCTGCAGTCCAAAGAAGATTACAGTGTTGGACCCCAATGGGTAAGTAAGAGTTTGAGGTACTGAGTGGGAGGGTTGGATGAGGGCCACTCCAGCTGGAAAAAGACATTCATGAATGGTTTTATTTTTTCAGGTTTAAGAAAATAAAACAGACTGAGGATTCATATCCACGACACAATAGGGATTAGGCCCCATTGTCAGGTTATGTTTCTGTGGGGGAGGGTGCTAAGAGGAGGGGTTGGTGGGGAGAAAAATTATATATTTAAAACAAGCATTTGTCAATGCTGAATGTTAAGTCATGTGCATTGGTATCATGGGGTGTTTGAAAATTGCTCCAGTGAACAAATCAGTGTATTAACATTCAAGAATGCAAAGTAGAAGTGATGATGTTGAGCAGTGTAAGTGTCTAGTCTGGTAATATTTGTGCATCAAATTTTCAACATATCCTTATTAGGAACCCACCTCATAAACAAGTGCAGAGAAAATGTTCACTTCCTGGCCAAAATATGATTTCACGCAGTAACTGTGGAATCACCTTTCCAGATGCAAAAACACATTTTGGCCAAGATCTGAAAAATAACAGCTGTCAAATTAGCAAGTTACGAGCCTGCATTTGCAACTTTCAGCACAGGCTCATACCTTTGTTGTTTTTAATGTTTTACACCAAATTTTCAATATAGCCTTCTTATGACCCCACCTCATGAACAAAGGCAGAGACAAATTTTAACTCCTCTGCAAAAGGTAATTTTGTGCAGCGACTGTAAAATCACATTTCAGCATGCAAAAAAAAAAACACTGGCTAGGATCTGAAAAGTGGAAGCTGCCACATTTATAGAGGTGCTGTGAAGAAATGGCTATGTTGAAAATTTGAGGTCAAATATTGAATATTACCAGTGATATGAGTCTGCATTTGCAAATTGCAAAGCAGGCTCATAACATTGTTTTAATATTTTCACCAAATTTTCAATGTGTAACACTCTTATGACCCCACCTCATGAATAAACTATGGAGAATGTTTTTCCAACTCCCTTCCAAAAGGTGATTTTGCAGTGACTGTGAAATCACCTCTCAGAATCTAAAAACACATTTTGCCAGGATCTGAAAAATTACAGCTATCATGTTCATGAGGTACTGTGAAGAAAAGGCTATGTTGAAAATTTGGGATCAAAATATTGAAAATTGCCAAAGTTATGAACCTACAGTTGCAATGCCAATGCAGGCTCATAACTTCATTGTTTTTGATATTTTTACACAAACTTTCAATATAGCCTTCTTATGACAGCACCTCATGAACAATATGGAGAAAATGTTCAACTCCTGCCTGAAAGATTATTTATGCAGGGACTGTGAAATCATCTTTCAGGATGTAAATCACCTCTCAGGGTACAAAAACACTTTTGCCAGGATCTGAACAATTACAGCTGTCATATTCATGAGGCACCATGAAGAAATAGCTATATTGAAAATTTGAGATCAAAATATTGAAAATTGCCAACGTTATGAGCTTGCATTTGCAAATCTCAATGCAGGCTCATAACTTCATTGTTTTAAATATTTTACACCAGATTTTCAATATAGCCTTCTTATGACTACTTCAAACAATGGTGGAGAAAATTTTCAACTCCTGCCGAAAGATAATTTATGCAGATGCAGTGAAATCACCTTTGGGATGTAAAAAACATTTTGGCCAGGATTTGAAAAATGACAGCTGTTACACTCGTGAGATGCTATAAAGATATGGCTATGTTGTGAATTTGGGGAAAAATTGAAGATTCCACAGTTATGAGGCTGCATTTTCAAAATTCAACATAGGCTCATAACTTGGTTGTTTTTAAATATTTTACACCAAATGCTCAACATAGCATTCTTCTGACCCCACCTCATGAATAAGAGCAGATAACATTTTAACTCCTGCCCAAAGGTAGTTTTGTGTGAGGACCATGAAATCATCTTTCAGGACAGATCTGCCTACTGACACTACAATTCTTCATGCATGTTGAAAATTGGGGACAAAATATGAACAAATTGCCAGAGTTATGGCACTAAGTTCAAACCCATTGAAATACATTGAACCGTGTACTGCACCTGTTTCCTCAGTTCGCGGTCTGGCTTTGAAGAGTAAGCTGTGTCTGCAGTCCACAGAATATTATTGCATGGGTAAGTAAGGGCTTGGGGGTGGGTGCTGAGTAGGAGGGTTGGATGGGGTCACTCCAGCCACAAAAGAAATTGATGGATGGTTTTCTTTTTAGGTTAAGAAAATAAAATGAACTGAGGATTCCTATTGTGATACTGGAGGATTGGGCACCCCAGTGTCAGGTTATGTTTCTGGGGAGGGTCGGTGGGGGCAGAAAAAATATGTATTTAAAACAAGCATTTGTCAATACCAGTATTGACATGTGCACTGGTATCATGGGGGTGTTTGAAAATTGCTTCAGTGAAGGAATCAGTGTATTAACATTCAAGAATGCAAAGTAGAAGTGAGGCTGTTGAGCAGTTTAAGTGTCTAGTTTGGTAATATTTGTGCCTCAGATTTTCAACATACCCTTCTTATGATCCCACTTCATGAACAAGTGCAGAAAAAATTTACAGTTCCTGGCCAAAATGTGATTTCATGCAGTGACTGTGGAATCATGTTTTGGGATACAACTACAATTTTGGCCAGAATCTGAAAATGACAGCTGTCAAATTAGCAGTTATGAGCCTGCATTCACAAAACTTCAATGCAGGCTCATACCTTTGTTGTTTTGTTAATGTTTTACACCAAATTTTCGACATAGCCTTCTTATGACCCTACCTCTTGAACAAAGGCAGATACACATTTCAACTCCCTAGCCAAAGGATTTCTCACAGCAACTGCAAAATCACATTTCAAGATGCAAAAATGTTTTGGCCAAGATCTGAAAATGGCAGCACTCACATCTGGCGAGGTGCTGTGATGAAATGGCTATGTTGAAATTTGGGGTCAAAATATTGAGTATTACTAAAGTTATGAGCCTGCATTCGCAAATTTCAGTGCAGGCTCATAACTTTGTTGTTTTTAAATATTTTCACATCAAATTTTCAGTGTAGCATTCTTATGATCCTACCTCATGAACAAATGTGAAGAATATTTTTGACTCCCTGTCCAAAAGGTGATTTTTGCAGTGACTGTGAAATCACCTTTGGGGAGCAGAAACACATTTTTGCCAGGATCTGAACAATTATAGCTATCATATTCATGAGGCACCATGAAGAAATGACTATATAGAAAATCTGGGGTCAAAATATTGAAAATTGCCAAAGTTATGAGCTTGCATTTGCCAATCTCAATGCAGGCTCATAACTTAATTGTTTTAATATTTTACACCACATTTTCAAAATAGCCTTCTTATCACCACACCTCATGAGCAATGGTGAAGAAAATGTTGAACTCCTGCCCAAAGGTGATTTCACACAGTGACCACAAAATCATCTTTAGGAATGGCATTACCTAACATTTACTTGCATTGTTTATGAGTTAGGGTCCCAAAAACATACATTGAAAATTTGGGACAAAATATTTAAAAATGGCCAAGTTATGCCACTAAGTTGAAAACCCCATTGAAATACAGTGAACCACTTAGCTCAGTTCACAGTTGGGCTTTGAAGAGTGAAGACATGCCTGCAGTCCAAGGAAGATTACGTGATGGTCCTCCAGTGGGTAAGTATGGGATGGGAGATCCTGGCTGGAAGGGTGGATGAGTTTGGGTAATGGTGCAACAGACAATGATAGAAGGTTTTCTTTCTTTCAGGGACAACTTGCTGAACAGATAAGGGCACTGGGGATCAGGCACCCCAGTGTCTGTATGCTGTTTGGGGGTTACACAGAAGACAACGATGGACGATTTTCTTTTTCAGGCTAAAAAATGATGAGGGACAGTTTTCTTTCTTTCAGGGTGAGTTTGCAGAACATTTTGAGGACATTGGGGATTGGGCACCCCTAGTGTCACTATGGTATATTTGGAGGCGGTTATATGGTGGTGGGTGCTTAGAGGGAGGGTTGGTGAGGGAATAACAGTGCTTGTCATCCTGACTTGCACTTCAAAGGATCCAACCATGCTGCTACTGTGTCAGCTCTGTCCTTTGAAGTGCATGACCAGACTGGCTCCTCCAGAAAACCAGTGTCATTAGGACACTGCCTGCTGTTTGCCTGTCACAGATCAGCCCCTAAAGCAACACTCTCCATTGGACTTGCCCCACACCTTTCTAGTACCTCTCATATCAACATGTTCACTTGCACATGCACTTTAATGAACATAAAAAAGGTCACGGAGGAACATGATCATGACACAGGGGGATTGGGCACCCTCAGTGTCATTGTTATGTTTATGGGGCTAGGGTGGGTGCTGAAAGGGAGGGTTGAGTAGGGGATATCCATATAAAAAAAAATCGGTGGTCATGACGGGTGTGCCATGTTCCACCATTACAGTCGACAATAACAAATAGTGCAGTGCGACTTCCATAGGCTACAATAAGCAAAAGTGCTTCACAGATGCAGAGGTGACTATGTTGCAACTCCAACATGTTGATCAGTCAAAAGGAATGTGCTGAGTCCTTTTCTGATAGCAAGAGGTCTGCAGGGCTTTGCCCACTGCAGCCCTAAAATTCAGAGCTCAAGTAACCTGGTGAGGTGGTACAAACTGAACAACCTAACACTTTGCAGTGTACAGTATTTTCAGACTAAAATACATACTTCATCATAACTTGAGCTCTGATTGTTTTGTTTCTCATTAGTGTGCCGCTCAGTATTTTACTGGGTCATTGAAGCAGACCATTGTCTCTTCAGCACCATACCATCCTGTGCATGTGCTGTACCTGTGATATCTGCAAACCATGCACAAGATAGTCAAGTGACCGAGCAGTCCGCATGGCTGTGATGATCCAGAACTCCTCCCAGCTTGCTAACAAACTTCACTTTAGAGTCCACAGTCACTTCCTCCTTTCTGCTGCCCTGCCTTGCTTACCTTTCCTGACCCTCCTGTACAGTGACAGCTACTGATCTCAGGCTCAGCAGTAGCCTCTGACACCCTGTGTTCACACTTCACCATCCCAGCCAGGAAATATGCTACCCATACCTTTGATATCCTTCTAACTGTAGAAGTAAGTAATTCAAGAAACATTGCAAGTATTAAAAGGTGCTTTTGCATTGACTGTAGGAGACTGAGAAAGCACTGAACATGCCCTGGCTCAATACTGAAGTTTATTCCTGTTACAGCATGAACACAAACCCCAGATTATTTTTTACCAGAGACACACACTAAGCTGAGCTTGTTTACAGGTGAGACCTGGGAGCACAAGGAAGTTAAGTGACTTGCTCAGGGTCACACAGTATGCAAGTGGGGGCTGTGGATTCAAACCCATGTCTCTAGGTTTGCAGCTCAGAGCCTTAAACCACTGCACTATACTGCCTCCCAATTAGAAGATATTACTCTGAGAAATATACCAGTGTACTACTAGTGGAGCTTAATTTGGTTTAGTATACTCACAGTCCATCAATGAATTATTTCTGGAAAAGACAGATCGTATAAAGACCAGGGAGGGCTGTGGACATGGTCTACCTAGACTTTAGAAGCGTTGACACAGTCCCACACAAAAGATTAATAGTCAAATTAACCAGCCTGGGAGTGGGACCCAGGGTGGTAGCCTGGGTAAAACATTGGCTGGACAACAGAGACACAGAAGGTAATTGTAAATGGAGTCCACTCTGAAGAAAGGGGGTTACTAGTGGGTACTGCAGGGTTCAGTATTGGGTCCAGTCCTTTTAATGTCTTCATCAGTGACATTGTAGAGGGACTGGAAGAAAAGTATGCCTTTTGCAGATGACACAAAGATCTGCAACAGGGTTGATACACAAGGAGGCGTGGAAAGGATGAAAAAGGGACTTGGCAAGGTTGGAGGAATGGTCAGAAGTATGGCAGCTAGGATTCAATGCAAAGAAGTGCAAAATAATGCACCTGGGAAACAAGAACCCAGGGAAAAATACACAATGGGTGGGGAGGTAGTAACAACAACAAAAAGGGACCTGGGGTTGTGACAGAAATGGGAAGGAAAGAGTTAATGGTTTGGATTCTGTAGATGCCTTATTTTTTAGCAGTGTGGAAAAATACACTGAGGCTGAAATCATCCAGCAGCAACCAGCTTGTGGAATTTCTAGCTGCTAGATAAGAGCTGGGTCATAAATCTCAGTGGACATCTCCAGACACACACAGACCTTGCAGACACGGACACAGGGCAGTTTGAATGGATTGGATCATTCAAATATAAACTTAAGGTGAAAAGGAATATAATTGGTCACCAATAGGTGTTCACTCTGATTGGGACAATTAAATACATACATGTTAGTTGGTTGGTGCATTTAAGGGAGAATAGGAATGACCTAGTCTCCATAGACTATATAAGCTTCTGTAAGACAGAGAACTCTCTCTCTTGCCCTGGAAGCTGTGAGGAGAAACATAAGCTTGGAGCCTACCTGGTATGTCCGTGGGAGCTGGCAGTTAGAACAGGGTCCAGTGTCTCTTGTAAGGACAGGAAGGGTAAGTTTAGTGATAGTATATTTCAGTAATAGCCTTCTTCTTTTGCCATCTGTTGTTTAAAAACATTTGTTTACTTTTCCTGTATAAGTGTTATTCTCTTGTGTTGTAAATACATTTCCTGTAAATGCTCATTGCACTTTCTGTTAAGTAAAAGCTATTTATTTGCTCAACAGTTGTGACTCTGATGTCATTTTTCTAAGGTAAGATTTGGTTTTCCACTGGCTAAGGTAAACTCTGTGTAGCATCCACACCTGAAAGAGACACACTACCAGACTTTAACTTGTGCAATTGCCGTGTGATTTTTCAAGTTTGTACACTTGAAAGAGGTGCCAGAAAGAAAGTCCAGCTGGTGGCAGCGAATACCTGAGGACACACACCTCTCTAAAAGCTGTTTCAGCCCAGAGGGAGAGGTGGGTTGTCACATATGGTTGGCAGTGGTGGGGTGATGATAGCGGACTCATGAGCACACTGATACAGAGTTTGCCAGTGGAACAGTTACCTTAGCATTGCAAAACAGGATATACAAGAGGATACATTTGTACAACAGTTTTATTTGTTTCTAGATAGCACAGTATAGTGTAGCAGTAGAGAATGAGCTCCACGGAGTATGACTCACTTACTGTGCCACAGCTTGTTGAAAGGTGCCAGGAAAGGGATTCAGCCTGAAAGTCTGAAGCAGAAGAAAAAGGCAGATCTCATAGCTACTCTCTTGGCACATGATCTGAAGCAGACAGTCATTGGGGGTGAGTCAGGAACTGAGGCAGCAGGCCCCCAAACCAGCTAGGGCACTGCGACTGCAGCTATTGCTGCAAGACAAGGCATTGAGGCGAAAAGACTGGATGCTGAAGCAGAAGCAAGAAGATTGGGAAGCAGAGAAAGAACTTGAAGAAAAGAGACTGGCAGACAGAGAGAAAGAACGACAGCATGAACTCCAGAGACAACAGCACGAGAAGGAGATGATGACCCTCCGCAGTCAGCAAACCGTGAGTAATGGTGGAGTGAGTTTACCTCATGAAGCCAAAATGAATTCTAAATTGTTCCCTCAGTTTAAAGAGGAGATGACCTTGATTTATTTTAAGGTCATTTGAGAGAGTATGTAATCAATTACAATTAAATAAGGCTTCCTGGTCAACTTATCTCACACCCTTGCTGACGGGAGAGCGCTGAATGCATTTGCTAAAATGAGTAATGAAGACTATGCTGATTATGATAAAGTAAAAACAGTGTTGTTGAAACGGTTTGAATTAACTCCTGAGGCTTATAGAAGAACATTTAGGGAGTTAAAGAAAAGCCCAGAAGACAGTTATGCAGAACTGCAGGTTAAACTGTATACTTACCTTGATAGGTGGATGGAGGGTGCTAAAGCAACTACTGTGGAACTGATTAAAGATGTATTGGTGAGAGAACAATTCCTTAAAATTGTACCTGAGGACATGCGTGTATGGCTCATAGACAGGGCATGCGCCTCTTCCACAGAGGTGGCAGAAAGCGCTGATGAGTATCTGTCTAGCCGCCACACACACAACGTAAGTCTTATGGTATGGGGGCAGCATATGGGTATAAGGGATCCCAAGGGGGGCAGCCCAAAGAAACCAGCCTGCACCTGAGCCCAAAGTAGAGCCCTCTGGTTCTAAGGGGACTCAAGAAATAGGTCCCAAGAAATGTCATATTTGCAATCAAGTGGGACACTTGAGATATAACTGCCCTCAGAAACTGGTTAAGGGGCAGAGATATTGGGGTGGGGGTGATCAAAAGGGCACTGGTGTGTTTGTAGGGTGTGTCCAGTCTGAAGAACCAGTCTCCTCTGATGAGAATCTCGTCCCATTACAGTTAATGGAATAGTAACACAGGGACTATGGGACACAGGTGCTAACATCTCTCTGGTAAGGCAAGATCTCATTCAGGCAGAGCAGATCGTGTCTGGGAAATACTCCAAGGTTCGGGCATTCACAGGGCCACCAGTCCCATTACCAATGGCTAGAGTCATCCTGAGCTGGGAAGGGGCCATGTAGAAAAGGAGGTGGGAGTTGTAGAGGACCCACCTGTAAGTATGATTGTGGGGAAGGATTTGGACCCCAGTAAAAACTGGTGTGTGTTGTAACTTGTAGTCAGGCACAAGGGCAAGCTTCAGGGGAAGAGGGTTGACTCTGGGTGGTCCAGCCACACCTCAGCAGCTGAGGAAGTGTCCAGCACAGGGAGGGCTGGCTAGAAGCTGCAGTCCAGAACCCCAGTCACAAATAGAGGAACCCACAGGACTTCCTTCAGAAGGGCACTGGGAAGGGTCAGACGAGGGCAGCTGAGTGCTGCACAGAGAACTGACCCTACCTGGAAAAACTGAGGAAATAGCTCATAGGGCTGAGCATTCTCAGGGGTAAAGAGTCCATTTACTGGGACAATGGGCTGTTGTACAGAGAATGTACAACAGAGGAAGGGCTAGCTGGTGAGGTACTCCAGCAGCTGGTAGTCCTAAGGTTCACCGTCAGCAGCTTTTGGCCCTTGCATGATATCCCTTTTCAGGGCACTTGGGAGTGAGGCGCACAAAAAGCGCCTCACCAACAATTTCTTCTGGCCTGGTATTGGCAAGGATGTGGCAAATTATTGCCGGACTTGTCCACAGTGCCAGCGGGTAGGGAAAATGGGGGACAAGGCCAAGGCAGCTTTGGTGCCCCTGCCCATTATTGATGAACCCTTCAAGAGGGTAGCAGTGGACATAGTGGGGCCATTGAGCACCCTAAGTTGCACTGGCAAGCGGTATATCCTGGTAGTTGTAGACTATGCCACTAGATACCCAGAGGCAATGGCCCTAACATCCTCTGAGGCAGGACCAGTGGCAGATGCACTGTTGGAAATATTTAGCCGGGTGGGCTTTCCCCAGGAGATACTGTCAGACGGGGTGCCAATTTTATGTCAGGATTAATGAGTAGTTTGTGGGAGAAGTGTGGGGTAAAGCAGCTCAAAACCTCCCCATACCATCCCCAAGCTAATGGTCTAGTGGAGCGATTTAATTCAACCCTTAAGACCATGCTAAGGACTTTGCTACCAGCATAGAGAGACTGGGACAAATATTTGCCTCATCTCCTATTTGCACTACAGGAAAGTCCCACAGGAGTCCACAGGGTTCTCACCTTTCGAGCTCCTGTTTGGTCATAGGGTGCGGGGCCACTAGATTTGATTCGGGACGAATGGGAGGGTGACCGTGCCTCCCAAGGGGAGTCTGTTGTGGAGTATGTCCTGAACTCAGGACCCACCTTAGGAGCTCATGGGGTTTGCTCAGGAGCACCTGGCCACTGCACAACAGCGGCAGAAAGTCTGGTATGACTGTGGGGCCCGAGTCAGAGAATATGTGGTGGGACAGTGAGTGATGGCACTCATCCCTGTCCGACAGAATAAGTTACAGGCAGCATGGGAGGGGCCATTCTCCATTGTCCAAAAGGTTAGTGCGTCAATTACATGATAGAGCTCCCGGACAGGAGATGCAAACGAAAGGTGTATCATGTTAACATGCTGAAGCCCTACCATGACAGAGAGGAAATGGTCCTCGCTGCATGCAGTGCTCAGAGGAGGAAACTGAGGTAGATCCACTGGTGGACCTACTTGGGAGGCCAGGGTGCATCCTCTGTGGACAGCCTTACCCTCTCGGAACAGCTGACACCAGCCCAGGTGCAAGAAATTAGGGTGTGCTGAGAGAATTTGAAGACATGTTCACAGGAAACCAGGGTACACCACGATGGCAGAGCACCATGTGGATACAGGGACCCAGGATCCCTGAAACAGTCCCCTACAGGGTACCTGAGCATGTTAAGCAGACTGTGAAAGAGGAGCTCAAAGATGCTGGAACTGGGGTAATCCAGGAATCTAGTAGCCCTGGGCATCACCCGTGGTACTGATCCCCAAAAGAGATGGCACCACACGATTCTGCGTGGACTACCGGAAGCTTAACAGCTGCACGGAGTCTGATGCTTATCCATGCCCAGAACAGATGAGACCCTGGAGGCGACTGGGGGAGCCAAGTATTTGACCACAATAGACCTAACAAAGGCTGACTGGATCTGACCCCTGTGGCCAGGGAAAGATCAGCGCTTGTTACTCCATTTGGTTTATATGAATTTAAGGTAATGCCATTCGAATGAAGAATGCACCTGCAACCTTTCAACGGCTTTAGATCGATTCTGTCTGGGGTAGGTGAGTTTGCATTGGCTTATATGGATGATATAGCCTATATAGCCAGACCTGGGATGAGCACATCAAGAATGTGCGGGATGTGTTCCACAGGTTAAAGAAGGCAGGTCTGACAGTCAAGGCAGAGAAGTGCCAGATAGGTATGGCAGAAGTATCCTACCTTGGGCACCGGGTGGGTAGTGACACATCTGCCCAGAGCCTGCCAAGATTGATGCCATCCTGGCCTGGCCTACTCCTACCACAAAGAAACAGGTCAGGGCATTTCTAGGGACTGCAGGGTACTACCGAAGGTTTGTTTCCCGCTATGGCGATCTGGCTAAGCCCCTGACAGACCCTAATCAGAAGGAAAGCCAGATGCAGTGAAGTGGTCAGAAGGTTGTGAGTTGCTTTCATGAGCTAAAAAGGCCTTAAGTGGCCCAGCTGTATTGGCTAGCCCTAATTATAGTTTAAAGTTTATGGTTCATGTGGATGCCTCAGATCATGGGCTGGGGCTGTGCTGAGCCAAGTTACTCAGCAGGGGAGGAGCACCCAGTTGTGTACCTCAGCCAAAGGCTTTTGCCCAGAGAGGGGCATACGCCACAATTGAGAAGGAATGCTTGGGAATAGTGTGGGCCCTTCAGAAGCTGCAGCCTTACCTATATGGGAGAGAATTTACTGTGGTCACAGATCATAATCCCCTAATTTGGCTTCATAGGTCCAGTGGACAAAATGGTAAACTACTACGTTGGAGTTTGGTACTGCAGGCATACAACATGACCATACAGCATTGCAGTGGCAAACAAAATGCAAATGCGGATGGGCTATCTAGGCAGGGCTAATGGCCTGGCTGGATACTTTGGGCACTTCCAGTAATTGCATGAGCGGCTGTGTCATAGGGTAGCCAAGGCACGCCTTCATATCTGGGGGAGATGTGACAGAAATGGGAAGGAAAGAGTTAATGGTTTGGATTCTGTAGATGCCTTATTTTTTAGCAGTGTGGAAAAAATACACTGAGGAAAATCATCCAGCAGCAACCAGCTTGTGGAATTCCTAGCTGCTAGATAAGAGCTGGGTCATAAATCTCAGTGGACATCTCCAGACACACACAGACCTTGCAGACACGGACACAGGGCAGTTTGAATGGATTGGATCATTCAAATATAAACTTAAGGTGAAAAGGGAAAATAATTGGTCACCAATAGGTGTTCACTCTGATTGGGACAATTAAATACATACATGTTAGTTGGCTGGTGCATTTAAGGGAGAATAGGAATGACCTAGTCTCCATAGACTATATAAGCTTCTGTAAGACAGAGAACTCTCTCTCTTGCCCTGGAAGCTGTGAGGGGAAACATAAGCTTGGAGCCTACCTGGTATGTCCGTGGGAGCTGGCAGTTAGAACAGGGTCCAGTGTCTCTTGTAAGGACAGGGAAGGGTAAGTTTAGTGATAGTATATTTGGTAATAGCCTTCTTCTTTTGCCATCTGTTGTTTAAAACATTTGTTTACTTTTCCTGTATAAGTGTTATTCTCTTGTGTTGTAAATACATTTCCTGTAAATGCTCATTGCACTTTCTGTTAAGTAAAAGCTATTTATTTGCTCAACAGTTGTGACTCTGATGTCATTTTCTAAGGTAAGATTTGGTTTCCACTGGCTAAGGTAAACTCTGTGTAGCATCCGCCACCTGAAAGAGACACACTACCAGACTTTAACTTGTGCAATTGCACGTATGATTTTCAAGTTTGTACACTTGAAAGAGGTGCCGGAAAGAAAGTCTGGCTGGTGGCAGCGAATACCTGAGGACACACACACCTCTCTAAAGCTGTTTCAGCCCAGAGGAGGGTGGGTTGTCTGAGGGTAATCATATCAGATGACCTTAAAGTTAGCAAGCAATGTGAGAAGGCAGTAGGGAGGGCTGGGGGTATACTGGGATGTATAGGGAGGCATCATCAGCAGAAAACAAGCAGTTGTTATCCCTCTGTACAGACAGTTGGTGAGACCCCATCTGGAGTACTGTGTCCAGTTCTGGAGACCCCATCTCCGAAGGACATAGACAGGATAGAGGCAGTCCAGAGGAGGGCAACTAAAATGGTGCAGGGTCTGCAAGAGAAGCCGTATGAGGATAGACTAAAGGAGCTTAATATGTATATCCTTGAGGAAAGAAGGGAGAGGGGACATGATAGAAACTTTTAAGTACCTCAGTGGAATCAACAAAGTCCAAGAGGGTAGCATCTTTCAGAAAAAGATACTTGCAAGAACAAGGGGACACAATTTAAAGATAGAAGGAGGGCGGTTCAGGGGCAATGTGAGGAAGTATTATTTCACAGAGAGGGTAGTGGATGCATGGAACAGCCTTCCTGAGGAGGTTGTGGGGTCTAAAACTGTGGGAGAATTCAAGAATGCATGGGACAGACATAAGGCAATTCTTGTGGGGGTAGGAAGAAATAGGCTGTTGGTTAACTAGGATCTGCGGCCTATCCTGTAGGTAGGGAAATGGGCAGACTAGATGGGCCTAGCGGTCCTTATCTGTCGTCAAAGTCTGTTTCTATGTTTCTAAATCTGTGGAATTTTACTTAGTGAACTCTCACAGCACAATTGCATTACCAATATATTTAATGTATACGGAAGGCGATGGGTCAGATTTTCAAAGGCAGTACAGCTTGAATCAAGCCCTGTGCTGCCGCTATGAATTTCTGGCAGTGTGCCAAATGGGTTTGCTACAACTGTGTCAAATTTTAGTAGATCGGATGCAGCTGCTACAGTTTACCTGACTTAAGGCAACTTGAACCAAATATTTGGCACAAGCACCATAAAAGGTTCCCCAGGTGTGAAGACAGCTAAACCACAAAAGCTGGTCTAACTTGTGCCAATTGCTGCACAGTATGTAAAATCCTGTTAGACTGCCACAAGCCCAAATGAGCCACAGTGTTAGTGCACCAGGGCTTGCAGCAAAGGTCTTTATTCAGTTGAGTAATCTCAGTACAAAATGTCCGTAAATTTTCAGAGTTCAAGACTGCTTTTGGTCAGTAAATGGGACAAATGATGAAGAGAAACCATTATTCAGAAGAATGCAAGAATGAGTTTACTCAGCTGCAAGGACTTACATACAGTACATACATACACTAAAGACAGCTTAATAACGCTGACGCTTTATGGTTTAGTAGGGCAGACCAGGATACACTCCTCCAATGGGGCCACTATTTATACAGCAGAAGCCCAGCTCCCCACCCAGGCTGCTTACATAACATTTGTGTGCTTGGCGTTTTCCTGCTCATCGTTTGTGGGGGTTTGCCTGGGGCTGACAACTTTTCTGCTTTGTGCTGCCCTGGCCTGTCAGCTGCTGTATCTGTAGGCTCTTTCTGGGCATTTCTGCTACAACTTGGTTATCTTTGCAACAGCTCAGTACTAATATCAGTGTTATTGTCTTTTTCTAATACTTATTTCGGAAGTTTAATCTATGTCTATATATGAAGCAGGCAAGCAGCTATGCTTTATTTACTTGTCACAAAACTCGTATATTTTCCAAAATGTTTATAGCCATTCAATCCTGCTGTTTTAAAAGCCGATTTTGCTTTTGGTATAACATCAAGGGGCTTGAAAAGCCTTGTTCTCATGCACAGGTGCCTGTCATCTCATGTGCTAAATAAACTTTCACTTAAAACTTTCATCTTTGCACTAGATTCCTTCTTGATTGAATCTACCATCCAGTCTTGAGGTGTGCCATAGCTGTCTTCCAGCATACAAGTGATTTTACAGATCCTGTTATCTTATGTTACAGAAGGTCTGGAATATTTTGTCTCCCTCATTTGCTAAATCAAACTACTGCAGGTGAACCTCAGACTTCTGCAACATTAGACTAGAACAGAGCAAATTAGAAATCCTGAAATGGGCTCTCAAGAAAACATGGGCGAGCTCTCCCTCACCTACTGCACAATGCTGCCGATAAAACATGAACTGAACTCTTAACCCATTTTAACCTTAGCATGGGCATGTCAACAGGTGATTTATCATGGCATTTACCAGCTTGCCACATGATGTGTATTGACTCATCCATGTCCTGGCTGGTTTATAAAACAGTAAGAAAAATTTGCCTGGATTTTGACTGAATTGGCTCACTCACTCAGCAGCCCACACTGGGCGGTTTTCTCGTCTTCCATAATGGGCCCCATGATTGACCCTTCTCTGATTCCATTCAGATGCAGTACTTCAATTCCAGCTCACTCAACTAGCCACCAACAAAACACACCTTAGGTGGTGGTCATAATCTCTGCTACTAAATTTATCATCCATTCTCCAGCAATTATATTTGAACACTACCAATAAAGCTCTTCAGTGATTCTAGCACTAACTTGTCACACAAGGCCATCGAGCAGTTTAACACCTGATACTGTGCAGTTCTTCAGTGGTTCTAATGTCCACTGCCACACAATCCATCAGTGGTTTCAATGCCTGCTGCCATGCAAACTCTTTAGTGAGTCTAACACCCACTGCTACCCAAAGTCATCAGTGGACCTATCGACCACTACCATGAAAATTATTCAGTGTTGTTCCAGTGCCCACTACAGTGTAAGGTTATCAGTGTATGTAACACCCACTGCCACGCAAGCTCTCCAATGGTTCAAAACCTACTGCCACACAAAGCCATCAGTAATTTTAACACCTGTTGCCATGCAAGCTCTCCAATGGATCTAATACCCACTGATGCAAGGTCATTTACAGTTCTAATACCATTTGCTCTGCAAACTCTACAGTGGTTGTTATACCCACTGCTATACATGCCATCAGTGGGTCTAATGCCCCTACCATGCAAGCTCTTCATTGGTTCTAACACATACTGCCACATAAAACCATTAGTGACTTTAATCCCTGTTGCCACACAAGCTCTTCAGTGGTTCTGATGCCCTACTACAAGGTCATTCACAGTTCTAACATCCTTTGCTCTACAAGCTCTTTGGTGTTTATTATACCCACTACTATGCAAGGGCATCAGTGGTTCTAATGTCTGCTGCCATGCTAGCTTTACAACGTGTGAACACCACTGCTATGCAAGGCCATTAGTGGCTCTAATGTCTGCTGCCATACAAGCACTTTAGTGGTTCAAAAGCCCAGCTGTCACACAAGCCTTTCAGTGTAACTAACACCCACTGCCATGGAAGGCCATCAGCCATTCTAATACCACAACCATGCAATCTCATTAGGGGTTTTAATGCCCACTGTTTACAGGGCCATCAGCATTTCTAATGCCTACTGCCACACAAACTCTTCAGTGGTTCTAACACCCACTGCTTTACAAGACTATCAGCAAGCAATAGCACGCAACGAGATGTGTTTATCTCCTGATAAGAGCACACCCAGGTGCATTATGAGGCATGAGGCACTTGTACCGAAAGTGCTTTATATACCTGGGCGTGTTCTTGTCCAAGATGACCCACACCCTCAGAGTATGTTGTTGTGCTTATAAAATGGGACCCTGTAAAAAGTTAATAAAAATGTTCATAAAAGTGCACATAAAGATTTAAAAATATGATATCATGATAAAAACAAAAAGGTCATTGTCATTCACTGCTTTTAGTGGACAATTGGACATTTTGATTAAAATTATGTAGGAGAACTACAGTATCTGACTGTCTCCTACTCACACACACACACCCCCACACACACACAAAATTCTTCACAATATGTTTTCTTTTTTTAATCAGACAGTAAAAGAGTTTTACTTATGGGTGCAGGAGTGAGCATGTCCCTAGCCAGACCCTATGCCAGACCCTATTTAGAGCTTTTCTGAGAGCGCTTCCCAGTCTCATTTTGGTGCTCATTCTGATGTTACATTGAAAGCTGGAATGTGTTAATCTGGAATGTGTAAAACACAAACACCTGCTGTCTGTAAGAGCTGTGGAGGAGCAGGTCTAGTTTTCCAGTGGAAACACCAGTAAAAGTAAATGCCCAGCGAGTTCTTCTTAGAGGAGTGGGAGCAAGCGTGTATCCTCACTAGCCACTGTATTTTGTACTTTTCTCATAGCGCTTCAACAATCGTGGTTTTGGCTGCTCATTACGGCATAACCTGCTATGTTTTCAATATTGTATGTTGTTTAATATTTTTAGAAGCACTTTGACAATGTTGTTTCATTTTACAGTGGCTGATGGAGAAGCTGGTTTAGGGCATGATTTGAAAGCCACATTGTGGCGGCATGCGCTCAACTCTGAATTGGATCAGGGCAGCTTTCTTTCTTTCATTTAAGTGTTTATGCACCTTCAGCCTGCTGGCAGGCTTTCTGTCCCACCAGTCTCCAGCCACCACTTTGCCGCCTGAACCCCATGTCCTGCATCCCCTAGGATTACCACCAAGGTGGGGAGGAAGGAGGAGGTCTGTCCCCCTCCCGAGCACTATCTGGAGAAGCCTGAGAACTCCATGAGGCCACAGCACCAGAGAACCTGAAGGGCTTCCATGAAGCTGGCAGCCAATATTCCTCCTTTCTTGGTCCTTTCCACTTTCTGTCATGAACATCCATGTGTGGAGGCACACGCGCCACAATGCCACACAACCTCTTTCCCTGGCTCTGGCACTACCCCATATCTCCACCGAGGGCAGCCAAGGAGCGGACAACATACCCACAATTCCCCGGGAGAGGAGTGCTGTCATCAGATGCTCAATCCTCTACCTCCCTGCTGACCCCGGCAGTCTGTGCTTACTCCTGAACATGGACTGCCTGTGTGGCTTGAGGTGGGGCATCCAGCACCTCAACCCTCAGTGCCACTGGGCTGGGTTCAGGGTGGCTTTCTTAAATGAAGAGGTGACAGTTTTAACATTTAAAATGAGCCATTGAAAGAGTTTTTGCCCATGGTCTCAGTAGGATACTGTGCAGTGTGAACTGGGTGTACTTGAACACAGTGTGTTGTTGGGGGCTTCAGCTTGGCTAGTGGCTTGCAGTTTCAGGGCTCCAGATTGGCTAGCAGTTTCAAGTAGTTGACACAGTGATATCTGTCCTGTGGTGAGTCCTGACTGGCTAAAGAGGTGCCGGTTAGCAAAATATGCACTGATAAGGACATGGCCAAAGGTATCTCTAATCCAATCAGGACTTAAAAAAACTACAAACTCATTTTATAAGCAGTGCTAACACCCATTGCTTTGCAGGACACCAGTGGTTGTAACTCCCATTGCCACTCAAGTTCTTCATTGGTTCTAATGCAATCTACCACACAAGGCCATTTGCAGCTCTAACACCCTCTGTCAAGCGAATTCTTCATTGGTTCTAATGCTTACTACTATGCAAGGGCGTTAGACGTTCCAATGCCCACTGTCATGCAGACCATCAGTGGTTCTAATGTCCATTGCCACATGTGTTCTTCATTTGTTCTAACGCCAACTCCCACACAATACCATCAGTTGCTCTAACTTCCGCTACTGCACAAGTCCTTTAACAGGTTCAACATCCAGTGTCACAAGGCCATCAGTGGTTCTAATGGCTGGTGTCACACATTCATTGGTTCTAATGCTCACTACCATACAGGGCCATCAGTGGATGCACAATGCCACACATTTTTCTTTAATTCTTATGTCTACACCCATGCAAGGCCATCAACAGTTCTAACACCCATTCCATGCAAGTTCTTCAGTGTCTGTAATGCCTGCTGCCACATAAAGCTGTCAGCTGTTCCAACATGCACTGCTGCTCAAGCTTTGCAGTTGACTGTGTATATTATCGCTAGATCTAACGCACTCAGTTTCATGCCCTACAAGATCTGTTCACAATGCATGCCTCTGCAGACTTACCTTGGCTTTCACAATATACTGCAATCATCCAAAAATCCAAACAACATTAAACAATATCTTCCCTGCATCAGCCCTGCTTCCCAAGCCATTTCAGGTAGCCTAACTGCAGTCTCTTAATGTCATATTTAACTTAACAATACCGAACAACTGTTCTGGAGAAAAGGCAATGCTGCTACTTGTTTGCCATTCCTGCTAAATTGCAACAGGCCTAAATATGAAGTCTAACAATATTTTTTTCAAGCCACTACATGCCATTCATTTAAAGTTCTGGATTGCCTCTCATTTAACAGCAAGGACTCCTATCCCACTCCACAGAGGGAGAGTGACCAGTGGGTACCGCAGAGGATCAGTGCTGGGACCGGTCCTATTCAACATCTTCATCAGTGACATTGCACAGGACCTAGAAGGCAGAATTTCACTGTTCGCTGATGACACAAAGCTCTGTAACAGAGTAGACACACCAGAGGGTGTAGACAGAATGAGAAGCGACCTGCAGAAACTTGAAGAATGGTCAGGGGTTGGCAGTTGAAATTCAATGCAAAGAAGTGCAAGATAATGCATATGGGGCACAAAACCCTGGCACAATATATCAGTTGGGGGTGAGGATATAGCATGCACCAAGTAGGAAAGGGATCTTGGGGTTATCATCTCTGATGACCTCAAGGTAGGGAAACAGTGTGACAAGGCAGCAGGTAAAGCAAATAGGATGCTGGGATGTATAGGCAGGGCATCACCTGCAGGAAAAGGGAGGTCATAATTCGCTATACAAGACACTAGTGAGGCCCCACCTGGAGTACAGTGTACAGTTCTGGAGACCTTACCTACATAAGGACATAGACAGGGTAGAGAAGGTTTAGAGGAGGGCAACAAAGATGGTGCATGGATTGCATCACAAGTCCTATGAAGACAGGTTGAAGGAACTGAACATGTACTCCTGGAGGAGAGGAGGAGAGAGGGATATGATAGAGACATACAAGTATCTTACAGGGAGGAACAGGGTGCAGGAAAACACTATTTTAAGCGAAAAGATGTTCCAGGACTAGAGGGCATGGGATGAAGTTGGAGGGAGGACGATCTAGAGGAAACATGAGAAAGAATTTCTTCACAGAACGGGTGGTGGACAAGTGGAACACCTGCCAGAGGAAGTGGTGGGGCTGAAACAATCACGGATTTAAGAATGCATGGGATAGACATAAAGGAATTCTGGAGGTCAGGGTAAGGGCAACAGACTTCTAGGAAAACAAACTGAACTTACAAGCTCAAATGGGCAGACTGGGTGGGCCATAGGCCCTTATCTCGCCGACACTGTCTATGTATCTATGTATCTATGTATCTATGTATTTATATTAACTGGCAGGATCAGTAGCGTCTCTTTCAACTAGCTGGTAAGAGAATTGTCCAAATGATTTCACTGCTTAAACAGCTTCTGCCACCATTAGAAAAACTTTGAAAACATGTGAGATTTAGAAAGTTCTATTTATATTTCATGTATTTTCTATAATTATTTACCTTTTTCTCTATTACCAAGGACTGTACAAAGGAGGCTTACTGTTTCTTAGACTTTATCTGCTCTTTCTGCTATCCTACATATGACATCATAAGCCAGGTTGCACCTGGAAACCAGCTTCTGGTCATGGTGCTTTTCCCAGTTACCAAAGTTTAAATAAATAAATAAATAAAATAAACAATCCCTGTTAATGACATTATAATTATCCCCACAGCAACAGACTGTGATGTCATAAACAGAACTGTGATGTCATATGTAGGCAAGCAGCCAGAACAGATGGGGCAGTAATCCTGTTTACATGCAGATATCCTTAGCAATAAAGAAGAATTAGAAATACAGAAAAATTATTAAAATACAAGCTACTTGTGCTAAACATTACATTTTCTCAAAGTTGTCTGCTCAGTATTCACAAAGGAAGAGGAGGAAAGTATCTAAACCAAACAAGAGAGAAACTCTGAATAGGGGGTCGATACCAGTCCATTCATGGAAGAAAGGGTTTTAAAAAAGAACTCTTGAAGCTGAGGGTGAACAAAACAATGGGGCCTGATGTGATTCACCCAAGAATTCTAAAAGAACTAAGGGTAGAACTAGTAACACCAATGACTACTCTCTTTAACAAATCATGGGAGGATGGGGTGGTACCTGAGGAATGGAGGAGGACAAATGTAATTCCACTTCACAAAAGTGGGAGCAGAGCAGAGGCAGGAAACTACAGATCAGTTAGTTTGACTTCAGTGGTAGGGAATGATGGAATCACTTCTGAAGGAAAGAATTGTTGAGTACCTAGAGGCCAGTGGGCACAGGACCCAAGGCAGCATGGTTTCACAGCAGGAAGGTCATGTCAGATGAACCTAATAGATTTCTTTGACTGGGTGACCAAAGTAGTAGACCAGGGAGGGATTGTGGATATGGCTACCTAGATTTTAGCAAGGCATTTGACACAGCCTCGCATAAAAGATTAATATACAAGTTAGCCAGCCTTGAGAGGGTCCCAAGGTGGTAGCCTGGATAAAAAAATGATTGTACAACAGAACACAAAGGGGAATAGTAAACGGAGTCCACAGTGAAGAAAGGAGGGTAACTAGCGGGTACCACAGGGTTCGGTACTGGGACCGGTCCTCTTTAATGTCTTTATAAGTGACATTGGAGAGTACCTGGAAGGAAAGGTATGGCTTTTGCAGATGACACAAAGATCTGCAACAGGGTTGATACACAAGTTGGGGTGGAAATAATGAAAAGGGACTTGGCAAGGTTGGAGGAAGGTTAAATATGTGGCAGCTCAGATTCAGTGCAAAGAAGTGCAAGGTAATGCACCTGGGAAACAAAAACCCAGGGGAAGAGTACACAATGGGGTGTGAGTTAATAACAACAACAAAAGTCGAAAAGAGACCAAGGAGTAATTATATCAGATGACCTAAAGGTGGACAAGCAATGTGAGAAGGCAGTAAGGAGGGCTGGGGATACTGGGATGCATATGGAGAGGCATCAACAGCAGAAAACAGAAAGTTGTTATTCCTCTGTTCAGACAGTTAGTGACATCCCATCTGGAGTACTGCATGCAGTTCTGGAGACCCCATTTCCACAAAGACATAGACAGAGTGGAGGCTGTTCAGAGGAGGATAACTAAAATGGTGCAGGGTCTGCACCAGAAGACATATGAGGAGAGACTAAAGGAGCTCAATATGTATACCCTTGAGGAAAGGAGGGAGGGGGGACATGACAGAAAATTTCAAGTATCTTAAGGGAATTAACAAAGTACAAGAGGTTAGTATCTTTCAGAAGAAGAGATGTGCAAGAAGTAGGGGCACAATTTGAAGATGGGGAGGCACTCAGAGGTAATGTTAGAAAGTATTTTTTCACAGAGAGGGTTGTGGGTGCATGGAACAGCCATCCTGAGGAGGCTGTGGAGTCAGGAACAGTGGGAGAATTCAAGAATGCATGGACAGGCATAAGGCAGTTCTGCTGGGGGGTAGGAGGAAGTGAGCTGTTGATTAACTAGAATCTGCACCTTATCCATCAGGCTTGGGAACCGGGCTGACTAGGTGGGCCAAGCGGTCCTTATCTGCCATCAAATTCTATGTTTCTATGTAAAGGTGTCAGGGGCTCTTTAAGCCAGTTGCATCCACTAATACCCAAAAGCCGTGGTTCTAACACCCACAGTTTTAGCGATTCTAACACCCACAAAAATGTAAATTGTGGTTCTAATGCTCATTATTACAATGTTGTCCTGCTATGTCTGCTATCTTTCTAAAGCCATAGTTCTAATGACCACAGCTTGAATGTGTCTAATGGCCACTAGTAATTCAAAACTGTGGTTTTAATGCCCACAGATTCAGTGGTTCTAATGCCCATCAACAGTACAAGTTTTAGTTCTAATGCCCACAACGTCTGCATTTCTAACAGCTGCTAACATTTCAAAGTCATGGTTCTTCTGCCCACAGCTACTACTCAAGTTCACCATGGCTCATCTGTTTCTGTTCATTATGGCTAGAGAAGCCAATACTGAGCAAGCATCTTCATTATCCTCTCCATAACCTACAGTACAATAACTGTCATTTACAAGTTTTTTCCATTTATATCCAAAGTGTAACCACCCCACATCTGGGCTACTATACCTTTAAGGCTGCCTTGCATGTATACATCAAAGGTACCAGTCACTACTGATGGAGCTGGCAGGACTTTCCTGATCATTGCCCTGACCAAATGGGACATGAGCACACTTGCATAGAACTGGTAGGACTACAAACTGGTGGTCCTTGATCATCTCTGACCTAAGTTGGTATAGTGGACGGGATAGAGGGAGATTGTTTAAGTTCAGAATTCTTGTGGAGAGAGACCAGGGGCTCCTGAACTTGAGAGAGACTTATTTTAGTCAGGTGCTTTTGCTGCAGCCAATTGCTTGTTGAGTGGCAGACCTCCTAGAACTGCATACAATATGTTGATTGACAGCTCAAACCTACAATCAGAGCTGCAGATGTCACCAGTGAACAGCAGGGCTGTTTCAGAGGGACAGTCAGATCCATTGCTGACACTTACCACCATCACTGATGGGAGAGAGCTTCAGGAGAAGGTGAAGCAGCCAGAAAGGGAATCACTGCAAATTTCATCATCATCCTGCAATGTGAGAGATTCACCTTGTCTGGGAAACTGTCAATAATCTCAAGTCTTGCCCTGCAACACAAGTCTGTATCATATTTGGGAAGCACTTACTGACTATACTGCCGGGTTACAAATTCCTCAGTTGAGGTTTAGAGCATTTGGATTTTAGGATTTATTTCTGCAAAGCACTGGCAATCTTTTAAACGCACACCGCTAGGGCAACCTATATGCAATATCACCAGGTCAACACCGCTTCCATGGCTGAGTATCCAATGAAGCAACAATAGCTCCTAGTTAGAATCAACAAAGTCCAAGTGGGTAGCATCTTCAAAAAGAGGTGCAAGAACAAAGGGCCAATTTGAAGATAGAGGGGGCGGCTCAGAGGTAATTTAAGGAAGTATTTTTTCACAGAGAGGGTTGTGGATGCATGGAACGCCTTCCAGAGGAGGTCTTGGAGTCAAAAACAGTGGTGGAATTCAAGCATGATGGGTCAGTCATAAGGCAATTCTAGGGGTAGGGGTAGGAAGAAGTAGTCTGCTGGTTAACTAGAATCTGCAGCTTATCCAGTAGGCAGGAAATGGGCAGACTGGGTGGGCCAAGCAGTCCTTATCTGCCATCAAATTCTATGTCAAATTCTATGTAATTAGGTGTACTGCACTGATACCAATGGAAATTGAATACTGGCCCCAGTACTGGTGAGTAGACAGGCTATTCACTAGCAAAGTATTTGGTATCTGCACTTCAGCAGGCTAGATGGTGTGGATCTGAGGGAGACCTCTCATGGCTTTGTCCACAAAGATCAAAAGAAAGAAAGCACACTCACAAGCTTTTGCAGTGCAATAGAAAATATTTGTTTAATTTCAAAAGGCATAATTCAAAGTCCCATCTCTGATTACAACTGAAGGAAGGAGGCCATAAATGTCATGGCACTTCTCTTATGAAAGCTTCATCAAGGGGCAGAGTTTGCAGTGCAGTAACCACCACCAAATATTGAAATTGCAGTGCCATCACATTCAATGTCTTAAAGTGACTAATATAACAGTGTTACATAAATATTGTGATCAAAGTGCTCTGTGTAAAAAAAAGAACTGATATTAAAAAATCAGACCTAAAACAGCATGTTAGAATAATAATAATAATAATGAGTTTATTTTTAAGGTACCTTTCAAAATATCAAGGCACCAAACAAATTTAAAAGAACACAGAAAGTCCTATATATAAAGGATTATTTAAGCTCACCAAATACCAAAAATTATTGAACTGAAGTTTCTACATATATAATCCAATAATACAGTTTAGAGGGGACTACATATTGTCAATGGTAATTCATAAGCAATACAGATATTGGTTTGATTTTGCTATTAAAGGCATACATTTCATTGAGTGCCTTGTACTGTACAGTATTTTAAACAGGAGGCTAGAAATATTAACAATCTTCTTTACAAACTGAAACGAGTAGAAAAGTAGAGAATCCTACTAGGGACTTCATGTGACACATCCAGCATTTGTGGAGGTACCAGTTACCTTCTTGGGATCTATATGAGGTTACCATTATTTCCTTGGTTATGGCAGGTAAAAGTATAAATTAACTTCACGGTATCTGAAACAAAGGGAAAAACAGTATTAGATAAAATCAAAGCAATACAAAAGACAATTTCACAATGCATCACAATTCTTCTTATAAGAAGGGTCTTAAATCTAAATTATAATTTTGGTCACCAGGTTTTACAGTTTTCAACTTATAAATCCATAAACTTTTTTGCTGGAGTAACAGCTTCACTCTGCCAATGTCACTCTTATAGTTTTAATGGCTTCTATCCTCATAAACTGAAGCTCCTTTGGGTTTGAAATGATGAACGCTAAAAATGTCTGTCTACTGGTGCTAAGATTACTGTTCATTGCCAAACATATGCTCCTATATTCTAGTTGTAAGACTGTGTATTGTGCACCCCACATGCACACCAGTCCACAAGTACACCACAGCAAGTAGACCGCAAAGGAGGTAGTGCATGTATGAAGTCTATCATGTCACCTTTTGTACCATCAGTGCCACTGAATTCCCTACCAGGGATGGCAAATTGACAAACACTGCACCTTGTACATTTATGGAACTTTTGGTCTTGTCTGAAGCCAAGCACCTTGTTGATTTTTTTTCTGCTGCAAACTGGCTATGAACCTACATGTCCTTTAAGCTACTGCCTTTTCAAATGAGACCCTTGGTTTAGGCCCCTGAAGCTTTAGTTTTTCTGAATCCATGCAAAATAGCCCAATTTTTCCAAACTATATTTCCTATCTGTCCTGTCAATTCATTTTACTTGGAAGAAAACATGACTGGGCCCATTATGTTTTTTTGTCACTGGCATTTCTCTTAATAGCTATGTTCTGTTAACCTTTCTTCCTTTTTCTAATGCTTTATTCAACATATTTTACAGCACCATCTGTGAAGAAATCTATTTTTCAATTCCAAAGATTGTTCTTTTAAATCTTCCTCAGTAGAGCAGTTCCTCTAAATATGGAGGAACTGGCTGTATGATATGGAATTCTTGAAGACACAGGTGTGTACACACCTAAGAAGCAAATTAGTGGCTCTTTTTTTATAAAAACTTTTGTAACAACATTTTCAAACATAGCAGCCAACAATGTGATGCCAAGGAAATCCACTGACACCTCACTGGCTGTATGAGTAAACCATAAGTTAAGATCACTGATGTTAAACCAGCTCAAAATTCATCAGTGAATGCCATTGTTCCTTCCAAATACAGACAATAGCAATAAAGTGGTACCACTGCTTTATCTTTGTCTCTGTATATGTTGTTCTTGAGGTTCAATATAGTATTCTCTTTCCAGAGGCCTAGAAACACATTTTCATGAGAGGACCATAGATGATAATAATAATAATAAAAGTAATAATAATAATAATAATCATCTTTATTTATCAAGTGCAATTTAAAACCAAAGCACTGTACAGTCATAAAATGCTTAAAATGCTAAAATCAATAAAATAGTAACAATCCATAAAATTCTAACAATACAAAATGCAAGTGAATTAAATAGCATATTCACTAAATGCTTGTTGAAACAAATGTGATTTTAAGGTGATCTTAAAGCTCTCCACGGACCTGCACTCTCGGATCTGATGAGGTAGAGAGTTCCAGGGTGGGGCCCATACATTTTTTTTTTATTCTGTATTTTTGGTCCTGCTCCCTACTGCTGCACCATCTGCCTGGTCGCAGACTCTGGCTGTGGCTTCTCATATTTAGCCATCCTCCCTGAACCCCCTCGCTTGCCCCTCAGGGCAGAGTCACAGTGCCCCAGGCCAAAGGCTCTCCACAAACATGGAAAGGCGGGAGTCGGCCTGAGAGCCAATTGCAGCTGGATCAGGTATCATCGAGGTGGCTGGAGCAGGGTTTTTCTTCTCCTTTTGTGTGGAGGAGGTGAGGATGTGCAATGATGTCCTGCATCCACCCTGCCCCTGAAATTCTTCTAGCCGGTAGGCAGCGGTACCCCGGCCTCCACCAGGGATCTGTCGAGCGCGGGCACTGTCCCACCCCGGAGAAGGAGAGCAGTCCAGGGATGCTCCATCCTTCTCCCTGTCAACTCTTCAGCGACCAGGTCTGTTCCTGAACCCGGGTCACTGGCGCCAAGGCAGAAATCCAACCGCTGTGCCAGCAGGCGGGTGTGGGGGCTCCATACATAAACGCATGGGCCCCAGATGTTTTCAACTGAGCCCTGGGAACCTCTAACAACCCTCATCAGCTGAGCGGACAGGACAGCCAGGGCTATAGGGATTCAGAAGTTCTTGCAGATAGCTTGGACCCTGTCCGTGGAGGGTCTTATAGGTCAGAAGTCCAACCTTGAAGGTGATCCACCACTGTAAAGGCAGCCAGTGCAGTTGCAAGGAAGTGATATGACTCAAATGAGGAGTCCCAATAAACAACCATGCTGCAGCGTTCTGCACCAGCTACAAGTGGCAGATATCAACCCCGGAAGCCCAAGGTAAATGGAGTTGCAGTTGTCTAAGCGCAAAGTCACGAAGGCGTGGATCAGTGTCGGAAGGTTGCGGATGGAACAAGGTGCCTAATCCTGGTGATGTTCCAATATGGTAAAGGAGGACTTAATGACTCGCTGACACCTGCGAATGCAAAGTCAGCCCATCATCAGGAACCACCCCAGGTTATGCACCCATTTGGAGGAAGGCAGCTGGGCATTTCAGAGCCAAGGGACCAGAAGGTAACCCTGCTGCCGACCTCTTTATCCAGTGATCTGGATCCACCACCAACACTTCAGTCTTCTTGAGTTCAATTTCAGCCAGCTGGATTTCATACAGTCATGGATTTCCACCAGGCAGTTGTTGAAGACCGAGACCCACTATCCTGATCAGGCGCGAAGACAGATAGATCTGGGTATCATCTGCATAGCAGTGAAACCTCAGTCCGTATCTTCTTACAATGTCTCTGAGGGCAGCATATACACTGCAAATAACATAGGGGACAGCACTGAGCCGGGGACCCCACACAGCAGAAAGTATGGATCCAAGGAAAATCCCTGACACCGCCTCTGAATCTGCCGGTGAGGAATGATTGAAATCATCTGAGGACTGAACCAACCAGGCTGCAGATAACTCCTCAGGCGCTTCAGCAGCACCCCATGGTCTACAGTGTCAAATGCTGGAGAGAGATCAAGAAGCATCAAGATGGAATGGCGCTTCTGATCTCTCGCCATCAGAAGATCATTGAGTACCCAACCAGAGCAGTCTGTACTATGCCTCTTCTGGAAACCAGACTGAGAAGATCGAGATATCGTGGATAGTAAGATGGTTCTCCAGTTGCAGCTAACTACTTTCTCAATCACCTTCCCAAGAAAGGAAAGGTTAGAGATAGGCATGTAGTTAGTAAAGCAGTTTGGGTCCACAGCAGCTTTTTAGGAGCGTGTCACCACCGCCTCCTTCAGGGAGCTAGGAAACTCACCGGACTCTAAGGAGCACCAGACAATCTTCACAAGGACAGGGCCGATGGACTCAATACACCCCATTAACAGGCATGTTGGACCTGTATCCAAACTACAGTACATTGGCTGCATACTCTGGACAATCCACACAATGTCAACAATCTCTAGCTGTTCAAAAGATATCCAGGAAAACTGAGGAGGGTGACCAAGCACTGACCATCATCAGCCCCCATAGAGAGTGCAGGGCAGATCTCAGCCCTGATGTTGTTACCTTATCAGCAAAGAATTGAGCAAACTCATCACACTTAGCTTATGAAAACGCACTTCAAACCTGCAGACAGGTTGGGTTGTACAACCTGTCCACAGTTCAAAAGAGCTGAGACAGTTGATTCTGAGCAGCAGCAATCTCCCAGACAGGAACTCTGCCTTCTTATGAGTGATTGCCGATTGATAGATTTGATAATGTTCCATCAATCTAAGGTGGTCAGCATCAAGGGCTGATTTCACCAGCATCGCTCTAACCTTCGTCCAACTTGTCTCAACTCCCTCAAGGTCCTATCAAACCAAAGGGGCCAAGGGTGGAGAGAGAGAGAGAGAGGGTGAACACAGACAGGAGGGATAGAATCCAGATCTTCAGTAACAGCCTTGTTATAGGCCTGAACTAAACTCTCTGGGTCCTCGCTTGCCCTGAAAATCTCGAAGGTCTGATACCCCCAGTAGACCATCCAGTTACACATCCTCAAAGGGCAGTATCTGACCATCTCCTCAGGGACGGGCCTATAAGGGGAGCCTGGCAATTGAACCTTACAGTGTGGTGATTGGATCATATGACTGGTTCCACCACCAAGTCGGAGGTCTCCATTCCCAGGAGGAAAACCAGGTCGAGTAAGTGACTGTGATTATGAGTAGCAGAGGCAACTACCTGTGTGAACCCCAATGAATTCATAAGCTGGAGAAAGTCTTGTCCAAACGTGGCAGTTGCCTATTATTGACCTAGCATTATAGTTGCCCAGGACCATCAACCTGGACAACTTGAACGCCATGACTACAAAGTCTGCTACTCCTATAGGAACTGTTTCTCACCCTGAGTGGATGGTAGATGAGAACAATCCTACAGCCCACATCTGCTACCATGGTAAACTCAAACGATCCCACTCCCTCAACTGGCACACCAGTAAGGCCCAATTCTGACCTAAAACAAGTGGCTACACCCCGCCCCTGTGGTCCAATCTCGAGCAGTGTATCACCGAGAACCCAGCTGGGACAGCTGCCCAAATGGGACTGGCATTATCATTGAGCCAGGTCTTGGTGATGAGGCCAGGTCTGCTGTCCCGACAAAATCAGCGATAACTGCTGTCTTGTTTCTAATAGACCTGGCATTGCATAACACCACTCCAGTCGGACAAGATTCCAGGGCCAGCTGAGGTATCAGTACAGAAACACTGGAGCCTCTGGGTATGGACACCAGATATGGAGGACCACATTCTGGAGACCATTTCACCCCATGGCATCTCCTGGTCCATACAACCCTGATATGGCCGCCTGGTCCCCTCCCCACCGGAGGTTCAGGACCCCAGCCCACCTCCGCCTCCTGCTGACTACACACCAATGCCCTGCAGCATCTATAAACTGCTGCTGGCAGGGGGGACAGTTAAAGGTGGAGGTCCCGAAGTTCGGAGGGGAGTAGTGCCTGACCAGGAAGGCAGCCAGCCAGCACATCTTCCACTCCCCAAACTGCCTAAAACCAGCAAAAACAATGCACCCACACCACATGATACACCAATACACCCATGCTCCCACTGTCATTCCACAGGTTTGCAGGCAGTGGTCCCCAAAATATTATGTGATAGAATAAAATCTAACAAAGACTAGAGAAAGACTGCTGGTATCACATTTTATGTACATTTTTTCTAAATTATTCCCACATGCTCCAGTACTGTCTCTGTGGTGGATGGAAGTATACAGAGCGTCCACATCAGTGTTCAACCAAATAAAGTATTTCTCCACTTGATATCTTTAAATTTTTCAAGGACATCGCCTATGTCTTTCAAACATAATGGGAGATACTGTGCACTATTCTGCAAGAAAGAAAATCAACAAATTTATCAACACTGTCAGTGAGAGACCCAATCCCCAATATTATGGAACAAACCCATTCTTATGGATTATCTTCCTATAAAACTAAAACTCCTCATTAATACTGTGTCAGTCACATGCACCATTTTGTACATACGAACATACGAAAACACCAACAGAAACAGGCCTCACGGTCTATCCAGTCTGCTCGATCGTGCAGCTAGCCCTCAGTTTGCAGCTGCCCCACCTCCCACCCCTCTTCATCAGAACCCCCACTCTGTCCCATCCTCTCAAAACCACCCACCGTCCCACAGGATACCACCCATGGGTAGAGTATTCACTTGTCCACCACCCATTCCATAAAAAGTGTCTCCCGATTTCCATCCTGAATTTTCCCTCCAGTCTCAGCTGGTCCTCTCATATCCCTCCTCCCTCCTTCCTCTAGTCTGGAAAATCCTTCTGTATTAGTCTTATTAATCCCTTGAAGTGTTTAAAGATTTCATGCCCCCCATCCCTCCTAACCTCTAGGGAGTACATGTTCAGCCTGCCCAGTCTATCATTGTAGGACATTCCCTATAATCTCTGGATCATCCTTGTTGCCCCACGCTGCACCACCTCCAACAGTCTCATATCCTTCTTCAGTAATGGGCGCCAGTATTGCACACAATATTTCAGGTGCAGCCTGACCAGTGACCTGTAAAAGGGAAGGATCACCTCCTATTTCTGGAAGAGATTCCACTCACTATACACCCCAGCATCTTGTTGGCTTTTGCTGCCGCCTTCCTGCACTGAGCCGAGTTGTTCATACTCCCTGTTATAAGCACTGCAAGATCCATTTCCTACTTTGTGCTTTCCAGCTGACCCCCAAGCTGATCGCTCCATCCCTGGTTCCTAGCCCCTGAAGTGTAGTACCTGCATTTCTGGCATTGAACCCCAACTGCCATGTTTCTGACCATTCTTGAAGTCTGGTCAGGTCTTCCTGCAGCCCACTCCAACCTCTATATCATCCACCACAGCCCCATTTTCATATAGTTTGCAAACAGACTGATCCTACCCTGAATCCCAAGTGAGATATCAGCTATGAATATCCCAAACAGCACTGGTCCCAGCACTGATCCCTGTGGCACGCCACTCATCTCCATCCTCGGGATGAGAGTCTCCCCGATACCACCCTTTGCTGCCTTCCATTCAGCAAGTTCCTGACCCAGTTTACCATCTTTGTTCCCACCCCTGTATACTCCAGCTTCCTCCCAGCCTCCCAAGCAGCATGGAATCAAAGGCTTTGCTAAAGTCCAAATACAGTACATCCACCGCACGGCTCTTGTCAAGTTCCCTGGTCACCCAGTTGTAGTATTAATTAGGTTTGTCTGGCAGGATCTGCCTGAGACAAACCCATGTTGTTGACTCATCCTGAAGTCCATTATCCTCCAGAAAGATCACTAGCCTTTCTTTAGGATCATCTCCATGAGCTTACCCTACCATGATTGATGTGAGGCTCACTGGTCTGTAGTTGCCTGGTTCATCCTTAGGCTACTTTTGTGGATAGGCACCACATGGACCATCCCTCCAGTCTGGCAGTATAAATCCTGTGTCCAGGGAGGTATTGAACAGGTCAGCCAGTGGTCCTGCCAGTACCTCTGCTAGTCCTTAAATACCCTAGGGTGAACACCGTTGGGCCCTGGTGCCTTGTCCACCCTTAGTGCCCTTAACCCTTCTAGAATCCTGTTCTCTGTAATCCCTGTATCTGTTACCCTCCCCCACTGCCCATTCCACCCTCCCTTGAGATATTTGTCTCACTTTCTCCTCTGTGAACACAGAAGAGAAGTATCCATTTAATGCCTCTGCCTGATTCCCCTCCCACCCACCCACCCACCCTTCGTCCTTCCTAATCCTCACAATTTGGTCCTTGTTTTCTCCTCTCTCTTATGTATCTGAAGAAGTCCTTTTCTCCATCCCTAATACCCTGTGCAGTTTCAGCGCTCTGGATACTTTGGCCACTCTGACAAGCCTGGTAACCTCCTGTACTTCTTGTACACTCATTCTTGTTGACCCTCTGGATTTCCTGAACCTCTGAAATGCTTTTCTCTTGGACCTCACTCTATCCATGACCTCCTGAGTCACCCAACTGTTTTTTTTTCCCTTACCCTTCTTAATCTTTGTCCTTGTACATGTCCCAGTAGCCTCCACCAGCCCTTTTTAATAATGCCCCACTTTTTGACTAGCATCCATGCTTGGTTGAATTCCTGCCTGACGCCTGCCCCAAATTTTCCCACATCCTTTTGAAGTCCACCCTTTGAAATCCATCACCCTGGTTTCCATACCCCGCTTCCCTGCCCATATTGAGTGTGAACCACACTGAGTGGTGGTCATCCCAGCCAGCGGATCCTCTACCCTCAGATCCTGCACAGCCTCCCCATTTGATAATACAGGCCCAGAGTGTTTCCCAGTCTAGTCGTTCCTGGACCAACTGCACCAGGAAGCTGTCCTGGAATGCTTCTGATATGATACTTGTAAGATACTTAGAAGTTCTTTTTGCAACAAATAGGTTTGCCAGTCAATTTTCTGTAGAGATCGTTATTATTCAGTAGTTCCCAAGCAATACTTCTATAATGAGCTGTATCAAGCACCACAGTATTACTCCCTTTATGTGCTTGTTTTATTATGATGTGTTTCCCAAGTAAAAGTTCTACCAGGGCTGCTATTTCATCAGGGGTAAGGTTATGGTGCTTTACATCCTCTACTCTGTAATAATCCATTAATATGTCTGCTGACAAGATTCCTATACATTATTATTGCACTATTATTCACTGTAGGATAGACGAATGTTTGTGTAAATACAGACTCCTAGTGTCTGTAATCCTTTATCATTAAGTCTTTCTGCCTTATCTTGTATTTCTAGTGAAAAATTATCCTCAATTAGTAGTTTGTTGAGAATTTATAAATTAATTACATCCAGTGTGGTGGTAAGCTCTTCACTGTCTGCAGTTTGAGTCCCAAATATGCTTCTCCCATAGTCTATTTCTGTGAAGTTTGAATCTTCAGTGTTCATTCTATTTATTTATTTATTTATTTATTGTATTGAATTGTAAACCTTTGAGTCAGAGACTCATTTCCAAAGACTCTCGTCATACAACAAAGAGGACAGGGGTACATAGAACAAAACAGCAATCGTGACACTAAATACAGTACACTGTACATACAGTAACTGATTACATATAGAGATTAATAACAATATACTGTTTAGAGAAGAAAACCCATCCCGGAGGCCGATTGCCAGTGGTGCAGCAGCAATCAGAAGTAATTTCCTATATACAAGGATATTACAATGTGGATTGATCAGAGAAAGGTAAACCTATACAAAAGTTGTAGCTAAACAAATTGCAAGCCTCACAAGTAGTGAAAGAAGCCAAAACAGTGAGGGTGGCAGAAGTCATTCAGGTGGGGTAGACCCAGCAAGGCAGGCTGATTTAGGCACAGTTGCAGTTGCGGAAGGCAAAAGATGGTTTTGAGGGCCATTTAAATGGACCAATCGTTTGTTCAGATATGATGTTAGGAAGAAGAAGGAGGTTAAACCATGAGTGGGCTCTGTGGCAAAAGACCTCTGTGCCACGGACGTCCTGACTCTGGGCACAAGAAGTGAGGTCTTGGTTGAGCAACGGTGGGAACAGTAGGGAGGGATGGCTGAGTATCATGGCCAGGCCAGGTGGGGTCAGTCCTAGGATAATTTTTTGGCGAGAAAACAGGTTTGTAATGTAGCCTCTCATCAAAGGAGAGAATGTTTGACAGGAGTATAGAGTAGAGGCCCCAGTGAGTAGCCAACAGGCCTTGTTAATAGAGAACTTGATTTTGCTCAGGTTGGTTGTCAGCAGCACTGTATACCAGAAGTCCATAATTCACCAGGGTTAGGACTGAGGAGTTGATGGTTAGTCTCAGAGCTTCCGGGAAGATAGGTCCTTTGACGGTATAGTACAGTGCGGTGTGGATAGCCAAGTAAAGGATGCAGATATGATCATGAAAGGTGAGAGAAGAGTCAAAGACTATGCCAAGGTATTTGTAGGTATTGACCTGTTCTAGGGTGGAGGGAGCTGGACCGGACTGGCAGTGTGGAGCCTTTGTGCTTGTTTTGGTTATGAGTGAAAAGTATGGTCTTGGTTTTTCAGATTGATTACGAGTCTGCAGTTTAGGAATCACCATTCAACTAGGGTAAATGAGTTTTGTAGGGCATGTTGAGGTGGACAGGGTCTGGGTGGGATGCAAAAGGACCACGCCATCCACATATAGGAGTATGTTTTCAGGGCAGGAGTTGGGCAGTGTATACAGATACAGGCTAACAGCAGTGGCCCAAGGATGGAGCCTTGGGGACTCCATGGAGTGGCCCTGAAGGGGTTTGAGAGAGTATTATTGATTCTCACATTGCATTTGGGCTGTGAGGTAGTTGGTGAGCCAGTTTATGGGGCCTGAGGTGAAACCGAGTAGTGTGAGGATGTCTATAAGAAGAGGATGGCAGACCATGTCAAGGCTTTCGACAGGTCAATAAAGACCACTCCAGCAAGGTGTCCTTTGTCAAGTGCAGAGTGTATGAATATAAAGAACTCAAGGAAGGTGGTGGTGGGGCTGAAACCCCGCAGAAGCCATGCTGCTCCACACAAAGAGGTTGTGGGCGGTGAGGTGGTCAGCTATTTGATCAGCAACTATTTTTTCCAAGGCTTTGGGGTGGATAGATATTGGTCTGTAGTTTCTGGGGCAGGTACGATCACCACTCTTGTGTATTGGGTGATAACTGCAGTTTTACAGGCATGGGAGACCTTTCCAAGGCAGAGAGTGTGATTGAGAAGGTTATTGAGGGGCGAGGACTACTTCCAGTGTAAGGCATAGGAGTCTGAAATCAAGAGAGTCATTGCTGTGGCTGGTACCATTTAGGGCTTTAAGCAGGTAGGGCTTTGCTTCTAGCAGAGAGAGAGCTTGGAAATGGAATGGGGGTATGGGAAGAGGGTTTGGGGGGTCAGGTTCAGGGTCAAAGAAGTTTAGGGTAGAACTGCAGTGAGGTCGAAAGGCATTGTTTACGCCGTTGGCAATACATTATGGGACTGTGGTGATGGAACCACCAATGTTGAGATGGGACGGTGGTGGAGACTTGGTTTTCCCATTTAGTTCCTTAAGGTTGTCCCAAAACTATGAGCAGAGCCACACGGGAGGCAAGGGTATTCCTACAATAATCTGCTTTTGCATTATGGATAGCCCAGGTGCACTTGTTACAAGCAGCACTGTAGGCTTGCTTTCAGCAGCTTTCCAGACCTCGAGAGCCCAGAGCCGCATCTGTGTGATGAGGGAGGGGTGAGCCGGGAGTTGTACTCTTAACTAGGGATTTGGAGAGAGGTGCATAGGTGTTGCAGGCTGAGTTAAAGAAGTGTACAAAGTACCTGAGGACTGTATCAATGTTAGAGACAAGTTTTATAGGGGACCAGTCCCAGCAGGCAAGTTGCTCATGAGTTGGAGCTAAGCTGCCAGGGCACAGGTTGCTCCTGAAAGTAAAAGTGGGTTTGGGTTTTTGCAGGTTACATGACCAGAAAAAAGGATGGGGGAAGCGATCGCTAAGGGTGGGCAGCACAGCGGTGTTAGAGAGTGTATGAGGCCTGTCTGAGAGTACTAGGTCCAGCAGAGTGGCGGTACCATTGGTTGGTGAAGGAGTGGGGAGGTAACCAGTTGGGTGAGGTCTAGAGCAGCAAAGGCATCTTTGGCCTGGGATTGGAGCTGGCAAGCCAGTTGATGTTCAGGTCACCCATTATAATCTGTTCTATTTTGTTTGGTTGGTTGGGAGGTATTCTATCAGAGATTGTAAGGTGAGATTCTGGTGGTGTGGGGGAATGTAGGCAACAGTAATAATGAGGGGGGCTTTGAGATGCCTGAGGTGATTTTTAAGGAGATTTCTTTGGCACCATTCTCCAACTGGGGTTGGGGAGGGCATGGCCTAGCGGGAGTCACAGAGATAAATGGCACATTCCTCCACGTTTCCAACTCTGTCTTCTGAAGAGAGAATACCCAGGTAGGGCAATAAATGAGTCAGGGTCGACTTGGACAGCCACGTTTCAACTAGTGCCAGGACATCTGGTTCTGCTGTTAACCCAGCCCTGTAGATCCTAAACTTTTTAGGAGGCTGCAGATATTATAATATTATACCATCCCCGTTGTCTCTGTCTTCATTTTCTCTTCACCTGGTAGTATTTTCTCCTCAGTTTCTGATAACATTTCCAGTCTAGCAATGCCTCATAGCAGAACATCCAGTGGTTCCACCTCAGTAGTATTATTTGGTTCCAGGTAGCCCATCCATGCTTCCGTGGAACCACACTATCTTTTTGTGCAAACTGGAATTTTGAGTTTTTGACTAAACCTAAATATATCCACTTGAATATGGAAGTATTACTTGCAATTAATTTCATTAATTACTTACTTGCATTAATTGCATTAATTGTTTTTACTTGTGTTATTTGGCTCTATTGTAAATATCTCTCTATGCATTGTACCATTTGACTCCAGAGCTAACCAGGTCCATCTCAGAATGAACTTGCTCAACGATGTTCGCCTGGATAAATATTTTGATTGATTGATTGATTGATGGAAGCCTCAGAACAAATCAGCTGAGTTTCAGGTTCTCTCGGCAGTGAGGGTGTTGGATATTGTGGCCATTGCAGAAACTTGGACAATACGAATACTAAGACAGGGATCTAATGATCCCAGGGTATAGGATATACAGAAAGGATAGGGGTAAGGAAAAGAGGGGTGGCGAGCTACATAAGGGAGGGAATAAGGTGTGCAAGGATGAGGAGGAGGAGGAGGGTAGGACAGAGGCTTTATAGATGCAGTTTCAGGTATCGATAAATAGGACACTGAGGATGGGGTAGAGTACAGGCCACCAGCTCAAGCAGCTGACATGGACGGGGAGTTGGCAGAGCATATTAGGAGGGTCTGGAAAGGAACACCATGATAATAGGGGCTTCAATATACTATGGTGGATTGCAGTACCCCAGCCACCATGAATGCAAGGGAGCAAGTCCTCCTAGAGCAGGGGTTCTCAAATGGTGAGGCCAGCCTCCTGGGAGGCCCCAGCCTGTTCCAGGGAGGCTCAAGCAAGTCTGAAAAGTACTGTATTTAAAATTTGGGTTTTATATATTTTGTGTGAAGAGATGAAGCAAACTGAAAGAGGATAATAACAGTAGGTGAATTTTATGCATTTATTTACTAATAGGTGACAAGGGAAGGTGAATGAGCCAAGGCTCAGTTTCAGGTGTACCTGGGAAAGGGTAGAGAGTGAATACATTTCAAAAGGTAACTGCAAAACAGTCAAGAAATATACAGTGAGCAATACTGCAAATAAATATGAACAATAAATTAATAATAAGTGGTGGTAATTGATCAATTTGTAAACTGATGGCAGAACAGCCCAAATGCAAGGGTTGAGCACAGAAGTACTAAGAGCAATAGCAGGAAGGAGCAGAGTAATCCCTGAGAAGTTGCTTAGGAGCAGGGAAGGAGTGGGAGAGGCAAAGTATGTAGGAAGGTTATTTCATATAGAGAGGAAACAGAGAAAGTAGTCTGACCTATGAAGGTACTGCAACAAGGGTACGATGGTTCAAAAATGAAAATAGCAGAGCAGGTAGGTTGGCCTGTGTGTCTGTGGGGGAGGGGAGTTACAATAAGCTGAATAATAATATTTGTTTGTTTTATTTATTTGTTCAGAAAACACCTTTGAGCACAGGAGCTCTTTTTCAAAAGTTTCAAGTCAGTATAAGACAAAGAATTGAATATGAGCCAAGTACTCAAAGGGGTTTCAATTTATTCATGGTGTACTCGCGAAGTACAGTACGTTATATTTCTTGGGGAGGCCCAAGATGATTTCAGTGTTTGGGGAGGCTCAAAATCTTTTCCATGGATTTGGGAGGCTCACTGTGACAAAGTCTGAGAACTATTGTCCTAGAGGCATTCAGGACAGCTTCCTGATGCAGATGGTCCACAAGCCGACTTCGACTGGAAAAACTCTGGACCTAGTACTGTCAAATGAGGAAGCTGTAAGGGATCTGGGGTGGAGGACCTGCTGGCTGGGAGTGATCGCCACCTGTGTGGTTCACACTAAACATGGCCAGGAAGCTGGAGGTATTGGAGCCATGGTGGTTGACTTCAGGTGGGCTGACTTTAATCAAGATGGAGGACATTTTGAGAGGCATCTGGCAGGAATTCATCCACACTGAGATGCAAGCCAAAAAGGGAAATTATAAAACAAGGGCTGTTAGAGGCTACTGAGTCATGTACCAAGATGCAGAGCAAGAAGGGAAGGGTGAAGAAACCTAGCTGGTTGAATCAGGAGGTCATGGATGGGATGAGGGATAAGAAAGCAGCATCTAAGAGGTTTAAGAAACCGGGAGTGGGGAGGACAGGGAAGTGTATATGAAGAAGTCTAAAGAAATTACCAGACTAGTCAAGGCTGCCAAGGCATCCAGAGAGCTGAGGCTGGCACAGGGCATCAATGACGGGAAAAACTTCTTCAGATATATAAGGGAGAGAAGGAGCTACAAGGACCAGATTGTGTACCTTGATTCCATTTGCTCAAAAATGACTTAGTGTGTGTGTGTTTGTGTGTGGAGGGGGTGCTAGAGAGCACTGTTGCTGTGCAGATGTGTTTTCTTGGCTCTGCACTTTTCGGATGTTTTTGTTAAATATTGTATGTTAAAAAGTCGACAGGGCTGTTCCAGAATAAGTAAACTGGTTCCTTGGATCATCCTGAATTGAACGATATACAATTTAAGAGATGGAAGACAGAATAAAGGGGCTGCAAGAGGTTCAGAGCAATAGCAAGCACAACAACCGGTAGATTCACAGGCCTCAACACATGCTACAGTAGCTGCTTCGACAGAGCCACCATGGAGATCTTTGCAAACCTCGATCCAAGCAATAGATTCTAAGAGTGAAACAATTCTACAACATTTTGGGGAACAAGATCTTAAAATCGAACTTGCAACTAAAACAGCTAATTCAGTGGAGTTTAATGCTAACCATGCTTTGGCCCTACAGGTAAGTTGGTGCAGAAGAATGCCCAGCTTCGGTATAGACTTGAAGCTCTGGAGAATGTGCAATGGGCCAGCAATGTATGCCTGGTCAGCCAACCGAGGGCCAAGAAGGAACAGACCTCCTATGATTTTTAAAGCCCTGGTTACCTAATGTCTTGCAGATGGATCAATCCATAGGTGATCATTTTGTATGGGCCTAGCATATAGCACCATGTTCTGTGGAGGCGCAGAGGATCTCTCACGGACTGTCCTCCTGGTCACGGATAGCACTTTGGTGAAGGAGATGCTGCTGAAGACTGCACAGGACTTGTAGGCTCTGAACTATGATGGCAGGGTGGTTCATCTCATTCAGGATTTATCTTTTGCCTCGTCGGAAGATGTTTGACGCTATTCGGGTGAACCTGTACACCTTGGGTGTGATCTATTCTTTACTTATATCTAACAATCTGAGGATTTACTATGGTGGCCAAACAGTTCTGTTTTCAGATCCTGTTGAAGCTGGGAAGAAGGTGTCTGCCACTGTGAAGGAGTTTGAGACTGCCCGTAGTGAGGTGCACAGAAGAGGTTCCAGATTCTGATCTTGAGGACACCTGAGCTCGGCAAGAAGGTACTGTGGCCAACAAAATATCACCACTGGTGTTAACAAGCTGTTGGAATTTCCACGTTAATAAATTATGTTTCACCAGTAGGGTTTCAGGACTAATTTTTACTGCGGTTCACCACTATTCTTGTCATTTTGGATGGTTAACGGGCTGCTAAACTCCAGAATATTTTGAATCAGTGAAGCAGTTTTGAACAGGGCTGCATTTTTGTTAATTAAGGCAATGCATGCCCTAGAACACTGTTTTCCTACACAGATTTATTATTTTACTTCTTATTACCTTTAGAGGAAAGTATGTTTGGATACCAGCTGTCCCTTTACTGTTTAAAATGTTGGAACGTTCTTTGTTAAATATATTATGACTATTGAGGTACTTGAAAGTTTCTATCATGTTCCCCTTATCCTCCTTTCCTCAAGGGTATACATATTAAGCTCTTTTAGTCTCTCTTTGTATGGCTTCTGGTATAGACCCTGCACCATTTTAGTTGCCCTCCTCTGAACTGCCTTCATCCTGTCTATGTCCTTGCGGAGATGGGGTCCCCAGAACTGCAAACAGTACTCCAGATAGGGTCTCACCAACTGTCTGTACAGAGGGATAACAACTTGTTTTCTACTGGTGATGCCTCTCCTATACATCCCAGTATCCCTCCAGCCCTCCTTACTGCCTTCTCACTTTGCTTGCCTACCGTAAGACCATCTGATATGACTACCCCAGGTCCCTTTCCATTTTGTTGCCCCCATTGTGTACTCTTCCCTTGGGTTTTGTTTCCAGGTGCATTACTTTATACTTCTTTGCATTGAATATAAGCTGCCATTCATTTGACCATTCCTCCAACCTTGCCAAGTCCCTTCTCATCCATTCCACCCCTCGTGTCAACCTTGTTGCAGATCTTTGTGTCAGCTGCAAAACACATACTTTCCCTTCGGTCCCTCCACAATGACACCTATAAAGACATTGAGGAGGACCGGTCCCAGTACTGAACTCTCGGTACCCTGCTAGTAATCCTCCTTTCTTCAGAGTGGATTCTGTTTACTATTACCTCTCTGTCCTGTTGTCCAGCCAATTGTTTACCCAGGTTACCACTCTGGGACCCACTCCCAGGCTGGCTAACATGTTCATTAATATTTTGTGTGGGACTGTGTCAAATGCCTTGCTAAAGTCTAGTTAGGTCCGCCCACAGCCACTCCCTGGTCTACTGCGTTGGTTACCCAGTCAAAGAAATCTATTAGATTCATCTGACATGACCTTCCTGCTCTGAATCCATGCTGCCTTATGTCCTGTGCCCAGCTGGCCTCTAGGCACTCAACAATTCTTTCTTTCAGAAGTGATTCCATCATTTTCCCTACCACTGAGGTCAAACTAACAGGCAGATGGACATATATTCGCCGGAATATTAGCTAGACAAAACTGTGCCGTCATTTAGTCGAAAAGACTTGTTGTCATTGGTAGAGAGGTCGGGCAAAAAGGAGCTGTTGCTACTGTTTAGTGGTGATGGCAAAATGGTGATGTTTTGTACCGTTACAGATGGACGGTCTAAATAGCAGCATGAATAGGAGTGATGTAACATAAACAAACTGAGACAGAGAGGGAAATAAGTACAGGGTCTGGTCTCTGGTTCTGGCGTTGAGTGATGCCGTATGAGGAAATGTCAGTGTATTTTATGTACCTGCCAGGACTACCTCCCATTCCGGATGCTCCTTGGATTAATAAAGAGCAGCATGGATCATAGCACCCAATGCAAACCTAGGGAAAAGTGTGTCAACTGACCAAGTTAGAGAGATGTCACAGCTTACTGTATGTAACAGCACGTCAACGGCATGTCAAGAGAAGTATTTTGGTTGTGAATGGAGATTCTGGATAAGATGAGAAAGCCAATTTACCTGGCTTCCAGTTCCCAGTCATTCATGAGAAGCCACAACCTCGAAGAACCACAGCACTTCTAACAAACCTTCCATCATGTAAAAATCAGTTTATTTAATCGTGTCAAGAGAAGTGTTTTGGGGTCAATTTACCTTCACCTTCACTACAGTCCAGGGAGTGGCAACTATTTGACCGTTCTGTTTGGGGATTTGGTCCATTTTGTCCGGCGACAAGAATTCTGAATGACCATTCCAGTAACTCTCTTTTGTCCCGTGACATAACGTCTGGAACTAATTAACCGTGACATTATGTCCGGGGACCAAGCGTCCGTACACGAACTAACAGGTCTGTAGTTTCCTGCCTCTGCCTTGCTCCCTCTTTTGTTAAAGGAAACCACATATGCCCTCCTCCAGTCCTCAGGTACCACACCCTCATCCCATGATTTGTTAAAATGGTAGTCAGTGGTATCACCAGTTCTCCCTTAGTTCTTTTAGAATTCTGGTGTGAATCCCATCAGGCCCCATTGCTTTGTCCACCTTCAGTTTTAGGAGTTCTTTCAGGACCCTTTCTTCTGTGAAAGGACTGGTATCGACCCCTATCCAGTGTGCTTCCATTATTTGGTTTAGGTTCCATCCTCCTCTTCTTTTGCAAATACTGAGCAGAAGTATTCGCTCAGTATCTCTGCTTTGTCACTGTCACCTCTACCCACCCACCCCTCCCCTTTATTAAGCCTCCCTATCCCTCCTTGTTCTTTCTTGGCTCCCTAATGTCGTGTAAAAGGTTTTATCCCCTTCTTAACTGAGTTGGAGAGTTTTCCTCAGTTTGGGCCTTTGCTATTCTGACTGCCTTCCCCGCTTTCTTCTGCTTTAACTGGTACAGTTCTCTGTCCTGCTCCTTCTGTGTTTCCTCATACTTCCTGAATGCTATCTTTTCTCCATAACCTTCCCGCCACCTCTTTTGAGAACCCTAGTGTTGCCTCTATGATGGCAGCTTTGATTTGTCCCCATTGTTCCTTCACCCTTCTTCATGCCCATTTGCTAGTGATTTTCTGAGGCACTCCCCATTTTGCCAAAGTCAGCCGTCCTAAAGTCCAATACCTCATCTTTGTGTGACTTGACTCTACAGTTGTGTTTATCATGAACCACACTATTTGGTGGTCGCTTCTTCCCAGATGGCTACCGCTTCTAAATCTGAGATCCTCTCTCTGTCCTCATTTGAGAGTACTAGGTCTAAGATTGCTCCTCCTGAGTGTGTTCCAACACTAGCTGTCTGAGGCATGCCCCTGTGGGGCATTGAGAATGACCTGCTCTTAGATGTGGCTGCAGCAAAGGTGCTCCAGTTCACATTTGGCATATTCAGGTCCCCATCAACAATATCTCCCCTTTTCTGCCATTCTAAGGATGCCTTCTATCATTTCCTTGTTCATTTCCTCCTTTGAGATGGGGGTCTGTATACAACCTCATACAAATTGTTGTGCCATTTCCTATCTCGAGGTAGCCCACAGTGCCTTCTCTCCTCCCTGCTTACCCTTTAGATCCATTGCTTTGATCCTTCCCTTACATAAAGAGCTACCTCCTCCTCTTTTACTCTCCCTGTCCCTCCTGTAGATTGTGTACCCTGGTATGTTGACATCCCAGTCATGGTTCTCCGTGTACCATTGTTTCTGTGACTGCCACGATATCCAGGTATCCCTTCCATCAAGGCCACTAGTTCAGGGAGCTTGTTACCCAGACTACATGCATTAGTACTCCTCACCTCCATTTTTGATAGCCTTGCCCTTTTAGTCCCATCCCTGTTCTTACTGTCTTTGTCTTTTCTCCATTGACCCCTGTCCTGCTCCCTCTTGACTTCTACCTTAGTGCTTCCATGAAGCTACTGCATGTATTCATAGCCTACTGCCATCATTCAAAAAGTTATGCTACAATAGGGAATAAGGGACCATAGAGATGAGAAGGAATAGCTAAAGCAGGTGACCTAATATTGGCACTGGCCACTAGTACAGGTAGGGAAAAAGACAGACTGGATGAGCCTGGCAGTAATTTTCTGCTGACAGATATATGTTTCTACAATAAAACAACTTTTGTTAGGCATTAAAATTCATTGTCTATCTTTGTTCATCATATAACCTGTCTTATGGGTCCCAGTCTTCCAATAAGCTGTTTCTTCAGGTCTAAAATGAAAGAACTCTACTTAACCCAAAAAGAAAAGTCAAAGAACAAATTGTTCTACCCAGAACCAATGTCCTTACTTGCATGGCCATAACATTAGCCTTTTTAAGATTCAGTATGACCCTGAGAATACACAGCTGCACCAAACAAATACATACGTCTGCTAACCTCTTCCAAGAAGAATAGAAATATTACAGAAAATTAGATTCATTATTTCTCTGACACAAAACAGAGTGTTATATTTCTGCATCTGATTAATACTGTGCAAGCCAGGACAGCCCATAGAACCTCAACTGCTGTTCACAATGGATTCCAGTGTGATTATGACAACTACATGGTTCATGCCTCACATTCATATTCTTTCTGTTCCATGTTCAATGCATCACAATATTCAAATCACTCATTCTGGTTAGAAGCATCTGTAGTTTCTGGCTGGCAGTATAGCCTGGAGGTTACAGTAATGAGCTGTGAGGATTGCAGTAGGGTGAATACGATTCCCCTTCATAAAAGTGGGAGCAAAACAGAGGCAGAAAACTACAGACCTGTTAGTTTGACCTCAGTGGTGGGGAAAATGATGGAATCTCTTCTGAAGAAAAGAATTGTTGAGTTCCTAAAGGCCAGTGGGGCACAGGACCCAAGGCAGCATGGATTCACTGCAGGAAGGTTGTGTCAGAAGAATCTAATAGATTTATTTGACTGGATTACCAAAGTAGTAGACCAGGAGGGTCTGTGGACATAGCCTACCTAGATTTTAGCAAGGCATTTGACACAGTCCTGAGCAAAAGATTTTATACAAATTAGCCAGCCTGGGGTGGGTCCCAAGTGGCAGCCTGGGTTAAAAATTGGCTGGACAACAGGACATAGAGGGTACTAGTAAGTGGAGTCCACTCTGAAGAAAGGAGGGTTACTAGCGGGTACCACAGGGTTCAGTACTGGGACCAGTCCTCTTTAATCTCTTTATAAGTGACATTGCAGATGGACTAGAAGGAAAGTATGTCTCTTTGCAGATGACACAAAGATCTGCAACAGAGTCGATACAGAAGGTGGGGTGGAAAGGTTGCAAAGGCACTTGGCAAGGTTGGAGGAATGGTCAAATGTATGGCAGCTTAGATTCAATGCAAAGAAGTGCAAAATAATGTACCTGGGAAACAAAACCCTGGGAAGAGTACACAATGAGGGGTGAGATACTAACAACAACAAAATGGAAAGGGACTTGGGGTAGTCATATCAGATGACCTTAAGGTGGGCAAGCAATGTGAGAAGGCAGTAAGGAGGGCTGATGGGATACCAGGATGCATAGGGAGATGCATCACCAGTAGAAAACAGGAAGTTGTTATCCTTCTGTACAGACAGTTGGTGACACCATCTGGAGTACTGCATGCAGTTTTGGATACCCCATCTCCACTAGGGCATAGACAGGATGGAGGCAGTCCAGAGGAGGGCAACTAAAATGGTGCAGGGTCTACACCACAAGACATATGAAGAGAGATTAAAGGAGCTTAATATGTATACCCTCGAGGAAGGAGGAGGGGACCATGACAGAAACGCTCAAGTACCTCAAGGGAATCAACAAAGTCCAAGAGGGTAGCATCTTTCAGAAAAAGAGATGAGCAAGAACAAGATGGGCACAATTTGAAGATAGTGGGGTACAGCTCAGAGGTAATGTGAGGAAGTATTTTTCATGCAGAGGGTTGTGGATACATGGAACATCCTTCCTGAGGAGATAGTGGAGTCAAAACAGTCAGGGAATTCAAGAATGCATGGGACAGACATAAGGCAATTCTAGTGAGGGGTAGGAGGAAGTAGGCTGTTGGTTAACTAGGATCTGCAGCTTATTCATTAGGTAGGGAAATGGGCAGACTAGGTGGGCCAAGTGGTCCTTATCTGCCATCAATTCTATGTTTCTATGAATGAGCTTGGTGCATCCAGAAGACCTGGTTTGAATCCCACAACCTCCACTTGCATACTGTGTGACTCTGAACAAGTCACTTCACCTCCCAGTGCTCCCAGGTCACCCCTGAAAACAGGCACTTGTGCCTTATGGGCCTTATCCGGTTACCAAAGACTAAAATAACATTTGCCTTCAAAAGAACATTCCAATTCATATGATTAAATAGCTCAGAAGTTAATCATCTTCATGTTACAAGTCCTACGTTCATAATCCTATGTCTGACCTTTGAACGATCCAAAATCGTCTTTCTTCTTCAATAACAGACTGAATGGAAGGTTAACCAAGACTTAGGATCCCCAGAGGTTTCTTAGTTACATAGAGATAATGTATAGTCTGCAATCCATAACAAGCATATTTTTTGGTCGAGAGGTTGCCGTGGCGAATAGTTTGAACCTCGCGGGCTAAGATTCAAAGGTTCATCGCCATGGCAACTCTCGAGACAAAGATATATGCTTGGCATGGATTGTAGACCATACATTATTTTTATGGTGCATGGTCCACTATCTGAGGGTTCAGTTGTAACAAAATAGCCCTTTACTTTTACTTTTCCTCCTCAGACTTGCTCTCCTTGCTCCTACTCTCTTCACCGCAGCCACTGAGGCAGACCTTCCATGTGCAATGCACGTTCCGTTGTTATGCAGCAGTAACTACGTATCTAGTGCAGCATAACAGCTATGATGATGTAGCTACTGCAGCATAACAACACTATTAGAGTTATGGATTTTTATCTATAACAACTTTCCACCTTAAGCTATAAGGAGTTTCACTCCCTCTGTGCCAAAGTTCTTCATTCAAGATCTTGATATTTTTCTATCCATGTATTTTGGGTGGTCCTGTTTCCTTTGGTCCAGGTTCATATAACTAGACACCTTCTGCAGGATGGAAACATGCAATCAAACCCCAGATAACACATCCCATAAGTATCAGACATATTAATGGGCTGCCTCAATGAATGGTAAGGCTGAAGGCCTACAGCTCAGTGGGCAGCCCATGATAAGCTCCTCCCATTGGGACCACCATTCAAACAGTACAAGTCCAGCCCCAGGGCTGGTGACATAATATTTATCCTCCCACCCTTTCTCTTCCTTTCAGACGCATCTCACTGGGGGTGGTCCTGTTTCCTTTAGCTACTGTAGGTCCATTAAGTATCCTGGGCACCACTTTAGTGTGGAAACATGAAATCAAACTGCCAAGAACACATCGCACAGGCATCCAGACATCCTTATTGATTGCTCCTGTGAACATATAAGTAGATTAAAAGCAGTATGAGAATGGACTTACATACTTGAGAGGAATCAGAAAGGAAAAATAAAATATACTGTACTGAATGTGTTAGGGGTTTATTCCTCTGGACACAAGCATACCCTATTACTGAACTCACACAGCAGAGGTACAATTAACAATGTGCTGAATGTGAGATGCTTTACTCAACTGAGTCGACTCACAGTGAAGTCAAATTATAATTAATGTACTGAATGTGGCAGCTATTATATTGAGCTAGACACACATATTAACAGATTAGTGTACTTTCTCTAGTAAGTGCAGTAGCTTAATGTAAAGTTAGGTTTACCAGTTTGGTAGACACTCAATGAAAAGGGACAATACAGTATAATGTTCTGAATGTCAGTGAATCATAATGAGTTGAGTAGGCTCACAGTGGCAAAAGATTATTTATAAAATAGGTCAAGATTTTGCCTACAAATACTGCTCTGTCATTGGACAAACCAGGTCACCTGCCATGCCAATATGTATTTAGTACACATGGTGCTGAACTTTGTAAGCCAAAATATTTAATACTAGGTCATTCTACTTCTGTTGCCCTGTTTTACATCATCATCCTGATCTCTTTCAGCACTTGCACTTTACTGTAATTTGTTTGCCTTATCCTGGTATATTGATTGCACTGTGGTGACACTTTTAATTTATATTATTATTCATACTCATTTTGAGTAGTTACCTGTATTTATGCTGCTCTGTTTTAATAAAATTGTTATTACTTGATCTTTAAAGTTTTATTTTATTGTGCTCATCCCTTTGTAAACCTCCTTCCCTGACACCAGTCGCACCTGAAATGAGTCTCTGCTCAGTGCGCTTTTCCATGTCATCAACATGCAAATAAATAAATGCATTCTAAAAGTGAAAACACAGAGCCAGCCCAGTGGCATGGTGGACGGTGTTACTGCCTGCCATGTCAGCAATCCAGGTTCAGGAGCAAGCTTGGGTCACATGAGGGTGAGCTGGGAGAAGCTGAGCAGTATAAACTGCTTTTCTCTCTCGGGAAAGTGAAACACATCACTCCACTGCTGGTCTGCCACCCGATAGTGGCTAGACTCAGCACCTGCATGTACGTCTTCCTCCCACACATGCATAGTGCTTCATTGTACTACAAGCAGCCTTGGGAAGGAAATGGAGGTGGTACATCCCAGGCCAGCAGGATAAAGTGCTGGTCTCTCACAGGCCCTGCATTAGGGGTGGATGAATACCTGCTTTTGAATATTTAGGCCAAATATTATATTCTGGTCCCAAACAGTCAGGTGTTCAGTATTCATTATTTGTATTCAGCTTGGATGTAGGGGCGAAAAGGAGAAACAACATAAAAACCTTATCCCCTCACCTCATGGCCAGGCTAATCTTCTGGTCACTCTCCCAGCCCATTCCAAATATTTACCACCCACGTCCCCTGTCCCCATCCCCACAGACTGCTAGATTAATAAAAATCTAAAACCATCAGTTCCTAAGCCGGCCCAGTGATGCAGAGGGCTGAGGCAGTCCCAAGTGCCTTACCGTATGCTATGCTGGTTACTCCAGTTCAGGAATGAGCTTGGGTTGCTGAGGGTTGGTGGTGGGATGGGCTAAAGTGAATGAAGCAGCTGCCAGGCAGCTTTCCTCTCCTGGATAGGGGTGGCATGGCGACTCAGCTCTTGGGTGCCATGAGGTGGAGGCCTGGTGGCAGTGCTGATGCACAACTGGTAGAGATTTTGTCGGGAGGGAGTAAGGATCTGGGGCACAGTGCACCTCCATGCACATGTGCAACCGCATCACCATAGCACAAACTGAGAAAGCAGAAATAGGGACCCAAGGGCTAGCTGGTGACCCATGTACCTCCCTGGACCACAACACCACCCAGGCCCCTCGGTGCCATCTGGATTTGGACTTGGGGAGAGGACAGCCCCTTCCAGTCCAGCTCTACCAAGGGTGTGCAGTCCATGGGGACTTATGCTGAGGTAAGTCCAGGAGAGGTGATTGCCAGATTGGGAGTGGGCATAGGACAAGCAGCTACCTTAAGGGTAAAAGCTATAAACATTTGTTGGTTCCTAGCATTATGTCTTCATAAATAAAAACAAATTAAAGTCTATGACTGTATAGCATGTCACTCATGACACTGCTGCCTCGCCACTCCTTTATGAACATTAATGCACTGGTCGCTAACTCACTCTGTAAGTCATGGATATTAGTTGACTGGCTTCTTTCATTTATTATTATATCCATACAATGACAATGTCCCTGGTCATGTTGAGTCAGTGATTACATTAGGAGAGGAGCAGACAAAGAATGGACTGGGCAAGGGACACGGAGAAGGGGGCTGATTGGCTAGCCTGGATTGTGGTTGCCAGTGCCACCCCCCCCATCAAGGTATGAAACAACTGCATTAAGAGAATGGGAGAGAGTCAGGCTAGGGTGTGGGGCCAGAATGAACTGTTGCTGTTAGCTCCTGACACAGTGCCACAAGGTGACAATTTTGCATCTTTTTACTCTACTAGTCTCTAGCACACTGGGAAAAAGGGAGATGTGTGGGTAAAACAAACACCAAATACCAATAATTGGCCTATTATTCATTTTTGTTCTTGAATAATGAATAGGGATATTTGTGGTATTCAGGAAATACCATTTATTACTCACACATCCTACCCTGCATCACTGACTGGGTCCCATCTGGAATATGGACTTTGCTCTGGAAGGGTCTTGCCAGCCTTGATGGCCTCACTCACCATGGAGGGTATTCTAAGGGGACTCGTTGGAGTGGGTAAATCCTAGAAAATGTGGGTGATGGAGCTAGGAGAACTAGGGCAGTTGAGGCAGCCAGTGAGAAGGTGCATGAACAAATGATAGAAAAGTACAAAACACAAACTCCAGGGTGATGCGTTTGTTGGCAGGTACAGGCACCTCCACTGTGTACTCAGGAGCATGCAGCCTTGTACATGCGGAAGAGTTCCAGTGTTAGTGGAGACATATGGACCCACTTATGCTAGTTACACTACTTTGGATTAGTTAGTATGGCTGTGTAGGTTTTTTATCAATTTATTTGAGTTGGAGAGCTTAGCCCTCCCCAACACTCCCAATGTTAAAGTCAAAATAAAACATGGGGTGTGGGGGTGGAGCCCTTTAGCTCAAATAAATTAATAAAAACCACAGCCACACCATCTAACCCTGAGTAATGTAACTAGCATAGCACAACCCTATGCAATGCTATGTTAGTTTAACGACGGTCCTTACTAGCATAAGTCAGTCTGCAGATCTCCACTAATGCTGGAATGCTTATACCTCCCAATGAACACACACTCTGTCATGTGTTTTGCCTATGTATATGTTCTGAATATACTAACTACTATATAGATGTCAGTGTGTTATGATATGTAGTGGATATAATGACACTATATAGATATCAGTGTGTTATGAGATTTTTTATACCACAAAGGTATGTGATACTGCATCAACTGTGAGAGCAAAGCTTAAGTAGTTTATACATTTATCACACACCAAGGGGTGTTAAAAGGTCAAGAACAACATTCATGCCCATTGTGTTATTTTCTTGTAATAACCAGTGACCCTATAATAACTGGATATGCATTCATGATAAAATACCGTAATAACCCACTGAATTCTGTAATAACTGAATAGCGGTTATTATATCATTTTCTTCCTCACTCTCACTTCACTGAAGCATGGAAAACTGAAAGTACAGTGCCTTGATACCACTTTTTCACTATGTCCCCACAACAAAGCCCAACTACTACCACCAATATTTCTGCCCTCAGCGAAACAGTCTCTGTCGATCAGAGCAGCGGCTATCTGAGTCATATTTCTTAATAAAACAAAAGCGGAAGCAAAATACACTCACTACAGCAGCTGCTCAGGACACGCCACTCACACAAATACAGCTTATGGTTTTGTCTCTATCCAGACCTTTCACCAGTTATTACAAAAAATAATGCCTGTTCAAAGTTTGTCACATGAGGCTCTTTCCACACCCTCAGTATGTGATAATCTGACAAAACCCTCGAGCTTCGGCTCTCAGGTTTTTATTTTTTATTTTATTTTAACATCAGTTTAACAACCTTTGAGCCAGAGGCTCATTTACAAAGGTACCTGTCATAAGAAGGACAGCGACATACATACATGAGACACATTGCAGGTCAGCAGTACAGTTCAACAATACGGTACAGTCAGATTACAAGTATAGAGGGACATAACATTGAATTAACAGCAAATTCAGATAAATTCAGAATAGGCAGCTAAGGGTAGTTGAGTTGAATAGAGGTCCTGCAGGGGGAGTGGGCTGAAGAGGAAGGGGTGCAGCTCAGAGAGCTTAGTCAGTAGGTAGGGAGGGAGGTCAGGTGCAGCGGCAGGAGTGTGAGTTGAACAAGTGACTTCTGGGCTGTATTTAAAACATGCTAATGAGGAGCCTCAGTGATGCTGGCAGGAGGGAGTTGTACCCAGTGGGAGCTCCTAGAGGAAGGCCCTTTGGCCCTGGGAGGTCCTAGCCCTTGGAACGACCAGTGCAGTTTTGCAGGAGCTGCGTGTGCGCACTGTGGGATTAGTTCGGCAAACAGAGTTAGCTAGGCCAGGAGGGAGAGACCATGGACAGCTTTGTATGTAAGTTGGCAGGTTTGGAACATGAGGCGCTCATCAAGGTTGAGTATGGTGGTCATGGAGTACAGTAGACAGGTGTGGGTGAGGCGATGGGCACAGGTGATAAGTCGACATGCTTTGTTGAGTGTGAGGCATACTGCTGGAGGGCAGTCAGGTCTGCTAGCCATAGACAGGAAGGCCATAGTCAATTATGGATAGAACCAAGAAGTGACTGCCAGGTGAAGAGTGTCAGTGGGGAGGCAGTTTTTGTGTCGTTAGAGGATACCCAACCAGCATTGGAGGCAGTGGTTAGGGCAGAGACATGGTCATGAAAGGAGAGGGCAGAGTCAAAGGTTATACCAAGGTATTTATAGGAGTGTACAAGTTCTACCGGGAGATTATGGGTGGAGTGGACAGTGAGAGGAAAGTTGCTAGACTTATTTTGGGGTGAGTAAAGAGCATGGTTTTGGTTTTCTTAAGGTTGATGATGAGACGGTGCTCAGAAAACCATGTTTCTACAGAGTTGAAGGCAATTTGAAGGGAGTTCTGGAGTGCGACAGGGTTACTGTCAGAGGTAAAGAGCACGTACAACATCGCGGCGAGAGTAGGACATTTCCCTGCACACACGCTGGGCAGGAGCTGAGGACAGAGGGAGAAGAGTAAAGGATCCAAGTATGGAGCCCTGGAGGACTCCCAGTGGATTGGGCAGGTGCTGGAAAGAGTGGCACTCACCTTCACACGCTGGGAGTGGTCGGACAGGTAGCTGGCCACCAGGAGACTGGACCAGGGCAAAGCCCACATTGGCAGGGTAGCTAACAGGAGAGGATGCGAGACAGTATCAAAGGCTTTTGATAAGTCGATAAATACTGCACCAGCGAGGGAGCCCGCATCCAGTGCAGTGTGAAGGAAGTTAGCAAATTCCAGGAGTGCAGTATTGGTGCTATGACCGGCTCTGAACCCATGCTGCTCAGGCAAAGGACATCATACTTAGAGAGGTAATCTGAAATTTGGGCAGCTACAATTTTCTCTAAGGCCTTAGAGAGGGGAGAGAGGATAGAAATTGGCCGGAAGTTACTCTATAAGCGTCCTGTCACCACCCTTGTGAATAGGGGTAACAGTGGCGACCTCCAGACAGAGGGAATTGCCTAGGCAGAGGGACTTATTAAAGAGGCAGGTGATAGGCGAGATGACCTGATCCAGGACCTGACGTAGGAGACAGGGATCAAGTGAGTCATTACCAATAGTATTGCACTTTAGAGCTTTAAGCTTCTTGAGTGGTGACACAGCGAAGGTGGAATGGGGGCTGAGAGATGGGAGCGGCAGACATGGAAGGGGCAGACATGGGAGGGAGTTGAAGAAATTGCCTGGGAGCACTGGAGCTAAGGTCTGTAAAGGAATTATGGAGGTGGGTAGCAATGAGGGTGGGGTCGAGGAGATAGTCCCATTGATGTCAAGGAGTGACATGGGTTTATGGGCTATCACACAAGGTGGGTGGTGAAAAATCCTTATAGCACACCTGCACAGGTGTTATTCTTTGTATAATTACTGATCTGAGGGAAAAGATGTTTTGGAAAGTGCTAGAGAGTGGCTCATTTGGGTGCGTTTCATAATACATGTTTTTGACACCACAAGCTGTATCATGGGGTTTGACAGCAACTGGTTTTAGATATGATCACTCTTACACAGAAATCACGTTGGGAAAAGTAACATTTTTGTTAAGAATATGGATATTCTGCTACCAAGGGCATCAATGACATCTCCCTGTCACAAAAGCAAAGCTTGAGTGACTTTGTGATGTCAATATTGCCCAAGTAGCAGAATAAGCTGGTGCTTAATAGAAAGCTGCTTTTTATTTTATAAAAGAGAGTTTCAGCTCATTTTGAGCCAACATGGTGACACAATAAACATGGAGACCAGAAAGGATTAGCAACTGTTTAATATTTATTTAGCAGATCAGAGATAAACGTATAGTCATCACAAAAAATGTCAAACTGCTGAAAAAGCTTGTGTAGTTTTTAATAATTTACAGTACTTGCCTGTGCACATAAAACAGACATTTTAATGGTAAGCACTGCCAGCTCAGCAGTGGTGAGTAGCTGTAGCCTGCAGTCAGCGATTAGCATGGGTCACGGCACTGCCAAACAGCTTGTTAGTACAAGCAGATTTATCACATTCTTATAAATGTTATTCTATAATTCTATGTAAAACACATTTAATTAACCACTGCCAAAATTAGTTGTCAGTGTACCACATCGCAGTAATTTCTTTGGTGGAGACTCACAATGAAGTCTAGTGTAGCAGTATGGTCCAATGATTTGGACCCTGTGCTGTGAAACAGGAGATCTCAGGAAGAATCTCACTGCAGCCACCAGCTTGATATGTGACTATGAGCAAATCCCTTGACCTCCAAGTGCTTCAGCCTCCCTCCCAAGCTATTAAACTAGAAAACAGGATCCATCTGCAAGTGGTAAAAAAGTGATCTCAATGGAGCTGTCCTAGATAAATAAACTAAGAAACAAAATGGAAACAAATCTGCTGGTAATGAGAGAGCGGAGAACACAGCCCCACATAAAAGTTGTGCTTTGTCTACTAGCTCGTATGAATGGGGTATACAGACCCTGGAAAACATAATCCTGGCTCCTGAGGATCTTTATTGTTTATCCATGTCAACAGAGTCAAATTCAAGGAGAAGGAGGTCATTAGTGTGGAGTCACAGGGAATAGGTCCTGGGTCCAGCCTTTTTTTCTGTATTTTCCTTTATGCTCCTCTGGCAGGCTAGGTGGCTGTATCAGCCTGTCCCGTCTGGAGTCACGGCCATCCCAAGGCTCTGACTTCCTCCTTCCACTGAGTCTGGGTGGACTGTCAGTGCAGCTGGGAGTTTTGCCCTTGAGTCCAGTCCTTTTAATATGTTCATCAGTGACATAGGAGAAGGAATTTATTTGCAAGATGTGTCCCTTCATGGCAGACAATAAGCTCTGGGGTAGGGTATCATAGAATCATAGAAATCTGATGGCAGAAAAGAGCCTTTCTGGCCCATCAAGTCTGACCCTTCCCTCCCACTTGTCTCCTTTGTCAAGGGACCCCCCACAATGGTCAACCCTTATGGCTGTCCCATGCCGCCTTTAATCCCTCCACCATTTTGGCTCCCCACCCTCATCAAGTAGTTTGTTCCAGGACTCCACCAGCCTCTCCATGAGGTAACACCCGCTCACATTAACCTTAAATAGACAGTGAGAAGGGGATTAGGGAGATGCAGAGGGCTGTACAAAGGCTACAAGGTGGTCCAAAGTTTGGCAGTTAAAATGTAATGCCAAAAAGTGCAAGGTGATGCACCTAGGAACAAGAACTTTAGGACAGAGTATTGGATGGCAAGGGTTAAGCTGGGCACTACTTCTAAGGAAAGAGATATAGGATTCATCATAAGTGACTCCCTTAAACAATCTAGCCAATATAACAAGGCCTACATTAAGGCAAACAGGGTGCAGGGTGCATCAGGAGGGGCACTGATAGTAGAAAAGAAGAGGTATTGCCACTCTCTATAGGTCAATGGTGAGGCAGTAAGTGGAGTACTGTGCCCAGTTCTGGAGTCCTCACCTGAGAAAAGATAAGGACAGGCTGGAGGCTGTGCAGAGTAGTATAACCAAAATGATTTAGGCCGGCAGGTCAGACATTATGAGGATCGGCTTAAGGCACTGGACATGTACTTGCTTGAAGCCAAACAGGAGAGGAGATATGATAGAGACCTGAAGTTCCTGAAAGAAATGAACAAGGTGAACTGTGAGAAACTATTCAGTAGGAATAGTGGATCAAGAACACAGTCAGGGACATGAGTGGAAACTGCCAAGGGGGTTTAAGAGGGATACGGGTAAAGTTTTATTTTACAGAGAGCATGGGCCAGCTGATGAGCACCAAACCCAAACCATTAAAGGTTTCAAATGTTGACCAGCCCAGTGGCATGTAGGGCTGAGGCACTGAGCCCCTTACCTCCTGCCACACCAGTGACTGGATTTGGAAATGAGCCTGAGCTGCTGGGGTCATGGGGGAGGGCTTGTAGAGGATTGAGTGACCTCAGGCAGCTCTTCTCTCCTGTATCTGGGAAGCATGGTGGTAAGTCTACAAGAGCATCAGGAGGCAGACGTAAGTCAGAAGGAGGGAGAGGGAGTCGTGGCCTTGAGATGCATGTGCACCTTCATGCATATGCACTCCTTGAGGAAGCTGCGGCTGGGGACAGAAGAAAGAAAACCAGAAGAAAATAGCCAGCACAGAAGGACGATAACATCTATTCACCACACCCTCCCGCCTGGTCACCTGGACAACCTCAGCAGAAGACTGGATTTCAGGCATCGGGTGGGGAATGGCCTCTACCTCCCAACCCCATCATGGGGGCAATCTGTGGGGGCCTGAGCCACAAGGTGGATCCCGGAGAGACTACAGAAGGTGGAGGAGCAGCAGAAGCCAGCAGAAGGGAGCTTCTCTCACTGTGGCCAAGGAGGATAAACACTTCTATCAAAAAAGGTTTCAAGCAGTGCTAGACTACTTATCTAGCACTTTCCAAGTACAGCAACGTAGTGTCAGCAATGTATATTTATTAGCCCATGTGGCCATGACAATCTGATCTCCTGGCTAGTGCTATCCCTACCATGGCCAATGGCCCTTACCAACCAGGCTTCTTTGCAGTGTTGCTTTACTTGCTTGAGGAGATCACCTTACAAATTACAGGGTCATTCAGATGCCATTCTCTTTAACCAGTGGACAGTTACTGAAGTTAAATATACAGCACCTCTAGCTAGGATATGCATGGGTCAGGGTTTCACTGATTTTTATTTTTACCAGAATATCCTGTAAAACTACAGAAATAGAACTGCTTGTGCATTGATAAAAACAAAGAATTTCATGGAATCTGGCATTTTATACCAGATCAGTGAATCTATGAAACTTGGATTTTTCTTTTAATTGCATCCTACAATTTTCATTTTGCTTTATTTTCTTTGCTGTATATTAAAGAGAAGTCGACACCTTCAGGACAACTTTAACAAAACATAATAGTTAGACACAGTTCAGCTTGTATGTCACATTAGTTCTGCATTTCTCCTCCACATTATTTACTACTGAGGTCATTTGCATTAGAACAAAATCATTGTTCCTGAAAAGCTATTCCTGTTGCTTTCCCTACTTGAAGTCATAATGCACTGCTTGTGACATCACAGTTACCCTCATGCTAACAAATTGTGATGTCACAACAGAGCATTATGATTTGAAGTAGGATGTAAGAAAAATTACTCACCTTAGTAATGTTGTTTCTTCTAATGGAGTCTTGCTATATTATGACATATGCAGTTAGACCCAACCTTAGAACTGCTCGGAGGTGAAAGAGTTAACTTCCATGCCAGGCATGGAATCTTGAGACTCGGTTAGAAACTCTGTCTGTTGTTCTTCAAACTCTAACTGTCAGATCTTTATGAGCAAAACTCACTAAGGTTCTGTGTGGAAGCTGTAAACCTACACTAGCCAAATGGCTACTAAAATATTAACACATCTTTTGGTCCCAAAACCAAGACTCAAGTCAAGGGATCCAAAAATGACAACACAACAGTAAACACCCCAGAAATGGGTGGAGAAAAACAAAGTGGGCAACTAAAAGTGCCAACAGTGCACTGCCCACCCACATCCCAAAACAGAGGTTCTGAGAGGGGCAGGCGGGGGTCATAATATAGCAAGACTCCATTAGAAGAAACAACATTACTAAGGTGAGTAATTTTTCTTCAAACAACATGAAGTCTTGCTATATTATGACATATGCAGACTCACAGCAGTACCTCCATGGAGGAGGGCCAGAACCTACTTAGGAAATAGGCTCTGAAGCACAGCTGTGCCAAACCGAGCATCACTTCTAGCTTGGATGTCCAGGGAGTAATGCTTGGTGAAAGTGTGAACTGTTTTCCAGGTTGCTGCTTGACATATCTCTATGATAGGATGTCCCTGGCTGCAGCCAGGGACGAGCTGTACCTCTGGTAGAGTGAGACCTCAGGCCTGAAGGGGAACTTACCCAGTTTTTGCAACAAAACTGGATACAAGAGACAATCCACCTGGCAATGGATCTTTTAGTGGCAGGTTTCCTTGCCCACCTCACCATAGGTGAGGAACAGTTGAGGAGTCAAACCTGTGACCCTTGGTACACTCTATGTAGTAACTAAGGGCTCTTTTGACATCTAGACTGTGTAATCTCCTCTCACCAGAGGAAGAATGGTCAGTGAAGTACATAGGGAGAGAATGGATTGATTAAGGTGAAAGTCCGAGACCACTTTAGGCAAGAACTTTCTGTTAGTTCTGAGGACCACTTTATCCCTATGAAAGGAGACAAAATCAGGCTCCACTGACAATGCTTGTAGTTCACTTATGCGCCTGGCAGAAGTGATGGCTACGAAAAACACAGTTTCCAAGTCAAGTACTTAGGCTCTGCTGAAGACAATGGTTTGAAGGGGGTTGCATTAGCTGAGCAATGCAAACATTAAGATACCAGGCAGGGGCAGGGTCCCTGAAGGGAGGTTGGTGTGAAGCAACCCCTTAAAAAACTTGGAGAACACCAGATGAGCTGAAAGGAAGAGGGTTTACCTGCTGATAAGAAAGCAGATACGGGCTGCCAGGTGCACTTTTAGGGTAGCTGGTCTCAGCCCCAAGGAATTCAAATGTACCATATAATCCAGAACTGTGGGCAAACCAGCAGACTCTGGGGAAATATTCTGCCAGAGCACCATATGGAAAATCTCTTCCATTTGGAATTATAAGTAGTTCCTGGTGGAAGGCTTCCTAGAAGCCTTCAAGATATCGAGTACACCTTTGAAAGATATAGGTCAGCAAACTCTAACTCTTCAAGAGCCAGGCCTTGAGATTGAGAGATTTGAGATTGGTACCAAACCCTCCCTGGGCACAGGTTAACAGATTCTGATTCCTGGGGAGACACAGGGAAAGTGGACTGCCACGGACAAAAGGAGGGATACCAGGGCTGTCTGGCCTAATCTGGAGCAATCAGAATCATCTTGCAAGGTTGAGATCTGATTTTGACTAGCACCTTGAACAGGAGAGGGAAGGAGGAAAAGCATGAGAAACTTCCTTCCCAGTTGAGAAGGAAGGCATCCAGAGGGACTGAGCCCAACACTGGGGCCTGCAGCAAAAAGAGGAAGTTGGTGATTGTCTGGGGCTGCAAAAGATCTATCTGAGGAGTGCCCCACCTGGCAAATACCACCTCCAGAATAGGGGGTCCAGTGACCATTCGTGATGGCCCTGGAAAATCCTGCTGAGAGCATCTGCCAGGACATTGTCCTTGCCTGGGAGGTGAACTGCAATAAGGAAGGTGTTCAGGAATAAGCCAGAGACCACAACTTCATTGCTTCGTGCACAAGGCCGAGACCGAGTGCCCCCCTTGTTGATGTACCACATTGTGGTAGTGTTGTCCATCCTGACCTGAACCACTCTGTTCTGGACAGATGTGGAAAAAGCTTAAGTGCTAGAAAAACTGCTCTGAGTTCCAACAGGTTGATGTGGAGCAGAGATTCCTGAGGGACCACAATCCCTGGGTGGTGAGGTCGCCCATGTGAGCTCCCCACCCCAAGAGGGATGCATCTGTAGTAAGGGTCAAAGAGTGAGACTGAGGGATGAAAGGAACCCCTTGTCTCAGATTGCTCTGATCCTGCCACCACTGCAGGGCCTGGATCAGGGTTCAGTTACTGGGATCAATTTGGTTAGAGGATCTCTCTTTGAGACCAGAAGGCTCTCAAATGGAACTGAATGTCCCTCATCTGAAATCTTGCTCCCTGCACTACTGCTGTGGAAGCAGCCATGTGCCCTAGGAGCTGCAGACAATGCCTTGCTGGTCAAGAGACCTGCAGAACGAAGGAGGAGGCCAGAGAAACCAGGGTCCTTGCTCTTTCCAGAGGAAGGAAGGCTCTGGCCTGTTGAGTGTTCAGTTCTGCACCTATGAAGGTGAGTAGCTGAACAGGCTCTAGAACTGACTTTGGAAGATTGAGAAGTAAACCTAGAGAAGTAAGCAGCTGCTGAGTAACCTGAAGGTGTAATTTGACTTTGTGCTGGAGACTGGCCCTATGAGCCAGTCGTCCAAGTAAGGAAAGATGGCGATCTTTTGCCTTCTTAAATGAGCAACTGCTACTGTGAGGCATTTCGTGAATACCCTTAGGGCAGAGGTGAGACCAAGGGCATTGCTCTGAACTGGTAATGGCCTGAGGGCAGTTCGAATCTGAGGTACTTTCGTGGGAGCTTCTTATGAGAACATGGAAGTAGGCATCCTTTAGGTCCAGGGACACTAGCCAGTCCCCTGGCCTTAGAGAGGGTAAAATAATTCCCAGAGTCACCATTTTGAATCTTGGTTTTAAAAGGTGCTTGTTTAGGTATCTGAGATCCAGGATGGGCCGCCATTCTCTGTCTTTTTGGGGTAAGGAAGTACCTGGAGTACAGTCCTTTGCCCTGGTGTAGGGAGGAACCTTTCTACAGCTCTGAGAGCCAGGAGGGTTGAAACTCTGTTTCTAGAGCAAGAGCTCTGATGGATTTGCAGGTGGAAAGGATCTGGCTCTCATCTTTGGAAATTTTTTGAAGCTGAGAACCAGTCCCTGGCTTGCTACCTCCAGGACCCACTTGTCTGATGTTAAAGACTTCCAGTCCTGGACCAAGTAAGCCAGCCTGCCCCTACAGGCAATGGAGAATCGGCCCTGGTCCGTCCCATCAGGGAGCTTGTTTGGCAGGGGCTTAGGCTGGGGTGGGAGCAGGCCTGCTGCACTCTCGCCTGCCTCTCCCTCTGAAGAACCCCTCTGAGCATAGGCTGAAGAGGAGGCCTGGCTTGTAGAAAGGCCTGTGAAGAGGCCTACCCCTGCCCCTGGAAGGCTGCCTTTGAGGAGTGGCCTGCCTTTCCTTGCCCTGTGCACTCCTATAGGTAGTTCTATACTCATCCATTTTCTTCATGTAATTCTCTGTCTGCTCCCCAAACAGAGAACTTCCCTCAACAGGAAAATCCATGGCCTTAGCCTGGGTATCCTGTGACAGGATAGTACACCTGAGCCAAGCCATTCTCTGAAAAGCCACAGATGTAGCCATGATTCTTGAAGATACATCATTAGAGTCCACTGCAGCATGGAATTGCACCTGGATGCCTCAATACCATCAGCAGCTACCTGCTCCAGCTCCTTGGCAAGCTGGGCAGGGTCCTGTTTCACTAGAGCCATAACAGTATCCCATCTGGATTTCTGATATCTTGCAACATAGGCCATATAATTTGCCTGCCTGAGTCCCAAGGATGCTGCCATGTACTGTTTCTTTGCCATGGCATCAATCCTCCTGGAGTCCTTGTCAGGGGGCCAAGGGAATATTTGCCTTATCACAGGCTGCAGCCTGCACTACCTCAACATGGCTGCATTTTGTGAAAGGAACTCTGTATCAGGGCCTGACAATGTGTACCTCTTGTCCATTTTTTGTCCACAGGAGGTATAGTGTGAGGAGCGTTTAACATCTTTATTGTCTGTTTCCTAAAAGATTTATGTAAGGGAATAGACAATCTCCTGACTCTGGGATATCCATCATTTCCACATAGTCAGGCTCCTCCTGTTCATCCACAGCTTCTTCCAAAGGAAGCTGGAGGGTTTCAACCACCTTTTATAAAACATAAAATGAGAAGGGACTCAGAAAGCCTAGGGGAGACACTCTAAAGGTCTGTCTGGGGAGATGTCGGTTCAATGGGCACATCCAGACTTTCAAAATCACATTCACTCTCCTCCCCCTCCTCCGGTTCATAAAATTCCTCTATATCATATTCTTGAACCAGTGGCACCGACCGAACCGACCTCTTACCTGATGGTGCCGGTTCGGTCGGAACGGGAAAGCGACTGGACAATTCTGATCGCTTTGGCTATCTCTGCAGCAGTTGGAGAAGGAATTTTGGCTCCACACCTGCTGACTTTCTAGTCCTTTTGCTGGGACTGACTCCTCCAAGTCAGCTCTCTGTTTGCCCGAGGAAGTCTCGCCCTGGTCAGAGGGCACTCTCCTCCGGTTCGGTTGGCACCGAACGGGCTGGCCATCCGGGTCAGCGGACTTGTTGCCTCTCATTCCTGAGCCTACCAACTCTCTTATCCAGGGTAGCTGCAGGAAATTCTTGCAAATCTGGCAGTCTGCATTGAGGTGGTCAAACCCCAGACAATAAACACATGTGGTGTGTGGGTCAGCCTTGGCAAAGGCTTCCCCACAGACACTACAGTGCTGAAACCCAGTGGGCCGGTTTTTCTTTTGGGTTTCTCAGACATAGTGCCAGCCTAACCAACAACTTGCCCGTTAACGGCAATAAGCCAACAAGACACCCTTATCGGTTCCTAACTGTGTCACGGGTCGGAAAAACATAATGAACTGCTTTTTAGAACCGACAAGAACCGGGACCGCACTCTAAATAGTAATTTAATAAGTTTAACAACAACCTGATTGGTTCAAACCGAACCGATAATGATCGTTTGCAAGTTCCACAGAATAATGTAAAACCTATCTATTACTTATGATACCACAGACAGAGCTTGAACCGACCGGTTGCGGTTTAAATATAGACAAATGCGGTTTAAAACCGAGAATTTACACTTTTAACCTACAAAATGAACCGAGCAGCAGGAGAAATCTCCGGACGACGTTCAGTGAGGCGGAGTAAAGAATCTGACAGTTTGAGTTTGAAGAACAACAGACAGAGTTTCTAACCGAGCTCGCTCAAGATTCCATGCCTGCCATGGAAGTTAACTCTTTCACCTCCGGAGCAGTTCTAAGGTTGGGTCTAACTGCATATGTCATAATATAGCAAGACTTCATGTTGTTTGAACCTATATTAGCAGATGAACTGTAAGGAACACTGAAGGATAAAGATCATGTATTCATGCAAATTTACTCAGTAATAAATAATGGGGAAGAGAAATACTGTATATAGAATATATATGGAATGCAAACTGAGTTGTATCTAATTATTATGTTTTCAAAGGCTTCTTTGAGGCATCAGCAGCTCTTTAAGCCTTATTTCATTCTGATCATTAATACACATACTAAAAGACTGACAGTAGAATTCTAGTAAAATCCTGAAATTAGATCAACAATCACAGTGCGATCCCAGAATTACTTCAATCACCTTAAATCAGTGGCTTTGGTGAAAATGATATCACATATGACTGGTCATTGTTATGAGATAGAAAAATTGCTTTATAAATCTGCGATATTTGCTTTATTATTGTGATTTGTCCTCTCTGACCCTGACAGTGCTAAACAAACATTGATTGTGGCTGGAGAATACTCGCTCTCAACTTTTGAAGGCACTGAACAATTCTACCGGCCGTCCAAGATGATAGTGCATCAAATACAATTCTACAAGCAAAATGCTGACATCATGCTGATAATGGTAAACCGATCTCTTCTGTCTTGGATTGCTTTTTGAGTTTAACTAACTTCGATCCGTTATGTTGTGCCCACAGTTGATCTTTATTTAATAAGAGATTCCCATATTGTTACCAAGTACTTTCTACAATCTGTTATATTATTGAGCAGATATTAGAAGCAATGTGGTCTGCATAGATAGACAGACAGACAGACAGACATAGATAGGCAGGCAGGCAGGCAGACAGATATACAGACAGACGTTTGTATTTACAGTATATCACACTTTTCTGGAGTTCAAAGCACTTTACAACAATAATGATAATAAGCATGTATACAAACATACGAACAAACGAAATTTGCCAGCAGATAAAGGCCTAGAGGTCTATCAAGTCTGCTCAAATGTGCAGCTAGCACCCTTATTCTGCAGCTGCCCTTCCTTCCACCCTTCCTTCATTAACCCTCCCCTTGTCCTGTCCCATCTTCGTTTGAAGCAGTCCACTGTTCTACTGCATACCACTTCTGCAGGTAACGATTTCACCCAGCCACCACCCTCTCTGTAAAAAGTGTCTCCTCATCTGCCTCCTGAACCTTCCTCGCTCCAGTTTCATATCATGGCCCTGGTGGCCCTCCCTCCCTTACTTTGAACAGCCCTCTGTACCCATCTTGTTTATTCCTTTCATGTATTTGAAGGTTTCAATCATATCACCTCTGTCTCTCTCTCCTCCAGTGAGTACATGTTCAACTCCTTCAACCTCCTGTCATATGATAAGTCCCCAGCCCCTTGATCATCTTTGTCACCCTCCTGCACCCTCCAGTAACTTAATGTCCCTCTTCAGATATGGGCCCAGTACTGCACGCAGTACTCCATGTGTGGTCTAACTAATGACCTATACAGTGGCAGAATCACCTCCTCCCTCGAGGATATACCCTTGCAATACAACCCAGCATTTTGTTGGCTTTGCAGCTGCCTTCCTACATTGTGCTGAGTTGTTCATTGACCCTGTAATGAGCACACCCAGATCCTTCTCCTCCTCTGTCTGGGCTACTTGCACTCCCCTAGCTGGTAACTTCTCCTTGGGTTCTTTCCCAAAATGCAGCACCTTGCAATTTTTGGCATTAAAGCCAGTTGCCAGGTGTCTGACCAGGTTTCAAGCTTTGCCAGATCATCCTGCAACCCCTGCCATCCCCTAGGTCATCCACCACCGCGCCAACCTTGGTATCATCAGCAAACAGACTGATCTTGCTCTTGATGTCCCATGATATGTCTTCAATGAATATCCCAAACAACACTGGTCCCAACACCGAGCCCTGTGGGACACCGCTTGTCACTGCCATTGGGTGGAGAGCTCCCCACCCACAACCACCCTATGTTGCCTTCCTGCAGCCAGTTTCCTACCCATCTCACCAGCTTTCCACCCACCCCTGTGCCTACTAACTTCCTGCCCAGCCTTCCATGTGGCACAGAGTCGAATGCTCACTGAAGTCCAGATACAGGACATCCACTGCATGGCCCTGTCCAGTTGCCTAGTTACCCAGTCATAGAACCCGACCAGGTTGGTTTGGCAGGATCTGCCACGTATGAAAGCCATGCTGTCTGCTGTCCTGTAGTCCTTTGGCCTCTAGGAGGCCACCAGCCTCTCCTTCAGGATAGTCTCCATCAGCTTACTCACGATGGATGTGAGGCTCACTGGTCTGTAGTTTCCCAATTCATCCTTGGGGCCACTCTTGTGGAGTGGCACCACATGAGCCATCCTCCAGTCCTGAGGTACACACCCCAAATGTAGTGAGGCATTAAATAGGTCTGCAAGGTCCTGCAAGGACCTCTGCCAGCTCCTTCAGTACCCCTGGGTGGATGCCATCTGGGCTAGTGCCTTGTCCACCCTCAGTGCCTTCAAACCCTCTCTCGAACTCTGTCCTCATGATTTCCCATCTGTCACCACTTCCCCCCTGCTTCTGCCATTTCTCCAACCTTGGGTGTCACCCCTCTTCTCTTTAGTAAATACTGAGCAGAAGTACTCATTTAGGTCTTCCACCTTATCATAATTTAAGGAGTATTTTTCACAGAGAGGGTTGTGGATGCATGGAGCCTCTCGGAGGAGGTTGTGGAGTCAAAATCAGTGGTGGAATTCAAGCATGCATGGGATAGTCATAAGGCAATTCTGGGGTGGGGTAGGAAGAAGTAGGCTGCTGGTTAACTAGGATCTGCAGCTTATCCAGTAGGTAGGGAAATGGGCAGACTGGGTGGGCCAAGCGGTCCTTATCTGCGTCAAATTCTATGTTTCTATGTTTCTATGTACCCTGCTTTCACCCAACCCCTCCTTCCTAATTCTTACTATGTGGTCCTTACAGCTCCTGTTCTCCCTGATGTATTAAGAAGTCCTTCTCCCCTTCTTAATGCCTTGTGCCAGCCTGAGTTCCGTAGATGCTTTGGCTCTCCTTACTGCCCTTGTCACCTCCTTCGATTCTGTCAAGTACTCCTCTCTGTCCTCCCCTCCCTGTTTTCTTGTACTTCTAAAGGCAGCCTCTTTCCTCCTTACCTTTTCCATGACCTCCTTGCTCAACCAGCTCGGTTTCTTAGCCCTAGTCTTTTTGCTCTGGGCTTTAGTAGGTTTTGGTTGCCTCCACTATCCCCAGCTTTATGAGCTCCCACCTCTAGTTAGTATCCATACTAGATTGAATTCTGGCCAGGTACCCTTTTACCACTTCCCCATCCTCCCAAAGTCGGCCCTCCTGAAATCCAGCACTCTTGCGCCAGATTCCACCTTCCTTGTCCATATCCAATGTGAGCCATACTGAGTGGTGGTCACTCCCTGACAGCGGTTCCTCCACTGTAAGTTCTCTCACAAAGTCCCCATTTGCCAGCACAAGGTCAAGGGTATTCCCTAACCTGGTTGGTTCACTGACCATTTGCAGCAGGAAGCTGTCCTGGAAGACATCCAGCAGTAGGTGCTCCTTCTGTTCTTGGTTGTTGGGGTGCTCCAGTCCACTCCTGGCATGTTGAAGTCCCCCACAATCACCACATTACCCTTCTCGCAGGTCCTCCTGATCTGTCCTGCTAGTTCCCTGTCTAACTCCTCCGTCTGAGATGGTGGCCTGTACACCACTCCCATTCTAAGAATCCTATTCTTGGAATCCTGGATTTGCATCCAAAGTGACTCCTGTACTACCCTCCTCCCTTCCTCCCTTACACACTTCAGTCCTTCCTTCACATATAGTGCCAACTCCCTCCTTTCCCAATCATCCTGTCCCTACGAAATAACCTGTACCCTGGTACAGACAGGTCCCAGTCATTATATTGTGGCCCATGTTTCCGTGATGGCTGCAATGTCCACCTCCCTCTGCCATGAGAACCTGTAACTCTGCAGTTTTCCTCCCAAGGCTCCTAGCATTAAGGGTAACCACCTTCCACCCTTCCCCCCATCCTGCCTTCCTTTCCTAGCATCACCAATAGTACTTGTCATTTGTCCTTTGTCACTGTTATTGGGGTAAGCGTTATGATTTCCTCAACCTGTGGTCTCTGCATATCTCTCTCCCAACTGCCACCCCCACTCTAGTTTAAATTCCCAACTTCCTCTATATACTCTTCCATCCTCTGTTTCAACATTTTCTTTCCTCCTCACTCAAGTGTAGTCTGTCCTTGGCATAGAGACTACTGTCCTCCCAGGTCCCTCCCACCCTCCAACAGCCCATACCCTTTAGCACAACACCAGGTTTTTGCCATCCGTTAAATTCCTCTATTCTTAGCTTTCTTGTTGTGCTTGCCTTTGCACGAAGTATCTCGGAAAAAGTTACTGATCTTCCTGCCCCTCACATAATTGTGCTAGTTCCTCAAACCTCCTCTGGACTATATCTACTGTCTTGTCAGCCAGGTCGTTTGTCCCAAGATGTATAATTAAATGAGGCTTGTCCTATCCTTCTAGCATATTTCAGAACAGACTGTCCCACCCTTTCCGCTGTCATTCCTGGCATGGCCTCCACCCAAATGCGACTATGCCTCTCCCTTGCTACCCCACCTAACTCCTCTTAGTATTGAATCCCAGCTTAAGATTCCACCCTCTTACTCCCTACTTGCTTCTGTTCATCTCCTCTCTCATTTCCAGCTCCTCTTTTTCCTCCTGCATTATTTCCCCTTTTACCCCTGTTGCAATTCTCCCAGCAGAACTTCCCCTGCTCCAGTTTGGTCCAGACATTTATCAATTACTCCTCTAATTTCATCATTTCCTCCTCCACTTTCTTCCTCTCTAGCAGTGCACAGCTGTTTTCTGAAGACCCTTCACAAATGCCCTCCCTGTCTCTTCATAGTAATCTGTTCTCTCCTTTCCACTTCATGACTTTTGCCACTTTTTCGCCTCCCCTCACAAGTCCCTATCTCCTCCTTCCATTTGTCTTTTGTCTCTGACCTGGTTTCCCCGGCAATCCTTCCTCCTGGCCTGGGACCCTTTGTCTCTGCTTCCCTTCTTCTGACCCTCTCCTCAGCACTGCCGGCTTAAATCGCCCTCCCTCATCTCCCCTTCTTCCTCCCGCCAGTATTGAGCTAAACCCACCTCCAATCTGCCTTGCCTGTCTTAGTTCCTCCTGCAGACCCTCAATCTCCTTTCTAAGTCTTTCTATGTGGTTGCACACTAAACATCCTCCCACACTCCAGGCAATGTTTAGAAAGATTGGTGCACCACAGTTGTTTGCAGCCTACCACCCTACCCATTGCTGTGTGCCACCAGCTACCCCCCACCCTTCCAGATGAAGGATACTAAATGCCCCCAAGTCTCCCTCTCCTCCCTCTATCAGTGCAAAACATTTTCTTTATTTCCCTTACCTCCTTTGTTGCACACATTTAGATGTATTGAGCAACTGCCTTTTATATTCCTATCATTCCTATCCACACTCAAAAGAGACTTTAGTAGCCATTGCACAACCTTCTTCAAACTCCTTCTCCTCCTTTTCCCAATGCATTATCAATGCGAAGAAGTAATAATAAGCTCCTAGATTTACATTTACTTCCCTCCACTGAGAGAGCAGTCACCCTCTTCACTTGGCTGTTCCTTTCCTGGATGTCTGCTTTTTCTATGACAAGTGCATATCCTTTGCCTGTTTAAGGAAGTGATGTCAGAACCCTAGTATAAAGGAAATGGACCAAGGGTGGGACCAGCCCAAGTCTTCCAGAAACAATCAGGTAGCTGAGGCCTCTAGTCAGACCATTAGCACCCTTCCCCCACTGTGCACTCAACTTTGCAGCTAGTGAAGCCAGCAACAATGAATCACAATTCTGCTCAAAGCCCCCAAAATAGGTTTGCTACCAAAGAAACAGGATGCCAATTCAAACAGCTTCACCAGCAACACATCAAAATAGGCTTGGAATTAGAAGATATAGGTCTCCAATTCAAAGAAACAGACCCAGTTAAATTACACCAATTTTGTTTTAAAACAGAAGAAATAGGCCTCTACAAATGCAGCCTGCCACACAGTGATCCAAACAAATGAGCCCACTTATAGCTACCAAAAATTCCAACAGCCCCAAACAATACCCTGCTTGCCCTTAGTAGTAAGAAAGGAAAGAAATAACCTTCTACCAAGTAGAATCCATGAAAAACAATGTAAAGCAACACAAATGCTCCCTCCTGGAGCCGGACAGAATGGAACGTGGCTGCAGAGGCCCCATTCACCTGCCCTCGCCCAGAAGCAACACAAACGCTCCCTCCTGGAGCCAGACAGAACAGAACGTGGCTGCTAGAGGTATTATACTACCTCTTGAGCAGCTACCTTGTGTGGGGTGTTAGCCCGTCGGCACCACTGCACGCATCGATTGCCCCCACCCACCCCAGCCACCCTCCCACCCAGGGCCATCCCTTCATTTATTGGTCCCCCTGTCTGACATCACTTCCTGTCTGCTGTGTTACTAAGTCCCCACTTTTCCATTTGCAGGTTATACCTGCTAGCCACTAGAGGGACCAACCCACCCCACCTCAAGCTCTGCTATCTGACTTCCTCCCCACCACTTCCTAGAACCTCTCCCACTGCCTGTGCCACTTCCCTTCTAGAACCCATACCTACCTCTGCCCATACCTCCCAGCACCCAGCCCCAGCCCAGCATCCTTACTCCTAACTACACCCCAATCCTACACCCAGTGACCACTAGGAGTCACTATTTTGCACCCTGTTTTCAGCCCTAACCCTGACAGCATCAGACCCACTAGAACGTGGATCTCTGCTCCACCCGAGGCACTCCTCTAGCTGCCCTGAGAGGGACTTGAACCTGGTACCCTGTCCACCAGAGTCTGTGACACTACCACTAATCCAAAGTGGTATCCACGCTAGTTGGAACTCAACCAAAATACTTCTACCTTCCTACCCTATGGCTGCTACTAGAGCCATGTTAGTCCACCTCCTCCTAAAATGCCTCCCCTTCATCCCTGCTAGTACCCTTGTCCCACCAGCCAGTCACCCTCCTGGCTCACTGGTACCCGCACCAACACCACGTTGAATTAGTTAGATCTCACCCCACACTGTGCATGTTCACTAGCCCTACAGCACCCATCCCTGGGTACCTCCCACTGCCTCCCCAGGCTCCCTCTGGCGTTTAATCATTCTTGCCCTCCCCACCTGGCAAACCCTTCCCATCCCCTGTTCCCTTAGGGTCCCTCCCATCCACTCACACCGCAGTAGCCCACATCATTGCCCCCTGGCTAGAGCAGTTATCCTCCTTCTACTCCTTACAGGCAATGTACATTCTAACCCAGGCCCCATCCATACCAACCCACCAGGTGGGCCCTCTGGTCTCACCCATTGCCTCCATGAACATACGCAGCATATTGAAAAAATATGATACCCTCCTATGTTGGGTCATGTTGCATAAACCAGATGTCATTGCACTGGTGAAACCTGGTTCAAAGTCCACCTCTGACCCCTCTGTCTCCCTCCTGGCTACACCTTATACCGGAGGATCGTGAGGGCAAACTTGGGGTGGCTGTGCAATCCATGCCAGATACATTCATCGCCAAGCACTCCTGCTCCAGCCCTTGCTAAGGGCACAGGCCCTTACCCTTAAACTTATTCCAGACACCTCCAAGGCCCCCTTTATCTCACCTCTGCCTACATTCCCCAAAGAACCAAAACCCAGCATTATTATCCTTAATGGATTATCTTGCCACCCTCCCTCACAAGGCAGAACAAGTCCTGTGGGGACCTTAACATGAACTGGCTCAGTGCCACCTCCTCGCCCGCCTGGGACTCCTTCGCAGCTATTGATTTGACACAGCTCGCTTCCCAACCCACTAGAGTAAACCCTAAGAATGGCACCAGCACCCTCCTAGATGTAATCATCACCAACCATCCCAAAAAGATCCTGGACATCCAAGTCCTCCCGACTCACTCAGCACCACTCCCTATCCTATTCCGCTGGGTAACCCTCTCACCCAGACCCACAGCTCTGCCCACGCGCGGTGTTTCAGACCAGGTGGGCTGAGAAACCTCAAGGAACTTCTTGCTCAGATAAACTGGTCCCCATTCGCCATGCCCCTGACATAGATACTGCCCTTGCCATCTTTTCCCCAAACCTTTAACTGAAGCCTAGACCTCTTCGCACCCATCATGGCTGCTCAGACCAAAACACAATGTGCCCTGGATTACTCCTGCCCTATTACAACAGCTCAAGCATAGGGATAACCCATGGCACCGTGCCTTAGAATCAGGCTGGATGGCTGACAGACAGGCCTATAATGCTGCACGGAATAAGTGCACCCGGCCATCCAAAAGTCAAAGCTGATCATTACCAGGCCAATCTCACCCCTCCTGGGATGTGCCTGCACTTTCTGGGACAATGTCAAACAATTAAATGGGAGTGCACGCCCCTCCCCCATCCCAGATCACCATTGATGGCACATCCATTACGGACCCAGAAAACATTGCAAACTACCTCAACACAGCCTTTTCGGACCTGAGTTCAGTCCTCCCAGTAATTTCTTTGACCCACCACCCTCCCTATCTGCCCCAGCCCTTCTGCGCTCCTGCTTCCACCTGCATAGGGTAACTGCCCAGGAAGCCAGACCCCACCTGGTCAGAGCACTAAAAGCAATAATCTAGGTGCAGACTCGCTTGACCCCAGAATTCTCTGTCTGGTTCTGGATCAGGTTCTTGCCCCACTTACTAGCCTTCTCAACAAATCCCTCTGTCTGGGGCAATCCCAACTGCATGGAAGGCTGCCATTGTCACCCCTATTCACAAAGGTGGTGACAGGTCCGCTGCCGAACTACCGTCCAATCTCCATACTCCTCCCCTTTCCAAAACACTAGAGAAGCTGGTTGCCACACAAATCTCTGAATACCTGACCAAATACAACATCCTCTGCCCAGAACAGCACGGTTTCCATCCTGGTCACAGCACCGGCACTGCACTAGTTGTATTCTCAACCTTCCCACACTCCTCTCTGGACTGTGGCTCCTCAGCCAGAGCAGTGTTCATCGACCTCTCAAAGGCATTCAACACTGTCTCCCACCCCTCCTGCTGGATGCCCTCTGCTGCATTGGCTTCGCCACTGGGCCTCTTGCATGGTGCACCAGCTACCTATCTGCCCGCTCCCAATGTGTCAGAATTAATGGGACACTTTCCAAAACTAGTCCCATCCGTTCAGGAGTTCCTCAGGGATCCATCCTGGGACCTCTACTCTTCTCACTCTATCTTAATACCCTGCCCAGTGCATGCTGGGAAAATTCTGCTGTATACAGATGATACCGTCATATTTGCCGCCCACCATAACCCTATCTCCTCCAGAACTCTCTACAACTATCCTTTAATGATGTTGAAACCTGGTTTGAAGAACACAGACTGGTCATTAATCTCAAAAACAAAGACAATGCTCTTTGCCCACCCCCAAACAAAAGCCAGCAACTTCCCACTCCATATCCTCCCGGGTCCAAACAGCCTCTTGAGCAGGTCCACTCCTATAAGTACCTTGGGGTTTCCTTTGATTCAGCACTCACCTACCACACCCACATTGATGCACTTGCCTCAGCCACTAATGTGCGACTTGGCATCTTATACCGACATAAAACTGTCTCCCCTGACTGCCCTCCATATAGCGGTCACTTCCTCTATACTATCCCTGGTCAACTATGGCCTCCCAGTATCACGGTACTGCTGACACAACCGCCCTCAATAAATTCGCCTCATCTTAAATAAAGCATGCAGGCTAATCACTGGGGCCCCAGGATGACGCTCTTTGCCAGCTCTATAATATGGCGAAACTGCTGATTCTGGACGAACATCTATGCTACCAAACTTGCCTTAATAACAAAAACCCTTCTAGGACTTTTCCCACCTGGGCTGACAGCCTCGCTCCGACAAGCCCAACCCTTGATCTGCACACGTCCTCCTGCAAGGCCACTCTTCTGGTCCCAAGATCCAGAACATCCTATGGACAGAGATTCTTTTGCTTTAGAGCTCCGTCCTGGTATAACTCACTCCTGCCCCCAACTCAGATGCCCCACAATTTCAAATTCAAACTTGCACTTCGACCAACTATTTAACATGCGAGCTGCACCTGTATATAACTGAGGCGCTGCCCCAGTGCCCTGACAATGCCCACTGGGCAGCATCCACTCCACATTGCACTAATTCTCATCCATTGCTGTTTATACTGCTTTGACCTTGCTACATCTTGCAAACTTGCTTATCTGCTGACCGGATGTAGTCACCGTGCTTGCTACCATTAATCCAAATGCTGTAACCAAAATACAGTTGTCTCCTGTGCTTGCTACCATTAATCCAAATGCTGTAACCAAAATTCAGTTGTTTGTCTGCATCATATGTAAGTCTGTTATGTATTGTCCTCACTGTGACGAGGTACTTTGGAAATGAGCCTCTGGCTCAAAGGTTGTAAACCGATTTCTCAAATAAATAAATAAATAAAACAAGAAGCTACTGTACTGTAGATCTGATCCTGTCCCCTCTAGTTCCTTCTGAGAAGCCAAAGCACTGACTCCACACCTGATTCAGCTCTGCCTCCCAACTGAGTGAAACACAAAATTACACAATTATAGAGACACAATACACCATATACTTTACAAAATCTTTTTTGTCTTAAACATTTCAACTGTGTATAACTTTCTAGCTTTTATTCTCACAGCTAACGTACTGGTTAGGCACCAACTTGCAAATCAGGAGGCTGCAGCTTCAAACCCTGCTAGACCTAAATGTATTATTTACCAGAAAAGGAACACTAACCTATGGTAGCTAATTTGGTAGAAACAATCCTTAACACTAAATACATGGGCGCACTATTCTTAAACGTATTATTCCTTATAACATGAAAGGGCTTCACATTCTGGACATTTGCTTCACATTTTGAAGGCCAGTGCTACTGTATGCATTTTCACAATGGGAGATTGAAAGATATGCCCCTCACCTTTTGTCAAAATATGTGTATTTTTAGTGTTGAATTGATAATAGTTTTGCTCTGGACGTGGTGAAACCAGACCACCAAAACTGTATTGGACCAGGCTGCTAACTGTCAGACAGGCTGAACTGGTTGCAAGTTGATAAATTTTGCTGACAAGACTTTTACTGATCTGCTCCAGTTTGGTCCTGGTGGTCTGGTTTTCATCCATATTCAGGACTTGAACAGGACAGGAACAGATGGGTAAAAATCAGATGTCCAGACCAGCAAAATTCATGCAACCTGAAACCAGTCTGGCCTCTGTCAGTCTGGACTGTAAAGTTCCAGTGGTCCAGTTCCCACCCATACCCCTGTAGAGCTTTCAAGCAGAGCACACAACCAAGGAGTCAGGTAGTGGTGTGACACAGCCTAGAAGAGTCTCACGCTAACAGAGCTTCTATGTTTTTACATTTTAATGAGAATAAGTGCTACTAGTCAGTGACCTGACCCTGGGGGAGGGGCAAGTAATGTGACTGTATCAGACAACCCACTATGCCAGAAATTGAGGGTTGGGGGTAATTGATTTAAACTGGAGCCCAGTAGGTGGAGTGAGGGTTAATGTAAGGTACCGGATTCTGAGACTGACTTGTTTTCCAAAATTTAATTCCTAAGAAAAGAACAGATTCCACTTCATGTTTAGATTTTGTAATTTCAAGTGTCTCTATTAGTGCATGAAAGCAACAGTTCTTGTCTGCCATATAACAATGAGCAGTGCTGTTTTAAAATTAGTTAGGGAGCATCCAATTTAATTTTTTTAATTCAATTTTACTGACAAGTAAGACATGCATTTGAGTACAATGCACAGTCCTAGACATATTAATGTATGGCACATCCGACCAAAACAACCTATTTATGAATTCTTGTAATGTGGTGACTTCCAGATTCACTTGTCCAATATTCAAACCATTTCATAGTGCAGTAAAAGCACCTTTCTTGCCCTTTGTAAAATGCCCCATAAAATACAGGGTGAACCTTTACCGCCTCTGCAGTCCCTGGAAAAGTAAATTATAATTTTAGATCTGTAGTTCTTGGGAGAGAAGGGATGGTATTTTGGCTGCATGGAGCAGAACCACTGATCCCTTCTACTTCTCTGTCCTGAGAGCTGCCCTGCACTAGCACAATATGTGATGTAATTATATAGAGAACATGAAGCATGCCATAGACTACTATAGAGGCTTGTTTTATACTTTTTAATACTCAGGGTTCCAATTCCAGTAAATCAGCCACTACTCAACCAACACGACCCTTGAGAGAAGTTAGGAGGAACTGTTGTTGTATTGCTCATTGGAGAGGCCCCACCTGAAGTATTGTGTCCAGTTCTGGAGCAGTGCCTCCACAAAGGGCATTGAAAGGGTGAAGGCATTACAGAGGAGGGCAGTCAAAATGGTGAGGGGTTGCACAAGAAGCTATACTAGAAAAGGCTGCAGAAACTCAGCATGTACCCCTGGAAGACAGGAGAGCAAGAAGGGACATGATTGAAACCTGCAAATACCTCGATAAGTGAACAAGGTTGAGAAAGGAAGGCACTAGAACAAGGAGGCATAGAATGAAGCTAAAGGGGAAGTTTAGGAGAGATCTAAGAAAATACTTTTTCACAGAAAGGACGGTGGATGAATGGAACAGCCTGCTGAAGGAGGTTATGGGGGCAAAGACTGTGAGGAGCTTCAAGCATGTGGATAGGCACAGAGGCATGTTACGTAAAAAGAACAGTGGAGGGAGTAACACCTATGACCAACTAAAGTCAATGGTGACAGAATAGACTGGGACAAAGGGCAGACTGGATGAGCCTAACGGTCCTTTTCTGCCAACAAAATCTATGTTTCTGTGTTTCAATGTTTTCTCCAATAATACTTTATATGCCCTTGCAATGGTGTACCCCTACTACAATGGCTGACAGCAAGTCTTTCTGGGAGTAAATATCCTCCCACTTGAAGCAATACTAGGTATAGTAGTGTCTTATTTGCAGGTGGCAAAAGAAGTCTTGTTTTGGTAGGTCATACTGCTGTTGGAGTTCTGTGAACGGAACACCTGCATCTTCTTGCACAAAGTGATTATACTCATGAGGGACAGCCAATTCCACCTATGGAAGGCTGGGTTTATTAACAGCAGATGGAACTCAGTGCCTCCAAAAATGCTTGACAGGGCCCAATTCATTAGGAGAGCAGTTAACCATTTCATATTTAGCAGCATTTTCAGGGTGTGTCAGGTCAATGGACTCATGATAACCTAATAGTCTTCAGGTGAAGCTACCTCTGTCTGGAAGCTGCAACACTGGACTTAAGATTTGCAAGAAAGCGAGTTGTGCTCACAACAGAGGGAGGTGAACCTTACAATTTACAATTGTCTTTGGTCTGAAGCAGATTCCTTAGGAAAGTTAATATTCTTCAGGTGGAGGATACTTCAACTGAAGGGTGAAATAAGCAACTTAGAATTATCAGAAAAGGCAGTCTTTCAATCAACAGAGGGAGGTGGAGCTTGCTTTACTTTTGTTACAATAGTTAAGATTTTCAGTGCAGGAAGAGTTTAAACCCACAGAGGCTGACTACTGTTTTCTGTGTCTGCCCTTTGCACAGCTGACGTGTTTTGGGGCTGACTGTTTTCAGAGCACAAGTCACCAGGCTGTTTTGGGGCTGGAGAGGTTTACCTGTGTCTGACTTGCATGTTTGGATTTTTCTGTTTGATTAGCAGGGTATTTTCTCTGTCAAATTGTTGTGTAGGGCATCTTGCTGACAGGAAGGCACTCATCGCAGTGGTAGGTCAGAGCTTTTAGTTGATTGTTTCTTGAGGGCACAGTTTAGGCTCAAACCTTTCCCACCCCTGGAAATAGTTCCTTTATACCTGGGGTTCTGACATCATTTCCTCAAAAGGGCAAGGTGCATATCACTGTCATATCCTCTCTAGCACACTGCACTGACAATATAAGCATACACATTATATAAATACATATATTTCTATATAACACACCAATCACACACACACACACACACACACACACACAACAAAAAACAACTAAACAAGGTAGACAGTTATGTGGGGAGTAGTACACTGTAATGGCTGTGGGCAGCAGTCTTCCGGGAGTCTTTCTGGAGGCTGAGATGCTACCCTGTTTGCAGACAACTATCTGCCCTGAGGGAGAAAGTTGCCGCCTTCAGGCCGCACTGGACAGTAGCAAGGGAACCTCCCCATCCAGGGAGCACCAGAACCACCACCACTACCTCAGAGGTTGTGAAGAAAGCACAGCAGTTGGACCACAGTGAGCTCAGGGAGGGTAAGAGTGGTGGAACAGAGGCACACCCAGTCAGTTGTTCCACTCCACAATCCATGCACCATTCAGGAGGAGCATAGTTCCCCTATGGATGCACCCAGAGGAGACTAAGAAGGGTGCAGACAACTGTCACAAGGGAGGCCCTCAGGAAGGAGGCAGAGGGCACCACAGGAAAGGAAGCAGCTTCTGGTGGGGACTCAGTTATTAGGGATAGAACTGGGGGAGCAGGAAAAACTGAAGTAAGGTACCTGCCTGGTGCCATGGCTTGAGGGACAGGAAGCGATCCTTAGGATCACGAGAACAGTTGCACGGGAGTCTGAGCTGGACATCATTGTCCACCTATGGACTAATGACTTGGCTCATCATGAAATCAGAGAAGTGCAGAAGGACTTTGTAGAGTTGGGGAGGGGCTTAAGACAAGTAGCACATACAGTATCCTTCTCAGATGTGCTGCCTGTCAGTGGCATGGATGAGGCGAGGGTACTTTGCACCATGCAGTTTAATGAATGGTTGAAAAATGGTGTGGAGCACAGGGTTTGGCTTCATTCAGGACTGGAGTTCCACCTGGAGGGACACCAGCCTATACTAGCAGGAAGGTCTGCATCTGCCCAGGAAGGAACAAGTCTTTGGGCAATCGGTTTAAATGTTTAATTGGCAAGCTTTTAAACTAGTCAAGGGCAGGCACTGATAAACAGCAGGAAAATCCCAGCCTCTCCCTACAAAACAAAGTACTAAATGAGAAAAGACCAAGGTAGAAAGGTCAGTGGGGCATGCTGTACAGAAGGTAAAGCCATCAAGAAATGGAGAGCAATGAGTACCAATGCCCGTAATCTGGGTAACAAGCTTCCAGAATTGGCGGCCTTGATGGAGGAGGAACATCTGGATATCGTGGCAGTCACAGAAAAATGGTACACACAGAACCATGACTGGGACATAAACATACAGTACCAGGATACACTATCTACAGGAGGGACAAGGAGGGTAAAAGAGGAGGAGGAGTAGCTTTTACATAAGAGAAGGAATCAAAGCAACAGAACAAAAGGGTAAACAGGGAGGAGAAGAAGCACCGTGGGTCAATTTGGAGGCAGGCAATGGCACCACAATCTGCACAGGGGTTGTATACAGACCCTCTCAGGGGAAGGAAATGGACAAGGAAATGACAGAAAGTATACTTAGAATGGCAGATAAAGGGAGATATTGCTGATGGGTGATATGAATATGCCAGATGTTAACTGAAGTGCAGTTGCAGCAGCCACTCAAGAGTGGGGTTATTCTAGATGCCCTACAGGGGCATACCTTAGACAACTAGTATTGGAACCCACTCGAGAGGGAGCAATCTTAGACCTGGTCCTCTCAAATGGAGATGGAGAGAGGAACACAGATGTAGAAGTGGGTAGCCATCTGGGAACTAGCGACCACTGAACAGTGTGGTTCACAATAAACACAGCAATAGAGTCAAGCCATACAAAGGCAAAAGTATTGGACTTCAGGAGGCTGACTTTGCCAAAATGGTGAGTGCCTAAGGAATGCACTAGCAAATGGGCAGGAAGGAGGGGTGGAAGAACAATGGGGAATAATAAAACTGCCTTCACAGAGGTAACAAGCCTTTGTGTGAAGCAAATAAACAAAACAAAATGATGTAAGAAACCACTATGGTTCTCAAAGGAGGTGGCAGTGAAGGGTCAAGAGAAAAGAAAGCATTCAGAAAGAACAAGGAATCACAGAAGGAGCAGGACAGAGAATTGTATCAGTTAAAGCAAAATGAAGCTGGGAAGGCAGTCAGAACAGCAAAGGCCCGAACTGAGGAAAAGATAGCCAAATCAGTTAAGAAGGGGATAAACCTTTTTAGGTACATCAGGAGCCAAGGAAGACTAAGGGAGAGATAGTGAGGCTTAATAAAGGGAGGGGGGGCAGAGGGTGACTGTGAAAAGGCAGATATACTAAACACATATTTTTGCTCAGTATTTACAAATGAAGAGGGGAGGTACCTAAAACAAACAATAGAAACACTCTGGATACAGAAGTTGATACCAGCCCATTTATAGAAGAAAGGGTTCTGAAAGAACTCTTAAAACTGAAGGTGGACAAAGCAATGGGGCCTGATGGGATTCATCCCAGAATTCTAAAAGAACTAAGAATATAACTAGTGACACCATTGACTACCTCTTTAACAAATCATGGGAGGATGGGGTGGTACCTGAGGATAGGAGGGTGGGTCGATTCCCCTTCACAAAATGGGAACAGGACAGAAGCGAAAACTACAGACCAGTTAGTTTAACCTCAGTGATAGGGAAATGATGGAATCACTCTGAAGGATAGAATGGTTGAGTACCTAGAGGCCAGAGGGCACAGGACCCAAGGCAGTGTGGATTCATAGCAGGAAGGTCATGCCAGCGAATCTAATAGATTTCTTTGACTGGGTGACCAAAGTAGTAGATCAGGGAGGGCTGTGGACATGGCCTACCTAGATTTTAGCAAGGCATTTGACCTCAGTCCCACACAAAGATTAATATACAGTTAGCCAGCCTGGGAGTGGGTCCCAAGATGATAGTGTAACCCCTGCAAATGGGGGTTCCCAAAAGACTTCAGGAGCTTGCTTGAATGCTCCAAGCCTGAATGGTGTTTGGCATTTAAGCCATTTATCAGTGAGTGTTTTAGAGCCTCTGGTACTGTCTTTAAGAGCTGTCTGCTTGCAGACATAATTAGTTTGTATGGGGGACTGTGTGCTTCTCTGAGTACCACTCGAGCTGCTGCCAATTCACTTCATTTTGCAGTCACTAGGAGTGCAAAGGGAACCTATCTGAAAGATGTAACTGTTTGCCAGAAATTATTTAGAGTAATAATGAAATTACAGTTTGTCTAACCTGCTTTCTTTGCAGTCAGAACTGTGTCTGCTAGTTCCCCATTCTAGTTTTGAACTGCTGAACTGGACCAATCAGTGTGGGGTAAGCTAGCTCTAAAATGATGCCTTGGATGAATCAGAACTTGGACTCATAATCTGAGCCAGCCACAAGAGGATTGTATGGGCAGTGACTCTGGGAGATGTAGTTTAGACTTCAGTGCCTTTTTGGACCAACAGCAGCAGTCTATTGTGAGTGACAGCCAATCCAGTCAAGAACTGGGAGGAACTCAAGGAAGTGCCGGTTTCGTCAGTTGGAGTTCAGTTGAGCTTTGGCAGTGAAGAAGGAAGGAGCCCTGTGCTTTTTCAGTGTGCAGTTTTAGTCAAAAGCGTGTAAGGCCCAGAGTTCGGTCTGCAGCTTGTGTAACAGCTTGTTAGGACTGAACTGTCCTGTGAAAAAGAATCAAAGGATCTCTGAAGAGTAGAAACCAGGCTCACCCTGTAGAAGACTGGAAGAATTGTTGAAAATTGCACTCGGTCTGTCAGGAACTGAATCTGCTGTGTGTTCTCCCGGTATTGTGCAGTAATTGCGATCGGATACAGATGCAGCCTGCCTGGTATAGTACTTTCTTTTATATGGATGTGTGAAGAGGTTTGTGTACCTCAAGTGAGCCCTGCTGACATTGAAGGACCCTATCTTATTTGGAGGTCGTGAGTACTAATTCAGGTTGCTCCTGTTGAATGCCACATTAAATCCAAATGGAATTACTGTACTGCTGACTGTTTAATTCTCCTTTTCTCTGGTGAAAGGGCCCTACCAGCTGCCACGGTTTGGACTAGCCACTAGGCTTGGTACCCAGGACAGTAACTGATAGGGATAGGCCTGTGCACAGAGCCATAAGTAGATTATTAGAGTGATAAGCTAATTAACCTGATTTCCCTGTCCTTGTTATATCCCCTAAATAAATCAGAGCTGCTTGTTTCAGCAAAGTTATACTGCCTGAGGTATTTGTCTATGTTAAAGTACTGTACTGTGATTGTTGCACTGTATCTCATTTCACAGGAGGTCCCAGTGCCGGAACCAGACCTGGGGGTAAGTGTATACTGTGAAGGTAATTTGATATATTGTGTGGGCCACTAGTGGGAAGAAAGGGGTTGCAGTGTCCCAGAGGGCTGTGACCAAGTTAGTTTAACTATTGCAAACCCTGACCTCTGGGTGGAGGCACCTGCCATTGGATCCAGGCCCCTCAACCTGTTAGTGGCAAATCAGGCAGGGGTAGTAGCCCCTGGGATAGCGCCATCTAGGGTTACAATAGCCTGGGTAAAGAACTGGCTGGAGAATAGGACACAGAGGGTAATAGTAAATGGAGTCCACTCTGAAGAAAGGGGTTACTAGTGGGGTGCCGCAGGGTTCAGTATTAGGACTGGTCCTCTTCAATGTCTTTGTGCGACATTGCAGAGGGACTAGAAGGAAAGTATATCTCTTTGCAGATGACACAAAGATCTGCAACAGAGTTGATGCACAAGTGGGGTGGAAAGGATTAGGAGGACTTGGCAAGGTTAGAGGAATGGTCAAATGTATGGCAGCTTAGATTCAATGCTAAGAAGTGCAAGGTAATGTGCCTGGGAACAAAACCCAGGGAAGAGTACACAATGGGGGTGAGATACTAACAACAACAAAATGGAAAGGGACCTGGGGGTAGTCATATCAGATGACTTAAAGGTGGGCAGACAATGTGAGACGGCAGTAAGGAGGGCTGGGGGATACTGGGATGCAGGAGAGGCATCACCAGTAGAAAACAGGAAGTTATTATCCCTCTGTACAGACAGCTGGTGAGACCCCATCTGAGTACTGTGTGCAGTTCTGGAGACCCAATCTCTGCAAGAACATAGACAAGATGGAAGCTGTCCAGAGGAGGGACAATAAATGGTGCAGGGTCTGCACCAGAAGACATGTGAAGAGAGACTAAAGGAGCTTAATATGTATAGCCTCGAGGAAAGGAGGAGAGGGGGGACATGATAGAAACATTCAAGTACCTCAAGGGAATCAACAAAGTCCAAGAGGGTAGCATCTTTCAAAAAAGAGGTGTGCAAGAACAAGGGGGCACAATTTGAAGATGTGGAGTGACTCAGAGGTAATGTAAAAAGTATTTTTTCACAGAGAGGGTTGTGGATGCATGGAACGGCCTTCCAGAGGAGGTTGTGGAGTCAAAACAGTGATTGAATTCAAGCATGCATGGGACAGCCATAAGGCAATTCTAGGGGTGGGGTAGAAAGAAGTAGGCTGCTGGTTAACTAGGATCTGCAGCTTATCCATTAGGTAGGGAAATGGGCAGACTGGGTGGGCCAAGCGGTCCTTATCTGCCATCAAATTCTATGTTTCTATGATGCCTGACCATGTATGTGTGGAGATAAATACATATTGAAGAGCAAATAAGGGTGCTTGGAGAGGCTGACAGGCCTCTATTTCAAATAAACCTGTGTCATTTCTTTTGTTTTGTCCAAGTGACCACCAGGACAATCTGTGCAGCCAGATAGTAAAAGCACAAGTCTGTCATAGTCAGGCCCCTAGATTCCCTAGGTAAAGTTAGAAGGTATTTGTAACCCAATGCCTCCCAGCAGCCCAGAAAATTAATTAAGGAGTCAAAGCCAATGATCTTAATATTCCTCTGGAATCTGAATCAGGAAATCCTTAAAGAAAATAAGGTGCTTAGGAGAACATTCATTTTGGTTGCAAACACGCAAGCAAGATTGGGGCAGTTTCCATCTTACAATTATTACAGTTACAGTTATCGGACCAAGGAGACCATGTATCTCTACAAGAGGCCTTAAACCATATAAAAATGATGTAATACATCTAAACTAGTCTTAAACCCTGACAAATGCACAGTCATGCACTTGGGCAAAAATAAATCCCAGTCACACGTATTATACTGGCAATTCCATTCTCAAATAGTGACAGAAGAAAAGACCTGGGTATTACCATTACAAACGACCTGACATTCAAGACCCACTGCATAAATGTGTATAAATAAGCAAATGGGATTTTAAACTGTATTCTAAAAATGCAATAAGTAGAGACAGAGAGATTGTGATCCTCTGTACAGATCATTAGTGAGGCCCATACTAGAGTATGGAGTGCAGGTATGGGCTCCACACCATAAAAATGAGATAGATAGGTTGGAGAGGACCCAGAGGAGAGCAACATGTTACATAAGAGGTGGAAGATGAAGATCACCATTTTAGGTTGGAGGAGTTAAACTTGTTTACTTTGAAGTACAAAAGGCTAAGAGGAGACTTGTGTTTACTGTTAAAGCATTGACAGACCAAGACACCTGGGAGCAGCTAGGTCTGACATTTAGATATCAAGTTTACTCCACAAGAGCACATTCACTTCAGTTAAATGGTGAAAACTGCAAACCATGGTGATGCAAAAGATGGTTTAACCAAAGAGTGGTCTCGTGTGGAACTCTTGGGGCCTGATTCTAGAAGAACTATGCCTGGTGTACCCTGTGACATGGGACTAGGGGTTTCTGCATCAGTTTCACCCTATTCTAGAAGGGCAGCAACAAAGTCCTCAATGTCGGAATCCTACAAGAACCCCTAGAGAGAACTGTCAACCTAAGTTACACCAGCATTTAGCTGGCGAACTGTACATACACCTCAGGGGTCCTGTAAACCTGCCAGCATCCCAGAACCCACTCTATGTGTTCTCCACCCATGCCCAAAACACCTCTGTTGCTGCCCCACTTTGCATCTCACACCCCTGCCCCATCCCCCTACTGTACATGCCCCTAATCCCCTGAACATTAACAGCCCTGCAGGGCTTCCTACACATCTGTGCCCTCGAGACCCTCCACCACTAAAGGTCCATGAAGTGGTGCATTATCAATCTCCCCACCCATGCCCTCACCTCTGAGACAGTGCTACAAATGGTAATTAATTACATGACAACAACCCTGGTAGTTCAGTGAACATACTATTTCCAGCAGTGTTAACTACTCAACACCTCACTCCGCCTCAGTTTGCCACACCGCCACCATTCGGCCAGTCAGGCCGACTGAGTTCTTGTATATGCTTACCAGAAGACATGCTCAGAAATGAATGAATACTCATTAATTTCCTGAGCGTCGTCTATGCAGGTGCAAGCGCCCACAGAACTCAGTCAGCGGCTGGCTGTGGAGGTGAGAGGTGGGCTGTGCCAGCCCGCCAGCTTGGGATGGGTGTGGGGGTGCTGGGTGATTGGCACCGCTGGGTGGGGGTCACTAGACTATCAGGGTTGTTGTGCGCAACAATTACCATTTGCGGCACTGTCTCGGGTCTGGACATGGGGGGTCTGACACCGCTACTCTGCAGGGCCTTTTAGTGGTTGGGGGTCTGGGACATGAGGTGTGTGGGTAGCCCTGTGGGGCTTTTACTGTTTGGGGTTCAGGGCTGGGGAACATAGGTGACTGTGCGGGGCTTTTGGGGACACTTGCACCACAGGGGGGTTGTGACTTGTGACATGCCCCTCGGTATGATCTTGGTCGGCATAGCCTCCGCATGTTGCAAGTCACAGGACTTAGCTGCAAGGATCCTACCCTTCTAGAATAGGGCACAGGGTCCATGTTACAACTGAGTTTGGTGCCCTGCTTCTAGAATCCCACCCTATGTCTGAGGAAGTAGTAGGTAATATGTCACTGAATAGCTTTAAAGTTAAATTGGACAACTGTTACAAATTTGAGGTATTGTAAATCGATGAGGCAAGCATAATGGACAGGAGTCTTTTCAGCTCTGTATATACCTATGATACCGATGACAATGTCTGCTATTATCTCAAGGAACAGTTTCTCATAGTTTAGTGAAAAGAAGGATGCCAGGTCAGGAGAGATGCTGACACCCAGGTATCTGACCACAATGTTGGAAGTCCATTTAATGGGACAGCCTGCTACGAAGGCCACCGGACAAACTCCCCATCCAAACTACTTCTGATTTGCCAAAATTAATTTTATAGCCTGACGGGTTCAGTATTTGTACAACTCTTCCAGGAGGGATAAAACTGAGGTATGACAAATAAAACTGAAGGATTTTTGCTCTTGGCCACTAGTTCCAACCCCTGTATGGTGTGATTCTGCCAAACTGCCACTGCTAGTGATTCAATGCATATGGCGAACATGAAGTTCAAAAGCCAACACCCTGTGTCATTCTCCTAGTGAGAAAGAACTGCTCCAACTGTACCTCATTTAATTTTTCTGTGACCTGGGGAAGCATAAGCGTTTCACATGCAAGTGCAAAGCACTTGACCCAATCCCATCTCCTCCACCGCAGTGCAGAAAACCTAGTTTACCCTGTCAAACACCTTTTCAGTGTCCATAAAACTGCAAGCATGAAATGTGGGAAGTACACTGCTCTGACAGGATATCCAAGAGGCATCTGATACTACTGTCAACCAGTCAACCAGTTATGAAGCCTGTCTGACCAGGGTGAACCAGGGTTCCAACACATTTCTTGAGTCTAGTGCCAGTGCTGATGGAAATACTTTCAGTCCACATTTAGAAGGGATATGGAATGATGCGAGCCACAGACAGTTCCTTTCCCTAGTTTTGGAATGACTATTATTTGCACATACTGCTATGAGGAAGGGCAGCCTCACTCTTCTGCATTTCACAGTAAACTTCTCTTAATAGAGGAACCAGCACCTCTGTAAAGGTTTTGTAGAGTCTGAATGTTATGATGTGTTGTTCTGGGAACAAGCACCAGACAGCTTTCTGAATCTCCTCCTGGGCCAGGGGTGTGTCTAAGGCATCTCTGGCCTCCTCAGATAGGCAGCAAACTTGAAACTGTTGGAAGAAAGCATCTACTTTCAGGTTGAAGACTGTTGTCTTATCTTTGGTATACAGAGTTTAGTAAAAGCCCCAAAATGCTTTGCAATCTTGCTGCTGTCTTATTTATGTTGCTGCTGTCTGCCCGGTTTGTGGAATGTAGCACTATTCTGCTGGTAGTCTCTCAATGTAGTTGTCAGTTGTTACTGTCTCATGAAAGCACTGGTTAGAGCATCTCAGCATCCCTCTTCCTTAGCCTCAAGGAGTCTGCAAAACTCTGCACTGCACTTCTCAGGCTGCACTTAACCTCATTAAAAAATGTTACATCCTGCTTTAAGATCAAAGAGTCTGGATACCACGTTGAGTGGGGTGCACATCCTCTTCCTTTTGAGGTTAGAGGCAAAAATATTTGTTCAGCTAGTTAGGGCCACCTTCAACCCATCCCACCAGGATGCTAATGTGACTTCCTCCTGGGGTTGTGAGTTTGATATTCCTCCAAACACACATCCAGCACTGCTTTGTAGTCTAGATTTGTCAACAAAGACACATTTAACCTCGAACTCGGAACTGGTGCAATGACCAGGTCGGGAAATTAGTGCATAGTCAGAGAGTGTGATAGATTTAATATCACAGTGTTCAGCCATGTGAGCCCAGTTAGAGGAATAAAGGAAGAAGTCTAAGTGGGAATAAGCCTGGTGGAGTGGAACCAGCAAATGTAGTCTCAATCTGATGAGTCAAGGTGCTACCGTTTTTATCAGCGCCAGCTCTTGTGCCAGCTGCCAGATACAGTCTCCTATTCTGTTTACTGTGTGTCCCTCATTCTTGGATCTATCCAGTGTGGACTTCAGGCCCCACTGAAGTCCCCCACCAGGTATATGTCCCTTCTGGCCAGGGCACGTGCCAGTAACCGCTTTCTTTGGAAGGTTGAGTTCTCCCCATCTGCCCTGGGAGCATACAGGGTGCATGGTACTGTTCTTCAGAAGCTCTTTACACAAACAAAGCTGCACCCAGCTCCATAGTAACTTTGAGTTGGCAAAATTTCTGAACAAGGACAGCCAACCCTCACCCCCATGTGATGAGGATAAGTATCATAAGTGGAGGAGCAACCGCCCCACCCATGCTCGTTTATGTTTTGCCAGCTCCTTTGGCAAGAGGTGGATCTCCTGTAAAAGGTTACTGTTTCTTTATAACAGGACAGTCCTTGAAAGACTAGTTCTCTTTATAGGGCTGTTCAACCTCAGACATTAGAGGTTACAATCCTACCATCCATCATAGTTTGTTTGCCCTGCCATGGTCTAACACAAGGGCTGTAGCTTGTCTCCCCATTCCCTCCAGACACTCATGTACACCACCATACAGGAACAGTTTAGCAACAATGAACCCAAAACTATTTATAACACAGTTAACATCAAGCATGGAAAACTTCAGGTCAGTAGCAGTTCCATCCAGACAGTCTATGAGAGGATGGTAGAGCTTCTGGATGGCATTGACTCCAGGTCAGCTCGGTGCAAAAACAGCACCATGGAGCCCCCTCCCCCACAAAATCCTCCAGGTGGCTCATGCTGCATGCCTCCCATCCATTTTAACAAAGCTTCCATCTGCGTCTAAACAGTGTCCCCACCCCACCCCTGGAGATTTGGCAAGTAGGACCGAGGGCACAACGCCCCAGAGCTCCCTCGATCCCCATATGAGAGACTGATAAACTGATGCATTCTATTCTTATTTCAGTGGCATTCACCCAGTTCCACAGCTATTATTACTGGAGTGCATCAGTAGTAATCCCACCAGCCGTGTGTCAGTCCAAGCCCTGCCTCTGGAGCACACCCTGCATCTCAAAAGGGAAGTGTTTGTTTATTTATTTATTAAATTCTTAGATAACACCTGTGAGCAGATGTTGTTTTGTAGGTTCCACATCAGTTGAACAGAAAATAGCAGAGAAGAATAATTTACACATTTACAGAGATGATACAGTAAGTTACAGAAAGGTTCACACAAGTAGACACTGCTGAGGCATTGTACAATGTGTGCCTGCATCCATGAGTTGGAAACACCCTGGAGAAGATTGACACAGAGAAGGTAACAGACAAAGCTGACATAGTGGAGGAATGGAGGTAGATGGGGGAGGGAGGGTGTGCCATGAGATGTGGAGGGGTAGGCGGGTCAGGGGCATCAGTGAAGTGCTGAGGTTGGGAGGTGCCCCTGGGTCAGAGGCACATCTAAGTGCAGCAGGTGATTACTATGGGAGGGGGTAAGTGGATGCAGTCCCAGGTGTTCTTGACAATGAGTTGCTGATGAAGACTTCACTTGTATGCACCAAAGTTAGATGAAGCAGTCACGGTTGTCCTCGGCAATGAGGTGCTGATGAAGCTTATGCTTCAAGGCACCAATAATTGCTACTCCGGAGATTGCAGGTGTTAGAGTGTTGATCCAGTGGCATGCACGGTAGGAGAACACACATTGTGCCAATGCAGTGTGGCATCTAGGTTCGCTAAAGATTTGACTATTGGAGCTTCTGGCCAGCCTAGCACTCGCATGTCGTGGTGAGCAGGTTCTGAAATCCTGATGGCAGCAGATTTAGTGAGGCTATTTTGGCAAGTAGGCAGGTTTGTATTTAATTCTGTTCTTCAGCTGGAGCCAACCTGCCCCAGCATAGAATTCACAGGTGTTTGTGAGTCTTGCAGCACCTGTCTGAAGGTGGCTGTCCTTATTTAGTGCCAAAGAGATGCAGCAGAGGGCACTGTCTGTTGCTGACCTGTGTATGGCCAGGCCATAATCGATGAGGGAGGCAACTGAACTATTGATGGACAGGTTTAGGGCTTCATTTGTTAGACTGTGTTTGTGAATGTAGAGTATCCCAATTCTGGAACTGATGGCCTTTGCGGTACTGTCTGTGTGCTGGGCATAGGACAGGGTGGAGTCAATTGTGATACACAGGTACTTAAAGTACTGTACAAGATCCAGTGTGTCGCCATTGTCATTCTTGACAGATGGGGAAGGCCTTATGCCTACTAAGGGAGCTGGAGTAGATCATGGTCTTTGTTTTTTATAATTAAGTACTAGTTTGTGTTCTTTAAACCAAGCTTCGTCAGAGGAGAAACCAAGTTGGAGGTCCATTTGTAGGTGCTTGGGATGAGGGCCTGCTAGTAAAAATAACTGTGTCATCAGCGTGCAGGAGCACGCGAGGGGCAGGAGCCTGGAAGTTTGTTTAGGAAAATGCTGAACATTAGGGGACCCAGGATTGACCCTTGTGGGACCCTGAGCGGACCGCCTGAATCGGAGATGAAGTTCCTAATCTTGCCTCACTGTGGTGATTGCAGAGATAGCTGTTGAACCATTGAACTATATCTGGAAAGAGTCCGGTTTTGGTTAGCTGCTCAAGGAGGAGTGTATGATGCACCATATCAAATGCTTTTGCTAGGTCAATAAATGCAGCCCCGCCAGCAGGCCTTGGTCTAAAGCTTGGTGGATGAAGCCCATACATTTCAGCAAAGCAGTGATGGTACTGTGCCCAACCCAGAACCCATGCTGCTCCAGGCAAAGGAGTTAGAAACATAGAAATATAGACTTTGACGGCAGATAAGGACTGCTAGGCCCATCTAGTCTGCCCATTTCCTACCACAGGATGGCTAGATCCTAGTTAACCAACAGCCTATTTCTTCCTACTCCCCACAAGAATTGCCTTATGTCTGTCCCATGCATTCTTGAATTCTCCCACAGTTTTAGACCCCACAACCTCCTCAGGAAGGCTGTTCCATGCATCCACTACCCTCTCTGTGAAATAATACTTCCTCACATTGCCCCTGAACCACCTCCTTCTATCTTTTAAATTGTGTCCCCTTGTTCTTGCAAGTCTCTTTTCTGAAAGATGCTACCCTCTTGGACTTTGTTGATTCCACTGAGGTACTTAAAAGTTTCTATCATGTCCCCCTCTCCTTCTTTCCTCAAGGGTATACATATTAAGCTCCTTTAGTCTCTCCTCATATGGCTTCTCTTGCAAACCCTGCACCATTTTAGTTGCCTCCTCTGGACTGCCTCTATCCTGTCTATGTCCTTGTGGAGATGGGGTCTCCAGAACTGGACACAGTACTCAGATGGGGTCTCACCAACTGTCTGTACAGAGGGATAACAACTTCCTGTTTTCTGCTGATTTTGCCTCTCCTATATATCCCAGTATACCCCAGCCCTCCCTACTGCCTTCTCACATTGCTTACTAACCTTAAGGCCATCTGATATGATTACCCCCAGGTCCTTTCCTTTTTGTTGTTGTTACTACCTCCCCCATTGTGTATTCTTCCCTGGGTTCTTGTTTCCCAGGTGCATTATTTTGTACTTCTTTGCATTGAATCCCAGCTGCCATACATTTGACCATTCCTCCAACCTTGCCAAGTCCCTTGCCTCCTTGTGTATCAACCCTGTTGCAGAACTTTGTGTCATCTGCAAAAGGCATACTTTTCCTTCCAGTCCCTCTGCAATGTCACTGATGAAGACATTAAAAAGGACTGGACCCAATACTGAACCCTCGGTACCCCACTAGTAACCCCCTTTCTTCAGCGTGGACTCCATTTACAATTACCTTCTGTGTCCTGTTGTCCAGCCAATGTTTTACCTAGGCCACCACCCTGGGTCCCACTCCCAGGCTGGTTAATTTGATTATTAATCTTTTGTGTGGGACTGTGTCAAATGCCTTGCTAAAGTCTAGGTAGGCCATGTCCACAGCCTCCCTGGTCTACTACATTGGTCACCCAGTCAAAGAAATCTATTAGATTCTGCTCTGACATGACCTTCTCCTGCCAGAACCCATGCTGCCTTGGGTCTTGTGCTCCACTGGCCTCTAGGTACTCAACTATTCTTTCCTTCAGAAGTGAGTTGGTGCAGGCTCAGGTACTCCACAATGTGATCAGCCACAATCCATTCAAGCACTTTGGAAAATGACAGAAGTATGGAGATCAGCCTTTAGTTGTTGTGCAATGCCCGATCCCCACTTTGTGGACTGTGGATACAGTTGCAGATTTCCATCACTGGGGAATTGTGAGAGGCATAGGGCAGGTTAATTATTGAAATCAAGGGCTCAGGACTTATTCGAGGTCAGGGCAACAAATTTAGTTTATGATATGAGCCTGTTGGTTACAACCTGCTGGGTCTATCTGCCCCCCTCCCCCCTTTCCAGTCTGCTGGATTCATATTTTCATGGCTTTTGAGGGGTTACTTGCTTAGAAGTTACAGAGACAGAGCAGTGGCAGCTCTGGGTCAGGGCTTCAGGAGATTCATGCTGTTGCCTTCCCACATCAGAGTCCAGTAGGTCAATTTTTGGTTTTACTTAGGAGCCACCATAAGTAAAGGAGTTTGACACTGCACAGTTGTGGGTTTGAGTCCAGTTGGTTTCAGATGAATAGTGATTTAATCACCGTGGGGACAGAGCTGGAGGCTCTCACCACTGCATGGGTGGGAGAAGGAACCAGACAGTTTAATTTTTAGTAGTTTGTTTTCCCAGAAGTACAGTAGCTCTAACATTATGAGTAACATCAGTAAATTTTCATGAAGCAAAGGTAAATTTCAGTGTAAATATATGGCGCTATGTGAAATGCATAGCAGTTGAAAGGTATGGTAAGGGGGACCAACTGAGTTAGCCAGGATGGCGAATTATGCCTGTTGCTAGAACTAAGACACCTCACCTCTTTGTACATGGAGAAAAGACACTGTGGGAAAAATGGGAGGTGAAACTAAGGAGGGATTAGGAACCTACTTTTTAATGATCAAGTACTGGATATCACTCACGTGCTGAGGATTTCTCTTTAACTGTGCATTAAATAAACACTAGCAATGCATGGTGATGTGATAAGATTTCATCAAATTAAGTTTCTAGGGTTTTCTTACCTATTTTATAAGTTAAAATAAGAGACTAACATGACTTGTTTTCAAAAGGGCTTCTCCCATTCTGTACCTATGGCAAATACCTTTTGAGAATAAGGCCCATACATATGTAAAAAATGACATGTAAAGCATATTGCCTTTAGTTCTTTGTAGCTAAAGCTTTTCTTATGTTTAACCTTCCCATACAGCTCAACCGACCTGCACAGTTAAACAGGTTTGTTTCCATCGTAGCTTTGCCCCAAGAAGGAGCAGTTGCCAGCATAGGGACGACTTTGTCGAGTTTCAGGCTGGGGGTTACTTCTATCATCGGAGGAGGTGCATCAGACAAACTTCGAGACCTTCGTGTGCCTATCGTAGACACTTCTTCATGTAACAACACCTACTCCTACAATGGACGATTACCCCCAGTATGATGTGTGCGGCTACAACACAGGGGCAAAGATGCATGCCAGGTATGATTAATTGTGTTTTTAAAGGAGGAAATTATCAGGTTTCAGGGTATGGTCTTTTCAAAGCAGTCAGGTGGAAAATAATTTAGGAGTTACTGACATGAGCCCAAATTGCACAGCCCTGCAAAAGTCTCACTTGCTCTAATGGTGAGGAATGATTTGTGGGTATTTTTGTGATGCAATTTTTCTCCCCATACAAGCAGAAGCTTTAGACAGAATCCACTAAATCCCAGCGATCTTGAGCTCAGTCCACTGTTGATTTTGTGGAATTTTGTGGATAATATGTTCAACTACAGATCATACAAAATACCACAATTATGCCTTAGAGTGACATGGTCCTTTATAAACTAAGCCCCACAATTCCAAATGCACTTAAAGAGTAGTTCTGCGTGCTGTTTATAAACACTGGCCCAGATATTCAAAGGGTTACGCATTGGCGCAACAGTGTTGCACCATGCGCAGCTCACTGTTGCACCCTGGTACGATGTTCAAAGGGAAAAAGTGCACCGTGACAAATCCCGATGTGCTGGAGTGCATCAGTAATGCATGCAGGCACAGGTAGGAGGGCATTCTCATGCATAACCTGCACAGCCTGATATTCAGCCTGGGATGTGCAGAGCCATGCATCGCAGCTCTACTTGCGCCAGCACAAAGTTAAGCCAAAAAAAAAAAGAACAGTTGATGACCAACCACAGGTAGCTGCCACATTGCAGGGTGCAACATGGCAGCTGCCATCTGAATGTAGCCACCAGTTCCAGCTGCACCTGGCACCCCCATGCCCGATCGCAGGCATGTGTTTAAAAATAAAGTCCCGTCAATATCCCTGGTGGTCCAGTGGACCGATTGGTGCCGATTGCGGGCATCTGTTAAATAAACCCCCGTCCAATATCCCTGTTGGTCTAGTAGACCGAATGCTGCCGATCGCGGGCATCTGTTGAATAACCCCTCCGGCCAATATCCCTGGTGGTCCAGTGGACTAAATGCTGCCCGATCACGGGCATCTGTTTAACAGAAAGCGTCCTATTACCCTGGTGGTCTAGGGTAACCCTCCCCACCGCCCACTAGGCCCCACCGCCCCCGCTCCCCCTGGTCAGCAGGCGGGCGGCAGCACCCACTGCCTGCCGCCCCACCGCCCACCAACTGACAGCTCGGTGGCTGCATGCCCGATTGGTTCACAGCGTGAGCCAATGTGAGTGGCAGCCCCTACCATACTACATTCCAGATATGTGAACAATCCCCTACCAGCCCTACTACACATTCCAGATAGGTTACCGAGCTGTCAGTTGGTGGGCGGGCAGCAATCAGTCCACTGGACCACCAGGGATATTGGACGGGGGTTTTATTTTAACAGATGCCCACGATCATGCAGCATTTGGTCCACTGGAGCACCAGAGATATTGGCCAGGGGGTTATTTAAACAGATGCCACGATCATGCAGCATTCGGCTCACTGGACCACCAGGGATATTGGACAGCAGGGGTTATTTTAACAGATGGCCGCGATCAGGCAGCAATCAGTCCACTGGGCCACCAGGGATATTGGACGGGGTTTATTTTAACAGATGCCCGCGATCGGGCAGCAATCAGTACCACCAGGGATATTGGACTTGGGGTTTCGTCTAACAGATGCCCGCAATCAGGCAGCATTCCGTCAACTGGACCACCAGGGATATTGGCTGGGGTTTATTTAAACAGATGCCCGTGATTGTGCAGCATTGGTCCACTGGACCACCAGGGATATTGGCGGGGGTTATTTAAACAGATGCCGCGATCGGGCGGCATTCGGTCCACTGGAGCACCAGGGATATTAGGCGGAGGGGTTTAGTCTAACAGATGCCCACAATCAGGCAGCATTCGGTCCACTGGACCACCAGGGATATTGGATGTTTTTTTTTTATTTAAACAGATGCCTGCGATCGGGCTGCAGGGGCGTCGGTCCCGACGGCTGCTGCCTGGCAGGTGCCAGGTGCAAGTCGTCAGGGATCGGTGCACCTGCATGCAAATGGGATGCAAATGGAGCCATAATGACATGCAAATGGCCCCATGTGCACCTTCACATAAATTATATGGCCCCATTGCATGTCACCTTTTGAATATCGGCGGGTGCTGTGCATGGGCGCAATGGCACTTGTGCTAAAGCGCATCCATGTGCTCCCTCTGGCCACTTGTGCTGGTGCAGTGCCACTGCGCCATGCACAGTGAGGGTGGCAGGGTGCGATATTCAAAGCTGCTGAGCCATGGTGTAGCTCCTTTGAATATCCGCCCAGGCCACACCCCTGTGCAGCCAAGTTGAGCTGCGCGCCAAGCTTGCGCCACAGCCTGGCGCAGTTTGAATATCCGGCCATAATGTTTTGGCTCCTAAAGAATCCATTTTTATTTCTAAGCTTTCCTTCTCAGGCTTTATACCCTATTTTGGTAGCCTGTCTAAAAAGTATTGACTGCTCTCTACTAATCTTATAGTGTCATGAGTTTATAACATCATAGTGCTCACCATAACAACAGACTATGATGTCACAAACCTAAGTGTGTGGTAGGTAGGAGAAGTCAGAGTCTTTTGAAAGGCACAATGAAATGTATACTGCATTACCTGCAATATTTAATAGACCTATAAAAAGAACAAGTAAAAAAACAAAACTAGATAACACTAGCGTTAAAAATAGTTGTTTTAAAAATTTTATTTCAGTGGGCTTGCTCTTTAAGAGCTGTATATTTCCCAAATATGCTACAGCCATATATCTGATACTACTGCAGGTCTTAATGACCTTTACAGCCAAATTATAATTAGTACTCCCAAGAAAAGCCACAAAATTGAAATTATTTTCAAGAGATAATCTAGTTTCCAGCAAAACAAAACTTGACATTGGTATGAACAGAACTCAGTTACATAGAATTGATCCACAATTTGAATTGACCTTTCATTTCCTGTTGCTGACAAAGCTGTGAGGAATGAGGTATTCCACCAGTGGGAGTCAGACCAAATGCCAATTCTGCTTCCAAAATGCTTGTCAGAATTTATTGAAAACTTCCGAGAATTCTGACAGGGCTTCAATGGAAATCACGGATTAGTTTCCTGCAGTTTGCAGCAAAGTAGTCCACAGCTTAGGTAAACTGTGAAACATTAATCTGTGGTCTGCATAATCAAAACCACAGAACACTAACCCATGGTTGATGTAAACTATACAGTAGTATTCTGCATTCCTATGTGGAATTCTACCATTCTACATCTGACTGGACCCAATGAAATTAGCTGAAATTTTCTGAAATTTATGCAGAATTCCATTTGATGAAATCTGAAAATTCCACACAGCATTAGTTACTGAAAATATTTTAAAATATAATATTTTCCCTTAGACTTTGCATGCTAATGTTGCTTATACCACCTGTGAAGTCATAACCTCCACTTATGATATCACAAGCTATCATTACAGAGATATTTCTGACATAACAAGCAAAGGATTAGGATTTCAGGGTAGCAGCTGGAAAAATGGGAAGTCTGAGGGCTAAAGAATCTGGATTCATGTAAATGGTTCTAGTACCTCCCATGACAAAGCAGAGCACCCTCCCTGAGTCATGCACCCTCTTAGAAATATAGTCAAATGACTGCACTGATATAAACTGGAGCTGGTGCACTTTTGAGAGAGAAGTGATTTAGTTAACCTATTGATGTGGACTAATGCCCCCAAATCATTGATCAGGTGTCAGAAATTATAACCAACTCTTAATTAAGGTACATTTGGGGATTGGGGTTTGGTCCAGACGGGTGGGTTGAATTAAAAAGGGTGTGGTCACTTGGCACAGTGCCAGGAGTCCAACATATTAAATAAAAATGTGCCTGGGCATGGCAGCAGGAAACATGGGGAGTGGCAGGTAGGAAATGACTGGGGTAAGGAGGCACGGCTATGTGACTAGCTCTGGCCGTGAGGAAGGGCCATAGGGATTTTTTAAAATTTAGTTTTTAGATGTATTGAAGTTTGATGGAACATTGCATAGTGGTCTGCTTTTGTTACCTTCTCCACAGATAGTGAAGCAAATGTACTCACTAGGGCTATGCAAACCTCCTGAAGTTCAATCTTGCGAACTTTGATCATTGAACCATGAAATGTTCTCCAAATCTCTTAACAGCAAAGTAGTTCACACTGGTTTGACTATTGAAAAGCATTAGGAAATGGGATAAGGAGTAACGTAGTGCACTATGTGACGTAAACACCCCAAAAACAAAAAAAACAGCAGGATGCTTCAGTGAATTACATTGAGGACTACTGGTTCCAAAATTGTCTTCTGGTTATGCTGTGGCTAATTGTTGTACATACTGGTTTCATGGGCAACATTGCCTCAAAATCTTATTGATTCGGCCTGTGCAGGCCTGGCAAAATGGAGCAAACATTAATTCAATGTTTGGTTCATAGCATGGTGCTTGTGTATACTTATCAACTTGAAGGTTTATGAACTTGGAGTTTGGCCTTTTTCTGTTCCCACCCTTGATAGGAATGCTGGGTAGGTGTAGGGAATGGAAGGCCCAGTGTCAAGGGTGATAAGTGCTATGGAGGAGGTAGGGGAGGATGGTGGGTGATTTTGAAATGCTCGAGCGGAGCTAACAGAAGTGGTTGGCTTAAATTGGGATGTGGAGGAGTATTTCCCACATTGAATCACTGGCTTTTAGCCCCCCATTCAATGTTTGTTGCATAGCATGGTGCTTGTGTATACTTATGAACTTCATGGTTATGAACTTGAGTTTGACCTTTCTCTTCCCACCCTTGATATGAATACTGAGTAGGTGTAGGGAATAGAAGGCCCAAAACATTTGTTAATGGTTTGAGATCACCTCCAACTCACGGAGAATGTGACCAGTAGCATGCAGGAGAGGAAAACCTTTGGAGGAAACCTCTGAGGACCTATGGCTACTGACCTATCTGTCCTCCTGGAAATCTATGAGGAGATAATCCTAAATGAGTTGGTCTGAGTTTTGATTCTGGTTGTTGATAAGTCATATCTGCCAAATCTTTGCCGGTAAGGGTAAGAAGGTTGAGTCTGGAAATTAAAGTTGAATCCAAGTTGATGCTATCTAGAGGAAGGAAGACAGGTAGTTTGAATGATGTTCAGGATTTCTTTGTGATAGTTGGTATTGAGGTCTTGAAGGCATTCAAGTGATGAGATAGATTTGAACTGTGGAGGGCATGAGCCTTATAGCTGAAATGTTGGAGTTTGGTACTGGAATATGGGTGATGATATAAAGGGTTCCTTGACAGATCTTCAGAATGGTGAGGAAGAAAGGAATGGCAAGGACCTGTAAGTGGATCAAGGAGTTTGCAAAGTTGGTAAGGTTTTGAGATTTGGTTAGGATGATAATGGAGGATATTCAGGATACATAAATTGGAGAAGCTGTATGAAGTGATGAAATTCTAGATGTTTGAGTATAGTCAATGGGTTCAAGTTCAATAATTGCACTATGTATCCCTATAAGGAATCTTATAATCTTCTGATCAATGAAGCGGTAATTATCTGCTGTCAAAAGGTATAACTAAATGGACTGGATGACATGGACTTGTCTTCTGAGTCTTTGATGATGTAGGAGGGTCAATTTTGAATGTGATGAATAATTGAATTTGGAGGAATATCCAGGTGATGAAAGATAAGAATGTTGCTAGATCGGAAGAACCTTCTAGGCAGGAAATGGATGGACTTTAGAATTTCAGCTAGGACTAATGATACCAATTGGGAGAGGACATAAGGTAGGAATGAAGGAGGAGGAATCCCAGGAGATGGAGAATCAAAGGCACAAAATATATGGACTGGAAACAAGTACTGAATGCTGATATGTCATTGACTTGACACTGGAGCGCTGGATGCAGTGAATGGAATCATATGCGAATAAAAGCCAGATTTTGGAATTGTAATCCAATGGACGAATTATGAATTATGCTCTTAATGGAGGAGACATATTTGATGGATGAACTGATGGAAGCCTGTATCAAAGTTGGACGAAAGGTAAATCAAGGGGCGAAAGAGCGCTAGACAATGGTGCACTTAGAAAGCCCCAAAAGAACATTGATCTAAGGAGCCAAGGTCCAGGCAGTGAAGCAGCTGATGGAAATAGCACCGGGCACAGTGGACAGTCCCAGAAGCAAGGTAGGAGGTGCTGTTCAGGAATCTCAGAATGGACCTCAGGACACATTCGGTAGTTCTAAAGATTAGGATTGAAGATGACTTTGTTGAGGTTGCTCTTGAGGAAAATATCAGGATGAAGAAGCTTGTATGAGTTGGAACATAGGAATGTGTCACAAGGAATTATGCTGAGGAGGTTTTGAAAATATGTTCTCTATGGATTGATTTCTGGAGGATGGTCAAGCTTAAGAATGTAGGGATTAAAGGAGCGGAAAGTGCTTTCAAGTTGATCAGAGTTTTATGATGCCATGCAGGTCAAGGATTGGTGGTAGATTAGGAAAGTCTTGAGTCGATGCCAGAGATAAAAATTGGCATAGCGCCGAGTGCAGGAGTCAATCCATGGAATAGTAGATGAGTGAGAGGTGGATGACAAAACTGTAATTCCAGAAATTATTTGATCACTGGATGAAAGAGACATGTGGAAAGGAGGAATGGTGACTGGAAGCCTGAGGCAAAGATGGACCCAGGTGATGACATCAGTGAATGGCTACTAAAATAAAAATTGGAAACTAACATGCTTAATAACTGGTTGAGGAAATGGACTATGGCACAGGGGTAAGGATGCATGGACAACTGGGAAACCTTCAGGGATGGCAAGCTTTTGGGCCCAGAGGGTCTGCATCCCAGTAAAGTTAGGAACCAGAATATTGGCTAAAATGTTCCAATGACACCATTTATAATACTTTAAACTAATCAATGAAGGGTCAGGGACATAGAGAAGGATCACCTAGAAAAATGTTACCTTAAAGAGCAGCATACAAATTCCAAGCCAGGGTGGAAATGTCTTTTGATCAACACCTGAAGCAAAACAAACAAATTCAATGAATTATGTTATATTATGTCATTACAAAAATAAATATCTGTGCCATAACAGAAACCTGGTGGGATACAAATGACTCCTGGGGAAAAGCTATAAGAGGTTACAATTTATTCACAAAATCTTGGAAATACAGAAAAGGGGGGCGGTTGCTATTATATTCGGGTGATATCCAGGCAGTAGAAATATTAGAAGATAGAAATAACTTGGAACCTATATGGCTAAAATTAAACCATATGCTGCACCTAAAATAATATTAGGGTTATCTACAGACCCCCATCCATTAAGGTCAAACTGATAAGGAGCTAACAAATTATATACTTGATCTGAATCCAGCAGATAGACTTCTAATTGTGGGAGATTTTAATCAGGCTGGGATTGATTGGGTGTCCCTAAACTCTAGTAGAGGGATTGATAAATCATACTTGGACATATTTGATGAGGTAGGATTACAACAGAAAGTCACATAAAATACCAGAGGCAATAAAATACTAGATCTAGTTCTAACAAATCTAGAAGACTCCATTACTTACTGCAAAGTAAACCCACCACTAAGGAGCAAGTGAAAATTGTGTAGTTTCTTTTCCTATCAGGGAAAATAAGCTATGTAAATCGGGGAGTCTGTTATACTGACTTCCAGAAAGCTGATTTTGCCACCATGGAGACAGGAACTAGCTAAATGGGATTGGCTGCCTCCAGAAAATGTGGGACGTTTTTACAATAAAATATACGGTCTCAGAAATAAAAATATCCCATTAAAATAAAGTACAATAGAAAAGGTGGAACACTGTGCTGGTTGCCAAAGAAAATCAAATGTATGATTAATAAAAAAAATAAACTTTTAGGAATACTAAGTACATAGACTGAAGGGGCCAGGATAAGATATAGGAAGCTGCAAAGGAAAGCTAAAGGGAAATTAAGAAAGCCAAAGCAGTATATGAACTCAAACTAGCAAAAAAACTAAGGATAATTAGAAATCCTTTTATAACTATATAAATAACACGAAGGGGACAGGAAATTCCTTAGGACCACTCAAAGATGTAGATGGTTCACTAGCCATCTCAAATAAGCAAATGGCGGACCTGTATAACAAATATTTTGCCACAGTGTTTTGTGAGAAGGAAGCCATGGGAAGCAGTATGAGACAGAGTTGTAACTCAACCAATCAATACAGGTGGAACTCGAGGATCTCAGAAAAAGTTGAATCAATTACATCTAATACATCCGCTGGACCAGATGGATTCCATCCAAGGCTCATGAAAGAGTTGGCAAATGAAATAGCACCCCTTTGACTTTCTTGTTTCAGCACTCCTAAATACAGGTGAAGCTGCAGACAAATGGAAAGAAGCTTCAGTTACACCACTTTTTAAAAAGGCAGCAAAATCAGATCCGCCAATTATCATCCAGTTGGCCTAACCTCGGTCATGTGTAAAACCTTAGAGGGTATTATAAAGGACTATTTGGTGGATTTGTTACAGACTAACAATTTGAATGACAGCACACAACAAGGCTTTACCAGAGGCAGATCATGCCAAACAAATATGCTGGAATTTTGTGATAGGGCTGGTAGATTGCTGGACAGGGGAAAGGCAGTGATTGTGATTTTTTGGATTTTGATAAGCTACCACATTCAGAATTGTTAATGGTCCTACAGCAAATAGGAATCCATGAGAGTATTGTAGCATGGATTGACTCATGGCTGATGGGAAGGAGACAGAGGGTCAGTGTGGAGGGGGTGCTATTAGACTGGATAGAGGTTATGGCGGGGTGCCCCAGGGATCTGTGCTGGGCCCATGCCTTTTAAATATTTATGTATCATCCCTGCAATATGAACACCAGAGTGTATGGTTGACTAAGTTTGCCGATGATTCTAGAACAGGGAGAGCATTCAGAATGCTGCAGACACAGAAGTACTTAAGAACACACTAAACTACATTTATGGGTGGTGTAATGAGCGTAAATTACACTTAAACACTGAGAAATGTGCTATTATGCATATAGAGAAAAATAATTTAAAACATATATTACCTGGGCAATAATACTTTAAAGAAGTAACCTAGGAAAAGACTTGGGAATTACGAGAAATGACTTACAATTCAAGGTACACTGTAAAACTGTTAGCAAACAGGCCAATGGAGTGTTAAATTGTATTCTGAAGCATATTTCTAGCAGAAGGTGAGAGGTGATTATGCCCTTGTATGGGTCTTTAGTTCTGACTATTGCTAGGGTATGGGGCACAGGTTTGGTCACCATATAAAGCAACAGAAAAGGACATGTTGAAGAAAGTTTAGAGGAAAGTCACACATGCCACCAAGCGGCAAAAGGGGAAGGATTACCAGTCTAGATTATTGGACTTGGACCTTTTTTCGCTGGAATGTAGAAGGGCCAGAGAGACATGTGTATGCTTTTAAGGCATTTACTGATGATGAGCTATGGGATAACTTAGGTTTAAGATTAAGAGAGCAGATGTACAACACTAAAGGTCATCCACTACAGCTAGAAGGAGAGCAGTGTAAAACCAGTAGGAGATTAAACTGGTTTACAGACAGTGATACAAACTTAGAGCAATCTGCCTCTGGAGACAGTAAGAAGTACATCCATTGACAACTTTAAATTAAAACGGATCATCTATATAAACAGGGATATCTTACCTTCTAGTCATAAAGTGAGCATTATTGACAAAAGTCTGTCTAACTCTGAAAAAATTATAGAAACTTGCTTATGAATGGCTAAGTGCTAGATGATTGCACATGGGAAAACCCCAAAAGAAAGACATAAGGAGGATATCCAGGAGGTAATCCAGAGCCAATCTGATGGCGAGGAAGGAGAAGTGACCTAATCCAGGCATAATCCTGCGAACACCACAGTGGAAAGCCAGGTAGGCTGAAGGTAAACAGAGCCAAGGCAAGGAGAAGGAAAGCCCTAGGCAAGGAGGAACCAGAGGCAAGTGTACACAACAACTGGTTCTGATTTGGATGAAGATTCTTGAAAACTGGAACTTTCTCCAAGTAACTGATGATGCAGGAGGGTCAAACCATGAAGTGAAAGAGATGTCCAAGCCATAGGAAGATCCAGATAATGGTAGACAGAATGGGATGGAACGATGTCCAGGATTTCAGTTGTGATACATGGAAGGAAGGTATGAAGCAATAATGGTCTAAGCGTCAGTTTGGTACAACAGATTAAATGGTACACATATGAGGAAAAGGATGTATCATCTGACTGGGTAAGAACATTGCAATCTAAGATGCCGGGTTAATGCAGATGTGAAACTTGCTGTAAGGAATGTTATGGATTTGAATAGACAGGAGACTGGATAAGCTGAGACAACTGGAACTGAATGATCAGGAAGAGGCGATTGGCAGGCTTGGTGAATCCTAAAAGGAGATGAAGTTGTGAGGCAGTAGAATGTCCAGAGGAAGTGGAATATATATTCCAGGTTAGCCAAGAATAGTAGGATAGCAGCACATCAGAGAGGCAAGGTACTGAATTACGAGGTAGTAGATACCAGGAAAGTCTGTGAAACATATTGACGGCCAAATGAAGGGAGCTTGGACAGAATGATGAAGCAGTTCTAATGAGCTGGAGCCATTTGACTGGATATGGAGAAGGATTTCAAAAATGATGGAGCAGATGACAATGGGTAGGCTCTGAGGAACTTTGCAGAAGCAAAAAAAGATTATGACACTGACCAGATGACTCAAGATAGAATTAAGCACATATTAATGGTGCAAATGATCTGGTTCGAAAGGACTGTAATAAGGATGCTTATGAGGAGAATAGCAAGATGAAGAAGGCTTGCAGGAGTCTGGATATAGTAAACATTCCCAGGCAGCAGTCTGAGGTGGTAGAAGAAAGAAGATCCTGTATGGCTGAGTCCTTGAGAAGAGCCAAGCATACTGTAAGTTGGTAGCAATTGAAGGCAGGTCCATGCTATCAGCAAGGTCAGACCTGGGTAGAAACATAGAAACATAGACTTTGACAGCAGATAAGGACCACTTGTCCCACCTAGTCTGCCCATTTCTCTACCTATTGGATAAAATGCAGATCCTAGTTAACCAACAGCCTACTTCTTCCTACCCCCACCAGAATTGCCTTATGTCTGTCCATGCATTCTTAAATTGCCCCACTGTTTTGACCCCCACAACCTCCTCAGGAAGGACATTCCATGAGTCTACCACCCTCTCTGTGACGAAATACTTCCTCACATTGCCCCAACCCATTCCCCTCTATTTTCAAATTCTGTTCCTTGTTCTTGCACATCTTTTTTCTGAAAATGCTCCTCTTGTACTTTGTTGATTACCTTGAACAAATCCAGAACAAATAGTTTGATACCTTTTATTGGACCAACAAGGATGTTACAAAAAGAACAAAGAGCTTTAGCTTTCAGACCAACAAGTCCTTCTTCAGAAGCGTAATGAATTATTTAGAAAATCCCACATTATTAACACTTAGAACATGCAGAAAAAACAGAAATAATTTTCATTGGTTTAAAACAGGCCTTCAGAAATAAAGTGACATTGGAGAGCTTGAATATCTAAAGTGTTATTTCAGCTGAACCAAACTTAAAGGTCAAAGGTTATTTAGAGATAACAGCAGGCACAGAGTTCAACCCACATATATTATTCCATGTATCAGTCTACTGGAAAAAACCTTAAGATTCTCTGCTCACTAAATTACACGTCAAGTGAAGGAAATCTCCGAAGACACATATTTCACTAGTGAGGTAACGGTACATCACCCTGCTCAGAACTCTGTTTGTAAATAGAACTTTGATAGTAAGATGAGTCTGACCCACGAGAAAACAACTGCATGCTAAAATGTAACATATAACCAAGTAAAAAATAATAAAAATAAGTCCCAAAATTACAACATCAGAAATTATCTTCATATGGCATATAGAATGATGAAAGTGATGTTTACCCAAAGTGACTAAGTGTATCACACTGATGAAAGTACAACTGGCTGGAGATATATTCCCAACATACTCTCAACAAGATATTATGTTCCAGAAATCTTAAGCCTTTGTTGTAACAAGATATTATACATGAAGAAAGCACAGCAGTTGGACCACAGTGGGCTCAGGGAGGGTGAAGATGGTGGAGCAGGAGGCACACCCAGTCAGTTGTTTCACTCCACAATCCATACACCATTCTGGGGAGCATAGTTCCCCATGGATGCTCCCGAGAAGAGACTAAGGAGGCTGAGGACAACTGTCACAAGGGAGGCCCACAGGAAGGAGGCAGAGGACACCACAGGAAAGGAAGAAGCCCTGGTGGGAGACTCAATTATTAGGGGATAGAACTGGGGAGCAGGGAAAACTGAAGTAGGTGCCTGCCGTGCCATGGCTTGAGGGACAGGAAGTGCATCCTCAGAATCACAAGAACAGCTGCACGGGAGTCTGAGCTGGACATCATTGTCCACCTAGGGACAAATGACTTGGCTCATCATGAGATTAGAGAAGTGCAGGAGGACTTTGTAGAGTTGGGGAGGGGCCTAAGACAAGTACCACACACAGTATCCTTCTCAGAGGTGCTGCCTCTCAATGACATGGGTGAGGCGAGGGTACTTTGCACCATGCAGTTTAATGAATGGTTGAAAAATGGTGTGGAGCATAGCAGTTTGGCTTCATTGGGGACTGGGGTTCCACTTGAGGGACACCAGCCTATACTGGCAGGATGGTCTGCATCTGTCCAGGAAGGGACAAGTCTTCGAGCAATCGGTTTAAATGCTTCATTGGCACACTTTTAAACTAGTCAAGGGGAGGCACTGATAGCAGCAGGAAAATCCCAGCCTCTCCCTACAAAACAAAGTACTAAATGAGAAAAGACCAAGGTAGAAAGGTCAGTGGGCATGCTGCAGCAGAAGGTAAAGCCATCAAAAATGGAGAGCAATGAGTACCAATGCCCGTAGTCTGGGTAACAAGCTTCCTGAATTAGTGGCCTTGATGGAGGAGGAACATCTGTATATCATGGCAGTCACAGAAACATGGTACACACAAAACAATGACTGGGACATAAACGTACCAGGATACACTATCTACAGGAGGGACAGGAGGGTAAAAAGGAGGAGTAGCTCTTACATAAGGGAAGGAATCAAAGCAACAGAACAAAAGGATAAACAGGAGGAGAAGAAGCACTGTGGGTCAATTTGGAGACAGGCAATGGCACCACAATCCACACAGGGGTTGTATACAGACCCTCTCAGGGGAGGAAATGGACAAGGAAATGACAGAAAGTATACTTAGAATGGCAGAAAAGGGAGATATTGCTGTTGGGTGATCTAAATATGCCAGATGTTAACTGGAGTGCAGTTGCAGCAGCCACTTCGAAGAGTGGAGTTATTCTAGTTGCCCTACATGGGGCATGCCTTAGACAACTAGTATTGGAACCCACTCGAGAGGGAGCAATCTAAGACCTGGTTCTCTCAAATGGAGATGGAGAGGATCACAGATGTAGAAGTGGGTAGCCATCTGGGAACTAGTGACCATCGAACAGTATGGTTCATAATAAACACAGCAATAGAGTCAAGCCATACAAAGGCAAAAGTACTGGACTTTAGGAGGGCTGACTTACAAAATAGGTGAGTGCTCAAGGAATGCACTAGCAAATGGGCAGGAAGGAGGGGTGAAGAACAATGGGGAATAATAAAACTGCCTTCACAGAGGTAACAAGCCTTTGTGTAAAGCAAATAAACAAAACAATGTAAGAAACCACTATGGTTCTCAAATGAAGTGGCAGTGAAGGTTCAAGAGAAAAGAAAGCATTCAGGAAGTACAAGAAATCACAGAAGGAGCAGGACAGAGAATTGTATCAGTTAAAGCAAAAGGAAGCTGGGAAAGAAGTCAGAACAGCAAAGGCCCAAACCAAAGAAAAGAAAGCCAACTCAGTTAAGAAGGGGGATAAAACCTTTATAGGTACATCAGGGAGCAAAAGGAAGACCAAGGGAGGGATAGTGAGGCTTAATAAAGGGAAGGGATGGGCAGAGGGTGACTGTGAAAGGCAGAGATACTAAACAAATGTTTTGCTCAGTATTTACAAATGAAGAGGAGGTACCTAAAACAAACAATAGAAACACTCTGGATACAGAAGTTGATATCAGCCCATTTACAGAAGAAAGGGTTATGAAAGAACTCTTAAAACTGAAGGTGGACAAAGCAATGGGGCCTGATGGGATTCATCCCAGAATTCTAAAAGAACTAAGGGTAGAACTAGTGACACCACTGACTACCCTCTTTAACAAATCATGGGAGGATGCGGTGGTACCCGAGGACTGGAGGAGGCAGATGTGATTCCCCTTCACAAAAGTGGGAGCAGGGCAGAAGCAGGAAACTACAGACCTGTTAGTTTAACCTCAGTGATAGGGAAAATGATGGAATCACTTCTGAAGGAAAGAATTGTTGAGTATCTAGAGGCCAGAGGGGCACAGGACCCAACTCAGCATGGATTCACAGCGGAAAGGTCATGCCAGACAAATCTGATAGATTTCTTTGACTGGGTGACCAAAATAGTAGATCAGGGAGGGGCTGTGGACATGGCCTACCTAGACTTTAGCAAAGCATTTGACACAGTCCCACACAAAAAGATTAATATACAAGTTAGCCAGCCTGGGAGTGGGTCCCAAGATGACAGCCTGGGTAAAGAATTGGCTGGAGAATAGGACACAGAGAGAAATAGTAAATGGAGTCCACTCTGAAGAAAGGGGTTACTAGTGGGGTACTGCAGGGTTCAGTATTAGGACGGTCCTCTTCAATGTCTTTATAAGCGACATTGCAGAGGGACTGGAAGGAACAGTATGTCTCTTTGCAGATGACACAAAGATCTTCAACAGAGTTGATGCACAAGGTGAGGTGAAAAGGATGAGAAGGGACTTGGCAAGGTTAGAGGAATGGTCAAATGTATGGCAGCTTAGATTCAATGCTAAGAAGTGCAGGTAATGCACCTGGAAACAAAAACCCAGGGAAGAGTACACAATGGGGATGAGATACTAACAACAACAAACATGGAAAGGGACCTGGGGATAGTCATATCAGATGACCTAAAGGTGGGCAAGCAATGTGAGAGGGCAGCAAGGAGGGCTGGGGGATACTGGGATGCATAGGGAGAGGCATCACCAGTAGAAAACAAGGAGTTATTATCCTCTATACAGACAGCTGGTGAGACCCCATCTGGAGTACTGCATGCTGTTCTGGAGACCCGATCTCCACAAAGACATAGACAGGATGGAAGCTGTCCAGAGGAGGGCAACTAAAATGGTGCAGGGTCTGCACCAGAAGACATATGAGAGAGAGACTTAAGGAGCTTAATATGTATAGCCTCGAGGAAAGGAGGGAGAGGGAGACATGATAGAAACTTTCAAGTACCTCAAGGGAATCAATAAAATCTAAGAGGATAGCATATTTCAAAAAGAGGTGTGCAAGAACAAGGGGTCACAATTTGAAGATAGAGGGGTGGCTCAGAGGTAATTTAAGGAAGAATTTTTTCACAGAGAGGTTGTGGATGCATGGAACAGCCTTCTGGAGGAGGTTGTGGAGTCAAAAGCAGTGGTGGAATTCAAGCATGCATGGGACAGTCATAATGCAATTCTAGGGGATGGGGTAGGAAGAAGTAGGCTGCTGGCTAACTAGGATCTGCAACTTATCCATTAGGTAGGGAATGGGCAGACTGGGTGGACCAAGCAGTCCTTATCTGCCATCAAATTCTATGTTTCTATGTTTCTATGATAATATCAATTGTCAGCGTAAGTGCCAGATACAAAAAAGTGCTAGTCAGGGATCCCCAAGAAACTGAGACTCTGCAGCCTGATATGTACAGACTTCAATAAATTGCCAGTGTGTAATCGAAATAATACATATATAGAATCAGCCCAAGGAATCTAAACAAAAATTCTTGGAATTATCCTCCTGTGGGAAAGTAACTACTTAAAATGAAACATATGTACGTGAATCCTAATACACATAATCCTAATCGACTAGGTCCTAGTCCCCTAACAGACCTACTCAACAAATCCCTATGCCTAGGGCAAACCTAGTGCCTGGAAAACATCTGTCATTACTCCCATCCATAAAAGTGGTGACAAAGCCTCCCAAATAACTATCGACCATCTCCATTCTTCCCCAAAGTGTTAGAAAAGTGGTTGCTACCAACTTACTAAATACCTAGCCAAGTATAACATCCTATGCCCAGAGCAACATGGCTTCCAGTCAGGCCATAGCACCACCACAGCCCTTCTAGAATTCACCAACTTCCCGCACTTCTCCCTAGATGCCGGTAACATTGCAGGAGCTGTGTTCATAGATCTATCAAGGCCTTCAACACAGTCTGCCACCCTCTCCTTCTCAACTCACTCCACCAACTTGGTTTCTGCATAGACCCCCTGGACTGGTGCTCCAGTTACCTTTCCGCGGTCCCAATGCATCAAAATTAATGGAACCCTATCCGACACACTACCCATCCACTCTGGGGTGCCCCAGGGCTCTATCCTGGGGCCAATTCTTTTCTCCTCTACCTAAACTCCTTACCAAAGGCCTGCTCTACAAAAATCTTACTATATGCAGATGATACAGTGCTCTTTACTGTGCATCATAAACCCACGCCCTTCAGGACTCCCTCCATCATACCTTCTCCCAGGCCGAAACATGGTTTAAAGACCGTAGACTAGTCATTAACTTAAAAAGATGAAGTCAATGATTTTCTCCCACCACCAAAACAAAGCAAAATGCTCCTCTCCACATCCTCCCTGCACCCAGAACCCCTTGAACAGGTATCCGACTACAAATATCTTGAACTTACCCTCAACTCGCCCCTTACCTTCCATGACCACATAAAACACCCTGCTGCCAGCAAACACCCAGATTGGACTCCTTTACTGACACAGGGACCTCCCCCCTCCACACACCCTTAGGCTTGCCATCACCTCATCAACACTGTCCCAGTGGACTATGGGCTCCCACATGTATGGGCAGCTTGATAACTCAGCACTCCAGAAAATCCAGGCCTCCCTAAACAAGGCCTGCAGGCTCCTAATTGGCGCACCTAGGCTCACTCACACCTGCTCCTCTATACCTCTGCAATCTTCTCAACCTTGATGAAAGGCTCCACTACCAGACCTGCTTATTGTCCAAGAAAATACTGTTCAGACTCTCCCTCCCCGGTCACACCTCTCTTCATCCTGCAAGCCCCAATATCCTCACCCTAACTCAGAGAAAGCACCTCTGGTTGTGCCCAGGGTAAAACCTCCCTTGCCCGGAGATCTTTCCACCACAGGGCCCCCACGTGGTTAATGCACTCCCAAGCACCATCACTAGTACCCAAGATCGCCCACTTCAAAACCACTCTTCGAACCACCTCTTCAATATCTGCTCCTGCAACTGCTACTAATATCTCACTCTCTCACCCACTCTGATCCAAATTCTCTGACAAAGTCCATTACTGGATTGCAACCTCTGTCAATAACACCAAACCCATGAATAGGACTGACTACTATGTTTAGATGCTTCTCAAGCTTATAATGTCTTCTGCTGTTTTGTTGTAAATATCATCATCCAAATATTATAAGTAATGTCTGAAAATGTCTACATCCAAATACTGTAAATAATGTCTGTGACAAATGTCTGTAACACATGCTTAATGGAATTGTTATACCATGTTTCTGTATTACCATCTGTATTACATGTGACAAGGTACCTTTGTAAATGAGCTCTGGCTCAAAGGTTGTAAACCAATATATCAAATAAATAAATAAATACACCATCAATTGCACCCATCACTACAATAGTTACCCAAAAAGAATTACACCGTCATGAACCCCAAGTAAATGAGATAAGTATCCTAGTAAGTACAGAGTATAAAAACATTACAATATAAAATCAAATTACAGAACCAGCAGAAGGAAGTAAATATCCACTATAATATGAGTCCAGCATCCTAGCCACAGTGACAACATAATGTCATATACCTGAACATAGGTTTACCTCAATATCCCCACAATATTCACATCCACTATACCCATATAACCACCCATCTCAAATACCCAAATACTCTTGAGGTACTTGAAAATGTTATCATGTCCCCCCTTTCCTCAAGGGTATACATATTAAGCTCCTTTAGTCTCTCTTCATATGGCTTCTGTTGCAGACCCTGCACAATTTTAGTTGCCCTCCTCTGGACTGCCTCCATCCTGTCTGTGTCCTTGTAGAGATGGGGTCTCCAGAACTGGACGTAGTACTCCAGATGGGGTCTCACCAACTGTCTGTATAGAGGATAACCACTTCCTGTTTTCTATAGGTGATGCCTCTCCTATAAATCCCAGTATCCCCCAGCCCTCCTTACTGCCTTTCTACATTGCTTGCTTACATTTAGGTCATCTGCTGTAACTACACTCAGGTCCCTTTCCATTTTGTTGTTGTTAATACCCCTCCCCCCACACACACACTGTGTACTCTTCCCTGAGTTTTGTTTCCCAGGTGCCTTGGGTTTGGAAAGGTGCTGTACAAATAAAGTTTTTCTTTGCTTACTTTGCACTTCTTTGCATTGAATGTAAGCTGCCATACTTTTATCATTCCTCCAACCTTGCCAAGCCCTTCTTATCCTGTCCACCCCCTTGTGCATTAACCCTATTGCAGATCTTTGTGTCATCTGCAAAGAGGCATACTTTCCTTCAAGTCCCTCTGCAATGTCACTTAAAAAGACATTACAAAGGACCAGATACAGTACTGAACCCTGCGGTACCCAATTAGTAACCCCTGTTTCTTCTGAGTGAACTCCATTTACCATTACCCTCTGTGTAATGTTGTCCAGCCAATGTTTTACCCAGGCTACCACCGTGGGACCCACTCCCAGGCTGGCTAATTTGTTTATTAATCTTTGTGTGGGACTGTGCCAATTGCCTTGCTAAAGTCTAGGTAGGCCATGTCCACAGCCCTTCCTGGTACACTACTTTGGTCACCCAGTCAAAGAAATCTATTAGATCTGTCTGACATGACCTTCCTGCTGTGAATTCATGTTGCCTTGGGTCCCTGCCCGCTGGCCTCTAGGTACTCAACAGTTCTTTCTTTCAGAAGTGAATCCATCATTTTCCCTACCACTGAGGTCAAACTAACAGTCTGCAGTTTCCTGCCTCTGCTTTGCTCCCACTTTTGTGAAGGGAATCACATCCACCCTCCTCCAGTCCTTAGGTACCACTCCATCCTCCCATTATTTGTTAAAAAGGTAACCAGTGGTGTTACTTAGTTCTCCTCTTAGTTCTTTTAGAATTCTGGAGTGCATCCCATCAGGCCCCATTGCTTTGTCCACCTTCAGTTTTAGGAGTCCTTTCAGAACCCTTCTTCTGTGAAAGGACTGGTATCTACCTCATCCAAAGTGCTTCTATTGATTGGATTAGGTACCTCCTCCTCCTCTTCTTTGGGAATACTGACCAGAAGTATTCATTCAGTAGCCCTGCTTTTCACTGTCCCTCTCTGCCCACTTTCCTCCTCTTTATTAATCTGCACTATCCCTCCTTTAGTCTTCCTTCACTCCCTGATGTACCTATAAAAGGTTTTATCCCTTCTTAACTGAGTTGGCTATCTTTTCCTTAATTTGGGCCTTTGCAATTCTGACTGCCTTCCCACTTCCTTCTACTTTACCTGGTACAGGTCTCTGTCCTGCTCCTTCTGTGTTTCCTTATACTTCCTGAATGCTATATTTTTCTCCCTAATCTTCCCGCCACCTCTTTTGAGAACCATAGTGCTTCTTTCGTTTTGATTTGCTTATTTGCTTCACATAAAGACTTGTTGCCTCTGTGATGGCAGTTTTGATGGTTCCCTATTATTCCTCCACCCCTCCTTCTTGCCTGTTTGCTAGTGCTTTTCTGAGGTACTCTCTCATTTTGACAAAGTCAGCCCTCCTAAAGTCCAGTACCCTCACTTTTGTATGGCTTAACTCTGCGTGCTGTTTTATTATGAACCACACTGTTTGGTGGTTACTTGTTCTCAGATGGCTACCCACTTCTGGATCTGAGATCCTCGCTGTCCCCATTTGAGAGTACCAGGTTTAAGATTGCTCCCTCCTGAGTGGGTTCCAACACTAGTTGTCTGAGGCATGCCCTGTAGGGCATCAAGAATGACCCTGCTTTTGGATATGGCAGCAATAAAGGTGCTCCAGTTGACATCTGGCATATTTAGGTCCCCATCAACAATATGTTCCTTTTCTGCCATCCTAAGAATGCCTACTATTATTTCCTTGTCCATCCCCCAAGATGGGGGTCTGTATACAATCCTGTGTGGGTTGTGGTGCCATTTCCTATCTCCAGGGTAAGCCACAGTGCCTCTTCTCCTCCCTGTTTACCCTTAGTTCCACTGCTTTGATCCCTTCCCTTATGTAGAGAGATACTCCTCCTCCTATTCTACCCTCCCTGTCCCTCCTGTAGATTGTGTACCCTGGTATGTTGACATCCCAGTCATGGTTCTCTATGTACCATGTTTTGTGACTGCCATGATATCTAGGCAACCCTCTTCCATCAAGGCCACCAGATCAGGAGCTTGTCACCTAGACTATGGGCATTGGTATTCATTGCATTCCATTTTTGACAGTCTTACCCTTTTAGCCCCATCCCTGTCCTTACTGCCTTTGTCTTTTCCCTTCATTTACATCTGCCCTTCTCCTATCAACTTCCCTATCTTGGTGTTTACCTCACTACCTACCCTGATTTTATTTGGAGGGACTAGGATTTTCCTGCTCCTTTTCAGTGCCTCTCTCCTTTGCAAGGGTAAATGCTTGCCAAAGAGCATTTAAACCTGTTATCCCATAACTTGGATGACGGCAATTCGGCACCTACAAAACAGTGACTCAGTTGGACACTTATCATGGGGCTACCAGGGAGGAGGGAGGGTGACTGGATGGGGATTGTGCATATAGCGACATCTTGTCACTACATGCCCATGCGTGTGTGAGGCGAGTGAGCACACTTAGCGAGGGTAGGAGGGAGGGAGGGATTGTGAGGGTGGTGCCACAGCATGCTGCCAAGCTGCTCCCATGGCATGGTGTGTGGGTAGAGGGCTGGGCTACACAGGGTGCCAGGTTTGAGACCAGGTGCAGGTTCCTTTGTTGCACCCAGCCTGAAATGTTTTATTTTCTTTGCATTCCACCCAACATGCATCCCCTGGAGTTGAGAATCCTTCAGTGGGGGTGTGTGGGGCACAAACCCATGCATTAACATGTTAATTGTGGTCCCTGGTGCCCTTTTGGTGTGCACCAGGGAGTACATAGACAGTGTCAGCAGATAAGGACCTATGGCCCACCCAGTCTGCCCAAATTTATTTTTGGTGATGTACATTCACTCTAACTGCAATCACTATTCTGTGATTGTGTTATCACATAGATCCTTTAAACCTATCACCTAGGATCCTGGTTCTCTTCCTGGATAGATTCAGATCATTGCCCCAGATAGCACTGTATCTTTCCATGTGGACCTCAGTCCCTATGAAGCCAAAGCCTGAGCTCTGCATCAGTTTTTAACCATTGATTGAATCCCATGGTTTGGTAGAGTAATCGAAGGAATAGCTGAGTGTGAGACGGTGGTGGAGGAAAGAGCAGGAAATGATTGCAGGAATTCAGAATGGTCAGAAAGTTCAAGAAGGACCATAATGGACCTAAAGGAGTGACCGAGAAGGATGGAGAGGAACTCCCTGGTAATTGGAAGGCAGAAGGTAATGCAGGTCAGGAGGGAGATTCATAGTTCCAGTACAGGAGTGAGATCCACATGGTTCCAGTACAGGACTGAGATCCACACAGTTCCAGAAAGCCAGGTAGAAGGAGAGGGAAACATATATACCAAAGCAGCAGCTGTCTGATTGAGGCCAGTATGGAATGGATCCAGCTCAAGCCGATGACAAAGGGAAGGCAGGAATGGAATATGAGAAACAGGATCCCATCTCCAGTGGGTGGGGACAGACAGCTTTGCTTGATGCCTCCCAGGCAGAGTTAGAGATGGAGACTGTCTGAGTAATGGAATGAAGTGGTTGAGAAGGAAGGTGGAAGACATGAACTCCCATACCTGGTGAGACATTGCAAGCCTACCTTTGCTCAATACCCCAACAGGCAGAGCTGGGGACAGAGACAGTTGAGTACAGAAATGGAGTAAAAGGAGATGAGAGCGGTTGGAAGATATGGACTCCATCCCTGGTAGATCAGGCAAGCCTACTGTCACTCGATACCTCATAAGGCAGAGTTAGGGACAGAGACTGTCAGGTCGCTGGTAGGACACATACTGTAAGTGGTAGAGATCTGAAATGGATGACAAGGATTCACAATGCCGTGGACACGGTAAGCCCACTTTGCTCTATACCATTCTGTGCAGAGCTAGGGACAGAGATCAAGAATGAGGAGAGTAACAGAATGCAAAGAACAGGTTTCTATCCCCAACAGATCTAAAAGGTCACTCGCACAATACCCCCAAAGACTGAGGGGGACAGAGACTGGGGAAGGTGGTAGAACTGAATAGGTGAAACTGGCTCCCATCCCCAGCAGACAGGGAAGTTCACCATCATATGATGTCCCTGACCTCAGGCAGAGCTGGGAACAGAAATCACCAGGAGGAAGGACATGACAGTTGGAAGGAAAAGACTGGTAACAAGGAGCTGAATATCCAGCAGCAGCTCCTAGTTAACCTCCTAGAAAGTAATGCAGAATGGAGATATGCATTCAGGCCCAGTCTTAAGGGCAGAGTTCTGCTTCACTAGCTAATCACTGTATTGCAGGACAAAGTCACTGAACAGAGAAGAGAGAAGATGTAGAGTAGGTCCTGAGCAAGTGGCTGGAGAGCAGTGAGAGAAAGGAGGTGTTGGATGTACTGATGACAACTGTTCAAGGACAAGGCAATTCTACTTGCACCTAAATATCCATCTCAAGTTACCATCCAGTGTCTACCTGAAGGAAATGGTGAAGCAGTATACCAAAGTCTAGATATGTATAATAAACACAACAGAGGTAGCATTGGGTAAGTGAATTTGGTGTAAGAAACCAACACAAAGGTATTTAGAGCACAGTTTCAAATAAAATACCCCTCCACTTTCCGCCTAAACATTGTTGTCAATAAATAAGACACTTGAGAATGAAAGAAACCTATATGAGTCTTGCTGCAACATAAAGTGTTCCATCATTGGGGTTCCATAATGGGTTTTGTCCAATACTGTATGAATAGAAAAGGAGAACCTTGTAGTGTTGTTAATCGGCAAGCACCGCAGTATGGAAACTTAGAAGGAAATGGTACTCCGTTGGCAAGCTGGTCGAGCATAAGGATCAGGCAGAGCTAACACTATTGATAACCTGTAACAAAGAGATTGTATAAGCAGAGAAAGCACTGAAGGGCTTTGGTCATTAAATGGAGTACAAGAAATACTGCCAGTCAACAAGCCATATTTTGACCCCAGATAGCTGCAGGTGAAGCAAAACATTGGATCCATTGCCGCACCACCATGACTGAAGCTCCTTTCAAGCCTGTGATCTGGAAAGGATTCCATGAGGAAAAGCTGGAGGAAACAGCAGGTCTCCATATTATGGAAGAAAACCAGGCGGGGAGGGTGGCATCACACCCCAGAGGCTGGCAGAAAAACAAAGTGGCAAATTATTTGTATGGACATATAAATGAAGGAACAGGTATCCACAGGTCCATGGAGAGAATGCCACACAGTGCAGGTGGAGAATGCTGGCAGCACTACTCACAAAGGCAGATACCCCAGCCAATGGGTCAATCCAGGAGCATGGAAGGTTCAATAGAGGCAGAGGAAGCCAAGTGTGGTGGGTGTCGGGTACTCTGGGGAGCACAAGCAGGGAAAGGAGCAGCAGTGCAGATGAATTGTGGCCCCAAGAAAGGAACCAGAGGTTGAAGGAACAGGATATCAGGTAAATGGGGACAGGAAACAAATGGAGGAGTGAGGCAGGAAAAGGTACCAGAACAGGAAGAAATGAAAGGGGGGGACAAACAGAGGAAGGGGCACAAAGAATTGAATGGATGGAATGGATGAGCAAGGGAGGGAAAGAGAAGGAAGGAGCCAAACCAGCCACGTCATCGGAGGCACACAACCAGAGGGAGCCATGGAAACAGGAAGGTCCTAGTGAGGAACACAGCACAGATTTGAAATGCTCCAAGCAGAGCTAATGGAAGTGACTGGCTTAAGTTGGGGATGTGAGAGAAGCTGGTTCTCCCACATGGAACCACAGGCTTTTAGCCCTCCCATTCAAAGAAGAAATGAGTGAAGACAACTGTGCAGCATCCTGTGTGGGTTACTGGAGTTCCAGAAATTGTATGCCCATTGGGACAATTCCACACATAGACAAGACTTCTCTTATGCCATAGCTAAATGTCGTACACACTGATTTCATAAGACAGTGCAACATGTGGACAAGGCTTCCAGTTATGCAATGGCTAAGTGTTGTGCACATTGGTTTCATGGGCAACGTTGCCCAAATATTATTAATTTGGCTTGTGCAGGCCTAAGCAAAAATTGAGCAAACAGAAGCTGAGTGAAGACAATAGTGTAGCTTCCCACAATGTGGGCTATTGGTGTTCCAAAAATTGAGTGTCCATTGGGACAGTGCCACACATGGACACATCTACAGGTTATGTCATGGTTAAGTGTTGTACACACTAGTTTCATGGGGAATGTTGTCTGAAAATGTTTGCTTCAGCCTGTGCAGGCCTGGCAAAAACTGAGCAAACATTGAGCGAAGACAACAGTGCGCCATCCCACAGCATGTGTCTAGTCTACTGGTTCCAACAGCAACAAAAATGGACATAGGAGCCCTCCCCATCCACCTCATCCTCCTCCACTGTCCTTAGCCCAGATGAAAATGTAGGAGATTCATTCTTTATGAACCATAGTAAAAGGACTTTGGAAAACAAGGCAGGTTAATTTTAAAAAATAAGCATCTCTACATTTTGGGTTGAAAGGCATGTTCTCCTTTTAGTGACAATATTGCCTGCAGCACTGAAAATCCTCTCCTAGTATGTACTTGCAGGTGGGCAACTGAGATATTCAGCAACTACTGTACCTGTGTCAAAGAGGGCTAAATGGTCTTCTTATCTCCTGCTAGTGGCACGTTTTCATCCAGATAATCCTACACCACTTTGCTGGTATCACTGTGTCAGAAAGTGAATTGCCATGCTTTTCAGCAAGACATAGTCACACAGTTGTTCCCATAGTGGTTTGTCATCAATTTCTGTCTTTCTGAGGGGTGTAGCAGCATCAGCAGCACTAGTAGCATGTTGACTTGGTGACAAAAATGAGTGACTCCTATGATGCTCAGTAGCAGTAGAAACACACTGGGGTCTTCTTCTTCCCTCTCCTCCACCTAGCCTATCACTGTGATTGCAGCAATGAATGATGATGAGTGTTGTTTTCTGGTCTATTTGTGGCCTGTTCCTGTTTTGTGCCATATGTAAAGAGACCAGATGTCTAAGCAGGTTTTATAGGACTGCTAATCCTTACCACTTTCTTGTGCATCAAAGAATATGTCAAATTTGTCTTTGAACAAAAGGTCCAATGAGTGGCTAGGTTGTAGTGGTCATCTGTATTCATTTGTAAAATGCATGTGTCATTCCAGAAACATGATCATATCCTCTCTACGAGACTGACAGCAATTGTATCTCTCCTTTTAGGGCTGCAGGTAGGCGGAGCCTGCAGCCCTCCCTATTTTATCAGCTCTAAAAATGAACTACAGAATTCAGACTGTGGAACACTTCCTTTGAGTTTTCAAATGATCCTTCCACCTCTTTGCAGCCCTTCAATTTAACCCTTGCAGTGCTGCAGACTGGGCATCTATTCAGAGCTCAATCAGATAGATTCATTCTAGTTCTCAGCCTAGGATTTAGAAACAAATGCTCTGGAGAATCACCTTCCTCCCAACCTTGTAGTGCTTCAGTGAGTACAAGAAACACATGTTTTCTTTTGAATCCAGCTTGGCATACAGGCATCTTGCTGTCTGTAGCTGGAAAAATGGAGTACCGTGGCAGACATTTTGGAAGTTTTCAGTGTATCCTTCTACCATGCCTGCAGTATAGCACTGTTTCTAGAGCCCTTAAATAACTGTGCCACTTAAAAGAGCTTAAGGCAGTAATGGATGTAATTTCTATTGAAACACATTCATCATTTTAAGTAGAAGGTAAATAGCTATGGAACAGCTTACTCCATAAACAATGAAAATATTATTTCTTTTCAATGTCATTTATTTTCCTGCACTCTAGCATATTTACTTGATTCTGCAGTGTATGTGTTGATTTTCTACAAATGTGTCTTTAAAACCAAGATATTTATAACAATTAGATAGTTAATTAAGCTGTGTGCCTTTTCTGGTATTTTAATGGTTTCAGCTCCTCTGTTCCCATATTACCTTGCAATACATTTGAGTCTTAACCTTTGATTATGCTGGTCATTAATCTTCAGCCTTCTTGTGTGCTTTTATATATGTAAATGTTGACATTTTATTTTCTTCTTCAGTACCATTAAGGCATTGTGTTTTTGCAGTTTTTGCAAATTCCTCATCTCTTTCATTTAATTTTTCTGTCCAATGTCCACCTCCACATTTACATTTTTTATTTCTATTTGATCAAGTTTCATAGCATGTAAGGTTAGCAACAGTAGCAGCTCCTGCTTCCATTGGTTACCAGGGCACTGGCTAGGCACTACAGTTGGAAGCCAGGGCACCTATTGAAACCGGAATGGAAAGCATATGTGCATATTCATGCATGCCTGCTTCTTGGAGTATTTGAACTAATGATGAATGTTATGTTTATAAAAGTAAAAATGCAAAGTCCATTTTATTTTTACAGGGATGGCCCTGCTTTTCCTGTCTTGGGGTGGGGTATGGATGCCCTGGCGTCTCTTGGCTTGGGATGGATGACTCTGCTTCTCCTGGTTTTGGGAGGGTGGAATGGCTCTGCCCCTGCTTTTCTAGCAGGAGAAGCTGGACTACATGACCCAGAAGATAGGGCCACCCTCCCAAGCCAGGAAAAGCAAGGTCACCCCATGCCAGGAGAAACAGGAGATACCTTCCTTCAAGCCAAAAGAAGCAAGGCCATCCTCACCCCCAAGCCAGGAGAAACAGGGAGATACCCTTCCTTCAAGCCAAAAGAAGCAGGGCCATCTTCACCCCCAAGCTGGGAAAAATCAGGCCCCACCAGGAAAAGCACAGCTATTCCCTTGGGGCAGGAGAAATATAGCCTTCCCATCACCCAAACAAGAAGAAATGGCCATCCCAACCATTTACAGCAGGTATCCACCTACCAAAATGGTCCTCAATTAATTGGCCCCACAGTGGCAAGCCAGGAGATGGATAGCCATGCGTTCTCTCTTTTGAGTCTCTCCCCTCCTCTCCTCACAATACTGGGGCATTTTCAAATAATCCCATCCACTTACCTTAACAAAAAGGCACAAGCAGTCAGAACCCTGTCACTCTGGTTCTGCAGGCAGTTTCTTTCTTGGCTATTTGTGCTGCTGGCAGGACTTTTACTTGAGGGTCTGACTCTGTGCTGCAGCTACTGGCTGGGCAGGGTGGCTAGCTGGTGCTGTACTCTCTCATTACTGACCAGACTGTGCTCTAGTATTTTATGAAAAATCAAAGCATAGTACAGCTCTTTTAAGGTTAGCTATACTGCTGGGTTGGGGGCTTCTGTGCTGAAGCTTGCAAGCAATGGCAATGCAGTTCTGAGCTGGTGGGCATGGTTGGCTGGGTGACTCCTGATCCAGGCAGCTAGGCAATCACCAGGAGCCAAGTCGCGTGCCACTTCCTGCCTCCAACACTGAGTGCCCAATTATGGTGTAGTGTGGTAAACTAAAATGAAAGCAAGTAGCCACTTGCAGCTCAACTCTCTTGTCACCAGATTTCCCCAGTTCTGACACAAGTGACTAAACCTAGAGTCAGAGAGTACATGAAAAAAGCAAACAATGCCAGCCAAACTCCAGTGCTGCCAACTTCCATTCTAACATTAGATGCTCAGCCCCCGGTCCAACAGTCAGTGAAAAAGTAAGCAGACAATGGGGGCTCATCTATAGTGATGTTTTAGAAAGAAACATTGGTTGTTTTCTGCATTAATCTATTGTAGCACTGCTCCCTGCTATTCATTGTACTATTGCCCATTTGTTTACTTGCCACTTGTACATCAAATAAAAAGCAGTGCTATTCCATAGTTAGCAGTAAAACTTTAACCTGTTTAACAGAAAAGCATATGGGAATTCATAGGATGAATACTAAAACAACAAAAGTGCAGTAGTGCAATGAATATCAGGGAGCAATGCTATGCCATATCGGGCAACAACTACTAATGTTTCACCCAGAAGCAGTGTTTTATCAGAGTTAGTAACTTAATGCAGAAATGCCCTTATATTATCTGGCACTAGGTCTGAACAGCACATGTGTGAACAGCACTGTCAATAACAGCACCTTCCATACAGCACTATGCAGAACAGTGGCAGGAATAAATGTGGCAAGTAAAGACAATACCACTGGTAGCGGTCACAAAGCACACTGACCATTGCGTACCAGTCCAAACACTAATTTTAGTGGGGGCTCTGACCCCACACCCTTAACTAAAATAATCAACTCTGAGTTGAAGTTGGATTATGGGAGGAAAAATTTTGAATGCCAGGATTAGAACCCTGATCTCCACCACCATTGTGGCCAAGCAGTTCCATGTCTCAGTCCTTCTGCCATGGGAGCAGCTTATCCATCATTTTGATTTCCCAGCCTTGTCTTCTTCCTAGTACTATGGACAGTGACCTGGGTAGCGCTATCTGCACAACACTGTTTAATCCCTGTCTCTGTCTGTGGTACATCATTCCGACATCGCTGTTTTTCCTTATGGTATATTTGTAGCACTATTGTAACCGGTTATTATATTATCTACCACCAGTGATATGTACAAATAAAAATTTCAAACAATGAATATGATGCATCCTTAGGATATGGGGAGGCACTTTAAAATTACAGCCAGCAATTAAGGTAATGAAAGTATATCAAACCTGGTTTAAACTACCCAAAAGGCATATTGTCACAGTTAGTTTGTGCATGTAATTAAACGAAAAAGCTTTACATAAAACTACAATATCAGGAATTATAAACTATATAGAAATACATTTTGTGGATGTTGAGAGAAGCAATGAGGATATAAAATTGACAGGTATTAATTATATCACTTCTTTTGAGAGGCATTTTCTTTAGAACTGTGGAACCAATGAACTCTGCACTACAATGATTCCAAATATCAGGAATCTATTCTAAAACATTAGATAAAGAGTAGGGCATTATTATATCAGATGCTCGCCATAATGGATCTATACCTTTGGGGCTTGCTATAACCCAGGCGTGAATGATTTCTATAGACGATCTTTATTTCCTGTATATAAAGATGGCAGGCATACTTTGCAACAGGAGTGTTTTTTTATTGTATTACAGTGGTAGTTATCTAAAAGTTGCCTACCTAGAGGTACCACTGAGGCACCAGGTTGCAATTTGCATTGACTATAATGTGATTCTGCCTCATTCTGCCCTAGTATACCTAGGTATACCTCAGTACTGAAAACATCTAGGTATACCTCAGTACTGAGAAACGTCTAGGTATACCTCAGTACTGAAACACTTTTCTACAGCTACCACTGCATGATTATGACTAAATGAGCATCTGATAATAATATCCTGCTTTTTATTGTTTTTAGAATACATGCCTGACATTTGTATTTTATATCGTAGAGTTCATTAGATCCACAGTGCAAGAGAAAATGCCTCTCAAGAGAAAGAATATATATGGATGAACACCTAAACATTTATATCCTCAGTGTTTCATGCCAACATGTGCAAAATGGACTTGATATAAATTTGTATTTACTGTTATTGTGGTTTGTATGTAAAGTTTTTTAATACTTTCATCTACTAACCAACTGTTGAAAATATGTCTTGTGGGTAGTTAATACCAGGTTTGATGTTATAGAAACATAGAAATTGATGGCAGATAAGGACCACAAGGTCCATCCAGTCTGCCCATTTCTTTTTCTCCTTATAAATGTACCATCAGCCTTTGATCTGTCAATGGTCTATCTATTCACTCATCTGTATTGCTCCTTATGCCTATCCCATGCCTGTTTGAAGCCCTGCACTGTATTCATATCCACCACTTCCTGAGGTAGGCTGTCCATGCATCCACCACCTTTCTATGAAAAAGAACTTCCTCATATTACACCTTAATCGGCCTCCTCTAATCTCATGCTGTGTCCTCTTGTCCTGCTATTTTTCTTGTATTGAAACATGTTAGACTCTTTCACCTTGTTAATGCCCTTAAGGTGTTTGAATGTTTCAATCATATCACCTCTCTCCCTCCTTTGTTCTAGGGTATACATATTGAGCTCAGTTAATCTGTCCTCATATGTTTTCTGATGCAGTCCCTACACTATTTTGGCTGCTCTTCTCTGGACTGCCTCAATTTGGTTAATGTCCTTGTGAAGGTGTGGCCTCAGTACTGCACAGTATTCCAGATGGGGCCTAACCAGTGTCTTGTAAAGAGGGATTATTACCTCCTCTTCTGACTTGTGATGCCCTCCTAATACACCTTAACATCCCCTAGCCTTACCTACTGCTTTAGTGGTCTGCTTGGATGATTTCAGGTCATCGGTGATGATGATGCCTAAGTCTCTTTCTTCACTTGTGACTGCCAGCAATCCTCCCAGCCTATAGGTAGCTTCAGGGTTTCTCTTCCCTATGTGCATGATCTTGCATTTCTTTGCATTAAACCCCAGTTGCCACTCTTCCGACCATTTTGCTAGTTTATTCAGATCTCTTCTCATTCTGCCCACCCCATATGGATCATCTACTCTGTTGCAGATACTGGTGTCATCTGCAAACATACAAACCTTACCCTCCAGTCCATCTGCAATGTCACTGATGAAGATATTGAGAGGACTGGCCCCAGGACTGATCCTCGAGGTACCCAATTTGTGATTTGCATCTCTTCTGACTGTTTTCTGCCCGTCAACCAGTTTGCCACCCAGTTGACCAACTTCTGACACACCCCAGCCGACCCAGTTTATTAATCAATCTTCTATGTGGAACAGTATTGAACAGTATACTTTTCATTACCTTTATTGCCAGTTGTAACTTTATGAGCCTCCTTGTATCCTGAGGATGTGTCACATTAGTATCAGACTGCTAATGTCTCTTTCATATATGATACCGTATGCCATTTCACATGTAATATGGCACATTTTAAATAGAACCTTTAACAACAAAATGGTATTTACTCAAATCAATTTGTTGCGGTATTGACTTGACTAGACTTTGTTATGAATCAGTTAGTGCTGCACTGGACAAGGGCTATCAGTGGATGTCATTTACTTGGATTATGCCAAGGCATTTGACAAAGTCTCCCATAGTCTTTTGATTGATAAACTTGTAGAATTAGGAACAAACACAAATCTGGTCCAATGGATAGATTCATGGATGGATGGAAAACAACAGAAAGTTGGGGTTCTGGGGCACTATTCAGACTGGGGAGCAGTGAAAAGTGGAGTGTCCCAGGGTTTCATCTTGGGACAGACCTTGTTTAGTATATTTATTTCATCTATTCAGACATCATGTCATTCTTGGATTGTCAAGTATGTGGATGATAGCAAAATAGGTGCTATTATAAATAGTGCAGAGGCTGCTAAAACCTTCAGGAGGACCTATATAGAATACAAGAATGGAGTCACAATAAGTTGAGTTTTAATGAGAAGTGTAAGGTGATGCACTTAGGGAAAGATAACTGTAAATACCAGTACATCTTAAATGGTAGAAGGATTCAGGAAATGGGAAGAAAAAGATCTGGGAGTAAGCATTACAAATGATTTGAAGTTTGAAACTCATGCTAGAAATGTGTGCAAAAAAGTAACAGGATACTGGCTACTATATTAAAAACTATTAGAAGTAAATCACAGGAATAATTGTTCCGTTGTTCACTTCTCTTGTGAGACCACACCTGAATACAATTTTTATGCTCCTCAGAGTATTAGAGAACAGAAACTAATGGCGTGTACAACATATAGGCTACACAAAAATAGTTGCACAAATAATAGTCCATACAGTGACAGACTAAAGAATTTGAATTTGTATTCCTTGGATTACAGTTGTATAGGGGATTCTGCCTGGTATACAGGGCAATGAAAGATGACTTGATGTGTGAAAGTATAGGAATAAGTAGGAGATTAATTAGAAAAGGAACAAAAGCACATAATCTGCAGATATGGAGGATATGCCCATTACTTTCCAAATATCTAAATGGTTTAATCAGACAGTGATATTATGCTGGAACAGCTTACCTCATTGGAGTGAATAGTGACTCACTGATCTCTTTAAAGGAGCACTCAATGGGTATATGGGAGATGACAAATGGAGGTATTACCACTGATAAGTGACCAGTTGTTAATGGGTCCAGTGACCTTAAAGACACGTAATCAACCTATAAACCTATGTTCAATCCTGTCAATAACTCTGAGAATGTGAAGACTAAGCTCTTCTTCCATCTCAGCCTGCAGTTCCACAGGGACAAGCAAAGGATGAGGAGCACCCTCATATGCAGAAAGCACCAGAGCCACAAAAATATCATTCAAAGTCCTTTATTTAACTACGGTGCATACTGCACCACATAGTGAGCATAAAAAGTGATGGCTGAGCCTTTCTGCAACTAACATTTCTCCTGCTCCCTGCCAGGCATCATCCCGTGATTCACTCTGATGATGCCTGGCAGGCAAGGAAGCATAACTTTCAAACGGCTTAACCATCACTTTTATATGCTCACTATGTGTGGGTGCATTATGCACTTTAGTTAAATAAAGGACTTTGAATAATAGTTTTGCAGTCCTGGTGCTTTCTGTATATGTGAGTGCTCCTCATCCTTTTGTCTGTTTCATTTTTTCATTGCTGAGCACCATATTACTTGTCCCTCACTCCGAATGCATTTTGCTTTGTTCCACAGAAAGAAGATGGTAACAACTACTAGCAAACATAAATGTGGATGTTATGTGCTAGATCCTTCCAGGTATTCCTGTTTGAAAATGCAGCTTCCCTGAATGGTGGTATCTAAACAGAAAGCCCACCAGCAAATTTCTTTTTATTTTTAGTACTAAACACATTCTCTTTACTGCTACAGTAAATGAAAACACTGGAGAAATATGAAGAAACTGACTGAGGGAAGCTTACAAAGTATGTCAGTTGGCATTTTATGTGACTATATAAATATGTCAGAACTAAATGCTACATAAATTCACTGTGACTAAGCAAGTGGCAGATGGGATTTGTCAATGCAAAAGGGGGTTTGGTTTGCACTCAGGAGTGAGAAGGTCAGTTTTCCTATGTGAACAGTGACCAGAGGGTGTAAAAGTTGGGGTTATTGAAAATATGATGGATCGTAATGGTCTACATAGCCCATTTTCTTAAAGCAATAGTTTTGTCATCAAAGAAGAAAAAGATGGGTCAGAATTGACAAACCATCTGACATTTTCACAATACCCTACTCAAAAATGAATACGGACACAATTTAACTTGCTACACTATAAGACTGCACCAAAGAATTCAGCATCTATGTCAAACTCATGTTTCTCAGCTTGACATATGTGTTGCTAAACAAAATCTTGGCACCACATAATCACTGTGCATGAAGTCCTTTAATCTTTTCAAAAGTGCTCCAGTGCTCAAATTTCAAGCAGTTGCCCCACAGGTTGGACATACCTCGACTGGTTTCGTACATAGTGTGCGTCTTCAGGACATATGTGTTACTTTCTTTCAGCAGGATCTTTAGACAGTATAGTGCCCAAAAAATGTTTTCACCTTATCCTCACTTCCATGTAAATCGCTCTAACCCCTTCTGCCCTGATATCATGATATTTGGGGCTTAAGTAAAGCTGTATCCAAATGACCTCCCAGTGGACCAAGTTAAACTTTCAATGCCAAAAAAGACTAGCAGTGCATTCCCTGGCTTTGAATACATTTAATATGAATGGTATTATACCTTGCACAGTCTTGTGTTCTATGACTCTAGAATGTTCATCTATTAAAACAGCAGTGCAACAATCTGGTGAAAATGTTGACCTATGCTATTTATTACACTTTAGATTGCCACCTACCTTGTGACTTGTATGATACCTTCTTTCCACAGTTTGAATCTGCTTTACTACTTTTTATGTTTGAAATAATAGAAGGAGCACTTCTTTTAACCCTTGCTGTGCCATGGACTAATATATCATTCCAAAATTTCTATATGTTCCAATTCTTTCAGCAGCCTAAGGGTAAATACAGTGCAGACTGGGTCTTTATCAGTATTTTCAACCGTTTCTGTCCATCTGTTGTTAATATATCACTTCTGTTGTGACTAAAATTAATTATTATGCGGCAGGCAGTGCTCTCCATACAGAACAATAGTTGTTCAAAATAGCTACAAATACTGATGAAAACTTGGTCCAAGCCATATTAAAAAGGATTGCTCCTTTCATTATTTCAGACATGAAAAATGTATCTTGCAGACTCAAATTGGTGTGGAAAGAAGGGTATAATACAAGTCAGAGGTGACATTCTAAAAATAGCATAATGCATAGGTCAACATTTTCACCAGAATTGTTGCATTCCTGCTTTAAATTATGAGGCTATGTTGAATTTTGCAAATGCAGCCTCATAACTTTGGAAATATTCAGTATTTTACCACAACATTTCAACATAGCCATGTTGGTACCATGATTCATTAGTGTGACAGCTGTCATTTTCAACTCCTGCCCAAAATGTGTTTGCAGCCCAAAAGTTAATTTTATAGTCCCTGCATGACATCACCTTTAGGCCAGGAGTTAAACATTTTCTCTGCCCTTCTTTATAAGGCAGGCTCATCACAAGGCTATTTTGAAAATTAGGTGTAAAATATTTACAAAAATAATTTTACAATGTTTTTAACCCAGATTCCATGCCTTGCAGCCCTATAGGCTCTGGCAAGAGTTTGTCTCATATTGAGCTTTCATATGAAGAAGTCACAGGTTAATAAGGGCAATGAGTGGGAGTACCTGGCTTAGACCTGCTCCATCAACACTAACCAACCTTGTGGCCTCCTCAGAGGGCTTCAGCACAGAGCGCAGTCTCCATCAGGCACCAATGATTTGGGCTGCTGGTTATGTCTCCTCACCAATACCATTCTCTATGGCATACTGGTGGATAGCTTTTGGTTGTTGTAGCAGCCGTTCCATCAGGTAATAGTGTAGGTAGAATTCAATATGGTTGAAACATCTTGTTTCAGGTGGCTGAGGAAAGTGGTACCACAGCTGAATGTTTTGTAATAGCTTTTGTGCCTTTACAGAATAGCTAAAATGACCACAAACATTTTGGCCAGACCTACACAAGTCTCACAGTCGTGCCTCCTCATCTAGGAATCCTTGAACTACCAGATTTATACAGTGAACAAAATAAGCCCCACCTCAACTGCCTTTACAATATTCATTGCATTATCTGATATTATAAAACCTGGTGTTAAAGTGTCGTGTTAGCCACTTCTCAAATGTCTGCTGAAGGAAGTGTAACACGTTATGCACAATGGTCAGTGTCAAAGCTAGCAATACATAAACTGCCTGCTTGCAGAGGTTGAGGCACTGGTGACTTGTGGCTACTGCTGATGCTCCTGCTGGCACTAACGCAGAGGAGGAGGAGGAGGAGGAGGAGGAGGAGGAGGAGGAGGAGGAGGAGAGGTACAAAGAGGGATACTGACCCAATGGGCAATCACTGCCATGTAATCCATAGTCTGACCACTGGTTCACATTTTAGCGGTAATGTTAATGGCTGGAACAAATGATGCTTTCAGGCCATGTGTCTTGTAGACACTCTGATACAAATCAGAAGGGCCACTATAGAAAAGTAGGTATGACTGGAAACTTTATACCTTGGCACAGCAACTTGCATTAACAATAGAAATCTGTAATCTTCACAAGGAGAATAGCAGCAAGTTAGTGGCTAGCATTTCATAGTGCTCTTGTTAACATTTTGCCTCAGTTCTGTTTGCTTCATATTTCTTGTCCATGTGTAGGGACTGGGTAAGTGAGAGTTGCATGCTTTTGCCCCCTTGGATGAGACAGTTGGTTATTATTTTTGCCACCATGGGGGGTGAAAATGATTTGTGATCTGTGAGCCCTAAGAGGCATGGGAGTCAATGGGTTAAAGAACTGATGAATGGAAGAAGTTGGACATGCATCGGCTATGGACTAAAATACTTCTCTCCTCCTTCTCTCTGCCAGTGCTCCTAATGTTATCCTCCCCTGGCCGTCATTATTATCATCATCTATCACATCAGCTTCATTGCCTGGTGGTGCTGCTGCTGAAGCCATGTGTTGCCATGCCTTTTCATAGTGACATCTGTGGGACTTGAGCAAATGCTATTTCATGGTAGATGTTTCAACCTTGATCCCTCCTTATCCTGACTCAGCCTGTTTTTACATAGAAGACACATTACATGTGTCCATGATTCTTGTCCATTCTAAAGAAATCACACCATTGTCATCAGTTTTGTCTTTCCTAATGGCAGTCTCAGCTGTTGCCCAATGGACAGGCTATTGTGAGCTGCTTATACATCACTATCTCTCCTTTTCCTCCACCTGTGCTCCACTGTCATGGAATGATTCTCCTTCCTCTACCAAGTGTCCCGAGCCACCAGTTTTGCCTGTGTCTTCTTTATAGTGTTTCCCCTTGTTGTTTTGTACCTTTCTGTTTTTGTTACACCACAATTTTTGGTATTTTTGATCTCTTATATCCACCTGCTGTAAGTCAAGCACCGTCCGTTCCCTCTTTCTCCTCCCCAGAACTGCCACTGCTATCACAATCATCACTGTATAATCAATCTGCATTTCTGTCCCCAAGCTCCACCAACTCACATTGGTCCCCTCTCTGCCTGTGTCAGTGCCTGACACACTTCTTTTGTTCCTTTTTTCTATAATGATTGCTCATGTTGCAATCCTTGCAGTGCCACAGTGAGTGATTACTACAGTGTGAGATACCTTATGGACTGTTCAACCACTGCTGTCATCTTCCTCTACACTCGTGCTTCCACTGAGGCAGAGGTCTATTACTGAACTTAGTATGCTTTTGTTTTCTTTGTGACTGAGTGATCCGCCACAAGCTAACTAGCCTGTCTTTTCTCCATTTCCTAATGCATGCAACACCACTCAGCCACTTGGGTGATGAATGGTGAAGAGTAAGACTTTATTTGATTACATTTCTGTATATTATTCTTCGTTATTTACAATTTTACTTTTCACTTTTTATTTTTATTTTACTTTATTATTTGTATTGTATTTATTTCTATGTTTTATTGTTTACTTTATCAATGGGATGCTAGCAAGGATTACCATAGGCCAGGCACCAACTCGCTGCCCGCTGGCACACCTGCTGTCCACTGCCCAGATCACAATGCAACAGCACAGCTCAGGAGACACACACACACACTCACACATATATACTCACACATGCATACACACACACACACACACACACACACACACACACTCACATATATACTCACACATGCATACACACACACACACTCACACATATATACTCACATGCATACACACACACACACTCACACATATATACTCACACATGCATACATACACACACACACACACTCACATATATACTCACAGCGGTTACACACAAACACACACACTCACTCATATACTCATGCATACACACACCTACACACATATACATATATACTCACACATGCATACACACACACACACACACTCACATATATACTCACACATGCATACACACACACACACACACACACACGACACATATATATACACACACATATGTTGCTTCAGGATTCAGGAGGAAAGAACCACTACAACTTGAAGGAATGTGAAAAGTAAGAGTTTCAACTTCAAACTGCCACAAAAAGAAAAATATCCTTTTATAGGATGCCACTAAGGGCCCAGCTACTAGGACCAGGCACCAACTCACTGTCAGCTTGCACAAATGTGTCCACTGCCCAAGTCACAATGAAACAGCACAGCTCAAAACAACACACACACACACACACACACACACACACACTGCTTCCAGACTAGGAAGCAGGTGGAGAGAAAGAACTTCAACAACTTGAGAGGATGTAGAATTTTGTTTTATTTATTTTACTCTTTTATGGGATACTGCCATAGAGGCATATGTCAGGAAGCATAAGAAAGCTAGGAGCAGTTATTAATTGCAAGTAGTGTTTTATTATTACAATAAAAACACAAAATAAACTTATATGGGATAGCGTTTCAGTACAGGCAGTTTTAATGTTTTGAACCACCTACTGTATTAACCTCTGGTCACAAATATGACCATTTCACACAGAGTTAGGTAACAGGGAACTCTCTGTTCCTTTCCTCTGTAATAACCCTCACCTCCCAACTGGAGTAGCTAAGAGCTGCTAAGGGTGGGAATGCTGCACCACACTGACCTGGAGACCTGTAGGAAGGTGAGACACTGGAACTGCAATCAAGGAGTCTGACACTTGGGTTGTTGAGCAAAAGGTAAACGTTTACTGAAACTGTGAAAGAATTTTTGTAATCACAGCCATGAATGGCACAGTTTAAATTCAGGCAAAACAACATTTTAAACACATAAATTAGAATTCCTGTATACTATATATCCCAGCAGGGCACCTCCACCCCACCAATCATCTTGTAATCTCATCTGAGACTGCAGGCACTCACCACCCATCAGCCCTCCAGATATCATAACTACCAGGATAAGCAGCAACCTAGGCCTTACTCCTAAGTTTTATTCACTGTAGAACTAAAGGAAGTCAGTGACTATTGGGCCATACATCTGAGCAGTAAATTTGACTCCTTCTGGATACCACTCCCTGTTATCCGATTACTGTGTACACTCTGTATAGATCTAAGGAAAGCACTGACTACTGGGCCATACCTCTGAGCAGTGAGTCCAGTGACCCTTCTGCCAGATACCTTTACTGGTATCCAATTACTGTGTACACTAATATAGATCTAAGGATCAATTGACTTACTGAATCATACCTCTGAGCAGTCAGTCCACCATCCCCTTCTGCCAGATACCCTTCCTGGTATCCAGTTACTCTGTACACTCTATATACAGACCTCCGTAATGCACTGACTACTGGGCCATACCTCTGAGCAGTCAGTCCAATGTCCCTTCTGCCAGATACCCTTCCTGGTACCCAATTACTGCACACCTATATACAGATCTAAGTAATGCACTGGCTACTGAGCCATACCTCTGAGCAGTCAGTCCACCGTCCCCTTCTGCCAGATACTCTTCCTGGTATCAATACTGCATTACACTCTCTATACAGACCTAAGTAATGCACTGGCTACTGGGCCATACCTCTGAGCAGTCAGTCCACTGTTCCCTTCTGCCAGATACCCTTCCTGGTATCCAATTACTGTGTACACTTTATATACAGACCTAAGTAATGCACTGATTATGGGGCCATACTCTGAGCAGTCAGTCCATCGTCCCTCTCTGCCAGATACCTTCCTGGTACCCAATTACTGTACACTCTATATACAGATCTAAGTAATGCACTGGCTACTGAGCCATACCTCTGAGCAGTCAGTCCACCGTCCCCTTCTGCCAGATACTCTTTCTAGTATCCAATTACTGTGTACACCCTATATACAGACCTAAGTAATGCACTGGCTACTGGGCCATACCTCTGAGCAGTCAGTCCACTGTCCCTTCTGCCAGATACCCTTCCTGGTATCCAATTACTGTGTACACTCTACATACAGACCTAAGTAATGTACTGACTACTGGGCCATACTTCTGAGCAGTCAGTCCACTGTCCCTTCTCTGCCAGATACCCTTCCTGGTATCCAATTACTGTGTACACTCTACATACAGACCTAAGTAATGTACTGACTACTGGGCCATACTTGAGCAGTCAGTCCACTGTCCCCTTCTGCCAGATACCCTTCCTGGTATTCAATTACTGTGTACACTCTATATACAGATCTAAATAATACACTGGCTACTGGGCCACTACCTCTGAGCAGTCAGTCCACTGTCCCTTCTGCCAGACACCCCTGGTATCCATTTTCACTTGCCTTAAGGGTGCACCATGACTACTAGGCCTTATCTACCTCAGCCAGCCCACTGACCCTTTCTGCCAGATACCCACCCGTATCCAATTACACATTTACTATACTGTATTTTACACTCTAAAATTATTCAAATCAATTGACATTCCATTAAATCATTTATGCAATGCATTTAAACTGAGTAAAGGCAATAAATAATGTTGCATGCTGGTACATTAAAAGTTGTGACAGACCCCCCATCTGTAGTTCCTTCAGGTTCAGTCCTTCACTTTGACAATAGTCTCTAAATTCAGAAGGATTGATAAATTCTCCATAAAACAGTGTCACTGTGGCTTTTAAAATAGTCACCAAACTATATCAACAAGGTGTTTACTATACTACACTCCTTTTGATGACTGAAGAAATTCTTTATAAAGACATAGCAGCTTGATGTATAGCAGTTGGAAGAGAAGCAAGATTTTTCAGATTTGCACTTTTCTTCTTCTGTGAGGAAAACTGATTACATAGGATCATCTCATCAGGCACTTGAAGCAACAGGCTTTCTATTCTAGGCCCTGTTCTCACTTACTGCCCTATCTGACCCTACTCTGCATAGAGATAATTCCCTGTTAATACACTGTATCTAAATTAAACTGATTCTGTCAGGTTTTTCTTCTTCACTAGGCCTCTTCAGACAGCCACCCCTTGGCATGGGCACCTTCCTTCTTGGCTTCCTCTCTGCTCAGACTGACTGCACATTGGCTGTGCAGCTCTATTATAGCCAAAAACTCATTAACATATTTAAATATGTGGTCACTTAGCGGACACTGACCCATCCAGCAGCTCAACACCAATCAAATTTCTCTTATGCAGTATAAGCTACAATGGAATTCTCAACTTTGAAGCTCAACTGCCCCACTGAACATTCTAAGGTTTCCCCGTTTTTTTTTAACTTTTTGTCATTTTGAAATACATTTCCTTTGTCACAAAAAATAAACATTTTCCCAAGGATTAAGCACTATTTCTATATAATGGCTGGACAGCTGACTTCCTAAGCTTTCTGCTGAATTTTTCTGTAAACAATAGCCCCTAGGAAAGCTGAGTCGCTAAGGCTACTATCCTTTATCGTTAACACACTGAAATAATTAATTCGGGACACTTTCCTTTTTTTTCAAGTGAAAACAGTTATTTCCCTTTAAATGTGCATAGTTCAACAATTGTTTTTCTGTCAGACAATAAATATTCATTTTCCCACACTTAGCCCCACCTCCTTGGTAACTGCCTGCATGGATTGCTTCAATCAGGACCCACTCTCCTATTAAGGTTAGCGACTCCTCTGTTTTCACTTTTAGCATCTAAAACTATTTTCTCCTTTTGTAGGACACGCTACAGAATTTGTGTGCTATGTTTGGGTTAATTCTAGCACAAATTGGCCTGGCAACAAGTCTCTGAATTTGACAATATTGTTGCAGCATGACTGGCTTTGCATTCTGATACTGTCTACTTTAAAAGTGCTCTGTTTTAACTTCTGTGCACTTTCACTTTAAAAATACTATTGAGTTATGCCCAGGACTTCACCAGACCCACACATCTTTTTATTTTTTGTTTATTTGTAAATTTATTTATTTATTCATCTTTTAATTTGATTTCCATGTGTGTAGCTGTGAGTCACAGCTACAATGGCACCCTGAATGCACAAATGGCTCCTGTGTGCTCTCTTTACAATGTGAGCACTCTTTGCTGTATGAGGCTTTTGAGCCTGCTCTCCAGACTGTGCCTCATGTTATATTTATTTATTTTATTTTACTAGAAGTCAGTCCTCAACATATTTCCTAGTACTTTTCATCTTGCCAACTATTTCAAGGGAATAAATTATCTGGTTGATCCTTCCTCAAGTGGAGTGCATCGTGTGGCTGCCTCTTGGCTGTGTGTGTATAGCAGGAGTGACTGCTAGGCTAAAGCCTGCGCCTCTGAGCCTTACCATCAAGTGAGGCGACTGCCCAGGGAGCAGCATAGGATTCCTTTACTGAACACCACGCGCGCCACTGTGGGACCATGCTCAATCACCCACATTCTCTTTCACTCAGTATTTGGCACCTGAAGTACCTGCAGCTGCCACTCCACATTTAATTTTTAACCACAGTTATTCTACATGGGCAATTGCAAAATATTAAATAATTGTTTGAAATATATAAAAATCTCTACATGCAACTCAGGCAGTCCAAATCCTTTACTGGGCTACCAGCACTTGTACAACAAAGCCAGGGCTCTAAGTTTGTTGCCCACTGGCCACCAATCTCCATAACTATTTTACCATTAAAAACTTTTTAACCACAAAAATAGTGGTAATCACTACAATCTATATAAAATTGCATGTGTGTGAGAAAACAGTAGGGTCAGGAGTCCTTACCACGCCCTCCCCCCACTGTGTTGCATCCCACTCTCTTAATTAAAATATGCTCACTGTGTTTTACATCCAAACTTATTTTAAACTGTTATTCTCTGCTGTGGTATAATTATGAATACTAAATCTAGTCTTTTATTACTGCAGAGGCTACCTTATACTTATCTGGCTGCTTCTACCTATGCTGAGTCTTGAACCCGCATCCTTAACTACTTATTTTGTAAATACAGTAAAACATTAGGCTGTCCCTAGTCTCTTGGTGGAACAGGCTATGTAGGCTGTTTCAAGTTCTTACAAAAGTCCTTCATTTGAGTATATCTTCAAATCTGAAAACTAGAAACCAAAATATTACTTTTTATAAGATCTCTTTTCTGGAAGTTTAAATTTGTATCCTGTTTTCACAAAATGTAACAAAGCTTTATAAATGTATTTCCTGTGACCAGTACATTCAGTCTCCACAGGCCCAAAAGACTAGAATATTCTGTCTAGAGAGGTCTCCTGTTGACAGTTTTGTTAACAACCTGGTAGAGATTAAAAGGTTCCCAAGGTCAGTTCTCTGAATTACAGTGTGCTATCTTTTCTAATAAACTCAAGGTTGTTTTCTGCCACAAGTACATTTTAAAATATATGGAAGCATTGATAGAATAATGATTTATCCTATTATGTCATATCCAGCTAAGACTATATACAGGATGACAGCATGGAAATAAGCCCCCACATTTGCAGCAGTCAGTGGCATTCAAGGTACTTAACCTTTATACCTGTCTGTCTCTGATTACACCGATTATTTTATGTTAAAGTCCTTGCCATTTTTGTATGTACTTTTACACATTTGAATAGTTTTCTTGCAAGTTTTATTTTGGGGATATTTCCATTATTTTTGACCTGAGCCACCACCTCTGAAACTGCAACTTTAAAAGCAGATATAACCAAAAGAAGCATGGAAACACCTATATTTCTTTCTTGTTCTGTATTCATAACCATATTCTACAACTATCAAAACATTTTATGAAAATTACATGGGTTTGAAATGGTTTTATATACAAAAATATAAAAATATTTATCCCTTTTTGGGGATTATCGGTTTGAGAGGATGTCACAGTATTGATAATTTACTCTTTATTTTTGCATTTGTGGAAAAATGAAGCACATGCCATGACAAATGATGTGTCCTTGTTTTGTTTTTTCTTTCACACTCACGTTAACATCTAAAATATTGATGTTCTAATCGCATAAAACAATTTTACCCCTTCAGAATTTCTTCCATAAAGAGGGATTACATTTCACCAATGTAACTTAAAACAAGCATGCAACCAATGTTTTTTTGTGTATTTTAAATGTTTAGATGATCATTATGTACTGGGAAAACATGATTTTGACATGGTGTTGCTGGAACACCAGGAATTTCCTTACAACTTGAAATGTGAGGAATTTTGTTTTTATTTTATTTGTTTTATTTTATTAAATGGGATGCACCAAGGTTCCAGCTGCCAGGGATCAGACATTGACTTTTCCCAATTGGCAGACACTTGCTGCACACTGCCCAGGTCACACTGCAACAGTACAGCTCACGATCACACACACACTGCTTGGACTCCAGTTGGAAGAGGAGGAGGAGAATGAGGGAACTTCATCAGCTTGAGAAAATGTGAAGAATATTTGTATTTATTTGTGTTTTACTTTTTAATGGGATGCTACCAAGGTGCTATCTACCAGGGGCCATGAACTGAGGCACTGACTTCCTAACAGCTGACACACTTGCTGCCCATTGCCCAGGTCACACTGCAACAGCACAGCTCAGGATGACACACACACAAAGGCTGCTTCAGAACAAAGGAGGAAGGAACCACTGCAACTTGAATGAATGTGAACCCCAAACGTTTTGATTTGAAAACTGTCACAAAAAGAAAAATATGTATTTTATGGGATGCCACCAAAGTGCCAACTACCAGGGCCAGGCACCAAACTCACTGCTAGCTGCCACACACTTGCTGCCCATTGCCTAGATCACACTGCAACAGTGTAGCTCAGGACAACACAAACACAGGCTGCTTCCAGACTCAGGAAGAGGAGGAGGAAGGACTTCAGAAACTTGAGGAATGTGGAATTATGTATTTGTTTGTTTGTTTATTTATTTACATGTTAATGTGATGCTCTTGTAGAGGCATAGGTTCGGAAGCAAAGACAAACCAGAAACAGTTATCAAATTATTATTTAGTGTTTTACTATTAATAATAATAGTAATAAAAATTGTACAGGATGACTTTTCAATACAGGCAGTTCAAACAAGAATCCTTCATCAAAGTGCATCTCCAAATCTGAAAAATAGAAACCCCTACATTACTCTCTTTATAAAATCTCTTTTCTGGAAGTTTAACTTTGCTCCCTGTTTTTCACAAATGTAACAAAGCTTGTAAATTTCTTTCATGTGACCAGTACATACAGACTTCACAGGTACAACAGATGAGAATATTCTTTCTGGGGATGTCTCCTGTCATCAGTTCTGTTGACATCCTGGTAGAGGTTAAAAGGTTTCTCAAGGTCATCTGTCAGTGTTACAGCTTATTTTCTTTTCTAATAAACTCAAGTAACTGTCTGCAATATTTCAAGAATATTGTTATTTTTGCAAATGAAGGGACTCCTGTTTGACATAAATAGTATCACATATTTTTTTTTAACTTTTCTTTATTCAGATTTTTAAAAATCTAATAGTTAAACACAACATAATACAAAATATAATAAACAGAAATAAAAATGAGTGGTAGTAAAAATGGATACAAGGAAAAACAAAAATTAGGATTTTAATAAAGCTGACTATAACAAATAAAACTATATCTATCTCAATGGAATTGGAAGAAAGAATTATGAGATCAAGGACTCAAAGGGTATGGGATATACTCAAGAAAAATTAACATCATGTATAGAACTCTGGGTCCTTGAGAGGAAGAAGTATAACAACAACCACAGAATTCCCTTATGGTGGAATAACAACATTAAGAAATCTATAGAAAAAACAAGCATTTGTCCGAATGTTATCTTGTTGGCATTGGCATTGGTAGTGCAGGAGTTAGAGAGATGCATAATAGGAATGGCAGTGAATTATGGAACCAACGTCAGCCCCCACCCCACCTTGCAGAGGCTGACAGGCATTGAGGTGTGTTTTGCTTCATTGTCCATAATGCTCATGCCATTTCACCTCAACCTACCCTGCAGACTTTGACAAGTGCCATGTTGTGCCTTGGGGTCATTGGGTCTTATGCTCACCCAATTCCATAAAGAAATACATTGAGATGGATGCAGTATAGGAGAATGGGGTGAAGTTTGGGCTGAAGAGTCCAAGGCACACCTTGATGCCTGTCACTGGCTGCAGGGTGGTGTGAGGTGGAATGACATGAGCATTACACCTAACAATCCAAAGGCACACCCCTGACACCTGTCAGTCTCTACAGGTGGGACGTTATGGTTAGAAACACTAACACCCTGGGAGTTTGTTGGTATTTGCACTCAAATTTTCAACATGGCCTTTATGATCCCACCTCATGAAAGCATTTTGGACCTCTGCTCATGAACAGTGGCACTGTGATTTTGTTAATCAGTCTTGAATATTGATTTCCACAGAGACCGCTCCATTCTGCACCAGATGTGCAAAAACACATTTTGGGCAGGATGTGAAAATGACAGCTGTACTGTTCATTATGAGGTGTGAAGAAATGGCAATGTTGAAAATCTGGAGTGAAACATTTAAAATTCTCAAAGTTAGAAGCATGTGGAAACTAAACTGCACAATGCATGCTCATAACACAGTCATTTTGTATAATTTTTCACCACATTTTCAACATATGCATTTTGGGACCTCTGCTCATGAACAGTGTCACTATGATTTTCTTAATTTGTCCAAAACATTGATTTCCCACAGTGACCATGCCATTGTGCACCAGATGTGTGAAAACACATTTTGAGCAGGTTGTGAAAAATGATGGCTGTACTGTTCATAGGAGATATGCAAAATGACAGTGCTGAAAATCTGAGAGAAATTGTTAAAATGCTCAAACTTATAAGTATGCATGCAAATCGCACAACGCGTGCTCATCACACAGTCATTTTTGAATTGTTTTCAACAAATTTGGAAACATAGGCTTTTGGGGCCTACCTGTGAACAGTGGCACTATTGTTTTATTAATCAGTTCTGAAAGTTGATTTCACACAGTGACCATGAAATCACCTTTCAGGATCGAATAACAATATGACAGTGACTGAGTTTATGCAGTAGGGTCCCAAGAACCCCATGTTGAAAATTTGGTGCCAAAAGTCACAAAACGGCTGAGATATCCACCTAAGTTTAAAAAACAATTTATGCTATTATACAGCTTATTGTCATTTCTTCAGTTTGTGGTCAGCTTTGAAGACTGAAGTTGTTCCTGCTGCACTGAAGATCATCACACTGGGCTCTGGAGGTAAGTATGGGGTGAGGGGATGTGGGAGGTGAGGTGTACAGAGGGTGGGTGCGGGTTGGGAGGGGCACCACAAAAAATGAGGGACCATTTTCTTGTCTACAGTTTTTGTTTGTTTTTTTTAAACTTCACAGGAAGGTTTTCTTGTTTCAGGCACATTTGGCACACTTGAGTGGGTTCCCAGTGTGCCACCTGAGTGTTTTGGGGGACTGATGCCACAGGGTTTGGGCACCTCATCAGCAAAGAAAATGGGTCTGTGTTGGGGAGCATGATGCCAAGGGGAATGGGCACCTCAGAAGACAAATTCAGAGGGACATCTTGCCGATGGGGATTGGGCTCCCCATTGGCAAATGAACTGGGAGAGGGCATGCCAACAGGGGATTGGCACCCCATGTCAGCTTTCAGGACTGTGAGGGATGGACCGCAACAGCCACTGCCATGTTTATTGAAATGTTACACCAGGCAAGGCACACCCTGCAATGATGGGTCGCCTCATTGCAGTGGCAAAACTGTTTCAAGTTGAAGGCATGCTTTTGCACTGCTGTCATAAACAGCATGCTATTTCTTTTGTGCTACAGAGCCCACCCTGAAAAAGCACAACACAACCACACCTTTAAAACCTGCTATTCCAGTTACCACAATATGTTGTTTGCTCTTGTCAGCAGACAACATACAAAATAAACTATACAGTAAATATAATAAACAGCCCACAGAAATAAACTGGAATAACTATAAAGAAAAGACAAAGAAAACAAAAAGTCTTATTAAAAAGCAAAACAAAATTTAGAAGTGCATTTAGCATCGCAGTCAAAGATAACAAGACAAAATGTTATAATTATGTGGGCACAATGAGAGAAAACAACACTGGAGTTGGACCACTACAAACTGAAAAAGGGATAATAAGCAATGAATCAGAAATGGCTTCAGCTTTACTTATTTCTTCAGTGTCTTTAAGAAAATGGAATTATCTGCACTGACAGCTTACCAAACAGCTCAGAGTGAGAAATGTTCAATATAAAAGAAGTAATAAACGTTATTAGATTGACTAAAACAAATAGCTCAGCTAGTCCTGATGGTGTTCCACCAAAATTAATAAAGAAACTCATTAAACAACTCACAGGCCCTTTACTTTATTATTCAATGAATCCATAAAATAATGTAAAACTTTACCTGAATGGAATGAAGTCGTGGTTACCCTGATTCACAAAGGTGGTAACAAAGCTGAATTTAAAAACTACTGGCCTATCAGTTTAACATCAGAGGTGGGCAAATTGATTGAACAGCTAATACAGAAGCATATGAATAATCACCTATATAAAAAAGCCTTATTGACTATACACAGCATGGTTTCTTCCCAGGTAGATGTTGCCTGATGAATTTATTCAATTTCTTTGAACTAGTGTGTGCAGATTTGGATAATGGTATGCCTGCTGATATAATTTTCTTGGACTTTTCCAATGCTTTTCACAGAGTATCCCATAAAATTATAGTGGAGCAGCTGATAAAACTGCAGTTTGACCCATTTATAATTAAATGGATATGTGCATGGCTAACAAATAGATGTCAGAGAGTAGTTATTAGAAGACATCAGTCATCACGAGGGAGTGTTACGAGTGGAGTGCCCAAGGACTCTGTCTTGGGCCTGATTCTGTTAAATATCCTGGTCTCTACCATGCAACCACCAATCAGTGTATGGTTTTGCAAATAGGCCAATGACTGCAAAATTAGAGGAATTGTAAACAACCAACTGACAGTCCTTAATGTACAAAAACACTAGAATACCTTAACATTTGGGCATTGGATAACAAAATAGTTTTTAACAGTAATACATGCAAGTTATGCATCTAGAAATAACCAATGTACAGCCTATAAATTGAACAATACTATATTGTTAGAGACAACAAATGAAAAGGACCTGGGAGTCCATACTACAAACAATCTAACCTTTGACTATCATACTGAAAAAGCATTTAAGAAATGCCATAATATCTTGGCATGTATTTTTAGGAATGTCAAAAGTAATCAGCCAGCTTTTATTATACCACTCTACTCCAGACTTGTTAGAACACATATAGATTATTGTTCCTCTTCTGTGCTCCATGCACAAAGAGAGAAAATATGATAGAAAAGGTCAAAGGAAAGCTACAAAATGAATTACGAATGTATGCGAACTTGAGTTATGAAGAAAGATTATAGAACCTTGGTCTTTATTCAGTGGAGTATAGAAGACTGAGGGGATCTTTGTTTTACATACTAAGCCCTCCAAGATTATCTAACCCTTGAAACAATAGGTCTAACTAGACACACCACAATCAGTACAAGATCCAATAATCCCATAATCTAAGGGTAAAAGGAGAAATATGTAAAACATCTAAAAGAAGTAACTGGTTTACACAGCGTATCATTATTTCCTGTAACACTCTACCAAAACATGTAGTCAAGAGTAACAACATAAACATTTTCAAAACAAGATTAGATGACTATATGGGCAATAAGATATTTGGTTTCCACCATTTAGCATAACGGTGGGAGTTCACTAAAGGCATATTGCTTGATGAACTTGGACTCTTCTATGAACCTATGAACCTATGAATTCTTATAACAATCAAAATTACTTGCCCAAATTCTAACCCTAAAATACATAGTTTTAAATGAAGTCGGTCCTTTAATTTCCTGGAAAAGGTATGAATTGGTGTTAACAGTAAAGTCAACGAGGTAGTTATAATACCAAAGCAAACCTAGAGCACCCAGAAAATAAAATGTTGCTTGCCCAGAGTTTGAAACATAAAATATGTATTATATTAATAAGCAATGTACTGAAATCGGCACCTGCCTACTGCTGATGTAAAAAATGTGCTCCGATACTAAGACAGCTGAATATATTCATCAAGAATCAGAGACACATCTGCACTCTTCTTTATTTAGAAAGTATATTCCAACTTGAAAAAAGCAGACAAGTAGTCCGTAAAGCCAAGTCTCCCTGCTCCCTCAGCACATCCTTACTTTAATGGTATGTGACATCACATACCAGGAAGTATGGATATGCTGAGGGGAGCGGAGTACTTGACTTTTATAGACTACTTGTTTGCTTTTTCAAGTTGGAATATTCTGAAATAAAGAGGAGCACTGCTCAAGCAAAGAGATGTGCGGGTGAGTCCTGATTCTTGATGAATGAATTCAGCTGTCTTGCATGAAGCACATTTTGCCATCATTTTAGGCAGGTGCCAGATTTCCAGTACATTTTTTGTCTCTTTCTTTATCCTGGCACTGCCAACCCTGGTGCAGCTACATTGCACATTGAACATTATATTAATAAGTGGTATATGCCAACTAGTTGTTATAAAACTGAGTAATGTTGTTGTGAAATAAATAGATTAGTCTAGTTATCTGAAGATTGAGACGAATATTGATGTCTGCTCTTTGATACTGAGAGCTCATTTGTCCAACCAGTGTCTCACAATAAGTTGTTTTGTTGAAGTAGCTAACATGAATATAATAGTTTTGTTTTAGATCACTTAGCTGCATTCAAGTTTCCTAGAATATAAGTCTTAAAAGAAAAGCGTGAAACATAGATATTTTTTCCATTTTTCAGTTTAACTAAATTTCAAATATATTGAGAAGGGCAATCCCATAAATGTGACTGACTCTTCCTTCATCTACATTACAGTTCAGACACCAATTCAATTCAATAAGACCAATGTTGTACAATTTTTGAGGATTTAGATAGGCATTATAAAGAAATTTATACTCAATAAGTTTCAGGTTATCCAAAGGAATATATTGATAAATATTCATTCATACGTTGGACCAGTTTTGAGTAGTAAGCCCAGTCTGGTTGTTCCAATAAGAAGGATGATGAAGTTGATGCTGAATGTAAGGATAAAAGAAGTTGGTATAAATTTGAAATAGGGTGGGGTTTTAAACTAAAATGCTCCATTTCTTTTACTAGATCTTGAGAGTCAGCAAGAACTGGGTTAGGTCCAAATTGATCCTTTAAAGCCAGTTTGACTAATAGTAGCTTTGGTAAAAGTTTTATGGAGGCTTTTGTTATCCAAAATGTTCTCCAGTGGAATGAATGTATACAATTTCTAATAAAAGAACCTAGACTAAAATAAGTGTTCTTAGGGAACAAATCAGCAGAGATAGTTTTCCCATTAATCTTAAAATTTGGGTTGCCAAGAACAGGCTGGAATAAACCACAGTGAAGCCCTCCAGTATGAAGCGCGCATCAAGAATTCTGCAGTAGAGATACTGCAGTAAACAATGAAATTTCAATGGGAGTTAATCCCTTTGTCATACAGTAAACTTGTGACACTGTGCTTCATCTTGAGGGCATATCTGTATAAGGACCAAAGAATCCTATAAGGGACAAAATCTGATTATGAACTTTCAGTGAGGTCCCTATCACAGAGGATTTCAAATTCTTGTGCAAATAATTTAATTTGTAATAAAGTATGGCTTTAGGATGAATTATGTTTTTTTATTATGCTTAATTCAAGATCCAGCCATAATGGAAAATAATTTTCATAATAATGGAGGATATAACCATTTAACATATTTGTTAATATGAGAAGCTATATAATATAACAGCCACAATTAATTTAATTCCACCTTGTTCCTTAGAAAGAACAAGTTTCTGCCATACTATGTTTGGTGTTTTACCTCCCATAAAAGTTTATAATTTCTGAGTGTAGATTATTAAACCATTGCAAAGGTATAAAGATATTTAGCACGTTAAGTGGATAGAATTGCCTAGGAAAATATTCTTTTGATAACACTGACCTCGTTCCAGAAAGAAAAAGGAGATTTGGCACCTTTTTATGTCATGTTTAATTATGGAGATTAAGTCTTCTAGGTAAAATTTAAAAGTTGAGATTGGTCAGGAGTTAAATATATACCTAAACATTTTAGTCTGTGAGAACCCAAGTAAGACCTAACCTTAAAATATAATTTTTAAAAGATGAGAAGTTAAGAGGCATAACTTCTGTTTTGTCTATATTTAACTTGTAATTGAATATACTCTATATTCTTGTATGGTAGCTAAAGCTGTTCTTATCAAAGATACTGGGTTAGCTATACAGTATGTTAAAGAATATCATCTGCAAACACAGTAATCTAGAATCCCACAGTGAAAACCAACAATCTGAGGGTTAGTGTTTAAAAAGAGCAAAGGCTCTAAATATAAATTAAAGAGGAGAGGAGATAAGGACATCCTTGTTGGGTGCACATTGTAACTTAATTAATCATCCTGATATAAGGCCATTAATACTACATCTAGCTGTTGGGGAAGTATAAGTAATACTCAACCAATCTATAATGTTTTAGGAAAACCAACTTTGAGTAAAGTGAGAAATAAGAATTTGTGGTGAACCCTTGAAAAGCTTTCTGCATTCAACGACACCAGAGCCATGGGGAGTCAGGAATCATTGGAGACAGAAACAATTTAAAAATGTTTCTGAAATGATCAGAGGCTTGACTGTGTACAATATACGCTATCTGTCCTCTGGAAATTAAGGGATGCCAAACCTGTTTAATACTCTGCTCCAAAAGGAAGTAAGGATTGTAATATCATACAATATAAACACTCACTTTATTCAACAAACACTTGGCCAGATTCTGATTCCTCTAACCATAATTTTAATAAATCTTTCAGTAATGGAAAGTTCCCAATGACTGATGCAGAAATTGTGGTGCCCATTTACAAAAATGGAGACAGTAACGCTACCAAGAACTACCACCTATTAGCCTCACATTAACTGGCTGTAAAATTATAGGAAAATCCTTAAAAATAGATTGGACTTAGAGGCACAGCATTTAGGTGTTACTGATGACATCCAACATGTTTTCTTCAAAGGCAGATCTTGCACAACCAACTTAGTAACTTTTATGAAACAGTAAGTAATAGCCAGGACAAAATATTCCTGTAGATTTCATCTATTTATATTTTTAAAAGGCAGTTGACCTAGTTCCTCATAACCTGTTGGTCAACAAAGTTAGTATGCTGGGTTTTAGTAGTCATTTGGTTGAGTGGATCAATAAATGGCTGCATAACAGAAAACAAAGTGTTAAGATAGAGGACACCATTTCAAATGAGATTGCAATCACAACTGGAGTACCACAGGGCTCAGTATTCAGGCCTACTTTGTTTGGAATTTACATAGTGACCTTCATCATGGTGTGTCTAATAAGCTCAGCAAATTTGCTGATGATACAAAAATCATAGCAGAAGTGGACACTGATGAGAAAATCTTAACATTTAAATTAGACCTATTAAAATTGAAATTGGGCTACTAGCAATTAAATGTTGTTTAACATTGATAAATGCTCTGTGATCCATCTTGGAAAATAAAATGCCCACACAACATATAGCCTCAGTGGAAATAACATAAAACCTGTTTTAGTGGAAAAGACCTAGGGATTTTGATAAATAACACCCTAGCCTCAGGGATCACTGTAGAAAAGTAGCTCAAACAGGTAACTGCATTGTATCAGCCATAAAAAGACCTTTATTACAAGGAACCAACATTGTATCCTACCACTCTATAAAGCTTTTATTTGCTCCATACCAACTATGCTGTCTCTTACTAGGCCCTGTGCCATAATAAAGGCAATAAAATCATTGGGGGCATGCAAAGGAAATGACAGTGCTAATCCCCGGAGCCAGCAATTTCCTATGATTCTAGATTGACCACTCTCTGTCTCTGTGACTTACAATTGAGAAGGGACCGGATGACATACTTCTGTTATTTAAGATATTAAGTGACAATTCTCTTACTAAAGAATGCAATACAGTAATGACTAACAAGCCTGAGGATTTAAGGTACGTAATAAACAGATACATATCTCTAGAACACTGACTAACAAATGACAACATTATTTTATGGTCACAGCAGCTACTTTATGGAACATGTTGCCCTATGGGATAATGAGTGCAGCTAACTTTAATACACTCAAGGCCAAACTAGATAAATATCTCTTAGGATAGCATTTCAAAATAATCTCCACTTGTGTGGGAGGGTGGTCTTGTTGGATCTAACACTCCTTCCACCCTTACACTATTGAATAATTAATTAAAGAAATGGGATTATAGCTGCCAATTATTTTGGGTTTCTTAGATTTAGGCAGTAAAATTATTATGGCATTAAGAAGTGAGTCATCATTAAGGCCATTGTCAAGTATAAAGTTATAAAAGTTTTGGAGTAGCGGAATAAGTGACTTCTTAAAGATTTTATAAATGTTTGCTGTGAACCCATCAGGACCCAGTGACTTATTTATTGTTAATCTATCAACAGCTCCTTCCATCTCTAACAGCCATGGCGGTTTAGGCGCACCAGCAACCCTACAATCGCTGGTGGCCCCTGCTTATGGGGGCTCAACTAAAACAGTTTACTTTAATTATTTTAAATCTTTTTTAATTATTATCTTCTTAAAACAGCAACAAAGGACTGTGCAGATTTTGATGTGATCATGATTTCATGAAAAGCCTTACTAAGCTATGACCCAGGCAATAAGAGGCAGATGGGTAACAATGGATGTGAGAGAAGGAACAGTATACACTGACACTGTGGTCTCCACTTAAAATTTTTAAGATGCCACTACTACTGAAAATACAATAAAATTTTATTGGTTACAGATAAACATATGGGTGATGAGAATTAGGGGACCCCATGACTTCATTAATCTGCTGGGGGCTCCCCAAACCCTAAAGCCGCCCTGCTAACAGCCCAATATATTTGATTAAAGTTGAAACCTTATCCTTCTTAAGCACAGGGTAAATACATTTTCTTAAATATTTTCAATATCTTCAATTGAAGAAGGATTACTTATCGGACCATAAAGAAGTGTGTAGTAAATGGAATTCTTCCAAAATCTTTTGTAGATCAGTTCTAACTTCTCCCAAATCAGCAATAATTATTGATTCAATAAATTTTGATTGTTCTTCTTAAGCCTATCAGTTAAAAGCTTACTTGGTTTGTCACCCAAATCGACATATCTGAATGTAGTTTTCAATATAATAAACTATGCTTCCTCCTTTGCAAGTGGGAAAGCTCTTTTGTGTTGTTGTCATTCCTGTTTTTCTAAGTCAGATAATAAAGATTGATCTTTATTTTCTAAAATTTCTATTCTGTGTGATAAAAGTGCTGTTCTCTCGACATGTTTTTTCTTTTGTTTTGAGCCAAATCTAATGAAGCCCCAATGTAACTTTTAAAAGCTGCCCAAACAATGTCTACTTTGTCAGTAGTATTACAATTTTCCTTCCAGAAATTACTAATCGAAAGATTAATATAGTTAATAATATAGTTCTGTCTAAATAATGTATTATTTAATCTGATATTGATTTTCTAGGTTAAAATGTTGTTATGGAAATATGCTAAGTCAATAAACAAGTGGTCAGACAGTAATCTCCCTAAGATTTTGTATCATGAACTTCACTAATTCTATTATTTAGATATCAGGAAAAAATCTATATGTAAGTAGGATTTATGCATTGAAGAATAATAAGAGAATGTGTTACTGTTCGGATAGAGGGTTCTCCATGGGTCTACTATGTTGCAAATATTTAAAAATTAATTTAAAGCTGCATATCATAATGAAGAGCAACATTTGAAGGGTTAGAGCTATCTAACAAAGGGTCCATGGAGATGTTCCAACCCCCAAATTAAAATTTTATTTGATAGAAAGGGAGATAAACTGCTAGTAACTTAGAGAGAAATAATGAAGCATGAGTATTCGGATCATAAACAGAACCTACAGTGGAAAATATATGATTATAGTTCCCTAAAATAAAAATATATCTGTTTTTTGGTCTTGGACTATTTGTGTTGGAGTAAAGTGTAAAGACGTGTGCTAAAATAGCTACCATACTTTTGTATGTATACTATCGCCGCAAACACTTGAGAACATTGTTTTTTTTTAGGAGATCTAATTCAGTATACACGTGGGTTTCTTGTAAATAAACTAGTTGATATCCTGATGAATTAACCTATCTAAGAATTTGCATTCTTTAGTTCTTAGTGTAAACCCTTAGCATTCCAAGAAGCCATCTTGAGAGGCACATATATATTATTTGTTTATTATTGGATCAGTAAGTTTGGTAAAAAAATAGGTGTGTTTCTTCAGAACCATTCATATCTCTTAGAGTTTATAAGCAAATTCCCCAAAAATTAACAACCCTCCATAGAAAGTAACAAATATGGTGGGTAAATCCATAAAAGGAAACCTGGAAGAGGAGGAGGAGGAGAAGGAAGGCAAGGAGCCCCTGCTTTGACTATATAACAAAAGATGGATGTAAACAGATTCTCAGTCTGAAACCTTGAGACCCAACATTGCAACTGGTGCATTCAGATGGTTCTTCAATTGGTACCAACTCTCCAAGGTGTCCTATATGGTGTTCAGTACCTTCCTATTTAGTGGGAAAATAAAGTATATATGAACTGTCCCATTTCTCTCAAAATTCCACCAGTCTTAAATAAAAAGGAATGGTATCATAGGTAGGAATAAAGGCAAGTCTAGGATGATACCAAGTCCAGAAGCATTAACCCATAAGGCAAAACAGAGACCCTTTACCAGATTATACAGATTTCTCTCTTTGGAATCAGGTATTGTAGCAAAAGAAAGGAGGGAGGAATGAAAGTCATCTGAAGCCTCTATTTAATGGGTATGTTCAGATGGAGAAATTCACAGCTATAGGTACCAACTGTGAAATCTGGTGTATCAAAGCCTTACAAGCTTTCCCCAGTTATATTACAGGATACATTACTAGTCTGCAATCTTCTTTCTTATTCCCAGTCCAACAAATAAAAAAAAGAGAAACTGAACTATAATATACTTATACCCCTATTTATTGGAAGTTGAATAAGGAAAAAGAAGGTTCTGTGGAGAATATAATCTGAGGTCTCTTAATCTGATATGTTTAAACACTTCTGTCTGGTAGATAGAAGTTAAACAGGAGAGCAACATCTTATATACATTAAGCCAAACTGTTAAATAAAGAGAAAATAGAAATAAAAACACCAGTTAATGGACCAGCTTCCTATTTAATGGAGCTGCTGGAATAAAAATTCAAGGATCAGGCTTAAAGAAAATAAAGAGGATCAGGTGGAATTTCTTCCTTAACCAAAGTCAGTACCTTGATACTGTAGCAGTACTGACAGAGAAGTGGCTCCAGCCCCTGCCCCGTGAACTCAATTCCCAAATCGATGTCTTTTTTTCCCAAAATAGTAACAAAAAGTAATATTGTATTAAATAAAGTAAGAATAAAGCAAATGAAAATAAATAACGATTTGTGTCCCTTAGTTGTTTGCAAATGTCACATACCCCTGGTATTAGACCACCTGCATTCCTGGAAATCACCTCCACCCAAATTATCAGAATAGAATAAATAACCTTAACCATGTTCACATGTTTCTTCCCCAAAAGAAGCTAAATATTGATTTCAACATCCCAGAATAATCCCTATTACAAATAATGGCTAATTGAACTGAATTATCCCTTCGAACATGAATCTTTTGATCTTGTAATCGTGATTTAGAACTCATCAAAGGCAATAGAGCTTTTGAAAGAGGACTCTAATTTAAAAGTGAATTAACTATAGAAACAGATTACAACAATAATCAAAGGTAGATCACCTTTGAAAGAAATACTGGCTCATTTATTCAAAGCTCCCAATGCTTTCTACTTTTGAGGAAGTAAATTATCAAAGAAGGCATGTCTTTTAAAAAATCTCACGACCAAGAGTTTGTATAGGTAGTTTTAACATAAATAAAAAATAGTAACTTATCTATACTTGACTTCTTGGTCACAGGTCTTACAAAACCTAAAAACAGCTTGTAAAACTGACTAAAACCTCATTAGCACAAATAAGTAAAAGGCATGGGCCAATACATTGCATAGGTTCAAATATATCTATTGTAGCACAAGCTGTGTAGTCAGATCACCCCAATCTCTATGATCTTTCTAAATAAATAAGTAGCCACTTACATCATCTGGATACAGTAACAGAGAAAATGTTTTTAGAAACTTATTCCTTGAGAAATATTAGGGTTTGCATCAAATTATCATTTATAGGTGACCCCAAACACATGTGTGGAAGACTGCTCAACTGTAAGCACATCTCATCCAACAGTTAAAATCCATGAAAAAATATCACATCAGCTTCATGCAACTGAAAGAAGAATTGGGCCAAAACTCATTTTATTTTATAAGCCTTCAGCAAATGTCCTTGTTGTGGTAAACTAACATCATTATGGTCTGTCACCCAGATTTAAAAAGGTCAGGAAACATTTTCTGTAATTATGGTAGACTGTTCTGGAGTTGAAAGAAAATGATTTGCCATCCTTGGAGATACTAAGTTTTGCTGGGTAAATCATTCTGAAAGGAATTCAAGCATTGATCAGATTATTTACAGTTAGAGAGAAGTTTCTACACTGCAGCCTTACCTCTTATGGGAGATCCTGAGAAACCCAAATTGTCTTACTATCCTACCGTAGATATTTAGCTTGTCTTTATTTAACATATGAGATCTGTCTAAATAATTTAAAAGTGGATGATAAAGGGACAGGGGTCTCTTTTTGGGAGTGTGGGCCTCAGTGCCCTATAAGCATCTCTGCCATGTAGGAAACACCGTTAGGAGACTTGCCAGCTAGATTTTTACAAAGAACTTGGGTAAAATGGCTAGGCTTTGAGTCCTCAGAATTTTCCAGAAGTCCATAAACCACTATATTGTTTCTATGAGACCTCCCTTTAGGTCTTCAAATTTTGTTTCAAATTTAGCCATTTTGTGTCTAATCAAAGGAAATATAGGATTGATTCTGTTTCTCCAGTCCTCTATGGAAGATATTCTCGATTATGAATCGATGAGGTGCATATTAATTTTTTTCAATTGCACTCTTGAATGATTTGGACTCTTGAATAAGGAATTATATTACGCTTTTTAAGTCTGATATTTCTTTTAGGAATTTGTCATCAGTCAAAAGAATAGAATTTGATGAGCATGGGGTACCCTTACTCGAGCTTGTTTTGAATGCTTGGAACCAGCTGTCCTATTTAGTGTAGGCTGTGGTGTATGTCACACCAGAGCTTTATTTCCAATTCCATAATTAATAAATTTGAAGCAGTTCAAATCCAGATTTTGAATTATCTTTACTTGTAAAGCCAGTGAAGATCTTATAACAAACTGAAAGGTAAAATTGCTAGCAGGAAATGCTTTTCTGAAAGGTTAGGAACAGAGCACCCAAGCAACCCAACTTTCCATTGCAGGCTCATCACTGGAAGTCCCAGTTAAACCAAACTGTTAAATAAAGAGAAAACAGAAATAAAAAGGCCATTTAATAGAACAGCTTCCTATTTAATGGAGCTGCTTGCCTAAAGCAGTTTAAGAATCCAGACTTAAAGAAAGTAAAGAGGAGCAGGTGAAATTTCTCCCTTAACCAAAGTCAGTACCTTGCTAGTAGTACTGCTAGAGATGGCTCGAGACCCCCATGAACTCAGCTCCCAAATCTATGCCTTTTCTCCCCAAATGATAAAAAGCAATATTGTATTGCATAAAAGTAAGAATAAAGCAAATGAAAACAAATAACAATATGTGTCCCTTAGTTGTTCGTAAGTGCACATACCCTCTGCTGTTAGATCACCGGCATTCCTAGAAATCACCATCACCCAAATTATCGGATAGAATCAAATAACCCTTAACTATGTCTAGACATGTCCCCCAAAAAAAAAAAGCTAAATATTGACTTCAACATCCAGAATAACCACTTTTACAATAACAGCTAATCAAACTGAATTATCCTTCAAACAGGAATAATAGTTTGATCTTGTAATTGTGATTTGGAACTCATCAAAGGCAACAGAGTTTTGAAAATGATTCTAATTTATAAGTGAATTAACTATCGAAAGAGGTTACAACAATAATCGAGGTTGATCCCTTTCGAAATAAATATTGACTTACTTATCCAAAGCTCCCCAATGCTCACTAGTTTTCAGTAAAGTAAATTATTAAAGAAAGTACTGTATGTCTTTAAAAAACCATCTCTCAACTGAGAGTTCGTATCAGTAACTTTTAAGATAAATAAAAATAGTAACTTATCTATATTTGTCTTCTTGGTCACAGGTCTTACAAAATAAACAACTTGAGGCTACTTCAAAATAGGATTGTGCATGGGCCAAATAGTATTTTCTGAATAACACGAATAGTAGTCTTCCCAAATATTCGATGCATTTTCTGAATAGTTCACTATTCGCCACTATTCAGGAATTACTATTCGGTGAGATTTCCAAGTCTCGCAGAGCTTTGTTGGCTAATCAAAACTGTTTCTTGAGCTCAAAGGCAAGCACACCATGTGACTTCCTCACTCTGAGCTGGTAGAAGGCAGGAGACAGTGGTTTCTGAGAGCTGCTCTGCAGTACTTTTGAGACCTTAAACTTGCTAAAAAGAAATTGATTTTTGCTTCACAGGCTTTTCTGGGTCAGTATAGTTTTTGATCAGTGTCAGAAAAGCTATGTTTGGCTTTCTGACAGGTATTTTGTCCTTATTGCTGTACTCAGTTACAGGGACTAGGAGGGCTATCTGCCAACACCTCTTCTCTGCTGCTGTCTGACATAGCTCCAGTGTGCTTTTTTTAGGTGGAGCACATTTTAGTTTTGTGTCTTTTTTTTTGCTGTTGTCTGGTTCCAGGCTTGGTTCCCTGCATGACTGATAAGAGTGTCTGCTAACTCCATCTCCTGCAGGTCACTGCTTATAATTTGCTGTATATGTACAAAATATTTTTGATTTTGTGAGGCTTCACCCTGCATGTGCATACTTAATATACTTTTTCATGAGGCAGGGCAATGAGTGCACAGCTGTGTGCACACAGATTTTGAAATAAACTTCTCCAGTTCTAAGCCAGTCAGGCTTGACTCACTGAATTAGTATTAGTCTCCTCTGGTTCTGGGTAATAGATCCCTGTACACAAGAGGAGGAGAAGAAGAAGAAGAAGAAGAAGAAGAAGAATCAGCATTTATACAGCTCTTTTCATACACAGTGTATCCCAACGCACTTTACAAGCAATGCTAAACTGGTAGTGAAGTGACTGAATGTGTGGTGGCAGCCATATCACACATCATCACCCACACACAGCCTGGATAATTGCATGAACTGGTTTATGGGAAGGAATGTTGGCCAGGACACGGAATGTTCCCTACTCTTGAGAAGAGTACCTTGGGTTCTTTACTTCCACCTGGACACCCACCAGGACAACACCAGGATGGGCAGAAGGGACCTCGGTTTAACATCTCATCCAAAGGATGGCACACCCCAGCAGTACAGCACCCTCAATACTGCATTTGGATGCCAGCAATTTAGGTGCAAGTCCAATCCCAGTGTGGGACAAGAACCCACGACGTTCTGGTCCAGAGTCGGATTTGCTACCAATTGAGCCACACTGACATGGTGGCTGAATCCTCCCAAAACACACTTCTACAGCCTACTGCGCACAATTAAGCTGTGTTTGTGAAATATATTCCTCTGGAGTCTGTGTCACGTGTGTGTGCATAGTTGTGCCACGATTTTTTGTTTGTTTATTGTTGTTTTGTTAAATAAACCATTGCACTTAGTGGGCAGGCTTGTTTCACTGAGATAACTGTATGTCATCTGTCTGTTCCTTGCTCAGTTCCATGTTTGACTAAATAGGTTGCCCTTTTCTTCCCCTTCTTAGTAACAGTATTTTTCTTTACTGCTACTTTGATGTGGTGCAGTATAACTGGAAAGGCTGGTGTATTACTGTAGTTCCACAAGCATTAAGTAAAGCATCACACACACAGGTACTACGTAGTAATAGTCTTTGTTTTACCCAGTAACCAGTAGTGACCTGATCCATCATGTCTTTAGCAATCTTGCAAACATGCTTGGTCCAGCCCCAGCAAAGCATCTGCACCGCTGGCCCTAAGTGGTGAGGGACAGGATGACAGACCACAAACATACAAGCACATCCACACAATTACTGCTGGTGTTGTCCCTGGGCTGCCAATCCCTAAAGGCCTAAACAATCTATGTAGAACAAAGGAAGCACTCAGTGGGGAGGGGTTGCAGTAACAAAATACAGTTAAGAGCAGTGCAGCATAAAGTTGCCAATACATTTATTTGTACTAAGGCTGGAGGATGCCAATAGAGCCCTGATGCTTTGACCAGAACCTAGTCTTTGTCAGGGTGCATGCCGGAACATACAGATATGCCATGAATATACAACCTTAAGGAAACACACACTATAAATAAGTGAAGTTAAAATGAATGAGACTGAGATGCCCTTGTAACAAAACAATCCACAACTAACATACCAAGGATGAAACACTGCATCAAGATTATAGAACATAGTTCATACTGTGGTGCCAGATAATACGCAATGCAATATCTTGCAAAATTGCTGTAAATGCTGCAGTATGCTGCAATGAGCAGTGTAATTTAATGACAATTAAGCCTTCCAGTCATCCAATATTTTGTGGCTTGTCATTTACTGCAAAGTGCTGAATTGCATCTTGTCTTGCTCCACTATAAATTATTGATACTTAATACAATTCCAGAGAAGATGGTGAAATAGACTGCATAGACAATGACATACAGGTGTCTCTCTTATTCGATGGGCTCAAATATTGTTCTTCCCAAGCAAACCTTTTAGTTCTTGTAGCATTGGTAATAGTACTACTACTACTAATACCATTAGCAGTACTACTACTGCTAGTGTCACCACCTGTCCATCTGCACGCTCACTGTCACAACCTGTTGTGCAGTAGTAGGGGAATTAGAGCATACATGCTTTCTGCAGCAAGCGGCAGACACCACCACCAGTGTCCCCACTGCTACCATTATGGCTGCTACATCCACAGCCAGTGTGATTCCCACTACCACCAGTGCCATTCCTGCAGCAGCCACCCTTCAGCTGTCACCACTACTGCAGCTACTGCTACCACTATTCCTATGCCCATGGCTGAAGCACCTTTACCCGTGTCTGTGACCATGAACACCCTCTAGTGCTGACCCAATGCAATGCTTGATATTGTTTTCAGAGTGCTATATGTGTGTGTTGTAGTGGATCAAGTGTGCACATGAAGCTTGTGTTGCACTAGTGAGAATTCAATGTTGGTGACTGAAGTGTCAGTGTATATGGTATAATAGGTGCAATGGGTGATTAATGGTGTTGCTGAAGTGCTTTTTAAAGTTTCCTAAAAAATATTTTCTGGCTGAATACTGAATAATGAATATCGAATACTTGGGACTCGAATACTCAATATTCGGGTCAATATTCAGGAAAAGGTATTTGCACAGCCCTATTTCAAAACCTAAAAACAGCTTGTAAAACTGGCAAAAACCTCATTAGCACAAATAAGTAAAAGGCATGGGCCAATACATTGCATAGGTTCAAATATATTTATTGTAGCACACACTGTGTAGTCAGATCAACCCAATCTCTATGATCTTTCTAAATAAATAAGTATCCTCCTAAGTCATCTTGGTCCAACAACACAGAAAACATTTTAGAAATGTATTTCTTGAGAAATATAAGGGTTTACATCAAATTATCTTTTATATTTGACCCCAAACACATAGGTGAAGACTGTTTGACTGTAAGTGCATGTAGTCCAACAGTTGAAATCTATGAATAATTTCAAATCAGCTTCATGCAACTGAAAGAGGAATTGGGCCAAAATGAATTTTATTAGAAGCCATCAGCAAATGGTCCATCACCCTGATTTAAAAAGGTCAGGAAATAATTACTGTAATTATGGTGGCCTGTTCTGGAGAGTTGAAGGAAAATGATTTGCTATCCTTGAGATGCTAAGTTTTGCTGGGTAAATCATTCTAAAATTAATTCCGCATTGATCAGTTTATTCACAATTTGAGAGAAGTTTGTACACGGCAGTCTTACCTCTTGTGGGAGATCCTGAGAAATACGAATTTTCTTACCATCCCATTGTAGAACTTTAGCTTCTCTTACTTTATTTAATACATGAGAACTGTCTAAATAATTTAAAAGTGGATGATAAAGGGATGAGAGGATCTCCTTTAGGGGTGTGGGTCTCAATGCCCTATGAACTCTTTCAACCATGTAGGAAACACCTTTAGGAGACTTGTCAGCTAGATTTTCACAAAGAACTTGGGCAAAATGGGTTGCCACAGCTAATAAACGATTCTACTCATCCTTACAAGCTCAACCCTAATAACAGTACTCTCTTGGATATCATTTTAGTTAACAAACCCCATTTATTCTCCCATGCTAGCATCTTTTTCTCTAATGTTAGCGACCATTGCTTCATCGCATGTAAGATCCACTCTTAAATCCACAACTGCACCAAAATTCTCCTTTAAAAGGTGCATACTAACTTTGATCTCCATGGGTGTATATCAGAGCTAAGAGATGCCATGCGATGGAAGGACTTCTGTTTAGCCAAGTCCCTGACTACAGCTTATGGTATTTTCTCAGAAATTGTGCTAGGGGCTCTCAACAAGTATGCTCCCATAGTAAAAGTTTGTGCAGAAACAAATCCTGTCGGTGGTTTATGGAAGACCTGAAAGATACTTTGCAGAGTAGGGATGTACTCTGGAGAACAGCTAGGAAAACAAATTTAATAAATGACTGGAATTCTTTCGATGGTGAGGAACCTCTGCACCAAAATGGTCAGAGAAGCCAAAAGCTAATTTCTACTGCTCACAGCTGGAGAGCTCCTCAAGAAATGTCTCCAAATTCTGGAGGATGATCAAAGACATTGAAGGTCACTCCACTGTTAATTCCTTACCTACTAAATTATTGATCGACAATACTGTCCTCTCCGATGGACTGTCTATCCCTCGACTCTCTCAATAATCATTTTGCCACTGCAGGGCTAGCCTTTGACTCCTCTCCCACAAATATCTCTGCCAACAACTTGGATTGATACACAAGAAAACCCATCCCCAGTCCATCCTTCTCTCTGCAGCCTACCTCCCTGAAAGAAGTCGAAGATCTTCTCCTTTGTTGGACACTAGGAAAGTGCTGGGGCTGACCTCATTGACCCACACTTCAAAGGTCAGCTACCAAGTCCTTGCAGTCCCAATTACTCATCTCTTCAACTTATCTTTGTCCCAGGGTGACCTACCACCCATTTGGAAAAATGCACTTGTGGTCCCTTTGATTAAGTCAGGAGATCATAGTGACCTCAATAACTACAGGCCAATCTCCCTACTTCCAATCCTGTCAAAGATGTTGGAGAAAATAGTGAAATCCAGCTTCAGAAGTACCTGGAATCAGAAAATTGCTCAAACCATTACAATCCAGTTTAAGAGCACAGCACAGAACAATCTCTGTCGCAGCTTGAATTAGACAAAAAACTTTATGCAGTTTTCTTGGACCTGAGCAAGGCATTCGATACTGTTGATCACAGACTGCTTCTGTCATCTCTCTAGAACATCGGTTTGGATTCCCATCCCTTAAATGGTTCTCCAACTACCTCTCGGACGACTTCAACAAGGAAAGGCAGAAGGGAAGTTTCTCCACCAAAACCCTATTGAGGGTGTACCGCAAGGCTCCATTCTTGGTCCCTTGCTCTTCACCATTTATATTAACAACGTAGATGCCCCCATCAAAGAAGCACAATACACCTATTCATGGATGATACGGTACTCTATGCTAGTAGCCCTACTTCCTGCAGTGGCCTGTAAACCTTCAAATGAATTTAATCTGCTGCAACATCAGCTTATAAACCAGAAACTGCTGTTAAATGCACAAAAAGCAAAGCAATGTTCCTTCACCCTTCACAATGCAATAAATCCTGCAATTGCTGGGACACTCCATGAGATCACTACCATTCTAGGTGAGCGGTTGGACTATGTATCAAAGTTCAAGTACCTGGGGGTCTGGTTAGACTGCAGACTTACTTTTACAGATCACTTTGAAGAACTGGCAAAGAAACTTAGAGGAAGACTTGGTCTGTTTTTAAGATTAATAATCTCTCATAAGAGACGCTAAACTGAAACTGGTTCAAACTACCTTTCTTTCCCTACTGGATTATGCAGACTTTCTATATAGTCAGGGACCTGCAGGTACCCTTGCCAAACTTGATATGCTTTATCACAGAGCCATAAGATTTATCATGGGTCTTCCTTCTCAACCCACCACTGTGCATTCTACAAGGCAGTGGATGGTCATCCCTTGCTTACAGACAGCAAAAATGCTACGGTTTGCATCACAAAGCTATCTCAAATTAACTGCCCCAGTATATATCTGTCTTTTTACCTTTTGCACTCTGGGAACTATGCCCTGAGAAGCACCTCATATCTACCTTTATGTTTGCAAAGTAAAATCTGGCATTGGCAGAGTAGCCATCAGCTTTGTGCTCCCTCAACTGTGGAACAAGCAGCAAAAACTTTGAAATTAACTCACCCCATCAGCCTAGCAGCTTTTAAATCTCTGTATCTACATCATAATAAGGAGTCCTGTGCCTGTCTACCCTAAATAGTGACCTGTAAGTCCAAGTGCACTTTAATTATTACTGTTAGAAGACTGATCACATCTATAATCAACTCTTCCTTCTCCCCTTTTTCTGCGCCCATATCTGTCCCTTCCGATTCCTTTAACCCTGGTTCCAGCTCTAAATTATCCATACCATATCACTATATATCTTTTATACTAGGTTTGATTTATGTTCAGTGCACCTGATATGTATATTTCTTTACTTATATGAAAACTGTGTCCTACCCAAAACTAGCTGTATCTTCTGTTCCAAACATATATACTACTGTCAATGCTACTGCTGATACTTTGTATACACTGTATTATTGTATCTCACTTTATTTTTATTATTATTATTATTTTCTTGTGTGTTGCATCCCATGTATATTGTTCCTTGTTCCTGTTGACAAACCCAGGTCCACCTTGAAAATTAGCTTGCTCAATGGTGATCACCTGGTTAAATAAAGACATTGATTGATTGATTGATTGATTGATTGATTGATTGATTGATTGAAAATGGATATGATTCAAGTCCTCACAATTTTCTAGATGTCCATAAACCACTATGTTATTTCTATGAGACCTACCTCTAGGTCTTCAAGTTTTGTTCCAAATGTAATCATTATCGTATAATCAAAGGAAATTTAGGATCAATTCTGTTTCTCTGGTCCCTCTATTGAAGATATTCTGGATTCTGAATTGGTGAGATGCATATTAATTTTTCAGTTGCACTCTTGAATGATTTGGACTCTTCAACTAGGAACTGTATTGCATTTTAAATCTGATATTTCTCCTAGGAATTTCTCATCAGTCAAAAGATTACGATTTGATGAGAATGGGGTACCTTACTCTGGGCCTGTTTCTAACACTTGGAACCAGCGACCCTATTTGGTGTAGGTAGTGGTGTATGTCACACCAGAGTTTTCATTTCCTCTTCCATAATTAAGAAATGTGAAGCAGTTCAAATCCAGATTTTGAATTATCTTTACTTGCAATGCCAGTGAAGATCTTATAACCAACTGAAAGGTAAAATTACTAGCAGGGAATGCTTTTCTGAAAGGTTAGGAGCAGAGCACGAGCACCCAACTTTCTGCTGCCTGCTCATCACTGGAAGTTCAAGATACCTCACATATTTTTCTAACCACAGAGGAGCAAGGAAAGAAACAAAATCTAGAAACAGCAAGTGTAGAAAGGGAGATAGGAGGGAAATTTTGCAACCATCCCAGGTCTACAAGAAAATTTGATTGCACAATCAGACAGGAGAGAGAGAGAGAGAGAGAGAGAGACAGAGAGAATGAGTAGTAGGCAGGACAGAACAGAATAGATTATTGCTTTTACTCTCTGCTTAAAAGTGGGACAGGCTCTTATTCAACCCCTGTCACAGATGCCACCAAGCTGCCAACTGCAGGAGGCAAGGTATCGACACGCGCAACTGGCACAAACTGCTGCCGCTGCCCAGGCCACACTGCAACAGCACAGCTCAGGAACACACACACACACACACACACACTCACATGCTGCTTCAGGATGAAGGAGAAGGAAGGAACTTCAGCAACTTGAGGGAATGTGAGAATTGTATTTTCATTTTTAATTTTTTACTTGTTTTAATGGGATGCCACTGAGGTGCCAACTACCAAGGTGCCATGATACAGCTCACTGCCAGCTGGCACACACCTGCTGCCCACTGCCCAAGTCACCTTGCAACAATAGCACAGCTCGGGATGCCACACACAGGCTGCTTCAAGACTCAGAAGGAAGGAACCACTGCAGCTTGGGGAACATGAAGACTATGATTTTCAATTTGACAACTACCACAAAAACAACAAATATTTTTGTGGGATGCCACCAAGGTGAAAATTACCAGGGGCTGGGTACCAGCATGCTGGCAACTGGCACACACCTACTGCCCTGCCCACTGTCCAGATCACACTGCAACAGCACCGCCAGGACAACATACACACAGGCTGCTTCAGGACTCAGGAGGAAGGAACTGCTGCAAATAGGGGAACATGAAGAAGACTAAGTTTCCATTTGAAAACTGTCACAAAAATATGTGTTTTTTTTAATGGGATGCCACCAAGGTGACAACTACCAGGGGTTGAACACCAACACTGCCTGCTGGTGCACACTTGCTGCCCGCTGCCCAGATCACACCACAACAGCACAGTTCAGGACAACATACATATAGGCTGCCTCAGGAGGAAGGAACTCCTGCAACTTGGGGAATGTGAAGATAAAGAGTTTCAATTTGGCAGCTGCCACAAAAGAACAAATATTTTTCATGGGATTGATTTACAGTATTTGTTTGTTTACCGGTAGGTGCATTGATCCCATGGACCTTTTTCAGGCACAACCCAAGCCATGAATATGGCACATATGAATACAGACAAGATGCAAATTACAGAACTTGAGAAAGGTGAGGGTGTCTACATAAACAGGGTATTCACTGAAATGCATTGAACATGAAAGTAAACCTGGGAGGAACAAAATACATTGGAGTACAAGATGCACAAACTGAATACAAATGCCAGATAGTACAATGAATGTTATTACATAGAATAAGTGCAATGTAATACAAGTAGGAGCAAGTACATAAAGAATGACAGTACAGTGAGAACAGTCCATTGCATGTCAATAACAGTAGGGGACAAGATAAAGCACAGGAGCAGGGAGAGGACTATCATCCTAAGATTTCCAGGCTGAGCAGGAACACTTGGCTTCAGCCCACAGCTAGGCGTTAGGGTTAGTTACAAAAGTAAGATATGAGCCAAGTGAGTGGAGGGAAGGGAGAGTTTATTCCACTATGGAGGAAGCCACAAAAGACAGGGCTTTACTACCTAGAACAGTGTTAGTCCTGGAACGTCCAAAGGTGGGACTGAGAATTCTTGGGACACCTGGGAGGGACTTTGTGTATGGGCAGGATGTATAAGGTGAGAAGTTATCACTTCTCATGGCATTATCTATGATGCAGGCAAGGCATAGTCACATTGCCCTTGTAGGGGAGCCACCCTAAGGACTGGTATAATGTACAGTGTTGTGTGGAGAAGGGTGACATGAGTGTGAACTGACAGATACTGTTATAGACAGTGTTAAAGGGAATCTGTATGATTTCCTATGAAATTATTGTGAAAGGTTACTATGAGGATCCGGTATGTAAATTGCTGGGTTATATTTAGAAAATGTTTTCAGTAAGACATAAAAATACATTAAAGCTGTGATGTGAGGCATCCATTTTGTGGACAGGAAGGGTGCTGCAATTATGTCACTGCCTCACCGGCTCTAACAGTATGCAATTAGCAAGTTAAAACAAACTGCTTGCAGGATCCTGTTCTATAATGAAGAGAAGCACTGGGTTCTTTCCTTGCACTCTGCCAAACATAAAATCCTGGGTGCTCCTCAGAATATACTAGAATCCCTGATGGCACAGTTGAACTGTCCTCACCTGCTGCACTGTACACTGCTAACACTGGTGAGGCAGTGACATCATCACAAGAGCCTTTCTGTTCACAAAATGGATGCCTCCCATCTCTATTTAAAAAGCATTTTCTATCTTACTGAAAACATTTTCTAAATATAACCCAGCAATTTACATACTGGATCCTCATAGTAACCTTCACAATACTCATAAGGAAATGCATGGATTCCTTTAAGTCAGTGCACAGGGACAAGTAATCATAAAAGTAGATAAGGGCACAGTAATCTAATAGGAGGAGAAGGTTACCATGGGCTATGGCAAGGCACCTTGGGGTCAGGTAGTGTTCGAGTCTAAAATCAGGCCTTAGTTTCTGGTTTATCTGTCACATTAGTTTGTTGATATGCTCCAAGAATGTAAGGGAGGGGTCTAGGTACCACCAAGGTACAATTACCAGGGCTGGGCACCAGTAGGCTGCTGACTGCACACACTTGCTGCCGACTGACAAGATCACATTGCAACAGCACAGCATGAGTTGGCATACCCATAGGCTGCTTCAGGACTCAGGAGGAAGGAACAGCTGCAACTTGGGAAGATGAAGAAGACTAACTTTCCATTTGAAATCTGCCACAAAAGAAAAAATGTATGGGATACCACCAAGGTGCCAACTACCAAGGGCCATGTACTGTCCTCATACTCCCACCCCCAAAAAAATGTTACATCTGGCTTCTGCCAGGGGCTTAATAAACATTTTTTTCCTTGAAATGTTCTGGTAAAACTACACTTGAAACAAGCATTTGTTAATGCCGAATGTTGGATTGCTGGCATTGGCATTGGTAGTGCAGGAGTTAGAAATGCAAAATAGAAATGACAGAGAAGTATTGAAATAACATCCATACACACCTCCCTCCTGCCCGCGACACTAAAAGGGATTGGGAGGTGGCTTTGGGTCATCCCTAACGCTGATGCTATTTCATCTCACCCCACCCTGCAGAGAGTGACAGGTGCCGGGGTGCATTGGGGTCTTTGGCCTTTATGCTCACCCCACCATAAGGAAATAAGCTGAGATGGGTGCAATATACGAGAATGGAGTGAACGTTAAGGTGACGGAACCCAAGGTGCATCTCAATGCCTGTCAGTGGCTGTAGGTGGAGGGGTGAGGGAATTCTGCAAACATTATGGCCAACAAACCCAAGCTACGTCCCCAATGCCAGCAATCTCTACAGGGTGAGTGTATGGTTGGAAACGTTAATGCCCCAGGTGTTTGTTGGTATTCTCAAATTTTCAACAGTGGCATTTTGGGACCCCGCTCATGAACAGTGGTGCTTTAATTTCATTACTCAATCCTGAAAGGTGTTTTCTCACAGCAACTGGGATCCACAGGTGCAGAAACACATTCTGGGCAGAATGCAAAAAATGACAGCTGTACTGTTCATGAGGAGGTGAAAAAATGGCAATGCTGAAAATTGCAGAGAAAATATGAAAACTTTGCCAAGTTACAAACTTTTTTTTTCAGTTGTTTAACCAGGAGTAGCACACTAAGCTGAAAGCTTTTTACAGGTGTGACTGGGAACATAGGGAAGTTAAGTGACTTGCTCAGGGTCACACAGTATGTAAGTGGAAGCTGTGGGATTCAAACCCAGGTCTGGTCTGCTGGATGTCACCAGATTTGCAGCTCAGAGCCTTAAACCACTGTGCTATACTGTGCAACGCAAGCCCTTAATGCAGTCATTTTGGGGTTTTTGTTAACAGATTTTCAACATGGGCATTTTGGGACTTTTCCCCATGAACACTGCCACTGTGATTTTGTTACTCTGTACTAAAAGTTGATTTCACATAGCGACTGTGCCCATTGTGCATCACAGGTGCAAAAACATGTTTTGGGGCAGGATGAGAAAATGACATAAGGAGGTGTGCAAAATGGCAATGTTAAAAAACTGGACTGAAAATTTTAAAAACTTGAAGTTATGAGCATGCGTGAAACTGCCCAACGCACGCTCGTGACATAGTTATTTTTGGAATGTTTTCACCATATTTTAAACATAGTCATTTTGGGACCTCTGCTTCAGAACAGTGTCGCTGTGATTTTCTTAATCTGTCCCAAACATTGATTTCCAGCAATCGCGCTTATTGTGCGCCACATGTGATAACACATTTCGGGCAGGATGAAAATGACAGCTGTACTCATCATAAGGAGGTGTGTGAAAATGGCAAGGTTGAAAATGGAGGAAAATATTAAAAATTCTCGAAGTTAGAGTGTGCGTGAAACTGTCAATGCACACTTGTAACACAGTCATTTTTTTAATTTTCCAACCAAATTTGCAACATACACTGTAGACTTTTGGGAGCCCACCTCATGAGCAGTGGCACTGTCATTTCATTAATCTGTCCTGAAAGATGATTCAGTGCAGTGACCGCAAAATCACCTTTTGGGACTGTATAACAAAATGACGCTGACTGATTTCATGAGGTGGGGTCCCAAGAACCCCATGTTGAAAATTTGGAGCCAAAAGTCAAAAAATGGCTGAGATATCCACCCATACAGCTTACCAGATTTTCTTCAGTTTGCAGTCAGCTTTGAAGAGTTTTGAAGAGCGAACTGCTCCACCTAAGATCACTGTACCAACCTCCGGAGTAAGTGTGGGGTGAGGGGTGTGGAGGTGGGAGTGCAGCGTGGGCATGGGTTGGGAGGGAAGCCATGGACAATGAGGGACCTTTTCTTGTTTGCAGGAAAAACAAAAAATTAAGGAAGGTTGTTTTACAGGTGACACTATGACAGTTGGGCACACTGGGTGGGCTCCAGTGTGCCATCTGGGTTTTGGGGCGACTGGAGTTGACAGGGATTCGCGCCCTGTCAGCAAATAAAAGCGTGTCTGTGTTGGGGGCCTGATGCCAAGAGGATTGGGCACCCTATCAGCAGACAAAACTGAAGCATTATGCCAATGGGGATTGGGCACCCGTTGGCAAACAAATTGAACTGGGAAGGGCATGCCAACAGGGTTAGGCACCCCTGAAGTCTACTTTCTAGGGATTGTGAGAGGTGGATGGTGAGAGCCATTGCCATGTTTATTGAAATGTTTCACACCAGCTAAAGCATCCCTGGATTTGCCACAACACTGACACACCTTTGAAAGTGCTAGTACAGTGCTACTACCACAAAATGTTGCTTGAGCATGTGCACAAGCCAACATAATAAAATGGAGATGCACTGCTGAGATTCAATTATTTTGGAGAGTTAAGTGGGCACTAGCACACTGCCACCTCATGCCTCATCTTCCCCTGCCCAGACCCAAGACACTCCCTCCTCCAGTTCCTGGAGGAAGCAACCTTCTCCCCTCTCCCCTCTCAGACAGGCCCGTCCCCTCATGTCTGCTGCAAACCTACACACAGCTGGTGCTCAGCCTGCCTTTTACTATTTTTCTTCCTTTACCTCTCCTCTTTTGCCCTTTTCCTCTCCCGTCAGCAGCACTGGTCAATTTTAACTTCAGTTTTGCAGCTTTTGCAACACATGCCCTAGCCAGACTAACTAATCTCAGAATTAAATCTCACAGTCCTAACTCTGCTACCCAATGGCCCAATGACAAGCACCCAAGTAAACTTCCTGTCTATCACACGAACATGCGAATCCGCCAGCAGAAAAGGCCTCATGGTCTACCAAGTCTCTGGAGTGTGCAGCTAGCACCCCTAGATTGCAGCTGCCCCACTCGCTCTTTCAGGAAGTTCTCAGCACATCATGTGATTATTGCACTCAACTCAGTCAAGCAGCTCCAAAGTGAGACTGGAGCATGACATCACTTACTGAGACTCTGAGAGCCTTGACAGGCTGACATTCTTGATGCTGGAGCAAACTGTGTTTTGCAATTTGACTGGTTCATCTGATCCATGCCATTTGGATCTGGGCAAACCAGTTGAACCCAGACTCTGTCAGTTTTGGCAGAAAGTTTACTATATTCCACAAGAATTGAACACCTAAAGTCTGAGATGTTCAATTTTTGTGTGGAACTGAACTTGTGCCCAAGTATTCACCCTGCAGTAATCATCAGTAAGATGGTATTCTGTTGAATTTGGCTATGTGTCCATGGCAAATCTGGTATTGTCACTACTGTGTGTTAGGTGGGGACGATAACATGGACACCAAGTCCTTACTACTACTATGTTATCTCTCCAAGGGAATAATGACCAGTTAGGGAATAGGTAGCCTGAGGAGCACTGAAGACTACCTCCCTCTAGCTGGTCATTGCCCAGGAATGACAAGCTTCGAGACTGCAACTGAAAAATTTTTTTTTGCAGTTTCTTATTTTGCCTCCTGGAGTCCTTTTGCCCTGCATCTGACGCCCCTTCCACTCAAGCACTAGGTATGAGGCCCCTTCCCTATACCCCATGACTTACTCTTCATGGCAGGGGTTGGGTGACTCGACCACGGACGATTCAGTGTTCGGAGGTGCCTTCCAGACCATAGCAGAGGGGGCCATGGTCATTCATAGAAGACTCCATTTTTCACTGTTCCTTTATCCCCGAGGTTGCGATGTGCAATGGCACCAGCGGCTGAGGTGCACAATCATGCACCGCCAAGTGCCTGCTGCAACTCACTACAGTCTCCAGTGCTGGTGTGCCACCTCCCAGCCTCCACTAGGTGGCAGGCAAATGCTGAGCCCTGCAGTCCCCTCCCAGAGAAGGAGAGCAGTCCTGGGATGCTCAATCCTTCTCCACCCTGCCAAACCCCTACGCCCCATGTCTGTTCCTGAACACGTGTCACTGGCGTGACACGAGGTAAGCAACCAGTGCCGCTACTGAAATTTTAAGTGTAATCTCACTAACATTTACCTTTTAGAGTTTTTTAAACTAACTTTTGCCATAGAGCAGTGTGACATACTGTAAGCAGTGTAGCAAGAGTACATCTTATGTTGAAGAGGTTGCGTGGTACATAGTGTCAGTTGGCAACTAGAAAGATAATTTCTAAGATACTACTGATAATCCAGTAGCCATCAGGAGCCTCACTAGATTCATGAATATTTAAACTTATAATGTACGTATTGTGTTACTATGAATCTAATTCCACATGCTGGGGGCTGTACTGAAGGGGTACTGCTCACCAGTAGATCTTTAACTCTGGAGAATTTCCTAAGTCAGCTGCCCAAAGGGTGTATTGTTTTGGCTGTCTATCTGACAGAAGAGTATACATGAGTATGTTTGCGAGCCTTTATATTTGTTTGTTTGTTTTTGTGAACTCTGTTTTTCACCTCATCTTAAAGGTGCCTTGCTTTCTGGCCCCTGAGCTACCCCAGTCCTCTCACTCAGCCATCTGCCAGGACTTCTTACCTCTCCAGACATCTGTGGCTTACCCTCATGGTGGGGTCCTCTGAATAGCCTATTCCCTCAGGAAGGAGATGGAGGTGGAGAGGCTGCCTTGAGTCAATGGGTGTGGAACCTATGAGTGCACAAGGCCTTCATGCTGCACACATGAGGGTTTCCCTTTAGTTGCAGACCATCCTCCTAAGGATATTTTCATGGATGGACAACCTGCAGCTGTGATGTGCGACAAAATCTCCTTTCTGAAGTAGACCCCCCAACTACAGTACGCTCTGTGGTCACTAAGGTGGCTGTAGCACTGTGAGGTTCACCATCCTTCAACCCCCAAAGATGAGAGCATCCTGTGGGACACTCAACCCTCCTCTCCCCTGGCCTACACCTGATGGTCTGGGTTCATTCCAGAACCTGGGTCACCATCAGCATCATGACAGGTTGCTCTGCCTCTATCTCTGTGTCAGGAGGCTGACTGCTGTACACGTGGTTTGTGATGATAAACCATAAAGACTGACGTCTCAGTTACAAAGGAGGCAGTATAGCCCGGCTGTTAGATTGCAGAGCTGAAAACCTGAAGAAAGTATGTGTTTGTTTTGCAAATCATCGGGTTTTCTCTGGAGATATCACCAGTAGGTACTTTTTATTGTATTTTGTGAGAGGGCAAATATGACAACTTTTCAGCATTTACTAACTTGTGTTTTCGGCTGCCTAGCAGCTGCTAGGCAGATGTATTGCAATTATGTAGAAGCAGAAAAGCAAGCTCTGGAATGCCTGGAATGTTTCCAGATGCATCAATTTTGAAGGGGATTTCGTAAGATGTGACTGTGAACACACTACAGCTGTGGACGGGTACTGTATGTCCTCCCACAGAGTGGAGCATGCCTCACATCCTCTCCATTCAACTAAGAGAAAGGACTTGCAGTCTCAAGTGATGGTTTTTAACTTCTGTTAACTCATTCAGTCCCATGCTGCACACCCTTCCCATGGGTAGATACTCACTGTGAGAGAAAGATAAGTACTAAAGAGTTCATTTACAAATCACATGCACTTCACTGCAGGAGCTAACTGAAATAAGATCTGGTTTGGCTGTCTGTCATTATACAGAGAAGGAGAGTTGTAACAGCTGTAACTAACAAGCAGCAGTCAATGCTGAATGTTCACTACTTGTATTTGTTGCACCAGATCTTGCTTGTACACATTTTATTACTATTTTTGACACGGAGAGGACATAACTGAAGGAAGAGATTCTGATGGAAACCTGTTTAATATATAGACAGAGAAGGACCCAAACAAATGAAAATCTACATGATATATGAACTGTATACCCCAGAATATACCAAAATGCTGACAATCTTGAAAGGAATCCAATGTTAGCCTATGATATCTAAAAATTACCGAACAGTCCCAGAACCTGGTGAGATCTATAAACACAAGCTCACGGCACATGTTTACTTTATTGACTGATTGATTAAGATATTGTATTAACACCTTTGAACAGAAAACTATTTCGTAGGTTCCACATCAAGTATGACACAAACAAGAATATAGATATTTTCCACAGATACAGATATAGCAAGAAACAATTGAAAACTGTCTCCAGGCAAAATTCTAACAATAGTTACACAATTTAAGCACGTGCAGGGTGCATGGTCAAAAGAAAGGCTAACGTTTCCCTAGGTAATGGTAACATAATGTGAGGATGCTTGTTTAAAAGGAGAATTGTACAATTAACAGCACAGAAAGATAACTGGATTGTGCCAGTCAAAGAAAAAGGAAGGTCTTGTACCAGTAAAGCGGGACGGGGAGGGAGGAAAAGTGCAGGGAGGGAGAAAGCAAGCAGAGGTGTGGGACAGGATGAGGATAGATAGGAGGGAAAGAAGAATACCTTTGTAGTCAAGGTGGAATAAAGGGGAGGAGGGTGGGGAAGAGGGATGGAGGAGGGTACAGAGGAAGAGGTGGTGTAGGTAGTGGGATGACGAAGATGTAATTAAGGTGGTAGGAGGAAAAGGTATGGAATGACAGAAAGACAAAAGGGAAGAGGAGGTGGAGGAGTAGGAGGAAAATAAATAATTTAGACAGGGGAAGAAAGCCCATGAAAGTATTAACTTGACCGGGGCCCAAGAAATAGACATGAAGGATAACATCTTACTAATGAATAGAGATCACAGAGACTGCAAATGGTAGCAGCAATGTAAAGGTAAATTAGCTGTAGCAGTCACAGGCTGCCAGTGAGAGTAGATGCTGATGGATTTTTTCTTAAAGGAGCCCAGCAAAGTAGCATTGGCTATGTCAGGAGGCAAGAAGTTGTACCACTGTGGTACTGTGTGGGTTACATGCAGGGAAAGAAGGGCCACTCTTTTCCATTCTTATAGAAATTAATGTCAGGTGGGAGAAAAAGGCAGCATCAACAAAGGATCCCAAAAAGGTGAAAAATAATTATTTCAATGTGAACACAAAAAGAAACACAGTAGGGAGATAAAGGAGGTACATACATAACAAATGGTAATTTATATTAAAATATGATAATGCAAGGTTTATGTTCCCTTTAAAAGGAAGGGAAATACAGCAGAATACCCCAAGTCAGGGAGGCAGTATAGCCTAAAGGTTAGAGCACCAAGCTGTGAATCTGGAGACTCCATAAAACTGGGTTTGAATCCCACAACCTTTACTTGCATACAGTGTGACCCTGAGCAAGACATATAATCTCCTTTTGTACAAGTCTCTCTTTGTTGTTTTCTGCCTCCCTTACCTTTAAAACTAGCTCGTCCTAACTCCTCTGTTATGGCACAGCATTGGTTATCTAACCAATGACATCAGTGGTTGCAGTCAGTCTCTGGCTCCTGATATGCCACGGTCATAATATTCCTAGATGAGTCTTAATCTCTCTAAAATATCATTTTGCAGCCATATTGGCTCTGACCAGAATTTGTTTTATAGGTGAGCAGATACCCTATTTTTTTTACTCAGTGAGCTGCTTATTTATAGTGAGCACCGCATATCTCTGGCGTTTGTTTATTTTCTTTGCAGTAAACCTGGAGACCAGATTTGAATTCCGCTGCCACTGCATACTCACTTTGTAAGCAGGTCACTGACCCACCCTATAACCTTCTCTCTCTCTCTCTCTCTCTTCCTCTTCCCTCCCCCACACACACACACATATACTTTTGTTCTTTTATTTCTTTGTCTTGTTTACCAGGTAAGTGCACTAGGCAAAAGGATGCCTATTTTCAGGCACCACCAGGAAGAGTTACGGAGCAAGTGGATAAAGCAACACATAGTGACTAACAACAGTACAACTAATACACAACCAATATTCTGCTGGCATGTAAATAGAGCAGGTCAGCAAAACAAGGTCTGGTGTTACAGGATCAGAGCACTGCAGTGCAGAAGCAGATAGAAAACATCATAAAGAAACACAGCAACCAGCAACAAAGCCAGTTGTGTAAACAGCAAACAAAACAGGTAGCACTTGTGATTAAGACATCAGCAACATTAGACATTATATGCAATATGTAGTACTTGTCATTAGCTTTGTAATTGTAGATAACTTCCTGAAAAGCCTCCTGGTCCCATATGCTCCACCATAAGCTATCTCTGAGGGTGGACCTCCTCTTTACTCAGAGATCTTATTTAAAAGTCTGTAGCTGGTGTAGAATGCGGTGGCAAGATTGTTGATGGGTATGAAAAGGTGTGATCATATCTCTCTGGTCCTCTGCAAACTGCACTGGCTGCCAATCAGATGGAGGATTGTCTTTGAGATAGGGTTCCTGATCTGTAAGACCCTGCATGAAAGGGGACCAGTCTATCTGCAAGATCTTCTTGTCCCCTACCAGCCATCCAAGCACTCCATTCTACCGGGAGGCCTCTCGGAGTTCAGAGAGTTGGCAGGTGCACTGGGGACTGGCAGATTCTCAGTGGCTGCGCCTACCCTGTGGAATTTGCTGCCTGGTTATTTGAAGGAGGCTTCCTCAGTAGAAGCCTTTAAAATGGTCTGAAGACCTATCTGTTACAACAGGCTTTTACTGATTAATATATGTTTTGTTCTAAAGTGGGATAGATAGAGTAACTGTTTACTCCCAGTCTATGTATCTATTTTGTATGATTTTAAGAATTGTACTGTTTTGCTTTGTACAGCTCCCAAGTCCTTGGAATGGGTGCTTTAGAAATAAAGTATCTATCTAGCCATCTATCTATCTATCTATCTATCTATCTATCTATCTATCTATCTATCTATCTGTCTTTTCTGTCTATCTATCTAGCTATCAATCTAGCTATTTATCGATCTATTTAAAATCTTAGGGATTGTGCATATGCGGTTGCTGTGCGAGGCTTTGGACGCACTGCCCTGGAGGTAAGTGGAGCACCTTCCGGTGACACATTTAAAAAAACATTAAAATCCATCTTTTGATATTTGCAATGATCTGGCAATATTCAGAGATTATGTATATTTCTGTGCCAGAATGTTATGCTGTTTTGTTTATTATCTTTTATTTATGTAAGGTACCCAGAGCCTCTGGGATTAGGCACCATAGAAAAAAAAGTGCCTTTCCTTGCTAATAATGGTCATATTAAAAGTAATCATAAGCACACCAGAACCCTCCCAATATTGACCCATCCTCTTACTCTGAGTTTCTCACAAAATTAGATACTCTCCTCACAGGGACATTCTCATCTGTGGTGACTTCAGTCTTAACTGGCTCGGAACTAACAAGAACCAATATCTAGCTGTACTCTCAGACTTCAACTTAGAACTAATAATCGACCAATCCACTGGACTCAACATGAAGACAGGAAATCACAATCTGCCTGACTGGATGATTATGAATGACAAATGCCACATCAAAGCCTCAGGGATCTTCCCAGATGCCCTAAGCGATCATCTCGTGTCTGGAAGAATAACCTACCACACCCCTTCCTAAAACAACAAATTTACGTGACTTAACAAATTTTAACCTAATCTTTTTGAGTAGCCTGAAGTCCATCGACTGGACCCCTGTCACCTCCCTTCTGCATATTAATCTAGCCTTGGACTACTTCGTCAAAACCTTCACCACCATCCTTGACCTCCACGCTCCTTCTAAACTAAGAAGAGCCAAAGGTATCCATTCCCGGCTAAATAAGGAAATAAGGCACCTAATGCACTCCATGATGCAGCCTAGAAAACCTTTAACAAATTGGGTCTTAGTACTGACTGGCAAACCTATAGACATTTGCAGAACATATGCATATCTAAAGCCGCTTAAATCCAAGTTGGAGTACTTCCAATCTCTTCAAGTCAATTGTCTGACCAACTCCAAACACTTCTAATCCCAAGTCAATGCCTTACTCAAGGGCAAGGACCGTACCATCCTTCAGGAGATGATTAACAAAGGTACAACTCTAACCACCCATTTAGAGATTGCTGCCGGGATTAATACATTTTTCACATACCTAGGCACTTACAAAACAGGCCTTCCTGTCAGAACACACAACTCAGTCATCAACAGTCCTGAGTTTCCCCAGATCCTTTCCACCTGAAACTCATCACATGCACCAAGGTCCTCAAGCTCCTAAATAAGCATGATCCAAACAGTTCACCGCATTTCAACACCTTCCTCATAAATTCCTCAGGATAGGCACTGCCGCATTTGCTTATCCTGTTTCCCTACTAATCAACAGATCCTTCCTCTTGCAAACCTTACCAGATAAATGGAAAACAGCAATAGAAGTCCTGGTACACAAAAGTGGGCAAACAAACCACATTGAAAATTGCAGGCCCATATCTATACTATATTCCCTAGCAAAATTCAGGAAAGAATTCTCATAATCAGGTATACTCCTTCCTAGAACTGTCTAACACCCTTACCATCTTTCAGCATGGTTTCTGAAATTACACAGAACCGATACTGCTCTTTTGGGGGTCACCGCCAACATATTTCATGCAATGGATCAGGAGCATGCTTCTGGAGCAGTCTTTGTAGATCTCACAAAAGCATTTGATCTAGTCAATCACCAACTCCTAATAGCAAGAGTAAATTATCTTGTCCTTGATACTAGTCCCTTTTCGTGGTTCTGTATCTGTCACACGAATGCCATGTGTCAAGTGGGCTGGGGTCACCTCCCCTATCCCCCATTAGTGACAGTGTCCCCAGGGATCCATCCTGGGTTCACTGTTGTTTTCACTATTTATCAACTAACTTCCCGTAACTGTGTTGGATGCATTGGAACAAGTCTATGCCAATGATGCCATCCTCTATAGATCAAACAACATTGTCTCCTCTATCAAGTCCAACCTAGAAAAGGATTTCCAGTCATTAGAATCCTGGTTCTGTGATAACTTATTGGTGCTCAACATCAAGAAAATGAAAACAATGCTGTTCCACCACACTTCTTTGACTTGACCAACCAGCAACCCCTAGTAGTCAACACCTCTGCAGGGGGTGGCACTTTCGAGAAGAGTGAACTCCTTTAAATATTCTGATAGCGCTGGATGAACATCTCTCATTCGAAGCACATGCTGATAGAGTACTAAAGACTTCCCATCAAAAGTTAGGCTTACTCTACTGAATTGCATCTTACCTGACCCTCCAATCCTGAAGAACAATTGCTTTGACTACTCTTCTCCTGGCCTTTCTTTGAAGCCCACCTACTTCTCTCAGCTAAGCAAACTATCTTGTCCAAATCAAGGCAAGCCTACCATGGGATTGCCCAATTCACAGCTAATGTTCCTGCTCAATCGAATCACAGCGAGTGCTCCAAGCCCTAGGCTGGCCATCCTTTGATGCAAAGCTTGACTTCCCATTACACTGCACTATGTTCAAACTCATCACCTCCCTCACCACCTATCCTCTCAACCTGTTCTTGTTAAAATCCTTCTCAAGGACCCTGCACTACTCTCATCTCCCAATACTTACCCTTCCCAAAATGTGGTTAGCCATAGACAGGAGATCCTTCTCCTCCTTAGCACCTCACAGATGGAATAACCTAACTCAGAAATTACATTCCTGTAAATCTCTCCTGATTCAAAAAGTACTTAAAAGAAATCTTCATTCCCCCTTCTACCTGCACTTGTATTTAAGCCCACACTCACAAATACAGGAACCCCATCTTCTGTGGATTCCACCACTTTCCACCTCTATCTCTATCTTTTCCTCCTCAACTCCTACTCAGTCCATTGTATATTTGTGCATAACTATTTATTTATACCTTAAATTCACTGATTATGTAAAGATGATTTGCATATTATGTCTCCTTTAGCCTAGTGACAAATCAACTTATATACTTGTAATGCTATTATAACTGTCTTCTCTGAAACCACTGCTCTGTACTGCTCTTGTTGGAATGTATTTCCCGAGTAAGCCCCTGAAAAAAAGATATGCATGTCCCAGTGGGCCTACCGGTCATCAAAATTCAAAATAAAAAATAAAATGTACAGGAGCAGACACTCAACAGAAGTATGAAGGCCTTAAAGGCAACAGGAAACTCTTTTACACCTCCGGCTAGATGCCCTCTAGTTGTCCTTTTACTATGTGCCCAATATTCTATCTTTGACCTTTTTATTAAATTAGTAATCTTTTTGTTGCCTTTGTAACTATCCTGAATTCCTCTCTCCTCAGCAGTTGCTGCTCTCTCTCTTTCCATACTGCCTGAACATTATATGATATCAATAACACCATTCCAGGCCATTCAGATGAATATCATGGAATGGTTTTATTGATGTCACAGAATGTCTTAGAAATATGAAATGAAAGATCAGTAGCTGGTGAAGAGACTAGAACTCTATGCAGCTCAAGGGGCACCCAAAGCTAGATTATGTATTTATCACAAATTGGTCAAAGCATATCAGATTAGATAACTGGCATGAAAAGGAAGATGGAAGGGCAGTTAACTATGTAAAAATAATTTCCTATCTCATTTAGGTGATTTGCCAAATTGAAGATGACTAGACTCATTCTCATGAAGGGGTTGTGAGTTTTAATCTTTTGAAGCCTGGTAAGCAAAGACAAGCTGACCAAGGGTCCAGGCACATCTACATTCAACAAGAGCAGGGATGCAGTAGATTAAAGGCAGTAGGATGAAGTGGGATATCAAAGAAAATTTGCTAGGATAGCAGGAAATCGAGATCTGATCAGATTGCCAATGAAACAACCAAGATGAAAAGAGTGCAAACCCTCTGTGAGAAGCCTATCTAAAGTACTGTAGGAAGTGATGGGTGAGTAGAGGGTAACAAGAGCAAAGTGACATAGTATATTATTGTAGTCTACGCCCACTTGTTAAGGTTGGATTTGGTAATGCCAGGTATGCTAGTAGGCCATAAATAAGGCAAGGTAGCAGCACTCCTTGGGCCTTAGAGTCAGCCTTGGAGGAGAAGCAATGCTTAACTCTGTGGGCTGTCCTCTGTTGAGTTGCCACTTCCCATACTGATATGATGTCAGGAGAGAAATCAAGAGATGGGTCTGAGGTAACCCCTAAATACAGTGCATGCCACTTGTAAGCACATCAGATGTATGCATATGTCAATTATATGCACCACAATAACATGTTCCAATCCTGATCCTATGTACTTAATGATAAACAAGTGTGCTTGTTTGCACACCAAATGTCAATTGCATGCAAATATTTTCCTCAAGACAGGGCTACGAGACATTAATACTGCCAATCACACCTGTTGGGGTGCTAACTGTGCTGTCAGTGGGTAAATACATGTATTATTTTAGTCAGTTAAGCCTGTCTATCAGAGCCAACAGCCATGGAGAAAACAAATAACTAGAAGAGCTCAAAGTGTGCAATACTTGATGAACTTGTATGTATGTTTTAAATGAGTCAGATATAGTACCTCTAATAAAGATAAACATGAATAGTTCGTGAGACAGTGCATTTTATGGAGTGAGTTCATTGATTTCAGTACAATTTCAATTGTATGACATTTCAGATGTATGCACAAAATAGGATGGTGGACATAGATCCACTACACAAGGGAGGGTACAAGGAATGGCGGGAAACTATGGGCCCCTTAGCCTTACCTCCATGGTAGGGGAACAGATGGAGGCACTAATCAAAGATGACCTAGTGTAATACCTGGAGATCAATGGACTTCAGAATAGTAAGCATCATAGTAGGTTTGTGGGCAGAGAGGTCTTGTCAGACCAACCTAGTAGTAGTAACCAGGCTAGTGGACAAGAGTCATGCAGTAGATTTACTGTACATCGACTTCATCAAGGTATTCAACATATGTGCCATGCCAAAGGCTGCTGAAGAAGATAGGGACTCAGGGTACAGCTAGGAAACAGTAACGTGAGTAGGAGGTGGTTGGAGGAGAGGCAGAGAGTTATGAATGGGGTCAGATCAGTGGAAGAGATGTCATCAGCAGAGTACCACAGAGATCCATCCTGGGCCCAGTTCTCTTTAATATGTTCATCAACAACGTGGGAGAGAATTCAGGGCAGGTTGTGTCTATTTACAGATGACACTAAGCTCTGTGGTAGAGTTGACAACATGGAGTGATAAAGGATTGCAGAAAGACCTGCAAAGGCTGGAAAAGGAACAGAGAAACTAGGACAAAGGGTCATGAGTGGTGGTTAATGGGGTAAGGTTTCTAAATGATGTGCAGAGTATTATTTTACAGAAAGAGTGGCTGAGCCACAGAGCGCTCTGCTGGCAGAGGTAGTGGTGCCAGAACCATAAAGGCTTCAAACACAACTAGGACAAAACTATAGGTATCGTGAGTTAATCAGCGGAGTTGATGGAGGTGAAAACATGGAGAACAAAAAGGAGAATGGGGTAAGCATAGACCCCCACAGAGACACTTGGTCCCAGGGTATGATAGGGTAATAAGGGCAGACTAGATGGGCCATCGTTCTTTTCTGACATCATCATCTGTATTTTTTGTTTCTATGTCCCAAGCATTTGCATACACCAGGAATTGACTATATTTTCAGTAATAGTAGTCACAGGCTATGGAGAGCCCAGGGAACCTGAGGAAAGCTTGGGCTTGGAGCAGAACTGCATGGCCTTAGTCTTTTACAGTTAAGTGCTAACTTGTTGCCAGTAAGCCAGGAATGGTTATGGAAGAAGGGCTCTAAAAGGTGCCAGCAAGGAACCAAGATCTCAGCTGTGCTATGATATAACATCATGTCATTAGCATACAGTAGGTTTATAATTCTTTGCCACTTTAGAGAGGTCATTAATGAACAGTAGTGGGCCTAATATGGACCTTGGGAACTTAACAGTTTACAAGCATCAGCTAAGGCTGACATGGAGAAATGTTGTTTCCTCCCACACAAGCAGTTAGCAAAACATCTGTTAGCGGTAAGGTGTTTCAAGGACACCTAAATAGCCTAATATATTCTTTAATTTAATACAAAATAGCTCCATAGCCCATTAAAGGAAAAGCACTTTCTTACTTTTAATGCTGAAACTGCATTTATTTAAAGAGGAGGGTGCCTGGAATTAATAGTTTATTTATTTATTGATTTATTAATTTTGATGACCGGTAGGCCCACTGAGCCTGAGAGGTCCCTTTTCAGGGGTGACCCGGAAACATTACAGGGTGGATACAACACAAAATTATGCAATACAGAACAGGTACATATCAATTACAGGTAAATTATTGCTGTAAATTGTACAAGACAGTCAAAATGGCACATAGTGATAAGATATAAGCACCATTTTGGGGTGAGGAGAAACAGGTTAAAGGGGTGAAGTACAGAGGTGAGTAGGGACAACCCTTGGTTAGGGCTGCCAATAACAGTAACTTTCAAAAGTAGTCAGCTATCACATCTTATATCTGAAGTAAGTTTTCTTTTCTGTTTTGCTAATTAGAAGACATTCTACCTAACAGTACTAGATGTGATGTGTAAAACAGCTCTCTACCTGAGGCTGACATAGTAAGTTCTATTCTTCCCTATACATCATCATTTTTGTGACCTCACTGACTGTGACATCACTAGTAACCAAGAAGAGACAGTCTCTTGTTGCTTTATTGGTAACTCGTGACGCATGCTACCAATCAGGCAGCAGGGCTTGTGATTGAACAATGAGTGAGGTCAAATGTAGATGATGTAGAAGGAGAAGCAGAAGTAGATATGTCTGCTTCAAGTAGGGTTGCTTGGAATCCATCCTGTGGAATCAGATACAACAGATTTCAGGCTTTTTTCAGAATTTGGATTTTGGAATTTAAGGCCAAAATCCAAATTCAAAATTATTGGATTATTGGATATGAAAACTGAATCTGATTCTAAATCCACATACAACTGCACTACAAACAACATTGTTAAATCCTCTCTCCATGCCCCCACCCTTACCTGATTGCTACTATTCCCACCCCATGTTGTCTTTCTTCTCCTGTATGGTCTGTGGACTCACAGTGCATTCACTGGTTACTGTTACTCTGTGCTGGGGACAGACTGGAGACTGTGGTGCTGTAGGTTGGTCAGAGGTCCAATCTACTGGTCAGTTGCTTGAATGTCTGTGTGTGCTGGTAGCAGCCTGGCATTAGTTAGTCCCTCCCATGCTGTCAGCTCATTATCCCTGGGCCACCCTTAACCTCTGCCCCAGTTCAGGAGTCAGATGGTGGCTGGACGGTCATCATCAATCACTGCTGGCTGGGTCTGTCATCATCCCTCCTCATTCCCAGCTCTGAATTTTGCTGTTTGGCATTGGTGATGGTCGGCACATGCCAACCTCATAGCGTGACCTAGTCCCTCCTTGAAGCCCAGTTTCCAGCAGGTCATCTGCTTTCTGCTACATGAGGACACTGGAATGGAGGTTGCCTACTAGCACCAATGTCTAGGTTTCAGGCAGTCTCTCAAGATTAAGAGGCACTGATGCTGCCAGGAACCCAAGGTTTGCTACAGGTTGGTCACCCCCATTACTCAGAAGACATCTTGGGGGCTACCACTGGACTTGCAAAGAAGGACGCCAGTCCAGCAGCAGCAATCGGGTGGCTGATTTCCTGTGTTGTTGGCAGTGGGAAAGGAGGGATGCAATAAGTTGGATCACCTCAGGGACCAGGCAGAAGATGGCAACTGGATGGAGTGGGACTTGGGTCTGGGTGAGAGAACAAAATGCAGTCACACACCAAAGGGAGTGAGACTGAGGTGTGGGGCACAAGAAATAATGGGTAGAGAACAGACTAGAGCTGCAGTGGCGACCACCAGACCGATCAACACACCACTGATCAACAGATGTCACACCACTCTGAATGATTGACCACAACATTGACACTAGGGTCCAAGGAAGGGAGGATGACCCCATCCAGGCCAGGTACTGGGAGGTTGTTTCTAGTATGTAGCGGGAGGATGTTCAACCTTTTACTTGTTGTGTGCACCGGTGTGTATTTACAGTGTTGGATACTGAAATCAGAAATTCTGACTCCATTTCCAATTCCATAAACAGAACAGGATCAGAATCAGAATTCCAGAACATCTGAACACTGCTACTTCCAAGTAAAGCACTGCTTTTCATCACATCAATATATTAGGAGAAAACCATCTAGTGAGCAGATAAAAACATTTAAATAAAAAGTGACAAGGGACTTCTTTTAAAATTACAAAATATTCTGCCTGCTATCTTTTGGTGCTATGAGCTCTTTAATGATGATGAATGCAGCTTTGCAGCATTTAAAAATATAAAGAATGCTCCTGTTCAAAAGCTCTGAGAAGCCTCAATGGCTGCCAACAGGATGCCATAGGTGTGAGAAAGCTCTGGCAGCCCTTTGTTAAGCATTACTTACTGGTTTACTGTTGTGGCCAGTCTAAGGGAAGGGCAAAAGAGATAACGTCCCAGGGTATGGTTCATTGGATTTTGGAATGTGGAATCAGATTTAATTGAATTCCAGTCTGCAATCCAACATTAGCTTTTCAGATTCTGAGTCAGAAAAATACAAATTCTGAAATGGGTGAATGGAATTGGATTTCTGAAATGGAATCCAGTTCAATTCTGGATCTGGCATTTAGTTCAGCCTTCCCCGCTCAGTCAACTGCCCACACTTTCATCCACCAAAATGGTTCAATTCCCTCAATAAAGAAGCACTTTTCTACTACACTTGGACCCTTCAAAGGAATCTCAAACTTACCTCACCTCTACCTCAATATGACTGCTTCTCTGAATAGAGATCTCTCTAACAACTCCCAGCTCACTTATGTCTCACAGCCGCCCCTTTTCCCAGTTTCATTCCCTCTGGCACTGGGCCTTCCTTGTGACTCCTTTCCTGCTTCACTTCTCCACTGGTACAAGACATTTTCCCCCACCTTCTGACAGTGGCCCATTAGCCTGCCTACCTCCTCTCTCCCCCACCCGGTTGCACGCCTGCAATACTAACTGCCTCTTGTGCCCTCTATTCTTATTGTTACCGCAGCCAGCTGCCTACTTCCAAGCCACTCGTTGTATGAATATTATCTCAAAGTATGTTATAACTGTGTATCTTTATTCTTTTTCTTTTAGTTGTTTTGGTTGTTTATTGTGCATTCTTTTACTACCTCTGTATGTATGTTGCCCTCATCCTCTGGCGTGGAACCTTTGGAAGCGAGCAGTTTCTGCTCAAAAGGTATTTGTAGTCCGAGAATTTAATAAATAAAATAAATAAATAAATAAACCTTACCTTGGGAAAAAGGCCTTCCAAGTCCATATGGCCATCTACCCTAGGTCATAATAACTTGAATTTGATGGCTAAGGACAGCATGGCCTGTCCAGTCTGCCCATTTTTCCCATTCCTACAGTGTCACAGCAGAGCCTACTCTGATCACTGACTCTTTGTCCCTCCCCTTACTTTCCACTAGGATTTTCTTATGCCTATACCATGCATTCCTGAACCCATTACTGTTTTCGTCTCCACCACCTCTGCTGGAACACTGTTCCAAGCATCCACCACTCTCTCTCTGTGAAGAAATACTTCCCACATCTCTCTGAAGCTAACCCTCCCAGCTTAATTGGATGTCCCTTGTTCGTGAGCACATTTTTTCTAAAAATACTCCTCCTGTACCTTATTTACTCCCTGGAGGTATTTCTATCACATTCCATCATCCTCCTCTCTTCCAGGGTGTACATACTGAGGTCCCTTAGTCTCTCCTCATAGGACTTCTGATGCAGAGCCTGCACCCTTTTAGCAGCAGATGAAGACAATTACAATATTATAGATATTTTTTAACATGACCCATTTATTTTATCCATCTTTCACTTCACAATATATTTTTCAGTGTTGCAGTTTCATTATATAAAACTACATTCCCTGTTTCCATCTTGCAGCAGTATTGCTTCAATGCCCTGGTTGAATTACTTGAAAGTAATTAGTTTATAATACAGTATAATATTTTTAGGTTTTATAATGGGAGGAATCTTATTACCACCACCTCCTGGAATCTGACACTTTTTGGAGCCATTTGAATGTATTTATGCTTTGACAGTTTTTGTCATGTCTCATTGTGCTTTGAATGTGGTACTATTTGTATGATATTTAAATGTTCTCTTAGCTACAGTATATTTTACCAGGGTGTCAACAAATATATTTATCAGGCAGCACTTGCTTTTTACTGATGTTTCTTACAATGTGGCACTCTGCAAATATATTGGTATATTTAGACAGTTTTATCTTTATTGTCCTGAAAATCAGTTATTACCAATTTACAATTCAGAGTTGCCGTTACTGCAACTTGGCTTGCATTACAATTAATGTTCACTATATACTTGCTTGCTCGTAGATGTTTTCTTGTCCTAGCACTATTCACAGCACTGACTGTAACTGTCTTCATCTGCTACTAATTATATTACGGGGTATTTAAATGTTTGTGTTGTGAAGCAGCCACAACTCCCTGAAGAAGCCACTTTAGGTGGTGATATCGTAGGGTCTGTTTCTCTGTGTTTCTTTGCACCATTAATAAACAACATTTGTCAATGCCAAATGTTTGCTTGCTGACATTAGCATTGGTAGTGTAGAAGTTACAGAGCTGCAAACTAGGAATGGCAGTGAAGTATTAAACTGAAGCCAAGCCCGTCACCACCCTGCAGATAGTGACAGGCATTGGGATGTGCCTTTGGGTTGTCAGGCACAACGGCCATGCCTTTTCACCACACCTACCCTGCAGACACCGACAGGTGTCACGGTGTGCCTTGGGGTCTTTGGCCCTTATGCACCCATTCCATCAGGAAATACAGTGAGATGGGTGCGGTATAGGAGAATGGGGTGAACTTTGGGGCCGAAGAGTCAAGGCATACCTCGATGCCTCTCACTGGCTGCAGGGTGTGGGTGGGGTGGAATGGTTTGAGCATTGCAGGCAACAGTCCCAAGTCACAGCCCTGATGCCTGTCATTCTGTACAGGGTGGGCGTTATGGTCAGAAACCCTAATGCCTCAGGCATTCGTTGGTATTTTCACTCCAAATTTTCAACATTTTTTGTGACCCCACCTCATGAACAGTGGCAATATCAGTTTGTTGGCCAAAAGCTGTTTTTGCACAGTGACTACGGCATTTGGCACCACAGGTGCAAAACATTCTAACAAGAATGTGAAAATGACAGCGGTACTGTTCATGGAGAGTGTAAAATGGCAATGTTGAAAATCTGCTGTGAAAATATTAAAAACTTTGTGAAGTCACGAGTGCGTAGAAACTGTGCAATGCACACCCGTAATGTAACTAGTTTGGGGATTTTTACAGCAGATTGTTAACACAGGCATTTTGGGACCTCGATCATGAGCAGTGTCACTGTGATTTTCTTTATCTGTCCTGAACAATGATTTCCCACGCAACCATGCATTTCTGCACTGAAAGTGTGAAACACATTTCGCCATGTTGTGAAAAATGACAGCTGTACTGTTCATAAGGAAGTGTGGGCTCCCAGCATGTACGGGGATGCTTATTTTTGGGGTGGCCTGGAGCCAATGGGGATTGAGGCACCCATCGACCATACAGTGTGTCGTCGGGGGAGCATGCAGAGCATGCAAATGCAGTGCTGCGTGCCTGCGTGCTTGGGGCGGAGGCTCTGCTCACTGAGCGGAGCTCTCCTTTCAATTGTATGCCACTGCATCTGGTATCTCGGATGATGGCACTATGTTTCTTGCACATGCATGCAAGCAAGCAAACATAATGATTATGCTGCATCTGAGCCAGTGTTGTGTGTGCTGTTTTCCTTCAGTCCTTAACTTATTTTCTACAGCAGTACCTTTAGAAGACTGGTGTGGTCTCCCTTTTTATTTTCTATCTATGGTATTTTGGAGAAGCATGATTGCTTCTGCATTCAAAACTTCACATGAATTCCTTGTCATTTTGAACTAAGCAGCACCAGCCAGTGCGTGATGTGTTAATGGCTACCAGCAGAAATTATACAGAGCCTACAGATGATTTGGATACTGAGGACATAGTAAGCTCAGGGAATACTGAAGAGCAAGGTGCTTTTGCTTTCAGAAATGCAGAGTTTAGTGCTAGATGTCAGTGCAATAATGTGTCTATTTTAAACAAGGGAGGAGGGTAAGTCATCCTCTTTAAAAATAGTTGAACTGCTTGAAAAATGTATTTATTTATTAGCTATTGGTAACCAGCTAAGTGCACTATTCAAAACATCCTGCCTATTTTCAGGCACGACCGAGAGAGTACAATATAACAATACAGTAAGAGTACAATATTCAAAACAGCAGTAATACACAATCGGATACATAGTGCAGGAGAACTGTCTAACAAATACCATGACAGAGGACAGCCACGAATAGGATTCACCTACTGGAAAACAGCAACAACAGTCAAGTTATTGCAACATACATTCAAACAAAATGAGCAATATTGGCCAGTCTGACCGGCATAGACGTGAGAAACAGGCATGTAGGCACACTTACAGACTTTAGGACTAGTAGTGGGAGAAGCAGACAGTTAAGAGACACTAGTTACAAAAGCGCAAATCTCGAATGATGGGCAGGTCACAAGCTGATAGTCAAAGAGAGGGACATAGTCTAGGTAGAGAGGCAGAGCAGAAGTTAAATGCAATCACAGTTATCAAGAGCAAAGAGGCGGGAAAATAGGCATGCTTAATGTAAGGTGAGATGAGGAGTTCCAAAACCTAAGTGCAAAGTAGGAGAGGCTTGCTCTCCCATTTTGTGGAGCATGGCTGAACAGAAGACAGTGTGGAGGCAGAGATCTAAGGGTTCAGGAGTGAGAGACAGGAGTGAGCATGTCGCCCAGAGAAGGGGATGAGAAAATCTGGTTAAAGTCAACAAAACACCCAAGGTGTAGGAACAAAGGGCATTGGGGAGACAGCCATTTTAAAGCAGACTAGAGAAGATGGTGATGGGTTAGATGGGGAGCCGATAGGGTAAATCTACCAATATTGTTGTAAGATGCATCCCATTTGCAAAAACTCCTGTGTTGGCATGAGAGAGCACTGGCAGAGTATATAGCAGTTGTGGGAGTAAAACACCTCTGTAACTGAGATCCTAACAGCTGGGTGAGTGGTGATGCACTCTATGAAGCTGCACCAATTTTGGCATTAACTGAGTGACATACCTCATTGAGATGCGCAGAGTAGTCAAGTACCGTGTCGCGTTACCCCTAGATACTGGAAGGACGAAGTGTTGGAGATGGAAGTCCCATCACAGCAGTGCATCAGGAGATTGGGGACTCAGTGGGTTCCTTTCTAGTAGACCCAAAGAGCATGAAAATTAGAGAAGCTTTCCATACAAGAAATCAATGTATGGTATGATGACTTCACATTGAAGCAATATGCTTGAAGTAGGATAAGTCCCAAGGGGTTATGTACGTTTAAGGCACCACCCTCCAGTACCCTGGACCCTGGTTTGAAAGGAAAGTGGAAATGCCCCTTGAAAACTGTTCAAAGGATTGAGTTAACATATTAATTGAACAAGATAATAGAAATTATAAAGCAGTTAAGTCAGATATTGCAGTCATTCAAAGGAACTTGGAACAGTTTTCACTAGACCAGAATTTAAAGCTTTGGATGATAGCTTAATAAAAAAAAAAATATGGAAGGCTGAATCTAAAGTTGAAGAATGTAAACAAAATAAATTTAAGTGAGATAAAGGGACTATGAAGGTGGGAGTATCTGGGACTGGAATCATAGATATCGGTCCTGAAGTACAGGGTGTTCCCAACAATGATGAAGTAGAAGTCAATATGGCTATTGAGGTATTTCATCTGAGAGGAACACCAGAAATAAATAAGTGTTTTTAGACCAATGAGAGGATCGACAACCTCCGAGAGCCAGACCAACAACACCAACACATACAGACAGGGAAAAAAAGAGGAAAAGGAAGAGGCACACAAGAAGGTCTACAGACATGGATGGAAAGCCAATGGAACTGAGGAGTTCAGTGTAGAGTTAACTATACAACAGTGGTCATTAAACATATCTTCCATACAACTTATGGAAACCAAATATCCCTGCTCTCTAAAGGACTTTCATTTGTCCTACAACAGACTTGGATTGTTTTCAATTTAGAAGTGGGTATCTTTATCTGTTATGTAAGTTGGACTTTAAAGTTTTTTTAGGACAAAATAACGATTCTAGGGTTGACCACATGGTTTCCTCGATACTGACTGTGATAATTGTCAATTTGATCATGAATGTTAATGCCTCTTTTGATGCAGATTTGTTGGGGGGCTTGTTCTAGAAATTCCTGATAATAATAAGTGAGGTAAACACCACCATACAATGTCAATAGGGAGAAGCGCTGGGGTAAATGGAGAAAGTGACAAAGCAATAAGGACAGAGATGGGGCAAAAGGGTAAGGCCATCAAGAAATGGAGGGTAATGAGTACCAACACCCGTAGTCTGGGCAACAAGCTCCCTGAACTGGTTGCCTTGATGGAAGAGAGATGCCTGGATATTGTAGTAGTCACAGAAACATGGTACACAGAGAACCATTACTGGGATGTTAACATACCAGGGTACACAACCTTCAGGAGAGACAGGGAGGGGAGAAGAGGGGCGGAGTAGCTCTCTATGTAAGGGAAGGATAAAAGCAACTGAACAAAAGAGTAAACAGGAGGAGAGGAGGCACTGTGGGTCACCTTAGAGACTGGAAATGCACCACAATCTGCACAGGGGTTTGTATACAGACCCCATGTCAGGAGGAGGAATGGACAAGGATATGATAGAAGGCATACTTAGGATGGCAGAGAAAGGAGATACTGTTAATGGGGACCTTAGTATGCGGATGTCAACTGGAGCACCTTTGCTGCAGCCATATCCAAAAGCAGGGCCATTCTCGATGCCCTTCATGTGGCATGCCACAGATGGCTAGTTTGGAACCTACTCATGAGGAAGCAATCTTAGACCGTGTACTCTCAAATGGAGACGGAGAGGATCTCTGATATAGAAGTGGGTAGCCATTTGGGAACAAGTGACCACCAAACAGTGTGGTTCATGATAAACTCAGCTACAGAGTCAAGCCATACAAAAGTGGGGTTCTGGATTTCAGGAGGGCTGACTTTGGCAAGATGGGAGAGTGCCTGAAAAGCGCAAACAGGCTAGAAGGAGGGTGGAGCAACAATGGGAAATATCAAAACTGCTATCACGGAGGCAACAAGCCTTTGTGTGAAGCAAATAAACAAATCAAAATGAAAGAAAAAGCCACTATGGTTCTCAAAGGGTGGCTGTGAAGGTTAGGGAGTAAATATAGCATTTAGGAAGTGATAAGGAAACACAGAAGGAGCAGGACAGAACTGTACCAGTTAAGGCAGAAAAGCAGGAAGGTAGTTAGAATAGCAAAGGCCCAAACTGAGGAAAAGATAGCCAACTCAGTTAAGAAGGATAAAACCTTATAGGTATATCAGGGAGCGTAGAAAGACAAAGGGAGGGATAGTGAGGCTGAATAGAATGGACGGTGGGTGGGCAGAGAGGACAGTGAAAAGCAGGATACTGAATGAATATTTCTGCTCAGTATTCACAAAGAGGAGGGGAGGTGCCTAATCCAATTAACAGAAGCGCTCTGGATAGGAGGGTCGATCCAGTCCTTTCACAGAAGAAAGGGTTCTGAAAGAACTCCTAAAACTGAAGGAGGACAAAGCAATGGGACCAGATGGAATTCACCCCAGAATTCTAAAAAATTGAGCAGAGAACTAGTGACACCACTGACTACCCTTTTGAACAAATCATCGGAGGATGGTGTAGTACCTGAGGACTGGAGGAAGGCAGATGTGATTCTCCTTCACAAAAGTGGGACCAAGACAGAGACAGAAACTACCATCTCAGCAGATTGAGATCAGAAGAAGGGTGGGTGGAAGAGGCGAGGGACCAGGCAGAGGTATTTACGAGTACTTTGCCTCTGTGTTCACTAGGGAGGGGATGGGATATCTACAAAGCAAGGCACAAAGGGATAGAAGCGGCAGGGAGTGGGATCAGGGGAGCAACAGAAATGGAGCAAAAGGAGGAAAGGTACCCCAGGGTGTCACATCTGGATAAGGATAAAAGACCAGTAAGGTGGAGGGACAGATGATGCCATCCCCACAAAAGGGTGTGGTTTGCCCTCAAGGCCCTAAAGAAAGACAAATCTCCTGGGCGGGATGGCATTCATCCGAGAGTACTATGGGAATTGGGCGGACATACTGGCTGCACCCTGGTGGAGCTTTTCAACAGGTCACTTGAGACAGGGAGGGTACCTAGGGATTGGCGAGAGGCACATGTGGTACCAATCCATAAAGGGGGTGAAGGAAGTACCAGAAACTATAGACCCATCAGTTTAACCTCGGTGGTGAAAATTAATGGAGAGTATACTAAAGGAACGATTGGGGGTTTACTTGGGGAGGTGGGAGGTCTGGATAGTCGGCAGCATGGGTTTGTGCCAGGTAGATCATGTCAAACCAACCTTGTGGAGTTCTATGAATAGGTAACATCAGAACTGGACAGGGTGACACTGTGGATGTATTATTCTTGGACTTCAGCAGGCGTTTGACTCTGTCCCCACAATGGTCTGGTGGAGAAACTGATGGGGTTAGGAGTAGGCCCTTTGATGGTCAGATGGATTGAAAACTGGATAGCTGGACGCACTCAGAGAGTAGTGGTCTGTGGGAGCTCTCGAACCCTACAGAGGTTGGTAGTGGGTACCACAGGGCTCGGTCCTGGGTCCAATCCTGTTTAATGCATACATATCAGACATCAGGGATGGTATAGGGTGTGAAATGAGTCTCTTTGGATGACTCCAAGATGGGAGCAGTAGTTGAGGGAGAAGAGGGAGGTTGGCCCTGCAAGGGACCTGGACACCCTGGAAGCTGGGCTCACACATGGAATTAAATTTCAATATCACCAAGTGCAAGGTGTTGCATCTTGGTGGAAAACCCTAAACACAGGTACACCCTGGGAGGAGGTGCTGGAAGCCTCAACAGGGAAAAAGACCTAGGGTCATGGTGGATACATGTATGAATAACTCTGAGCAGTGCAGGAGGCAGCTAGCAAGGCAAACAGGATGTTGGGATGCGCCATGAGGGATCACCTCAAGGAGCAAGGAAGTGATTCTGCCGCTGTACAATGGACTGGTTAGACCACACCTTGAGTACTGTGTACAGTACTGGAGACCACTTGAAGAGGGACATACAGCTCCTGGAGAGGGTACAGAGGGAGGCAACAAAGATGATACGAGGGCTAGAGGATTTGACTTACGAGGACAGACTTGAGGAGCTCTGCCTGTTTTCATTGGAGGAGAGGAGGAGACAGGGGACATGATTGAGGTCTTCAAGTACCTCAAGGAATAAATAGGGTAAACATGGAGGGATCTTTAGACTAAAGCAGTGAGGCATCACCAGAGGGCATGGTTTGAAGTTGGAAGGTGGAAGGGTGAGGGGAAAAGAGAGGAGGTTTTCACTGAGAGGGTGGTGGACCCTTGGAATGCTCTGCCTGGTGAGCTGGTTCAGAGATCCACAGTGGAGGGCTTTAAGAGAGGGTGGGACAGACACAGAAAGTGGATGTATCAGATGATGGCCTGTCCGGGGGTGGGGATGGATGATAGGGGTTTCTGGAGCACAAGGGATGGGAGGGTCTCACTCCAACTAAGGATCTAGAGTTCAAGACAGACTTGATAGACCAAGGCCTAATCTGCTGGACAAATAGTATATAAAGGGGACCTGGGAGTGATGAAGCAATCAAACTACAGACCTGTCAGTTTGACCTCTGTGGTAAGGAAAGTGATGGAATCACTTCTGAAGGAAAGAATTGTTGAGTACCTAGAGGCCAGTGGGGTACAGGACCCAAGGCAGCATGGGTTCACAGTGGGAAGGTCATGTCAGATGAATCTAATTGATTTCTTTGACTGGGTGACCAAAGTAGTGAGACAAGGGAGAGGCTGTGGACATGGCCTACCTAGACTTTAAGGCATTTGACACAGTCCCACACAAAGATCAATAGTCAAATTAACCAGCCTGGGAGTGGGTCCCAGGGTGGTAGCCTAAATAAAACATTGGCTGAACAACAGGACACAGAAAGTAATTGTAAATGGAGTCCACTCTGAAGAAAGAGGGGTTACTAGTGGGATACTGAGGGTTCAGTACTGGGTCCAGTCCTTTTAATGTCTTTATAAGTGACATTGCAGAGGGACTGGAAGGAAAGATATGCCTCTTTGCAGATGACACAAAGATCTGCAACAGGGTCGATACACAAGGAGGCATGGAAAGGATGAGAGAGGACTTGACAAGGTTGGAGGAATGGTCAGAAATGTGGCAGCTTGGATTCAATGCAAAAGTGCAAAATAATGCACCTGGGAAACAAAAACCAGGGATGATTACACAATGGGGGAAGTAGTAACAACAACAAAAATGGAAAGGGACCTGGGAGTAATCATATCAGATGACCTTAAGGTTGGCAAGCAATGTGAGAAGGTGGTAGGAAGGGCTGGGGTATACTGGGATATAGGGAGAGGTATCACCAGCAGAAAACAGGAAGTTGTTATCCCCCTGTACAGACAGTTGGTGAGACCCCATCTGAGTACTGCATCCAGTTCTGGATATCCCATCTCCCAAGGACAAAGACAGGATGGAGGCAGTTCAGAGGAGGGCAACTAAAATGGTGCAGGATCTGCAAGAGAAGCCATCTGAGGAGAGACTAAAGGAGGTTAATATATATACCCTTGAGGAAAGGAGGAGAGGGGGACATGATAGAAACGTTTAAGTACCTCAGTGGAATCAACAAAGTCAAGAGGGTAGCATCTTTCAGAAAAGAGATGTGCCAGAACAAGGGGACACAATTTGAAGATAGAGGATGGCTCAGGGACAATGTGAGGAAGCATTTTTTCACAGAGAGGGTGGTGGATGCATGGAACAGCCTTCCTGAGGAAGTTGTGGGGTCTAAAACTGTGGGAGAATTCAAGAATGCATGGGACAGACATAAGGCAATTTTGTGGGGGTAGGAATAAATAGGCTGTTGGTTAAATAGGATCTGCAGCTTATCCTCTAGAGTGAGAAATGGGCAGACTAGGTGGACTGGCCGGTCCTTATCTGCCGTCAAAGTCTATGTTTCTATAATACCGGAATTAGAAAACATTGATTTTTGATTGCAATAACAGAGAACCTGGAAAATTTGGGTTCTAATGACTCTCAAGCTCCCAATTTACATTTAAGAGCTGGAACAGATTTTAAAGGCAAAAGTACTATTTGCTCATATTCCACTAGACATGGCACTGTGAACATTTTGAGACATTAATTTGTCAGGATAGTCAGACTATGTTGGCTCCTGCAGCATCCTGACACCACAACATGTTGGCCGAAGACTGGAAGGCTTTAAAGAACTTAAGCAAATGTCAGATATTATTATAAAAATATCAACAAAGGGGTGCCATGGTGGTGCAGGATACTGTTAAATATTCACTGGATGTAGAGAAACAGCTTTCTGACATAAAGTTCATTACTGAAAATTGACCTTTGACTCGACAGCCCATTTAAAACATCTTGTTTAATCTAGAAGAAGAAGAAAATTAGTATTTATATAGCTTTTGATACACAGTGTATCCCAAAGCACTTTTACAAACAATGCTAGACTGGTAGTGAAGTGACTGAATGTGTAGTGGCAGCCATATCGCACATCAGCACCCACACACAGCCTGGACAATTGCACAGACTGGTTTTATGGGAAGAGGGAATGTTGGCCTGGACACTGGGAATGTTCCTACTCTTTACAAACAATGCCCTGGGTTCTTTTACTTCCACCTGGGCCAGGTAGAAGGGACCTCAGTTTAATGTCTCATCTGAAGGACAGCACACCTCAGCAGTACAGCCTCCCCAATACTGCACTCGGATGCCAGCGGTTTAAGTCCAAGTTCAATCCCGGTGTGGATGAGAACCCACACCTTCTGATCTAAAGACAGATGTGCTACTAACTGAGTCACGCTAACACCTAATGGATAATGCATTAGAAGCAGGCTACATTAATACTGGTGAAAATGTATTTTGAAGCAAAAATCACCCATTTGTCCCACATTCTATACCTAAAATACATAAGTCTGATCCCCCAAATCCCATAGTGTCTGGCATTGGGTTTCTGGGGAGAGTCCATCCAAGTTTGTTGATCATTTCTTGAAATGGTTGTAAAGAGTTCATCTTATCTTAGGGATACTACAGATGCAATTTTAAAGTTGTAAGGCTTACACTGGAAAATGGAGTATTGCTGGATTCAACTGACATTACTTCATTATACACTAGTATCTCACATGAGTTAGGTATAGAGGCAGTACAATGCTTTTGGGTGCAGAACTGAGCTTCAGCGTGTCAGTGTGACTCAGTTGACCATTCACCCTGGACCAGAAGGTCATGAGTTCTCATCCACACGGGATTGGTCTTGCACCTAAAATCCCTAGCATCGAGTGCAGCATTGGGGGGGTGCTGTACTGCTGGGGTGTGCCGTCCTGTGATGAGATGTTAAATCGAGGTCTCTTCTACCCATCCTGGTGGGTGTCTAGGTGGAAATAAAAGAACCCAGGGCACTCTTTGCAAAGTGTAGGGAACATTCCCAGTGTCTGGCCAACATTCTCCTTCCATAAACCGATTCATGCAATTATCCAGGCTGTATGTGGGTGCTGATGTGCGTATATGGCTGCTACTACACATTCAGTCACTTCACTACCAGTCTAGCATTGCTTGTAAAAGTGCTTTGGGATACACTGTGTATGAAAAGTGCTATATAAATGCTGATTATTCTTCTTCTTCAGATTTGCTCCCAAACAGTTTAATTTGGAACTTTCGGAGTATGTCCTGTGGCAAAATTGTTTTATTTTTAACCAGCATGTTTATTTACAGCTTTGAGGATGACTAAGGGGCAGCATTGGCACCCTCATACACCAATCAGTTCATGTCTTATTGGGAACATTTGGTGTTTTCTGCTGACTCCAACCCCACCTAAGACACATACAGCACTGGTATTGTTTTATTGATATATATGTGTCTGAGGTGGGGGTTGTGAGTCGGCAAAATATTTGTAGAATGGCTCAGTAACAATGATTGGCACCTACATTGCACCAGCAGAGTGCATGAGGAACAGATTGATTTCTTATATGTCACCTTTCAAGTCTCAGACAATAAAGTGACAGTAGCTCTGCATAGGAAGCATTCAGCAGGAAATTCCATTTTGAGAGCTGACAGTGATCATCCAAAAACATTACTTACATTGCCGAGTCAGCACATAAACCATTCATCCACAACATGAACCTGTTTGTAAAGATCAGTCAAGAGATGCAAGAGTTATAAAACAAATGCCTTTATTGGTTCCAGTAATCCAGTAAGAAATCCACAGGTAAAACAAACAACGCAACATAATGGTGGCCCCCTCCCAAGTTTTAAGCCTCACGTTGGGCGTTTTCATGTAATAAGCTTCCTCAAGACTGGTGAGACTGAGACTGGCAGTTCATTTTAAAGTACTGATTTAAAGTGACACTGTTAAAAAGGCTCAAAGTGCAGTAAAGTGCTGCATTGATAATGTGCACAAGAAAAGAATTGTGTCAGTGTAATAAATATTAATGTGGTGGAAATGGATCAAATAATTATTTAAAATATCTAAAACCTCCTCGAAGGTGGTGTTTGTTCAAGCATGCCATATGAATGCTGGTGTGAACTATTACAGTGATAAGATTTCTAAAAACAGCTAAAGCAATAATAGATGTGCATAAGTAACTGTACAGATAAGATTAATGTGCTAAAAAGACCTGAGGCCAGATATTCAGAAATCGCCAAAGACTGGCGCTAAAGTCAGCGCCAGCGCAAATCCGATATTGCCATGGTGCAACAGAAGCCATATTCAGAGGTTGCGCTGGCCGCCCTGCCTCCAGCGCAACCTGACTGAATATGGCAAAGTTGCCATGGCACAACAGCTGGATGTGCCAGTGGTGCAACCGATGCACTATGGTGCAACGGATGCGCCATGGGCGCAACCAGAGGTGCGCCATGGTGCAACCACTGGTGCACCATGGCAGACACAGAAGCCCCAGGGCAACCATGGCAGCAGAGCAACAGAGAGGGCATGGCACAGAGAGAAGACCAGGGACAGAGCCAGGGAAGCATAGTGACAGGCCACAGGAGGCCACTACCAGCTGGGCACAGCAGGGCACACACAGGCACCCAGACCCCACCCCAGAACACATAAGTGGCACAGACAGTAGGCAACAGGGGTGCTAGGGGATGGAGGGCCATCGAGGGCTTCCCGCAGGCAGCAGGCTGTCCCCCCTGCACATCCAGACCAGGGCAGGCCACACACAGGACCACGCAGCCAAGCAGACACACCCACCACACAACACTGACAGCTGCCCCAAGGACACCCCAAGGCACAGCCGTCTCACCGAGGAGGGACACCACCACCGTGGGACACACTGCAGCACACAGCAGTGATCCACAGAAGCATAACACATGCCCCAACACATGCACACCACATGGACAGGTGCTGGGCCACTGCAGCATGGCTCCTCAGGCCACCTGCAAAACAGACACAGACACAGGCAGGTAAGTCAAAAGTAATGTAATGTGCAACACAACTATATACAAGAAAGGGTGTATGGGAGTGGGCAGGGAACAGGACTGCACAGTGGGATGAGGGACTGGAGGGAGGTATGGCTGGGGAAACAGGAATTCAAGGCCTGACTAGTGGCGGCCATGGCCTGCCACCCCTGCTGACGTTGTTGCCTCCTGTCCACCAGGATCAGTCTGCATCACTGCCTCCATCGTTGTAGAAGTTATAAGGATCAACTGCCTCAGGAGCCAGCAGTAGAGGGCCTCCTGCCAATGGCGGACACCTAGGACAAGGGACAGGACAGGTGATCAGTGCAATGTCCCAAGGAACCAGGTGCAACCACAGTGCATACCGGCAGGGGAACACCCCGCAAAGGGCCCATACAGGCCACCTACAGGAGCATGGGCTAACGCCTGCTGGCAACGCGCACACCCCATCAGTGCACAGTGGTGGTCCGTGCACAGTGACCATCCGACTGCACCATGGCAGTCACATGGCACAGTGACCCAGCAGCACCATAGCAACATCAGTGGCAGCTGGGCACACCAACCGCACCAGTAGCTGGCACATGTGTCCAATGGATGCACCACAGTGGCGGACACCACGCAGAGTGTGACACACACAGCTGCCACAGCAGATGGCACAGGCAGCCATGCCTGCACCCATGCCCCGCCAACCCCAATGGCGGTGCATAAAACAATGTCAGTGCCAATCTGCCCCTATGGCCCCACTGACACGGGCAGCTCCTCCTCCCTGGGCTGCTGCGCTGGCGTCCCACCAGCGACCGCCCTTCTTCTGTCTTCAAGTCCTAGGAGTGGAACAGAAACCGGTACATATGAGTAACCAATCACAGCAGCTGCTCACCACCCCACCCCTGTGCACAGGGTGAGCCCTGCCCGACACATCCCACAGAGTGACAGCGCAATGCAGTGCAGTGGAGGGCGATGCACCACAACATGCACAATGGTAGTACACCACCCTGCAGGACATGCCAGATAGCCTAGCCAACACCACAGTACAGCACCAAGGCACACACGCATGATGGGCCTATTCACCTGGTTGTGGCACAGCCTCACGCCTGATGCGCACCTCCAGCCTCCCGTGGTGCTCTGGGTCTCTCCACACCAGGTCCCCATATCTGTGGTGACACTGCTCACCTCTCCTGGCCACCCCTGTGCGCTGGCCCAGTGAGGCAGCGATATCCTGCCACACAGCCACCCGGGCTGCTGCAGTGGTGCCTGCCCAAACAGCTGGGGTGCATGGGGCTGGATACAGGCCATGAGGTTGGCAAGCTCAACCTGTGTCCAGTTGCCGCCCATCCCATTCTTCACTGTGCCATGTCTCTGGTGCGAGCCATGGAGCAAAATGGTGGCAGAAGGCACACATGGTCATTGCATGTGCCAGATGCATGAGCGAGAGGACATGCACTGTATCCACCCATCACGCATCCACAGAGATGCCGGCATGGGCATAGCTAGCTGGGGTCACAGGTGTGGGGTCACCCAGGGCAGAGGTCACAGCAGGGGTCAGGGGTCGGCCGCCGCACTGGTGTGCATGTGTACAATAGCAGGCATGGTGCACAGTGCACCGGTCCCAATTGTGCAGTGGTTGCACAGTGCACAATAGGCAACAACACCATCTGGCGCATGCACTGCGGGCCTGTGCACAGTGCAACTTGCTCCGGAGCAATCCCATTGCACACAGAGCAAATACGCGATATTCATTTGCCACAAGCAAATGAGCTCATCAACCAATGCATGGTTCACTGGGTGAATTAGCATGTCATTACCGTTGCGCAAAGTTCATTTGCATCGTTGCACCATAAAAGTACCACGGACCGGCACAGGCCATGGACCGGTATTGCATCCTTTGAGGTAAGTTGCACATGCTGCTGAAGCACACTGAGCCCAGCCAGCACAGCAGAGGGACGGAATAGGGTGCTGCTGACACTGACACACTGTGCTGTCCATGTCCACAGGAAGTGACATGTTGGAACGTGAGGAGGGTGAAGGCGTGGGCCTGCTCGCAAAGTGCAGGCCCAACTTCATGAAGGCAGAAGCAGAGGCCCTGTTTGAGGCATACCTCAACAAGGAGCCACTGTTGATTGGTGCCACGGGCATACCACTGGCCAGAGCTGGGGCCTGGGAAGAGGTGGTGGCATGTGTGAACCAGCAGGGCAGCCACCAGCAGTCAGTGCAGGAGTGTCACAAGAAGGTGGGCATGTATAAGCAGCACATTAAGGAGAAGGTGGTGGCCATTCATGTGCCGGAATGCCACCAAAGGGGAGCTTGCTGATGCACCACAGCTCACGGCGCGGAGGAGTTGGTGGCAGCCACCTTGCGCCACAGCACCGTGAAGGGTGTGCCTGGTGGAGGATTCCAGATGAGTGACAGCCCATCACTGCATGGTGCACGATGTCAGCCATTCACAGCATGCAGTGGCTGTGTTCTGGGGGCACTTGTGGACATTGCATCATTGATACACCTGTTTTCTCTTTCAGCACGGCACACCTGTGTGTGGAAGATGGGGCACCGGCAGTGGCTGTGGAGGCAAGAACAGCCCCAGAGGACCAGCCATCCACCTCCATGGGTATCCGGGGCCTGATAGGCTACATCACACCACCACTGTCCAGCCGGATGTCCTGGGCATGGGGTTGGACGAGGTCCTGGATGTGTTTCTACAGGATGCCAGTCTCAGTGTCCTGTGCATGGAGACACAAATCAGGGTGGGGTCCGACACCGATAACGACCTCACTTTAATCCTGGACATCATGGGTGGTGTTGTGGTGGAGATGCCCATACCTGACACCAACACAGGCAGCTTTCCCAGTGACCTGACAGCGGTGGAACAGCTGCCTGCCATCACTGCAGGTGCTGCTGTGTGCACTGCCACAGCTGTGCTGTGTGGTGGTGTGCGGCCGCTGGGCACTAGGCAGCATTCAGCGGCCAGATGGGCAATGGCAGCAGGCTGCAGGAGCCACAGGACAGCTGGATGCAAAGTCCACCACCAGGGCGCCAGCTAGAACATACCCCATGTGGACCCCACTGTGCAGTGTCCACCTGAGAAGGCGGGTTTTGCAGCATGGCTGGTCACCACAGGTGGTGAGGCATCCCACCCGGAGACCCCAGGATGCCAACCCATTGGCAGAGCACACCTGTTTGCTGTGGGCCTTCATGAAGGAACAGGTGCTGCTTGCCACTGGGGTGTGTGCACTGTGCATGTAGGTGCACTGGGGCTGAGCAGCATGAGAGGGACACTGCGCAACTCCTGGCAGCAATACAGTGCATGCAGAAGGCCACAACTGCATCCCAGGATCGCATTGCCAATGCAATCACGGATGGCCTTGCACTGCTGGCTGCCACAGGGTGTGGTCAGCCACCACAGACCATATGCAGTGCACTGTCTACCCCATGATCCTGGTGTTGGGCGACACCCTCACTGTCAACACTGGGCTCTGATGTTGGCATCCCAGGCACGCCTGGGGCGGGCCTGTTTGGGTGCCTATACAGCCCTGTACAGACCCAGTCATGGTCCCACAGTTCAACCCCTGGGGGCTGTTGCAAACATCCCTGTGGCTGCTGATCAGCCCCAGTGCAGCCACCCCATGACTGCAGTGGCCATGGTTTCCAGCAGTGGCCTCATGTGCATACCGCCTGACTGCGGTCTGCAGCAGCTGCCCCATGCTCGCATGGGCAGCGTGTGTGCATACCACTGGTGTTGAGCCTGTGTGTTGTGCTGCATGCTGCCTGTTTGCATGCCTGCCCAGCCACTGGACTGTGTGGCATGGGTGCGATAAGGGCAGTTCTGCACGGTTGCACCTGTGCACGGTGCGATACATCTGATCCCCACCACTTCCCAGCGCCTGTGCGTGGCATGTGTGTCGCTGTGTGCTGTGTGTGCAGTTGTGTGTGGCTGTGTGCCACTGACTCCTACCCTGCACCATGCCTCTGTGTGCATGCCCATTGCCATGCATGCCCCTGCCTGTGTGCTGTACCTGTGTGTGTGGCCTTTGCATGGGTTTGGTGCCACTTACCTGCATGTACCATAGTGCTCCTGTGCGATGGTGTCACAATGCTGCCATGCCATCCATTGCAACTGGGGTTTCCTCCACCCAGGGGCTGTCCATCACCCTTCTGCCATTGCCTCCATCGTCCCCACTACTTTCACCCTAATCAGCCTCGACAGCTATCCCATGGTCAATGGCCATGTTGTGCAGCATGCAGCAGGCCAGGAATAGGCCACAGGCTTTCAAGGGGCTGTACTGTAGGGCACTGCCTGACCTGTCTAGGCAATGGAACGTGCCTTCAGCATGCGAATACATGCTCTATGATGTTTTGTGTGCTGGCATGTGCCTCGTTGTAGCGTTCCTCTGCTGGGGACGATGGGCACCGATAGAGAATGAGCAGCCAGGGCCTCAGTGGATAGGCACTGTCTCCTGTGTGTATAATGACATGGTTAGCCCTGTGACATCCTTTTCTGTGCCCTTGCCTGTACCTGGCACCCTCACCAGCGCCCACCCTGCCCTCCCATCTCATGGCCTGCTCTGCCCATCACCCCTTGTCTGTCGCATACACCCACTAGGTAGCCTGTGGGATGTCCCACACTCAAACCTGTGGAACAGCACAGAGCTGCGCCAGATGAATGCATCATGTGCACTCTCAGGATGTGTGGCACAGACATTGGTGATGAGCCCTTGGCATTGCACACCGCCTGGCAGTTATTGCCGAACCCCTTCTGATTGATATAGGCCACACCCTCAGGGTCAGGTGGCATGTGGATGCCCACATGGGTGCAGCCAATTGCCCCAAGCACGTCAAGCATCGTGCTACCCTGTGGAAGTCCTGCATGGTTGCTGTATGCTCCACCTGTGTGCTGGGGAAATGGACATATTCTGAAGCACGTGGCAGCAGATCGTTGAGGAACTGTGTGAGGAGGCATGATGTGGCTGACTGGGTTATGCCTGTGGTGTCCCTTGTTGGTCTCTGAAGGTGCCATGGTGAGCAAGCACATGACAGCTGTCACTTTGGTCTCCACAGACATTGCGTGGCTCTGTCTTGTGGGTGCCTGCATCTCCTCACTGCACAGCTCACAGAGCTGCCTCAGAATGGCCCTGTTCAGGCAGTACCATCCAACAATCTCCATTTGGAGTAGTCCTCAAAGGTGGCGTGGACATGGTACCACCTGTTCCAGGCATACCGCTGATGGGCCCTTCCTCAGCCAGATCGCTGTTCCTCCTGCCCCTTCACACCCCTCATTATGGCCTCCATTAGGAAGGGTGCACTATCCATAGCCCCTGATGTCCTGTCTGCCCCTGAGCGGTCGGCTGCTTTGGGCTGTGTACCAACCGGTGCACTGCCTGGCACTGAGCCTGCCTGTCCCTCTCACTCTCTCTGCCCCTGACTCCTCTCCACTGACACCTCTGTCCCTCTCCTCTGTGGCTGCCTGTGTCAGTCTGTCTGTCTCTCACTCGCTCTGTCTCTCTTGGTCTGTCTTTCTGTCTCTGTCCTTCCTTCTTTCTATGTTTTGGCACTCTCTCACTCTCCCTCTCACCTGGTGCAAGTGCTGTCTCTGTGCTTGCATCCTGTATTTATAGGCTCAAGTCTGCTTGGCACATCCCGGTTTGCTCCGCACTGGCGCCATGGTTCCACGGTTGAATATTGCACTGTGCCCCCTGCTCTTGTGCTTGCATTCATTATAGTTGCACATTTGCACAATGGGATTTGCGCTGCGCAATGACTCCCACTGAATATCCTCATGCGCGTATTCGCGCTGCGCCAGCGAACTGCTTTGAATGTCCCTGCCCTGGTCCATAATTCTGCACAGTGCGTGATAGCTTTTGAAAATCATTTTATTTTATGTGATGTTAAAATTGAAGCCAGTATAAACATCAAAGATAGAAATATTCAAAAATATATCAAAACAAATAAAATGACTGTATAAGTAATGGCATTACAGATGGAGCAAACTCTTGAGCTCAGTATAAGGAAAAAAACTGCTATATGACTCTGTATATCTCATATGATATATATTCTAATATTAGATATTGTTATTGATATTAATACAAAATTCACCCATAGGATAAAACAGGTTTGTTACCAAACAAGCAATAAATTGCTGAGCATTCACAGCAGTACTATAAACATCAAATGCTCCATCATTCATAGTCCATTCAAGACAAAAGCATTATAAATAAGGGCCACCTGAAAATGTTACACAACACTGTGAAGAAAAGGGAACAAATCATAGATTCCATTTTCAAGAAACAGAGATAGTGCTGGGGAGGCGACCTGGACAATAGAATCCTACAGAGGAGACTTTTTGGCAATTTACTTTAAAAAGCAATGACTGGCCTGGCTTAAATGATCATTTTCAGTTGGCCTCTTATTTATAATGCTTTGGTCTTGAATGGACTATAAAGGATGGATCATTTGATGTTTATAGTACTGCCGGAATGTTCATCAATTTATTGTTTGTTTTGGTAACAAACCTGTTTTATCCTATGGGTGAATTTTGTATTAATATTATCAAGAACAATATTTGCTATTAAGAATATCTGTAGTATGAGATATATGCAGTCATATAGAAGTTTGTTCCTTATATTGAGCTCATCAAGAATTTTCACCATCTGTAATGCCATTACTTATACAGTCATGTTGTTCATTTTGATATAATTTTGAATATTTCTATCTTTGATGTTTATCCTGGCTTCAATTTTAACATCCCATCAAATAAATAATTTATCAAAAGCTATCACATACTGTGCAGAATTATAGACTAGGCCCAGATATTCAAAGAGTTGCGCCATGCTAAGTCCATAATCTTCATTCTGCGATATTCAGCAGGAGGCAGTTACGCCACTGGCACCAGGTTGCGCTAGAGAGCAATGCAAATGAATGCATGCTCAACAGGAGGGAGGATCCATGCATAATCTGGCAACCCGGTATTCAGTGGGTTCGCAGAGATATTCTTCATAACTTTAACCTGCGCCCGCTAAGCAGGTAAAAAAAGGCTTAAGTCGAGGCCACCCACAGGTGAGCTGCTGCATTGCAGGGCGCAACACAGCAGCTGCACCCCTGGCTGGCCCCAACTCACCCTGTGCCCTCACCAGCCCGGTCGCGGGCAGTACAGGTCATGTCTCCCCCCACACACTCCCACAGCCCGATCGCGGCCAGAACCTGCATAAACCCCAGTGCCCGATGCGGGCAGAACCTGCATAACCCCAGTGCCCGATCGCGGGCAGAACCTGCATAAACCCCCAGTGCCCGATCGCGGGCAGAATGTAACCCCTCCCCAGCCGAATAACTCCTGGTGGTCAGTGGACCGTAAAGCCCGATCGCGGGCAGAATGTCCTGTAGAACCCCCAAACATCTCCCTGGTGTCTAGTGTCCCCCCACCCACCCCAGGCCCCTCACCCGCTCCCCCGCAGCGGCGGGCGACAGCATCCCACACCTGCCGCCCGCCGCCCGCCCGACTGACTGTCGGTAGGGCTGCCGCCCGATGGTGCAGAGGCTACAGCCAATGGGCGTGCAGCCATACCGTCATGACAGTCAGATTTGTGGTGATCATTCACCGATCTGACTGTCATGTACGGTATGGGCTGCACGCCCATTGGCTGTAGCTCTGCACCACGGGCGGCAGCCCTACCGACAGTCAGTCGGTGGGCGCGGGCGGCAGGCGGTGGATGCTGTCGCCCGCCGCCGCGGGGGAGCGGGTGGAGGGGCTTGGTGGGTGGGGGACACTAGACACCAGGGAGATGTTTGGGGGGTTCTGTTGTGACATTCTGCCCGCTGATCGGGCTTTTACGGTCCACTGGACCACCAGGAGTTATTCGGCTGGGGAGGTTACATTCTGCCCGCGATCGGGCACTGGGGGTTTATGCAGGTTCTGCCCACATCGGGCTATGGGTGATGTGTGTGGGGGCGACATGTACGGGTTCTGCCCGCGATCGGGCTATGGGTGATGTGTGGGGGGGGTCATGTAACTGTGATGCCCGCGATCGGGCTGCATTGTGCGTCGGTCCCCGACGGCTGCTGCCTGGCAGGGTAGCCAGGAGCAAGTCCTCGGGGATCGGTGCACCTACATGTAAATGGCATGCAAATGGCCCCCCCTGTGCCTTGCATAAATTATGGCCCCATTTGCATGTCACCTTTTGAATATCGGAAATCTGCGCATGGCGCAATGGTGCTTGCGCCACCGCAAGTTTAATGCTCAACTCTGGCAACTTGCGGTAGCGCAAGTTCCACTGCACCATGCGCAAGTGCTGTGTCTCGGGGGCGATATTCAAAGGAGTTGCTCAACAGCTGCAACTCCTTTGAATATCACTCGCCACACCCCTGCGCAACTATTTTGAGCAGCGCAGGGGCTTGCGCCTCAGACTGGCGCAGTTTGAATATCTGGGCCTAGGTCTTTTTATCACATTAATCTTATCTACACAGTTACTTATGCACATCTATCATTGCTTTAGCTTTTTTAGAAATCTTTTTATCACTTTAATAGTTCACATCAACATTCATATGACATGCTCGAGGAGGTTTTAGATATTTTAAATATTTATTTGATCCAATTTCACCACATTAATACTTGTTACACACGCACTTTACTTTGCCTGGTTTTGCACACAATTGTTTTCTTGTGCATATTGTCAATGCAACACTTTACTGCACTTTGAGCCTTTTAACAGTGTCACTTTAAATCAGCATTTTAAAATTAACTGCCATTCTCAGTCTCATCAGTCTTGAGGAAGTGCTACTGCACAAAAATGTTCGACGTGAGACTTTGAACTTGGGGAGGGGGCCACCACTGTGGTGCTGTCGCTTGTTTTACCTGTGGATTTCTTACTGGATTACTGGAACCAATAAAGGTATTTGTTTTATACCACTTGCATCTCTGGACTGATCTTTACGGACAGGTTCATGTTGTGGATGAATGGTTTATGTGCCAACTCGGCAATGTAAGTACTGTTTCGTTTTTCTATTGGCACTAAACTGTGTGTGTTGCAGCCACCTCCAAATATACATCCCAAAACATTAATCAACAGTATTCCTTATGGTGAATTCTTGTGAATTCACCATAATCGTACTGATGATCACAAATTTGAGGAAGAAGTAAAGGTGGTACAAACCAGATTTAAACACAGAGGCTATGCCTGTGACATGGTGGAACTGGCGTATAACAAGATCAGGAATCGGAATATAAAGGATTTTTACAAGACGTTGGACCCAAGGAAAGGCACACTGAAAATACTGATACAGTGGTTACATTTGTCATAGACTATATTAGTAGGACCCAAGAATTAATAAAAATCAGAAGAAACAGATATAATATTTTGTCAGCAGATCAGGACCTGAGGAACATTTTTTGGCACAATGCCAAGAGTTACATTTAGGAAAGGATTAAATTTGGGTGAGCATTTAACTAGTAGTTATTTCTCAAATCAGAAGACTAAACAGCAGGATGTCCGAATCAGCTTTTATAAATGTGGAAGATGTAATATTTGTGAGCAGGCAGCTACTAGCACCACATTTTTTCCCATCCCAAATTAGGAGTAGACTACAGATTATCTCAGTATATTGATCATCAGACAAGATGTTTTTGTATTGTGCTGGTGTCCTTGTGAACAAGTTTATATAAGGAGAGCCAGGGGGATATTGGGATGCATAGGAAGGGGCATCACAAGTAGAAAAAGGGAAGTGGTTATCCCTCTGTACAGACAGTTGGTGAGACCCCATCTGGAAGTACTGTGTGCAGTTTTGGAGACCTCATCTACGCAAGGACATAGACAGGATGGAAGCAGTCCAGAGGAGGACAACTAAAATGGTGCAGGGTCTGCAGCAGAAGCCATATGATGAGAGACTGAGAGAGCTTAATATGTATACTCTTGATGAAAGGAGGGATGGGGGGACATGATAGAAACATTCAAGTACCTCAAGGGAATCAACAAAGTCCAGGAGGATAGCATCTTTCAGAAAAAGAGATGTGTAAGAACAAGGGGGCACAATTTGAAGATAGAGGGGGAATGGCTCAGGGGTAATGTGAGGAAATTTTTTTTCACGGAGAGAGTGGTGGATACATGGAACAGCCTTCCTGAGGAGGTCGTTGGGTCAAAAACAGTGGGGGAATTCAAACATGCATGGGACAGACACAAGGCAATTATAGTTGGGGGTTGCAGGAAGTGGGCTGTTGGTTAACTAGAATCTGCAGCTTATCCAGTAGGTAGGGAAATGGGCAGACTGGGTGGGCCAAGTGGTCCTTATCTGCCATCAAAGTCTATGTTTCTATGTTTCTATGTTTATGTTGGAGCACAGTGCATCCTTTGACATGTAGAATTCAGGAACACATTTGTGGCATTCTCAGTAAAAATACTATAAATGCCACAGGGGTACACTTCAAGGATGCACATTCAAGCAAAAAAATTGAGTTGAAATTTTCAGCACTAGAACACATACATTCTCCAGAGAGAGAGAGAGGATGAGATAGGGTGTGCCTTCTTCTTCAACGGGAGATAATCTGGATTTTCGGGTTACAGGCGGTCATGCTGCATGGTCTCAATGAGCAGATTGGTTTTAAACCTTATTTGCAGATCAAGTGTGGTCAAAGGTGATTAACATGCTGGCAATAAATTATTCTAGATATTTTTTTGAACATGCTCTCTGATTTTTATACATTCTTCACTTCACAATATATTTTTACAATGTTGCAGTTTCATTGTATAAAACTACATCGTCTGTCTCCATCACTCAAAGGCATTGTATTTGGATGCCGTGGTTGGATTACTTGAGTGTAATTCGTTTCTAATATTATATTTTTTTAGGTTTTATAATGGGAGGAATCTTATTACTGCCACATCCTGGAACTTGACAATCTTTTGAGCCATTTGAATGTATTTGGGAATTGACAGTTTTTGTCGTGTCTCAATGTGCTTTGAATGTGGTATTATTTAGTATTATATTTAAATATTCTCTTGGCTATATTTTTTAGCAGGATGTCAACAAATATATTCATCAGGCAATACTTGTTTTTTTACTGATGTTTGTTACAATGTGGAGATATTGGTATATCAAGATAGTGTTTTCTGTATTGTCCTTAAAATCAGTTATTATTGTCAATTTACAACTCTGGAGTTGCCGTTACTGCAACTTGGTTTGTATTTTAATTGATGTTCACTATGCACTTGCTTGCTTGCAGTGTTTTCTTGCACTAGCACTGTTTATAGCACTGATTCTAACAGTTTTCATCTGCTGCTAATTATATTATAGGGTATTTAAATGTTCGAGTTGTGAAGCTGCCACACACCCTTGAAGAAGCCATTTTAGGTGGCTACACCTGGGGCTGTTTCTCTGTGTTTCTTTGCACCATTAATACATTATTATACTGTATCTGAGATAGTGTTGTGAGTGTTGTTTTTCTTCAGTCCTTTACTTCTTTTGTACAGCAGCATCTTTAGAAGACTGGTGTGCTCTCCTTCTTTTTTATTTTCCTGCAGCATTTTAGTTGCGCTCCTCTGGACAATTTCCACTCTATGTCCTTCTAGAAATGTGGTCTCCAGAACTTGACACAGTACTCTTGGTGGAGTCTCACCAGTGATCTATAAAGAGGCAACACTACCTCCCTCTTTCTGCTGGTGATACCCATACCTATGAATCCCGGAATCCCACTAGCCCTCCCAACTGCCTTGTCACACTGCCTGGTCACCTTTAGGTCATCGGATATGATTACCTCCAGGTGTCTTTCCAGTTTGGTGGTCCCCACTACCTCTCCACCCATTTTGTGCTCTGCTCCTGGGTTTCTGTGCCCTAAGTGCATGATTTTGCACTTTTTTGCATTGAAACCCAGCTGCCATAACCTTGACCATTCCTTGAGTTTTCCCAGGTTGTTGCTCATTCTCCAATACAACAAAGGAAATTGCTGCGAAGCAGTCTGATCAGTCCGGTGCATACAACAGAGTGGCCAGCTCGTAATTTAAGAACTAGTGGGAATAGCTGGAATGAGTGCTATATTCTTGTCTTGTTGCTCATTCTTCCCCCGCCCCCCCAAGTGTCCACCCTGTTGCAGCATTTGGTGTCATCTGCAAAGAGGTGAACCTTCCCTTCCAGCTCTTCTGCAGTGTCACTTATAAAGACATTAAAGGGGACCGGTCCCAGTACTGATCCCTGAGGCACCCTACTGGTCACCCTCCCTTCTCCAGAGTGAACTCCATTTACCACACCCCTCTGTCACCTATCCCCTAACCAATTAGCCAGTTTACCACCATTGGACCCACCCCTAAGATGCCCTGCTTCCATATGAGTCTCCTATGTGGAACAGTCTTGAAAGCCTTACTGAAATCTAGGTAGGCTGCATCTACTGATCCACCCTGATCTAATTCCCTGGTCACCCAGTCAAAGAAATCTGTCAGATTCATTTGACATTACCTCCCCCACCCCACCCCATGAATCCATGCCACCTCGGGTCTTGTAACCCACAATCCACAATCCTTTCCTTCAGCAGTGGTTCCATTAACTTTCTCACCACCAGTGTCAGGCTGACTGGCCTATTGTTGCCAGCCTCTTCCCTGCTACCACTTTTGTGAAGTGGTACTACATCTGCCCTCCTCCAGTTTTCTGGAGCCATTCCTGTTTCCACAAAAAGAAAACGGTTGTGCAAAAAAAAAATAATGAAGAAGCCTTCTCTCAAAAGCTTTTTTTGTCCTTTCATGACTGCACTAATAAAACTGCACCTCGTAACTTTGGCAACTTTGCTACTGTCCAGATTCTTCACAATGTCTTCTGTTTGTGAGAGACATGCATTCTTTTTGGTTTTCATTGTTTGGGTCAAAGACAGTTGTCTGACTAACTATAGGTCTATCTATAGTTGCATTGACATGCCTGCACTGATCTTTGTTGCAATCTGCATTGGAGTGGCCTCCACCTCCTGCACCAATCCAGTATCACATTTACATGCCACTCTCAGCAGCTATGGAAGCCATGCTGCAGAGAGGCCATGAGTCTGGGGGGGTGATTGGCTGCTTGGCAGATGATGCGTAAACTACTGACCTCATTTCTCCCATTACCATGGCTTCCATCTAAACCATCATGGAAGGGCAGAGGAGAATGCTGGGAGCCTACATGGCTTCACCTGAGGGCCCCCAGGTTGCACTCCAGCAGCTTTCTCAGATACAACCTAGTCCATGAGCAGAGATACAAATGCAAGTAAAGTTGAGCAGGATAGGCAGAACATACAACTGGAAAAAAAAAAACAATTTGCAGAATTGACAAGTTACACACTGAACAATCCATGAACTGCCCTGATGGCCCAGAGGCACTGTAATGCACTGTTACACAGACAACTGAAGTTCATTTGCCTTGTTTGGAGGTAAGCCAGGCTGCATTCAGCAACTAGAAGGCAGCACTCCTCAGCTATGGAGGGCTTCTGGTGGCTTCCAACATAGCAGGGACTCCTGCAGGTGGGCCAGGGAGCTTGCTTCTCTCATAAGGGTATGCGGTACATCCAAAGTCATAAGGCACTGCAGATGCAAGTGGAGGAGTGAGGAAGCTAGGGGTGAAAATCATGGAGAAAAAAGCTCCTGATGTCTACATGATAGCACAAGCAGCCTGAACAGGGTGTATTCTGACAGCTGGAAATATCCCTGGTAGGGCAGCAGGGGTGAGGGACAAAAGATATACGGAAAAATAACACTCTAAGAACCACATTGCCTATATATTACATTAAGGTATAATCTTCTTCCTATTACATCAGAACCTGTTGCTATGGAAGTTAGTCTGTTGTCACAAGCAGAGGATTTTGACTTCACGGCAGGAAAGTAGCGAATCATAGCAGTCGTGCACCATACATTGTACATTTGGAAAAGCGGTGTGATCTTCTCTTTCATAAAGACCACCAGCATCTTCTCACTTAACTGAGAAACCTTTCCTCTGATCCTGCCACTGACAGACGACAGGAGTTGAAGAAACCTTTCTTTCTTTGGAGAAATTTAGAATCTCTGAGCTGAATTTAATTTACAGCATCATTACCTGGAAACTTACCTTAAGAGAGGCAAAGCATTGAGGGGTTTACCAATAAATAAGGTACCATCTGAAGGGCTAGAGAAATTCCATGGGTGGAAAGATTGGGAGGAGGCACCAACTGAATGCACTATTAAGTATATGTGGATTTTGATTCAGGAGGACGCTGCCAAACACAAAGAGATGTCTGAGAAAATAAAGAAACTGACACAAAAACTGACAGATTTACAGGACAATCATGAATTTGCTATATTAGACAAACAGCTCAAGGCAAACTAGCCAAACACAAGAGTGAGCTGATTAAATAGAAGCAGACAAAGCTGCAAAGAGACCACACTGACTTTAATACTGGTAAAATCTTCAGTAGGAACCTAGGCACCAGATCTCACAGCAGAGGGCATTCAGCAATGCAAGAAAATCCAGGAAAGACTAATTAAGCATCCTTCAAAATGATTACCATGGCAATTAATGAATCCAAGAAAAGCGCCTTAGAGAGTGAAGAAGAGCATAGCACTTCAAAGGCTTTTTTAGAGAAGGCTAGTCTTACAGAAAAAAGAAGAAAAAACAAAAACATCTGGCCAAAGAACAAAGAGAAAAACATGTTGTGATACAAGAAGAAGAGAAAAGAAGGGAGCTGCAGTCAGAGAGGAGACAAGGAAAACAGTGTTTAATGTCACAAGTATTGAATTAACACCAAGTCAGCCCACTTCTTTCAAAAGGACTGAATTCCTCACCACAGTCAAAACTAGACCTTTTCAACACACGGGTGGATTTATTTAAGTTTTTCTGTCGGATCGGTCTGAAGGATTATTTTGCAAATAACTAAACACAAGAAGAAGACATGGGAAGGACTACTGAACTGAGCGCCACTGGCCCTGGTGAACTGGCAACAGCAATAGTGGACCAGATGGTGGGGGAAACTCAAACAAGTAATTCCCCTCCAGGGGAGAGCTACTGTATGATAAGTGATAGACTTCTCAAGACTTGAGAACTTGGTTCTCTTTGAGTTTTTACTAAATAATGGGCCACCAGATATGCAGGGAACAGAGCAGGAAGAGGGCTTCTTTATGATATAAATGCTGCCAACATTAATGCTACTAGAAACAAGACTTTTAGAAACAAATCACAAATTGCCCATTATCTTTGAACCCAAGCATTATGACCTTTAATCAATGGTGTAAAGGGAGACAAAAAAGTTATTTAAAGAAGCCTTCCAGTTCCAATGTAGAAACGTAACCAGGGATGAGCAGGCAGCCTTAACTGAATTGAAATGTTTGCCAGGAATTGTTATAAAGCAGACAGGCAAGTGGAGAAATGTGGTGATTCTCACTGAAGAGGATTATGACCAAGGTGTATTTGAACTGTTGCTGAGTGAGGAGAACTACAGAAAGGTCCCTACAGATCCTACCCCAGTCTTTCAGAAAAAGTTACTGCAGTTGCTGGAATGGCCTGTAGTCTTGGGGCAGATTATGAACAGGAACTATATTTTATGTGGACCAAAAACCCACAGGTTGCTACTTTCCATATACTGCCTAAAATTCATAATTGGCTTATACTCCCTCCAGGCAGACCCATAGTGTCCAGGTTAGGATTGATACCTGACAATTTGAGCCAATTTGTGGATTTTTTCCTTAAAACATGTGTCACCAGGCTGGGATCCTATCTGCGGGACATTATGGATGTCCTTGACAAATTTAACAACTTTGAATGGAGATCTGATTACATTTGGCTTGGCATTGATGTTGAGTCCTTATACACTTGTGTGAAGCATGAAGACAGCATATGTGCCTGTGAGCATTTTCTCTTAAATGAGCCAACATGTGATGAGTTTCCTATTCCTTTCATTCCTACAGCCCTGACGTTTATTTTAAAACAGAACTACTTTGGATATGATAAAGTGTTTTATCTGCAACTCGGTGGGACAGCAGCAACCTCTTCCTCAGTTTCTGAGAGAAGTCATGGGTGCTTAAGCCACTCCAAAACCCACACATCTATCATACTGCGGTGTGGTACCACTTTATTGATGACAATGTGTGCATCTGGGAGTGGAACCGAGGAAGAGGTAGCAATGCTCATGGAATGGATATTAGATAATAAGTTCAATCTGAAATTTACAAACTATAAGTAGATCTGAATTGAATTTCCTTGATGTTACACTAATGGTAGGACAGAATAACAGGATACAGACAAAGGGTAATAGAAAACTCATGGCCACAAACAGCTTGTTACACTTTGATATTGCACACCCTGTGTTCCTAGTCAAATAGTTTTCCTAGGCTATGGCCATTTTTTTAGAATCAATAATAACTGTTCCATTGGGGCAGACTTTGATGCACAGAGTAAGGAACTTTACTGTACGTTCTGACTCATATCGTCTGGCTATGATAGGTATATCCTACAAGTAGCAGAAAAGGCAAAACTATAACCTAGAAGTGCACTTCTTAAACTTAAAACAATCCACATCCATGGAGCGTGACCCTATCTGTTTTATTACCCAGTACAACAGACTGTCAGGACAAGATGGGGGGATTGGTCAGAAAATATTGGCCTCTGCTGCTCAGTGATGAAAACTTGACTAAAGAAAATTGGTGATGCACCAAGGATTGATGTTTCCCTGCACTTTCTACACCAACAATGTGAGAACATCTTTACGTACTATATACTGTTACGGATGCCTAGAAACTTGATAAGTTATTTCCTGTACATTGTTATGAATGCCTTTCTCTCTGTATTCTACTATGTAATGTAATCCCTGGTTGCCCCTGAAAAGGGGACCTCCGGGGCTCAGCGGGCCAACCCAGTCACCAAAATTTAATAAATAAATAAATATCTGTATTGCTTTTTCTAAAGTCAGTACAAATGAAAATCCACTCAGCCAGCACCAAGGCACTGGCTCTCACACCCCCTATGGAAATGTTCAGGTGTGGCTGATGCAGTGTCTGCAGACACTGTAACCAAGCTAAATCGCTAAAGCATGGGGAATACCCAGGGGAGGTAGAAATTAGATCCTTTATAAACTGCAGTACAAAGTTTGTTGTGTGCATGCTCTGGTGCCAGTGTCCCAAGCTGTACATGGGTCATACTATCAGGCCTCTCAAACAACACATTCAAGAGCATATACATTACAATTTGAGGCATACTAAGAACACCCGTCTGCACATTTCTCTGAACGCCACACTTGTGATCTGCATAATCTATAATTTATGGGTATTGAAGTGGTGAAACAGAATCAAAGTGTGGGGTTAGGGATAGACTAAATAAAATGCTTCAGCAGGATAATTTTTGGAGTTTTACTTTGAACTCTGAAACCAAAGGGGCTGAATGGTAACTGGGACCATAAACCATTTTTATGAAATATGGTTCAATAAACAATCAGAGAATCATAAACCATTTGATGCACATTACTGAAAGTGTCACAGCTTAACTCTTTTTTTTTTCCTTCAAGGCACAATAATACCTATTGATACACCTTAATGAAACTTCTTTTCTTCTATCTTTATTTGCCTTCAGGCTGGCTGTCTTTAGTTACAATAAATTATACAATATCATTTAGCTCTATATCTCAATCTCACTCTTCTTCTATTCTTTACCTACACCCCAAATAGCAACCCCCATCTAACTACCCTTCTCACACAGACCACATCTTCTTCTCAATCTTTCATGCTTCTCCTTCTTTTCACTACCATTAACTGCCTCTGTAACTATAATGGCAGCTTATATTTCCAGAATGTCTGCTCCTCACTCATCTTTCCAGGTGTTTCCTCTTTGCCAGCAGATCTCCTACCTATGGAGATGGATAAGTAATATACCTTTCATGGAGATCACAACAAACGGACCAGGCTGAACTCTTCTTTTTCCCAATTTGCTTTCAAACTGCATTACTTCTTATGAACTTTATAAAAATGCCAGCAGATACAAGCCCTAAGGTCTATTGAGTCTGCTTGAGTGTGCAGCTATCAGATTTTACTCTGTAGCTTCCCCCCTCCCTTTCCAGTAGTCACCCTCCTCTTGATCCTGTCCCACTCCCTCTTAAAACTGCCCACTGACTTCAACAATACCACCTCCTCTGGCAGTGCATTCCACCTAGCCACCACCCTCTCCATGAAGTAGTGTCTTCTCATCTCCCTCTTGAACCTACCCCTCTCAAGTTTTAAACTGTGCCCACAGTGTTCCTCCCTCCTTTTAATCTAAACATCCCCTTGTCCAATATTAAAAAAAACAGACACATTGACATTTTTGCCTGTTTTAGGTATATTTTACAGTATTTGCTTTTTTATACTGTGTGGTGTTTTCTTGCTTTTTGTTATTCAGGACATCCATACTGGAATGAATATGGACATCTAATATTTGGACTATTAAATGAAATGCAATACAATATGGACTCTGTATTCTTTTTTTAACAAACAAGATGCTTGTATTTGTTTATTTTTGAATTCTGCACTAACCACTTGAGCACTTGTAACTGTTCTTGCCCCACCAATGACCACATAAGCATATTACAATGTAGTCATTATTGTGGGTCAATTAGAATGTCCATTCTTAAGGTCAGGTGGCATAAAGGTGGGGCAGCTCTGACCACTAGCCAGCCCCTTGATGAAGTTTTAGTGAGTGAAGCACCAGGGCTAGTGGTTCACTGTTGGGACCAAGGTGTCACTTGTCTTCACCTGTTTGCATCAAATAAAAATGTTCTGCACGGTGTATGAGTGACACTCCAGTGAATGCAGCACTATATGTTTGCTGCCTTCTCACTGCTCCCTAACCCTACTCCAAACCTTAACTCCACACATACACATGGGATAAGAAATACCGTAAAACTTGGTAATTTTTCTGTAAAAATACTTTTGCTATATTCACTCAACCACCTACTGACACCTGATGCTCACCTTGCAGTTGCCCAAGGAAATCTCCTGCCCCTTCTTGACTATTGCTCCCCAGTTTTCTCCTCCACATGCACCTCACTTCTCTCTTGCCTAAGTGTCACATATAACTCCTTCTGTCACTTTGCCCTTCAGGTACCCTCCTCCACTCACCACTGCTCTCTATATCAGTCCTTAGGCTGGCTCTCTCTGCCTGGCCTCTATGAATATGCCTTGGGCTGTCTAGTCAACACCTCTCTTAGGAACTCTTAGAAATCCCCTTACTCCCAGATTCTCACTGCCAGGGTAGAAACTCATTCTCTCGGGGTCTCATCCATTCCCCCCCAGTTGTCCCCCGTGTAGCTACTGTTATGGGGAGCTAGGTTTTCTCTGTCTTTTCCTCCTCTCTCTGGAACAGGCTGCCACCTGCCATCAGAACAGTACCCACTCATCAGTCCTTTAAATTGAAGCTAAGTGATTGGCTAAAGCCACCTGCACTTGCCTAGGTAACATCCCAGTTGGTAATCCACCTTAGTGGCAAACTGCATCACCTGCCTTACCTCCCATGTGCTGACTACAGTACCTAATAAACTACTTTGGCACTTACTGGTCTTCTGTTGTTTTAAATTTGTTTTATTCTATTTTTAAAGATGCTTTATATGTTATGTGTATTGTACTGTACAGCACCCAGAGTCTCCGGAGATGAGTGCTATATAAATAAAATATCTATCTATCTATCTATCTATCTATCTATCTATCTATCTATCTATCTCTCTATCTTTGTGAAAACATAGACTGCTGCTACTGATATCCTTCACACAATGTTCTGTGCACCCTTGACTGGCTATACTAAGTACCAACTCGCTACACATGTAAATGATCGAGTCACCTATAGTCAGAGATGCATTTATTTATTTATAAACCTGTTATGAACTTGTTTCTTATCTCTCTATAATAAGATGTCTACATACAACTGTCGCTTTTCCCCTGTACTCAATGTATTACATTCACCCACTGTATTTGAAACTTGTACCATTTGTCTGTAACTTGTACCTACTGTCTGTATCATCTGCCACTGTATGGCCCGGGTTACAACTGAAAATGGTCTTTTGGATCAGCTTGCTTACGCGGTTACCAAAAACATAAATAAATAAATAAATAAATGTGATGAATGAGCTAAAACAAAATGACACTAATTTGCCAAAATTGCAAATTTTTCAATAGATGTAAATTAGGCTCTAATCGTTTAGTGCGAAATTAAATTTGCAGAAATGTAACCAATTACATATGCTAAATAAAACTAATGTGAAAATAATCCATTGTGCAGTATGATAATGAGTTCCAGCACGGCTCTTACCTATTTCCCTCAGAAAATGAATTTGTTTAAACTCAAACAGGGTAAGTATCTTGAAGAAATATATATATATATATATATATATATATATACATGTTTGTATGTTGAAGAAATGTTGTGGTAGGGTATTCCACTAAGCAGATAGAGGAAAGACCATCAATGGTCCAGTGGTCTTACTTTCCTAAAATTGTGTGTTTGTATGTTCATAAGTAAACCAGAAATGCATTTATAAATGCAATAACAAATTGAGTTTTAAAAATCTGTTACAAATCCACTTACAAAAGGGCTTGCAGCCCTGAAAATAAATAAGGCACCAGAGCTGGATGGAATGCACCTGAGGGTGCTTAGGGAATTGGCATCTGAACTGGCTGAATCACTAGCTAGAATATTTACAAGCTTACTAAACTTACAGGTGGTTCAGAGAGATTGGAGGATAGAATATGTGGTGCTGCTCCACAAGGGAGGGGACATGAAGGAACCAAAAAATAGCAACCAGAAAAGAACAGCACTGTCCACAAATGGGTATATGCAAAGTGAAAATTTATTTGCGAAACAATGAATTAAAAACTCACATTCATCCAAGGGGGCATCACAGAAGACATCGACATTGAGCTCTCAGTCACACAAAAGGTATATGAGCTCAATGTCAGTGTCTCCCATGATGTGTCCTTGGTTGTGTGTGAGTTCTTGATTCACTATTTTGCAAATAAATTTTCACTTTACATATACTGTATACATCTGTGGACAGTGTTGTTCTTTTCTTGTTGCATTGCCATTGTTTTGAACTAGCATGTCCTCTGCAGGGAGAGCAACTTTTACAGTTTGTGTGCCTTGGGAACCAAGAAATGACAGACCCATCACTCTCACCTCCACTGCAGGTAAACTGATAGAGACACTAGCCAGAGTGGACCTAGTGAACTACTGGAGAGAAATGGACTCCTGAACAGTAAGCAGCATGTGCTTGTAGCAGGGAGGTCTTGTCAGACCAACTTGAAAGCATTATTTGATCGAGAAACAAGAGCGGTGGATTGGGGACAAGTAGTAAATTTACTGCACTTTAACTTCAGCAAGACATTTGAATCAGTACCACCCAGAAGGTTGCTGAAGAAATTAGAGGATCTGGGACCAGGGAAGGCCCCAGTTAGATGGGTGGGAAGTTGGCTAGGGGAGAGAGGGCAGAGGTGGTGATAAACAGGGTCAAATAGGGAGAAAGGGAGGTCACAAGAGGGGTAAAACAGAGGTCAGTCCTGGGACCAGTCCTTTTCAATATGACCATCAGCAACATATGAGAAAGAATACAGAGCAAGCCGTGTCTCTTCACAGATTACACTAAGCTCTGAGGAAGAGTAGATAATGAGGAGGGAATACGGGGGGGGGTAGCAGAGGGACCTGCGAAGGTTAGAGATGTGGTCCAAGATCTGGTAGTTCAAACTGAATTACAAAAAGATGATGCACATAGGGAACAAGAACCCTAGGAAAGAATACTGGATGGGAGGGGATAAGCTGGTCACTACTTTAGAGGAAATGGACCTGGGGTCATCATAAGCAACTCACTAAAACATACTAGCCAATGTGGCTAGGCCTACAGAAAGGCAACCACAGTGCTGGGGTGTATTAGAAGGGGGGGTTAAAAGCAGGAGAAAAAAAGGCATTACTACCTCTCTATAGATCACTGTTGAGAGCCCATCTGGAATACTGTGTCCAGTTCTGGAGTTCTCGCCTGAGGAAAGTAGAGACAGGATGGAGACAGTGCAGCATAGCATGACCAAAAATGATTCAGGGCCAACACGGCAGATCCTTTGAGGATTATCTCACGGTACTGAACATGCAGTCACTGGAGACCAGAAGGGAGAGAAGTTACATGATAGAGGCCTTCAAGTTTGTGAAAGGTACGGACAAGGTTAACTGTGAGGAACTATTTAACAGGAGTGGTGGGTTCAAAACAAGGGGACAAACTGGGTGCTGGTGGTGGGGATTCAGGAGGGATGAGAGAACATTTTACTTTATGAAGAGAGTGGTTGACCCATGGAATAACCTACCAACAGAGGTGGTGGGCTCCAAAAAACATTAATGGTTTTTGGTACAGTTGGGACAGAGTAAAGGGCTGAATAGTTACCCAGGGAGGCAACAGTAAGGCAGGGAAGGGGGGTTGGGGGTTGATGCAAGGGAGAAAAGCTCATCTAGACAATAGGTCACAGAGCAGGGTAAAACTGGACAGACTGATGGACTAATGGCCATTTTCTGCTGATATTGTCTATGTTTCTATGTTACTTGTAGCTAAAAATAGTTTTATTTTATGTTTATTTTATGTTTGTTTTAGTGGTGACTGTATTATTTGAATGACCTGGGTTACCCTTGAAAATGGGGGCTTGTTGCCCAAGGGCCTACTTGGGAAACAAACAAATAAACAAATTAATAAAAGAAATATGTGATTATCCAGTCATTGCCATAATGTATATTTACAACATGGCAACTTTGCAAAAATTTTACATTGAAAACATTTTTGCAGGTAATTTTTTAAATGAGTATTTAACTGTGTTTTAGTTTAACTGCTTATGTTTAAGTGCAGCATAGAGCACATGGGATGTCATGGCTAGGGCTGTGTAAAATGATAAATTCCTCTAGTGGAATTTCTGATTAATTGCATGTAAGTAAATCACATGTAACCTGTGCAGTTTTTACTAAATGTACTGAATATAAACTGTGGATTTTTCCCCTACAGTTTTTGTCCGGCATATAGAACAATATTAACCAATATAAACTGTGGAATTGTACCATATTCCATGGAAACATATATGTTTGCCCTATATGCCCCACCAAGAGCCCCACCAACCTTCATCATCAAGGTTATCACAAAAGTGGGAGCAGGACAGAGACAGGAAACTACAGACCAGTTAGCTTGACCTAAGTGGTAGGGAAAATGATGGAATCACTTATGAAGGAAAGAATTGTTGAGTACCTAGAGGCCAGTGGGGCACAGGACCCAAGCCAGCATGGATTCATGATGGGAAGGTCTTGTCAGACGAATCTAATAGATTTCTTTGACTGGGTGACCAGAGTAGTAGACCAGGGAGGGGCTGTGGACATGGCCTACCTAGATTTTAGCAAGGCATTTGATACAGTCCCACACAAAAAGATTAATACACAAGTTAGCCAGCCTTGGGAGTGGGTCCCAAGGTGGTAGCCTGGATAAAAAATTGGCTAGACAACAGGAGGCAAAGGGTAGTAGTAAACGGAGTCCACAGTGAAGAAAGGAGGGTTACTAGTGGGGTACCGCAGGGTTCAGTACTGGGACCGGTCCTTTTTAATGTCTTTATAAGTGACATTGCAGAGGAACTGGAAGGAAAAGTATGTCTCTTTGCAGACGACACAAAGACCTGCAACAGGGTTGATACACAAGATGGAGTGGAAAGGATGAGAAGGGACTTGGCAAGGTTGGAGGAATGGTCAAATGTATGGCAGCTCAGATTCAATGCAAAGAAGTGCAAGGTAATGCACCTGGAAACAAAACCCAGGGAAGAGTACACAGTGGGGGTGAGATACTGACAACAGTAAAATTGGAAAGGGACCTGGGGTAATTATATCAGATGACCTGAGGTGGGCAAGCAGTGTGAGAAGGCAGTAAGGAAGGCTGGGGATACTGAGATGCATGAGGGAGGCATCAATAGTAGAAAACAGGAAGTTGTTATCCCTCTGTACAGACAGTTGGTGAGACCCCATCTGGAGTACTGTGTGCAGTTCTGGAGACCCCATCTCTGCAAAGACATAGACAGAGTGGGCTGTCAGAGGAGGCATCAAAATGGTGCAGGATCTGCACAGAAGGCATCTGAAGAAAGACTAGAGGAGCTTAATATGTATACCCTTGAGGAAAGAAGGAGAGGGGACATGATAGAAACTTTCAAGCACCTCAAGGGAATCAACAAAGTCCAAGAGGGTAACATCTTTCAGAAAAGAGATGTTGCGAGAACAAGGGGCACAATTTGAAGATAGAGGGGGGACGGCTCAGAGGTAATGTGAGGAAGTATTTTTTCACGGAGAGGGTTGTGGATGCATGGAACAGCCTCCATGAGGAGGTCGTGGAGTCAAGAACAGTGGGGGAATTCAAGAATGTATGGGACAAACATAAGGCAGTCCTAGTAGGAGGTAGGAGGAAGTAAGCTGTTGGTTAACTAGGATCTGCAGCTTATCTGTTAGGTAAGAAAATGGACAGACTAGGTGGGCCAAGCGGTCCTTATCTGCCATCAAATTCTATCTCCACTCTCACCGCCAATGGAGAGCTACTGCTGCTAGGGGATTTTAATCTTGACTGGCTCTACCCTACTGCCAAGCCTACTACCCTAACAATTGAGGCCCTCAGCCTCTCCCAACTCATTCAAGAACCCACCCGTCTAAACCCTCAGTCCAAAAACCACTCACTCCTTGACTGGATTCTATCCTCCCACCCTCACCACATCTCCACCTCAGGCATCCTCTCTGATGCTCTAAGTGATCACTGTGTCACCTACTGTATTCACAAAATCCACACTCCTTGCTCCCCTCCCAAGTTCATTTGGTCCCGCCCCCTCCACTCCTTCAACATCACAGCCCTACAGCATGACCTCCTAAATTTGGACTGGTTGCTAGTCTTTAGTGCTCCAGATGTGGACTGTGCCTTATCCCACTTACTACACATCTTTAACCTTATCTGGAAGTGTCATGCTCCCCTTAGAAAACTCAGGGTTAAACGTCATCACCACCCTTGGATCACTCCTGACCTTATTGCCTTGTGTCATGCTAGGGACAAAGCCAGGAGACTTTATAAAACATCCAAAGCCCCACATGACCTCTTGGCTTACAAACAGTTCAGAAGCAGGTGCACCAAGGTTATTTGCCAAGCCTCCTACTTCAAATCCTAGCTTGAGCTGAACCAAAACTCCCCTGCTTCCTTCTGGAAAGTGATCCACTCCCTCCTGGATCCCCCTTCTCAGCAAGCTTGCCCGGTACTCAAAATTGACAACTCCCCTGTCTCTGACCCAGCCACTGTTGCTGATGCATTCATCAAGTTCTTTATCTCCTGTACCCTGCCCGACTCCCCTCCCCCGAGCACCAGTCACCACTCCCTGCCCATACAAATCTCCCTCCTCCTCTGTCAGCTACCTCTTTCTCCCTTTCACCCCCCTCTCAAAGTTTATATTGCCCTTATGGCCCTCAGCCCCTTCAAATCTAGCCCAGACTTTCTCCACCCTAGACTGCTCCACATGTCCACACCTGCTATAGTCACCCCTTTGACGCACATACTAAACCTCTCTCTCACCACTGCTAACATTCCCAAAGCTTGGAAATCAGCCCAAATCCTACCACTTTACAAGGGTGGTGATCCCTCATCTCTGGGTAATTACAGACCTATCTCTTTTCTCCCCTTCCTAGCCAAAGTCCAGAAATTCCTCATTCTTGCAAAGCTCTCTAGCTTTCTCTCCTCAAATAACTCTCTATAACCAGTGCAGTCAGGTTTTCGCAAACAATGCTTCACCATTGCCTCCCTGTGGCGGTTCACTGACTCCATCCTTACGGTGATGGACCAAAGCCATATCACTGCCACTGTGTTTATTGATTTGGCTAAAGCTTTTGAATCCAAATCCCACCCTCTACTCTACACAAACTTTCTTCTTTTGGCCTTGCATCACACACAGTTGACTGGTTTCACTCTTATCTCCATAATAGGCAACAGTTCATAAAAATAAAAATAGGTGACACTCTCTCTTCTCCTCTCCCTATCCTGTCCGGGGTCCCCCAGGGCTTCATCCTTGGCCCCATCCTCTTTTGTCTTTTTATAAATGATCTCCCATCAGTCAGTCACTCCTCTAACATACATATGTATGCAGATGACACTGTCATTTTTTCCTCTGGTCCATCCCATAACAGTGTTCTCCCCAGCCTCCAATATGATTTCAACAGAGTACAGTCTTGGTTCCACTCAAACCAGTTAAAACTCAATGCCAAAAAGACTGTCGTCATGTTTTTTGGCTCCAGGCAGAAGCTGGCGTCCCTTCCCACCCCCCACAATCACCACCCTGGATGGCCCACTCCTTGAGAGGGTCCCCACCTTCAAATACTTAGGCATCTGGTTGGACCGCCACCTTGACTTCTCCATGCATATTGATACCATCTGCACCAAGCTCTGGCCCAAACTCACAGTCCTCTACCACCATAAAGCCAACCTTCCTCTCCACGCTAGATGTGAACTAGTACTAAAAACAATCTTGCATGTACTAGATTATGCAGATGTTGTCTATGGCACCACCTCCACCTCTTCTCTCTCTAAATTAGACACCATTGTCAACTCCTTCTGCTGCTTTGCCACTGCCTCCCCTTCCCTTACTCACCACTGTCTCCTCTATGCTCCCTTCTCCCTTACCCCCTGTCTCACAGGAGAACCATCCACTGCACCTTCCTAATTGCAAAGTACTGGTTCAGCTCCCTTCCTCCCTACCTCTCCACCTGTCTCTCTTCTACTGTATCCACATCCTACTCATGTCACCATAGAGACTTGCGCACCTTCTCCATCCCTCATCCTCACTCCACTGCTGGCCAGTCTACCTTCTCATACCAGTTTCCTCACCTCTGGAACAATCTTCCTTCTGACCTTCATCTGGCCTCCCCTCTCTCATCCTTCAAAAGTCTCCTCCACCTCCCCCCCAGTGCCTCCAATGCTCCTAACCTCTGCATCCCCTCTTGATTTGAAGCACTTGCCCCCCCTCATCCACAATATGTTCCCTCACCCCATCCCCCCACTGCTTTTTTCATATCTTTGTTGGCCTGGCCTGTTTCACCCTGCATCCCATACTCAGTCCCTGTTTACTCCGGTTCCCTCAGGAAGGGACCAAAATTTGTCTCTAGGCATCCCAGGTAAACCTAGTAGATCCTTGTTATGATTTCATGCCTGAATCATTTTGCTTCCCCTATGTAACACTGTGCCTAAACTATTTTAATCTCTTGTAGGTAAGTTGTAAAGCCCTGAAATGTAACTTGCACTGTAACTTCTTGCCGTTTCTCTCTGTAATCTGTCTGAATTTGTAGCTTGTACTGTAATTTTGTTCAACCACTCACCTGGGTCGCATCTGGAAATGAGCCTCGGCTCAGTGTGTCTTTCCTGGTCACCAAATTTAAATAAATAAATAAAAATATTGCAAAATTCTGTGGATTTCACAAAGGCAAGATTCCATGAAAATCACAGATATTCCACAAAATGTCAATGGAAGTGGAATTTGCAGATCTTGCCTAGCTCATTACGGTGTGGAAATGGTATCATACCGATGTGCAGCAGAGAGGCACATAATTATACTGAAAAAGATCACTCTCAGCCAATCAAAACAAAGAACTGCTATCCCATTATTCTGCGATAATCAGACTGGGGATTCAATAATGAGACTGTATGCTAATCCCTGTGTTCTGATTGACTAAGGCTTGTGCTACTGAGCATCTGTGATAAACTGCTAAACATTTCCAGTTTTCTCACAGATGCACTGGTGAGAGAGCGATTTTAGTACTTTAAAATGTTTTTCTGTTTCATCAGTAAAATAGCTGTAAGGTATAGTGACCAGGGTTTTACTCTGTAAAAACTGAACTGGGCTGTTAATAAACACTTCACCGTTTATCACACTGGTTCAGTTCTCACCTCATAAAGCCTGACCACTATCCCCTTATTGGTATAATATTTTATTAAAACTAGAAGGCAAGTTCTCTCCTTTCTTTAGCTAGCCTCATAATTTTGTATTTTACTTTCCAAGCCTTTTGCTTTTCCACTGAAACCCATTGAGATTACTGCCATTCACTGCCCTCCACTTCAGTCTTGAAAGCTATCTCACTCCACCTTGCCTCCTTCTACCTGCCTACCCCCTTGCCCCCTCTCCCTTTCCTCCCTTGGGGCATTTTCTGACTTCTATCCCTCCTCTCCCTCCCCTTTAGAGCTCTTACCCTCACCCTCTACCCTCCGACAATGGCCTTCCTGCCTGCATACCCCCTTCCCTCTCACCTGCAGTGCTTATTTCCAAGATTGCCCTTGGCTGGCTATGTCATGCTACCTAACATTTGGCACATTTTGAATTACTGGAATTTCCTAAGCCTCAGTCTCTTACTTCTTGTTATTGTTTAACTATATTATTATGTTGACCTTTGTATGTATGTATACCCCCCATTCCATCGACGTGGAACCTTTGTAAATGAGCAGTTCCTGCTCAAAGGTATTTGTAATCCTAGATTTCAATAAAATAAAAAAAAATAAAATAAAATAAATTACGATTTCCCAAGTTCTAACCACTTTCTGAGGAAGCTCTGTTACTATCTTGTGGAAAAGATACAGGTACTGTACAGGGCAAAAAAAGTTACTTTTTGGATTACTGTATTTCTATAAAAATGTTTGAGAATAGACACGAAAAAAGAGCTTTGACCCTTCCAGTTCCTTCTCCTTTAACCTTAGTGTAACTTATTAATCATAACATCATTTTTAGTCAGCCAGGATTATTTGTAATCACGCCAGATGCTGTTATATATGTTTATACAATGCACACAGTTAATGTGTAGCTCTTTCATTTTTTTCTCTCCTATTGTTTCCTCTGTTTCCCTAAAGGCTCTACTTGCCCTTGATCCACTGAAGGGAGGTAGTCTTAATGGCCTTGGCCCTAAACATCTCCTTCTCTCAGCACCTGCCATTGCTCTGCCCATTCCTTTACTCATCAATCTTTCCTTCTCTTCTGCCACTGATCCTGATGTTTGGAAACAGACTATTGTCATGCCAATACACAAAGGTGGTGATACAACTTCTGGCAACTTCTGTCCTATATCTCTCTCCTTCCTACCCTGGCTAAGTTACAGGAACACATTGTTCTATCTCAGCTCACTTCCTTTTTTTTAACTCCTCCTTTTTCACTCCCTTCCAATCTGGTTCTAGGAAATCTTACTTCACTTCCTCCCTCCCTCAGCTCACTGACTCCATACTTACAGGTATGGCTCAAGGTCTGATTACTTCTGCCATTTTTGTTGATCTTCCTAAAACCTTTGAAACTGTGGAACATCCCCTCCTTCTGGACAAACTTAAAGCTGCAGGGCTCTCTGACTCTTCTGTAAGTTAGTTTTGTTCTTACACTGAAGGCAGGTCTCAAGCTGTCCGGATAGGTGATCCATTTCATCTTCCCATTAGCTCAGGTGTTCCTCAAGGGTCTGTCCTGGGTCCTATTCTGTTTTCCATATTCCTTAACGACCTACCCTCTGTCTGTTCATTTGCATCCATTCATATGTATGCTGATGACACAGTTATTTTTTTGCATCTGGCTCCTCTCCCTGTGACCTTATCTCCTGGCTTCTGTTGGATTTTGACAACATTTAGCGCTGGTTCATGTCTAACCAATTGTCCCTTAATGCAAAAAAAAAAAGTCTCTCTGACTTTTGCCACCTGTCAGAGGCTTGTCAAACTTACTTCTTTCCCACTATTTAATACCCTCGATGGTGCTAAGATTGAAGATGCTTCCTCCTTCAAGTACCTTAGGGTCTGACTTAATCGGCATCTTGATTTCTCAGTGCATATTGATGCAATTCGCCATAAGCTTCACCCTAAGCTTGGTGCTTTGTACATGAATAAAGCAAGTATGCCACTCCCAGCCCACAAAGAAATTGTATTACAAATTATCCCTCCAATCTTTGGCTACAGTAACTTAGCCTACAGTAGTGCCCCTAAATCCTCCCTTGCCAGACTGGACCTCCTTATTCATTCTTTCTGTTGTTTTGTTTTCGATTGCTCACCTCGTATTCACCACTGCCCTCTTTACTCAGCTCTTTCTCTCCCTTCTCTTGATGTTAGGTGCCTTTCCCATTGTGTCTCTTTTTTATCCAGATTTTGATTCAGCACCCTTCTCTCTTATTTTAGATCCCTGCTATCCCCTCTTCCTTCTTCATCCTCCTACCCTCTCCATAACACTACTTCCATTCTCTCTCTTTCTACCTTCTGCCTGTTCATCTGTGTGCATTCATATGCATGCTGATGACACAGTTCTTTTTGCATCTGGCTCCTCTCCCCATGTCCTTACCTCCTGGAAGACTAGGTTTGTTGACAAAGGCACCTAGCTTCACCTGAGCTCTTTTCTTCTAGGTTTGCTTGTAAGGACAGAGCAAGGAACAACATTATCAGAGTAAGGAAAAAGATTAAAGCTTCTTTTGGCTAGGCAGATTGACTGTGTGGTACTATTTTCTTTTGTGCTCACAGGTTTTGTTACTGTGTTTTGCTTACATTTTACTGTTATCTGATTCAAATTGCTGTTGCAGGGTATACTAACTTTCTGCTGCATTGTTACAGGGTGTGCCTATAGGTGTGTTACTATTTTGTACTTAAGGATTACTGCTGTAATCTTCTCTGATTCAGATTGTTTTTACAAGGTATATCTTCTGTTACTGCTTTAGTTTGCTCTGTAGCAAAGCGTTTTTTGCAGGGTATATCTTCTGTGAAATTGTTACAGGTGGTGCTTACAGGTTTTACAGTTGTATCTATCATTAGGATAAGGTTTCAGGGCTACTGCATTTGTTGTTGACTGATTGTTTCTGCTCTTACCTCCTTGTTTCTTTTGTCCACGGTTCTTCTTTTTTGGAAGGTGAAGAGCCCAACCACCCCATACTATGCTCCTTTTATAGAGTAGCACAGTTGTGACAGCTCCTGTAGAAAAGCAGGAAGGGGAGGATCAGAGGGGTATCCACACAGTGACCTCACTTACAGGGGCACAATTAATTTAACTTGTTATAAAAAGTTATACAAAAACTAACAAACAAAAGAAACAAACTAACAAAAAAAAATATTTAAAAAAAAAAAAAATTCTTTTAATTTTCATTTTCCTTCTAATTACTCAGACCAGGTTATAAACTCAGCAACTCAACTGGAATGGATATTATTAACTGCAGGAACTGCGGGACACTTTTCAAAAGGGCAGTTATACAGGATTTTGGATGCTGTCCTACGTGCTGGACCATCGGAGATCTAGGGGCTCAGCTCCGAGCAGCGTGGGCAGAGATTGCACACCTCAAATTGCATATTCAGGAGGAAATATATTATAAGAACTGCCCACCATTTCCCCAACATCCAACTGAAGCACCTTGACTGCAGAGGACAGCTGGTCCGGGAGGTTGGCAGGTGGTTAGGAGGGGCAGATCGGGTGCCCCATCACTCAATGCTCACCAATGTATCACCTCCACAAGCCATATAAAAACTACAAACAAATATCTGCCTCTATCTCTGAAATCAAACAAAAGGGCAGTGGACACTGCACAGCAGGACACTGCAGCACAGGAGCTAACACTACAATACTCACCCAAAATAGGGACAAAAACAAAAAGAGGAAATCCCAAACACTTCTGATCATAGGTGACTCCATGATTCGGGGAGTTGATACCTACCTCTGGCCAGGGGTAATGGTCAGACATCTCCCAGGTACATCAGCATGGAGAGACACAGACTACATAGCTAAAACTGTGCAGGAAGCAGGAGAAAACATTGAGGTCCTGGTATACACACAGACTAACAGTCTCACCAGCCAGTGAGTTGTGGAGACCAAGGAACATCTGACCAAGTTGGGAGACAAACTGTCATCCATTTCATCCTGGCATCTCCTTCTCTGAGATCCTGCTGGTCTAGGAGAGGGGGCAGATAGACAGAAGGTCAGAGAAGGGGAGATAGGGGAACTAAACATGTGGCTCAAGGGCTGGTGCCAGGAAAAAGGACACACATTTGTAGGTAACTGGCAACAGTTTTGGGAGCGAAAGTTCTTTAAATTCGATGAACTGCATTTGATTAAGGAAGGAGTCAGTGCATTGGAGCAGAAGTTTGATGTCTTTGCAGAATATTTAAATTAGCAAATGGGGAGCGGGGTGCAGCACCCGATACATCGAATGGGAAGAACACCCCCCAGCTGGCGCTCAAACAGGAGTTCGTCATGTCTATAGTTCATTTGCATCACCAGGTAAGAAAAAAGGTCTGGCTCCCACATGACGTGCAGGGGAAACGTCAGACCTCACCCAACAACTAACACACCAAAATCTGGCCAATGTTAAATCATGTACACAAAGCCCGCAGTCTGGGAAACAAGATCCCAGACTTGGAGGCAACAATGGCAGAGGCTAAGCTGGACATAGTAGCCATTAGTGAGATATGGTTCACCAGTAACCACACTTGGGAGACTTCAGTACCCAGTTATGTACTGGTCAGAAGAGATCGAGGTGCAAAAAGAAGGAGGGGGAGTGACCCTTTATGTCAATGAAAATATCAAAGCTACAGAACTTCAGAATACACATAAGGAGCCAGAAAAACTGTGGGTCACCCTGGAAACAGGAAATGGGACACCCATACGAACTGGGGTTGTCTTCAGGCCTCCAGATCAGGGGGAAGACATATACACATTACTGTTAGAAGATTTACAAAACATGACAGCTAAAGGGGAGGTTCTGATAGAAACATAGAATTTGACAACAGATAAGGACCGCTTGGCCCACCTAGTCTGCCCACTTTTCTGCCTAACAGATAAGCTGCAGATCCTAGTTAACCAACAGCTTACTTCCTCCTACCCCCCACTAGGACTGCCTTATGTCTGTCCCATGCATTTTTGAATTCCCCCACTGTTCTTGACTCCACGACCTCCTCAGGGAGGCTGTTTCATGCATCCACAACCTCTCTGTGAAAAAATTTCTCACATTACATCTGAGCCATCCCCCTCTATCTTCAAATTGTGCCCCCTTGTTCTTGCACATCTCTTTTTCTGAAAGATGCTACCCTCTTTGACTTTGTTGATTCCCTTGAGGTACTTAAAAGTTTCTATCATGTACCCTCTCTCCCTTCTTTCCTCAAGGGTATACATATTAAGCTCCTTTAGACTTTCTTCATATGTCTTCTGGTGCAGACCCTGCACCATTTTGGTTGCCCTCCTCTGAAGAGCCTCCAGTCTGTCTATGACTTTGCAGAAATGGGATCTCCAGAACTGCACACAGTACTCCAGATGGGGTATCACCAACTGTCTGTACAAAGGGATAACAACTTCCTGTTTTCTACTATTGATGCCTCTCCCTATGCATCCCAGTATCCCCCAGCCTTCCTTACTGCCTTCTCACATTGCTTGCCCACCCTCAGGTCATCTGATATAATTACCCCCAGGTCCCTTTCCAATTTTACTGTTATCATTATCTCACCCCCCATTGTGTACTCTTCCCATGGGTTTTTGTTTCCCAGGTGCATTACCTTGCACTTCTTTGCATTGAATCTGAGCTGCCATACATTTGGCCATTCCTCCAACCTTGCCAAGTCCCTTCGTATCCTTTCCACTCCATCTTGTGTATCAACCCTGTTGCAGATCTTTGTGTCATCTGCAAAGAGACATACTTTTCCTTCCAGTTCCTCTGCAATGTCACTTATAAAGACATTAAAAAGGACTGGTCCCAGTACTGAACCCTGCAGTACACTGCTAGTAACCCTCCTTTCTTCACTGTGGACTCCGTTTACTACTACCCTTTGCCTCTTGTTGTCTAGCCAATTTTTTATCCAGGCTACCACCTTGGGACCCACTCCAAGGCTGGCTAACTTGTGTATTAATCTTTTGTGTGGGACTGTATCGAAAGCCTTGCTAAAATCTAGGTAGGCCATGTCCACAGCCCCTCCCTGGTCTACTACTTTGGTCACCCAGTCAAAGAAATCTATTAGATTTGTCTGACACGACCTTCTTATCGTGAATCCATGCTGTCTTGGGTCCTGTGCCCACTGGCCTCTAGGTACTCAACAATTCTTTCCTTCAAAAGTGAGTCCATCAATTCCCCTACCACTGAGGTCAAACTAACTGGTTTGTAGTTTCCTGCCTCTGTCCTGCTCCCACTTTTGTGAAGAGGAATCACATCTGCCCTCCTCCAGTCCTCAGGTCCCACCCCATCCTCCCATTTAATGATAATGGGAGACTTCCATATGCCAGATACAGATTGGTCAATACCAGCAGGAACATCTGCCAGAACTAGACACATAGTGGATTCCCTGTAGGGGGAGGGCCTCAAACAACTAGTATAACAACCCACCAGAGATAGGGCTATCCTGGATCTTGTACTGACTAACAAGGAAAGGATCACAAATCTCCAGGTAGAAGGTCACCTGGGGGTCAGTGACCATCACATGGTATGGTTCAATTTAGCCACTAGAACTAAATCATCTCATTCCAAGGCAAAACTATGGGTCTTCAGAGGAGCTTACTTTGATAAGGTGGCAAGAAGAAATACAGGTGAGGGAGTAGAGGCAATGTGGGCAAGCATTAAGGATGCAATACTTGAAGCAACATTCCATTGTGTTAGGGGGAAAAGCAAGGGCAAAAGAAAGAGGAAACCACTTTGGTTCTCAAAAACAGTAGCAGAAAAGATCAGAGCCAAAAGGTTGACCTTCAGGGAATATAAGGGAACGCAGTAGGACAAAGATAGGGAGGCATACCAAACTTCCCTAAGGGAAGCAGGGAAGGCAGTAAGGCAGGCAAAGGCCCAAACTGAGGAAACACTATCACAAACAGTAAAAGAATGGGACAAGACTTTCTATAGATACATTAGTGAAAGGAGAAAGTCCAGAGGTGGTATTGCTAAGATCAGAGAGAATAAAGGGGAGTGTGTGGAGGAGGACCAAGGAAATGCAACTATCCTAAATAGATACTTCTGCTCAGTATTTACTGAGGAGAAGGTAGGGCAGGGCCCACAGCTCAGCACCATGGACACAGGGGTGAGGGAGATGTGCACAAGTCTCTTCACAAAAGAAAGGATCCTATAAGAGCTCGCTAAGCTCAGGGTGGACAAGGCAACAGGACCTGATGGAATACATCCCAGGGTACTAAAGGAGCTAAGGGTGGAACTAGCAGAGCTATTAACAAAACTGTTTAGTGAGTCTCTGAGCACAGGAGAGGTCCCAGAAGACTGGAGAAGGGTTCATGTGATCCCACTCCACAAGAGTGGCAGCAGGGAGGAGGCAGAGAACTACTGACCAGTCAGTCTTACCTCAGTAGTGGGCAAGATTATGGAGGCCCTCCTTAAGGAAAGGATAGTGCAACACCTGGAATCCATAGGAGCACAGGTTCCAAGACAGCATGGGTTTACAACAGGAAGGTCCCATCAAACTAATCTTGTAGATTTCTTTGACTGGGTAACCAGAGTGGTGGACCAAGGGGGTGCAGTTGATGCCGCCTACCTTGACTTCAGCAAACCTTTCGATACTGTTCCACATAGAAGATTTATTAATAAGCTGGGTAGGCTCAGGGTGGGTCAGAGTCTGGTCAACTGGGTGGCAAACTGGTTGGTGGACAGAAAACAGAGAGTGATGGTAAACGGTATACAGTCAGAAGAGATGCAAGTCACAAGTGGGGTACCTCAGGGATCTGTTCTGGGGCCAGTCCTCTTCAATATCTTCATCATTGACATTGCAGATGGACTGAAGGGTAAGGTTTGTCCATTTGCAGATGACACCAAGATCTGCAACAGAGTAGATGATCCAGATGGGGTGGGCAGAATGAGAAGAGATCTGGATAAACTGGCAAAATGGTCGGAAGAGTGGCAACTGGAGTTTAATGCAAAGAAGTGCAAGATCATGCACATAGGGAAGAAAAATCCTGAAGATACCTATAGGTTGCATTCTATGTGATAATAGCAACCGCTGAAAGGCAATCACCATTATCACAAAATGCATTATCGCTGAAAACATTTTCGGCAATATGCAGAAAATGGTGACCAGGAAACTGTGCATGCGGGGTGGGGCTGTGCCCCCCCGCACCCTCCTAACTAAAGATTCTCAACTCCAGGGGGTGCATGTCGAGGAGGGGGGCACATCCTGGTTTAAAAAAAATTAAGTTCCGGAGCTGCGGGATGCAGCAAAATTGTATCCGCCCCCATTCCCGAACCCAGGACCTGCTCCGACATAGCCAACCACCCTACCCACCACACCACACAGTTGGCTCGGTGGAAGCAAGCACACTACAAGGTCACAACCCTGTTCCCCATCCCTCCATGTCCTGTTGCCCACACTCCCTTCCTGTGGCCCACCTTACCCTCACTGTCGCAACCATTGCCATCCCCCTACCATAGCCCATGATGATAGCGCCCTCATATGGGTCGCTGTTTTGACAGTCACCCATATGCGGTAGCTATCATCATGTCCCTACTAATTGGGAGGGTGCTACAATCACAAGGGAAGAAAGAGATTTGGGCATCATCATCATAGATGACTTGAAATCCTCCAAGCAGACCACTAAAGCAGTAAGTAAGGTTAGAGGGATGTTGGGGTGTATTAGTAGGGGTATCACAAGTCTTAAGAGGGAGGTAATAATCCCTCTTTACAAGACACTGGTTAGGCCCCATCTGGAGTACTGCATACAGTACTGGAGGCCGCACCTGCACAAGGACATTAACAAAATGGAGGCAGTCCAAAGAAGGGCAACCAAAATGGTGCAGGGACTGCATCAGAACACATATGAGGACAGATTAACAGAGCTCAATATGTATACCCTAAAGCAAAGGAGAGAGAGAGGTGATCATGATCGAAACATTCAAACATCTTAAGGGCATTAACAAGGTGAAAGAGTCTAACATGTTTCAATATAAGAAAAATAGCAGGACAAGAGGACACAGCATGAGATTAAAGGCAGGCTGATTAAGGGGTAATGTGAGGAAGTTCTTTTTCACAGAAAAGGTGGTGGGTGCATGGAATGGCCTACCTCAGGAAGTGGTGGATATGAATACAGTGCAGGGCTTCAAACAGGCATGGGATAGGCATAAGGGAGCAATACAGATGAGTATGAATAGATAGGCCATTGACAGAGTAAAGGCCTATGGCACATTCATAAGGTAGAAAAAATGGGCAGACTGGATGGGCCTTGCGGTCCCTATCTGCTGTCAACTTCTATGTTTCCATGTTTCCTTCTAGAAAATCTACTGTTAGTTAACATGCTTTTTCTTACTGCTTTCCTAAACTCCGGTCCTCCTTTCCCCTTTCTATTCGTTCTGCCTCCTCTCCTTCCTCCCTAAAGTCTCTTCTTTATGACTTGTGTTATCCTTCCTGCAACTGTCTATGACCCCTTCCTCTTTCACTCCCAGAGGGTGGTTCTGGGGGAGAGTTATCTGGCACCAGAGAGGTAACCAGTGGAGTCCCACAGGGCTTGGTGCTGGGGTCGATGTTCAATGTCTTCATCAATAACACTGGGGATGGCATTAAGGGCAAAATGTGCCTATTTGTGGATGACACCAAGCTCTGTGGGGGAATGGACACTGCTGAAGGGATACAGGACCTACAGGAAGTCCTGGAAAAGCTGGGAAGATGGTCCAGGATCTGGCAGCTTGGCTTCAATGCCAAGAAATGCAAAGTTATGCATATTGGAGCCAGGAATCCCAGGACAGAGTACTACCTGGGTGGAGTCCGAGTATCTGCATCAAAGGAGAAGAAGAACCTTGGAGTGATGATCACTAGTGACCTGAAGCACTCCTCACAGTGCAATAAAACAGCAGCAAAGGCAAACAAGGTGCTGGGATATATATCTAGAAGGATCAGTAGTAAGGGAGAGGAGGTTTTACTGCCCTTGTATAGGTCACTGGTAAGGCCACATCTGGAGTATGGAGTTCAGTACTGCTGCCCACACCTCAAAAAGGACATTAACCTGCTGGAGAAGGTCCAGAGAAGGGCTACAAAGATGATAGCGGGTCAGCAGGGTAAGGCATATGAGGAGAGGTTGAGGGCACTGAACATGTACTCTCTGGAAGACAGGAGAGAGCGAGGGACATGACTGGGAGCTTCAGGTACTTGAAAGGGATAAATAAGGTTGATAAGGAGAATCTTTTTATGCTGAGTGGCAACCGAAACATAAGGGGGCACAGTCTTAAGCTGGAGGGTGGAAGGTTTAGGTGGGAGGTCAGGAAGCACTTCTTCACAAAGAGGGTGGTGGACACTTGGAATACACTGCCAGAAGAGGTCATCTCATTGAAGACAGTGGGCAGCTTTAAGAGAGGCTGGGACAGGCATGGGGGAAGGTAAGGATCATGGGTAGGGAGGATGGGAGGAGTGGGGAGGGGGGGCAAGAACATTAGCTCAAGCTGTGGACCCTGTAATATAAGTAGACTTGATAGACCAAATGGCCTTCTTCTGCTGGCTTCTTTGTATGTTCGTATTACTTGTTACTGGTAGTCTCATTCCCCTTCTCCAGTCTTGCCCTGTTCATGCTGTTTCACTTCTTTTTCCCTTCTTTACATATAGGTGATTGTTATATTTTCTAATTGCATTCATTACTAAATTGCCTCTAATATTTATGATTCTGCTTGTATTTCTATATCACTGCATCTGACTTTGATTTTGTTAGTAATTGTATTGTTTAGCTAACTCCTTCTCCCCTCTCCCCCAGGACACTTCTGGAAACAAACTGTTATAAGCTCTGTATGTCTTTCCTGGTTAAACTTTTAAATAAATAAAATAAATAAATAAATTCCTAAACACACACACATACATAAATATTAGACAGGCGTGGTAGCACCATAGGTTGAGTAAGCACTTTAATATTAAACTCCAATTTTTGCACTTTAATATCATTGTCCCTATTCAACTGATTTACATGAAATCTGGACTGTACAGAGATGGTGCCAGGATCTCTGGATCCTCAAAATTTCATGGTAATCAGTACAATGAGAGCAAAGCTACAGAGGGGCAACAAAAACAAATCACCAAAATTAAGATCTTTTTTTTTGGTGAACTATAGCTAACAAGCATTTGTCAATGCCGAATGTTGGCCATTGATATTGCTGTTGTACGGTATCCCGTGATATGGGTGAAGCAAACTGAGTGACTCACATTTGAGTGACTCATTTTGCACGCCCACAGGGATAGCTACCATGGGGGAATAGCGAGGGTAACAAATAGCAACTGTGGAAGGACATAATTGAGAGGGCGAATGACTGGGGAGAGTAGATACATAGATACATAGAAATTGTTGGCAGATAAGGAACGCTAGGCCCATCTAGTCTGCCCATAAGCTTCGTACTTGTATGCAGTTATTGACCCTAAGTGATCAATGGCTTTTCATCACTCCCTTCCCACCCAATGTTCCCTTGTGCCTGTCCCAGGCATGCTTAAACCCCTCCACTGTGCTTGCCCCCACCACCTCTTGTGGCACACTGTTCCAAGTGTCCACCACCCTCTCTGTATAGAAAAACTTTCTCATGTTACCTCTTAATCTACCCCCTCCAGTTTCATACAGTGTCCCCTTACTCTGATATCTTTTCTACATTGGAAAAGATCCCCCACCTGCACATTGTTTATGCCCTTGAGGTACTTGAAAGTTTCTATCATGTCCCCCCTTTCTCTCCTCTCCTCCAGTGAGTACATATTGAGAACTCTTAGTCTCTCTTCATATGTTTTGTGATGTAAGCCATGCACCATCTTTGTTACCCTTCTTTAGATAGCCTCCACCCTGTCTATGTCCTTACATGTGTGTGGTCTCCAGTACTGCATGCAGTACTCCAGGTGAGGCCTTACCAGTGTTTTATACAATGGCATCACCACCTCCCATCTCCTGCTAGTAATGCCTCTGCCTATGCACCCCAGCTTGCCGCTGGCCCTCCCTGCAGCCTTTGCGCACTGTTTTGATACCATAAGGTCATCAGATATGATAACCCCTAGGTCCTTTTCCTCTTTGGTAACAGTCAGCACCCCCCCATTCTGTAGCTCTCCTCAGGGTTCACCCTACCCAGGTGCATTATCTTGCACTTTTTTTTTATTGAACCTCAGTTGCCACATCTCCGACCATCTTTCAAGCTTCTTCAGGTCCCTCTTCATTTTCTGCACCCCTTCTGGAGTATCCACTCTGTTACAGATCTTGGAGTCATCTGCAAATAGGCAGACCTTTCCTGCCAGCCCCTCTGCAATGTCACTAATGAAGACATTGAACAGGACTTGTCCCAGTACTGATCCCTGTGGTACTCCGCTGGTCACCTCTCTCTCTCCCTATATTGTATCCCATTTACCATCACCCTCTGTCTTCTGTCCCTCAGCCAGTTTCTAACCCAATGTATCACCTTATGCCCAATGCCTAGACTACTCATCTTGTTAACCAGCCTTTTGTGTGGGACGGTATAAAAGGCTTTGCTGAAATCTAGGTAGGTGATGTCTACCACTCCTCTCTGATTCACTTCCTTAGTCACCCAATCAAAAAAATCTGTCAGATTTGTTTGACAAGACCTTCCTGCTGTGAATCTGTGTTGTCTCAGATCCTGGGCACCATTGGATTCCAGGTGTGCCACTATCTTTTCTTTCAGCAGTGCTTCCATGATCTTCCTCACCACTGAGGTGAGGCTGACTGGCCTGTAGTTCTCCGCTTCTTCCCTACTGCCAGTTTTGTGCAGTGCGACTACATGCACCCTCCTCCAGTCCTCTGGAACCATGCCTGTGTTGAGTGACTGCATAAACAGAGCAGCAAGAGGAGCTGCTAGTTCCATTCTCAGCTCCCTAAATATTCTCGGGTGTATGTGGTCTGGCCCCATGGCTTTATCCACCTTCAATTTTTGTGAATTCCTCCAGAACTCTCCCCCACTGTGAATGGGCTCTTGTCCACTTCTCTCCCCCCTTACCTCTTCTCCCCAACTGTGGTCCTTGACTCTCTCCCTCCTTAGTGAATACTGAACAGAAGTATTTGTTCAGTATTTCTGCTTATCTAGATCCCCCTCCTCACACTCTCCCTCCTCCCCTTTGAGCCTCACAATCCCCCCTCCCAGTTTTTCTTCTATCACTGATGTGCCTTTAGAATGTCTGGTCCCCTTTTTTCACAGTCTGTGTTAAACCCTCCTCTGTCTGTGCCTTGGCTCTCCTAACAGCCTTCCCCGGTTCCCTTTGACAATCAATGTACACCTCCCTGTCCTCCTCCCTTTGGGTTCCCTTATACTTCCTGAAACTTGCTTTTTTAGCCCTTACTTTGTCTGCTACCTCTTTAGAGAACCATAGTGGTTTCCTTCTTCTTTTCTCTTTGGCCACTATCCTAATGCACTGGTTAGTTACCTCCACTATGGCTCCTTTTAGTTTCCCCCACTGTTCCTCCACTCCCTCCATTACCTCTCCCTTGCTCAGGGCTGCTCTTAAACATCTACCCATAGTAGGGTCATGTGGACTAAATGGAGGAACTTCCGCTGCTGCTGCCGAGCTGACTGCCTGACATGGTGGATAGGGTCACCGCCTGCAATGCTCATGGATCTGGGTTCAGGACTGCCTGTAGGTAGCTGTTTGGGTGAGTTGTTGTGGCTGATAGAATTATATTAATTTTTACTTGCCCCCAGCATCAGCATCCCCCTGCGAATGGTAGCCCCCCCTCCTGTGTATCGCCCTTTCCCCAGTTAACCCCCAACCCGGAGTTGATTATATATAGATGAGAAATGAGGGGGGCTTGTCCCCTGCAAAGGGTGGTTTGGGTGGCGTAGCGGCTCACATTAAATATAAGTGTAAATCATCATCCATTTGCAAATGTTTTGCTGTCGCTGTCTTTGTGTTTGCTGTAGAGTGTTGATTGTCATGTGTGGTTTCGGCAAAATGTAGTTGCCGCCGTATTAGTTGCCAAAATATTTTCACTATTATGACATGGAACCCTTACCGGATGTTGCTTGTACACATGTTTACTATGTAGTTACCCAGGATTGAACAGATGAGATGCAATATCTCATTTTCAGTAGTGTCCTACTTTGACACATTGTTAGAGTATATAATTACCTAGGATAGGGCAGCTGAGAAGCAAGATCTACTTTTAAGTGGGCCCCCACATTTTGACCCCAAATGTCCAACAGTCTTTTTATTACCTGACAATCATTATGATCAAGACAGGTGACATTTTTAAAATGCCATCCGAAAGGTGATTTCACTGTGCCGCTGTGGAAACAAGTTTCAGAGGGGATTTGAAAAATTACACCTATCATGTTCAGGAGATGGGGTAACACAAGGGATGTGCTGAACATTAGGGGCCAAAATCTGCAAAAAATAAAGTTATGAGTAAATATTGGAACAATTTGTTTCCTCATAACCTCATTGGTTTTTCACATTTTTACCTCAAATTCTCAACATAATCTTTTCATGACCACTCCTTCTGAACATGACAGGTGTCATTAATAAAACAATGGCTGAAACATTGTTTTGTGCCACAAGTGTTAAAACACATTTTGGGTAGGATCTGAGAAATGACAGCAGTCGCATTTGTGAGATGGTGTGAAAAATGGCTATATTGAAAAGCTGAGGTCAAAATATTGAAAGTTACCAGTTATGAGTGTGCACTGAAAAATTGCAATGTAGACTTGTAATGTTGTTGTTTTCTAATATTTTTACCCCAGATTTTCAACATAGCATTTTTATGTCCCCACATAGCCTTCTAATGAGCCCACCTCATGAACAAGGTTGGAAAACATTTTCAAATCCTGCCCAAAAGGTGATTTTTGTGCCACAAGTGTGAAAACACATTTTGGCCAGGATTTGAAAAATGATAGCTGTCACATTTATGAGGTGCTGTAAGGTAATGGGTATGCTGAAAATTTTTACCACAAATTTTCAACATGGGCTTATTATAACCCCACTTCCTGAACAAGGGTGGAGAATTTTCAACTCCTGCCCAAAAGGAGATTTCACGCAGTGACTGCAAAATCACCTTTCCGAGTGCGATAACACGTTTTGGCCAGGATTTGAGAAATGACAGCTGTCACATTCATGAGATGGGTATGCCACCCTAACAGTGACATTTCTATGGTGACATGTGTCGATATCGACTACAGTGCCATGCCACCGTAGAAGTGCCACTGGAAGGGGGCAACCACTTCCCCCAACTTGCACCCCCTCCCCGAACTAACTCCGACCTGGAGTTAGAATCTTTTAGTTTGGGGGGTTTGGGGGGTTCAGGGCGAAGCCCCCAATGTAGAAAATAGACCCAAACAGTGTGGTCGCCATACAGCCCGTCACTGTAATGCCGGTCACGATCTTTTTTGTCCCACCAGCATCTACAACCCCATGAGATGCTGTGAAGAAATGGCTATGTTGAAAATTTAGGGTCAAAATATTGAAAATTACCAAAGTTACAAGCCTGTGTTCACAAATTTCAATGTAGACTTATAACTTTTTTTTATTTTACCCACATTTTCAACATAACCATCTTATGACTCCACCTCATGAACAAGTGCAGAGAACATTTTTCAACTTCTGCCTGAAAGGTGATTTTGCATAGCAACTGCAAAATCACCTTTCAGGACAGATTTGTCTAATTTCACTGTCATTGTCCATGAGGTAGGGTCTCCTAAAAAGGCATGTTAAAAATTTGGGGCAAAAATATTCAAAAATTACCAAGTTATGCAATTAAGTTAAAAACTCAGTTGAAATACATTAAACACAGACCTGATTTCCTCAATTCGCAGTCTGGCATTGAAGAGTAAAGGTTTGTCTGCAGTCCAGAGAGGATTATGGTGTTGGACCCATGATGGGCAAGTAAGGGCTTGGGACGGTGTGGGGTGGTGGGTGCTGAGGGGGAGGATTATGTGGGGGGACTAACGGCAGTAACAGACACCGATGGACAGTTTCCTTGCTTGGATCCATGACGGGAGTCCGACAAAAATTTTGTCGAACACCCCGTCAGCGACACCAGCAGATCGACCACATTCTGCAGTCAACTGCTGGTTCAAACTTTGTTCTTTTGTTTTCTAAGGGGGGCTTTGCCCCTGAACCCCCCACGTGGGGGGCTGTGCATCCTGCACCCTCCACTTAGGGATTCTCAACTCCAGTCGAAGCTGATTGGGGGGTGCAGGACCCCCAACAGACAGCGCTGGGTTCCACTGGGTCTCCCACCATGGCTTGGCACTCTAGTCGCTGTGGGGGACCTCGCTGGCAAAATGTCACTGTTGGGGGGGGAATCATTCTTGTTTACAGGGTATGTTTAAAAAAAAAACTACTAGGGTTAGTTTTCTTTATTTCAGATGGTGACGCTGGAGGATTGGGCACCCCAGCATCAGTGTTATGTTTGTGGGGGGATGATGTGTGGGAGGATCAGGTGGGGGGACTAACGGTGGCACCAGCAACAGACATTGGTGGACAGTTTTATTTTTTACAGGGTATATTTAATGGAAGAAAAAATACTACTACGGATGGTTTTCTTTATTTCAGGTGGTGATGCTGGGGGATTGGGCACCCCACCAGTGTCGATGTTATGTTCGTGGGGGGGTAGGTGCTGAGGAGGAGGAGGGTCAGGTGGGTGGACAAATACAGCAGCACCAGCAACAGACATCGAGGGACAGTTTTCTTTGTTACAGGATATATATAAAAAAACTATGAGGGACAGTTTTCTTTATTTAAGGTGCTGACATTGGGGATTGGGCACCTCCAATGTCGGTGTTATGTTTGAGGGGGTTGTGGGTGCTGAGTGAGAGGGTCGGGTGGGGGAACAGTAGCAGTGAAGGGCAGCAACAGACATTGATGGTCAATTTTCTTTGTTACAGGGTGTAATTCAACCCCAGCAGGCTGATCATGACAGATCAGATGTGCTTGCTGGGCAGTGTAGATCAAAGGAAAGAGACGACCTATGATAAGGTCAGCTCTCTCCTTTGAACTACAAGAAGTTTCCACCTAGCAAACAAAAACAGTGTCATGGTCAGCTTGGCTGATGATTGGTGTGACACTGACAACCCCTTTGCAGACCACTCTGCACAGGACTGACAGTGTCACACCCCTCAAAAGCCACTCTCCTAAAAAAATGGTTGCTGCACGTGCATGCACAGCAAACATAAAAAACTAGTCAAGGCTAGTTTATTTGTTGGATGCCCATCCAAGGTTCTAGGCACTTACAGAATCAAAAACATAATACATTTAATAAAGCCACAAAATATAAAACAATAAATATACATAATAAACAATCTAGTAGGATTTGAAATCTGAAACTTGCAAGTTTGATATAGTTTGGCCTGAGGTGTGTGTTTTCGAGGATTTTGTCACCCAAACTGTAGCAGTGCTTAAAATATTTACAAAAAACTGTTCCATTTTTGAGCATGCGCAGTCAAAAAAAAAAATCAGTGTTCTAAATGAAGTCATGTGGTCATGAATATGCTCTCATTTTATAGGTGGCAGGGCCAGTTCCCGGTCTGCATATGCCATCCTCACTGTTTTCATTCAGCAGGATCAGGGCTACATGTTAGTGTGTAGCCCCACCCATTATGAGCATGCTGTATGTGTGTGTGTGTGATTTTTCCCTTGCTGCATCTGCTATTAGCTGCAGAAGTGACTTTATTTATTTTAACTGGACACTGGGGTTCCCAATTCAAAGTGCCAGTTTAATTAATAATGTAGTCCCACCCCCGGTGCTGGTTCCTTTCCCCTTCCCCTCTGTAATGTTCATCCCATGCCCGTAATTTATACTTGCTGACACCAGGGAGCCCAATCCCCAGTGTCAGCATACACAATCCCCCTCTCCCAACCCAGCACAGTGGAACAACATGGCATCCACCACCGGTGCCCCCAAATGTCATGCTGACACTGGGGTGCCCAATCCCCAGTGTAAGAGGGACCTTCCCCCTCCCCTCCATTATGCCCCCCCATGAACGTAATTTATACTGTCCAACACCGGGGTGCCCAATCCATGGTGTCAAAGTGGACAACCCCCTCAATGCAGCAGTCTGGGATACAGGGTGCCCACCCTCGGTGCCCCCAAGTGTTATGCTGACACTGTAGTGCCCAATCCCCATTGTTGGAGGTGCATGTAAAAAAAGAAAACTGTTCTACAATGTCTTTTGTTGTTTTTTGCCTGAAACAAAGAAAACAGCCCCTTGTTGTCTGCAGCCATCCCCACCTCACCCCAACCCTCCACTCAGCACCCAGCACCCCACTTCACCTCATACTTATGCAGCTGTGGTCCAACACCATAATCCTCTCTGGACCAGAGATACATCTTCACTTTTCAACGTTGGACCGGGAATGGAGGAAAACAGGTAAGTGCCATATAATGTATCTCAATGCATTTTGAACTTTCTTCATTACTTGGTCATTTTTATATATTCTGGAGGAAAAAGGGCTGCAGGACCACCAGCAGCATGGTCTCACAGGAGGGAAGACATGTCAAAATGATCTCATAGATCTCTTTGACTGGGTTACCAAGGAGGTAGATCAAGGGACATCCAAAAAAGGTCTGTGTGCACAGCAGTATCAGTAACTAGTTCTCAGGGTGGGGTCAGTTAATCTCAAATAATGTAGACATGTCCAGAGTGACACCAAGGTGTTAATGTAGCTGGGTTCAGTCCCACTAGTTTGTACACTTTTCTTGATTTGAAATAAATTTATTATATTTTATTTTGCAATTTGTGTCTGCCAGCAATATTTTGTATTCTACCAAGATTAATCCTTGAGTGCTTAGCCCCTCTGGACTTGGCCAGGTGGATCAAGGGAGAGCAGTGGATGTGGTCTGTCTAGACTTCAGTATGGCTTTCAGCACTGTGCCACACAGGAGACTTGTTAAGAAATTAGGCAGCCCTAAGGTGAGGGAGAGACCACCTTGTAAACAAGCTCCCTCAAATGCAGGGTTGTAGCCAGAGACTTCAGATCTGCACACCAAGTGGTGTAGCCAGTCAACATACAAATGTGCACCAGGACCGTGTTTGTTGCCTCATTTGGCACAATACATACAACTTTTCTATCTCATGACAGTGGTTGTTGCCATGCACGGGTAAATACAAATGCCATGCATTGCTCCCTAAGACACCCACATACTAGCCTAGAGCCTGTAAAGTTGTATTGTCCATGGGATGCAAAGAGAGTATTAGTGACCAGTCATTCTAGTTTTGACTTCTATGAATAACATTACAGAACGGTTCAGTATTTCCTTTTAGTTTTCATGGAAAAAGGAAGCAGCTCAGATCCTATTTGCTACCCCCCTTAAATAAAATTGCATGCCATGGAGTGCTTGGAGTATGCCTGCCTACACCCATGCTCAAATGTGAAAAGCCTGGTTAAATAAAGTTTGATTGATTGATTGATTGAAGCTGGGTATCAAACTGCTTAAGGGGATAGGAGGCAAAGGGTGGTAGTAAACAGTAGCCACTGAGACAGTAGGAGAGTAACTAGTGGGGTGCCACAGGGTTCAGTGCTGGGACCAGTCTGCTTCAATGTCTTCAAAAGTGACATTTTTGATGAGCTTAAGTGTAAGGTGTGCCTCTTTACAGATTATATAAAAATCTGCAACAGGGTTGGCACTCAGGAAGGGGTGGAGAGAATGCAAAGGCATCTGAGGAAACTAGAGGAATGGTCTAGGGGTGGCAGCTGGGTTTCAATGCCAAAAAAGTGCAAGATTATGCACCTAGGCTGCAGAATCCAGGGGCTATGTATAAGATGGGGGGAGTGGGAGTTTACAGTCACCAAGCAAGAAAGAGATCTAGGGGTTATCATATCTGATAATCTCAGGGTGGCTGAGCAGTGGGAAAGGCTAGCATGATACTGGGGTGCATTGGGATTTCTAGCAGGATGAGGGAGCTGGTGCTGCCATTATATTGCTCACTGGTTAGGCCCTACCTGGAGTACTGTGTCTGGTTCTGGAGGCCACATCTCTGGAAGGAGATTAAAAGGGTGGAAGCAGTTCAGAGGAGGGCAACGAAAAGGGTGAGGGGGTTGCATGAGAAACCATATGAGGAAAGACTGCAGGAATTCAACATGTACTCCCAAGAAGAGGAGAGATCAAGAAGGGACATGACTGAAACCTACAAGTACCTCACAGGAGTAAACAAGGTGCAAATGGAGGGTATATTTCACAGAAAGGAAGGCAATAGAACAAGGGGGCATGCAGTGAAGCTAAGGGGAAAAGTTTAAAAGAGATGGAAAGGGTTGTGGATGTCTGGGACAGCCTGCCAGAAGAGGTAGTGCAGGCAAAGACTGTAGGAAGCTTTAAACATGCATGGGATAGGCACAGGGGCATATTAGAGGACAGGGGAGGGAGGGAACCTATGACCAACTGGGGTCAGTGGTGACGGAATATGCAGGGACAAGGGACAGACTGGATGGTTCTAAAGGTCCTTTTATGCTAACAAAGTCAATGTTTCTACGCCGATATGTTACAGCTGTCATTTTTCAAATCCTTGACAAAACATGTTTTCACAACCTGTGGCGTGAAATGACGTTTCAATGAGAATTTGAACATTTTCATCTACCGGGTTCATGAGGTGTAGTCATAAGAATACTATGTTGACAATTTGGGGTCAAAATATTAAAAAACAACAGAGTTCTGCCAGTATGTAGTAATGTTTCTACATATGCTCATAACTTTGGAAATTGAAAAATTTAAACCCCAACTTCTCAGCATAGCCATTTTTTCACACACCCTCATGAGCATGACAGCTGTTGTTTTAAAATCCTGGCCAACATGTGATTTTGCATTTCTGGCACAAAATTAAATTTTTTCCAGTACGTTATTAAATGACACCTGTTTAGTTCATAAGGAGGGGTCATAAAAGGACTCTCTATAAATTTTGAGATCAAAATGTCTGAAACAAATTATGAAGTTACCTTGTTTGTAGGGACATCCATTGGCCCAATTGGACCACATTGCCTTCCCATGCCAGTGGCCCATGTTCGGGTGTAAGTTCAGTGAGGCAGCTTAATGGGCGAAGGCTCGGTGGGAAGGTGCTCCAGCATGCAGCACCAGCCCCAGCCTGAGGAGGGACAGAGCAGTATTCTGTTGCACACACAATACCTTGTGATGGGCCAGGGGACCTTCCCTCACAGGGTGCTGATGTGTGTCAAGGCCTGATGAAACCATACACTGGGTCAGGACTGTCTCCACTATTCTATTTATTTCATTTTGCTCAGGTCCCAAAGGGACCTCCACAAATGAGGATACGATTCCACTATCAGAAAAAGGTGGGAAATTAACTGCAAAAAAAACTACCTTAATGCAGACATTAGTGTTAAGAATGCAAAGCATTAGGGCTGACAACCCTAAGGAAGAGCCTAGCACTGATTCGCCAATACTCCAGAGACCCAAAACCCTAATGTTTTTCATTTCCCTACTTTATGTGCTCTGCATCCTTCAACCCTAATGTCTGCATTGCTGTAGTTTTTTTGCAATTAATACATGTTTATATGTAGAGTTCCTGTGTCTTTTTTGGTTATACGAGGGCATGCTTGAGTTCTTTGGGTGAGAGAACTGCAAGGCAAAGCTGAGCAGTTTTGGCATACAAAGAACGTGAGATGAAATTCTTATAACCATATGAGACACACTGCTGTACATATACTCTGTAAACATATTTTAAATCATTTTGAGGATTTTGGTTTTTAACAAGTGAAACTTAAATTGAAATTTATAATTTTTTTAACAGATGCCTTTTGATTACTTGTAGCCAAACGTACTGTACAAAAGTTGGGGTCAGGATGGAATCATTGATATATAGCCTTCAGTGCCATTCCCTGTTTTTAGAACTAGTGCTGGGCCACATGAAATTATGTTTTAAAACAGTGGCACATTATGGAGTACTGTACAACACATATGTAATCTATTACTTTTTTTTTGTTGACCAGGTTGTTGACTGAGAAGGGGGGCTAGTAAATACTCCCAGTTTTCAGCCTCATACCAGCAGGGGATGGGGGAAATGCAGACTGACTGATATTAAACCTTTGTGTGCCAATATTATAGATTACATAATTTTGATGTTTGATGAACTTCTAGAAATACTCTGGTAACTCATTAAATCCTGGCAGACATTCTGAATTAAGGTTCCATCAGAATACTTTGACTCACATGTGTGCTCATGAAGTACTTTTGTCTGCCTTGGTAACATTATGGTCGTACTGAATGCCCAGACTAAGCTAGCATTAATACCTAACAGCGTGGGCTGTACTGGGCTATAATGGACTGCCCTAGGGGTGTAATGAGGTCACATGCCACAGACGGAGGGTCTTACAGACTTTGGAAGGTCTGGTATAGCCCATACCAGCCACCAGAGGGTATGGAAAATGGGTCATTAGTGTTTTTATTTTATAATATATTTTTTTAAGATGATAATATATTTATAAAAAGTAGTACAAATGAATAAAAAAGTAAATTTGTTGTAAAGTAGTCCATTTAGTGCTGCAGCTGCTAATAGAAGGCACTGCTGTGTTTATTCTGCTTATTTTCTGTTTGTGATTCTTTTCTTATATTATCTGTGCTTCTTTCTTTATTGTCGCCTGTCTTCCTCACCACTCTCTGCTTCTCCTATCTTCTCTTTTGGCAACTCTACCTCATTCGGAAGTGAAGTTTTTTTTTTTTTTTTAAATGTAGAAGTGTTGCAGCTTCATTATGTAGTCAGGAGAGTAGTTCAGCTTGGTGGTGAAATCGCAGTTGGTAGAGTGGCTGAGCGTGGTTCAGAGACAGTTGACGCTGCGGTGTCAGCTAACTGCAAATGGATGGCAGCACAGGCGATAGAAAACACAATGTAGGTTTTTTGTTTGTTTTTTACTTCAAATGAAAGTAATATTGTGGGGAGGGATGGCTTACTCACTGCCTCACTGATGATAAGCTAGTTTCACTAAAGAACTTAGGTGGGAGGCTGTCGCTTGCTAAGTGGGGAAAACAGTGGCGACTTTTCAGGCTTTCAAATTTATGGCCCGTGAATAACTACCACTACTAGGAAGTGATGAGACAGGTTGACTGGCACTTGTTACTTCCCAGTCTCTATCAGCTGATAAATGTACCCCTTGGCAAGGTGTTCAGCCAATCAGAGGCTGGGAAATCTCCCCTACCCATTTTCTAAATGAAATTCATCAACTCATGAACTTTGATGAACAATCATGAATGATTCCTGAATATCTATCAATGTTCATTAACTGTTCTTCAACTTAACTCATGAAACAAATTCATGAAATGTTCAGTAACACAAAGTTCATTAAGTTGCTGAATCTTTACGGCATCATAATGACCCAGCCAAAACAAAAAAAAAATCTGTAAGTAATTTGCATATCAGAATGCCCTTTTTATGTTTGCTTGCACGCATGTGCAAGAAACATAGTGCCATCATCCGAGTTTTCGGAGATGTGTCACCCCCTCTTCCAGTTCAGTCAGTGTGTTGGCTGTCCGCCAATGCATGCTGGAGCTGTCTATGACAAGCTCCAAAATGCAGTAGCATACAGTTGAAAGGGGGAGCTACGCTTCAGTGAGCAGCGATAAGATATCGCCTGCTCATGCACAGCTCCCCCTACACACACACACACACACACCACGCATACTGCGTGCTCCCCCCCACGCACACACTCTATAGCCGACGGGGGTGCCCAATCCCCCGTCGGCTGTGCTGCACTCCCCAAAGCTTTCTAAATGCTATGCTGGTGCCCACCCCAGTGTGGCAACTCAATGGTATAGCCGACGGGTGCCCAATCCCGTCAGCTTCACTGTCTCCCCCGAAGTACATGCGTACACGCTGGGAGCCCACCCAGCGTGGCAACAAATGCCATGGCTGAGCGAAGGTGCCCAATCCCGTTGGCTCCATGCCCCCGGCCATCCTTCTGCCATGCTGAGGCCACCCCAGCGTGGCAAATGTCCCGTGTGTCGTCTTTTTTTTTAAATACGGAAAATTAAAGCGGCCCCGGCACTTCTCCCTGCCCCAACAACCTGTCCCACCCACTCGCACCCCACCTCCCCACCCCCTCACCCCATGCTTACCTCCAGAGTCTGGCGCGATGATCTTCGGTGGACCGGGAACACGTCTGCACTCTTCAAAGCTGACCGCGAACTGAGGAACTGCCGGTAAGCTGTATAATGGGATAGATAGGGGTTTTTCAACTTTTGTTGCATATCTCAGGCATTTTTTGGAATTTTTGCACCAAATTTTCAACATGGGGTTTTTGGGACCCCTTCTCATGAATGCTGTCACTGTCATGGCATTATTCGGGCCGAAGGGTGATTTTGCAGTCACTGCGGCGAAATCACTTCCGGGACTGATTAATGAAACGACACTGCCAGTGTTCATAAGATAGGCTCTCAAGACCTATTTTGAAAATTTGGTGGCATCCAATAAACGACTGTTTCTAGCATGCGCTGCGAGCAGTTCCTCGCACTCGTAAGTTCGCAAATTTTCAATATTTTCACTCCAGATTTTCAACATTGCCATTTTACCACACCTTCTTATGAGTAGTATAGCTGTCATTTTTCACATCTCACCCAAAATGTGTTTCCTCCCATGTAGCGCACAATGGCGCAGTCGGTGTGTGAAACCAAAGTACAGGACAAATTAAGAAAACCACAGTGACACTGTTCATGAGCAGAGGTCTTAAAATGGCTATGTTGAAAATTTGGTGAAAAAATTCCTAAAAATGACTGTTTTACGAGCGTGCGTTGGCGGTTCCTATGCGCGTAGTTCATGCAATTTTCAATATTTTCACTCCAGATTTCAATGTTGCCATTTACCACACCTCCTTATGAGCAGTATAGCTGTCATTTTCACATCTTGCCCAAAATGTGTTTTCACCCATGTAGCGCACAATGGCGCAGTCGATGTGCGAAATCAATGTATGGGACACATTAAGAAAATCACAGTGACACTGTTCATGAGCAGAGGTCTTAAAATGGCTATGTTGAAAATTTGGTGACAAAAGTCCATAAAATGACTGTTTTACGAGCGTTCGTTGCGCAGTTCCTATGCATGCTCATAAGTTTGCGAATTTAATTTTTTCACTCAGATTTTCAACATTGCCATTTTGTTACACTTCCTTAGGAACAGTACAGCTGCCATTTTTCATATGCCGCCCAAAATGTGTTTTCGCACATGTAGCGCTCAATGGTGCTGTTGGTGTGCGAAAGCAAAGTTTGGGACAGATTAAGAAAATCATAGTGACACTGTTCAGGAGCAGAGGTCTTAAAATGGCTATGTTGAAAATTTGGTGACAAAAGTCCATAAAATGACTGTGTTACGAGTGAGTATTGCGCAATTTCCACGCACCCTTTTAAGTTCATGACTTTGTAATATTTTAAGTCCAGATTTTCACCAGTGGCATTTTTCCACACTTTCTTATTTACAGTACAGCTGTCATTTTTCACAACATGGCCGAAGTGTGTTTTCACACTTTCAGCACAGAGATGCGTGGTCGCTGTGGGAAATCATTGTTCGGGACAGATAAAGAAAATCACAGTGACACTGTTCATGATCGGAGGCACCAAAATGCCTGAGTTGACAATCTGATGTAAAAAAATTCCCAACCTAATTATATTACGGGTCTGCGTTGCACAGTTTCTATGTACGCTCGTGACTTCACCATTTTTTTAAATATTTTTACTGCAGATTTGCAACATTGCCATTTTTTACACCTCCCCATGAACAGTACAGCTGTCATTTTACATCCTGTTCGAATGTTTTGCACCTGTGGTGCTAAATGCCGTAAGCGCTGTGCATAAGCAGCTTTTAGGCTAACAAACTGATATTCCCCTGTTCATGAGGTGGGGTCACAAAAAACCATGTTGAACATTTGGAGTGAAAATACCAGCAGATGTCTGAGGTATTCGGGTTTCCAACCATACGCCCAACCCTGTAGAGAATGACAGGCATCAGGGGTGTGACTTGGGATTCTTGCCTGTAATGCTCATACCATTCCACACCCTGCAGCCAGTGAGAGGAATCGAGGTATGCCTTGGACTCTTCGGACCCAAAGTTCACCCCATTCTCCTATATCGCACCCATCTCACCGTAGTTCCTAATGGAATGGGGTGCGCATAAGGGCCAAAGACCGCAAGGAACACCGTGACACTTGCCAGTGTCTGCAGGGTGGGGTATGGTGAAATGGCGTGGCCATTATACCTGACGACCCAAAGGCACACCCCAATGCCTGTCACTCTCTGCAGGGTGGTGGTGGGGTTGGCTTCAGTTCAATACTTCACTGCCATTCCTATTACGCAGCTCTGTAACTTCTACACTACCACTGCCAATGCCAGCAAGCAAACATTCGGCATTGACAAATGCTTGTTCTTATTGTAACTGTTATAAAGCATCACAAAAATAGAACTTTCTCAGTTTAGGAGTGGAAATAATAAGTTCCACAAGGCATTGATCTGTTTGAGCAACTAAATGAATTACCATGAGCTTCAGAGTCTGCTGATAGAAATAGCAGTGGGTCTATTTATGAAAGAAAGGTAAACTGTAATTCCATTTGAATACAAACACACAATTGAAAAAAATAAGTGTAATGTAAGTTACTTATTCTAAAAGGCATAGTAAGAAAAGCCATTCATTAGAAAATGTTAAGTTTGTTAAAACATTTCAATTGTCATGGTTAATTGCTTAGGTTGCATGATCAAATATTTTACAGCTAACTGGCTCTGCCTCTGACGGCAAATATCTTTTGAGAATAGAGCTAAAATAGGATTGCCCGATCAGTTAAACAATATTACAAAAGCAAGGTACAGTATTTCTGGTCAAAAATACTGGATAGACTGTGTCCATGAAAGGTTCACTGGAGAAGTTTCAAGAAGTTTCATGGACCTTTATGAACCTTTACGTCCATGAACGCTGATGAATACAGGAGTGCCATTTAACGGTAATGCACAGATCATGACCATTAATGAACAATGTGATACATTGTTGGCAGACTTTAATGAGATGAATTAATTAAACTGTTCATGACTATTTCATGAACATTGATGAATGGTTCTTGATCGTTTCAACTGGGCCAGCATGGATACATATGTATATTGTTTTTACATTACTGGGCCAAGGATAGTCCAACTGAGATGCAAAATCCCACCTATAGTGAGTTCATGCTTCTGGCCAGCTGTATAGCAGGGCCTGGGAGAGACTGAAGCACTGGGAGGTTAAGGGACTTGCTCAATGTCACAAAAGCAGTGACTAATGGGACTGGAACCCCTAAATCACTGGCGGTACTGCTCAGGCCACAGACCTTCAACTACGGTCTGTGCTCAGCTGATAAGTGTACCAAAATACTTAACCACCATAGGCTCTAGTGCTTTTGCCCACTATGCTCCTTGGCAGTGGAAGTCCTTCCCTCTAGGCGTCCACCTAGCACCCACTCATGACACCTTTAAAAAAGCTCTCTGTTACTACCTCATCTCATCTAACCAATGCTCCTACTTAAACCTCCTTAGCTCCCTGTTCCCATCCCTGGCTGCAGTTCTTAACCTGCTCCTGCCAAATACCATTTCAATGTCTTTTCTTACGTTTCTCCCCAGATGCACCCTCTACTCGACAGGCCTGCACCTCTAATGACACCCTGTACCTAACCTAACCTAGCTCAGCTTACCTATCCCCTGCATCTAACCCCTTTTGCACTTATTTGTTCAATTCCCCTGCCCTTTGCGTCGGAACAATTTTACCTACTTACCCCTGCGAGGTAAATCCTCTCGCGCCTTGTTCCCCTGCCGCACCCACTACTTGCCTTGGCTCATATCTCTGAAAATTACCGTTCTCCAAACATGAATAACCTCCATTTTACTATCCCCTGCATCTAACCCCCATAGCACTTACTTGTTTTGATTCCCATATTTTTGTTGTCTGCATAAAATTGTTTTTCCTCCGGGGTCATAGCTGCTGTATGTCCATTTTTTTCTTTGAATTTGTTGACCATGTATTCTCTGAGTTATCCCATGTATATTGCAACAATACTGTTTTTACTCTACTACCAATATGCCTCATCCCAATGCTATAACTGTAACTATATGTCCTGTTACCTGCTCTCAATACCTTGTACCTTATTTATGCTGAATAACCTGCTGTAGAATACCACTGTGTTTACCTTGCTGTATCTACCTTCTGTTGTTATTCTCTGTATTGTTACCCTGTTATATTCTCTTTAATGTTACCCTGTAACCTCCCAGGTCATGCCTGAAAATAGTCATCTCTATGGCTAGCGCACCTACCCGGTAAAACAAAAACTAAATAAATAAATAAATATTCCTCAAATCTCAAAGTCCTCAACATGGCACAAGAGGCCTGGGCCACAAAGAATGGCACAAAGTTCCCCTTGTGCCAAACAATGCACTGGAGCAATTCTCAATGGCAGCCTACATCAGTTGCAGGCTGTCTGCCCCAAACAGGGCTTGCACCACCCATACACCCAAAAATGGGCTGTGACATGGCACTAGAAGGCATGTGGCAGATGCAAGCTGCCACATCCCTGAAAGTGGGATTTTCAGAACTCTTCCAGAGAGAGAAATTCTAAGAATCCTTAGATCAGCCAGGGCTGGTCTAAGGGTACTTAAAAAATTCTCCTCTGGGAGAGTTGACCTGTTTGTGGCAATGTGCCACAGTCCCCCCTTCCCAGCCCCGATGTCACCACTATTCATAATTAATAATAACCTCCTTCCCTTGTGGTCTAATGCCATCTCCCTGATCCCTGATGCCGCAGGTATTCATAATTAATAATAACCCCCTTCCCTGGTTGTGTAGTGCCCCCCAATCCCTGATGCCACCAGTATTCATAATTAATAATAACCCACTTTCCTGGTGGTCTAATGCCTCCCTGATCTGTGATGTCACCCATAGTCATAATTAATAATAACCCCCTTCTCTTGTGGTGTAGTGCCTTCCTCTCCCCAATCCCTTACATCTCCTATAGTCATAATTAATTATAAGCCCCTTCCTGGTGGTGTAGTGGCCCTCCTCCCCAATTCCCGATGTTACCTGTAGTCATAATTAATAATAACCCCTTTCTGTGGTGGTCTATTGCCCACCTTCCCTGATCACCGATGTCACCCATAGTCATAATTAATGATAACCTCCTTCCCTGGTGATCTAGTGTACATCCACCCCAGCAGGTAGTGCCCACCACCCCACTCCCCCCATCCTGAAACACAGCCAGTGACTGGAACAGCACCTCTCACCTCCACGGCCGGCCACCAACTGAACTGTCACTGAACACCTACTGTATAGTGTACACGCTCATTGCGAGTGCATACACTATACAGTAGGCGCTCAGTGACAGTTTAGTTGGCAGACGGCTCTGGAGGCGAGAGGTGGTCTGTGCCGGTCGCTGGCTGTGTTTTGTGATGGGGAGGAGCAGGGTTGTGGACACTACCAGCTGGGATAGAGGTCCACTAGACCACCTGGGAATGAGGTTATTATGAATTATGAATACCGGTGACACTGAGGAGTTGGGGGGGGCACTAGACCACCAGGGAAGGGGGTTATCATTAATTATGACTATGGGCAACATCAGGAATCGAGGAGGGGGGCACTAGACCACCAGGGAAAGGGGTTATTATTAATTATGACTACGGGTGACATCAGGGATAGGGGAGGGAGGGCAGTAGACTACCAGGAATAGGGATTTGTAAATGTTATATATAGGCATGTGGTGGGGGGACTGCTAGTCCACAGGCCAGGATTGTAATATACTTGTACATATACAGTCATGTTGGGGGGAAACCACTAGACCACCAGGGTTTAGAGTGATGCACAGCCACCCTGCAGCTTGCAGCAAACTCTCCCAGTGCACCATCTGTTTGGGTCATGGCTACGGTTGCCGCAAGCAGTGGGACTTTGCTGCCGACACCCTGCCCGATAGAGAATCAGGTGCAGAGCCCCTGGTGCACTGGGCTTTGATGCAAGCTGCCTTTGGTGGCAGCTTATGTCAGTCTAAGGGCATTCTGAGACTCGAGCCCCTAGAATCTCCTGGTTCCCAGGTCTGTTCTTCAAGCACAGGACTACTCCCCCAGATCAATATGGTTTTGTAATTATTAGAAAACAAGTATTACATTTTGGGTAATAATCTGATAAAGTTGTGAAACTGAACATTCCAGAGAAGATCTGGTCATAGTCTAATAAATTAACTATGCTTCAGAGTAAAAAAAAATTCCCTGGGACACTTCTAGCAAAGAGCAGACACATTTTCAATAGTGAAAAAACTGAAAACATGTGGAAATATGTTACAGAAAGGAGTGTTCCCTTGCGCAACCACAATTTTTTCCGCATGCACTCAATTTTCAAAAAGGGTACCTTTTTGAAACCTTTTCCACAATTCATGGCAGCTTGTGCATATCTTGTTGCATAGCTGCACACAAATGCTATGCCTGGTATTACAAGGCATAACATTTTTGTACAGCTTCAAAAAGTAAGAAAATGCTGCAAGTGCGCATAAAATGATGAAAATAGTATATTCGCAGGTGCAATGATTTTCCCTGCACCAGGGAGTTGCGCACAGGGACTTAGTCTATGGGCCATGTCAGGCCCTTTTGAAAATCTGGCCCCAGGTATCCCAAGTATAAATCCCTAAAATGACACTGCATTAAATCAGTGGAAATAATTTATTTTGCTTTTTTCCTGTTTATTGTTTCATTTAGCTGTTTTCCCCCAAACCGTTAACTTTCTCCTGCTAGTTGGGTCTTGTGTTGCAGACTTCCCAGCCCTGTCCATCACTCACCCTCCAACAACCATGACTGTCAGGAGCAGCTGTGGTCTACTCAGGGTGAGGGCAGGCTCAAGAGGGCCAGCAACCATCATACAGATGGTTCGTGGTACATGGGGTTTTCTGACTTTCTCTCACACTTACCCAAGTCCCACCCACCTTTCACCCATCCACACAATGCTAGGCAGTGGCCCCGACAGACCACGCAGCATCCCTCTGTGGAAGAGACAAGTTCCCTGACCCACCACAGCGGGTCACTGCAGCAGTGGACCTAGCTCCAACCCTCCTTGATGGAGAGCTCTGCAGCACGGCACCAGCTCCTCAGGCTGCCTGGCCAGATCCTGAGTTTGATCCCAAACTTGTACTACAAGGCATGGCATCAGACAATCCTACTTTATCAATTATTAGATGAAATTTCAAATTCTTTTCCATGTTTATGATTTTCTCTCGGTGCCCAGAACATATTTTTTTCTTTTCATTTTTTACAGGGTGACTCTGGAGGCCCACTGATCTGTGAAGGTCGTTTATACGGCGTTGTCTCTTGGGGAAATAGCTGTGGTGATCCCAGGTATCCAGGTGTTTATACTGCAGTGGCCAAGTTCAGGATCTGGATCGACAGCACCATGTTTTTATGATAAGATGCACACTACCTCCTCCAATAGTCCCGGGCAATGCTTGTACAATATATACAGTATATATATATATATATATATATATATATATATATATATACCACTAATAAATATATTCAAATATTTAAATTACTTTTTATGAATATGACAGACTTTTACTATGCATGCAATGGCACTTATTATGATCAATGAGCAAACTCTGTATTCATAATCAAAGGATCAAGGTGTAAAAAATTATATGTTGCTAAATCATTAAACTCAGTTAAAAAAAGTTAATTAAAAGTGCATTGGAATTTCACTGGAACTTTTTCCCATATATATGTATTTCCCCAGGATAGCCCAACACAATGACTCATTTTTAGTGGGATCCTGCTTCTCCCCACGTTTATGGTTAGGACTTCTCATACACAGGGAGAACACGTGATTTGCTCAGGGTCATTGAGTGAGCCAGTGGTTGTGGGGGGACTTGTAGCTGGTTCTCCCGGTTCAGAGGAATCTGCAGGATTTTGGAACTGGAGTATTAGAAGCCCCCTCCAGTGATATTTCATTAAAAGGATGGTCTCGGGGAGTTGAAGAATTTGGTGCACAATGATGCATTCATAGACGTAGATTTTGGGGGAGGGACTTCCAGGCTCTAGGACCCCACCTTGGGGAAAGCTGAATCCCCCTCAGGTAGGGTAGTCTAAATACAGGTTAACTGGTTAGGCCAATAGTTTTGAGCCTGAAAGCTCCCCCTTCCCTGGGAAAATCTAAACTCTATGCACATGGATGCATTTTCTAAACACACTGATGAATGTGCTGCAAGAAAAGCAGTACTCACAATGGGCACGGGGGAGTGGGGGTTGTAGCATTAGTGCAGTGAGTTTTGTTAGCTACAATATACATTTCAAGGGGGGTCTCTCAGCCAGCATATACAGTATGTGTCTTAACCTCATTAGGTATGATGAAAGCAATATGTGATGCTCTCCACCAATCACAGTGCTTCCTTCAGTTGTGCATGAGTAATACTTATTTCTGTAACAGTCTAACGTGCTGTATTGCAGTATAAGTACTGAAGCACACTTTTTCCCATAGGGAAATGCAGTTATAATTTGCCATTATAACCAGTTGGTTATAATGGCAAACATGCGCCAGGTTTCCCTCGCAAGGCCTATGTGTTAGTCGCCGGTCTGTGCCGTTCCATGGAGCAATCCCATACTGTCGCACACTTAGCCATCCCTCACATTTGACAGTAATTTACTTTATTAAAAAATTCATTTTCTGACCCTGGCAAACAAAAGAAAAATTGAAATCCACACTGTGTTTCCCTGTCATCCTGGGGTTGATATATGCCGATTGCAGCTAGTGCAGAATGCGGCAGTACGTTTGTTGACTGGGGCTTCTAGAAGTTCTCATATTACCCCCATGCTGCGCGCTGTGTACTTGCTGCCAATACAGTTGCAGTTCACCTTTGAAATGGTCTTTTGACCTACAAAGCCCTACACAGTCTGGGTCCTGACTACTTGAAAGAGCTCCTGGTGCCTTACACCCCTCTGCGACAGCTCCGCTCGGCTGACGAGGGATTGCTGGAGATTCCAAGGCTAAATTTGAAGTCATCTGGTGCCCGTGCATTTGGATTTGCGGCACCTACCCTCTGGAATTCTCTGCCCCGTCAGCTCCAGGAGTGTAGGATGGTGGGGAGTTTTAAGCAGGCACTAAAGACCTTCTTATGGGAAAAGGCGTTTCCTTCTTTGTTCTGATTTTAAACTGTTGTATTTGAATAGATGTTTATATTTGATTTTGTTGAATGTATTTGAATATGCTTTTATGTTTGTTCTTGCTGTACAGCACCTTGAAACATTGAAAGCTGCTCAATTAAATACATTTTTATTCTTATTATTATGACTATGCAACGAAGTGTATGCCAACGACTTCAAGCCTGAAGGACGCCGTAATTGCTGCTCAGCAGTAAGTTTATTTTTAAATAAGCACACAAATATAGATCTTTTTGATCAAAATGTCCTCTTATTTTTCCTCCAACAAGTGAAGCACTGTACCTTGAAACATCGCGGACTGCATAGAATCCAGACTGATCCGCAATTTCCTGAACGTCAATGTTAGTTTATATTATTTTGCATAATTGCTGAGGCAAAAAAGCGCACGCCTGCAATTATAAAAAAAAAATATTGGGTGGTGTGTAAAACTTGATTTTATACACACCCTCATTGTGAGGTGCATTTTATAAACCCCTCGGGGTTTATGTAGCATCCCACAACTCGGGTGTGTGTAAAATCTCATTACACACACCACCCTATATATTATTCTCTATATAATGTATGGTAGGACATTGTTATATCACAAAATCCATCTTTTTATACCATTGTAATACCATCGATGTGACGTCACTATGTTGTTAACCCATTGATGGTATGTCACATTGATGGTATAACAACAGGGAATGCTCTGCGCATGCATGCTGCCCTAACAGATGGCCTTCCTAAAATGGCCGTGGCAGTGATTGAAACTAAAAATAGTAAGGATCCTGCTTCATTCCGTTACTAGTTATGGGGACCATTCACCATAAAATATAATGTATGGTCATATATCGACAACCAGTTTATGTAACTGTCTCGAGGTTTCCGTGGTAACGTAAACCTCTCAAGCTTCACTCTGAAGGTTTACATAGTTACCATGGCAACCTTTCAATGGTTAACAAACTGGTTACTGATATATGCCCATACATTATCCTCTGTGGGTTTCTCATGGCCACTCGCAATGTCAACATTTAGGAGAAAAAAAGTAAGTTAAAAAATTATCTTCATTTATAATACTTTAATACATGTGGTTGAAGGGCCTTTTAGTTCTAAGATTTCTTCCTAAGGTGGTATCTGACTTTCATATTAATCAGTCCATCACCTTGCCAGTTTTCTTTACTAATCTTCCTCTTCACGTGAATGTAGGTTACATAGCCTGGATGTCACACAGAGGAAGGAGACAACTCCTGGTGGGGGACTCCATCATTAGGAAGGTAGAACTGGGGGAGGAAGGAGAGAGGGAGGTAAGGTGCCTGCCTGGCACCATGGCTTGGAATGACAGGGAGCGAATCCTCAGGATTGCTGGAGCAGCTGCACAGGGGAGGGAGCTGGATGTAATTGTCCACCTAGAGACAAATGACCGGGCAAAGAAAGGGATTAGAGAAGTGCAGGAAGAGTTTGTGGAATTGGGGAGGGGCCTTAGACATGTAGCATGCATGGTAACCTTCTCGGAGGTGCTGCCCATCTATGGCGTAGGAGAGACTAGGGTGTCCCACATCATGGGATTCAATCAGTGGTTGAAAAACTGGTGTGGAGCTCAGGGATTTGGCTTCATTGGGGACTGGGGGTCCACCTGGAGTGATGCAAGCCTATAATGGCATGATGGGCTGCATCTGTCCAGGATGGGAACCAGGATCCTAGGTGATAGGTTTAAATGCTTCATTGGCAAGCATTTAAACTAGCCAAGGGAAGAGCACTGGAAAGGAGCAGGGAAATCCTAGCCCCCAAAAAGTCTCGGTAGTAGGTGGGTAAACACCAACATAGAGATGTCAATAGGAGAAGCGCAGGGTAAATGGAGAAAGTGACAAGCATAATAAGAACAGGGATGGGTCAAAAGGGTAAGGCCATCAAGAAATGGAGGTAATGAGTACCAATGCCTGTAGTCTGGGCAACAAGCTCCCTGAGCTGGTGGCCTTGATGGAAGAGGGATGCCTGGATATTGTAGCAGTTACAGAAACATGGTACACAGAGAACCATGACTGGGATGGTAACATACCAGGGTACATAACCTACAGGAGAGACAGGCAGGGGAGAAGGGGGGGAGGAGTAGCTCTCTACGTAAAGGAAGGGATAAAAGCAACTGAACAAAAGAGTAAACAGGCAGGAGAGGAGGCACTGTGGGTCACCTTGGAGACTGGAAAAGGCACCACAATCCACACAGGGGTTGTGTACAGACCCCCATCTCAGGGGGAGGGAATGGACAAGATATGATAGAAGGCATTCTTAGGATGGCAGAGAAAGGAGATACTGTTGATGGGAGACCTGAATATGCCAGATGTTAACTGGAGCACATTTGCTGCAGCCACATCCAAGACCAGGGCCATTCTTGATGCCCTACAGGTGGCAGGCTTCAGACAGCTAGTTTCAGAACCCACTCATGTGGGAGCAATCTTAGACCTCGTACTCTTAAACGGGGGCAGTGAGAGGATCTCAGATCTAGAAGTGGGTTGCCATCTGGGAACAAGTGACCATCAATCAGTGTGGTTCACGTTAAACTCAGCTACAGAGTCAAGCCATACAAAAGTGAGGGTACTGAACTTCAGGAGGGCTGACTTTGGCAAGATGGGAGAGTGCCTCAGAAAAGCACTAGCAAACAAACTAGAAGGAGGTGCGGAGCAATAATGGGGAATCATCAAAACTGCCATCACAGAGGCAACAAGCCTTTGTGTGAAGCAAATAAACAAATCAAAATGAAAGAAAAAGCCTCTATGGTTCTCAAAAAAGGTGGCTGTGAAAGTCAGGAAGAAAAAGATAGCATTCCGTAAGTATAAGGAAACACAGAAGGAGCAGGACAGAGAGCTGCACCAGTTAAGACAGAAGGAAGCAGGGAAGGAAGTCAGAATAGCAAAGGCCCAAACTGAGGAAAAGATAGCCAACTCGGTTAAGAAGGGGGATAAAACCTTTTATAGGTACATCAGTGAGTGTAGAAAGACAAAGGGAGGGATAGTGAGGCTGAATAGAATGAACGGTGGGTGGGCAGAGGGGGACAGTGAAAAAACAGGGATACTGAATGAATATTTCTGCTCAGTATTCATAAAAGAGGAGGGGGAAGTGCTTATCCAATTAACAGAAGCACTCTTGATAGGGGGGGTCGATCCCAGTCCTTTCACAGAAGAAAGGGTTCTGCAAGAACTCCTAAAACTGAAGGTGGACAAAGCAATGGGGCCTGATGGAATTCACCCCAGAATTCTAAAAGAATTAAGGGGGGAACTAGTGAAAGCACTGGCTACTCTTTTTAATAAATCATGGGAGGATGGTGTGGTACCCGAGGACTGGAGGAAGGTGGATGTGATTCCCCTTCATAAAAGTGGGACCAAGGCAGAGGCAGGAAACTACAGACCTGTCAGTTTGACCTCTGTGGTAGGGAAAGTGATGGAGTCACTTCTGAAGGAAAGAATTGTTGAGTACCTAGAAGCCAGTGGGGCACAGCACCCAAGGCAGCATAGGTTCACAGCAGGAAGGTCATGTCAGATGAATCTAATTGATTTCTTTGGGTGACCAAAGTAGTAGACCAGGGAGGGGCTGTGGACATGGCCTACCTAGACTTTAGCAAGGCATTTGACACAGTCCCACACAAAAGATTAATAGTCAAATTAACCAGCCTGGGAGTGGGTCCCAGGGTGGTAGCCTGGTAAAACATTTGCTGGACAACAGGACACAGAAGGTAAATGGAGTCCACTCTGAAGAAAGAGTGGTTACTAGTGGGGTACCGCAGGGTTCATTACTTGGTCCAGTCCTTTTTAATGTCTTCATAAGTGACATTGCAGAGGGACTGGAAGGAAAAGTATGCCTCTTTGCAGATAACACAAAGATCTGCAACCAGGTTGATACACAAGGAGGTGTGGAAAGGATAAGAAGGGACTTGGCAAGGTTGGAGGAATGGTCAGAAGTATGGAAGCTTGGATTCAATGCAAAGAAGTGCAAAATAATGCACCTGGGAAATAAGAACCCAGGGGAAGAATACACAATGGAGGGGGAAGTAGTAACAACAACAAAAAAGGAAAGGGACCTTGGGGTGATCATATCAGATGACCTTAAGGTTAGCAAGCAATGTGAGAAGGCAGTAGGGAGTGCTGGGGGTATACTGGGATGCATAGGGAGAGGCATCACCAGCAGAAAACAGGAAGGTGTTATCCCTCTGTACAGACAATTGGTGAGACCCCATCTGGAGTACTGTGTCCAGTTCTGGAGACCCCATCTCCGCAAGGACATAGACAGGATAGAAGCAGTCCAGAGGAGGGCAACTAAAATGGTGCAGGGTCTGCAAGAGAAGCCGTATGAGGAGAGACTAAAGGAGCTTAATATGTATGCCCTTGAGGAAAGAAGGGAGAGGGGGGACATGATAGAAACTTTTAAGTACCTCAGTGGAATCAACAAAGTCCAAGAGGGTAGCATCTTTCAGAAAAAGAGCTGTGCAAGAACAAGGGGACACAATTTAAAGATAGAGGGAGGGAGGTTCAGGGGCAATGTGAGGAAGTATTATTTCACAGAGAGGGTAGTGGATGCGTGGAACAGCCTTCCTGAGGAGGTTGTGGGGTCTAAAACTGTGGGAGAATTCAAAAATGCATGGGACAGACATAAGGCAATTCTTGTGGGGGATAGGAAGAAATAGGCTGTTGGTAACTAGGATCTGCTGCCTATCCTGTAGGAAGGGAAATGGGCAGACTAGATGAGCCAAGAGGTCCTTATCTGCTGTCAAAGTCAAAGTCTATGTTTATAGTTGTAAAAGTGCTGTCTCTTGTGTTCTTATTACACCAGAACTGCTCACTACCGATTCACAGTTCTCTCACCCTAAGAACTTATGTGAGGATACTCCTGTATCCCTAAGAGGCACCCTTACCAGATTAAAACTTAAAATACTTATTTTTGTTGTGCCTTTATATATTTCTTGCATAATGCATTGTAAAAAAAACTTTCACTACATATTTTCCTTTATATATTTCTTGCGTAATGCACTGTAAAAAAAACTTTCAGTACATATTTTCCCCACCAGATATATAAGGGCACAAAGAAGAACTGAGTATGAAACAGACTTCTAGTCACCACATACAGTCTCAAGCATGAATATATGTATTAAGGCAAATTAAAAATGAATATATCACACAGTCAGGCACACAATATATATATATATATTTATCAGAGCTGCTAAAATATAGTCCCATGTTTTATCCCTCACCACCACAGCCTTTCAGTTGTTAACCATTTTATTAAAAGTTTTGGAAAACAGGTACAGGTAATCACAAACAATATGAAAAGCTGATGTACCATGGCCTTTTCATCAGTGCTTAACCCTGAACACATCTCTTAACTTCCTTGTTCTTAACCTTTTTTATCATTTTTATCTCTCTGTGTTGTTTAGAGTTACCTGTGTACTGTACTTTGGATTTCTCTGCAACATTCTTCCCCAATTTAAAAAGTAAAAGAGAGACAGCCAGTGGGGGGACTACTTAATAGGGTTACCACCTGTCCCTATTTTCGCAGAACAGTCCTGATTTGGGCAGCTGTGTCCTGCAGAAAAACATGAAACATACTAAATGCCCTGACATTATAGTAGAAAAAATATTTGCTGATTTTCTTCTAAATGTTGCAAACAACTATAATACCTTAACTAAAATACCTTAAAATAAAAAAAACACAAGAAACAACTAAAAAACTACAACACTTAGTCATAATTCTGATTATTTAGAGAAAACATGTCTGTTGCATTGGTCAAAATGACATATTGTCCTGTGAAAAATCCAGTTTCAGTAAGAAATGTCCCACTTTGGGCTTCTTAAAAGGTGGTAACCCTGCTACTTAAGTGACTTAGCTTAGCGTCAAAGAGTACTGAGTAAGTGATGGCCTGATATTCAAACATGGGTCTGTCTGTCACTACCCAGCCAACAGCTCACTCTCAAGCCATGATTTGGCTATGTTCTACCACTGGCAGTTTGGACACTCACAATTCTAAACTACTGCCTGCTTCAGCATCCATTCCATGCTATGCAATAAGCAAAATGTAACCTGATTGTTGGGGCACTCTTAACTGTCCTGCCTCCTGGCACCCTCATCTTGATATACTCTATTGATGTCTGGTTCAGTGCTGCAGTTGTATGTGGTGCAAGGACTGGAAGCAGAGCAGAGTATAGGACAAGGAGGAAGTCTGGCCATCCAGTAGCATGATCTGCTGTTTAGATAAAGCAGCATTTGAATGAGGCTGGGTTGTGGGGTGGAGTTTGGTTAAAGGCTTCATTTGCAATTGGTCAGGCTAAAGCAAACCCTACCTCACATCCTGATCTCATTCAAACTCTTCCTTTTTGAAACCACAGATTGTGTTCCTGGCCAGTCTACCTCCTTCTCCTCCACTGCTCTGCCATGAGACTTCCTGGCACTGCATTGCACCACTGCACCAGACAGCAGTGAGAGCATATACTGAGAAAGTAGCACCAGCAGACAAGGCAGTATAGAATGAGGCCACTGGCAGCTAAATAAGAGCACAACTCTATATTGGAGCATATGTCCCAATATTTTGCCAAAACGACACCGTTTGGATTCATAGTTCAATACTCTAACCAACAGGCGCTCTCACCCAAAAGTGGTTTAAGAAAACACACACCTTGACACATGGCACAAGAACAGCTATATAGGGAACAGATGTGCAACCACTGGGGGGGGGGATCTGGACTCAGAAGCAACTTTGGGTGTTCAGTACTGGGCCGAGGCAGACTGGAGTACATCAAGGATAGTTAGACTCCCAGTTATCTTAAGTGATTTGTCTTGCTAACATGAAGATCCTAATGGTTGATTCAGGAACAGTGCTGATGTTTGAGTTTTGGGGAGGCATCATCAAGCTGTTTGTGAGCCCAGGGTGCATGCAGATATAACCACTTCAAGATGGGAAAAAGGTCGGAGGGTATGACGCCTCCACCCCAACTGCCAGGTGGGTCTGTTTACATGGGTCCTTGTGGTAGAATTACTTTTCTTTTCTTCTATACAGTTTTTTATCACAGGCCTCCACTATCATCATTGTTCTTGGATATACATTGTAGATAGGGACATACCCTGTTCAGGCCGAGGCCACTGTGTAGATGGCAGCCAGGATTTCTCTCTGTTTTGTCTCCCACAACCACTCTCCTCCCTGTGGTGTGGACAGTGCATATATTGAATTTTGTGTGACATGTACAGAAAGGCCCTCAGCAGAAGCAAGCTCCCTGGGCCATCCACAGTGATTGCTGTTCTGCTGAAACCAGCCATTAACCCTCCCACCCAAGGTGCACTGTCTCCTGCAGCTGCTTCAGTCTGGCTTGCCTCCTGACATGGTAAAAACATCATGCTCCCAATCATGGGTTGGGTGCACAGCAGTTCGACATGCTCCCACTGGGCCAACAAGCAGCCACATAATCCATTTTCTACAGGGAATAGTCATAAGAATGGAATTTCTGAAGTACTCTAGAGTATTAATTTGAATGAAAGTGCCAGAGCATATGAACTAGGGCCAGCACTACATAAGCTAGCCAGTCCCAAACCTCCAAATCTATCACTAACTTGTTTATGATTTCCCTCATTACCTGAAGCCTGAAGGATAAAATGAATGACTTCCAGGCCCTCATGGTGGAGAGGGAGGTGGACATAGCAGCCATCATGGAAACATGGGCCGCCCAGTACCATGACCGGGACCTGGCAGTTCCAGTGTATAGAATATTCTGCAGGGATAGGGAAAACAGGAGGGGAGGGAGTGGCAGTATATGTGAGGGAAGGGCTAACGTGCATTAGGGAGGAGAGGGAGGAGGGAGAAACAGAGTCATTATGGCTGCTTATCCAGGATTCCAAGAGTAGGACTGTCCGGATGAGAGTGGCGTACAGGCCACCCTCCCAGACAGAGGAATTGGACAGGGAACTTGCGAGGCAGGTTAGAAGGGCATGTAGGAAGGGGAGTGTGGTGGTTGTGGGGGACTTCAATCTGCCAGGGGTACATTGTGTAACCCCAGCTACCAGCAATAAAAGGGAACAGGTACTGCTGGATGCCTTTCAGGAAAGCTTCTTGACACAGGTGATCAGCAAACCAACCGGGGCGGGGGGGACATCTTCGACCTAGTGCTGACAAATCGGGAGTTTGTGAGGGATATCAGGGTGGACGGACCACTAGCAGGGAGTGACCATCACTTAGTACAGTTCAGGTTGATTATGGGGAAAGAGGGGGTGGCATCCAATGCAAAGGTGCTGGATTTCAAGAGGGTGGATTTTGCAAAGATGGGGGAAATAGTGAGTGGGTACCTGGCCAGAATCCAGCCTAGTATGGACACAGACCAGAGATGGGAGCTCATTAAGAAGGAGATACTTGAGGCTACCAGTTCCTGTAGTAAGACTCAGAGTAAAACGGCCAGGGCAAAAAGGCCAAGCTGGATGAGCAAGGGGTTGTGGAAAAGGTGAGGAGAAAAAGGGTGGCCTTTAGGAGATACAGGAAATCAGGAGGGGGGGAAGACTGGGAGTAGTACCTGCAGGAGGCAAGGGAGGTGACAGGGGCAGTAAGAACAGCAAAACCCACCAAAGAACTCAGGCTGGCACAAGGCATTAAGGAGGGGGAGAAGAATTTTTTCAGGTACATCAGGGAGAAAAGGAGCTGCAAACAACAGATAGTAAGGATTAAGAAGGATGGGCGATGGGTAGAAAAGGGGGGAGAAAAGGCAGAAGCACTCAATGACTACTTCTGCTTGGTATTTACGAAAGAGAGAAGGGGAGTGCTACCCAAGGGGGGCTGGGGAGGGCAGTAAAGGCTGGGGAGGGAGTAACGGATGGGGTGATCACAGAAGTTAGAGTGCTGGAGGGCTTGAGAGCACTGAGGGTGGACAAGGCACCAGGGCCAGATGGCATTCACTCCAGCGTACTGAAGAAGTTAGCAGAGATCCTGGTGGGGCCCTTAGCAGGCCTATTCAATGCCTCATTAAATCTGGGATGCATACCCAAGGATTGGAGGTTGGCTCACATGGTTCCCCTGCATAAGAGTGGCCCCAAAGATAAACCAGAGAACTATAGACTGGTGAGCCTCACATCCATCGTGGGGAAGCTAATGGAAATGATCCTGAAGGAGAGGCTGATGTCCCTGCTAGAGTTCAGTGGGCTGCAGGACAGTAGACAGCATGGCTTTGTTGCAGGCAGATCCTACCAAACAAACCTGGCAGATTACTATGACTGGGTAACTAGGCAGATGGACAAGGGCCATGCAGTAGATGCCCTGTACCTGGACTTCAGCAAGGCATTCGATTCCGTACCACATGGGACTCTTGGAATAAAACTTGAAGGCACAGTGGAGGGAGCAGAAATGGTGGGATAGGCGACAAGCTGGCTGCAGGGAAGGCAGCAGAGGGTGGTGGTGGAAGGGGAACTCTCATTCCCAAGGGCAGTATCGAGCGGGGTTCCACAGGGTTTGGTGCTGAGACCAGTGTTATTTGGGGTATTTATTGCAGACATTTCCATGGGCATTGAGAGCAGGATCAGCCTGTTTACTGATGACACCAAGATAGGGGCAGTGGTGGATGATATAAGGGGTGGTAGAGTTTGCAGGAAGATCTGAAAAAGCTGGAAACCTAGTACTTGGCAGCTGGGGTTCAGTGTCACAAAATGTAAGGTACTGCACTTCGGGGCAAACAATTCAAGGAGAAACTATCAACTGTGGGGAGTGCAGCTGGCAGAGACTGAGGAGGAGAAGGATCAGGGGGTGGTCATCACAGGATCAATGAACAACTTGGCACAGTGTAGAAAGGCAGCAACAAGGGCCAACAAAATGCTGGGTTGCATTGCAAGGAGAATAACATTGAGGAGTGGGGATGCGATTTTGCCACTGTATAGATCATTAGTTAGACCTCTTCTCGAATACTGCATGCAGTACTGGCACCGGTAACTGAGAAGGGACATTAAATTACTGGAAGGGATGCAGCACAGAGCAACTAACATGATCCAGGGACTGGGGGACTTACCGTATGAGAGTAGACTAAAGGAGTTGAACATGTACTCACTGGAGGAGAGGAGGGAGAGAGGGATATGATTGAGACATTAAAGTACATGAGAGGGATAAACAAGACTTGTACAGAGTGGCTATTGAGGGTAAGGGTGGGGGAGGGACACTCGAGGCCATGACATGAGATTGGAGGGGGGAAGGTTCAGGAGGAAAATGAGGAGACACGTTTTTACAGCGAGGGTGGTGGCAGGGTGGAACTCATTACCAGCAGAGGTGGTAGTCTGTAAAACAGTAGGCTGTTTCAAAAGGGGCTGGGACAGGGCAAGAGGGAGGATAACAGGAGGTGCATGAGGAGGAAGGGGCAGCTGCAGAATAGGGCTGCTAGCTACAAAATCAAGCAGACTCGGTAGACCAAATGGCCTTTTTCTGCTGGCAGAGTTCATATGTTTGTATGTTCGTATTACTGTCAAATGGCCATCAATATGGAAATGTGCCAGGGTTACCACCTCCCCCTCCAGAAGTGTGGCAATAAGTTTGATCCCAACAAATGCAGACCTATCAGTTTAGGTGACACCCCCACAACTCCTAGACAGGCTAATCCATGAACAAATATCCAACTCTCTACAAGGAACATAACCTTTTGAGAGTTCTGACCTCTTCTGTTCTAGTTTCAAGTGAAATCTGTCCACAGCACTGCTCTACTCAAGGTAACAAATGATGTCCTCTTGGATCAGAGTCTGTACACAGAAGCCTCTTTGTAGACCTCTTCAATGCATTTGCTGTCTCTGGCCACCTCCTTCTTTTCATTTCCAGAGCATATATATGAATGGAAATGTTCCATGCTCAACCTTATTCGAAATGGTCACCTCAAGATGGGTGAGCTAAATGATTTGAGGGCCACCTAAACAATCACATGCAAATGATTAAAGTTCAAAAAGTGTCAGATCAATCACTACCGACATAAGGAGAACCAAAGAGTTCTATCCATGGTTCATTGCTTTCATCACTACTCATGTGGAGTTACCAGTACAATGTACACAATGGTATTGCTTAACCTCTTGTTAACCAAATGTAAGACACTGGCATCAAAATAAGGACAAAAACAGATAAAAAGTACAACAACTAATGAATCTTTTTAGAGATACCGTATTAGCTTAGGGGACTCTATAAATTAGCATTGTGGTGTTAATAACTCACAGAGCTCACCATGAGCAAGGAAATGACAACATACTACTATGTTCAAATACACAAAAATACAGACTATGGTGTTTGCAGAAGAAGGGTTTTCTGCATTGCTCCAGCATTACAGCATATTGCTGGGAAATTCTGAATTTGACATTTGTTAAAGGAAGAGCCAAAAGAATGCATCAGTGAACATGGAACAAAGGGCTATGTGTACTGTTTTAGTGCACTTTCTATATAGGAGAGGCAGCACTAAAAGAATGTTCTAAGGTCTCCTTCAAACAAGGAGTAGCTTAAAAGGATCTAATCTCATGGGAACACTACCATTCTCATGTTGCACATACTGCAGGTTGAGAAATCCCCTGTAACAAAAGCAGGAAAACATCCCACTATAGGACACAAGGGGGAGGGGTTTCCCGTAGTTATGAAAGAGATGGCAAGTGCTGCAGTGTTGAGATGAGGGAGACCACTTAATCTGTACTGGCTGATGACATAGGAAGTCGATGGTCTAGAGGAGGTTTGAACTGTTGGGGCACAGTTTGTGGGAGATCAGAGACAAAAGAGAGAGGGAGAGACAATTACATGCACACACAGCTTAGAACAGCAGAGCAGATTTATAAAATCTGTTGTTATGGACTTCCAGTTCCACCTCCTCCACTGAAGACATGAGCCATTTTCGCTCTCCCCTTCAGCTCGATAAATGTATAGTAATCCACTCTCAAATAGACAGATCTATAACTCAGAAGACAGAGCAGAACAACATGCCAGTTAAACTCAAACCAAAGGAAATGTCTTTTGACTGAGTGAAGAAGCAGGCAGCTCCTGATGAATGAGATACGTAAGCTCAACGTTGGAGCTGCTTGACCTCGTTAACCTCCAGCCACTTCAGAGGGCAGAGCAAAGATGAAGGTGATGAATGAGGTGATAGCCCTAAAAATACTGGACAACTTCAAGAGGGGGTGGGACAGGGTGAGGGGAAAAGTTGTAGGTGGAAGGGTGGTGAGTGGGTGAGTGGTGGGAAGTTGACAGACGCGAAAAGGGAAATGGGGTGGGGGCAGTTCCCTTCATAAATACAAAGGAAGCTGCACAACCAAGCAGACTACCTAGACTATAAGGCCTATATCTGTTGGCGTGTTCATATGAACAGTTCACCACAGCATCGAAGAGACTGTTCTTTGAGCTGGGGAAGGTCATCACCACAATCGAAAAGATGGAGAAGGCTATAAGAGAAATGGCTAAGGGCCTAGTGGATGTCACACAGTGGACAGTGAACCTCAAGTCAGGCCCAACTGAAGTGTCGAAAAGCCTAAACTAGCATGATGCAGCATTATGTTTTCTCCACCATTGGGAGCAAGAGCTCATAGACAAGACAGATGACATCGAACTCTGCTCCTGACGGAATAACCTGAGAATCCATGACCTGCAAGGGAGAACAGAAATAGGTGTGGTGGAGCCATTCTAGAAGTATTTTCTTATAGAGCTCCTGGACTGGCCTAAAGACATTCCCTTAATGTGGTACGGGCACACAGGGCCCTGGCTCCACAGCCCACCAACCCCAAGCTACAACCGTGTTCTGTGGTTTTCAATTATTTAGCTTGCAGAACAAAGACAAAGGTGCTATCCTTTGCCAGGACCAAAATAGAAATCCTGTTTGGCTACGTTCAACTATATTTTGAGCATGACTTCATGCCCATATCAAAATTGTAAACCTCTCCTGTGGATTCATCGAAACTTAACTGTACAAAACATTCCTATGCAAATCCTAGCTCAAGCCCACTTTAAAATCTACCTCCCAGAAGAGCCAATTCTTCAGAATACTAGCAGATAATAAACCTCTTCCACCCGACTTATACACTCTTCCAGACCCAGATCTGCAGATGTTACCTGAGTCCACACCCTGGAAGAAGACTTCCTGTGCCAGAAAACAGAACTGCAATTCCAATGAAGCACAAGCAGCACTGGAAAAATATCCAAAGTGGCAAGCCAGGACACAGTTTCACTGAAACCCACTTTTAAAGACTCGGACAGGACACTTGAGCTCTCAGTAGTCACATTGGGTCAGCTGTATCTTTTGCATTGGTCTAATGTAGGCTTCAGCCTGACAAAGCAGATGGACTCCTTGATCTATCGTAAAATATTTTTTCTACTGATAAGAAGCTGGCTAATACACTGTAGGTAATTAAAACACAGAGCTTAAAGTTCAAATTTTAGCTCAGTTTATTGATGAGAGATTGTTTTTGAGGGTGCACCAGTTTTCAGTGGTGGCTTAGGTGGGATCAGTTGGGTATAGCACAGGGTGACGTGGGTGGTTCACCCTGCTCGGAGGCTACCAAATGAACAGTGGAGAAAACTCAAGACCTGGGCTGGTGGTCTGCTCTTGTCCTTCTTCTCCCTCTTCTCACTATCAGGCTGTGTTCTGAATTGGCTAAAACACAGAGAAGTAAGGTGTAAAACCAGAGATTATGGATGGAACTCAAGAGCTCAGAAGTTAGCCTAATGCTGTGGCCAAACCTACAAGTGAGTGCAATGGAAAGCAAATGTTGCCAGCCCAAAGCTAAGCTCAAATAATGATGTCCTCAGGAGTGTAGGGAGGGGAACCTACATGGCATGACATAAGTAGAAACTGCAACTCGAGCCTCTCCTAGCCCGGCCATCTGAGTGTGCAGTACAATTGAGGTGGGGGTATGATGGAGGGCCAGGCCAATCGACCCTCAGGCTCCCTTTACAGACAGCACTGTGTGCATGGTAACCATTCAAAACAGCAACCAAAGAATATACTCATCATATACAGATATTATAATCACAGTAGTAGGAAGGCTCTTCACCATAAGGAGGGTTAAAGTGGAGGCCAATGGAACCTGGATGGGAGGTGTCACCCAGTGACCTCGTTGGGGCAGTTAGCCCTGTGTGCCCCTAAGTAGAGTGAAACATGGCACTGTGAATAGTGAGAAGTACAATGTTGTCCATGCATGAATGCTGTCTGAAGATATTCAGGGAGGCTGAGGGGAAATACCAGAGATTATGGCCTGGACTGACTCCAACCACACTACCGCATGACAGAAGACCATTGAATGTACTGGTTCTGAGGGCACGGTGCTATGGACACAGCCATACTGATAAAATTTAAAGCTCCTAGCATTCCAAGATGGCTTCTGTGAAACTTCCCTACCCATTGAGGAAGGGAACTAACAGGAAGGGCTCCAAGTTATTAAAATGTATCTCCACATTGGTGCTCTCCCTTCTGCTGTCTCTCACAAAAAATGATGTGATGTTGGTCTTGAAGGCTGGAGGGGCTCTCCAACATAGGGAATTGGTGGAGGGATAGCTTAACCCATGTGTTGAAATTACATAGAGCCCTGTGCAGCCCTGGCTGGTCTAAGCCTGGACCCCACCTGATTTAATAGTTCTGGGAGGGGAGGTATAGCTACTTGGAAGGAAGAACTGTGCGCAGACTATGGGGGAAGCTGAAACATTAAAGCTGCCAGGAGAAATGAAGCAAGTAGGCAGCCAGAAAGGCACCATTCGAGTGTAAGGCCTCAAAACAAAGGGTCATACCCTGTTTTCTAGTGACTATCAGGCAGATGGTCAGGGTCAATCTCTAACAGTTTAAAGTTTGCAACTCATAGTGAAGTAGTTCCAAATGTTTAAGCTTTTGTTTGTAATTGGTCTGCTGAAATGAATAAAGTAATGTGTGGGAGTAGGTGGGGAAAAGAAACTCCAGGGCAGGGAGGACAAATGTGGTCTGTAAAGAAACTCCAATAATATGGCACATGGTAGGATTATAACATATAACGTCCACAGACTAAAGAGCCCCATCAAGCATAACAGAGTACTGAATAAGTTACAGAAGATGAAAGCTTTAACCCTTGCAGGGCCACAGACTGATATATCAGTTCAAAATTCCTATACATTCTAATTCAGTCGGCAGCCTAAGGGTTAATAGCCTTCCTACAGGAGTCCCACGTCACCCAGACTGAACATTGCAAGCTGAAAAGAGCAGGTTGGGAAGTTTATCATTCCACCTACTTAGAACATCCCCATAGAAGAGGATTGGCTATCCTGGTCCACAAAAACTGTTCCTTTGAAGTCAGTGAAGTGGTACAAGATCCATAGGGGAGGTATATTTGTGTTAATGGCAGCCTCGAAACAGTACTTTACACCCTGATCAATGTATCCATCTATAGTCATGGGCAGACAATGCAAACTTCCTGAAAAAAAACATCCTGGCAATGGCACCTAGTACAGGGCAGTTGTTCCTGATAGAGCAGCACTTCAACACAGTCCTCAGTCCAAACACTGATAAATCCAGGAAAGGTGATGAACCATGTAAAAGGGCTATGGCTTGTCTAAAGCAGCTCTCAAAAGAGCTGGGACTAGTGGAGGTGTGGCGATTTCTGAACCCTAAGAAGAGGGGATATTACCCCCAGCTAGACTTCTTTCTAATCCGCACAGATAGGTTTCATGCTGTAGAGGGTTATGCTAATAAAATGTGTACACTAGACAAGGCAAGGCAAGGCAAATTTTATTTTTATGGCACCCAATCCCGAATGCTCTTGGTGCCATACAATTAAAACATAACAAACACAGTAAGTAAATAATCACAGTAAAATACATATAACAATAAATAAATTCCAGCAATAATATAAAAACAGACCCCCCCCAAATAGGGGCCTGGACTAAAACAGGTACTAAGGCATTCACAGGCCACTTATCTTAAAACTGGGTGTCCGGGAATGCCTGGCTGAATAAAAAAAGTCTTGAGGTGGGTCTTAAAAACCTCAACTGAAGGGGCCTCCCGAACAGATGGTGGAAGCAAATTCCACAGGATGGGGCCAGAGACACTGAATGCTCTGTCACCGGTAGTTTTTAACCTCATCCTGGGAATCACGAGAATCACGGAGTGAGCAGACTGAAGCAGCCAGTGTAAGAAGGTCCAACAGGTAGCCAGAGCCCAGTCCATATAGGGCCTTAAAGGTGAGCAAGCCCACCTTAAAGAGGATCCTCCACCTGACCAGCAACCAGTGCAGTTCAAGCAGCACCGGGATGAAGTGACAGTATTTAGACTGTCCCATCAACAGCCTGGCAGCCACGTTCAGCACCAGCTGCAACTGGCAGAGGATGCCTCCAGAGAGCCTGAGGTAGAGCACAATACAGTAATCAAGCCTGGACATCACAAATGCATGCACTAAGGTGGGGAGGTCCATAGGCGGAACTAGGGGTTTGATCCTGGCAATATTCCTCAGATGAAATAAACTATGAGACCATGCCCCAGTGATGTTAGACCCATGCATTGACCCAGGAATTAGATCTTCAGTCTGGTGACTTAATGTTTTGCTGCTTAATAACCAGAGTATAAGGCCCTAGTAGAGAGCTACCTGGAGGAGAACACTGCCACAAGTTCTGTGGCAGATACCCCCAGGCTAACTGGGAAAACTATCAGTTTTTCTGCCAACCAAAAGAAAGAAAGGCAGAGAAAACAACTCTCTGGAAGCCCAAATCTTTGACCTGTAAGCAGAACACAAAATTGTCCTGATGATGAAGTAAAAAAGAAATTAAAATGAGAGGAAAGTAGAAATAAGCTAAGCAAACTGCTGGATAATGAAATCGAAGTGGCACTCCAGATACAAAAGTCAAATATTTTACAAGGCAGGAAATCAGGCAGGCTGCTTACTGGCATGGCAGCTATGCAGTGAGGTGACTAGCAGGGTAGTGACCAGACTGCAGAGCAGGACCCAGGCCAACACTTTGAGGCAAACCCCAGAAAAATAACAGAACAATTTGTGGCTGTATATAAACACATTTTTGTCCAAGAGATTACTGATGTCTATGGAGACAAACCAGATGCTTTCCTTATGAAAGTCAAGACTCTTAAATTATAGGAAGCACAGAAACAGTTAGACAACCCAGTCACTATGGAGGAAATTCACACAGTTATGGGAAACTTAAAATTGGGCAAAACTCAAGGCTCTGATGGGCTGGAATCAGAATTTTAGAAGTCCTTCAGGGATAAAATGATGCCACATCTGAGTAGGGTGTGTAAGGCAGTGCAAAGGGGAGAGGGGAACCCCAGCATGGCAATATGCCTAAATCACCATAATCCTAACACCAGGCAAGGACCCCACTGTCTGTGGATCCTACCACCCCATCTCCTTCAGTGTCAACCAGAAAATACAACAGTCTTAGCAACCAGATTTCAGGGCTGTGTGGGGTCTCTCATCCACCCAGACCAAACTGGATTCATCAATAGTAGACAGATCCATGATAATGTCAGGCAACTGCTAAATCTGATATCCTGGCAATGAAGGCTCCTTGAGCTAGCACTGGCAATATTTATGGATGCAGAAGAAGCAGTTGACTGGGTGGACTGGAGATCCCTGCATAGAACCCTAGAGGAGATGGGTGTGGGAGAAACATTTTGAGATTGCATCCCCTCAGGCCACCATTAGGGTGACTGAGGTTTAACTGTAATGCTTCTACCTGAACAGGGGTACCAGGCAGTGGTGCTCCCTGCTTCTCTGTTGTTCACACTCTGTAATGAACCCTGCTGCCTGTGGTATAACAAAACATGTGAACTGAGAGGATTAGGGTGGGAGTTAGAGCCCAGAGTTAGTGTAGAGGGAGAAGGAGACTTTAGCTGGTGACTGTGTTGTGAGTGGATTTGAAATATTTTCTTAGCCACCATTTCTGTGTGTTTGAAATTGTACTTGAGGGCTGTTCTTAACAGCCAGTTATTGTGCTTTTACATTAAGCTTGGGCAGGATTGAGGGATTCTAGCAGACAAGTTAGTGATTGTGTGTTTAAAAGTTGCTATCTGGCCTGTAAGTGTGTGAATCATATTACAGGGATTAGTGCAGTTTGAATGTGATGTTAACTGCCATCTCAGTTAGTCTTCAGTTAATGGAGAGGGAGAAGGTGGCTTTAGCAGGTGACTGTGTTGTAAGTGAATTTTAAATATTTTCTTAGCTGCCATTTCTGTGTGTTTGAAATTGTATTTTAAGGCTGTTCTTAACTGCCATTTATTGTGCTTTTAATTTAGTTTGGGCAGGATTGAGGGATTCTAGCAGACAAGTTGGTGATTGTGTGTTTAAAAGTTGCTTTCTGGCCTATAAGTACAGGCATCATATTACAGGGATTAGTGCAGTCTGAATGTGATGTTTAACTGCCATCTCAGTTAGTCATAAGTTAGTGGAGAGGGAGAAGGAGGCTTTAGCGGGTGACTGTGTTGTAAGTGGATTTGAAATATTTTCTTAGCTGCCATTTCTGAGTGTTTGAAATTGTATTTGAGGGCTGTTCTTAACTGCCATTTATTGTGCTTTTAAAATTTAGTTTGGACAGGATTGAGGGAGTCTAGCAGACAAGGTGATGATTGTGTGAGGTGTCACTGCCAGAGGACTCCTTGGCTGATTGTTTTTGGACACAGCCTGTGGTGTAGTCCCATCCTCCCACCCCATGACCCACCCACCCCAGGGCTTGCCCTGCATTTATTGGGTAAGTCCCACAAGGCCTTGCAGCATCCTGCATCCATACAGGAAGAAGGAAAGAGAGGACGCATAACAGAACACAACAGAAATAAAACATATATTTGGGGAATATCAAATAGCCATCTTAAGTAAGCTGTTGATTGAGGAGGGAATCAGACATGATGGGAGTGGTGCAGTGCAGTGATTGTGGAGCGGCGGTCTTCAGGGAGACATTCTGGAGGCTGCGATGCTGCTCTATCTGCAGGCACCTCTCTGGGCTTAGGGAGGAGGTTGCCTGTCTCCGAGCAGAGTTGGCCAAAATGAAAGCAGCATCCATCCCCACCCAGAGACCACCAGGTCCACAACCTTTACCTCAAATGATGCCATGGATGAGGAGAAATTGGACTACAGTGTGCTCAGGAAGGGTGAGGGAGGGGGGTCAAAAGCACACCCCCAACTGGTCCCACTTACTAACTCCTACACTGTTTTAAATGAACTGGAAAGCCCCATTCAGGAACCAAAGGCTGCATCCAGGGAGGATGGGAGGGTCCTTGAGGATGGAACACTAGGGAAGAGAAGCAGGGAAATCCAGAGGATGGGGGAAGCTTCTCCTAGTGGGGGAATCTATTGTCCAGGGAGTGGAGTTAGGGTCACCTAGCAAGGGGAGAGGGAGGTCAAGTGCCTGCCAGGAAGCACAACATGGAGGGATGGGAAGTGGATTCATAGAATACCTACAGCAATAGCTAGGAGAGAACAGCTGGATGTCATTGTCCACCTGGGGACAAATGACCTGGCCAGCAGAAGGGTGGAGTTAGCCAGAATCCAGGATGATTTCAGGAAGCTCGGGGGGGGGAACCTGAAATAGACAGCATGCTCCATCTCATTCTCAGAGGTGCTACCTGTCCAGGGCACAGGGAAAGCTAGGGCACTCCACATCTGTACCTTCAACTCCTGGTTGAAGGATTGGTGTGGAAGGGAAGGTTTTGGCTTCTTAGGGGACTGAGGCCTGAACTGGGCAGATGCAAGCTTATATAAGGACAATGCCAACATCTGTCAGAGAAGGGGACCTTGGTCCTTTGTGAGAAGTTTAAATGCTTCAGCTGTGAGCATTTAAACTGGCAAAGGAGGAGAGCCAGAAGGCTTAGGAACACACCCCCATCAGAACAGGCAGGAACATAAGTCAACTATGGGATAAGCAAAAAAAGGTGGGGAGGGGCAGACAGGTGAAGAATGTATAATGAGTAATATGGGGCAGCATGAGCACATAGGAAAAGAAACTGGGGTGGGGGGAAGATGCTGGATAGGGAGAACAGGAGCAGATGGAGGGCAGACTGTAAAACAAGGAAGGCCATGCTAACAATGCCTGTAGCCTAGGAAATAAGGTTCCAGACCTGAAGGCCTTGTTGACATATGAAGACTTTGACATAGCAGCAATAACAGAGACATGGTACTCTGCAAATCATGGCTAGGAAGTCAATGTACCAGGCTATCCATTGTTCAGGAGGGACAGAGAGGGTAAAAAGGGTGGGGGAGTGGCCCTGTACATCAGAGATGGTATAAAGGCTACAGAAGTTCAGGAAAGACAGGGGGAAGCCGAGGTAATGCGGGTCACCCTGGAGCCAGAGAATGGAACAGCGATATGCACTGGGGTGATCTACAGATCTCCAGCACAGAGGGAGGAAGCAGACAGGGAACTAGTGGAGAACATACATGACATGGCAACTAAGGGTGAAATCCTTCTACTGGGGGATTTCAATATGCCGGACATGGATTGGGCCACCCAGATGGCTGTTTCAGCCAGAAGCACAGTCATCCTAGAATCCCTGCAGGGGGTTGGATTCAGCCAGCTGGTGCATGAGCCAACCAGGGACAAGTCAGTTCTGGACCTGGTATGGACCAATGGGTACAGAGTCAAATAAATACAGGTGGAAGGGCAGCTGGAGTCCAGTGACCACCACATGGTGTGGTTCAGCATGGAGACAAGGACTCAATAAAGTCATACAAGGGCAAGAGTATTATATTTCTAGAGGGCAGATTTCACTGAAATGGGTAGATGTATACAAGTAGTCCTGGGGAAGGGAGTGATAGTAGAGGGGGTGGAAAAACAATGGAAGAAACTGAAAGGAGCCATAGTGGATGTAACAAACCAATGCATTAGGGTAGTGACCAAAGGGAAAAGAAGAAGAAGAAGGAAACCAATACGGTTCTCCAAAGAGGCGAGGGACAAAGTCAGGGCTAAAAAGCAGTTTCAGGAAATATAAGGGGAGCCAAAGGGAGAAAGACAGGGAGGTGTACCTTGACTGTCTAAGGGAAGCAGGGAAGGCTGTTAGGAGGGCGAAGGCACAGACAGAAGAGAGCTTAGAACAGTCTGTAAACAAAGGGTGATAAGGCATTTTATAGGTACATTAGTGAAAGAAGAAAAACCGGGTGGTGGATTGTGAGACTCAAAGGGGAGGAGGGAGAGTGTAAGGAGAGAGATCTGGACAAGGCAGAAATACTGAACAAATACTTCTGCTCAGTATTCACTAAGGAGGGGGTAGATCAAAGACCACAGTTGGGGTGCAGAGGCAATGGGGGGGGGTTGGAGAAGTGAACAACAACTCATTCACAGTGTAGAGAGTTCTGGAAGAACTCACAAAGCTGAAGGCGGATAAGGCCATGGGGCCAGACGACATCCACCTGAGGATACTAAAGGAGCTGCGAAAGGAACTAGCAGTGCCTCTGTTCACAGTATCACTCAACAAGAGTGTTGTTCCAGAGGACTGGAGGAGGGCACATGTAGTCCCACTGCACAAAAGTGGCAGTAGGGAGGAGGCAGGGAACTACAGGCCAGTCAGCCTCACCTCAGTGGTGGGAAAGATCATGGAGACACTGCTGAAAGAAAGGATAGTGACACATTTGGAATCCAGTGGTGCACAGGATCTGAGGCAACATGGATTCACAGCAGGAAGGTCATGCCAAATGAATCTTTTTTTTTTTTTTGTGTTATGTTTTTTCCCTCCGATCTCGCCTCCGGATTTGCCACTTCCTTCCGGGTTGCGATGCTACTGTGACCGCCCCTGTCCCTTCCCTCACCTCAAATCGCAGCTGACCCAGGGGTGGCCCGGCATATCCCTTTGCCGGGTGGGTCCCCCTCCTCCGAGGGGAAAGACACCGGGTGGGGCGGGTCCCAGCGTACTAGGCATCAGTCCCTGGGCGCTGCTGAGGTGGGATCGGAGGGCACAGGACTTCTCAGGCCAGCGAGAGCAGGCAGCCATCATCCGGCGAACCCAGAGGCTGGTATTTCCGCTTTTCTCTGGGGCGTGATGTGTCACGAACGTCAAGGCATAGCCAACGTTCACCACGCCCCCCCTAACGTCCAGGCTCGCTGCGATTGATCTCCCCTGGCCTCCGCCAGGCGGTACCATACAGCGACCCTGTCTCCTTCCACCCCTGGAGTAGGTGAGCAGTCGGGACGCCTAACCTACTTCCACTCGCCAGTTTCCAGCTTAATTCAATCCGTTCCCTGAACTCGGTCACGAAGGCCGCAAGCGGAACCAACTGCTGTGCTGACAAGCCGCCTATGCCAAAATGAATCTAATAGTTTTTTTTTGATTGGGTGACAAGGGACCTTAATCAGGGAGGGACAGTAGACGTTGCCTACCTGGATTTCAGCAAAGCCTTCAACACTGTCCCACATAGAAGGCTGATTAACAAGATAAAGTAGTCTTGGCATGGGAGACAAGGTGGTGAACTGTGTTAGGAACTAGTTAACAGACAGGAGACAGAGGGTGGTGGTAAATGGGGTACAATCTGGGGAGAGGGGGGTGATCAGTGGGATACCTCAGGGATCAATAATAGGACCAGTCCTCCTCAGTATCTTCATTAGAGACATTGCAGAGGGGCTGGAAGGAAAGGTCTGCCTGTTTGCAGATGACACCAAGATCTGCAACAGGGTGGATACTCCAGAAGGGGTGTAGAAAATGAAGAGGGACCTGGAGAAGCTTGAAAGATGATCAGAGATGTGGCAACACAGAAGGAGCAGGACAGAGAGCTGTACCAGTTAAGGCAGAAAGAAGCAGGGAGGGAAGTCAGAATAGCAAAGGCCCAAACTGAGGAAAAGATAGCCAACTCAGTTAAGAAGGGGGATAAAACCTTTTATAGGTACATCAGCGAGCGTAGAAAGACAAAGGGAGGGATAGTGAGGCTGAATAGAATGAACGGTGGGTGGGCAGAAGGGGACAGTGAAAAAGCAGGAATACTGAACAAATATTTCTGCTCAGTATCTCAAAAGAGGAGGGGAAGTGCCAATCCAATTAACAGAAGCACTTTGATAGGGGGTCGATCCCAGTCCTTTCACAGAAGAAAGGGTTCTGCAAGAACTCCTAAAACTGAAGGTGGACAAAGCAATGGGTCCTGATGAATTCACCCCAGAATTCTAAAAGAATTAAGGAAGGAACTAGTGAAACCACTGGCTACTTCTTTTAATAAATCATGGGAGAATGGTGTGGTACCCGAGGACTGGAGGAAGGCGGATGTGATTCCCTTCACAAAAGTGGGACCAAGACAGAGGCAGGAAACTACAGACCTGTCAGTCTGACCTCTGTGGTAGGGAAAGTGATGGAGTCACTTGAAGGAAAGAATAGTTGAGTACCTAGAGGTCAGTGGAGCACAGGATCCAAGGAGCATGGGCTCACAGCGGAAGGCTGCCAGACGAATCTAACAGATTTCTTTGACTGGGTGACCAAAGTAGTAGACCAGGGAGGGCTGTGGACATGGCCTACCTAGACTTTAGCAAGGCATTTGACACAGTCCCACACAAAGATTATTAGTCAAATTAACCAGCCTGGGAGTGGTCCCAGGGTGGTAGCCTGTAAAACATTGGCTGGACAACAGGACACAGAAGGTAATTGTAATGGAGTCCACTTGAAGAAAGGGTGGTTACCAGTGGGGTACCGGAGGTTCAGTATTGGGTCCAGTCCTTTTATGTCTTCATCAGTGACATTGCAGAGGGACTGAAGGAAAAGTATGCCTTTTGCAGATGACACAAAGATCTGCAACAGGGTTGATACACAAGGAGGCGTGGAAAGGATGAAAAGGACTTGGCAAGGTTGGAGGAATGGTCAGACATATGGCAGCTAGGATTCAATGTAAAAGTGCAAATAATGCACCTGGGAAACAAGAACCCAGGGAAGAATACACAATGGGTGGGAGGTAGTAACAACAACAAAACAGGAAAGGGACCTGGGGGTAATCATATCAGATGACCTTAAGGTTAGCAAGCAATGTGAGAAGGCAATAGGGAGGGCCGGGGTATACTGGGATGTATAGGAGAGGCATCAGCAGCAGAAAACAGGAAGTTGTTATCCTCTGTACAGACAGTTGGTGAGACCCCATCTGGAATACTGTGTCCAGTTCTGGAGACCCCATCTCCGCAAGGACATAGACAGGATAGAGGCAGTCCAGAGGAGGGCAACTAAAATGGTGCAGGGTCTGCAAGAGAAGCCGTATGAGGAGAGACTAAAGGAGCTTAATATGTATACCCTTGAGGAAAGAAGGGAGAGGGGGACATGATAGAAACTTTCATACCTCAAGGAATCAACAAAGTCCAAGAGGGTAGCATCTTTCAGAAAAGAGACTTGCAAGAACAAGGGACACAATTTAAAAGATAGAAGGAGGGTGGTTCAGGGCAATGTGAGGAAGTATTATTTCACAGAGAGGGTAGTGGATGCATGGAACAGCCTCCTGAGGAAGTTGTGGGGTCTAAAACTGTGGGAGAATTCAAGAATGCATGGGACAGACATAAGGCAATTCTTGTGGGGGGCAGGAAGATATAGGCTGTTGGTTAACTAGGATCTGCAGCCTATCCTGTAGGTAGGGAAATGGGCAGACTAGATGGGCCTAGCGGTCCTTATCTGCGGTCAAAGTCTATGTTTCTATGTTTCTATGTAACTGAGGTTTAATGTAAAAAAGTGCAAAATAATGCACCTGGGTAGAGGGAACCTGGGAAGAGTTACAGGTTGGGGAGAAAGGAGCTGACTGTCACCAAGGAGGAAAGGGACCTAGGGGATATCATCTCAGAAGACCTTAAGGTATCAAAGCAGTGTACAAAGGCAGCAGGGAGGGCCAGTGGTATGCTGGGGTGCATAGGCAGAGGTATCACTAGCAGGAGGTGGGAGGTGGTAATGCCATTGTATAGAACATTGGTAAGGCCTCACCTGGAGTACCTTGTGCAGTTCTGGAGACCACACTTGCATAAGAACATAAATAAGGTGGAGACTACCCAGAGAAGTGCAACAAAGATGGTGCAAGGCTTACACAACAAAACATATGAGGAGAAACTAAGGGACCTCAATATGTACTCACTAGAGGAGAGGAGACAGCAGGGGGACATGATTGAAACTTTCAAATCCCTTAAGGGCATAAACAAGGTGCAGGTGGGGAGTTTTTCTAATGTAGAAAAAGTACTAGAACAAGAGGGCACAAGATGAAATTGGAGGGAGGGTGGATTAAGAGATAATATGAGAAAGTTTTTCTACACAGATAGGGTATTTGACACATGGAATAGTCTGCCACAGGAGGTAGTGGGGGCAAGCACAGTGGAGGGATTTAAGCATGCTTGGGACAGGCACAAAGAAAGCCTGAGAGGGGAGGGAGTGATGACAAGCCATTGATCACATAGGATCAGTGGCCACATACAATGAGTAGGGCCTATGGGCAGACTGGATGGGCCTAGCGGTCCTTATCTGCCAACAATTTCTATGTTTCTATGTTTCTATAAAAGTCCTCCTTATGCAGATGATTCCTTATTCTTTATAGGCTCACCCAAAACCTCACTCCTGACTGCTAAACAAGCTCTGAAAATATAGCCAAATATCAGGTTATCAAATCAAATCAAATCAATATTTATTTATATTGCGCTTTTCAAAATGCCAAAGCGCAGAACATAACCAAAACAACATATATCGACAATAAATACAAATATAAAAACAGTTTAAAAAGCAGCAAAATACTTAATCAAAAGCTAGTGCAAATAGGTGGCTCTTCAATAATGCTTTAAATGACTCTGTGGATGGGCACTCTCTAATCCAACGACGTAGAGAATTCCACAGGGTTGGGGCCACAAAAGAAAATGCTCTGGCCCCAGATGACTGAAGATGAACCCTGGGAATCTCTAGCAATCCCTCATCATTGGAACGGAGTGGGCAGAGAGGGTGGTAAAGCCGAAGGAGATCTTGCAAGTAGCCCGGTCCCTGTCCGAGTAGGGTCTTGTAAGTTATCAACGTGACCTTGAAGATGATTCTCCATCGCACTGGAAGCCAGTGCAGTTTGCACAGCACAGGTGTGATATGGCAAGTTCTCAATAGCCTAGTCAACAACCTGGCTGCAGCGTTCTGCACCAGCTGCATGGGACGGAGATCCACCCCCGGCAACCCTAGATAAAGAGCATTACAGTAATCAAGATGTGAAGAAACAAAGGCATGGACCAACACAGAAAGGTCATCATGTGGAACAAGGTGTTTTATCCAGGCTATATTCCTCAGATGGAAAAAAGAGGACATGACAACGGCTGACACCTGTGTCTTAAGCATCAGCTCACTGTCAATTATTACACCCAGATTCCACACCTGTTCAGCAGGTCTCAACTGGTTACTCCCTAACACAAGGCCAGAGGGAGACCCAGGAGTCAACTTCTCTACACGATGACCTGGATCCACCACCAGCACCTCAGTCTTCTCTGGATTCAGTCTCAACCAGTTAGCACTCATCCAGTCCTGAATCTCAGCGAAGCAGTTGTTAAAGACAGATAGTGCATCATTCTGTTCTGGTACAAAAGACATATAGAGCTGACTATCATCTGCATAGCAGTGAAAACTCTGCCCATAATGCCTTATAATGACTCCCAATGGCAGCATATACACCGTGAACAACATGGGGGAAAGCACAGAGCCCTGCAGCACCCCAAAAGGCAGAGCAAAGGGAGCAAAGGAAAAAATTCCTGATACTGCCCTCTGAGTTCTGCCCATGAGGAAGGAATGAAACCATCTGAGGACTGTTCCTGACAGTCCACAGAGTAGCCACAGGCGTTTTAGCAAAATCCCATGGTCCACAGTGTGAAACGCTGCAGAGAGATCAAGGAGAACCAAGATCGAACGGCTCCTCCGATCTCTTGCTATTAGGAGATCATTCAGTACCCGAACCAATGCTATCTCTGTACTGTGCCTCTTCCTGAAACCGGACTGGAGAGGATCATAGATTTCATGGGTGGTAAGAATGTCCTCGAGCTGCAGCACAACCACTTTTTCAATAACCATGCCCAAAAAGGGCAGGTTAGAGATCGGTCTGTAGTTAGCGAGACATTCAGGGTCAAGGGAAGGTTTCTTCAAAAGGGGTGTCACAACAGCCCCTTTCAGAGACTCCGGATAAGTCTGAGGGTATAAGGATGGGAGGGACCTGCCCACCAAGATTTAGGGGCATGTTACCATTTATATTGGCCAAAAACAATGTGATGAGATAGCTGGGGGTTGAAATTTCACCCAGTCTAATATCCCTGTTCTCACTCAACTATGAAAATCTACTTGGAAAAGTGAAGGCAGATATAGCTCCTACTCTCATTGGAAGGAAGGATAGCATCACTCAAAATGAATATTTTAACACATTACTCTATTCCTCTTCCAAAGCTCTTCCAGTTAACATCTTGGAACACTATTGGGGGAGGCTACAAAAATTGTTTACTTAACTTTGTATGAGCAAATGGGAGATGCCAGATCAGTAGGAAACTGCTGACCCTTCCTAGAGGCCGGTGGGGGCTAGCAATACCTTAACTAAAAATGTAGTACATTGCTGCTCAACTGGCACCCATGGTAACCTGGACCAAACAGAGAGATGGCACAAGATAAATAGAAATAGAGGGTAATCAGCCCCTACTGGTACCCTTATTTGCCCTACCCCACACCATACAAGCTCCAATAAATTGGGCTGAAATCTCAAATCCCTGGACCGAGCATACCCTTGAGGTACTAGCTAAAGCTTGAACACTAACTGATACTCCAAATGAGATAATTCCCTTGTCAATAATAATAGGTGACCCAAACTTTACACCACCTAGGTTAGACCTAGGCTTCCACAGATGGAGTACTTTCCTTTACTAGATATGCAGCACTGATTAAAAATGGAACATGCATCACATTTGGGGATCTACAAGAAAGATTCAACCTCCTCAAAATAAGATTTTTATAGATTTCTCCAGGTTAGGTATTATCTAACCACTCACAGTTTAATTCACAATGTAGATAGGAAGCTCATCGCATTAGAGGACTTTCTATACCAGCAACCTTGCTGCAGGGGAGAGGTGGAACTGTTTCCAGAGCCTATGAAGCCCTGACGAGGGAAACCTATAAAGCAACATAAGGAATACATTCTAAGTAGGTGGAGGAGGCAGGAATATCCATTTCTGAAGAGGAATGGCAGCTGATCTGGGGAAAGGGGTGATGGATGATAGCTTCCCCCAGGTGACATGAGTACAGATGGAAATGTGTGTTGAGGTTTTTCCATACCCCTTCTACCATGCAACATTTCAGCCCTGGGGGATCTAACCTGTGCTGGAGGGGTTATGGTGAACCATGACCCCACTATCATATATTCTGAGTCTGCCCAAAAACTCAACCCTATTGGAAAGAGATACACCAAGTGCTCACTGAACTATGAGATGCTGCGGTACCTTTCTCATTCAAAAACCTATTACCTGGTACCAGAACAAGTGAGTGGGGAACATGAAACAACAAATTTTGCTTAGGATTCTCTGCACATGAACACTTAAAGGCATAACATTTAACAGGCTACAGCAGACTACACTATCACTGGACACATGGGTAAACAGAATAGAGGGACTACAATATATGACCCATACCACTGCAACACTTAGGCTCACACAGGAAAAACACACAGATTAAAGAGGAGGTGTGCACTGTAATTCTTCCAGCCCCTCCCAAACATATATGGTAGCTGACCTGCTCCAGTGTTGAGGGGTATTAGAAATTCCATGTGGTTCAGTCCAGTAAAAATGTTACAGGACCCTAATGTGTACCCCAGGAAAAACAGCTGCTTCCTGAACCTGCTGACATGTCCCCAGGCAGGCACCCACAGCCCTCTTTTGAGATGTCAGAAAATGAGGGCTGTGTGTGTGCTCCATTGACTTGTATGAGCATGATTTTTCTACAGCTTTTAGTAATATTTAGAGTTGTGATATAAACAAATCAAAGTGACCACTGGAGTAGTAGTCCCTGTAACTCAAGCAGTCACTTTGATTTTTCTACACATCACACTTCTAAATATTACTAAAAACTATAGCAAAATTGCGCTCGTACAGGACAATGGAGCACACACACAGCCCTCATTTTCTGACATCACAGAAGGGTGCTGTTGGTGCCTACCTGGGGGGCATGTCAGCAGGTTCAGAAAGATTCTGCTAGTAGCTTGGCAGAAGACACCAGGAGAAAGGATTGCTGTGTGACTGGATTTCTCTGCTGGAAGCAAAGAAGCAGAACTCTTGTACTTGGACCTTTAATTTAGGGTAAAAAAAAAAACTAACAAACAAAACAAAAAAAAGTGTGTTAACTAAACTGAATGGTTATCTGAACAGTTATCTAGGTGTAAATCTCAGGTGATAGAAAGGACTTGATAGCTGTGAGGTTTAAATTACTTGTAGAAAGATCTAGTAAGTAGGGGGAGTGGCTTAGCTAGAAGGAAGCTATATTTAAAGACTGCCTTAGAAAGATTATGCTAGTAGCTTGGCAGAAGATACCAGGAGAAAGGACTGCTGTGTGACTGGACTTCTCTGCTGGGACTATATTGCCCTCATTCCCTCCCCTCCACCCTCCCACTCAAAGCTAGTTCTACTTTTATAGGCACAGGATTTGACTGACAACAGGAACTTCCTGTTTGGGAGCAGAAAGTGAGTGATCACAGAGCCACCAAAGACCCACCATCCTAGAAGGGCAAGAGTAGTTCTCCGGACCCCTCTAGCTGCTGGAGGTCTGCCTCTGAGCAAGTAAGGGGTCTACTGAGAAATATAGGATATTCTTGTCTCTGAACAGGACAATCAGGAGCTTAAAGGGCACACAGGCAGAAAGTAAGGAGAGAGAGAAAAAAAACAGAGGAAAGAGTAAGGATTGCAAACCGTTAAGAGGCCAGAAATAAGACATGATGGGTGTGGTGCAGTGTAGTGGCTGTGGAGCAGCAGTCTTCCAGGAAACGTTCTGGAGGATGCAGTGTTGTCTCATCTGCAGGCATCTTTCTTGGTTGAGGGAGGAGGTTGCTCATCTCCAGACTGAATTGGCCAGGATTTGTGGGACCTCCTCTTCCATCCAGGGACCACCAGTGCCACTGCCGTTGCCTCAGAGGTTGACAAGAAAGAGGAGCGGTTGGACCACAGTGGGCTCAGGGAGGGTGAGGGTGGTGGAACAGAGGTGCATCCCTCCAGTTGTACCTCTCCACAATTCCTATGCCATTCTGGCAAAGTGTGGTTCCTCTATGGAGGCACCTCCAGTGGAGACCAAGGAGGATGCTGGGAACCTCCTCAAAGGAGACCCACAGGAGGGTGGCAGGGACCCACAGGGAAGGAAACAACTCCTGGTGGGGACCCATTGTTAGAAGGTAGAACTGAGGGAGGAAGGGGAGAGGGAGGTAAGGTGCCTGCCGGGCGCCATGGCTTGGAAGGACAGGGAGCGAATCCTCAGGATTGCCAGTGCAGCCACAAAGGGGAGGGAGCTGGATGTCATTGTCCACCTAGGGACAAATGACCTGGCTAAGAAAGGGATTAGAGAAGTGCAAGAAGAGTTTGTGGAATTGGGGAGGGGCTATAGACAAGTAGCACACATGGTAACCTTCTCGGAGGTGCTGCCCATCTATGGTGTAGGAGAGTCTAGGGTGTTCCGCATCATGGGATTCAATCAGTGGTTGAAAAACTGGTGTGGAGCTCAGGGATTTGGCTTCACTGGGGACTGGGGGTCCACCTGGAGTGATGCAAGCCTATACTGGCATGATGAGCTGCATCTGTCCAGGAGGAACCAGGATCCTAGATGATAGGTTTAAATTCTAATTGGCAAGCATTTAAACTAGCCAAGGGGAGGCACTGGAAAGGAGCAGGGAAACTTATCCCCAAAAAATCACAGTAGTAAGTGTGGTAAACACCAACATAGAGATGTCGATAGGGAGAAGGGCAGGGGTAAATGGAGAAAGTGACAAATGCAAGAAGGACAGGGATGGGGCAAAAAGGAGTAAGGCCATCAGGAAATGGAGGGTAATGAGTACCAATGCCTGTAGTCTGGGTAACAAGCTCTCTGAGCTTGTGGCCTTGATGGAAGAGGGATGCCTGTATATTGTAGCAGTCACAGAAACATGGCACACAGAGAACCATGACTGGGATGTTAACATACTAGGACACATAACCTACAGGAGAGTCAGGCAGGGGAGAAGAGGGAGAGGAGTAGCTCTCTATGTAAAGGAAGGAATAAAAGCAATTGAACAAAAGAGTAAACAGGGAGGAGAGGAGGCACTGTGGGTCACCTTGGAGAAATGAAATGACACCACAATCTGCATGAGGGTTGTGTACAGACCCCCATCTCAGGGGGAGGGAATGGACAAGGATATGATAGAAGGCATTCTTAGAATTTTTTTTTTTTTAGTTGTTTAACCAGGTATAGCACACTAAGCTGAAAGCTTTTTTACAGGAGCGACCTGGGAGCACAAGGAGGTTAAGTGACTTGCTCAGGGTCACACAGTATGCAAGTGGAAGCTGTGGGATTCAGACCCAGGTCTGGTCTGCTGGATGTCACCAAATTTGCAGCTCAGAGCCTTAGACCACTGCGCTATACTGCTAGAATGGCAGAGAAAGGGGAGATACTGTTGATGGGAGACCTGAATATGCCAGATGTTAACTGGAGCACATTTGCTGCAGCCACATCCAAGAGCAGGGCCATTCTTGATGCCCTACAGGTGGCAGGCATTAGACAGCTAGTTTCAGAACCCACCTGAGGGGAGCAATCTTAGACCTCGTACTCTCAAACGGGGCAGTGAGAGAGGATCTCAGATCTGGAAGTGGGTTGCCATCTGGGAACAAGTGACCATCAAACAGTGTGGTTCACATTAAACTCAGCTACAGAGTCAAGCCATCAGAGGAGAGGGTACTGACTTTAGGAGGGCTGACTTTGGCAAGATGGGAGAGTGCCTCAGAAAAGCACTAGCAAACAGGCTAGAAGGAGGTGGAGCAACAATGGGAATTATCAAAACTGCCATCACAGAGGCAACAAGCCTTGTGTGAAGCAAATAAACAAATCGAATGAAGAAAAGCCACTATGGTTCTCAAAACAAGTGGCTGTGAAAGTCAGGAAGAAAAGATAGCATTCCTGAAGTATAAGGAAACACAGAAGGAGCAGGACAGAGAGCTGTACCAGTTAAGGCAGAAGGAAGCAGGAGGGAAGTCAGAATAGCAAAGGCCCAAACTGAGGAAAAGATAGCCAACCCAGTTAAGAAGGGGATAAACCTTTATAGGTACATCAGCGAATGAGAAAGACAAAGGAGGGATAGTGAGGCTGAATAGAATGAACAGTGTGGGTGGGCAGAGGGGACAGTGAAAGAGAACACTGAACGAATATTTCTGCTCAGTATTCACAAAGAGGGGAAGTGCCTAATCCAATTAAAACAGAAGCACTTTTGATAGGGGGTCGATCCCAGTCCTTTCATTAGAAGAAAGAGTTCTGCAAGAACTCCTAAAACTGAAGGTGGACAAAGCAATGGGTCCTGATGGAATTCACCCCAGAATTCTAAAAGAATTAAGGAGGAACTAGTGAAACCATTGGCTACTCTTTTTAATAAATCATGGAGGATGGTGTGGTGCCCGAGGACTGAGGAAGGCAGATGTGATTCCCCTTCACAAAAGTGGGACCAAGACAGAGGCAGGAAACTACAGACCTGTCAGTCTGACCTCTGTGGTAGGGAAAATGATGGAGTCACTTCTGAAGGAAAGAATAGTTGAGTACCTAGAGGCCACTGGAGCACAGGACCCAAGGCAGCATGGGTTCACAGCGGGAAGGTCATGTCAGACGAATCTAATAGATTTCTTTGACTGGGTGACCAAAGTAGTAGCCCAGGGAGGGGCTGTGGACATGGCCTACCTAGACTTTAGCAAGACATTTGACACAGTCCCACACAAAAGATTAATAGTCAAATTAACCAGCCTGGGAGTGGGTCCCAGGGTGGTAGCCTGGGTAAAACATTGGCTGGACAACAGACACAGAAGGTAATTGTAAATGGAGTCCACTGGAAGAAAGGGGTTACTAGTGGGCACCGCAGGTTCAGATTGGTCCAGTCCTTTAATGTCTTCATCAGTGACATTGCAGAGGGACTGGAAGGAAAAGTATGCCTTTTTGCAGATGACACAAAGATCTGCAACAGGGTTGATACACAAGGAGGCGTGGAAAGGATGAAAAGGGACTTGGCAAGGTTGGAGGAATGGTCAGAAGTATGGCAGCTAGGATTCAATGCAAAGAAGTGCAAAATAATGCACCTGGGAAACAAGAACCCAGGGGAAGAATACACAATGGGTGGGAGGTAGTAACAACAACAAAAAAGGAAAAGGGACCTGGGGGTAATCATATCAGATGACCTTAAGGTTAGCAAGCAATGTGAGAAGGCAGTAGGGAGGGCTGGGGGTATACTGGGATGCATAGGGAGAGGCATCAGCAGCAGAAAACAGGAAATTGTTATCCTCTGTACAGACAGTTGGTGAGACCCCATCTGGAGTACTGTGTCCAGTTCTGGAGACCCCATCTCCAAGGACATAGACAGGATAGAGGCAGTCCAGAGGAGGGCAACTAAAATGGTGCAGGGTCTGCAAGAGAAGTCGTATGAGGAGAGACTAAAGGAACTTAATATGTATACCCTTGAGGAAAGAAGGGAGGGGGGACATGATAGAAACTTTAAGTCACCTCAGTGAATCAACAAAGTCCAAGAGGGTAGCATCTTTCAGAAAAAGAGACGCAAGAACAAGGGACACAATTTAAAGATAGATGGAGGGCGGTCAGGGCAATGTGAGGAAGCATTATTTCACAGAGAGGGTAGTGGATGCATGGAACAGCCTTCCTGAGGAGGTTGTGGGGTCTAAAACTGTGGGAGAATTCAAGAATGCATGGGACAGACATAAGGCAATTCTTGTGGGGGATAGGAAGAAATAGGCTGTTGGTTAACTAGGATCTGCGGCCTATCCTGTAGGTAGGGAAATGGGCAGACTAGATGGGCCTAGCGGTCCTTATCTGCCATCAAAGTCTATGTTTCTATGTTTCTGTAAATTATCTTATTTATTATTTATTTAAAAATTGGTGACTGGGTAAAGCACACTGAATCGAGGCTCATTTCAAGGCGTGACCCAGGGGAGATAGGAAAAGGGGTACAGAAATATTAAAATGACAACAAGCATATAAGTACAGTTACAGTGACAACTTAAAATTGCAAAGGCAGAATGATGAACAGCAGGTAAATGATGCAAAGGAACATCACATTGACTTGTAGTCAGGCATAAAGATAATTAAATTTAATTAAATAAAGTGCCGGTGCCTGTGGGAGAAGGAGACAATGCTTTAGGTGTACAGCATTAGTCCACTGGCACAGTCTAAATCATAAGGGCAGAGGGTATTTGAAGGAGGGGAGGACAGGAGGAAGTCTTAGGAGGGTCAGAAGGAGGGCTGACAGTGGCAGGAGAGAGCAGGAGGCACTTTAGCTGATATCTAAGGGTTTGGAGGGAGGAAGATAGGTGGATGGGGGAAGGGAGCAGGTTTCAGAGGGAGGAGAGACAGTAGGAAAAACCAGCCTGCTCAGCAGAGGAGAGGTGGTGGGGAATGGAAAAGGGCTGGGGATCTCAGGAGTAGAGGGAGCAGGAAAAGGAGGGGATGGGACAGAGGAATGAGGAGAGGTGGGAAGGAAGGGACCCAAACTAGTATTTAGTGATGAAGAAGGCACAGTGGGACTGGCAACATGTAGGAGGTGAGCAGATAGAAAGGGAGGAGTAGAGGGAGCAGTGATAAGTAAAAGGGGGTGAGTTGGTAACAAAGCAGCAGAAAGCATTGTCAAGGGTATCCAGTCTGGTAAAGGAGGAAAGGGACGATGCCATAGACCACATTCGTATAGTCAAAGACAGGCAGCACTATTTTGGTGACCAGCTCCCCATGGACCTGAGAGGAACAGCAGTCCCTGTTGTAGCACAGTGCACCAAGTTTGGGGCAGGGCTTGGCATGGATGACACAATGCGAGCAAATAAGTTCAGCTTACTACTGAGCCACACACTGAGGTACTTGAAGGTGGGTACTACTTCAAGAGGTGTACCATCCAGAACGCAGAAGACAGGTAGGACTGAGAGCTTAATCAGTTTCTGGCTGGTGTTGAACATCATGGACGCCATTTTCTTGATGTTGACTCGGAGTTGGTTGTCATGGAATCAGCATAGTATGTTATGGCAATCTTGTTGGAGCAGACCTTCAACAGCTGGAGTCTAGGGGCCAGAGGTATAAATGACCGTGTCATCTGCATACCTGTGGATATGCAAGGTGATGCAGGCAGAGGGATGGTCATTGAGGAAAACTGAGAAAAGGATCAGACCCAGAATGGAGCCCTGCAGAACCCCAGCCAGGATGGGGAAGGGGCAGAATGCCTCCCACCTGTACTGATTGTTGACAGCCCGTGAGATAGGAATGGAACCAACTAACAGTGGGAGCTGACTGAATTAGGCAATAATGCATGACAGGGTGTGTGTTGTGCTGGGATAACATCACACCTTGCATGGTTGGGTCACGAGGCTGCAGGCTGAGTGTGTCCAACACCAAGGTGTGATGTTATCTCAGCACAACATACACCCCGGAGTGCATTATTGCAATTACAAAATGACTTGTTTTTTTTAAGAAGAAAAAAAAAAGGAAAAGTTTAATAAAAGTAGAGTGTTTTCTCATTTTTGAAAGGGTAGGTATAAAATTAAAAAAAAAAGTGCTGATTACGTTTTTGACCAGTAGGTGGGGCTGCTGCACTGTTATAATACTATGGCTGTGCTTCCCTAACCTTGTTTCTATTGTGGACACTTGTTTTCTGCTCTAGCTTCTGTGCCATCCCCCCCTCGCCCCATTATTTTTCTGTGTGTTTCTTTTGTGCTTTATCTTTGTGTCTCAGTTTTTATTTTTTTGTGATGCTGGAAAGCTGTCCCCACCCCCACCCAATCAGCTCGGCATTATGTTGGCAATATCACACCCCTCGTCAGCTTAGCATTAAAATCACGGTTTCAGTTTGTCACCTGTGAGTTTCCTGGTACAGTTGGCATGACTTTTGTATCAGGGGAAGAAAATGAACTAAAGAAAATGTAAGTATTTTAAGCACAATGTGGTCTATGCTCCAACAGGCGGGAATTATGCATCCAAGGCACATATCCCACCCGCAGAGCTCCACACCTGCAGACAGGTACATGCCAGCAGTATTCTCCAATGGCCATGACCTGTCCACAGGCACGCCCCCCCCCCCCGGCACACAGCACTCTGCAAGGTGGCTGGGGGGTGGAGTCACAGACCCAGGTGGGCATCCAATCTGATGCCTGTCCCAGGACCAACAGTAGATCCCTTATGTGGTAGGGGGCACATTGACTGCACAAGGGAAATCACAGAGTTTGGAACTGACTGATTTTGAAAGCAGCACAAGGCAACTTGGCCTTGGCCTCTCGACTGATATGTATAACATTTAATGTGGTCATGTGTGTGCTGGGACTAGATCTGTGATGTTATACTTGGATATCATCACAAGTCTAGCCCCAGACTGACCAATCAGAGCCCAGGATTCTCTCTTGCCATTTTATAATCATGTTTAATTCATCACTATACAAATCTATTTCACTGTCTGTAGTTAATGGACAACATTTCCAGCCACTGCATTGGTGAGTTGCAACACAGATGCATGTGGCCATAAGGCAGACCACCTAAAAAGGTGGTCTAACTTATGTGTGCATCTGCCATGACTTACAGAAAAGCAGGAACCTTATCATGACACATGGGTCATTATTTCACCATAAACATCCACTGGCATAAATGAAATAAACTGTATGAAAATAGCATTCAGACTTTTCCTGTGTTTATCCTGCTACAGATACATTCCAAATGTGAGCATGTACCTGCGGCAGAAGTTCTGAAAAGCCAGACCAATATGTTTGAATTCGCTCACCACAACATAACATATGCTGCCAGCAGTCAGTAGAACAGAGCATAATCTTGATTCCTTCACAATCTACAGGGGTCAGAAATGACAATTTTTGAAAGTGTAGCTAGCCAGATTACATTAGTTGAGGACCAAGGTAAACAGTATTTTCAAAGGGTTTCTCCCATTCTGCTTCTAAGGCAAAAAGCTATTGGAAATTGGGCCTGTGTATGAGGATGTCAGATGAATGAACTTCATCTATACTGCCTAAAACTAACATTAGGTTTTAAAAGCAGTCAACTGTTACCTTTTATATCTGAGGTACTTTTTCATTTCCCCTTGGATAATTAAAAAATATTTTACCTGATGTTGGTAGGTGTGATGTTTGGAACAGCATTCAGCCTGTCAGCTGACTTATCTAGCATTGTTCTGCCTACTACATCATCAGCATTGTGACCTCACTGACTGCGACATCACAGCTGCTTGGAAGAGCCACTCAACAGCTGCCAGGTCAGGCACCTGTGATGTCACTGTCAGTGAGGTAAAAGTGCTGATGATGTAGTGAGAATAATTGAATTAAATATGTCAGCTGCCAGGCTGAGGGCTACTCCACACATCCAGCATAATACTATCACATAGCAAACATTCTAATGGGCAAAAGGACAACGAAGCAAGAGTTGGCTACAGCCACCAAAGGCTGCCTTTTGAAATACAGAAACATTCATTACAATTTACAATTGTTGACCAGGAAAGACACACTAAGCTGTAACTTGTTGCTGGGTACAAACTGATCCACCAAATCAGTCAAACCCTAGCAAAGTCTGGGTGGGAGCTGCTGTAACGGGTAACTAACCCCTGCTAAGACACGGTCTGCATACAACAATACAGCTGCACTCCAGAGAGCTTTGAGCTTGAACAACTGGTCAACACACACAAAACCAGGTGCTGCTGAAATTAATTTCATTTCACTCAAGTGCAATTAGGGCAGCAACAAAAGCAATATGGTACAAGCAGTTCAAACAATAAACTGGTGCAGCTAGGCAAGCCCCAGCACTTCGCCAAAGAAGCTTTACCATGGGGCAGAGACATCAAAGAACAGCCACAGTTAAATAGTCCCATTCATCATACATCATCAATCAATATGGCTAATCACAGCACAAAAAGTGCTTGATGGATGGAATGTATAGTAGAACAGGTCATGTGATATTGAGTAAACATATAGATGGCTAACTAAAACATTCAAATTGTCCACACTAGAAAAAACTCAGTTGCTGCGCAAGTGTAAAAATGGCTCCTTGTTATTTTTAACAGTATCAAATCTAATCCACCCTGCAAAAACTTCCAAGAATCCTCTTAATCAAATTTAAATGGCGTTATAATGCCTCAAATGGACTTCCGGTTCCGCCACGGACCTGTACACACTCGGAAAGAGTGGCTCCACACCACCTGATCCAGAAACCTTACTTAAAAAATCCCGTTGGAAAGCTAAACATCACTGGAACTGCAAAACATGTGGTGTGGTAGTTCAAAGTCAGAACGGGTCCAAAAATGACTCCTAAAAAAGGCTAATGGTCGAGGATGCAGACAGATCGAACAGAGGCCGAGGGCCCAGAGAAAGAAGCAGATATCCCTCCAATATGAGAGGATCTGAGCATGACACAGATGGAGAATTAGAGCACTGATCTCGTAGCAGATTTGAGACCCTGCTAACAGAAATAAAGGGCTCCAGAATGGAAAACCAAAAAGAATTCAAAAATATATTGGATAAACTCACAAAGCTGGAAACCCGAATGGACCAGATGGAGGAGCATGTGGAGGCCTCAGAGGATCGTGCACAGCAAATGGGAGGGGTTCTGGAACTGCTTTTGCAACAGACAGTGGAGCTACATGCTAAAACTTTAGACTTAGAGAGTCAGTCGAGGAGGGACAACATTAGGATTTATGATTTAAAAGGGGGAGCGGAAACATATCCTATGCAAGATTTTATTGAAAACCTCTTTAGAGACATAGTGGACCTTCCACCAGGATATGCTTTGTGAATAGAGAGAGAGCACACCACTCACTGGTTAAAAAAACTTACTGAACCGGCGGCACGTCCTAGGTCTATTGTGATAAAATGTGCGAGTTATCAAACTAAGGAGGACATATTGCACAGAGCTTGGTCCCAGAAAAACATGAAATACCTGGACTCTAAGATCTCACTCGATCGTGATTACTCACCAGAGATATAAAACGCCAGACAAAAATATGTTCCAATTCTGAAGGTGCTGAGAAAACAAAACATAAAGTTCCAGACTCCATTCCCTGAACATCTAAGAGTTGTTTGGGAAACAGGAACTGTCATGTATGGGTCTGCTCAAGAGGCAAAACAAGATATGGTGAAAAGGGGATTGTAAGGGTCAGATCTGCCCATGGAATGTAGAGCTGCAGGATGACATTTCCACCCGGACTGGCAAACAGTGACACATCAAGGGACCAGGGAATCATCTAGATTGAATGCTAGGAAAGCAGCACGAAGAGTAGTAGCTTTACTCCAATATGCAGATAAGAGAGGAGACAAAACATCTGCTAGACTGGGAAAAGAAGTATGAGTATACTGCAAACGGCAAAGATACTGAATATTTATAACCCCATGGATCAGCCTCATTATGGAGCCTTGTGTGCTCTAGTTGCTGAGCAAGGCCTATGATCCTGGGAGCGGGGGAAGGGGGCAAGGGAGAGCCAAATATGTTAAAATGGACAAATGTCTCTAATAAAACTTGAGAAGATCATAATACAGGAATATAGGACCAGGTAAAGAGGTTAGAGGTGAACTCTGAATCAAGCACAAATAATGCAGGAACATAACTTTGAGAACCTATCTTTGCCTAATGAACATGAACATGCATGAGATAACTAAAAGATGGCTTTTCCTGCTCTCTCCACTTGGAAAAAGTCCAGTCTCGAGACTATGGGAGTACTTGCCCTGTACTGAAATGATCAAAAGGAGGGAATTATTAAGCTGTTTATGACCTACTGATGTCTAGCTAGTTTTATGCTGGAGAAATTTTAGATCCTACTAGATGAAAATTTAAGGGGGTTGCAGCACACAAAAGATCCATAAAGATTGTTCTGGATCGGGAGGGTTGGGGAAGCCAAAGAGGGGAATTTAATGTACCGAATAATTATAAAGGTCTGTGGCATTTTCTGTTACCTGTAAATGAGCTGATACTACATAGCATACTCAGCTCCAGGAGATAGTTCCTTGGTCTGAGGAAAGATATTCATACCCCTACTTGGTGGGACCCCTACAGTGAGAGAGGGGGTACCACTAAGAATAGAAGCCCAAAGAGCTGGGCTTCCTGCCTTGGAAGCAGTTAAGTTAAGAGGAACACTGAATAGCCCAGTTGGCTAATAGAGTTCCAGACAGTTGGTTTCATTTAGAAGTTCAATGTTTTTACTCAGATGTTCAATGTTTTTTTTAGGTTGATGGCTACCAAAGGTTGTAAATTTCTAGATGATTGACTCCACCTCAAAAAACAAATGGTTCATGTGGTGAAAGTAGTTCAGTGTGAGATTATAATAGAATTTTATACCTCACTAATATGAATATTAAAAATACGCTGATCTGCTCCTATAATGTTCATGGGCTAAATAGCCCTATAAAAAGGAGTAAAATATTGTCATATATTAAAAAAGCAAAAGCAGATTTCACACTTGTGCAGGAGACGCATCTCTTACGAGGTGAGCATGAGAAGTTGTCCAAGATGGGATTCGAGGAGGTGGTTGCCTCTACTTTTAAAAGGTGGACATGACGAGGGACTGCAGTGCTGGTTTCTAAGGGGGCACAATTCCAAAAGGAAGATGTTTGGATCAATAAGAAGGGTAGATTTGCAGTACTGAAGGGCGTAGTTAGAGGTCAGAAGATCACCCTGGCATTGATGTACTCCCCCCCCAGGATCTGAATATAAAGGTTACAAGACTTTTTTCTAAACTTGCAGAACTGGGCGGAGGGACTGTTGATATGCAGAGGGGACCTTAATCTAGTATTTAATCCCAACCTGGACACTACATCACAGGCATCGAGAGACTCAAATAGAAGAGCTAGACAACTACATAAACTATTAGTAGAATTAGGGATGTTGGATGTGTGGAGTCAGGTATATAAAACCAGAAGAGATTATACATTATTTTCAAATCTTCAGAAGATATATTCTAGGCTTGACTATTTTTTGTTACATAAAGAAGAGGTGCAGAGAGTTATCTCAACCTGGATTGGAGACATGGTCTTATCAGATCATGCCCCCATCTTTCTCTCGATGGCTTTGGGAGAATTAAAAAAAAATACAATTTGGAGACTTAATGTCTCCCTAATAAAAGATGAGGGAACTCAGAAAATAATAAAGGACACATATGAGAGATATTTAGAAGAAAATACTACACCAGATATTACAAAGATCATATTATGGGACACGGCAAAGGTCATCTTATGGGGGAAGTTTATTGAAATATCAGCTAAAAAAAGGGGAGTGTGAAGCCACTAAATTAGGCCTACAAAGAAAATAAAAGCAACGGAAGATAAACAGAAACAGAACTATAAAAGAGATAGAAATAAGGAACTACAAAATTGTAAAAAACGGCTGGGGGACCTGCATGACTACCAAATGGAACAAAAGTTGATCTTTTTGAGGCAGAAGTTCTATGAAGGGGGCCCACATTCCTTAAAGTTAATGGCAGCTAGATTATGAGTGCAAAGGGCGAAAGCCACGATCACTCAACTTACACACCCAAATACAGGTCAGATGTTATCACAAACAAAGGATATTGCAGAGGCTTTTCGGGAGTATTATGCAAAATTATATAAAGCAGACCCCCATGTATCAGACACCCTGACAGAAGACTTTATGGGGAAAATAACACTTCAGACACTTACGGAACAACAAAAGATAGATCTTACCAAGCCCCTTACACAGCAGGAGCTTGTCACAGAAATAGGGAGGATGAAAACAGGAAAATGCCCCAGTCGTGATGTGTTAGCAGCTGAGTTTTATAAGACCGTCACAAAACTGGTGCAACCTCTCCTTTTTCAAACTATGCAAGACATTTTCAGGGGAAAGAGAGAGCCACCCCCTCCTAGGCACAGGCAGTCATTTTGGTGATTGCCAAGTACGGAAAGGACCCCACCAAATGTCCTGCATATCGCCCCGGTTCATTACTAAACAATGATTATAAATTATACTGTACACCTCCACTATAGCCTGTATATTTCAAGAAATATTACCATCACTAATCCACCCAGATCAGACAGTATTTGTTCTGGGCAGGCAGGCCCAGGATAATTTAAGAAGAACTATACATACTGTGGACCATATTAACCATATAAAACCCCCATCTTTACTTATGAGTCTTGATGCAGAAAAGGCTTTTGATAAACTCTCATGGTGTTTTCTGAGGAGGGTCCTTTCCAGGTTTGGTGTCCCTGAAGACTTCATTACAAATTTACTTAACCTATATAATAGACCTACAGGATATGTACATGCGAATGGACACATATCAACAGGATTTATTTTAGAGAGGGGTACAAGACAGGGATGTCCCCTCTCACCACTCCTTTTTGCTCTACTGTATATATTGAGCCCCTGGTGGAGAGTATAAGGCAGAATCCTCGTATACAGGGTATACAGATGAGGGATGGGGAGAAAAAAGTGGCCCTGTATGCTGATGACATCCTGGTTTACATGTCCAGACCTGAAAAATCTCTGCCACAGCTGATGAAGCAGTTAGTCATGTATTCAGCTGTCTCTGGATATATAAAGACAAAACAGAGACATTGTATCTCCACTACTCCCCTATGCCATCAGTACGGAGAGAATATCCCATGAAGTGGAACCTTACTAACATGCAGTACTTGGAAATCCTTATAGGGAGAACCTCGAACGAATTATAAAACTTAAATTACCCCCCTCTAATCAATCAATTAAAAAAGGACATCCTAAGATGGAAACCCCTTCCCCTGACATTTAGAGCGAAAGTGCAAGCATTGAAAATGAATGCATTGCCTCGGTTTTTATATTTGTTTCAGTGCATTCCCTGTAAGGTCCTACAACCAGTGTTGGCAAGTTGGCAACAAACCTTTTTGTCTTTTGCATGGGGAAGATCATGACCCAGGGTCAAGAGAAAAATATTATATTTACCAAAGAGGGATGGGGTATGGCTTTTCCTGAGCTAGCAGGATATTGGATCCATCTCAAATGTGAGTGGCCCTGTTGTGGGGAAACAGGAATTATGATGCCTTATGGAAAAGGATGGATCTTATGGACCAGATAACACCCCCCCCCCGACAACTTTGCTATTCCAGCCTAGAATTAAATTTAGCTGCCAAACATACTTATCTGGTATTAAAACAGTGCTAGAGGGTTGGAGAAGAGGCACCAGAGGGGGAAAATACAAAAATTATGTGGTTATTCAAATGGTGGGCTTATGACTCAAAGTTTCCCCTGGCAGCACAAAATAAGTAATTTAAGAACCAAGCAGAAAGAGGGCTCACATCCCCATATCAACTATTACAGGCAACACAGATAATTTCCTTTGAACAGGCACAGCATAGTTTTGGGTGGGCTCATACAGACATAATGAGGTTCTATCAAATTAGAAATTATTTAAGGGAACTACAAAAACAGGGGTCAAAGACAGAAGAGGACTGGAAAACAGACATCCCTTTTAGAGAGGTCTGGAATACGACGCATGGTGAGAAGGCAATTTCCATGTTATACTGTATAAGGCTTATATCAAGGGTCTACATTGCCCATTGTGAAAAAATGGGAAGATGATCTGAATTCCATCCTCACTAATAAAGAAGGGTTAAATATATGAACATCTACTGTATGTGGACAACCACCTCCTCACTTAACTGGAAACAATTTTGTTGGCAGGTACAAATTAGATAAGTTTTGGCCCCTGTACAGATGACGCATTATGATGAGAGGTTTCCCCCATGTTGCTGGAGAGGATATGGGGTGAACAGGTCTACGCAGGCACATGTTTACTGGCACTGTCCTAAGCTGAGATCCTTTTGGGCTCAAGTGATAAATAAATTACAAACAATATTCATGTACCACACAGATCTAGGCTCACAACACTTAATATTGGGGTTACCCCCTAGGGAACTGAAAGAAAAAGATGAGAAGTCCCTATGGAATGTCCTTATAGCTGCTGCTTTAAAGGCCATAACCAGAAGATGGCTACAAGAAACCCCTCCAGATACAACAGAGTGGATGAATGTTGTCCACCAGATATAAACAATGAAGAGAATTATATAGAAAATAAACCAAAGGCAAGATCAGTTTAACAACATATGGAATAGGTGGGAGTTGTCTTCCCAGATAGAGAATTAATTTAAAGGGAGGTGAGATAAGAAAGGGATCAGTTGTAAACATAGGAAAACTTGACTGTAGGAGAACGATGGGCTAATTAACTTAAAAACAGGTAACTAAAAGAATTAAACCCTGCATATAAAACGGGAGTGTGTTAAGAGAATATATCCTATTACCGAAATAAGTGGAGTGGATATAGACCTAGAGAAATCAACTCAGAAGAAGGAAACATTGGTAGCCTTAAGTTAAGTTGAATTGTTCTGATGTTTTTTATTCTATATGAAATGAACAATGCATGTGAGCATACCTCTCAGCTGTCCCTGATTTTCCAGGACATCCCTGATTTTGCTTCAAAATTTTATTCTGTCCCTCCTAAAAATGGTGTTTCCATGACCAAACACTGAGGGTTTTAACTACAAAATAATGTCAATAATTAAAGTTACAGGCTTGTTCTTCCTTAGAAAATGTATTTTACACCAAGGCCCTTATTCTACCAGCTTCCTGAGTGGATGTCACCAATTTTTAAGATGTGTCCCTGATTTTAGTCCTTTGACCCTGATTTTTTTAAGGCTTGTCCCTGATTTTTGAGGCAGGAGGTTGAGAGCTATGCATATGAGTTTTTTCTTGTGTCAGGTTTAAAGCTGAACTGATATAATTGTATGTAACATTCCTTTCCAAGACTTACATTAAGTGACTATAAAAGATATTGTAATATCTATAACGTATGTTTTTACAAGCTGAACCTGAAACATCAATAAAAGAGTATACAAAAATATAATGCTAAAATATATGTTCTCAAGACAGCAGGACAGAGATAAAACCACAAAATTTGCTTCTCATTCATCCTGAGATTGCCTTACATTTTTCATGTAGAATACTTGAGGATCTGAAGTGACAGCTGAATCCAGCTGACGGTGGTATATAGGGAAAAGACAGATAGAATTCCAGTACTGAAATCTACTCTGAAATAGACAAAACAAAGTGAATAACATATTGCAGAAAAAGTATCTGTTACATCAAGGGTTAATAGTTATTCTCTCGGGGGGTTTAGTGTATCAGAGGGTCTTGTGAAAGATACCTGTACATAGTAGGATTTGGTTAGCAGTCTCCAGAGTATGTAATATCCATTCCTATACCTAAATCACTAATTCTTGCACAGATTCAGACGCTTTTATTCCAGCCTTATAGTCCCACTATCTGTGGTAGGTGAGGAGGGTTGGGTGGTTTTGCAAAAAATATTTAAAAGGACACTGTCAATCCCCTTAGGCCTCAAAGTGTCCCTTGTTTAAACAAGTATTTGTCAATGTCAAATGTCTCCTTGCGTGGTGTATGTGGCTGGTGTGTATTGTGTTAGCCTATCAATTAACACCCTACCAAGGTGTTATTCGATAGGTGAATAGAGCTCTCAGCCATGCCAACCAGTGAAGACCTTTGCTTATCTGGTCTGCCCACTAAAATGCTATGAATGTCTGACAGAAAAACATTTTAGCTGGCAGACCACATTAGCAAAAGGCTTGATTTTAACTGATATACAGGCTAGCTAATGACAACACACATTTATTCTGATGCAGAAATCAAAAGGCGATTGGTGCATGTTCTTCTATATGTAAAGTTTACTGATAAATATAAATATGTGTTGCTCTCGGTCTCATACCTCTCAACCTCTCAGCATTAAAAATCATAGCACTGGCCTTCAAAAATCATAGCAAAAGGCCAGAATGTGTAGCACTTTCTTCTCTTAAACAATAATATGTCTACAAAAAGTGGGTCCCATATCGTTAGTGATAAGGAATGTTGTTATCAGTGTAGTTTAATAATGTAATAGTTTGTGTCCAGAAATAATTCTAACATTATTAAGAACATCAGTAAACCTATGTGGAGCAAGGGTAAATTTGAGAGTGAAAATCATAACACTATATGAAATTAGTAGCAGTTGAGAGGTATGCTCTGTCTCATTAACTTTGTCGACAAGAGGTGAAGCCTGGCAGTGGCTGTGGAGGAAGATTATTTTTGTAAATCAGCTTTGCAACAGCATTCCCTGGGCCCATTTCATTTCTTTTGAGAGCGTGCCTCCCTCCTCTACCTGTCTTTAGGAGTGTGAATGAGCTGAGGAGGGCAGGTGAGCAGTGCAATCTCTCAACTCCACTGTCAAACCCATCTCAATTCTCACTCCAGCTACAGTGATATGATTGCTTTGATCTTAAGATTCTGACTAAAAATTGTGATTAGCAGGCAAGCTAACCTTACTGTCTAATGGACTGTGTCAGCCTGAAGCACCAAGAGAGGTCAACTGTGAAAATGCGAACCTCCCTCACAGTGACAGCACAATACTGACACAGGTATTGTGCCATCAAATGACACAAGTGTTTTCTGTGGGGCCTGCCCCTCCACACCTCTATGTGGGCTAGCCCCTTGCATCTCTCTGAATTTTGTATTATGAGCTCAAGGTCAGAGTTGTTCCAGGAAGCGTCAGAACACTGGGAGGCGGCTACACTCGAACATGGACCATTACAGCGACTGTCACTGTAATTGTCTTTTTTTTTAATGTAGCTGTCAGGCTGTCAAGCTGGAGGGGGGCACCGGTGTCAGCCTATATTTCTATATGACAGAGGCATACTCCAATGATGGAAACACACATAATGCATAGGAATATCATACCAGAAAAAGAAAGATATGTTTGTGTAAAGGTAAATTTCCATAGACAACTAACTTCAAACAGCAGAGTTAACCCAAATCCAAAACAGAAATGTGTGACAAAGCAGCTCATCTTAGTGTGGAGTGCACACAGAAAAAAAGTAATTACAACTCTTTAAGCAAAAAGTAGTTTTACTCTCATTCATAAACACACATCGCAGGTGATAAGTGCAAAAAATGCATTTGAATTCATATAGAAACCACAGTCTCTCACAAAAGCAGTTTTTGGCGCAAGCTTCTTACTTCTGTCAGTCGCACAGTTCCACTATGGCAGTTCATCAAGTCATACTTTTTTACCTCTTCTTGGCTCAGTTGCTTATTTCCACATTTCCACAATGTGAGATGTTGTGGGGATGCCAAAAATACTGAGGAGATAGGGAGAACCAGACACACATGGCTACATGACTGTAAAGCTTTATTTCACCATCACTGAACAATCTTCTTCCATGTAGCCTACATCCTGGATGATCACCCACGTGGAGAACCAAGGTTAGCAGCTGACATTTCCGACATGTGACTTCTTCATCAGAACTATCTGTATTAACCGATGTAGTGAGATTTATACCACAGGTTACCATGATTACTGTAAATGCTGCACACTGATTTTGTGAGTTTTAGGCCCATGTTATTATAACAAAACATAGTAAATAACACCAACATGCTAATTTAGTGAATTAAAAACAGCCTATATCTAGTGGACATATTTCAAAGAGTGAACAGCGTTAGTTTTTCCTTTAGCCACAATATTAGTAACTCCCAATTAATGATTGGAGCCCTTAAATATGGCTGGAGTATATGTGCACATTAACAGAGTTTTACATCATAATAGTAATCGCTGAACTGCGATTGCTATTATGGAAAGTGCATATCACTGAAAACCAATTGGGCGATATGCACTTGTAGGTGACCCAACATCCGGCATTACAAGTGTTTTACAGGGAGCTTCCCCCTGTACCCCCCCATAGGGGGCTTTGCCCCCCGCACCCCCTGCATTTAGATTCTCAACTCCCGGGGGTGTATGTCGGGGGGGGGCAAAGTCCAGATCCACAAAAAAATTAAGTCCTGAAGCTACAGGCACCAGCAAAACAACAACCCTCCTGACACCTGCCCCAAACCCAGTACCGCCACGCCGGGGCCAGCCTCCCTCACCACCACACCACACAGCTTACTAGTCAGCAGCAGGTCAAGTATATGTCCTTAAGACACTTCCCTATCCCGCCCCTTCCCCTCGCTAACCTCCCTTCTGGTCGCCATCTATTTCCTTCCCTATCACAGTGGGTTACTACCCTTGCGATTGCCCTGTGATAAAAGCTCCAAATATGAGTCACCATTTTTGTGGTAACCCATATACTGGTGCTATTGTCACAGGGTACCCATTAACAGTCCCAAAATCTAAAATCTGTACCTTCAGAAAAAATTTTTATTCTGTCTCCAGATACGTAGGAAATGAATCATTAAACTTTGCTGGGGACTTCTTAGCTACATTGCCATTTTTTATTACATATATCCAAACATGAATCAATGTGTGGGAGCTCTTTACTTGCTCCACATTTATCCTGTGCCAGGTACTGACAGATAAGTAAGAAGACTGTGGCAAAAACTGATTTTGTGAGAGGCTGTGGTTCCTCTATGAATTCAAATGCATTTGTTGCACTTATCACCTGCTATGCGTGGTTTTGAATAAGAATAAGACTACTTTTTGCTTAAAGACTTGTAATTACTTTTTTCTGAGTGCACTGCACACTGAGATGAGCTGATCTGGCACACATTTATGTATTGGATTTACATGTAATGTGTGTTGCAGTACAAAAAAAAACCCTACAAAATCAGTCAAGCACACCATTTGGGGGGGTACAAGGACTATTGCCCTGGATCCGAGCCTGTGGGGGAGGGATTGCCTGCCAGGAAGTTCAGTTCTAGTAGTACCGTTCAGGGTGAATTTCTATTATACATCCCCCACCCACTCCCCCCTCACCCCACCACACCCCCACCCCAACAACGCCCCAAAAAGATTTGTTTAAAGCTGGTCTGCACTACAGCATTTGTGAATATTGGACCTGCTGCAAACCTCTCTCTGCACAGACCACTCCCTAGCATTTGTCCCCACACTTGGGATGTGCATGTTTCTTTTTTTGAATACTATGTGATTATTCATACTTGACACTCAGTTAATCAATATTCTATATTCTGTACTTAAACAAATTTCAGTAAAATAGGAACACATTTTAACAACCTGTCCAGCCTTCCCCAGGTGACCACTGTTAATTCCATGACCTTCTCTTCTCTAACGTCAGTCATTTACCACCCTCCACACCCTCTCCTGTCCTCCTTTACAGTGATTTAAAATGCCAGGCTTCTAGAAGGCCTTTTGGAATTTGCTCCAGAGGGCCCCGAGGAAGGCCCACTCAGTAGAGGCCTTCAAAAGTGGTCTTAAGACCTTTCTGTTTCATCAAGCATTTGGGGAATAATCCTTTGTTTTCAATCTAGTGTACATACCAGTCAGGAATTTATTGATTTATTGATTGAGTAATTCTGCTATTATGCTCCTAATGTTTAGTTAGAAGATTATTCATGTTATACTGTAAGTGTTGTTTTACTGTATTATTGTTTTTGATTGCTGTTCTGTGTTTTCTATTGTTGTACTTTATTGTAATGGTGTCCTGTGATTCCAGTGATGGGCGCCAGATCTAAATAAGAGCTACTACTGCCTGCATTGTGCCACGAGCTGACAGCATCTTTTAAAATATCCCCCAGCCCAAACCCCAATCCCAAAGGACAGTACTTTAAATGTGGGGCCCAGCATTAGTCCATGATTTGGGGGATATTGTCAGTTCAAATTCCAGCTAGTTTAGCTGTCCCTCTAGCTCTAACTTATAGTGCAGAGAATTGTGGGAACAAAACTTAGTTATAAAATGTTTTATTATCATTATTATTTTTGCATTATTTTAATTATTATTTTACATACTTTATAAATGCTTAATTATTAATTAAAGTAACTGGGAGGTCATACTAATGAAATCTGATCAAAGCAGCTGTCTATATAAGCTGCAAGCAAGACAAAAAACTGCCTAAATGAGACTGAAAAAACAATGGCCTGGTTTCATCTTGCCTAAGTAAAAAGGGGCACAGCATCTATGTGTTTCCATTTAAGGCAAATACATGTCCTAAAGCTAGCCCTTAACAGAGCCTGTACAAAGTTAAGTTTCATTTTTTAAGCTTCTGCTAAAAAGATAGTTGCTAAGGGAACTTGACAGGTGACGAATTACAGATGGTCTCACTGTGCTGGCTTGAACCGTACATGGACAGATTCCTTAAAGTTGAAACTGCATTATGTTTACTATGGGGAAAAAAAACATTTGGTTGTAAATAAGAAATGCAAAATGCTGCCAGCATGACATTTTCACAGTGGATAAAATACTGAAGAGCAGATTATGTTCATGCCATTTATATTTAGCACTCCAAGCACACCCCCACATGTTCATTTCCTCTTATTTTCAGTGGTGGAACACTAGTGCTGCTATATGTAGTGATCTACCCAACATTCACTGTCTTTTTTATTTTCACTCTAATATGGAACCAGCGAATATAGTGAAAATAAAACGACAGCGGATATTTCACGTTATACTGTATATTATAACCTCTCAATTTGTTAAATTGTGTGAATGCAGCTAATGGAGATTAAAAGTTATATATAAAAACAATTTGGAACGATATTCTTCAAGGTAAGGTTCTCAAGTTTAGTCTTGAATTAAAGGTGACATCATGACAAGTCCAAAGATATAGTTTTGGTGTGTGCAACATGTTGCTATGCAGATATACACCAACGGAGAGATTTTCTTACGTCTCAGAAAGCATGGCTTCAGGCTTAACTGACCTCAGACAAAGGAACAGCTCTTTGAAAAAGAATCTAATGTATTTGAGAACTTTCCTAAAGGGTTTTCTGGACAAAACTTATATTATTCTAAAGCTGACGGCACTAAGAACATAAGTATTATTTCATATTTTAAGAGTTTTGCTAAAAATTAAACTTATTGTACTTAATGACTTGTCTCAGGAAATATTTGTCTCATAGACCTGAAAGATGCTTCAAAAGATGGCGTTCAATGAGAGTAATTCAAAAATGCTTGTTTGAAGGTTGTATCATTTTGCATCCAAAAGACAGAAAAAAGGTAATTTCAAGTTTTAAAACTTAAACTCTGAACACAGGGGCAGTCCTTGAAAGGGGTGGAGACCTACACCTACATCTACATCAATTTGCAAGGACCAATCAAAGCTGGTGATGATGTCACTCTAGACCAGAGGTAATAAAGTTAAATTCTGAAAGATCTTCCCAGAATCACCTAAACCTTCTTGTTGTTAACATCTATGCTTGTAGACTTGTTAATGTTATTGTTTTGAGATGCCTACAAGGCCTGAAGTATAAAAGCCATGCCTGTCTGTTGATGTTTGGTCCAGCATGGAATTAAGCCATTGATGTGTCCATACCAGAGCAGCTGAGATTCAGAGCCCGAGAGGAGCAAAATTGCAACAAAAGCCAGCTACAAGAAGATATTTTGTTACCATAGAAATTTTCCAATGTTGGTGAAGCAAAGCATTTTGTCTGTGAAATTTTGGAAATTTTGACTGAAATAATGTTTTGAAGTTCGACCCAAAGCCAAAACAATGACAAAGACTGCCTGTTAATATTCATCAGCAAAAAAGCAAGTTTGCACTGCTGAATTGATGACAGAGGAGTCCAGAATCCATGATTTGAGTATGAGCAGGAAACAGAACAGAAACTACAGTAAAATCCAGCTACTAAAGAACTTTGCTATCCAAGGAAAAGAAGTAGATTCTCACCAAGATTTTTAAAGTTGAAAGGAAGAGCAAGCCTCTACAAATAACCAGATGTTTAAGTATTATTTTAATTAATTCATAGCTTATTCTAATTTGACTTAGCTGGGGAGGTACAAGGGTAAACCTAACTTTTCAAATACAAAATCTTGGGTGCATAGATTAAGCCTGAGTTTAAATGAAAGACAGATATTTTTGCATGAGAAAAGGTATTCAAATAAGTTACAATGAAGCGTTAAAGTACTAATTAAACAAAGCCATTTGAAATAGTCATACAAAAGGAATTTTACTGGTTGTAAAAGTTATCAAAACTGCAAGTTGTTTTGTTTTTGTTTTCTTTCTTTGCTGTGTTATTTGAGTTTCTGAAACCATTGTTGTTTTATGGTTTACAGTGCTTTTCATTATGTTTACAAGGTATATTTTATGTGAATTGGTAGTATTTAGAATTGTTGTACAGGGATAAATAAAATATATTTTTCTACATATATGTGGGTGTGACAAAAAATATTTACCATTATCCTAGAGCTTAAATGCAATAGGTACTAAAATAAGATTTGAGCAAATTTTAAAATTATTTACATAATTATGCAAATTTGATGATATGGGGCTAAAGCTGTAGCTGAGTGCCCATAATAAAAACTGTTATTCTGATCTGTTGTTATGACATTTTGAGGTCTCTCATCCAGGGGATAATTGTTTAGTGAATAACAGTCCACACCCTAGTGTGTATGAGAAATAATTAATATTATTATTTGCAAAGTTATGGAATTGCAAAAATAATATTTTTTTGTTTTGCTTTTCTCAGAGTCTGAAGTTACCTAAAACAAAAGAAAGGAGCTGAAGTCTGAGTTTAAGCAAGATATACTCCCTGACTAACACTACAAGCTGCAAGAAAAGATTTTTGAAGCATCATAAGAAGAGATTAGGTTATTTATTTATTTATTGAATTTTGATGACTGGGTAGGTCCACTGGGCCCCGGAGGTCCCTTTTTCAGGGGTGGCCTGGGAGTTACAGGACTAGTAGGACACACAATTAGTATAGATGTAGCATATAGCATGCGGCACGTTAACATATATATATATATATATATATATATATATATATATATAGGAATGACAGTTTACATAGCAGGTTACATTGATTAGCAAAGTGAAACAATGTAGGAGAGTCAGAGCCATACCTGGGTCACAATTACCCGAGTAGAATATTTTGGGAGGAGAGCCAGTAGAGAAGGGTTAGGGCTCCCAGCTCAGGTAGTAGTGATGTAAGTGCTCGGGCAGGAGGGTAGTGTGGAAGTGCCAGGTAACATAGCATTGACATTGACTCATGGCAAGCATATGTGCCTTGAGTCTTGTTTGGAAGCTCTCAGGTGATGGAGCTTTCTGAACCTAAGGAGGAAGGTTGTTCTATAGGGAAGGGGCAGTGTAGGAAAAGGACATGCCTCCTGTCTTGGTCCTTACCCTAGGGACTTCAAGAAGAGTTTAGCCTGAGGTCTGTAGGTTGTGAGGATTTTGCTTGGCAGTTATGAGCCCTGCAAGGCTTGGGGGAGATGCTGAGCTAATTAGCCTATGTGCTAGGCAGAGCACTGGGTACCTGAGATGGTCTTTGAATGATGGCCAGCTGAGTAGTGCTAGAGAATCACAATGGTGGCTCCTAGAGTGGGACTGAGTGGTGAAATGGACCACCTTGTTGTACAAGACCTGTAACTTAGTGAACTCAGGCTTGGCCATTCCCTGAAGTATCGTGGCAGCATAGGTGAGTGTTGGGAGTAGGACACATGAGGCAGTGGCAGTCCTGGCTTCAGGGATCAGCTGATCCTTGAGATGATAGGGTGTACCAAGTTTACCATGAATGACTTTGGTGACTTGGTCAACATGTTGTTTTAGGGTGAAACCTTGGTCTAAAGTAAGGCCATGGTATTTTGTGGAGGCAACCACTTCAAGGTTATTCAGTTATTAAAATTGTTGTATTGTGTAAAAGGTCATTGCTACCTGTTGTTCAAAAAAAAAGAATACTATTATTGTCATTAAAGATTGGTAATTAATATTGCAAAGCCATGACAGCCTTAACTGTAAGTGCAAATGTTCTTAACGCTGAGACAGTAAATTATACTCCAGCACAGCTGACTCTTATTAAAGAGAGAAATGAAAGGATAAACAAGCTGGAAAAAATGATAGAAGATAAATCTTTTGAATCTGGTAAATGTACAGATCAGATTAAAATATTGCAGAGGCTTTTATAACAAAGTGAATGGGACTGTGTGGCTTTAAAAAGTGACTTGTTTATAGCTAAACAATGGCAAAGATAGTGTTTAAATTTGAAAAAAGGAAAAGTTGACTTAGCAAGCGCTTATGAACAGGTTAACAACAATTTGGTTAAATTAAGGGAAACATATGAAAGTTCACTGAGTAAGAGTCAAGTTAAGAAAAAATTTAGAGCATTTAAGAGGTTAGATTGTAATGCTGATTCTGGTATTTCCTCAAAAGAACCATCTGATTCAGAAAATTAATTACCTCAAAACAAAAAATACTCCTAGATCAAACAGTGATTCAAATTCTGATTCAGAATGAGACATATTTGAGAAATGCAAGAAAAAGCACACAATTTGGCAAATGGGGAGTTCCTCTGTACCTCAAGCAAAGATGTTCAATGAACCACCTCTAATACTCTGGCTAAGGGGAGAGGGGAATTACCTATGTCTAGAAAAAAAGAAAAACAGTCCAAGCCTATGCTAAACCCAGTTGTGGCTCAGCATCCTTGTCAAGTCTCATAGCAATGCCAAAACTGGAGTTTCTCCCAAAGGGAGAGTGACCATGGTGAAGGGTATGACAGAGAGCATGGTAAGTATAGAGGGGACAAAAATGACCACAGGGTGCGCCACTTTCTGACTATTATCAACACAGTTATAGTGCACCTCAAAATAGGCCTAAATATAGGTCTGCAAATAAAGAGGAAAGGCTTAAGGAGTCATAGATTAAGAAAAGTCAAAAAAGGGAGGAGTTTGAAAAGGAAATGGAGAAATTTGACAAACAAAGAAATAAAGGATTTAAAAAACATCTCTCCAGAATCTTTCTTCAACCGTACGTAGTGCAGCCTAGCACAGTTGGGACGAGTATTGCTACATGACCTACAAGATCCTGTTCTCCCTATTGCTAACATGGCAAAATAAATTGTTGTTGTTAAAAATGGTAATGGGATTGGAATGAGATATAAAAGTGAAATGCCAAGTGAAATTAAAAATGCTATCTCTGGGCCCAGCCTTTCTCAAGAGACATCCAGAGTTAGTTCCAAAAACAGAGTAAAATATTACAGTAAAACTGCTGTCTTGTCAGGAAAGAAAAACAAACTATATTTGGGCAACCTAATTCCCAAAGGAAGAGCAGGAAGATTTTACTTTGACATAAAGATTGAAAACAGTCTGAATCATTAGGTTTTCTTTGACTCTGGGGCTAAAGTAAGTCTGATGTCTAAACGTCTCTTTGATAAGCTGACTGATGTCTTGGGTGACTCAAAGAAGCTAAAAATCCTCCCTAACAACTTACAGATTGTAGGTTATGGAGAGAATTCTCAGAAGATCTTAGGTAAAGATTGGTTGAAATTGAATTTTGGCAAAATGGTGATTAAATATTTGGGTCCAGATGTTCAAACTGCGCCCAAAAAGTGCACAACAGCATGAGAAAGCGCAAGTCAATTGCGCCCATGCACATGAAGTGTGATACTCAAAAACTGCGCAGCCCAAGATGCGCCTACGGCCGATGACTGAATATCGCACCACCTGCGCCATAGCACAACTAGGGAGGTGAAGTTGAGCATATCTGATGCACCATAGCGCAACAAGGGATGTTCAGCCGAGCAGTCCAGATGCGCCATAGCACAACCAAGGACACCCCCCAGCAGCAGCATAGCAGTGCAACAGCACAACCAGGGATGCAGGGGCCCACCACCCATGCCACAGATGAGCAGAGGAACACACAGCAGAACAGACATCGTCCCCCCACACCCCATGCACTGTGCAACTGGGGGAAGGCTGGAATAACCACTGGCCCATGGAGACCAGAAACCAACCCACAGCTGGGCCATGGTCCCCCATCACACCCCCTTGAAAGCTGTGACTGGCACATAAGGAGGGCCGACCACCCTGTGCCACACCATCCCACCAATGCAGAGCATGCAGAGCACACCCTGCACTGTGACCCCCCAGACACCCTGCCCAGGAGCAGTGTCCACCAGTGCAGGATACCCCATGCATGCCACCACCCCCACTGTGACAATGCAACCCTGTGCACCACAGAACCATGCAAGGCAGCTCCACCACAAGCACCCATCAGCAGGTGGCAGCACACAGTGATGCAACGACTGCATACACAGTGCCACCATGCACATACCCCCTGAGGTGCAGCTGAGAGATCGACCATGCGCCGGCACACGAGGAACCCCACATGTGACAGGGCATGCCCCGGACCCCACCACCAGTGGTACAGCACCCTGCACACCCTCCCAAGGACACACACTGACCCAGCACTCACCACAACAGCCAGCGCAGACACCCACAGTGGTGCATGGAAGCATGCACCACACAGAATGCAACACAGTGCATGGAAAAACACCCACCCATACCCAAGGGCACACCAACACAGGGACACAGTAGCGGGGCAACCAAGCCCCCAGCGTGTGGCTATGGAAACCATGTATACACGGCTAGCACTCCTCCATGGCACAGGAGTGCCAGCCACCCTGTGCAGGCACTGTGGAGCTGTACACCACCAGCATTTGCCTGGAGCACAAGTGACAGACAGTGGTGCACATCCCCTGCAACACACACAAGCAACAGCATGGAGGTGGGACAACAACAGCGGAGGCCACAGTGTCACCCAAGGCAGACATGCACCACACTAGTGATAGGAGGCAACTCAGCATTGTGCCGGGTACAGTGGCTGTCCAGCACGGACAGCCACCACTGTCATACTAGTGGACCGTGCATGTCACAGACATGCATAGGTGTCAGCTGCACAGGCCACGGACTGTCTAACAGGTGTGCCATGGACACAGAGCATGCACCATGGACCACTGCACACAGTCATCCAGTGCACAGAGAACAACACACGCACCACAGACAGTGACTGATAGCCACTTCCACACCATACTTCACATCCCCATGGACACACTCACACGCACATGACTGCACCACCCCTGACGCCATGCACACCACTGCAGCTCAGCACCAATAGCCCGCTGCAAATCAGAGACCACCACAGTAGGTATGTCAAAAGAAATGTATTTAAAAACAGCAAACAAAGCTATGTACAAGTATTTACAAAGGTTTGTGGGTTGGGACACAAACAAGGTGGGGGTGGGTAAGGGGCAAGGGTGAACAAACATTAGAGGGAAGGAAGAGTGTGAGGGTGTGTCCAGGGGGGTAGAGGAAATCAGGGGCAGTTCAAAGCTCAACAGAAGCCCCGTTCCCTGCTCCGGCTTCTTCTCCTGCCATGACGTCTTCAGACACTGAGCCTGTCCAACCATTCGAGTATCTCCAGGGATGCCCTGGCTACCTGGAGAATCTCCCTCAGCACCACCTTGATCTCCTGCAGCTGCTGTCCACCTAGGACAAGGGAGCAGAGTCAATAGGTGTGAATGCACAGCCCATGAAGCCCACCCACTGTGCATGGTATACAGCCATGGGACATGCCTCTGTGATGGTGTGTGACCACCCACAGTGATTACATCCACAACACCTGCCCACCCAGGCACACACAGCCATGCAGACCACTGCACACACCCACCGGCCAAGTCCTGCACAGCACCACTGTGGCTGTTCAGTGACATGGCTATGTGGTACAAAGGCAGTGGCACAGCCATGTACCCGGTGCACTTATGGACCACCATTGATGCACTCCCAGCCCAGACATGCAGTGCCACTGGACAGTGCTGACTGTAACAAGTTGCGTGCATGGCAGTGGTGTCAATGGATGGTAGCCATGCCCCGCTGCCCATCCTGTTACACAGCATGCAACAGTAATCATGGATGTAAGGCACTCACCATCATCAGGCTGGTCCCTGCACCTCTGTGGACCTTCGCCCCTCCCGGACTGATGGTCCTCCTGCTGGTGCCTCCTCTCCTTGGCCAGCCTGCTCTCATCTGGGCCTAAGGTGCAAACATAGAGAGAGGAACATCAGTATAATCCTGTAGCAAAGTCTCCCTGCCCCCATGTGTGTGCAATCCCACACAGCCAGACCCACGCACCCACCCCACACCCCGATAACACCACTACGGCCAACACCAGATGGCCCCCCCATGTGCCGGACACATGCAACCATGATACCCATATGGAAGATAAAAATGAATGGATGTTGCACCTACCTGGCCATGACAACATGCCCCTCCTGGCATGTGCTTGCAGGCGGACAAGCAGGTCTGGGTCCCTCCACCTCAGATCCCCATATCTGTGGCGGCACTGCTCCGCCATCCACCTCATACCGGTGGCCTCCTTCAGGGTGTCAGCCACCTTCTGCCACACCTGACTCCTGGCCCTGTCCAGGGGTGCCTCAACAAATAGTGGGCCAACATGTGGCTCCACAATGGCAACCAAGTTTGCCAGCTCCACGTGGCTCCACTGTACAGCTCTCCTCCACGCCATCTCTACTGCTCAAAGTCAAAATGGCACTCTGCAGCACGGTTCCACCATGTGCAGATGCTGCGCGGTACAGCGCTGCCATTCCCTATCGTGCTGTCACTAATAGTGGTGCACCCATGCCTGACGCATGGCACCTAGGGAGCAAAGGTCAAGCACAGGGTCAAGGGTCTCTGGTGCACGGACAGCCACAGTGCGATTGGAACCCAATGCATCTAGTGTGATTGGGTGCCTGTGTACCACCTTCTGTAGTGGCCTACCATGCTGTTGCCCCAGTGCGCCTACGATGCCCCAGTGCCACAGTGCCATATAGGTAAACAGCAGTGTAGCACCACTGGCACAATGGTGACCATGCCCTGCATTGCCTCCCATGCACAGCACATCAGCAGCGTGGCAGGTGCCTGCTTCATCAACCCAGGCATGCGCAGTTAGGTGTGTACTGGGCATGTCACAGAACTGCACCCTTGGCTCTGCATGATCAACACAATTGTGCAAAGCGCAACAGCATGATATTCAGCCATCATATGCAAATCAGCTAATCAGTCATTCAGTGGTGCAGTCACTGCATTTGCATCCACTTAAAGATGCGCCTCGCCTTATTTGCAGGGGTTGCGCTATAAAAGTGCGACATTGGGCTGCATTGGCCATAGTCAGTTACTGCAGTTTATTGGTGAGTTGCATGCTGTTTGGGAGTGTGGACTGTGGATTTTGGGACATGCATGGGACTGCACAGTCACAGGTAACACCTGTCATTCTCACAGGCTGAATCATGACCGAGCAAATTGTGGAGGAAGAGGAACAGAGTTGTGGGAGGAGGAGGAGGACAAATTTCATGAAGGCTGAGACGGATGCCCTGTTTGAGGTCTACCTAGACTAGGAGCTGCTTCTCAGCGGATGCCAGGGAACACCACAGGCCCATGCTACTACATGGGAGGAGGTGGCGCATGCTGTAAACCTGCATGGCAGCCACCAGCGCTGCGTGCAGGAGTGCAAGAAGAAGATGGGCACAGACAGGAGGAGGATTAAGGAGAAGGTGGCTGCCATCAGGGCAGCATGGTCTGCGACAGGTGGGGGACAGCCAGAGGTGCTACACCTGACCACACAGGAGGAGAGGGTTGCTGGCAGCATGCAGCGTTGTGCCATTGAGGGTGTTCCAGGTGGTGGATTCCAGATGGGTGGTAGCCCATCACTGCATGGTAGGTCAGGGTCTGTCTATTGGGGGGGGACTGGGTAGGTCACATGCAGTAACGCAACTTTGTTTTCTCTTACAGCTCCTGAGTGTCTGCATGGGTCAGCGATGGTGGGCTTCTCCACTGAGGCCAGTCAGATGGAGATGGAAGAGGGTCCATCCACCTCCACAGAAATATGTGGCTCAGTGTGACAGTGGGCCCGCCTGGAAGTCCAGACTGATGTTGTTGGAGAAGGTGCGGAGGAGGCCTAGTCCATGTCCCAGCATGCCAGCATCCACGGATGCCGGCATGCTGGGACTCAGGCTAGTGACGGGTTCATCACCGATGATGATGTCGCTAACGTCATGGGGAGTGACATGTGTGTGCCACAGGATGGCCACACAGCAGGTAACATCGTGGCCATGGCTGTGGGTGATGCCGCCATGGAGGCCTGCGTGTCATCACAGTCCCAGCCTGTGCCTGTCAGCACCGGTGGGGCAGCACTGGTGTGTGTACAGGACAGTGGGACTGTTGCAGCCACTGCGGTGGCACCATTGAGCCCTGGGGAGTGGCAGCCAGAGGGGCAGCATCAGCAGTCAGCCAATGGGGTACAGTGTCAGGGGGCAGTGTCAGCGCACTGCCTGTGGACATGCCTAGGCCTGGCCCTGGTGTGCAGCGCCCACCCTGAAGGGGTGATGAGTCTGAGGGCCACGAACACCCTGAGGGACAGCATGCTGATCAGGCAGATGACCTCTTGGATGAGCACACCTGCATACTGCAAGCATCAGTCAATCAGCAGATGCGGCTTGTGATGGCGGTGGATGCACTGAGTGCGGCTCCATAGCAGGCAGAGGAGCATCGCAGCAGAGAAATTTTTCTGCTCCTGGCAGGGATGGACCGGATGCGGGAGGATGTGACCGCTGCCATTGACAGGCTGACACATACAATCACAGCTGCCATGGCCACAGGGGGCACACTGTTATTTGCCTATGCGTTGTAGACGCCGCATAGTGCAATGTCCACCCCCCATTCCCGGCGTCGTGCAACACCATCCTTGTCAACACCGGGTTCAGCTATGGGCATCCTGAGCATGCCTGGCACAGGCATGTTCAGTGTGCTGCAGACCTCTGTGCGAGCATGGTCGCATTCATGCAGTGGAACCCCTGGGGGACCATCGGTGCAACCCCATGAGGTCAGTGGTCAGCCTGTCACTGCTGGCGGGTCTCAGTGGGGCCGCCCATGTGTCCGTGGCAGACAGGGCACTGTGACACATGACTGACCTGTCTCCCAGTGAGACTACTGTCTGATGCTGCCCTGTGTGCATTGTGTCATTCAGCGGGCAACGCATGGGTGGGTACCCGGCCCTGCACACACATCTGCACACCCTCCCAGTTGCTGTCCACAGTTGTGTGTGCATGATGATGCCTGCATTGCACTGTACGCCAATATGCAATGGTGCCCAGTGTCTGATACACGCACAATGACAGGCAGTGGGCGTGGTGGTCTGTGGACATGTGTGTGGCTGGGGTGGCATTCTGGATCAGCTTGCCTGCTACCCTTTGTGCATGTCTGGTGAGTTGTGTGTGTGTGTGTGTGTGTGTGTGCGTGTCAGTCCGCATGCCATGTTAGACCTCACCCATCCCTGGTGGTGTGTTTGGTTCCATGCCCAGCCACTTCCCTTGACAGCATGCACCCCTGGTGTGTGTCCATGCATGTTTGTGGGTTGTGCCTTTGCCACTGGTGGTTGCACATGGCCCCATGACTTACCTGGGTTGGCTGAAGTGCTTCTCCATGATGGTGTCCGGTGCAGCTGTGCCAGCCGGAGCACTCAGGTCCCGATCACCCAAGGGGGCTTCCTATCACCATTGTCACCGGCATCCTCATTGTCCCCTATCGCTGTCCCTCTTCGACCTGTGGCGTATTATCCCACATTCTGCTGGCTATGTTGTGCAAGATGGCAGGCCAGAACAGCTCACAGACCTTGAGGGGCTGTACTGTAGGGCACTGCCGGAGTGTCCAGGCAACGGAAACGTGCCTTCAGCATACCGAACACCCGATCAATGACATTACGTGTGGTGGCATGTGCCTCATTGTAGCGTTGCTGCGATGGGGTCATGGGCCGCCGGTATAGTGTGAGCAGCCAGGGACGGAATGGTTATCCACTGTCACCTGTGTGTAGAGGGTGGAGGTTAGTTTGGTGATCAGCATCGCCCTGCCCCGGGCCATGTAGGCCACTACCCATGTCACCTTTGACCATGCCCCTCCCAAGCCCTATGTTTGTCCATGTGGTTTGCATACTCACCCACTAAGTGGCCAGTGGGGATGTCCCCACTCTTGATTCTGTGGCACAGTGCTGACTGGTGCCAGATGAAGGCATCATGTACTCCCCAGGGTGCGTGGCACAGACATTGAATATGTGCCCCCTGGCATCGCACACCACCTGGCAGTTGATGCTAGCATAGCCCTTGTGATTAATGTATGCAGCCCCATCAGGGCCAGGTGGTCTGTGGATGGCCACATGGGTGTAGTCTATTGCCTCTAGCACACCAGGCATACTTGCTACCCTGTGGAACTCCTGTATGTTTGCTGTGTGCTCAGCCAGTGTGCTGGAGAAATGGAGGTACTCCGCAGCATGTGGCAGCAGTGCACTGAGGAATTGGGTGAGGTGGCGTGACGCGGCCAACTGGGTTATGCCTGTGGTGTCCCCTGTTGGTCTCTGGAAGATACCCGTGGTGAGCAAACACATGCAAGCTGTCACTTTAGTCTCCACTGACAGAGCATGTCTCCATCATGTGGGAGCCTGCATCACATCACTGCACAGCTCACAGAGCCATCTCAGTATTGCCCAATTCAGGCGGTACCAGCCCACGATCTCAGTATCACTGTACAGCTCGAAGCTGGTGTGGGCTCGGTACTCCCTGTTGGAGGCATACCGCCGATGGGCCCTTCCACGGCCACGCCCCCTGCTTCCTGCCTTCTCACTCCCCTCATTACTACCTCCATCTGGATGGTGGCACTGGCCATGTCCCTGGCTTGTGTTCACCCCCCCAGGCAGCTGTTTCTGTGTTCCCCCCACTGTCCTGGCTGCTACTTCCCCTGCACCGGGAACACTTAACTGTGCTGGCCTCAGTGCTGTGTGGTACATCCCTGTTCTGCACTGTGGCTGTGACTCCCCACACCTTCACTGAGCCTGTGGGTTCCAGGTGCCCTTTCTCTGTCCTGCCCTGTGTATGCCCTGTGTATGTGTGTATGTTGCCTGTGTGACTGGCTATAGCTCAGCAACATGTGCCTTCCCTGTAGCATTCTTGCACCTCTCCCTTGTTCCTTTTTAATTTGGCTCATTTCTGCTATCACGCAACTTCCGCTTGCTCCCCTATTGTGCATGGCGCATGTTGTTGAATATCGCACTGTGCCATTTATGCATGGTTCCTCCCCCTTCAGTTGCACATACATTCATTATCATTGAGCTATTGCTCAGCGTGATTTGGGGAGGTTTGCAGAATGTCACATTTTCGGACTTGTGCTGGCGCAACCCTATTGCGCATGGCACAACCTTTTTGAATATCTGGGCCATAGTGTATGTTACAAACAAGACAGGCAATGGATTCTTGATTGGAAATGACAATCTAAAGAGGTTTAAACCTATCCTAGACTATTCCCAGAAAATCTGGAGGTCACAGGTAAACAGGCCTATTCCATTTAGAAAAAGTCATAACGTTTCTAAACAATAAAAGTCATGCTATTTAAAAAAAAATAACGTAGTGATTAAACTGAATTCTGTTGGTTCTAATGTATCTAGTTTTGGTAATTCTAAAAATTTGGTTAAATGGAGAAGTAAAGGTGATGTGGCTTGTTTGTCAGCTCAAGATGTGGTAAATCTATAATTAAAACAGAGACCTAACTTTCTTCACAAAGAAAGTAAATCCTGTTTTCCCCAGTGCCATCCTGTTTCTGACAAAACCATTAAACTCTAAGTACATGACCCAGTAAGGACTGTGAAAAGGAGGTGCCACTAAAAAAAACAAGAGGTAAAACTAAGGTACCAGACAAAACAGAACTTGTAAATAATTTGTTCTGTGCTGGGCCTAGGCTGTGCATTGTCCAATCAGTACACAGTGTTACCCAGTGTTAAAGGAGGGGCTACAAGATGTTCCAAACCACAAAATAAAGTTGAAAACTATAGGCACTTGTCTTGAACCTCCAGAGAGGGTAAAAAGGCATACATCATCCTGTATGTAATGCAAGGTTTGAAATCTCTCATGTCTTGGGTTAGATGTACTTGTATAACTGGATGTGTATATATGCCTAACTAATGAAATTCTGTGGTCTCAGATAAGGGGAACCTCTTACCCATTATAAGTGACACCACAGGCCTTGAGGTCTAGACAAACTATTCCTCGAGTGTGTCACATGGTGAATTAGTTCACTACAACAATTTCAAATAGTGTAAAGGAATTGCCCGTTAGGGTTAATGGAAAGAAAGGCCAAAAGGATGCCAAAGAAAACTGCATTGTATGTGCCTAACTTGCGATATTGATATGGATTAAAAAATCCATTCCACACCTTGCCTGGATATATGCACTAAAGTAATGCATGTGTTTTTGTAGTACATAAATCCAACAACAGAGTCTGTCACTTTAAAAACGAACTGTTGGTTAGGAATAGTGATGGGGGAATCCTTCATGATTCAGAAATTTGTTGTTCCAGTTATTGGGGGGGGCAGGACTACTAGGGAGTATTACCTAAAGAGAAATGAAACAAAAGATTTTTAAAGAAGTATATCTAGTTGATGATAAAAAAATTAAGGTTGATAATGAAAAACTAAAACGATGAAAAGGTAAATTCAGAAAAAACATACTTTTTCTAATTTTACAGAGCAAGTTAGCCAAATGTATGCTTTTAGAACTAAATTAGAAAAAAAAATTGTAAAATGCTCTTTCCATTGAAAGACATGTTTTCCAAAAGCTGCCATAATAATGGGGTAACTGACCTTCAGGTTACCAGGGTACCCAAACCCTAGTAATGGTCCAGTTCATGTACACCAGTATGAAACACCACAAGCATCTTAAAAACACAAATAAGAAATGTTAAATAAGCCTGATTGTAATGTTAATTTTAATTTTAATTTAAAGAAAATGTACAAGAGATAGAAAAAAATCTAATTTTGATTTAGTAAAGGTACAATAAGGCAAGAGGCAGAGCTGAATCAGGCGTGGAGTCAGTGCTTTGGCTTCTCAGAAGGAACTAGAAGGGGAACAGGATCAGATCCACAGTACAGTAGCTTCTTGCTGTTTTACATTGTTTCTTGTGGATTCTACCTGGTAGAATGTTATTTCTTTTCTTTCTTACTACTAAGGAGCTGGCAGGGTATTGCTTGGGGCTGTTGGAATTTTGAAACCTGTTTTGGTAGCTATAAGTGGGCTCATTTGTTTGGTTCATTGAGTGGCATTCTGCATTTGTAGAGGCCTATTTCTTCTGTTTTAAAACACATTTGGTATAATTTAACTGGGTCTGTTGCTTTGAATTAGAGACCTATATCTTCTAATTCCAAGCCTATTTTAATGTGTTGTTGGTGAAGCTGTTTGAATTGGAGTCCTGTTTCTTTGGCTAGCAAACCTATTTTGGGGACTTTGAATAGAATTGTGATTCATTATTGCTGGCTTCACTAGCTGCAAAGTTGAGAGCACAGTGGGGGAAGGGTGCTAATGGTCTGACCAGAGGCCTCAGCTACCTGATTTTTTCTGGAAGACTTAGGCTGGCCCCACCCACCCCGGTCCATTATTTCCTTTATACTAGGGGTTCTGAAATCACTTCCTCAAACAGGCAAAGGATATGCACCTGTCATAGCAAAAGCAGACATCCAGGAAAGGAACAGCAGCAAGTGAAGAGGTGACTGCTCTCTCAGTGGAAGGGAAGTAAATGCAGATCTAGAAACTTTCATTATTACTTCTTCGCATTGATATTGCATTGGGAAAAGGAGGAGTAGGAGTTTGAAGAAGGTTGTGCAATGGCTACTTAAAGTCTCTTTTTAAGTGTGGATAGGAAGGATAGGAATATAAAAAGCAGTTGCTCAATATATCTAAACATGTGCAACAAAGGAGGTAAGGGAAATAAAGAAAATGTTTTGCACTGATAGAGGGAGGAGAGAAGAGACTTGGGAGAGTGTTTGGTATCCTGCATCTGGAAGGGTGGGGGGTCGCTGGTGGGCAATGACAGCAATGGGTAGGGTGGTAGGCTGCAACAACTGTGGTGCACCAATCTTTCTAAACATTACCTGGAGTGTGGAGGATGTTTAGTGAAAACCACAGAAAACTTAGAAAGGAGATTGAGTGTCTGCAGGAGGAATTAAGACAGGCAAGGCAGATTGGGGGTGGTTTAGCCCAATACTGGAGGGAGGAAGAAGGGAGATGAGGGAGGGCGATTTAAGCTAACAGTGATGAGGAGAGGTCAGAAGAAGGAAGCAGAGACAGAAGGGCAGGCCAGGAAGAACGATTGCCGGGAAACCAGGTCAGGAGACAAAAGACAAATGGAAGGAGGAGATAGGGACTTGTGAGAGGAGGCAAGAAGGGCAAAAGTCATGGAGTGGAAAGGAGAGAACAGGTTACTATGCAGAGAGAGGGAGCGGCATTTGTGAAGGGTCTTCTAGAAAACAGCTGTAATTGCTAGAGAGGATGAAAGTGGAGGAGGGAAATGATGAAATTAGAGGAGTAATTGATAAATGCCTGGACCAAACTGGAGCGGGGGGAAGTTCTGCTGGTTGAATTGCAACAGGGGTAAAAGGGGAAAATAATGTGCAGGAGGAAGAAGAGGAGCTAGAAATGAGAGAGGAGATGAATGGAAGCAAGCAGGAGTAAGAGGGTGGAATCTAGTGCTGGGGGACTCAATACTAAGAAGAGTTAGGTGGGTGCAAGGGAGAGGCATAGTTGCATTTGGGTGGAGGCCATGCCAGGAATGACAGCGAAAGGATGGGACAGTCTGTTCTGAAATATGCTAGAAGGGGTAGGGACAAGCCTCATTTAATTATACATCTTGGCACAAATGACCTGGCTGACAAGACAGTAGATATAGTCCAGAGGAGGTTTGAGGAACTAGCACAATTATGTGAGGGGGCAGGAAGATCAGTAACTTTTTCTGAGATACTTCCGGTGCCAAAGGCAAGCACAACAAGAAAGCTGAGAATAGAGGAATTTAACAGATGGCTAAACACCTGGTGTTGTGCTAAAAGGTATTGGCTGTTGGGGGGGTTGGGAGGGACCTAGGAGGACAGTAGTCTCTATGCCAAGGACAGACTACATTTGAGTGAGGAGGGAAAGAAAGTGTTGAAACAGAGGATAGAAGAATATATAGAGGAAGCTGGGAATTTAAACTAGGAGTGGGAGGTGGCAGTTGGGGAAGAGATATGCAGAGACCACAGGTTGGGAAATCATATGAGTTTACCCCCCATAACAGTGACAAAGGACAAATGGCAAGTGTACTATTGGTGATGCTAGGAAAGGAGGACAGGATGGGGGGGGGAGGGTGGAAGGTGGTTACCCTTAATGCTAGGAGTCTTCGGAGGAAAACTGCAGATACAGGTTCTCATGGTAGAGGGAGAGGTGGACATTGCAGCCATCACAGAAACATGGGCCACCCAATATAATGACTTGGACCTGTCTCTACCAGGGTACAGGTTATTTCGTAGGGACAGGATGATTGGGAAAGGAGGGGAGGCACTATATGTGAAGGAAGAACTGAAGTGTGTAAGAGAGGAGGGGAGGAGGGTAGTACTGGAGTCACTTTGGTGCAAATCCAGGATTCCAAGAATAGGATTCTTAGAATGGGAGTGGTGACAGGCCACCATCTCAGACGGAGGAGTTAGACAGGGAACTAGCGGGACAGATCAGGAGGACCTGCAAGAAGGGTAGTGTGGTGATTGTGGGGACTTCAACATGCCAGGAGTGGACTGGAGCACCCCAACAACCAGGAACAGAAGGGAGCAGGTACTGCTGGATGCCTTCCAGGACAGCTTCCTGCTGCAAATGGTCAGTGAACCAGCCATGTTAGGGAATACATATTGACCTTGTGCTGGCAAATGGGGACTTTGTGAGAGAAATTACAGTGGAGGAACCACTGTCAGGGAGTGACCACCACTCAGTATGGCTCACATTGGATATGGGCAAGGAAGGAGTGGAATCTAGCACAAGAGTGCTAGACTTCAGGAGGGCTGACTTTGGGAGGATGAGGGAAGTGGTAAAAGAGTACCTGGCCAGAATTCAATCTAGTATAGATACTAACCAGAGGTGGGAGCTCATTAAGCTGGGGATAGTGGAGGCAACCAAAACCTGCTGCAAAGCCCAGAGCAAGAAGGCTAGGTCTAAGAAACTGAGCTGGTTGAGCAAGGAGGTCATGGAAAAGGTAAGGAGGAAAAGAGCTGCCTTTAAGAAGTACAAGAAAACAGGGAAGGGGAGGAGAGAAGTACTTGATAGAATCAAAGGAGGTGACAAGGGCAGTAAGGGGAGCCAAAGCATCTACAGAACTCAGGCTGGCACAAGGCATTAAGAAGGAGGAGAAGGACTTCTTCAAGTACATCAGGAAAAAAGGAGCTGTAAGGACCACATAGTAAGGATTAGGAAGGAGGGGGGTTGGGTGGAAGCAGGGTACGATAAGGCAGAAGCACTAACTGAGTACTTCTGCTCAGTATTTACTAAAGCGAATAGGGGGTGACACCCAAGGTGGGAGAAATGGCAGAAGCAGGGGGGAAGAGGTGACAGATGGGGAAATCATGGAGATCAGAGTTCGAGAGGGTTTGAAGGCACTGAGGGTGGACAAGGCACCAGGCCCAGATGGCATCCACAACAGGGTACTTGAAGGAGTAGCAGAGGTCCTGCAGGACCTTGGCAGACCTATTTAATGCCCTCACCACATTCGGGGTGTACTCAGACTGGAGGATGGTTTATGGTGCCACCCACAAGAGTGGCCCCAAGGATGAACCAGGAAACTATAGACCAGTGAGCCTCACATCCATCGTGGATAAGCTGATGGAGGCTATCCTGAAGGAGAGGCTAGTGGCCCTCCTAGAGGCCAAAGGACTACAGGATAGCAGACAGCAAGGCTTCATACATGGCAGATCCTGCCAAACCAACCTGGTGGAGTTCTATGACTGGGTAACTAGGCAACTGGACAGGGGCCATGCAGTGGATGTCCTGTATCTGGACTTCAGTAAGGCATTTAACTCGGTGCCACATGGAAGGCTGGGAAGAAAGTTAGTAGGCACAGGGGCGGTGCAAACTGGTGAGATGGGTAGGAAACTGGCTGCAGGGAAGGCAACAGAGGGTGGTGGTGGTGGGACCTCACACCCAAGGGCAGTGACCGAGCGGTGTCCCACAGGGCTCGATGTTAAGACCAGTGTTGTTTGGGAAATTCATTGCAGACATATCATGGGACATCAAGAGCAAGATCAGTCTGTTTGCTGATAATACCAAGGTTGGCGCGGTGGTAGATGACCTAAGGGGATGGCAGGGGTTGCAGGATGATCTGGCAAAGCTTGAAACCTGGTCAGACACCTGGCAACTGGGGTTTAATGCCAAAAAGTGCAAGGTGCTGCACTTTAGGATGAAAAACCCAAGGAGGACTTACCAGCTAGGGGGAGTGCAGCTAGCCCAGACAGAGAAGGAGAAGGATCTGGGTGTGCTCAATACAGGGTCAATGAACAACTCAGCACAATGTAAGAAGGCAGCTGCAAAGGCCAACAAAATGCTGGGTTGTATTGCAAGGGGTATATCCTGGAGGAGGTAGGAGGCGTTTCTGCTACTGTATAGGTCATTAGTTAGACCACACCTGGAGTACTGCATGCAGTACTGGCGTCCGTATCTGAAGAGGGACATTAAGTTACTGGAGGGGGTGCAGCGCAGGCGACAAAGATGATCAAGGGGCTGGAGGACTTATCATACGAGAGGAGGTTGAAGGAGCTGAACATGTACTCACTGGAGGAGAGGAGAGACGGGGTGACATGATTGAAACCTTTAAATACATGAAAGGAATAAACAAGACGGGTACAGAGGGGCTGTTCAATGTAAGGGAGGGGAGGGCCACCAGGGGCCATGATATGAGACTGGAGCGAGGAAGGTTCAGGAGAGAGATGAGGAGACACTTTTTTACAGAGAGGGTGGTGGCTGGGTGGAATGCGTTACCTGCAGAAGTGGTATGCAGTAGAACAGTGGACTGCTTCAAACGAAGATGGGACAGGACAAGGGGTAGGGTTAGTGAAGGGGAAGGGTGGAAGGGAGGGGCAGCTGCAGAATAAGGGGTGCTAGCTGCACATTCAAGCAGACTTGATAGACCTCTAGGCCTTTATCTGCTGGCAAATTTCGTATGTTCATAACAAAACAGTAGGAAACATTTGTATTTTCATTAAAGAATCCCAATGTATCTATGGTTGTGTAACCCTTAGGTGGCACTATCCCAAGTGCTACTACCCCGTCTGCATGATTTGGTGCAGGTTAAAGGGCCTGAGTACTGAAAATGGGTGTCTATACCCAGAGAACAGGGTTGGTGGTAGCATAACTGATCTGGGTACAGCCCTCTGGGACACTGTGACTCCCCATCCTCTCTAGTGGCCTGAATAATGAACAGAATACACAGGTACAATAGCCCCCAAACAGCAGATATATCCCCACATTGATTGCACTTACCACCAGGACTGGTTCCACCTGTTCGGCTCTGGAGACCCCCTGTAAAGTAAGGTTAGACACAGCAAACAATAGTTCCACAGTGCTACTTGTACAGAAGTGCACCACAGGCAGGCTAAGTGCAAAAAGATTCAGATCTGATTTATTCAGGGGAAATGAACAAGGAAGGGGCATAATCAGGTTTATTGGTTTAGATACTAATTCAGTCAGGCTACAAGGCATGCACTTTAGAGTCCCTCTACACAGGCACACATACTCTGGGTACCCAGTGGATGGTGCAGACTAGCCTGACACATTGCCTAGGATAGGCTGGTGTTGCAGCTGGTCGAGGCCCTATGACAGAAAGACAAGTCATGCACAATAACCCACAATTTGTAATCCGGAGCCAGGAGGCTCAGTTCATGATTATTAGACAAAACAATTAAATCTGATGACATACTTTGATTGAGCTGTTGTTGCAGGGAGCTGTCCTGGTATTTACTCATGCTACCCAGTACAGGACACAAGAGTGGCAAAATGAAGACTTCAGGATGACATGCTGGTTTGCCAGGATAAGCAGGGCCTACAAGAATCACCAAGGAGTTGTTCCTGTTCGAGGTGTTGAGCAGGGGCTGATCCCCAGGCTGGTCTCTCGTCAAAGGTTTTCTCTACAGTGTGAGTAGCTGGCTGGGCCAGGTTGGCAGGGCCCAAGCCAGGCGGAGATGAATGTGAATTCAGTCCGGTAAGTGCTGGATGCAGCTTCCAGCGAGCATGACACAATTAGGCAATGGGGAACCAAATCGTGATCCACTAACAGCATTCAGCACACATAGTAACAGAAAAGCAATACCACAATTCGGATGATGGTACGGTTGCAATTACAGTGTCCCTGTGCAGAACCATACATTCTACGGTGGTTTCAGATTTCCTGACAGGACGATCGCGTGGAGCAAATCTTCAGTCCTCTTCAGGCAATAAGGCAGTCACAGTTTGAGTAATTCTTGTCACAAACTGGTTTGGATTTAGTCCGGTTTAAATTCAGGCTAAAGGATTCTCTCAAGAGGGACAAGTAGGCAGGCAAGCCAAACACAACCTTCCCACCAGTTTCCCACATGACTACACAGAAGCAGCTGCCTAAATGTCTCGAGCTGTTCACTCTCTCAACTCCGTACTCAGACTGACTCACTGCTGCAGGCAGCTTGGGACTTTCCCTCTGATCCAAAAGGTTTGATTCATTGATTCATCTGCCCATCACAGCAAGGGCTCCCCTTCCAGGTTCATTAAGGTGCCAAAGTGGAAAAACTACAATTCCTACAGAAACTCATTCCCACAAAACGCCTGGGGGCAGGATCTATTTTAGGGCCCCTACAGGTACTGATTGGTCCACAATAGCAGTCTAGAACCAAGATGCTGGTGATTCACAGAAATGTCCACGCTGCAATGAAGGCAGGTTAGACAAACTTCAATATCATTATTATTAGGATAGATAATCAGCAAATAAGTACAGCTTGTAACAGAGCTCCCTCTGTGCAGCTAGCAATGGCAGAATGGAGTAATTAACTGACAGCCCAGGCAGGAATCGAGATTAGAAACACTCAGCACCCACCCAGATCATGTCTCTCTTTGTTAGCAAGGTTTCGTTTGGCAGTCATTGTTTGAGCCAGTTGTTATGCATGGTACAATTGAGCTTTCAGCTACTGTACATACTGTAAATAGTTCTCAGCTCAGACCCCATCCAGGGAGATCCCAAAGCAAACATCTACAGGCAATCGGGCTTCCTTCCCAAACATGAGACGATCAGGAGAGAACCAGTACCATCACTTTTGGTGCAATTGTAAGTGTGTACCAAGGTGCTAATCTGCTGAGTCCACTAAGACTTGTCTTTAGGATGGACAGTGCTCAACATGTCCAGAAGGGTTCTGTTAAAGCATTCTGACTGAGGGTCCCCCTGAGGGTGATAGAGAGTGGTTCTAACCTTCAGAACCCCCTACAGGGAGAGCATTTCTTTGATTAGTCTACTTTCAAAGTCTCTTCTTTGGTTGGAATGGATATGTTGGGGGGGCACCATAGTGGACAAAGAACTTTTCTACTAGCACCTTGGCCACCATGAAGGTCTTTTGATCCTTGGTTGGGAAAGCTTGCGTGTATCGGGTAAAGTGATCGGTTACCACCAGTACATTGCCAATGTTCTTTTGATTGGGCTCCAGACACAGGACATCTATGCAAACCAGCTCCATGGGGGCACTAGTAGTGATGTTGACAAGTGGGGCATCTTTCTGGGGCAAAGCTTTCCATTGAAGGCAGCGACTGCAAGTTTTGACATGATGCACAATGTATGTCCCCACTTTCAGCAAATAGAATCTAGACCACACTAAGTCAAGGGTCCGGTCAATACCGAGGTGTCCCATGTGGTTGTGTAGGTACCTCAGCACCAGCTGCTTGAAGGCTGTGGGTAGTACCAATTGCTGTTTGTCTAACTGACACCGCCAATCCTCTGTCACACAATAGAGTAACTGGTCTCGTAGCTTCAGTCAGGGTCTTACCTTAAACAGTAATGCAGTTCGTAAATTGGTGGAATGCAACTTGGACACATCTTTCCCGGCCCAGAGGGCATCAACTGCAGGCTGAATCATGGGGTCTTGGAATTGAGCCCACTGAATGCTGTTGTTATCAAACTGGGGCAAAGCACTGATATCTAATGCAGAAAAATGGCAATAAGTTACAGGTATGCAGATATCAGGGGGCCCCAAACAGTCCACCAGGCAGTCTACTGTGTCAGCAGATAGTTGCTCATCTTTGCCAAATTTTTGGCACAGTGCTTTAACAGACTGTTCAGACAGCTTCACCCACTTGTCTTTTGAACTTAGCCGCTGTGAAAGAGCATCAGCATCAATATGGCTCAGTCCAGGCCGGTATTCAACTGCATAATCATAAGTCAACAGGGCAGAAAGCCACCGGTGTCTAGTGGCGTCCAACTTGGCTGAAGTCTGTACATATGTTAGAGGGTTGTTATCAGTCTTTACTAATATCTTGACCCCATAGAGGTACTCATGAAACTGATCGACTATGGCCCACTTTAAAGCGAGGAACTCCAACCTGTGCACGGGATAGTTCCATTCAGAGGGTGTCAAACTGTGGCTGGCAAAGGCCACAGCTCTCAGGCCATCTTCATATTCTTGATATTGTACAGCCCCAAGCCCTTTTAGACCGTCATCCATGTGCAGGACGTATAGTTTGGTGGGAACAGCATATGCAAGAATGGGGGTGTGGGTAAGCTGATAGATGACTTTGAAGAATGCCGCCTTGAACTCGTGGATCCAAAAGGTTCCCCTGTTTAAAAATATACTTTGTTTTCTTCTTTGAGAGACCCTTCTTGTATCTGTGGTTGGTAGGAGGATAGCCTTGGGTAAGATTAAGGAGCAGCCGGATTAACTTCGAATGGTCCTTAATGAATTGGCGATAGTAGCCACAAAATCTCAGAAAATGCTGTAGCTCTTTTAGGTTGTTAGGCTGGGGCCAGGCGGTCAGAGACTGCACTTTACTGGGTCTGTCTGGATCCCCTCAGCTGACAATATGTGTCCCACATATTTTAAAGATGCTTGAAAAAAATGTCAGTTGTCTATGGATAACCTGAGGCAGAATTCTTCCAAACAACCGAGGACTTTGAACAGTCTGGTCTCATGTTCCTGTAGTGTGCATCAAAAAATAATGACATCATCCAAGTACACTAAACATTCCAGCAGGTTCATGTCTCCCACTGCACATTCCATCAAGCTCTGGAAGGTGGCAGGGGCACCTGAAATCCTCTGTGGCATCCTCAGGAATTTGCAGAACCCCAAAGAACAGATGAAAGCTGTTTTCTCATGGTCCTCCATGGCCATTGGAGTCTGATAATATCCGCTGTGGAGATCCAGTACTGAGAATCACTGACTCCCATTCAGGCAGTCCAGGGCATCCTGTCTGCATGGCATGGTGTATTGATCTGGGATGGTCCGCCAGTTTAGGATCCAATAATCAACACACACCCTCACAAATCCATTCTTCTTGTGCACAACTATGATGGGGATGCATACTGACTTCTTGACTCTTGGAAAATACCAGCAGCTAGCATCTCTTGTAGGTGCCTCTGAACATTGTCTATATCAGCTGGGGCAAGGTGGTGGGACTGCTCTCGGAAAGGTCTGTCATTGTGCAGCCGAATATTATGCTCATCACCATGGACACATCCCACTCTTTTAGTGAAAACGCTTGGCCTTCCTGGGCAAGTTTCCTACTGATCCAAACCTTCCATTCAGCAGACTATGAGAAATCACCAAAGTCAAATAGGTCAGGGGTCACCTCCTCCTTTCAACCAGAATGCTTGTTGCTGGGTAATACTGCAATGTCTACACAGTGTACTGTAGCTAGGGTACACCCCCTGTTCACTCAGACTTCTCAGTCTGATACATTTCTAATTTGGACCATCACTCATCATGCGTAGGCATGGGCCCAGGCAGGTAGGATACTGGGTTTAACCAACAATCCCTCTGGCAATCCCTACCAGGCCATAATGTCATACGCGTAATAGTGTATGAAATTATAGCTAACCCAAAAGAGCGCTGTCTAGGACAGCAAATGGTGCAATACCACGTATACTGCTGTATGCGGTATTGCGCCATTTACACACTCCCAGGCAGAGATAAAACCACTGCTTGGAGTGGGTCCCGCCGAGCAGCTGCCATGGCTCACTGGACTGAGCCACAGCAGCAGGAACCTAGGCACTGCATTTGGGACCGGGTTTGATTCCCGGTCCCAGACATTTTATTTTTGTTAACAATTTGTGTGCTCCTCAAGTTGGACCCCCTCAGAGTTGAGAATCTTTAGTGGGTGAGTCCAGGTATACAGCCCCCATAACGGGGGATGTGGGGGGTGGAGCCCCCACAGAAAAAAGAATTATGCTGCATGGCAATATCGGGCTGTATTGGCAGCATGATTTTGCCATGCGCCATAATGTCTTGTGACATTATGACCCCATGCCCTGGCAACCTCCCTTCACCGGGGCGTCCAGCATCAATATTTCATTTTTCACATCCTTCTTAAGATTAATGTCTCCGTGGATGGTGTACTGAGCATTGGGTGCTAGCACTAGAGAGTCAGGATCCTTCTTCCACACTATCCCCACTGGCTTGTTCCTGCTCACCTCGATAGTCTGCCTCTGCACGAATTAGGCTCTCTTGATCAAGGCTGGAATTCTCAGAGCCTACCCAATCTATTGCCCTTGTCTCTCTTGGCACAACTGTACTAGCCATCCAAACATGTGCGCATTGGTTCCGATGAGCAGCGGGACTCCATCATACAATCCGGTAGGAGGACACACCAGAGCTAGTGTCTCAACCTGTTCATTCACTCTGGCCACAGCAGTAGGGAATGACAACCAGATCTGAATATATCCCAAGTATGGGTAGAACCTCTCTCTTAAACCCCACACGTACAGGCCTTCCAGCAGTTGTAGGGGCATATCAGACAGGTGCTTTCAGTACCAATATGGGCTCCTTGGAGTCTCTAGGGGAAGGAGAGCGGTTCCCCTGCTTGGGCATGGTAGGTAAGTCCCGGGATCCTTCTGTGATTCGTGGTTTGCTTTTCTTGCTTTCTGAGTTTCCCCAAGAGTCAGCTACTTGTATGGCCTGAAGAAGGTCTCCCACCAGGGCTCTCAGTTCTTCTACCTCTTCCAGCAGGTTACATTTAACCCAGGTTTCACAAGAGATGACGTGCAACCCTATCCCTCCAGGCGGGACCTCACTCTTTGACTTGATAAAGGGCCTGACAGGAATTAGCTTCTTTAGCTGCCTCAGCAGCTTATTGACTGACTTTCAACTCTGTCAGTTCTTTAATCAGTTAACTCATCTGTTGCAATTCAGTCTCTTCACTTCTTTCAGGGGTCTGGCAGGTACGGGCAACCCCAGTTTAGGGATCCAATCCCCCTTCGTCATTCTCTGCTTCATGAATCTCTTTCATGAGGTAACAATATTCAGCAGGATTAGTTTTCCTGTCTTGCAATTTAAGTTTCAGCATCATCATGCTAGAGTATCTGGCTGATTTTAGGATATGGTCCAACCTGCCCCAATTCAACTCACTAGCAGGCATTCCTCCTTTCTTGTGGGCCCTCTGCAGAGCCCACTAGATTCTTATAACAAACATAGACAACTTCTCATTCTTCCATTGTTTTGCAGATTTAAATTTCCACTTCAAATCATCCCCTGACTCGGTGCTACCAAAGACCCCCTCCAAAGCAGATAGATATTCAGCAGCTGGGGCCTCTGGGCTGGTAGATCAGAGAAAACAAATGGCCTCCACTGCAGGGCCCCTCAAGCTCTCCATGAGCCTCTTCCTTTTCTCCCCCTCTGAGCACTGCCACTCCTGGACCAGGAGGGGTGGCAGAGTCCGTCCACGTTTCCAGGTTGTCCTCTCCTTCGGGCACTGGGACCATGCCTAAGAAGGGCCTAAGTCTATGGTAAGAGTCTAGGTGTACAGATGGTATCACTATGGGGGAGGTGACCATAGGGGAGACCCTAGGGGAGGCAGGAGACACTATAGGAGACTTCAAGGCAGTGATATCTTCAGAAAGATCTAGCATCTTTACTGACTCTTTGGAAGATCACCCCTCAGAGGCTAACACTTTGAGCAGATTATCTTTGAACCCATCTATGCTGGTGGACCCTACATGAGTAGCAGGATCACTGTGCAGATGAATGATCCTCCACCCCTTCTGGAACCCTTCAGGCAAAATAACAGGGGGCACCTTCTCTGGGTCGATGGGGAGGCTGCAGGAGAGGAGGGCCACCATAGTTTGGTAAAATAGGTCTGAATCCCTGCCTTTCACCTCAACCTTCCCCAAGCACTTAACTTGTTTAACGCTCTCTACAATAACTGCATTAGTGGTCCCTAATTGGATGTACATTAACAGAAGAGCTTGATGGAGGTTCCCCCCAGCCTCACTCTACCTCATCATATGATGCACTAATAGCTTATGGGGAACAAGTTTAAACTTAGGCGTAGTAAGCACCTCCATTTTGTCACAATATTGTAAATGTGGGGTTGTAGTACCCACTTCTGACCACTAGAAGGTGCAAATCCCAGTGGTGCTTCCAAGATGTAAGCCCTAGGTGGTGCTATCCCAATGGCTACTACCCCCTCCTGCTTGACTAGGTGCAGGTTAAGGGGCCTGGGTACTGAAAACGAGTGCCTCCACCCAGAGGACAGGGTAGGTGGTAGTGTAGCTGACCGGGGTACAGCCCTCCAGGACACTATGACCCACCTTTTTCCCCTCTAGAGGCTTGAACAATGAACAGAATACACAGGTACAATAGCTCCCAAACAGCAGATATATCCCCACTCTGATTGCACTTACCACCAGGGCTGGTTCCACCTGTTTGGCCCTAGCCTGACACATTGCCTGGGGTAGGCCGGTGTTGCAGCTGGTCGGGGCCCTATGATGGAAAGACAAGTCATGCACAATAACCCACAATTTGTAATCCGGAGCCAGGAGGCTCAGTTCATGATGATTAGACAAAACAATTAAATCAGATGACAGACTTTAGTTGAGCTGTTGTTGCAGGGAGCTACCCTGGTATTTACTCACGCTACCCAGTACAGGACACAGGAGTGACAAAATGGAGAATTCAAGATGACTTGCTGGTTTTCCAGGAGAAGCAGGGCCCACATGAATCACTGAGGTGTTGTTCCTGTTCGAGGTGTTGAGCGGGGGCTGATCCCCAGGCTGGTCTCTCGTCAAAGGTTTTCTCTGCAATGTGAGTAGCTAGCTGGGCCAGGTTGGCAGGGCCCAGGCCAGGTGGAGATGAATGCAGATTCAGGTCAGTAGGTGCTGGATGCAGCTTCCAGCTAGCGTGACACAATTAGGCAGTGGGGAACCAAATCACAACCCACTAACAGTATTCAGCACACTTATAGTAACAGAAAAGCAATACCACAGTTTGGATGACAGTCCTGTTGCAATTACAGTGTCCCTGTGCAAAACTGTACATTCTGCAGTGGTTTCAGATGTCATGACAGGCCAATCGCATGGAGCAAATCTTCGGTCCTCTTCAGGCAATAAGGCAGTCACAATCCAGTAATTCCAGGACCAGCATAACATTCTGTGGTGATTTGCATATGCAGACCATGATGCTTTGCATTGTGTGGGCATGTGTGATTTTGTATTTTCTTGAAACTTGGCTTCCCAGCCAAATGCCCTTTGGGGTAACCCTTGCCTCAGTGTTTGCGCACAGAGGTTCTTTGTCTTTTAAATAGTTTTTTTTTATTTTAATGGGTTCACCACAACATATCCAAGACACACTGTCTTAGGGTAGCTGGTCCATTCCACTGGGGTGTCAAACAGACGAGGCATACTGATGAGTCCTGGTAGGATGAAACACGTGTCTATGTCTTCTGTTAGCACCCTTTGCAAACTGTGTGAGAGGCCTTTCGGCACCATGCAATTCTGCTTAAAGTAGGACCAGCAAAACATTCTTGTGGTGATTTGTACGTAGCCCATGATGCTTTGCATTGTGTGGGCATGTGGATTTTGTATTTTTGAAACTTGGCTTCCAGCCAAATGCCCTTTGGGGTAACCCTTGCCTCAGTGTTTGCGCACAGAGGTTCTTTGTCTTTTAAATAGTTTTTTATTTTAATGGGTTCACCACAACATATCCAAGACACACTGTCTTAGGGTAGCTGGTCCATTCCACTGGGGTGTCAAACAGACAAGGCATACTGATGAGTCCTGGTAGGACGAAACACGTGTCTATGTCTTCTGTTAGCACCCTTTGCAAACTGTGTGAGAGGCCTTTCGGCACCATGCAATTCTGCTTAAAGTAGGACCAGCATAACATTCTGTGGTGATTTGCATATGCAGCCCATGATGCTTTGCATCGTGTGGGCATGTGTGATTTTGTATTTCCAGTAATTTCTGTCACAAACTGGTTTGGATTTAGTCTAGTTTAAATTCAGACTAAAGGATTCTCTCACAAGGGACAAGTAGGCAGGCAGGACAAACACAACCTTTCCACCAGTTTCTCGTGTGACTACGCAGGAGCAGCTGCTTCAATGTCTCAAGCTGTTCAGTCTCTTAACTCCAAACTCATACTGACTGACTGCTGCAGGCAGCTTGGGACTTCCCCTCTGATCCAAAAGATTTGATTCGTTGATTCATCTGCCTGTCACAGCAAGGGCTCCCCCTCCAGGTCCATTTAGGCACCAAAGTGGAAAAACTACAATTCCTATAGAAATTCACTCCCACAAGACCCCTGGGGACAGGCTCCATCTTAGGTCCCCCAAACATACTGACTAGTCCACAATAGCAGTCCAGAACCAAGATGGTGGTGATTCACAGAAATGTCCATGCTGCAAAGAAGGCAGGTCAGACAAATTTTGATACCATTATTATTAGGATAGATAATTAGCAAATAAGTACAGCTTCTAACATAGCTCCCTCTGTGCAATTAGTGATGACAGAATGGAGCAATTATCTGGCAGCCCAGGCAGGACATGAGCTTAGAAACACTCATCCCCCACCCAGAATAATTATACACTGCAATATAGGCAGCTCTTAAAGGAACTATACAGAAGCTATAACGGCACTCACATGCAACAGCTTTTAAATGGTTAAGACACAGGACACCAGCCTGGTAGCAGGCATTTAGACACACCCAAGGAACATTTTTGGGTACCCCCATTTGTAGCGGGGTTACTGTTACTAAAGGCAACCTTCAAATGGACCATAAACTAAAATCCATGTACTACCAAACAAGTAACTTCCAATCAAGGAATGATAGCCTGGTAAAAACTGGTAAAAAGCTACAAAGACCCAGTTAAGTAGTACCTTCAACACATAGGAGGGGCAGAACTTATGCAATATAACAAAAATGACCTACTAGCCTTACGTGTACTGTAATACTAAAGATTAAAAATGTACAAGAATGTGTTACATAGATGCATAGACAGTGTCAGCAGATAAGGGCCTATGGCCCACCCAGTCTGCCCATTTGAGCTTGTAAGTTCAGTTTATGTTTTCCTAGAAGTCTGTTGCCCCTTACCCCTGACCTCCAGAATTCTTTTATGTCTATCCCATGCATTCTTAAATCCTGTGATTGTTTCAGCCCCCACCACTTCCTCTGGCAGGGTGTTCCACTTGTCCACTACCCGTTCTGTGAAGAAATTCTTCCTCATGTTTCCTCTGAATTGTCCTCCCTCCAACTTCATCCCATGCCCTCTAGTCCTGGAACATCATTTTCACTTAAAAATAGTATATTCCTGCACCCTGTTCCTCCCTGTAAGATACTTATATGTCTCTATCATATCCCATCTCTCCCTCCTCTCCTCCAGGGAGTACATATTCAGTTCCTTCAACCTGTCCTCATAGAACTTGTGATGCAATCCATGTACCATCTTTGTTGCCCACCTCTGAACCTTCTATACCCCATCTATGGCCTTACGTAGGTAAGGTTTCCAGAACTGTACACTATACTCCAGGTGGGGCCTCACTAGTGTCTTGTATAGTGGAATTATGACCTCCCTTTTCCTGCTGGTAATGCCCCTGCCTATGCATCCCAGCATCCTATTTGCTTTACCTGTTGTCTTGTCACACTGTTTCCCTACCTTGAGGTCATCAGAGATGATAACCCCAAGATCCCTTTCCTGCTTGGTGCATGCTATATCCTCACTTCCCATCTGATATATTGTGCCCGGGTTTTTGTGCCCCATATGCATTATCTTACACTTCTTTGCATTGAATTTCAACTGCCAAATCCCTGACTGTTCTTCAAGTTTCTGCAGGTCCCTTCTCAATCTGTCTTCACCCTCTGGTGTGTGTACTCTGTTACAGAGCTTTGTGTCATCAGCGAACAGTGAAATTCTGCCTTCCAGGTCTTGTGCAATGTCACTGATGAAGATGTTGAATAGGACCAGTCCCAGCACTGATCCCTGTGGTACCCCACTGGTCACTCTTCCCTCTGTGGAGTGACAGCCATTTACTGCCACCCTCTGTGAACTGCCGCCCAGCCAGTTACCTACCCACCACACTACTGTCCTGCCCACACCCATATTCCCCTGTTTGTGTAAAAGTCTTCTATGTGGCACAGTGTCAAAGGCCTTGCTGAAGTCCAGATAGGCCATGTCCACTGCCCTCCCCTGATCCACCTCCCTAGTCACCCAGTCAAAAAATTAAATGAGGTTGGTCTGACATGACTTCCCCCTGGTGAAACCATGCTGCCTTGGGTCCTGTAATCCATTGACAACCAGATGTTCCACCAATCTCTCCTTCAGTAGTGCTTCCATGATCTTCCCCACTACTGTTAAAGGTGGAAATAATGAACAATAGTTACTCTAAAAAGTTAACTGTAATGATGATATGTGCAAATGACAAAGAGCTAATTTGTTGTACTTGTAAAATGTTTAAAAATGTAAAATAAAAAAATGTTCAGGTAGTTAACGGAAAAGTGTACATAGTTGTAATAATGTTTATTCATGTAGTACTGCACTTATTTCTATGCCTAAAGGTACATCTCAAATGATGTCATAGAGTGATGCCATGTCTAATGATGTTGCACCTGATGATGTCACGTGATTATGTCATGCTGTGATAATGTCATAACCTATGACTCATAAGTTACCACAAGATGATGCAACTTTGTGCTCTGTGTTTTGTTTTCTCTATAATGCTTAAACTATATATCCATATCAGTTCTGAATGAGAAAATGCATTATTGATTACATTTTTAATTCAAAAGTGGGGAATGTGGGAACAAAACTTAGTTATAAAATATTTTATTATCATTATTATGTTTGCATTATTTTTACTATTTGATATGCTTTATAAATGCTTAATTATTAATTAAGGTAACTAGGAGGCTATACTAATGACATCTGATCAAAGCTGCTGTCTATATAAGCTGCAAGCAAGAAAACAAAAACTGCCTAGATAAGACTGAAAAAGAATTATCTGATTTCATCTTGCCTCAATAAAAAGGGATATAACATCTATATGTCTCCATTTAAGGCAAATGACTGTCCTGAAGCTAGCACTTAACAGACACTCTACAAAGTTAAGTTCCATTTTCTAAGCTGCTGCTAAAAAGATAGTTGCTATGGGAACTTGACAGGTAATGCATTATAGATGGTCTCATTGTGCTGACTGGAACCTAACACAGGCAGATACCTTAAAGTTAAAACTTCATAATATTTACTATGGAAAAAATCTTTTGGCTGTAAATAAGACATGCAAAATGCTGCCAGCATGAAATTTTCGCAGTGAATAACATATATTTTAACCTCTCAACTTGTTAAATTGTGTAAATGCAGCTAATGGGGATCAAACATTATATATAAAAATATTTTGGAACAATATTCTTCAAGGTAAGAGTCTCAAATTTAGTCTTGAATGAAAGATGGCATCATAACAAGTCCAAAGATATACTGGTCAATAGGAGGATTGATAATAACTTAGCCCTGATTTCTCAGTTATATTCAGATAATTGGGAAAAAATTAGATTTGGTAGATTGGGAGGCCTATCTGCCTCATTCAAAATTAACAGAGGAGTGAGGCATGGATGTGAATGTTACCCTTGTTATTTTCTATATATATATTGAGAAAATGTTGGCTGAATGTGAAATTATAAATTCAGATTTCCCAAAAATTGCTACTCGTCCCTGCCCTCTATTGGCCTATGTGGATGATATTGTCCTTCTTTCACTCACTTAATCAGGGCCAGAGAGAAATTTGATTTTATTTATAGTAAAAATTCTGATTTAAAGTAAAAAAATTATTTGAATGAAACAAAGGTTGTTATTTTTAGTTATGGAAAAAAAGAAAGATTCAACCTTCTGGACCAAGGGGAAAGAAAAATTATCAGTGGTAACAAGCTATGTTTATCTGGGTATTCTCTTTCAATAAAATTGTAATTGGACCCTACATATTGAGTTGTTAATAGAAAAACTTAGAAAGACTGTTGCTGGGCTTGTCCAATTCAATGTTAAATACAGAGGTATTACTATAAAAACTCTAATACAGGTTAATCAGGGTGAAATTTGATGCCCAACTCTCTATGGTTCTGATGTTTGAGTTTATCAGAATCTGAACAGATTAATGACCCCTTTATATAAATTCTTACAGACCATCTTGAGACTAGGACACTTTTGTCCAACAGAGTACTTAAGATCTGAGCTGGGGATTGTTAATATAGGTGCCCTAATCAAAAGTAGGAAAGTCAATTTTTGTATTAGCCTTACAAGAGAAGATCATCCCTCACTAGAAAACCTGGCTTTACAAGAAAAAGGAAAATGGTATAAACTGGGCTACAGAGAGGGGTATCAGTATACTATACTTTTGGCAATATTAAAAAAACAAAATGCTAAATTTGAAATAGGCAGTTGAAAAGGGTATTGCTTTGAGTATAAAATACAAAAAATATTACTAAAAGGATCTCAAACAATTTGAATTTATTGGAACTGAATCTAATTAAAATATCTCACTACTCTAGATGGTTATCACCGAACAATTATTATTTGGGGTTTAAACCCTATTTAGAAATATAAACTAATCCAACACTTAGATCTATTGTCTCTAATTAGAAATTTGAACAAAGTACATATAACATGCTGCTATATTGATATAAGAAAATGGTCTCCTGTCTGGAGACTGTGACTGTAGTTATGGAGAGTAGAAAAATTTGTTATATATTCTGTGGTACTGTTCCTGGTATGATACTCAAAGAACATATTGGTTGAGTCCCTTTTCCAATTATTTATATCCAGTTGATAAAGCAACCCTTACAATTATTTTGTTTCACACTGAGGATGTTTAGACTATTGAACAACTAGCTAAATATTTGTTAGTTATTAGTAGAATAAGACAACAAATTACTGTGATGTGACCAAGGGGGTTAGATATTAGATTTTTCCTCAAGTCTATTATATTGCCACTTTACACTTTAGAACTACTAGTCCAGGCTTTGTTTTATATCTATTTATATTGTACTGATATGTTCTTACTTATTGTGTGTTATTTTGTATTCATATATTAATGTATTACTATGTTCATGTTTATGTATATGTTTTTGTAATGGCTCTCTAGCCACACAATAAATTTGACTGATTGAAAGTCCAAAGCTACAGTTTTTGTATGTGCAACTTGTTGCTATGCAGAAATACACTGACTTGAGAGATTTCTTTAACAAGTTCCAAAAATCTTGACTTCAGGTTTGACTGACCACAGACGAAGGAACAGCTCTTTGCAAAGGAATCTGATGTTTTTGAGAACTTTCCTAACAGGTTTTCTGGACAAAACTTACATTTCTCTAAAGCTGAAGGCATTAGAAACAAAAGTATTATTTCACATTTTTAAAGTTTTGCTGAAAATCAAACGTATAGTACTTATTGACATATCTCAGGAAATATTTGTTTCACAGACCTGAAAGATGCTTCAAGAGACTGTATTCAATGAGAAAAATTAAAAAATTTTTTTTTGAAAATTGTGTTATGTTGCATCCAAAAGGTAGAGAAAAAGGTAATTTCATGTTTAAAACTTAAACTCTGAACAGACGGGCAGTCCTTGAAAGGGGTAGAGATCCACACCTACATCATTTTGCAAGAATCAATTAAAGCTGGTGATGATGTCACTCTGGACCACAGGTAATAAAGTTAAGCTCTGCAAGATGCACCCAGAATCTCCTAAACATTTGTGTTGTTAACATCTATGCATGTAGACTTGATAATGCTATTGTTTTGAGATGCCTACAAGCACCGAAGCCTAAAAGCCATGCTTGTCTGTTGATGTTTGGACCAGCAAGGAATTAAGCCAATGTTGTGTCCATACCAGAGCAGCTGAGGTTCAGAGCCTGAGAGAACCAAAATTGCAACAAAAGCCAGCTACAAGAAGATTGCTTGTTATAAAAGAATGTTTCCAAATTTGGTGAAGCATAGCCTTTTGTCTGTGTACTGGACATTTTGACTGAAGTAATGTTTTGAAGTTCCTCCCACAGCCAAAACAAGGACAAAGACTGCCTGTTAATATTCATCAGCCAAAAAGCATGTTTGCACTGCTGAATTGATGCAACAGGAGTCCAGAGTCCATGGTTTGAGTGTGAGCAGGAAAAAAAAAACAGAAACTACACTAAAATCCAGCTACTAAAGAACTTTGCTATTCAGGGAAAAGAAAAAGATTCTCACCAAGATTTTAAAAGTTAAAAGGAAGCCCAGGCCTCTACAAATAACCAGATGTTTAAGTATTATTTCAATCGATTCTTATCATATTCTAATTTGGTTTAGCTGGGGCGGTAACATGGTAAACCTAACTTTCAAATACAAAATCTTGGGTACATAGGTTAAGCTTGAGTTTAAATAAACATTTTGTGCATGAGAAAAGTTACTCAAATAAGTTACAAAGAAAAGTTAAAGTACTAATTAAACAAAGCCATTTGAAATATTCATACAACAACAATTTTACTGGTTGCAAAAGTTATCAAAACTGCAAGTTGTTTCGTTTTTGTTTTGTTTCTTTGTTGTTTTATTACACTTTCTGAAACATTTGTTGTTTTATGGTTTACAGTGCTTTTCATTATGTTTACAAGGTATATTCATGCAAATTGGTAGTACTTAGAATTGTTGTACAAAGAAAAGTAAAATCTATTTTTTATGCATACTGTATATGTGGGTGTGACAAAACATTATTTAACAGTATCTTAGAACTTTCATGCCATAGGTATTAAAATAAGATTTGAGACAATCTTAAAATTATTTATGTAATTATGCAAAGCTTATAATATTGCAGTCTGTAAATAAAGCTGTAGCTGAGTACCCATAATAAACATTGGTATTCTGATCTATTGTTATGACATTTTGGGTGTCTCATCCAGGGGATAATTGTTTAGGGAATAACTGTCCACACCCTAGTGTGTATGAGAAATAGATTATTAATATTTTTATTACTATTATTTTCAAAGTTACTGAATGGCAAAAATATATATTTTTTTGATTTTCTCTGAGTCTGAAGTTACCTTAAACAAGGGTAAGGAGCTGAAGTCTTAATTTAAGTAAGCTAGTCTTCCTGACTAACAGCACAAGCTGCAAGAAAACACTTTTGAAGTATCATTAGAAAATATTTGGTTATTCAGTTATTTAAATTATTGTGTTTTGTAAAATGTCATTGCTACTTCACTGTTCAAAAAAAAGAATACTATTTTTGTTGTTGAAGTTTGGTAATTAATATTGCAAAGCCATTAGAGCCATAGTTGTATGTGCAAATGTTCTTAACACTGAGACAGTCATTTATACTCAAGAACAGCTGACTCTTATTAAAGGTAAACATGAAAGGATAAACAAACTGGAAAAATGCTGGAAGATAAATCTTTTAAATGTGGCAAACTTATGGGTTGAGTTGAAATATAGCAGAGGCTGTTACAAGAAAGTAAATGGGACTGCGTGGCTTTACGAAGTGACTTATTTGAAGCTAAACAACGACAAAGACAGTGTTTAAATTTGGAAAAAGGAAAAGTTGACTTAGCAAATGCTTATGAACAGGCTGACAAAGATTTGTTTAAATTAAGGGAAAAATATGAAAGTTCACTGAGTATAAGTCAAGTTAAGAAAAAATTGAGCGCATTTAAGAGGTTAGACTGTAATGCCAGCTAATTCAGAAAATGAATTTTCTCAGAGCAAAAAGATTACCCCAAGATCAAGCAGTGATTCAAACTCTGATTCAGAGCAAGAAATATTTGGGAAATACAAGAAAAGCACAAAATATGGCAAAAGGTGGGTTCCTCTGTACCTCAAGTTTAGGTGTTCGAGGCCACCACCTCTAGTACTCTAGCTAAGGGGGGAGATTACCTGTGTCTAAAAAAACAGAAAAACAGTCCAATCCTATGTTAAACCCAACTGTGGTTCAGCATCCTTATGAAAACTCATTGCAATGCCAAAATCAGAGTTTCCCCCAAAGGGGGAGGGACCATGATGGAGGATCTGAGAGAGAATGATAAGTATAGAGGTGACAAAAATGATCCCAGGGGGTGCCACTATTTAGTCTATGATCAGCAAAGTTAGAGTGCACCTCAAAACGGTCCTAAACATGGTTGTTCAAATAAAGAGGAATGGGTTAAAGAGTCACAGATTAAGAAAAGGCAAAAAAGGAAGGAGTTTGAAAAAGAAATGGAGGAATTTGACAATGAAATTAATGATTTCACAAAACCTCCCCAAAATGTTTCACTTCATTTAGTCCAGGCATGTTCTGCCACTCTGTATTCTGTACAAAATCCTTCTACACCCATATCTGGCACAACCTAGAACAGTTGGAACTATTAGTGCTGTGTGACTTACAGATTATGTTCCCCATATTGCTGACATGGTAAAATAAACTGTTATTGTTAAAAAGGGTAATGAGATTGAAATGAGATGTAAAAGTGAAATTAAAAATGCTATCTCTGGGCCTATCCTTTCTCAAGAGGTATCCAGAGTTACAAAACAGTGTAAAATGTCATAGTAAAACTGCTGTGTCAGAGAAGAAAAACAAATTCTACTTTTTTTAAGTCTCAGATTACATATACCTTTGAGCTAAGAGCTCTTTTATAAAGGTTCCACATCAGTAGAAAAGACAACAGATTAAACAGGACAGTAAAGTACATTACAATAAAGTGTAAATAGGAGGTACAAAACTCATAATAGACACAAAATCATAATGGACAGTCAGCATAAAGTAACAGAGACATATTGTGGTAATCAGTTTCAGGCACAGGAAAATGCATACAATACATTGATATCGACCAGCAGGCTTTGTCAAGACAAACAGGGCACAGGGTGTAGGAAGGGATGTGAGAGGGTGGGCTGGGAAGAGCAAGAGAGGGGGTAGTAGTGGAGGATGTGAGGAGAGGTGGGGCAAGAGGAGGAGGAGGAGGAAGAGTGGAGAGGGGGTAGGGGATGCAGGGGAGGGGGAGGAGGCAAGAGAGCTAAGTTACTATGAAAGAGGTTGAGTACTAAGGTTGAAGTTTGGGAAAACAGGGTTAAGGGAGACAGTCACAGGTGCTAGATGTAGAGAGTAGTGACTGAAGCTTGACTTTGAATGGGCCCAGCTTAGTTTCAGAGGTGATGTCACTGTTGAGGGCATTCATCCAGAGGGGTGCTCTGTAGGCAAATGATCATTGACCCTGGGTGGTTCAGCAATGAGGGGCCGGTATGAGCTGAGAATCAGAATCTCGGGTGCAGCATGGATTATAAGGAGGGCTAAGAAGATCTTGTACTCCAGCTGGCAAGAGGCCTAAGGTTATTTTCTTGGCCATCAGGCAAATTTGATATTTGATGCAATTTTTAAGCTGTAGCAAACCACTTAGGACATAGAGGTCACACGTGTGGATGAGATGGTGGGCTCCTGAGACGAGATGACATGCCTTGTTAAGAGCAGTGGAGATACGCTGGAGGGTGGTATCAGTTGCAAAGCCATAGGTGATCAGTTCATAGTCAATTATAGAAATAATAGAGCTCTGCACAGCTATTCTTAAGGCTTCAGGAGTCAGAGATCACCCGTGTATGTAGAGCAGACTACTACAAATATTTACAGCTTTAGAGATATTATCTATATGCATCCCACATGATATGTTGCTGTCTATGGTGACTCCAAGAGACTTAAAGAATTGTACCTGTTTGAGGGCAGTACCAAGGCAGTTAGTGATAGTCAAAGGATGTTTTCTGTGCTTATTTTGGGAGCTGCTAAAGTGCATAAGCTTAGTTTTTTTATAGTTTAGTACCAACTTGTGATGACTAAACCATTTTTCTACCGAGGCAAATTCGAGTTGTAGCTGGTTCTCTAGGGGTATAGGCTCTGGGTGAGTTGTGTAAATTATGGCATCATCTGCATAGAGTAGGATTTGTTCAGGGCAGGAGTTTGGGATACTGTTTAGGAGGAGAGCAAATAGGAGTGGGCCCAAGATGGACCCTTGAGGAACCCCAGAGAAAACAGGTCTTGAGTCAGAGAGGACGTTGGCAAATTTGGCTTGTTGAGTGCGGTTGTCCAGATAACTTTTAAACCAGGCAGTGGAGTCAGAGGAGAGCCCTGCATTAAGTAGTTGTTCCAGTAGTAGAGGATGATGGACCATGTTGAATGCTTTTGTCAAGTCAAAGAAGGCAGCTTCAACTAACTGATCATGGTCCAGGGAGCTGTGTACAGAACCAGTGAATTCCAGAATGGCCGAGGTGGTGCTATGCCCTTTTCTGAACCCATGTTGTTGAGCACATTGGCTCTTATGTTTGTCAAGATAATCAGTAAGCTGGTCATCTACAATGTGTTCAAGAGCCTTACAGAGAGGTGGTAATATGCAGATAGGCCGGTAGTTCATGTGAAGAGTCCTGTCTCCACTTTTGTAGACTGTGGCTGATTTCCATTTATTGGGGAACTGTGTGAGTCTGAGTGAGAGGTTAAAGACACTAACACTTCCTCAAGGGTGAGGGACAGCAGTTTAAGGTCAAGGGAGTCCACACTGTGTCTAGATTTGCCAGTTGCCTTATGGATGTACTTTTGGGCTTCATGCAATAAGACTTGTTTGAAGTAGAATTGTGGGTGACTGATCACTGGGGGAGAGTTTACAGGATTGGCCGAGGTGACATCTGCATCAAAAAAGTCAGGTGGAAGAACACTGCTAAGGTCTGTGAATGCATTATTGAAGGTATTGGCAATAGTTAGGGGGGTCCAGAGTTGCAGTCCCACTAATGTAAAGTAAACTGGGTGATGTTTTGGGTTTGTTCCCTGTAACCTCTTTGATATTATCCCAGAAAGCTTTACCATTGCCCCATGTGTCAGTAACAATTCTTTTGTAGTTTTTTTTTCATGGCAGATGGACCTTGTGCAATCATTCCGTGCTCTTTTGTATTTTGAATGTCCAATTGCATGCCAGTAGCTGGAGGCCACTGTCAGAGGTGGTCCCTAGATTTCATACAAGCTAATAAGTCTGCAGAGAGCCAGGGGTTGCAAGTGCCTTTGATTTTCCACTTTTTTAGTGGAGCATGGGTGTCACAGGCAGCAATAAAGGTGCTGATGAAATAATCAAGTGCCATGTTGACATCCTTCCCACTGTCAATGGGAGTCCAATCTTGCACTCTTAGGAGGAATTTGAGGGGTTCAAGATGACCCCGTGCTAGGACATTGCTGGTGATTGTCTCTGGTGGAAGTTTGCAGAATTTGTTTGTCCATGTGCAGATAACCAGGGAATGGTCACTGAGTGTGTCTGGAAGGACTGTAGTGTTAATAATGTGATCAGGATGACTGGTTAGGACCCAATCCAGTAGACTGCTTGTTCCCATTTTGTAGTTGGACCTGGTTGGGGAGTTAACTAGCTGGGAAAAGTTTGTGGTAGAGATGGCGTCCCTAAAGCTCCCATTCTCAGGTGTAAGCCAATTAATATTAAAATCTCCCATCAGAATTAACTCAGAGCCGGGGGGTTGGTTTCTCATAAAGTCCATGACAGAACTGAGACCCCTTCCCTGTACTTTAGGAGGGCAGTACACTGATGCTATAGTAAATGCCTTATTATGGGCACCTAACAGAATTTTGATGGCTAGTATTTGTGTGGTTGAACCAACAGTAGATACCAGCAGGGGGTGTCCCATGAGTGACTCTTTGAGATAGACTGCACATCCTCCTCCTCTCTTGGTAGTCCTGTCCAGTCTGAAGGTGGTGTAACCTGGCAGGGCAAAAGGCGTGTCAGAGATTTTTGGTGTGAGACATTTTATTTATTTATTTATTTAGTTTTTGTTGACTGGGTAAGTGCACTAGACAAATCCTGCCTATTTTCAGGCACGACCCGGGGGAGGGGGATACAGTTAAATACCAACTGACTTTGAACCAGATTAAGCTGTTGGTGGTATTTATAGTGAATGAGGGAAATTTGGCCAGGACACCGGGGAAATTCCCCTACTGCAATTCGGCAGTAGGGTGCTAGAGGAGTGACATGGAGCTCAGTCAGTAGTGGCTGGATGGCAGACCGAATGGCCACGCTCTCAGGCGTGTTGAGGAGAATCCTCCTGAGAGGATTGCTCCGTTGCAGGAATGGCAGTCGGCAATCATGCATCTTACCCTATGAAGTGATGGAGAAGCAGCAGAAAGCTCCGGAGCATTTTCAAAACGGAGCTTGAGTCTTTTCTTTTCAAACAGCAGAAGCCTGAAATTGAGAAAGAAGCGGTACCACGGCGCTGGTTGCTGTTTCCCGGTTTTTCGGAAGCAGATTAAAGGTGGCACAGATGACATTATTCTTGAGACACCGGAGGAAGAATTAATACAGGAAACGGCTCAGGAAGGCAACGAGACGAGAGATGAGCATTGTACACAACCTGAAGGGCTGAATCACGATACCGCTTTTTCTAGGGACTCTACGGAGAAAGACCAACTGGACAGTGTGCCTCCTAAGGTAACAATTTCATATGCTGTTATGTCGGGGGCGGCTATTGACGCTTTGAACAAACCGGAGATGTTACTGAGCATAGATTCAAAAGGCATACAAACACCTGGGACGGATGTAGTAAATGGGGTTGGTGTGGGGAAAGGGGTGACTCCCTGTATATACCAAACAAGACCCTACCAACAGGATGGTGTTTCTGAATTTTTTTTCAATCAACGTCATAGGCCTAGTGTGACCACAGTTGAGAGACTGATATGGCTAAGAAATCAACTGCATTTTTCATCCTCCTGGAGTATCAAACAAAGCTGGTATGGTTGAGGCAGACATTTTGAAATGCTCTGTTCCAGCTGAGGATGTACTTTCCTTGTGTACAGGGTCTGAAGCACAGTCCTCACAGATGGAAGCCTGGTCTCCAGATCTAGCTTTAAAAGAGGCAGGTTGGACATTAAATAAAGGTGTTTGGCACCCAAATTGGACTGGGACCGACTTTGAATTTTCACAAGCTACACCAGCTTGGAAACCTAATATACCTCTGCCTGTAGTTTCTGAACCAGGAAGGGGAAATGAGGTTCAGCATGTTATTCCACAGCGGCTCTTGATACATCAGTACCATTGGAAACTACTGTACAGCGAATGATGATTTTGTACATGCTTTACCACTTAAGAAACCATTGATGTCTGACTTGTTTTCTAGAACTAAACGGAGGCTGCCACTCAAGGAACGCATGATATGAATTAGATATAAGGGTGGTTTGGAAAGCAGGCCAGACAGAGGATATGTGGGGAAATGTTTATTGAAAGATTCCTTCATTTTCACCTAGAGAGTCATTGCATTTATACATATATCCGTGAGGACAATTTTGATGTTAGTTTTAGATCTGCCCAAGCATTAGATTTGTTTTGGGAAAGATATGCTCAAGTAAAGTTTTCACCTCTGTGGTCACCCTTTTTTGTAATTCCCCTGACAAAACCATTGATAAAATTTGTTACTATTATGTTTCGAAACGAGGGTGTGCATGTGGATGATATTTCATACTGGTTGAAGCAGAAATGTGAGGTTTTAAGCCCCCCTGAAGCCATTTTAGATTCTGAGCAGTTTTGGACTGGGGGTTGGAAATTTAAAGTTAAACTTCGGCAAACGGAGAAAGGAGTGGAACACATACCTAACTCATTCCTTTTGGGAAGAGATAGAGGGGTGTGTTTTTATGCAGGGCAGCCCAGAGCCTGCTACAGGTGTGGTGCTCGCACCCATCTGTCGAGTTCTTGTGATAAACCCGATGCGAAAATTGTGGGGAAACTGGACATGGGGTACTTCACTGTGAGAACCAAATGCGGTGTGATTTATGTGAAGGTATTGGTCACGTTTTTTCTGAGTGTGAGTGGGCTGCAAAAAATAAACCATCAGGTTGTCCTGAGTCTTTGATTCAAGAGGCACAAGATAAAGTCATTCTACATGTAGAAGATGAGATAATATCTCAAAAGGATTCAAATGTTAAAAGTTTAGATGTGGCAGAGGAAGAACAGTTGAAGCTACCTTTGGCAGATGATTTTGGACTAGAAGTCGTACAAAAAGTAACTGAAGGAATAGGGATGGTACGTCCTTTAGTATTAGTACCTGTACGTAGATCCTCGAGACATACTAAAACAAATTCTGGGCCTTCCCTGATTGAAACAGAATCAAATAATCCCTTTTCGGTATTAACTTCCTCATGGGGTGATACAGAATTTAATAGTCAGAGCTTGATTCCCAACACATTCAAGATAGTCCACCTTCTCCTTTAAGAGTTTCTGAAGGTTATAAAGGTAAAAGAAAAAAAGAGGAAAAAGATAGTTAATGGAATTTCTCTTTTCCCTAAGAAATGATCATTACTCTAGGATCTATAAATGTACACAGCCTTTTGAATTATAAAGAAGGAAGTTAATTTTGAGTATGTTCACTCCCAAAATTTTGCAGATTTGTTTATTGCAGGAAACCTGGATGTACTCTCTGGATCAAAGTAGGTTCTTTCAACGTGAATGGTGCTGGGGCCTTCATGCTGGTCATTTGGTCAGGATTCAGCTGATGGGATAGGGTTTGTGTTTAATTCATTTCATTTTCCTTAATTAAATTGATGGACGTAGTACCTGGCGGTTATTGATCCTTGATGGGGTATGGAAGTCTTTGACGGCAGATTTATTAACATTTACTGCTCTCAAATTAAAACTGAACGAATAGCTTTATTTCATATGATTAGCTATATTTGTTACTTTCAGACAAGATTTTTTATGTGGTGATTTCAATTGTGCACTAAAGTCACAGATAGGTAAACATAACCCTAAGGAAAAGGAAAAGATTGATAAGGTTAAAAAGATATACTGTGATTCCAGAGCCTTAGCACAATTAATAAAAGGATCTGGCTTGGTAGATGGTAGAAGTAGACAAAGAGGAGAAGTAGATTTTACTTTTAAAAAGAACACATTTACTTCTACTATTGACTATATATTTCTGTCGGATTCAATTGTTTTTGAATTCTTTACTCTTCCTGTTTCTTTCTCTGACCATTTGCTTTTGTTGTGTAAAATTGGTCCTAGGAGTTTGCAGATGACACCAAGAGCAAGATGGAAATTGAATGCGACATTACTTCAGAGTTTAGAAATTAGAAATAAGTTTTCTTTTCTATTACAGGCTAGATTGTCAGTTGTTTTTTTGTATGACGATTTGGGGGAATGGTGGGCTGATTCAAAAAAAGATTTTTCATCCTTTTTCAAAAATATTGGTAAAACTCGGGAAAATGTTAAGTTTTTGCATGATCTAAAATTGAGGCAACAATTATACGATCAGATTTCCTTTTCAAATATTTCCAAAATTAATAACTCTGATAAAATTGCGTCCCTGAAACAACAACTTAAAGACTGGCAATATGATAGGGCAGATACTTTACAGGCTTTGTTTAAATTTGGGAATAAAAAAAGGTCCTGAAGGAGATCCTTATGAGGCCTTTAAGAAATATAGATCTAATACTACTATTGATGGTCTAAAAGATGAAAATGGAAATATCATTACAGAGCAAGAGTCATTGTTGAAGATGATAGAACATTTTTTTCAGGTTCATAGACCCGTTAATGCTCCCAGTTGTTTACAGATAGAAAAATTCTTGGCAAACTTAGATAAATCTAAACATCTCACAGGTATAGGGGATTTAGTTTTGCCCATTTCGAAATGAGAAATCATAACAGCCATTCAGAAATTGAAATCTGGAACATCACCTGGTAAGGATGGCCTGACGATAGAATTATATAAAACATTTTCTGATTTCTTTGCAACAAGTTTGGAGTTAGTATTTAATTTTTTCCTTCTTTCAGTTAGGTTTCCTTTATGGTTTTCCGGAAGGCCTCTTAATCTTTATATTTAAATCTGGAGACAGATAGTTATTGGATAATTGGCGGCTTATTACCTTATTGAATTCTGACTATAAGATATTAATGAGTATTTTAAATGTCAGATTGAAACACATAGCTTGTCAGGTTATATCCCCAAACCAATATTGTAGTATACCTGGTAGATCGATTTTTCAAGCACACCACCTTATCAGAGATTGGATAGAATATGTTAACATGGGTAATCAAGCTAGTTGTATGGTATCAGTAGATCAAAGAAAAGCTTTTGATAGGGTATATCATCCTTTCTTATTACTAGTTTTATCTTATTATGGGGTGCACAACATTTTTGTAACTTGGCTTAAGGAGATCTATAATACTAGTTTAATTTACCCTATGTTAAACACTGTGATGATAGGTTCTGGTTTTCATATTCCTACTGGTGTAAGGCAGGGCTGCCCTTTGAGCCCATTATTGTATGTATATGTAGTAGATGTTCTGATCAAATATGTATCATGTCAAGGCTTATGGGATGGTATCACTGTACCTTCATTATAGCTGAATATAAAAGTACTAGCTTATGCTGATGATTTGTGCTTATTTTTTCAGCACCCAGATCAAATAATGTTATTTCTAGAGTTAATGTTACAGTATTCTAAGGTCTCGAATGCACAACTGAATCCTTCTAAAAGCAGAGGATTATTTATAGGAGCTAAATTTTTTGAATCTGAAATTATTGAAGGTATTCATATATCCACTGAACCATTAAAGATACTTGGGATCTGGTATGGATCTCAAAATTTGCCTTTATTGAATTGGGAAAAAGGTTTACAAACTGTCGAGGCTAAAGTTAAGATATGGAAACATTGGAGATTACCAAAACTAAAGAGGGTTGCTGTCATAAAAAAATTCCTTGTTCCATTATTATTATATATTGCCCAGGTTGTTCCACTTCCACCTGTATTAGAAACCAGACTTTATAGTTTATTTTTTCAAATGTTGTGGGGTAATAGGCTTAACCCAATTAAACGTCAATATACTTACTTATCAAAACAAAGTGGAGGGCTGGGGATGATTGATCCAGTCACTTTTTTTTCCACTCTATTTATTTTTCTAATTTTAAGGATATATGGGATTTAGACCAAAAAACTGATTTATTGTTATTGTCAGTCATACTGGGAAATTACCTAAAGGCTTGGTTGCACGCTACCCCTAAACCTACTCCTACTTTAAAGGTTCCTGTTTTTTTCTTACCTATCATTAAGAAAATGTATAAATGGAATCTAACAAAAGAAGATATACGAAGCTGTTCAGGAAAGTCATTATATAGTCAGGTGCTGACACTTTTATATTCAAATGAACCTGCTTTTAAAAACTGTCCATCCCAAAATATTAAAGCAGTGCTTAAAAGACTAAATAATCCTAGACTACCCAGTTGTATGTGGGAATTAACATGGTTATCGGTTTATGGTCGTATTGGGGTAAGAGGAAATGCTAAATATAAAGTGCTTTCTGAACGGAATTGCCCATATCTACAATGTATAAATGTAGAGGAAACAATGGAGCATTTTTTATTTGACTGTTCCTATGCCAAATCTTTATGGAAGTTTTTAATGATTCAATGGGATATGAAATGGTTAGGCACAATTGATTATAATATTTTGGTGTTAGGGAATTGTGCACATTTACAATCTCAATACGATAATGGAACACTAAATATATTATGCTGTACATTAATATATCACCTCTGGCAGGCTAGATGCCAATGGGTACTGTATCAGAAATTAATGCCTATAGATGTTGTTAATTGTTTGATAAGTAATGCTATAAAACGGGTCTATCTAGCAGATGTTACCATTGCATCACCTAGAACTATTCTGAATTGGTGGAAGGGTATGGTTTATTTTATTAAATACAAGTAATATGATGGAAATAATGCTTGAGTTGAGATTAGTGGTTTAAATTAAAAAGAAAAAAAAGAAAGAAACAATACAAATCCTGCTGTAATTTTATAGGAGTAAATGTATGTCCTATTACTTGGTTTTTTTTCTTTTTTGTACACTAATTTTTTTGTGTTTTCTTTTAAATTACACTTTATAGTCTCACTATGCGAATAATTTGGAATATAATGTGTGCTCTAGCACTGTTATTATGATTTGTTTTTGATGTTATTATAATAAAAAATTCCCCTACTCTTTTCGATAAGTGCCATGGGATCTTTAACATCCACCTGAACTACCACCAATCCAGGCAGATGGGACCTCGGTTTAACGTCTCATCCGAAAGACGGCACCTCTGAAGTGCAGCACCCTTCTCATGCTGCACTACAGTGTCAGTACTGGGATATTAACCCAAGTGCCAGATGTGGGAACTGAACCCACAGCCCTCTGATCTCCCGGCCTCAGAGGCGAGTGTGCTACCTACTGAGCCACTGACACTGCTTCAGCGATTGTCAGGACATCTGAATTGTGCTGGTTAACAAAGACTTGTACAGCATCCAGTTTACGGAGGGGACTGCAGATGTTCATAGCTGCTAAAGTAAGTAACTCCAGCTGCATTAAAGAGGCTGCCTTATTTGGTGGGCTGGGGCCAGGGTTTGGGTGAATATTTCCAGACAGCAGTAACAATATAAGTATAAGTTTAAGCAGGCATAATCTTAATCATCTGTAGGTAAGTCTTGCCATCCACCTCTGTCTGGTGTCCCTGCTTTGTTGTTGTCAGTGTTTCCAGAGGGAGAGAGGGCATGAGGGATAGAGGGGAGAATGATAAAGTATGGGTGGATGTTACCCATCTCCGTTGGTAAGCATCAAACTAGTTATGAAGCACAGAGCTAATATGTGCTGAGAGAGGATCAGAGGTGAGAGTACCAGGAGTAAGGTCAATTTTATTGAGCATGTAACAGGGAGGTTGAGAGGGGTAGCAGGCTTCTGGTAAGCTAGTGTGCAAAATGACCATTGTGAGCACAACTAGGCAAGGGAGTGGATGAGTCAGCATCATTGTATTTAGGTAGGTACTTGATGTGCCAGATAGGATAGGAGCCCCTAGAGGCAGCTATGTATAACCTACGAATGGTGGAGTGGACACAGTAAATTTCATTCCTACCAGAGATATAGCCCTCTAGTGGCTAGAGAATATAATCTGCTAATGGAAAAGTCAGCACTTTAAAAAAAAAGTAAAAGAAATTTAAGCAGCAGAGAGATGTGCTCCAGGATAAGGTGCTAGGGAGTTCAAATCCCCATGAGCTGAAGCCAATCAGGGAGAGACAGAGTACAGAATCAGCCAATAGTAGACCCAGATTCAGGCACCATCCACCAACTGAGTTCACGGCTAGCAAGCTTGGGCAACTTAATTCCCAAAGGAAGAGCAGAAAGTTTTTACATTGACATAAACATTGGCAACAGTCTGAAGCATGAGGCTTTGTTTGACTCAGGGGCTAAATTATGTCTGATGTCTATTAGTCTCTTTGATAAACTGACTGATGTCTTAGGTGACTTGAAGAAGCTAAAACCCCTTCCTAACAACTTACAGATTGTAGGTTATGGAGAGAAAGCTCAGAAGACCATAGGTAAGGTTTGGCTAAAATTTAAATTTGGCAAAATGGTGATTAAACATCCAGTGTATGTTACAAACAAAGCAGGCAATGATTTCTTGATTGGAAATGGCCATCTAAAGAGGTTTAAACCTATCCAAAACTATTCCCAGTAATCTGGCGATCACAGGTAAACAGGCATATTCCATTTAGAAAATGTTGTAAAGTTCTGAACAATAGAAGTCATGCTACTTTAAAAAAAATAATGTAATAATTAAACTGAATTCTGTAGGTTCTAATGTATTGATGTATCTAGTTTTTGTAATTCTAAAAATCTGGCTAAATGGAAAAGTAAAGCTTATGTGGTTTGTCTGTCAACCCAATATGTGGTAAATCTGTACTTAAAACAGAGGCATAACTTTCTTCACAAAGAAAGTAAATCTTGTTGTCTCAATGCCATTCTGTTTCTGACAATACCATTAAACTCTAAGTACATGGCCTACCAAGGACTGTGAAAATGAGGTACCACCAAATAATACAAGAGGTAAATCCAAGGTGTCAGACAAAAAATAACTTGTAAATAATTAGTTCTGTATCGGGCTAGGCTATGCATTGTCCAAGCAGTGCACAGTGTTACCAAGTGTTAAAAGGAGGGGCTACAAAATGTTCCAAACCACAAACAAAAGTTTGAAAAGTATCTTCATTTGTCTTGAACCTCCAGAGAGGGTAAAAAGGTATATAACATGCTATATGTGATGCAAGATTTGAAATCTCCCATGTCTTGGGTTAGACGTACTTGTATAACTGGATGTGTATATAAGCCTAGGCAATGAAATTCTGTGGTCACAAATAAAGGGAAACAGTTACCTAATAAAAGTGACACCACAGGCCTTGAGGTCTAGACAAACTATTCCTTAAAGGAAAACTACACCCTCATATCATTTAAATGTTATTTCTTTTCATGTCAACAGACTACTTTCCTGCAGCTGTTAGGGCTATATGAGGTGACTTTAGTTTGTTTTCACTGCTCATGGTAGCTCCTGTGACTGCCCTGGGAGTCTCCATTTCATGGTTGTTGAAATCTCATTGTCCCTGAGAACTGCATTAGCATATGGGAACATGATGTCAGAGCAACCATTTATATCATGCATCTCTATTCTGAATGAACAAACACCCTGCAAAAACTCTCTGAAAGCTCAGAAATTGAATGGAGTTTAAAGAGAAAAAAGTGAAATACTACTCAGATAGTTTCACTGAAGGTAAATGTGGCATTTCACACCGTCTTACAGCTTGTTCCTTTGAAGACTAATTAAGCAGACAGGTACACTGAGGAGTTTAAAGGTTGATTACACATCATGTTCTCATATGCTAATGCAGCTCTCAGGGGCAGTGAGATTTCAACAGCCATGAAATGGAGCCACCCGAGACAGTCACAGGGCCTAGTATGAACTGTTAAAACAGAGTATAGCAGTTGCATACATCATTAACAGCTACATGAAAAGAGTTGTCCATTGACATGGAAACAAATAACTTTTAGAAGATATGAGGGTGTAGTTTTCCTTTTAGTGTGCCATTTGGTGAATAAGTTCACTATAACAATTTCAGATAGTGTAAAGGAATTGCCTGTTAGGGTTAATGGAAAGAAAGGACAAAAGGATGCCTAAGAAAACTGCATTGTATGTGCCTAACTTGTGATATTGATATGACTTTAAAGATCCATTCCACACCTTGCCTGGATATGAGCATTAAAGTAAAGCATGTGTTTTATTAGCACATAAATCCAACAATGGAGCCTGGAGGTCACGTGATGCAGAGTGACTGAAGGCAGCTTTCTGCTGAGCTCCCACCCTCCACCTGTAAAACCACTTAATTTCACTGGAATATCAACACTCCTTCAACTACACTGCGATTCTAAAGTATTTCTGATCGTTCCAAGCCTCTTTGTGCTGACTTGTGTGGCGCTCTGAGCAATTTACGACGATCTACAGGGATGGACCCGGAAATGAAGGCAGCCGGTGTGAAGCACACCCCTCCAGCATTGCCAGAGAAAGCATCTAAGAAGGCCAGAAATTCCAATCTGGGGCAATCAATAAAGCAAACGTCTTCTGGCACATCAAGCAATTTGTTAACAGAGGATCGTTTCCTCCAAGAACTGGTACCCTTCAGGGAAACGCTCCAGGAAATCTTGAGCGAGATTAAATCAATTAGAGGCGACTTCACAGACCTATCGAGGAAGGTAGGGGATATGGAGGCAAAGACAACCTCTCTGGAACACTGGAGAAATAAAATAGATCCAGAAATTACTAGACTAAGGCAACAAATCCAGAAGCTACAAGCCAAGACCGAAGACCTGGAGGGAAGGAGCAGGAGGAACAACGTTCTAATTTTGGGCTTACCCGAATCAGAAGAAGGTGGTGACACCATTAGATTCATTCAATAATTCCTCAATAAAGTAGTTGGTCCCTCTCCTATAAATCAGCAATACCATATTGAGAGGGCACATAGATCACTAAGGCCTAAGCCTCCGTCGGGGGTTCCCCCCAGACCAATCATCATCAAGTTCCTAAGCTATATTGAACAGCAACACATTTTGGCAAAAGTTAAGGAGCTAGAATCTGTTCAGTGGAACCACATCAAGCTGAGAATCACCCAGGATCTCCCATATGAGGTTAGACAAAAAAGAGCAGCATTTCATCTGATCGTCAAGAAACTAATTGCGGCAGATAAGAGATTTAGAATGAACTATCCAGCAAAACTCCTGGTCTCCTTGGATGGCACCTGGCATGCTTATGAAGACCCCGAGCAAGCTTTAACTGACCTCTCCAAAAAGCTTCCAGATCTCTTCAAAGGGGACTGATTTTACTGAGTGACTACCTAGTAGCTTTATGATCTAAGCTGCAATAATCTAAAGTTTGACCATGTTTGGTCTCATCTTATTCTTCGTTTGGTATATCGACTGGATGATTCTGGTAGTGGGCTTACCTGGGTCTTGAGGGATGTGGGGTAGTTCTGGGCGGATGGTGTGAGGAGGCTGGGGTAGGCCGCGAGGCCTGCGAGGCCTAGTGTTTGTAAGCACCATGTGTGCTCATCTCCTTCATGATTCAGGTACTCGAGTGTTGGTATTGGTTTCCGGTGGGACCCTTTAGCGGTCGGACCGCCTCAGTCCGTCAGCTCTGTTTCCGATTTGCGCTTCCTCTATGGTTGGTTTCCGGTGGTAAGCGCCTATACCCTTCCTAATACTTCATTCTGGGCAGCCTGTGCATTCGGTTATGGCGTTTTTTCAGGTATTTACTCCATTTCTTTCCTTGTTATCTTCAGTTTCTATGGGCAAGACGCTGACTCTGGTGGGGTAGATGTTGCTGGGATCTCTGTGTAGATAACGTTTTGTCCTGGCTTATACTGTAGGCCTCATGGAGTCAGCTGTTCATTTAACCGGGGTTGGAGGGTGGGGGCCACGGGTGGGAGTGTAACTCCGGGATCCTGCTTTGCGACTGCAATTGGGGAAATGGGGTACCCTGGTCAATCCAGGATAAGAGGTGTACTCACTCTTCTAATAGGCCCAGTAATGATCGCAATGGGATCTTTAGATCTGACCAAGATTCTAATTCCAGGTCATTATGGGACAGGCCATGGTACCCTGGAGGGGGGGATCAGAGAATATGGTTTAACTGGTTGGTCCTTTGGCTAAGTCTGTTGGGGGCTGCTTGTATATAGTTTTTCGGCAAGGGAGGGAGGGGGAGTATGGGATGTGAGGGGAGGGGGGGGGATTCCACTCTCTTTACTATGGTTGCATTCTGGGTGGGGGGCTTCCCTGTGTGCTGCTTAGTTTTAATAATGTATAGCCTACTTGCTTTAGTGATTTCTAGTTTGTTCCAAGGGTGGGCTATAATGGGGGTTAGGGGCGATTTTTTGGGGGGAGGGCGGAAGGTGTCACCACTAATCAGTCTGGAAAATCATGCCATGGGGTACTATCCGAACAAGACTATTCCACTTATTGCTACAAATGGCATTAAGGCATATTAAAATTGCTACTTGGAACGTCAGGGGCATGAGGGAGGCAATCAAAAGAGGTCAAATACTATTAAACTGTTCCTTAGTTGGTGTGGATATTCTTTTCCTGCAAGAAACACATGTTACTGTTGCGGAAACTAAGTTGTTACGGACTAAAGGCTTCTCACAGGTCTTCGTGTCGGGTCGGGCTACAGGTAGTAAAGGGGTGGCTATCATGATCAAGCGTATTGTGCCTTTTATATTGGAGAAATGTATTCAAGACCCAGAGGGCAGATCAGTTTTTGTGAAGGGGATGCTTTGTAATACTGATGTGGTTCTGGGAGCTATATATGGTCCTGTTGGAGGCGACCCCTGACTTTCTAATGCGGTTAGCAGACAGACTGAGTGTTTTCTTGCCAACGTCATTTATTTTAGGAGGTGACTGGAACATTGCACTTCTAGACACTAGACAGAACCTACAGACCCCTGAACCCCCTCATCTGCCCAATTGGCGCTTAAAAGATCTATGTAGTTTGTTAGGATTAGAGGACCCTTGGAGATTACTGAACCCTTCTACTGGAGTTACACCTTCTACTCCCAATTCATAATTCCTGGTCAAGGCTGGATTACATATTAGTGAGCACCAATCTTCTAGCTAATATTTCCACCACTGGTATTGAGCCCATTGTTATCTCTGATCACGCTATGGCATGGATCAAACTTTCACCTGGCCCTCCGGGCAAAGAATACCTCATGGAAGCTCAATACCCAGATTCTGAAGGATGAACAGACCACCTCACTCTTTAAGTCATTGATTTTGTCCTTCCTGGAAATTAACCAAAGGTCAGTATCCAGATACGATTTAGTGTGGTGCTCACTGAAATGTTTTCTCAGGGGAGAATTTATAAAAGAGACTTCCAGAAGGAAAAGGTTGAGGGAGGAGAAAATTAGCTCTTTGGCTAATCAAATTAAGCTGGCTGAGGAAAATCTCTCCTCTACCAATTCCCAAAATGCTTTAGAGAATTTGTATAAACTCAAGGATGAATATGAGGACTTGATTAGAGAAAAAACAGAATATGCCATTATGAAGTCTAAATCAAAATATCTTGATCAGGGGAAAAGCCTGGGAGATTACTGGCTCTTAGACTTAAGGAAGTAGAGAGTTCTAGATTAATCCCCGCCCTAAGAGCGAGGGATGGATCTATCAAAACGGCTCCAAGAGACATAGCTGAGGTCTTTGAGGCCTTCTATCGAGACCTATAAGGAATAAGACTCTCTTGACCTCAATTTCAGTAATAACAGATTTCCTGGAGAATACCCCTTCCCAAACTTCAGCCCAGCCAATGTGAGGTACTCTCAGCTCCCATAACTTTAAAGGAAGTGGAAGAGGCTATTCAAAATCTCACCCTGGATAAAGCCCCCTGGCCCAGATGGCCTATCCCCTAATTTCTACAAGTCTTTTTGCAAAGAATTAGCACCTGCTTTCCTCAACCTGTTCAACTACATTCTTACTTATGGGCCACTGGATCCTTCTCTGTTAGAAGCTACTATAATCTAAATCCCTAAATTAGACAAGCATACTCTGGATCCAGCCAGTTATAGACCAATCTCGCTGCTTAATTATGATATCAAAATTCTGAATAAGATCCTTTCATTACGGATTAAGCAGGTCTGGCAACCACTTCTGAGTGCGGAACAGGTAGGCTTTGTCCAGGGAAGATTAGCATCAGACCATATGAGGACTCTTTCACATATTTTTCGTGTAGCCCAAGACTCTCAGGTTCCCATGGCACTAGTCGCCTTAGATGCAGAAAAGGCCTTTGACCGTGTCAATTGGGAATTTCTGTGGGCTACTTTAAACAAAATGGGTTTTCCAGACCAATTTATTCAATGGGTCAAGGTGATATACGGATCACCTTCGGCCAGAGTCTATTGCAACGGGGTGTTCTCATCCCAATTCCCCTTGCATTCGGGTACCCACCAAGGTTGTCCATTATCACCGTACTTATTTAATCTTTACCTAGAACCCCTGCTGATGCGTATCAAATCCTCACCTAACATCACAGGATGTGTGTCGTTGCTCAACAAATGCTGACCATATCGGTATTTGCAGATGACATCCTTCTCCATCTTGCCAACCTGAGCAGGTCTTTACAAGAGGTTTTGAAGATAGTGAACCAGTTCGGTGAAGTTTCCAATTATAGATTGAATTTAGCCAAATCTGAAATATTTCCGCTCAACTCACTCCTGTTCCATTCTAGTGTAGCTCAGTTTGGCATGAAATTGGCCCCGAATCATCTCAAATACCAGGGCATTCACCTAGCCCGAGATGAGGACACGATAAGGAAACTTAACTTAGATGACTTGGTGGACAAAATACAAGGTGACCTTAATAGATGGGATAACCTTCCCATAGCCATAGGAGGGAGGATCAACATAATCAAAATGAATATACTCCCACGTATTTTTTAACCCCTGAGCCTTTTAAACATATGGCTCCCTAAGTCCTTCTTCCAAAGGGTCCACTCAATTCTAACCAAATTTATTTGGAGAGGCAAACGGCCTAGGAGATCTTTCTTTAAGCTTTATCTGTCTAAGGAAAATGGAGGCCTCCGTTTACCCAATTTTGAATTTTACTACTGGGCCAGTCATTTAATTAAAATGGGCAAGTGGCTCTGCCCTTCAAATGACTATTATATGCCCAAATGGCTGAAGCTAGAGCTTGAGCTTCTGGAGGGGTATAGTATTGATCCTCAGCACATTTTTTACTACAACTTCTCGGCCTTACCGGAACACATAAGAAACTCAGTGATAGGGTTGTCTGTGAGAGTCTCAAACCAATACTGTACTTCTGTCAAGATTCAGTATTCAAAGGATCCAGCTCAGCCACTGATTCTTAACCCTAATATTAGGATTGGGTCTCAATGGCTGACACCGTTATGGCTACCACAGATTTGGGATTGTACAGTGGATGATCTTTATATACAGGGTTCCCTTGGCTCCTCTGGTGACCCGATGATAAAACTGAATATCCCACCTCAGAACATCTTTAAGTTATACCAATTAAGACACCTCATAGGTAAGGAATTTGGATTGGTGAGGAACACTTCTAATATTAGGCCCTTTCTGGAGCAGCTTAGGAACTGTGTCACCAATCCCCACAGTATCTCCAGGCTATATACACACAGCTTATGCTTACCAAGGTTCCGGAGGCTCTAACCGGTTCCAAGGTATGGGCATCCATAATTCCTGGGCCTTCCATATCTTGGAGCCAGGTGTGGAGAGATATGCATGTATTCCTTACCTTGGATAGGAATAGGCTTATACAATTCTATATAGTTAATAATATGTATTACACGCCGTTGAAAATGGCCAAATTTGGAAAGTCTAGATCTGCTAACTGCATTAGATGTGGCGAGGAGCTGGGAAGCATATTACATGTGCTTTGGTCTTGTGTTAAAGTTGCCCCATTGTGGAAAGCTATCCGTGACAGCCTGGACCCAATTTTGGGGCTAGAGGAACTATTTACACTTGAAATTTGTATACTAGGTATTTACTCCAATATCAAAATTAAAGAGAAAAAATACCATATGGCCTTAATTTCAATAGCAGTTAAAAGATTAGTTCTCCGACATTGGTTAGATCAATCGGAGATCTCCTATCAGGATTGGGTGGTGGAAATGTCCCAGTGTTTTAAAGTAGAAAAACAAATAGCCAGTTCCAGGCATGCTATATTGACTTTCCAAAAAAAAATGGGGCAAACTTTGCGCCTTGTACCTTCACTGAGCCTCCTATTTTGGATGCCTCTGAGGTTCCTTTCCCTTTCTCTTTTAGTTTGCTTTCCTTCCAAGCTACATCCCCGTCTTGGACAGTGTACAAGTGATAAAAATACCTGTTGTATTCTGCCCCAAGGTACAGGTTGATGATATCTCAGGCACATTCTGTTTTGGTGGTAACATCTTCCGGGGGGGGCAGGGAGGTTGGACTACACTGGACTTATGTACTGGTGTTATTTTGTTTACTGTGTTTCTTTCTACCGGTTACATTCTGGTTTCTGTATTCTATCTGTTGAGTTGAAAAATGAATAAACTGAGAATTTCAAAAACAATGGAGCCTGTCACTTTAAAAACGAACTGTGGGTTAGAAATAGTGATGAGGGAATCCCTAATGATTCAGAAATGTGTTATTCCAGTTATTTGGGGGGGGACTAACAGACAGTATTACCTAAAGAGAAATTAAACAAAAGAGTTTTAAAGAAGTATATGTAGTTGATGATAAAAAAACTAAGATTGATAAAGAAAACCTGAAATGATGTAAAATAAGGTAAATTCAGGAAAAACTTACATTTTCTAATTTTAAAGAGCAAGTTAACCAAGTGTATGCTTGTACAACTAAATTAGAAAAAAATTGTTTGTAAAATGTTCTTTCAATTGAAAAACATGTTTTCAAAAAGATGACATAATTGTGGGGTAACTGACCTTCAGGTTACCAGAGTACCCAAACCCTAGTAATGGTCCAGTTTATGTACGCCAGTACAAAACACCACAAGCATGTTAAAAACACAAACAAGAAATGTTAAATAAGCCTGATTTTAATGTTAATTTTAATTTTGATTTTAATTTAAAGAAAATATACAAGAGATGGAAAAAAATTTAATTTTGATTTAGTAAAAGTACAATAAGGTAACAAAACTATAAAAACCTTTTGTAATTTCATTAAAGAATCCCAATGTAACCATGATTATTAATGGTAACCTAAAAATGGATCTTAAACTAAAATCCATGTACTACCAAAAAGGTAACTTCCAATCAAAGAATGATATCCTGGTAAAAACTGGTAAAAAGTTACAAAGGCGCATGAGCAGTAGCGAGCGCGCGATTCTGTGCACAGAGACACGTGCAGAGAGCAGCTGGGGCAATGGACCAAATATCTATCCACTTTAAAACTAAGTAAGTACATAGCAATCTACTGACAATAAGAGGTGGTAACTAAAAGCCTATCAGAAGCATATACTACATAAGGGAAATGGAAGGCTCTATAAAGGAGTGCATCCAGTGCCAAATGTTTTGTAGGGGGACACCAGAGGATGAGTTTGTTTGCGACAAATGTCTTCTGGTAGAAACACTTCAAGGGGAGATTGTCTTGTCAGATTAAAACACAAGTGTGAGACTAAGAAAGATATAGAAACATTGGAAACCTCATTGATAGTATGTTAACACAAACAGATACTATGTCTGAACCTCCAAATAATATGGAGAATAGCAAACAAGATTCAAATGGAGTGATCAGATCTGGGGCAGACACAAATATCGAGGAATGGGCCACAGTCAGAAAGTCCTCTGGCAAAAAAAAAGAGGACAAATATATAACAGTGCCCCAGTCACCCTTTAAAATAGATATAACATACTTAAGGATCCAAAGGTCCTCCTGTGAAACCTCACATGTGCAATCATTCAGACCCTCCACATCTGATGAGGATTTTTTTACCAAAACCAAAAACTGCAGTTAATTAGTATATCTCAAAGATCTCAACACAAACAGATAATGGGGATTTGTTAGTAATTGGTGATTCCCTAATCAGAGGGATTGACACTGCACTATGTAAAGGCAGAAACAGCTCAACCACGGTGAGCATGTTGCCAGGAGTTAAAACCAGGGATGTCAAATACCTCCTGGGGGGACTCATATAAAATACAAGAAACCCTACTGTTCTACTACATGTGGGCACAAATGATGTCCAGACTAAGAGATTGCAAGATATATATATAGCCACTATGTGGCTGAGGTTCAGAGCCTGAGAGGACCAAAACTGCAACAAAAGCCAGCTACAAGAAGATAGCTTGTTACAACAGTACTTTTCCAGTTTTAGTGGAGCAAAGCCTTTTGTCTGTGTACTGGATATTTTGACTGAAGTAATGTTTTGAAGTTCCTTCCTAAGCCAAAACAAGGACAAAGGCTGCCTGTTAATATTCATCAGCCAAAAACCATGTTTGCACTGCTAAATTGATGCCAGAGGAGTCCAGAGTCCATGGTTTGAGTGTGAGCAGGAAAAAAAAACAGAAACTACAGTAAAATCCAGCTACTAAAGAACTTTGCTATCCAGGGAAAAGAAAAAGATTCTAAAAGGAAGACCAAGCCTCAACAAATAACCAGATGTTTAAGCATTATTTTAATTAATTCTTATCATATTCTAATTTGGCTTAGCTGAGGAGGTAAAATGGTAAACTTAACTTTTCAAATACATAATCTTGGATACATAGGTTAAGCTTGAGTTTAAAAAAAAGATAAACATGCTTGCATGAGAAAAGGTATTTAAATAAGTTACAAAGAAAAGTTAAAGTACTAATTAAACAAAACTATTTAAAATATTTGTACAAAAACAATTTTACTGGTTGCAAAAGTTATCAAAACTGCAAGTTGTTTTGTTTTGTTTCTTTTTGTTTTATTTGATTTTCTGAAACCTTTGTTGTTTTATGGTTTACAATGCTTTTCTATATGTTTACAAGGTATATTTATGCAAATTGGAAGTATTTATAATTGTTGTACAGGGATAAACAAAATCTATTTTTTCTACATATATGTGGGTGTGACAAAAAATTATTTACCATTATCCCAGAACTTACACAAAATAGGTATTAAAATAAAATTTGAGCCAATCTTAAAAATGTTTTTAACTCTATTTATGACTCCTTTCACTGGCCCTTTAGACCTCTTACCGGTGAGGTCTCTGGTGTGGCCAGGTTCCATCTGGCCTGAGATCCCACTAGTCGGGCCGCTGCTCCAGAAAGTGCCTCCTGCCACTACAGTACCACCACCCACCCCACCACCCGGCTATGAGCCCCCCAGGGTGAGACTGCCTTAACTCTACTGGTGCTCTATCTAGAACCTAGAGGGGCTGCTGGGGAGTGGAGGAGACACATGACAACCAACTGGGGACAGATCTAGCTCAGAACATAGTGGACGACCACTGGACCCACATTCACCTGTCTGGATGCCAGAGTCAATTTTCTTTGTTTTATCCACTGGAGCATGGATGTGCAATGATGTCTGTGCAGGTATGCTGCTCATGTCCACCTCCACTCCACCCCATACAGCACCAGTTTCTGTAGGGCCCCTGATCTCCATCGGGGGCCGCTAAGGAGCTGAGTGAAACCCACAACCCACCCTGGGAGAGGAGAGCACTGCAAATGCTTAATCCTCTCCCTCCCCTGCTGACCTCTGGTGACCTGAGTCTGTTCCTCAACCCAGGTTGCTGGCATGGCTTGAGGTGTGGCATCGAGTGCCTCAACCCTCAGCGACACCAGGCCGGCTTGCCAATCTTAAAATTATTTAAGTAATTATATAAATTTGATAATATGGGGTTAAATGCTATAGCTTAGTGCCTATAATAAAAATTGGCATTCTCACCTATTGTTACAGCAGAATGAGAACAAGAACAATATTTTTCCACTTTGTGACTGTATTGTTCTGTGAAAGAAGCACAACACTGAAAATGTTTTAGTATGTTATGATAGAATGGCTAGATCTATACAGAAACACTAAAAGAATTATGTTCATGCAACTGGAATTGTGTTAGTAGTAATAATGTTTGGTCCTGTAGATAAATGTGCCTCTAGTCCCTTGTACTAGATTGGCTGAAGTAACTACTGTCACTCTTGATATTGTATTTTGGCACTATTACAGGGTCTGGGAAGGGGGGCAGGATCTCACTCAGTGAGAGGGAAGTGGCCATTGAACTAGCCCCAACCACCTTGGGTGAGATTAACTTATTTTTGCAGCAGATTTGCTGCAAAATATAGTCGGTCCATGAATAACAAATACGAAGAAGCAGATATAGAGAATACTGGATGGGCAACCATACCAAACCAGTGTGTTCTCCCACAGAGGGTTCTGATTCTCTGTGACCTTGAGAGCAAAGTGCAAGAGGTCCCTGGGAATCAGACCCCGAGGTGGCAGAACACACTAATTCTGCATACGGTTGCCTAACTTGTATTTTTTTTATAGTGTATGGTGCCCCTCAAATTACTTTAATACTATTTTTGGATTTCTATATATTGTTTTCACTGAAAAAGAAATTGTTGTCTCCCATTTCATATTTTGGGAGCAACAACTTGTTGATGTGGTGAGTTGTGTGTTTGCCAGGAACAGGGCATCTCTACTTTTGCAGTGTACACTCCCATTTGTTGTCACTCTAGTGTGGAAGGGATTTCCAAGCAAAATAAATATGGCAGCCAGACGTCTCTCTTAGTGAGAAAAAAAGCAAACTGGAGGTAGAAACATCATAGTGAGTACTTCTATCATTGAATATCTCTGGCTGAACCTGTATTTTTATAACTTATCTGGTGATCCTGTATCTGCTGGATTTCTTCCATTTTCAGATCCTGCCATAGCATGTCATTCTATCTGGTTGACCTTGTGATGTCTGCTGCCTGGACTGTTGCCTTGTTGTTGCTTTATTTTTAAATGTGTGTGGCTCATGGTATATTCAAATCAGCTGAAACACAGTTCTTCCACAGAAGGGTTGAATAGTGTTCCGTGACCTTTGCACTGTGGTAGAACAGTGTTTCAGCTGAGATGAAAATCAGGTTGGAACAATGTTCCAGCATACACTATATTAATTATTCTGGATCTTAACATAAATACCTTGATATTCAAGGTATTTAGAATTGCATTCACACAACACTAAATACTGTACTGTATAAAGAAAAGCATGCATGTGACAAAATCATACATTGTAACCTACAATAAATGCAGCATGACTGTATGTGAAATAGATACTTATATATAGAATACAGGAATGCATATTCCACATACGGTACAACATTTTGAACTTTGTTGTATGGCAGCAAATTTTATTTGACAGTCTTGTCATTTAATACAAGAATACTGTACATAGAGAATAATGCATATGTAGGGAGTTGATATGGAGTTTTTTCACACATCCAAGTTGTGTGATAATATATAAACCTCGAGAGCAAAGCTCGAGAGGTTTTAGTATTATCACACAAATAGGGTGTGTGAAAAAACTTCATTTCTAACCCCTACATATGTTTTATTTTTTATAATAAATGGCACTGAAACAAATTCAATAGAAGTATTACCCCTACGAGGAGATGCGAGACAAAAACCCTCATACTTCTTTACTAGTAGGCACGCCCCCACGCTATTCAAAGACTGACATCACATAACATGCTAGTGTGGGAGTGTGCCTACTAGTAAGGAAGTAGGAGCATTTGGGCAACGGGTCTTCGTGTTGGTTTTACTAAATAAATACATGTTGAACACATACAGATTTGTGAACCAGAGGGTAAGCTAAAGAATTAATGTAAAATGGTTATGCTTTCTCATTTGGATCTGTGTTATGCTATGAGTTTGAATCTGTTTACTTTGGAATGCAAGTGCTGCAGTTTTGGCATGATCGTAAAGTCGATTACAACTCCTGGTTGATACTGACTTTTTCATACCAACTTGCGGGTTGATACGACTTCTCACAGTTCTCGAAAATGGGTTGATAACAGGGAACACCAGTTATTATATAGCAATAACGTATAAAAATATGGCATAAAATGATAAACTAACATAAAAATTGTTATTACCTTTGCCAGCATATGCAATCTTTGGACAACAAATGAGGTAATCAGTTGGGGGGTGGGCAGGACTGTTTTGAACAGTGGGCATGGATATGACATAGCAAGAGATAGAGGAGCGAGCAGACAAAAGAGAAAGTGTCGCATGATGGCAAAGAATGAATCCAGCAGTGCCAGTAAGTGAAACGACAGCTCCAACAAAAGATAAAGTGCATGCAGTGGCAAAAACTAAAACCAGTGGTGCCGGTAGTGGGGGGTGCATGAAAGAAAAGTGGCTCACAGAGGCAAAGAATGAAACTGGCAGTTCCAGTAAGAGGGGGGTTTGGATAAAACAGAAAGTACTATGTGACAGCAAAGAATGAAACCAACAGTGCCAGTAATTGTGGGGGAAGGGCATTGGGTGACAAAGAAAGTGCTGCTTGGTGGCAAGGGATGAAAGTAGCAGCAATGGTAGCAGGGGAGTTTGGATGAAAGAGAAAGTTCTGCACAGCAGAAAAGGATGTGACTGGCAGTGCCAATAGTTGTGTGTGTGTGTGTTTGTGTTTGAGATAAAATAGACAGCACCTCTCAGCAGCAAAACATGTACCATGTAGCGCCAGTAGTTGTGCGAGGGATGAACTAAAGAGAAAGTGCCATGTGGGAGCACCTGGCACAGTAGTTGTTTGTAATGAGTAGTGCCACACAGTGGTTATGTGGGAGTTGTGGCTTTCAGTGGCAGGGGATCTGGGTGGCCCATCATGGTGACAGACGGTGCTTTGGTGTGGATGAATCCATTTTGATACCCTGGTTACTGTGAGGTCACATGACAATAGTGTAACAGGGTTGGAATAAGACCCTGTCTCATTTGATATGCAGGCAGAGTTAATAGCAAGGATCTATTCTGTCCTCTCCTTTTCTGTCACTTGTTTATCTCTTGCCTGTCTGATTGCATAATCAAATTTTCCTTGTGGCACCTAGGAATTGGCTATTCCAATGATCCCACAATTTCCCCATTATGCTCTGTAATCCAGAAACCTGTAAGATCCAATTAAAATCTGGGGTCATATCAACTCACTCATAAAAGGCAAAAAAGCAGGGTGACAGGGGAAATAAAGGTCAACAGGACACCTCTCACCACCCCAAAAGACACAGCAAATGCCTTCAACATCTTCTTCTTGGACCTACAGCAGTACAAAACCAGCAATCCCACAAGGTCAGGAAAGTCCAGAGAATCAAGAGCCCCCCTGCAGGGCCCTGAATTCCACCCAAAACTTACATCGGTAGGAGAGGTACTGATGCTGCTCAAGGGCATAAAACCAGAAGGTGCAGCAGGCCATGACAACCTCAAACCTAAACTGTTGAAGATTGCAGCCCCAATCATTGCAGTATGATAACCCAGCTATTCAACAGGTCCCTGATGGAAGGGAGAGTACCCGACCTATGGAAGGTGGCTCTTGTGACCCCAATTCCCAAAACTGGGCCACAGGAGGACGTGGGAAATTTCAGACCAATCTCCACTGTCTGCACTCTAAGCAAGTTACTTGAGAAGGGGGTCTACAAACAGGTCAATGAGTAACTGGAAATGCACAACCTGCAAACAGACCAACAGCATGGTTTCAGAAAGAGACACGGCACTAATACGGCACTGGTGAGCTTCATCACTGATGTGCATGAAGCTCTGGGAAAAAACAAACTCCTTGGAGCAGTCTTCATTGATCTAATGAATGCATTCAACCTAGTCAACCACAAGCTGCTCCTAGGACAACTGGGTGGCCAAGGGTTTGACACACTGGCCCTAAAATGGCTTTCCAGTTACCTCCATGGCAGGACGCAAATGGTCCAGTGGAACGGTGCTAAATCAGGTGAGCATCCAGTGTCCGACAGTGTTCCACAGGGTTCTAACCTAGGCCCACTGTTATTCTCCTTATTCATCAACAACCTACCCCTACACTGCGGTGGAGCAAAGGTCTTGCTATACGCGGACGATGCAGTACTGTACAGAACCGGCAAGGACTCGGAATTACTAAACTCAGAGCTGCAACAAGATTTCTCAACACTAGAGGACTGGTTCCAGGCAAACAGGCTGGTCCTAAACAGCAAAAATACCAAAGCCATGCTCTTTGGCCCTAAAAAGCTTGGCCCGAGCTGGACTAATCTTCTATCACTCTCTACCTCAAATGGAACAGGGGTCGAAGTGGTGGACAATATCAAGTATTTGGGAATGTTCATTGACCAGGAAATCTCTTTCAGGAAACACATAGACCACTTAACAACAATTGCAAACCAAAAACTTGGGCTCCTGTACAGACTAAGCTCCTATCTGACTAAAGAAATCAGGATTGCGGTCATCAACGGGACTATAATTCCCATCCTGTTCTATGGTGCAACAATGTTTCAAGGACTGAGGGCAATGGAACATGAGTGTCTGAGTATGCTGTACCACAGAATCAGCCATTTCACTGCCAGGGTGCAAAGAATGGAGCATCACTGCTATGTACTACAAGCGTCAAACTGGCTACCCCTTGAAGCGAGACTCACCTATTCCTCCCTGTGCTTAGCTTTCAAATTGCAGCAACCTGTTGCCCCACCAAGCCTGAGAAATCTACTAGCCCCAAAAGCAAACAGGAGGGAACTCAAGTCAACTGAACGCAAGCTGCTAGAACCCCCAAGAGCCAGATCAGCTATGGAACAATGGTCACCTAGAATAACCCTCCCCAAACTCTGTAACAATCTCCTGAGAGAGAGCTCCAGGACTGCACATCTCTTGAGGGGTATAAGAAAGGGTTAAAACTGCACCTGAGCAGTGGGTCTCATTGCAGGTGCCACAACCCATAAAGGCACCTCTGCTAAAGGGGGATGCCTCACGTAAATACAGACAAAAAGGGAGGGAGGAACAGTAAGGAAGGACATAATGTACTGAACTGCACTTACGCCTACTATCTACTCATGAATGTGTGTGACTAACAAGGTTGTTCATACGTAAACTCACCTATGTCAACTGTAGTAATGTCTATCTCTGCTACACATATACATGATCAATGTACCATATACTGTAGTACAATCAAAAGCATTGGTTTTCTTTTCCCCTCTAGGTACATGTAACTAATCCCAGGTCACCCCTGAAAAAGGGACTGTCAAAGTCTCAGTGGCCTACCCAGTTACCAAAATTTCAATAAATAAATACATTATCACCTTTCTTTTACTTGCTGTTTCTATTCTTTCTTTCTCTACTTGCTTCTCTGTGGTTAAAAGAGGTATATATGAATCTATATGTGAAACTGAGATCCCTTGGTTTGCAAATGTATACAGTTATATTGATGAAATTATTACAGACAGCTACCTTTGGTTTGTTAGAAAAGTTTGCTGTTTGGAATACAGGGTGATGACCTTGAGAACCCTTTTTTTACCTTTCACAAGCTTCTTAACAGGCTTGTCAGCAGGAAATCAGCCCTGGAACAGGATGTCTTATTTATTTATTTATTAGTTTTTGGTAACTGGGTAAGTGCACTAGGCAACAATCCTGCCTATTTTCAGGCATGACCCAGGAGAGTACAAAAATTGAGAATACAGATATGAACAGTTGAAATGACATTCACATAAGAAATAAATACAAATACAAGATAAAATCATAATAGTATAGGTTGAGACTACATCAGGCATTTGATAATGCAGACAAATCATGCACATGCAAAAATGAGAGATTGGCAGTGGAAGGAGCACACTCTTATCAGTCCTAAGCCAAGCTTCATGAGGCACACAAATTATATTCCCTGAGTAGAGATTCAATTTACGAGCAATTACAGTTACCTAGGGCATAAAGGTGGGAGAACAGTGAGCACCTAAAAGAGAGGTGGGAGGTGGAGTCTTTAATCTGTGGGGGGAGCGAATTCCAGAGTTTAGGAGCAAAATGTGAGAATGCCTGTTCACCTATTTTGGTCACACTGGGATATACTGAGAGCACTGAGACTGAAGAGAACCTAAGGGTGCGGGAGTGGGAGACCGGGGTAATCGTCGGTGTTAGTGAGTGGCTCACACGATAGGCAGCTCCTATTTTAGCATTGACAGTACGACAAACCTCACTGATATGTGCCAAAAAATAAAGTGCAGGGTCAAGCGTAACCCCCAGATATCTGAAGGTAGAGGTGTTTGTGACCGTAGTGCTATCACCACAGTGAATGAGGAGCTCAGGCACCTCAGAGGGCACCTTTTTCGAGGATCCAAATAGCATAGCCTGGGTTTTACCTTGTTTAGGATTTGATGGTTATCCAAGAGCCAGGATTGAAAGGACTGAAAGTCAAATGAGAGTTTCTGATTTATGTCGTCCGTAGCTTTGGATGAATAATAGAGCACAAGATCATCAGCGTACATGAGGCTGTTACTGTGATAAAAAGCACTGGGAATTTCATTAAAGAACAGGAAAAAGAGTAGAGGACCTAGTATGGAACCCTGTGGAACACCGCAGGTGATATGAATGGGGGATGAGACAGCCTTATGAAAATCAACAGTCTGAGTGCAGTTATCAAGGTAACTACCAAACCAGGATAGGGTGGAGACAGAGGTTCCTAGAGTTTGCAGCTTAGCCAGAATAAGCGAGTGGTGGACCATGTTGAACGCTTTAGAAAGGTTGATAAACACTGCTCCTGTGAGTTGGCCTTTGTCCATATTACCTTTGATGTCACAGGTGAGTTGGGTCAGTGCAGTGGTAGTGCTGTGCCCTGCCTTAAAACCATGTTGACAAGGGGATTGAAGATTATACTTAAGAAGGTGCTCCGAGACCTGTCGATGAACAATTTTCTCAAGAAGCTTGATTAGCATTGGGAGCAGTGAGATGGGGTGGTAGTTAGACAGTTGTTTATCATCTCCCTTCTTAAAAACCGGAATAGTTCTGGCCGATTTCCAGACCAAGGGAACAGAGGCAGTGCTGATAGACAGGTTGAAAAGCCTGGTAATGCGCACTGCTAGCCAGGATGCAAACTGCTTTAGTATCCCAGGATGAATACCATCTGTTGCTGGGTAACCACTATCCGGAATAGTTTTGAGTAGCTTTAGAACTTCATTGTATGAGACTGGAGTAAGCTCTAGAGTAGGGTGAATAAGTACACTGGGGCAGCTGCAGGCCTGGTCTTGTGGCACCAGGAGGGGCTAGGATTAGGTTGAGAGGAGAAGAGGGAGTTGAAAGCATTAGCAATAGTGAGATGGTGGTTACAGTGGGCATCATTTAGACACATATCTGAGGGCGTCCGCGGCTTGTTGTTACCAAGTATTACCTTGATTTGGGACCAATACCTTTTGGGGTTAGAGGCAGAGGAAATTAGGAGATTCCTGTAAGAAGAACTTTTTGCCAGGCGAATCTCCTTTTTGCATGTGTTCCGTAAAGCTCTGTAAGCTTCAAAGTCAGTACGTAGATGGGAGGCCTTCCACCCAGACCATAGTTTATCCCTGAGTTTCAGTAGATGTAGCAGGGGGCATTTGAGACATTTTGTAACCTTCCCTTTTACCCTCCTTGTGGTGACCGGGAAGTGTGTATTTTGCAGTGCGAGTAGGGTAGAGTTGAAGTAGGCTGTAGCGATGTTAATGTCATCGGTATAACAGAGGGAAGACCAGTCAGCTTGGTCAAGATCATGAATGAACGCCTCCGTATTTAGGTTTTAGAAATTGGAGAAAGTTAGCACTTTTGATGGGAAGGAGGTATCCCAAATACAGTAGATAGAGGAGTGATAACTTGAGGTGTCAGGGAGGACGCCAGCCAAGGTAATAAACTCCTTCCTATTTGTCAGGATCCAGTCTAATAGAGTGGCACAGGTGCCAGCATAGGAGGTTCTGGTGGCTTCCTGTATTAGCTGAGCTAGATTGGCCTTGCTTATTGTTGAGGATAGTAGCGAGGAGCTAGGTCCGACCTAAGCTAGGTTAAAATCCCCGAGACACATTATGTCATTTTTACCAGTTACAGATAGCAAATAGACCATGAACTCCCCAAGCCCCAGCCTAGAGTTTCTGGGCAGTATATATACACAGAAAATATGGAGTTTCTTGACACCCCCAAGCGGTAGGCGGGAGTGAAGAACTTCACAGTTTGTGAGAGGAGGATCCTGCACTTGGATGATGTTCAGATGAGCTTTGTAGTATAGTGCCAAGCCTCTGCCTCTTTTATCACTGGTCTGATCCACCCTAAGCATTTTATACCCATGAAGTGAACACTGGGAATCAGTAACGGAGGTCTTAAGCCACATTTCCGATATGGCTACAATATCAGGGTTGTTCAGTCTGATCCATGCCACCAGGTCAGGAAAATTGGCCATCAGGCTCCTAGTATTAACATGAGCAAAGGAGAGACCAGAAGACTGGGGCATACAGTGCAAAGGATGAGACTGGGAGGGACATGTGACCTGAGGGGGGCCTGGATTAGACTCAACATCACTCGCCAGTGAGAGGGATAGGGTAAATATCCAGAGTGTAGCTACAATGAAAGCCCGAGCCGCATATCCAGGGAAGATGGAAAACCTAGCCTGGAGAAGTCTAATTAATATCCCCAGTTTTTTGGAGTACAGCCCTGGCTGAGGTAGAGGGTACGGGATGGAAACTGTTAGTAAGTTGGAGAAGCGGAAATCATCCAGTGAGCACACAGAGTAGGGAGCAGTAATCTTAGCAGGGCCAGAAGGAACTGCAAAAATCCATACTAAGAGTGCAACAGAGAGCAGGGCGAGTACTGACCTGGTATCCATTATGAGATTATTGTGAGGCAGGAGGAATAAAAGAAAAAGGGAGAGAGTGGGCATAAAGGTGTAAAACTCAAGGGTGGGTGCTAGAAACACAACAAGGAATGCAAGCAACGAAAGAGAAGAAAGAATGGGCGACCTCTAGTGTTCAGTGAATATAATGTGCAGATGGGGAACAAGGGACTTGATAAAAAAAAATTCTAAACTATCGTGAGACAGTACACTATAAAAGTAATGCCAGCTAAGGGTGGGGGTATTGGGGTGGGTTGGGAGCAGTCGTGAAGCGACTGCTGGGTTAACTAGTGTAGGACCAGCTCTGTTCCTTGTTGGTGTGCGCTCTGCACTTTGTTCTGCTTCGGGGAGCTTCACCAGTAGTGCCCTTGCGAACCTCGGAGGATCCCAGAACAGACTGTGGAGAAAAGAAAAGAAAAGAAAAGGTAGGAATTCATATAAAAGCCAAAGGGTAATTAGCATAAGGTTAAGCAGAGCAGTTAAAGAAGCAAGATTAGACTTTCTCCCACCACCGAAATTATCACAAGAAAAGAGACCTAAAACTATCCTACTTAAAGATGTTGCTATCTTGCTTAAAGATGTTGGCAGATAACTGAAAGCCTTTTTACTGTTAACTCCCAGAGTCAAAAAATATAGTGTTTCCCTAACTGCGGTACAGGTTGCAATGCAGCCACCGAGAGTAAAGTATTCACTGGGGAGAACGGCTGGCGCAGTTCAGATTTTAATAAGCTCAGAAAGTAGACAGGATTACTGTGCAAGGAGCAGCTACTCATATCAGTTATAGTTAAAATCAAAGCTGGGATTTCATAAATTTAGTTCCCTAGCAGCAACACAAGAAGTGTAAGTTACAGTTAAAAATCAAGGCTAAGCGTTTCAGCTCAATTAAAAATAAGACATAAACACAAGTAGTGGGATTTCATGAAATTAAGGTCCTGTGCACTAGAACCTGGCAGTGCACAGCTGTGACAGGACTCAGTTAAAGCACACCGTGAAAACAGCAAAACTAGATAAAATCCACATCTAAAATTAAGATGCACAGTGCATAAAGGCAGAAATACTTGCAAAAAGAGAAAAACAGCCTAGCAAAAAAACTATCTCCACTGTTTGGATGACAAATTAACTAGCATAATTTAAATTCAAATTAGAAAAGGTGCCAAAATCAAGTGTAGGGACCAGCTCTGTTCCTTGTTAGTGCACGGTTTCTCCGTACCGTTCTTCATTTTGGGGGGGTGCTTCACCCGCAGTGCCTGTGTGACCCTCGAGGATCCCAGAACAGACTTCTTCACTTTGGGGGGGGGGAGAGGGCTTCACCAGCAGTGCCCTCGCAACCCTTGGAGGATCCCAGAACAGACTTTCTTCATTTTGGGGGGGGCCTCACCAGCAGTGCCCTCGCGACCCTTGGAGGATACCAGAACAGACAGGCTGCACCTGTTAAGAAGACTAATGTACTCTTTAGTTTCTTCAGTCTAGTCACAGGAAGGTCAATGAAAAAGTCTTGCTGCATTTTATGAAAAACCGGACGAAACTTACAACAACAGAATGCAGAGGTTAAACTGTCAAGTAAAGACATCTCATATAAAAGGAGCAATGTTTTGTTTAGGATACAGACATCTGGAGAATTTAAGAGACTCTCAGATGATGGCTACTGTATGAACTAACTGTATAAAGAGTTATCCTGTATCTGTGTGTAAGTGTGTGCATGCGTGTGCGTGTGTGTGTGTGTGTGTGTGTGTGTGTGTGTGTATTAATAAAATGCTACTTGCAAATTTTGCAACTTCTGGTTTACATATCCTTACTGATCCATGTCTCTACCAAAGTTCTCACAGTAATCACAGTAAGAACATGGATAAGCCACTTTATCCAGTTCCAGTAGGGTCATTATAAAAGGGCTCTTGTATAAGGAAACAAAGTAGGAATGGTAAAAAATACAGAATGAAAAAAGGACTGGCAGGAAACACTTTAAAAAAAATAAGGAAGAACTTGCAACAGAGGAACCAGGACGTACACCAGCTGTGTATGTGATGGCTGTTTTGTCTGGCTTGCTCTCCACCTGCAAGATCAGTAAAGGTTAGGCAGCAGAGCAATTTTTACTGTATAGTAAGAATGAGTACAGGCATGTTCATATGTAAATATTAAAGTAAAAAAGGAGGCAAAAAGTATTCTTGCAGCAAATGTACAACTGTAATGTCATATAATCTGTGAGAGAATGCTACTTATAAGTTTATGGAAAACAACACATCTTATTATTAGAAGAGTCGCTTCATGAGCAGGTGTCTTACTTTGGTTGCACTTATTTATTTATTGATTTATTTATTTAGATTTTGTTTACCGGGTAAGCCCACTGAGACCAGTGGTCCCTTTTTCAGGAGCGACCTGGAGTTAGTTACAGAAAAGGACATATTGAAAAACAGTTATATACAGTATACAGTAGTTACATTAGTTACATTTGTTACACAGTATTATATTTGCAATATTTATACAGGGGTAGTAATCTGATTCACAAACAGACTCACATATTATATACAGTGTGCATGTATTCACACATTATGCACAAAATGTACATTATTTACATCAGTGTATATTGGAAGCAGTGTATAGGGAATTAACCAGTTTACGTGTGATTGTCCATATTAGAATTCCATGACAAATTAAAGGGATTGTTCAAAGCAGTGCAGCAATCAAATGAAAATGGCCTGGGGAGCTAACGGTTACAGCCACAGAGACTAAGGTTGAGAAGATATAGTTTGAGTCCATATTTGAACTGGGTGAGGGTGGTTGAGTTCGTCAAGCTAGGTGGTAGGGAGTTCCATATGTGCTCGGTGCACTTAAAAGCTCTGTGCTGCAATCAATAACTTACAGATCATACTATCAGAGTTACTTTTGCAAACTAAAAAAGATTTAAATACAAAGAGCCAGATAATGTCAGGTTAACTGTGGCTTACCCTGTAGGTTGTTACTTTCCACCACCGTTCCCTCACCATCAAAAGTCAGGGCTAGCAAGTAGAATCATAGCATATGTTTATTACATCAGGAGTTTATGGCATGACACCCAGCCTCAGAGGACTTTTTTTTTTTTTTAACCCAGAGAGGCACACTAAGCTGAAGCTTGTTTACAGGTGCGACCTGGGAGCACAAGAAAGTTAAGTGACTTGTTCAGGGTCACACAGTGTGCAAGTGGGGGCTGTGGAATTCAAACCCGGAACTCTAGGTTTGCAGCTCAGAGCCTTAAACCACTGCACTACACTGCCTCATTCTTGTAAGTTAAGCTCAGAGCTCCTTTCCTGATTTCTCATTGAGGGTGGGGGTGGGTATTAGAACCATAAACCAGCTAGCAAGGAAGACACTGGGAGGTTGGAAGGGGACTGGTGGCAGAGAGTGGTTATTAACATGAACTGGCCAGCAGGAAGCAATTAGAGGGATCAGCAGCAGAGTGTGGTTTTATTGAAATATTAACCGACCAGTAGGAAAGCGACTGGAAGATTGGGGGGGGGGGATTGGTGACCAAGTATGTGTGAATACCATGCTTAGTTTCAGATGCAATTTCCAAGAGGACTGAGAGGAGTGGATTGCACACATAGTGGGCCTACAATAGCTTCAAGCAGAAAGACATGCAGAGGGAACTGAAGCATGCCAATGAAAGAGTGACTGAGGGAGCTGATCGAATGAAAAAAAATTTGACACATGGTGGCAAGGGATAAATCTAGCAGCATGAATAGTTTAGTTTTAGCTTTTATTTCACCAAAAAAACCTTTAGGCAGGTGCCTATTTTCAAAGGGTTTGGAGTCAGGTACAAGCATTAATGCAAACAGATATCGTATCATTCCACAGCACTGTCAATAATTTCGACAGACAGAATTCCATTAACAATATAGTACATATTGCACTTAGTATAGGTAAAAACAGGCAGGAGTAGTGGAGAATGAGAAACTGCTGTGCAAAGGCAAAGAACAAAGTCAGCAGCACCAGTGCTGTGGGGGCTAGGGGGACAGATGAAAAAGCAAGTTCCACGCGACAGCAAAGAATGAAATGGTAGCGTGGGTATGGGGGGTTCAGATGAAAGAGAAACTGTCACACAGCAGCAAATAACGAAACTGGCAGCAAAGCCACAGTAGCTACTAGCAGAAAAACATGGTGGAGAGGTGCATACACAAGCAGAGCCAACTGATGTGGACAAAAGAGAAAGAGCCAGCTGGTGGCAAAAAAATTGTCAGCCCCATTAGTTGTTCGGGTAGACAGTGCCACACAGTGGTAATGTGGGAGTAGTGGGTGGAGGATTGGAATGGCCCACAATGGTGGCTGATGGTGTTTGCCACAGATGAATCTATGTTGCTGCCATGGTTACTGTGAGGTCACATGAACATTCTTATTACAGTAGTCATGGTAGTAACATGGGTAAACCATTTCATTGAGTTCCAGTAGTGTCATTATAGTAATCCCAAAAGGTCTGCCCTGACTATGTCAGGCAGCCTTAAAAATACTTCAGACATAAAAAGCTATAACTGACTCTTAAAATGTGTAACATTTTCCTGTCTCTTCTCTTTGGTTCTTGTAGCTCTTTAAGGTGTAAGGACAGCCTACATGTGTGTGTTGGTGGCAGAACAGCTGGATTACATACTGAAACAGTGCTTGTATGCCACTGTAATGGTCATCTTTGTACTCACAATGAAAACTGCAACTTAAAATGTTTTTGTCCATGACAATCAGAAATGCTACTATGGTAATGCATATACGCACTAATTACAGATGGGCATGGGCAGTGGTAGCCAGAAATACATCCCAGTATATAAAAATAACTATAGTTATATATATATATATGATACATGATGGGCAGGAGTGTGATATGGAAACTATTTTCACTCCTGCACAGTGACCTCTGGATACTCATGAGTGCCGAAGGCATGAATGAGAGTTTCCAGAGGTCACGATGCAGGAGTGAAAATATTTTCCATAGCACACGACTGCACATCATGTGTCCACTTTATACAATAGGGGTTCCCAGAACTTTTTATTTTTTTGTTCACTTTATCTTGTGGAATAAACAAAGAAGACACAGTACAAAAAAATAAACTTCTGCTAAAACAAGCTGAAACACTAATTTGCCATTTGGGATGAAGCAGGCTTTATTCATTGGTAGTTGAGGTATTAATAGATGCGAAAGGCTTTGCTCTTTTTTGTCTTCTTGTCAGTATGAAACTGGCTGCTGTTCTCTGCAGGAACACAATGTGCTTTTCTAGGGCTAGCAGGTGAGTTGCAGGTGGAATTGATATACTGATTAGTTTCCTAGGATACTGTGGCTTTTCTGGAGTTCCTTCCTGATTGCTGTGTTAGGGAAACCTGCCTAGAGTGATGATATCTACTTCAGCGGAGTCCAGCTGAGTTTTCTTATTGATCAGGATATAATTAAGAGATCAGGATAGTGATTGTTTTAGGCAGGGTTTCAGCCTGACATCAGCACAGTGATAATATCAGCTTATGAGGTAAGCACAGTGGCCGGATATTCAAACTGCGCCCGAAAAGTGCGCAACAGCAGGAGCAAGCGCAAGTCAGTTGCGCACATGCGCAATCATCGCGATATTCAAACATGGAGAAAGGCCAATTGCACAAGCAGCCAACATCTGAATATCGCACAAACTGCGCCATAGCGCAACCAGGAAGGGGAAGCTGAGCAGATACGATGTGCCATAGCGCAACAAGGCCAGCCCAGCTGAGCAGTCCAGAGGCCCATAGGGCAAGCAATGACACCCCCAACAGCATAGCAATGGAACAGCACAACCAGGGAGGTAGGCAGAGGCCCACCACCCATGCCACAGATGGGCACAGGGACACACTGCAGAACTAACATTGCACCCCACACCCCAAGAACAGCATAACTGGGAGGGACGGATATCAACCGCCCATGGGGACAAGCAAAGAAAGCATCCCTGCCATGTTACTGCAGCACACCCAGACTGCCACACAAAGGGGACGGACCACCCCAGTGTACAGCAGCCCCGCCATGTGCACAGCACACCCTGCACTGTGACTCCAAGACATCACCCATGAGCAGTGACTGTGACCGTCAATGCAGGACTCTCCAGGCCCCCCCGGCACAATGCAACCATGTGTACCACCGAACCATACAAGCCAGACCCACCAGGAGCACCCAGCGGTGTGTGGCAGCACACGGCCAGACCGGCTGAAAGCCACCACCACACCAGGGACACCCCCATGCACACACACACACACACACACACACACACACACAATCCCAGGACAATACCACACCAGATGCCATGCACACCACTGCAACTGAGCACCCATAGCCAGCTGCAAATCAGAGACCACTACAGTATTCATACAAAATAGATTTATAAAAGAATGTCAACACGAACGCACAACAATATACTATGTACAGAGAGATATATACAAGAAAGGGGTGGGGGTACGAGTACAAGGTAGGGGTGGGTAAGGGGCAGGGGTGAAGAACTTGGTGAGGGAAGGCAGGGTGTGAGGGAAGGGTAAAGGGTGTAGGTGTGGGACAGCTACTGTCCCCCAGGCTGCACAGCAGCAGGTTGCCCCTGGTCTCGTGGCCTCCTCAGTCGTCTGACACCCCTCTGGTGCATCTCCTGCAGAATGGATAGGGACCCCGTGGACACCTCCAGCAGACAGTGGACAGCCCGCTCAATCCTGTGCAGGACCCAGACACCTAGGGCAAGGGAACAGAATCGATGGCTGTGACTGTCCACAACCCTGAAGCCCACCCAACATGCATCGCATACAGCCAAGTGCCCCACCCCTGTGATGGACTGCACCCACTCACAGTGACCGTGCACAAGACAAGCCCAACCAGGCAGCAACAGCCATGTGTGCCACTGCACACACACCCCACCCATGCCCAGCACAGCACAACCAAGGCTGTCCAGTGACGTGGCTATGTCATGGGAAGGTAGTGCCACAGCCATGTGCCCAGTGCATGCATGGACCAGCAGTGATGCACTCACAGACATGCAGTGCCACTGGACAGTGCTGACTGTCACACGTCGCATGCATGGCAGTGTTGTCCATGGATGGTGGCCTTGCCCCCCCCCACAGCATGCAATAGCATCCATGTTGTAATGACACTCACCCTCATCAAGCTGCTGCATCAGGTGCTGCAGCTGCGGCTGCTGCTGTTGCTGCTGCTATGGCTGTTGCACCCCTCCTCCGCCAGCCACCCTGGCACCGCCATCCCATGCCTCAGTCTGTGCCTGCCTCCACTCCTCCATGCCTGTGGGAGACAAAGGAAGAGAAAAACATCAGTGAGATCCCAAAGCAGACAGCCCCTTGCCCCATTGGGTCTGGATGTGTGGGCAGGCACACTCAAACAGCACACACCTGCAAACACCCTCACAGCAAACCACAGCCCAACCCACCTCCATGCGCAGATTACATTACACAGTCACCCATGCAGACAACACCGGTGCATACACAGCACACCCACCTGGCCTGGGCACAATGCCCCTCCTGGCACGTGACCTGAGGCGTGCAAGCAGAGCACGCTCCCTCCTCTGCAGGTCACTGTAACGGTGCCTGCACTGTTCAGGGGTCCTCCTCCACCCAGTGGCCTGCTCCAGGGCAGTGGCGACCTGCTGCCACACATGGGTGCATGGCACCCGCAGGGGCACACCCTCAAACAGGGAGCCATAGTGGGGCTCCACCACAGCCACCAGGTTGGCTAACTCCAAAGCCCCCATTGTGGTGCTCTCCTTCGTGCCATTTTCAAAATGTACAGTGGCAATATGGCGCTCCACAGCACGGCAACCCCAGGTGGAAATGTTGCGCAATGCAACTCCATCACTGCCTATCGCGCTGTTCAGACAGCGTCGTCGGTCCACATCGCGCTGTCACCGAACAGCGCGATAGAGCCATACACATGCTAGATGTACAGCGCCGGGGCAAAGGTCATGCACAAGGTCATGGGTCTGTGGCGCAAGGCCACGCATGGCACCATCGGACGTCCACACGTCCTGCGCAATCGGACACCTGCGTGCCAGTGCCACAGTGGACTATTGCACTGTACTGCCACTGCGCCATGTGGTGACCAGTGCTGTAGTGCCATTGGCACAATGGTGGCTATGGGCTCAATATTGATCACGCATGCACGTCATCAGCGTAGCAGATGCTCGCGGTTACCTGGGCATGTGCAATGCAGTGTACCACACAGTCACAGATATGCGCCATTAGCTTAGCTGCTCAATCAGTGACAGCAAAGCGCAACGGCACGATTTTCAGCCGACACATGCAAATCATCTGATCAGCCATTCAAAGGTGCAGTGGCACGATTTGCATCTCATTACAGTTGCTCCACTCCTAATTTGCATGCATTGCACTATATATGTGCGACATTGGGCTGCGCTGGCCAGATTCGGTTACTGCAGGTGAGAGGTGGGTTGCATGCTGTGTGATGGTCTGGACAATGGTCATGGGATAACGCTGTAGACTGCACAGTGACAGGTGTCCACTTCCACCCATACAGATCGACATGACCGAGCAGAGCCAAGGTGAGGGTGAGGATGGTGGGCGGAGGAGGAGGCCCAACTTCACCACGGCAGAGACAGAGGTCCTCTTCCAGGCCTACCCGGAGGAGGAGCCACTACTGAGTGGCCGACGGGGCACCCCTCAGGCCCGTGTGGCTGCATGGGAGGGGATAGCTCGGGCAGTGAACCTGCACGGAAGCCACCAGCGCTCCGTGCAGGAATGCAAAAAGAAGATGGGGACAGACCGCAGGAGGGTGAAGAAGAAGGTGGCAGCCCTCAGGGCAGCACATGCTGGCACAGTCGGGGGCCAGCCAGCGGTGGCGGAGCTGACTCCAGCTAAGAACCGACTGGCTTCATCAATGCAGTGGAGTGCTATTGAGGGCGTACCAGGAGGTGGATTCCAGACAGGTGGAAGCCCATCACTGCACGGTATGACATGGTGGTGGTGTTGGGGGGGGAGGTTGCTCACATGCACTCACATGTCCTCACTTTCTGTTACAGATCCTGTTCGTCTTCAGGGGATGGTGGTGGTGGGTCTAGGCAGTGAGGAAGACCTGCTGGAGTTGGAGGAGGGTCCATCCACCTCTGTCACCAGCCAGCATGCACTGCACCAGCATGCACGCCGGGCTGCCAACTCTGTTGTCGGTGAGTCAGGTGTGGGGGGTGCACAGCCTGTGTCTCAGCAGTCTGGCATGCAAGCATGCCAGCATGCTGTGACTGTGGCTGTAGCATGTACCCGCACCATTGATGATGCAAGGACTGCAATGGGCATTGACATGTGTGTGTCCCATGACGGACACACAGCAGGCCAGCATGTGCCCCTGGGCCTAGCTGGTTCCAACGCGTGTGCCAGCATGTCGGCACAGTCCCAGGCTGTGCCTGTCAGCACTGGTGGGGCAGCACCGGTGGCTGTGCAGGCGTCTGGCACTGTTGCGGCCACAGCAGTGTAACGAGTGGTCCCTGGGGCACAGCAGTTGGAGGGGCAGCAGCAGCAGTCACCCACCAGGTCTGGGGATACGGTGTCCAGCGGTGGCACATGCCCACCGCCCTTTGATATGCCCATTCTTGGTCCTGGTGAACAGCGCCCACCCTCAAGGAGTGTTGAGCATCAGGACCTTCCATACCCTGGGGGACAGGATGCCGTTGTGGCAGAGTACCCATTTGAAGAGCACACCTGCCTGCTGCGGGAATCAGTACAGCAGCAAAGGCAGGTTGCAACATCCATGGAGGCACTGTGCGTGGCTGTGGAGCAGCACAGCAGGGACTGTGCTCTGAACCTTGCAGAGATGGTCCATATGCGGATGGATGTGACCGCCGCCATTGACAGGCAGACCCAGGCATTGGTCGCTGTCGTGGCTGCATTGGGCACACAAGCAGGTGCCCTTGTACTGCACACCCCACACAGTACACTCTCCACTCCCCGTTCCCGGCATCGTGCAACACCCAGCCTGTTGACGCTGGGTTCTGCTGTGGGCATCCCGAGCACACCTGGTGCAGGTATGTTTGGCATACTACAGACCCCAATGCGGACAAGGTCGCGATCGCGCAGTGGGACCCCTGGTAGTCCATCAGTGCCATCCCATGTGGCCCCTGCTCAGCCTGCCAGTGCTGTTGGTTCATGGCGGGGCCGCCCATGCATCCACGGTGGTCATGGAACAGTGCACCATGACTGACCTGTCTCCCAGTGCGGGCCCTGTCTGGTGCTGCCCTGTGTGCAATGTGCGTCATGGTGGGCAGTGCACTGGTGGGTGCCCTGCACATCACGCCGACATACGGACCACCTGCACACCATCCCGACTGCTGTCCACAGGTGCATGTGCATGATGATGCCTGCATTGTACTGTACACCAAGGTGCAAGGGTGCCCAGCATCTGACACACGTACTTGGACAGTATAGGTGGTGGGTGTGGTCTGTGGATCTGTGTGTTTGCCATGTCTGTTCCTGCTCTGCTGTGCACCTGCCCATGTATGCTTTGTGCCTGGTGTGTGTGTGTGTGTGTGTGTGACTGTTCACCCCTCCCTGATGGTGTGTTTGTGTGCCTGGTCCCTTCCACTCCCCTTGCCGTCATGCACCCTTGGTGTGTTACTCTGTGTGCCTGTGGGTTGCACCAGGACAGTGTTGGTTGCACATGGCCCCTTGACTTACCTGTGTCGTGCATAATGCTCTTCCGTGATGGTGTCCCGGTGCAGCTGGGCCTGCCGGATGAGTCTGGGGTCCCACCATCCAAGGGGGGGCTGCTCATCACCATCATCACCGGCGCCACTGGCGTCCCCATCGCTGTCCCACTCCTCGACCTGAATGGCTATCCCACAGTCTTTGGCCATGTTGTGCAGGATACAACACACCAGGAATATCCCACAGGCCTTTGAGGGGCTGGGCTGTACTGTAGGGCACTGCCGGAGGTGTCTAGGCATTGGATGCATGCCTTGAGCATCCCAAACACCCGCTCGCTGATGTTGCGTGTGGCGGTATGCGCCTCATTATAGCGTGGCGATGGGGTCATGGGCGCCGGTATGGTGTGAGCAGCCAGGGACGGAGTGGGTATCCGCTGTCACCTGTGTGGAGATGGTGGAGATGAGTATCATGTTCAGGTCCATATTGCCACTATCCCTGTGTGCCACTACCATAGCACCTGTGGCATTCTCACCCTTGCCCCACGTTTGCAATTCCTACATGCGTACTCACCCACTAGATGGCCTGTGGGGATGTCCCCACTCTCAAATCAAGAGCACAGTGTGGACTGATACCATATGAAGGCATCATGTGCTTTGCCAGGGTGTGTGGCACAGACATTGATTATGCGCCCAGTGGCATCACACACCACCTGGCAGTTGACACTGGAATAGCCCTTCCTGTTCCTATATGCAGCCCCATCAGGGCCAGGTGGCGTGCAAATGGCCACATGGGTGCAGTCTATGGCCCCTAGCATGCCAGGCATATGTGCTACCCTGTGGAACTCCTGCATGTTTGCTGTACGCTCTGCCATGGTGCTGGGGAAATGGATGTGCTCCGCAGCAGGTGGCAGCAGTGCGCTGAGGAATTGGGTGAGGATGCGTGATGTGGCTGACTGTGTCATGCCTGTGGTGTCCCCTGTCAGCCTCTGGAAGGTGCCCGTGGTGAGCAGGCACATGCAGGCTGTCACCTTGGTCTCCACCGACAGAGCGTGACTCCATCGTGAGGGTGCCTGCATCACATCACTGCACAGCTCACAGAGCCATCTCAGTATTGCCCTGTTCAGGTGGTACCGGCCCACGATCTCTACATCTGTGTACAGCTCAAAGCTGATGCGGGCACGGTACTGCCTGTTGGGGGTGTACCGCCGACGGACTCTTCCATGGCCACGTCCCCCTGCAGCATGCATTCTCACCCCCCTCATTACAGCTTCCACGTGGAAGCTGGCACTATCCATCTCCCTGGCTTGTGACCCCCTGGCTGATGTTGCTCTGTTACCCCCGCTGTCCTGACTGCTACCTCCACTGCACCGGGTACCCACGCTGGCCTCTGCAGCCTATGGCCCACACAACTTCCCTTGCCTGCCCTGTTCTGGACTGTCACTGTCTGTCTCGCTTGGCGTCCCTATCGCGTTCTTGAGCCTCTTCCTTGAGCCTTTTTATTTTGGCTCATTTCCACTGTGGCGCATCTTCCGGCTGTTCTGTTCTTGCGCATTGCGCAACCCTTTGAATATCGCATTGCGCTCTTTATGCAGGGATCCACCCCCTTCGGTTGCGCATGCCTCATTTGCATTGCGCTGTTGCTCAGCCTGTTTTCGGTGGCGCAACTGCCTCCTGCTGAATATCGCAGAATTGCGCACTTTCGGACTTGTGCATGCGCAACCCTATTGCACATGGCACAACCCTTTTGAATATCCGGCCCAGTATGTATAAATGTAAAATATTATCACACTGTGATAATATTTCTGGTAAAAAGAATCACAGTGTGATTTTCTACCAGGATTTACATCACTGTGTGTAAAATACATGGATTTATCCACTACTCATTTGTCTCACCCCATTGTATAAATATATAAATATATATATGGGATACATGGTGGGCATGAGTGTGATATGGCAAATATTGTCACTCCTGCAGAGTGAGATATCCAAGCTCACAATGCAGGAGTGACAATATTTGCCATAGCACACGATCTGCCCATCATGTATTCAATATATCCAATAGGGCCAAGAGTTTCAGAAGTTTTGTTATGCTGTCTTGTGTTCTGTTTCTGTTTATGTGTTTGCTCATTCTGTGTGTGAGCTTTTCTGAATGGGCTGGCAGTGTTATAAACTCTGAGAGGCACATGAGTGTGTTTTGCAATGCTAAATGAGTTAGTTTTAGATAGGAGTCAGAAACATACTTTTGTGAAGCTGTATTGTTTAGCAGTCTGGCTGCAGTGAAGTTAAGAGCATCACAGTAATTGTAATGAGCCGAGAGGCAGAGTGTCAGAACAGCTGATACTGTTTTTAGTGGTAATTAAGTTAGCTGCAGGCAGAGTGCAGAATGTTCTGTGAAATTGTGCTCTTTAGGATTCTGGCTGCAGTGAAGTTGAGATTGTCACAGTAATTGTAATGAGTGAGACTCAGACTTTGAGGAACAAGTGAGAGTGTGCTTCAGTGGTAGTTGAGTTAGCTGTAGGCAATAGTTTAGACTGCTTTGTGAAGCTGAGCTGTTTGGCATTTTGGCTGTATCAAGTTGAGATCATCACAGTAATGAGCTGGAAGTTGGGGGGGGAGGTGTGCTTTGTAATGCTCACTGAATTAGCTGTAGGCAGCAGTGAGACCTCTCAGGTAGTTCTGCATTTGTGTCTATGGTAACAGCACAGGTGTTTCTTGCATGCTGAGGGGAAAGCTGCCTAGTGTGATGATATCAGTGACCTTTTGTGACATGTGTGTGTAAATGGCTGATATCATCACAGTAGAGCAGAGGGTAAAAATATCACACTGCAGTGGATGATACACTGTTTTATGTCACTTATTTACCACTCACCCCTATTGTGTGTGTGTGTGTGTGTGTATATATATATATATATATATATATATATATATATATATTTACATATACACATATATATAGATATAAACGTAATGACTGAAGATATCATATTTATCTTCACGAGGCCAATGATATCATGATATTCTCACGAGTGGCTAAGCCACCAGTGAGATATCTTGATGTCATTGGCCTCGAGTGAAGATAAATATGATATCTTCAGTCAGGCCATGTCATATTCTGTTTATACAACATATGTGCTGGGTTGTCAAGACAACCATCTACATAAGTTTTAGGCAACTTACCACATCCCTCACTTGACAATCCACCATATATCTTATTGATGAGGCAGGACTACCAGCCAACCTCTTCTCTTTCTCCAGCAGGTCTGACACAGTGCTTTCTGACTGATTTGGCATTTTTCCAGTAACTGCAGAGCAATGCTCCTGTGTTTTCATGAATATTATATTAATTTCTATGGCTGTTTAATTGTTCTGTTTTGCAGTATAACCAAAAAAAGCTAATGGGAACAAGTTTATTTTACATGGCTTCAGATTTTATAGAAATCCCTGTAGATGGGGGAGCCCTGTAGCTATAATTGGTAAATAATTTTTAAAATAAAAACTTATCTGGCTGATCCTGACATTTCCTCGTGGTGTCAGCAGTTTCATTTCTGGAGATTCTAAATTTGTAGCATGACTGAGCACTTTCGGAGTGGACACAGATTCGGAGTGGACAGAGATTCAAAAGAAGGCACTCTCACTGTGAAATGTTAGAAATACAGTGCCTTTTTGCTAATATTTTGGAGCTTTGTTACAATCCAGCTACTAACAGTAGAAAGAGGAGAGAGCGAGGTGACAGCTTCAGAGATATGAACGGAACGAGCGTTGCTATAGTAACACTCACTCGCACTCGCGTTCATATGTCTGAAGTTGCTGACACACGCTCTCTTTTGTTTCTACTTTTGGCAGCTAGATTGTAACAAAGCTCTGCAATATTAGCAAAAAGGAACTGTATTTTTTAACATTTAACAGTGAGAGCGCTTTTTTTGAATCTCTGTCAGCTCCGAAAGCGTTCGGTCACGCTACCAATTTAGAATGTGAGAAATGAAAACTGGCGACACCACAGGGAAACGGCAGGATCAATCAGATACTTTTTTTTAAAAATAATTCTTGTTTGAAAATGGTGGCATGTAGGATATATGAGGTGTAAGAATCGCGTTGTGGGGGGGCACAGGTTATGGAAAAGCAGCACAGGAGCACTTTCAGTTTCGAAGACGCCAGTAGGATTTATGAGATGACGTATAGGAGTTTATAAGATAACACTGCAATGTATAGGAGTGTTGAAGATATCATGATGACGTATAGGAACATGGAGATATCAGTGTTATCTCCACTGGCTGCTTAAGATATCACTTTTTATAATAGAATTTATCCAAGCACATGTGTTGTATAAATATATACACACACACACACACACATATATATGCACAGCTCACTCTGCAGGAGTGACAATATTTTCCATATTCCATGATCTGCACATCATGTGTGCTATTTATACGATGGGGTAGGAGCTTCAGAAGTGCTATGTTTTTCTGCATCCTTTTCCCGTTTCTGTGTGCTTTTTTTTTTTTTAATTTAGTGTTTGGTAATTGAGTAAGATTTTAGAGGTGACTTGGGAGCAGTGGACAGTTAAGTGACTTGTTCAGAATCACACAGTGTGGAAGTGGAGTTTGTGAGAATCAAACCCAGATCTGATCTGCTAGATGTACCAAGCTTGTTCAAAGCTCATTACTCTAACATCTAGGCTCTATTGAGAGCACTGTTGGTGTGTGTTCTGAGTGTGTGTAAGTGTTTCTGAACGGGCTGGGAGTGTTACAAACACTATGGGAAACAGGTGAATGTGTTTGGCAATGCTAACTGAGTTAGTTTCAGCAAGCAGTGAGAAACAGAAACTGTGATGCACTGTGATTTAGAATGCAGGTTTTCTTGAAAGTGAGAGTAGCATAGTCATGGGCTAGGAGTTTTACAAAAACTATGGGAAACTGCTGAATGTCCTTTGCAATGTTAATTGAGATACATGCAAGTAGCAGTGGGAAACAGATTTGTGGAGAAGTTCAATTTAGTTTGCAGGCTGGCGTGAGTGAGTGAGTGGTGACATCAGCAGAGTAGGTATATTTGTAAGTTATTTTAAACTCCAGTGATGTCATCATAAGTTATTTCACTGTAGTGGAAATAACTGAAGTTATCTCACTGATATTAGTCTCACCCTCATTGTATGTATGTATGTGTGTATTATATATATATATATATATATATATATATTTATATACACACACACACATACATATACATATACGTATACACACATACATATAGATATTTCTTTGCAATATGTTCATCTGCAAGTTTAGGAAGGCATTAAGGGCAATATCTACCTCTTTGCAGATGACACAAAGATCTGCACAAGGTATGACACAGAGGAAGGGATAAGGAAACTCAGGGAGGATCTAGGCAGGTTGAAGGGCTAGTCAAAGATCTGGGCAGCTGTTCTTCAATTCAAAGTAGTGCAAGGTGATACAAACTGGGAAAAGGAACCCAAGAGTGTAGTACAAAATGTTAGGGGGTGCTGGAAATCCCTAAGGAAGTGAAAGACCCAGGGGTCATAATATCAGTGAGCCTAAAATCTGCAGCACAGTTACAAAGCTGTGGAAAGGTAACTAGGATGCATAGGGAGGTGGATAAATAGTAGATATAGAGAGGTAATTCTGCCACTGCATGCGTCACTGGTGAGGTCACATCTGGAGTACTGTGCAAGATACTGGAGTCTACACCCAAGGAAAACTGTGACAAAGTGGAAGCAGTAGAGTACAATCAAGATTGTCTAGGGACTAGGGGGCAAGTCATACCAGGAGTGACTGCAAGTCTTGGACATGTACAGCCTTGAGAAGAGAAGGGAAAGGGGTGACATGATAGAGACATATATGTTCCTGCGCAGGATAAAGAGGGTGGATGCCAAGGAACTCTTCTCCTTGAACTCAGATACAGGGATGAGGGGGAACTCACAGAAGCTAGTAGGGAGGAGATTCAAGAAGGACATCCCCAAGCACTTTCTCATGGAAAGAGAGGCGGACAAGTATATCACACTGTTGGAAGGAGTGGTGAAGGCTAAATCAGAAAACATTTTCAAAGTGGGATGGCACAGGCATATTGGTTAAGTCAGAGGAGAGGGGGCGGAAATTAAGGAGTGGGATGGCCACTAGAGCCAGTGTAGGATAATTAGGTAAGTTTATAAGACTGGTGATCATACCTCTCAACCTCCTGCCTCATAAATCAGGGACAAGGCTTAAATAAATCAGGGACAAAGGACCAAAATCAGGGACACATCTTCAAAATTGGAGCTATCCACTCAGGAAGCAGGTAGAATAAGGTGCCTAGTGTAAAATGCATTGTCTAAGGAAGAACAAGTCTGTAACTTTAATGTTTGACATTATTTTGTGCTTACAACTCCCATTATTTGGTCATGGAAACACAATTTTTAGGGGGACAGAGTCAAATTTTGAGGCCAAATCAGGGACTTCCCTGAAAATCAGGGACAGTTGAGAGGTATGCTGGTGATCGATCTTTTTTTTCTGTTGTCAGTGTCTATGAATCTTTGTAGCTATGTCTGTTATAGGAAATCCCCATTAATTTCAATGGGATTTCTTGTGATACATCCCAAAATATCTAGATATTTACTGGGACTTACCACATCCCTGGCTTTAACATGGGGGGGGGGTTCTGGATGTCATCACACTTAATTTAGTATGTAAGAAATGGAAATGCTGAGAAGTCTGTATAGCAGCCATAAGTTCCAACCAGACAAAAGGGCCAGAACTCAACTCCAATATAACTATTCCATCTAGAGGATGACGTATGGGCAGCCATACACAACAAGCATGAGTCTGTATTGAGAGGTTTCTATGGCAACTAGGAACCTCAAGAGTGAAGCTTTGGGGGGTTCCCTGGTTGCCGTAGAAAGGCTGAGATGAAAACATGGGTTTATCTGTGTATGAATGCTCACAAATGATCTTTTATAGTGTATGGGTATCCATGCCCATTTCAGAAACTCATTTTCCATTCAGTGAACTGGCAGCTCATGAGAAGACTTGAAGGTTGGCATGGGCTCAGATTACTGATTTAACATGCTGCTAGTGACTGCAACTGCACCTGTTTCTGTAGGTTCAAGTTTTATTTTAAACTGCTTCCAGCTCGACTGGCTAGAGGAAACCAGATGTGTGGCAGCATTCTATGTTGTTGTGCTGCAGTAGTGACATCACTACTGGAGCACAACAACATATTGATGTCATTGATGCAGCAGAACAACCCTAAGCTAAGCATGGATTTCCATACAGAACAAAATACCACCATACAATATAATTTTATTAAACACTTTTTAACAAGTGCCACCAAAAACTGTTCACTCATGTTTTGTGGTAACCCCAGTTTTTCAAGGAAAGAGCTGGCCATCTACAAATCAGAAATAAACAATTAAAAACAAAACAGAATGAAAATATATTCTGTACATATCAAAGCACTCAATCCACCCCCAAAAGGAAATTATATACAAAGGTACTATCACCTAAAAATAGCTATGAATGCAATACTTCAAAGAAGAATGTTCTTGTTTGGGTAGTGATGAACCTGGTGATTCACCCTAATACACATTATACCCCACTGTAGTCCCTTGGTGTGTATACTGTCCTACCTATACGGTATAAGTGTTTTTTTTTTCCCAGGAAGCTATCAAACAGGCTGTACTGAGCATGCTCAGAATATAAAACTTTAAATTACTTTGGAACAAATTAATATTTTTCACCAAACTAGTGAACAGAACTTCTGGCCAAAATTCTGTTCACTAGTTTGGTGAAAAAATATTAATTTGCTCCAAAGTTATTTAAAATTTCAGGTTCTGAGAATGCTCAGTACAGCCTGTTTGATAGCTTCCTGGAACAAAAATAAATAATTTGATCAAATGAAAAAGGATTCTTTTTCGTGAGGGGCCAATCCTTTTTTGTGAGGGGAAATTTAATTTTCATTTTCTGTCATCTTGTTTTCCTTTCTTGTTTTTTTTTTTTTTCAAAAAGAAAATTAAAATGCCAAAAATATTAACTTCTCCAGAGACACCAACACATGTACTGTATCTTGCTCATCAGGACTTGGTTAGGTGGACTCTGCAGTTATCTGGTAGAAAAATAACCTTGCAGTACTTTTTTTAACATTTAAAATCCTTTTTCATACTTGCTAATGCTTTATTCATGAGTCATTTTATGCTCTGATGATGACTCCACATCAAAACTTAAGAATGTGAACTCCGTTTTGTAGGTGCACCAAACACGCCACGCTGAGCCATGAAAGGTAAAAAGAACTATTTAATTTTGGCTTTTCTCTCTGCTTGTTATTGAATCATATCCAAAGCCACTTCATGGCCATTCACACACTCATTTGATGAGGTGTAACATTTCAGTTGTGAATGATGGCTTAGTGGTAGAGATCGGGATTCAAACCACATGCCTATCCAGCCACCAGGACTTTTTCAGGTGAGTGAGGCCTCCCTGATTATCTTTTACTGTTTAGCCACAATTGTTCAAACCTGTACAGGTGAGTGGTGCCTCGCTGTGTTATGTTTGCATAGGCAAACTGTGTGGCAACATTGAAAGTGTGTGTTTCTTTCTGTACTGCTATTTTGTGTATAAATGTATCCAATAATTAAAAAAAATCATGTATTTTGATTAAGGCAAGAAAAACTCCTGTACTGCTACATATAATCTGCTGACCCAAATTCCACTAAGTCAACACCTGTGTTGTTTGATTAACTAAACACTCCAGGGTATTTGTGCACTACTTAGTTGAAGTGAGCCACCTTACTGTGTTCTGTAAATAAATAACAAAGTTTCATGTTTCATTGAAATCGGTGGTTAATAGAGGGTGCTGTGGAGTCCGAGGTTGATGGATGCCTGATTTTAGAACTCTGCGCCATATAGCTTAAGAACTGCATAAAACTCTTCTTTTTACAAACTTGATTTGGTCAAGTTTTTTCCTGCTGCAGCAGGGCAGTATAACGTTTATGATGGGCAAGCAAAAAAGCAACACTACAGGTCTAGGAGACTAAAAAAACAACAGCATAAATCTGGAGCTGCTGGCCCCAGCACGAGGCTGGCATTGTCAGCAGCCATGACAGATGAGGGGCAAGAAGAGACACTGCAGTCTCTTGGGTCAAAAATGAAACAACCCCTGGCATCCATCACTGCTATTGATGTTTCTCACTACCCATATGGCTGCTGTTGAAACTTCAATGGAAGTTATTAAATTGGAGGTGGAAGACATCAAACAACAATCAGTGCAGTACAGTGCAGTGCCAGCACAATATTCAAAAGACTCTAAGCTCATTCACAACAGACTAGAAATACTAGAGAATCAAGTTAGATCAATGATTTTTTGCTTACTAGGCATACCGGAGGGAGAGGAGAGTGATCACATACCCATGTTTTTGAAAGATTGGCTACAGGAACAGCTTAAAGGACAGCTGCTTTGAAACTACAAGCCTGGGTTTTCTATGTCAGATGGGGTTCTAATACTGGTTCACGCTCTGTTACCATTTCATCTGTATTAGCCTTTTAATACATTCACTGGGTGTTTCTGCTTTTCACTGTGGTGTGTAGTACCATTTTAAACTGTATAACATAATTTATGTCCTTGTTAAAAAGAGCTTTCATTGTTTTCACAATGTGTTTGTGTTCTACTCTGGAATGCTGTGGTCCAAAAGGGACATAAACTACATCATACCGTTCTAAACTGGTACTTAACCAGCAGTGTGTTAATCAGAAACCCCCACTGTGTTTACTAAAAGGCATGTAATGATGGAACAATGACAGAAAGGGATCAAATATGTGAAAAAAGTATCTGCTGGGAAACATTTACAGGTTCAGTGCCGTTCTCCTTTAAGGAACATTTAGGGGTGTAAGAATGGCCCATTCTGAAGGCCTACCATCTCTGTGAACATGGTCGACAAACCGGTGACCAGCCCCGTGCAGTGCTTGCGGTGTTGGATTCCATAGTGACCCAAGAGAAGTTGTTCCATTTGGTCTGGTGGCATAGTCACCTTTTGTTTGAAGAGTACACCATCCTGGCCTTTCTGGATATTTCCTATGCCACGTGCCAGAGAAAAAAGAAATTTGATGGGGTTTGGGCTGTCTTACATGATTTTGGGTTGCCTCATGCTCTGCTCTTCTCTGCAAAGCTCCATGTCATCTAGCAAGATAAAATCTATATTTTTACAAATCCAGCTGATGCAGGGAAATGGGCAGTGAACTTGTAGTGGAAACTAAATTGGACCAAGACCAATCATGCAGTGGACCCTGAAGAGTTAGAGGAAGGGTCAAGGTTTATGAAGACCTAGTCTCTGTTTATTTCTTTCAGTCATGTATGTGACACAGTTGTCTGAACAGATTTTCTAATGTATGCTTCATTCTGAGCTTTGTACGTTTTTTGAAAATATATAAATTAACCTTGTTTCTTTAAGATGCCTGTTGCAGGAGTCTTTTTCTCCTTGCAGTTAGCCTTTTAACTTCAGTCTAGATTGAGATCGGATTATGTAAGTTTGAAATGCTTGCTTACTTTTGGGAAGTGGGGGATCTGTTACATCTGCAAGGCATGTTTTTTTTTTCTTTTGTCTATCTCCATATCCGGATGTGATTCCTACTTGATGTACATCTCAATAGCCTATTTTATGACCAAAATACATTAGCTGTTTAATACATCCATTCTCATAGGGCACTACTATTATTAAATAAAAGTAACTGTTGATTCTATACCGGGGGTGTAGCTGTGCCACAATGTTATACTTCAGTCTGTTTAATAATCTGTTGATACAAGTTATTTTATCAAGTCATCCTACAATTTTTCATGTGAGGAAATGTGTATTTTCATAGATATACACATATGGCACCGTGCCCTTTTTTAAGGGTGGGCATTTTTGGCCTTCAGTTAGAATTCTGAATTTTTTGGGATAATGGACGTGCGCTCCTGGGCTACAGTTTCACAGCTAGATTTGGACACCTACTATTTGGACAGTTCAGTCTTCATTTCTCCCTCAGTTTTGGACTGAATTAGGAAGTACATTTTTCTCCTGTATAGTGTACCACAATTGCCTTACACATTCTCTGTCTCCTAATTGTAATTTGATGTAATGTTTTATCATTGAAAATGAATAAAACATCGATACAAAAGAGAAATCAGTGACTAATAGGTTGAAAACATTTACACTAACTTTCATACTAAATGAGTCCCCAAATCACTTGCCATAGGAGAGTTACAATAGAATCAGACATCTCATATATTAAATCGTTTTGGTGCAGTATGCAGCTAAGGGGGAATAGAGAACAAAAATGAATGATGAATAATCACAGAATAGAATGCCCTGGTAAGGGACTACCTAGCAATGATGAAGTCTAAAGGTGGACAACATCCAACCCAGGATTATGCTGGAGCTAAAGAAAAACATGGCAAGGCCTCTTGCAATAATTTTTCATGAGTCTGCCTGAGTGGACAGGTGTGGTGCAGGAGGGCTGGAAAGAAGCCACTATGGTCCCCATCTTTGCAAAGATAGCAAGGTCAGACCAGGGCAACTATAGTCCAGTAAGCATGACATCAGTGCTGAGCAAGGTCCTGGAATCCATTATTTAACCAGATAAAATGATCACTTGATTGATGCCAAGGTTCTCATCAACTCTCAGCATGGCTTTATGAGGGGCAGATCTCGCCAAGCCTACAGCATTCTGTATCCATACATTTATCAGGCAGCACCACCCAATAAAAAGAAAGAGCTGGCATGCAGCTCACACTTTCCTGCTCTCCCATTATATCCCACTTTGTGGTGTTAATACTGCAGTTCTCTCTGATCTGCCTGTTTCTTGTGCCATCACAGACACCACAGCTTGCACAGATATTCAGGCAATTTCTATCATGCAATACTTAACAACACATTTTCTAAGCATGGTAAGACTCTTCAGGGTATGGGTTGTTGTGTGATACCCATGTTTCCAGTGTCTGTGAAGGCCCCCCTGCCTGCAGCATTGGGCCATCCCCCCGTGGGCGGACAGGTATCATGTACTTAGAGTAGGTGGCCAGGGTAAGTGGACGGGGGCAGGGCTACAGACATAGTCGATTTGGACTTCAGCAAGGCATTTGACACTGTATCACATGATTACAGAACTAATATGCTGCACAATAGTGCTGCAGGGTAGCCGAACAGAACTGAGCAAAGCCAAACACAGACAGCTGAGGGTCATAACTGCTACAACAGTATGACTTTTTTTTATGACACTGGTAAATCTAGTTGAATCTGGCCACTTTGATGTGCAAAATATCATTAACTTAAAGTGGTATTTCACTCCACATGAGGCTTTGTGCAACTTCCATAAACGTTTTTGCTAGTAAACTACATGGGTGACACCCAGCCCTATGGCACTGGCTGGTGATGGACTGCACCACCAGGCAAGAGACCAAGAAACCCTGGGCTGAGACCTATTCCCAAATCTCTCCAAGCCTGTAACATTTTTGGGAACACTCTGAAGAACATATTTCCATACGAATCTGCATATACAATATGACACCTATTTTCTGTATCTAGCTTTCTCACTTTCTTTATTACTAAGTACAGATGCTTGAAAAAAGAGCCCTCATACATTAGATGTCATCTACTCATGCTGCCTGTTAACATGGGAGGTTATTATTTATTTATTTATTATACAATGGCAAGAAAGAATGCTGGCCTGTGATTGGTCAGCCTGGGACTGGACATTTGATGGTATCCCAGTACAACATCATGGGTCTAGTCCCAGCACAGAGATGACTGCATCAGCTGTCATCAGAATCACTCCACAGGTTCATGCAGCCCACCTCGATCCCCACTTGCAAGCCTTCAGTGTTCCCTCCCAGCTCCTTTACTATTAAAACTAAAAACCTCCCTCCAACACAGTGACAGAAATCCCTTCCTTCCCATGAAAGCCACTGCAAAGCTCACAGGGCTTCACACTCCCCTTGCAACCAAAAGGATTTGCACTGCAGCAGCGCCCATCTCACTGAAAGACATCGTCCCCTGCCCACCCCGCTCAAGGTTTCCTGAAGCTGAGTCAGCTTAATTGTCACCTCCCATCCACAACAATTTAGAGCTCTCATAATCTCCTGGGTCCAGCAGCCAAATTAGCATCATTAAAAAAAACACATTCTCTAAAATCCAAAGCACTGCAGTGAGCAACACGTGCTGACACATCCCCCACTACCCAACCTGCCAAAATTCACCTCTGCTGCTGATCACCTGCCACAACTCACCAATGCTGCCAATCACCTGCCTGCCAGTGGTACACATCCCCATTCTCCTTAATGTCCAGTCCCGAAGGAAAAAAACAACTACATTTTCCATCCCCAGTCCTGTGATCCTCCGAGTGCAAGGACAGTTCAGCATGTGACTTTCACTTTCAAGAGCCGCAATTAAAAATGGCCACAATGTTTACCTTTATCTCAACCCTGCATGTACTGACAGGTGAGGGGGTAGGGAGTTAGCCTGTAAAAGAAATAAAAAGTATATCTATAAGGTGTGTGTGGGGGGCAGGGGAGGCACCTTAACAAAGGGAAACGTTTGGAAAAGCAGAGTACACACCATCAGAGCTGCTGATCTGGAGAAGTCAGGAAGCATGTAGCAGCAGCACCTAGTGGACAAACAAGAAACTGTGGACTTTTTTTTTTAAAGCTATACTTCCACATCAGAAAGTTATAGAAAAAAATGTATTTTAAAATATGTTTTAATCTTTTTTCTTTTTTTTGTTAATAACTGAGCCATTGTATAATAGCAATAATGCACTCCAGGGTGTGTGTTGTACTGGGATAACATCACTTCTGGGGTTGTTTGATGCACTCGGCCTATGGCCTCATGCCCAACCACCCTAGGCATGACATTATTCCAGCACTACACACACCCTGTCGTGCCTTATTGCTTAATTGAAAACTGCCAACTGGGAAAGGCAAACTGAGGCAAGGCTCATTTCCAGGTGTGACCCAGTAGAAGAGAAATAGGGAGAAAAAATATACAACATACAGGCAAAATATACGAAGTAAACTAAATGCCACTAAGACTGTGGTCCTCACCTTTCACTTCTAGTCCTTGTCTAACCTGCACTTGCAGTTCCCGGTTAGATAGGAGTTGGATAAACTGAAAAACTTAGGAGTCTACTTGGCCCGTAGTCCTGCAGATGCTTTTAATAATAACTTATAGGTTCATAGGTTTGGTTCGAGTCAGGGATTAGCTATGTACCCATGATGACTCGTCACTTATCAGTGGTACTGTATACATTTATCCATGCCCACGTATTGATCCAGAATTTTTTTAAAGGCTCCTTCTCCACCTTCACTATCCAAATGCAACAAGATTTTATAAAATAGAACCTGCTGCCCATGAATTTAATACAGAGAATACAGGTGGTCAGGATGGTCACGCTCCCACGAACGCTATATCTGTTGAAGAATATGCCCTTATTTATGCCTTTAAAACATTTTTAAGACTGGAATAAATCTATATCCAAATTCGTTTGGGCTGAGCAGCATCCTAGAATAAAGTTAGGTGCCCTATTTCTTCCAAAAGAGAAAGGGGGTTTGACATTCCCCAACCTAAGATTTTATTACCTAGCCTCCCATCTAGTATTTATAGTGCATAGGTAATTGGGATCACACATACAAGATGGTGAGAGACTGAAGACACCATACTCCCAATCATGGAGTTTTGTCCTAATCTCTATTATTTAGACTCACTCCCTAGACTATCTCAAACTCTGAACCTGTGGATTCATTACCAAATCTAAGTTTGGTTGCTCATACATTGGAAACTGCACCCCATTTATAGGACTTATTTGTCCCATTGCATTCTTGGAACCCTTTTTTTCTGGCCCAGATGGACCATGCTTTCTGCCACTAGGGATTTTCTTTGCTGACCTATCTATTTCAGCTGACAACAGGTCTATTTCTTAAGTATTTTGATCAATTAAAGCAAGCGTTCTACCATCGGCAAAGTGACTTCTTCTGATACCTACAAATTAGACATTTCTATAATAACCTGATTTTGTACTGTTTGTTTTATACTTCCTGATCTTGTACTATTCATTTTGTGCTCCTGTAAACTCCCAGGTCATGCCTGAAAATAGTCATCTTTATGGCTAGTGCACCTACCTGGTAAACAAAAACTAAATAAATAAATAAACCTGCCCTTAGGAGGCTGGCACCCAGAAACATATCCCCCTATTCTTACTGTTGTCATCTTGCTTTTACACACTAAGAATCTAGAGTATTTGATTTCAGTTCTGTATGGGGCCCTTACGTAATTCTATGGGGGACTCCACTGAACATATTCTGGTGAGATGGAATAAGGAATCTAATTTACAGGTCTCATTGAAGCAAAGGCACTTGATAAGTAGGATGATTTCCAAGAAAACTAGTTCTCACCAGTGGTGTGAATTTTCTTGGGAACATCAAATTTGGTATTTCCGCACCCTGTGATAACTACACATTTTTCTGTATCTGGTAGATAACAATGCACACCATTCGCATATCTTTTGGTTGTGCCCAAAGCTCATCCCCTTTCTCAGAGCCCTTCAAGTTGAGCTTGAGGAATTATACACTAGATCAGTCCCTTTAACAGCAGAGGTGTTCCTAGTCTATATTTTCCTTAGAGGTTTCTAGGATAAACATACTCGTAATTTAATGATCATCTTGTGGTTCGCAGCAAAAAAAGCGACCATGAGGGCATAGTTTACCCATCGAATCCCCTCCATGGAAGAATGGCAGTCCATAGTAATTCAGATTTATAAGATGGAGAGGCTCACACTTGTGCTTAATAATAAGCAGGAGCTGTACTCGTCCAGATGGAATTGCTGGATTGTGCATGTAATGCTAAATGACCCCGGGTTTGTCGCCTAAAGGGTAGTGATGGTTTCTCAGGGTGGGTTGGGTGCTGGGAGTAAAACAACCCACTTAGGCCCATTATCACACTAGTGGGATAAACTCAACCTGATTTCCAATTATCTCTCAACAGTCAAGGCTGGATTTAATCCCAGACTTCACTAAACTGGGGGTGGGGTGTTTTGTGTGTCTCCCCCACTATGCAGGGATGGTATAATCAGTGTCAGTGTCAGTGGCTCAGTAGGTAGCACACTCACCTCTGAGGCTGGGAGATCAGAGGGCTGTGGGTTCAGTTCCCACATCTGGCACTTGGGTTAATATCCCAGTACTGACACTGTAGTGCAGCATGAGAGGGGTACTGCACTTCTGAGGTGCTGTCTTTCGGATGAGATGTTAAACTGAGGTCTCATCTGCCTGGATTGGTTGTAGTTCAAGTGGATGTTAAACGATCCCATGGCACTTATCAAAAAGAGTAAGGGAACTTCCCCAGTGTCCTGGCAAAATTTCCCTCATTCACTAAAAATACCACCAACAGCTTAATCTGCTTCAAGGTTTGTTGGCATTCTTCTGTGTCCCCCTCCCCCGGGTCGTGCCTGAAAATAGGCAGGATTTGTCTAGTGCACTTACCCAGTCAACAAAAACTAAATAAATAAAAAATAATATGAGGTGGTGTCTGGGGGCCACAAAGTGTTGTTTAACTGCTTAATAATATTGTAATATGTCACTCTCCTCCGTGCTGTGCCTAAGGAGGATGAGGACCCACAGGTAAAGTGTTTCCTAGACATGCCAGGTACAGATTGCATGACAATGCAATGAAATTGCACAACTCAGACAGTATATTTATTTTGTTATATGGATTGCTGACTTGTAAAAAATGTTTTAATACCAGATTATAGTTAAAAAATATACATACAAAGTATACTGTACATGGTTAAAAAAATGCAAAATTAAACAAATGCTACAATACAGTAACCTGTGTACTGGCTAGTGTACAGTACATGCTAAGTAACTTACTTTTATGAATCACAGTTGGCTACCATGGCATTGATTATGTCCCAAGCAGAAAATCACATGTAGAAAAGAATGTGGAGCAGATGTGGGTCTGGACTTTCAAATACTTGAGGCATGCTTTTGCTACCATAGTGCTATTTGAAGAAGACTGTTAGACCACAAAATAACAGTTGAACTTCTTGATGCAATTACCACAAGATTCACATCAAAAATGATGTATGCATCAAAATTCTGACGAATATGTCATTTTGTTTTGCCGTAAAGTGTTGGGCAGTAAATGTGTCACAGTGTTTGAAAATCAGCCATAACATTCTGGTACATTTATTGGGACACAGTTGTGGCAGTAAAACTGCCACAAGTGCTGCATACAAAGTTCAGAACTTCCAGGTCAAAATCTTTACAAGATGAGTTTGAAAACTGGGCTTGCTAAAATTGCCTAAATCATATATAAAAAAATAAAGATTTTACTGCTTTTAAAGAGCTAGTCTACTGTCTAAAACTAATTTTAGATTTTAAAAGCAGCCAGCCACTACTTTTTATCTCTGAGGCACTTTTTATTTTCCCTTTATAACATGGGTACAAAAAAATCCTGTATTCTGATTCATCCAAACAGGTCATCTGACCATTGATTAATACCCAGTATACACACAGTTGCCTTGCCCGGACCACAAAATCCTGACTAACAGCAATGTAAAGTGACCTTTTCGGATCACTTCTCTCTCGCAGAAACATGTAAAAAACTACAACTATGGCATCTTTATTAGGACAAATCCACCTAGTGGAGAACTACAACTACGGCATCCTCAGAAAGACAAATCCATTACGTAGGACTATTTTATTGCAAATGCATGTTCGCAGAGATTTATTTTAATATTCCTTTAGATAAACCTCTAACATGATGTTGCCCATATTATAAGAGGATTAACCCATTCTAGGGCATGGGTTTGCTGAGTATTAATCCATGCCTGGGTGATTGAAGTCACTTGGCCTGCGGCCTCATGTCTCCCCCCCCCGGCATACCTCTCAACTGCTATGAATTCTGCATAGTGCTATGATTTTCACATTCAAATTTACCCTTGCTCCTCACAGGTTTACTGATGTTTCTCATAATGTTAGGGCTATTTCTGAACACACAAACTATTAAATCATTGAACTAAGTTGATAGAAACATTCCTTATCACTAACTATATGAGGCCCACTATCTGTAGACATAGTATTGTTTAAAATAAGAAAGTGCTGCACATTTTGGGCTTTGCTACGATTTTTGAAGTCCGGTGCTATGATTTTTAATGCTGAGAGGTTGAGAGGTATGCCCCCCCGCATGAATTAATGCTCAATAAACCCATGTCCTGTCATGAGTTAATCCCTCCTTGTTTAACTAAAAGACTGTTTACCTGATATTAGTAGGTGTGATGTATGGAACAGCACTGTGCCTAGCAGCTGACAGATCTATCTCTAATGCCCCCCCCCCACATCATAAGCATTGTGACTTCACTGACTGTGACATCACTGCTACTTATGAACAGCCATTCAGTGGCTGCCAGGTCAATCACCTGTGCTGTCATTGTCAATGAGATCACAATGCTGATGATGTAATGGGGGGACTAAAAATAGATATGTCAGTTGCCAACCTGAGGGCTATGCCACACATTCAACACAATATTATCACATAGAAGACTTTCTAATGAGCAAAAGGGAAAACAAAAATACTCTAGAAATAAAAAGTTAAAACTGACTACTTAAAATTAGTATCATTTTCCTGGCTGCCTGTTTTGGCTCCACTAGCTCTTTAAGTCCAAAGGAGAAGGATTCCATTTCCATTCAAATGCCCTTAGTAATAGAATAAAAGGTAAAGATAACAGGAAATATAGGAAATGCAACTAAAATCATGCATGATTTCCCAAGTTTTCCCAGAGACATCACTAGCTCTTTAAGTGGAGGCTGGGGTTGCCAAGTCGGAATCTGGCAGAGAAGGAAATTTGAGTTGGAGCTGAGCTCTCTCTCAACAGCGACATTGGTGTGTGTATATGAAAACAACATATTTGTTCTTCTCTAAAGAGGGAGAGGAGGAATTTACTCAGGGAGAGAAAAGGTAATAACTAAGTCACAAGGAGAGGAGGCCAGTCCTGCTGGCAGGTGATGGAGAAGTTTGTTCCATCCCAGCGGCAGCATGAGGGATGAACATATCTGTGCAGCCATGGAATGAGACATGAGCTTCAACTCCATGAGATCCCTTGGTGTCCATGTATCAGGATGTCAGGGGGCTCCCTTTCTGTTGCCTATGGGGTCATCTCAGTGGGGTTTCCAGTTGCATTTCTGACATAATAGCTCATTTGACCTTGCTGACTTAGCAGTGCCTGTGACTGGGAGGATGAGAAGGAGTGAGTGCCAGAGGCTGCAACAGTTATAGTAGTAGATAGATCCTTGAAGGAGTGCACTGGGCTACTTTTTGCTTCCTGTTGTCATCCTACTACCTATAAACTTAGTGCATCCCAAGCAGAGGTGCAGAAGGGTAAAGCCTTAAATATGGGGCATTCACTGCTGCTGCCCTGTGATACAACCACTTCCAAAGGTGGCATGACATTTTTGCACCTAGTGTCTTCCAAAGAGGGTTAAGGGGCTGTGTACTGCTGACCAGATAAATTAACTAGACTTCAGGTGCTGTTGCTGACTTGGCAATGTGACTACAGGAAGGACATCAGGATCTGTGTGCTGCTGAAAGGCAAGGCAGTTATATTTCTGTAGCACACTACCCCCAGGGCTCAGGCTACTGTATAGGATAAAACAGACAGGCAAAATCATGTAATATACAGAATAAAAGTCATAGAAACTAGATAGATAGATAGATAGATAGATAGATAGATAGATAGATAGATAGAAAGAGCTGTGCTGAATGCTTGCAGAAACAGGTAATACTTCAACCCCTTCTTACATGCATTCACTAAGGGGAAGCTCCTAAGATGGGCATGGTAAGAAGTTCCAAATAATTGGGACTGCCACTGAAAATGCCCTGTCTCCAGAATGCTTTAATTAGGATTGTGGTTGCCAACAGCAATGCCTTGGCGGAGAAGTGTGAATGACAAGGAGCATACCAGACCAAGAGATCTTTTCAATAGCTGGGAACCAAACCATGCAGGATTTTGTAGGGTAACAATCAAAATCTTGAAGGTTGTATGTCACTTAATAGGTAGCCAGTGAAAATGAAACAGCACAGTTTTGATGTGCTTTCTGCATGATCACCCCATAATCAGCCTGGCTGCTGCATTTTGCGCAAACTAGCCACACACTGGCACCATGACCACGATATCCAGCAATACCATGAGTTTTTCGGGCTCCAGATTTTGTTGTAGGCAGAACTAGAACATTTCCATGGGTGGGGATTTACATGGGAAGCCCCTGCCAGAAACTGTAGAGCTTGATGATTTGACCACCCCACTGGATCCACCCTGACATCCCCGATATTATGCCCCAGAGAGAAGATGAGGTCCATGGTGTGGCTGTGTTCAGGGCTTGCATAGGTAATCACCTGTATGAGGCCCAGTGAATTCATTAACTGGAGGAATTGATGAGCAAAATGCAATTTTTCATAGTTGATCCACTCCTAGAAATCCCCCAACACAATCAAGCTCGGGGCATCCAATGAGAAGCCAAATATGAAATCCACAAATTCCTGAAACAACTCCTGTTCCTGCCCCAGAGGGTGGCACACAGAAGAATTCTTCCCTCATTCCTGCATCACCCTTCATGACACTCATTCAAATGACCCATTTTCTTTAGTGAGTACACACTGTTAGTTTCAGGCAGAATATAAAATCAATGCCCCCCCCCCCAAATGTTCCCACCTCATGCTGTGCACAACCAAGAGTTTCCACCAAGCCAGGTCTCAGTGAGACATACCTGATCCCTAGAAGAATCAGCAAGGGTGAGGCGACTGCATACAGGAGTTCAGGTGCTGTGTGTTACTAAAATAGTGAGGTAACTGTAAGGAGGACTTCAGATGTTGTGTGCCATTGACAGGGTGAGGTGACTTAAGACAGGATTTCAAGTGCTGTGTGTTACTAAAAGGGTGAGGTGACTGTAGGGAGGACATCAGATGCTGTGTGCTGCTGACATCAGGGTTCTACTGTAGCATGCTGGTGACCTGGATTCATGACCCAAACCTGAGACACCAGGAAACTTGGTATTAAAGATGGGAGGGTTGGCTGGAGACCAGGAAGCATCTGTGGTGGCAGAATATGTAATGTAATGTAAAATTTATTTATATAAGGCACCCTTCCTGAGCTCAGTGCGCCCTTACAATAATCATCACAATAATTTAAAATACACAATCATTATAAAAATATACATGACATACATCAAGTGTCATGAAATGCTTGATAAAACAAAAAGGTTTTAAGGGATTTTTTAAAACTTTCTACAGTCAGGCTATCTCGTATCTGATGGGGTAGAGAATTCCACAGGGTAGGTGCCATAAAGGCAAAAGACCGTCCTCCAGAAGTTTTCAGTGTTTCCCTGGGAATCTCTAGCAATCCCCTGTCAGAGGATTGGAGTGAGTGGGAAGGACAGTAAGAAGATGGGAGTTCTTTCAGGTAGTGCGGTCCAAACTCATGTAGGGCCTTATAGGTCAGCAACGTGATCTTGAAGGTAATCCGCCACTGCACAGGCAGCCAATCCAGATCCCGCAGCACAGGTGTTACATGACTGTATCTAGGGACCCCAGTCAACAACCTGGCTGCCACATTCTGCACTAGCTGCATGCGGTGGATATCCACCCTGGGTAGCCCTAGATAGAGGGCATTGCAATAGTCAAAACGACTGGTAACTAAGGCAAGGACCAAGGTAGGAAGATCTTCGGGCGGAACCAGGTGCTTCACCCGGGCTATATTTCTTAGATGAAAAAAGGAACACTTGACTGCAGCCGACACCTGCACCCTCAGGGTCAGGCCCTCATCAAATATAACACCTAGGTTACGCACCTGGTTGGAGGCCATAAGTGGGGTCCCCCCCAAATATAGACCTGAGGGCTTCCTCATCCATGCCCCCAACATCCTAACCCCAGGGTCCACCACCAATACCTCTGTCTTACCTGAGTTCAACCAAAGCCAACTGGTACTCATCCAATCCTGAATCTCCAGTAGGCAGTTATTAAACACCGTAACTGAGTCAGACTCCCATTCCGGTACAAAAGACATGTAGAGCTGAGCATCATTAGCATAGCAGTGAAAACTCAGCCCATACCATCTTACAATGTTCCCCAGTGGGAGCATATACACCGCGAATAACATAGGGAACAACACCGAACCCTGTGGAACCCCACAGGGCAGATAGTGAGGAGCCGAGAAAAAAATCCCTGACACCACTCTCTGAGACCTGCCTTCCAGGAATGATCAAAACCATCTGTGGACTGCCCCCCCCCCCAATCCATAGAAAAAACACAGGCGTTCGAGCATCACCCCATGATCCACAGTGTCAAATGCTGCTGAGAGATCAAGGAGAACCAAGATGGATCAGGATCTCCAATCTCTTGCCAACAGGAGGTCATTTAGCACCTGAACAAGGGCTGTCTCAGTACTATGCCGTTTCCTGAAGCTAGACTAGATAGGGTCATAAATATTGTGGCTGGTTAAATGATCCTCCAGCTGCAAAGTGACCACCTTCTCGATAACTTTCCCTACAAAGGGTAAGTACGAGACAGGCCTGTAGTTTGCTGGGCAGTCGGGATCAAGGGAAGGCTTTTTTAAAAGGGGGTGAACTACTGCCTCCTTTAAGGGATCCAGAAAGATCCCTCTCTCCAATGAAATTGTCACTATCCCCGTAAGGATCGGGCTGATAACCTCTACACACCCCACTAGGAGGCGAGTAGGGCCTGGATCCAAACTACAGTAGGTAAGTCGCAGAATCTGGATAATCCTCACAATATCCATGACCGCCAGTTGGCTAAAGGTGAACCAAGTTGACTGGGCATCAGTACCACCTGATTTATCAATGCAAGGCCCAATGAGAAGATGTTGACTGATCTCATCCCTGATGGTGGATACCTTATCAGCGAAGAATAGCGCAAACTCCTCACGCTGTACCTGTAACAAAGCTCAACCAGTCTGAAGACAGGCTGGATTGCACAGTCTGTCCACAGTCCCAAAGAGCTAGGGCCAGTCTATTCCTTGCTGTAGCAATTTTCCTGGACAGGAATTCTGCCTTCTAATGGGAAATTGCTGATTGGTAGCTCTTATAATGATCCAACAATTTAAGCCTATCCACCTCCAGGATAAGCATGGAAAAGAGGGGCAGACTAAGTGAATCAAGCAGGCCTCATCTGCTGACAAATTCTTTGTTTCTAGCAGAGAAATGCAGGGGCAGAGTCCACAGAAATGCTCACCTCCAGGGAAGCTTTTGAGGTGCCATTGGTGATTTGGGTGACCACACATCACCTGGCCCCTCCAGGTCAGTTGCAAATATGCATGCCTAATGAGATTGGTGGGTGAGCCCTACGCCAGGGAGAAAATCCTTCATCAGTGACAGTGAGATAGGCCAATAGTTGCCCACATCTCCAGTTGTCCAAATGTCTGTACCTTCTTTCATCACCGTGTTGGCTGCTGTGAGCCATACCTTTCCCCTCAGTATGCCTCAGCCAGGCTCCTGCCCGCCTGCCTGCTTGGGAACCCTGCCTCAGGAGGCAAGCCAAGGTTGTGTGTCTGAGATGGATGGTGGTGAGTGGCTCAGAGGTGGCTCCAGACCAGTAGTGCCTGGGCAGGATGAGGCAGAGACACTGGGACCTGAGGTCATCACAATGACAGGGGCACAAATAGAGTAAGAAAATACGACAGATGGGGACAATATATTCTTCTCTTGAAATGATGGCAGGAACATAAGTTGCATTTATAAGAGCAAGCGTGCCCTGGCATCTCTTGCTACTGCTACTGGACTTTTTATGTTTCCTATTCACTCATCTTTGAGCCTGTAGCACCCCCTTCTGGCTCATCTTGGATCTGAATCTACCAGGCTTTTATTTGGCTTTATTAACTTTTACCCTGGCCCTATATCACAGTCTCACTGGAGAATTTTAATATGCTTTTTTCATGGGGGGGGGGGGAGTGGCATACAGCTAGCAACTAGACATTTCTTTAAAGATTAGTGATGGAAAAGAAGAATGAGATCTATGGGAACATGCGCAAACACACTGTGCACCACATACAATGAAATTAAATAATTGCTGGTATTTCTGTGGTTTCCTTTCACACACTACATTTAGGCACACGCACACACACACACACTAGAAGTGCTTTAAAACAAAACTTGCTGTTTTATTCATTAACAGCATTTTTTTTAAAGATACAGAATATTAAAGTAATACTTCTGCAGACTTTACACAACACTGATACTATATGTCTGGAATTGTTTAAGCAAAAAGGCATGAAGAGGGATGTGCTGGAGGGGGCTGACACAGGCTCTGAAGACGTGGCTATTAAATTTGCCCCCACCCCATTAAAAGAATAGGAAGGAGCCGGCTTGTTGGAGGGCTGAGGTGCTGGACACCTTACTTCGAATCACACCAGTGACCCAGGTTCAAGAATGAGCCCAGGTCATCAGAAAGCCAGCACGGGGGGGGGTCAAGATTGAGCAGCTGAAAGGCAGCTCTCCTCTCCTAGGGAGAACTCTGTCACCAGCCGTAGTTCCACTGCCCCCAGATGGAGGTCCGCGGGCAATTCAGGTACGCAAGTGGCAAGCAGTGGGAAGGCACCCCAGTACTGCAGCGTGAGCATGCCTCCACATGCGTGCACATGGCCAGGACAGAGTCAGAGAAAACAAGGGTAAAAATCAGGGATAAACTATAAATTAAAAAAAAAAGAATAGGAATGGAGGGGAAGCAATCCAGTTGCTAAATTTTCAGAGCCTGTTTTAAATATTTCCCAGCACATCACTGGGCATGACAGAGCATGAGTTATTGGGAGATTTACCAACGACTTATTCAGTGTGTCACAAGGCACAGCCAAGTGATTTAACCACATAGAAACAGAGAAGTTGATGGCAGATAAGGACCGCAAGGCCCATCCAGTCTGCCCATTTCTTTTTCTGCCTTATGAATGTGCATCAGCCTTTGCTCTGTCAATGGCCTATCTATTCATACTCATCTGTATTGCTCCCTTATGCCTATCCCATGCCTGTTTGAAGCCCTGCACAAGGGAAGTGGGCAATTCCCTAGTTACCCACACTCTGGAGTGCCTTATTGTGGACTACACAATAGATCCATGTGAAAATTACAGTTAACTCTTAGGCTGCCTACAGAATTAGAATGTATAGGAATTCTGGACTGCTATATCAGTCTGTGGCACAAAATATTTTTAAATACTTTTTTTTTTATTTTACAAATGCACTTCCTAAGCCACTGGTTATTACAGGATTTACCCACAAGTAAATACCTTACTTGAACAATCAGGCTGCACGATTATTTATGTCCGTTGTACAGTCTGTGATTTTGTTGACATCTTTAACAACTTTCTGAATGTGCTCCTTACTCTTCACATGCACATGTCCCCTGTATCCCTCAGTCTAAAAAACACTGTACCATGAGTGGGTTTTTCTGTGATTTACCCTGCTCCCATCCAACAGAGCCTACCACCTACAGCAGACCAGGATCCGAGTGAGCCAGAAAAGTCCAATAGAGATGTCTAGGGATACCTGGTGGCCATGCCATAGAACGGTTCTACTATTTTCATGTTATCCCTCTCGAAGATGCTAGACTAAAGCCGTGGTAACATGATCCTGCACTTCAGTGACTGCAGCGACCCCATCTTCCTTGCCCCATGCTCATGCCTGTGTCATTGTAAATTATACAGTGGCAAGAAAATTTCTTGTGCTCTAATTGGTCAGTGGCCATCTTATACAATAATGTTATCCCAGTACAAAATCACTGTATGAAGGTCCGGCACAGAAAAAACGTGCTCAGTGGCACAAGAAATCATATAGGCTATCCCCAATTCCTGCATCTCATCGTGGCAGACAGAATCCCCCCCCCACCACCACCACCACCACCACCACCAATCTCACTTGTAATCTTTTAACACACTAACTCTCTTTTGGAAAATAATTATGATCAGCTTCATGGTCCCCGTCGGGCAGCACAACAGAAATGGCAGCACATGCATGTTTCAACTGAAAAAAAATGTCACTAGAATCTGTCACAATGATCGGCTTCACAACCACAGAAGTAGAGTCTTTCTCTGTTTCTGCGGCTTTTACTAAGATATTTGTTTTTCTTCTAAGACTAAACCTATTATGTACGATCTCCTTGCTCTCCCAGTCACAAACTGCTGGGAGACTGCTTAGCACATCTCTGCTTCACTTAACAATCTGTGCCACTCGAAGCAAACAGAGACTTGAGGGATATAAAAAACTTTAGCAAAGTGGGTGGGCAGTCACAAAAACAGAGACTATGAGAAACACAAAATGGGGGGAGAACAGGAGACATCATGGGGGGGATTGACAGGAAGCTACTGAGAGACACAGAGATGCAGCACATCCTAGTGGCCAAAAGAGGAAGTGCAGAACTTTGTTTTTAAACTGTAAACTTATCCATGAAAAAAAGCAGAAAATATATTTAAAAGTATGTTTTAACCCTTTTTTATTATTTTTAATATTAGCAAGCCATTGTATAATAACAATGATGCACTCCAAGGGCATGTGTCGTGTGGGATAATGTCATTTCTTGGATGTTGAACACACTCGGAATGTGGCCCCGTGCTTTAGCCATCTGAGGGGTGATGTTATTCTAGCACGACACACACCCCTGTCATGCATTATTGTTTACTCCTCCATGGGTACCGTGCAAGAGGCTTGGTAGTCTGTATACCACAAGGGGTCACTACATTGGGATGCACAACACACCTACCTGCCTCTGCCAAAAATGGCTGCATGAGTAGCACTCCTGCCTCCCACCCTGGTAAAAGGATCCCATAATTAGGACTGAAGACAGGATATTGTAGAGGATTTCTTTACATTTGGGTCACATGAGTGACCAGATCCCATCTTTCTGAGTGCCCTCCATAGTCATCAGTGATCAGGAATCGCATAAGATTCCTCAGAACTGCACCCACAGGATTACTGTCAAATTGAACTCTATCCCAGCTCCCCTTCCTAATGACAGCTGATATAAATGGCTGATTTGCAAGTCAAGCTAGACACAGTTATGCTTTGCAGCTTTGTACACTTTTCCAGGCACCCCAGGAGGAGAGCAAAACCTTAGTGAAGGGCTCAGAATACTCAGCATTTTTTCCTTTCACGCAAGGAAGGTCAGCATTTGAGGAAGGGCTACATTGCACAGCTCTGATAAAAGTCAAGGAGATGAAGCTCAGAAGCCTCAGGGTGATAAACACCACACTCAGAACAAGTATCAGAGTAGACCTCCAGACTCCTTGTCAAGAGAGCGAGCCATCTGTGGGTATTGTAGTGAGAAGGATAAACTGAAAGGGAAAGAAAGAGATGGAGGCTCTTCCCAATCTTATGGGCAGATACATGAAAGACTTCCTATTAGGGATTATCAGATTCCAATTTTCAAATCTGCATGCATCAGGATCTAATCCAAAAGTTACCATTTAGGATTTTTGGATTTAGTTGCTGAAAATTCTAAATTCTTACCGATCAAATTCCGGGGAATATGGATTCTGAAATCTGAAATTATAAGTGCTCAGTGATGGTAGGAAATGGAATCCTAAACTTGGATCAGAATTGGATTTAGACTCAGATGCTCTGAAAATCTAAAAAAAGGCAGACAGATTGGATTTTGAGAGATTGCTTCACCCATACTTCCTACTTTTGTTTGCAGAGAAAATCTGGGGACCTATAGAATGCCACAGCTGGAAGAGTGGAGAGTATGGAGGGATACTAGTTTATGAGATCTACAGTAGGAGATGGGCAAGTCCATGAAATATTCTGAAACTAAGGATCAAAGGTATGCTCTAGATACGGAATTGGATGCACAGCCCGTGACCTGGAGTTATGGTGGATAGTGAGGGACTTAGACAGGATCGACGCCTATGGTGACGGGTGAGGATGGAGATGTTAACATCAGTGGCTAGGGTTTATGGTAAGAGTTCAACACAAGAGGAAAAAGGGAACAGACTGGGCTGGAAGGAGCCAAGATGTTTTAGGCATCTGTGAATGACAGGTAAAGGAAGGCAGGGTGTTTGGGGAGGTTGTTTAGGTTAAATCTGAGAAGGAAAAGTTAAGTAAATATGAGATAAGTGATGGAATGGGTAAGAGGGCAATGGAGACAGGATGTGATCAATAATATGACCAATCTGGTAGGGGGGAGCAGGGAAGGGGACTGACTGAAAGAGGTTCATAAATTCAAGATTAGATAGGCAGTTGGAGTTGAATAGATGGTTGAGGTAAGTGGGTTGTGGGAGGTGGGCCATGTAGATCAAAGTTAGCAGGCAAGCTTTTAGCTGTTATATCTGCCTCCTCTAAACTAGAACATTTGTGTTTGTATTATATTTGTACATCTCATAAATTGTTCTGCACCCTGAGCAGTATAGTAGATGGGTACCATACAAATCAAGTAGCCTTGCCTCCCCAACGATAGTGGTATCAAAGTAAGTAAGGCAAGAGGGGATGTTAGTATAGCCTAGAGGTTAGATTAATGAGCTGTTAATGAGCTTTGTACATCCAGCAGACCTGGGTTTGATTCCCACAGCCTCCATCTGCATACTGTCTGACCCTGTGCAAGTCACTTAAGCAACCCATCGCTCCTGTGTCACCTTGTAAATGGTCCTTGGGCATAGTGGGCCTTACCCAGTTGACAAAGAAAAAGAGAGCGAGAGAGAGAGAGCTAGTCCAAGAATGTTGTGAGGAAAATGTTATTGCTTTTATCCAGCTTATAGAAGATTGAATGTTTGAGGTTAGCTTGAAGGGCAGCTAGAGAGCACATGCCAAAAGGAAGAGAGTAAAAAGCATGAGGGAGATGAAAATTTAACTTGGATCTGCAGATGGTGGCAATGCCATCACCATGGGTTGCTGAATGGGATTGTTAAAAAAAATTGGAGTTGGGGAGAGTGGCTTTAGAGAGTGGCAGTACTCAAAAGGGGAAGCAGTGAAGGGAGAAATTAGAAAAATGCTATTATACAATGGCAAGGAAAATCCTGCATGCTGATAGGTTGGCTGGCAGCTTTTCCCTATTGTAAAATCTAGCATTACCCCATTGGAAAAGGTGCCAGCCACCAGTCAGCTGCACCATGAACTCTCCCCTAAGATCACTTCGACCATCACCAGCACTGGCAAAGATGGCATTCCCCGCTAAACGTCCATCTCACCAAACTGATGAAGCGTAACCGCTAAACCCACCGAAAACCAGTAAGCACAAAAGGACAACCTCACCTCTCGGAGCTGTCATGTTACATCCCCATTAAACTGTGACTGCAACACTTCCAAAGTAATGTAAAGTACACCACAAAGAGCTCCCAAACCCACTCAAAGCAATACAGTCTTCATCCTACAACCCTTTAGCCTTCTACCTTGCCACTTCATGTCTCCTCACTGAAGTCTCCACGTGCGCCTTACTCAGTGTTTGTAATAGACTACCTGAAACCTCTTTCGCAATTAAATATCCCGGTACCACAGCTAAAAATGCTGGCTTCCCATACCATGAACAAAGAAAGAAACTTCCCTCAGTCCTCAACGCAAACCTGGAAGCAAAAGCTCATGATGGCAGCTCGTTAGCGCTCGAAGCTCTTGGACTGTCACATAACTAAACAACTGAAACTGCACCAGTCTGTCATTTTTTTTTAAATGAAAATGAAAAAGAGTACCACAAAAATTGTCACTAGCTCAGTTAATGGGGATCCACCACATCAGCCACAATTTCCCAAACAACACAGAGTCTGCCTAGCAGCAAGGAACTATTTAACACAAAGGAAGGATATTACAAAAAGGAAACAATAAAAAAGTTAAAAACTAGTAAAGCAAACATTAATTTTTTTTAAAGGGGACATTGTATAATTGCAATATCCTACTCCAGGGTATAGGGTAATGCCAGGATTTACCCACTTCTGGTGTGGTCTACTCACTGGTCCTGCAGCCTTGTGACTGAATCACACTAGGCGTGGGTATATCCAGCATTACCCCACACTCTGTCATGGTATATTGCTTAACAACACAACAGTAGTGGCTCTATCTCTGAAGACAAGCGAAAGAGAGTGCAGATGCGGGGGATAAACAGTCAGTACAAAGTCACAACACCACCATGGCAGCAAGTTCAGCACTCAAAAAGCTTACTACATCTCTTCATTTGGCAAGATAGTTATTCTTTTTTATTCATTTCATAAAATCCAGGCAGCAGCGTACATGAAGTAAACCTCCAAGCTCGATGTAATCCACATTTAAAGTGCAAGTGAGGCAGTATAGCGCAGTGGTCTAAGACTCTGAGCTGCAAATCTGGTGACATCCAGCAGACCAGACCTGGGTTTGAATCCCGCAGCTTCCACTTGCATACTGTGTGACCCTGAGCAAGTCACTTAACCTCCTTGTGCTCCCAGGTTGCTCCTGTAAAAAAGCTTTCAGCTTAGTGTGCTATACCTGGTTAAACAACTAAATAAAAAAAAAAAAGTGCAACCAAAAGTGCTACTGCGGTTTAACTTTGTACACAAACGTTTTCAAAACTCCCGCTGACCGTCTTGTTCATAAAGAACTAGAGACCACCTGACTAATGTTTCAGCATCACTTTGACACCGTCATCAGAGGCAAAATACTTTTTGTGCACTTTACTTGAAATTGCACCAATTTTACATGTGTAACAACCCCTTCCCATGGTATGGGAAAGGGTTGTTACCAGTGGTGCCTATCAGAGCACTGGGTGCCTTGGCACTGTCATTCAGTCCTTAGTGAGTCAGGAGGAGACTAGAGACAGGGATATATAAAGTAAGGTGAGAAGGGGAGTAGTTCTAAAGATAGAAGCAGATAATTTGACCACAGATAATTATTAAGGGCCACTTGATCCAGCCAATCTGCTGATTTTTCCCTACCTACATTATCACCGCGGACCCTACTTGATCTACGGTCTTTCTCCCTACCCTCTTGCTTTCCACTATGTTTCTCTTGTGTCTATCCCATGCATTCTTAAACCTCACCACTGTTTTCACCCCAACACCTCCACTAGAAGGCTGTTCCAGGAATCCACCACTCTTTCTGTGAAAAAGTACCTTCTCGCATCTCTCCTGAATTTACCACCCCCCCGCCAGCTTCATAGCATGTCCTCTTGTTCTTGAGCCACTTTTTTCTGAAAAAAATACTTCCCAACTGTACATTGTTTACCCCTGTGAGGTATTTAAAGGTCCCTATCATGTCCCGCCTCTCCTTCCTCTCTTTCAGGGTGTATAGGTTATTTAGTCTCTCCTCATAGGGCCTGTGATGCAGACCCTGCACAATTTTAGATGCCCTCCTCTGGGCCACCTCCACACTGTCTATGTCCTTCTGGAGGTGTGGCCACCAAACTTGGACATAGTACTCTAGATGAGTTCTTACCAGTGATCTATACAGAGGCAACACGACCTCTCTCTTTGTTCTGGTGATACTCCTCCCATCCCTATGCATCCCACTTGCCCTTCTGACTGCCTTGTCACACAGCCTGGTTACCTTTGGTCATCAAATATTATTACCCCCATGTCTCTTTCCTGCAACACCACTCAACCCCTGGGTTTCTGTGCCCTAAGTGCATAATTGTGCACATTTTTGCATTGAAACCCAGCTGCCATACCTTTGGCCACTCCTCTAGTTCTCAGGTGTCTGCTCATCCTTTCCACATGCATACACCCTCGAGTTATACAAAAGTGGGAACAAAGAGAAAGCAGAGAACTACAGACCAGTCAGCCTCACCTCGGTAGTGGGGAAGATCATGGAAGCACTACTGAAGGAGAGATTGGTGGAACATCTGGTTGTCAATGGACTACAGGACCCAAGGCAGCATGGTTTCATCAGGGGGAGATCATGTCAGACCAACCTCATTGAATTTTTTGACTGGGTGACTAGGGAGGTGGATCAGGGGAGGGCAGTGGACATGGCCTATCTGGACTTCAGCAAGGCCTTGACACTATGCCACATAGAAGACTATTACACAAACTGGGGAATATGGGTGTGGGCAGGACAGTAGTGTAGTGGGTAGGTAACTGGCTGGGTGGCAGGACACAGAGAGTGGTGGTAAATGGCTGTCACTCCACAGAGGGAAGAGTGACCAGTGGGGTACTACAGGGATCAGTGCTGGGAACGGTCCTATTCAACATCTTCATCAGTGACATTGCACAGGACCTAGAAGGCAGAATTTCACTGTTCGCTGATGACACAAAGCTCTGTAACAGAGTAGACACACCAGAGGGTGTAGACAGAATGAGAAGGACCTGCAGAAACTTGAAGAATGGTCAGGGTTTGGCAGTTGAAATTCAATGCAAGGAAGTGCAAGATAATGCATATGGGGCACAAAACCCTGACACAATATATCAGTTGGGGGTGAGATATAGCATGCACCAAGCAGGAAAGGGATCTTGGGGTTATCATCTCTGATGACCTCAAGGTAGGGAAACAGTGTGACAAGACAGCAGGTAAAGCAAATAGGATGCTGGGATGTATAGGCAGGGGCATCACCAGCAGGAAAAGGGAGGTCATAATTCCGCTATACAAGACACTAGTGAGGCCCCACCTGGAGTACAGTGTACAGTTCTGGAGACCATACCTACGTAAGGACATAGGGTAGAGAAGGTTCAGAGGAAGGCAACAAAGATGGTGCATGGATTGTGTCACACGTTCTATGAAGACAGGTTGAAGGAACTGAACATGTACTCCCTGGAGGAGAGGAGGGAGAGAGGGGATATGATAGAGACATACAAGTATCTTACAGGGAGGAACAGGGTGCAGGAATACACTATTTTTAAGTGAAAAAGATGTTCCAGGACTAGAGGGCATGGGATGAAGTTGGAGGGAGGATGATTCAGAGGAAACATGAGGAAGAATTTCTTCACAGAACGGGTGGTGGACAAGTGGAACACCCTGCCAGAGGAAGTGATGGGGGCTGAAACAATCATGGGATTTAAGAATGTATGGGATAGACATAAAGGAATTCTGTAGGTCGGGATAAAGAACAACAGACTTCTAAGAAAACATAAACTGAACTTACAAGCTCAAATGGGCAGACTGGGTGGGCCATAGGCCCTTATCTGCCGACACTATCTATGTCCACCCTACTGCAGATTTTGGTGTCATCTACAAAGGGGCAGACCTTCCCTTCCAGCTCCTCTGCAATGTCACTTATAAAGGTATTAAAGAGGACCAATCCCAGCACTGATCCCTGAGGCACCCCGCTGGTCACCTTCCCTTCCTCAGAGTGAACTCCGTTTACCACCATCTTCTGTAGCCTATCCCCTACCAATTTCTTATCCAGTTTACTACATTTGGACCCACTCCTAAGCTATCCAGCTTGCTTACTAGTCTCCTATGTGGAATGGTGTTAAAAGTCTTACTAAAATGTAGGTAGGCCACATCCACCACTCTACCTGATCTAATTCCTTTGTCACCCAGTCAAAGAAATCAATTCATTTGACATGATCTCCCCCATGAACCCATGCTGCCTTGACTCTTGTAACCCATTGGATGCAAGATATTCCATCATCCTTTCCTTCAGCAGCAATTCCATTAACTTTTCCATCATCAATGTCAGGCTGACTGGCCTATAATTGCCAAGCTTCTCCCTGCTACCACTTTTGTGAAGTGGTACCACATCTGCCCTCCTCCAGTCCTTCAGAACCACTCCTGTTTCCAGTGAACTGCTAAACACAACTGTCAGAGGTTCAGCCAGTACCTCCTCAGCTTCCTCAGTACTATTGAGTGTGTCCATCTGGCCCCATTGCTTTGTCCACCTTTAGATTAGTGAGTTCCTTCAGGACTCTCTCCTCCAAAAAAGGACTAGTGTTTACCTCCCTCCCTCCAAAGCTTCTGTTACTTTTTGTGCCCCCCCCCCCTTCCTCTGTGAACACTGAACGAATGTATTTGTTCAGGATATCTGCCTTTTCTTGGTCCCTCTCTGCAGTCTCCCTCCTTCCCTTTTAACTTGACAATCCCACCCCTTGTCTTCCTCTGTTTACCTACATAACTGAAAAATGTCTTGTCCCCTTTCATTACCTCCTGGGTTATTCTCGTTTCAATCTGCACCTTTGTGCTCCTTACTGCTTTCCCTGCTTCTCTCTGTTTCCTCTGATACACCTCCCTATCCTCCTCCCTCTGTATCTCCTTATACCTTCTGAATGCTACCCTTTTTAGCCTTTATCTTTTCAGTCACCTCTTTTAAGAATCACAAGGGTCTCTTTTTCCTCTTGCTTTTGCTTGCTTGTTTGATGCACAGGTTTGTTGCCTTTACTATGCTCCATTTTAGTTTTGCCCACTATTCCTCCACCCCACCCAGACCTTCCCTCACACCACCAGGTCTTTCCTGAGGCATTCACCTCTCTTTATGTAATCTGTCCTCCTGAAGTCCAGGACCCTCACCCTTGTGTGGTTCAGTTCCACAGCCGTCCTTATATTGAACCACTCCATACAGTGATCATTGATCCAGGTAGCCTCCCACCTTGATATTTGCAACACTGTTCCTGTTAGTGAGTATCAGGTCTAGTATTGCCCCACCACGAGTGGAGTCGCTCACCAATTGCCTAAGGGAAGCCCCCCTGCAGTGAGTCCAGAATATGAACATACAAAAAAATGCCGGCAGTAACAGGTCTCACGGTCTATCGAGTCTGCTCGATTGTGCAGCTAGCCCTTCATCTTCTAGCTGCCTCACTCTTTCCTCCCCCACACAGTCATCCCCCCTCCTCTGTCCCATCCCCTCTTGAAACAGCCCACCATCCTACAGGAAACCACCTCCAAAGGTAGAGTGTTCCACTTGCCTACCACTCGTTCAGTGAAAAAAATGTCTCCTGATTTCCCTCCTGAATTTCCCCCCTCCAACCTCAGCTGATGCCCTCTTGTATCCATCCCTCTTCTGATCTATAATATCTCTCCTGTATTAGTCTTGTTTATCCCCTTCAGGTATGTAAATCTGGCTCTCTGCTCTCTCCCCAGGCATTCCTACACTAGCCCAATCGGGCGGTGACCGCACCTGCGGTCGGGAATGGAACCCCTTGGCGCCCTACGGCGCTGAAGACCTTGGCTCCACACTTCCTCCAGAAGCCCCCTTCCCCAAGCACTAAGGTACGGACAGCTCAGGACTTGAGATTTTCAGCCCACCCCCTCCCTACCCCACCTTAAATGCTCCTTAGCCCCTCATACAGCACGCTCATGGGACCATACCGCTAGCCCTCTCTCTGGTTGAGTTTGCTAGCTACTATCCTCTTTGTCCTCTTCTGCCCTCTTGTTGCCCTCAATCGTTCCTTCACAAAGCTTGGAAAAAAAGTAAAGAAATATAAATAAATAAGTAAAGAAATAAAAACAATCCAACTCCACAATATTATCAATCACGTTTCTTCTCTTAACCCTCATTCTGCTTTACCCTATTCCTCTCTACTTGTCTCCTTAAAATTCTCCTTACTTATCTGGAGACTATATCACTATAGTTAATCATGCAGACATCATGGATGTTGTCGATCTCCTTATATGTGCCACCTTGTATGACTCGCTGGTCTTGGATCCTGCACCAGCCTGGCATGCTGGCACCCAAGTTGGGACCTGGGCAAAAACCCTGTACCTGTCTGCCAATTCTGGCTGCTTTCCCAAACTTGTTGCTGCCAAGATTCTCCTATATGTAGCTCTAAACATCCTTGGCCTTAGCACCAAGGTGCCCCTTTGCTATAACCGTGTCCAATGCAAGAGTGAAAGAAAAAAGTTACTAAAGCTTCTGCTGGTTATTTCTAGAAAACTCTTCTCCTCTTGCTGTGTTCTGGCAATGTTGAACTTAATCCCAGACCTAGCATTGGCTCGCTTGCAGACATCCTTGACCTGAAAGGACTTAATTTTATGCACATTAATGCATGCAGCCTGTTAAAAAAAAAATATCTCCTATCCAGGCCTGGACAAGTCATACCTCTGCAGATATCCAGGTGATTTCTGAATTGTGGCTCCGCCCCTCCAGCAGTAACCATTCTGTTCACCTCCCCTCCTACTCACTATTCCATACTGACAGACAGACTAGGGGGTGGTGGGGTGGCAATTTACATCAAGGATAAGTACTCAGACTCCATCCTGGACTCAACCTCGGTCCCCAACAAATTCTAAACTCTATCTCTCCAAGTGGAGATCGCTGCTGGAGTCTCGGTCAGTGTAACAGGCTGTTATAGGCCCCCTTCAGTGGGATTGCAGCTCCTAAACCATTTAAGCAATCTTGTGGGGCATAACTCATTTGAAACAATAATACTTGGGGACCAAAACTTAGACTGGCATTCCAATGCCTCTTCTCCCCTTAAATCCCTTTGTGACTCCCTGGGGCTGTACCAGCTCATCAGTGAAGTTACACGTCCAAACAAGAGTAACCCTGCCAAAAGCACCCTGTTGGACCTTATAATAGTTAGTAAGCCTCATCTGTATTCCCATACTGGAGTCTTCTTCTCAGACATCAACGATCACTGCTTTATCTCTTGTGTTAGGTCTTGCCATACCCCTACCCTCCCACCTAAATTCACTATAAAAAGAAGCAGATGCAACTTTGATCCTTGGTCATTCACCACTGAACTAAGTTGCTGTCCTTGATGGCAGGACTTCTACCTAACAGAAACCACGGCTTTTGCCTATGACGTTTTCCAAGACATCGTGGTAAATGCTTTGAACAAGCACACCCCCTAGTTACATCCCGAGTTAGAAACAAATCTTGCCGTTGGTTCACTCCTGAACTAAAGAGCACACTATGGAATAGGGACAGGCTATGGAAAACTGCTCACAGAACAAAATTACCTAATGATTGGAATCTTTTTAGGAGAGCAAGAAATCTCTGTACTAATTTGGTCAGAGAAACTAAGGCTAATTATTACCACTCACAACTTCAAGTTTCCTCCATGTGATCATCCAAATTCTGGAGGACCATTAGAGATATTGAAGGCCATTCCCCTGGTAACTCTTTGCCTACTAAAATCCAGGTTGGTACTTCCCCAGTCAGTGATAAACCTAATATCCTGGACTCGTTCAATGACCATTTTGCCACTACTGACCTAGCTTTTGATTCCTCCCCATCTAGTACTCTTTGGGCACAACTTGGTCTTGGTCTTGATACCCCTGACTCTCTCACAATTAACACATCCTTCTCTCTCCATGCCACATCCTTGAAGGAAGTGGAGGATCTCTTGCTCCAGCTGGATGATAGGAAAAGCCCCGGTGCTGACCTCATTGATCCCTTCTTTCTAAAGTCAGGCTGCTGTGCTGTAGCCGTGCCTATTACACTTTTGTTCAATTTATCCATCTCCCGCGGTGTCCTTCCTACCATTTGGAAAACCACCCATATTTTTCCTGTATTCAAGAATAATAATAATAATAATAAACTTTATTCATCTACACCTTTCTTAAAACCAAGGAGCATTACAATAAAATACAGAATAAAAACATACTAAAACATCATATAACTGAATTAACAGCAGGGCAATTAATAGGCATCAAAATGATCTAAAAATGCCTTATTCCATAAAAAAGACTTTAGGCCCTTTTTAAAACCCTCCACCGTCATGCACTCTCGAATCCAGCGTGGTAGAGAATTCTAGAGGGTCGGCGCCACGAACATAAAAGCTCGGCCAGAAGATTTTAAATGACCGGGATCTCTAGCAACCTCGTTGGTTGAGTGGAGTGGTCGATCGTCGGTCGGGCACCAGCAGCTCTTTCAGGTAATCCATGCCCAACCCGTGTAGGGCTTTATAAGTCAGAAGACCGACTTTAAAGGTGACCCGCCACTGTATCGGCAGCCAGTGCAGGTCTCGGAGCACCGATGTAATATGAGAGGAACAAGAAGTCCCCATTAACAACCGGGCTGCCGAGTTCTGCACTAGCTGCAAGCAGCGGATATCAACCCCAGGCAGCCCAAAGTAAAGGGAGTTGCAGTAGTCCAGATGCGAGGTCACAAAGGCGTGGATCAGCGTGCGTAGGTTGCCGGATGGAACAAGGTGCTTGATCCTGGTGATGTTCCTAAGATGGTAAAAGGATGTCTTAATGACCGCCGACACTTGCGCATGCAATGTCAGCTGATCATCAAGGATCACCCCCAGGTCTTTCACCCGTTCAGAAATCGGGAGCTCCGCATCTCCTAGGAATAAGCCAGAGGTTTGAAGTGTCCCGGACCCCTCAATCCAGCGGCCAGGATCCACAAACAACACCTCCATCCTCCCGGAGTTCAACTTCAACCTGCTGGACCTCATCCAATCCTGGATCTCCCTGAGACAGTTGTTAAACACTGAGAGTGCTCTATTCTGGTCAGGTACAAAAGACAGAGCTGGGTATCATCAGTATAACAATGAAACTCCAGCCCATATCGTCTTACAATGTCTCCGAGGGGAAGCATGTATACCACAAACAACATGGGGGATAGCACAGAGCCCTGAGGCACCCCACAGGTCAGAGCAGTAGGATCAGAGGAAAAAATCCCCAATACCACCCTCTGAGTTCTACCTGTGAGGAAGGAGGTAAACCATCTGTGCACCAAGCCCGATAGCCCACAGATGCATCTCAGGTGCTCAAGCAGCACCCCATGGTCTACGGTGTCAAATGCTGCTGACAAATCCAGAAGGACCAAAATGGACCGTTTTTTCTGGTCTCTTGCCATCAGGAGATCATTGAGGACCCAAACCAGCACAGTCTCAGTGCTGTGTCTCTTACAAAAACCGGATTGAAGAGGATCGTAGATGTTATGGATGGTAAGATGGTTGTCCAACTGGGCTGCCACCACTTTCTCGATTACCTTCCCAACAAAGGGGAGGTTCGAGATGGGTCTGTAGTTTGCCAGGGAGTCAGGGTCCAAAGATGCCTTTTTCAACACTGGTGTCACCACCGCTTCCTTCAGGGAGCGGGGGTATTCACCAGTGTCCAAGGAACACCTGACTATCCTGGCAAGAACCTGGAAGATGACCTCCCATAGCCCATATAATCAGGCCTGTGGGACCCGGGTCTAAACTACAGCTTATGGTGCGCATACCCTGGACAATCCTCATAATATCCTCGATTTCCGGCCTTATGAAGGAATTCCAGGTGAACAGTGTATTTGCAACCATAGGCTGGACCACCACAACTCCCATGGAGGGGGCGGCGCAAATCTCGGCCCTGATGTCGGCCACCTTATCCGCAAAGAATCGAGCAAGCTCCACACACTGTAACTGTGAAAAGGCTCAATGAACCTGCAGACAGGCTGGGTTGCACAGCCTGTCTACTGTTCGGAAGAGCTGGGCTGGTCGATTCTGAGCAGCAGCAATTTCTCCAGACAGGAACACTGCCTTCTTATGAGTAATTGCTGACTGATAGAGTTTATAATGCTCTAGGAGTCTAAGATGGTCGGCATCTAAGCTGAACTTCCACCAACATCTCTCCAACCTGCGACCAAGTCTCTGGAACTCCCTCAGATCCTGATCAAACCAGAGGGATCGGGGGCGAAGGGAGAGAGGCCGCACACAGGTGGGAGCAATTAAATCCAAAGCGGAGGTGACAGCCTTTATTATAGGCATGCACCATTACTCGGATTTAAGCTCAACCCAGGAAATTTGATAGGTCAAGAACCGCAGTTAGACCGGTGGGAAACATCCGTAAAGGGCGGTACTTAACCATCTCCACTGGGGTAGATCTACGCAGGGGGGTGCAAAAATTGAACCTCACAGTGTGGTGGTCGGACCAACCGACTGGTTCCACCCCCACCTCGGAGGCCTCCAACCCCAGCAGGAAGACCAGATCGAGTGAGTGGCCATGTTTATGAGTAGCAGAGGTAACCACCTGTGAGAGGCCCAATGAACACATCAATTGGAGGAAGTGCTGACCAAAGAGCAAGAGTTCATCGTCGATCCAGGCATTAAAATCACCCAGCACCATCAACCTGGGCGATTCAAGTACCAGGTCGACAACGAAGTCCGCCACTTCCTTTAAGAATAGTTTTTCATCACCGGGTGGACGATAGATGAGAACTATTCTATAGCCTCCACCTGCCACCATGACACTCTCAAAGGATCTGGTCTCCTCCACTGGAACACTAGTGAGGTCCAATTCGGTCTTGAAACAGACCCGCAGCCCCACCCTGGAATCCATCTTGGGCGGTGAATCACCGAATACCCGGCCGGAATTGCTGCCTCAAAAACTGGGCCCACATTACTATCCAGCCAGGTTTCGGTGATACAGGTCAGGTCTGCCGTACCTACTGAGTCCACAATAATGGCAGTCTTGTTCACAACAGACCTGGCATTGCACAACACCACCCGAGTTGGATAGGACTCCTGGGAAGCCCCAATCACCTGCCCACCATTTACAGAAGTGGTGGTGCCCTTGGGTATGGGGACCAACCAGGAAGGACCCCATTCGTCACTCCATTTTGCCTTAGGGCGTCTTCTGGACTTAACCACCCGAATTCGAACACCCTCCTCCATCCCCGCTATTCACCCCCGAACCTGCCACACGCATTCCCAAGGCCCCTCAGCGTTGGTAGACAGGGAAAGGCAAAGGAGTAAAGAAAGGGCGGAGGGCATGAAAAGAATGATGAATAGTGCATGGGGGGGGGTAAAACAAGAATAACTAATGTCATCCATAGGCAGCAGGCCAAAAACAAAGATCTCAGAACTCCCGAGAAATCCCAATAAAATAAAAATAAAATACTAAACTTAAAAACACATGTCAACTTAAGCTAAATAAACTAAACAATCAAAATATCCAAATAAACATACAATAGAATAATAAATACTTAACAACAACGGTCAGTTCAATTAAGTATTTAAATAGTCAGTTTTTGAAACAGTGGAGCTCCCACCTTCCACCGCAGAAATGTCCAGATGTAGAGGCACGAACTCTCATTCCATGCTTCCAATAAAATAAAGAATAAAAATCCAAAAATGCAGAAAAAGAACTCCACCTCCGATTCAAACCCCCCATGGCGCTCTCACCACCAGGGAGAGACAGAACAGGCAGAAAAGTTTCCAAAATAATGTAAGTCAGCAGGTCCCGGAGAGATTAATCAAAAGGAGTACAATAAAATTTACAATCCCACATGGGCTCTCACCACCATGATGAAATTATAGATCAGACTGTCTCTTCTGCTAGGAACCTCAGGCTTACCTCCTCACCATGGAGCGATTTAATGGCAGCAGGGCAAAAAAAGGCTTTCCAAGGCTTTCCAGGTTCAAACCATAGAGAGAGAGGGACCCGAAAAGGCCACTGTCAGATTCAGGGACTCATCCTGTGAACACCACCCACCAACGGACCTTACCGCTTCAGGTCAGCTCTCCAGCAGATCTAAAGTGGACCAGAAGAGCCAAGAGGCCTGCCGCCAAGTAGCCGCAGCCTCCCGGCCCACCACCTTCTAGGGGACAGGTGTCCAACAAGGCAGCCCATAAACTCTGGCAGAAAGCCTGCGAGGAGGCCAGAAACTAGCCCCCCAAAACTCTCTCTTTTTTCTCCAGATTACAAAGGCAGAAACGGATCCACAAGTCACTCGGAAGACCCTTCTCATAGCTCCATAAGCCTCAGGGACACAGCGATCACCTCCAATCCAATCGCCAGTCGGAACAGTCCAGATCCACGGCTCAATCCTCTGCTTTGCTCTGCTGCCCGAAAAATCAAACCCTTAGACCAGAGGTCTGAATCTCCATAAATCTCCACAGGGAAACCAACGATTTTACAAACGGCTGCCGGCACTGACGGAAAAAGTGGGGGGGACCCAAGGAAGCAACTACTTCAATTAAGAAAACAAAGAAAAAGCAAAAGATAACTGAAACTGAAAATAACTACAAAACATAAAATAAAACAAAGTTATATCAGATTTCACGGGGCAACGTAAATGCGCTCAGAGATTGCGGCACAGCACCGCTGCCAAACCAGTGATCCAAAGAATGGGGATCCTAGCAAGCTGAATAATTTCAGGCCCATCTCTCTCCTCCATGTACTTTCTAAAATGCTGGAGAAAATCATTAACTCCCAACTCAGGATCTACCTGGAATCAGCGAACATCCTGAACCCACTCCAGTCAGGGTTCAGGGCTCAACACAGCACTATTTCTGCCCTTGCCAAAGTTAGAAATGACTGGCTGGATGAGCTAGTCAACAAGAATTTTGTCAGTGCAGTCTTTCTGGACCTCAGCAAGGCTTTCAATACTGTTGACCACTCCTTGCTCCTTTCATCCCTCCAGAATATTGGTCTGGACGCTCCCTCTCTTAGATGGTTCCATAATTGCCTATCTGACAGCTACCAGCTAGTTAAGGCTGATGGTGAGGTCTTACCCCTCAAACCTCTTACTCGAGGTGTTCCGCAAGGTTTCATCTTGGAACCCCTGCTTTTCACAATCTAAATTAATAGAATAAATGCCACCATTAATAAGACCAAAATACATCTTTTCATGGATGACACAGTTCTCTACATTAGCGGGCCATCTCTCGACGCAGTACTCTCAACAACTCCAGAGTGAATTCGATCTGCTGCAACTCCAGCTCCTAAAACAGAAGTTGCTCCTGAATGTGAAGAAAACTAAAGCTATGCTCTTCTTTCCCATGTCCAACTCTTTTATCCTGCTCTCCCATGGTTTACTATCCTCCTTCTCCACCATCCTGGGGGATCAGTTGGAATATGTGTCGTCCTTAAAATACCTGGTAGCCTAGATCAACAGCTCTCTCTCCTTCCAGGGACATATTGAAGAGCTAATAAAGAAACTCCGACAGAGACTAGGACTATTCTTTAGGATAAATAAACCTTCTATCTAGGGAGGCCAAAAAGCAGCTAGTCCAAACAACATTTCTTCCCTTGTTAGACTATGCCGACTTCCTATATAGCCAAGGCCCTGCTGGTTCTCTTGCCAAACTCGATACACTCTACCACAGAGCCTTAAGGTTCATAACGGAGCTCCCCTACTCCACCCATCACTGTCCCCTATATACTGCTGTGGGCTGGCCTTCCCTTATGCTTAGGCATCAGAGAAATGTGGCACTTTGGACCTACAGAGCCACTATGAATAAACTGCCGAGCTATATTATAGATAGTTTGCCATTAAGACCCCAAACTATGTTCTAAGAAGTGTTTCTTACGTAATGCTGAAAACACCTAAGGTTAGATCCCGCTTTGGCAGGGTGTCTATTAGCCCTTGCTGTGGAACAAGCTGCAAAAAACTCTGAAAATAAACCTCCCCTTTAGGCTTGATGCATTTAAAGCTTTACTTATCTGACAACTCAAGGAATCCTGCGACTGCTTCCCTTAATCCCTTGGACTGTGGTCGTTGTGCTTACCCCTGCTCCTTCTCTGTCACCCCTTGGCCCAACTCCCTGCTCATGGCCTGCCCCTCTCTCCTAAGCATTCTCTTGCCCTTCTGCCCCTTTACTAAAAAAAATAAAACTTGATGTCCCCCCGGTGAAGACCGTAACTAGTTTATTCCAGGTCTGTGTATTACACTATACCATGCTTTTAACCTGTAAATATCTATTGCTGTACTTTATTTTGTATTCCTTGTGTGTGTTGGCTCTGCGCTAGCCTGTTTATGTCTGATATTATGTATACTGCCGAGTTTGGCAGCAATTTCAATCCTGTTGTTTCCTTCTGTACCTCTGTATTGTTCTCCCAGGTCCACCTCGAAAATGAGCTTGCTCAACAGTGTCTGCCTGGTTAAATAAAGATTTTGATTGATTGATTGATTTGATTGACTTAAAGGTCTCAATCATATCTTCCCTATCTTTTCTTTCCTCCAGGGAATACATGTTAAGCTTTCCTCATGGGATTTCCCCTCCAAACCCAGGATCATCTTAGTCACTCTGTGCTGCACCCCCTCCAGCAATCTGATGTCCTTTTTCAGGAACGGGCACCAGTACTGCATGCAGTATTCCAGGTGCAGCCTGTATAGGGGAAGGATCACTTCACTACTTCTAGAGAAGATTCGCCTCGCTATATAGCCCAGCATCTTGTTGGCTTTCACTGCTGCCTTCCTGCACTGAGCCAAGTTGTTCATATTTTCTGTTATGATCACCTCCAGGTCCTTTTCCTCCTCTGTGCTCCCCATTACCCATCCCAGCTGATAGCTCCTCCTTTGGTTCTTAGCGCCAAAGTGCAGCACTTTGCACTTCTTGGCATTGAATCCCATCTGCCATGTTTCTAACCACTTCTGTAATTTAGTCAGGTCTTCCTGCAGTCCCCTGCACCCCTCGATGTCATTCACCACAGCTCTCATCTTGGTATTGTCTGCAAACAGACTGATCTTACTCTGGGTCCCATGTGAGATATCTGCTATGAATATCCCAAACAGCACTAGTCCCAGTACCGATCCCTGTGGCACCCCGCTTGCTACTGGTCTTGGTGATGAGAGTTTCCCCTCCACCACCCTTTTCTGCCTGCCCTTCAGCCAGTTAGTGATCCATTTGGCCATCTTAGTACCCAGTCCTACATATTCCAGCTTCCCCCCAGCCACCCACGCGGCACAGAATTGATGGCCCTGCTGAAGTCCAAGTACAAGACATCCACTGCATGGCTCCTGTCCAGTTCCCTGGTCACCCAATCATAGTACTCAATCAGGTTTGTGTGGCAGGATCTGCCCAAGACAAACCCATATTGTCGCCTATCCTGGAGACCATTGTCCTCCAAAAATTTCACCAGCCTCTCTTTAAGGATGGTTTCCATGAGCTTTCCCACAATTGATGTGAGGCTCACTGGTCTGCAGTTACCTGGATCATCCTTTGGGCTCCTTTGTGAATGGGAGTCACGTGGGCCAAGTGGACCAACCCCCAACCCTGTGGCATGCATCCTGTGTCCAGAGAGGTATTGAACAGGTCAGTCAGTGGTCCTGCCAGGCACCCTGCCAGTTCCTTAAGTACCCTAGGGTGAATGCCATCAGGTCCCAGTGCCTTGTCCACCCGCAGTGCCCTCAGTCCTTCCACTACACTGTCCTCTGTAATTTCTCCATCTGTCACTCCCTCTTCCCTGCCCAACCCGCCACTCCCATGAAGTATCTGCCCCCCCGTGAATAAGAAGCAGAAGTCCTCATTGAGTGCCTCTGCCTGCTCCTCCCCCTTCTCTACCCACCCACCTCCGTCCTTCTTAATTCTCACTATCTGGTCCCCGTTCTTCTTTCTCTTACTAATGTATCTGAAGAAGTCCTTCTCTCCGCCCTGAATGCCCTGTGCCAGCCTCAGCTCTCTTGATGCCTTGGCAGCTCTGACTAGTCTGGTAACCTCCCTGGACTTCTTTGTATACTCCTCCCTGTCATCCCCCTTCCTGATCTCTTGAATCTCTGTAAAGCTTTCCTCTTGGCCCTCGCCCCTTCATTACTTCCTAGGTCAGCCAACTGGGCTTCTTTGTCCTTCCCTTCTTACTTTGTTCCCCTAGTACATGTCCAAGTAGCCTCTGCCAGTCTTGCTTAAATAATATCCCAATTTTGACTGGCATCCATGATTGGATGGATTCCCTCCAGGATGTCCCTGCTTCTAGCTAAAGTCACTGCTGAAAGGCTCCAATCTACATTCAGCAGGTTAAAGTTCCCCACCAGCAGCACCTCCCCTTTTCTTTAGTCTTGCCATTGGTTTTCACCAGTACCTTATCTAGTTCCTCCCCTGTACTGGATGTCTGCAGAATAGTTGCTCCATTTCCCATCTCCAGAGTGACCCACAGTACTTCTGCCTCTCTCTGTATTCCTGTACTGTATCTATATTATTTATATGGTTTCCTTCACATAAAGCACCACATCTCCTCCTTTCCTTCCCACCCTGTCCTTCCTATGGTGCCCTAGGGGGCCCCTGGTCACCACCTTCTACGTGTGTCATCACTGCTTGTGCGAGGGGAGTCTGTCCCAAGTTAGGGGAGGCATGAAAGTCTCAGCATGGTCCATTATGGAGCAGCTGAGGGGGCCTGCCAGGCTTGGTGTGGTGTTAGCATCCCAGACTTGAGGTGTCACAAGAACCTCTAGTCTCCATCTGCACGTAACATTGGAAGGGAGGTTGTCAGTGCCTAGTCTTAAGAGGCCCAGTGGGTGCTGGCTGAAGGAGTCTTAATTGGCATGCTTTGTGTTGGGCCAGGTCAGTTCAGAGCCCCATGGAGGTTGGGAAATGGGCCAGGGAGTCTTAGTGCAGGCATCGCTGGCTAAAAGGGGGTGCCAGGTGGCCGGCTGTCATGGTCCCCCATAGTGCTGGACCCTCACCTTCATTTGGAGACACAGGATTCTGACAGATTTGGACACTGGCATCTCAGACCTCCAGGTAGTCTCAATGATGGTGGGCAGAATAGGTCTCCTGGGTGGGCCCCTCCTCCGGAAGAAGAGTGTGCAGCAATGGCTTTCTGGCATGGTGGAATTCACTGAAGATTTCCGATATCTGAAAATGGGGATGTGAACTAGGACTCTGAGAAGTGGTAGCTACCCATAAATCTCCTCAGACAAGTTAAACAGCAGGATACTAGATGAATGCTTTCTGAGCTTTGAGTCTGTCTGTGCCTTTTAGCCATATGGAAAATCCCAAAGGATAGGTTTGTGGGGTTGGTGCCCATTTCTCTAGTGGTTCTGGTTGTGATGCCGCACATGGAAGGTGGGGACCAGGGATCCCAGGGCACCTTAGTTAGGTGAGCAAAGATCAGTCTCGCAAGGCTGGAAGCTCAGTGAAGCTGCTATGGATTTCCAAGTTATGGGCTTACATTTATCTGCAATCAGGCTTAATCCAAGCAATAGGGAAAGTGCCCTGTAGAGGGATTAAAAAGGAAAAGTTTACTAGATAGTAAACCATACTCAGATAACAGGGACAGGAGAGTCCAGAACAATTTCTGTGGGGTGGGGGCCGAAGGTGACTACAGCTGCAGATCTTAGTGTTACAGTATCTACTGATGTGCAATGTGAGAGAATGTTGGAGCTTATTGATATCTGTGTACTGCAAGATGAATTTGTGTTTAAATGAACTACTATGAAAACATTTTCTAATAAAGGGACTGCTTATGAACTGCCACTCTGAATATTAGAAATGCATGTTTAGTTTTCTGGAAGCTTATTATATTATTTCTACTGTTTGATGATGTAGAGATGTGCTTCTTTTTCTTAAGTCTAGTGTAAGGATACAGTTCCATCTCAAACCTTGTTCAGGAACAGACAAGATAAATGGCACCAAATATGCATAACATGCTTATCAAATGTTTCTAGCTGAAGTGTAAGCAAAATTCAGCTTAGCCATCTTAATGTCTGATGACATTAGATGAAAAATGTTTGCACTGTAAAATGTACTGTAGAACAATACAAGCATTTTTTGACAGAAATTTAGTATTGCTTAACATCAAACAATACCATCAAGATGGTATTTCAGCATCTCATGCTATCCCGAGATGTGGTATTTCTCAACATCTGACATCATCATCATGCCATCTGTAAGCAAACAAGTTTTTCTACAGCAACTCAATGTTGCGGGATGCCAGGAGAAAGACAACAACATGCAGAATCCTGCATCATCCACCATGCCTTAAATTATGATGTGACGAGTCATTTAAGAATGAGACTCCCACCAGCTCCAAACATCAACACTGCACTGCACCATCAAGAGAGAGGATACCAGCAATCATCACTGTCACTCCACCCACACAGACCAGGTAGAAACAAGTACTTGTCAATGACTGCAAGCCCTTTCCAAGCAAGGCTCACTGGTTAATGGTAGTTTACTCACCTGGTAAAGGTGATGATAGGAGCACCTTTTTACAGCACTCCAAGTCTCAACACATGGGTAGTCAGTGCTCTTCTCTCAGGCTGATGCACAAAAGAAATTCCAGAATTGAAATTCGATACATCTCCTACCCTCTGCCTCTGTCTCCTCCCCTGTAACTCCCAAATTCCTGAGTATGAGTTCTTCCGGAGTCTATGATAATCCTGAAAATGATAAATAATCTGACTATAGAGACCCTTGGATGCCTCCTTTAGGAGTACCATCGGGGAAAAAAAGGCACACGGCGCAGTTTAACACTATGTAAAAAACATCCTTTACTTTACATTGATTCGTATTATGTGTATAATCTTACATCCACACTGTCAGTGTAAAGTCTACAGCTTACTACCATACCTTCACTGAAATCAGCATTGCACTTAAGCTCAACATTAAAGTCATTTGATTTGTTATCCCACTTTGTCGCTATGTTATGTTCCCCCTCAATGGGTGGGATATGGTGTACTGTAAAAAGGTGCTCCTATAATTACCATTACCAGGTGAGTAAACTACCATTATCTGCACCTTTTTACAGCACTCCGAGTCTCAACACGTGGGTGATTATACAGCAGTATTGGACTTGTCTAGGGAGGGAGGAAGAATATGACTTAATACTGTCTGAATTACCTTGTGACTAAACTCTGAGTTCCCTGTCAGTATAATCTGCTGAAGGTGTGAAGGGATGACCAGGTTGCCACCTGGTAGATTTCCCTTACAGATACAGAGTTGCATTCTACCCAGCAGGTAGCCACTGCTCCAGTGGAGTGGGCCATGATATTAGGAGAAGGGATATTACCACCTGCTCTGTAGGCTTGAGCAATGGTGTCTCTCGACCATCTGGCTATTGTAACTCTTGAGGCTGCTAGGCCCTGTTTCCACCCTTGGGGAAGGACGAATAGTCTGTCCAACTTTCTGAATGGTCCTGGTTTGGTCTAGGTAGGTGAGGGTGTCCCTGTTAGGATCCCCCTCTCTTACACCGATGGTAGGGATTGTAATTTCCTGAGCAGTGTGAAAGGCATTTGCTACGTTTGGAATGAAGGAGGGAATGGGACGTAGTACGACTCTGTCTGGGAAGAAGGTCAGACATGGCTCTCTACATGAGAGAGCCTGCAGTTTGCTAGTTCTCTTTGTTGACAAGATTGCTACCAAAAACATAGTTTTCATGGTTATGACTGATAGATGAACTGACTCTAGGGGCTCGAAGGGCTTACTGGCCAAGGCGTCTAACACCAAATTGAGTGGGGAATGCGTGATATTCACTGCTGTCTTTAATAAGGATTGAACTAATGGATGGGCCCCAGATAAATGTCCATTTGTTTCGCCTCTTATTTCCCCCATAGCAGCCGTCTGCACCCATAAGGATGTCGCCGTTAACCCCTTATCAAATTCATTCTGAAGAAACTCTAAAATATGTAATCTGATGCCTCACACCAAGAAGCAAATACCTGCACATGTCTGTTATAAGTTCTGTTAGTAAACTCCCTCCTGGCTTGGAACAGTGTCTCTGCCACCTTACCGGATACCCTTAAGTTCAACAGTGTAGCCTTCTGAGTGGCCATGCTGGCAGTTTCAGTGGTCAGGGGTCTTCATGCCAGATCAGCCCCGTCTGAGCAAAGTCTTGATTGGTGTTGTCTACAGGACAGTACTGAACTATGGTAACTGGTGAGATAGTTCTTTTTTTTTTCAGTATAATGTTTATTAAAGGTTTTTACAATTCCCCAGATGGGGCCATGTTCATCAAGCTCAAACAGAGATACATACACAACGGAATACATGGATTCCTCCCTCTCCCAGCCCCCTCCACCCCAAGCTCCCCATCCCACTCCTCCCCTCGACACAGTCCAGTAACCTGTTGGTCCAAGATAAAAGATTACTACACAAAATACAACCTAAATTGTGTATAACATATGTAAAGGAGCCCAGATCCTCTCGTATTTAGATTTATTATTATTAAGACTAGATATGGTTTGCTCCGTTTTAAGATTAGCTAAGAACTCGTTAAGCCATTCAGAGTAAGAGACTGTTCTCGTACTTTTCCAATATTTAAGAACCAATTTTTTAACTGACATGGAAATCAGAGCAATATGGAATTTACAGATGTTCACCGATATCTGCGAATAATCACCCAAAAGACAGACCTCTGGGGTAAATAGATTGGTTAGACCGAGCAATGGGTCTGTATTAGCCTTACTACTATTCCAGAGGGGGGATATTTTGGGACAGTCCCAAACAATATGGGGCAGAGTGCCCTCATTCTGCGAACACCTTGTACATTGATCAGAGTTTAATACGCCCCATTTGGCCAGCTTCTGGGGGGAATAATAAAGGTTATGCAAGATGTTAAATTGCATGAGACGTAACCTATCCTCTGTAACAAAATGATGACAGTTATTCCACAAGACAGACCAGTCTTTATTCCATTGAGGAAAACAGTCCGACCAGAACTCTGTAGGCCCAAACGAATCCGGAAAGCGCCAATCATACAATGTGTTGTACAATTTAGAAACTACCTTGGAAGTATTGACTAACGGATACAGATCCGAATGAAAAGAAAATTTGGGAAATGCAAGGACACTTTTCTCAAATTTGTTGCTAAGAAGGTGTCAGAGTTGAAGGATTTTAAAGTAATCCCTTGCTTGCAGCCCAAATTTTCTTATGAAATCCTCTGCTGTCAACCAAGATCCGTCCTCCTTAAGGAAGGAGGATAGTCTACCCTCTCCTAATTTTGGTAACCACGCGGGGGGTAGAGTCTTTCTGTCTATTTTAAAAGCTGGGGAGTTCCAGATCAACTGAGATGGGTCCAGATACTGTTTACATTTCAAGAAGCCACACAACTGTGAGTGAATTCTAATGGATGTCGCCACTGTGATATCTTTTAACTTTTTCTGCAGAGTAGATATATTTAAATATAGAAGTGTGGAAGGAGTTATATTACATGACTGAATCATTTCCAACTCAATCTTAAGCCAAGGAGGAGGAACAGAGGAAGGGTTAGGATCTAGCCATTTGAGATATTTGGCCAGATGACTGGCCCAATAATACAAGCCGAGGTATGGAAGTCGTAGACCTCCTTTACCTTTAGGCACTGCTAACTTGTAGTATGCTAATCTTGACTGTTTTTTAGACCAGATGAAATTTATCATCATCCTCTGAACTTTTTTAAACCAGCTCACTGGTAGATAGATATTGAGTAGTTGCAAGGGACATAATAATCAGGGGGGGAAACATTCATCTTAATCAGATTTATTTTTCCCCACAGAGAAATGGGAAGCAACGACCACCTGTCTAAGTCCTGCTTCAGCATTAGTAATAACGAGTCCAAATTTTTCTTGATAGTAAGTAACATGCTCCTGGTTAACTCGATGTCCAAGTAACGTAAAGAGTCCTTGGATCACAAAAGACCTAGAGCAGTAATGTTGTTCTTAAAGACCTTGTGGTTCAGGGGCAATACAATAGATTTACTGACATTTAGCTTGTAATTTGAAAGACCACTGTATTTCTCTATAATATCTAACATTGAGGGAATAGAGGATTCAGGGTAAGAAAATTGTAAAAGCAAATCGTCCGCATAAGCAGGAACTTTGATTTCGGTATCCAGAATTGTGAGCCCCTGAATCTTTGGACATAGGGACAACTTACGGATTAAAGGTTCCAAATATAGGTTAAACAGTAAGGGAGAGAGAGGACCACCTTGCCTAGTACCAGAATATAGTGAGAAGGATTCAGAAATTACTCCGTTCCCTGAAATTCTGGCAGTCGGATTTTGATAAAGTGCTTTCACCCACCCTAGAAATTGTTGGGGGAAACCAAAGGAGTTTAATGTCTGGAGTAAAAAATTCCAATTGACTCTATTGAAAGCCTTCTCGGCATCCAGAGACACCAACACTGCTGGGAATGGGGCATCCCTAGCCACCAAGAAAACACAGAAAAGAGTGCGGAGGTGGTCCAGGCAGGATCTACCTTTCATGAAACCCACCTGCTGCATTCCTATCACCTCAGGGAGAATGAGGGTAAGCCTATCAGCTAATATTTTGGTTAGAATCTTAACATCCTGATTCAACAGAGAAATGGGTCTGTAGCTTTCCACCAGTTCCAGGTTTTTACTAGTCTTAGGCAACAGCACAATAAGTGCTTCGAATAAAGTGGAGTCCACCCGTGCACCCGAGAGAATGTGCTGGTATAGTGACAGAAGGTGTGGTGTGATTTGTTCCTTGAAACATTTGTAAAAATTGGCTGAAAAACCATCCATTCCCGTGTTTTATCTAATGGAAGGCACTGTATCCTCTTGTGATTTCAAGAGCTGAGACAGGGGTTACTAACTTTCTACACTGAGCTTCGAAAAGAAGAGGTAATTGGGCCCCCACTAGATAAGAGGACACTGCCTGGTCAGAAGGCAGATTGGGAATTTCACCATACAGTTGTTTGTAATACCTTGTGAAATCTGAAACAATTTCTTGAGGAGAAGATCTCAAGGCCCCATCTATCGAGGAACGGATTGGAGGAATAAACCAGGTAGACTCTTGTTGCTTTATTCTCTGGGCCAGTAACTTACCTGCCTTTTCTCCTTGGTCAGAGTAATAAGCCCTAGCACACAGCATCGCAAACTCAGCTTTTTCGTTCAGTATTCCTATGTAAGAGTCTTTTAATTTTGCTAGTTTTAACTTAACCTCATCTGATGAGTGAGCTTGAGCATTTATTTCCAGATATCTAATCTGGGATAATATCGCCCTCTGTTTTGCCTCCTGCTCTTTTTTCCAGGCGGAAGCCATCCCAATCAAGATACCCCAGAGATATGATTTAAACGTACACCAAAGAATGTCGGGCTTAATATCTGGAGTACGATTTAAATCAAAAAATTGTATGATATGTTCTTTAATGCGTTCCCTATTTTTTTAGTCTTTAAGCAGTTACTCGTTCAGTTTCCACCTAGTTTGCCGCTTAGTCGATGACATAAGAGAAACCCTAACCAGAACAAGGGAGTGGTCAGAAGGAGGACCCGGTTGAATAATAGAAGTTATTACTCCAGGAAAAAGGTCTGAGATATCAACAGATAGTCTATTCGAGATGAGGATCTGTGGACAGGTGATGTGAATGTAAATTCCTGACTCTCCGAATGTAAAACCCTCCATATGTCGCACAGACCCAGACGATCCATTAGGTCACGTAACGCCCGTTGCGCCGGGGAAGGCATACCTGAAACATTACCAGAGCGGTCCTTATCCGGATCCAGCACTAGGTTCAGGTCACCCTCTAATATTATAGAGGAGGGTAATAGTGGGAGAACACAATTCAGCAACCGCATGAAAAAAAGTGGGTCGTCTTTACTGGGGCCATAAATGCTACCTAATAAGAGTTCCGTAGAATAAAGAGTACCCCACACCAAGATAAATCTCCCATGCGGGTCTTTAACCTCCTGCGTAACCTTAAACGAGATATTCCTGTTAACCAGTATTAAAACCCCGCAACTATTAGAAGTGCCTTGGGCCACAAAGACCTGCCCTATTTGCAACCATCTCATTTGAATGGCCTCCGAGTCTAGTAAATGAGATTCTTGTATAAAAGAAATGTTAACATGTAGAAAGCCCAAATGCTTCAAGATCTTATACTGCTTTAACTTTTTGCGGACTCCTTTAACATTCCAGGTAGCAAAACAAGTATCATTAGCCATCCTTCCTGCCCATGAAACATGGAAGATCTGAAACAGGATAGGATGTTGTAAGACTATCAAAAGCCCCTTGTACTGGATTGTGTCCCCCCATCCCCCTCCCGTCCCTTCTCACAGCCCCCTTACACCCCAAACCCCGAAGTAAACCAACAAAGTACCCAAACTACTCCTCCTCAGAGTGTGTGAGAACCCTGCCCCTCCCACCCCCTTCCATGATTCTCACAGCAGTTCCCCACAATCGCCTCCCCTCCTGCCTCCCCACCTTCTATACTTTCCCCACTAACACTATATATAGCTAGAGCAAACTAACTATCAACTAAGTGTCAAAAGAAATACAAAGTGACTTCTGACCTCGGTATCCTAATAAACAATTGTCCTGCTATTTCTTACTGTTAACATGCCCTAATTCTAAACACATTTGGGGACCTAGGGAATATTCCCTATACTGTAACCGTCCCTCCGAAAATCGTGATTAAACTGAAGCCTCTATCTACCCTATCTGCCTACTAAGATACACGCACCATTTTCCTGCAGTAGGCGCAAACAACAGAGATAATGACGATAAAGGAAGCTGGAGAAAAAAATGACCGGGTATTAACAAGCGCGTAGCTCCTCCTATTACTGCAGCTTTAACCATACTAATAGTTGACCCTCAGAGCCACCTTCTATGCCTAAACCTCTATATCCACAACTATAAATACCCTCTCAGCAAGTGTCCTGTTGCTGTGAAGAAGAACAGTTATCTTCCTACAATCCCGAATTTGCACATAATGTGCTGTAAACGTAGCACAACACTCCCCTCGTGCAGTTCTTTGACGCAATAGCAGCCTCCCATATCTCACAGAGCTCTGCTTTATAATCCTGTGCTAAACCAAAAAGAAAGCTCTCACCTTCCTGGCATATTCTGGATAAGGCTGCTTAAAAATTCCACCAGGGAAAGGTGTTGCTCCCTAACCGAGCGCTGCTCACGAAGCGGAGTTCCTTCAGATAAGTAATAAAACCTCCCGCAAGACTGGACCACGCGCCGGTGGACTGAGAGCAGGGCCTCTATATTAGGCTCTGTGCACATGGCTCCAACCACTATCCGTGACGTGTCTACACTTCCCCTTTGGTCACCTAAGGGAGACGTCAAATGATTAGACAAAGGTAGCCCTAAATTGCACTCTTACCCCTACCGACAAGCAGTTATCACTGCCTAATCTGCCAAGCTACATCATTGCCCCCACCTTCAATAAATCTTACACCCCACTAACATAATTTCACCTGGCAGTTGACACAGCATACAGTGCCATGGATACCGGGCCACTGTTTAGCTAATAAATGGACCTCGGGGCAGATCAGCTCATTGTGGCACCTCCACCGGCACTGTATAACTCCCAACTGGAGCTGCGCCATCTCTAAAAAAAAAAAAAGACAAAAAAGACCCTATGCTCCCCAAGTTGACTGCTACATGCCCCTAGTTTAAGCCATAACTCCCCTCGTGTGTGGGCCTGAAATAGTAGCCCCGATACCAAGACCAATGTTTTTAAACTGAATCTGGGGAGCGCTATACTACAATCCCCTCTGACCCAGATAAAGTTACCTCCTATCAGGGTTTAGCATCTAACCAAGCTCCTTACAACGGGATTCCCCAGCATGAGCCCAGACCTTGTAGCCCTGGTCAACGTAACTGCTCCCTATCCAACATTATAACTAAACGTTAAGCAGATAACACTAACTTAACCCTAAATTGTATTTCGTCTCATTCCCCATTATTATTTTAAGATTTAAATAAAGGCCTTTTCAACAAACATCGTCACTTGTAAGATACATATACTCCCGATATTTCCCTGAAAAAGTCTTAGAAATTATAATTTGAATGCCCTTTGGGCCACAAGAGTCCATCCGAGCACACCGATCAGGTTGATGCTTAGAATGCTTCCAATATCCCAACCAAAAACAGAATACTAGGAAGAATCATGAGGTGAGTTCGACCTCACTCTCATGTATTTTTGAAGAGCTCAGGCATAACAGACTTGAGACCCGAGGTTGCCGCATCTAGATCTTCAAAGGTGTGCCATGTACCAGATACTAGAACCTGCAGTTTTGCGGGACATCCCATCTTAAATTTGATATCGGTGGCGTTTAGTTTGGTAGCCAAAGGATGAAATGCAGCTCTGCGCTGGCGTACCGTGAGCGGTAGATCCTGGGCAACTCGAATCATTGCCCCCCCCCCCATTGCAGGTCTTGAATGCTCCTTGTTTTTGTGAAAAAATGCTGTTTTCCAAAAAGTTCAGAAACCTGAAAATCAGGGGACAGGGAGAAGATCCTATCAGAGGTGTGGGCCTGAGTGCTCTGTGAGCCCGCTCTATGATGTAACGGGTGCCACATGGAGAAGGCCCAACTATTTTTTCAACACATTTCTGAGCAAAAAGCACCGCATCCTGCCCTTCCTCAGACTCAGGGAGGCCCAAAATCACTACATTATTTCTGCGGCTTCATCCTTCTAAGTCCTCTAACTTCATTTCCATTCTTGAAAGCTTTTGCTTAATATGGACCACCTCGGGATCCTGTTTATCCGCTCTTCTTTCAAGCGAGGTAAGACAGGCCTCTGTATCAGACATCCACAGGTCGATGTGCTCGATTGCCTGTGAAATTGTTTTGATTTCCAATTTGAGACCCTTCAGCTCTTCTTTAAACAGGCAAAATTCAGCTAAGAAGCCAGCCAGCATTAGGGGTTCCTGGTCTGAGTCATGCTGCGGTGCTGATTGACCGGTGACTGGAATGTTAGCTCACTGCTTCTTAGGGTCCTTTTCAGGTGTAGCTGGAGGGGTATGCCTAGGCTGTAATTTTTTCATTTCAGCTTCCATCCCTCTAAAAACGACCCCAACAGATGCGCCGGCACATCAAAATCCACCGACTTGTTTTTGCTAAGCTTTCTGAACAAGTTTAGAGTAGAAATATTCAAAAAATAATGGCGTTAGGCAGGAGTGGATAGACTAGGCATCCATTCAGGTTCGCTGCATCAACCTGGTGAGATAGTTCTATATGGTTATTGTAGCCGCTGCAATAGGGGCTGAATTCAGATCCTTACTGAACAGGACTGAAGTGCATAAGTCTAATGAACTGTAGCCTCTGGCCAAGCATGACTGTGTTAACCAGTGGCAGAGGAATAGCCGGTGCAGCCGGTGCAGTGGCACAGGGGCCCGACCCATTTAGGGGCCCACTGTAATCATACACCGATTTGCCATTTTTTTGGCAAAGAATCCACATTTTGCCATCTTTTGCTGTCTGTGGGTGGACCGACAGATTCACACCAGCTGACTGAGCTGTCAGCCACACAACCTGCTGTGGCCACCACATGTACTGCAGATGGCAGCACTGAAAGACTTGCAGGATGCGCCGATGCGCTATGTGCAGGCAAGTCGGCAAGCAAGACAGTGATGCTCGAAGCAGCAACGGGGCCCCAAACCGGTCAATCTATGTATGTACTTACTGCTGGGCTGAGGAATCTTGTGACGGTCACGGTGGCAGTGATGTTAGTTTGCAGCCTTGCTTGCTTTATTATTTACTCTCTTCTGTTCTGCTGTCTGCTGTCTGCCCGCCCCCTTCCCTCCAGTCAAGTCCTCCGGAGTTGCTCGCCTCGCTCGCTGCTTTTGTGACTCTGCGATGCCTGTTGCTGTGTGGTGCCAGTGCCATTGCCATCATGCCCGCTTGCCTGGGACCCCCCAGAACATGCTGCTGTGACAGTGTCAGTATGCTGCTGCTGCTGGGGTTGAGGAGGAATCGGAATCAGCTGAGGTCAAATCATCGAGACGATGAGAGCAGGCACATAGGTATTAGTGCTCTAGTGCCTGAGTGAGGAGGATGACTGGGAAGACAGTTGCAGCACAGCAGTGGCCAGGCAGGCCTGCAGGCCAGCCACCAGCCACCTAAGGTCTTAGCTCCTGGGTTCTATTTCTGGTCTTTGCCTTCTTCTGGGTCTGGCTGTTTTGGGGGGCACAGGCAACAAGGCCAAGGCAGCATAACACAGGGTGCCGCAGACCTAGCCTGCAGCCACCTTAGCTGAAGGTTTACCTTTTTTTGTGGTGTGTGAAGGGGGTGGGATTGTCAGCAGTAAGGAGTCCTGGGGGGTCACTCACTTCTAACTCAGTGTGAGAGTGAACAAGCAAGTAATAGAATAAAAGAAAATAAAATACTGGGTGTGCTGCTGCTTGCCTGGCCAGGGGGCTGGCCCAGGGGCACAGCCAGCCTAGTAAAGTTACAGTCACTAACTGTCTGGTAACTCTCTCTCAGTCGGTCTGTCTATCTACTCTCTACAGTAAGAGTAATCAGTGAGTCTGTAGTGGGTTTGTCTTGCACAATGGCAGTAAGTGTGTGAGGTAATAATTCCGTAGGCCTGCCTGCCACGGTGTCGCCTGACCCTGACTGTGACTGACTTAGACTGTATCTCCACCTGCTAGTTCAGCCTGTGTTTTGCCTTGACATGCAGGGGGTGGATGTCGGGGTGGGGGCCTAAAATTACAGCCTGCACTGGGGCCCATCATTCTCTTCCTCTGCCACTGATGTTAACAATGTAGCCGCTTGTTAGATGAGTAAGTACCTGCCAGGATCAGAGCAAGTGATCCTTGCCCACTAGGAAAAGACCTGTAGACTGACACTAAACTGCAAGCAGATGATGTATTATAGTTCTCTTGACCACTACTTTGCAGGCCCTGTGATAACCATAAGCAGGAAAGTATGAGGATGTGTGATTATGAGTAGCTGTACTTGGCCTGCATGTCATACCTGGTGAATTATAGTTTCTTGACCACTACTGTGCAGACAGTGTGACAAACATAATCAGGGAGGCATGAGGATGTGAGATTATGAGATATGCTGTACTTGGCCTGCATGTCATACCTGGATTTAATGTTATGAAGGTCCCCTGCCCCTTCCTCCATGATCCGAACTAATTAAGTGATGTGGAGGAGGGTTGGTGTTTTTGCCAGGAGCCGCTGCAGTGGGGGCTCCAAGAGGTCACCGGCCATGGCTGACTGTGGGTTTCCCGGTGGATTGGTTACTTCTTTGAGCCCTGCTGAAAGTACTACAAATACAGATGTAGTGTTTTGGTCATTAGTGGTGTGTGTACGTGCCATCATATGGTACGTGATACTCAATAGATCAAAGCTGGCCGGTCATACTGCCTGTGATCTGTGTGTTACCCTGAATGACCATCTGGACCCAGTACTGCACCCTGGTGTAAAGGGTGGGTGTGACAGTTCCCATAAATATGACTATACATCTAGGTAGATACATAGTTTGATCACTCTATGTATGCATAGGTGTCTTTACCTATAAATACAGTATGTATGCATGGGTAGGAGTCTATCTACCTGGACATATGGCAAGCCAACAGAGGTTGAATACACCTCACATTTCTTTCTTGAGATTGTCTGTGGGTCCATGAAATAGAATTTCAACATCTTCTACGTTAATAGACCTATACTGTAATAAAACACACCAAGTACCTGCTTTCCCCGACTGTCTGTTTGTGATGCTGAGATGGGTGCAAAAGTACTATTAGCAATGCTTTCTGGGGTTATGTGTTTTAGCTGGCATGGGCAAGAATATGGCTAGCATCTGAGTTTTCACCCTTATGGCTTCCGCACTGTGGCCTACTTCTTTGATTAGTGTAATTGCATCCATATGCTGCATGTGGCATGATTGTATTGGGAGAGGGCTGTCATGCAGGGATGTATTGTGTTTGTGCCCCTTTAGTCCCCTACCAACATGGCTTTGGCTGAGTAGCACATGCACAACATGTAGTACATTTGCCCTTCCTTCATCCCATTACATGCCTTGCTCTTCAATTATGTACATCCAGATCATTAACTACTGTATATAGCTCTGTACTATCTATATAGTTCTGTACTTGTAGTTCACACAAACTATTTTCCTTGAGTATGCAGGATGACCCATTATATAATGCTCAGATAATTTGCCACAACACTAGGAGCTACTTAGCTCTGTACTTGTAATGAAAGATGGATGATCCCATAGAAAGCTGCCTCTCGAAGAGGAGCTGAAACTGGTGAACCACCAGTCCAGACCACCAGTATCAGAATTCCTGCTGAGGCATTCGGATGGCATGCAAAATATCTGGAGCAAATGACCTTTCTGTGAGTGGTCTGACCGCAGCTGCTGAGTGGGGGCTGCCTGGGCACTGACTACTTCCAGTCAGAGTGGAGCATGTCCGAAGTGTGAAAGAGTTGTGCTGGGTACCAATATTGAACAACATTTGTCATTACTGGACTGCATGTGCTTATGAGGAAAAATGCTAACAGAGAAGCTGTAATGCTAATGTACTGGGTGAGAGACAGAGGACCCATTCTGTCTCATTGATAGATGGTACTCATTCATGCTAAGCCAAGTGTTTAAGCTTACACCAGCTGAGCCATTGGAGTAATGCTTAAGCCACAAGTTTTTGGGACTAGGTACATACAGCGAAACAGGTACTTAGTAAGCTCCTGAGGACAGTCAATCCAATGTCTGATCTTTGTCATAACTGTTGCCGGATCCCATAGCGTTAATATGGGGGAATTTTGCATCACCCCTAGTAGGACTTCTAAGTTCTGTTCCTCTTGCTTCCTACTGTTCTTCCTTGGCCTACCAGTGAATATCTGTTAGACCTCTGATACAGGTGAGGAGGGTGGGGGAGGGCAACATGGATTGGAACTGCCATCCTCTGTCCCTAAACTCACTGGCTCTGAGTAGTGACCAGTGATTTTAATGCGGCTCATGCTTCTGAGTGCGCCCCTTGTCTGAGGGCAAGCACAGGGCCACGCCCCTTGTTGCTGTAGTCTGTAAGGGATGCCAACTGCTAGGAAAGTCACGGGAGGAGGGGAATATCACCCCTAGGTATAAAATGGCTAGAATAAAACCGCCACGGATGTGCGGGGGTTATGCCCTATTGAGCACGGCACGGATAGACATAGCCGAGGGGGGGATGTGCGGCCTCCATGTCCTATAACTGGAAGAGCAGAAGTTGTAAAACCAGACAAAACACAGCCCTGCCAGCTGACATAGTGATGGGTACTGACAGATAGTTATTGATCACACTGGATCAGTGGTGATGCCAGTGTTATTTATCTTAGGGAGTACAGCTGCACAGTATTAACATTTAGCATTCAAGGTGAAACCAATGTCAACAGAGCGGAATTGCCACAAGCTGATCATAGCTGATTCTTGGGGACCACCGGTCAGAGTAAGTTCTGTGGCTCTTGCATTATGGATAAGCAAGACAGGATGGCCACTTGTCACGGGGCATAGCATGCTAAAGGAAATATGACCCCAGAGTGGACTTCAAGCAGCCAACACCTACTGCTTGTAGATGCCATTGTTATTTTCTGAAAAATATAAGCAGCATTGGACATTGTCTGAGTCAGGTTGTGACTTACTGGCTGATCATAGTATCGTAACAATCACTGTATCAAAAGGAAGCCCTGAGGATATACATCAGGCTTCTGTATTAGCAAAACCTGGCTTACTGCTTCAACAGGATTTGAATGCAGTGTAAAATTAATAGCCCTTGAGATATCACTGCATAGCCAGCTTTTTTCCTGAGTGATTAGCATATAGTTTAAAAATTCACTTATACCAGTCAGAGGCCTGGAGGATATACATCTGGATTCTGTATTTTAAAGAATCAGGCTTCTACTTGCTCCCAAAAATGCCCATTTCTCGTAATAAGGTACAATGCCCCAGTGTTTATTTTTATGCTCTAACTTCTCCATTTCTCTTTTAAGCAAGCATTGAGAGAATGGTCCCTTTAAGGATTGTCCTCTTGTTTTCAGCATTTTAGGAGGGTGTTTCCACAGGCCACTGCCATCTTAGGTGAGGAATTGCCATAAGCTGCACTGGGGTTGCCTGAGAAGGCTGGAAGTCTTGCGAGAAGCGCGTGAAGCTTTTTAAAAATGGCGGTGCCACTCCCCAAACAAAGGCTCTGCTCGCAGTGCAAAAAGTGAGTGCCTGGCATCCCATCAAACCTGGGATTTAGTTGTGGAAGCTGGGGATGTGCCTCTGGCAGTAAGGCAAACAGAGAGTCAGGCGGGCATCCCCATGCATGAGGTGCACTCTCGTGGGCATGAGGGACAGCACACTCACAGTCATGAAGCAGGACTCTGCTTGATGCAGGTAAGGCCTTTTGCAACAGTACCCTTTTCTTTGTGGATTTGTACAACATTAGGGAGGGAGAGATTCAATCCCCACCAGCAGGCTCGCCCTCATGGTTGAATGAGGTAAACTATGAGGTGATTACAGGAGCTTCACGCTCCACCTGGGGATAACCACTGTGGTGATCTCACTACCTCCTGTTGAACAAGGTAAACTGGGGGGTGAGCAAGGTGCTGGCAGTGAAACTGTTAGGAAACTGATTGGTTTGATACAGGTGCCTGTTCACCTTCCTCAGCAGAATGAGGTAAACTGGGGGGGGGGGGTGAAACGAAAGGGACATTGTACAGTACCCAAACACAAGAGTTAGACATACAAAGATCTAACTGGCCCTGATGCCACACTGACTAGGCTATCTAAATGCAATTAAACAACATGCTCCAGCACCAGTCTAGGTGGCCAGTCAGTGCTTTAAAGATACATTAACAATTAAAGCCAAAAGGCTATATGTTCTCAAGGAAGTAGATATAACTTTAAAAACTCTTACCTTAAAAGTCTTGGCAGAGAGCCAACAATCTGTGACCAGCCTGGGTGAGATGCACAAAATAACTGGGGAATTTGGGAGCTACTGGGGAGGAGATAGAGGCAAAGGGGAGGAGATGTATCGAATTTCGATTCTGGAATTTCTTTTGTGTATCAGCCTGAATGGAGAGCACTGATTACCCATGTGTTGAGACTCGGAGTGCTGTAAAAAGGTGCGATAGATAATGTCTCATCCTTGGCAAGAAACTGAAAGGGGTGGAAGTGAGATTTCACCTGGGGGGGCTACATATTCATTGAGAGGCTAACGTGTGTATGTTGCTAAGAGCTATATAAACCAACATCATCTGGACTGTTTATATGTCAAGCTGAAATTGGAACTGTTGTACGGAGGGTATCAGTTAAAAAAGAACTATTGCCAGCAACCCACCCCCCTTTCAAGGAGAAGCCAAAGGACTGTCAGCAATGTCATGTTCTTCTAACAAGAGTGCACTGGTACAAATGTATTTGAAAGAGACTGTTGTTTAATTATTTGATAGTTGTTAATATGTCATCTTTTTCTTTTCAAGTCTGTTTCTTAAAATAAAACCTATTGAGTGATATATTATGGGTTTCTTGTTATTTGCTTGCCCTGTGAAACTCACAACATTGTGGGATTTCTATGAGGGCCACAATGCTGGGATTAATAAATCTCATTCAGCCCCACAGTGAGGGTTGGTGGTGGATTCCAGTATGCAGCAACATCTGTGTGAGAGCCAGGGAGCTTGCTTCTTCCACAGGGGCACGCTGCATTGCTGAGGCTAAAAGGCACACTTCCCACACTTGGAGAAGAGGGAGTAACAAAAGGAGAAAATGTGGAAAGTAAAAATTCCTGCTGGACAAATGATGGTAAAAATCCAAAATCATCTGAACAGGGTGTATCCCTGATCAACAGGGTGAGGGCAGAAAAAGCTATGTGAAAAAAAGTAATGAGTTATAAAATGGTAGTACAGAATATATTTTGTAAACCAATGAGGTACTTTGCTTGCTTTTAAAAGGAAGAATAGTGTTCTGTAATGTAAAAAAACACACCATGGTAATTCTAATTTAATACTTTGGCTCTGAGCATTCAGTGCAGAGGTAGCAGTCACAAAAATGCAGCTTATTGGTACACTTCAATATCATATTTTAAAATAAAACAAGCATTTGTCAATGCTGAATGTTGATTGCTTTGGTCCGTCGAGCTCACTCACTGCCCCTCTGTCACTCTCTCATTCTGTTCCTCCCAGCTCTGCAGGCTGCTGTTTTGTACTGGGCTCCTGCCTGCATTGGTACCCCTTTCTGTCCACAAAGAAATCCACAGCTGTCCTGACAGAGCTCCGTTGAGGTGGCTCACTCCCCCTCTCTCACTTGCTCATTCTGTTTCTCCTGGTGCTGCAGGCTGCCCTTTTGTCCTGGGCTCCTGCCTCTGTTGGTGGCTTTTTCTGCCCACAAAGAAATCTGTAGTAGTCCTGACACAGGTCCGTTGAGCTTGCTCACTCCCCCTCTGTCACTCGCTCGTTCCGTTTCTGCCGGCGCTGCAGGCTGCCCTTTGTACTGTGCTCCTGCCTGCATTGCCACCTTTTTCTGCCCACAAAGAAATCTGCAGCAGTCATGATAGAGGTCCGTTGAGCTTGATCATTCTCCCTCTCACTCACTCATTCTGTTTCTCCCACCGCTGCAGGCTGTGCTTTTGTACTGGGTCCCTGGGTGCATTGCTGCCTTTTTCTGCCCACAAAGAAATCCGCAGCAGTCCCAAAAGAGCTCCATTGAGCTCACTCACTCCCTCCCCCCCCACTCGCTCATTCTGTGTCTTCCACTGCTGCAGGCTGCTCTTTTGTACTGGGCTTCTGCCTGCATTAGCAGCTTTTTCTGCCCAAAAAGAAATCTACAGCAATCCCGACACAGCTCCATTGAGCTCACTCACTCCCACTCTCTCACTCACTCATTCCGTTTCTGCCGGCGCTGCTGGCTGGCCCTTTGTACTGGGCTCCTGCCTGCATTGCCGCCTTTTTCTGCCCACAAAGAAATCCACAGCAGTCACGATAGAGCTCCATTGTGGTCGCTCACTCTCCCTGTCTCACTCGCTCATTCTGTTTCTCCTGGTGCTGCAGGCTGCCCTTTTGTACTGCGCTCCTGCCTCTGTTGGTGCCTTTTTCTGCCCACAAAGAAATCTGCTGCAGTCCTGACAGAGCTCCGTTGAGCTCGCTCACTCCCCCTCTCTCACTCACTCATTCTGTTTCCACCAGCACTGCAGGCTGCCCTTTTGTACTGGGCTCCTGCCTGTATGGCCACCTTTTTCTGCCCACAAAGAAATCCGCAGCAGTCATGATAGAGCTCCATTGAGCTCGTTCACTCCCCCTCTCTCACTTGCTCATTCTGTTTCTCCCGCTGCTGCAGGCTGCCCTTTTGTACTTGGCTCCTGCATTCATTGCTGCCTTTTTCTGCCCACAAAGAAATCCGCAGCAGTTCCAACAGAGCTCTGTTGAGCTCACTCCCCCTCCCTCACTCACTCATTCTGTGTCTCCCGCTGCTGCAGGCTGCCCTTTTGTACTGGGCTCCTGCCTGCATTGGTGGCTTTTTCTGCCCACAAAGAAATCTACAGCAGTCCCGACACAGGTCTGTTGAGCTTGCTTACTCCCCCTCTCTCACTTGCTTGTTCCATTTCTGACGACACTGCAGGCTGGCCTTTTGTACTGGGCTCCCTCCTGCGTTGCTGCCTTTTTCTTCCCACAAAGAAATCTGCAGCAGTCACAATAGAGCTCCGTTGAGCTCGCTCACTCCCCCTCCCTCACTCGCTTGCTGTGTTTCCCCCCGGGGCTGCAGGCTGCCCTTGGTATTGGGCCCTGCCTGTATTGGCACCTTTTTCTGCTCACAAAGAAACCTGCAGCTGTCCTGGCATAGTTCCATGAGGTCGCCACTCCCCTGTCTCATCCACTTGCTCGCTTCTGCCGGCGTTGCAGGCTGCCCTTTGTACTGGGTTCCTGCCTGCATTGCCGCCTTCTTCTACCTACAAAGAAATCTGCAGCAGTCACGATAGAGCTCCGTTGAGCTCGCTCACTCCCCTTCTCTCACTTGCTCATTCTGTTTCTGCAGATGCTGCAGGCTGGCCTTTTGTACTGGGCTCCTGCCTGTATTGCCGCCTTTTTCTTGCCCACAAAGAAATCCGCAGCAGTCATGATAGAGCTCCGTTGAGGTCGCTCACTCCCCCTGTCTCACTCGCTTATTCTGTTTCTCTCTTGAGCTGCAGGCTGCCTCTTTTGTACTGGGCTTCTGCCTCTGTTGGCACCTTTTCTGCCCACAAAGAAATCTGCAGCAGTCCCGACAGAGTCTCATTGAGCTCACCTTACCCTTCACTCTCACTCACTCATATTCTATTTCCTTGCCACCGCCCAGGCTGCTCCTTTGTATTGGGCTCTTGCCTGTGTTTCTGCCTTTTTCTGCCCACAAAGAAATCCTTAGCAGTCATGATAGAGCTCTGTTGAGCTCGCTCACTCTCCTTCTCTCACTCAGTCATTCTGTTTCTCCCACTGCTGCAGGCTGCCCTTTTGTACTGGGCCCCTGCATGCATTGTGCTTTTTTCTGCCCACAAAGAAATCTGCAGTAGTCCCAAACACAGCTCCATTGCGCTCGATCACCCCCCCCCTCACTCGCTCATTCCGTTTCTGCCGGTGCTGCAGGCTGCCCTTTTATACTGGGTTCCTGCCTGCGTTGTCGCCTTTTCCTGCCCACAAGAAATCCGCAGCTGTCATGATACAGCTCCGTTGAGCTCACTCACTCTCCCTCTCTCACTCGCTCGTTGTGTTTCTCCCAGTGCTGCAGGCTGCCCTTTTGTACTGGGCGCCTGCCTGCGTTGCCACCTTCTTCTGCCCACAAAGAAATCCGCAGCAGTCATGATAGAGCTCCGTTGAGGTAGCTCACTCCCCCTGTCTCACTCGCTTATTCTGTTTCTCCTGAAGCTGCAGGCTGCCCTTTTGTACTGGGCTTCTGCCTCTGTTGGCACCTTTTTATGCCCACAAAGAAATCTGCAGCAGTCCCGACAGAGCTCTGCTGAGCTCGCTCACTCCCCCCTCTCACTCACTCGCTCTGTTTGTCCCGCCACTGCAGGCTGCCATTTTGTACTGGGCCCCTGTGTGCACTGCTGCCTTTTTCTGCCAGAAGAGAAATCCGCATCAGTCCCAACAGAGCTCCGTTGAGCTCACTCACTCCCCCTTGCTCACTCACTTGTTCTGTGTCTCCCACTGCTGCAGACTGCCCTTTTGTACTGGTCTCCTGCCTGCATTGGTGGCTTTTTCTGCCCACAAAGAAATCTACAGCAGTCCTGACACATCTCCATTGAGCTCGCTCACTCCCCTTCTCTCACTCGGTCATTCTGTTTCTCTCGCTGCTGCAGGCTGCCCTCTTGCACTGTGCCCCTGCATGTATTACTGACTTTTTCTGCCCACAAAGAAATCTGCAGCAGTCAACACTGCTCCGTTGAGCTCACTCATTCCCCCTCTCTCACTCGCTCATTCTGTTTCTGCTGGCGCTCCAGGCTGGCCTTTTTTCTACTGGATTCCTGTCTGCACTGCCGCCTTTTCCTGCCCACAAAGAAATCCACAGCAGTCATGACAGAGCTCCATTGAGCTCGCTCACGCTCCCTCTCTCATTCATTTGTTGTATCCTTTTGTACTGGGCTCCTCTGCGTGGCACCTTTTTCTGCTCACAAAGAAATCCACAGCTTTCCTGACAAAGTTCCGTTGCGGTCACTCACCCCCCCGTCTCACATGCTCATTCTGTTTCTCCTGGCCCTGCAGGCTGCCCTTTTATACTGGACTCCTGCCTCTGTTGGCACCTTTTTCTGCCCACAAAGAAATTTGCAGCAGTCCCGACAGAGCTCACTTGACCTCACTCACTCCCCCTCTCTCACTCGCTCCTTCCATTTCTGCTGGCACTGCAGGCTACCCTTTTGTACTGTGCTCCTGCCTGCATTGCTGCCCTTTTCTGCCCACAAAGAAATCTGCAGCAGTCATGATAGAGCTCAGTTGAGCTTGCTCATGCCCCTCTCTCAGTCGCTTGTTCTGTTTCTCCGCGCTGCAGGCTGCCCTTTGTACTTGGCCCTGTGTGTATTGCTGCCTTTTCTGCCCACAAAGAAATCACAGCAGTTCCAACAGGAGCTCCGTTGAGCTCACTCCTCACCCTCCACTCCACTAGTTTCCTGTCTCCTGTGGCCCTGCAGTGCCCTTTTGTACTGGACCGCTGCCTGCGGTGCCTTTTCTTGCCCACAAAGAAATCCGCAGCAGTCCCGACAGAGCTCAGTTGAGCTCGGTCACCCCCCACTCGTTCGATCCTAATCAGTCTGAAACACTGATTTCTGACAGTGACTGCAGTATTCTGCACTGGAAGCATGAAAACACATTTCGGCCAGGATGTGAAAAATTACAGCTGTACTGTTCATAAGGAGGTGTGGAAAAATTCCAGTGTTGAAAATGTGGCGTGAAAATATTACTAATTTGCAAAGTTACAAGGGTGCGTGGAAACTGCACAACACACGCTCGTAACACAGTCATTTTATGGAGTTTCAACACAAAATTTTCAACATAGGCATTTTAGGACCTCTGCTCATGAACAGTGTCAGTGTGATTTTCTTAATGTGTCCCAAACACTGATTTCCCACAGCGAACGCACTATTCTGCACCGGAAGAGCAAAAGCACATTTTGGCCAGGATGTGAAAAATGACAGCTGCACTGTTCATAAGGAGGTGTGGAAAAATGGCAATGTTGAAAATCTAGAGTGAAAATATTGCAAAGTTGCGAAGGTACGAGCGTGCGTGGAAACTGTGCAACTCATGCTCATAGCACACTCATTTTATGGACTTTCATCACCAAATTTTCAACATAGGCATTTTAGGACCTCTGCTAATGAACAGTGTCACTGTCATTTTCATAATGTGTCCTGAACGTGGATTTCCCACAACGAACGCACTATTCTGCGCTGGAACTGTGAAAACACATTTCGGCCAGTATGTGAAAAATGGCCGCTATACTGTTTATAAGGAGGTGCAGAACAATGACAATACTGAAAATCTGGAGTGAAAATATTGCAAAGTTGCGAGAGAGTGCATGCGTACAAACTACGCCAACGCCGCGCTCATAAAACAGCCATTTTTTTGATTTATTTCCACCAAATTTGCAACATAGGCTTTTTGAGAGCCCATCTCATGAACACTGACACTGTTGTTTCATTAATCGGTCCCGAAAGGTGATTCTGCGCAGTGACAGCGAAATCACCTTTTGGGGCCGATTAACGCGACACAGTGCCAGAATCCATGAGGAGGGGTCCCAAAACCCATGTTGAAAATGTGGTGCCAAAATTCAAAAATGCCTGAGATATGCATCAAAGTTGAAAAAACTATTTATTCCATTATACAGCTTACCAGCATTTCCTCAGTTCGGCTTCGGCTTTGAAGAGTGCAGATGTGTTCCCGGTCCACGAAGATCATCACACCAGACTCCAGAGGTAAGTATGTGGTGAGGGGTTGTGGGGAGACAGGGTGCGCAGTGGGTGGGTGTGGGTTGTGGGAGGGGGCAGGGAGACTGCGTGGGACCATTTTCTTTTTTGAAAGGGTAAAAAAAAAATAATAAATTGCGGGACCATTTTCTTTTTTTTATTTATTTTATTTATTACTTATTCGGAAAGTATCTTTGAGTCAAAGACTTGTTTACAAAGGCTCCACATCACATTTAGTTGGACAATACAACAGTATAACAGTTTAACAGGGGCATGTGACATGCTGGGGTGGGCTCCCAGCATGCCAACGGACTCTTTTTTTGGGGGGGCAGTTGTAGCCAATGGGATTGGGCAACCCCATCAGCACACAACAAAGGGGGGTTTACATTATGCCAATGGGGACTGGGCACCCCCATCGGCACACAACAAAAGCGAAGGGTGACGCTATGCCAACAGGATTGGGCACCCTGTCGGCACACAACAAAGGGCAGGAGGGTTACATAATGCTGATGGGAGTGGGCCCCCCATCAACAACATCACTTGGGCACTGAAGCCAATGGGGTGGGGCCCCGATGGCAAACAAACACCGGGGCACACACATGCTGCTGAGGATTGGGCACCTTCTTGGCAGGGGTGCATTATTGTTTGTGAACACGGTGGCAAGCTGCCACCATGTTCACAAACAATATCACTGTTACAAGGTTCCGCCCAGCAATGACGGGTCACTCTCTCATTGCAGCAAATGGCTGATCCTGCAATGACGAGGCAGCCCCTGATTGCAGCGGCTGAAACTTTACAAGGTAGTGGCATGCTGGCTGAACTAGTGTCAGCAGCAGCATGCCACAGCATTGGGGAAAGTGGGCCAAGCCTTTAAAGGCTGTGGGGGCATTGGCCACAACAGTACCGTGCCTCCACAACCTGCTTCTGGCAGCCTGATGTAACCCCTAGATGGCGCTATCCCAGGGGCTACTACCCCTGCCTGATTTGCCACTAACAGGTTGAGGGGCTGGATCAATGGCGGGTGCCTCCACCCAGAGGTCAGGGTTTGCAATAGTTAAACTAACTTCTGTCAGCCCTCTGGGACACTGCAACCCCTCTTTCTTCCCACTAGTGGCCCACACATATATCAGAATTACCTTCACAGTATACACCTACCCCCAGGTCTGGTTCCGCACTGGGACCTCCTTGAAATGAGATACAGTGCAACAATCACAGTACAGTACTTTAACATAGACAAATACCTCAGGCAGTATAACTTTGCTGAAACAAGCAGCTCTGATTTATTTAGGGGATATAACAAGGACAGGGGAAATCAGGTTAATTAGCTTGTCACTTTAATAATCTACCTATGGCTCTGTGCACAGGCCTATCCCTATCAGTTACTGTCCACAAATTGCCCAAGCCCTAGTGGCTAGTCCATTACAGTAGGCAGCTGGTAGGGGCCCTTTCACACAGAGAAAGAGAATTAAACAGTCAGCAGTACAGTAATTCCATTTGGATTTAATGCGGCAATCCAACAGGGCGACCCTGAATTAGTACTCACGACCTCCAAATAAGATAGGGTCCTTCAATGTCAGCAGGGCTCACTTGAGGTGCACAAACCTCTTCACACATTCATATAAAAGAAGCACTATACCAGGCAGGCTGCATCTGTATCCCGATCGCAATTACTGCACAATACCGGGAGAACACACAGCAGATTCAGTTCCTGACAGACCGAGTGTAATTTTCAGCAATTCCTCCAGTCTTCTACAGGGTGAGGCTGGTTTCTACTCTTCAGAGATCCTTTGATTCTTTTCACAGGACAGATTCAGTCCTAACAAGCTGTTACACAAGCTGCAGACCGGAACTCTGGGCCTTACACACGTTTTTGACTAAAACTGCACACTGAAAAAGCACAGGCCTCCTTCCTTCTTCACTGCCAAAGCTCAACTGAAACTCCAACCGACAAAACCGGCACTTCCTTTGAGTTCCTCCCAGTTCTTGACTGGATTGGCTGTCACTCACAACAGACTGCTGTTTGGTCCAAAAGGCACTGAAGTCTAAACTACATCTCCCGAGTCACTGCCCATACAATCCTCTTGTGGCTGGCTCAGATTATGAGTCCAAGTTCTGATTCGTCCAAGGCACCATTGTAGAGCTAGCTACCCACACTGATTGGTCCAGTTCAGCAGTTCAAAACTAGAATGGGGAGCTAGCAGACACAGTTCTGACTGCAAAGAAAGCAGGTTAGACAAACTGTAATTTCATTATTACTCTAAATAATTTCTGGCAAACAGTTACATCTGTCAGATAGGTTCCCTTTGCACTCCTAGTGACTGCAAAAATGAAGTGAATTGGCAGCAGCTTGAGTGGTACTCAATCAAAGAAACACACAGTCCCCCATACAAACTAATTATGTCTGCAAGCAGACAGCTCTTAAAGAGACAGTACCAGAGGTTCTAAAAACACTCACTGATAAATGGCTTAAATGCCAAACACCATTCAGGCTTGGAGCATTCAAGCAAGCTCCTGGAAGTCTTTTGGGAACCCCCATTTGCAGGGGGGTTACACTGACACAATATGTTTCTTGCGCATGTGCACAATCAACATAAAAAGGCTTGTTACAAATACACCTTTAGTGTAAAATTCATTTTATATATTTAGTAGTTACACTGATTAACATTCTGTACCTCACTGATAACTGACTTCTTCTAGTGGTGGGAGAAATTTTTATTACGCTTCTGAAATTGCACAAAATGTCTAATAACATATTTGAGCAATTTTTACAAAATTGCACCTAAATCTAGCAACACTTAAGCAGTGCTTCTTTTATCCATATAGCACCATTTTTCCTAAATTTGTGCATTTTTAAAAATGAGATTTTTAAAAAGGCACTATTTCTACCAAAATTGTCCATTTTAAACAAACTGTTCTAGTTTGTGAAACTGCGTGAAATTAAATGCAAGCCCCTTTTGCTTACCAGCTGATCTTGCATATGCCCTAATGGAGGTTGGCATGGACCAGGTTGACTCCTGTGTCTTGGGGTATTGAGATGTTTCAACTTGCCAGGAGCCCCCATACAAACAGTTGCTGCACAGCTGCCATTCCTTCATATACTTCTCCTGAGACAATGATTAGAAAACAACAGTATAAATGGTGTACACTCTGGGGGAGAGGGGGGGATTCAATAGAGACCTTTAAATATCTCATGGGGGTAAATAATGTACAGGCCGGGAGTATTTTTCAGAGAAAAAGGTGCTCTAGAACATTGGGGCATGCTATGAAGCTGGATGGGAGAAATTTAGGAGGGATATGAGGAAGTACTTCTTCACAGAAAGAATTCCTGGAACAGCCTTCCAGTGAATGTAGTGGTGGCAAAAAGAGTGGAGGAGTTCAAAAATGCCTGGGACAGGCACAAGGGAGTTGTAGGGGTAAGGATGGGAGGGAAAGAGATTGCACCATAGATCAAGTGTCACCTATAGCAAACAAACTCTGGTCAGAGCTGATAGGGCTGTAATAAGCTGCCAAGAGAGCAAAGTTGCATGTGTGCATAGAAATTATTGAACACCCAGGTGTAACTTTGACATTTTTGGGAAGTGTTGCACCAAATTTCCAACATGGTCTTTTTGGGACCCCTCCTCATGAATAGTGCCATTGTCATATTTTTCACTTGTCACGAAAGGTGATTTCGCAGAGCAACCTTGCCATTCTGTGCTAGAGATGTGAAAACACATTTTGGGCTGGATGTTATAAATGACAGCTGTACTGTTAAAAAGGAGGTGTGCAAAAATGGCAATGCTGAAAATGTGGAGTGAAAATATAAAAAATTGGCAAAGATAGGAGAGTATGTAGAAACTGCGCAACGCACATTCATAACACAGTCATTTTTTGGAATAGCTTCACCAAATTTGCAACATGGGCTTTTTGGGACCCCACATCATGAACAGTGCCACTGTCATTTTGTGAACTGGTCCTGAAAGGTGATTCTGTGCAGCAACCACAAAATCACCTTTTGCGGCTGAGTAACAAAGTGACAGTGAACGTTTTCTTGAGGTGGACTCCCAAGAACCCCATGTTGAAAATTTAGGGCAAAATTTCAAAAACATGGCTGATTTATCAATATAAAGTGAAAACCCAATTGAATGGCATTACAGCACGCTTACCTTTGATTCTTCAGTTTGCTGTTCAGCTTTGAAGAGTGCAGACGTGTCCCAGTCCAGAGAAGATGACAGTGCCAACCTCTGGAGGTAAGTATAGGGTAAGGGGGTGCAGGGAGGTGGGTGCTCAGTGGGAGGGTGGGGAAAGGGCAGGGAGACTGGGGCAATGGCGAGGGACCATTTTCTTTTTTACAGATTAAAAAAACACATTGGGGGCCATTTTCTTTTTTTTTTTTTTTTGCAGGGGGAAAAAACAGACATTTGGGCACACTGGGGTGGGCTTCAAGTGTGCCACATGAGTGGGGGAGTACATGGGGAGGGAGACTGAGGCAATGATGAGGGACCATTTTCTCTTTTACAGATTAAAAAAAACATGTCGGGGGACCGTTTTCCTTATTTACAGGAAAAAAACAGACATTTTCGCACACTGGAGTGGGCTCCCAGTGTGCCACATGAGTGGGGAGGTACATGATGCCGACTCAGGATTGGGCGCCCTGATGTTGGCAGGAGGAAGGGGGAAAAAATACATTTGGGCCACATGAGTGGGGGGCTACATAATCCCAATATAGGGACCCTGATGTTAGCACATTGATGGGACTAGAAGGAGCGGGGAGGACAGCAGCAGTGGGAGGGTGTGAGATGGTTTTCTTGTTGCCAGTGCTGATGACAGCGATACAACTGCACATGCACAGCATTCGCACATGTGCAGTTGTGGCAAGTGGCATTTTGCCATCCACAACATGATGGGGCCAGCAGAACTGCGGCATGCGTGTGAGTCATGCATGTGCAGCTCTTGCCCCAGAATGTGTAAGTAACAGCCAAAATAGTGTGGCTATTATTCCATAGCAGCCAATCATGGTGGAGGGTTTCAAGCTCCACTGGACTTTCAGAAGGACACTTTCCAAAAATCCAACAGAAGGTTCCATGATCGGACATTTTTAGAGCTACAATCGATCCCAAAATGGCTATAGGCTCTGCCCACAGCCCTAAAAATGAAGAAGAAAAACAAACAAACAAACAAAAAATGATAATATGGGCAGACTGGGTGAGCCAAGCAGCCCTTATCTGCCGTCACATTCTATGTTTCTATTTTAACTATGGATGGACAAAGTCGGGGTGGATTTGGATTTGGTTTTGGTTTTGGATTTACAAATCCAGGATGAGTCTGGATTTGGTTTTGCAAAGGAGTTTGATTTCCTAGTCCAGGCCTACAGTATGTTGATACATTGTGGAAAAAAGAAATTTTTGAGATGAAAAATACCACACAGTGTAAAGAGAGTGTAGCATAACAGTATTGAGCATACTGTGTAAGTCACACTGCATCCCGCTGTTTAAAAATTCTTTGTTTTTGAGTCTGACCATGACCAACCTGCAAAACAAAAAGCCAGAAAGTAGAGTGTGGAATGAATCATGGCTTACAGGACTCCCCCACCCCCACCCTGTTGTGGTCATCTTAAAATTAGGGACAATAAGAATATGTAGCAAAGCAAGCAAATTAAGTAGTTTTTTTTTTAAGAACTTATTGGGTACAGAGCAATGGGCACTCTACTATGCTTTCAACATTTTTCTATTAGGCTGAATGTTTAAATGACACTGAGGTAAAGCTGGCTTTGGTGTTTGTTTTTGTCAGCTTTGGAGCCCCAATGATGTTTCATTACAGCTAGCAGCCAAATTACCCTCCCTGCATTTTTGTACTTAATTTCTTTAATTTTTTTTTTTTTTTTTTTTTTACACTGACAATGCTAACAATCTCTTTGTTCTTAATGAGTCGCCATTTAACAGACCACATGGTCTCTCTCTGTTTGCATTTTTCTAATCATTTACTTTTTTTTTGTCCCTCCTGACCTTACATACGTCGGCAGGATAACACCTCACACAGGCACAATCGTCAATGAATCAGTACATATTGCCTAATTATCATCAATATAAACATGACTTTGTAGAGAACAAGTGGAGCAAGTACAGAAGAGACCAAGGTTAACTTAAATGAATGACAAACTTTAAACATCTTCACACAACAAAAGGTTGCACGGTGACAGATCCGAAGCAGCACCAGCAGTGATGCTAAAGATTCTCCAGAGCAGACACTGGTTTGAGGGCAACTTAAGTATAAAGGGGCAATTCTGCACAATGCTAGCCAGATTTTTCTCTTTCTTTGCCAATATTTTAATGGGTCCTCCAGTATGCTGAGTTTCCTAGGGTCTTTCAGATAAGTCTTCAACCATAGGGGCTAGCAGTATGAACTTGGTCAACATGGGAAGAACTAATATCATTATGAATATCATGTAACCCTGAACAAATGTCACCATCTTAATCTTTTCCACTGGATGTTTCTCCCTGTGACAGTGAGGTTTGGGAGGGTGCATGCTCAACCAGTTGGGAAATGGAAATAGTACCCATCATTTCATCTGACACTTTTTCAATGAGTAGGTCTTTATACCTGCTAATGTCTGTGAGGCTAGAGGGGAGAAAGGATGGTAGGCTGGCCTTAAATTCAGGATCAAACATCATGGCTAGAATATTGTGTTCTGATTCTAACATTACTGAAATTGTGGATTACATTTCTGGGGATATAGCTAGCTTTTCTACAAGACAAACTGCACTACCATCCATAAGACATGTTGCCTTCTGCTTTTCCAATTTGTACCCAAGAAGGAATGTCAGAGTCTGGAATTTTTTTCTGCTTGGTAAGGGAAGCCATTTTGTTAGGGTGTAAAGGGTAGGGTGATGGTAGTACTTGTGACACAAGACAAAGCCTCAAGCAGTAGAGGTGAAGTACTGTGGTGTCTTGGCTTGGCACTTCCTTACCACTTGTTCAAATAAAATGTTTATACAGTTCACCTGACTGCAGAGTTTCATTGCCTCATAGTGCGTTGTATTTCTGTGCCTTTCCTGATTTGGAAAACATACAAGAATATTTTTTCAAATGTGATTTCTGGACTAAAGTGGCCAGTTAGCCCAGTAGGCTTATGACACACTAGCCAAGGGGCACCTGCATGGCAGAATAGTGCAGAGCATCCTTTTTGTTTTTTTTTTTGGTTTTTTGCCCAGGCTCCCGGGCAGTGGAACGGACTGTGTGACCGCAAACCGTTTCTTCCCCTACAAGTCTTCTTTAATTTTTATTATTTTTATATATTCTTTTTTTGTTGTTGTTGTTGTTGTAAAAACTAAATTTGTAATTTTCAAAAATTCTTTGGCAAGATTTTCAGTCACCCATACCTGTTTTTCTGACCTGAGTGCAGAATTCAGCCTGAGAAGTCAGATCACAAAAAGTTGGTATAACTCCCGGGACAGAATTCTGCTATTGTATCCAAAAAAGAGACACAAGTCCCTCAGTTGCAGCAGAAATTGCTATGTACTGCTGGAATTGTCACAAATGCATAAAGATGTATGTGAACAGGAGACAGACATTTGGGCACATCTGTGAGGATGTAGCATGCACCCAAAATACAGACGCAAATACTGTGTCCAACTTTTTAAAAATCCCATACCTTGTCTTGCAGTAGTGATTTCTTACTTCATCCTCCTGTTAGTTTCAGGCCACACAACCACACCCACGATTGTTTGTCACCGTCCCTCCTGGAAGCCCACCTCCCCAACTCCCAATTTCTGTTTATTTCCCTTCAATCATTTTTACTTTTATATGCTTTTCTTTTTCTGTTTTAAAAATGTAGCACTATCACTTGCGATGTCAATGACCAGGGTCTGGGAATGAGCCCAGGAGTCAGAGGGCCGGCTGGGTGGAGTAGGATTGAGCATCCTTGGGACTGCTCTCCTCCTCTGGTGGGAAGGGTGGGTTAGCTGCCAATTTTCAATGGCCCCCTAGCAAACGCTGGGGGAACTCACAACAGAGCCAGCGTCCAGGGAGCTGGAGTGAGCGTCAGTTTGCACCTGGGAAAAAAAATCCAGGGGAAGAGTGCACAATGGGGAGAGGTACTAACAACAACAAAAATGGAAAGGGACCTGGGGGTAGTCATATCAGATGACCTTGAGGTAGGCAAGCAATGTGAGAAGGCGGTAATGAGGGCTGGGTAATACTGGGATGTATAGGGAGAGACATCACCACTAGAAAACAGGAAGTTGTTATCCCTCTGTGCAGACAGTTGGTGACACCCCACCTGGAGTACTGCATGCAGTTCTGGAGACCCCATCTCAGCAAGGACATAGGCAGGATGGAGGCAGTCCAGAAAAGGGCAACTAAAATGGTGCAGGGTCTGCACCAGAAGCCATATGTAGAGAAGCTAAAGGAGCTTAATATGTATACACTCAAGGAAAGGAGGGAGAGGGGGGACATGATAGAAACTTTCAAGTACCTCAAGGGAATCAACACAGTCCAAGAGGGTAGCATCTTTCAGAAAAATAGGTGTGCAAGAACAAGGGGGCACAATTTGAAGATGGGGGGGTGGCTCAGGGGCAATGTGAGGAAGTATTTTTTCATGAAGAGGGTTGTGGATGCATGGAATGGCCTTCCTGAGGAGGTTGTGGGGTCAAAAACAGTGGGAGAATTCAGGAATGCATGGGACAGACATAAGGCAGTTCTAGTGGGGGGTAGGAGGAAGTAGATTGTTGGCTAACTAGGATCTACAGCTTATCAAATAGGTAGGGAAATAGGCATACTAGAAACATAGAAACATAGAATTTGCGGCAGTGGGACCGCTTGGCCCACCCTGCCCATTTCCTAATGGATAACTGCAGATCTAGTTAACAACCTAACTCTACCCACCAAAGTGCCTTAGGCTGTCAGCCATCTGGTAAACCTGTTTTGACTCCACGCCTCTCAGAGGCGTTCCATGCATCACAACTCTCTATGAAAATACATCCCCAGTATCTCAGGCCGCCCGTCTCTGCACGAAGATGCTACCCTGTTCCATTGAGCGAGAAAGTTTCTATCATCCTCTGAACATATTGGCTCACTGATCTCTAGTAATGGCTTCTGAACAGACCCTCACCACTACTGCCCACCTCGACAGCTTTCATCTTGTCTATGTCCTTCCCGAGAATGGCTCAGAACTGCACACATACTCCAGATAGGGCCTCACCAGCTGTCTGTACAGAGGATAACATCTTCCTGTTTTCTACTGGTGATGCCCCTCCCTATGCATCCCAGTATCCCTCCAGCCCTTCTTACTGCCCTCTAACACTGCTTGCCCACCTTTAAGTCATCTGATATGACTCCCCCAGGTCCCTTTCTATTTTTGTTGTTGTTAGTATCTCACCCCCCATTGTGTACTCTTCCCCTGGGTTTTTGTTTCCTAGGTGCAATACCTTGCACTTCTTAGTATTGAATCTAAGCTGCCATACATTTGACCATTCTCTAACTGCACAAGTCCTTCTCATCCTTTCCACCTCACTTGTGCATCAACTCTGTTGCAGATCTTTGTGTCATCTGCAAAGAGACATACTTTTCCTTCCAGTCCCTCTGCAATGTCACTTATAAAGACATTGAAGAGGACCGTTCTAATACTGAACCTGCGGTACCCCACTAGTAACCCCTTTCTTCAGAGTGGACTCCATTTACTATTACCCTCTGTGTCCTATTCTCCAGCCAATTCTTTACCGGGCTATCATCTTGGGACCCACTCCCAGGCCAGCTAACTTGTATATTAATCTTTGTGCGGACTGAGTCAAATGCCTTGCTAAAGTCTAGGTAGGCCATGTCCACAACCCCTCCCTGATCTACTACTTTGGTCACCCACTCAAAGAAATCTATTAGATTCGTCTGGCATGACCTTCCCTCTGTGAATCCATGCTGCCTTGGGTCCAGTGCCCCTCTGGCCTCTAGGTACTCGACAATTCTTTCCTTGCCTACTAGGTGGGCTAAGTGGTCTTTATCTGCCGTCAAATTCTATGTTTCTATGCCACTGACATCACTGCATGCCATGCCTCCCAAATGACAGAGAAACAGGGACTTGCCGACTTCATAGTGGCACTCCCAGGAAACTGAGCTAGAGTTCTGATGGGTAAACAGGGACTACCTCCAGAGGCCCCACCCGGGGGGGGGGTAAGCCAGGGAAGAACACCAGGGAGGTAAGTCCCGGGAGATGGGTGACATGGCTGGGGCGGAGGTAGGACTGATGTGTGCAAGTCGGGCAGAGTGGGAAAAAGCATACTAAATATAAACAAAAAAGATTTTTAACTTCTTGTCTTGATTTCTCTTTCTGAAATTTGCCCTCCTTTTAGTTTCAGTGCCCCCACATGATCTTTTGTCACCCTCTCTCATTTTAACCTACCTCCCCAACCACCAATTTCAGTTTCTTTCCTCTCTCTCTTTTGCTTTTATTTGTTTTATTATATTATTTTCGTTTTATGTTGCAAATGTAACTTCTTGTCTTTTTTATTTATTACTCTTAGTTTATTCTCATTTCTACATACACTCCCACAATCTTTTCTCACCCTCCTTCCTTTCATCCCACCTTCCCAGTTTCAGTTTCTTTCCCTTCTTTCTTTATCCTTTAATTAGTCCACATCCTTACTACTACGATTGTTCCTCACGCTCCCTCCGAGTCCCACACCCCCAACCCCCACTTTCTGTTTCTTTCCCTCCTATAAATCTTGTCTGCTTCTCTAAATTGTTCTCACTTCTCAGTTTTTTTTGTTAAACTCTTTTCATCATCTGCCAGCCATTATGACCTCCCCTCTCCCTCCCAAGTTGCAAGTCTGCAACAGTTAGTTTTGACACATGCTGGCCTCACTCCTAAACCCATCAAATGATCCTCCTCCTCTTCTGGTGTCCTTGCAAATGGCACTAAAACTGCAGTGCAGTTCACTTTTATACTCCAGTTCACTCATGTTAAACTGAAGTATGTCTGCAATTGCAGCTGTGCAGGCACCCTTTTACCTTCACCCTCAGCTTCCAAAAGCCAGTCACATGACTGGCATACTAGAGGCAAGCCAGGCAAACAGGTTGAGAGGAGGCTGCGGTGGGAGGGAACAAACAAAATCATAAGAAGGAAATCTGAGCTAAGCAGGCAGTGTTTGATTCGGAGCTTGCTGAAACGGAGTTACATGAGGTTCAGATCAGCTCAGTTGGGGGGGGTGGCTTATCCCTACTGTAAACCAAAGCAGCCCAGGGTACTTAATAGCCTCGCTGAGTATAGAAATCACTGCCTTTATTTGTATTATTGTAGAAACTGTTACTGTGAGATATAGAACCAACCTTAAGAAAATCTACAATTTCATGTCAGTGAGGATCAAGACATCAAAACAACTCAGTCCGGGAAGGATGTCCAATTTAGCAATTGTGTTATAGTTCTATCAACAATGTTTACAAGTAACTCAGGGCCATTCTGGGAAAGGGATATGGATGCATGTAAAGTGGAGGAACATATGATGGAACTATTGTTAAAAAGCATCTTTCAAAAATCAAATTGGAGAAGTGAGGGTCTGAGCAATTTACTGTATATTTGTGTGATGTATCAGGCCTGGTGAAATTGTTGTATATGGTTTTTCAAATTTTCCTAATAGAATTTCTAAAAAAAATCAGTTTTAAGCAGGGATGCTCAGATTCATTGGAATCCATTCTGTCTGGGTCCAGTCAGAATTTAGGAAAGTCCAATTCGGATTCGAATTCCATTCCATCTTCAAAGAGAGGGATGGAACCAGAGACAGAAAAAGAAGTTCTGATTTTGCATTCTAATTCTGGCTCCATTACCTCCCCCAACAGGCTGGTAGAAAACAAAGTAAGCAAAACCTGTGAAAAAAACACACTCTAGATTACTTCCCAGTTCCCACCCTTGTATTACCCCAATCTCCCTGCTGACCCAGTCCTCACCATACTCGTTCCTGAGTTCTCCCCACTAGCTTGTATCTGAAGTATTCCCTCACTGCTCCTGGACTGGATGCCTGGATCAACAATCTGGCATGGATGTCAGCATGGATAATGGAGTGGAGAGGACACATTTTAAATCTGAAATAACAAGTCATCTACCAGTTATGAATAAACACACTCCAGTGGAGCTCCAGTGGCATGGTGATTGCACCTCGAATCATCACTGAGACACAGGAGGACTGGTGAGGGTGAACATCAGCACCATGACCAGTCACTCACCCCCAGCTATGCTGACTTTAAAGAAGTAAGGTAGGAGCTGGGGGGAGGGTGGGCTGGAAGGAAGGAAGTCACTTACAACAGATTTGGGAGGTTTTAAGTATACACTTTACTTTTCGTGCTGGGTGGGAGGAGCGGGCAGAAGGGGAATTGGATATCAGTTCTGATTGGGTTTTCGAAATTTGGATTTTTGGCCTTCATTCAATGCCAACATTTGATTCTGATCAACAGATTCTGAGCAACCCTAGTTTTAAAAATAACTACAAACATTATGCTTGGCTTTGTGTTGGTATGCTTCTTATACTAAGAATACACTGAGTGTGCAAACAACCAAATGTATGCACTGGGGAATGTGGTGCTCTCAGTAAAAAACAAGCATACACAAGCAAAAAAATTGGACACTCACCACCTCCATATTTTGAAAGGAAGATGCAACTTATGAAATCCACTTAAAGTGCCAAAGGTACCCTTTTATTGCAAAGTGCCAAAAACAAAATGGACAGATGCTCTGAAACATCAGGCGACTCTTGACTCGTTACCTCACTATACTTTTTTGAGGCCATAATTAGATAGAATCTGTTAAAATACAAGTGCATTCTCAATTCTGAGGATACTGTTGATCCCTAATTGAAATCTTCCAGGGAATGTTTGGTTGTTTTACACAGCCTGCCTCCAGAATCACACTAACATGATGACTGATTCAATCCATTACCTAAACACAAAGATAATCCTCGGTATCTTGTTATCACTGGGCGGCCCTTGGACCCTGTCCTTGGGCCAGTAGTGCAGCAGAATACATACCTTACTGGGTCTTCTCTGTTGTCCTTGCGCCAGTTATTGTGCTCTGCTGCTATTGCTTTGGTGATCTACTTGTGTGGATGCAGTGGTGTTCACCAGTGGTTTTGTCACACTACTGTATTTGCAGCAGATGCTGTAACCCCATCATCTAGCCCTGTTGAAGGGCTTGCTTTTCCACTCACAAAGCCAGGAAAGAGGTGCACTCAGTAAGGAACAAGACATGGTCCATGGCAAATATGGTTTCCCAATGCTTTTTAATGGTGCAGAAAATATTAAAGCACAAAGTGACAAAATTCAAAGTTCATAAACCAGGAACCATAACAGTACAAGACACAGTAGAGAGGGTGCTTCATCACACAGATTTCTGGGAGCTGTGGAGTGGTGGGGGAGGGGGAATCCTTTAGCCACTAACAATGGACCCAGGAGACACAGTTGTGTAGCCCAGGTGCCATAAGCCAATGGGCTACTACCACTGCCTGTTGACCTTCACACAGGTTAAGAGGCCTGGGTCATGCTACGGTGGTATTCAGGGGTTCTATGCCAGAAAAATAAATGAAATAGCATGGTGCCTCCACTCACAGTAAGCTGCTGTGGGCCAGGTGTGTGACTGGTACAACCCCCTGGGATGCTGTACCTATCCACCTCCCTTTCCAACCACTCCACACACTGGATGCCAAACAGTTTCCCAATACCATATACCAGATACACTTTACAGTTCATTCCTTCACAGCAATTTCAAACAACAAAACACAGCTTTATTGTAGGAGAGGGATAGGATCAGGGTACCTGGAAAAAAGGATAGCTGTGGAAGTAAAGAATGGTTAGAAAACTGGTTCAGAACAATTAATAACATACAGGCTCATAGGTCAGACCACCCCAGAAGCCCACCCCCACTGGTACTAGTGGCTACCCTCTGTCCTTTCTGGGTACCCTGGAGTTGCAGGCCAGCTCAGAGCTGAGGGTTGGCCAGCATCGGGGCCCTAGGAACAATGTAACTAGCTGTAACAACATAGAAACATAGACTTCGATGGCAAATAAGAACCGCTTGGCCCACCTAGTCTGCCCATTTCCCTACCTACAAGATAAGCTGCAGATCCTATTTAACATAGTAACATACTAAAATGCCAGCAGAATAAGCCTAATGGTCTTTCGTGTCTGCTCGTTTGGTCAGCCCCCACCCTGGGTGCTGACCTTGCTGCCCCCCTCGCCTTCTCTGGCTTCTCCCTTCCCAGTTCCAGATATTCTTGCTGCATTGGATTTTGCTTCCAGAACCCTTCCCCTGTACCTGTCCCACCCCCTCTTGAACCCCTCCACTGTCTCTGCCTCCACCAGCCCCCAGGCAGTGCATTCCATGGCTCCACCACCCTCTCAGTGAAGTAGCACCTCCTCCTTTCTCCCTGAATCTTCCCCTCCAGCTTCCACCCATGCCTCTAGTGGCCCCTCCTCCTTCCTTGAAGCACCCTGACTGTTCCTCCCTATTTACCCTCTTCATGTACCTGAAGACCTCTATCATGTCCCCGTCCCTTCTCTCTTCCAATGTGTACATATTTAGCTCTTGAGCCTCTCCTCATAGATCCTGTCCCCAAGCCCCAAATCATTTTGGTTGCCCTCCTCTGGACCCTCTCCAGGAGGTTAATGTCCCTCTTTAAGTGTGGCCTCCAAAACTGCACGCAGTACTCAAGGTGCTGGCCTCACCAAGCAGTTATACAGAGGAGTATCACTTCCTCCTTCTGGAGGTGATCCCTAGCGATGCATCCCAGCATCCTATTGGCCTTGCTGCTGCCCTCCTACAAGTCTCAGAGTTGTTCATCTTGACATCCACCACCACCCCCAGGTCCCTCTCAGCCATCGAGACTTGTAGCATTCCCCCCCAGGGTGTACTCTTGGCCCGGGTTTCTGGCCCCCAGGTGGAGTACCTTGCATTTCCCTGCATTGAACCTCAGCTTCCACTTTCTAGACCATCTTTCCAGAGCCTCCAGGTCCCCCTGTAGGGCTACCCTCCCCATCTCCCCATCCACCACCGCCCCCAGTTTCGAGTCATCCGCAAAGAGACTCATCTCACTCCTGATTCCCGTCCTTATGTCAGAGACGTACGCATTGAACGTTAACCAACAGCCTATTTCTTTCTACACCCACAAGGATTGCCTCATGTCTGTCCCATGCATTCTTGAATTCTCCCACAGTTTTAGACCCCACAACCTCCTCAGTTCCATGCATCCACCACCCTCTCTATGAAAACATACTTCCTTACATTGCCCCTGAGCTGTCTCCCAATTATTTTATTCCAAAACAATTAAACCATTACTCCCCCTGACTGCCATGGCAAGCCCTGGGTAGTCACAGTCCTGGAGATCTGGACAGTCCCTAGTGAAGAGGGCGTCTACCAGTCCAAATCCAGGGGATCTCAGTTCAAGTAGGGCAAAAACAAACAGGCAGCAGAAGGTATCCTGAAAACTTGAGCTTGATTCAAGATCTGGCCGCTTGTCTCCTTGATTAAAGATCTGGCCACTTGTCACCTTCAACCTGTTGAGGCCCATTGCCAAGCTACTTCGAAAGGCCCAACAACTACAGAGGACCCAAACCTAGGAATGGCTCCACAGCCCAGCTCCATTACAGGTCAAGGGGAGCCCTTGCTCCCCCAGCATACACCAGTGGCCTCCTGTAGCCAGTACACCCCAATGGGTGGAGGTAAGCAGGTTCCCCGCCTGGCTCTGACTTAAGCTAAGACTCTTCTGGATTCTCTTTTCCTTTCAACAAAGAAACAGCTTCATTCTGCAGCCAGAACTGTTTTTCTACATGTTCTGCTTTCCAAACCTCTTAGCAATAGGCTGCAAACTCCAACTATAGATCAGCAGTTCCAGTCCTCAGCTGGATCTCAACAACAGCCACAGGTCCCTGAAACTTAGGGCATCTGCTCACTCTTTCTCTCTTAAACTCTCTGTCTGTGTGCTTTAAAGAAGCTTCCACCTTTTGGCTTACTCACAGTTCCTAGAAAACCTGTTTCCCAGCTCAAGTTGCTCTCTCAGTCCCAAATGGTTTTAGGATAGCTGCAGCAAAAGTCTCCACTTAACAAAGCAAGCTCCAACAGGATGCCTAGACTGGTTAGCTCAAAATGCCCAGCTTCTCCAAACAGCAAGAATACTTCTCCACTATTTCTCTGAAAAACTCAGTTTTACTCCAATTTAAGCCTTGTGAAAGGCCTTAGAATATTTCTCATGTAGCACTGAGCCCTCCTGACTCGATCAGAGCCCAGCTACAGACTGACTCCACTCCCCAAAGTCTCTGGGATTTCTTCTGAAAATCCTGCCCTCTGATTGCTTGGTTTCAGTTATCTTTTTTTCTTTTTTATTCCCCACTGTGTTCAGCATTATGTTATCCAATATGCATTGGTAATTACGGGCTACATCACCAGATGAAAACTCCATATTATCATGATATCATCTTTACCCAGTGGAGTGTGTGCCAAACCCCAACCCACTACCCTATCTATTACTCTATGCTAATCTACCCTAAACTAACCCTCTAAACAGCTATTAAATTTGACATGTGTGTATGAGTTGAAGCACTGGAGCTCAAACAGACTGAAATTTATGTACGGCTCCTATGTCCCAGCAATGTAACCGTTCAAGCTTGATGCACTTAACAAATAAATTCCTCCATAAATTATATTCTAGAGGTTCTTCATTTTTCCGCATCCTGGTAATGCATCTTCTAGCATTAATCAAACACATATTTAAGATTTTCCCCATATTTCCACCTACCATTGCTTGAGTATTTGAACTACCCAGGAGGCATAATTCGGGATCGAATTTTAAATTACAACCTGTAATTTTATTGATTGTAAAAAATATTTTATTCCAAAAAGATTGTATTTTTGAACAAGTAAGGATAACATGTTTAACAGTCCCTTTGTTCTTTTTAATGTATTACAAAAGGCTGAATATTTGGGTTCATCTTGTTGAGCAAATGGGGAGTGTAATATGTTCGATGCAATATATTAAACTGTATCTGATTAAGCCTGTTACTGGTGGATATTTTTATGGATTTAACTAATTTTGTTCTATTTATTACTCAGTATCTCATATTGTAATTCCTTTTCCCAGCTTTTTTTTAGATTTGTCAAAGGTGAAACCTGAATTATTTGAAGATTATTATACATCTTAGAAAACAGTTTATAATGATGGTCCTTAGACATGATCCAACTCTAAAGTGTGGTAGTACTGGATTAATTTAAGTCATTCCCCATCTGCTCAACAAGAAAAGCCCATATTCTAAAATAAGTAAGTCTCTCACCTTCAAGTAATTTATACTTATTCTTAAGGCTTTCAAAAGTTATAAAAGAACCTTCCTGAAAAAGATGCCCTAACTCAATTATATTAAACTTCTCCCAAGGATTTCCCCTTCCCCTTGCTCCCAGGTCCTCTACCTTCTGTCAAAAAAGTAGGACTATGTATGTTAATTCTAATATTTTCTTTAAGTTCCTTATGATAATAAAGCCATGCTAATAAATTTGCTCTGAGACAGGGGGTTTTAAGGTTTTTCAGTTCTTTAGGAGTATATGCCTTATAAAGGTGATAATAGGCTCTTTTTTTCCTTTAAAGAACTGTTTTTCCTTTACCACCCACCAGGGGGGTTGACTGCATAGTATTCTTTATTGTGGGAGAACACAGCAGCCCACAGATAATATCCTAGGTTGGGTAGTTTATGACCCAAATGTTCTTCTCTGGCCTTTAATTTTGCCATAGTCATTCTAGGCTTTTTGTGCTTCCAGAGAAATTTTGTAATAATTTTTTCTAGGGCCTTAATCTGATTTTGAGAGATTAAAATCAGTATAGCCTGCAGAATATATAACATTTGGGGCAGTACATTCATTTTAATTTTTTTGGACTCTACCCATTAAGGTTACAGGTAGATGAACCCATCTATCCAGATCTTTTTGGATGGACTTGGTCACTATTTTCAGGTTATACTCCAAAGAAAGATTTACATCTCTAGTAAGATCGCCAGGGGTGGTGCGGGTGGTCGGCGGCATCGGGCCCCTCCCCCATTGCAACAGCGGCAGGATCACGGGGTAGAGGCGCCGACAGCTGAATCTGTCTGGTGGACCTCCCCCGTAGGGAATTCAGCGAGACTGTAGGTGGGAAAAATCTCCGGCATCCAGCGTTCCTGGTGAGGAGACTACAGGACGTGGACTTGAGCCCTTTGTTCCCGCTTGGCGCCTTTTCCAAAAGACTTAATCTCCACTTGGGCATTGAGCCTATTTGCCGAGAGGGATCGTGACGACGCTGTGCAGCCAGCTGAAAAGGCTACTTCCCCTCTCAGCCCCAGAAACTGTTGAGTCGAGATCGCCAGGGGTGGTGTGGGTGGTCGGCTGCATCAGGCCCCCCCATTGCAACAGCGGCAGGAACACGGGGTAGAGGCGCCGACAGCTGAATCTGTCCGGCGGACCTCCCCCATAGTGAATTCAGCGAGACTGTAGGTGGGAAAAACAAAATCTCCCACCCTGTTCCTGTTGTGAGTATAAACTCAAGGAGCTCCGCCCTTGGTGTCCCCTGCTCCACTAGGAAGGGCAGGGGGTGGGGACTCTCGCTCTAATTTGTGTATAACCTGTTAATTGTACAGACATGGACTAGTGGTGTGTAACAGAGGTCTATAACAGTTGTTTCTAAATCCTCGCTATCCAAAGTATTGACAGGGCTTGTGTTTTACCCGTTACAAAGCTTTTTATAACTGCACCTATACTGTTATACGATTAGCTTCTTAGTCTGGTTCACAGTCAGAGGATTGTCAGCCTGACCTCTACCCAAAAGGCTGTAATTTTCCCACTCTAAAAATTGCCACTCTCTCTGGCCCTCCCCCACTTAGGGGGCTACAGTCCCCATGGTCAATGCTGTTCCCCAGCTAGGTTTATAGCTCTAGGGCTGTGTCCAATAAGCTTACTCCGAGGAGCGGCAACCCGTCTCTCAACTTACCAAGCCTGTGATCTCTCCTAATCTCCCCTAATAACCTGGTCAGGGTCAATGTAATAGGGCTGGGTCTACCTGACCCTACTCCTAACTGCTATAAAGCCACCATTCACAAGCAGGGTCACTAAGACTGATGTGACTACTAGGTCTAACGAGGCTGATGCTCTAAGGGAAATAATAGCAGACCACAATTGCTTAGATGGACATAGGTGTTTCCCTGGAGGCTGAAGTAGGCAGCACTCTGCCCGGGTGCCCCACTGGACCTAATTAGTGCGCAGCATACTCAGACCAACTCCTAGTAACACAAGGCCAAAAAAAATTAAAAAAAGTGAAATGCCACTCAGGGGCTCACTTAAGAACCGGAGGCTGAGCCTGTGCAGGCCTAACAAGATGCTCCTCCATGCGGCCATCTATATCTCCATAGTGCTCTGGGTCAACTGGCTTGCTGGGAGACTAGGCCCTGCCTCCCAGCTCCCAAACGGACCAGTCAAGGACCACACTAGCCACTACCACAGCCCCCACCCGGCTGTTGACATATCCCAATTGCTTGTTGGCAAACTCGGTAGAAGTGGAATATGTTACAGGGCTATTCGCCTAATGACCAACAGACCGAGAAAAATTAGGTTCCCACCCCTAACTTTCTTTCTCCGCCTCCTGTTCGTGACACTGCTGTTACTAGCCGGCGACATTCAACCTAACCCTGGCCCGGGTGTCAATAACACCACCATCGCCTCCTCTCTTGACCTGGCCTGGGCTGCACCCAGAGGTCTAAAGGTTGCCCACATGAATATATGCAGTCTTCGGCCTAAAATTCATGAAGTGCAAGTGTGGTTAGCCCTCTATAACCCAGATGTGCTTGGAATCTCTGAGACCAGGTTGAAACCTCAGGTTCTCGACCATGAAATCGCGGCCCAGGGATACCTCTGCTACCATCAGGACAGGACTCAGAAAAGGGGAGGCGGGGTGCTTATCTATGTGAGGGATACCCTGATTTCCTCCCATCTCTGCCTGCAGGTAAATGTGCCTGGTACTGAATCCATCTTCATATGGATCACCCTCGGCAGTACCAAACACCTAAACTTTGGGTGCATATACAGTCCCCCGAAGGATGCGCACAGCTCCCTTGAGGCACTCACTAAAAACCTAATGGCGGAGTGTAAATCTGAACTTTTGATCCTTGGAGACTTCAACCTGAACTGAGCCAAAGAAACCAGGTCCTCATTTAGTGGCCTGCTGCTTGAGGCAAACCTTACCCAGATCATCTCACTCCCCACCAGACTGAACCATAAAATGGGAAGTCACTCTACCATTGACTGGGCACTGGTATCCAACCCAGAAAATGTCCAATCGGCCGGCACCATGGCTGATGCACTCAGTGACCACTTGCCCATATTCTGTGTCTGGAAAAATGGGGCTGAAAAGGTCCCGTCGAGAATGCTCAACACCAGGGACTACTCAAAGTTTTCTCCGGTCCAGTACAATATCCTCCTGGGCAACCAAGATTGGAATCCCCTTAGATGTCTCCCTACCTTGGAGGAGGCGGTTGACTTCTTCAACAGAGCTATCCTGAGGGTAGCGGACCTACTTGCACCAAATAAGAGCTATCGGGTAAAAGGCCACTGCTACAAGTGGATTACCCCATCCTTAAAAGCCCTCATGAAAAGCCGAGACAAAGCCTGGAAAAAGTTTAAGGGCTCCTCACTCCCGGCAGACTGGGTGACCTATAGAGCACTCAGAAACCAATGTAAACAGGCCATCAAGAAAGCTAAAAAGGCGTACCTTAACCACCTCCAGAAAACAAACCTAGGAAATCCTAGGATGTTCTGGTCCAATATCAATGAACTGCTAAAGGAGAACAAAAACATTGGCACATGCCCCATCAAGGCCAATGGGCAGATACTGCACGACAAGGCACTAATTGCTGAGGCCCTCAACAACTTCTTTACAAACCCGTACAAGCGGAACACTGGGTCTGTGGTTCCCAACTACCAGTCTACTCCTCTGGATCCCCAAATCCATATCCGCCCACTCTTCCACCTACGGCTGGTAAAGATACAGGAGGCCTCGGCTATCCTAAAAACCCTAAAAACGTGAGGCTCAGGAGGCCCAGATGGGATTAAAGCTAGAATGCTCAAGGAAGGTGCCCTGGCATTTGCCAGACCACTCACCTGGCTCATCAATAGGTCCTTACGTGAAGGGCATGTCCCAGGGCTGTGGAAACAGGCGCATGTGGTCCCGATACATAAGGGAGGGCCTGGGGAACCTATGGAGAACTATAGGCCTATCTCACTGCTGTGTATCCTGGCACAAATACAGGAGAAACTAGTACATACCCAACTTAGGGAATACCTTGAGACATACATGGTGATGTCCCCGACACAACACGGCTTTAGAGCCAAACATGGGACTGATACTGCCTTAACAAAATTCTCTACTGATGTACTTAGAGAATTAGACTCTGGATCCAACATAGGGGCAGTCTTTGTGGACCTCTCCAAGGCCTTCGACCTTGTGGATCATAGACTTCTTCTCCATAAACTCCCTCCACATAGGCCTGAATACCCATACCCTTAAATGGGTGGAAAGCTACCTGTCAGGTCGCACCCAAAGAGTCAGGTGGCAAGATAAGCTTTCCAAACCACAATCCCTAAAGGAGGGTGTCCCGCAAGGGTCGATACTAGGGCCTTTAATGTTCTCACTATTTATTAATGAAATGCACAACCACTGTGGGAACAGCAAGGTAATCCAATATGTGGACTACTTTCGTTATTTATAAAGCCTCCGACAACCTGAACGACTAGGCCCATCCCTCCAAAAAGGATATCCAGATCATGGAGGAATGGTCACTATGAACAAAATGGTCCTGAATACCAATAAGACTAAGGCCATGCTGTTTGGCCCCAAACCCTGGACTAGACAGATCACAATCACTCCAAATCATGTCCTGGAGGGCAACAAACTGGAAGTAGTCTCCTCAACAAAGTACCTTGGCCTTACCTCGACCAAGGTCTCACTTTCAAGCAACACGTAGACCAAGTGACCAAAGCAATCCACACCAAACTCGGATTACTGTATTGGCTCAAGGGACAGCTGACCCCAAGCTAGGGACTGCAATAGCTACTAGTGTCCTGCTCCCCCGCTTACGTATGCTGCCCGGTCCTGCAGGGAGTCTCTAAACTGGAATATGGTAAACTACAGACTCTATACCATAAGGTAGTCCGCTTTGCCTCCCTCATCCCACTCAAGGAGCCACCACTGTGAGGCCATAGCGAGGCTCAACTGGCCATCCTTTGAAGCTCGACTCAGGTACCCTGTACCTGCCTGGCGAAAACTAATCAGCCCAATGCCCCCCAAGCCCTGATGGACTCCTCACAGAAAAACGAAAGTGCGGAACCTCAGGTCCTCTGGTCAGAAGCTACTAGAGGTCCCTAAGGTCAGGATCAAGGCAGGTTGTAAATCTTCACACATGCTGCCCTCCTTTGGAACAATCTTCCTTGAGGTGCGGAGACCCTTCGTACTGAGCTTCTGCACTAGACTCAAGACCTACCTGCTGTCAATGAGTAACTGCCTATGCTATGGTACCCAACTCTAAATAATGACCTGCGTCAACATTCTCTACCATACTTAAACTCAACCCACTGCACAGTCTGCACTTACCCCAACTCACACTCACAGAAAAATACCCTATGTATCTTAGAGGAATGTTACCTATCGAACTCTCTGTACTGTCTCATCAATTGTATGTCGCTGGAGCAGGAGCAAATGCACATAAGGAGAAGCAGTTAGATACTTGTGATATCCATGACCCATAAATATGAAAGTGATACCTCATGGATTGAAAGCAGTTGCTTACTGTAAACCTCAAGGATTGAAAGCTGTGGCTTACTGTAAACCTCAGCCTGTATATTGTTGTATATTGCTGTATATGGCTGTATATTGCTCCATTGTCCTTCATGTCATGTACTGTTCCACCCGGGTCGCCCCTGAAAAAGGGACCTCCGGGGCCCAGTGGGCCTACCCGGTCACCAAAATTCAATAAATAAATAAATAAGGTAAACCCTCAGACACTTAAGATGATCAGTTTTAATAGCAAATTTGTTCATATCTGGGGAGGGAGGGTTCCAAGTATTCAGTCTCATAAGTTCTGATTTTTTCTAATTGCAGTAATTCTAAACCCCAATTGTTCCCCAAAGGTCTGTATTATTTCCATAATTTTGGATATAGCTAACTGGGGGTGCTAATATATAAAAGTATACCATCAGGATAAAGTGATATAAGTAGGGTTTGTCCTCCTGTACTTTCCTCTTGAAATTCTGCCATGGCTCTAATTGCATTTGCTAGGGGCTCAAGAGCCAAAACAAAGAGTAAAGGGGAAATAGGTCAACCCTGTCTTGTTCCCCTAGACAGGTTAAAATTATTCAAAATATTTTGATTGGTTACTTAGAAACAGACTTTGACGGCAGATAAGGACCACTTGGCCCACCCAGTCTGCCCATTTCCCTACCTACTGGATAAGTTGCAGATTCTAGTTAACCAACAGCCTACTTCCTGCCACCCCCCACCACAATTGCCTTGTGTCTGTCCCATACATGTTTGAATTCCCCCACTGTTTTAGCCCCAACAGCCTCTCCAGGAAGGCAGTTCCATGCATCCACCGCTCTCTCCATGAAAAAAGATTTCCTTACATTACCCCTGAGCCATCCCCCCTCTATCTTTAAATTGTGTCCCCTTGTTCTTACACATCTCTTTTTCTGAAAGATGCTACCCTCCTGCACTTTGTTGATTCCCTTGAGGTACTTGAACATTTCTATCATGTCCCCCACTGCTTTAGCTATTGGATTACTGTAAATCAGATTAATCCATTTCAAAAAAAGTCTCTCCCACCCCTATTTTTTCCATACTCAGAACAGGTACCCCCACTCAATCATGTCAAAAGCCTTTTTGGCATCTAATGATAACAATACTACTTCAGAGTCTTTATGCTCTTCAGTAACATACAACGCATTTTTAGTATTATTAAACTCTCTTCTGTTTTTAATAAAGCCTGCTTGGTCTCCCTATATAAGATCCAGGAGAATTTTCTTCAATCTGGAAGCAAAAATTTAGTAAATATCTTATAGTCTAAATTTAAAAGCAAAATCAGGCAATAAGAGGAACAGTACCTAGGGTCCTTCCCATCCTTTGAAAGTAGTATTATGGTTGCTTCTTTAAAAGATTCTGGTAGTTGCTTAGGGAGGGAGGGTGGGCAGAGGGTGACTGTAAAAGGCAGAGATACTAAACAAATATTTTTGCTCAGTATTTACAAAGGAAGAGGGGAGGTACCTAAAACAAACAGTAGAAACACTCTGGATACAGAAGTTGATACCAGCCCATTTACAGAAGAAAAGGGTTCTGAAAGAACTCTAAAGCTGAAGGTGGACAAGGCAATGGGACCTGATGGGATTCATCCCAGAATTCTAAAAGAACTAAGGTTAGAACTAGTGACACCACTGACTACCCTCTTTAACAAATCATGGGAGGATGGGCTGGTACCTGAGGACTGGAGGAGGGCAGATGTGATTCCCCTTCACAAAAGTGGGAGCAAGGCAGAAGCAGGAAACTACAGACCTGTTAGTTTAACCTCAGTGGTAGGGAAAATGATGGACTCACTTCTGAAGGAAAGAATTGTTGAGTATCTAGAGGCCAGAGGGCACAGGACCCAAGGCAGCATGGATTCACTGTGGAAGGTCATGCCAGACAAATCTGATAGATTTTTTGACTGGGTGACCAAAGTAGTTGATCAGGGGAGGGGCTGTGGACATGGTCTACCTAGACTTTAGCAAGGCATTTGACACAGTCCCACACAAAATATTAATATACAAGTTAGCCAGCCTGGGAGTGGGTCCCAAGATGACAGCCTGGGTAAAGAATTGGCTGGAGAATAGGACAGAGAGTACTAGTAAATGGAGTCCACTCTGAAAAAGGGGTTACTAGTGGGCACCGCTGGGTTCAGTATTAGATCCGGTCCTCTTCAATGTCTTTATAGCGACATTGCAGAGGGACTGGAAGGAAAGTATGTCTCTTTGCAGATGACACAAAGATCTGCAACAGAGTTGATGCACAAGGTGGAGTGGAAAGGATGAGAAGGACTTGGCAAGGTTAGAGGAATGGTCAAATGTATGGCAGCTTAGATTCAATGCTAAGAAGTGCAAGGTAACGCACCTGGGAGACAAAATCCAGGGAAGAGTACACAATGGGGTGTGAGATACTAACAACAACAAAATGGAAAGGGACCTGGGGTAGCTATCAGATGACCTAAAGATGGGCAAGCAATGTGAGAGGGCAGCAAGGAGGGTTGGGGGATACTGGGATGCATAGGGAGATGCATCACCAGTAGAAAACAGGAAGTTATTATCCCTCTGTACAGACAGCTGGAGACCCCATCTGGAGTACTGCGTGCAGTTCTGGAGACCCAATCTCCGCAAAGACATAGACAGGATGGAAGCTGTCCAGAGGAGGGCAACTAAAATGGTGCAGGGTCTGCACCAGAAGATATATGAAGAGAGAGACTTAAGGAGCTTAATATGTATAGCCTCGAGGAAAGGAGGGAGAGGGGGACATGATAGAAACTTTCAAGTACCTCAAGGGAATGAACAAAGTCCAAGAGGGTAGCATCTTTCAAAAAAAGAGGTGTGCAAGAACAAGGGGGCACAATTTGAAGACAGAAGGGGGCGGCTCAGAGGTAATTTAAGGAAGTATTTTTTCACAGCGAGTGTTGTGGATGTATGGAACGGCCTTCCAGAAGAGGTTGTGGAGTCAAAAACAGTGGTGGAATTCAAGCATGCATGGGACAGTCATAAGGCAATTCTAGGGGGTTGGGGTAGGAAGAAGTAGGCTGCTGGTTAACTAGGATCTGCAGCTTATCCATCAAGTAGGGAAATGGGCAGACTGGGTGGGCCAAGCGGTCCTTATCTGCCGTCAAATTCTATGTTTCTATGTTTAAAAGAATTAAATAATTCTGTAAGAACTGGGTATATTTTGTTTCCAAGAATTTTATAAAATTCTATATGAAACCTGTCAGGGCCTGGAGCCCTCCCACCCCTCATATTTCTTAATGTGTATTCCACCTCTTCTTTAGTTATTGGAGCCCCCAATAATTCATGTTGTTCTTGTGATATTTTTGGAATATTTAAAGGGAAAATGGAGTTGTTATTATCTATCTTACATTCAGAGGTGTACAATATAGAATAAAATGTTTCAAAAGCTTTATTAATAGCTATGGGGCCTAAGGTTAAAGTATTCCCTTCAAAAATATCAGATACTTTACTTGTCTCTACTGTAAGTTCTGTCGTTTTGAATCTGGTAAGTCAAAATGTTATCAGTTTTATCTGCCTGTGTATAGTATTTTGCTTTAGCATTGAGAAAGATTCTTTCCATCTTTCCTTTCAGTGTTTACGCACAGAGGTTCTTTGTCTTTTAAATAGTTTTTTATTTTAATGGGTTCACCACAATATATCCCAGGCACACTGCCTTAGGGGTAGCTGGTCCTTTCCACTGGGGTGTCAAACAGAGGAGGCATACTGATGAGTCCTGGTAGGACAAAACACGTGTCTATGTCTTCTGTTAGCACCCTTTGCAAACTGTGTGAGAGGCCTTTCGGCACCATGCAATTCTGTTTAAAGTCGGACCAGCATAACATTCTGTGGTGATTTGCATATGCAGCCCATGATGCTTTGCATTGTGGGGGCATGTGTGATTTTGTATTTTCTTGAAACTTGGCTTCCCAGCCAAATGCCCTTTGGGGTCACCCTTGCCTCAGTGTTTATGCACAGAGGTTCTTTGTCTTGTATATATGTTTGTTTTTTTTTTCCCTTTCCCCACTTCCTCTTTCTCTCTTCTCAAGTGCTTCCATTCTTCCCCTTCCAGAGTTAATTTCCAAGTTATGTTCCTGAATTCACAATTTGCTCCAAAAAATCCTTTGCCTCACTTGGAGAATTAGCCACCTTAACTACTCCTTTAGACATAATTTTCAATGTTGAGGGTGTAGGGTGAGAGAACAGAATGTTTCTTTCCCAGAGGGAGTGTTTTACTTCTTCAAAGGCATTTCTTTCCTCTGCAACTCTGGGCCAAGATTGGGGAATATTGCAACTTGTGAGCCTTGGAGTACAAATGGTTTCCTTCTCCTCGCCTCCTTTAAAACTTGTTCCCTTTCTTGGTATATATGAAATTTGACATACTGTAGATAACTTGTGGGAATCTAAAGCTGGGATGATGAAAAACTGGGGCTCTATGGGCTCTTTCTAATTCTATTTTGTTGTCTGGGTAATTCTTTCCAGCCTACTCAGAGAACCATTTTTCACAAACACATAATATATAATCTTCTTTCATGCCCTCTGGAACTCCCCAGATTTTTAAATTATCTCTTCTGGAATGCCACTAGATTTCCTGCAACTTATCTTGTATTATCTCAATCTTTCCCTGTTGTTCAGACAGCTCCTTTCTAAGAGTTCTACTCTACTCCACTTCTACTTAGGCAACTGTCAACCATCGGGCTCTCCAACGACGCCTTGCCCTGGTTTGCTAGCTACCTCAGGGGAAGGGTCTAGCATGTCAGAATTGCCGGTGTCATCTCGGATGATAAACCAGTCCTTTCTGGAGTTCCACAGGGGTCCATACTTGGCCCATTACTCTTCTCTCTTTTTCTGAATAACCTCCCTAGTGTTTGCCACCAGAAAATACTACTCTACACGTTAGATGCAGTCCTGTTTACTAACCATCATGACATCAAACACCTGGAGAGTCAGTTGCAGAGAGACTTTAGTCATGTCAAAGAAAGGTTCAAATCTCACAAGCTCATCTTAAATTATACCAAAACCAAGGTCATGACTTTCTGCAACACTCAGAGCAAGTACAAATCTCAGTCTCTCACCATCAAGAACCAGTCTGGGACTTCACTCGAACATGTGCCTGAGTTTAAATATCTTGGCATCATGCTGGACAGCTCCCTCTCCTATGCACAACACATCAACAATGTAGCAAAGGCCACCAACATATGAATCGGTATGCTCCACAGGCACAAACACTGCATGACTGCGGATGCCCTTAGACTGGCTATCTACAGCTTTGTCACCTCCATCATTGACTACGGTCTAGCTATCTATGGCTCTGCTTCCCCTACTACACTTCACAGGATATCGGTGTCCCTCAACAAAGCCTACAGGCTCCTAACTGGCACTGTCTGCCAAACTCACACCTGTGACCAGTACACACAGGCTGGTTGGCTTCCACTTCATAGTAGAATTCAGTATCAGACATGCCTGATCTCCAAGAAGGTCCTCTTGGGTCTCATGCCACCAGGTGTTCAAAGGCTCCTCACTGCATACAGCAGTACCCAACATACACGTAGTGCTCAACATCAAACCTTCCAGGTCCCTCGATGCAGGATCACAATGGGAAAAAGGTCATTCACCCATAGAGCTCCTCAGTGGTACAATGCCCTCAAAATGAAGTACTTACACCTGCAACACCTGGACCCTTTAAAAGGCAACTCTGACTATACCTAACAACAACCACGCAATGTGACGGCTTCTACTAGTGGCAGCCTTCTCCCTCACCCCAGGCTAAGGTGACTTGTTATCCCCACCCCCAGCATTTTCCTCAGTCTCCAGCTTCCCTCCTCCCACCCTTTTCCTTACCACCACCCTGCCTCACCCTCCACCTCCCCTCTTGTAGCCACTTTTAGATTTTTGGGTCCCCCACCCCTACCTACCCTGCACTTATGCAACCCATCCATCACCCCCTGACAATGGCCCTTCAGCCTGTCCACCCCTTTCCTTAACCCTACTATCACTATCTGTTCTATATAATGTACTGTCTGCACTGAAATGTCTTGCTCTCATATATTGGCTCATTATGTCTCTTCACTATATACTTTAAATTTAAAGTCTTGCCATCACAGTACTATGCCTATAATCATGCTCTACCTCTGTATGTATGTTTTCTCTGCATCCTTTGATGTGGAACCTTTGTAAACAAGCAGCAATTGCTCAAAGGTATTTGTAACCTTAGGCGCAGATATTCTGAAGGGTTGTGCATGGCACAACACTGTTCGCCATCTTGATCATAACATACTGATGGCAGCGCGATATTCAAACGGGGATTGAGCCTGGCACAAATCCCGATGCGCTGGAGCACATCAGTAATGTATGCGGTGCAGGTGGGGGCATGCCCATGCATACTCCGCACATCCTGATATTCAGCCCGGGATGTGCTGAGCCCATGCATGCGCAACCCCTACTTGAGCTGCACACAGTTGAGCCAAAAATAAAGGAGCAACAGCTGGCCACCCACAGGTGAGCTGCCATATTGCAGGGTGCAACACGGCAGCTGCCACCTGTGGGTGGCCACCCAAGCTCTGGCTACACCTTCTGGTGGCGCCCCCCCCATGCCCGGTCGTGGGCATATGTATACAAATAATAGAACTAAATGCCTGGTGGTCCAGTGGACCGCTCACAGCCTGATCACAGGCATATGTAGAAGGAAATAATCGTCCAATATCCCTGGCGGTCCAGTGGACCACTCACAGCCTGCTCACGGGCACATATAGAAGGAAATAATCATCCAATATCCCTGGTGGTCCAGTGGACCGCTCACAGCCCGATCGCAGGCATATGTAAAAGGAAATAATTGTCCAATATCCCTGGTGGTCCAGTGGAACACTCGCAGCCCGATCGCGGGCATATGTAGAAGGAAATAATCGTCCAATATCCCTGGTGGTCCAGTGGACCGCTTGCAGCCTGATCGCGGGCATCAGTGAAATAATGCCACTCCAAAACAACCCTGGTGGACTAGTGGTACCCCCTTCCCCACCGCCCACTGCCCACCGCCCGCTCCCCTCCCAGTCAACGGTAGGCGGCAGCTCTACCGCACTGCCCCGCCCACCGACTGACGCTGTACGATGGGGCTATCGCCCATTGGTCCACCGCGCGAGCCAATGGAATGCAGTCCATACTGTACTACACAGTCCAGATATGCTGAATGGATCCATTCACATATCTGGACTATCTCAATACAATATGGTGCTGCATGCCCGATAGCTCCGCCCACAGACCAATAGGCGTACAACCCACCGTGGTGTCGGTCGGTGGGCGGTGAAGCATGGCTGGGTGAGCACCACCACTGACCGGGGAGGCGGGGCGGTGGGGCTCAGTGCGGTGAGAGAGGGGGTACCGCTAGTCCACCAGGGTTGTTTTGGGGTGGCATTATGTTCCACTGATGCCCGCGATCGGGCTGCAAGTGGTTCACTGGACCACTAGGGATATTGGATGTTTAATATATTCTACATATGCCTGCGATCGGGCTGCAAGCGGTCCACTGGACCACCAGGGATATTGGACGTTTCATATATTCTACATATGCTCGCGATTGGGCTGCAAGTGGTCCACTGGACCAGCAGGGATATTGGACATTTAATATATTCTACATATGCCCATGATCAGGCAATGGGGCACTTTTCCGCGCTGTGCAGGGGGCGTCGGTCCCCGATGGCTGTAGCCTGGCAGGGCACCAGGCGCAAGTCACCAGGGATCGGCGCACCTGCATGCAAATGGGGCCATAATGACATACAAATAGCTCCATTTGCACCTTGCATGCATTATGGCCCCATTTGCATGTGCACTTTTGAATATCACAGTTGTTGCGCCTAGCGCAACGGGACTTGTGCTAGCGCATCCCCCTGCTCCACTCTGGCCACTTGAACTGGCGCAGTGCCACTGCACCATGTGCACTGTGGGTGGCCAGGGTGCGATATTCAGCGATGCTGTGCCATGGTGCAGTTCCATTGAACATCACCCTGTCAACGCCCCTGCACAGCCAATTTGCGCTGCGCCCAGACTTGTGCCACAGCCTGGAGCAGTCTTAATACCCAGGCCCTAGAGTCTAATAAATAAATTAAAAAAAAATTAAAAAGAAAAGAGTTGAAAGGACACCTTCTATGTCAGAGGTATGTTTCTCATTTTCTGCTACTCTTTGATTGAAGCCTGTTAATTTATTCCTAATGGCTTTCATTTCTTCTTGTACTCCAGAAAGCATATCTTCTAACTTAGCAAAACTATTTTTTATGTCCTCTATAATGCTTTTAGATGGATCTGCTTCTTGCTCTTCATTATCTTTTTTCCCTTGCAGTGATCTTCATTTCTCTTTAGGTCTAGCACCTAATTCTCCCACTGCTGGTACTGGCGGGGGGGCTATTGATTGAGTAGACATCCTCAACTCTCCATTGTGGTAATAATAACTCCTGGTTAAACAATGTTCCCTTTTCCTTTCCCCTTTCCCTATAGAAGAAGAATTAGAAGGTTGTGTAGTTCTAGCTTATTTCCCATTCTTAGAATAATTCATGGTTTTTGTCTTGTACTTGGCAAAGACCCCCTGAGAGTACTTCATCTTCACTTATCCTTGCTACTATCATTAATTTCATTCCCTTGCACTGTTAGCACTGAGTGTACAGAGTTAGAGCCCGGGGAACTTCCTCCAGTATTGATTTCTCTGGCCTCTTTTTTTTGTTTGTTTTTTTTTGTTTTTAAAAGTCCCTTCCTCCTGAATAGGGCTATCCACACTACCCTGACTTGAGGAGGGCCTCCCTGTTTGATCTACCCATAGTAAGCCATTCAAAGTAACATACACAACTTTGTTCTGTTCCATTTGGCCAATATTTTGGGTTAGCGGTAGTGCCTTTGGCACCTCAGTTAAATTAATTACACACTTCATGGAAGGTTCAGTTTTGGGTAAGCCTGCGAAGGTTGTTTGTGCCAACAACAGCGTGTCCCCATTTTCAGCTACTGCCGTGCCAACGGGAGAGTTGTTTACCATTTCCACTCCTTTACAGTCTAGTGGCTTCCCTTGACCTTTCCCCAAACTTCTTGCAGCAGGGACTCCCATATCAGAAAGACTCCTCTCTGGAGAGTTTGGCATGCTTCTAGTATTTGTGGTATGAATTTTCTTCCAGCCCCCCCACACACACACACACACACGCACACACACACTTTCTCAGCAAAAAGATTTAATTTCTTTTATATTTTGGACCAATTCACCATGGAAGGTAAGTGTCTATCTTAGATATATGAAACAAAAACAGTACCTTTGTGCCAGGCCCGTAGAGAAAAAATTAGAGAGGCAGTAGCAACTACTTACAGATTCTCCGATGCTTGCAAGTTCTCTTGAAGTGTTTTACTTACAGAGTTTAGATTCTTTTGGCACCATGTACTAATAGGAGGGAGGAGAAGAAGAGAAAAAAAACACACAAGATTTCATCCGAGGATGTCAGTGCCTAACACTGCAGCACTAGCACTGTTCTAAATAACGGAGCAACAGAGCATCTCCTGCAGCAGTCTAGCATCTGCATGCCATCTTGGATCTGCCAGTTGATTTCAGTTATCAATCACAATATTGAGCCCTCTTTGATTGTTGATTTATCACTCTTGGCACCTGAAAATAGTGAGCACCTTCTCCCCTGAAAATAGTGAACACCTTTTCCCACCAGCCCTCTCAAACAGTCTTTGGGCACCCAGTTATCTCATTGACTTTCTTTAGGGGATTAAAGTATCAGATACATGGCTGCTCCCATACAGTCCTACAGAGTCTCACTGCAGTTCCATCATTAAAGCCCTAGTGCAGCCAAACCAAACAATGTTCATTCATGTTTTCCCCCTCATGGAAAAGCTTGCACTGCCCCCAGTTAAGTGATGGCCTAATCATTGTTGTTAAGCCCTCCTGCAGCCGGTCATTTTAGCTCTGAAGTGCGGTTTCCCCAGTGGCAGCGACCTGTCTCATTAATATGTATGAGGGCTTCATGAATATGCAAATACCCCCAATCTTCCAAGAGATCCTAGCATGCTTAAAACTAAATGGATCCACTCCCCTCCCACTTCCTCAGGTGTCCAACCCCCATTCAGATGTGCAAGGGGGTTGAGATCACCAGAAAAGCATTTAATCGGCTGCTGACCCAGCCAGAGCCCCAGATGCCTCCGTGTATGCATGGACTGGCGGACCTCCTCAAAAACAACACAAAGGCTGCTGGTCCCACTGTTAGACACCCGAGCCCCATTCTGGGCTGAAACACAGTGCAGGAGCCCATGGGAGGAGGGAACAACAAGGTAAGTCCCCACAGGGGGTGTTACACTCCCCCCCCTTAAATGCTTGGCCTCCCCGCCCAGCCTATGGGTAGGACCCTGTAAAAATGTAAAACAGCAAATTGCAGCATTTAACAGATGCCAAACATTTCTCCCTAGACACTAGGTTCCTATCTGCTCAGGTATTAAACACTTAGAAACATGAAACACATTATGTAAAATTTATAAGCTGAAACACCTTTCCTTGTTGATAGATATCCAATACCAAAGTGTGTGTGGCACCCATATTTGCACCCCTTTAACTTTTCAAAACCCATGTATTTTGAACTCACATTGAACTCACATTGATAATACACTTTTTACCATGTGTTTCCCTTGGGTGTACTTTCACTCTTTCTCTTTGCCACCTTCCCTCTGGGCCTGGGGAGTTTAGCACTGGCAAGACACATGTAAACCATGGGTAATGACCTGGAGGTAGCATATATACCTTTGTGCACTATGAATAGGAGAAAGGTCAGTGGGGGCCCCCAGGACATCATAGGTCAACTTGACTATGGGTTTCTTGCTTCTCAGTCCTAGAGGTCACCTCCTGTCCAGAGGTAGAGTCAATTTCACTTGCCTCTGTGCCTGTTTCTTTTCCTCCTGTTGCAAGGTGCTCCATCACCGCATCACCTTCACCACTCTCCTCAGTCGGGCTTTCTTGTGGCCATTTAGAGAGCTCAGTAGAACCAGTATTTAAGTACAGAGTGGGTTCACCAAAAGGCATTGATTCAGGGGAGCTGCTCTGAAACTACTCAAAAGGCTCAGCCAGACTAGTGTTCAAATTTGGGATGGTCCCTTCAAGGGGTGTAGTGAGAGCAGCTTCCCATTCAACATCCTGATCCACAGGCACAGGTGAGCACACTTCCCCAGACTCATTATCATCTTAGATTTCAGTCTATCTTATGGAAGGCTCCCCTTCCACAGAATCAGTCTCTAATGTCAGGGGTGTTCCCTGAAACAGTCTAGCCAGCTCAGGAGTGGGACAGAAACAGACATTTGGACCATCAAACTCTCTTTCTGACTCATCAGCTGATTCTTCTCCATCTGTTGCTTCTTCAACTGGGACTGGACTAGCCACTGTGGAATCACCATTGACCTTCCACTGTCGTCTGCGTGCAACAGCTCGAGTACTTGGAGGTGTGGGAGGACCTACTATATCAGGAGTTGAGCTGACCACCTTGTCTCTGATGGGCAGTATATGATTTCTATGATACACTTTGTATCTTTGAGTTTCCCCTTCTGGTCAAATCTTATATACCGGCAGACCTTCCAGTTTCTCCAGTACCACATACGGTGTGCTTCCCCAGCGATCAGTAATCTTATGCTTCCCTGGAATGCCCAAGCGCCTTAGTAGGACTCTGCCACCTGGCATCAGGCCTTGTTCCTGAATTCTCTTATCATAGCTCCCTTGTTGGCTTGATTCCTCTTGTTGGCCACCTCAGAAGCTAGGCGATAAGCATTATTCAATTGTTGTTTTAACTTGCACACATACTGTAAGTAGTCACCCTCTTTAATGCCATCTGCTGACACTCTGAAGCACAGATCCACTGGCAGATGGGCCACCCTCCTGAACATGAAGCTGTATGAAGAGAACCCAGTTGCGTCATTCCTGGTACAGTTGTAGGCATGGACCAGGATGCTAACTCACTGACTCCAGGTATGCTTATTGCTGGGGTCCAAGGTGCCCAGCATGTCTAACAGAGTTTGGTTGAATCTTTCAGGCTGGGGGTCACCATGGGGATGATAAGGTGTTGCACTGGACTTCCATACTCCCCATATAGACCCGATCCGGCGACTCCCCCGAGGGTCCGAGAGGGCTTAAGGACGCCCTCCCCCACGACTAACCACAGATCTCCTGCAATGGTCCAGCAGCTCCCCCAAGGGTCCGAGAGGGCTTAAGGATGCCCTCCCCCACAACTAACCACAGATCTCCTGCAACGGTCCGGCAGCTCCCCCGAGGGTCCAAGAGGGCTTAAGAACGCCCTCCCCCACGACTAATCACAGGTACAGCAGCAACACAATCAGTGCAATTTGGGACCCTGCTCTCTGCTCCTAACAGAAGAGGACTTGGCACCTTTTTTACTTCTCCTTTTTTCAAATAGCCAGCACCTTTAAGGACAAATTACTATCCCCACACGTATGAAGATTTCTCACAGGCTGTAACCCTGATTTCTTGGCTCTTCAGCAGCTTTAAATTTTATTACAGGGGTATGAAATGTCAAGATAAACAAAATGTATTGTAAAAAAAAAAAAAAAGAAACAATTGACCAAATCTGCTGACTTAAGCACAGCTTGCCTATTCTAATCGTAGCTGTACTGCTGAGAGTTTTCATTTGGAGTAAAAGCTGACTTTCTCACCTTAATTCGAATTGTTCCCAGAGTCAGCAACTCGGCCATCTCCTCCTCCCCCCCCCCTTGTGCTTCAACAGCCCCTCACAAATTGTACCTTTTTTAAATTCCCTGTTTCTGCTTCCATCCACAGATCTCCTGCAATAGTCCGGCGGCTCCCCCAAGGGTCCGAGAGGGCTTAAGGACACCCTCCTCCATGACTACTCACAGGTACGGCAGCAAACACAGTTGGTGCAATTTGGGACCTTGCTGTCTGCTCCTAACAGAAGAGAGCCCCGCCGTAGCTTCACTCTGGCTCTCCACCTCCCCCACGACCACCCTTGGTTGTCAGTGCAATATATAGTTAGTGACACGTGATGATCAAAAACCAATCAGTCTAGTTCCCCAATAGTAAGCTATCTCATTCCACCACTAGAGGCTGCCACTGCAACCAAAACCTTTTTGGCTATGTCACTCTCAGCCTTTATGTTTCTTGCTCTACACTCATGCCTGCTACTTCAACCTCCACTCTCCCGCCCCCACTCTCCGACCTCACCACCCCCCATCTCAACCTCCCTTCATCTACCCTTCACTCTGTCCCCAACCCTCCCGAGTTGCTCCTTCCTCACTCTCTCTGGCACATCACCTCATTTCAACCCACGATCCTTCCTCCCCTCCTCTCGCACTGAACCCTCCCCTTTCCTCACCCCCTCAGCCTTCCCCAACCATTTACCCCTCACTGCTCCACTCACACCTGCTAAACCTAAAGGCCTTTCTCCCGTGCCTAAACTTCCGAGCTCCACCTCCAAGGCGCACAAATAGCAGACACAAGCAGTCCACCCCATCTCCTTACCCCTGCTACTCTTACTCCTGGCAGGTGATATAAATCCAAACCCTGGCCCCACAGCAACAAAATGAACCTCACTGGCACCCACACTCCATCACAGTTTCTCACCTAACTCACTCCCCAATGGCCTCCGCATATTACACATTAATGCTAAAAGCCTCCTCCCTAAACTAGATGCCCTCTCTGTCTGGACAGATCAGTATCAACCAGACATACTTTGTGTCAGGGAGACTTGGCTCTCCACCAAAATCTCCAACCCCTCACTTGCCATTCCAAACTATATCTTGTTCCAGCAGAACCATGGCAAGCGATGCGGGGGGGTAGCACTGTACATCAGACACTCCATTAAATGCACTGCTACTTTCAAAGAATCGTGTCCATCCTCCCATGAATCCTTAGTCGCTCACCTATCCTTCCCCTTGTCCACCCCCCTTTACATAGGTGTTCTGTATACCCCTCCTAAGCATTCACCTGACTCTCTCATTATGGCCATCTCTACCATTTCTTCAACCACCTCAAATGGCGAACTCATTCTATTAGGCGACTTCAATCTAGACTGGCTCTCCTCCTCCACCAAATCAGCAGCCCTGAGGATCGAAGCCCTAAATTTCTCCCAGCTAATCCTGGAATCCACCCGACAAAACCACTGCTCACAAAAGCATACCTTTCTTGACTGGATTTTAACTACCCACCCCCACAGGATCACTGCCTCAGGTATCCTTTCTGATGCCCTTGGTGACCACTGCATAACCGACTGTATCCGTAAAATCCATTCACTGCACTCCGGTCCCAAATTCATCGTAACTCGCCCCTTACATCTTCTCAATGAATCTGCCCTACAACGTGACCTGCCAAATGCGGACTGGCTCCCAGTCTTTGCTTCCCATGACGTTGACACCGCCCTTACCCATTTCTATAATATCTTCCTAAGTACATGGGACCGCCACACTCCGCTCAGGAAAGTCAGAGTTAAAAAATGCCACCACCCCTGTATCACAGCCAACCTCATCAGCTTGTGTCGTACCAGAGACAAGTCCTGGAGATGATGCAAAACCTCCCTCACCTCCTGTGACCTCCTAGCCTACAAAATTCTCAGAAACAACTGCATCAAAGCAATTCGACAATCTAAGGCCCATTACTTCAAGGCTCAACTTACCCTTCACAAAGCCTCCCTTGAGTCCTTCTGGAAGGTGATTAACTCTCTCATCGACCCACCCACCAAGCAAGCCAGTCCTAGCCTCAACATTGACGGCAAAATTGCCTCTGATCCTGCTACTGTATCCGAACGTTTCAACTCATTCTTCATCTCCTATGCCCTGCCTGACTCACCCCCTTCCCCAACCTCCTCCACAAATTCCCCCTCCCCCCCATACCATGGCTTCCACTTTTCACCATTCTCATCCCTGGAAGTCTACACCACTCTCACCTCTCTGACCCAGTTCAAAACCAGCCCAGACAGCTTGCATCCTAGGCTGCTCCACATCTCCACCTCAGCCATAGTCGCACCTCTAACACATATACTAAACCTCTCACTCACCACAGCCACGGTCCCCTCCGCTTGGAAACTCACCAAAATCCTTCCTCTCCATAAAGATGGTAACCCCTCCCTTCTGGGAAATTACAGACCCATCTCTCTCCTCCCCTTCCTTGCCAAAATCCAAGAATTGCTCATGCTATCTAAATTGTGCCCTTTCCTCTCAACAAACAGCTCCCTCTCCCCCTTTCAATCAGGCTTCAGAAAATCTCATTCTACTACCACCACCTTATTACATGTAACCGACTCCATCTCTCCGCCATGGACAACGGGCAAACCACTACCGCCATTTTCATTGACCTGGCAAAAGCCTTTGATTCAGTCTCCCACTCTCTACTGCTTGGCAAATTAATCTCCTTCAGCCTTGCCCAACCTGCCATAAACTGGTTCCACTCCTACTTCCAGAATAGGAAGCAGCAAGTACAAATAGGTGACACCCTTTCTACCCCTCGACCCATCCTCTCGGACGTCCCCCATGGCTCCATCTTTGGCCCCATCCTCTTCTCCCTATCCATAAATGACCTCCCCTCTGCCTGTCTCTTCTCAGACATGCACATGTATGCTGATGACACCATTATCTATGCCTCAGGCCCCTCTCATGACAGTGTACACCCAAAGCTCCAAAGCGATTTCAACCGAATACAAGCCTGGCTCCTGAAAAAACAGCTAAAACTTAATGCAAAAAAAACAGTCTCTATGGTATTCGGCACCAGACTAAAGCTCACCTCCCTACCTGCCCCACCTCCGGACTCCACCTTGGAAGACAGTCCCCTCGAGTCTGTACCCACCTTTAAGTACCTGGGAGTCTGGCTGGATACCAGCCTCAACTTCTCCACCCATGTCGACACCATCTGTACCAAACTCTGGACCAAACTTGCCATCCTCTATCGTCACAAAGCCAGCCTTCCACTTCCCACTCAGAGTGAAGTCTTATGCAGAACCATCCTACCAGTTCTGGACTATGCAGACGTCCTTTATGGCACAGCCCCACCTCCTCCTCCTCCCTTTCAAAACTCGACGTCCTGCTCAACTCCTTCATCCAATTCGCCACTGCCTCCCCCCCACTCACTCATCACTGCCTCCTATACACCACTCTAACCCTGACACCACTCTCGCAAAGGCAGACTGCCCACAGTGCTTCCCTCATAGCTAAATATTGGCTTGGCTCCCTTCCCCCCTACCTCTTCTCCTGCCTCTCTAAAGCCATCTCCCCAGACTACTCACTCCGCCACAGACACGCATGTACCTTCCACCTCTCATGCCCCCTCTCTGCCTCTGAGCAAGCTGCCTTTTCCTACCGACTCCCACTCCTCTGGAATAACCTCCCACCCAACCTCCACCAGACCCCCTCCCTATCAGCCTTTAAATAGCTACTCAGGCTTCTCCCTCCCACTCCCTGTCAAAGCTGCACATCTAATCCCTCTTTACCCGGGCCTAGTATTTCTCCCACCGTACTTCTCTCTGCTAGTCCACACTCTGGACAAACCACTACTGTAAATATGTCTATACATGCACTTGTAATATACTGCATAAAAGTTTGTCAAGAAATTAAATGTCATGATGTTCTTCCATTTGACTGTTCCAATAAAAAGTGTAACCTCACAGCCTAATACTATGAAATGTGCTTATACTGTACTGTTCGTCTGATACTTGATATTGCTTATATGTCTTTGCCTCCCACATTGTATACTTTGTACCCGGGTCGCACCTGGAAACGAGTCTCAGTTCAGTGTGCCTTTCCCGGTCACCAAGTTTAAATAAATAAATAAAATAGATAATAGTTCTTTTATTAGCCTACTTTCAAAGTCACAGCCTTGATCCAAGTGAATTTTCTGTGGCACCTCATAATGTTCAGAAATGTTCTTGACTAGCACCTTGGCCACAGTAGAGGCATTCTGAACTTTGGTGGGGTAGGCTTGGAGGTACCGTGTAAACTGATTGGTGACTACTAGTATGTTTGAGATGTTCATGGAGTCCGGTTCTAAGGTGAGGAAAACAACACACACTAGCCCCATAGGGGCACTCGTGACTATGTTGACTAGTGGGGCAGAGGATCATTCAAGGACAATGATAGTTGATTTTAGGGGGGTGGACTTTCAGAACATGGGGTAAATTCTCAAGGGGCATTTGTGCGAAATAAAACCAGGTTTGGGCGTGGAAGGTAGGTGGGAGATCATAAAGCGGGGGCTTCAGGAGTCCACCAGGACCTGTGCAAGAGTGAAGCGCAAGGGAGGTAGGTCTCGTAAACCATGTTGGTGGACCAAGGAGGTCCAGAAGGCGGTAAGGGAGAAGAAGGCTGCCTAGAGTAGGTACAAAAAAATGAGAGGAGAGGGATAGAGAGAACTATCGCCTTGCAACCAGGAAAGTCACCAGAGTAGTGAGGGGGCAAAGGTCTGGAAAGAGCAGAGGCTGGTGCAGGGGAGAAGGGGTGGGGAAAAGGGGTTCTTTAGGTATATTAGTGAGAGAAGGAAGGTCAAGGACTAGCTCAGTAGGTTGAGGACAGCTGGGGGGGTGGGTGGAAGGGGCTGGAGAGCAGGCGAAGGTATTGAATGAGTACTTTGCCTCAGTGTTCACTAGGGAGGAGGCTGGGGGACTTCCAACAAAGGGGTTGAAGGACACAGAAGGCGCAGCAGACCTGACTATCGGGGTACCTGCTGAAGAACAAGCCGCTTGGGGAGGTAGGCCAGGGGTGAGATATCAGGCTGGTTCTGCTGAATGGGGAGGGGAACAGATGCTGATATTCCTATTGGTCAGGTGTGGGAAGCCCTCCAGTCTCTAAAAAAGGATAAATCTCCAGGGCTTGATGCTATTCATCCCAGAGTACTGAGAAAGGTGGCGGATGTTTTGACTGCGCCATTGGAAGATCTCTTTAACTTGTCGCTCCAGACAGAGAGGGTGCCAAGGAATTGAAAGCAGGTGCATGTTGTGCCCATCCATAAAGGGGGATCAAGAGAAGAGCCAGGAAACTCTAGACCTATCAGTTTGACGTCGGGGGTTGGGAAGGTAATGGAGAGCATACTTAAGGAAAGGCTGGGAGGTTTCTTGGAGGAGATGGGTTACCTGGATGACCAGCAGCATGGATTTGTGCCAGGTGGATTGTGTCAAACAAACCTTGTAGAGTTCTATGAGTGGATAACATCACCACTTGACAGAGGGAGACCAGTGGATGTACTGTTCCTGGACTTCAGCAAGGCATTTGATTCAGCCCCTCACATTGGCCTAAGGGAGAAACTGGGGGGGTGAGAGTAGGCCCACTGACGTTAGGTGGATTGGAAATTGGCTTTCAGGTCACACTCAGTGGGTAGTGGTCAGAGGGGAGGTCTCATCTCCTAGGGAGTTCGTAAGTGGGGTCCCACAGGGATCAGTCCTGGGGCTACTCCTGTTTAACACCTACATCTCTAATATCAGGGAAGATATCGGGTGTGAAATGAGTTTCTTTACGGATGACTCTAAGCTGGGGGCGGTGGTGGAGGGGGAAGAGTGGAGACTGGCCCTGCAAGAGGACCTGGATACTCTGGATAGGTGGTCCTGCACCTGGAAATTGAAATTTAACTTCTCCAAGTGCAGGTGCTACACTTAGGGTAGGAAAACCCCAACTATGTGTACACCCTGGGAAGGAATGAGTTGCAAGCCACGGCAGGGGAAGAGACCTAGGAGTCTTGATGGATGTTAACATGAATAATTCAGAGCAGTGCAGGAGGGCTGCGATCAGGGCAAATAGGACGCTGGGATGCATCGCTAGGAGGATTACCTCAAGGAACAGGTAAGTGATTTTGCCACTGTACAACAGCCTGGTTATACCATATTTTGATTACTGTGTACAGTTCTGGAGGCAGCACCTAAGGAGGGACATCCAACTTCTGGAGAGGGTTCAGAGGAGAGCAACAAGAATGATCCAGGGCCTGGGGGATATGACATATGTGGAATGACTAGGGGAGCTCAACTTGTTCTCTCTGGAGGAGAGGAGGGATCAGGAGGGACATGATTGAGGCCTTCAAGTACCTCAGGGGAGTAAATAAGGTAAGCTGAGATAGGATCTTTCAACTGAAGGAGGGTGGAATCATCAGAGGACATGGTTGGAAGATTGAAGGTGGTAAGACTGGGGGGAAAGGAGGAGGAGATACTTCACCGAGAGAGTGGTGGAACCATGGAATGTGCTGTCTGGGATGCTGGTACAGGCAGCTATGGTGAAGGGATTCAAGAGAGGGTGGGACAGGTATAGGCAAGGGGTGAAGCAGAGGCTGGTTTGCCTGGGGAGGGCAGGATTGGGGGATGGAGTAACAGTGGAAGGAGACAGATAGAGGGCTACGGTACCCAACCAGGGTGCTGAAGCACAAGCAGACTCGATAGACCAATACTATGCTGGCATCTAGTATGTTAGTATATTAGCTTTCTGGGGAAGAGCTTTCCTTTAGATACACTGTCACAGATCTTGCAATACTCTTCCATATCCAGTCCCATTTTTGGCCACTAGAACCTACTTTGAACCAGAGGAAGTGTACATTCACTACCCAGGTGACCCATGTCATCATGGAGGGCTTTCAACACAGTGTAATGGAATCGGTCTGGCAACACCAGTTGTACACAGGTCGCCCCCTGCTGTTCCTGCACCTCTCTATACAGCAACCCATTCCTCATCTTAAGTTTTGACCACTCTTGCAGCATTAATCGGGCATCCATGTTTCTTGTAATTACCCGCACCGGATCACCCCTCCTCTGTAGAACCTGTAAAATTTCTCCAATGATCAGGCTGGCCCGCTGTTTTCTTATCAAATCTTGTGGTCAGCTGTGGCAATGACCTCATATCCAAGGCTGTTAAATTACAGTACGCTACAGGGAGACAGCTTCTAGATGCTCCTAGAGTGTTCACAAGGTGCGGGACATCTTCAGCTGAGGGGGACTCTTCATTGTCAAATTTCTTGCACAGTGCCTTCACAACCAGCTCAGGTATCTTTACCCAGCTGGAGTGCTCCTCTGGATGAGCCGGGGGTGCATCAGGACAAGGCATCAGCATCTATGTGGTTCAACCCATGGTGATACTCGACACAGTAGTCATAGGTGGAAAGATATGACAGCCACCTATGACCAGCCGTGTCCAACTTGGCTGTTGTTTGTACATACATTAGGAGGTTGTTCTCAGTCTTTACTGTGATCTTCACCCCATACAGACAACCATGGAACTGATACACGATGGCCCATTTCAGGGCCAGGAATTCAAGCTTGTGCTCCGGTGTTTGCATTCTGCAGGATTCAGACTCCAGCTTGTGTAGGTCACTGAGCACAACCCTTTCAGGTATTCCTGATATGGGACTGCCCCCAGGCTACTGAAACTTGCATCAGTATGTAGAACATAGAGTTTCTCTGGGTCTGCATAAGCCAAGACCGTAGTATGGATTAAGCAGTATATGATATCCTCAAAAGCCCAGTCACATTCCTCAGTCCACCTGGGGTCAAATGGTTCAGATGGTCTGACATATCTTGGTGATTTGGAGGAGGCCCCAGGCTGTTGGGTTTTTTATTCTTGTTGACTGGAGGGTATCCCTGTAGCAAATTCAGGAGAGGTCTAACCACTTTGTGCTCTTCTAAAGTCTTCCCAAAGATGATAATGTCATCTAGATACACCAAGCACTCTAGCAAATTCATGTCCCCAACTGCCTTCTCCATGAGACATTGAGATGTAGCCGGGGTGCCCGAAATGCCCTGTGTCATCCTCAGAAACTCATAAAATCCCAATGAGCATATGAACACAGTCTTGTCCTGGTTCTGTGGGGCCATGGGAATCTGGTAATATCCACTTCTTAAGTCTATTACTGAAAACCACTGACTGCCTTTCAAGCAGTCCAAAACGTCCTGTATCCAAGGCATCGTGTACTGGTCAGGAACTATTACAAGTAAGTAAAATGTTATTGATCAGCATAGCTATTACAATATATTACAATAAATACAATAAAGTCTTAAATATTGTGCACAAACATTTAACCATACATTTTACCATACAATTTCATCTTCCATTGTTATACGATAATACAAAAATGCTCAGGTTACAGCTAATGAGCTCCTCAATCAAGGTGCATAATACTTATTGTAGCATTTAAGCTTCTTTGGATCTAATCCTATTTTATAAATGGGTAGTCATTGGAAAATTAGCTAATAATATCTGGATTCCTTTATCATGGGTTGTGAAAAGAAGCTCAATAATCTCTTCAGGCAGGAGACTGAGACTTCCTAGCAACCCACCTAACCACGTTTTTCTTTGTCTTTCATAAAGAGGTCAAAGAAGCACAACATGTTTCAAGTCATCATTTGTCTTAAGCCCACGTTTACAATATGGAGATGTAATATTCTGTCTATTTTGCTGAAAAGAAATTAATTGAGCATTATACAGCTCCATTCAAAACCTGGAGAACATTCTTCTCAGTTTAGGGCATGTTAAATTTATTAAATAGGTTTCCAAACCTTGCTTAGTTTTAAATTTCTTGTACCACTCATGTAATTTTAACATTGATAGCTGTAAGAATGTTAAATTATCATCCAAGTCTCTAAATCTAATCTTAATCTCACTCTTAACTTCCTTCCAAGGCCCAATATATATGGTATGAAGAAGATGTCCCAAGCCTGAAGGCAGCAGGGTATTTTTAACCAGCTGAATAAAGGGATGCACAAATCCAAGAGTGGCCATCCTAACTGTTTCTTCTAAACACATTCTAGGATAGCGGTTTTCTGGAAGTAGGAAAGTTTTCAGCAAAAACATAAGTTGTCTTTCTTCTACCAAAGAAGAAAGAGACTGTTGGCCCAGTTCCAATTTTAATAAACAATTTGGAGTTCCCTGAGGTAACATTAAAATATATTTATGTAATTTGTTGAGAATAGTTTCCACGTTTTATATTTGAAAAGCCCCAGATTTCCGATGAGTAAATGATACTTGTTCTAATTTTAGCATTAATAGCTTTAAGAATTCCCTTAATTGATGACTTTGCCAACTTAGCATTAAAGATTTTAAGTGCATTAAATACTGAGGACATCTTATTTTGTACCATTACCTGATGGCTTGTCCATTTAAGATTATAATTGAATCTTAGTCCAAGATAGTCATAATGATTGAGTACGCCAATCATTTCCCCATCTATCTTAATCCTAGGCAATGTCCTCATTTTATTACCAAAGATAACAACATTTTTTTTTATGATTTATTTTCAATTTTCTTTCCCTACATAGAGCCTCAAAGAGGCCCAATTTTCTCCTGAGACCCAGCTCAGACATCGAAAGTAGAACTAAATTGTCCACATAAGCTACACTATGGATTCTACTCTCAAAAATCTTGGGAGCATGAAATTCATATTCTGGTTTGGATAATTTCTGTAATATACTGTTTATATATATATTAAAAAGTGTTGGGGCTAATATACAGCCTTGTCTAACTCCCACATTGATATTAAGTGCCTCAGTAACATGACCATACTGGTTATACAGTACTTTAACCCATGTATTTTCATGCAATCTTATCAAAATATCCAATAAGTTATTATCTAAATTGAGATGCTCTAAAGTTGTCTAAAGAGTCATTCTGCTTATGCTATCAAAAGCAGCAGAAAAATCAATGAAGCAGCAGTGTAACCTGCCACTACGTATTTTAGTATATTTCCATATAATATGTTGTAATACGTAACAATGTTGTACTGCATATCTTCCCCATCTGAACCCATTCTGTGCTTCATCGAGAATTGAATTTTCCTCGAGCCATTCTTGTAATATAGTTAAGATTATCTTAGAAAATATCTTTTGAGAACCATCTATTAAACTAATAGGGCAACACATTTTGGGATCATTCGGATCTTCTTTTTTATATATTGGAAAGATAACGCTACCTGCCCAGCTCGAGGGAAACTCCAGTCTCTGAACAAAGTCATGAAACAGTAAATACAATAATGGGATCCACCACTCAGGGAATGATTTATATAGATCCCCTAATATTGTGTCTGGCCCTAGAGCCTTATTAGATTTTATGGCAGATTGCTGCCGAGATCTCTTATATCGTTATTCTAATAGGTCTTGGGTATATGGTCCTATTCCCATATTGGGTTGGATAGTTAAGTTCCTCCTCCTCTGATGAGTAATAGAGCTCCAAAAAGTAAGTTCTCCATTTCTGAGGAGTAATAGAGATTTCACTTTATTCTGAAATTTATTAAAACCTTGTGCTACCAGTTTCCAAAATGTCTTACCATCTTTCTTTATGACTGCTTGTCTCATTTTTCCCAGAGTAAATTTGCATATTTTATACGTTCATCCTACAGTACTTTCTTATACTTTTCTCTTTCTTTTCTTAATATTAAATTATCTTGTTTTGTTTTGTTCCAATTCTTTTTATGTTTCCTTAGGACTTTCCCAAACTGTTTCTTTGCACATCTGCATTTCTCATTAAACCATGATTTTTTTATGCCTAGGTAAATTATTTAATATTTTATTATTTCTACAATAATTCTGTAAAAGTTTATGCAAATGATTTCAACTTGTACATGGAACAATATTTTCATTTTGATCTCTATCTAGAATTTGTTTGTATGTCTCATAAATTTCCACAGAGTTTAGGAGCTCCCTAATTGAGTGTAACATGATGAGCCCCATGTTATCCATTTCTCATTAATGATAACCAACTCATCTTCAGTATGTATTTCATTTGGTTGGTGTCCATAATAATCTGCAAAGTCCAATGTTATTGGTAAAGGTGTTGATTCTGGTCATGTGCAGACCTGTAGGTTAATGACCATCCCTGCGGCTTCCAAAATGGCCCAAATAAGATCTAACATTGAGGAGCCAGTGGGCTCTAGAAAGGTCATTTTCCCAGGTATGTCACCACTTGTTCTTCCATTCAAAATCAGAAAATTTCTCTTGGCCAAACATTCCAATAGTTGTTTCCTTTTGTTGTTAGATGTTACCTCCATGGAATCTCTTTCAACTCTAAGTGCTCCATTAATCATTGGAATACAGGAGGCAAAACTAGAGAATTCCAGCTCAGTCATTTTTGAAGTTGTCTTATCGTTAAAGTCTCCAGCTATAAATATTGGAAAATTACCTTTTTCTTCCAACAGCCTTTCCAAGGCTAGTTTCAATTGGTCATAACAGCCATCATCTGATCCTAAATTGTGTTTTTTTTGGAGGAAAATATACATTGCATATAGCGTTTTTCCATGCCATCAGAAACTATCAAAATCAGAACATTATCTTTCCCAGTAGTATGTTCTTGTATTTGTAAATTAAGACCAGTGTTGATATATGTAGTTACACCCCCTTTAAACCTACCATATATTTTATCCTTAATTACTGGAATAGTAGAATCAGTATAACCTATAAGTCTCAGTGCTTTCTGATCCTGACACCAGGTCTCTTGTAATGCAATTACATCAGATTGGTCTAAAAACTTTACCACTTCCAGATCCACTAGTTTTAAATGTAATCCCTCAATGTTCCAAGAGAGGAATTTTAAGCTCTGTATTCCTGTCCTTATTATGGAACATCTAGGTTGAGACACCTTACATTATTCTGTACCCAAATGACCTAATGGGACATATATATCTGTCTCAATTAATGAGTCCAGATCAATTAGAGAAGTCTCTTCCTCTCATTTGGAATCATGCTGCCTCTCAGTATCAAATGCAGTACTGTTCTGTGCCAGATCTTGCGGGTGCACAATATGAATCCCCAGGCAATCAAGTTTACTGACTTGCACAAGGATGGTATTTTCTGCAACTGAACTTTTAAAAGTCAAGTCGATCTGTGAGGAATACATATCATCCCTGTGCATTTTAATGTAATCCACTGCATGTCGGGTAATATTAAATCCCAAACTTCTGCAGAGAAAAGAATGTAATTCTTCTCTAACTTTTCTATGAGAGTCTTGTTTAGAAGTTTCCCATCCAAAGATGGTGATACTTCTACAAGACCACTCCTTTTGCTGTTTATTTTCACAGGAGGAGATGGTCTTCACCAAATTTGCTATATCCTTTCTCTGTCTTTCATGTCCCTTTAGCTGTTCTATATCATTTTGGGTACAAGGTAAGCAAGTCTCTTTCCTTTCTAGAATTCCCTCATTCATCCTCAAGCTATTATTCTTCAAAACCATCATAGGGGGAAAACTTCTACTCCCATAACCTCAAAAGAATGTCTCTTAGTTATTATATCCTTAACAATGGTCTCTGGACAATAAAGCAGAACAGTATCTGGATAGTCCTTATTAGAAGCTCTCATAACAACTATCTCTGCCTCATCTAGTGTTATTTGGAGCATGTGAGCCATCCATTCTATTAAGTTACTCTGGGTCTCACGCTCCAGTCTTGGGACTCCCTTTATTTCTATTACATACTCCATTTCTCCATTTTTCATGTCCATCTGTTGTTCCTCCCCCATCTATGACATTTTTATGAGAAAAGGGGGGTTGCTAGTAGTCTTAGTCTTCCTTATTTCTTCTATCAGAACTCAGGTTTTGGGATTCAATGACTGGTTGAAAAGCTGGTGCAGAGCTCAGGGATTTGGCTTCATTGGGGACTCGGGCTCCACCTGGAGGGATGCAGACCTATACAGGCACAATGGTCTGCATCTATCCTGGAGGGGAACCAGGATCCTAGGTGATAGGTTTAAATGCTTCAGTGGCAAGCATTTAAGCTAGCCAAGGGGGCAGGCACTGAAGAGGAGAAGGGAAATCCTAGCCCCCAAAAAATCAGGGTAATTAGTGAGGTAAACACCAAAATAGAGCAGTCAATAGGGAGAAGGGCAGGGTTAAATGGAGAAAAAGACAAAGGCAGTAGGGACAGGGATGGGGCAAAAAGAAATAAAGCCATAATAAAATGGAGGGTAATGAGTACAATGCCCATATAGTCTAGGTAAAAGCTCCGTGAAATGGTGGCCTTGATAGAAGAGGGATGCCTGGATATTGTGGCAGTCACAGAAACATGGTACACAGAGAACCATGACTGGGATGTCAACATACCCGGATACACAATCTACAGGAGGGACAGAGAGGTAAGAAGAGGAGGAGAAGTAGCTCTCTATGTAAGGGAAGGGATCAAAGCAACAGAACTAAAGGGTAAACAGGGAGGAGACGAGGCACTGTGGGTCACCCTGGAAACTGGAAATGGCTCCACAATCCACACAGGGGTTGTATACAAACCCCATCTCAGGGGGAGGAAATGGACAAGGAAATGATAGAAGGCATCCTTGGGATGGCAGAGAAAGGGGAGATATTGCTGATGGGGGACCTGAATATGCCAGATGTTGACTAGAGCACCTTTGCTGCAGCCACGTCCAACAGCAGGGCCATTCTCGATGCCCTACAGGAGGCATGCCTCAGACAGCTAGTTTTGGAACCCACTCGAGAGAGAGCAATCTTAGATCTGGTACTCTCAAACGGGAACGGAGAGAGGATCTCTGATCTTGAAGTGGGTACCCATCTGGGAACAAGCGATCACCAAACAGTGAGCTTCACGATAAACTTAGCTGTAGAGTCAAGCCACACAAAAGTGAAGGTACTGGACTTCAGGAGGGCTGATTTTGTCAAAATGGGAAAGCGCCTCAGAAAAGCACTAGCAAACAGGCAAGAAGGTGGGGTGGAGCAACAATGGGGAAACATCAAAACCGCCATCACAGAGGTAACATGCCTTTCTGTAAAGCAAATAAATAAATCAAAATGAAAGAAAAAAAACACTATGGTTCTCAAAAGAAGTGTCAGGGAAGGTAAGGGAGAAAAAGATAGCATTCAGGAAGTATAAGGAAACACAGAAAGAGCAGGACAGAGAAGTGTGTCAGTTAAAGCAGAAGGAAGCGAGTAAGGCAGTCAGAATAGTAAAGGCCCAAACTGAGGAAAAGATAGCCAACTCAGTTAAGAAGGGGGATAAAACCTTTTATAGGTACATTAGGGAGCAAAGAGAGACTAAGGCAGGGATACTGAGGCTGAACAAAGAGAAAGGTGTTTGGGCAGAGAGCAACAGTGAAAAAGCAAGGATACTGAATGAATACTTCTGCTCAGTATTCACAATGGAAAAGCGGGGGGAAATATCTAATCCAGCCAATAAAAGCACTCTGGACAAGGGTTGATATTAGTCCTTTCACAGAAGAAAGGGTTCTGAAAGAACTCTTAAAACTGAAGGTGAATAAAGCAATGCGGCCTGATGGGATTCACCCAAGAATTCTAAAAGAACTAAGGGGAGAACTAGTAACACCACTGACTACCCTTTTTAATAAATCATGGAAAGATGGCGTGGTACCTGAGAACTGGAGGAGGGAGGATGTGATTCCCCTTCACAAAAGTGGGAGCAAGACAAAGGCAGGAAACTACAGACCTGTCAGTTTGACCTCAGTGGTAGGGAAAATGATGGAATCACTTCTGAAGGAAAGAATTGTTGAGTACCTAGAGGCCAGTGAGGCACAGGACCCAAGGCAGCATGGATTCACAGTGGAAAGATCATGTCAGACAAATCTAATTGATTTCTTTGGCTGGGTGACCAAAGCAGTAGACCAAGGAGGGGCTGTGGACATAGCCTACCTAGACTTTAGGAAGGCAGATGACACAGTCCCACACAAAAGATTAATAAACAGATTAGCCAGCCTGGGAGTGGGTCCCAGGGTGGTAGCCTGGGTAAAACACTGGTTGAACAACAGGACACAGTGGGTAATAGTAAATGGAGTGCACAGTGAAGAAAGGAGGGTTACTAGTGGGGTACCGCAGGGTTCAGTACTGGAGACGGTCCTTTTTAATGTCTTTATAAGTGACATTGCAGAGGGACTGGAAGGGAAAGTATGTCTCTTTGCAGATGACACAAAGATCTGCAACAGGGTTGATACACAAGGTGGAGTGGAAAGGATGAAAAGGGACTTGGAAAGGTTGGAGGAATGGTCAAATGTATGGCAGCTTAGATTCAATGCAAAGAAGTGCAAAGTAATGCACCTGGGAAATAAAAATCAGGGGAAGAGTACACAGTGGGGGGTGAGATACTGACAACAACAAAAATGGAAAGGAACCTGGGAGTAGTCATATCAGATGACCTAAAGGTGGGCCAGCAATGTGAGAAGGCAGTAAGGAGGGCTGGGGGGATACTGGGATGCACAGGGAGAGGCATCACCAGTAGAAAACAGGAAGTTGTTGGCCCTCTGTACAGACAGTTGGTAAGACCACATCTGGAGTACTATGTACAGTTCTGGAGATCCCATCTCCAAAGACATAGACAGGGTGGAGGCTGTCCAGAGGAGGGCAACTAAAATGATGCAGGGTCTGCATCAGAAGACATATGAAGAAAGACCAAAGGAACTAAAGATGTATAGCCTCGAGGAAAGGAGGGAGAGGGGGGACATGATAGAAACTTTCAAATACCTCAAGGGAATCAACAAAGTCCAAGAGGGTAGCATCTTTCAGAAAAAGAGATGTGCAAAAACAAGGGGGCACAATTTGAAGATAATGGGGGGACGGCTCAGAGGTAATGTGAGGAAGTATTTCTTCACAGAGATGGTTGTTGATACATGGAACAGCCTTCCTGAGGAGGTCGTAGAGTCAAAAACAGTGAGTGAATTCAAGAATGCATGGGACAGACATAAGGCAATTCTAGTGGGGGGAAGGAGGAAGTAGGTTGTTGGTTAACTAGGATCTGCAGCTAATCCATTAGGTAGGGAAATGGGCAGACTAGGTGGGCCAAGCGGTCCTTATCTGCCGTCAAATTCTATGTTTCTATGGTTTCTTCTCTTCCCTCACTATTTACTATATTTATTTTTGCAGAGTCCCTTCTTGTGATTTCTTGAATTCCCTTTTCACCCTGCAGTTGCTTTTTTCCCTTACTATTTTATTTGTAGTCCTCGGTTGGCTAACTCTGTGTCGGTCTTTTCTATCTATTTTCCTCTGTTTTGTGGTCTGTTTAGCTGATATAACTATTTTATCCTTATTTTGTTTAAGTTTATTTCCTTCATGTAGTCTACCCATCTTTACCAGATCCAGTTCTAATAAATGGCATGCACAGGCCTGGAAGAATTAGCACGTGTCGATGGAGGGTTTTAAGCCAAATTACTCCAGATGGTCCAATACTTTTAACAGCCATGCTTCATGCTCTTCAAAAGTCTTCACAAAGATGATAATTTCATCTAGATACACCAAACACTCTAGCAAATTCATGTCCCCAACTGCCTTCTCCATGAGATATTGAAATGTAGCCAGGGTGCCCGAAATGCCCTGGGGCATCCTCAGAAACTCATAAAATCCCAATGGGCATATGAACGTGGTCTTCTCCTGGTCCTGTGTGGCCAGGGAAATCTGGTAATATCCACTTCTTAAGTCTATTACTGAAAACCACTGGCTGCCTTTCAAGCAGTCCAAAGCATCATTTATCCAAGGCATCATGTACTGGTCAGGAACAGTTAATTTATTCAGTGTGTGGTAATCCACATGCATCCTAATGCCCCCATTCTTCTTCCTTACAACCATTATAAGTGAGGCATAAGGACTTCTAGATTCCTGAATAATGCCTGTGGCCATCATTTCTTGCAGATGCCTCCTAACATCATCTATGTCCACCAGGGTGAGACGTCTGGACATTTCTCTGAAGGGATGCTGATCTGTGAACCTTATGTGTTGTTGCTCCCCTGTCACACAACCGACATCCCACTCATGCAGGGAAAACACTTTAGTTCTGGTGGACAGCTTCTTCTGAACTCAATCCTTCCACTCCTCGGGGATAGGGGAGTTATGCAGGTCAAACAAACCGGGGTTAATACCAGGTGAGGCACCTCTTCCTGGAGCAGCTGGCTGTACCACCATGTTGGTACAGTATACTTGAACTAAAGTATGACCTTTGCTGATGACCACTTCTCTTTCAGTTACATTCTTTAAGTGCACCGTAACTCTTCTGATGTAAGCATCTAGGCTTTACAAGTAGGCCGGCTGGCAACCCATGTGTCTCTGGTGAAACATAGAAACATAGACTTTGATGGTAGATAAGGACCGCTTGGCCCACTTAGTCTGCCCATTTCTCTATCTACAGGATAAGCCGCAGATCCTAGTTAACCAACAGCCTATTTCTTCCTACCCCCCACAAGAATTGCCTTATGTCTGTCCCATGAATTCTTGAATTCTCCCACAGTTTTAGACCCCACAACCTCCTCAGGAAGGCTATTCCATGCATCCACTACCCTCTCTGTGAAAAAATACTTCCTCACATTGCCCCTGAACCGCCTCCCCATCTTTAAATTGTGTCCCCTTGTTCTTGCATGTCTCTTTTTCTGAAAGATGCTACCCTCTTGGACTTTGTTGAGTCCACTGAGGAACTTAAACATTTCTATCATGTCCCTCCTCTCCCTCCTTTCCTCAAGGGTATACATATTAAGCTCTTTTAGTCTCCCCTCATATGGATTCTTTTGCAGACCCTGCACCATTCTAGTTGTCCTCATCTGGACTGCCTCTATTCTGTCATGCATCCTGGTGCATCCAACATTAAGATCTGGTTCTTCACCTCTTTTCTCAGCTGTCCTGCTCCACTAATATTGCACTCTGTATTGGGTGGCAGCACTATTTCTTCCACATCCCGCCTCCAGACTATACCCATTGATTCACCCGATTCTTCTGCTGGGGTTGCCACTGCTTTCAGTATGCTTCTTTTATTGCTGGGTAAATGGGCAACTCTTACCCTTTTCAGCCTCCTGGGCCTTGCACAGCTGGGCCAGCCAGCATGTGGTACTGGTACCCACCAGCACAGGCACTCCATTGTATAAACTGGTCTCTGGGCAAATGAAAGCCAGGGTCTCAACCGAGTCTCCCACTCCATCCACTTTGGTCAGGAAAACCATCAAAATGTGGACATAACCCAGATGGAGTAGTCTTTTTCACTGAATCTTCACACATGTAACCCTTCCAATGGTTGAAATTCCAACTGGGAAAGATGTTTATCATAACAGGACTTGAAGATAATTGTTACCCGGGAGCCACTATCTAAAATGGCACATGTTGCCCCTCTATTTATGATGCCGGTGGTCTCTGTTGATGGCCCACCAACCTGTCCATATTGAGGGGTGCAAAATCTGAAGCTTTGGCTGAAGATTTCTTCACAAAAACTGTGGAGCTTGGCTTGTTGGGGGCCCCAGTACACTCTCTTACAGGGCCTCACTTAAGTTTCCCTGTGGCTTTGGCTCTCTCCCCAACAACCGGTCTCTCACTCAAGCAGAATCTTCTTTGGATGGGCACCTTTTGGAAACGTCTATCCCCCCACACCAAAAATTATCTCTTCCTCTGAATCTGGTTGGATAGTAGACTGTAGGGGGCAGCCAGGGTTCTGGATAACTTGGAGGCCCCGAATACACAATGGAAGCTGGAGTGGAAGCTGAAGCAATTGCTTGGGCCACAGACACTCTTTGTTTGGGGTCCCCTGCCTTTAGCATCCCTTGGTTCTTCAACTCACTGACAGCATGACAGTTCCTGGAGGCAGGTCTCAATCTGGGGAACCACAGGGGGCACCTGGGCCTGTACCCCAGGGCCCATCACTGGGAGGGTGGCTGTAACTGACTGACTGGGTTGACCAGTGAGAACTTCAGGGTTCTGACAGAACCAGCATTAACTTTATCCAGTGCTTCCCTGTACTCTTTTATCAACATTTTGATCTCAGAGGCCTCAGAGGGGGGAAGTGACTTCCTGAACCTGGGTTGTGGCTACTACTACAGGATGAGGTCCCCACTGAGCATCCCTTTCCTCCTCCCTCACTTCCCTGAGGAGTACCCAGGGGGAAGGGGGACTACCCAGCCTATCTTTCAGGTCTAACTTTAACAATAATAATTCCGAGTACCTGGCACCCCTCAGCACCTGTTACAACCTGATCTTATTTAGATCAGGGGCCTCTAGCCTCCCTTTTCTCTTTGTGTACACTATTTGCAGGGCTTTCTCCAACCTCTGTACATACTCAGACAGGAGTTCCCCTTTTTGCTGGCAAGTGACCCTGAACCACCACCACAAATCTTCGCAGGTCTCGGTGCTGCCAAAAGCACTGTCCAGTGCAGCTACATAATCCTCTACATTGGCCTCGAGGTTCATGGTTCATAGGGAGCAGATAGCATCAAGGGCAGGACCTCGTAAACTTTCCGTCAACCTTTGTGTTTTCTCTCTCTCTCACTACACTGCCAATCCTGTAGCAGTGATATCACATAGTTTATCCATGACTCATAATCTTCCTCCCTAGTAGGAATGGGTTTCATCCCTGAAAACATTCTCAGTTTTCTATATGAGTCTGAAGGAGCAGGTACTTACCCAGGCCGAGGCCCCACATTTTCACGGGAGGGGGCCGCGAGGGCTTGGACTCTCCATTCCCCAAGGAAACCACACTAAATAAAGTCACAATGGCCCAGGTCTCTGACAGTCCCTCGGACACTAGTGCCTCAGGCATCCAAGCAATTTCTATAATATTTTTACACTCCATTAGCACAGTCAAAGTCCCCAAAACAGAATCAAGCATTTTTCCCCACACTTTTATCTTACCCAACCTCGTTATTGTGGACAAATGCCCTTCTGTATCCCATTCTTCCATTTCAGGGGGGACCCCTAAAAGTAAAAGGGATTTCTGGGGGTACAGCCTCATAACTCTACTCCATTCCACTAACTTTACCTTATCTTTCTCTTAAGGTCTAACCTTTGGCCTCAGGGTGGCACAGCTGGGGTGGGGGAAACAACAGTGGTCTTTCCAGTTTGGTCCTCTATTGTGGGTGTGGCTGGCAAACAGGAGATCCCAGTGGTGTCTCCAAAGATGTAACCCAGGCACCTTAAGCCAATGAGCTATTAGCCCTGCCTGTTGACCTTCACAGAGGTTAAGGTGCCTGGATCGTGCTACGGTGGTACTCGGAAGTTCTATCCCAGAAAAATAAATGAAATAATGTGGTGTCCCCACCCATAGTAAGCTGCTGTGGGCCAGGTGTGTAACTTGTACAACCTCCTGGGATGCTGTACCTACCCACTTCCTGTTTCAGCCACCCCATACACTGGATGCCAGTTTCCCAATACCATCTACCACACACACTTTACAAAACACCCTTCACACAGCAATTTCAAACAATAAAACACAGCTTTATTATGGGGAAGGGCTAGGGTCAGGGTACCTGGAAAAAGGATAGCTGTGGAGGTAAGAATGGTTAGAAAATTGGTTCAGAACAATTAATAAACATACAGGCCCATAGGCCAGACCACCACAGATGCCCACTCCCACTGGTACCAGTGGCTACCCTCTGTCCTTTCTGGGTACCCAGGAGTTGCAGGCCTGCTTGGTGCTGCGGGTTGGTCAGCACTGGGGCCCTAGGAACAATGTAAGTGGCTGTAACAATTAAACAGTTACTCCCCCTGACTACCAAGGCAAGCCCTGTGTACCCGGGGTCCTGGCAATCTGGAGAGTTCCTGGTGAAGAGGGCTTCCACCAGTCCAAATTTAGTGGATATCATTTCAAGTAGGGTAAAAACAAATTGGCAGCAGAAGGTATCCTAAAGACTTGAGCTTGATTGAAGGTCTGGCCACTTGTCCTCTTGATTGAAGATCTGGTCACTTGTCACCTTTACCCTATTCAGGCCCATTGCAGCACTACTGCACAAGGCCAACGAACTACAGAAGACCCAGACCTAGGAGTGGCTCCAAAGTCCAGCTCCTTCACAGATCAAGGGGAGCTCTAGCTCCCCCAGCATGCACCAGTGGCCCCCTGTAGCCATCAGACCCCACTGGGTGGGAGTTAGCAGGTTCCCCACTTGGCTCTGAGTTAAGCTGGGACTCTCTTGGATTCTCTTTTCCTCTCAGCAAAGGATCAGCTCCATTGTGCAGCCAGAACAGTTTCTTCACACTTTCTGCTTTCCAAATGTCTTAGCAGCAGGCTCCAAACCCCAGCTCTAGATCAACAATTCCAGTCCTCGGCCAGATCTCAACAACAGCCACAGGTCCCTGAAACCTACGGCACCTGCTCATTCTTTCTCTCTTAAAGTCTCTCTCTCTCTGCTTTAAAGAAGCTTCCACCTTTTCTCTGGCTTACTCACAGTTCCTGGAAAACCTCTTTTCCACCTCAAATTGCTCCGTTATTCCCAAACAGTTGCAGGATGGCTGCAGCAAATGTCTCCACTTAACACAGCAAGTTATAACAGGATGCCTGGAATGGTTAGCTCAAAATGTTCAACTTCTCCAAATAGCAAGAATACTTCTCCACTATTTCTCTGACAAACTCCAGTTTACTCCAGTTTAAGCCCTGTGAAAGGCCTTAGAAGATTTCTCATGTAGCACTGAGCCTTCCTGACTCAGTCAGAGCCCAGCCACAGACTGACTCCACTCTTCAAAGTCTCTGGAATTTCTCCTGAAAACCCTGCCCTCTGATTATTTTGTTTCAGTTATCAATCACAATATTAATCCCTCTTTGATTTTTGACTTGTTGAAGTATTGTAACACCAGTTTTTAATACTGCCACCACCGAGGGACCCACCAGTGAAATGTTACAAGGAGAGTGCTGCAGTGTTGGAGTGGTCCACCTGGATACTTTGAAAATTTCACGAGTCCCCCTCTTTTGAGCTGCTCTCCACCTTCCAAATAATAAATATCCTTGCATATGTCATCTATTTTCTAATTATACAATGGCAAGAAAATGTCCTGGTCTCTGATTGGTCAGTGTGTCCCTAGCACAGTGAGGTTATCTCAGCACAACCTCATTGTATTACTTTGGATGATTTGGATGATGAGTTGGATGCCAGCCTCTTAAGAAACAGAGATATATTGCCACACTAAAAATCTACTAAAAACATTTTTTTTTTTTTTGTATTTTTTCTAACAATGAGCCATTGTATAATAGCAATAATGCACTCCAGGGTATACCGTTTGTGCTAGGATAACCTCACTTCTAAGTCATTGGACGCACTCGGCCTGCAGCCTCGTGCCCAACTACCCAGGCGTGAGGTTATCCCAGCACAACCCACACCCTGTCATGCATTATTGCTTAAATAAATGGGTGTTTTTACTTTCTGTAAGTAAAAAAAATGCAATTGAGCTATAAAGTTATGTATTATAACCATGCTTCTAACTGTATAGCATGGTTATATTTGTGCCATGTATTTTCACTGCATATTACACATTGCCTTTGATCTCTGTGATTTGTTATGTTCCAGATCTGCTATACTACTGCCTGTCCTAATCAGAACCTTCTTGTAAATAAGCACTGCTCACTAGAGCTTTCTTCCTGGTAAAACCAACCAATACAAAAACACAGAGCTAGAATACATAATTGAAGTTAAACACTAAGATGAGTGCATCATTTCTGGTATGGTATGGTATGGCATGGCATGGTATGGTATGGTAAAACGTTATTTTTTTTTACAGGAAGAGATATGCCATTTGGACTTTAACAGTCCAATTTACAAGACAGTCCTGTACACTGCTCAAAGTTCCATAAATTATAAAATACAAATAACAACAAGCACATTTACAATAATACACAATCATGTAATAAAAATATATAAAATATGGACAGATTAGTGCAAATCTTGAATGGGGGATGGAAAAATATTATCTCCCTAGAATTATCTTGTACACGCAGAAGTATGTGTACAACAATTTCTTATTGCCTTTACAAACTTTCCATGGTCAATTTCAGCCTGTACTGAGGGTAGCAAAGCAGTCCAACATTGTTGTGCCTGACATCTTAGAGTTCTATCTCCATATCTATTGATTCTTTTGTCTTGATATATTTTATTTTGGTGCACAGTCCAAACTGAATATCTCTTTATGTCTAATGTACTTGGAAATAGAATCTTATTAATATTGTGACTAGGATAAGTTATATTTGCGGATAAATGTTAACCAGCTGATTGTATAGTCTAGGTCGGGGACAACCAGTCTAATCTAGCCAGAAGGGCACAATGATGCATTCTAAAATTAAAACAAAGAACATCCCTAACTGTCCTGTAATATACTTTATCAAGTTTATTTAAGAGTTGTTTATTCACTGATCTATATATAAACACTCCATATTTTAGGACAGGTAAGATAAGTGGTTCAGCAATCTTTTTCCTATCCAGAAATTTCAGACAACTTGTAGTTCTTCTTAATGCTCCTAATTTCTTATTTATTTTACTAATGATCATCTCAATATGGCCACTGAGGGTCAATAGAGAGTGAAAAATAACACCTAAATAACAGTCGGTAACTATATGTTCTATTAAAGTTTGGTCTGATGCATACATTTGCAAATTGAAAGGGGTTTTATGTTTGTTTACAATAAAATGCATTACTTTTGTCTTTTTTACATTCATTGTTAACTTTGACCTGGTGAACCACCCTTGGACCCTAATAAAGTTGGCCTGGAGTTTTCCCTGGAGGTCCTCTAGATCAGATCCTGACGCCACAAAGGCCATAACATCAGTATACAGCCTGATGGATGCATGCTGAACTACCAGTGGCAAATCGTTATTATAGTTCAGAAATAATGGGGTCCTAAACTAGACCCCTGTGGAACACCCCTCTTGACAGCTCGAGGTTCAGACAGATGATGTTGTACTGCAACCCTTTGTAATTGCCCAGTTAAAGGATACCTAAACAACATTTTGACAACAAACTATTCAAAAATCTGACTCCGTATGTGACCAAAGGAAAGGCTGCTGTATTCATTAATTCTAAAACTACATTTATATATCATACCTAAATGTGGTTCCAGAGCATTTAAAAATTGTAAAATCAGCCTTCCAATTTAAAAAACTGTCTTCCCTGCTTCTTAAAATGGCTGCCAAATGTGTTATGTGATAACATCATCAGAGCCAAAGTCACAGAGAGATATATGGCTCTCTATAGTGCTAGCAGTTTCTTTTTTCCCTTTGTATAGAATTATTTCACCCAAATGGTCAAAACCATGTGCATTATTTTGTATAATGCACATGTTAGGGTATGATTCTGTTAATTTTGTTTACTTAAATATGCTGAAAATGTGTTTTAATCCAAATGACTTTCTTTGTGGCAAACCACAGTGCAGTACAAATCTTGAATAACCTGGTGGTCCAGTGGTTATGGTGGATCCAGGAAGCTACAATTGGGGTGCTGGGGTGGTGGGCATGCTTAATATGCACCTTTTAACATTTTTCTTAAATCTTTATATTTTCTGCTATTATTCTTTTCTAGTACCTTTTTGACAGAACCTACAACTGTAATCCATAGTTTGAATGTAAACATTTGTACAATCAATAAATCAGACTTCTTCAACAAAGTGAAATGCAGCAGCAGCAGCAGCAGCAAGCAAGTACGTTATTATGTGGGGAAGGGGGTTGCAGCCACACCCTTCACCAGCCCCTAGAGCCACCGCTTTTTTATAGCAAAGTTCTTATGCAGTCCAATGTTAGAGTTAATACTTTCTCGAAACTCAAATGTATGCTTGTCTTGTCTTCTTTTTCCATGGGAAATAATAATAATAAGAATCATTATTTATATAGTGGTTTTCATGCACATTGCATCCCAAAGTGCTTTACAAGCAATACTAGACTGATAGTGAAGTGACTGAATGTATAGTGGCAGCTGTTCCATATATTAATATCTGCACACAACCTTGGACAATTGCATGAACTGGTTTTATGGGAAGGGGAATGTTGGCCAGGACAACGGGGTCAGGTAGTGATCAAGGTGCTGGCAGCCCCACATCTTATTTCTCACAGCAATCTGCTCATATTTCTTTCCTTCTGTCTTCCCCTTTCCTGAATATAGCAGTATCTTGCAAAAGTGGCCTTTTTAGTCACCCTCTGGTATTCATTCTTCACTATTCCTCCTCACACCGAAAACTGGTGAGCTCATCACCCTTCTGCATCATGACTGCAAGTGGCACAGTCCCCATTTTATTTTGACATATCAAATATAAACATATCTTTCCAGTAAGTCAGGCTCATAGCAGCAGGGAGCAAGGGGAATGATGGACTTTCCTATTCTTAAAAGATCTAAGCTACCTTTCATTAGGCACTATTAAATGATGGGTGTGCACATCATTATGCATGCCGTTTAACAGTGCCTAATCATAGGTGGCTTAGATCCTATATGGGTAGGAAAGCCTATTTTTCCATTTGTGCCATGCTGCTATCAGTCTGGCTTACCAGAAGATCATGTTTATTATTAATATGTAACTATAACACAGGAGACTGTATTAACCACATTCATGATGTGGAAGGGTAGTGAACTCACCAGTTTTTGGTGTGGGGAGCAGGTGAGAAGAATGAATGCCAGAGAGGAACTGAAGAGGCCATTCCAGCAGGGTACAGCTATATTCAGGTTAGTTGAAGACATGAAGGAGGACGCTGAGCAGATCACTGCGAGATCTGAAATGTGGGGCTGCCAGTATCATGACCACTACCTGACTGTGGATGAGAGTAGCCAGCGATGACAAATACTCAGAGTGGCAGGGCTGCACCTAAACTGTTACTTGAATTCAGTGTAAGGAGATTACCATGGGGGGATGTTGATGTTTGTTAGGACAATATTGAGAGAGTTGTGTATAACTCATTCAAGATTTGGAAGGGTGATAGCCAGCCAACTCGCATTGTGGAGTAGTGCACAGAAAAGTACTGGAGAAGATTTGTTGGGAACTGTCCTGCGAGGTTCTGCAGATCACAGGTAAAAGGAGTAGACTGACACTTGAAGTCAGGTTGATTCGCTCAAGGTATTAGTATGCCTCTCCTGCTAATAATATTGTTATCCATTGTAAGTGCAGTCCTTATGAGGGCATGAACAGCAGTTTTTCTGGTGGGTCATGATGCTTATTACTTGGCCCTCCAGGAAGACCTAGTTGTTGGTTAATGAGGTGAGAAAACAACACAACAGGGAACTGTACATATTACCATCACTGTGCAGAAGGGTGGTGATCCACTCACTGTTTACTGTGGGAGCAGAAGTCAAACATTGAGAATGTGAGTTGGAGAGTGATTTGGGAGGCGTTTTTAACAGTGCCAGCTGATGATGCACATCAGTATAGGTGTACACAACCCTCTGAGGTACAAGATTACAATCTGAAGTGTAATAATTCTCTTCATGAGACCGCAAGCTTGTATGTGGCTCCAGCTAATACAAAGGACAGGGTATGGATGGCGGGGTGTTCAACAGAAGGCAGGCTAGGTGCAGGGGGTTCACATGGAAAAAGAAAGTCTTATTTGTGGATTACAAGAGAGTAAGAGCTTTGGAAGAGAACAAGACCAGTACTTTGCTGTGTGACCCTGAGCAAGTCATTAAACTTCCTTGTACTCCCAGGCCACACCTGTAAACAAGCTTTCAGCTTATTGTGTCTCTTCTGGTTAACAAAAAAAATTCAGTGCATCATAAAACCACTAGTTCATCAGGTATTTGAAGTGTTGTACTGTAATACAATTTTGCCAAAGAAAAAGTCAGCTGTATTGCAAAATATTTTCTGCAAGTTAAAGTAAACGAACAAAATTATAGCCTAACATGAGTACTGATCAAAATAATCCATGAGGTAATACATAGTATTGATTATTCTGGTACGACAATTCAAAATAAAGAGGGAAAGAAGAACTAGTTAGCACTGTAGAAATATATGTGGATCTCTGGCTCTGGCTCCAATGATGTCATCATGACTCATCACTTAACACACTTGGCAGACATCTTAGGGAGAAACCAAGGCTGTTTTTTGAAAGTGAAAGGCTGATGTTTACATTTTTCAAAAGCTATGAAACTGCATTTTTGTTATTTACGTAAATGCAGTTTAGCATACATGTAAACAGCAGCCTTTACTTTATCTCGCTATTGAAGCCAGATTTTGCAGTTTTAAAAAGCTGCTTGTTTAGGTGCCCTTTAAGTAAGATGAAAACCACAACAGAGGACCCTCAGACAAACCCAGACCAGCCAGTCTCGTATATAGGGTAAAGTGGTCCACCAGGTGAAAGGCCTTTGAGATGTCTATAAAGACCACTTCTGTTTTCTTTCCTTCATTCAATGAAGTACAGATTAGGTAATTCAACTCAACCAAAAACGATGCAGTTGAATACCCTTTTGGAAGCCAGATTGAAAATGAGTAAGTAGGCCATATTTAGCCATATAATACTGAATTTGCCTGTCTACTAATTTTTCTAAACACTTAGACAAAATAGGTAAAATTGCAATGGGGAGACAGTTGTTAGGATCAGCCTCATCTCCTGCTTTATGTATAGGAATTATTTTACTGGTTTTCCAAAAAGTTGGAAAATCACCAGTCTGCAAACTCCAGTTAAATATAGATAAAATAGGAAGAGTCATATAAGGGGCAGCTATTTTCAAAAAGCGTCCTTCTAGAGTATCTAAACCTACTGGTTTGTGTTCATCAATTTTTTTTTTTTTTTTGCATAACGTTTATTAAGTTTTTCAACAATAAACAAAAATAAAATCATACATGTACAATAAAGGACAATAACATCATTAATCCAACATATACCTATGTCCCCCCAACATCTCCCTCTTATAACAGCTTATTAAATTATCCCCTCTCCCATCCCCAATCTCTGGAAAGACACCAAAAAAAAAAAATTAAAAAACACACCCAGGGAACATAATAATAAAGACATATACTGGTTAACTGTGCAGACTGTTAATAAATTGAAAACAGTTTGTCTCTCACTTGAAGTATCCTCCACCTTGTCCATCCTAGGGTGACTTCTCACCTTCCCTAACTCTTCATTTACATCAGTCCCTCCTTCCGCCTCAATTATTCGGCCATTTCACTTTATCCTTGCAACCCTTTCCCCTGCATGTCCATCTCTCCTGGGGGCAACGAGGACATGAACATTCCCCATACTCTCTAGAACTGGTCTTCCCTGTTTTTAGTCACATAGTGTAACTTTTCAGCCTGCAGACACAGATTTTTCCATTGCTGCATAGTAGGAATCTCATTTGAGACCCATGTATTTAATATGCAGTGTCTGGCCAAGATAACCAGGATCCACACCCATCTAAGGAGGGGTCTCCAGTCCTCTTCCTCTGAGTCATCCACCCCAAACAACATGACCACTGGGTTCCTTTCCACCTGCCTTCCCCACATCCTACTGACCTCACTGGCCACACCATCCCAGAACTGTTTTAGGGCCGGGCACTCCCAAAAACAGTGTATGTACGTACCCTCCTCCCTCTTACACCTCCCACAATGAGGGAGTATCTCAGGGCAGAATCTATGAACCATACTTGAGGGGCCATAAAGCCTGTGTATAAACTTATAATATGTTTCCTGATACTTATTACAAACTAGTAGCCCTTTATGCAGTTGCAACAGTATATCCCAACCCTGGTCTGGTATCTCCCTCCTTAAGTCTCTGCTCCATAACCTCCTGGTTTTGCTGGTAAAGTTGGGTAGATATTGCCTTCCCATTATTGCCGCCCTTCTTATTATTCCCCCAATTCCCCCCCCCCCGAGTACTAAGTACCATGTGCTCAACCTGCTCTATGGGAGAGTCTTCAATCGACTTCTGCTAATTGTCTTAGCATAGTTTCTCACTTGAAGAATTCAAAACATTCCTGACCCCAAACACACACCAAGCTTCTCTCCCGACATTAACTTCCCTTTCTTCCACAAGTCTTTTACACATTTTACACCCCTTCCCTCCCAGAGAAAAAAACCTTTATCTTCCAATCCCACCACAAATCCTGGGTTTCCCCTTAGTGGAAGCAGCAGTGTCCCTTCCCCTGGTTTCATACCAACTCATTTCAGCAACTGTTCCCAACCCTCTAATACTGATACTGCTAATGGGTTTGGGTTCACCTGTCTACCATATGCCTTTCTCCTTCCTCTTCCCAGGTATGCCGAGACCCTCACCACTCCCTCCCTCCCCTTCCTCTAGGTCTAACCATCCTACCTCTGGTGGCCTATTTACCCAGTCCCCTATAAATCTATAATGCATGGCTAAAGCATAATTTCTTAAATCGGGTAAGTTTAGGCCTCCTTTGTCACCATCTGCCTGGAGCCTATGGAGGCTTGCTCTCGGTCGTTTTCCTTTCCATAAAAAAACTGAGAAGGCTTTATCTACCCTCCTCACATCTTTCATATTTAGCCCCATCGGCAACATTTGCATCAAATATAAGATCCGAGGCAGGGTATTCATTTTTATAAGGTTTATACGGCCCAACCATGATATAGGCAAATCCCTCCACTTTCTCAACTCTTCTTCTATATTCTGTACCATTGGGCCGTAGTTTAATCTATATAACTGGCTCAACTCATGGCCAATTCAGATCCCCAGATATGTAAATTCCTTCTTTGCTTTTTTAAGACCCCAAGCCGTATCCCCAAATTCTCTTTTGGTTTCTCCCCACAACATTATTTCTGACTTGTGCATATTTATTTTATACCCAGAGAATGCTGCAAACTGCCTCTTCACTTCCAGCAATGGGGGAACCGATCTAGCCGGGTCCCGAACATATAATAACATATCATCTGCGTATAATGTGACCTTATGCTCTCTCCCCGATCTCCCTATCACTCCCTTAATTTTGGCTAAGTTTCTAATTGTGACCGCTAAGGGCTCTATAGCCAGCGTAAACAAAAGCGGTGAGAGGGGACAGCCCTGTCTAGTGCCCCTATGAAGGATAAATTTCTTTGTTAGGTTTCTGTTCACTAATACTCTTGCATCTGGGGCTCTGTACAAACTTTTAACCCAACCTATAAATCTCTCTCCCAACCCATACACCCGGAGAACCTCAGACAGATATTCCTATTCTATACAGTCAAATGCCTTCTCGGCATCCATTGTTAAAACTGCAATATTCTTTTGGCCGTGGGAAGCTCTCCATACTACATTAAGTAATTTTCTCATATTATGATATGAGCTTCTACCGGAGACAAAGCCTGTCTGGTCTGGGTGAACCAATCCCGGAAGCAGCTGGTCCAGCCTCCCGTCCAACACCTTAGCCAGGATCTTGGCATCACAATTCAATAGGGAGATTGGCCGATATGAAGAACACTCCTGCCCATCCTTCCCTGGCTTTGGGACCAAACAAATGACTGCTTCCCTGAATGAGAATAGAAGGTCTCCCCCTTCTCTAACCTCAGAAAACACCTAATACAGGGATTCCACTACATGTTCCTGTAATTTCATAAAATTCTATGGGAAACCCATCCAGCCGACTGGCTTTCCCCTGCCTCAGACATTGTATTGCTTGGCTAATTTCCAAGTGTGTGATCGCCCCCCAGCTGCCTCCACTGTTGTTCAGTCACTGTGGGGAATTTTACTTTGTTCAAAATTTTTTTGCTATGTCTCCTGTACTGACACACTCTGCTTGATGGAGCTGTCGATAGAATTGTTCAAATCTATTCCTTATTGAATTTTTGTCCCTCAGCAATTTCCCCTTCTTATCTCTAACTTCTGCAATGTGCGTACGTAATCGCCTTCCCTTTATTAGCCGGACCATAAATGGGCCAGATTTGTTCCCCCATTCAAACAAATGACTTCTAGCTAACATCCCTACCATTCTCACCTCCCCCAGGAAGAAAGCGTTAAGCGCCTCCCTTGCAGCCTTCAGACTTTGCACCCTCTCCTCTGTTGCTCTTTCCACTACTGCCCTCTCCCACATTTTCACCCTGCTCTCTAATTCCACTCAAGTGGCTTCTTTCCCTTTTTTGTATTGACCCACAAACCTAATAATGGCTCCCCTTATAAAAGCTTTAGCAGCTTCCCAAAATATTCCCGGGTATTCCACCGATTCCTCATTAGTCTCTTTGTAAAACTGCCACTGCTGTTCAAGATATTCTATAAATTCTTTTTTACCCAACAAACACATTGGAAACTTCCAGGGTGGAGGACCCTCTCTCTGTTCCTTTAACTCTAAGACCATCTGGACCATAGCATGGTCCGAGAGGAGAATGGGACTATGTTCAATCTTTTGTACCCTGCCAGCCAAGATCGGGGCATACAGACGTAATCTATCCTAGTCCATATTTTATGTGGGTTCAAGTAAAAGGTAAACCCTTCTCTGCCGGATGTAGAGCTCTCCAATAGTCAATCATATCCAGATCCAGCACTCCCTCCTGCCAGTGTTTCAGCCCCCCTCTGTGTCTACTCTTCCCTTCTGAATGGTCTAACTCTCCTTGCATAACTGCATTAAAGTCCCCTCCCATGATTAGACCTTCAAATTGTTCCTTCATTAGAACATCCAGAACCTCCTGGTAAAAGGCCGGGTTGAAAACCGAAGGGGCATAAACACTTCCAAAAGTTATCTTTTCACCTAAAAACAGTCCTTCTACGAAGACATATCTCCCCTTCCCTTTATCTGTAACTACCCTCATACAGGTGAATGGGGTTGTCTTACTTATCAGTACTGCAACCCCTCTCTTGTGTGAATTATAAGGTGATGCATAGCACTTACCCACCCACCCTCTCTCCAGTTTCCGATGCTCTTGGCTGGTCAGGTGCATTTCTTGTAAGACGGCTACCTGAGTGCCCTGCCGGTGCAGGGCTGTCAGTATGCCCATACATTTAATCGGCGATGAGATCCCCTTCACATTCCATGAGGTAATCCCCAGTGTCTTGGACTTAACCATGTGGCCAAAATACCTTTCCCTTCACCCTTCCTTTTACTCTCACACTAAACAAAGTTCACCACTTTTCCAGCTTGCCAATGGTTGTTGAGACATATATTAGCATTACACTCTTTACTATTGATAAAGATGAGATACATTTCCAGTTCTGCAAACAAACAAATAAACATAAATGTAACATACCCCTTTCCAAACATAGCTCCCCCTCCTTCCATCCCCTATTTCCAACCAAAAAATAAATCCCCTTGATATATTTACTGTATCTATATTCTAACTGCCTCCTTACCATTCAGCTCCAAGAATGGTCCTGCGTCATGCATTGCAGACGTTCTATACTCCACCCCCATCCCTGCTTAACTGAATTCACACAACATCCAACTAATCTTTAATAGATAATCTCCCCCAACTTGCTATTAAATCAGCATCCTAAAATGTTAAACACTTGAAGAAGTCCATAACACATTTTAATAACAACCACCCCACCCAACCCTGATGCAGCTACCTCGACCTTCCTGCTATGCAGGAGTTTAAACCTACGGTTGGCCCAGTTATTTTCCCATGCTCCAGATCAAAGGGAACCTTTTAAAGGTTACTGAGGCCCTAGGGGCACCGACGCTGCCCTAGAAATTCACACAGCGGCAGCCCACCCCACAGCATACCCCTCAAGTGTCCCTGATTTTCAGGGACGTCCCTGATTTTGCCTCAAAATTTGACTCTGCCCCTCCTAAAATTTGTGTTTTTGTGGCTAAACAGTAAGGACTGTAAGCACAAAACAATATAAAGCATTAAAGTTACAGACTTGTTCTTCTTTAGAAAATGCATTTTGCACTAAGCCCCAAGCCCCATATTCTACCAGCTTTCTGGGTGGATAACTCTAATTTTGAAGATGTGTCCCTGATTTTGGTGTTTTGTCCCTGATTTTTTTAAGCTTTGTCCCTGATTTATGAGGCAGGAGGTTGAGAGGTATTCCCCACAGTCCCCCACTTACCAGACCACAACGATGCACTGCTCTCAAGGATTCGGTCTGGGCACTTCTAGTATTATTGAGTTCATCATCGGGTGAATCTCCTGCCATAATTCAGTCCGCCTTCTGCAGTGGCACTCCTTCCTTTTAATCGTGCGCTTGGCCACCCTCTTGGACACAAACTATCCTCTTCTCAGTGCACCGCGAACCTCCTCAACTTCATCTCACCCAGGTCCAGTAGCCGCTCCAGAGAAACGCAAGAAAGGGGGGCCAAAAAACTCACTTGCCAGTGCTTCAAAAAATCAAACAATTATTTTTCAAGTCTTAGCAACATATTAGACTGTTTAGAGCTCAGGCAACCTCCATAGCCATAATGAGCACCCTCAATATGACTTCTTCCAACCAACTGCTCTCATCCCGCCTTTTTCTTTAGGTCCTCCATGAATGCAGCAGCTCTCTCCGGGTCCCAAAATGAGAATGTGGCACCCACATATTTAACCTTAAGGATTGCAGAAAAGAGCATGAAGCAGTCCACTTTAAGCTCTCTTAAGTGTGCCAGCATAGGGTTGAAGGCTCTTCTCTTTTTTTAAAATTCTGTTGGAGTAATCCTGCACTAAATAAAGCCTCTCTCCTCATATTTGAATTCCTTCATTCTCCGATAGGCCCGCAACATCTCCTCCTGGTCCTGATAACTGAGAAATCTAAAAATTATCTGTCTCGGGGGTTGTCCCACCGGCGGTCATGCCGCCACCACTCTGAGGGCGCGTTCCAACTTCAGCTTCCCCTTCTTAAGCTTCATGCCCAACAGACTCGGGAGTTTTTCTGCACAGAAGGACAATATGTCTGGAACCTCTTTCCCCTCTGGGAGCCCCTGGAGATGAAGATTTAAATGCTGGGCATAATTCTCTTGGTAGTCATGTTGCTCAGTCAGTTCCACTAGCTTTTTCTCTAGCTTAGCGACTCGAGTGACCAAAGGATCCATTTCATCTTCTATTTTAGAGATGCGTTCTTCCGCTTCTGCAACTCTGTTCGCTTGCACTGTCATCTGTTCCACCATGTTCTGCAGGCGAGTGTCTATTTTTTGCTCTAACTTATTCCATTTCCCTTCCAGCACCTCCATAACTTGCTCAGATACTTCGCTGCCTAAGACCGCCATTTCGGTCACTGATAGCGAGATCGGACCCATGGCCTCAGGGGGTTTTGCTGCTGCTCTTTTCCCTTGGCTTTTGGAGGCTGAGTGTTGGCTTTTCCCTGAGGTTGGAAGCAGGTATTCTTCCATCCTACATTCACCTTTACTTCTTGATCATTTAGCAATATTTTGCACACGGAGGATGCTGTTAATGTTTTATCTTTAGCAGGTTTGGGAGTTGCGGGAATCCATATCTTCACTGCTGGTTGCTCATCAGCACCCCCGTGTTTATCAGTTTTTAATAATTCCTTCTCACCTCAGATAATGTTAGTTATTTGAACCTAAATAGTGAATGCTGGTTCAGTAATTCATTACCTAACTTTGTAACATCATTAAGACCCAAGTTAACCTGGGTTCCCAAAACAGGAAGATCTATGAAAAAATCATTTAGGGTGTTTGAGACCACATTTGGAGCATCTGTTAAGACATCATTTACCCTCATGGCTAAACTCTTTTGTCCTCCTTGCACTCCAGGATTTGATAAATCTTTTACAACAGTCCAGAATTTTTTATGATCTGAATTATGATCTAACATATGACGAAAGTAGTTTGCCTTAGCCTCTTTAGTTAACCTTCTACAATTGTTCCTTTTAGTTTTTAATAACTCCCAGTCAGAAGTTGTTTTGATTTTCCTAGCTTTTTTCCAGATTCTATTCCTAAGTCGAATTTTTTTAACAATCTTTCTGTTATTCATGGAAATCCGGGCAGGGTTTTAAATTTTGTTTTAATATTTGAGGCATGTAAATAACAAATCTTCTGAAAAGTATTTGTGAAACACTCAACTGCAAGTTCAAGATCTAGAATAAGGGAACATCTCTTCCACTTTCCATCTCTCCTACTTTCCATCTATTTAATTTCCAAAAAGTGTCTCACATCACGAGCCCATTGTTGTCTTAAATGGGTTTAGGGCCCAGTAAACTGATGAGAAGGCAAAGTGACCCATACAGGATTATGGTCACTAAAATAAGGAGAAATATGCCCAGTGCCATAACTTGTAGAGTTTCTGGTGCAAAAATTAGGTCTAAAATTGAACCATTTGTTGAAGTATTTGTAAATCTTGTGAAGGAGTGAATCAATTGTTTAAGTCCCATAGCCACTATAATATCCATCAGCTGCTTACCTCTTACTTTTAACCAATCACAGTTAAAATCCCCCACCTTTATTATGGGTTTGTATGTTACACTGTCCCCTATTTTGTTCAAAACCCCTTCAATCATTTTTAAATTTGTCTTAGGAGGAGAATACATCATTGTTATTGCTAGGTTAAGCTGAGGCATAGTTACTACTAGAAATTCTACATTATTTTCACTCCCTGTCAATGCTGCTTCTACACGACCAAGCATATTCTTAACATAAACTATTATCCCCCCCGCCACCTCCTTTACCCTTTCTGTCTTGTCTAAAAACCTGGTAACTGGAAACACTTAGTTCATTTAGAAACATAGAAACATAGACTTTGACAGCAGATAAGGACCGCTTGGCCCACCTGTTGTGCCCATTTCCCTACCTACAGGATAAGCCACAGATCCTAGTCAACCAACAGCCTATTTCTTCCTACCCCCCACTAGAATTTCCTTATGTCTGTCCCGTGTATTCTTGAATTCTCCCACAGTTTTAGAACCCACAACCTCCTCAGGAAGACTGTTCCATGCATCCACTACCCTCTCTGTGAAAAAATACTTCCTCACATTGCTTTGAACCGCCCTATATCTTTAAATTGTGCCCCTTGTTCTGCAAGTCTCTTTTTCTGAAAGATGCTACCTCTTGGACTTTGTTGCTTCCACTGAGGTACTTAAAAGTTTCTATCATGTCCCCCTCCCTCCTTTCATCAAGGGTATACATATTAAGCTCTTTTAATCTCCCCTCATATGGCTTCTCTTGCAGACCCTGCACCATTCTAGTTGCCCTCCTCTGGACTGCCTCTATCCTGTCTATGTCATTGTGGAGATGGGGTCTCCAGAACTGGATGCAGTACTCCAGATGGGGTCTCACCAACTGCCTGTACAGAGGGATAACAACTTCCTATTTTTTGCTGGTGATGCCTCTCCCTATGCATCCCAGTATACCCCCAGCTCTCCCTACTGCCTTCTCACATTGCTTGCTAACCTTAAGGTCATCTGATATGATAACCCCCAGGTCCCTTTCCTATTTTGTTTTTGTTACTACCTCTTCTCCCCCATTGTGTAATCTTCCCCTGGGTTTTTGTTTCCCAGGTGCATTATTTTGTATTTCTTTGCATTGAATCCTAGCTGCCATACTTCCGACCATTCCTCCAACCTTGCCAAGTCCTTTCTCATCCTTTCCATGCCTCCTTGTGTATCAACCCTGTTGCAGATCTTTGTGTGTCATCTGCAAAAAGGCACACTTTTCCTTCCAGTCCCTCTGCAATGTCACTTATAAATACATTAAAAAGGACTGGGCCCAGTACTAGAACCTGCAGTACCCCACTAGTAACCCTTCTTTCTTCAGAGTGGACTCCATTTATAATTACCTTCTGTGTTCTGTTGTCCAGTCAATGTTTTACCCAGGCTACTACCCTGGGACCCACTCTGAGGCTGGTTAATTTGACTATTAATCTTTAGTGTGGAACTGTGTCAAACGCCTTGCTAAAGTTTAGGTAGGTCATGTCCACAGCCCTTCCCTGGTCTACTACTTTGGTCACCCAGTCAAAGAAATCAATTAGATTCATCTGACATGACTGTCCCACTGTGAACCCATGCTGCCTTGGGTCCTGTGCCCCACTGGCCTCTAGGTACTAATAATTCTTTTCCTTCAGAAGTGATTCCATCACTTTCCTACCACAGAGGTCAAACTGACAGGTCTGTAGTTTTCTGCCTGTGTCTTGGTCCCACTTTTGTGAAGGGGAATCACATCTGCTTTCCTCCAGTCCTCAGGTACCACACCATCCTCCCATGATTTGTTAAAAAGGGTAGTCAGTGGTTTCACTAGTTCTCTGCTTAATTCTTTTAGAATTCTGGGGTGAATTCCATCAGGCCCCATTGCTTTGTCCACCTTCAGTTTTAGGAGTTCTTTCAGAACCCTTTCTTCTGTGAAAGGACTGGGATTGGCCCCCTATCCAGAGTGCTTCTGTTAATTGGATTAGGCACCTCCCCCCCCCTCCTCCTTTGTACTTATTTTATCTGTCAACCATGTCTCACTCAAACCTATGATACTGGGATTTTGAATATCGAAAATGGTTGCCAGTAGATCCAGGAGTGTAGCCAGAAATTTCCATTTTGTATGCAATCTCCAACAGTTAACCCCCCCCCAATTAAAAAATGTACACATCCTTTCCAAATGGCACCCCCTTCCAAACAAGTCAGATTGTTGTCAGGTGACTCTTTTACTCTCTAAATAGGTTATACATGTATTGGACACTCCTCAGTGGTCTATACTAACCCAAATACTACAGATTAGAATGATAATATTAACAGAGTGGCTTATGGTTTGTGACAGGCACTCAACAAAACTGTACACATATGTGTACAGTGAGTATGCCTGTCTACTCCCTTGAGTAGATCAATTTTCTTCTTAATGCTACAAACACTGTCATGCACAGTCTTTAAATCATTAAAAAGTTTGGGACCAGGCTTCAATTCAACACCACCCCCCAAAAGTAACACTAAAAAATAAACACCAGTGAATCCTTCTGGTGATTTATTCAAGTTTGGTAAAAATATCCTAGGTCCTCTTCCTGCCTGGATATATTTGTTCCAGCCAGTGGAGAAACTATTTCTACTACTGGCTGACACAAAAGCACCATAATGCGACTTTTCCTGGAAAAGTGGGGGCCAGATTGTCCCACTTAAGCTTTGATTGGATTCACTGAACACTGTCCCCTTTAATATACAACATAGTCCACAGTAGCCCAACATTTTCAGTGTGTCAACATCTTGAAACAAATGAGTGGTGTATGCCTAGGATCACATACAGTGAGCAGAACAAATTAATTAAAATCAATCAATAATTTAATCTAAAGATAACTCCTACTTGCACCTCAAAAAAGTAATCTCAGGCATACCCAACTTCATCCGCAAACTGTAGCAAACAGATTTTCAAGTAGGAGTAGCACTCACGCCACTCACTTGCTCGCATGTGCCCGTGTGAAGCGAGCAGTGCAGGCTTTTAAATCAGATAGCCCTGCCTGCCCTGTTTTCTGATTTGCTGCCTGCCAACTCTGAGTGCCAGTGCAGTTCTAAAGTCCCAGTACAGTTCTGCATTCTGGTGGCTGTAAACTGAAGATGTTCACTTTTCTACAGCCAAAAACAGATTTAGAGACCTGCTGAATGTGGAGGGGGCTAGTTGACAAACCCCCCAACTGGAATGCATGGAAGTGAGCAGTGTGGGCTTTTAAATCAGATAGCCCCACCCGCCCTGTTCTCTGATTTTCTGCCGGCCAACTCAGAGTCCCAGTGCAGTTCTAAAGTCCCAGTACAGTTCTGCAGTCTGAGGGTTGTAAACTGAAGATGTTCACTTTTCTACGGGCAAAAACAGATGTAGAGGGCTGCTAAATGTGGAGGGGGAGAGCTAACAAAACTCCCATCTGGAATGCTGGGCCCTCAATTCCCATTTTCGGGTGGGTCTCCAGTACCAATTGCACAAATGGGCCCTCTGCAGTCCAACCCAGGAGAGGGTGGCCCATGGAGTGACTCACAGCTAGCAGTAGCATCTGCGCTACTGTAGTAATTGCTCTGCTTAACCCCTTCTCCCTTATTTGACATCACAGACAAAATCCTGGAGCTACAGTTCCTTTTTTTTTTTTATTTCCTCAATTGGTAACCCGACCCCACCACTGCCAATATGGAGCACCCTTCCCAGTCTCCTGCCCCCCAAGCACCCCTGCATTACCCCCTGAGGCAGAGCTGCCAGCTTCCTGATGGATTCTAACAGTACTGGGGGGAGGAGTGTTTCCTGTATCCTGATTACCCCCTGGGGTGGGGCCACCGGCTTTCTGGCAGTTCTAGAGCAGATCCAGGTTGAGAGAGGATCTGATCGGTGATGTGGGACCTTGCGCTGATGTTGTATTGTCAGCGGACCTATTTTTTCGAGAATTGGATGGGGGCAGGGATGTGCAATGATGGCTAACATCCACCCCACCCCTCCAAAGATATGGTGCTGGTCACAGTGCTACCCCCAGCCTCTGCCAGGGGTCCATGAAGTGCCAGACACTCTGCCCTCTCCCCCCCCGGAGAAGGAGAGCAGTCCCCAGGATGCTCAATCCTTCTCCTCCCCCCCCCTCAGCCAGCCCTCTAACTCCCAGGCCTGTTTCTGAACCCAGGTCATCGGCATCGCAAGCGGAAAACCAACCACTGTGCTGGCGGGCTGACTGAAGCTGCAGTTCCTGATGCAGCCGTGAGGACTTTGTCAGCATGAAAAAATAAAAACATAATTTTACTGTTTGCAGTGGTTGTGGTGGGAGGCATCAGCATAAAGTACATGATATTTTGAGTATTTCATGTATCACTTACCTCAGGTACCCCATAGACATTTTGGTAAATCCCACATAGCAGGGTTCAGTAACACAGCTGATTTTACCAAAGATGGTGGGGTGAAGGGACTTGCACTAAACCCAGAGACGCCAGGCTCCATTTGCAATGCACATATTAAGCAGGCCTAACTGCCCTGTTAAATGTCTCTCTTGAGCATTGAAGCAGTCTTTGAATATTGATGGGCATAATTATATGATCAGGTGGTTGGTGGAACTGGCCATTTATATGCCACAGAAGGCATTTAGACACATCATTCAGAACTGAGTTCTAAAGTTTTATTTTTCCCACCATTCTGATTTAATCAGAATTGATCTGACTCTCTGGCTTGGACTCCCTGAAAATGTGGGTCAGAACCTTTGAAGGGTCTCCCACTCACAGTACTTAGTATACTAATCAAGTATTTGTGCCCAGTCCAACAACAGGCCCGCATACCTGTAATCTGCACACTGCCAATCAGTGCTGCTCATTTCCCCGATGCTGCTGTGTGATTTCAGATCATAGGCTGGATTTATATACCCTGGCTGCCACCCTAGGCTGCAGAACTCCTCAAGGAGATGAGGAGCAGTCCATGAGTGGAGCAGGGGCTAGACACCAGGCTTTGAATTGGATGCTTGGGCAGGTTGTCCAATTGATTGCCTAAGATACGGCAGACCGCCTCCAGCTGTCGTAACCTCTTTCTGGTCAATACGTTTTTTTTCAGATAGCTATTTCTTCCTGTACCCTTGCACCATCCCATGCCCATGGCATTACAACCCATACCATGGGTTGGCACCATCGAGCTCCATGTCCAATTGCCCCGGGAACATGAAGGACCTGCAAGTGGTGTGCAGCCCAAGAGTCCTGGTGGCTGTTATTATAACAGGTCAGCACATTATTTTTCCTGTCTTTCTGGATCCCACCCACCTCTGACATCTTCTGCAGTGTCAGGCCTTGTCATGGTTGCCTCATAAGCAACAGCCCTCCCTTATGGTGAGAGGCTGAACCCTCCTTGGCTCACTGTGGTGTGAAATGTGTCCTACCCTCTCCCATTCAGGGAAAAACTGTTATCAGCAGCATCACTTGACCCCAGCCAACCAATCATTAGTGTCCCAGGCTTGCTCCCAAAAACAGATCACCCATGATCTGAGTCAGAGCATATTGTGATACTGCTGACTCACTGGACAGCTCCAATACATTTTAATGAACATAATGTCCATCCCAGCTCTCTACAGCTTATAAGATGGTGACATGTTGTGGGGATCAGGCCCTGAACAATGTGTGTGACTGTAGCAGGGGGCACAGGGTCCCTTAGGTCAGGGTCCCCACACTCACAAGTTCCACTCCCTCTCTGAGCAGAAAGTCAGGTGTATCTGGCTTTGGGGATGCACTGGAGGGTAGCCCACCCCCACCACCATTTGGCCCTTTAACTGGACAACCCACAATGTTCCAATGGCACAGCAGAATCTAGTTGAGGGCAGACAGCTGCAGGTGGGCCACTGGATGCCACAGAGGCCACAAGATATGCAGAGAGGAGCCTCCCCAGTTTAGAGGCCTTCACTATGCATTCATCTAGAAGTGGATAGGGTTCTGTGGCTATGGCATGACCAGGGACTGGGTTAACATCAGTTAATCTAATGCTAAGGAGACAAAAGAAATGATGTAATATTGAATGCCTCTTGCTCCTCGGTTAACAAAGGTACCCAACCTCTGGAGTGCCTTAAAGTTGTTAATGAACCAAAATGTTTTTATTTCCCTTTAATAATCTAAATATCAGCAGTTTCATTCTACTATGTGTTTCTAGCCATTACCATAACCCTATATTTTTTTTCCAACTTGTGTTTCTGTGCCTCTGACCTCTGGTCCTGCAGCACACCCAAGCCCCATCACTAACCTTTGCATGGACTTACTGCTTATCCACAACATTTCCAGGACCACACACTGTGGTGGGTGGCCTGCCATGCTAGTCGTCTGGGCCTGCAGTGGATGCCAGATCTACCTGGGGTTGTTTTCCCTACATTTTTTTGTTCCCAGGACATCATGATGTAATGACATGCACACAGGCGTGCAGTGGTACAAATTCATGAATGGTGTCAAGTGGAAACGCATTCCCTGCAGTGAGCACTTGTTTGTGCAATCACCAGCCCCCCCCCCCAGTGGCAGATGGGCAGTGAGGCTGTGTATCCAGCCAACCCAAGAGAGGAGAGCTGTCCCTGGGATGCTCATATCTTCCTTCCCTGGCTTGCCCCCAGTGACTGAAGCTTGTTCCCAAACTGGGGTCACCAGCACCATGAGCTGCAGCCCTACTGCAATGTTAATGGGCCAGCTTTCACCATAAGCCATTAAAATGCATGCCAGCCAATAAGAAGGCTCCTTTTTCAGTCAGTTTTAAAATGAGGATTTCTCTGTGTGGTAACCTGGACCAATGACCTGCCTTATTTCCAGTATGTTGGGACACCATGAAGGATTTATTCTGTGCACCATGTTTAGCAGCAGCATTCATTTCGGGAATATGTTTTGGCCCCCATCCCCATAAAATACAACTTGAGTGAAGTGAGCTCTGCTCGTAGAGTATCAGGTGCAGGTTCAAATCCCACCAAATCTACTTCACCACTGAATGACAAGGGGCAAGTCATTTAACATCCCAATAATTCAGTTTACCCAACTTTAAAATTGGGTAGAAATAGGACACCACTGTAAATGAGACAAATCTCAGTTAAGATAGTCTGGATGAGTAAATGGTAAAATGAAACATCCAATTTATTAGTTTTAATGAGTCACAGTAAACACAACAAATAACAGAGTTTAGCTGAAGATTTAAAGGATTTAAATGTTTTATTTGAAAAATAGGTGGATAAAATGACATGCTGCCTTGCATGCTTGGTATATTCAAACATATTTCAGCAAAGAAAGAAATATTTAGTAGACAGTCCACGGGAGCCTTTGCAGATGTGAGCTCTATATTCAGCAAATGTCAACAACATCCATCCTTTCTACTGTAGAACACGAAAACAAGAATGAAATTAATAAAAACAAGCACATTCTTTATTACTATTGCTTGTTAAATAAAACTGCACCTAATACTCTCCAAGCAAATTATATGTTAATTTTTATTTGCATCCCAGATACCAATCTTAGAGCTAGACCACAACCCCAAGCAAACACCTCAGGCAAACCCAGGCTCTCTTCCATCTAGTTGTTTGTTACCGATAGTGTAAAGTATCCACAGCAACTAGGGCCTGGCCCCAGTGAGTGAGGTGGTAGATAAATGAAAGCAATGTGTGTATATCATGCATTATATCTCCTCCTCTTAAGAATTCTAAAGAACACTTGTTCTTTGCTAGAATCAAAGATGACACCTGTTGATGACATCAACAGTTCAAATCAGTTTCATCCCAGAGTGTTCGAATACAAATGTGCCAAGCATTCCGCAACAGAATACCATAGGTATCACCAGAAGAAACTGCCAGTACATCAGTGCAAACAGCAATTAGAGTTTAAACACACTCGGTGTACCTGCACACCACAGACAGACTTCAGTTAAGCTCTTACAACTCTCCTGCATATCTGTTTTCCAGTGATTTTTTGGGGGAGATGGCAGGAGCAGTTTTAGCAAGGCTTGTTAAGACTTACCTGGGTTCCTGAACACTCTTCAGTGCCCAGCTTTATAGCATATTCACTCTCCATTCCACTGTTCATCCAGCAACGACTTGAATTCCCGTTGTATTTGGTAGCACGGCATAATAGCATCCCCTTAATGGATGCAGTGTTTTTTATTCTTTTCCTCCTGCTTTCATCCCCCTCCTCTCTTCCAGAGGTGGTAGTAAATGGGGCCAAATCTGGGGATGGGTGTGTGGTAACAAGTGAGGTGCTGTGGTGATTGGTCCTGGGACATGTCATTTTCAAAATGTTCATTTGTGATATACTGAAGGTATCCAGGGCAAAATGTGTCTCCTTGTTGATAGCATAAAGCTATGTGGTAGGTTAGAGAGTGAAGAAGGAGTGAAGAAACTTCAGAAGGATCTAGAAAAGCTAGAAACATGAGCAAAGATCTGGCATTTGAAATTCAGTACCAAGAAGTGCATGGTGATGCACTTAGGGAAAAAGGACCCATGCACTGGGTATTGAATGGGAGGGGTTAGACTGACTCATTACAAAACAAGAGCAATGTGGGTGTCTTCATCAGTGACTCCTTCAAGCAAACGAGGTAGTGCAAGAAGGCATACAGTAAGGCACTGAGGATGCTGTGGTGTATTGGGAGGGGTATAGACAACAAAAGAAGTGAAGTGATACTGCCCTTATACAGATTACTGGTGAGGCCTCACCTGAAATACTGTGCCCCATTCTGGAGCTCTCACCTAAGAAATTACTTAGACAGGCAAGTCAGCAAAATGATCCAGGGCCGGCAAGGCAGATCCTGTGAGGACTGGTTGGTGACCCTGAGCATGTACTCAGTGGAGGCCAGACTCCAAAGTTGGAATATGACTGAGACATATAAGTTTCTGATGTGTATAAACAAAGTAACAAAATTATGATTTGTTTGTTAGAAATAAGGAGGCAGTCACAAGAAAGCACAATTGGAAGCTAGTTGGGGGTAACTAGGAGGGTTTTACTTCACTTAGAGGGTGGTGCAGCCATGGAACAGGCTGCCAGCAGATGTGGTGGGGGCAGGTATCCTAAAGGGTTGAACCAAAATGAGACAGAGAAAGAAGGCTCACATTTGCACTGGAAGATCTGGAAGGGGGACATAAGGTTGCTTGTAAGGGGGAGAAGGGGACACCCCCAGAACTCTATGTTAAGGGATAAGATACAGGGTTACCACCTTTTAAGAAGCCAAAGTGGGACATTTCTTACTGAAACATGATTTTTCACAGGACAATATGTAACCTCAACCATGCAACAGACTTGTTTTCTCTAAAAAATCATAATTAAGAATGGGGCCCGAATATTCAAAGGGGTTGCACCCCAGCAGGATACTGAAAAGGCTGCCTGGCGTAGTACAGCTCCTGATGCCTGGGGTGCAATGTAACTGTATGCAGCACAGATGCAGGGGGCATGCCCATGCCTATGCGGCACATCCCGATATTCAGCCCAGGATGTGCGACGCATATGCTGGTGCAACCCTGCATTGTGCCACATAGGGGGCCTCAAAGTTGAGCCCTTGCAGAGTAGGAACAACACTAGGCCACCCAAAGGCAGGCTGCAGTATTGCAGAGTACAACACAGCAGCCCAGCTATGGGTGGACACCTGCCTACCCAGAACACCATCCACAAGCACACACTGAACCCAGCCCCCCGACCCGTAACCGCGATCGTGCAGTATATGTTTAAAAAGAAATCCCTGGTAGTCTAGTGGCCCCCCCAGTCCCTGATTCCCCGATAAATATAATACAGGACCATCCCTGGTAGTCTAGTGGTCCCTCCTCCCACCCAATTCCCTGATTCCCCGATATATATGTAAATATGACCATCCCTGGTGGTCTAGTGGACCCCCTCTACCCATTGCCGCGATCATGGTAAATGTAAATAAAACATTCCCTGGTAGTTTAGTGGACCCCCCTCCCTCCTGAGTCCTCGATCGTGGTGGAGGTATTATATTCCATTCCCTGGTAGTCTAGTGGTACCCCCCCGTCCTCCTGATGCCCCGATGGAAGTATAAATATACAGTCCCTGGTGGTCTAGTGGACCCCCCTTCCTCCCGGGTCCCTGGTCACGGTACATTGCCCACACATAATTCCCTGGTGATCCAGTGGCACCCCCAACCCCTCCCACTCACACAGGACCTCTTGCACACCCCAATCCCCCCCGTCATCAGCGGGCAGCTGCATCCTTCCTGCATACCGCCCGGCCACCTGCCAAATGACAGGCATGGTATGGGTTGTGCCATGGGTTGATGGTGCCCTGTGTGGACCAATGGGCTTGCAGGGCATACTGTACTAGACAGCCCCAAATATGTGAATGAGTCTTCTTGGACTGATGGCAGGTGTGATCCCTACAGTTCCTCTAGCCAGACTGCATACAAGGGTGACCCAATGGATTCTTCGTGTCCAATGGGATCAGCAGCTGGACAACCTGGACCACAGGGTCCTGATGTCTGGGTATGTAAAGAAGGATCTTCTTTGGTGGCAGGAGTTGTCTCTCTATGGGGGTTCCCCTTCCAACCCCCTGCTCCTACCATGACTCTTACAATGGATGCTTCATGTCAAGGCTGGGGAGCCCACCTAGGAGACCATCAGATACAGGGAACATGGTCTCAGATGGAAGCGTCTCTACACATCAATGTGTTAGAAATAAAGGCAGTGCTGTATGCCCTCTAGGCCTTCCAGCCTCTTCTATGTCCAGGGACACTGCTGGTTCAGACCGAAAATATGTCTATGGTCTGATACCTGAACAAACAGTGAGGCACTCGCACATACCCTGTATGCCAGGAGGTGATGCGAGTGTGGTACTGGGCAATCCAGCATGACCGCCACCTGACTGCTGTCCATGTGCTGGGTGTCAGCAACATCCTGGCAGACAGTCTCAGCCACACCACTGTCAAGGCCTACAAGTTGGAGCTAAATCAAGAGGTGGTTGAAAGCTTATTTGACCTGTGGGGTCAGCTGGAATAGACCTCTTCATCTCCCCATCCAATGCAAAACTACCCAATTTTTGCTCACTCATTCCTGAACGTGATGTTTTGTGGTGAGACACACTGTCTCTTTGCTAGGCGGGGAGGTTCTTTTATGCCTTTTCTCCCTTACCAATGCTTCAGCGGGTTCTCCTGAAGCTACAGGTGGAAGGAGCTCACATGATTCTAATAGCCCCTCTTTGGCCTCATCAGATTTGGTTCCTCATGCTTCAACAGCTATCGATGGAACCCCCAGTACCTCTGCCTCTCTGCCATGATCTTCTGTCTCAGAAGCAGGACAGACTGGTGCAGCTGGGTCTCAAATCCCTACACCTGCATGCATGGTACCTGTAGACATATGTGGAATAACTCCCATTATTATTTTTTATAAAAATTGTCAATGGTGCAGACGCATTTGTAAAAAATTAATTATAATAGTGAGACTTTTTGAAATGTTATTTGACTATACTCATGCCTGTTTACCCACTTACTCAGTCTCCTACTTGTTTCTGTCCTTGTACTAACCAAACCTGTTGCTTCATATCAAGGGGTTGTTGAGTTTCATATTGTGTGTGCCTGGGATGGAGCAGCAATAAAAGATAAACTATGCAATACCCTCAATAACACACCTACCCCAGTTTACTTTTACCTAATGCCCATTTTTAGGCCTTGTACAGTAAGATCTTCCTTCAAGAGAACAACTTGTAATGAAATTTGAAAGATTTACATTGACATTTGCATATATGCATTTTATATTACACTAATTATGTATGTGTGTACTGTATAGCAATCTCTAAAAAAATCAAACACATCAAATGTCTTCCTAAACATGTCTCAACATTGTGTTTATCTTTCACTTTGTCACAACATATAGTTGTCTCAGCAGTGTTTGCAATTAAGGTACAGTACCTTCATGTCTATGATAGCCAAGTTCTGTTGAGTTGACTGCTATAACAGTGCGTAGAATAAAATGTGAAACATATTGGTAACTGTAATGCAGACAGTGGCATTATTTTTATATCTGCCATTTCTCAATGTACCATACTTTGATTCAGTTAGTGTATGCAATGGCAATTCATGTTTATATTTAGGCCCATGAAATACCCATATCTAGTTAACACATTTACAGCCATAGTGGCTCTGCCAGAACTTGTTTAAAATGGTGGGCTACACAACAAAACGCGATGGAGAAACAGAGAAGAGAGGAGATACAGCAGAGAGAAAAAGAGATTCAAAATTTCTAGGCACAGAGAAAAGAAGAAATGCAGCAACTTGAGAAGCAGATAAAAGAAAAGGTGTAGCAATAGGAGCAGCAAAGAAGAGAAGAGATGCAACGATGGCTGGATGCCTTGCAAGTTATCTAAGCTGGAGGATCTGGCACAGGTCCAGCAGAGCAACAAGACACAAACAACTTAAAAGACATTAAACTTACAGAGTTGTGTCCCTCGGATGATACTGAAGCATACCTGACAACTTTTGAAAGGATTGCCACAGCCTGCCAATGGCCAAAACAACAATGGGCAATCAGGCTGGTATCTTACCTGACAGGTAAAGCCCAACTGGTCTACAGCAATATGGAAAATGAACAGTTAGAAAACTATGGCCTGTTGAAAAGAGAAATCCGGAAAAGGTATGACATGTCAGGAGAGACCTACAGGCAGAGATTCCGATCTCTGAAGTATAACTCAGTCAAAAATCCTCGAGAAGCCTTCACCCAACTCAGAGAATTCCTTATTAAATGGCTCCAACCAGAGGGCAGAACAGTCTCACAGATCATCGACACACTTGCAATGGAACAATTCATCAACATCCTGCATACAGATGTGCAGCTTTGGGTAAAAGAACGCTGACCAGAAAGTGAGAAAAAGGATGTTTGTTTGGCAGAAGAATACCAGATGACCAGACAGATGCCACAGCAGTGAGGTAACAGTCAAGCACCGGTAAGACCCTCTTTTTCCCAGTTTAACTCCTAGTCTGATAAGAACTCTGGTGGGGGTAACAAACCTGCACCCAAAAACTTTGTTATAATTGTAAAAATCCAGGACATATTGCAAGAAACTGCCATAAATATAAGAAATGTAACAGTGGAGCAGATTTGACCTTAGCAAATTGGGGCAGGTACTTAGATGTCAAGGTGGAAGATAAGACTGTGAAATGACTTATAGATTTGGGAAATAGGCAGACCCTGGTGCATGTTGAAGTGCTGGGAAAGCACTGTGCAAAAGGACCAGGTACTTGTGTCATCTGCATCCACGGGGACACTCCATACTATCCCACAACCCAAGTGACTCTGAATATTAATGGGGTGTCACACCAAGTGAAAGTAGAGGTAGTACCAAAGTTACCTATACCTGTGATTATTGGAAATTACTTTCCAGTATTTACTGAGTTAATCACAGAGGGATTAAATCCAGATGTTTCAGCAGCTGTTATGACAAGAGCTCAGGCAAAGAAAATCTCAGATGGTGGGGACTCTTCCTTTTGCTGATTTTGATTCGGACTTGTTTGAGCACAGCTCCAAGATCCAGAAATCCAAGAAAAAAAGAAGACACCCAAAGAAACAGTGGCAACAAAAGACTGATGGACATAAAGGGTTAAGATATGAAAATGCTGAAACTAAACTGATAACTGGTTGTGATTTGTTTCAGAGCAAGGTGACAGTGTTTCTCTCCAGGCTTATTTTAAGCAGCTGGGAGTGAAACCAAAACAGGGTGAACCAATGTGTAAAAAATGTAAAGGGTTACTGTACAGAGTCTGGGTTAAACCTCAGACATAGGAACAGATAGAACAATTGGTTATAACACAAAAGTATAGATCTGAGTTGTTACAGATAGCACATGATAGTCATATTGCTGGTCACTCAGGGATGGACAATACCTTTGACAGATTGCTGTACAGATTTTACTGGTCTGGAATTAATGAAGATATTGCTAACTATTGCAATTCTTGTGCTAAATGTCGAAAGTATCCCCAGTAACTAAAAAAGGCAAGGTGCCCCTACCCTTGATAGATGTGCCTTTTGAGAGAATCGCAATGGATGTAGTTGGCCCCTTAGACAAAAGTAAAAAGAGTAATCAATTCATTTTGGTAGTATGTGACTATGCTACTCTATACCCAGAGGCAGTTCCTATGCGTACCGTCACAGCCTCAAAAGTGGAAGCAGATCGTGACAAAACTTTCAGCAGGATGGGCATACCTAAAGAGATTATTACTGATCGGGGTAGTAATTCTGGTGCTGCATTACTGAAGGAGCTGTACCGACTACTAGGTATCACTGCCATAATAACCTCCCCTTAACACTCTCAGACAGACGATCTTGTTGAGTATTTTAATCAAACCCTAAAACACATGTTGAAAAGGTTTGCAAAAGGGGAAGGAGGAAAATAGGACCAATACTTACCTTACCTGCTTTCTGCTTACAGAGAAGTGCCACAAGCCTTAACAGGTTTTCACCATTTGAAATGCTATATGGTAGACAACCTAGAGGGCCACTAGATGTAATAAAAGAAACATGGGAAGATCACCCCACTCAGGAAAAAAAATCTATTGCATCTTATATGTGTGTCCTGAGAAAGAAGCTAGCTAAAATGCACATTTTACAGCCCACACTCCCAAAGAGCAGGAGCTGCAGCAGCCAGCAAGATTACAAGGCTGCAGTGCTCCATTTTACAGCCCACACTCTGAAAGAGCAGGAGCAGTAGCAGCCAGCAAGATTACAAGGTAGAGACCCCCCTAGCCAAGCACAGTTAATTTACTGTTGTCTGACTATCGACTGTTTTTTCCATTTTCCTAGCCAATTGGAGCACTGAAAATCAGCTCTGAATAAGCCCCTGAACGGCCACCCACCTCCTTGAACACAGTCGCAGCTGGAGAAGCCAGCCAGCCATGCGCCACTCCACAGCCTGACTTGGAGCACCGAAACTCTGCTCTGAATACGCCCCTGACCGGGCACCCACCTTCTCAAACACGGCCGCAGCTGGAGAAGACAGCCGGCTGTGCGCCACTCCACAGTCCACCTTGGAGCACTGAAACTTGGCTCTGAATACGCCCCTGACCGGGCACCCACCTCCTCGAACACGGCCATGGCTGGAGAAGACAGCCAGCCGTGCGCCACTCCACAGCCTGCCTTGGAGCACTGAAACCCAGGTAAGCCTGTCCTCAACCACCAGAAAAAGCGCTGGAGCCCGATAGTGTAATTAGCCTGGGAATGCCACTCTACTGGCTGCTGCTTTTACAGCTCTGGCTGCGATTGGCCACACGAGGGAACTCCGCTCCCAAGGCCATTTGGACTTGTTCTCATTACTGTGTGCTGTGAATTTTTCCTAAAATTGACCAAGCGGAGAGCGTCCTGTTTAACTTTTGCCCGCATTGCTAACTATTACTGAATGTATTGTTTGGCCTTATTATATTGCATTGCTAGATCCCATCCTATATACTTGTTTGGCTGCTAAAGATCACTGTAATTCCTGTTTTGGGCCTTATAATTTGGTTTGCTGCATTCTTAACTATATTCTTTTAAATGTCTCCCTCAGCTACCCATTCCTGACTTTCCACCTTCTTGCCCTAGCTACTCTCTCCACCCTCCCCCTTGCCGAAACTTAATCCTCCCTCAGACCATAACCGGGCAAGCAGTGCCACTGATAACTGCTCAGCCGTCAATCTTTGCCTGCACCCTGCCCTCCCCATCAGCTCCTTTTCTGCTAACCTAACACCCCCGATCTAATCTTTTGTGTCCCCGAAAGCCCTTTTGTCCCCGAGCCCTATTTCTAATCTGCCTTCTCTGCTCCTTTTCAGCTCTGAATACACCCCTGACCGGGCGCCCACCTCCTCGAACACGGCCACGACTGGAGAAGCCAGCCAGCCATGCGCCACTCCGCAGCCCGCCTTGGAGCACTGAAACTCCGGTAAGTCTGTCCTCAACCACTGGGGAAAGCACCGGAGCCCGACTGGGTAATTAGCCTGGGAACGCCACTCTATTGGCTGCCACTTTTACGGCTCTGGCTGCAATTGGCCACACGAGGGAACTCCACTCCCAAGGCCATTTGGACTTGTTCTCATTACTATGTGCTGTGAATTTTCTTCCCGCACCACCCGCCCCGACCCCGGCCTCTATTAAATGCTCTTCCATGCCCACCCCTTTCTCATTTATTGGCTCGAACGCCTTTTGCCACGCCCATCCTACTAGTTCTCTACCCTGGCTTTTCCTCTCTTAAAGAGTCATACTTGCTTTTGACTACATTGTGCAGGACACTTATACCTGAAGTGAGCCTCTCTTTTAAAATGCCTTTTGTGGCTTCCATTCTGCTTAGTTGCCTCAGTTTTTTTTGTTCGTCCCTTTTAATTTTCTGGCTATCAACTTAAATCAGGGCCAAAACTCCCCATCTAATGACCTCCATGGACTGCCCTCTTTCAATAACACAAGGCATTTTATAGCTGGGAGCACCTCCCCAAGGCCGTTCCCCTTCCCGTGCCACAACCTGACCAAAGTATTCACGTGCACGCCTTTGAATCTATCAGTCTCAACCATCATCTATATCACATCTCTCTCAAAAATGTTTAATGACCATGTTAATGCCATTACTAAACGGACACCCACCAGACAATGCAACAAGTGGGTACTTAGCAGACTAAGTCAGTACCTCAAGAAACTAATCCTGCTTCTTTTGTTCTGCTCTGGTGACATTGAATTAAACCCAGGCCCTCCTGCCCCTCTGGACTCCCCTGCAGACCTCTCACATCATAAAGGCATTAGCGTCCTTCACCTCAACATATGCAGCTTATTGAAGAAGATAGATATTATTCAGGCCTGGGCCCTGCATGCATCTCCTGATTTCTTTTTGATATCAGAATCCTGGCTCTTGCCCACGACCCCTGACAAATCTATTAATATATCAGGCTACAACATGTACTGCTGCAACAGACTGACTAGAGGAGGCGGGGTAGTAATTTATGTCAAATGCAAATATTCTGTCTCAGTCATAGATTGCACTTCAAAGAGCAAGGAATTTGAATGCTTGGCACTCAAACTAGCTATCTCCACTGACAAAACCCTCCTTATTGCAGCTTGCTATCGACCTCCTTTTGATGGCATGGCCATCTTGCAGCACCTCCAAAAGCTAGTTGATTCATCTAATTCCAAATGTATATTAATTGGGGACCTCAATCTTAATTGGAATGATGAAAGCTCCAAGAAATTAAAGGATCTATGTGATGCGAATGGTCTGTCACAAATAACACCTGCACCTACTAGACCCAACAGAAAGCACCCTAAGCATAGCTCCCTCTTGGACCTTATGTTAGTAAACAAGCCTCATAATTTCTCGCACAGTGGAGTGTTCTTCAATGACATAAGTGACCACTGTGCAATAGGCTGCATTAGACACTCTCCCCAAATAAAACTGGCCCCCAAGTTTTTACTGAAAAGATGCCTGAAGAATTTCTGCCGGAACGCCTTCTTGAAAGATCTAAGCAACACCAGGTGGCAGGACTTCTACCTAGCCCCATCTATTAGTGAGGCTTTCAATATCTTCCACAGCCTATTAACAGGGTTAATGGACAAACATGCCCCCCCTTCGACTGATTAGGTCAAAAAAGAGGTCTCCTGGATGGTTTTCTCCTAGCCTGAAGAAAGCGCTCAGAGAAAGGGACTCCTGTTGGAAAAGAGTGAGGAAATCCCAACAGGAGGATGATTGGCTTGCTTTTCACATCTCCAGAAATGCCTGCACTAAATTAATTAGGTCCGAAAAAGCCAGGTACTTCCAGGCAAAACTTGAAGATAACTAAAACAACTCTGCCAAATTCTGGAGTATTCTCAAGGAAATCGAAGGTCAACATTCGGCTGCCTCTCTTCCAGCCAGAATTGTAATCAATGGAGTTACTTATACAGATAGAGCCGCTATCTTAGAGCAGTTCAACGACCATTTCTCCATGGCAGGACTTGCCTTCGACACCTCGTCCGTCAGTAAGCTTAGCTATGCGGGTGATAGCTCAATTAACTTAAATGCTATCCCTTATCCTTACCAACCAAACCCTCCCTTATTCAGCTTTTCCACAATTCCATTTAAGCAAGTAGAGGACCTCCTTTTGGCATTGGACACAAAAAAAAAGCACCGGTGGGGATAACACTGCACCATTCTTCTTAAAGCTTGGCTACTTCTACCTGACCGCCCCTATCACCCACTTATTTAACATCTCTTTGAGTCAGGGTGAATTATCTGCAACGTGGAAGACTGCCCATATTCTACCTCTTTTTAAGTCAGGGGACCATTGTGACCTGAATAACTACAGACCTATTTCTATACTCTCCACTCTCTCAAAAGTCCTGGAAAAGATTGTCAATATTCAAATCAGAGATCACCTGGACCAGCACAATCTCCTAAACCCTGCCCAGTCTGGGTTTCAGGCAAAACACAGCACCATTTCTTCTCTTGCAAAAGTAACTACTGACTGACAAATTGCCCTAGACTCTAAAAAACATGTAGTTGCTCTATTTCTCGACATCAGCAAGGCCTTCGATACCATGGATCATAACATCATGCTTATATCACTGAGAAATATCGGCCTAGACAACCCTGCCATCAACTGGTTCACTAATTACCTTTCTAACAGATTGCAACAAGTTAAATGAGCAGGTGACCTGTCTCCACAGAAATCCCTATTGAGAGGGGTCCCCCAAGACTCCATACTGGGACCTATTCTATTTGCTATGTACATCAACAACTTGGACTCCCACTTGCAAGTAACTAATGTGCATCTATTTGCTGATGACACTGTACTCTATTCCTCAAATTCCTCACTTCTCACGGCCCACGAAGACCTACAACGAGACTTTACCACCTTACAACATAGTCTCATCAAGCATAAACTCCTTCTCAATGCCAAAAAGACTAAATCCATGATTCTCTCTCCAAAAGCAGCCAATGGTCCCACACACATCCCACCATTACTAACACTTTTGGGTGAACCCCTGGACTCAGTAGATACCTTTAAATACCTAGGGGTTCTGGCTGGACAACAAACTTAATTTTCTATGCCACCTAAATGAAGTCTCGAAAAAGCTAAGACAGTGACTCCGACTATTCTATCGTACCAAACATCTGCTCACCACAGAATCTAGAAAGAGACTAGTACAAACCACTTTCCTACCCATACTCAATTATGCCGATTTTCTCTACGATCATTGCTCTCTCACAGCGTTAAATAAACTTGACACCCTTTATCACCGAGCCCTAAGATTCATCTTTAACCTGCCTTTTCGCACCCATCACTGTCTTCTGTACCAAATGGTGGGTTGGCCCTCACTTTCAACAAGGAGAAAAAGAAACGTACTCATTTGGTTCTATAGAGCTATCACAGACACGTTCCCTGCATATAATTCAAGCCTGTTCAAACATGCCTCTGGCTCCTAAGGTCTCAAACGTTATGCAACTCTTTGCTTCCAAGTGCCCAGAATGAAAACTAACCTTGGATTGTCCACAATTAACTACGCACTCCCATCACTTTGGAACACTATGCAAAGCACATTCAAGCTTATCTCATTTCCGAGCCTTCTCTCCTTCAAAGCCCTACTAGTCAAGTATTTGCGGGAACCTTGTAGTTGCTATAGGTAATCTGTCCTTCATTTATTGATGTCTCTACTCTAATAATTGTTAGTATGTCATCCTTCTTCTTCCCTAGGGATTCCAGTACACACACTCCCTCCCCCACTCCATGGCTCTCACTCCCTTTCTCTGCCTTCACATATCCACTTGCAGGCCCCTGTCTGTTTACAGTTTCTACCTTCCTCTCCCTTTACCCATTTGATATTGTTTTTTGCATATGTCTAATTGTGAGTTCCTGTGACGGACTCAAGTATTTTGCATCCGACCTTGTACCACAATCTGCTGATGTTACAATCTTTGTATTACTATGTCTATGTGTTTGAACTGTTCTTTGTCCAGGACCACTTTGAAAATGAGCTTGCTCAATGGTGTTGATGCCTGGTTAAATAAAGTTTGATTGATTGATTGATTGATTGATTGACATGTTTTGATGTGTTTTAGTGGTTACTTTAAGGCTTAGCCCTGTATCAATGTTGTTTTCAGGAAGTCTGCTACCTGCTTTAATTTGCTAAGTCCTGCTGCTCTGTACACACTTATTTGTGCACTGTGAATGAGTTTGCAGAGTCTGTGGCTTTACTATCCTGAATAATTAAGTTTGAAGCACTGTTTTACCTGACTCTCTCTCTCTTTTTTTTTTTTTTTTTTTTTAATTTATTTTTGAAAGTTGGATTTACAACCTTTGAGTCAGGGACTCATTTACAAAGCCACCTCGTTGCAGGGAGGGTAGACATGGTTACAGTGCGAGATACAACAGTGTAAAATACAGGTGCAATACAGATAACAAAAATTACACAATATAACAGTGGTTTACAGGATAAAGTTACACGCAGTAAATAGCAATCATATAAAGTATAACAATAGTAGAAGTTACAACCCTGGTCGTAACGGGGAAATACCTAAGTGGAGGGTGGGGAAGGGGAACAGAGGTGAGGAAAAGAGAAAAAGAGGGAGCAGTCCAACGGACATTGTCAAGGTTATGGGCAAGAAATTGGGAGGGACCCCAACATTAGGTTGATTAAGGGCAACTATGGCTTCGGGCGCCAAATAGGTGGTTACGGAGAGCGACTTTAAAGGGACCAATTTTGGTAGACTTAGTGACAGAGAGATTCTTGCTCACCAGTCTGTGATTGCACATGCTCAGTACTGCTGAGCATCCCCCCTCCCTCCCCCTCTGCTCCTCAGTTCCAGCTTCTGGTCTACTTCTTTGTTTCCCATATGTTAATTAAGCAATAAGGCATGACAAGGTGTGTGTTATCATGTAATAACATCACTCCTGGGGTGGGTTGAAGCACGAGGCGAAGCTGAGTGCTTCCACCACCCTAGGAGTGACGTTATTACACAATAACACACACCTTGGAGTGCCTTATTGCAATTATACAATGGCTCGATGTTATAAAAAATAAAAAAAAATAAAACAAAAAATGTTTTTAGTAAATTTTTTGTGTTTCTGAAGAGACAACATCCAACAAATCAGCCAATAAATCAATACAGTGATGTTATTGTGTAATAACATCACTGTCTCAGGCCCAAACTAACCAATCAGAATACAGGAAATGTCATTGCCATTGTATAATTCACATTCAAGCCCTATTTTCATTCTGGTCCTTTAGGCCGCAGTGCTCCATTTTACAGCCCATACTCCCAAAGAACAGGAGCAGTAGCAGCAGCAACCAGATAGAGGCCTTCCCAGCCAAGCAGCTGATTTACTGTGCTAGCCCATCACTGTTACGTGGTGACTGCCCCCACCCACCTTCCAACCTCCCACCCTGGGTGGTGCTTTCCTTTACTGGGGAGCTGTGGTCACGTGACGTATCACATGACTGCATCGACGAATTACAAAGAACCCATTTTCCCATTTGCAGGTTATAATCTCCTACTACTAGGAGTCACTAATGATCCCCTATTTCCTATCCCTTCACTACTATACTGTAGTCAGCTAAGTCTAGTTTATATCTCTGCCCCATAGTGAAAACATCCTGAATTTGGTATATCTCCTCTAGTCCTCTCCCTAGTGGATGCAGGATCTGAACTGATGACCCTCTGTACCAAAGGTTGTGTGTCTAACCACTGCGCTATCCTGGCAGCCCTGAAACTCCTACAGCTTTATTCATCCTTAACTAAAAGAAAACAAACTAAATCTTGACTCCCTGCACCCCACCTTAGGTCTCTAACTACCAACCACCCCAGCCAAAATTCCAACCACTGAATCTGTAGCACTCGCTCCTCATCCTACTCTCAACTACCTCCCCAGATAGGAGATGGTATCCAGGTAGGCTGCTCAGAGCGTGCCTCATAGGGCAAAATTACAGAATCATGAGGTCCCAGTACATCTTGCTCCACCTCGTTGTTTTAATAGTGCTGCCACTTCATGCAGGGGTTGGGAAAACCCAGCATGCTGCCACCAGCAAAGTTATCATGTCTCTCTATGAGTGCCACTCCAAGAGTACATCTACCCTGGTACTCAAAGTTTCCTGCTGTAAGTTGTACATGCATGGGCAGACACCCCAATATGCGCATAGCACCTACTCTCTCTCTCTCTCTCTCTCTCTGTGTCAGCAAGCTGAACTTAGCCACTGGCAAAAGCACAATAGGCAGTGCTTACAAACATAAACAACCACCCACCCTAAAACACCTTAAGAATCAAGCAATAAGACTCATGTTGTTACTACTGCTCTTACCTGGCAATATTCACTCTAACCCTATCCCCACACCAAAAGCTCCTGAGCCCATAAAGAAGCGAGGTGTACTAACAAATGCCTCCATCAATATCTGTAGACTTACATCTAAATTTGACTCACTACAGGTCTGGGTTACCCAGCACAGACCAGACGTGTTGTCAGTAGTTGAAACCTGGCTCACCCCAGAGATTCCTAATATAGCAAACCAGTTAGAAGGTTACACATCCTTTTGGCTAGATAGATCCAGTAAGCGTGGGGGGGTTGTGTTATCTACATCAAGGACAACCTCTAGGGGCATGCCCTCCCTCACCTAAACACTGGTAGCAATGTCCAAGTACTAGCAGTAAAATTACTGCTTGGGACACATGGCAAAGGATTAACAGTAGTCTCAGTATACATCCCCCCTAAAGAGCAGGCTAGTGGGTTTAAGGTGGTTTTTGACTACCTCAATGACCTTCGCCTCAACTCCGAGGTCTTAATGGTAGGGGACTTTAACATCAACTGGTTATTCCCCAAGGCAGCCCCCTACAGAGATGCAATCTCCTCAATTAACCTGGCACAGTTGGTGGATTCCCTCACCAGAACTATCTAACTGGGACCAGTACACTTCCGGACTGGCTGATAACCAATCGCCCAGATAGAATAACAAACACTGTCATCCTCCCCGACTACATCAGTGACTACTCCCCAATTCTATGTACCTGGTCAAATAAAGCACCTAGATCCCTGGCAAAAACAATCACAACACAGGTGCTAAAAAAAGGGCAACTGTATTCATTAAAGGCTCACCTTAGTCAACAAGACTGGTCAGCCATGGACTTAGCAGATGATGTAGACAAAGCTCTTGACCATTTCATAACTATCTTTAATGCAGCATGTGATGTTTACGCCCCTTATACAAAACTTAGAGTCAAGGGGTTGAGCAAGTCCTGGATCATGCCTCAGAGGTTGCAAAGAAAGCACAGCAGTTGGACCACAGTGGGCTCAGGGAGGGTGAGGATGGTGGAACAGAGGCACACCCAGTCAGTTGTTCCACTCCAAAATCCATACACCATTCTGGGGAGCACAGCTCCCCTATGGATGCTCCCACAGAGGAGATTAAGGAGGCTGAGGACACCTGTCACAAGGGAGGCCCACAGGAAGGAGGCAGAGGACACCACAAGGAAAGGAAGCAGCTCCTGGTGGGGGACTCAATTATTAGGGGAATAGAACTGGGGGACAGGGAAACTGAAGTATGTGTCTGCCTGGTGCCATGGCTTGAGGGACAGGAAGCGATCCTCAGGATCACAGAGAACAGCTGCACGGGAGTCTGAGCTGGACGCCATTGTCCACCTAGGGATAAATGACTTGGCTCAACATGAGATTAGAGCAGTGCAGAAGGACTTTGTAGAACTGGGGAGGGGCTAAGACAAGTAGCATACACAGTATCCTTCTCAGAGGTGCTGCCTGTCAATGGCATGAGTGAGGCAAGGGTACTTTGCACCATGCAGTTTAATGAATGGTTGAAAAAATGGTGTGGAGAACAGGGGTTTGGCTTCATTGGGGACTGGGGTTCCACCTGGAGGGACACCAGCCTATACTGGCAGGATGGTCTGCATCTGTCCAGGAAGGAACAAGTCTTTTGAGCAATCGGTTTAAATGCTTCATTGGCAAGCTTTTAAACTAGTCAAGGGGGAGGCACTGATAAGCAGCAGGAAAATCCCAGCCTCCCTACAAAACAGGGTACTAAATGAGAAAAAGACTGAGGTAGAAAGGTCAGTGGGGATGCTACAACAGAAGGTAAAGCCATCAAAAATGGAAAGCAATGAGTACCAATGCCCGTAGTCTGAGTAACAAGCTTCCTGAATTAGTGGCCTCGATGGAGGAGGAACATCTGGATATAGTGGCAGTCACAGAAACATGGTTCGACAAAAACCATGACTGGGACGTAAACATACCAGGATACACTATCTACAGGAGGGACAGAGAGGGTAAAGAGGAGGAGGAGTAGTTCTTTACATAAGGGAAGGAATCAAAGCAACAGAACAAAAGGAAAACAGGGAAGAGAAGAAGCACTGTGGGTAAATTTGGAGACCGGCAATGGCACCACAATCCGCACAGGGGTTGTATGCAGACCCCCTTCTCAGGGGGAGGAAATGGACAAGGAAATGATAGAAAGTATACTTAGTATGGCAGAAAAAGGGGAGATATTGCTGATGGGTGATCTGAATATGCCAGATGTTAGCTGGAGTGCAGTTGCAGCAGCCACTTCGAAGAGTGGGGTTATTCTAGATGCCCTACAGGGGGCATGCCTTAGACAACTAGTATTGGAGCCCACTCGAGAGGGAGCAATCTTAGACCTGGTTCTCTCAAATGGAGATGAAGAGAGGATCACAGATGTAGAAGTGGGTAGCCATCTGGGAACTAGCGACCATCGAACAGTATGGTTCACAATAAACACAGCAATAGAGTCAAGCCATACAAAGGCAAAGGTACTGGACTTTAGGAGGGCTGACTTTGCCAAAATGGGTGAGTGCCTAAGGAATGCACTAGCAAATGGTCAGGAAGGAGGGGTGGAAGAACAATGGGGAATAATAAAAACTGCCATCACAGAGGTAACAAGCCTTTGTGAGAAGCAAATAAACAAAACTAAACGATGTAAGAAACCACTATGGTTCTCAAGGAAGTGGCAGTGAAGGTTCAAGAGAAAAAGAAAGCTTCAGGAAGTACAAGGAATCACAGAAGGAGCAGGACAGAGAACTGTATCAGTTAAAGGAAAAGGAAGCTGGGAAGGCAGTCAGAACAGCAAAGGCCCAAACCGAGGAAAAGATAGCCAACTCAGTTAAGAAGGGATAAAACCTTTATAGGTACATCAGGCAGCGAAGAAAGACCAAGGAGGGATAGTGAGGCTTAATAAAGGGGTGGGAGGGTGGGCAGAGGGTGACTGTGAAAAGGCAGAGATACTAAACAAATATTTTTGCTCAGAATTTACAAAGGAAGAGGGGGAGGTACCTAAAACAAACAGTAGAAACACTCTGGATACAGAAGTCGATACCAGCCCATTTACAGAAGAAAGGGTTCTGAAAGAACTCTTGTAATTGAAGGTGGACAAAGCAATGGGGCCTGATGGGATTCATCCCAGAATTCTAAAAGAACTAAGGGTAGAATTAGTGACACCACTGACTACCCTGTTTAAGAAATCATGGGAGGATGGGGTGGTACCCGAGGACTGGAGGAGGGCAGATGTGATTCCCCTTCACAAACGTGGGAGCAAGGTAGAAGCAGGAAACTACAGACCTGTTAGTTTAACCTCAGTGGTAGGGAAAATGATGGAATCACTTCTGAAGGAAAGAATTGTTGAGTATCTAGAGGCCAGAGGGGCACAGGACCCAATGCAGCATGGATTCACAGCAGGAAGGTCATGCCAGACAAATCTGATAGATTTTTTTGACTGGGTGACCAAAGTAGTAGATCAGGGAGGGGCTGTGGATATGGCCTACCTAGACTTTAGCAAGGCATTTGACACAGTCCCACACAAAAGATTAATATACAAGTTAGCTAGCCTGGGAGTGGGTCCCAAGGTGACAGCCTGGGTAAAAAATTGGCTGGAGAATAGGACACAGAGAGTAATAGTAAATGGAGTCCACTCTGAAGAAAGGGGGGTTACTACTGGGGTACCACAGGATTCAGTATTAGGACCGGTCCTCTTCAATGTCTTTATAAGCGACATTGCAGAGGGACTGGAAGGAAAAGTATGTCTCTTTGCAGATGACACAAAGATCTGCAACAGAGTTGATGCACAATGTGGGGTGGAAAGGATGAAAAGGGACTTGGCAAGGTTAGAGGAATGGTCAAATGTATGGCAGCTTAGATTCAATGCTAAGAAATGCAAGGTAATGCACCTGGGAAACAAAAACCCAGGGGAAGAGTACACAATGGGGGGTGAGATACTAACAACAACAAAAATGGAAAGGGACCTGGAGGTAGTCATATCAAATGACCTAAAGGTGGGCAAGCAATGTGAGAGGGCAGCAAGGAGGGCTGGGTGGATACTGGGATGCATAGGGAGAGGCATCACCAGTAGAAAACAGGATGGTATTATCACTCTGTACAGACAGCTGGTCAGACCCCATCTGGAGTACTGCATGCAGTTCTGGAGACCCAGTCTTCGCAAAGACATAGACAGGATGGAAGCTGTCCAGAGGAGGGCAACTAAAATGGTGCAGGGTCTGCACCGGAAGACATATGAAGAGAGACTTAAGGAGCTTAATATGTATAGCCTCGAGGAAAGGAGGGAGAGGGGGGACATGATAGAAACTTTCAAGTACCTCAAGGGAATCAACAAAGTCCAAGAGGGTAGCATCTTTCAAAAAAAGAGGTGTGCAAGAACAAGGGGGCACAATTTGAAGATAGAGGGGGCGGTAATTTAAGGAAGTATTTTTTCACAGAGAGGGTTGTGGATGCATGGAACGGCCTTCCGGAGGAGGTCGTGGAGTCAAAAATAGTGGTGGAATTCAAGCATTTATGGGACAGTCATAAGGCAATTCTAGGGGGCGGGGGTAGGAAGAAGTAGGCTGCTGGTTAACTAGGATCTGCAGCTTATCCAGTAGGCAGGGAAATGGGCAGACTGGGTGGGCCAAGCTGTCCTTATCTGCCGTCAAATTCTATGTTTCTATGTTTCTATGCCTCCCCTCATTGAACAAATGACATTAAGAGATAACCTCTGGCATACAGCGAAAAGTACTAGATCCCAGACTGACATACAAAACTACAAAACTGCCCAAAATAAATGCACCTGGGCAATTCACCTCTTCAAAAAGTCAAGATTTCAAAAATGAGCTGTCCAACTCCTGGGGCGAAAGCCATAAGTTCTGGGACAACATGAAGACCTTAACCAAAAAACCTGACAACACTTTGCCTTCAGTGCTCAACACTGAGGGGGCAATCACCCAGGACCCAAAAACCATCGCTGACACTTTTAATAAGGCCTTCACAGAACTTAGCAGTGTACTTCCTCCAGATTTCTTTGAATCCTCAAACGACAATAAAAACAAATCCAGTGCAAGCCCACCCCAAGGCCCAGCTTCTCCTTTCTACCTTAAGATTATCTCAAAAAATGAAGCAAAAAAGTACCTGCAATAAGTACTATGAAAATCCAGAACCAGTGGAGACACACTTCACCTCAAATTTGTTGCCCTCACCCTCGAGGAGTTACTCTCTCCTTTAACAAATATGCTAAATCTATCTCTAAGAACCGCACAATTTCCCCATCTCTGGAAAGCCGCAGTGGTCACATCTGTCTAAAAGCATGGATAGGACCAGACATTCAAACTACCACCCCATTTCCAAATTCCCTTCCTTTCTAAAGTGCTCAAGTGCATTGTTTACAATCAACTCATGGACTACTTAAACAAATACCAATTACGATGCCCACAACAGCACAAATTTAGAAAACTGCATAGCACAACTACTGTACTGGTTGAGTTCACTGGCTACATCCATGATGCTTTAGATTGGGGGCTTTTGGTCGGGGCAACCTACATCAACCTCACCAAGGCCTTTGATGTGGTCAGTCATGAACTTTTACTAGACCAGTTAATCTGCACAGGGCTCTTCACTGACTCTGTGGAGTGGTTCTGAAGCTACCGTGCTGACAGAGTCCAACAGGTCAAAATTCACAATGTCCTATCTGATCAAAGGAATGTCTGCACAGGGGTCCCCCAAGGATCAATCCTGCACCTCCTGATCTTTAGCATATTCTTAAACCACCTCCCACTTGCCTATCAAGACAGAGTTCTTCTGTACGCAGATGATGCAGTGCTTTTCTCAAGTAATACTGACCCCATAATCCTTGAATAACAAATGCAGCAAAACTTTACTGACATAGAATCCTGGTTCCTTAATTTCAAGTTACTGCTAAATTACAAGAAAACCAAAACAATGCTATTCACCTCCTCCCACAATAAGCACAGGTCTCACCAGCTTAAAATCCAAAATAGCCATAACACAGTCCTAGAAATGGTCCAAAGTTTCAAATACCTGGGGATCACACTTGACAACTCCCTCACCATCTCACTCCACATCGATCAAGTAGCTAAGGTTGCCAAGTTCAAAACTGCCAAACTCTATAGACACAAACACTGTCTGACTAATGATGCACTAAGGCTTGCAGTAACCAGCTCAGTCTTATCAGTAATAGAATGGGCCAGTAATATATGGCGCAGCAACCGACTCCACACTAAAAAGGGCCAAAATAGCCCCAAATAAAGCCTGTAGGCTTGTCTCAGGAGCACATTGTCTCACTCATACCTGTGACCTGTATACTCAAGCTGGGTGGCTCACTGCATAGCAGGCTTCATTACCAGGTGTGCCTGCCTGCCAAAAAGTCTACCCTGGGACTAACTCCTCCGGGTGTCCAGAGACTTCGCTGCCTAAATACTAACACTAGACAAGCAAGAGGGTCTAACTGCAATCTGTTTAAAGTCCCCTTCCACCACACCTCACAAGGTCAGCAGTCCTTTGAGTACCAGGCACCCAAATGGCTCAACTCTCTCCAAGGTGATAAAATGGCTGGAACAAAGTTTGGTCCCTTCAAAACAAAACTATGCTCTCACCTTATAGCGCTCAGTAGTTGTGACTGCAGTTCCTAAATAGTCACAGTGTGCCACTGGGAAATGTGTACAACCCATGCACTTGCACCCTACCCCCACGCAACTGGACCCCCTCTTCCTCCTTCCCTGATTCCCACATCCTATCAACCCTTACCCTCCTCCATCACCTCACCTCTATCCCACTTGCCTAGGACAAAGCCCATGTGGTGGATATTCTTCACATTGTTATCCCACCATTTTCTCTATGTTCCTCCTCCTCTTGATTGTATCTAAAGCACTTTTCACCACCATAAGCAGCTATGTCTCTGTTCTTTTATGTCTTTGCTTGTCCCTCTGTTTTAATACTGCTTACTACAATTACCAAAGATTTGTATGTTATGCTTATAAAAATTGTATGTCATCTAAATCTTTTTTGTATCCTATGAGGTGGGACCTCTGTAAATGAGCTTCTAGCTCAAAGGTATTGTAATAATCCGAGAAATAAATAAATAAATATGTTGAAATTGCCCATAGTAATCAGGAAGAGGCCCAAAACCAGCAGAAGCCATGGAGTAAAAGAAAAAAGTTTTTGAGCCAGGTGAAAAGATCTTGTTACAGTTACCCACTACAGATAATAAACTGTTAATGAAGTGGCAAGGGCCTTATAAGGTGTTTAGACATACTGGCACAGTTAACTATGAAACTGAGACCCCGATAGGAAAAATCCTATCAAGATATACCAAGCTAACCTCCTCAAGAAATGGGTTGAAAAAACACCAAAGGCTACTTTGTTTGTTTTACCAGAAACTGATCAAGAAGATGTAGCTTATGACAGGCTGGAACAAACTGTAACTGCTGATGCTATAATGGTGAATATTTCCTTAACCTCTGAACAAACCACAGAAATTCATAACTTGCTAAAGACATTTAACAGTACTTTTACCACAGTGCCAGGCTGAGCAAAAGGGGTCGAGCATGTAATAGTGACAAGAAATGCACGCCCTATCGGACAAAAGACATACAGATTACCAGAGCGGTTAACAGCAGACGTGGTAAAAGAGGGGAGTGTAAGAATCTCCCTTGATTTTAGGAAACTTAAGTGTCAGAATTTGACAATTATCCTATGCCCAGGATAGATGATTTGGTGGACAGATTGGGGAATGTCAAGTACATCAGTATTTTCAGTCTCACCAAGGGTTACAGGCAAATCCACCTAGTTAAGAATCCAGAGATAAAACTGCATTTGCCACTCCTACTGGATTCTATCCATTCACCATGATGTCATATGGTTTACATGGTGCACCTGCTACATTCTAGCACCACATTGATGTAATTTTATTCCCTGACACTGGTTGTTGTGCTGTGTACCTGGATGATGTTGTGGTATATAGTCCAGACTGGAAAAGCCACCTGGAGCACTTACGAGCAGTTATCCAATCTATCAAAAAAGGCAGGTCTGACAATTAATCCTAGCAAATGTGCATTGGGCATGCAAGAAATCAGATATTTGGGCTATGTTTGGGGAAATGGAGAAGTAAAGCCAAAGATTTCTAAAACAGAAGCTGTAGCTAACAGTCCTATCCATAGAACAAAGGAACATGTGAGGTCATTTTTAGGGCTGGCTGGTTATTATCAGAGATCTGTTCCCAGTTTTGCCCAGTTAGCTACTCCCATCACTGAACTCATGAAAAAACAGTGCCCGAATAATGTGAAATGGTCCCCATAGTGTGATGAAGCTTTTTGGGCCATCAAGGCTGCATTATCTTCAGCCCCTGTTTTAAGAAGACGAGACTTTGAGAAAAAAAATTTTTACAGACAGATGCATTAGAGGTAGGCCTAGGTGCAGTCTTGAGTCAGAATATAGATGGGAAGGAACATCTCATTCTATATATCAGGAGAAAGTTGCACGACAGAGAGAAGAGGTACTCCACCATTGAAAAGGAATGCCTTGCGGCAAAGTGGCCATGGAGTCCCTTAAGTTTTATTTGCTAGGGCCTGACTTTGTACTTATAACAGATCACAATCCTCTCTGTTGGCTTAACCAAATGAAGGATAACAATTCCAGAATCACACAGTGGTACTGTACCTGGCACTACAGCCATTTAAATTTAAAGTGATGCACAAATCTGGGAAAGAGAATGTCAATGCTGATTTTCTGTCAAGATATGGATCAGGAATTGAGAATTCTGAAGGTTGAAAAAACAAAATGTGTGAGTTTAAAATTCTCTGTTTGCTATACTGCTTATGCACTGAACTGTAAAGGTTATAAGCTAATGTTAGAAGAGAAGTAATAAAAAATGTTGAAAACCTGTGTTTTTTTAAAACAGGTTCCCCCTTAAAGAGAGGAGTATGTGACAGGGTTGAATAAAGCCCTGTCCCATTTGTTACACAGAAAGAGTTAAATGTGCTGTCCTCTCCTTTTCTATCTCATCTGTTTGGTTGTGCAACTGAATGTTCTCATGAGGCCTAGGAACTGACCACTCTGACAATCTTGTGATTCTCTGCCTCTTGCTATCTCTCTGCCTTCACTTGCTGTTTCTCTCTTTTTGTCCCCATTGCATATCTGCGGTTATAAAATATATGTGAATCTTTATGTGAAACTGGGATCCCTTTGTTTGAAACTGTATAAAGTTACACTGTTGAAATGATTGGGAAAAATACTATTGGGAATTTAGGGGGTTAACCTGAGATGCAGTCTGAGCTCCTCTCAGGCTTGTTTGCAAACTTTTTTTGCAGAGCTGCCAACAAGAGGTCAGTTCTGGGTTACCATATTCTATTTGTTGCACCTGCAAAGAAACTGAGAAGAACATTTTGTGAGAAACAGGATGTCTCCTTACCGAGCTGGGTGAAGAAGTTAATTATCTGGCAAAGATCTGTTATAAAAAGAGCAGCAATATTTGTGGCTGAAGAGATTGAAACTTGGAATTAGACATACTCTCAGATGAAGAACTTTGTTTTTTCTGTTTGTACTGCCTTTGTAAATAGTTATACTGAACAAGTTTTATTTTTTATTTTATTGTTATTAATAATAAAATGCTACTTGCAAATTTTACAACTGCTTCTGGTCTTCCTATGCTTCCTGACTTGTGCCTTGACGACACACTTCAACAGTAATATCCTTGTTAAGTTAATGCTGCCTTCTCCTTTCAGTTCCATTCTCTTCTTACTTTATCCTGTTTTGCTCCTCACCTTTCTGCTACTCATTACCCTTGCTTTCAGCTGCCTAACCTAAACAACTCACACCTCCATATTCCTACTCCTCCTCTTCATTTTCAACTCCTAAGCACTCAGTCTGCTGCCTCCTATACTTCAACAGCTCTCACCAGCAGGCCTGTCTGACTCTGTACACCTACATCTTACCTTTAGGAAGAGGTCTATGAGTGTAAGCAGGGTTCAATTCTGTCAAAGATGGGAGTTTTCAGTCTTCAATTCATCGGCAACATCTTGCTCTCAAATCTTGTTTTTGTTCTGACAGTTCTTTAACAGACATATGACTCACGGCATGACTTCATCCACTACAGGTGTGATCCTGCAATTACAAGTCTGAATTTAATGCAGCCCCACTAGAGCTGTTCTGTCCATGTCAGTATCCAGTTATCAGCCCTAAGCTGCCTGGGTTCATCCTTCATCTCAGTGCTACCAGCAGTAAATGTTTCCCCATGAACTTGCAAGAGAATATACTGTCCCCTATTCTTCCAAGGTTTGTAAAAGGCTTGAGTTCCTCCACCCTGGGTATGTTCCACTCAGGTGCAATATGACATGGTTTATTGGCACTCAGGCCTCCCCACTCCTACTCATTGTATATCTTCAGATTCAGAAGATGGTCCTAAGGGCTTCCATTGGACTTTTTCAGACATGCACCATCAAGGACCGTTACATCTATAATCCATGGAGTCTCTACCTCTCCTACTGGTCCTACAATATCAGATCCAAAGAAGGTCCTCAGGGAACCCCTTGGACTTCTTCAGTCAGACAAAAGACCTTCAAATCCATTTTTCATATGGAATGGTCTGTTCCACACCTTCTGTTTGAATTGAAACCATAGTATGCCACCTCCAGTGTCAACTCAGAAGCAGAACCATATGATTTAGTTTGAAGTTGATAATCTGTTTGCCAGAGATTCTGCACCTAACCTGTTAATTTCCAACCAGTCCCTGGTTCTTTATCTGCAGTCATGAATTTATGACTCAACTAGTGTCATTTTTATCAGAGCTATAAGCCATCGCTTCTACTGAAGCTTGCCTTTCCTAACACCCTACCACAACCTCAGCTTTCCAATTCCTGCTATTTTATCCACCAGCCATTATTTCTCTACTAGTGCTTGTCATTCATAAACTCTTCATCCATGCCAGATCTCTGAACTTGACTAAAGTCAAGTACTACAACCTCCCCAGCCATTACTTTGCAGGTAGTTTGTCCCATGCAACTTATCCTGGGTCACGTCAGCAGGGACATTGTAGATGAAAAAGTAACCTGATATCCCTGTCATTTCATCTCATGACCTCATCAAATCCAGACTAGTACCCTGCAGGGCAGTTCATCCTTTCAAAGTCGGTAGTTCCCTAGCTAGTGAAGACACTGCCTAAACCGGTTTTGTTCTCGCTTTCTGCTTATATTGTCATGTGTTGTACTTCAAATTTCAGGCTCATTGTGAGAATCTAGACTTGTATTCCCATCTCTGGCTGATCCAGACACTGATAAAGAGGGGCATAATTCTGTGATTATCATCACTCCTTCTCCACAGCTACAGAGGCTTATGCCTCTTTTCATACAATTTGGTCTGGGCTATCCTTGATAGCGAGCAACATTGCCAGTCCAGCACCAGGCGGCAAGCATACTCCAGCCCGCTATGTGGCCTTCTTGCCATTTCACTTTCCTTGTTCACCATCTCTCTATCTACCATTTCAGCTGAGAGTGATAGATCAGCTGTAGCTCCTTCTGCAAGGTTTATCCGCTGCTTGCTATTCCTAATGCCTCCTTCCACCCTATCTTGGATCCATGAGACTGACTCATTCACTTGAAGAAAGCAAGTCATTGTGCACTATCTTTAATTAGAAAGGTTGCCTAGGTTCAGCTTCCATTTCTTATATCTGCAATTTGGGGTACAGCCTATGCTCAAGCCATCAATTGCAAGTGTCCTGTCCTCATCAAGAACAACCAGGTCTTCTCATAATCCTGCTTACCAAATTGGATGTTTTATGCTTTGTAAAATCCATCTCCGATCTTACATCTGGACCTTATAGTAACCACCTCCAACTCATGGATTTTCAGCTCCTTGAGCATCCTGAACCTCACTCTCTAGCTTTTTGGTATCTTCATGCTGCAAGACCCTCAATATAATTTCCTCTTCTTGTATTCCTCCCTATGGAAGCCACTGCACAGTATGGGGACATCTCTAGTCTGTGACCATTTGACTCCTTTCAATCAACCAACAGTGGACATCATCTGCAAGGGCAAGTCTTCCTCTCATTAAATCATGATGTCTATGCAGAGGCTGACTTGGTCATCTCCATAACATAATTTACCTGAAATTCCTTCCTGTTCCTGTCTACATGGATGAAGCAGCTGATTCCTTATCATAATGTTAATTCCAGGACTTTTAGCAAACCAACAGACTATCATAACGTCTCCTCCTTGATTCATCAATCTCATCCTTACATAGTATATGATCATCAGCAAGCTGAAGCGTCATGTAGTTTGCCTTAGCACCTGCTCCTAAGCAACCATAACACCTACTCCAAGTTTTCCTCATTTCATGCCATCCAACCAATCGATAAGAGATCATCCTATACTTTCATGTACTTGCATTAATAACTGCCATCAAACCTCAAAGCAAGCAACAGCATTCATGTGTCTACCTTAGGGCCAGCTCTTAAGCAACTAATATCATCATTCAGAAGTCTTCCTCATTTGTACCAGTCTATCAATCCAGAGGAGACCCTCCTCCATCATCATGTAACTGCATTCATAACCTCTCAAAGATCTCATATCTCTGCTGCAAAAAGCCTTCCTTCTTTTGTGCCATCCAACCAATCTATAGGAGTTCCTCCTATACTAACATATAATTGTTTCAAACCTCAGACAAAGCTGAAGCTTTCTAGGGTCCACCTTAGCAGCTGCTCCTAAACAACTAATATCAATCAAAATTATTCCTCATTTCATACCATACTATCAATCCAGAGGAGATCCTCCTCCATCATTCACATACTGCATTCATAACCTTCTGCAATCAAACCTCATCATTTGCAACCATAAAGCTATATCCAGACTTCAAGTCTTCTCTTAGTCAAACACATCACTGTCTCAGTTTTATCTTATGCCTCAGATTAAACTCTTCCTGCTTGGAATCCATAGAACTTCGTGAACACCTAAACAATTCCCTATCGATGGACTTAGAGTCCAAAACTGAGTAGTCTATTGTGTACTTCCAGGTATTCTTTCTCGAACATTTTATCTCATTAGCCATTTTGCCTACCTTTTTGCATTCCAGGGAGCTGACCATTACATTAGCTTTTTTCCTAAAACCCTCACAGTCGACACTTGAGAAACAGGTAGATCCTTACAACTTGTTACTTCCAACTCACACATTGTCAGCTGTCTTAAAGGAGTCAAGATTCATTTTCTGATTCTTAGGAACTGGTGCCCAACAGCTTTTGAACAATTCATGCTCATCATTTACAGAAAACCAAAATAGGTGGCTACTCATCACAATGTTGGTGCCCCAAAGCATATCATAATAGTAAAAGCAAAAAAGTCGGGCAACCCAGCAAAGCGGAGAAAAAATACCTCTGTGTTAGGTCTCTATAAAACACATTTTATTAAATATAAAACAGCTACATTCAACAGGTAACCAAGCCAAATAGCAGCATCTGAGGGGTTTAAGAAATGCTTTTTATTGAGCCCTAACACAGAGGTCTTTTATCTCCGCTTTGCTGGGTTGCCCAACTTTTTGTTTTTACTATCATGCTCATCATGTTTGTTCTGAGTCTGCCAGTCAGACAGCACTGTATATCACATAATTCATCAAACATCTGAGAACTCTCCTGTGATAACTTGGACAGAGTTCTCATGTTTCCCATGGCTTTTCTTCAGATTGAAGTATCATTGTCAGCATCCAAAACAATATCCTCCGTCTATCATCAAGAATTAGAAGAGCCATCATGGAACATTCCTCTCTAATTCAGAAGAAGAAATCAGATAAATATGAGGATCTTCTCCTCTTAGTATAGAATGGGCAGGTCAGTATCCATGGGTCCTCAGCGATTTCCTCCACAGGGGATTTTTCCACTCCATCTTGCTACTGTCCACACTCTCCATGAGTTGGATGAGGTTATCTCTTTTTGGGCCTTCAATTTCCCCACACACTGCCTGGATTCTCTACTGGGGGGGGGGTTAGAAACAGAAACAGAGAAACATAGAATTTCGTGGCAGATAAGGACTGCTTTGCCCATCCAGTCTGTCCATTTCTCCCTACCTACACTATTACATCAGACCATGCCTGATCTATAGCTCTTTCTCCTTCCCCCCTTCCTTTCCACTATGACTCCTTTGTGCTTATCCCATGCATTCTTGAGCCCCACCACTATTTTTGCCCCCACCACCTACACTGGAAGGCTGTTCAAGGAATCCACCATGCTTTCTGTGAAGAAGTACTTCCTCACATCTCTCCTGAATCTACCCCCCACTTCATAGCATGTACACTTGTTCTTGAGCACCTTTTTTTCTGAAACATACTCTCCTCCTGTACCTTAATTACCCCCATGAGGTATGTCAAGGTCTGTATCATATATCCCCTCTCCCTCCTCTGTTCCAAGGTGTACATATTAAGGTCATTTAGTCTCTCCTCATATGGCTTTTGATGCAGACCCTGCACCATTTTAGTTGCCCTCCTCTGGACCACCTCCACTCTGTCTATGTCTTTCCTGAGATATGGTCTCCAGATCTCGGCACAATACTCTAGGTGGGGTCTTACCAGTGACCTATACAGATGCAACACCACCTCCCTCTCTCTGCTGGTGATACCCCATCCTATACACCCCAGCATCCCAGTTGTGCTTCCTACTGCCTTGTCACACTGCCTGGCCACCTTTAGGTCATACAATATAACTACTCCCAGGTCATTTTCCTGCTTGGTGGCCATCAATATAACTCCACCCAGTTTGTACTTCATCCCAGGGATTCTGTGCCCTAAGTGCATTATTTTGTACTTTTTCACAGTAAAACCCAGCTGCCATACCCTTGACCACTCCTTTAGTTTTCTCAGGTCTCTGCTCATCCTTTCCAGCCTCTGAAGTGTCCACCATATTACAGATTTTGGTGTCATCCACAAAGAGGCAGATCTTCCCTTACAGTTCCTCTTCTATGTCACTTATAAAGACATTAAAGAGGACTGGTCCCAGCCCTGATCCCTGAGGCACCCTGCTAGTCACCCTGCCTTCCTCGGAGTGAACTCCATTTACCACCACCCCCTGTCATCTATCCCCTAACCAATTTCTTATCCAGTCTGCCACCTTTGAACCCACTACTGAGCTATCCAGCTTGCTTACTAGTCTCCTGTGAGGAACAGTGTTAAACACTTTACTGAAATCCAGGTAGGCCATATCCACCACTTCATCCTGATCTAGTTCCTTGGTCACCCAGTCAAAGAAATCTATGAGATTCATTTGACATGACCTCCCCCATGAAACTTTGCTGCCCTGGGTCTTGTAAGCCACTGGATTCAAGATATTCCACAACCCTTTCCTTTAGCAGTGATTCCATTAACTTACCCACCACCGATGTCAGACTGACTGGCCTATAATTGGTAGCCTTCTCCCTGCTACCATTTTTGTGTAGTGGAATTACATCCACCCTCCTCCAGTCCTCTGGAGCCACTTCTGTTTCCAGTGTGCTATTAAATAGAACTGTCAGAGGTGCAGCCAGTATTTCCCTGCACTCCTTCAATACCTTTGGATGCACCCCATCTTGCCCCATTGCTTTGTCCACCTTCAGACTAGCAAGTCTCCTCAGGACTCTCACCTAAAAAAAAGGACTAGTGTCCACCCCCCTCACCCCAAAGCTTTTGTTACTTTTTTGTCCCCTCCTCCTTCCTCTGTGAACACAAACAAAAGTATTTGTTCAGGATGTCTGCCTTTTTCTGGTCCCCATCTGCATAGTCCCCCCCCTTTCCTTTTCAGCCTTACAATACCACTCCTGGTCTTCCTTTTTTCTCTTACATATCTAAAAATGTCTTGTCCCCTTTCATTACCTCCTGGGCTATTCTCACTTCAGTTTGTGCATTTGTGCTCATTAGTGCTTTCTCTTCTTCCCTCTGTCTTCCCGATACACCTCCCTATCCTTCTTCCTCTGTGTCTCCTTATACCTTCTGAATGCTACCCTTTTAGCTTTACCTTTTCAGCCATCTCTTTCAAGAATCATAGTGGTCTTTTTTTTCCCTCTTACTTTTGCTCACTTGTTTGATGCAGAGCTTTGTTGCCTTTGCTATACTCCCTTTTATCTTTGCCCACTATTCTTCCACCCCACCCAGGTCTCCCACCCTTGCTAGGTCATCCCTGAAGCATTCACCCATCTTTTAAAAATCTGTCCTCCTGAAGTTTGGGACCCTGGTGGTTCAATTCCACAGCCATCCTTATATTGAACCACACCGTACGGTGATTACTGGCCCCCAAGTGGCCACCCACCTTGATTTCTGAAACACTAACCCTGTTAGTCAGTACCAGGTCCAGTATTGCCCCATCATGAGTGGGTTCACTGACTAGTCACCTGAGAAATGCCCCCTGCAGAGAGTCCAGGATGTCTCTCCTTCTAGCTGAAGCTGCTGCTGGGAGATTCTATTCCCCATCTGGCAGGTTGAGGTCCCCTACCAGCAGCACCTCCCCCTTTATGCCATCCTGCCAATGGCTTCCATAGAGAAAGGCCAAGGTTATATATACACAAGCACTATATTCTAGTCACCAAACATCAACTATTCACCAAACATTGAATGGGAGGGCTTAGCCTGAGGTTCAGCGTGGTAGAATAACTCCTTCCACAAAGCAAATATAAGCCAGCCTCTCCCAGCAGCCTATGCTCAGCACGTTTCAAGCTCCTGCCATCCTCCTCAGCCTCCTCCTCCTCTTCTGGCACTCTTCTCACCCTAAGTGTTGGGCCTTCTAGGGTGTGTATTAAATTCGAGTAATACTTAGCGCCTCATGATTTACTTTATATAATTACTGGTCATCAATTTTTTTCCTCCCCCAAAAGGCTGAGGCATGTTGTCAAGCCACGCACACTTTCACTTTCAGTTGTAAAACTATTTCAGTGATCAGATTACCTCATCATGCTCCTAGTGAGGATATTTATATTTTTTTCAGTTTAGTTGATTTTACGCAAATGTTTCAGCAATCTAACAGAGAATTAACACTTATATGCTGGGGGAAGTCAACTGTGGCACTGCTGTGCTCAAGAGACACAGTGAGTCTAAAGCACAGCTCATTTTTGTGCAAAAGCTTTTGGTTATTTTTGTGTGGTAGAGAGAATGTCTTTTTTGTTTGTTTGTTTTAAGGTACTGGTTAGTATGCGCTAATGTTTACATAGAATTTCAGACAAAGAGCCAGCACTGAAATAACAGCAGTGCTTGAGATACACAGACCGCGAGTCTCGATATTAGCTACTTTGATTGTTGACACGTTTGCCATAATAACCGACTGGTTATTACGGCAAATAATAGCTGGCCATCACCAATGACAAAACTGATGGCCAGTAATTATTATATTGCTACACCTACTGGTATAGCTATAGACTAGTTGCAGGGGTCAGAAGGCAGCTTGTCAAGGAGATGAGCAGAGAATACCTTTGTGTTTCTTGTACTCTTTACTCTCATTCAACCATTGTACAATTGTTTACCATTTTTTTGTATATCCTGCTTTCACTTAAGTTTTTGACGTGGAGCCCTTTGTAAATGATCCTCTGGCTCAAAGGTTTTGTAATTCTGAGACTTAAATAAATAAATACATCCCCCTTTCCAAGGCACTAGAGTGAATTGTCTCAGATCAGCTGGTTGATGTTCTTGAACAATACAACATACAATGCCCTCAACAGCATGGTTTTAGAAGAAACCATATTACTATAACTGCTTTGCTAGACTACACTAGCACATTACACAACAAACTTGATAAAGGCCACTTGGGTGGGTCAATTTTTGTTGACTTAACCAAATCATTCGATCCTGTCAACCACGGGCTACTACTCAACAAACTCTCCCTATTAGGCCTCTCACAAGAGATGACTAACTACTTTGCAAGCTACCTCTCAGGGCTCTCCCAGAGAGTAAAAATCAGTGACACACTATCTGAATCAAGGCCTGTGACAGTTGGGGTCCCACAGGGGTCAATACTACATTCCCTTTTGTTCAGCCTATTTACTAAGGACCTCCCTAAGGCCTGTGCAGAATTCCAGATCCTACTTTATGCAGGTGATGCATCTTCTCTAGCAACAAGGACCATGCTGATGTAACCATTGAACTACAACAAAGCTTTGCTACCCTTGAACATTTGTTCCTCCACAACAGACTCCTCCTAAATAATAAAAAGACCAAAACAATGCTCACCACCTGCACCCAGAAGAAGAAGGAGCTGCCCCCTCTGGAAATCCTGAATAAGGGAGGTACAGTCCTTAACCAGGTTGACACTTTCAAAAACATTTGGTGGCTACCTAGACAACACCCTAAGCTTCTCACACCACATTGACCAAATCATAAAAGTAGTCAGCAGAAAATTTGGAACCCTCCACAAGCATAAAGCATATATAACTCCCATTGCTTGGAACCTCGCAGTTTCTGCATCCATCCTTCTGGTCATCAAATATGGCTTAATGGTCTATAGAGCAGCATCAGACATGGTCCTAGATAGAATCAAGGTACTGCTCAACAAGGCCTGATACCTTGCTCTGGATGCTGATAGGTATACTCATACTTGCTGTCTATAATCCAATGCTAATTGGTTAACCTTAGAACACAGAATCAAATATCAGTCCTGCCTTATGGGGAAGAAGGCCCTCATGGGCTTTACCCCCCCCCACACTGCAATCACTTTTCCGACATACTACGAATACACACTTGACTAGAAATGTGTGTAGAAATGTCCTCCATGTTCCATTCTGTAGGACCAATCAAGCTATGAGATCCTTCTGTTGATGTGCCCCTCTTTGGATTAACAAATTCCCACCATCTCATTCCCTAGTAAATCTAACCCAAATTGGACATTTTAAACAGGAATTGAGAAAACAGCTTACCCCCTTTCCATGTCCTTGCATAAGATAGCCATAGTCGATTTGTTTGAAGTGAAGAAATATCTTACTGCCCTCTCCATGTCCTTATATAAGACAGTCCACACTAGCTTTCTCTCTCATTGCTTCCCACACCCCTCTCCAGCTCCCCACTACTACCCCTTCCAACCTCCTCCTCCCTCTCCTCTCCCTACAAACACCCATCCTCTTCCCACTAATCTCCACCCCAATCTACCACTCGACCTATTCCCTCTTCTCCCCCAATCTACTACCCATCCTATTCCCCCTTCTCCTCACCCATCCCTCTCTACTAATTTCCCACTTACCTGCTATGCCCCTCCACTTAGTACTCTTCTATATCCTGCCTTCACCGCTTCTCCTTGGGCACCTTATGTATTCAATGCCCAGGCAGCCTGTAAATAGTTGTAACTTATCTGACACAGCCATTATGCCGCTGCTATGTTCATTTTGACTCTGCTGATGTGATTAATGCTTAGTGTTTATGTAATGATATTCTGTTTGTACTTCCCTGGTGTAGAACCTTTGTAAACGAGCAATGCTCAAGGATATAATTCTGAGCTATGAAATAAAAAATAGTATAAGCATATCCAAAGCCATTTGCCTACAGAAGCGCAGGGACCTCCAGGCCCTGCACTTCCATCCTTCCATAGATGCAAACATTCATGTTGGTGTGGACGCACAGGGCCCTCCACACCCTGCACTTCCATTTCTCACAAAAAGCTGTTTATTTGCTTGGTTGTATGGCTTGTTAAACTTGCAATGTTATCCTATGGGAAATTAGATTTAAAATTTTTATGTTTTTTTTTGTATGGCCCCAAAATTTTGGAAGGAGGATATTATGTGTTGCTCTTGCAGCACTCATAAAGACTTTTGTTTTGATTATATATATATATATATATATATATATATATATATGTATTATGGTAGCACAGTAGTGTTACCATAGTTAAGGTTGAGGAGCCATTTACAGGTTAAACCTAATATTTTGCACCTTAATAACTTTGCACCTGTTCAACAGATTTGCCTGAAATTTGGAATACATGATCAAGAACCATAGATCTTGGGATCTACCAACTTTCGTACTGTTCAGATATACAGCTGCGGAGTTATTAAGCGTGATCTACATGCGTGTTTATGCTTTTTTGGAATTCTGTGATCGTCTCTACAGGTCTCACGGTTTGCGCGATCAGTCTGAAATCTTCAGGAAATGTGCAGCCAGGGTCCCCGATGTGCCTTTTGAAGATTTCATGAAAAAATATTAAATGGTTCAAAAGTTATTCAAAAAACAAGTTCCCATTATAAGTCAATGGGAAAAGTTAACAAAAAGTTCGACAGTGTCGCAAATGCAGCTTTTACTTTTGCAAATGGCACTTTTACTGTCGCAAATCTGCCATTTTGTTTTCAGCTGGTCATCAGAAAAATGCTTGCCATTTAAATTTGGGACCCTCTAGCAACCTAATTCTTTTTGTATTCACCTAGTTGGACCCTGAGGATGCTAGGCATGTCTTTATTTTATTTTATTTATTTATTTAGCTTTTGTTACCCGGGTAAGTACACTAGACAAGTAGTATGCCTATTTTCAGGAATGACCCGGGAGAGTACAAACAGGTAATACAGGTAATACAGGTAATACAGGGTACAACAATACAGCACAAGTTAGGTGAACAGCTACGTCTCATACTAGTTGAAATGATTACATATACACTTGGAGGTTAGGTACAATAAGTCGATAAAGCTGCAGGCAATATACAGAGTAAGACAGTGAGGATAGAATACATAGTGAGTTGACATTGAACAACATTGACTATCTGAAGCATAAAGTGGAGCAGAAGAGGAGCTGGTCAGGGAAATCGGCATCCGATTTGGTTTATTTAAATATGGCTCCTGGAGCAGAGTGCCAGAGGGACTACAGTGTCCAGGGCTTATAGCTAGGGAGACTTCAGGCATTTACAGCATGAGGCCAGCTTAAGATGCTCCCACAAGGAGGTCCGAAGACTTTTGTGGGAAGGGGCGGTGTGTACCTACTCAGGGAAGGAGTTCTAGAGCTTAGGAGCATGTGCGGCATAGTCCCTCTCACCCATAAGGGTGCGGGTTGAGGGTACTTTTAGTATCCCAGGACCCTGGGACCTTAGGGGGTAGCATGAGCGGTCAGCTGGGGAGAGGAGCTGAGCCAACCCCGGGGGTGAGCCGGTGCTGATCACTTTGCTCACGTGGCACCCTATACCAAAGTTTAGGTGATTGGTCGGGATAGCCAGCCTAACTTCTCTAAAGTTCGTGAGTGATGAGTGAGGTGGGGCAGCAGAGCAAATGGCAAATGTTGTTGTACGTCGTATTCCATCTAGTAAGGAGGGCTTTTGAGGTGCGCACAAATAGGTGGAGTCCATAGCTTAGGGAAGGGAGTAACATCCCCCTGGCAAAAGCCAGGCATGCAGCAGGGGTGAGGTTGTGTTTGGCCCTATAGGCCAGCCCCAGCTTGCAGTTTACTCCTTTGCAGACATTGAGGATGTGACTCCCAAGGTCCAATTGGGGGTCAAGCATCACCCTGAGATATTTGACGGAGGTCACAGTGTGGAGGGAAGTACCGTCTGCGCAGTTGATTAGCAGAGGGACTGGAGAGACGCGAATTTTGGCTGAGGAGCCAAAGAGCATGGCCTGCATTTTTTTCTGGTTGAGGACCAACTTCTGTTTGGTGAGCCAAGCCTGGATATTCCTGAAGTTCTCAGATAGATAGAGGTTTAGGGTGGCTGTGTCTCAGGAGTGAGCAAGGAGGACCAGGTCATCCGAATACAGGGTGACCCTGCATCTGGTAACATCTGGGAGATTGTTGATAAACAGGGAGAAGAGAAGGGGTCCCAGTACAGAGCCCTGGGGGACGCCCGAGGTCACCGGCAGGGGAGCGGAGAGGACTTTGTTAAATTTGGTTAACTGTTTTCTGCCATGCAGGTAGTCAGTTATCCATTTCAGGGCCAGGGGAGACAGGCTGAGGGACCTCATCTGAGCGCAGAGCAAGTCATGGTCAACAAGGTCAAAGGCCTTTGACAGGTCGATAAACACTGCTCCAGAGAGCTTACCCTGTTCCATGGCAGTTCTGACACTAGAGGAGACAGAGATCAGAGCCGTGGTGGTGCAGTTATCGCCCCTGGCCGAAGGGATCTGTGGGGAGATGGCTGATAGGTCAGTGAAGTGGGAGTTGAGAGCGTTAGCAATCGTATGTGGATTGTTGCAGGAAGCTCCCCCGATAATCATGTCAGTGACCCCAGAGCTGGACTGACCACCGACCAAGGATTTGATATTACCCCAGAACTTTCTAGGGTCGTTAGCTGATCTGAGAAGAGCAGCCTTACAGAAATCACTTTTGGCCACCCTGGTGGCTTTTTTACACTCATTTCTGAGTTTTCTGTATTGTTGTAGCAGGGACTGGTCAGGGAAGCATTTGTAGTGGGCCCAGCACTTATCCCTTGCTCTCATAAGAGCAAGAAGGCTCCCATGCAGCCACATTGTGGCTGACCCCCTGACCCTCTTTCTAATGAGAGGGGCATGCTTGTCTTGCATCTCCCAGAAGGAGTTGATAAACAGGGTTATGGCAGTGGAGGGATCAGGGGCTCCATACACTCCTGACCAATCCGTGAGCCTTAGTTCTTCCATGAATGCATCCGGATCAAACCTGACGAAGTTTTGGATGTGGATGACTTTGTGAGGAACCTTTAGGGAGGGGATTTTCCAAACACAGAAGACCGGAGAGTGGTCTGAGATGGAGTCGGATAGTATCCCTACAGAGGAGATCCTGTCAGGGTGATTGGACAGGATCCAGTCCAGTAGGGAGCTGGAGGATCCATTTGCCGACCGTCGGGTAGGCTCCTGCACGAGTTGTGTCAGGGTGTGGGGGTAAAACAACCCAGAAATATGTTTTTCAAATTTCTGGAAAAAGTACTTTTGCAAAGTACCTTCACACGCATGACACTGTAGAATGAATTTGTGAAAGCTTTCGCAAAGTTCGACAGTACTTTTCCAGGCTGTGGGAAAATGACAGCAATTCTTTGGCACCCTGCTGCAAAAGAACGGTTTGGTCTTTTGGGCTGAAATTTGGAAGGAATACATCCAACATCTCACAGATGTGCCTTACCATATTTTGGTGAAAACATATTACAGGGAGGCAAAGTTACAGTGCTCCAAAGTTGACACATTTTCCCATAGGATAACATTACGGCATCCGCTGCATTACAGCAATCCTTTGGCGCCCTGCTGCAAAATAACGGTTTGGTCTTTTGGGGTAAAATTTGGAGGGAAGAGAGCCAACATCCTGCATATGTGCCTCTCAGTGGTTTGGTGAAAAAATATTACAGGGAGCCAAAGTTATGGCACTCTGAACTTCTCTTTTTTTCTCATAGGATAACATTACGGCGTTCGTTGTGCCTTTCAGGGCCTGTATCTCGGAAACGGTGCGAGATACGGACTTTTCGTCAGAAAACTTCTTAGCCCTCCTCCTAGGGGCAAAGTACAAAACTAGCCAGGAAAGTCATAAATCAATTGACTTTTAAATTTTTTTTCTAGTATGGTTCCCGAGATATAAGCAATTTAGTATTCCAACTCCTCATTTTCTGCTCCGAGACCCATTATTATGCATACATTCTTTGTACTCACTGTCTTTCTCTATGCAGCTTTTGGGGAAAACCAGCCTGTGAGCTTACGTTACTGTTACCGTTACCACTTCTGCTTGCGGTTCCGTACCCGTTTCATTACCATTTCCATCTACGCCACTGCAAGTACCTTTATGCTTTCATTTGCGCTTATGCTTATGCTATTTTTTACCATTTGTGCTCTACAGTACTGTTTCCTTTTCTGTTTCGCTTTGCGTCACTATGCACATTACCATTTGTGTTTGCAGGCACCATGTTACTATGTGACAAGACATCACGTGGCAGGACCGGGCCCCGTGCTCCCGCTGCCACATTACATTCACTATTTCTCATTATCTTTCTCAAAAAGAAGGGAAATTAGAGGCAAAAAACTCCATTTAATGCATTAGTTAGGGTTGTTCCACAGCGACAAAAGCGAGCAAATTCGGTGTTAGGATTGAAAGCCCGCCTTGCACCCCCCAGCCCACACCCCCAACCGGCATCGGGGTGCACATTGGGGTTGCCGGTGCTAACTCTCACCCCATTTTCCTATACCTCTGCTTCTTTATACATGTGATGGGGTGAGAGTTATGGCCTGCAACCCCAATGCGCACCCCGATGCTGGTTGGGGGTGTGGGCAGGGGTGTCCAAGGGGGGCTTTCAACTCTAACACTGAATTTCCTTGCTTTTGTCACTGTGGAACAACCCTAACTAATGCATTAAACAGAGTTTCTTTCCTCTAAAATATATATATATATATATATATATATATGTTCCTTAACTGCAAATATTAAGGAGGTTATAGCATGTTGAAGATGAAATTAGGAAAAAAACTAAGTCCAAATTCTTTTTTCAGCATGACAGATCCTTCTTCTTATGAACAAGACAACTTCATAAAAAGGATCCCTTCATATGAAAAAAGAATCAGAAATAAACTAAGTCCAAATCCTTTTTTTGTATAAAGGCACCGTTTTTTTTGTATGAATGAAAAAAAATCACGAAAAAGGATCCCTTCATACAAAAAAAGGATTTGGACTTAGTTGGTTTTTTTTTTCAGATTCTTTTTTTGTATTACGGGATCCTTTTTCATGAAGTTGTTTTCGTCATATGAAAAAGGGTGCCTTCATATGAAAAAAGAATCAGAAAAAAAACTAAGTCCAAATTCTTTTTTCATATGAAGGGATTCTTTTCTGTATGGCCCAATTCCTTTTTCATATTGCCACACAAAAAAGGAAAATTGAGTAACAAAAAAAGACATTAAAATGTATAAAAAACACATTTCTGAGTCATTTTTCTAAAAAGTAACTCCAGAATCCACCTAACGATTAGCAAGATACATGTGTCGGTGCCTCTGTAGGATCTCATTTTTATGGGTTTTGAAAAAAAATGGAAACAGGTATGCAGCCATACGAAAAAAAATATATTTTTTCTCATGAAAAAGAGTCATTGTTCATATGGCCCAAATTCTTTTTTTGTTAAAAGCAGCTATTCAAAAGACAAAGAACCTCTGTGCTCAAACACTGAGGCAATGGTTACCCCAAAGGGCATTTGGCCGGGAAGCCAAGTTTCAAAGAAATACGAAATCACACATGCCCCTACAATGCAAAGCATCATGGGCTGCATATGCAAATCACCACAGAATATTATGCTGGTGCAACTTTAAGCAGAAATGCATGGTGCCAAAAGGCCTCTCACACAGTTTGCAAAGGGTGCCAACAGAAGACATAGACACGTGTTTCATCCTACCAGGACTCATCAGTATGCCTCGTCTGTTTGACATCCCAGTGGAATTAACCAGTTACCCTAAGACGGTCTATCTAGGTTATGTTGTGGTGAACCCAATTAAAACAAAAAACTATTTAAAAGACAAAGAACCACTGTGCGCAAACACTGAGGCGAAGGTTACCCCAAAGGGCATTTGGCCGGGAAGCCAAGTTTCAAAGAAATACAAAATCACACATGCCCCCACAATGCAAAGCATCATGGGCTGCATATGCAAATCACCACATAATATTATGCTGGTTCAACTTTAAGCAGAAATGCATGGTGCCGAAAGGTCTCCCACACAGTTTGCAAAGGGTGCCAACAGAAGACATAAACACGTGTTTCGTCCTACCAGGACTCATCAGTATGCCTCATCAGTATGCCTCGTCTGTTTGACACCCCAGTGGAATGAACCAGTTACCCTAAGATGGTTTATCTAGGTTATGTTGTGGTGAACCCAATTAAAACAAAAACTATTTAAAAGACAAAGAACCTCTGTGCACAAACACTGAGGCAATGGTTACCTCAAAGGGCATTTGGCCAGGAAGCAAAGTTTCGAAGAAATACAAAATCCAACATGCCCCCACAATGCAAAGCATCATGGGCTGCATATGCAAATCACCACAGAATATTGGGTTCACCACAACATAACTTAGATAGACCATCTTATGGTAACTGGTTCATTCCACTCGGGTGTCAAACAGACGAGGCATACTGATGAGTCCTGGTAGGATGAAACACATGTCTATGTCTTTTGTTGGCACCCTTTGCAAACTGTATGAGAGGCCTTTCGGTACCATGCAATTCTGCTTAAAGTTGAACCAGCATAATATTCTGTGGTGGTTTGCATATGCAGCCCATGATGCTTTGCACTGTGGAGGCATGTGTGATTTTGTATTTCTTTATTCAAAAGACTATACTGAGCATGCTCAGAACCAAAATTTCAAATTCTTATAACTTTGGAGCAGATTAATATTTTTTCAACAAACCAGTGAAAGGCACCACTGTGGCCCAAGCCCTTTCTACCTTGAAAATTTCAGAACAAAATTTCAAACTGTCTCGGCGTTAGGCAATGACAAAAAAACAGCAAAAACAACCTTTTTTTCCACTTTTTTCGTTATCCAGATCTCAACCAGAACAAAACTTGGCACGTCATGAGATCTTGCCCCCATGACCACACATTAAGAATTTTGTGCAAATCTGTAGAAAAGCTGTGATGCTATTAAAGTGCAAAGTTTGGGGATTAACATAGAAACCCATGCTCAGCCCTACTTATAGGGGCACTATAATATGCCAGTTCTCTACTGAGCCTGTATAACATATACAGTATATGTGTGTGAGTGCATGTGTGTGTGTGTGTGTATACACACATATATATATATATATATATATACACACACACACATATATATATATGCATACATATACAGTATATATATATATATATATATATATTCATTGCAAAAAACTTCATTAATGCATCAGTTAGGGTTGTTACTAAAGCAACAAAAGTAGGGAAATGTGGCATTAGAGATTCCAAACCTACAACCTCACCCCCAACCTGCAAACACTGACAGGCACCAGGGATGTCCCTTGGGGTCGACAGCCCTAATGCGCACCCCATTCCATAAGTAAATAAGTTGAGATGGGTACAGTATAGGAGAATGGAGTGAGTGTTAGGGCTGACGACCCCAAGGCACACCCCCAGTGCATGTCAGTGTCTGCAGGGTGGGGGTGGGGTGTTATGGGTGGTAGCCCTAATGTCACATTTCCCTACTTTTGTCACTTTAGTAGCAACCCTAACTAAAGCATTAATGAAGTTTTTTGCAATGAATTTCCTTACTTTTTCAAATAGTATAATCACATCCTTATTTGTATGTGAGAGTGCAGGGCTCTGCACTCCCATTCCTCCATAGATGTGCATATGTATGTAGGTGTGGAAGCACAGGGCCCTCTGGGCCATGCACTTCCATTTATAGGACAACAGTGAACACATTTTCAGCACAGCCAGCTTATTACCCCACCTCATGTACCCCAATATAGAACATTTTCAAATCCACACCAAAACATAATTCTGTGCAACTACAAGGCCATTCTGTGCTACAGGTGTGAAAACACATCATGGACAGGATTTGAAAAATGACAGCTGTGGCATACATCAGGACTGGTAATAAGATGGCTATGTTGAAAATCTGAGGTCAAAATACTTTAAATTTTCCAAGTTACAAGTGGGCATAGCAAAGTTGCAGTGAATGGTAATAGCTTTTGCATTTTTTCATATTCTGACCCCAAATTTTAAATATAGTCTTCTTATGACCCCACCTCACAAACCCCATAGGTGAAAATGTTATAATCCATGCCAAAATGCTATTCCACGCCACAGATGCAAAAACACATTTCAGAAAGGATGTGAAAAATAACAGCTGTATTGTTCATGAGGTGGTGTGAAAAAATGGCTATGTTGAAAATTTGAACTAAAAACATAAAAAATCACCAAAGTTATGTGTCTGCGTAGAAACATTTCAACGAATGTTCATAATTTGGCCATTTTTAGGACTTTTTTCACCAAATTTTCAACATGCCCTTTTTGGGATACCACCTTAAAAAAGCCCATGTTGAAAATTTGGTGAAAAAATACCTCAAAATGGCAATGTTATGAACATAAGTTCAAAATGCCATTGAAATACATTATACAGTACTTACCTTGATTCCTCAGTTTGTGGTTTGACTTTGAAAAATGCAGACATGTCCTGATCCACAGAAGATAACAAACTACCATCTCCAGAGGTAAGTATAGGGTAAGGGGGATGAAGGGAGGTGGGTGCTCAGTGGAAGGGTCAGGATGGGGGACAGAGTCTGCAGCAATGATGAGGGAATGTTTTCTTTGTTTCAGAGAAACAAAAATGTCCTGGGATGGTTTTCCTATTACAGGTACATTAATAAACCATCTGGGGACACTGGGGTGGGCTTCTCTGTGTCCCACACTGCTGGCGAGGTCTAAATGCCAACAGGGGGATTGGGCCCCCAGATGTCAGCTATAATGTATTAAACAACGGGCTGGTGGGCATCCCAATGTCAGATTATTATGTAAACAGAAATAATAAATAAAAAAAAAATTAACTAGGGACTAGGGGACAGCGATCAAAGGGTGGGGAGGTGCCACTAGACACCAGGGAAGATATGTTTAAGAAGGACCATGATTGGGGAGTGAGGAGTGCCAATAGCCAAAAGGGAAACAGCAGCTTACACCTCACCCTGCAGCCTGCAGCACAAGTTCCAGCTATGTTTTCTTTATTTTCTGTCTCTCATTAACTGGAAAATGAGATGGCAGATACAACAGAGCTCTGTGAAAATACACTAGGCTCCCTGTGACACTACGTGACCCTGTCTGTGAAACATAAGACTTTGATGGCAGATTAGGACCGCTTGGCCCACCTAGTCTGCCCATTTCCCTACCTATTGGATTAGCTGCAGATCCTAGTTAACAAAAAGTCTACTTCTTCATACCCCCACTAGAATTGTGTTATGTCTGTCCCATGCATTCTTGAATTCCCCCACTGTTTTTGACCCCACAATCTCTTCAGGAAGGCCATTCCATGCATCCACCACCCTCTCTGTGAAAAAATACTTCCTCACATTGCCCTTGAGCCATCCCCCTCTATCTTCAAATTGTGTCCACTTGTTCTTCCACATCTCTTTTTCTGAAAGATGTTACCTTCTTGGACTTTGTTGATTCCCTTGAGCTACTTGAAAGTTTCTATTGTGTCTCCACATTCCCTCCTTTCCTCGAGGGTATACATATTAAGCTCCTTTAGTCTCTCTTCATATGGCTTCTGCTGCAGACCCTACACGGCTTCACCATTTTAGTTGCCCACCTCTGGGCTGCCTCCATCCTCTCTATGTCCTTGCGGAGATGGGGTCTCCAGAACTGCATGCAGTACTCCCAGATGGGGTCTCACCAACTGTCTATACAGAGGGTTAACAACTTTGTGTTTTCTACTGGTGATACTTCTCCCTATACATCCCAGTATCCCACCAGCCATCCTCACTGCCTTACTGAAAATACAGTACCTCCTCTGAAAACAAAAGTATTTTGTGTGAACATCTAACTTTTCCCATAGGAAATAATGGGAATATTGAAAATGTAATAACTTTTGAATGGATTAATATTTTTCACCAAACCTTCATAAGGCACATCTGTGAGGAAAAAGCTTTCTCCCCTGAAAATATCAGACCACAAACTAAAACCATTTCTGAGCTGCAGCTGGACAAAGAAATGGCAAAAAAACATATATGTTTAGGGATATTTGACACTCTGTATCTCAGAAACTACACAATGGATTCACACAAAATTTGCCACGTCAAGAGACCTACCCCTAGAGATTGCATATCAAGAGGCCTACACCTAGAGATTATGCATGCCAAATTTCATTCAAATCCATTGAACGGTTGCAAAATTATTAAAGTTGAAACATTTGTTTTTAACACTGAAGTGTGCACTCAACCCTAACTATATTAAAGGGGCACGATAGCACCCCTATAGTTAGAATTGAGTAGCCTGCTTAATGTTAAAACTCAAATTTTGAATATTAATGTCTTTGGCTCCCTTTGACAAAATGAGCTGAAATTTTGTATGTGTTGTCTAAGAGACAAGGTCTTGACTTCGGAAATTTTTGTGATGGCAGTTTGTGTGGTTCCTGAGATGCACGCACATGTGTCATTTCTACAAAAAAACTATTTTTTTTTCCAATACTTAACATTTTTTTTTTGCTCTCACCTACAGCCAACATGGAAAGGCACTGCTGCCTCAAACTTGCAGGGGACACGTGGCATGTCCCAAGGCAGTGCCTTTGACAGGTCTGGTGAAAAAATATCAAAGGGTTCCTGAGTTATAAGACTTTAAATGTTAGTGTTTGGGGGCTTTGAGATAACGTTTTGTGGTGAAAGTAAAATATTGATGCCACAAATGCCTGGTTTGCTTTTGGGCCACTTGTTTGGCATAGCACCAAACATTTTTTTTGTGCCATGTCAACCGCCATCTTGTTGATTATTTCCACAAACTGACAAGCGTGGAAAATTAATGAAAATGCTAGGACTGTAATAAACAAACATTAGAATCTAGCTAAATGGGACCTGTTTACCTAGATTCTGATGTTTGTTTTTGACAATTATGCCCACAAATGCTTTCTCTGGGCACCCAAAATCCTGGGTGCCTAGCTTTAGAGAGGAGTGCTTCCCCGGTGTTCTCTGTATAAGAACACCGGGAATTTCCTGATTTCTGCAGCCATAGCTGAAGTTGTGCTGCCAGCTGCAGTGTTAGCTGTGAGCTGCCCTTTTCCCTGGTGTCTAGTGGCACCCACCACCCAACGATCGCTGTCCCTGATGTCTAGTGGCACCCCAACCCTCCAATCACTGTCCCTGGTGTCTACTGGCACTCCCACCCACTGATTGCTGTCCCTGGTGTCTAGTGGCACCCTCCCACCCTCTGATCACTGTCCCTGGTGTCTAGTAGCACCCCCCACCCTCTGATTACTGTCCCTGGTCTCTAGTGGCACCCCCAACCTCAGATCACTGTGTCTGATGTCCAGTGGCACTCCACACCCTCTGATCGCTGTCCCTGAATTTTTATTTAATAGCCCCCCCACAGCCCTTTATTTGATTTCTAGTTCCAACATCGGGGGGGGACTAATCCATGTGTCGGCATTACAATCCCCCCCCAGCAGTGTGTGCCACTGGAGAGCCCACCCTCAGTGTCCCTAAATATTTATTTAAAAAGTCCCTGTAACATGAAAAAGGTCCTCTGACATCTTTTTTTAAATCTTAAAAAAAGAAAACGGTCCCTCATTGTCCCTGCCATCCCACTCTCCCTCATTGTCCCTGCCATCCCACTCCCCCATCCTGACCCTCCCACTAAGCACCCACCACCCACAACCCCACACCCCTCCTTACCCTATACTTACCACCGGAGGTCCTAGGCTGTCATCTTCTGTGGACTGACACATGTCTGCACTCTCCAAAGCCAAACCACAAACTGAGAAATCAAGGTAAGTGCCGTATAATGTATTTCAATCGCAATTTGAACTTGTGTGCACAACATTGCCATTTTTAGGACTTTTTTCACCAAATTTTCAACATAGCCCTTTTGGGATCCCGCCTCATGAACACTGTCACTGTCATTTCCTTAATCAGGCCTGGAAGGTGATTTTGTGGTCACTGCATGAAATCACCTTTCAGAACTGAATAACGAAATTTCACCACAAGTGTTCATGAGGCGGAGTCCCAAAAAGGCCATGTTGAAAATTTGTGAACAAATTCCTAAAAATGGCTGAGTTTTGCGTGTTCATTGAAATGTTTCTACACAAGTGCATAACTTTGGTAATTTTTAATAGTTTGACTCCAAATTTTCAACATAGCCGATTTTTTACACCACCTCATGAATAGTACATCTGTCATTTTTCACATCCTGTCCAAAATGTGTTGGCACACCTATGGCATGGAATGGCATTTTGCCATGGATTTTAAGTTTTTCAGCTATGATGTTTAAGAAGTGAGGTCATAAGAAGACTATTTTGAAAATTGTGGGGTCAAAATAGGAAAAAATGCCAAAGTTATGATCATTTGTTGCAATTTCGCTATGCCTGCTCGTAACTTTGGACATTTTCAATATTTTGACCCCAGACTTTCAACATAGCCATAGTATTACCCCACCACATGTATGTCACAGCTGTCAGTTTACAAATCCTGTCCAAAATGTGTTTTCACACCTTTGGCATGGAATGGTGTTGCAGTTGCACAGAATTACATTTTGGCGAGGTTTTGAAAACATTCTGTACTGGGTACATGAGGTGGGGTAATACAATGGCTATGCTGACAATTTGGTCATTGTTGTCTTATAAATGCTGGGCCCTGTGCTTCCACAGCTACATACCTATACACATCTATGGAGGGATGGGAGTGCAGAGCCTGGAGGGACCTGCGCTCCCATAAGCAAGTAAGTATATGATTATACTATCTCAAAAAGTATGGAAATAAACTGAAGAAAACTGCATTAATGCTCTAGTTAAGGATAAAGCCACAAAATAGGGAAATGTGACATTATGGTTTTAAAAGCTAATACTCCACACCCACCCTACACACACCAACAAGCACTGGAGGTGTGCCTTATGGTTATCAGCCCTAATGCTCACCCCATTCCACAAGTAAATAAGCTGAGATGGGTACAGTATAGGAGAATGGGGTGAGTGTTAGGGCCGATAACCGCAACGCACACCTCCGATGCATGCTGGTGTGTGCAGGGTGGGTGTGGGGTGTTAGCTTTTTAAACCTTAATGCCACATTTCCCTACTTTTGTGGCTTCATCCCTAACTAGAGCATTAACAATAATATATATATATATATATAATATACATATATATATATATACACACACACACACACACACACACACACACACACACATATTATAGTGGCATGGTAGTGCCACTATAGTTAGGGTTGCATAGCCAATTCTATGTTAAACCTCACAGTTTGCACTTTAATAACTTTGCAATCATTTGTCCAATTTGCCTGAAATTTGGAATGTAGGAAGATTTGTGGTAGATCTCTAGATCTTTTGTATCGATTGGATATACAGTTGCAGAATCGTAGTGAGCTCAAAAAAGTGAAAAATTCCTAAGATTCTGTTTTCTTTAGACATGCACTTTGGACAGAAGAATACATGTGAGTGGGTTCAAATTGGGTGAGCTACATGGGTCCTGGGTTGCAGATGTGCCTTTTGAAGATTTTGTGTAAAAATCTTGTTCCTTTCAAAAGTTATAGCATTTTTTGTGTTCCATTATATCCTATGAGAAAATTTATATGTGCAGCTCGAATATTGTTGCGATCATATTTTTTAGTGTCGAGCTTGGAAAAAATAGTGTTGTGCTGCCACTATCTTGTTTTCAGTTAGCGGGAGAGAAAAAAAAATATAACTCAAAAAATACTGCACTTTTGAGAGACCAACCACTGGGTTCACCGATTTGAGGCCTTAGTTTTTCTTGCATTAGTTTTTCACCAGCTGGTCTGGAAATGTGGTTTCCAGAATTTGTCCACCATTTTGCCGTTTTTTGATTGCGACACTATGGCAAAGTGCCGTGGCAATATGCAAGACCATAAAAAATATAATTGCGATACTGTTTTTTACGTTTGCAGTTGTATTCCCATTATAAAGATAGGAGTGTCATGTTCATATCTTAAATGACCGCGGTAACACTGCACAACTACATTTTCTGAAATGCTGTTTTTTTTGTCACTTGATTGTGGCAAGCTGGATTGTGATGTTGGCCTGAAATTTTTAGGGTGGCATGCCCTAGTGCCACAGATGTGCCTATCAGTGGTTTGCTTCAAAAACGTTCATCACATCCCTAGTTATAGCTTTCCAAATTTATGAATTTTCCCATAGGATAACATTGTGGGAGTCATTTTCTTTGTCATTTCATTGTGGCTATGTGCGTTGTGGTATTGACCTGAAATTTTTAGGGTGCAAAGCCGTACCCCTACAGGTGTGCCTTTTGCTGGTTTGATACAGAACCATTGAATATGTCCATAGTTACAGCATTCTGAACTTTGGAAATGTCCCCATAGGATAACATTGCAGCACAGGTTTTTCTTTGTCCCCTCGTTGTGGCAACGTGGTTTGCACTATTGCTCTGAACGTTTCATGGTGAAAAGGCCTACTCCCACAGGTGTGCCTTTCGGTGGTTTGGTATGAAAACATTCAACAGGGCCATAGTTACAGCATTCCAAAGTTCAGACATTTTCCCATAGGATAACACTGCGGTACCCGTGATGCCTTTTGGGGCCCATATCTCGAAAACGGTTCGAGATATGGACTTTTTGTTGCACAATCCTTGGCCCCCTCTGGGGGGCTAACTGCAGAAGTAGGTTAGAAAGCCATGAAACCCCTAAAATATGAATTTTTTTTCTGGTGTGTACGGTTCCTGAGATATTTGCAAATTACTGTTCCAATTGGTGATTTTCATGCACATGGGCCACTATTATGCCCTCAGAGATAGCACTCACATTGCGATTTGGTGCCCGTATCTCATAAACGATGTGAGATACTGGTTCAGTTGGTACATTGTTGCGAGAACTGCACACTCTGATCATTACGATGACACTTGCAGTTTTTTGTCTATTCAGTATGGTTCACGAGATATGAGCAAATTACTGTTGCAAGGCCTCCTTGTCTTATAGGTCTGCTGTATGGCTCTATGCTTATCTGTAAGTGGGAGCGCAAGCCTGGAGGGCATGCACTCCCACCCACACATACCATTATGCACAAATAGGCGGCTTGGCGAGAGCGCGTGGCGAGTAAGGAGTAATTAGAGTTGGCAGTCACAGCTGCTTAAAGAAGTAAAATGTTGGAGAAGCTTTTTCCTAAATGGACCAAGCTTGGGCTTGTTGGTTATGTCAGGGGTGAGATCATTGACTTTGGCTGTTATTTTACCGAAATGGCCAATTTATGTGTCACAAGCAGAGAATTTTAGTGTTGCACATTTAAGTACAACACTAACATTATTGTGTCACACATTTTATTGTTGCATTTAAATGCTGGCTGCTCACAGAAACATGTAACTGCTTCCTTTAGCCTGTCCTACAACTAGTAGCACCCGTGTCACATCCTCCAACACTTGACCATCCTTGTAGCAGTCTGTTACCATTCAGCACTTAACCCCTCTTCCCTACAGCTAGTCCCTCTCTGCCTATTTAGTGTAATTTCTCTCTATGCCTCCGGGTCCCTCCTTTAGTCCCTGATCCCACTTCACGCTCCTGTTCCAACAATACACTTCAGCCGTAAAGTGGCCTATCTCAGTGTGTATTCTACCCACATACCATGCTACCTTTGCATCTCTTTTTCTGTTTTATTCCCCCTAGTGCACCCATGGTTTTTGAAAATGTCTGTATGAATGCTTTTTTTTCTAAAAAAAACTGTCTAAACTTGTTATGATTTTTGTAACATGTTTGATTGTTATGATGCCCTGTGCTACTGTGATACATCCATCCAGGACAACTTTGTAAATGAGTTCACTCAACGGTGCAATCCTGGTTAAATAAAAATTGAACTGATTTGAAATGTATGACATTAAAATGTGTGACACAAAAATGTCATTTTTGTGCCTCACACTCTTTCACTCATAATTAGATCATTTTACAATATTTTAGCACCATATTTTGAATATGCTGTTTAAATAACCAAGCCTACTGAACTGGGATGGTGAGGATTTTCAAATACAGGTCAAAAGGTGGTTTCACAATCAGTCTGGGAAACCACCTTTTGGGTGGGATTTAACACATTCTAGTGACTATGTTCATAATGTAGGGTCAAACTAATTTTTGTGTCACATATTGAAGTGCAACACTAAAGTGCGACACTAAACTTTTCTGGGTTCCATGTCATAATAGTGATCACAAAATGGTGATTGCTATTATGGTGAGTTTATATTGCTGAAAAGCAAATCAGCGATATACACATGCCAGCAAAAAGACATCCAGCAAGGATTCTGAATGTTTATGTGGGGAGGGCGCAGCCCCCCGCAACCCCCTCACAGAAGGCTTTGCCCCCTATACACCCTACTAAAGGATTCTCAACTCCAGGGGGGTGCATGTCAGGGAGGGGGTGACTCTTCAAATTCCAACAAAAAAAAAAAGTGCAGTGGTGGCCAGTGGAAAATTTTTTCCCCAAACCCAGTACATGCTGTGCTGCAGCTAGCCACCCTCACCACCACACCACACGGTTTGCTCAGCTGCAGCCCTCACAAACCCTCTTCCCTATCCCTCACCTTCCCCTTGCTATCCCCTTCTTCTGCTTGCCCTTCCCTGTGCTTTCTTTCATGTAGGGCCACTATCCTTGCAGGGTAGCACATGGGGATAGTGCTGAAATGAGTCGCCATTTTCATGGTCACCCATATTTAGTCACTATCCTCATGTGATGCAACTTTTCTGTGCACACCAAAATTACAATTCTTGGGTTAAATGGGGACAGAATCTTCCCATAGTGCAGAACCTGGAGGGCCCTGCACATCTGTATCTTTTCATGCAGGTCCCAAGAAGACGTGCATGAATGAGGATATAAAATTAATTGCAAATAGCTGTGTTAATGCTACAAATATAGGGAAATGCAGTGTTAGGATTTATTCCCCAACCCCCAGCAGCAAAAGAACAAGACCACATAAACAACCACAGACAGCCATTCTAATATAAGACAAACAACTTACAACTGTTTCCAGGTGACACAAGTGCAATAGCACATTAGTGCTACCTTTGAGGAGTTGTATGTGTTGCTACAAAAGTGGAGGCCACACAGAGGTCTGTGCTTCTGCAAGCAGAAGTGTGTACCTTAAAGCATACATGAGTACTTGGGTGGCAGAAGTGCTGACCCCAAAGGGGCCTGCGATTTTGCAGATGTAAGTAATCTTGCAATTTGGGTATCATGGATTTCTATATGCAGCAGCAGAAGTGCAGATCCCCCAGGAGCCTGTGCTTCTGTAGATATATTTCAGTGTCAATGTCTTACATCTGCAGAAGCACTACCCCCCAGGGGCCTGTGCTTCTGCAGACAGAAGTGTTACAATTTAGGTATCTTGGATTTCTATATGCAGTACTTCAAGTGCAAGCCCCATAGTGGCCTGCACTTCCATACACAGATGTCAGTGTATATGTCCTGCACCTGCAGTTGCAGAAATGCAGGACACTGAGGTGCCTGCACTTCTGCAGACAGATGTAGTATGCTATTTCTGTATCATGGATGTTGTCGGGCCTGTGCTTGTGCAGCCAGAAGTCAGTGAATATGTCTTAGAGTGTGCATGATTACCTGTGGCTTCAGAAGGGCTTGCCCCATTGGGGCCTGCACTTCTGCAAGCAAAAGAACTCTTGTTATTTAGATATCATGTATTTGCATCTGCGGCTGCTGGGGCCTGTGCTTCTGCAGACAGAAGTAATGTTTTGATTTGAGTATTGTGGAGTTCTATCTGCAATCAGAAGTGAGTGTGAATGTCTTGCAGTGTGCATGCAAAAGATACAAATCCACTAAAGTAGCACATCAATGCTACTGCATTTGTGTCATCTGGAAACAGTTATATATTGTTTGTCTTACCTGATGATGGCTGTCTGTAGTTGCTTGTGTGGTCTTGTCATTTTGCTGCTGGGGGGGTTAGAGTTTAAAACCATAATGCCACATTTCCCTACTTTTGTGGCATTAAAGCAGCAGTGCAATGAAAAAAGTTATTCCAAAAAGCTAATTTTCTGCTATGGTTATGAAAATTTTTGGCAGATCTGTTGAGTTGGGTTTTCTGGATGCTTCCTATGCTGTGTACTGCACATTTACATTTTTGCCTAGATTCTTACCCTCCTCGGGTCCTCAGTATTATTCCTATGCAAAAATAAGGCAGCCATCTTTTTTCTTGAGAAATAATTATTTTAAAACTTTCATAAATTTCTTAAATGATGACAGAAACTGAAAATGTTGCCACCAGTATAAACTGGAAGACATCTGGCATCAATTAGGAAGAAAAAAGGTGGGGTCAAATTTTAGCCCATTTTCATTGCACTGCTGCTTTAACTCATACTGTAACTGGTGCATTAATGCAGTTTTTGCAATGTGTGTGTGTGTGTGTGTATGTGTGTGCATATACATATACACACATATATATGATATGACATGGGTGGGAGTGAGATAGCACAGATATCATTACTCTCTGTCACTGAACTCTCGATATCCCACGGGTGGGATACAAGAGTCCAGTGACAGCAAGTGAAGATATTTGTGCTATCTGACTCCCACTCTTTTCCTATTTGATTTGTACAAGTGTGGGCTCTTTTTTCCATTTTAAAGTTATTTGCATTTGTTTGCTGCAAAAAGTGAAAACAATTAATATTCTGCTGTTTTTTGCTAATTATAAAAAACTAAAAGGTATATGTAAATTAAATACCACTCATTTTGTAGATCTTGTTGTGCTGAACATATTTCATGCTCACAGTACCATGCTATCATTTTTCATTTTAAAGTTATTCACAATTTTTGTTTGAAAAAAAATTGAATTTTCTGCTGTTTTTTGCCAATTATATAAAAAAATAAAAGGTACCTAGAAATGAAACACCACTCATTTCTAGATGTTTTTGTTCTGAACAAATTTCATGCTCATGGTACTATGCTATCATTTTTCATTTTAAAGTTATTTGCCTTTTCATACGGTTAATACTGCTACTGAGGTTAAACATCCTAAATGAGTTCTGAACCTTTGTGCCATACCAGCATGAAGCTGTTCCATTTCACTAGTGGCCCATGATGTATCAGGGATATCTTCATTGATATAGACCCGCACCTGTTGCATAAAGATAGATAGATCTTTATATATACAGTAGATAGTATATTTATTTAGTTCGTTTTTGCTAACTGGGAAGAGGCCTAGGTAATGCTGCCTATTTTCAGCCTCATCCCATAGGAGGGGGGGGTACAGATGGAAAGCAACTGACACTGAACCAGATTAAGCTATTGGTGATATATTTTTAGTGAATGGGGAAAATTTGGCCAGGATACCGGGGAAATTCCCTTGTTCTTTCGAGAAGAGCCATGGAATCTTTAACATCCACCTGAACAACCACTAGATCCGGCAAACAGACCTTGGTTTAACGTCTCATCTGAAAGACAGCACCTCAGGAGTGCAGCACCCCCGTTATGCTGCACTACACTGTCATTATTGGAATTTAACCCAAGTGCCTGTTGTGAGGATGGAATCCACAGTCTTCTGATCTTCTGGCCCCAGAGGCATGTGTGCAACATGCTGAGCCACAGACTCTATATATACTACTGTATGTAAAGTATATGTATATAAAAATGCTAGAAACATGCTGTGTAAAAGGAATTAATTCCATCAATGCTAATAAGCACAAACTCCACAAGTCCAAAGAGAGAGTGGATTTTTAAGTTCTTTAGCTTCCTGAGATGATATTATTTCATTGTACCCAACAATATAGTGTTTGTTTTATATAATGCAGTTGGATTGTCAAAAAAAACAGCATGACTTTAACTTTTTTTAAAGATTTAAAAAAATTCCAGCAGTTAAGGAGATATCCTTCTTTGCTAAAAAGGGCTGCTAGTAGGTATTTGTGATTTGATGTGTGTGTGTGAGGTTGAAGGAGCGGTGGTAAACTAAACTGTTTTTCAAAGTTTACTGTTCTACAGTTAAGCCTTGGAGTGTCTAGTAGTTATTTCATAAGTCACAGACTGGCAAAACAAGACAGGGTTGCTGTGTCTCTGTTTGGGCTTGTTTGTGTGGGGAGTGTGTGTTTGTGTGGGGAGTGTGTGTGTGTGTGTGTGTGGTTGGGGGGGTCTCAGATATAGCCTGCCATTTTTACTGCACAACACTGAGGAGCCTGTAGAATGACTGTTGCATGACTTTTCCAGTAGTATGAGAGGGAGAAATGATTGCATGCTTGATTGATTCATTTATTCATTCATTCTTTCATTCAGTAATATCGTTTGTTTTTGAAATTGTTACTGCTTAAAATGCTTGCTTGAGTGTTGAAAGTATTTGCTATGGACACAGGTAACAACACCCTCCCGAAAGTAGGGAGCTGGCTTATTATTTGCAATCCCTAGCAGAGTACTGAGTGCCTTGGAACTGTTGCTCTGCCCTTAGAAGTGAGGGAGAAGCTTAGCCTACAGTATGTACTGTGTAGAAGCTGGGTGCAAAAGGACAGCAGTCATGGCACACCCCACACATACAAGAATACAAGGAATTCGATAAAGACAATGTTTTGCTGAAATGTTAGAAGCAACTGTTGCAGATCTCTAAAACCTTGGCTGTACACTTACGTGGTGAGCATTAAATGGACTGGTTAAGTCAACTGAAGCAGCTCTTTTTGACTACCTTGTATTCTTGTAAGTGTGGGGTGTGCCGTGACTGCTGTCCTTTTGCTGTTACTGATTGACACTGACCACCCATACCTAGTGTGGCTCTACTTCCTGCACTGTGTAGGGGGTCTCCATGGCCCAGTGGTGAGTGGGGAGGTGGTGTGTTGTAGTAAGAAAAGCAGAGAGTTGGTGGTAGAGTGGGGCATGTTTTTTGGGGAACCCTAGCCCAGGGGGCATGGAGGACATCTTTCCCTCTGGGCTGTCATTTAGTGTCTGACGGCATGAGTGACTGACTGGCTTTGTGACCTTCAAAAGGTGCTGGTCAGGGGATGCACTGCAGGCATCACCAGTTTAAGTGCTAAGTGCCAGCGGATGCTAGTGTGCTGTAGGGGCAAGCATATGGCATGTCCAGTGTATTGGTGGTTGCAGAACACAGGTCAGGGTCACACAGCTCCTTACTGCAGGTATCTCATATGGGGGTATGGGTGCCATGCCATCTTCAGCATCCAAGGGTGGCACAAGGTTTGGAGATGACATATGTGGGGTTTGGCACATGCCATGTTGGAAGACAGGCATCTTCCTGCTCTCCTATGAGGTCAGGGTTCCAAAATGTGTGTAGTTTTGGGACTGACTCTATGGGAACAGTTAGTGGGACCCCAAGGATGGTGTGGAAATTCTGCTGGGCACCCCTTCAAGAAGTGCTCTCTGATTGCTCTTGGGTCTGAAAGGGATTCACCAAAGATAGGGTGTTTGGTAGTTCTCTGAGGAGGAGGTAACTCTGGGGAGAACTGGACAACCATCCAGCAAGAAAGAGGTTTGCAGGTGATGCAGCATATCTAAGTCATGGGGTTAAGATAAAGAGCATGATTCAGGGAAGGTGAAGGTCCCTAAACTGAACGTGGTGCCACTCCATACGAACATACGAAATTTTCCAGCAGATAAAGGCCTAGAGGTCTATCAAGTCTGCTCGAATGTGCAGCTAGCACCCCTTATTCTGCAGCTGCCCCTCCCTTCCACCCTTCCCCTTCATTAACCCTCCCCCTTGTCCTGTCCCATCCCCTTTTGAAGCAGTCCACTGTTCTACTGCATACCACTTCTGCAGGTAACGCATTCCACCCAGCCACCACCCTCTCTGTAAAAAAGTGTCTCCTCATCTCCCTCCTGAACCTTCCTCCCTCCAGTCTCATATCATAGCCTCCTGGCCCTGCCTCCCTTACTTTGAACAGCCCCTCTGTACCAGTCTTGTTTATTCCTTTCATGTATTTAAAGGTTTCAATCATGTCACCCCTGTCCCTCCTCTCCTCCAGTGAGTACATGTTCAACTCCTTCAACCTCCTCTCGTATGATAAGTCCCCCAGCCCCTTGAACATCTTTGTCGCCCTGCACTGTACCCCCTCCAGTAACTTAATGTCCCTCTTCAGATACGGGTGCCAGTATTGCACGCAGTACTCCAGGTGTGGTCTAACTAATGACCTATACAGTGGCAGAATCACCTCCTCCCTCCTCGAGGATATACCCCTTGCAATACAACCCAGCATTTTGTTGGCCTTTGCAGCTGCCTTCCTACATTGTGCTGAGTTGTTCATTGACCCTGTAATGAGCACACCCAGATCCTTCTCCTCCTCTGTCTGGGCTAGCTGCACTCCCCCCAGCTGGTAACTCCTCCTTGGGTTCTTCATCCCAAAATGCAGCACCTGCACTTTTTGGCATTAAACCCCAGTTGCCAGGTGTCTGACCAGGTTTCAAGCTTTGCCAGATCATCCTGCAACCCCTGCCATCCCCTAGGTCATCCACCACCGCGCCTACCTTGGTATCATCAGCAAACAGACTGATCTTGCTCTTGATGTCCCATGATATGTCTGCGATGAATATCCCAAACAACACTGGTCCTAACACTCCAGCCCTGTGGAACACCGCTCATCACTGCCCTTGGGTGTGAGAGCTCCCCACCCACCACCACCCTCTGTTGCCTTCCCTGAAGCCAGTTCCCTATCCAGCTCACCAGCTTTGCACCCGCCCCTGTGCCTACTAACTTCCTTCCCAGCCTTCCATGTGGCACCGAGTTGAATGCCTTACTGAAGTCTAGATACAGGACATCCACTGCATGGCCCCTGTCCAGTTGCCTAGTTACCCAGTCATAGAACTCGACCAGGTTAGTTTGGCAGGATCTGCCATGTATGAAGCCATGCTGTCTGCTGTCCTGTAGTCCTTTGGCCTCTAGGAGGGCCACCAGCCTCTCCTTCAGGATAGTCTCCATTAGCTTACCCACGATGGATGTGAGGCTCACTGGTCTGTAGTTTCCCGGTTCATCCTGGGGCCACTCTTGTGGAGGGGCACCACATGAGCCATCCTGAATGTAGTGAGGCATTAAATAGGTCTGCCAAAGGTCCTGCAAGGACCTCTGCCAGCTCCTTCAGTACCCTGGGGTGGATGCCATCTGGGTCTGGCACCTTGTCCACCCTCAGTGCCTTCAAACCCTCTCGAACTCTGCCCTCCATGATTTCCCCATCTGTCACCACTTTCCCCCCTGCTTCTGCCATTTCTCCCACCTTGGGTGTCAACCCCTCTTCTCTTTAGTAAATACTGAGCAGAAGTACTCATTTAGTGCTTCTGCCTTATCGCACCCTGTTTCCACCCAACCCCCCTCCTTCCTTATCCTTACTATGTGGTCCTTACAGCTCCTTTTCTCCCTGATGTACTTAAAGAAGTCCTTCTCCCCCTTCTTAATGCCTTGTGCCAGCCTGAGTTCCGTAGATGCTTTGGCTCCCCTTACTGCCCTTGTCACCTCCTTCAGTTCTGTCAAGTACTCCTCCCTGTCCTCCCCCCTCCCTGTTTTCTTGTACTTCCTAAAGGCAGCTCTTTTCCTCCTTACCTTTCCATGACCTCCTTGCTCAACCAGCTCAGTTTCTTAGCCCCTAGCCTTCTTGCTTTGGGCTTTGCAACAGGTTTTGGTTGCTCCACTATCCCCAGCTTTATGAGCTCCCACCTCTGGTTAGTGTCCATACTAGATTGAATTCTGGCCAGGTACCCTTTTACCACTTCCCCCATCCTCCCAAAGTTGGCCCTCCTGAAGTCCAGCACTCTTGTGCCAGATTCCACTCCTTCCTTGCCCATATCCAATGTGAGCCATACTGAGTGGTGGTCACTCCCTGACAGCGGTTCCTCCACTGTAAGTTCTCTCACAAAGTCCCCATTTGCCAGCACAAGATCAAGGGTATTCCCTAACCTGGCTGGTTCACTGACCATTTGCAGCAGGAAGCTGTCCTGGAAGGCATCCAGCAGTACCTGCTCCCTTCTGTTCCTGGTTGTTGTTGTGCTCCAGTCCACTCCTGGCATGTTGAAGTCCCCCACAATCACCACGTTACCCTTCTCGCAGGTCCTCCTGATCTGTACCGCTAGTTCCCTGTCTAACTCCTCCATCTGAGATGGTGGCCTGTACACCACTCCCATTCTAAGAATCCTATTCTTGGAATCCTGGATTTGCACCCAAAGTGACTCTGTACTACCCTCCTCCCCTTCCTCCCTTACACACTTCAGTCCTTCCTTCACATATAGTGCCACCCCCCCTCCTTTCTCAATCACCCTGTCCCTACAAAATAATCTGTACCCTGGTACAGACAGGTCCCAGTCATTGTATTGGGTGGCCCATGTTTCTGTGATGGCTGCAATGTCCACCTCTCCCTCTGCCATGAGAACCTGTAACTCTGCAGTTTTCCTCCCAAGGCTCCTAGCATTAAGGGTAACCACCTTTCACTCTTTTCCCCTCTCCCATCCTGCCCCCCTTTCCTAGCATCACCAATAGTACTTGCCATTTGTCCTTTGTCACTGTTATGGGGGGTAAGCTCATATGGTTTCCCAACCTGTGGTCTCTGCATATCTGTTCCCCAACTGCTACCCCCCACTCCTAGTTTAAATTCCCAACTTCCTCTATGTACTCCTCCAGGCACGGAACCCCTAGTGGCACACTGTGGAATTTGGTGCCAACTTGGAAGCTCTGGCTAATGCAGCCCCATAGGATCAGGAGAGGGCATTGGGACTTCCTTGGCATGAGAATATGGCAAACATCCATGCTGGTGGGTCCACAGGCACCTTGATGGCATACCACTTCACCATATTAGGGCATAAATGTTGAAGACAGAGGGAATGAGGACCCCCTTTTCGGTACTGTGTGCTCACAAGGATCTGGGACCAGGAAAGTCTATATATCCAATGTATGGTCAGGGCCTTGGCAGAGGAGGTTGCATGACGCAGGCCTCAAACTACTGTACTTTATAGCACAATGAATTATGGATTCTCTATAGCACAAAATATCTGATTTGTAATTAGATACATTTTTTAAGTTCCCAGCCAGTAAAAGATGAGTGGCGAATTGCAGATCCTGGGTCCCAGTGATTATTTGATGATCAATGTAGTCCTATCTTAATTGAAACCAGAGAGGAAAATGGCTGCCATCACTGAATTGTTTGCAAGGGGGCTCTTGGTGAGTTTTACCATCCTATAAGCCCTAGACATAGTAGCAGCCCCAGGATATGTCCAATTCCATCAGGGCACAGTAGACAGACCAGTCAGCAGACCAAGGGGGGTTGCACACATAATGGTAGAAACACACATGGCTTACAGGGAATTAGCTTTAAAGTGCACAGTATCCATTTGTTTGGAGTTTGACTTTCATGTTGTATGATAAGTGGATGTCTAATTGCAAACTGTTTTGTGTAAAGATTAGCTTTTTTGGCTTGCCCACCAGTGCAGCAGTAATGCTACCACTTGCAGTGCCAATGACCCAGGTTTAGGAACGAGCCTGGTGAGTCAGAGGGTCAGCCATGGGGAGAAGACTTGAGTATCCAATGGACAGCTCACCTCCTCTGGGGTGGGTGCGTGCAGGGCTCTGGCAACAGCATGCCTCCTGGCGTTAACATTAGGGTACTGAGCTGGATGACCTGGAGATACGGTGGCAGATGGGATGCAGCGGACCACAGCACAAAGCACATGGGAGCATGCACACCACTCCATGATGTCTCTGCATGTACACTCCCATCAGGAGAAACCACAAACAGAAACCCTGCTGGCTGGGATAGGCATTATCGCTCCACAGCCACCATGCTGACATCCAGATTCTGACCTCCCGGGCCCCATCATCCCGCTGGTCTTTACCTCCTCTTGTAGGAACCACTGAATTCATGTACAGGAGTACCAAGGAGCTGAAGGTGACCCAGCCTCAGGGGGTGCAACCCAAGAGGTTGCTCCTAACAGGTGAGTCACAGGAGAACGCAACCAGGCAGTAAGGAGGGCTTGTTGTATACTGGGATGCATAGGGTGAGGCATCAACAGTAGAAAACAGGAAGTTGTTATCCCTCTCTACAGACAGACAGTGAGACCCCATCTGGGGTACTGCATGCAATTCTGGAGACCACATCTCTGCAAAGACATAGACAGAGTGGAGGCTGTTCAAAGGAGGGCAACCAAAATGGTGCAGGGTCTGCACCAGAAGACATACGAGGAGAGACTAAAGCAGCTTAATATGTATACCCTTGAGGAAAGGGGGGGGACATGATAGAAACTTTCAAGTATCTCAAGGGAATTCACAGAGTACAAGAGGGTAGTATCTTTCAGAAGAAGAGATGTGCAAGAACAAGGGGGCACAGTTTGAAGAAAGAGGGGGGACGGTTCAGAGGTAATGTTAGAAATTATTTTTTCACAGAGAGGGCTGTGGATGCATGGAACAGCCTTCCTGAGGAGGTTGTGGAGTCAGGAGCAGTGGGAGAATTCAAGATTGCAAGGGACAGGCATAAGGCAATTCTAGTGGGGGGGGTAGGAGGAAGTAAGCTGTTGATTAACTAGAATCTACAGCTTATCCATTAGGTTGGGAAATGGGCAGACTTGGTGGACCAAGCGGTCCTTATCCGCCATCAAATTCTATGTTTCTATGTTAATGGGGGGACCAGGGCTTCTGGTTGGGAGGTCATGTTCAGCACTATTGGAGGGGAAAAAGAGTTAAAAAAAAAACAATGAGCTTTTTGCGCATTTTAATTTGAATAACCATGTTTTAAAAGCTGAATCTCTTTGCCTTCTTTTAGAATGAGCTGTCTCTGCACAGGGAGCTCAAATCTAACATGCTGAGAAAATCTTTTTATGTTTGCTTGCACGCATGTGCAAGAAACATAGTGCCATCATCCAAGTTTTCGGAGGTGTGGCAGCCCTCTTCCAATTCAGGCAGTGTGTTTGCAGGCGCGGCTGCAGTTCTCCAATGCCTGCTCGAGCTGTCTATGACAGCTCCAGAATGCAGTGGAGTACAGTTGAAAGGGGGAGCTACGCTTCAGTGAGCAGTGATAAGATATCGCCTGCTCATGCACGCCCCCCCACACACACACACACACATGCACGCATACTGCGTGCTGCCCCCCCACGCACACACTGTATAGCCGAGGAGGGTGCCCAATCCCCCATCGGCTGTGCTGTGCTCCCCCCCAAAAGCCTTCCACATGCCATGCTGGGTGCCCACCCCAGCGTGACTATGCATGTATAGCCTGACGGGGGTGCCCAATCCCCCGTTGGCTCCACTGTCTCTCCCCCCCTGAGTACAGGGTGCCACGCTGGGAGCCCACCCCAGCATGGCAACAGATGCTGTCGCCGATGGGGGTGCCCAATCCCCCGTTGACTCCACTGTCTTCCCCCCCCCAAGCATCCAGGTGCCACACTGGGAGCCAACCCCAGCGTGGCAAAATGTGTTATAGCCAACAGGGGTGCCCAATTCCCCATTGGCTCCAGCCCCCCGAATAGCCTTTCAGCTGCCACGATGGGAGCCCACCCCAGCGTGGCAAACATCCTCATCGCCTCAGTAAATACACCTGCAAACAAAAACTGTCCTCGGGCGCTTGTCCCTGCCCTCCCACAACCCGCACTCATCCACTGCGCACTCTGCCTTCCCACACACCCCCACCCCATACTTACCTCCGACCTCGCAACACGATCTTCGTGGATCGAACACGCCTGCACTTCAAAGCCAATCGCGAACTGAGGAAATGCCAGTAAGCTGTATAATGGATAGATAGGTTTTTCAACTTTGCTGCATATCTCAGGTATTGTTTGGAATTTTTGCACCAAATTTTCAACATGGGGTTTTTGGGACTCCTTCTCATGAATGCTGTCACTGTCATGGCGTTATTCGGGCCCGAAGGGTGATTTCCCAGTCACTGTGCAAAATCACCTTTTGGGACCGATTAACGAAACGACACTGCCAGTCTTCATAAGGTGGGTTCTCAAGTAGCCTATTTTGAAAATTTAGTGGAAAAATTCCAAAAAATTACTGTTTTACGAGCATGCGTTGTGCTGTTCCCACGCACGTCAGAAGTTCATGAATTTTCAATATTACCCAGATTTTCAACATTGCCATTTTACCACACCTTCTTATGAGTAGTACAGCTGTCATTTTTCACATCGCACCCAAACGTAGCTCGCTTCATGCAGCTATTAATGGTGCAGTCGGTGTGTGAAATCAATGTACGGACAATTAAGAAAATCACAGTGACACTGTTCATGAGCAGAGGTCTTAAAATTGCTACGTTGAAAATTTGGTGAAAAATTCTAAAATGACTGTTTCACAGTGTGCGTTGCAGTTCTACATGCCTTCGTAAGTTCACGAATTTTCAATATTTTCACTCCAGATTTTCAACATTGCCATTTTACCACACCTCCTTATGAGCAGTACAGCTGTCATTTTTCACATCTTGCCCAAAATGTGTTTCCGCCCATGTAGTGCACAATGGCACTGTCGGTGTGTGAAATCAATGTATGTGACACATTAATAAAATCACAGTGACACTGTTCATGAGCAGAGGTCTTAAAATGGCTATGTTGAAAATTTGGTGAAAAAATCCCTAAAAATGACTGTTTTACAAGCGTGCGTTGCGCAGTTCCTACCCACGCTCGTAAGTTTGCGAATTTTCAATATTTTCAATCCAGATTTTCCACATTGCCATTTTATTACACTTCCTTATGAGCAGTATAGCTGTCATTTGTCACATCTTGCCCAAAACATGTTTCTGCCCATGTAGCGCACAATGGTGCAGTCGGTGTGCGAAATCAATGTATGGGACACATTAAGAAAATCACAGTGACACTGTTCACAAGCAGAGGTCTTAAAATGGCTATGTTGAAAATTTGGTGAAAAAATTCCTAAAAATGACTGTTTTACGAGCGTGCGTTGCGCAGTTCCTACGCACGCTCGTAAGTTTGCGAATTTTCAATATTTTCACTCCAGATTTTCAACATTGCCATTTTATTACACTTTCTTATGAACAGTACTGCTGCCATTTTTAACATGTTGCCCAAAATGTGTTTTCATACATGTAGCGCACAATGGTGCAGTCGGTGTGTGAAAGCAATGTATGGGACAGATTAAGAAAATCACAGTTACACTGTTCATGAGTAGAGGTCTTAAAATGGCTATGTTGAAAATTTGGTGACAAAAGTCCATAAAATGACTGTGTTACGAGTGAGCATTGCACAGTTTCCACGCACCCTCGTAAGTTCATTACTTTGTAATATTTTCAGTCCAGATTTTCACCAGTGGCATTTTTCCACACTTTCTTATGAACAGTACAGCTGTAACTTTTCACAACATGGCCAAATTGTGTTTTCACGCTTTCAGCACAGAGATGCGTGGTCACTGTGGGAAATCATTGTTCGGGACAGATAAAGAAAATCACAGTGACACTGTTCATGATCGGAGGTCCCAAAATGCCTGTGTTGACAATCTGCCGTAAAAAATCCCCAAACTAATTACATTACGGGTGTGCGTTGCACAGTTTCTATGCACGCTCATGACTTCACCAGTTTTTTTAATATTTTTACTGCAGATTTGTAAAATTGCCATTTTTTACACCTCCCCATGAACAGTATAGCTGTCATTTTTTACATCCTGTTCGGAATGTTTTTGCACCTGTGGTGCTACATGCGTAGTCGCTGTGCATAAGCAGCTTTCAGCTAACAAACTGATATTGCCACAGTTCATGAGATGGGGTCACAAAAAAGTGTTGAAAATTTGGAGTGAAAACACCAACGAATGCCTGAGGTATTAGGGTTTCCAACCATAACGCCCAACCCTGTAGAGAATGACAGGCATCAGGGGTGTGACTTGGGATTCTTGCCTGTAATGCTCATACCATTCCACACCCTGCAGCCAGTGAGAGGCATCGAGGTATGCCTTGGACTCTTCGGCCACAAAGTTCACCCCATTCTCCTATACCGCATCCATTTCACTGTATTTCCTGATGGAATGGGGTGCGCATAAGGGCCAAAGACCCCAAGGCACACCGTGACACTTGTCAGTGTCTGCAGGGTGGGGTGTGGTGAAATGGCGTGGCCGTTATGCCTGACGAACCAAAGGCACACCCCAGTGCCTGTCACTCTCTGCAGGGGGGTGGTGGTGGTGGGGTTGGCTTCAGTTCAATACTTCACTGCCATTCCTATTACGCAGCTCTGTAACTTCTACACTACCACTGCCAATGCCAGCAAGCAAACATTCGGCATTGACAAATGCTTGTTTAAGAGCATTCTGGGTTTAAGTTTCAGGAAGGAAACCTAACTAGGCTGTGTCTTGATGACATCATACTTGATTAATTTAAAGGATACTGTAGTTTGGATATTATAACTTGTGATATCATAATTGATTCATTCACAGAATATTATTTCTTAGTGTCATAACTGATCAATTTAAAGGGTATTATTTCATTGTTATTATTTCATCGGCAGCTGCAGAATAAGGGGTGCTAGCTGCATCTTCGAACAGACTTGATAGACCTCTAGGCCTTTATCTGCTGGCAAATTTCGTATGTTCATATTGTGATGACAATTAATTTAAAGCATGTTATGGGCTAGTATACTTGTAGATAGATAGATAGATAGATAGATAGATTAGATAGATAGATAGATAGATAGATATTTAATTTAATTACTTAACAAGCATAACTATAAAACTGTTTAACCTTCACAGCGCAGGTTTCTTGGTTCTAGGCTTGGAAGGGACTGGTAGAGATTCATGTCGTATTTTTGAAGAGCATCATAAAAAAGTTTACAGGCCAAGCTTCCCTTCTTCTGCAAGTCATGTATAAACTCTGTTATCCGCCAATGGAGATCTTCTTTCCTGTTCAAGTACTTAAAGAAACAAGAGAATGCAATTTTACAGATATGATATAGTTCTTAAACACATAACTATAAGCCACATGCATGTTTGTATAATTAATCTTACAGTACCAAACTGCTTAGAAATGTTGAAACATCTGGATGTGACTTGATGGCAAAAGGAGCTTAGCAACAAAAAACAAGTGATATTAACACTTTACATCAAGTAGTGCAAACCAAATAAAGATGCAATAACCTATAAACTCAATGTAAAATGTTGAGGATACACAACGAAACAAAGCAAGAGATTCTTGCACTTAAAAAGGCTTTTATTAGATACATTATGCATGCCAGATACTCTTGGGAGCATGTCAGGCACTAGCTAGGGCTACTGTATACACATTATACAGATACAAATATTTGTGTTTTTATTTATGTACTTTTTTGATTGTAATGACTATTTAAGTAGAACAATAAACGTGTAACTAACTAGATACGCACACATACACTCATACATATACACATTATATATATATATACGGGCCAGATATTCAAACTGCGCTATTTTGTGGAGCCAGCCCTTGTGCCGCACAAAATAGTTGCACAGAGGTGTGGCCAGAGCGATATTTAAAGGAGTTGCACCCTTGAGCAACTCCTTTGAATATCACCCCCTGGCCACAACCACTGTGCATGGCGCAGTGGAACTTGCGCCACCGCAAGTGGTCAGAGTGGAGCATTCAACTTGCGGTGGCGCAAGTACCATTGCACCATGCGCAAAATCCCGATATTCAAAAGGTGACATGCAAATGGGGCCATAATTCATGCAAGGGGGGGCCATTTGCATCTGATTATGGCCCCATTTGCATGCCATTAGCATGCAGGTGCGCTGATCCCCGAGGACTTGCACCTGGTGCCCTGCCAGGCAGCAGCCATCGGGGACCGATGCCCCCTGCAGCCCGATCGCGGGCAAAAGAGTGTAAAATCCCACCACACCCCCCACTGGCCCGATCACGGGCATAGCTTAAATCCCCCACCAGCCCGATCGTGGGCAGCAATGTGTCTCCCCCACACATCCCTGGTGGTCCAGTGGACTAATAAGCCCGATCACGGGCTGAAGTAATGAAACACCCCACCCCCCAAACATATCCCTGGTGGTCCAGTGGACCGATAAGCCCGATCGCTGACTGAAGTAATGAAACACCTCCCCAGAACATATCCTGGTGGTCCAGTGGACCGAGAAGCCCGATCACGGGCTGAAGTAATGAAACACCCTCCCCCAACATATCCCTGGTGGTCCAGTGGACCGATAAGCCCGATTGCGGACTGAAGTAATGAAACACCCCTCCCCCAGAACATATCCCTGGTGGTCCAGTGGACGATAAGCCCGATCACGGGCTGAAGTAATGAAACACCCTCCCCGAACATATCCCTGGTGGTCCAGTGGACCGATAAGCCCGATCATGGGCTGAAGTAATGAAACACCTTCAAAATATCCCTGGTGACTAGGTGTCCCCACCCCACACACTCATAAAGCCCCACTGCCCTGTTCCCCACCGGCAGCCAGCGGGCGGTAGCATCCCACCGCCTGCTGCACGCGCTTCCGGACTGGTTGCTCAGGAGCTGCGCGCCATTGGTGCAGAAGAGCAATGGGCGCAGTATATATCAGTAAGACAGTCCAGTTTTGTGAATGAATACATTCACTCACAAAACTGGACTGTCTTTGTACAGTATGGGTGCATGCCCATTGGCTCTTGCTCTGCACCAATGGCGGTAGCCCTCACTGGTAGCCAGTCGGGCAGGCGACGGGTGGCAGGCGGTGGATGCTTGCCACCCGCCGCCGCCGGAGGAGCGGGGTGGTGGGGCTTCGTGGGTGGGTGGGATGGGGGACACCAGGTCACCAGGAATATGTTCTGGGTGTTTCATTACTCAGCCCGATCAGGCTTATCGGGTCCATTGACCACCAGGGTGTGTTGGGGGAAGACACATTGCTGCCCGCGATCGGGCTGGTGGGGGGATTTAAGCCATGCCCGCGATCGGGCCAGTGGGGGTGGCGGTGGGGATTTTACACTTTGCCCACGATCGGGCTGCAGGGGGGCACAGGAGGGGTTGAGGGCCAGCCAGGTGGCAGCTGCTGTGTTGCACCCTGCAATGCAGCAGCTCACCTGTGGGTGGCCCTCGACTTGATCCTTTTTTTTTGGGCTCAAAGTTGTGCAGACGCAGGTTGGGGGTTGTGCCTGCATAACTCTGCACAGCCCAGCTGAATATCAGGCTGTGCAGTTTATGCATGGTTCCTCCCCCTCCAGTTCAGCATGCAGTCATTTGCATTGCACTGTTGCTCAGCATGTTTTCTGTGGAGCAACTGCCTCCTGCTGAATATCGCAGAATGGAGCAAGTTCGGACTTGCACAGGCGCAACCCTATTGCGCATGGCGCAACCCTTTTGAATATCTGGCCCACTGTATATATATATATATATATACATACACATACATACATACACAGTGGCCCAGATATTCAAACTGCGCCATTCTGAGGCTAGTTCCCGCGCTGCTCAAAATAGTTACAAGAGGGTGGCTAGGCTTATATTCATGAATATCCCCCCTGCCACACAGCTCCCCGATGCCTCCATCACGGGCAGAACGTTGAAACAACCCTCCCCAGTGCCGATACGTATTGGGCAGAATGTAAAAGCCCCCAACCAGAATATCTCCCTGGTGGTCCAGTGGACCGTAATGCCCGGTCGCTAAGAATGTCGGTAGAACTTCCAAACATCTCCCTGGCAGTCTAGTGTCCCCCACCCCACCCACCAACAAAGCTCCCTCCACCCCGCCCTCTGGCAGCCGCGGCAGCAGCATCCCATGCTTCGGCCGCCCCGCTGCCCGGCCACTGACTGTCCGCTCATTCACAAATCTGACTGTCATGTACAGTATGCGGCTGCACGCCCATTGGCTGTAGCTCTGCACCAACGGGATGCAGCCCTACCGGACAGTCAGTCGGCGGGGGGCGGGCAGCAGGCGGGTGGGATTCTGCCGCCCGCCGCTGCCGGGGAGCGGGTGAGGGGCTTTGTGGGTGGGGTGGGGACACTAGACACCAGGGAGATGTTTGGGGAGTTGTAATTTGACATTCTGCCCATGATCGGCATTACGTCCACTGGACCACCAGGGAGATATTAGGTTGGGGGCTTTTACATTCTGCCCGCGATCGAGCACTGGGGTTGTTTCACGCTCTGCCCACGATCGGGCATCGAGCTGTGTGTGGGGGAATGTATTCAGATATACTGCCCGTGATCGGGCATCGAGCTGTGGGGGGAATGTATTCAGACATACTGCCATCGAGCTGGGAGCTGTGGGGGGATGTATTCAGACATACTGCCCGCGACAATCGGGAGCTGTGTGGGCGGGGAATGTATTCAGACATACTGCCCGCGATCGGGCATCGAGCTGTGTGGGGAATGTATTCAGACATACTGCCTCGCGATCGGGCATCGGAGCTGTGTGGGCGGGGAATGTATTCAGACATACTGCCCGCGATCGGGCATCGGAGCGTGTGGGGAATGATTCAGACATACCGCCCGCGATCGGGCATCGGGAGATGTTTGGGGGTGTCTGATATATACCGCCCGCGATCGGGCTGGTGGGGGCACAGGACAGAGTTGGGGGCCAGCCACGGGTGGCAGCTGCTGTGTTGCGCCTGCAATACAGCAGCTCACCTGTGGGTGGCCCTCAACTGATCCTTTATTTTTGGCTCAAAGTTGCAGGCGCAGGTTAGTTGCGTGAATACTCTGCACAACCCGACTGAATATCGGGGCGCAGTTTATGCATGGATCCTCCTCCTGTTGAGCATGCATTCATTTGCATTGCGCTGTTGCTCAACCTGTTTTCAGTGGTGCAACGCCTCCCGCTGAATATCGCAGAATGGTGCAATGTAGGACTTATGACAAGAACCCTGTTGCAGCATGGCAACCTTTGAATATCTGGGCCAGTATATATATATATATGTATATATATATATATATATATATATATATGATATATATATATATATATATATATATATATAGATATATATATATAGATATATTTATATATATTCATTTACAAAAACTCTGTTAATGCATTAGTTAGGGTTTCTATTACAGCAACAAAAGTCAGAAAATTCAAACTTAGGTTGACAACCCTACCACCACTGCCCTTTCTGACCTTTCAACAATAAATCAACAGGCATGTGCTTGGGGTCATCAGCCCAACTCTCACCCTATTCCATGTGTAAACAAGCTGATATGGTACAGTATAGGAGAATGGGCTGAGAGTTATCGCCAATGACCCCAAGGCACACCACGACACCTGTTGGTGTGTGGAGGGTGAGAGGGTGGGGTGGGATGGTAGGGTTGGTAACCCTAAGTTTGAATTTCCTGGCTTTTCTTGCTGTAATAGAAACACTAACTGATGCATCATCAGGGGTTTTTTTTGCAATGAATTTCTCTTCTTTTTAAGATAGTATAACAGCATCCTTATTTTACTGTGGAAACGCAGGGTCCTTTGGACCCTGCACTCCAATTCCTCCGTAGACGTGCATATGTATGTAGGTGTGGAAGCACTTAGCCCTCTTGGCCCTGAACTTCTATGTGTCCAACAGTATTGACCTAATTGTCAGCATAGGCATCTTATGAGCCCACCTCATGTACCCAGGTGCAGAGAAATTGTGAAAAGCAAGGCAAAACATAATTTGCACAACTGCAATGCCAGTCTGTCTGTGTCACAGAGTGCAAAAACATATTTTGGGCAGGATGTAAAAAATGGCAGCTGTACTGGTCATAAGGTGGTGTGATAAAATGGCTATATTGAAAACTTGGCGGCAAAATATTGAAAGTACCAAAGTTATGCCTGTGCGTAGAATAAATTCAATGGACACATGTAAATCAGGCAATTTTAGGAATTTTCTCACCAAATTTTCAACATGGCCTTTTGGGGACCCCACCTCATGAACAGTTCCACTGTGATTTTGTTTATCCATTTTGAAGGTCGATTTTGCACAGCGACTGTGCCATCCTATGCCACAGGTGCAAAAACACATTTTGGGCAGGATGTGAAAAATGACAGCTGTACTGTTCATGAGGAGGTGAAACATAGAAACATAGAAACATAGAAACATAGAATTTGACGGCAGATAAGGACCGCTTGGCCTACCCAGTCTGCCCATTTCCCTGCCTACTGGATAAGCTGCAGATCCTAGTTAACCAGCAGCCTACTTCTTCCTACCCCACCCCTAGAATTGCCTTATGACTGCCCCATGCATGCTTGAATTCCACCAGTTTTTGACTCCACGACCTCTCCAGGAAGGCCGTTCCATACGTCCACAACCCTCTCTTGAAAAAATACTTCCTTAAAATTACCTCTTGAGCCGCTTCTATCTTCAAATTGTGCCCTTGTTCTTGCACGCCTCTTTTTGAAAGATGCTACCTCTTGGACTTTGTTGATTCCCTGAGGTACTTGAAAGTTTCTATCATGTCCTCCCTCTCCTCCTTTCCTCGAGGCTATACATATTAAGCTCCTTAAGTCTCTCTTCATGTCTTCTGGTGCAGACCCTGCACCATTTTAGTTGCCTCCTCTGGACAGCCTCCATCCTGTCTATGTCTTTGCGAAGACTGGGTCTCCAGAACTGCACGCAGTACTCCAGATGGGGTCTGACCAGCTGTCTGTATAGAGGGATAATAACTTCCTGTTTTCTACTGGTGATGCCTCTCCCTATGCATCCCAGTATCCCCCCAGCCCTCCTTGCTGCCCTCTCACATTGCTTGCCCACCTTTAGGTCATTGGATATGACTACCCCCAGGTCCCTTTCCATTTTTGTTGTTGTTAGTATCTCACCCCCATTGTGTACTCTTCCCCTGGGTTTTTGTTTCCCAGGTGCATTACCTTGCACTTCTTAGCATTGAATCTAAGCTGCCATACATTTGACCATTCCTCTAACCTTGCCAAGTCCCTTCTCATCCTTTCCACCCCACCTTGTGCATCAACTCTGTTGCAGATCTTTGTGTCATCTGCAAAGACATACTTTTCCTTCCAGTCCCTCTGCAATGTCAGCTATAAAGACATTGAAGAGGACCGTCCTATTACTGAACTCCTATGGTACCCTACCAGTAACCCCCCTTTCTTCTGGAGCGGACTCCATTTACTATTACTTCCTGTGTCTCTCTCCAGCCAATTTTTACCCAGGCTGTCATCTTGGGACCCACTCCCAGGCTAGCTAACTTGTATATTAATCTTTTGTGTGGGACTGTGTCAAATGCCTTGCTAAAGTCTAGGGAGGTCATGTCCACAGCCCTTCCCTGATCTACTGCTTTGGTCACCCAGTCAAAGAAATCTATCAGATTTGTCTGGCATGACCTTCCTGCTGTGAATCCATGCTACCTTGGGTCCTGTGCCCCTCTGGCCACTAGATACTCGGCAATTCTTTCCTTCAGAAGTGATTCCATCATTTTCCCTACCACTGAGGTTAAACTAACAGGTCTGTAGTTTCCTGCTTCTGCCTTGCTCCCACTTTTGTGAAGGGAATCACATCTGCCCTCCTCCAGTCCTCGGTACCACCCATCCTCCCATGATTTGTTAAACAGGGTAGTCAGTGGTGTCACTAATTCTATCCTTAGTTCTTTTAGAATTCTGGGATGAATCCCATTAGGCCCCATTGCGTTGTCCACCTTCAGTTTTAAGAGTTCTTTCAGAACCCTTTCTTCTGTAAATGGGCTGGTATCAACTTCTGTATCCAGAGTGTTTCTACTGTTTGTTTTAGGTACCTCCCTCTTCCTTTGTAAATACTGAGCAAAATATTTGTTTAGTATCCTGCCTTTTCACATTCACCTCTGCCCACCCTCCCTCCCCTTTATTAAGCCTCACTATCCCTCCTTGGTCTTCCTTCGCTCCTGATGTACCTATAAAAGGTTTTATCCCCTTCTTAACTGAGTTGGCTATCTTTTCCTCGGTTTGGGCCTTTGCTGTTCTGACTGCCTTTCCAGCTTCCTTTGCTTTAACTGATACAGTTTTCTGTCCTGTTCCTTCTGTGATTCCTTGTACTTCCTGAATGCTTTTTTCTCTTGAACCTTCACTGCCACTTCCTTTGAGAACCATAGTGGTTTTCACTCGCTTCATTTTGTTTATTTGTTTTACACAAAGGCTTGTTACCTCTGTGATGGCAGTTTTTATTATTCCCATTGTTCTTCCACCCTTCTTCCTGCCCATTTGCTAGTGCATTCCTTAGACACTCACCCATTTTTCAAAGTCAGCCCTCCTAAAGTCCAGTACCTTTGCCTTTGTATGGCTTGACTTTATCGCTGTGTTTATTGTGAACCATACTGTTCGATGGTCGCTAGTTCCTCAGATGGTTACCCACTTCTACATCTGTGATCCTCTCTTCATCTCCATTTGAGAGAACTAGGTCTAAGATTGCTCCCTCTTGAGTGGGCTCCAATACTAGTTGTCTAAGGCATGCCCCCTGTAGGGCATCTAGAATAACCCCACTCTTCGAAGTGGCTGCTGCAGCTGCACTCCAGCTAACATCTGGCATATTCAGATCGCCCATCAGCAATATCTCCTTTTCTGCCATACTAAGTATACTTTCTATCATTTCTTGTCCATTTTCTCCCTGAGAAGGGGGTCTGTATACAACCCCTGTGCAGATTGTGGTGCCATTGCCAGTCTCCAAATTTACCCACAGTGCTTCTTCTCCTCCTCCCTGTTTTCCCTTTTGTTCTGTTGCTTTGATTCCTTCCCTTATGTAAAGAGCTACTCCTCCTCCTCTTTTACCCTCTCTGTCCCTCCTGTAGATAGTGTATCCTGGTATGTTTATGTCCCAGTCATGGTTTTGTGCGAACCATGTTTCTGTGACTGCCACGATATCCAGATGTTCCTCCTCCATCAAGGCCACTAATTCAGGAAGCTTGTTACTCAGACTATGGCATTGGTACTCATTACTTTCCATTTTTTGATGGCTTTACCTTCTGTTGCAGCATCCCCAACTGACCTTTCTACCTCGGTCTTTTTCTCATTTAGTACCCTGTTTTGTAGAATGAGGCTGGGATTTTCCTGCTGCTTATCAGTGCCTCCCCCCTTGACTAGTTTAAAAGCTTGCCAATGAAGCATTTAAACCGATTGCTCAAAAGACTTGTTCCCTTCCTGGACAGATGCAGACCATCCTGCCAGTATAGGCTGGTGTCCCTCCAGGTGGAACCCCAGTCCCCAATGAAGCCAAACCCCTGTGCTCCACACCACTTTTTCAACCATTCATTAAACTGCATGGTGCAAAGTACCCTTGCCTCACTCATGCCATTGACAGGCAGCACCTCTGAGAAGGTGAGAACAAATGGTAATGGAATTACATTCCCAGCTGCTGGTTTTTGGCAGCCAGAAATCTTGCTTTCAGAGCAGGGAGCAGCTGACTAAAGCACTAGAACTTTACTTGCTAATTCCCCTCCATCCTTCCACCCTAAGCCAGTTTCACTTTTATAGGTACTGGATTTGACTGACAACAGGAGCTGCCTGTTTGGGAGTAGGAAGGGAAGGATCACTAAGACACTTAAGTTTTGCCATCCTTGACGGAAAAGTGTAGCTCTTCCTCCCCTTACCTGCTGGAGGTCTGACTCTGAACAAGGAAGGAGTCTACCAAAGAATACAGGAAGTTCCTGTCCCAGAACAGGAAGGGTGAGAGTTGTAAGGACACATAGGCATTAGGAAAGTAGGTGGAAAAATACATAAATAGAGGGAGGAGAGAGTAAGCATACAAAGCAACAGGAGAGGGGCCACAAAATAACACATGATGGAGTGGTGCAGTGTAGTGGCTGTGGGGCAGCAGTCTTCTCTGAGACATTCTGGAGGCTGTGATGTGGCCCTATTTGCAGGCGCTGCTCTGGTATGAGGGAGGAGGTGGCCTGTCTCCAGACAAACCCGGCTAGGATTTGTGAAACCTCCTCCCCTGCCCAAGGACCATCAGGGCAAGTGCTGCCTCAGAGGTTGCCAAGAAAAAGAAGCAGTTGGACCAAGGTGAGCTCAGAGAGGGTGAGGGTGGTGGAACAGAGGTGCATCCCTCCAGCTGTACCTCTCCAAAGTTCATACACTGTTCTGGCAGAGAGTGGTTCCTCTATGGAGGCACCTGTAGTGGAGACCAAAGAGGATGCTGGGAACCTCCACAAGGGAGACCCACAGGAAGGTGGCATGGGACCCCACAGGGGAAGGAAACAACTCCTGGTGGGGAACTCAATCATTAGTGTAGTAGAACTTGGGGTGATAGGGGAGAGGGAGGTAAGGAGCCTGCCCAGCACCATGGCTTGCAGGGACAGGGAGTGAATCCACAGCATCGGGATGCAAAAACACAAGCTGACATCAGGAACAACTGAAGCGGGCAGTGAGGAGCAGGTAGGTGAAGCATGTATAAGGGAAGATAAGGGGGGGCTGGAGCACATGAACAAGGAACTCAGGACGGGGGAAACAGGCAAGGGAGTCAGAACAAGAACAGGGAAAGGGCAAAGGGAATGGGAACATTTTTTAATCAGGAGTAGCACACTAAGATGAAGCTTGTTTCCAGATGTGGCCTGGGAGCACAAGAAAGTTAAGTCACTTGCTCAGGATCACACAGTATGCACATAGGTGGCTGTGGGATTCAAACCCAGGTCTGTAGATCTGCAGCTCAGAACCTTAACCCACTGCACTATACTGCCTCCTATGTAAGAACAGAGAAAGGGAAGGGTGTGAAACATGGACGGTCATGCTTACAAATGCCCACAGTCTGGAAAATAAGGTTTCAGACCTGGAAGCCTTGATGATGGATGCAGACCTTGACATAGCAGCAATAACAGAGACATGATACTCTGCTAATCACAGCTGGGTTGTCAATGTACCGAGCTATACACTGTTCAGTAGGGACAGGGAAGGTAAAAAGGGAGGGGAGGTAGCACTGTACATCAGAGAAGGCATAAAGGCTACAGAAGTACTGGGAAGACAAGGGAGGCCGAGGCAATGTGGGTCACCCTTGAACCAGGGAATGGCACAGTTATACGTACTGGTGTGATCCACAGACCTCCAGCACACAGGGCACTAATGAAGGAAATTCATGACATGGCAGCTAAAGGTGAAATCCTGATGATGAGGGATTTCAATATGCCGGATGTAGATTGGACCACCCAGGCAGCTGCTTCAGCCAGAAGCACAGTCATCCTGGAATCCCTGCAGGGGGTTGAACTCAGACAGCTGGTGCATGAGCCAACCAGAGACAAATTGATTCTGGACCCGGTATGGAAAAATGGAAGCAGAGCTGAAGGAGTCCAGCTGGAAGGGCAGCTGGGATCCAGTTACCACCACATGGTGTGGTTTGGCATGGAGTCAGGGACTCAATTAAGCCACACAAGGGCAAAATATTAGATTTGAGGAGGGTGGATTTCAGTGAAATGGGTAGATGTTTAAGAGCAGCCCTGGAGAAGGGAGAGGTAATGGAGGGAGTGGAGGAACAGTAGGGGAAACTAAAAGGAGCCACAGTGGAGGTAACTAACCAGTACATTAGGATAGTGTCCAAAGGGAAAAGAAGAAGTAAACCACTATTGTTCTGTAAAGAGGTAGCAGATAAAGTAAAGGCTAAAAGAGCAAGTTTCAGGACGTATAAGGGAACCCAAAGGGAGGAGGACAGGGAGGTGTAAGTTGAATGTCTAAGGGAAGCAGGGAAAGGTGTTAGGAGTGCCAAGGCACAGACAAAGGAGAGCTTAGCACGGACTGTGAAAAAAGGGTACAAGACATTCTATAGGTACATCAGCGATAGAAGAAAAACCGAGGGAGGGGGCATTGTGAAGCTCAAAGGGGAGAAGGGAGAGTGTAAGAAGGGGAATCCAGACAAAGCAGAAATACTGAACAAATGCTTCTGTTCAGTATTCACTAAGGAGGGAGAGGGTCAAGAACCACAGTTTGGGAGCAGAGGCAATGGGGAGGAGAAGTGTACACTGGTCCATTCACAGCAAAGAGAGTTCTGGAGGAACTCACAAAGCTGAAGGTGGATAAAGCCATGGAGCCAGACCACATATACCCGAGAATATTAAGGGACCTGAGAAGGGAACTAGCAGCGCCTGTGGTCACCCTGTTCACACAGTCACTCAACACTGGCATGGTTCCAGAGGACTGAAGGAGGGCGCATGTAGTTGCACTGCATAAAAGTGGCAGTAGGGAGGAAGCAGCAAACTACAGGCCAGTCAGCCTCACCTCAGTGGTGGGAAAGATCATGGAAACACTGTTGAAAGAAAGGATAATGGCACATCTGGAATCCAGTGGCATGCAGGATCTGAGGCAACAGGGATTCACAGCAGGAAAGTCTTATCAATCAAATCTGACAGATTTCTTTGATTAGGTGACTAGGGGAAGTAAATCAGAGAGGGGCAGTAGAGATCGCCTACCTAGATTTCACCAATGCCTTCGATACCGTCCCACAAAGAAGCCTGGTTAACAAGATGAGTAGTCTGGGTATGGGGCATAAGGTGATACACTGGGTTAGAAACTGGTTGATGAATAGAAGACAGAGGGTGGTGGTTAATGAGATCCAATCCTGGGAGAGAGAGGTGACCAGCGGAGTTCCACAGGGATCAGTACTAGGACCAGTCATGTTCAATGTCTTCATTAGTGACATTGCAGAGGGGCTGGAAGGAAAGGTCTGCCTATTTATAGATGACACCAAGATCTGCAACACAGTGGATATTCCAAAAGGGGTGCTGAAAATGGAGAGGGACCTGGAGAAGCTTGAAAGATGGTTGGAGGTGTGGCAACTGAGGTTCAATTAAAAACAAAGTGCAAGATAATGTACCTGGGTAGGGGGAACCCAGGGGAGAGCTAAAGAATGAGGGGGCAGGTGCTGACTGTCACCAAAGAGGATAGGGACTTAGGGGATATCACATCTGATGACTGTAAGGTATCAAAGCAGTGTGCAAAGGCTGCAGGGAGGGTCAGTGGCATGCTAGGGTGCATAGGCAGAGGCATTACTAGCAGGAGACAGGAGGTGTTGATGCCATTGTATAAAGCACTGGTAAGGCCTCACCTGGAGTATTGCATGCAGTACTGGAGACCACACATGAGTAAGGACATAGACAAGGTGGAGGCTATCCAGAGAAGGGTGACAAAGATGGTGCATGGCTTGCATCACAAAACACAAGAGGAGAGACTAAGAGACCTCAATATGTACTCACTGGAGGAGAGGAGAGAAAGGGGGGATATGACATAAACTGTCAAGTACCTCAAGGGCATAAACTAGGTGCAGGTAGGAGATCTTTTCCAATGTAGAAAAGATATCAGAACGAGGGGACATGATATAAAATTGGAGGGGGTAGTTTAAGAGGTAACGTGAAAAAGGTTTTCTACATAGAGAGGGTGGTGGACACGTGGAACAGTCTGCCACAAGAGGTGGTGGGGACAAGCACAGTTGAGGGGTTTAAACATGCTTGGGACAGGCACAAGGGAACATCGGCTGGGGAGGGAGTGATGAAAAGCCATTGATCACTTAGGGTCAGTGACTGTATACAAGTGTAGGGCTTACGGGGAGACTAGATGGGCCTAGCAGTCCTTATCTGCCAACAATTTCTATGTATCTGTGTATCATGGGAGCAGCTGCATGGCAGAGGGAGCTGGATGTCATTGTCCACCTAGGGACAAATGACTTGGCAGAGAATGGGATCAGAGCAGTGCAAGAGGAGGTTGTGGATTTGGAGAGGGGCCTTAAACAAGTAGCACGTACTGTAACCTTCTTGGAGGTGCTGCCTGTCCAGGGCCGGATTAAGAGGGGGACAAATGGGGCCAATGCCCCAGGCCCCCCCACCATGAGGGGGTACCCCGTGGGCCCGGAAAAACACTGCAAGTCCTGTGGTGGCTGCCGGTGCTTTAAACCTTGTTGGCAGGCAGCCCCTGCTGTTCCTGCTTTTGTCAGAGTGTCCGCTGCGCTGGCCGCCGCCTCTGATTCACTGCAATATGGAACGGCTGGGGGATCGGGATCACATGATATGCTGCAGAGAACTTGAGAGAAGTCAGTGGTCCGAGGTCACGCCGCAGCGCCTGCCCCTTCCTCATCGTCGCTGCGTGCTCGCCTCTCTCATCTGACCTCCCGGATCGACGCGCCTGCGCATGATGGCATCATCACCCAGTAAGTCAAAACTCCTGTCCGTTGGTATGCACCACGCAGATGTAGGAGAAATTAGAGCTGAGAGCAGACGTGTGTTGTTAGGACTGGTATTGGCGCTGCTGGGTGGACTGAGTCTCGCGATCGGGTTCCCGCCTTCCCGCCCCGGGCTAATCTTGATTCTTGCTTGTTGACTTGTGTATGGAACTGGAAGTTGGTACGGGCCTCCCTCGGCTAAAACCCGTCCCTAGACATTATTATTTAAATTAAAAGTACGAGTGAGAGGAGGGACTGGGTCTGGGAGACTAGTAGAGAGCTGCAGAGCAGAGAGGTGAACAACACAGCCTATGGAAGAAAAAAATATAGCGAATGCGATAGATAGATAGCGATCAGTGACGAGGAGGTGGTGGTGGACTCGGAGGTACTTAATCACTTTGTCCTTTATTGGCAATACCTCTCAACCTCTAATTTAGTTTTTAATCAGGGACAATCACAAGGCTTAAAAAATCAGGGACAAAGACCCAAATCAGGGACACATCTTATGATCTTAGAAATTTATATTCACTGAAAAAGCTGACAGAATAAATATGTTAAACCCCGTAGCAGCGACGTCAAAGCTGGGGTGTTTAGTTTTCTTTATTTTTCACTTTTAGTAGCCCTGTAGTAGCCACTTTTTTCAAGACCTGTAACTATTTTTTTGCAGCACGTTTTCTTGGACCAAAGAAACATAGCAATTTAAAATGGAGAACTGGTAGTTTATATACTGAGCTAATCTCTTTATTACACAGTAAATCTACAGTTTAATTTTTATTTTGTAGATTTTTGGTGTGGGGGGGTATCATAGATTAGCAAGGAATATTGGCATACATACCTCTCAAGTGTCACACATTATGAGGTACGTCACTCATTTTACCTCTCAGAAACTCTTTGTCCATCATGGGGAAAGTGATACCACATTCCACACTGAGAATTTAAAGTAGAAATTCATAATAATCTATTATGCTCAGTTATACAAAAACATTATGAACATTAGTGCTCTGATAGCTATAGTGTTCTGACCTTCAAGGGATTAGTATAGAAATATTTTCTGAAGAAGAACAAGTCTTTAACTTATGTTTATTAACATTATTTTGTGCTTACAGTCCCCACTGTTTGTTTAGTCACACAAAAGAGACATTTTAAGAGGGACAGAAGAAATCTTGAGGCAAAATCAGGGACATCCCTGAAAATCAGGGACAGTTCATTGAGAAGTATGTTTGGCAGTATATACCTTGCTGTGGAGGAGCCGGCAGACAGCACCGTGCTCTCAGGAATTCTTCCCTGCTATTTCAGGCAGCTGGCAGCAGCAGGAGAGAGTGCCAACAGATATGGGACCCTGGGGGCAAGAACAAGCAAAGAGTTAAAGGGCAAACAGAAAGCATCGAAGGAGGCTGGCTTCCTAACTAAAGTCTAGAGTATGAGCTAATGCGGGAGGGGAGAGCAGGGAGTAGAGAGTAACCAGCAGGAGGCTTGGCTGGTACCAGGCTAAATTCTGCAGACGGTGAAATTAAATAGTTAAAGGCCCGGGGTGGGGAGAGCGAGACTGTGAGAGAGAGGAACAGGCAAGGAGGTTTCAGAGGAGCTACTGAGAGAAAGTGATCAGAGGCCACTTACGGAACTTGAAGGAGAGATTCTGGGAGCAGCTAAGAATGAAAGGGAGTTAGTGGGTGGGCATAAAGCTAGATAGAAAATACTTAAATAACCTTCACAAGTGAACAAAAAGCTGTGAAAGAGGTATAGGGAAGAAATCCTGAATCTAACTGGGAAATATTATTAGAGTCACATATATGTTAGTTTGTAATAAATATAAGGAAGCACAGTATAAATTCATATCAGCAACTACACTACCTCCAATATGGTGCACAGATTTTCCTGAAGTGTCCCCATTGTGCAATAAGTGTAAAATAGTTGGGGGACATATATACACTACTACTGGGGTGTCTGATTATTGTGAAGCACTGGAAAGGATAGCGATGAAATATCAGCAATTAAAGGACAACCTATTGAATTCTCTCAAAAATCATTGCTCTTAGGGATACAAAGAATAGACAAAAATACTTCCTTAAATTACCTCTGAGCTGCCCCCCTATCTTCATAATTGTGCCCCTTGGTTCTTGCACACCTCTTTTTTGAAAGATGCTACCCTCTTGGACTTTGTTGATTCCTTGAGGTACTTGAAAGTTTCTATCATGTCTCCCTTCTCCTCCTTCCTCGAGGCTATACATATTCAGCTGCTTAAGTCTCTCTTCATATGTCTTCCGTGCAGATCTTGCACCATTTTAGTTGCCCTCCTTTGACAGCTTCCATCCTGTATCTGACTGGGTCTCCAGAACTGCATGCAGTACTAGATGAGGTCTGACCATCTGTCTGTACAGAGGATAATAAGTTGTCTAAAGACCTCTCAATGATTTTATTTTTTTAATTGAATCGCCTCTGCGGTCTCAACCTCCTCCTCCTCCTGCCTCATAAATCAGGGACAAAAAACAAGGCTTAAAAAATCAGGGACAAAGTCACAAAAGGCCCAAAAATCAGGACACACTTAAAAGTTTTAAAATTGGTGCTATCCAGTAACCAGTAATCCAGTATCCATTCAGATTAATGCTGGCAGAATATAAGGACCAGTGTATAATACATTTTCTGAAGAATATAAGAAGTCTGCAGCTTTATTGTTTTTGACATAATTTTATTCTTGCAATCATCACTGTTTAGTCAGGGAAACACAGATTTTAGGAGGACAGTCTGTCCCGGACAGAGTAAAATTTTGAGGTGAAATCAGGGACATCCCTGAAAATCAGGGACACTTGAAAGGCATGGACCACCATCCTGAATGAATTCTACCTGGGGGTGGGGCCGGGAGGGGTAGCCAGCCAGGCCGGTAGGTACCATAGAAAGAAGTTAGATGAACTGGTCTGGCAGGTCTACTACAGCCTGCATGTGATGTTTTTTTCATGTTAAATTATTTGGAAGTTCAAGTTGTGAATTAATTTCCTGACCTGCTAGTATGTCCTCCGAATACTTCCACACTCCGTGTCCAACCTCCAGTTCCTTCGGCCGCCACCTCTCCCTCTCTCGTTACTTCTCTGAGATGACGGTCAAGTCGAGTGGACACTAGTACTCCCTCTCTCTGTCTGAGTGCCTCCCACCTCCAGAGTCCCTAGTACTAACTCCCTGTTGCTGTTGCTCTTGATCCGACTCCCGCTGCCCGAGGATCTGACGGCAGGCAGTGGAACCAAAAAATATGCACAAGTACAGAAGCACTGTAAGCACAAGCAGAAAACTGACACACACACACACCAACCACTGCGCACTGTAATTTCCTTGTTGTTGATGTAATAGAAATGCCCTTCCTTCCTTTTGAGAGTGAATCTACATGATTTCAAATTCAACTACTTGATTTTAAGTTGTTTAAATGTATTAAATGGAAATTGTACTTTTATTACCTTAACAACAAATTACAGACAGTGTTCAATCTTGAGGGTTATGTAACTGTAATATCTCTTCCTTATGACAGGACTAGAAGGCTAAGTCGAACTTACTAGTCCTGTCAAAGGAAGGAAGGAAGTTATTCACAGTTTACATATCCCCCATACCTAAGATACCATATGTGGCTGATCATGGTACCTCTTACGCTACTCAGGGCAGGAGGAGAATTACTGCAATTAGGCATTTCTGTGATGGAGAACGTTGAGTTAAAGGGTTAGTGACCCACCTGCTTAATCTGACAACTGGTGTCGTGTTACTGTCTCCCCAAAGCAAACATGTTCTTGCCATAATAATGCTGCTTCCTGTCTAACTACAATGCAGTTACTCATACCGTTGAGCCTCTGTGGTGAGGGAGGCCTTCCATAGAAACATAGAAACGTAGAAGTTGACGGCAGATAAGACCAGAAGGCCCATGCAGTCTGCCCATTTTTTCTATCTTATAAATGTGCCATTGTCCTTTGCTCTGTCAGTGGCCTATCTATTCATACCATTTGTATTGCTCCCTATGCCTATCCCATGCCTGTTTGAAGCCCTGCACTGTATTCACAGCCACCACTTCCTGAGGTAGGCCATTCCATGCATCCACCACCCTTTCTGTGAAAAATAATTTCTCACATTACCCCTTAATTGGCCCCCTCTAATCTCATGCTGTGTCCTCTTGTCCTGCTATTTTCTTTATTTAAACATGTTAGACTCTTTTCACCTTGTTAATGCCCTGAAGGTGTCCCTCCTTTGCTCAAGGGTGCATATTGAGGTCTGGTAATCTGTCCTCATATGTCTTCTGATGCAGTCCCTGCACCATTTTGACTTTTGGTCGTTCTTCTGACTGCCTCAATTTGGTTAATGTCCTTGTGAAGGTGTGGCTCAACACTGCACGCAGTACTCAGATGGGGCCTAACCAGTGTCTTGTAAAGAGGGATTATTACCTCCTCTTGTACGACTTGTGATACCTCACTAATACACCTTAACCCCCCAGCCTTACCTACTGCTTTAGAGGTCTGCTTGGATGATTTCAGGTCATCAGTGATGGCATTTACAGTTCAGAGGGCTTTATTTGGCTTCAAGATACAGTATTTATTTTTCTGTTTTTCTATTTTCAGAGCATTTTGCTATCGAGTCTGAATAGTAAAAAAAGAGAAGACCGCGGCACCTGGCCAACTCGAGTAGTTCATTCATTTTCAGGCAGAGAGGAGACTAGAAGAGTTTATCAGAGGTAAGTAAGACTGCATTTTAGTTGTCATCATCATTTTGTACTAAAATTTATGGGAATAGTGTATGTACATATCTGTATGACAGCTACATCATGGCTTGCACTCAAATAAAAGCATGCTTGATACATGCTGTGTGCAAACAATAATACCCAACAGGGTGGCGGTATTGGCTGTACCCACCCACCAAGGGCGTAATGATGCTTGATGCCACAGGCAGTGGGGTCTTATAGCCCCTGGAAGGGTGGATAGCCTATGCCACCCAACCTGAGGTGTTATTGTGCTTGAAAATTAGGTTATACGTGGATTGAAAAATAGAGTTGCTTGTCTTGGGTTAAGAGAGCAGGTGAGCATCGGATGAGTGGTGGTGAGCAGACGGCATGGTAGCGGGCATAGTCTGAAAATGAAAACTGCTGTTGTTGTTTTTGGAGATCTTTATTTAGATTGTCATTTTGGTGGTGTCTGCGCATGTGCATGAGGGTTGAGCTTTGCCAGCTCAGTGGCTGTCTTGGTGACTCATAAGAAAAATGGTGGTTTCAGTTTTGATTTTAAAGGTGGCCAGGATTTCGTGGATAATGGGGCAAAATGCCACGTTGTCCATTGTACTGTCAAATCGTGACAGCTCAGGTGTGGACGGGGAGATAAGAAAGTAAAGTAACTTTTGTGAAAACAGGTTCATTTATTTCTTTTCTACTGGCTGTGCTCTGCTTATTTCAGCAGGGATACGCATTAGGTTCATAATTTTATTGGAGAACATGTTGTGACTGGTGTGTGGTCTCAGCTCTGTTAAGACAAACACAATGGCGAGATTTGAAAATGAAATGAGGGTGTTTTAGCCAATTAGAGACCAGGTTGGGCAGCAGGACTGTGGTGATGGTCATGGGGTTGGCTGGGCTGATACTTTTAATAGACGGCCATCAGTTGTGTGATAGATGCCCAGCCAGAGAAGTCCCTCAGCCAATCAGAAGCCGGAATACTTTTAACCATTTTCTAAGTGGCAGCTTGAGAGGATGAATAATGGTGCTCCACATGTTTCTGATAATTTTGGCTAAAGCAGCTGTGCATGAATCTGGTGAAAATGTTGACCTATACTTTTATGCTATTTTAGATTGCCACTTACCTTCTGACTTGTATGGTACCCATTTTTCCACATTTTGGTTCAGGAATGAAAGAAAAATGCGCCTTTAAAATTTTGGATAGAGACTAACATTATTGTGGCTTTCAACTATGCTGACAGTTAACTGTGTGATTACTAACAATTAGTACTGTATGCAGTTCTTTTCCAAACCCTCATTTTGTTTCCCAGGTCTGACTGGGACGTATGAGACAGTGTGTATGTGATAAGATTAAAGAAAATGCCACGAAGGGTTTTGCAATCAGGTGCTCTGAAACGCCGTGACTGCGAAGAGAAGCAAGATAAGCTGAATTCGTGGTTGGCAAAGACCCCTCGACTCAGTCTTACTCACACATGCTTCTGTGTCAGCTGATGTCCTTGTCACCCCAACTAGTTATCCTCAGCAAGTGTGAATGCTACTGTCAACTCTGAAGTTTCACAGGCACATGATCCTAATGCGGAATCTGATTTAGAACATTTGAAGACAATACTGTGGTTGTCCACCAGTGTCCTTTGACTGCCACTTCCACAAATGAAAATGATGACATGTTTTGGGACAGAAGGAGTCTATCAGCGATTCATCACACTCAGTACATGATGAATATGAATGTCGATCAACTGATCCTGCGGGTGGTTCCCCATACTGCTCCGCCACAGTGGACTTCTGGATTGAGAAAGGACCAGACAGTTGCCAGAATAAGACTGACTCTGACAGTTACATGAAGTCGCGCTATTACAACCCAACACAGAGACAGCCAAAGGGCATTTCCGCTTCATGAAAAATCACATGTTCTACACCAGGCGGACGAATGGTGAGATGCATCTGAGGAAATGGATGCTATATGTCCTTCAAAAGGATCTGTATACTGTTTCTTCTGCACGCTGATGACAAGTCAGAAGGATCAGTTTCGTGTTGACGGTTTTAATGACTGGAAAAAGCGGACGAGAGAATCCGACACATGAAGAAAGTGACGGCACAGAGATTGCATTCTCAGCATTTGCAACTGCCGCAAAGAATATTGCCATGTTGACCGCAGTTTGGAGAAGCAGTGTCAGGAAAGAAAGCAGTATTATGCGTGATGTATTATGTCGGGTAGTGGCTGTTGTTACTCATCTGGCTGAGAGAGGCCTGCCCTTCCGAGGAGATGATGAAATAATTGGATCAAACATAATGGCAACTTCCTTGGTTGCATAGAATTGATAGCGAAGTTTGATCCCTTTCTGGCAACACATATAGAAAACTTTGGTAATGCTGGTCGAGGAAAGCCTGCTTACCTGTCCTCAACTATATTTGAAGAATTCATTCAAATCATGGCAAACCATGTTCGAGGCACTATTGTTAGAGAAATCGCAATGGCCAAGTATTTCTCAGTATCTGTTGATTCAACGCCTGATTTAACTCACGTTGATCAGCTAACTGTGATTGCTCGATATGTTTTAAATGGTGTTCCAGTTGAGCGCTTCTGACTTTCCTGCAAATCAGCAGTCATATGGCTGAAGACCCAGCAAATACTCTGCTGACTACCTGAAGACACGAAGCCATTGACTTCATGGATTGCCGTGGCCAGTCTTACGACAATGCAAACAACATGGCTGGACGATACTCTGGCATGCAAGCACGACTCAGACAAGTGAACCCTCTAGCAATATTTGTACTTTGCGCTGCCCATTCTCTGAACCTAGTTGGTTCTAATTTGTTGATTGCTGTGTTGAGGCAGTCAGCTTCTTTCTTTCTGCAGAAAGTATACACTTTTCTCCGCTGCCTACACACCGCTGGTCAGTGTTGATGAAACATTTAAAAGAGAAAGGTGGTGGATTGACACTGAAGTCACTGTCTGATACACGGTGGTTCGCAGGCTGATGTAACCAAGGCACTCTTTGACAGCTATGCTGACATCAAAGCTGCTCTAGAGGAAATGGCTGATGATGAACATCAGAATGGCACCTCAAGACATGAGGCAGACTCGTTGTCCCAAACAATGGAGTTAGTCAAACAGCATTTCTTTGTGATCTGTGGAATACCATTCTTGTCAGATTTAATGCGATGAGCAAATCTTTGCAACATAGCAAAATTGATCTTAAATCAGCTGTTGAATTACTGACATCTCTCAAAACCTTTGTCAACACATTACGTGATAGTTTCGATACATTTGAAATGCGAGCACAAGAATTATCTGGCCTCTACTACAGAACTGATCAGTCAAGGAAAAGGAAAGAAACATGCAGTATGACGATGTGCAATCTGAAGGAGTTGTTCTAACTGGCAGAGAGAAATTCGACTGAGACCTACTTGGTTATAATAGATTGCCTCATTATGGCTTTGAATTACAGGATTTCGCCACCAAAGTGTCTATGATCGCTCAAAGTTATAGTGACTCTGACGCCTTAACTGATGAGGCAATACATCTTGAGGCTCAGAAATTAGCTCAAGAATACCCATCAGACTTGTCTGTTGAGGTCTTCCTGGTGAAATGTCTCAGTTCATCAGCTTTGCAAAGGCAAGAGGTTGTGATTCACCACTATCTCGAGCATCACTACTTCATACTGAAGAACTGCAAGAGACCTTTCCAAATGTTTCTGTCGCTTCCGATGTACCCGTCACTGTTGGTGACTAACTGCTCTGGTGAATGCTCATTCAGCAAAATGGCCCTCATTAAAAAACAAACTAGCATCTACAATGCGAGATGACCGCCTCAGTGCACTCACTCTTCTAAGTATTGAAAGTGATATACTTGACAAATCAGCTTTGATGACATTATTGATACATTTGCAACTGCTAAGTCACGCAAATGTCATGTTCTAGTAGCATAAATTGATTTTGTTTTGGGAAATTATGATGAATAGAGAATGGGGTGACAAACGCATCAGTGTCAGGGTAGGGATCCCATGGGCCCTTCCACCAACCAAAACAAGGGATTTTCTGAACTAACTTCTATTTCTACCTTTTTCTTCTTGTCCTCCTCCTCCCCTGCCTGGGGTATATTCCTGATAGTTACCAATGCAGCACATGCCCTGTGCACTATTCAGTGTAACTGTGCTTGAAGTTGTTCTGCTCATGGGACATCCTATGCACCTTTTGGATTGACTACACTACCTCTTACACAGGGTACATCCCTATGGTTGATGGAGAAGCTGGCCCATTTTCTTGATGAAATTGTTTCTATTGACTATGTCAGACTGTCTTGATTGGTATGCACCTTTCATTCTTGTGTAACTGGGCTGTTTGCACACTACCTGTAAGGATGCTGGGTAGATGAACACATCTCTACTACCTTTGACTGTGTAGTCCAGTCCTGCAAATCCATATTCATCTAGGTTCACCTTTCTTCTAAGTTCTCCCTGATGTACACACTGAGTCTTGTCTTCTTCTGGGGCCTCACCACTTTTACAGAGGTTGTTCACATTCAGGCCCGGATGGGCCACTATAATATAGGAGAAATACAGAGATTTTTTTTGTTGCCTCAGATATCTTCCATAGGGACTCTGACGTGGCCAAGTTCTGGCCCTTTCTTGGCACCAGCAGAAATGATGTGAGGCTTTGACACTAACAGACCCTGGAGTCAGTGCCTTATCCCTATCGTCCACCTCAGTGGCCAGTGAATCATCTTTACACTTGTCTTTGGCTGCTGAGTACTCTGTACTAGCAATTTTAGGCACTCCAAGATGTCACTCTCAAAAACAAAAAAGAAAAAAATGGGACCTCTCCTGTGCTCAGAGACTAATAAACTGTTCTGATAATGGCTAATGGCTATCCTAGCTCCAACCTTAGCTCCTTTAGTACCCTGGGATGTATGCCATCAGGTCCCACTGCCTTGTCCACCCTGAACTTAGCTGAGCTGTTGTAGCACCCTTTCTTTGCGAATGGAGTAGTAAACACCTTCCAGACTCAAGCCCCGCCCCCACCAGACCCTCCCCAAAGTTTGAACACTGCCCTTATCCTATGCTGTCTCACTTTGCAAATATTATATATATTTGTAGTAATATCCACCGTATGTTTATATATTCATATTCTGAAAGCACATACAAATTTGTACTATCCATATATGTGAACATGGAAACATACAATATATGATTTGAGGCAGTGGTATGTACAGTATTTTTCCAGCATAAAGTGTCACTTTTTACAGTAGGAAAAAAAAATCAGAAAACGATAAGGAAACCCCCTAAAGTGCACCATTTTCAACCATTATTTTCAAAATTTTCTGGGGGGGCATGCCCCCAGACCCCCCTAGATGAGTTGTGGATTTTCACATGTCATAAACACTGCACACACATGGGCCCCCCAGAGGTCCAAGTGCCCTAGGCCCCCCAGGAGCTTAATCTGGCCCTGTGCCTGTCTATGGCATGGGTGAGACTAGGGTAGTCCACATCATGGGATTCAATGAATGGTTGAAAAATGAGTGCAGAGCTCAGGGTTTTGGCTTCATTGGGGACTGGGATTCCACCTGGAGTGATGCAGGCCTGTACTGGCATGATGGTCTGCATCTGTCCAGGAGGGGAACCAGGATCCTAGGTGATAGGTTTAAATGCTTCATTGGCTAGCATTTAAATGAGCCAAGGGGTGAGGCACTGACAAGAAGCAGGGAATTCCCAGCCTCCCCACACAAAACAGGATAGTTAGCAAGGTAAACACCAAGGTAGAGAAGTCAAGAGGGAGCAGGATGGGGTAAATGAAGAAAAAGGCAAAGATAGTAAAGACAGGAAAGGGGCTAAAAGGGGTAAGGCCATCAAAAAATTGAGGGTGATGAGTACCAATGCCCGTAGTCTGGGTAACAAGCTCCCTGAACTAGTGGCCTTGATAGAAGAGGGATGCTTGGATATTGTGGCAGTCACAGAAACATGGTACACAGAGAACCATGACTGGGATGTTAACATACCAAAGTGCAGAATCTACAGGAGGGACACTGAGGGTAAAAGAGGAGGAGGAGGAATAACTCTCTACATAAGGGAAGGAATCAAAGCAATGGAACTAAAGAGTAAACAGGGAGGAGCGGAGGCACTGTGGGTCACCATGGAGACAGGAAATGGCACCACAATCCACACAGGGGTTGTATACAGACCCCCATCTTAAGTGGAGGCAATGGACAAGGAAATTATAGAAGGTATCCTTAGAATGGTAGAAAAAGAGGTGATATTGTTGATTGGGGACCTGAATATGCCAGATGTTAACTGGAACAGCTTTGCTGCAGCCACATCCAAGACCAGGGTCATTCTCGATGTCCTACAGGGGCATGCCTCAGACAGCTAGTGTTGGAACCCACTCAGGTGGGAGCAATCTTAGACCTGATACCCTCAAATGGGATCAGAGACAGGATCTTGGATTTAGAAGTGGGTAGCCATCTGGGAACAAGCGAACACCAAGCAGTGTGGTTCATGATAAACACTGCCATAGTGTCAAGCCATACAAAAGCAAAGGTATTGGACTTTAGGAGGGCTGACTTTGGGAAAATGGGAGAGTGTCTCAGAAAAGCACTAGCAAATGGGCAAGAAGGAAGGGTGGAGCAACAATGGAGAAAAAATAAAACAGCCATCACAGAGGCAACAAGCCTTTGTGTGAAGCAAATCAACAAAACAAAAAAAGGAAAAAAACACTATGGTTCTCAAAAGAGGTGGCAGGGAAGGATAGGGAGAAAAAGGTAGCATTCAGGAAGTATAAGGAAACACAGAAGTAGCAGGACAGAGAACTGTACCAGTTTAAGTAGAAGGAAGTGGGGAAGATAGTCAGAATAGCAAAGGCCCAAACTGAGGAAAAGATAGCCAACTCAGTTAAGAAGGGACTAAAACCTTTTATAGGTACATTAGGGAGCGAAGAAAGACCAAGGGAGGGATATTGAGGCTTAATAAAGGGAAGGGGGTGGGCAGAGGGTGACAGTGAAAAAGCAGGAATACTGACTGAATACTTCCACTCAGTATTCAAAAAAGAAGATGAGGGAGAGGTACCTAAACCAAACAATAGAAGCACTCTGGATAGGGAGGTCAATACCAGTCCATTCACAGAAGAAAGGGTCCTGAAAGAACTCCTAAAACTGAAGGTGGACAAAGCAATGGGGCCTAACAGAAATCATCCCAGAATTCTAAAAGAACTAAGGGGAGAACTACTGACATTACCGACTAACCTTTTTAACAAATCATGGGAAGATGATGTGGTACCTGAGGACTGGAGGAGGGCAGTTGTGATTCCCCTTCACAAAAGTGGGAGCAAGACAGAGGCCGGAAACTACAGACCTGTTACTTTGACTTCAGTGGTAGGAAAAATTATGGAATCACTTCTAAAGGAAAGAACTGTTGAGTATCTAGAATCCAGTGGGGTGGAGGACCCAAGGCACCATGGAATGACAGTGGGAAGACCATGTCAGATGAATCTAATCAATTTCTTTGACTCGGTGACCAATGTGGTAGGCCAGGGAGGGGTTGTGGACATGGCCTACCTAGATTTTAGCAAGGCATTTGACACAGTCCCACACAAAAGATTAATAAAAAAGTTAGCCAGACTTCAGGTTGGGCTTCCAAGCAGCATGGCGGTGTAAAAGCAGAGCTACACTACACCCCTTGCTAATCTTCCCGATTTGACGCTTTCAATGGCAAACAATTTAAAATAAACAAGAACTAGATATCGGGGACATACGTAAGGAGCATTGCAAAGAAGAAAAATATAAGAAATTGAACACTATGGGCAGCAGTGAGCAGAATTAAATTGAGCAGCAATGTCGGCCCAGGAGCCCTCCGACTCGGAACACTCTCAAGCGCCAGCAGAACGGCAGGACCAAACAACCACACCAAATAACAAAGTGAGAAACAAACGCATAAAGTTAGATACTATATACAAGGAGCTATTATCGTTCCATGCAGAAATTAAAGATCTTTACGGAGAGCTTTGCAGAGTCATAGTGAGCCTGGAGCAATGAGCTGATGCATTGGAGAGACAGATAACAGCAGCGGAGAACAGAGTAGATGACATGGAGAATACAATTCAACTCTTACAAGATCAATGTGTACAACTGCAAGAAAAACGAGAAGATATGTAAAATAGAGCTTGCAGAAAGAACCTAAGATTATATTGCATCCCTGAAGGCTCAGAAGGTTAGGACATTACTGAGTTTACTACTGCGTTGCTCAAAACAGCTCTTGAATTGCCCTTAGATATTCAATTAACTTTAGAGAGAGTTCACCGTGCACTGGGCCCATGGCCTACAGATCTGAATGCTAGGCCTCAATCTATTATTATTCGCTTTCTTAGCTACGCAGTCAAGGAGACAGTATTAACAGCAGCATGGCGAAAGGGCAAGGTCTATTATGGGCAAACTTGTTTCTATGTTGATAACGACTACGCATCACAAACTATACGTAATCGCAGAGCATATGCGGACATTTTACCAGCTTTGAAGGAGGCAGCCATTAGATTCACAACACTGTACCCAGCTAGACTTGTGGTGCAACTTTCATTGGGAAGGAAGAAATTTCATACTGCGGAGGAGGCCAGCGAGGAGCTCCTTAAAGCGGGAATTCAAATAAAAACAAAATCCACACTAGGATTACAGAAAACTGACCCACTGCACTGGCATACAATGAATCTGGGCAGAACACAAACTGGCAGAGAAGTAACAAAGAGAGGGAACATTTCTAATCGTTTGGCAACTTTTCGCCGATCAGCAAAGGGAAGAACCTGACTGACAGAAACTAAAGCTTGGCTTGTGATTTCTCGATGGTTTTCTGGCTAGAGGTCCCTGAAAGCTTATGACTGATGAGAGGGACTGGGAATTCAGTTGTCTGAACTGAGATCTTTATAAGACAACGACTCTCTCACACGAGGTTGGACAGAGAAAAGGAATGCTTAATAATTTTACCTGCAGAAAATTTTGCTATAACAAAGAAACATGTAAAACATTTGGTTTGGCTGTTTGAACTGGCCCTAATGATTGCTTTGAAGGGGGCAACGGATACAACTTTAATGAGCAGATCATAGTGCTCTGCTTGATTTGTTTTAGGGATAAACTGATATAAGGGTCTGAGAAAATTTGCCCATGTTGTATACTACAGAATTTATTTAATTATAAAATAAACAATTTTCATTGTGTGGGGGGAGGAGGGAGCATCTCCAGATGTTACAGGGAAGCCCATTTCAAACCAAAGACAGACAGGCAGGGTATTTTGAGTTAACATTTGGATTTTTATTTAGCTTGTCTGCATATTTCTTTTTATTTTTCATTTGGGGAGCAGGATATCCCCAGGAGGCCCGGGCATTTGGTGTTACCAGATATCCTCCGGTGACCCCAGACTATCAGGAGGCACACTTAGGGAGTATTTTTTTTAATTCACCTACCTTGGAAGTCAATTTTATTTGGAATACAGTGTATGTAGATACTTTTCAAGACAAAGGTCAGACATATACTGATAATTTGTTTCAGATTTCAAAAGGTTTGACAAGATCACAGCAAAAGATGTTTAAGAATAATTTAGACAGGAAAGGCATAAAATGTTTTAAAAAAGTGACGATCAGAAGGATGGTTCTAGGGGGGAACATCAGTATGGTGATCCCCAGGAATTAGATTATTAAGACAGGGACAACAGGAGAGAATATGTTTCCATAAGGGATTAAGATGGCTACTCAGATAGTAAAAGCACTTTCGCTTAATATAAATGGGCATAACAACCCCATTAAAAGGGCCAGACTGTTCCAATATATCAAGAAACACCCCAGTGATTTTTATTATCTCCAGGAAACACATTTAACAGACACCAAGCATGCAAGATTGAACTGGGGGGCAGGTTTTTGGTATATGCGTCATCCTTTCCTAAAGGGAAATGACGAGGAGTAGCCATTTTAATACCTAGGACCTCTCCTTTTCATTTAGAAACACAGCGCGTAGATTCAGAGTGAAGGTATGTAATCTTAAAAGGTACCCTTTATGGGACAAAGGTCACGTTAGTGAACGTGTATTTTCCCCCCTCTTACATCTGTTTGTCTTTTTAAAAGATTTTTTGCAAAGCTCCTAGACACTATGCATGGATGTCTTATTATAGGGGGAGATATCAATTTAACTTTGACACCTCGGTTGGACTCCTCTGCACCTTCCAAATATAGGCTAACATCAGCTCAAAGATTATTTATCTCTCAACTTGAAGCATTGGGTATAATCGATGTATGAAGACATTTTTATCCTCTTTCTGGGGGATATGCATTTTTCTCCCCTAGACACAACTCTTACTCAAGACTAGACTATTTTTTCATTTCAAAAGAACATTTGGACTGCTTACAGGATTTAACTATATGACCTAAATTTCTTTCTGATCATTCTCCCCTATTTTTGAGGCTAGATTTTAAAATACCAAGGAAATCCACTGGGTGGCACTTGAATACATCTTTTCTTAAGGATAAAGCTTTTAGGGACAGCTTTAACTCAAAAATAGCTCAGGTTATTGCAGAGAATTAATCTCAGGAGACAACCAACACAATAGTTTGGGATACTGTGAAGGTTGTGATCAGGGGGGAGATAATTGCGTATTCAGCATACAAGAAGAGATATTGGGAAACACAATATAGTAAACTACATGAGAAACTAATGGAAATGCAAACAAAGTTTATTCCTATTATCACAGAGGCCCAAACCCAGATTAATCAGACAAAGGCTGAGCTCCAGAAACATTTAGACAAAAAAAACACAACAGGCGCTATTTTACTTGAAAACATATATGTATGAGGGAGGGCCAAAAAGGGCAAGAAATTTAGCCTGGAGGCTTAGGGCACAGAGGAGAGCCACAATCATAACACATTTAGTGGATCCGGAGAGAAAAACAAGAGCTCTTAACTCACAGCAGATACTGCAATTGTTCCAGAAATATTATAGGCAGCTATATGAGAAACCACAAGGTCCAGAATTTAACAAAGTTGAGAAATGTTTTTATCCTCTTACATTAAGAAAGCTACCTAAGTAAGTAGAAACCAGATTAAAAGCCCCAATCAGATTAGAGGAAGTCAGACATGTCATAAGAGAAAGTAAATCATTAAAAACCCCTGGCCCAGATGGATTTCCGTTCAAGTGGTACAAGACTTTTAGTAAACAGCTGACTCCTTTACTACTAAACACATTTTTAGAAATTCAACAGGAGGGTCCCCATCCTCCATCATGGGATTACACTAATATTTCACCTATCTTAAAAGTAGGCAAACCAGCAGATTTAACTACCTCATATAGGCCAATATCCATATTAAATACGGACTACAAGTTATTTATGTCCATATGGGCACATAGACTAGAGGAAATGTTACCATATTTGATTAATTCAGATCAATCTGGGCTCATTCGAGCCAGAGAAACTACAGATAATATATGCAGAACAATCCATTTGTTGGACCACTTAAATCAGAGATAGATACAGGCAGTGTTGCTCAGCCTTGACGCAGACAAGGCTTTTGATTGTGTCAGTTGGCCTTTTTTATGGGAAAATTTATGCAAGTTTGGATTCTCTGGGGAATTCTCTAGCATGATACAGAGAATTTATACCTCTCCGAAGGCATATGTTAAAGTGAATGGACAGTTATCTTCAATGATACAGCTGGGAAGGGAACTAAGCAGGGCTGCCCACTTTCCCCCTTACTGTTTGCCATATACATTGAGCCATTGGATGAAGCCATAAGGCATCATTTTAGTATTCAAGGGGTCCCTTTAGGAGGGAGGGATTTTTCCATATCATTATATGCAGATGACGTATTATTAACACTCCTAGAACCTGAAAAGTCCATTCCTGTTACCCTATAAGTGATAGATAAGTTTTCAGAAATAGCCGGATACAAAATAAATATACAAAAAACAGAGTTATTATCTTTAAATGTCACCCTCTTTCAGTCTCTGAAGAACCAGATCCCTCTGAAATGGAGAAATAATAAGATTAAATATTTGGGTGTAAATATTCCCCAGAAACTGGAATATTTGGAACTGTTTAATTTAGAGCCCCTATCGATAGAGATAGAGATAGAGAATTTAGTTGGGAATTGGGCATGCCAGGTATTATCTTTATATCTTTTTCAGCTCGAATACAAGCTATTCGGATGACCTTGTTTCCTCTGATATTATATTATTTCCAGACTTTACCAATTATTCCATCACAATTCTACTTCGCATTCTGGGCTAGAATTTTTTGCAGGTTTGTATGGGCTGGGCAACAGCCAAGGGTCAGACAGTCTCTGTTACAGTTACCAGTGGCAAAGGGGGGTTATAATCTTCCAAATCTTAGAGATTACCATAAGGAAGTAACATGCAAAATAGTGATGACATGGTTGAACCCTCAGGTAGAGAAACCATGGAAATGTATTGAATTTATACTAAATGATCTTATAAACATTATCCCTATTATATTTGCCCCCCAAAATTATTATCCACAGTTACAAAACTTCACATTTGGAACCCGTTATATGTTAAAGGCTTGGTATGAGCTAAGAGTATCTACTACATTAACTGAAGTTTTTGGTTATTTTAAACTAATCAGTACAGAAAGTGAATCTTTGGATATGGGTGCTGTTCAGGTCCATCAAGAATGGCAGAAAAAAGGTTTGCTTTTGTTATGTAAATATCTGGATGTAAACGGAGTACTGCCTTTTGCCACACTACAGGCAAAATATCAATTCCCCCATACACAACATTATAGATACTGTATTTACAGATTCGGACATTTACACAGAAAGAATTAACATTAAATACTCTGCCCTCTCTCATACCTATGTTGATGTCCCATTTAAGGGATGCTATAGAAGACAGGGAACAAATTCATTTAATTGGACAAATATGTAAAGCAATAAAAGACTTTTGGAAGGAATCCACTGAGGATATCTTGGGGAGATGGAAAAAAGAATTAGGGACTCAGATAACTTATGAGAAATGGTTGGAACCTATTCCTCACTTGATGAGTGTATCACAGTCATCATACTGGTCAGAATATATATGGAAATGTTGTAGTAGATATTATTATACCCCTGACAAAATTGCTAAATTTGTATCTATGAGGCATGGCCTTTGTTGGAGAGAGTGTGGAGAAAAAAATGGCAAATATAACACATATTTTTTGTGCCTGTCCGAAAGTTACCCAATACTGGTTAGATATAGAAAAGAGCATGCAGAATATTGTGGGACCAGAAATTCAATTATCCAATCAGATGATTCTGCTTTATATTGGGGAAGACGGAAAAGTTCCACCAAGTAGAAGTAAGTTATACTTTTACCTGGCAGCAGCTAAAAAGGTTATAACTCACCTATGGCGAACAGCTAAAGTACCCACCTCTCTCATTGGCATTGATTGATCACTGAGATATATTATCTAGAGAGAATAGTAGCTTCTAGAGCAGGAAGGATGTCACAATTTGAGCTCCAATGGAGGACATGGGTTTTCTATATCTCTCCTCTGGATGATGCATTTGTTCCCTGATAGAGCTATTTGAAAGTAACCAATTTTTGTAGAATATGAATTTTGATCTAGTGTCATTTGATATAAAACAGAATGATGTTGTAGAAACATGAATTGCCATCCTGAAGAACATTCCATGTATTGTAAGACAAAAGAGCAGTACTGTATAGATGAACTCCTGCTGTCGTATATATAACTATATAAAAAAAAATAATAAATAAAGAATATTAAAAAAACAATAAACAAGTTAGCCCGCCTGGGAGTGGGTCCAAGGGTTATAGCCTGGGTAAAACATTGGCCGGACAACACGATGCAGAGGGTACTAGTAAATGGAGTCCACTCTGAAGAAAGGGGGGTTACTAGCAGGGTACCACAGGGTTCAGTACTGGGACCGGTCCTCCTTGATGTCTTTATAGGTGACATAGCAAAAGGACTGAAAGGGAAAGTATGCCTCTTTGCAGATGACACAAAGATCTGCAACAGGATTGATACACGGGGGGTGGTGGAAAGGATGAGAAGGGACTTGACAAAGTTGGAGGAATGGTCAAAAGTATGGCAGCTTAGATTCAATGCAAAGAAGTGCAAAATAATGCACCTGGGAAACAAAAACCCAGGGGAAGAGTACACAACATGTGGAGAGGTACAAACAACAACAAAAATGGAAAGGGACCTGGAGTAGTCATATCAGATGACCTAAAGATAGGCAAGCAATGTGAGAAGACAGTAAGGAGGGCTGGGGGATACTGGGATGCACAGGGAGAGGCATCGCCAGCAGAAAACAGGAAGTTGTTATCCCTCTGTACAGACAGTTGGTGAGACCCTATCTGGAATACTGTGTGCAGTTCTGGAGACCCCATCTCCGCAAGGACATACTGTAGACAGGATGGAGGCAGTTCAGAGAAGGGCAACTAAAGTGGTGCAGGTTCGGCACCAGAAGCCATACAAAAAGAGACTAAAGGAGCTTAATATGTATACCCTCGAGGAAAGGAGGAAGATGGGTGATATGATAGAAACATTCAAATACCTCAAGGGAATCATTGAATTCCAAGAAGGTAGGATCTTTCAGAAAAAGAAATGTGCAAAACAAGGAGGCACAATCTGAAGATAGAAATAGAGGGGGGACGGCTCAGGAGCAACATGAGGAATAATTTTTTCACAGAGAGGGAGGTGGATGCATGGAATGACCTTTCTGAGGAGGTTGTGGTGTCAAAAACAGTGAGGGAATTCAAGAATGCATGGGACAGACATAAAGCAATACTAGTGGGGGGAAGGAGGTAGTGGTCTGTTGGTTAACTAAGAACTGCAGCTTATCCAATAGGTAGGGAAATGGGCAGTCTGGGTGGGCCAAGTGGTCCTTATCTGCCATCAAAGTCTATGTTTCTATGTTAAAAATCTGGAGTGAAAATATTAAAAATTGGAGAAGTTACAAGCGTGCATAGAAACTGCACAGTGCACGCTCATAACAATGTAGTTTACTGGATTTTCAACATGGGCCTTTTTGGGACCTTCCCTCTTGAACACTGGCACTGTCATTTCATTAATCGGTCCCGGAAGGTGATCCCACGCAGCGACCGTGAAATCACCTTTCAGGACCAAGTAACGAGATGACAGTGAGAGAGTTCATGAGATAGGGTCCAAAAAGCCCATGTTGAAAATGTGGTGCATAAAAGTTGAAAAATGCCCAGAATATCAGCATAAGTTCAAAACACCACAGTCAGCCATTATAAGGCATTTACTGTACTTGATTCTTCAGTTTGTGGTTCAGTTTTGAAGAGTGCAGAAGTGTCCTGGTCCACAGAAGATGAGAGCTGCTGACCTCCGATGGTAAGTATTGGGCAAGTAGGATGTGGGGTGGTTGGTTGCTCAGTAGGAGGGTCAGGATGGGAGAGGGGGATGGAGAGACGATGAGGAACTGTTTTCTTTTTTACAGGCTTTTTAAAAAAATAAAAAGATGTTGGGGGACTGTTTTCCTTTTTTCGGGTATACTTTTAACAAATAAACATTTTGGGACACTGGGGGTGGGCTCCCTAGTGTTCCAGTGCTGGTGAAGGTGAGTGGGGGGGCATAATATAACTTTGGTAGTGTTGCTCAGATAGTATCCTGAGCAATCTGAATCCACCAAATACCTGCCATTTTGGCAGGATAATGGATCCATCAGATAGTGGCAGCTATCCAACCATGGATCTGACCCATCAGATCCAGATTGGATCCCACATTATCTGATGTGGATCCCTGGATCCGGTGCTGGGATTCAACATCAGATCCCTGGATCTGGCATCTGATAATGCAGGATCTGACCTGTGATCCAACCTCTGAGTTCTGCCTGATCCTGAGTCGGATCCCGACCGGATAGTGCTGCTATCTGACAGAGCACAGCTGGATCCACAGGGGCACTATCTGAGCAACACTAAACTGGGGACACTGGGAGTGGGCTCCTCAGTGTCCCGCCTTAGGGGGGCTACTGCCGACATGAGGATTGGGCACCCCATTGTCAGAAATTGCATTTTCTTCTGTTGGGGACACTGGGAGTGGGCTCCCTGTGTCCCACACTCATGCAGGGTTCTCTAGTGCTGACACAGGGATTGGGCACCCCAATGTTGGCATACAAATGTATGTGTTGGTTCTTCCCCAGGTTGTCATTTTTTTGGGGGGGGGGCTAAATGTCAACATTTCAGGCAAAACTGAAAACAAGATGGCAGCCATACGAAGTAGGAATTTTCCCATACAAAGCAGGATTCCTACTTTGTTTCATACAGCTATCTTGAAGTGCTTACTGAGTATGCTTTTTCAAATATTTAAATTGCTACAACTTAAAAGCTGCTTATTATTTTTTCACCAGACTAGCAAAAGGCACATCTGTGGGGTAATCCCTTTCTGCCATGAAAATTTCAGACCCAAAAACCAAACCCTCTGGGCTGTAGGCCAGTTTAAAGAAAATCCCACCAAAGTCAATGAGTGAAAACATGTTTTTTTCAGCTCTCTGTAACTCAGAGACTGCATATCCAGCAGGAACATAACTTGCCACATCAAGAGATCTTCCCTACAGGACAGTGCTTACCAAATTGTGTGCAAATCTGTTGAACGGTTGCAAAGTTATTAAAGTGCATAATTTTGAGTTTAACATTGAACTACCTACTCAACCCTAACTACAGGGCGTAACGCCCATATATATATATATATATATATATATATATATATATATATATATATATCTATATATATATACATATATATATATACACATTATATGTATGTATGTGTATATATACAGTATACAGTATGTATGTGTATATATACAGTATACGTATGCAAATGTGTATATATATATATATATATTTATACAACGGGGTGAGCATGTAACATTGACAATAAAAACATGTATTCTCACTGCATTGGAATAACTCTGTGATGACACAGACACTGTGGGTTTATTTCCTGATAAACCCACAGTGTCTACATCACCAGCAAATATACTTACAATGGTGATGTCACCAGAGTGAGACTATCTACACTGCAGCCTGCATTTAATAGCTTCAGAGCTTCTCTTTCTCTCTGAATCCTGCAACTAACTCAATTAGCATTGTAAAAGACAATCACCTGTGTCCCATAGTTATTCTGACAATCCTAACACACTGCTGTGCAGCTCTAATCTTCAAACCGGTCTCCCTCATAAACCAGTTTCTCTTTCTGAGTGCTGACTGCAACAGTTTCTCTGTCTCAGTGAAGCCTGCAACTTACTGAATAAACAGTCTGTTTCTCACTCCTAGCTGCAGGTAGCACAATTTTCATTGCAAATCACATGCACCTGTTTCTCATAGTGTCTAACAGTCTCAGCCCATTCAGAAACACTTACACACACTCAGACCACACACAACCAGTGCTGTCAGTATAGTCTAGAGTTTAGAGTAACAAGCAATGAACAAACTTTCTACATTCAGCAGCCCAGACCAGTGTTTGATTCTTACAACTTCCATTTCAATACTGTGTGGCTCTGAACAAATCACTTAACTGCCCAGTGAAACATAGAAACATAGATTTTGATGGCAGATAAGGACTGCTTGGCCCATCCAGTCTGCCCATTTCCCTACCTAATGGATAAGCTGCAGATCCTAGTTAACCAGCAGCCTACTTCTTCCTACCCCCAACCCCTAGAATTGCCTTATGATTGTCCCATGCATGCTTGAATTCCACCACTGTTTTTGACTCCACAACCTCCTCTGGAAGGCCGTTCCATCCACAACCCTCTCTGTGAAAAAATACTTCCTTAAATTACCTCTGAGCCGCCCCTTTCTATCTTCAAATTGCTCCCAGGTCCTCCCTAAAAACTTACCCAATTACCAAAATAAAGTAAACGGAGAGAACACAGAAAAAAATGTTCCTAAAGGGTACTAGCCCAATTGTATAAATCGCACACATGATGTGCAACTTGTGGAATATGGCAAACATTTGCACTCGTGCAGAGTGAACTGCGATAATATCACTCGTGCCTTTGGCACTCCTGATATTATCACAGTTCACTCTACCCTCATGCAAATATTTGCCATATTCCACAGTCACCCATCATGTATCCTCTATATATATATATATATATATATATATATATATATATATATATATATACACACACACACACACACATACAAGACAAAGAACCTCAGCGTGCAAGCACTGAGGCAATGGTTACCTCAAAGGACATTGGCCAGGAAGCCAAGTTTCAAAGAAATACAAGATCACACAAACTCCCATGATGCAAAGCATCATGGGCTGCATATGCAGGTCACCATATATATATTTTTTATGCAATGGGGTGGACATATATTCAGTGTGATAACTGCATTTATCTCAGTCACTGTATGAATAAATACATTTATACATACAGTGACCATTTATACCGGACTACTTCCTAGTTTAACACACTTTCACTTTCTCACACACAGTCAATACTGCTGTCTACAAATCTTTCCCCATCCACAGTAACTCATCTAGTTCCAAAATCTGTTTTCTAATTTTTTTAAATCTCTCCCCTGCATCATCCATCTAAATTCGTTCCTCACATCCCAAAAACGGTATAATCACACTCCGTGAAACAGTGTGCGCCACTTGCACTCTTCTTGCTACTCTCTCCTTCCTAACTGCATCCCACACTGCCTCAGCCCCTGACTTTCTAAAGAACTGCTGAATACACAAACCGCAGATCTTCTTAAATTTCTCCCCTGCATCCATCACCCAAAAGCAACAGACCTGCTAACCTGCTAACGTGAAATTAAAATTCTGTCTCTCCAAAACTGCAGCTGTTTTTTTCTTTCTCACCCGCTCGCTTGCTCACATTGGCAGTACGAGTCCGTCAGCTCGGTCACCTCTTCTTCCTGATGCCACTCGCTATAGTTCACTGTAGTCCAAATTTCCACCTCTCCTACAGAAATGCCTTTAAAAAATTAAAACTTCATAACAGCAACTACTTTCCTGTCGGCGAGCGCTCACTAAACTCACCTGATGTTTTCCTCTATTCATACCATCAGCGCTCGCTAAACTCAGCCGCCATTTTTTTCTTTTAAAAACTGTCAAGCCATACTATCAGCCAATCAGCTGTAATGAACCACAGAGGATGGTGAATCAACCCGGCAAAACACAAAATAAACCCACAAAGATTTCCATATTTTTTTATTTAAAAAAAATTATTTTAAAACTACACAGATGCATGAGATCCTTCCCTATTGCATAAATGAAATATGCAGAGGGGACCTTGTGTGATATATGATTTATGCACTCTTGTGCTGTTTGCCCTTGGCCGTCTCACTCGTAGCTTATGCCACTCTGAGGGTACCCAAGGTCAAACAGCACTCATGTGCATAAATCAATATCACACAGGTCCCCCCCCACATATCCCTTTTATATATATATATATATATATATATTAAATGGGTAGGGAAAATGTTGATATCTTACAGGATGAAAAGCATCACATGACCATGTGTATATCAGAGCGCGACTGCACACCTGCACTTTTACTCCCCTCCAAAACAATTCTGACATTTTATAAGAAAGTTATACCACTCTGTGGTGTGTGATCACGCTCTGATATACGTACATCTTGGGTGATTGACACACTCGGCCTGCGGCATCGTGCATACTACACACACCAAGGTGTGCATATATCAGAGCATGACCGCACACCTCAGAGTGGTTTATCTATTACATATATACATACATATACTGTATATATACATATTATATCTATACAGTCACAGCCAAAGACAAGGCCAAATATTTCCTGAAACTGCAGAGGTATTTCTGGAGAAATCTCCTGCTTTCTCCATTTACACAGTAGGGGCAGCAGAGAGAAACTCTTTAGAAATTTCGAAAAATATCTGCCCATGTCTGTGACTACTACTGTATGTATGTGTAGATATATATGTATACATAGATACATATATATATATATATCTACACATACATATATATATGTGTGTGTATATATGTAATAGATATACCACTCTGAGGTGTGCGGTCGGCTCTGATATCGCATGCCTTGGTGTGCGTTATGCGACGAGGCTCAAGAGTCGAAAGGTCAATCCCAAGACAAGGCGCATGTGATATCAGAACGCACTAATTACACCTCAGAGTGGTATATCTATCTTATAAAATGGCTATAGATTTTTTGGGAGGAGTAGTCCTTCTGTGTAGTTGGTAATTAAATGATATGTTGGCAGAGGTGACACTTTTTGGTGTGAAAACTGTATTTGTAAATGAATTTAACTTTTAGTAGTCCTTTTGGTGTGAAAAAGTATGTCTGTAAGGACTGTCACTTTAATTGCCCAAATGTAGCGTGACCGGTGTTGCTCATTTTAGAAAGTGAGAAGCTGTTACGTGGTGAAGTAAGACATGCTGTGTTTAAAAATCAGAAAAGTGATTGCCTTTATTAGTTTCTCTGGTTTTCCTTAATACTAGTTCCATATTGTATGCGGGTAATGAGGATAGATCGGTGATTGGTAATTTTAGAAGCGTGACGGAAGCCAGAAGCGGGTGTGCTATGGCAACACTCGCTCTGGCTTCCGTCACGTTTCTAATTACCACGACCGCCGCCTATCGCCGTCCGCTCTGCACGCATATGGAGCCACCATTACGGAAAACGTAGAGAAGCTAATAAAAGGCAGTCACTTTTCTGATTTTAAACAGAGCATGTCTTACTTTGACCTCGTGAACAGCTTCTCACGCTTCGAAAATGAGCACCGCCGGGTCACGCCTACATTTCGCTATTGAAAGTGAAAGTACTGTCTGCAGGATCAGGTATTGTCAGTGGAAAGGCATCTTTTTAAAGAAATGAAGAGAAGACTACAAAAGAATGTATGTTATAGTTTTATATATACAGTTAGGTTTCTGTTAATCAGACTGGTCACAGTGGTTACAGTAATAAAAGTGGTCGTACACTGTGACACTGTGAACATGGCAGGATTTGATTTTAAATTAAATTTTCAGTAAACATTAATGGTAGGATGAAGAGATCTGTTTCTACAGTGTGGGGCTACTACTGGTATATTTACTTATGGGTGTGGGTGTCAGTTGCACATGTGTGTTAGTGTGGGTGTCTAGCTGCACCAGGTGTGGAGTGGTCTTGCTGCTGGTGAAAAGGTTTTGAGGACTGGAAAGTAGTTCAGGCGTGCGGTCGTAGTGAGAGGTGCGGTCGTTGGGGAAATAATGCACGGTCATGTGGCGTGTTTTGGCCAATTGTATCACTGGGATTTTTATGATTTTACCACACCATTTTATAATATATATATATACATATATACATATATACGCATATATATATATATATATATATATATATATATATATATATATATATATATATATATATATATATATGTGTATGCATATATATTGGAGGCAGTATAGTGCAGTGGTTTAAGGCTCTGAGCTGCAAATCTGGAGACCTGGGTTTAAAACCCACAGCCCCAACTTGCATACTGTGTGATCCTGAGCAAGTCATTTAACTTCCCTGTGCTCCCAGGTCACACCTGTAAACAAGCTTTCAGCTTAGTGTGCCACTCCTGGTTAAACAATTAAAAAAAATAGATGGATATATATATATATATATATATGAACAGTACAAAATATTTGTTTCTAGCACCAACAGTTCCAAAGTTAGACCTTTCAAAAGATAATTTCTTTAAAATACAATAACTTTGGCACATTAGAGCTGGAGACTTTTTAAATGAAAGCTTGAACTCAACTAAGTAATATAGGTGCACTTAAGGGTTCTATGGGTACTTCAATGTTAAATCCCACAATTTACGCTTTAATAACTTTGCAACCGTTCAATGGATCTGCATGAACGTTTGCATGCACAGTTTCATGGGGTGGATCTCTTGACATGCTAAGTTTTGTTCCAGTCAGATGTGAGGATTCCGAGATACAGATAGTGCAAAAAGTGAATTTTTCAGACTTTGCTCCCATTGGTTAGAATGGATTTTCTGTCAACTTGGCTAGCACCCAGACTGTTTGGAATTTTGGTCTGAAATTTACAGAGTAGAAAGGGGCTGTCCCACAGATGTGCCTTTTGCTTGTTTGGTGAAAAAATATTAATCTATTTCAAAGTTATTCAGTTTTTAAATGTTTAATACTTGGTTCTAAGCATGCTCAGTAAGCACCAAAAAATGGCTATATGAAAAGAAAAATAATTATTTTTTCATATGACATCATCCTTTTTCATTTGAGAAAAATCCTTTTTTGTATGGCCACCATCTTGTTTTCATTTTCGCCTGAGAAATTAAAATTTGGAAACCCCAAAAATGATATTCTAGGGAGGAACCAACACATGTAGCTTGCTTATTGGGACCCCATTAGCTGCATTCTACACTTTACTGCTTGAGAATTTCCCTTAAACTGTGTTTTTTAACATTGACATTTTTTTTTATATGGGCGTCATAGGAAAAAGTATATTTTTTTCATACGGGAAATCAATGTATTTCAATGGGATTTTCAAATTTGGAGGATAACTTTGCCATTTTTGCATATTTTGACAACAGATTTTCAACATACCCTTTTTGAGACCCCTTCTCATGAAAATGGGGGTGTCATTTTGCAAATCCTGCCCCAAAGGTGATTTCATGGTCAGTTGACCAAATCACATTTTGTACAGGATTTCCAAATTTTATTTATTTATTTATTTAATTTTTGGTAACTAGGTAGGCCCACCGAGACAAGACAGTCCCTTTTTCTTTTTTCTTTTTTTTAAATTAGTATACTTTATTTTGCAGGAAAATTGAGCACATAAGGAAAACATCAAGTCATAAAACTTCACAACAGACCAGAAAAGCATGGAGTTATGCAAGGCAACATCCATGTCCTGTACTACACGTGTGAACATATTGCAACATATTTTTGTTAATAAAGCCTTCCCTCCCTCCCACCCAACATACCTCCTCCTTCCCCTCTCAGCCCTCCCTCTGCCTTCTCACAATCCCTCCCTCCCTCCCTCTCCCGGAGACAAGGGTCGGTAGTGCAACAAGAGAAAGCAGTGCTACATCCCGGCTTACTCCAATTGAGAGAACTATACATATCCATTTGTAAGGAGTTGATATTAATAACCAGCCCCAGAATGCCCCTTAGCTTTGAAAGGGTCAGGCCTGGATTCTGTCCCCTACTCCACTAGGTAATGGATGCAAGACAGTAAGAAGAGCTTCCAACCTGCCCCATTTTTTGATGTAAAATGAAGGCTGATTCCTAATGCTGGCAATCATTTTTTCTACCCTGAGGTTACACAAGATTTCATTCAACCACTCTGGAAAGGTTACAGCCTCTTGGTCAAGCCAATGACAAATAATTAACTTTTCAACAGATAAAGATATAAGTAAAATATGGAGTCTTCTCTCCTTTACTGGAATATCAGCCACATCTCCCAAAATGCATATTTCAGGCTTGAAGTATTCCTGCAAGCCTAATAGGGGGGGTCTAAGTCTAGCTTAATTCTCTCCCAAAGGGGTGTAACCTTGGGACACTCCTAGAGAATGTGAAAAAGGCTCCCCTCTGCCAGGCCACACCTCATGCATTGGCTACTGAGAAGCCTGCCCATCCTGTTCAAATAACATGGAGTGCAGTGTATGTTGTGTAGAATGTAAAACTGCATAAGGTGTAGTTTATCATTGGAGTCAAAACTATACATATTTAACCAAAGGACATCCCAATTAATAGGGAGGTTAGGGAAGCTGGATACCCAGTATTTGGATTCCCTGTGTCCCCCTGGGCAAATACAGTCAAACAAGAGGGGAACTAGCTGGGACACAACATGTGGCTATGAGGCTAGTGATATAGCCTGGGAGATAAAGTCTCCTTGGTCTATGGTCCGGCTGCCCTGTCCAAATCAAGTGATCAGCAGTGCCGTAATTGGAATGCCTTGAAAATACCATTTGTGAGAATATGAAGGAGATCCAATAACTCTATACTATTAAGAATCTGTCCCCGCCCCAAGAGGTCAGAGACCTTTTTACCAATTAACCCCAGGTAGCTCAAGTGGGATAGCAACAGGCCTCTGATTTTGAAATTTAAATTCCCACAAAGCAGCTCAGAAACGTCCTTTGCATTGTTGTAGTGCATAGCTCTACATAGTTGAGCATGCACTCTCAGAGAAGTGTGTATTACAGACTCCTTGAGGGCTGTGGGGAGTTTACTAGAAAGTACAAAGAGGAGACTTGAAGGGGAAATATTTAAAAGAGCAGATCTGCTGCAAATCAACTCGCAGCCATATTGGAGTATAGGAGGACTCCAGTGATTCCACAGCCCACTTTGCGTATTTGGAGAGATGACTAGCTAAGTAATAATTAAAACAATTGGGAAGTTTGAGTCCTTCTAAGTGCTTCAGGGCCCCTAACTTAATGTAAGCTTTCCTAGGTTTTTTGCCCTTCCAAATAAAATTGGAAACAATTGAGTGTAGATGTTGAAACCAGCTACTGGGAAGAAAAACGTTTAACATATTCAAAGGATAAAATATTCGGGGGAGCACATTCATTTTAATTATACTAATGCGTGCTTGCAGGGAAACAGAGAGGAGGTTCCATCTTTCAAGGTCTTGTTTGATAGACTCTGCAATTTTAGACAGTCCCTTTTTCAGGGGAGACCCGGGAAGTGCAGTACATTGGCAGTGCAAAAACAATACATCAATAACAAGAATGGTACAGGGATTCAGTACAGATACAATTACAGTGAGCAGTCTTTACAGCTGAAACAATAGAAAAGGAATAATGGTACACCAAAATAACAGACTGTCTAAACAAATAATAACTCATATACATTTTTGAATAAGGTGCCGTACAAGGGACAGCAGAGCTGTGCAGAGAGAAACATGCCTGGTAAGGTTGGCAGAGTTAGGGGTCATCGAAAACAGGAGCAGTGTGGCAGCAAGGTGAGGCAGCAATGAGTTTTGAAACATAGTGAGGGAGGCCTTTGCTGCAGGTATATCCAAGAGCAGGGTCATTCTTGACCCTACAGGGGGCATGCCTCAGACAGCTAGTGCTGGAACCCACTCGGGAGGAAGCAATCTTAGACCTGGTACTCTCAAATGGGGAAGGAGAAAGGATCTCAGATTTAGAAGTGGATAGCCATGTGGGAACAAGTGACCACCAAACAGTGTGGTTCACAATAAACACAGCCATAGAGTCAAGCCATACAAAAACAAGAGTATTGGACTTTAGAAAGGCTGACTTTGGGAAAATGAGAGATTGCCTCAGAAAAGCACTAGCAAATGGGCAAGAAGGAGGGGTGGAGGAACAATGGGGAATAGGAACAATGGGGAATAATCAAAACAGCCATTGTAGAGGCAACAAGCCTTTGTTTGAAGCAAATCAATAAAACAAAATGAAGGAAAAAACACTATGGTTCTCAAAAGGGGTGGCAGGGACAGTTAAGGAGAAAAGGATAGCATTCAGGAAATATAAGGAAATACAGAAGGAGCAGGACAGAGAACTTTATCAGTTAAAGCAGAAGGAGGCAGGAAGGCAGTCAAAATAGCAAAGGCACAAACTGAGGAAAATATAGCCAACTCTGTTAAGAAGGGGGATAAAACCCTTTATAGGTACATTAGGGAGCAACGAAAGACCAAGGGAGGGATACAGAGACTTAGTAAAGGAGAGGGAATGTGGGCAGAGGGTGACAGTGAAAAAGCAGGGATACTGAATGAATATTTCTGCTCAGTATTCACAACGGATGAGGAGAGGGAGGTACCTAAACCAAACAAGGGAGAAACTCTGAATATGGAGGTCGATACCAATCCATTCACAGAAGAAAGTGTTTTGAATGAACTCTTGAAACTGAGGGTGGAAAAAGCAATGGGGCCTGATGGGATTCACCCCAGAATACTAAAAGAACTAAGGGCAGAACTAGTAACACCACTGACTACTCTCTTTAACAAATCATGGGAGGATGGAATAGTACCTGAGGACTGGAGGAGGGCAAATGTGATTGCACTACACAAAAGTGGGAGCAGGGCAGAAGCAGAAAACTACAGACCAGTTAGTTTGACTTCAGTGGTAGGGAAAATGATGGAATCACTTCTGAAGGAAAGAACTGTTGAGTACCTAGAGGCCAGTGGGGCACAGGACCCAAGGCAGCATGGTTTCACAGCAGGAAGGTCATGTCAGACAAACCTAATACATTTCTTTGACTGGGTGACCAAAGTAGTAGACCAGGGAAGGGCTGTGGATATGGCCTACCTAGATTTTAGCAAGGAATTCGACACAGAAGATTAATATACAAGTTAGCCAGCCTTGGAGTGAGTCCCAAGGTGGTAGCCTGGATAAAAAACTGGCTGGACAACAGGGCATAAAGGGTAATAGTAAACGGAGTTCACAGTAAAGAGAGGAGGGTGACTAGCGGGGTACCGCAGGGTTCGGTACTGGGACCGGTCCTCCTTAATATCTTTATAAGTGACATTGGAGAGCACCTGGAAGGAAAGGTCTCTTTGCAGATGACAGAAAGATCTGCAACAGGGTTGATACACAAGGTGGGGTGGAAAGAATGAAAAGAGACTTGGCAAGGTTGGAGGAATGGTCAAATATGTGGCAGCTCAGATTCAATGCAAAGAAGTGCAAGGTTATGCATCTGGGAAACAAAACTCAGGGAAGAGTACACAATGGGGAGTTAATAACAACAACAAAATCGAAAGAGACCTAGGGTTATTATATCAGATGACCTAAAGGTGGGCAAGCAATGTGAGAAGGCAGTAAGGAGGGCTGGGGATACTGGGATGCATAGGAGAGGCATCAACAGTAGAAAACAGGAAGTAGTTATCCCTCTACAGACAGTTAGTGAGACCTATCTGAGTACTGCATGCAGTTCTGGAGACCCCATCTCAGAAGACATAGACAGAGTGGAGGCTGTTCAGAGGAGGGCAGAACCAAATGGTGCAAGGTCTGCACCAGAAGACATATGAGGAGAGATTAAAGCAGCTTAATATGTATACCCTTGAGGAAAGAAGGGAGAGGGGGACATGATAGAAACTTTCAAGTATCTCAAAGGAATTAACAAGGTACAAGAGGGTAGTATCTTTCAGAAGAAGAGATGTGCAAGAACAAGGGGGCACAATTTGAAGATAGAGGGGGGACGGCTCAGAGATAATGTTAGAAAGTATTTTTTCACAGAGTTATGGATGCATCTAACAGCTTTCCTGAGGAGGTTGTGGAGTCAGGAATAGTGGGAGAATTCAAGAATGCATGGAACAGGCATAAGGCAATTCTAGTGGGGGGTAGGAAGAAGTAAGCTGTTGATTAACTAGAATCTGCAGCTCATCCAGTAGGTAGGGAAATGGGCAGACTGGGTGGGCCAAGCTGTCCTTATCTGCCATCAAATTCTATGTCTCTATGAGGCACAGACTAGGATAGCTGGAGGCAACAAGTTCCAGAAGGACACAGCAGAGAATGCAAATGATCTCTGGGTCATGGCGAGCTAGGGGGTTGGCCTTTGGAGAAGGGATAGTGAGGCTGATCTAAGAGCACGTTGTGGGTGTTGACATTGAATAATGTCAGCAAGGTAGGGAGGGGTGTAGCAGTGGATCAGCTTATAAAGGAAGCTTACAGTAGCTACCATAATTTGAATTCATAGGGGATCCATCCCAGGGAAGACAGGACATCACAGTGGTAATGTCGGACTCGAGCATTGACCCCTAGAGCAAACCTTCCCACCCAATGGTACACCAGCAACAGGTGAGATAGAATGGTAGAGGATGTAGAGAGTAGTATGGGGGCAGCATACGTAAGGAGTGGCAGGAGGGTAGCAGTCACTATCTTGAGGCAGGAGGTCAATGTGAGGAATGGATGAATGCAGTATAGGACACCAAGCTTTGGGTTTATAGTTTTGGTTAGGGCTGTGACATGCATGTCCAGGGAATGTGAGGAATCCAACGTGAGACCCAAGTATTTGAAGGACTTGACAGATTCAAGGACAGCCCCAGTGCATGATACTACAACCAGAGGTGGGACAGTTTGAGTAGCTGTGTTAGCAAACAACATACCCTTTGTTTTTTTAGTATTAAGGACAAGCTGCTTCTGTATCAACCAGTCTTCAAGGGTGTGAAAACCAGAGGCTAGCTTAGCGCTGATCCACCCTACATCTGAAGAAGAACAGTAAATGACAGCATTGTCCACATAGAGATGAACAGAGGCCCCACCAGTTATGCAGGAGATCATTGATGTAGATTGAGAACAGTAATGGTCCCAGGATGGAACCCTGGGGGACACTATGGGTTATGAACCTAGGGTCTGAAATGGAACCTTCCCACTTAACTCTGAGTGTGGCCATGGAGATAACTTTAGGTCCAGGTTAGTACATTAGCATCAAGGCTGAGGAGGTGAAGCTGCCGGATCAGGAGGCCATGGTTGGCCAGGTCAAAGGCCTTAGTCAGGTCGATGAATATGACTCCAGTGGCACAACCACGGTCCATTGCCTGAAAGATATCTGAGGTGACTTTGAACAGGGCTGTAAGGGTACTATGTTTTTTCCTGAATCCATGCTGAGAGGTTGAGAGCAGGTGGTGGTCCGGGTAATCCTGCAAGTGGTCATAAATTATACACTCTTGGATTTTGGTGAGTGGGCAGAGTATAGAGATAGGGCAATAGTTTTTGACAGTAGAGGTGGGACCTCCCTTATGGACTGGCACAACTACTTATACTTTCCATTTCTCAGGGGCAGTATTAGTAGCCTTTGAAAAAGGACCAGAATGGTCTGAAACATGTCAGAAGTGTTCAATCTTCACTGGTAGATAAATAAAAATGTTTTTGTAATGTAAATTTACTGGAGCTCCAGCCTGAAAGTTCTTTTGCATCCCTCTCAAGGTTTGTGTGTGCCAGAAACCAGTAAGTAAAAAGCATTCAGTGTGTTTCTAGAGCACCACGCTACTTGTGCACACTCCTTTTGTTTTATTACAGTATTAGTAAGGAAAGACCAATTAAACAGATCATGAAAGGGGTGGGCAAGGGCAACAGCCCCCAGCTTAAGAAATTTTGGTTCAAGGGTGTCATGTCCTGGAGAGCTATGGGCCTTCAAATTCTTGAGAAGCCAACGTACCTCATCAAGGGTTACTAGTTTTAGATGAAAGGAGGGGCGGGTCAAAGAATCTACAGATGACAGTGAGTCAAGTTGGGGGAAGGAGGATGACTGGAAAAAAGAGGGCTGTATACGTATGCAGATCAGTAAAGTATTCATTGAAGCCAGTGGTGATGGAGGGAGGGTCATTGAGCAAGACGCCTTGGGCGGCAAGGGTACTAGAGGTCTAGGGGGTATTTCACTTTAAGAGTGAGTTAACCTGTTTCCAGAAATTTTAAGGGTTACTGAAGTGCTCAGTTTGGAGCCTCTGGCAATGCTGGCATTTTGCTTTCTGGACAAAGTTCTTGTAGCTGTTCCTAATCTGCCTGTAAGTCTGCCAATCAGAGGTTAACCCAGTACTGTTATATGTCCGCCATGCTCTATCACGAGGGGAACATAAGCTTCCTGAGCTCCTTGGAGAGCCATGGAGCATTAATTCCTTTTAGCCGGCACCTCTTCATTGGGGCATGACCATCAACAATTTCAGTGAACATGATCATAAAAAAGTCTAGAGCTTTGTTGACATCCTGCAGGGTGGTTATTGGGTCCCAGTCAGTATTACGGATTGGGCAATAAAAAGATTGGTGTCAAATCTGGACACATTCTGCACCTGGATGACCTTAGGTGGAAGGTTAGGGAAGCTGTTGCACCAGATACAGAATGTCAGAAAGTGATCACTTATACTGTCAGCGCGAGTACTCTCACTGACTTGATTTTAGAGGCGCAGTTTGTGACCATCCAGTCAAGTAATGTATGTTTACCTGACAATGTTATTTCAAGTAGGGTCACCAATAAGTTGAAGCAGGTTAACATCTGCTAGGGGGCGTATAGTCTATCAGAGTTAGGACCAAGCCAGTAAGTGTTAAAGTCACCACAGAGCACAAGGTCATGGTGTAGTAGGCTAGTTAGGGGGGTAATGAAGGAGGGTAGGCAGGAAGAGGCCTCCTTAGGAGGCAGGTATACGCAACCTAATACAAATTTCTTGATGGAGCCAAGTAAGAGCGAGAGGAATAGAGATTCAACCACAGAGGGCTCAGGGCAAGTCATAGCAACTTCAGTGACATCTAGATAATCCAAGGTATACATTAGGACACCACCCCCTCTTTTACCCAGCCTGTCTTTCCTAAAACACTTATATCCAGGTAAAGTAACCTCATGTTGTCTGATGCTTGGCTTCAGCCAGGTCTCAGTAATATCCAGAATGTCTGGGGTATGTTGATTAATAAAGGCGTCAAGCTCTGGCATTTTTGGTCTAAGACTGCATGCATTTAAATGCACAGTTTTCAACCCTTTCAGAAGTTGATGAGATGAGGACAAGGAGTGTGGAGTGAGGGTGTGCGATGCAGGGCCAGGATTGGGCTCAACATCAACCGCTAGTGTTAGAAGTAGGAAAGAATGTGGAGGGGCCTGATTGAGGAGTAGAGAAGATGCCTCAAGAATCTAGCAGTAACAGGAGGCCTGCACAACCTTCTGTATAACCAGACATTTTCACCATACTCATTCATGTGGTGGGGTCATAAGAAGGGAATGTTGAAAATCTGGGGTCAAAATATGCTAAAATGGCCAATTTGCGTGCATCTGTTGACATTTCGCTATGCTCGCTCGTAACTTTGTTAATTTTCAAAATTTTTACCACAAATTATCAACATAGCCATTTTCTTACACCACCTCATGAATGTGACAGCTGTAATTTTTCAGATCTTGCCCAAAATGTATTCTCATGCTACTGCTGCGGAATTATGCTGCAGTGACACGGAATGATGTTTTGGTGGGGGGGGATTTGATCATTTTTACTATTGGGTTGATGAGGTGGAGAAATAGAAAGGCTATGCTGACAATTTGGTTGCAGTTGTCTTACAAATGGAAGGGCAGGGCCTAGAGGGCCCTGTGCTTCCCCATAAACATACATATAAGCATCTATGAAGGAATGGGAGTGCAGGGCCCAGAGGGCCTGTGCTCCATTAGAAAACTAAGGATACGATTACACTATTTCAAAAAGTTCAGATGCATGGGAGCACATGACCCTCTGGGCCTTGTGCTACCACAGGAAAATAAGGATGCCATTATACTATCTCAAAAAGTAAGGAAATTCTTTGCAAAAAACTGCATTAATGCAACATTTGGAGTTCAGGCTAAAGCAACAAAAGTAGGGAAATGTGGCTATAGGGATTCTAACCCTAAAACCCTAATGCCACCCCTAAAGCAAATCAGGGCCCGGAGTCTTCCTAGGGGTTGTCAACCCTAAAGCTCACCCCATTCTATACTCTCCAGAAACACATACACCTAATGGGGTGAGCTTTAGGTTGACTATCCTGAGGAAGACTCTGCACATGATTTGCTTTAAGGGTGGCATTTGGGGTTTTAGGGTTGAAAACCCTAAAGCCACATTTCCCTATTTTTGTCACTTTAGCTTGAACCCTAAACATTGCATCATCACAGTTTTTTGCAAAGAACATGTATCTATCTATCTATCTATCTATCTGTCTGTCTGTCTGTCTGTCTATCTATCTGTCTATCAAGCATTACTATAGGGACCATATATCAATATGAAATAAAATGTTTTATATCAATATAAAAACACATAGTTCACAAAATGTTTAGTCCTGTTATTTGTAACAAAATACATTGACATGAATAGACATGTAGCGTATAAACAAGAACTGTATTGCTCGGATCTATACATGTTGATCAGATACTAAACTTTGGTTAAAAAAAAACTTAAGTTCCTATGATTAACACTGCAAATGTTATAGCTTTCAAAATATAATACAAGCATTATAAAATATCATAACATTTATTTTTAGCAATGGTGGAAAGACACTAGTATTTGTTCTAAGATAAACACATTCTTTTCTAGTTGCTGTGTTTCACAGAAGAAAGGGTTCTGAAAGAACTCTTAAAACTGAAGGTGGATAAAGCAATGGGACCTGATTGGATTCACCCCAGAATTTTAAAAGAACTGAAGGAAGAACTAGTAACACCAATGACTATCATTTTTAATAAATAATGGGAGGATGGTATGGTACCTGAGGACTGGAGGAGGGCAGACGTGATTCCCCTTCACAAAAGTGGGAGCAAGACAGAGGCAGGAAACTACAGACCTGTCAGTTTGACCTCAGTAGTAGGGAAAATGATGGAATCACTTCTGAAGGAAAGAACTGTTGAGTACCTAGAGGCCAGTGGGGCACAGGACCCAAGGCAGCATGGATTCACACCAGAAAGGTCATGTCAGACAAATCTAATTGATTTATTTGACTGGGTGACCAAAGCAGTAGACCAGGGAGGGGCTGTGGACATGGCGTACCTAGACTTTAGCAAGGCACTTGACACAGTCCCACACAAAAGATTAATAAACAAATTAGCCAGCCTGGGAGTGGGTCCTAGGGTGGTAGCCTAGGTAAAACACTGGTTGGACAACAGGACACAGCGGGTAATAGTAAACGGAGTCCACAGTGAAGAAAGGAGGGTTACTAGTGGGGTACCGCAGGGTTCAGTACTGGGACTGGTCCTTTTTTTTTTTTTAACTTTTTATTTATAGCATTTTATGAATTACAGCAGTTAGTGTATTCATACAACACCATCAAAAGGTGACAATCAAATAGACCTGAGAACTGGTCTATCAAATACAACAAAGGCATTAAAGTCCAGCAGGATAATTATGTAGAATAGTCCACTCTCACTTTCTCGTTGTCTAGGGAGGGCATCAACCAAAATTTCCTGCCCCTCGTAGGATAGAAAGATATAAGGGAGGCTGTAATTCACACAATAGAGCCCCTAAGAGAGGAAAACAGAAGGTCTGGGCTCAATCAAGTTAAATCGCACTCCTACCCTCAAGCACATACCATGCGGCTGGTAGGGAAACAGGTTATTCTAAGTACTTTTAACAAAGTTCACAGATTGAGTGGAGCTAACCACACTCCAACAATATTTTGGTTCTAGTATGATAAATGATTCATGCACTGTGGCATATAGAATATTATTAGAGTTACATCAACATAGCAGAAAAAATATCAGATGAATTCTAATGCAGCATACATATTTCACTTCAAACTACCATTCCATAGCTATATAAGGCTATAATAACCATTAAATCAGGGGATATTACTTATCAGTCATTAGAGTCCGAGTTGGGATCCTCCACATTCCCTTTCTCTTGACAGGAGTGCTGTTCCTCTAATAGACGTGAGGCAAATGCAGCAGCAGCCTCAGGATCTGTAAAACCATGAAACTTATTTTCAAACCGAACATGCAGACGAGCAGGGAATTGAAGCTGGGCAGAAATACCATTACCAAGCAGGAGTTTTTTTGTTTCTTGGAAGGCTTTTTTCCTCGTTTGCGTTTGCGATGAGATGTCCGGGTACGGCGCAACTCTACTGCCTTCCCAGGTAAGGTCTCCTCGCTGTCTGGCAGCCTGAAGCAGGGAGATGCGGGCCTCCGGGCTCAATAAGGTTATAATGGCAGTAAGTGGTCACTCTTTGGTGCTGTTTCTAGGCCGAGGTTGGATCGGTATAGCAAAGGCCTTCACGATGGTAATGCCTGAATCAGGAAGCAATAGTGCCAGATCTTGAAAAATCATCTGTTGTGTCACCATAAAAAGTTCTGTTTTGCCTGCCAGCTTAGGAGGGAATCCAACAATGTGGACATTCGCCTGACACTGGGCATTCTCCAGAGACTCGACCTTGGAGCGAAGAAACTGCAAGTCTCTGACAAAAGTGGCATCTCTCTCCCGCTGACAGTCGGACTCCAATCGAATCTCTAGGAGCTGCACCGCATTTGTCTGCACTTTGCTCTCAAGGTCCGCAAAGTCAGCTTCTACAGTCGCCAACCTCCGATTAGTGTCTTCCCCAGTAGCCTGTATTTTTTCCAGCATAGCAACTATCTGTGGATGTGGGGATTCTGAATTCCTTGTTTTGACTGGTGCCATAGGCCCACCTGCAGTAGTTTTTAAACTGGCCGTTGAGGCTATATAGGTGTCAAGATTGCGTGCTGCTTGCCTATCCTTCTTTGGCCCCATAACTGCTGTCCTGAGACAATCAGCAGTTAAACACCCCTTGCTGAATGGGATTTAAAGCAGTTAGAATGGTAAAATTAGTATCTAATAGGTGTTACGATCTACTAAGTTAGGAAAAGACGTCTGCCATGTTGAAAGCTCCATAGCGTCCCCCTGAAGCTGGTCCTTTTTAATGTCCTTATAAGTGACATTGCAGAGGGACTGGAAGGGAAAGTATGTCTCTTTGCAGATGACACAAAGATCTGCAACAGGGTTGATACATAAGGTGGGGTGGAAAGGATGAAAAGGGACTTGGCAAGGTTGGAGGAATGATCAAATGTATGGCAGCTTAGATTCAATGCAAAGAAGTGCAAAGTAATGCACCTGGGAAATGAAACCCAGGAAGAGTACACAATGGGGGTGACATACTGACAACAACAAAATGGAAAGGGACCTGGGGGTAGTCATATCAGACAACCTAAAGGTGGGCCAGCAATGTGAGAAGGCAGTAAGGAGGGCTAGGGGATACTGGGATGCATAGGGAAAGGCATCACCAGTAGAAAACAGGAAGTTGTTGGCCCTCTGTACAGACAGTTGGTAAGACCACATCTAGAGTACTGTGTACAGCTCTGGAGACCCCATCTCCACAAAGACATACACAGGGTGGAGGCTGTCCAGAGGAGGGCAACCAAAATGATGCAGGTTCTGCATCAGAAGACATATGAAGAAAGACTAAAGGAACTAAATATGTATAGCCTCGAGGAAAGGAGGGAGAGAGGGGGACATGATAGAAACTTCAAATACCTCAAGGGAATCAACAAAGTTCAAGAGGGTAGCATCTTTCAGAAAAAGAGATGGGCAAAAACAAGGGGGCACAATTTGAAGATAGAGGGGGACAGCTCGGAGGTAATGTGAGGAAGTATTTCTTCACAGAGAGGGTTGTGGATACATGGAACAGCCTTCCTGAGGAGGTCATAAGTCAAAAACAGTAGAGGAATTCAAGAATGCATAGGACAGACATAAGGCAATTCTAGGTGGGGGTAGGAGGAAGTAGGCTCTTGGTTAACTAGGATCTGCATCTTATCCGTTAGGTAGGGAAATGCGCAGACTAGGTGTGGCAAGAGGTCCTTATCTGCCGTCAAATTCTATGTTTCTATGTTGCTATAAACTCTATACCCTCTTAGACTGCTCCCTTTTTATGGCTGTGGGTGGAGCCTACAGCCATTTTGCTATCTGTAGCTTGAAAATGGAGTTTCGTGGAACTCATTCTTTGGACTTTTCTATGTATTCTTCCACATCTACAAATCACTATGACAACTAAAATAAAATAGTCCCTTCTTTCTGTTTAGAATGTTGGAGACATAACTCCAAGCTGCTTATCTGATGGCCATTACGAAACTGAAACAGCTTGTTAAATATTGGTTGCCTATTATTATTTATTTCAATCTAGGATTACAATACCATTGAGCTGAGGCTCTTTTACAAAGGTTCCATGTCAGCGTGTGCAACAGTCATCATTTTTAGTTACAAACATAACGTCCCTGACTTACAGACATGGTATAACCAGTACAAAGACCTGAGCTATGAGCAAGACAAGGGAGGGGGTCATTGGGGAGAAGTGAGGTAGGAGATCGAGATAGGAGGTGCAGGGTAAGAAGTACTGCAGGTGGGTGGGGTCAGGGCAGGAGTGAGATATGAGGGGAGGTGGGTGAGGTGGAAGACAGTGCAGCCTAGGGGCCTTGTCGAGGAATATGCCAGGTAAGGTGTTAGGTGCAAAGACTGATTGTAAGTGCTGGGTGCTGGGGCATGTGCAGCTGGAACGGTGGAAATGTTAAGATGGGCAATCGAGGATACAAGCAGTGAGAGAGGCAGCTTGGACTTGAAAAGCCGAGTGTTGGAGCAGTCACTATGTCACTGCCAAGAGAGTTGAGCCAGTTGGATGCCCGATAGGCAAATGATCTTTGTCCTTGGGTCGTGCGACATCATGGGATATGTAGTAGATGGGAATTGGATCTCCTTGTAGTGACATTCCTATGTCTAGGCTTAAGGAGGGCACAGACACCAGGTGGGGCAAGTCTCATTATGATTTTCTTGGCCGTGATGCAGGTTTGGTATTTTATGCTTTTGTCCGGTTGAAGCCATCCAGATTGGGAATAAAGGTCACAAGTGTGGGTATGGTGATGTGAGCCAGTGACGAGACAACAGGCCTTATTCAGGGAAGTCGCGCTACATTTGAGAGCAGTGGTAGTTGCAGACTCATATATGATAAGACCATAGTCTATGATGCTGACAATGGAGCTTTGGACGGCCACTGACAGTGCTTCTGAGGTTAGGTGTTTCCTGTGCCGGAATAATATGCCTAACCTCGCATTGGCAGACTTTGCCACATTGCTAATATGGACAGCGTATGAGAGGTGGGGATCAAGGGTGATGACAAGGTACTTGAACGATTGTGTTTGCTCTAGGATGGCTCCTTGGTTGGTTGCAATGGAGAGGTGGAGTTGTTTGTTTTTGTTGTGGGGGCTGCAAAAGACCATAGACTTGTTTTTTTCTGATTGAGAAGCAGTTTATGATTTAGGAACCAGAATTCAATGGAGGAGAAGGCCCGCTGAAGTTTATTTTGTAAATGGTTTGGATCAGGGTCTGAGGTGAAGATCACAGCATCGTCAGCGTAGAGAATTATTTGTTCTGGGCAGCTATCCGGTAGTGAGTTTAAGAATAGGCTGAAGAGGAGGGGTCCCAGAATGGAGCCCTGGGGGACTCCTGAGCGGACTGGTCTAGAGTCTGAGAGTGTATCAGCAATTCTTTGGGACCATTCTTCAAGGTAGCTCTTAAACCAGCCAATGGTGTTGGTTGACAGCCCAGTGTTCTGAAGCTGGACAAGTAGGAGGCGGTGATTGACGGTGTTGAAGGCTTTAGTTAAGTCAATGTAGATTGAGCCTAGTAGTTCACCGGAATCAAGTGCGTTGTGGATTGCGCCAGTGAATTCAAGTAGGGCTGTGGAGGTGCTGTGACCTTTGTGGAACCCGTGTTGTTGCTTGCACAGGATGTTGTACGTATCCAGGTATTAAGTGAGCTGGTCCAAGACTATGCGTTCTAGTGCCTTGGAGAGTGGGGGTAGTAGGGTGATAGGTCTGTAGTTATCGTGGGCAGTTTTGTCACCACTTTTATGGACTGGAGTGACAGCGGCAGATTTCCATCTGTCCGGAAACTGGCTAAGGCTGAGGGAGAGGTTGAAAATTCTGGTCAGAGGACTAAGCACTTCATCAAGTGTGAGAGACAGGATTTTGAGATCGAGGGAGTCATTACTGAATCTTGTTTTACCAAGGGTTATGGTAACGTATTTGAGTACTTGGTGAGCCTTGACTACTTTGAAGTAGAAGCAGGAGGAGCTGGTGGGAGTAGTGTTCATTCCAGACAGGGGGGGGCTACACCATCTTTGAAGTAGCCCTGAGGTAGGACAGCGCTGAGGTCTGTAAAGGCTTTGTTAAAGGTATCCGCAATGGTTTTTGGGTTGAGGTTCCGTTGATGTTGAGTATTGATGGGGGGGTTTTGGGTAGATTCCCAGTGAGTTCCTTTATGTTTATCCAGAATTCCCAACCATTGCCCTAGGAGTTTGTGAGGGCATGCTTATAGTAGGCGGACTTCATTTGCCAGATGGTTTTGGTGCAGTCATTGCGGGCACGTTTGTAGTTTTGGATGTCGTTTCACTTTCCAGAGTTTCTGGCCAGCTCCCATAGGTGGTCTCTTGTTTTTAGCATCCTGAGGAGGTCACCTGTGAGCCAAGGGTTACTCAGTGATTTGACTTTGTGTTTCTTAATAGGAGCATATGTGTCACAGGCCACAGTGAAGATGTTTATGAAGTGGTCAAGGGCAGTGTTTACGTTGGTTGCATTGAAGATAGGGGATCAGTCTTGCTGGAGGAGGTGGGATTTGAGTCGAGAAAGGTGACCACTGGGTAGAACCCTGCTGGTGATTGTTTTTGGTGGTTGTTTGATGAATTTATTTGACCAGGTGCAGCTAACAGAGGAGTGATCGCTGAAAGAGTCAGGGAGGACATTAGTGTTAGATATCTGCGATGGGTGACTGGTAAGGATCCAGTCCAAGAGTGTGCTGGTGCCAGTCCTGCAATTTTTCCTGGTTGGTGAGTCAACCATTTGTGTGAGGTTCGCCACAGCAACGGTATCTCTGTGTGCACCAGCATCGGCGGCAGGCCAGTTGATGTTGAAGTCACCTAGGAGGATGGATTCGGTGTCTGGTGGGAGTGACTTTACAAAGTCAAGCACAGCTGTTAGACCAGTTCCCTGTTCTTTGGGAGGGATGTAGATGGTGGCAACAATGAAGGTTTTGTTTTGGGCACTGTGGAGGAGTCTCACTGGCAGTATCTGAGCAGTTGTGGGTTGGATTGAGGTAATGATGTGGTGCCCTTGTATGGAGTCATTTAGGTAGAGAGCGCAGTCCCCACCTCTTTTAAACTGGAAATGTGTTTACCCCCTTCAAAATGCAACAGCTTGCACATTTAAATGATTAGCATTTAAACATTTTTGCTACTAATTCAGTTGGGGATGAATATCTTTCAAGAAAGATTCATACCTCATAAATGTTGCCCTTTCCAAGCAAATTTTGTAAAGATTTACACTGATTTTAACCTCTCAAGACCTATTTGATAACGTGCCAGGTTTTCACTGAACTACCCAGACTAAATACATAAATTTCTTTTTGACAGAAAGGGCTGCAGCCTGCTTCCCATACATAACAAATAAGATCTACTGAGATCTCTTACAGTAAGAGAGAGAGAGAGAGTGTGTGTGTGTGTGTGTGTGTGTGTGTGTGTGTGTGTGTGTTTGGGGGAGGGGTGGAGAAACAGTCAAGCTCTAGGCAAGGGAGACCTCATCTAATGAATTAACTGGTGGCAAACCATGAGTGATGCAGAACGAAGCAAATGATTTGATACCTTTCATTGGACCAACATAGATGTGACAAAAATAACTTATACCATTTATAACATTTCTGATCAAACAACTACAAACAGAAGACTGTTTTTTGTAATTTTATGATATGATACAATGAGAGTATATTTACTGAGTTGCTGGATCAGGGCCTTGATAGAATAATAACATTTACTTAACTCATTCAAGATTCCATCAGGTGGAGAGAAAAAAAGTCTATGAGAATTTGTCTGAAAATTAACAACTATAAGATGTAAAATAGCATATGTGTGTGTGTGTGTATATATATATATATATATATATATATATATATATATAAATTTGCAATAAATTTGTTTACAGGCATTACTAGTATCTTTTGAAAGATTGTCTGACTTGCGATTACTAATTTTGAGTATAGTCATGAAATAATGAGCTTGATATTTGTTATTTCATATAGTCTCCTATTATGTCTTATGCATAGAATATAAATCCAAATCATTCCAAGGTCATCATGACATTTAATATTAATATTGAGCAGCAAATCAGAACTCGTTTCCTAATAAAAGGCTGCTGATATAATAAATAAAGAACAAAGTCATAAATAAAGAACCAGTGGCTTATGGAAAAATTTACAGGGATTTATACAGGAATTTGATTCTGCCTTTGTGGGGAAAACACAGGGAAAATGAGGGCTTCTTACAGACTAATGGCTATTTGGATCTGGGAGTACTGAATATTTCTTATCCTATATTTTGTATCCTGGATAGGGCAGGAGAAATGGTATATCTCATTGTCACAGGAATGTTCATTTACACATTTTTGCACTGTATTTACTCAGGCTGTCCCAGATTAGATGCAATACCTTGTTTTCAGTTGGGTCATGATTTTACCATTTTTATAATGTATTTATTCAGGCTACCTAGTCCAGGGCCCCCATATTCAAAGGAGATACGCAGTGCATCCTGGTGGAAAAGGGAGATGTGCCGCACAACTCCAATAATGTACAGCAGCACAATAATTAAATGTGCAGGATGCACAGTCCACAAGGGAATGGGCCCACGCACACACAAATGGTATGCCATTCAAGTTAAGGGGCAATCCCATGCATATGCCATGCTGCAGCATATTTAGTGGGAATGTGCCCCTCACAGTCCAGAGCACCGCAGCCCACAGTTAGGCCACAAACAGCTGACCTAGCCCAGCCAGCCACCCACAGGCAGGCTGCAGATGTGCACCCAGGTGCACAGCAGCCTGTCAGCCCTGGTAGAATAAAGATACCCCTTTCCATCCCCAATCTAGTCAACTCCATCCGTGAAGAGGTCCATAATGTAGGGCCCCCCCAGATCCGACTGCACCAGAGGAAACCATGGTCCATATCCATAGTCCAGAGGATTCGCATCCACCACCCCTATACACAGACACCCTCACTCCCCCATACCCAACCTGTTACAAAGACTGGCACTGCCCTCCACACCCTGCCATGGCCAGCCATTGACTGTACTGAACCCAGGCTGGGGACCTGCACTCTGGAATGACCCAACTGTCTGTACCGTGCATTGGGGCACCATGCCAGCTGCGGATCCACCAGTGTATGCAGCTGTGTGATTACGTCCCTGGCAAACTGAAGAGGGAATTTACATGCCTCCAATGAATGCCTTGTCAATGCTGTATCTTCCTGCTGTGATACACTGCTGCAAGTCCACACTCTCCCCGTTCACCTGTGTAACATGCCACCCACCGGACTTCTGAAGTATCCCGGGTGCCATGGGGTGTAGTATCCTGTAATGCCATTTGCAGTGTATGCTTCAGGCTGTAGAAAAATCATCCACAGTTCCCCAATTGTACAAATGAATGGGAGATCGGCTGCAACATGCCTGTTTTGGGACCTGTGTGAGTGGGTACAGCATTGGCCATCACCCACATTGAGCAGTGCAATGGCACTGGGATGATGGATCTGCATATGAGTGCCTGAGGTGTATGGTCACTGGGTGTTATCACCCACACACTGCTCATGCCTACATATAACACATTCCAGCATCCTACTGCGAGTGCTCTGCCACCCACAGATAGAGTGGTATGATCCCACTACAGAGCCGATCATCATAATGGGATGGGTTGGGGGCAGGGGGGGGTGTCTGTACACTGTTAAAGGGGAGCAGGGGCCACTACACTATGGACATGGACTGTAGATGTATTCAGGTGAAATTATGGATGGCACTGGGGTCTCTACAATATGGAACCAATAGAGCCTGGACTCCAACATGACTGGGGCTGGTGGAATGGTTGGGGAGGGTGCCACTATACCACCAGAGACTTCAGGGCCTGTCCCGCATGAGAGCGATCGGGGTCAAGGCATGGGTGCGAGAGATGCTCCAGTGCATTCATACCCATGCCAACATGCAAATGGGCTGGTAATGAGCATGCATAAGGCCCCTTTTCACCCTGCGTGCTCAATTACTTAATTTGCATTCCTGGGCTGAATATCACCCATGGGGGCTGCGGTGCATATCGGTATGTGCCACACATTCCCCCTGGAAGGTATTCAGTCTGGGTCACCCTGGATGCATCTGACTTGGCGGAAGCCTGCACTGTGACTCCCATCCAGGGTCACATTTTCAACAGGAACCACGAAGCCTGCCAGGATGAAGCACAGTGTCACAGGTTTACTACGTGACAAAAGGAATTATAACTCCCTTTAAAATTGCATTGTTTGCTGCAGTAACTCTACTGCAGAATTCTGCAGTGCTGTGCTTCATCCTGGTGGGCTTCACTGTATGAACACCCTGTACCGGTGGCACATTCTCTTTGAAAGTTGTGTTAGTGCCAATTGGCGCACCCTCTTTGTACAATGCATCTTTCTGCTCATGCTTCAATCCAACAATTAATATGTCCCCCCCAGATGTAAAATATTGTTTCCAATGTGTTCTGATTTTACACAGTGCAGCATAATATTGTGTAGATGTAGAGTCCCACTGAAAATAAGCTGCCATTTCTTCTATGAACTATCCAGGCTACATATATAGCAATCAGGAGGCATGATCTAGGAAAATATATTGCAAAAATGTGTAAAAGGAAGACCACACTGAAACTAACTCTCCACAGATCTGCATTGTGCAAATTCATTAGAAATAATGAGTAAAAGCATCCCAAAAGCTCTCCACAGCCATATCAGCTCTGACCTGCAGTATGTTCTTGAAAGAACGTAAATGTTTTCACACTGTAAGGTTTCATTCTGTGCAGTCATTGTTGAGGATATGACTCCATGTTGGCCCTCTCCTTGGGTGGAAACGTATTCATATTGTGGAAGAGGAGTCTCCAAAAGTGTAATGTACATCAGATATTTTTAAAACAAAGGTGGCTCAGCTCAAGAACTGCATTTTTATGACAGGCATCTTTATTTACGAGTGTGCTGCCACCACTAAAAAGCAAAAGTAGTCCTTTGTTACATGGCTGCACCACTTTTTCCCAGGTAAAATGGAGGTCCTAAAGAAATAATATACACAGGTTTATGGATTAATACACTTAAATAGGTTTGAAACTTAAGTGTACCCACTGTAAAGGAAAACTTACTATGAGGGTACATTGTTTCCTTAACTGCAGCAACTGAAACCACAAACATTAACAAAACTATCATTCAAAACTGATTATAAACTGTTAGTCACCAATGAACCCTTATCAACATGGTATGGTGCAAAGTTTAAAGTCACCATGTAATACTATTTGTAGTTATATCCCCATTTGAGGCTAATATTTACACTTTAATATGTCAGTAGCACCCGAGTGACTAGGGGTATGCAGGTGTTAAATCCGTGGGGAGGAGGAACCGCAACAGAAACTTTAAAGATGACTTACGTTTGTTCTTCAGAGAGCACTGGGCTAGGACGCAAACTGGGTTAATATCACAATATAAGCAAGGCAGGCATTAAAAAGTCCATAGGCAGTTGAGAACAGGAAAGGATAATTTAATAATGAACTTGATTACTCCATGGAGTATTTTTTTAAATGGATAACACAAGATCCCACTGAGGAAAAGTTAGTTTAATAGACCAAGGATCTGCTACATCAATGTTCAGACACTGTCCATGAACCCATATATGCAATATCCATATTCAGTGAGAACGGTCACTCTGATTACCCCTTGGGCAGCATAAAATTGAACCTATCTAGGCTTCAAACAGAACAATTAAGATAGCATCTATTTTCCCATTGCAGAGTCAACCACAGCTTCCTTTGGCTGGCTACACTGTCTCTGGCAGGATCCCGCTGTGTCCATTTAACAAAGACTTTGCTACCTAATGAATACTTTGCCTCGGTCTTCATTAGAGATGATGGAGGGCCAACACCTTACAGGGGGAGGTGGGGTAGGAATGAGGAAGGGGGAGGTCACGGTTGTTGAAGTTCCTGTTAGTAGGGTGAGGGAAACCCTTAAATCCCTGAAACGGATAAGGCACTGGGTCTGGATGGCAATCATCCCAGGGTGCTAAAGAAGATGGCAGATGTCCTTGCTGCACCTCAGGCGAACCTTTTCAACTCCTCCCTTCAGATGGGGTGTGCATGCCTCAGGATTGGAGACTGGCTCATATTATGCCTATCCACAAAAGCAGCTCATGGTAGGAGCCAGGTAACTACAGGCCTGTCAGCCTGATGTCAATGGTAGGCAAAATGATGGAGGCCATCTTGAAAGAGAGGCTGGAGGTGCTTCTGGAGACACTGGGCCATCTGGATGATCACCAACATGGCTTTGTTCAGGGCAGATTGTATCAGACTAACCCTGTGGAGTTCTACAATTGGGTGACAAAGGCGCTGGGCCAGGGCAGGATAGTGGATGTCCTCTTTCTAGACTTCAGCAAGGCATTTGATTCAGTGCCGCACCCTGGGTTGCTGGACAAGCTGGGAGGAATGGGGAGAATGGGGGTGGGGAAAGAATGGTTAGGTGGGTAGGAAACTGGCTAACTGGGTGGTTTCAGAAGGTAGTGGTTGTGGGGAGGTATCATCTCCTAGGAGGGTCATTAGTGGGGTTCCATAAGGGTTAGTGCTGGGTCTACTCCTGTTTAATACTTACATCTCGGACATCAGAGATGGTATCAGGAGTGAGAAGAGCCTCTCTGCCGATGACTCAAAGCTGGGGGCAGTGGTGGATGGGGAGGAGGATAGAAGAGCACTACAGGGGGACCTGGAGATTCTGGAAAGGTGGTCATGCACCTGGAAACTGACGTTTACTGCCAAGAAATGCAGTGTTCTCCACTTGGCCATAGGAACCCATCTCATGAGTACTTTTTGGGTGGAGAGAAACTACAGGTTTCAGGAGGGGAAAAGGATCTTGGAATGGTTGTGGATGCCAAAATGAATAACTGAGCAATGTAGGAGGGCTGCGGCTAAAGCAAATAAAATGCTCGGGTGCATCCCTTGGGGATAACCTCATGAAGAGGGGAGATGCTTCTCCCTCTGTATAACTGCCTGGTTAGACCGCACCTAGAGTACTGCATGCAGTTTTGGTGCCCATACTTGAAAAATGACATTGCACTTCTCAAGAGGGTCCAGTGGAGGATAACCAGGATGATACAGGGTCTGAGGGAAAGACTTGAGAAGGTTAACTTGTACTCCCTGGCAGAGAGGAGGGACACAGGAGATATGATCGAGGTCTTTAAATATCTAAAGGGAGTAAATAGGGTGTTCCAGCTAATGGAGGAAGGGGCCACCAAGGGGCACTCCATGAGGCTGGTTGGTGGGAGACTTGAGGTGAGACTAGGTGACGCTACTTCACCGAGAGGGTGGTGGACCTCTGGAATGCACTTCCTGAAGAACTAGTGGCTGTTAATACAGTGGAGGGATTCAAGAGGGGCTGCAACAGGTATAAGGGGAAGATAAAACTGAGTAATGCCAGACCTGGAGGTGTAACTCTAATGGGGGATGGGGTCAGGGGGATTTACGGGGGAGGGCAGCAACAGTGTCTTGACTGGGTGCTGAATTTTGAGAAGACTCAATAGACCATTAGGCCTACTCTGCTGGCATCTTAGTATGTTAGTATGTCTACAGATCCCCTGCCATCAAATCCCATTACAAAACTGCAGCCGCAAACAGCAACTGACCACAATTTCCTATGATCACTTTGGAATGATCACGTGCCTCATAATATGGGTGGCATGTACCCAGGGAGCTACCCAGCTTCCACTCTCCCAGGTGCCTTGCAGTTGAACCTCTTAATTACCCCCATCTCCAGATTTAGTGGGCAAGGGTAGGCCACCATCCCCAGAGGGTTCATGGTGCCACTGGACAGTGCCTGCCACCTCCTGGCCAAGAACTGACGCTGGTGGCCAAAACGTCTCAGGTCTGAATTACCTCTTCAGCCCTTGAGGGTTCTAATTTGTAGCAGGCCAGGAGAGGCTGGAATCCCTGTGGGGCCAAGGTGCCACATAGATCCAATTCCCCACCCACACCCAAGAACTGACCCCCATGGGTGAGGGTCCCAACGTCCACATTATGTCAGCTACCACATGTTGCCCTGTGCCTCCATAACTCCCAGAGGGCTAGTAGTAAATGGTGTTTCCCTCCATGGATATGAAGTCCGCGTTCATCTCTTTTCAGTGACATACTGTACATATTCTCCGCAGGTTCAGTCCCACTGCTTAACAAGAGCATATAACTCCTTCTTCTTCCATCAGGGCTCACACATCCCTTGAAGGGGTCCTGAAAGCTATGGCCACTGCCAAGTCCTCACCAGGTTTCAAGTAGGCCTCCTATTCACACAAAGAAAAATGGTAAACTCATGCAGAACTGGGCAATCGGCCCCGCTCCACTCTTAGACTGACTCCTTCGGCCCATGCTCTCACACACAGCCCAAATGAGACCTGCCCTCCAGATGGTTCCTTCAGAGGAAGGAAATGTTAACCTGTTATGGGTTTTAAGGCCAGGCTAATCCACTGTAGGTTCCCTTCCTACAGGAAGGTTCCATGTCTAATTATAGGGGTGCATTAGTACCCCTACAGTTAGGGTTGATTAGGCTGTATAATGTTAAACCCCAATTTTGCACCTTAATAACTTTGACACTGTTGGACAAAATAGCCCAAAATTTTTCATGCATGATCAAACTGCCAGAGTCTCAAGATGAGAAAAGTTTCGTGATGGCATTGTGTTCAGTTTTCAAGATAAGAAGTGCCACAAAGCAGACAAAAGCCATGTTTGGTTTCCCTATACTTAACAATGATATGTGCCCAGGATGGTGACACCATTACAGCGAAACAACATCGACGTTTTTGTTGTAATAGACCGCCCGCAATCCTGGCACTCTCCCTCCCTGTCCTGCACCACCTCCACTATCCAGCTCCAACTCGGAGTTAGAATCCTAGAGATCAAGGGTGCAGGGGGCAGACCCCCCCCCTGCATGGGGGGGTTCGAGGACAGAGCCCATCAATGAAAATACGTCCGGGGTCTCAAGTCAGATTTATGTTAACCACAAGTTGCGGTCAAAATAAATCCATCACTGTGATGGCAGTCGACAACTTAGTTGTCAAACCAGCATCGTAGAGCCCTTAACATTGGCTATTTTGTGCTGTCACTTACAGCCTAGATGGTGTTGAATTTTTTTAATGAAATTTGCAGGGTTGAAGGGGGCCATGGAAGGTTTCATGAAAAAATATTTTATGGTTTCAAAGTTATAGTAATTTAAGAGTTAACGTCATGATGCAAATGATAAAAAAAATAAAAGATCACAATAGCTTATTTTCATTATTTACCTTAGGAACAGTGAGGAAAAGACAATTGTGGCTACTTATTTTCAGGATTTACCTCTCGAGCTGACAGAAATACTGATCATGTTGACTTTTTTTTCTCATTTTAAAGTCACAAACATTAACATGTATATCAATAATTTCTTTTTTTTTTCCAAAAAACACCCGAACCTAGCTAAACAGGAATCCATTTAGCTAGATTCTGTTGTTTGTTTTTTTAAAGTACTCCGAAATACCCTTTTTTGGGCACGCCAAAATCCAGGGTGCCTAGGTTAGCAAAAGGAGACATTCACCTACATTCTTCCCATGAGAACAGTGGGACTTTCTTGAGTTCTGAAGCCATAGATGGAACTCATGCTGCAGGCTGCTCTGAGAACAGTGAGACACTCTTTCCCTGGTATCTAGTGGAGCTCCCCCCCCCCCATTGCTCTCCCCTTATGTATGTAATGGTTCCCTGGTGTCTAGTGATGCTTTCCCACCTTCTGATTGCTGTCTGTTTAAGTATGATATGTTTCCCTGGTGTCTAGTGGCACCCCCCACCCTTCGATTGCTGTCCCCACATTTACATGTTTCCCTGGTGTCTAGTGGCACTCCCACCTTCCAATTGCTGTCCCCACATTTACATGTTTCCCTGGTGTCTAGTGGCACTCCCACCCACCCATTGATGTCCCTGCATTTACATTTTTCCCTGGTGTCTAGTGGCACTCCCACCCTTCAATTACTGTCCCCTTATTCATATAATGTTTCCCTGGTGCATAGTGGCACCCCCACCCTCTGACCATCATCCCCTTATGTATCCCTGGTGTCTAGTGTCACCCCCCATGCTCCCATCACCATCCCCTTATGAATTATAATGTTTTCCTGGTGTCTATTTCTGCCCCCACCCTCCAATCACTGTCCCATTGTGAATGTTTTTTTCCCTAGTGTCTAGTGGCACCCCCAACCTCCACTTGCCATACCCTTAAGTATGTTTTTCCCTGGTGTCTAGTGGCACACTTCCCCCCTTTCCGATCACCATCCCAGTGTCAGTGGCTAAGTAGGTAGCACACTCACCTCTGAGGCCCAGAGATCAGAGGGCTGTGGGTTCAGTTCCCACATCTGGCACTTGGGTTAATATCCCAGTACTGACACTGTAGTGCAGCATGTGGGGGGTGCTGCACTTCTGAGGTGCCATTTCAGATGACACGTTAAACTGAGGTCCCACCTGCCTGGATTGGTGGATGTTAAAGATACCATGGCACTTCTCAAAAAGAGTAGGAGAATTTCCCCGGTATCCTGGCCAAATGTTCCTCATTCACTAAAAAATACCATCAACTGCTTAATTTGGTTCAATCTCAGTTGCTTACCATCTGTATCCCACTCCCCTCCCCCTAACGGTCGCCCCTGAAAAGGGGACTTCTAGGCCCAGTGGGCTTACCAGGTCAAGAAATCTCAACGAACAAACATTAATGTTCCCTGTAATAAAAAAAACTGTCCCTCAATTTTTTTTGCTTTTACCTGTAAAAAAGAAACAGACCCTCACTGATCTGACTCCCCCAACCCCACCTTCCACGAAGCACCCACCACCCCACACACCCTCACTCACCTGAACGGGTTCCAGGGCAATGATCCATTCTCCAACCCAAGACACATCTTGCTGCTGGAACCACGGGCTGCAATATGAGAAACTATGGTATTTCAATGGGGTTTTGAACTTTGATGCATACCATTGTCATTTTCGCATATTTTCACCTCAAATTTTCAACATGCCCTTTTTGGGAATCCAACTCAAGACCAATGGCAATGGAATTATACAAATCAGGACAAAAAGACAATTTTGCAGTTGCTTGGTGAAATCACCTTTTGAGCAGGATTTGAACATTTTCACTGCCCTTGCTCATGAGGTGGGGTAATAAAAAGGCTATTTTGAAAAGTTGGGGCCAAAATATGTAAAAATGGCAAAGTTATGTGCATACATTGAATTTTTTATGCTCAATTGTAACTTTGCTATTTGTAAATATTTTGACCCCATGTTTTCAACATTTGTTCACACCACCTCATGAATGTGACAGCTGTCAGTTTTCAAATCCTGGCCAAAATGTGTTTTCACACCTGTGGCACAAAATGCTGTTTCGGTGGTGCGGAATGATGTTTTGGCAAGGATATGAACATTTTTTACCTATGGGGTTCATGAGGTGGGGTAATAAGAAGGCTATGCTGGAAACTTGGTACAAAAATAGGTAAAATGCCCAGGTTATGACTAAATGTTGCTGTATTTCGATGTTCATGGAAAAGTTTGCTAATTTTCAATATTTTTACTCCAAACTTTCAAGGTGCCCATTTTTCCACACCACATCATAAAAATGACAGATGTAATTTCTTAAATCCTGAATGAAATGTGTTTTTGTGCTTGTGGTGTGAAATGACATTTCAGCCACTATGCTATAAATGATATATGTCATGTTTATAAGGACAGTCATAAAATGACTATCTTGAAAATTTGGGGTCAACATTTAAAAAAAGTGAATTAATAAAGAGTGACTGTGTGTAGAGTGAATGTGTGAAGAATGAATGTGTACTGAATGTGTTAAGAGTGAACGTGTAAAGACTGAATGTGCCACGCTCTGCAATTCTCTAGGCAGACAGAGTCTTCTGATAACGCATGGCTAATAGGGCCCTGCAAATCTGCACCTGTTCATGCAGGTCCCAAAGGGACCTGCGTGAATGAGGATATGATTTCACTGTCTCAAAAAGAAAGGAAATTTCAGTGCTAACTCCCAGCCCCCACCCCTAAGCAACAAAATGAAAAAATATTAGGGTTTTGGGTCTCCCTGGAGCCTTGGCAAATTAGTGGTGGGATCCTTTGGGGGCTGTCAGCCATAATGCTCACCCCTTCCCCAGCCTGTAGCCTCTAGTCTGAAACACAAGGTACAGGTCCAAGACAGTGACCAACAGCGGTACACTCTTCAAAGATGGAGAAGTATCTGTCACCTCATGTTCCCAACACAATTTGTTGTAGCTTTCTTTATGCAAGGCGCTGAGTGAAAAAAGAAGATCACATGTGATGCTGTTCACTCAGAGAATTGGGTGACCATTAGGGTTTGATTTGCCAAGACTCCAGAGACCCAAACACCCTAATATTTTTCCTTATGCTGTTTGGGGGGGGGGAGTTAGGGTTGAAAACCCTAATGCCACATTTCCCTACTTTTATGGCATTAAGTTACCCTAACTGGTGCATTAACAAAGTTTTTTGCAAAGAATATCAATATATAATATATAGAATAATGCATGGGGTGGTGTATTTAATGAGTTTTACACACACCGGTACTGGATATTTAAATAAACCCCAGAGCAGGCTCAGGAGTTTATTTAAGCATCAACACCAAGGGTGTGTAAACTCTCAAGTTAAACATCAATTTCCATGTTTTATTTTATATAATTGCTGAGGAGTGATTTCTTACCACAACAATTATATAAAATAAAACAGCCGAGGTCCAGTCGGGCTGTGAAGTGCTGTCCGCAGTCTGCAGCAGAGTGGATACAGAAACATTTTTCTTCTATTTTTAAATGTTTATTGAGGATCTGAGAAAGGACTCAAGTTCTGAACTGCTGAGAGCAGAGGCAAGTTTTTTTTTTTTTTTTTTTTTTAAAACACTTACCCACTGAGTGGCGACTGTAGCAACCAAACATTCGATGCGTGGGGAGAGCAGTGGCAGACACATGCGTGGAGCGAGGGAAACCTGGTGTGTGTTCTGCATTAATGTTATTATAACCCACAGATTATAATGGCAAATTATAACCAGGTTTCCCTATGGAAGTAAATGTTCCCCAGTTTTTATTATGTACTAATAATAAGCCAAACACCATTTTAACATTACATAATGTACGGGTTGGGGGTGTCATCGTGTCTTACACACAGTTGAGATGTGTGATTCCCCATAAACCCTAAAAGTGAAGCTTGAGGGGTTCATCAAGGCAGCACATACCAAGGGTGCATGTAAATAAATTACACAACCCCTACCCATACCTTTCAACCTCTTGCCTCATGAATCAGGGACAAGGCTTAAAATAATCAGGGACAAAGACCCCAAATCAGGGACACATCTTAAAAACTGGTACTATTCAGTGAGAAGGCTGATGGAATAAGGGGATTTGTGTTAAGATGCATTTTCTGAAGAAGAACAAGTCTGTAACTTTAATGTTTGACATTATTCTGTGTTTTTAATCCCTACTGTTCTGTCACAAAAACACAAATTTTACAAGGGACAAAGGAAAATTTTGAGGCAAAATCAGGGACGTCCCTGAAAATCAGGGACAGTTGAGAGGTATGCCCCTACCTGTAAATTGTTTCTACAATTGCTGACTTTCTTGACCTCCGCTTTCCTGCGTTTGCTCCTTTGTGGTGCTGTCCTGATGCTGAACACCAAGGTCTTCCTGTTTCCCAACCGCACTGCCTGTTATGGTGTTGGGAGAGGCCTTTTTACCTCAGTGATGCTCCTTAAAATCGGGTCCCAAATTTTGAACCAGATAAACTGGAGCTGGGATTTAGGCAGACAGAGACAAAAAAAAACTTGCACACAGACAAGAACATTTTAATTTAAATCTAAAACAGAGCCAAAGGAAAGGTAAGTTCATTGAACATTCTTGCACATGATGCCTTACAGTAGCACCTCCTTTCTGTAAACTTCAGTAGCTTCCAACCACCCTGTCAGTTCTTTTCCACTGTGTTGGTGGTTTTACTTGGGGAGGAGCAAGATGGCTGCATGCTAAGCAATAGCTTGCAGAGGCTCTTGCTGAAGCCTGGCGTTTTGTTTTCCTCCTATGCTCATTTTATTTCTTTTTCTACTAATTTTTGCACAAGATAAAGAATTTGGCTGTCTGTACCTCTCCAGAGCTTGCTATTATCCAGAGTCAGCATAAATGTTAATTCTTTTGTAGGTAGGGGAGAGGAGTATGGTTTTCAGTGGTTAGTTAGTGGGTTTTTAGTGAAAAAGTGTCAGGAGTCAGATTTTTTATTTTTTAGCAAATTTGGAGTGCTGGTATCTTTCATATTTTACTCTCCCTGAGTGGAGCGAGACTGTCACTACTTTCTGCCTGCTTCTCCTGCTTACCAGGCTGGTGGGCAAAACTGAATGACCGGGATCTCCTTGCTGCTGTTCCATTCCCCTGAGCTGACTGGAGGGGCCTGGATATCTCCACAGTACACTCCTGAGTGGAACAGAGTCACCTTCCCATCCAGTGGTTGCTGTCGGTCAGAGATTGCAGTGGAGTGCTCCCTGGAGGGGGTGTTCTGGCTCCTAAGAAGTCTTCCGGGTTGTGGCGGTCAGCTGCTGTGCGGAAGGGTGCAGCCTGCGATGCATTTCAGGGAAGAATGCTGTCTATTACCTGTTTGTTTTTGGGTCAGAGGTGCGGCCATCCATGAGAGGGGTGACTGTTTCCTTCTATGCGACCCGGTGAGTAGATTTTTGTTACCATCAATGGTGTTCTGCTTTCGCCGGGGAGTGTTTGTCTGACCATTGGTCTAGACTGGGTACTGTGCTGGCCAGTCTCTCTCCTCTGTTGGATTTTCGTTTGTTGGAGTGGCCAGCTATTTGGCCTATGAAGTGTGAGAAACTTCTAAGACCTGGTTTTAATAACTTGAGGGGTTTTCTTCTACCTCGTGGAAGATCTGTTTCAGCCTGACCTTTTCCTTCTGCATTAATGCATTTTGGACGTGAGGGGGGTTAAAGTCTGCCCCCATGTGATTTGGACTTTGGGCCCTATGAGAGAAGGCTCAAATATCACCCTTTTTGGATTATAAATTTCCAGCCAGACTCTAGTTTACATTGTTTTTTAAAACTATGGACTTCTGCCCTTGGGCAGCATTATAGTCTTATTGGCACTCCTGTTTTCTGTCCTCCTGTGCATTATACGTTAAGTATTTGGGGGTATTTTTTGTTACGGATTGTTGAGTGGGAGGTATTATTTGTAGGGAGGTGGTTGTATAAGTTAGTTGTGGGAGGGTGGGATGGAGTAAGTAGGGTGTGTGATTGGGTTGCTGTGTTAGCATTTTAACATTTTGGGTGGGATATTCAGAAGGGTTGCGCCCCGGCATGATATTCAAAAGGGGAAAGTGCATGGCACAAATCCTGATGCGCCAGGGCACATCAGTAATGTATGCAATGCAAGAAGGGGGGGGCGTGCCCATGCATACCCCACACATCCCAATATTCAGCCCGAGATGTGCAGACCCCTTGCAGGTGCAACCCCTACATGCGCCACATACAGTTGTTCCAAAAAATAAAGGAGCAACGGCCGGCCACCCACAGGTGAGCTGCCATATTGCAGGGCACAACACGGCAGCTGCCAGCTGTGGGTGGCCACCCAGCTCGGCACCCTCCATCAGGTAGCGCCCCCCCATGCCCAATCACGGGCATAAGTATAAAAATAATAGTCTCCTATCTCCCTGGTGGTCCAGTGGACCGCTCTCAGCCCGATCACAGGCAGAAGTCTAAAAAAAGATTAGATCCCATCCCTGGTGGTCCAGCGGTACCCCCCCAACCCTCCCAATGAGCCATGCCACCCCTCTCCCCCCCATCAACAGCGGCCAGCAGCTCCCCACCCACAAGCTGCCCACTGACTGACTGCATACAGTACAGCCGTATGCCCATTGGTCCACAGCATGGGCCAATGAGCATGCAGACCGTACTGTACTACACAGTCCAGATATGTGAATGGATTCGTACAGTATGGTCTGCATGCCCATTGGCCCACGCTATGGACCAATGGGTGTACAGCTGTACTATATGCAGTCAGTCGGCGAGCGGCTGGGCGGCTTGCAGGTGGGGAGCTGCCACCTGCCGCTGACCGGGGGGGAAGCGGGGTGGCAGGACTCAGTGGGAGGGGGGTACCGCTGGGCCACCAGGGATGGGATCTAATCTTATTTTAGACTTCTGCCCGTGATCAGGCTGCGAGTGGTCCACTGGACCACCACAGATATAGGAGGTTATTATTTATATACTTAAGCCCGCGATCGGGCTGGGAGCGGTCCACTGGACCACCAGGGATATAGGAGGTTATTATTTTATACTTATGCCCGTGGTCGGGCAGTGGGGAACTTTGCCACTTGTGCAGGGGGCATCGGTCCCTGACAGCTGCAGCCTGGCAGGGCGCCAGGTGCAAGTCGCCGGGGATGGGCACACCTGCATGCAAATGGGGCCGTAATGACATGCAAATGGCCCATTTGTGCCTTGCATGCATTATGGCTCCATTTGCATGTGCACCTTTGAATATCGCGGTTGATGTGCCTAGCACAGCGGCACTTGCGCTAGCACATCCCCCTGCCCCTCTCTGGCCACTTGCACTGGTGCAGTGCCACTGCGCCATGCACAATGCGGGTGGCCACAGAGCAATATTCAATGGTGCTGAGCCATGGTGCAGCACTGTTGAATATCACCCTGTCAGTGCCCTGGCACATCCCAGTTGCGCTGCGCCCAGGCTTGCACCACAGCCTGGCGCAGTCTGAATATCCCACCCTTTCTGTTTATCTGTGTGTTTGCTGTAAGTGCTGTGGTGTGAGTGGTGAGTGTGATTACTAATACGAGTGTTTCCTTTTGTCATTGCACTCTTGTACGAACATCTAGTGCTCTCTTGGGACTGGTCTTGCCGGGCGGGAGATGTGTTTGTGCCGCAGCCTTCCCTGTATCACCTATGCTGCCTCTTGGCTCCATGACTTTCAGCCCCTTACTGACCTCCCAGTTTCTGATATTGCAGCGAGGCACTGCAGGGAGGTCAGTATTACTAGGAGGCGACTGGTCCATTGACTGCCTAGGGCAGCTGAGGAGGGGGTGGTAAGCAACATTGAGGTTGTCCAGTGCAGAAGAGGCCCTGGGTTTAAATGGATCCTAGGGAGAGGACCAATGTGTTTGGTCTCCATAGCCAGGGTTCCCACCAGACCAAGTGGGCAGGGTGCTAGAGGACTGGCTTGCTCGAATCCTCTTCGGGCAATGCTTTGCAATGCCAGGTTGATGAGGAACAAGACCGCTATTTTTGTGGGCTTGATTTCTTCTGTCAACCTGACTTGCATCACAGAAACCTGGCTGAATGATGATGCAGGCCCAGTTTTTGAGGCCACCATCACCACTGGATACACCATTGCACACTGTCCAAGGAAGGATTGCAGGGGTGGGGGAGTAGCTATCATTTTTCGATCCAGCCTGGGCTTCCCAGTGCACCCAGTTGGTAGCACCCAATCTTTTGAGTGTGTCGCCATGTTTGGGGGTGCAGGTGCAGGTTGCAGGATTCTCCTCATTTACCACCCCCTTGGGGGGGGGATTCCTGCAGGAGGTAGTGGACTTTGTCATCAACTAGGTGTTCGAGTCCCCCAGGTGCTTAATCCTGGGGGATTTCAATGCCTGAGTTGATGACACATCCTCGCATTTCAGTTATGACCTCCTCCAGTTGATGTAATCATTGGGCCTGTCACAAGCAGTTGCTGCTGCTACCCACCAACATGGTCACACACTCAATCTGGTGTTCCAGCTGTGTCTTGAGATTGATAACCTCAAGATTGTTCAGTCATTTGGTCTGATCACAGCACCATGAAGTTCAGCTTTGGGGCCCCCTCTGAAATTCCCTCCCCTGTGAAGATAGTCAGCTATTGTCCCTTAAGGGGTGTTGAACCAGAGGGACTGTTGGCATTAGCTGACCTATCCAGGGTTGATGCAGCATGTGCGATTGGCACTGGAGAGGTGGTGGCCACCTATAATTGGGTAGTTGCCAAAGCTCTAGATACCACTGCACCAGTCCATATATGACCCAGATCCTCTCACTTGAGATCTCCCTGGTTTGATGGAGATCTCAAGGTGATGAAGATCAGGGATCAGAAGTTGGAGCATTGCTAGCAGAAGACCCAGCTGGAGGCTGATAGGCTGGCCCTACATTCTCACTATGCTGAGTACCAGGGGGCAGCTTCCCATAAGAAGGCAGAATTTCTGTCCAGGAAAATCGATGCGAGGAAAAACAGACCATCTCGGCTGTTTCAGACTGTGGACAGGCTTTTACATCTTGCCTGTCTTCAGCTGAAAAAGCTTCTTCAACCACTTTATGTAATGAGTTTGCTTTGTTTTTCTCTGACAAAGTGTCGGTCATCTGGTCGGGGATTCTGCCAGGGAGGCTTTCGCCTCACAGTGATTGAGTTAGGAGTTTCAGAGGCACTCAGTCTGCCTGGGAGGGGTTTAAGCCAGTGGAGGTGTCTGAAGTGACTAAGGTGATCTTAGAGCTGAAGTACACCTTTTGTGAACAGGACTCAGCATCGACGTGTTTCTTAATGGGATGTGTCAAGGCCGTTGGCCCAGTGTTTGCCAGGATTGCCAGGTGCTCAATGGAGGAGGGGGTCTTCCCAGTTGCTTTGAAAGAGGCACTGGTGAAGCCCCTCCTGAAGAAATCTTCCCTCAACCCAAACATCCTGGCGAATTACCGTCCGATCGCCAACCTGCCTTTTTTGAGCAAGGTTGTCTAGAAATTGGTGGCACAACAGCTTGAGCATTACCTGGTGTCCTCAGATATCTATGAGCCTTTCTAGTCAGGTTTTTGGGTAGACGTGACATTGAAACTGCTCTAGTGAGAGTGCATAATGATCTGCTCAGGGCTAGAGATGCAGAAGATAGGTCAGTTCTTGTACTCCTCGATCTCTCCTCAGCTTTTGACACTGTGGATCATGTTGTGCTTCTCAATCGGCTCTGTGAGTTTTTTGGACTCACTGGTGCTGTCATCAAATGGTTTGAGTCCTATCTCTTGGGCAGAGTGCAGCGGGTAGTGATGGGGAATTTCTCCTCCTCCTCCCCAATGCCTCTGTTCTGTGGAGTACCTCAGGGCTCGATCTTGTCGCTGATGTTGTTCGCAGTGTACATGCTGCCCCTGGGTGAGATTGCTTGACAATACAGTGTGGAGTTTCACTGCTATGCAGATGACACCCAACTGTATTTGTCTTTTGCACCTGGAACATCAGGAGCTGTCGACATGCTTAACAGCTGTCTGGCTAAAATCAACAACTGGATGGCTTTCAGCTGGTTGAGACTCAACCCAGCTAAGACTGAGGTGCTGGTGATCGAGCCTGGTCACAGGCATGATGGGTAGCCACTGGGGGCTGACTCTGGACTTGTTCTGGGATCTGCATCATTAGTGATTTCTCCGAGGGTGCAAAATCTGGGAGTGATCCTTGATTGCAGATTGACCTTTGAAGATCAGGTGTCATCTGTAGTCAGCAGTGGTTTTTACCACTTGCAGAATATTGCAAGGATTAAACCCCTCATTCTGCCTGAGGACCTGCCGACACTAGTGCATGCCTTTGTGACTTCCAGGCTCAACCACTGTAATGCTCTGTACTTTGGGGTCACAGGAGGGACCCTCCGCAGACTTCAGCTAGTGCAGAATGCAGCAGTCTGGTTGCTGACAGGCCTTTCGAGGTCCAGTCATGTGATTCTGGTCCTGCGTGCCCTGCATTGGCTGCCAGTCAGGTGGAGGGTCCTTTTCAAGGTGGGTCTTCTCACCTTTAAGGCCCTATATGGGCTGGGTCCTGGTTACCTGTCTGAGCTCCTGACACTAGTGTCCTCTGCTCGCTCCCTCCACTCCTCCTTGAGGGGTCTCCTGGACATTCCCAGGGTTCGACTCAGGACCTCGGGAGATTGTGCTTTTAGTGTCTCTGGACTGACCCTGTGGAACTCACTTCCACCTGCAGTCCAGCAGGCTCCCTCGATTGAGGTGTTTAAGGGGAGAATAAAGGCCCACCTCTTCAGCATGGCCTTTGACTGTTGATGCCATCTTCAGTTTTGGCCAGTCCCTTAAAGATTGAACTCTGGAAACCTTTTCATACTGCAGAATATTTTGTTACAGTTTTAATAAGGTTTCACTATATGTCTTAATTTACCACTGTATGTTCTTAACTATGTTCGGCACCCAGAGACTCCAGGATTGGGCACCTTACAAATAAAATTGCCTTGCCTTGCCTTCAGCAGATGGTGGTTTTACACAGAGTGCAGTTGCACTACTGAATACATTGGCTCACACTCACCATTATTACTGGAAGGTTATAACAGCAGATTATACCACCGTTGTGCAAGTGTAATCAAGCCTAGTCTGCAATTTTTAATAACATTATTGCTATATATGGTTATGGGGTCTCTCAGATTGAAGTGTGTTGTGCTATTGTTCTATATGTACATGCAGTAGGTGTTGAATTCACAAGGAGTCTATCGCAAAGAAACATTTTGTAAACCATGATAGTGACTTAAGTGTGCATCTCAGGCAGGAGTGTTCAATGCCTTTCATAATTATTCAAAAAGTAATCATTGTCACAATGTTTAAAATTACGTACAAAGTGATATTTTACAGTTATGCATTACAGGGAATTGTTAACTGTCCAAGTAGGATATGTGTTTCTGTTTGCACCTAAGGAAAATATGTGTGGTTTTACTCATGCTGTTTCCACTAGTGAATACAGCAAATTAGTGATAAAATCCTATTTCCAGAAATGTAATTTCTCCTGAGGGAATCAAATCTTTACAGACTCAAGAAGTACCTGCTTGTTTGTTTATTTGTTTGTTTGTTTTTTGTCCCAATTCAGAGCAGCTTAAATTAAACTGAGACACATATTGTGGCATTAGTCTGTACAGTTATTGTACTGTGATTGACAGCAAGGTAGCTGGAGGAGGACTAACCCTGAAAAAAACCCATATGATGCCCTAATCTAGACAGATGGTTCAGGAAACAACGCAGTCGGATAGCACGTGGCTTGGAAAACAACCTTAGGGGGCATGCTAGAAGTACCTTCTTATAAAGGCTATCAGAAAATGTTCATGAATCGAAAGTCATACAGTACATATATTTGACAAAATGGACTGCATTAACAGAGCAAGTAAACTTTTTGATGGATAGGTTACTCATTTTAGACAAGTAAAACAAAAATAATAAAAACAAAAAAAGAGTGTGCTATTCACTGTGGCCAGCCACTGGCATCTCCACTGGCTACAAAAGACTACCATCCGTGTTTCAAACATTTCCTTAAAGTGGCAGCATTTGTTAGTCGTGATTTTTTGACAGTACAGTAGGAATGAATTTCTGACAAAAACATCATTATACCAATTCATCTTTTCATTTTATTTCATTCCTAAACTGAGATATGTGATTTTGAAGTTTTTAAAAGTTCTTGCTTCTCTGCAAACCCCACAATGAAAAAATTTAAGATCTTGGTGTAGTAGGGTATGGTGCTATTTACCAACAGAAGCATGTGCTAGTGCTAAACTAAAAGTTTTAAAAATAAACATGTGCTAGTACCATCGTCACACATCCACAGTACAAATATAGTATTTACAGTCAATTGTACCCTAAACAGAAGAGGTTTTTTTTTAACTATATGTTTATTGTTTAAAACACATACAGCAAAATAATGCAGACTCAGAACTTACAGAAAAAATACAATCAATGAGGGCACCACTCCTCTTAATATAAATGTAGGTGTCATTCTGTGTCAAAAGATACATCATGTAGGGGAAAGATCATTAATAACAGTAGTAGCCAGGTTTCAATTAAATGAATAAAAAATTGTGTAATGGAGTCCATGAGCTGCATGGCTATTAAACTAAAATATTTTAAACAAGGAAGGTCCCACACTACCTTCATCCCTTGAAACAGGGGGAGTAGAAATATGCCATGCTATTACAAAGTTTCACACTATTATGTGTAAATCCTGTAAGATGTAAGCTAAACAGCAAATATCCATTGAGCAAAGTGATAGCAGGCACTCAAAAATTCTCACAGTGATAACAATAGCAACAATGGCTAGCTACAAAAGCTAAACAGTCTCTTTAGGAAACCAAGTGGTGGGATTAACAAACCACAAGAAAAACGCTGTAGTTCCAAGGAAATGGGAACAACCAAGACTACGGAGTTGAGAGAGACTGGTTAAACCGAAGACAAGTCAGTAGCTCTGTACCTGAAGCAAGGAGAATCAGGTAAGGGCATCTGAAGCTGAACCTCCCTGTGCTTCAGGTTGAGGTCGACATGTGGCATGTTTAAGGGCATCAGCAGAATTAAATAAAAATATTTTGCCACTAAACACAATTCTAAGCCGAGCCAGGAAGACCATTCCATGAGCGATGTTAGCTTCCCAAAGCATTGCATGGACCCCGTCAAATCATTTCTTTTTTTGCCTCATGACAACACTTAGATCAGGGAATATGTGAATCCACTGTCTGTCTTGAAGTAGAGTTTTCTTCCTGTGAGACAGTGCTAAAACTCTTGTTCCAACTCTATCTGTGACAACAATGATGGTACATGGAGCCTAGGAGTTATCAGGCCATCCTCAAGGTGAAACCTGATAAACTTTGTGAATGTTGAGTAGCCTGTCTGGAAGCTCATCCCGAACTGCTGGTGAATTCTATCCTCACACCCTACCGGCATCCCAAGAATGCAAAGGTTAGCTGCTCATGTTTAATTTTCCAACATTTCAATCCTTGTGCACAGGTGGGTTTTTACTTTTATGATGGAAGCAGCGGCCCCAATGCAGACTCCAAACTCTTAGTAGCCTCCAACAAGACAGTTTGCAGAGCATCTAAAGAAGTTTCCAGGGTTAACATCCTGTTAGTAAGGATATCAAATCTGATGGACAGCCCTGAGACCGATTGAATTAGGTGACTGATTTTAATGCCCAAAGTTTGTAGAGTCTCTTCAGATTGTTCTGTTTCTGCCATTGCTGACTGCATGGTCAAAGTCATCATAGCCATCTTACTTCTTGTACCCTCCTGCTGCTGTTTCTCCTCCTGAGACTTGCCCATATTTGTCCCAGAAACATTCCAATTGCAGGAAAGCTGATTGCTTGTTTCCAGAACCACTGAAAAAATGTATTTTTAAGTTAATATGTAGTAACTTGTTTAAGAGCTCAGATCATTAGCAGCCATTTTGATTGGGCTTCACAGCACCCCAGGAAGAGTTTTTTAAATATGACAGTTGCCAGCCATCATTAACGACTTGAGTCATTAGTTACAAAAATAATTATAAAACCTGTTTTTTAAAAAATATCTGCAGAAATTAAAATTACACTGATTATGAATCTAAGGATATCAGAAATACACTGTTTGCTAAAAAAATTATATGATGAAGATTTTTGCTGACAGGCAAATGGGTCACAGAAGTTCTCACACTTTGTCATAGAGAGCCTCCCCAAGCCTTGGAAAAGATGTTGAGCCTCCCCCTAATATAGAAATAATTTTGGGCTTCCCCATAGTTAGATCAACTATCATACTTTGCACATTACAGGAAAAATACAATAAAGTGCATCTGAGTAGTTGAGTTTATTCTCATTTTACTGAACTTATTATTCTCCCTCTCTATAACCCCCCTCCCCAGATCAGCCTACTAGCTCCACACTTATGATTTTGGACCCTATTTACCTTTCATTGCAATATCTCCATGAGTCAGATTGTTTTCTTTGTCAGTTTTACCCTGCTCTTAAACACCTTCTCGGGGACCATTTTGCTCCCTCCTGCTCTTGCTCCTAGTATCTCTTTGTTTAGCCTTTGTAGTTGTGCTTTTCTGCAGCCAGTATAATGGGTCAGTTATTACCTTGTTCCTATTCATTTGCATTATTTTGCATTTTGTTTTGCACAGTTTCTAAGAATTATATTTCCTCCATTCAGCTTTCCCCAATGTCATACCATGAAACAAGTATTTGTTGAGCGTGTCTTTGCTGGAAACCATTTTGTACATACATTCACATGCCATTATTCACTTTCAGTTTGCTGCATCCTTTTACATAAAGCATCCAAAACTTGACATTTAACTATAGTACATTGTAAGGCTTGCTTGAGCCTCCCCTGGAACAGGTTGGGGTCTCCCCTGGGAGGCTGGCCTCATCATTTGAGAAACCTTGGGTTACAGCAATACTGTACCGTGATTGACGGAATCCAGTCACATGACCATGCTGTTATCCCAGCACAACAGCACAGGTCAGAAATGCTTAACTTTCTGAACCTCCTTACTTGGTCCTAAGATAAAAAAAATCAAGGAAACCATTTCATAATTGTAGTAAGACATTCTAGGGTGTGCGTAATTGAGGGATAACGGCACTTCTTGGGTGCAGCTTACTGAGGTATGCCATTATCCCATAACAGACACTCTGTCATGGCTTTTCTTAGGTAAGTGCTAATCTCCACCTAGTGTGCATTTAATTGCAGTTAAAAATATGCTTTATAACAGGCATAAGTCCCTGATCCTCCAGTAATAAAGCACAAGCATTTTATTATGACTAACAGCACATTTTACTCATATTTTATTACCTAAGTGGCACTTTTATTACCTAAGTGGCACTTTCCCTAGCTACATCTCTATTGTTTTTTTTGTAACAGAGTGAAACCTGATCCTTTAGTACTATCAGTGCTCCCCACTGTGGGCTTCTCACCATGGCTAGCAGCATCCTCATTGGAGCACATAGGCCATCCCAGCCTTGCTCCTTGTTCCGGTCATCAGCAGGCAGTATTTAATCCAACAACAATTTTAAAAATTACATTTTTAAAAATAGCATGCTTAATCAATAAAAAAGCCTAATGATAGAGATGGTTAAAGTAACTAGTTTCTAAACAACAAAAAACAAGTAGAAGTTCACACTAGATAAAATGGTGCTACTATACTGCCTTCGAGAAAGGATGCAGACACATCCAAAATGCATCAGGCTTTTTTGCTTCTAAATGAGATTTAATAAAGTATTTTGTAACCTACTTATGACCTGTACCCTTGATTTAATTTGAGGTTGGTGTGTGCTCAACTTTTTCTGTTTTTCCTAGTTTCCAAACAACTATCTAATTACCTTACCCTAATAGAGAACTATCTAGACACTAGAACACATGCCTAAAGAAAAGAGGGAAGGCATGCCAACAAGGCAAAACCTTGAAGCTATTAAGGTAAAATATATTTTATAATGAACCATTTAGGTTGGAATTAATGCAGTGTATGTATGAGTTTAATGCACCAGTAGTCACATGGTGTGTCCATTAGATTTGATTGGTATGGAACATCTTTTACAGATTTAGAATGGTTATTCTAAGATATTGAGAGTACCAGAACTTGTAAGTCAGCACAATAGTGTGGTTCACAAATAAGCAATACAACTGCACAGCGTATAACAATAATCTAGGCAAATGCAAGGCTAGGCACATTTTATCAAGTGCCCAGTCCCTGGGGCTCAGGGTGCTGTACAACTAACAAGTCATAAAATATATCATATAAAATAAAGTCCTTAAAATTACAAAAGCATTTCAAATAAACACATGAATAAAATTACCATATATAAGTTATTTTAGGTATACTTGATTGATTCAATGTTTTAAGACAGGCCTTGAAGGCCTCTGCCATGTGGGAAGAACAAATGCTCCCAGGTAATGTGTTCCAGAGCAATGGAGCTGCCACACCAAATGCCCTGTCCCTGAACTGCTTTAAATGGAAATAAGTACCATGAGCAAGCCCACAATGGTGGAGTAAAGGGGTGGGTAGGGTAGTAAAGTATCAGGAGATCTTTCAGGTAATCAAGACCAAGACTGTGTAGGGCCTAGAATGTCATCAGGCAAATCTTGAAAATGACGTATCCCTGAATTGACAATCACTGCAGAGCACATAGAACCAGTGTGATATGGTCACTTTGAGAAGTTCCTGTCACCAGCTGGCCATAGCATTCTGGATCAGCTGCAGGTGACTCATCAAACCTCCAGATAACTCTAAGTATAGAGCATTACAGCAGTTTAGAATAGAGGGGACAAAGGGGTGGCCGATTGTCACCAGACTGGCTTGCTCAAGATGGGGTTCGATCCAGGTGATGTTATGAAGATGGAAAAAGCTATTTCAGATGAGTACCAACACCTGCTGTTCTAGTGTCAGCTTGCTGTAGAAGATAACCCCCAGATTGCTTACTGTATCCACAACGGTGAGTGACTGGCCACCATGAGATGATAAGGCTGCTATTCCTCTCATCAACACTGACTCATACCAAACAGTTTTGACAATCAATACCTCTGTTTCACCAGGTTGAGACACAGCTAGCTGGAGGCCATCCAGTCACTGATCTCGATAAGGCACTGCATTACACAGAGACAGTGTGTCCCTCAACAGGTGCACAGGATGGATAGAGTTGAGTGTCATCTGCATAACAGTGAAACTCAGTGCTATACCATCTAATGATTTCACTCAGTGGCAACATATACATAGAAAATAACAATGATGTAAGACTCAAACCCCGAGGAACACCATGGGCGAGCACAGACACTCCAGAGATTAAACTACCTAGAGCATCTCTTCGGCATGTTCCCAGTAATGTTGGACTCAGATCAGCACGGAACTGTGCCAGTGAGATCCACATAGCTTCCCAGGTGATCCAACAGCACCCCATGGATGATCCTTTCAAATGCTAATCAAATATCCAAGAGAACTAAGTGGGAACAAAGCCCTTGATCCCATGCCATAAGGTGATATATGACACTCTGACAAGAGCAGTCCCCATGCTATGAAACCCAATTGGACAGGCTCGCAGATCTCTTACTTTTCTAGTTGAGCCTTAAGCTGTACCACAACCACATTCTTGATAATCTTTACTAAAAACAGGAGGTTTGAGACAGGGCTGTAGTTCACCAGATTGTCAGGGTATAAAGATGTTTTTTTAAGTAAGGGATTAAACACCATTCTTTTCAGAGTGGTGGAAATAAAATCCCTCCATCAGGGAGCACCTGACAATCTTAGTAAAGATTAACCCCAGGAATTCCAGCCAAACCAAAGTCAACCAAGCAGACCTGGGATACAACCTACAGCAGGTGAGGCACAGACCTGAGATTACTTAGAGCACTTCTACTTCAAACACTGGGTGAAACTCAGCCCAAGTTGGCAGATCTTCATTGCTCCTCACTGACAGACAACCACTGGCCCATGAAAGGCCACTTAAGGAAATATTGCAAAACTGCTAATATTAGCTTTTGCTTTATTTCATGGTCTCAGCATCTGTGGAAAGAAGACACCATTTAAAGTTCATGCCAGTCAGACCCGCATCACCTCTGAGGTTTCACACATAGATACATAGAAGTTGTCAGCAGATAAGGGCTTTGTGGCCCATCCAGTCTACCATATCCCTCTATCTAATGCCCTAGATGCTATGACAAGCCCCCCCTTCACCCTAGCTTGATAATTCCCATGTGTCTGTCCCACACACTCCGGAATCCCTGAACCGTGACCATCCCCACCACTTCCTGGGGGAGACTTTTCCATCTCTCCACTACCCTTTCAGTGAAGTAGAATTTCCTCAAGTTCCTCTTAATTTTTCCCTCTTTTAAGTTCATGATGTGCCCTCTTGTTCTGCTATTTCCTTTCATGTGAAATATGCTCTCCTCTGGTACCCCACTGATCCCATTCAGATACTTGAAGATCTCTATCATGTCCCCCCATCTCTCCTTTCCTCCAGGGAGTACATACTGAGAGATCTGAGTCTCTCTTCATATGACTTATGCTGCATCCTAGACACCATTTTTATCTCCCTCCTCTGTACCATCTCCATCCTGTCTATGTCTTTTTGGAGATGGGGCTTGCAGAACTGAACACAGTACTCCAGATGAGGCCTTACAAGGGAGTTGTACAATGGTACCACCACTTCCCTTCTTCTGCATGTTATATCCCTCCCCCTGCACCCTAGTATTCTGTTAGCCTTTCCCGCTGCTTTGTTGCACTGTTTCGCCACTTTGAGGTTGTCTGCTATGACTACCCCTAAATTCCTTTACTCTTTGGTGGCCTCCAGTGCTACTCCATCTAGTTCATACGTAACCCTAGGATTCCCTCTCCCCAGGTGTATAATCTTGCACTCTTTGCATTGAAACCCAACAGCCATTCCTTGGACCAGTTTTCTAGCCTCTTCAGATCTCTCCTCAATTTTTTCTATACCTTCTTGTGTATCTACCCTGTTACATAGCTTTGTATCATCCATGAACAGGCTAACCCTCCCTTCTAGACCTTCTACAATATCGCTTATGAAGACATTGAAGAGCACTGGTCCCAGCACTGATCCCTGGGGTACGCCACTTGTTACCCTTCCCTCCTGTGAGCTAACTGCATTTACCACCACTCTTTGTGTCCTGTTATTCAACCAGTTTCTAACCCACATGACTACCTCTGCCCCCACTCCCAGATTTGCCAGCTGGTGGATTAGTCTTCTGTGTGGGACTGTGTCGAAGGCCTTCCTGAAGTTCAGATAGGCCTCATCTACCACTCTTCCCTGGTCTATTTCCTTCATCATCCCACTCTTCCCTGGTCTATTTCCTTCATCACCCACTTAAAGAAATCAATCAAGTTGGTCTAGGATGATCTCCCTGCCATGACTCTATGTTGCCTTGGGTCCAGCATCCCCTTGTCTCTAGGTAGTCCGCCAGCCTTTCCTTAAGCAGGGTTTCCATCATTTTACCTACTATCAAGGTCAAACTGACAAGGTGGTAGTTTTCTGCCTCCTCCTTGCCACCACTTTTGTGCAGGGGTACCACTTGTGCCCTCCTCCACTCCTCTAGAACCACTCCTGTTTCCAGTGATCCACTGAACAGCTTAGCCAGAGGTTTAGCCAGTTACTCCCAGAACTCCTTTAGGATCCTCACGTGTATCCCATCTGGCTCCATAGCTTTACATACCTTAAGCTGTTCTAGTGCTCTTTATATGCTGTCCTCCGAAAAAGGTCTAATGCCCACTCCTTCTCCGTCTTTGCCCTTCTCCATTAATGAGGAATTGTCCCAATTGCCTTCTGTGAATACTGAGCAGAAGTATTTGTTGAGGATGGTTGCCTTGCCAATGTCTTTCTCCAGTACCCTGCCTTCCTCTTCCCTAAGTCTCACAGTCCCACCCCCATCTTCCTCCTCTCGCTAATATACCTGAAGAATGACTTCTCTCCTTCCTTCACCGATTTAGCTAGCTCTTCCTCGGTTTCTGCCTTTGCAGCCCTTACTGCCTTGTTCGCTTCCCTTTGTTTTTCCAAGTATTCTTGCCTGTCCTTCTTGCTTTGTGTTGCTTTGTACCTCAAAAATGCCATCTTTTTTCCTCTTACTAGCTCTGTTACTCCCCTTAAGAACCACAGTGGTTTTCTCTTTCCTTTGCTCTTGTTACAGGGCCTGGTACAGTGGCTTGCTACTAGATGGAGGGTTTCCCTTACCTTATTCCACTGTTCCACCACTTCCCTTATGTCATCGTATCCCTGCATAACCTTCCTGAATTCATCCTTCATCTTACCGAAGTCTGTCCTCCAGAAATCCAGGATTCTAGTCCTTGCGTGACTAGCCTCCTGTGATGTTCTTATGGTGAATCCCACAGCTCGATGGTCACTAGTTCCTAGGTTCTACCCCACTGTGACTTCATTTGTCCTGTTCCCATTGCTTAGGACAAGATCCAGAATTGCAGTCTCCCTTGTAGACTGCCTCACTGGTGGCGTGAGACCTGCCGCTTGCAAGGATTACAGAAATTCCTTACTCCTGGCTGTGGCTACCACTGGGATGCTCCAGTCCACATCTGACAAGTTGAAGTCACCCATCAGCAGCAATTCACCCTTTGTTGCCATGTTTTCTGTAGTCTTCAGCAGTTCTCTGTCTACATCCTCCACTTGATCTGGGGGCCAGTATATCATTTCCGTTCTAAGTACTGTTCCCCTTCCCATCTCCAGGGTTACCCACAGCACCTCTGCTTTCCCCCCTTGTCTTGTGAAGCTGTCGCTTTTATCCCTTCCCTGATGTACAATGCTATTCTGCCCCCCTTCTTACCTTCCCTGACCGTGCAGCATGTACCCTGAAATGGCCAGCTCCCAGGCATGGTTGCTATTGCACAATTTCTCTGTGACTGCAATGCTATCCAGGTTCTCAGAGGCCATTAATGCCACATGTTCTAGGATTTTGTTACCAGGCTGCCGGCATTGGTGCACATAGCCTTCCAATCATGGTCCCCCCTTCCGCTATTACCCCAGTGCCATCCCACTTTTTCTGTGTCTGCCCCTCCTGTCCTTTACCTGAGGTCCTTCCTTTTTTACCTATCCCCACTCCTTGCTCATGACCATGTCTGTTTCCTTTAGTCTGATCTTGGGGGGGGGGTTCCCTTCCATTAACTGATTCCCTTACCTTCGTATCTTTCTGCTGCAACCTCATTCAGGTCTTCTTCTCTGTGCTGGAGACCTCCCAGTTTAAACCCTCCAAGAAGACCTCCAGCTTCTGCTTTAGTGCTCTCATTCCTTCTCCAGTGAGATGCAGACCATCATGCTTGAAGTGCTTCCTGTACCAGAAGGTCCCCAAGTCTCCAATGTAGTGCATCCTGTCATCTGCACAGCAACCCTGGAGTCACAGGTTGAATTCCCTGATCTCTTTGTTCCTGATCTTGTCCTCATTTCTGCCATTCCTCCAAACTGGCAACACCTCTGAGAAGGCCAGGTGTGTTGTGTACTCCTTTAGGCTGTCTCCCATGGTCTTCATGTCTGCCTTGGCTTCTTCCACAGTCCTATTTGCTATGTCATTTATCCCAAGGTGGACAATGATCCCTGCAAAATCCTGATCTCTTCTCACCAGCTGTCCTATTCTGTCCTTAGCTCTCCTTGCAGATACTCCTGGCATGCATTTCACCATGGTTTCAGCTCCCTTTACACTGATGGACTGTGCCGCCACTTCTCACAATACAGAGTCTCCCATGACCAGAATCCTCATGTTGCTCTCTGTATTCTTCTTCTCCTTCCTTGTACCTCCTCCCTGCTTCCTTGTATCAGGTTTGTCCTGCTCGATTCTTCCTCTCATAGAAACATAGAAACATAAAAGTTGATAGCAGATAAGGACCACAAGGCCCATCCAGTCTGCCCATTTCTTTTTCTACCTTATAAATGTGCCATCAGCCTTTGCTCTGTCAGTGGCCTATCTATTCATAGTCATTTGTATTGCTCCCTTATGCCTATCCCATGCCTGTTTGAAACCCTGCACTGTATTCATAGCCACCACTTCTTGTGGTAATTCCATGCATCCACCACCCTTTCTGTGAAAAAGAATTTCCTCACATTCCCCCTTAATCGGCCCCCCTCTAATCTCATGCTGTGTCCTCTTGTCCTGCTATTTTTCTTATATTTAAACATGTTAGACTCTTTCACCTTGTTAATGCCCTTAAGGTGTTTGAATGCCTCGATCATATCACCTCTCTCCCTCCTTTGTTCAAGGGTATACATATTGAGCTCTGTTAATCTGTCCTCATATGTCTTCTGATGCAGTCCCTGCACCATTTTGGTTGCCCTTCTCTGGACTGCCTCAATTTGGTTAATGTCCTTGTGAAGGTGTGGCCTCCAATACTGCACACAGTACTCCAGATGGGGCCTTACCAGTGTCTTGTAAAGAGGGATTATTACCTCCCTCTTACAACTTGTGATACCCTACTAATACACCCTAACACCCCCTAGCCTTACCTACTGCTTTAGAGGTCTGCTTGGATGACTTCAGGTCATCAGTGATGATTTGCCCAAGTCTCTTTCTTCCTTTGGGACTGCTAGACTCCTCCAAGCCTATAGGTGGCTTCAGGGTTTCTCTTCCCTATGTGCATGATTTTGCACTTCTTTGCATTAAATCCTAGTTGCCACTCTTCTGACCATTTTGCTAGTTTATCCAGATCTCTTCTCATTCTGCCCACCCCACCCCATCTGGATCATCTACTCTGTTGCAGATCTTGGTGTCATCTGCAAACAGACAAACCTTACCCTCTAGTCCATCTGCAATGTCAGTGATGAAGCTATTGAAGAGGACTGGCCCCAGGACTGATCCCTGAGGTATCCCTCTTGTGACTTGCATCTCTTCTAACTGTATACCATTTACCACCACTCTCTGTTTTCTGCCTGTCAACCAGTTTGCCACCCAGCTGACCAACTTCTGACCCACCCCAGGCCTACCCAGCTTATTTATCAATCTTCTATGTGGAACAGTGTCAAAAGCTTTGCTGAAGTCAAGGTAGGCGACATCAACTGCTCCCCCTTGGTCCACCACTCTGGTTACCCAGTCAAAGAAATCTATGAGATTAGTTTGACAGGACCTTCCTTTTGTAAACCCATGCTGTCTTGGATCCTGTGCACCTTTGGATTCCAGGTGTTGCACTATCCTTTCCTTAAAGAGTGCCTCCATAATCTTGCCCACTACTGAGGTAAGACTGACTGGTCTGTAGTTCCCTACCTCCTCCCTGCTACCACTCTTGTGGAGCGAGACCACATGAGCGCTTCTCCAGTATTCTGGGACCTCTCCTGTGCTTAGAGATTCACTAAACAGTTCTGATAATGACTCTGATAGTTCCACCCTTAGCTCCTTTAGTACCCTGGGATGTATGCCATCAGGTCCCATTGCCTTGTCCACCCTGAGCTTAGCGAGCTCTTGTAGGACCCTTTATTTTGTGAAGAGGCTAGTGCACACCTCCTCCCCCCCCCGTGTCCATGGTATTGAGCTATGGGCCCTGCCTTACCTTCTCCTCAGTAAATACTGAGCAGAAGTATTTATTTAGGATAGATGCTTTTCCTTGGTCCTCCTCCTCACACTCCCCCTTATCCCCTTTGATCTTAGCAATACCCCCTCTGGACTTTCTCCTTTCACTAATGTATCTATAGAAAGTCTTGTCACCTTATTTTACTGTTTGTGCTAGCGTTTTCTCGGTTTGGGCCTTTGCCTGCCTTACTACCTTCCCTGCTTCCCTTAGGGAAGTTTGGCATGCTTCCCTATCTTCCCTATCTTCATCCCATTGCGTTCCCTTATATTTCCCGAAGGCTAGCCTTTTAGCTCTGACCTTTTCTGCTACTGTTTTTGAGAACCAAAGTGGTTTCCTTCTTCTTTTGCTCTTGCTTTTCTGTCTAACACAATGGGATGTTGCTTCAAGTACTGTATCCTTAATGCTTGTCCACTTTGCCTGTATCCCCTCACCTGTATTTATTCTTGCCAGGGCTAGCTTAACTCTGTTGGCCATCTTAACAAAGTCAGCTCCTCTGAAGTCCCATATTTTTGCCTTGGAATGGGATGATTTAGTTCTAGTGGCCAAATTGAACCATACCATGTGATGGTCACTGGCCCCCAGGTGACCTTCTACCTGGAGATCTGTGATCCTTTTCCTGTTAGTCAGTACTAGATCTAGGATAGCTCTGTCTCTTGTGGGTTGTTCTACCAGTTGTTTGAGGCCCTCCTCCTGCAGGGAATCCACTATGTGTCTAGTTCTGGCAGATATTCCTCCTGGTATTGACCAATCTGTATCTGGCATGTTGAAGTCTCCCATTATCAGAACCTCCCCTTTAGCTGTCATGTTTTGTATATCTTCTAACAGTAATGTGTCTATGTCCTCCCCCTGGTCTGGAGGCCTGTAGACAATCCCAGTTCATATGGCTATCCCATTTCCTGTTTCCAGGGTGACCCACAGTTCTTCTGGCTCCTTATGTATATTCTGAATTTCTGTAGCTTTGATATTTCCATTGACATGACCAGCTGGGGGGTCAAAATGATTTTGCGTGTAAATGGTGTGTGGTTGGTGGTGCCCCATCTTAGCTCTAGGTGCCCCGATGCCCCCTTCCACCATTCTCCATCCCCCAAGGCCTGCGGGCCTTTGGTGGAGTGGGTGGGTAAGGGGGCATCCCCAATCCAGTCTCTTCTGTAACATCGTGATCTCTTGTTTTGCCTGCCATTGCTCCCTCTGTAGTTCAGCAACTGTCCTGCAGAAAGGACACCCCAGTCTCCAGAGTGTCTGCCTCACTACCAGACCTCCACAGCTCTGGCAGATCTGGATGTCCAAGTCTGTTTTTCTCCCAACCTGTAGGTGTCACTGTTTCTTTCTCATTTCACTGTATTTTCTCTGTCCTCTCTTCCTGGTCTCACTGGTGTCTTTCTTTGGGAGCTCTGCAGGAAGTTCCCTTGGGCTTCAATAAATGTAGAAGGAACATGGGTGGCTGGGGGTGGTGGAAGGCAGGGTAGTACTATTACCACCCCTTAGCAGTAGCTGTGTTACACTCTGTTCAGGAGATATCACAAAGGGAAGAAGGGAGGGAGTGTTGCCATCTACATGAAGGAAGGAATCAAGGCCACAGAGGTACAGATGACACACTCTGAGTCTGAAGCCCTATGGGTCACCCTCAGAGCTGGGGAAAAGTCCACCATCCAAGTGGGAGTGATCTTCAGACCCCTGTCTCAGCAGATAGATAGAGACAAGGAGATGCTGGAAACCATCCTAACAATAGCCAATAAAAGCAACTTGTTGTTCATCTGAGAGACTTCAATCTGCCTGACATATATTGGCCCTCCTTCATGGCATTACCTGACAAGAGCAATGAATTCCTCATCACTCTGAAACAGGCAGAACTAAAACAGCTGGTGCAGTTACCCACCAGAGAAAACACAATCCTGGACCTTGTACTATCAAACACTACCAGGATCATGGACGTCAAGGTAGGAATTAATTAAGGGTTAAGCGACCATAGGTCAGTCTGGCTTATAGTCACAAGATCTGAGGACACAAGTCACACAAAACTGAAGATCACAGACTTCAGGAAGGCTGACTTTAACAAAATGAAAACATGCATTAGGAACAGTCTCAAAGTTGTAGCTGGGGGAGACGTGGAGGAAACCTGGAAAGTCATAAAGAGCGCATCAATCTGGCAACAGCACAATGCAGAAAACAGATAAGTAAATCTAGAAGGAGGAAAAATCCTCTTTGGTTTACTACAGAAGTAGCTTCCAGTATAAGAGAAAAGAAAGAGCGTTCAAGAAATACAAAGAAACTAAGAAAGAACGCAACATGGAGGAATACAGAGTAAGACTCAAGGAAGCAGGGAAGGCAATTAGGTTAGCCAAAGCTTGAGCAGAAGAAAGAATAGCAAAATGAGTTGAAAAGGAGGATAAGACCCTCTACAGATATAAAAGGGAGAAAAGAAAAAGTAAGGGAGGTATCGTAGGGTTAAGAACTATGAAGAGCCAGAATGTTGAAACTGATGGACAGAAGGCAGAGGTTCTAAATGAATACTGTACTTCTGCTCAGTTTTCACCAAGGAGGATCAGGGAAGTTGACCAGTACTATAGGATGAAGAACACCACACCAGTGAAGCCGACACAAACCCCTTCACAACTGAAAGGGTCCTACAAAAACTAGCAAAATTAAAAACTGACAAAGCTATGGGACCAGATGGTATCCACCCGAGAATACTAAAGGAACTCAGAGAAGAACTTGCCACCCTATTAGCAGACCTCTTCAACAAGTCACTGGAGAGTGGCACAGTGCTGGACGACTGGAAAAAAGCCACGGTGGTACCATTGCACAAAAGCAGCAGCAAAGAAGATGCTGGAAACTACCATCTAATTAGCCTCACCTCAGTTGTGGGGAAAATCATGGAAGCATTATCGAAAGAAAGAATTGGACAGCATCTAGAAGCAACTAGCCAAATAGACCTAAAGCAGCATGGCTTCACAGTGGGGTGGTCATGTCAGACAAACATGACTGATTTCTTCGATTGGGTGACCAGAACACTGGACCAAGGAGGAGCAGTACACGTAGTATATTTGGACTTCAGTAAGGCATTCAACTTCATTTCACATCGGAGGCTGATAAATAAATTGAAACACACAGGATTGGGACATAAAATAGTAGGCTGGATTAGAAACTCGCTCCAAGGGGAACCCAGACAGTGTTAGTAAATGGCACTCTGTCAGAGGAAGGAGCGGTGACCAGAGGAGTCCCAAGCGGGATCGGTGCTGGGGCCAATTCTATTTAACATATTCATCAGTGACATTGCAGAGGGTTGGAAAGGAAAGATATGCCTGTTTGCAGATGACACCAAGTTCTATAAGAGAGTGGACATGCAAGAGGGAGGATCACAGAAATGATCGCTGATCTAAAAAAAATGGAGGAATGGTCAAAACAGTGGCAGTTGAAATTCAACTCCAAGAAGTGAAAAGTTTTGCACCTGGGGAGGAAGAGCCTAGGCTGGAAATATACCCTAGGGGGGAACAGCTGACTGAAACTAAGGTAGAGAGGGATTTGGGGGTACTTGTAGCTGACAATTTAAGGACAGCCAGGCAGTGCAAAAAGGCGGTGCAAAAAGCTAGCAGCATTCTCAGATGCACAGGAAGGGGTATCACAAGTAAGAAATGCGAAGTGATAGTCCCATTGTACAGGTCTTTGGTGAGGCCTCATCTGGAGTACTGCATCCAGTTCTGGAGACCACAACTTAAGGACAGGGAAGATATGACAGAGACATTTAAATACCCTGTGTATAAACCCAGTTGTGTATAACAGGGTTTATACACAAGGGGGGGATATAAGGATGAGAAGGGACTTGGCAAGATTGGAGGGATCATCAAAAATATTGCTGCTTAGATTCAATGCAAAAAAGTACAAAGTAATGTACCTGGGAAACAAAAACCCAAATGAAGAGTGCACAATGGGGGGAGGTACTAACAACAGCACAAGTGGAAAGGGACCTGGGGTTAGTCATATCAGATGACCTTAAGGTAGGTAAACAATGTTTATTTATTTATTTAAATTTTGGTAACCGGGTAAGCCCACTGAGACCAGAGGTCTCTTTTTCAGGGGCGACCTGGGATTAGTTACATGAGGCAATGGTTACATACATTAGACAAGATACATTTTCATACATTAGACAACATACATTTGTTAGGATTATTACATACAGGAGTGACAGTAATTACAGTTGACAATACTGTTTGTACATGAGGCACTATACATTGAAGTAGCAAGGGTCATAGTAGATATGTTCATTGAAATAAGCATGGAACACAGTGAACATGGTTGAGACTTGTATGGGAAGGAGGTATGAGTTGGGGCTAATGATTGCAGCCACAAAGGCTGAGTTCAAGGAGATACACTTTGAGGCCCGACTTGAAGCCTTGGAGAGAAGGTCTATTGACAAGGTTAGCAGGGAGAGTGTTCCATAAGTGTGGGGCAGCATATTTAAAGGAATGCTTGCCTGGGTCAGTGCGGACCAGTGGAATGTCCAAGGGACAGCCAGCTGAGGATCTCGTATCATGGCAGTGTACTCTTAGGTTAAGCAGGCCACGCAAGTGGGGAGGAGGGCCAGTGGTGGTGAATTTGTAGGGCAGGCAGATAGAGGAGTATGCTAATTTGTTCTGTAGGGTGGGCCAGTGGAGGTCTGCAAGGACCTCACAGTGGTGCCTCCTGGGGGGGTCATTGGTGGCAAAGTGTGCCACTCTATGGTGGAGCATTGTGAGTCTCTGTAGCTCCCCTTCTCTAAGGGACTGAAGGAGGGGGGCCTCGTAGAGGAGGATTGGGAGCAGGGTACTATTGGTGATAGCTTGCCAAGCCTCACCAGAAAGAGAGTGTCCCAAGTGGTAGAGGGGTCCAGTCCTCTGGTGGATGGTCTTAGTTAGGGAGTCAATGTGAGGCTTATAGGACAGCTCCTGATCAAGGAGGATCCCCAGGTATTTGATACTATCAAGGACCTCAACATTCTTCCCCTGGGCTGTACAGACTTGGAGCAGGTCACATCTATCGGTTCCCAGATGTCTAGTTCCAAACAGGGCCACTTTGGTCTTCTCCTCGTTCAGTACTAAGGAGTTGGAGGAGAACCAAGCTTCAAGTGCCGAGAGGCTGGCTTGCAGCTTGACAGTGATAACACCAGGTAGTGGGTCACTGCAGTAGACAACAGTATCGTCCATGTAGAGGATAAGTTTGCTCAGCCCACTAACCCTCTCAATGTCATTGACAAAGAGGGTGAAGAGCAGGGGGCCCAGGACTGAGCCTTGAAGGTACCCCAGAGACCACCAGGTGGGTACTAGATTGGGTTCCTTTCCAGAGAACTTTTTGGCTCCTATTGAGCAGGTAGTTCCTGAACCAGGAGAGGGAGAGCCCATCCAGTTCAAGGAGGTGGAGTCTGGAGAGAAGAAGATTATGGCAGACCAAGTCAAAGGTCTTAGACAGGTCGATAAATAGAGCTCCCATCTGTGAGCCCCTGTCCATAGCATCAAGGACGTCAGACGTGAGCTGGATAAGGGCCGTGTCCGTGCTATGGCCTTTCCTAAAGCCATATTGTATGTCGGCCAGGAGAGAGTGCCTCTCAAGGTAGTCTTGCAGTTGGTTGTAGACCAATCTCTCTTGTACCTTCCCGTGGGGACAGAGAATAGAGATAGGCCTATAGTTCCCCACTTTCTCCCGTGGCCCTTTTCTGTGGACTGGAACTATAGCTGCTACTTTCCATTTGCTAGGAACTGCTCCCTCAAGGAGGGACCTGTTGATGAGCCAGGTGACTGGGAGGGAGATGGCATGAGCAGCAGCCCTCAGCAGCCTAGGTTCAAGCACGTCATGTCCAAGGGAGAAATCAGAGTTTATTTTGATTAGGAGTGGGAGAACCTCGGAGGGGGTGACAAGTTTCAAGTGAAATTGGGGCCGAGCATGTTCCCACTTGGTATAGTTGAAGTGGGGAGCACCAGGCGGGATGAGGGGTTGGGGTCCATCAGGATGGGAAAAGGAAGCATTAAATGCCTCAGATACAGTGGAGGGGTCATTGGAAAGGGTATTCCCAACCAGTAAGGCCCCATCCTGGGCGTTGGGGGCATCCTTGAGTAGGAGGCTTATTTGGCCCCAGAATTTCTTGGGATCCTGCAGGTGACTAGACTGGAGGTTACGCAGGTAGGTAGACTTAGCCTGCTTGGAGGTTTTCTTACAGTTGTTCCTCAGTTCCCTGTACTTTTCCCAGTCAGCATTGTGGTCTGAGGATTTGTAAAGTCCCCAGGCCCTATCCCTGAGCAGCATATTCCATTTGAGGCCAGGGCCAAGCTATTTGTGGCACTTCCCCTGAACTCTCAGTTTTTTTTGCGGAGCATGAGTGTTGGCCATGGACAGAAATGAATTTGTGAAACAGTCCAGTGATTCATCCAGGGTGGGGAGAGTGACAATGGGATCCCAGTCTACAGCACGAAGGTCAGAGCAGAAGTCAGCTGCTACGAATCTGCTGAACTTCCTGCTTCAATCATTCTGGTAGCCAGTTTGGGAGGTTTATTGGACCAGGTGCAGAAGATAGGTGAGTGGTCACTCAGTGAATCTGCCATGGTCCCAGCAGTCATAATACAGTCCGGGCAAGAGACAAGGGCCCAATCGAGTAAGGAGTGATTGCCAGATTTGGCAGTATGCCTAGTAGGCAGGTCGATGTTTTGAGTCAGGTTGGAGTCAAGAATGGGGTTCTTGTTGATAGAGGACCCCAAGGGAAGCCAGTTTTGATTGAAGTCCCCAAAGAGACTCATTTTCCCCAGGGGGTGCTCCGCTAGAGTATGGGTTAGAGATTCTAGGGAAGAGGCAGCCATTATGGGCAGAAGGTAGGCACACCCAATGTAGGGAGGCTTGGTGTCACCAAGGAGCAACCTAGTAAATATGATCTCATTTGCTGAGTCACTGAGGGGTGGATAATCTAGTTGCATAGTATTGAGATGGGTCTTGGTATAGATGAGAACACCACCTCCTTTCTTTCCTACACGATCCCATCTGAAGGCATTGTAGACGACTAGGTCTATCTCGTGCAGAAGGATATGTGTTTTGAGCCAGGTTTCAGTCACTGCTAGTACGTCTGGCTCATACAGGGTGGTCCAGGCTTCAAGGTCATGAACTTTGTGCCTAAGGCTGCCTATGTTCATATGGACCAGCCAGAGGCCCCTGGCCTCAGCCCATAGAGGGTTAGTGGGATCACTAAGAGTGAGATTAGGGGAGTGGGGGCCAGGGTTGGGTTCAATATCTCCCCCCAGAGCAAGCTTAAGCCTGGAGAGGTACTGAATGATTTTGGAGGGAGAGGGGGGGTACCATCGTCTGCTTCTCAGGTGGAAGTGGCAAAAAAGGTTGTAACAATTTCCATTGTGGGTTAATCCAAAGATGGAAAGGAGTAGCATATTGGTCCCTTCCAGCAGAGGTTCAGGGAGGCAGGGGGATGGATGAGTGTACCTACTCTGGTTCTGGGGACAATATCCCCAGGAGTAGAGCTGGTCAGCTCCCATAATCAGAGCTATGTAGGCAAAGGCTGCCATGAGTCCCAGACCCCTCTTGATTAATTGGGGAGAGGCAGGGAGTGTAGAGGCAAAACCCCAGGGAAGATGTGGTCAGTTAAGGGACAATGGGACACTAGTTGCAGAACAGGCACGGATAGGAACCGAGGTAGTAACAGCTAGGGACTGGACAAAGGTAACAGCTATAGTAAGCAGTGGACTAGAGTATAGCAAGTGGAGTAGGGGTGAGGTTCCTGTAGTAGGACAGATCAGGTAGAGAATAGTTGGACATAAGCAGCAGTTCTGACCTGGGGAGAATAATTATCCTTGGGTACAGGGAGATGGGGTATTAAGTAACAAGCATACAAGGCTTGGGGATGCCAGTCAAACAGGTGAAAAACAGTGGAAGAATAAGCTTCATTAGGGGTTAATATCTCCAGTGCCGAGGGTTTAATGAGGCTAGGCTGAGTGGTTAGACTGCTACCAGCAGGCAGGCAGTCCAGGCTAGAATTGACAGAAGGATTAAATATGCTATAGCAGGCAATCAGGGCAAGAGCAAACAGAAGGATTACATAGACCGTAGAATTGACTGTGTAATGGTAGACAAACAAGGCAAAAACAAGCAGAAGGATTAATTAGACTATAACAGGCTGTCAAGGGTAAAGCAACAAGCAAGCAATAGTTCAGGTTCAGTTAGGTCAAGTTGCATAACCACAGCTGCAGCACTGATTGCAAAAGATAGGTCCTCTCTGGAGAGGTGGGAGGGATTTATGTCCATTTAAGGGAGGCGGGAAAGGGAGGGGTGGGCTGGGAGGCACAAGAATTCAGCCCAGAGCAAGGCACAACAGTCGGTCGACCACGGCAGAGGTCTCACAGGCTTTCCAGCAGGCGTTTTAAGCTACAGAGGAGGTCGGCCACTACAGGCGCCTCACCCCGCGGAGAGAAGTCTTGTGGCTCACAACAGAGGTGATCATAGCAGGGGGAGGAGGAGGGAAACCCGTGGCAATGGGCCACCCTCTCAAACCCTTGGGTCAGGAAAGCGTCTATAGTGGTTGTAGTCAGCAGGGCTCTGAGCCGGCTTTTAACTCCAGCCACCCGAGCATCACTGGCTGCCCATCCAATGAGCTGCAGGTGTTTTTGTTTGAAATTTGCATGCTCAGTTGCAGGATCAAAGTTAAACTGATCCAACCCCTCAAAAATTCTGCCCTGCAGAGCAAGGCACACCAAGTCAGTCAGTCACGGCAGAGGTCCCACAGTCTTTCTGGCAGGTGTTTCAAGCTATGGGGAGGTCGGCCACTACAGGCGCCTCACCCCGCAGAGAGAAGTTTTGCGGCTCAGCGACAGAGGCAATCGTAGCAGGGGAAGGGGACCCATGGCAATGGGCCACCGTCTCAAACCCCTGGGTCAGGAAAGCATCTATAGTGGTTGTAGTCAGTGGGGCTCAGAGCCGGCAATGTTAGAAGGCAGTAAGAAGGGCTGGAGGGATGCTAGGATGTATAGGGAAAGGCATCACCAGTAGAAGACAGGAAGTTGTTATCCCTCTGTACAGACAGTTGGTGAGACCCCATCTGAAGTACCGTGTGCAGTTCTGGAGACCCCATCTCCGCAAGAACATAAACAGGACAGAGGCAGTCCAGAGGAAGGCAACTAAAATGGTGCAGGGTCTGCAACAGAAGCCATATAAATAGAGACAAAAAATACAGGTTACTCACCTGTAACAGGAGTTCTAGGAATGGTATATGTTGTTCATCCACACTGTCTGGCAGGTTCCTTGCCGCTTTAAATCTTGCCAGAAGGTCTTCAAGCTGGCTCCTCCCACCCACCTGGGTGGTAAAACTCTCGGCTCTGCCCCATGACACCAGATCTAGCCCGCTGGAAGCCAGGTTGTGCATCGAAGCCGGGGAGGCCGGGTGGGTCATGTGGATGAACAACATATAGCATTCCTAGAATTTCTGTTACAGGTGAGTAACCTGAATTTCTAGGGACATGGATATGTTGTTCATCCACACTGTCTGACAGACTCCTAGCAGTTCTCCAGGAGGAGGGAGGCAAGGTGCACACCCCCTACTTTGGGAATAAGGACTGGAGAACCGAGGTCCCAAAACCAGCATCCCGGCATGACTCAAGGTCGATGTGGTAATGGGTAATGAAGGTGTGTGCTGACTTCCAGGTAGTAGCCCTGCAGATTTCCTGGATAGGGACATCCCTGGAAGCAGCCACCGGAGCAGTGGTATGGCAGGTAGCATGAGCTCTTAACCCTCTGGGAGGCTCCATGCCCACCAACCTATAGCAGAGATATATGCAGGAGGTGACCCACCTGCCTATCGTCAGCTTGGCTGCAGGTCTGCCAGGTGCGGCTTCAGTGTAGGTGACAAACAGCTGGCAAACCTCTACCCGAACTTCAGCAGTCCGCTCCTTATAATAAGAGCGCTCTTCTAGAGTCCAGAGTATGGAGCCTATATTCAGCCTCTGAGGTGTGATTGGGGTAGAACACCGGCAGAGTCAACACCTGGTTAAGTTGAACTCCAACACCACCATCGGAAGGAATTTCAGGTGGGGGCACAGGACAACCTTGTCCCTGTGGAAGACCAGATAAGGAGACTCGATGGAGAGCATCTGGAGCTCTCCCATCCTTCTGGCTGACGTGATAGCCACCAAGAAGGCAGTCTTCCACGACAGGTGAGAGGTGTCACACCTGTGCATCAGTTCGAATGGCTTGCCCATGAGCTTAGCGAGTACCAGCAGTAGATCCCATGGAGGTGGATGTTCTCGCACAGGAGGGGATATGTGATCAAGGCCTTTGAAAAAGCACCCAAACACCTTCTTCTGTGCCACCGACTGCTTCCCGGCCACACCGGGTAAGCAGAGATGGCTGCCAGGTGCACCTTAATGGTTGTCGACCGAAGCCCTAGCTGAGAAAGGGACCACAGGTAGTCCAGAATGCTTGCCAAGGAACAGGAGGAAGGGTCCAACCCCCTTGCCCTGACACCAAATGGAGAATCTCTTCCATTTGAAGGCATAGCATTTCCTGGTCGACTCCTTACGGGAAGCCTCAACAGCATTGAGGATCTCATCGGAAAGACCCAAGGCCTGGAACTCTAGCTGCTCAGGAACCAGGCCGTCAGGTGCAGGGATTGAAGGTTCCGATGGAATACCTTCCCCTGATTGACTGAGATCAGGTCCGGGTGGGCTGGAAGTTGCCTCGGGAGTCTGGAGCTGAGGCTGAGGAGATCTGGATACCAAAACTGTCGGGGCCAGTCTGGGGCTACCAGATCCACCTGCGCCTTGTCCCTCCTCACCTTGAGAAGCACCTTGTGGATCAAGGGAAATGGGGGAAAGGCGTAGAAGAGGCCCGGGGTCCACAGCCTCGAGAAGGCATCCCCCTGCAGTGAGCCCTGCTGAGGGGGACGGGCATGAAACAGCCTCAGCTTCGTATTCTCCCTGGAGGCAAACAGGTCCACCTGAGGCATGCCCCAGTGGAAGAACAGATCTTGTACTACCTCCGGCAGGAGAGACCACTCGTGGGACACAGCTCCTATCTGGCTTAGGGCATCGGCCAGAATGTTGGAGTCTCCTGCCACATGGATGGCAAGAAGATCCGCCTCCAGGCTGTGCACGAGGGACCAAGTGCGGAGAGCTTCCCTGCATAGAGGCATGGAGCGCGTCCCACCCTGGCGGTTTAGGTAGTACATGGTCGTGGTATTGTCCGTCTGGACCTGGACCACTTGACCCCATAGAAATGGAGCGAAGGCGGTGAGGGCTAGATGAAGCGCTCGAAGCTCCAGCAGGCTGATGTGGCATCGGGACTCCCGAGGGGACCAGAGGCCATGCGCTCTGTGGTCCCCCAGATGGGCACCCCAACCCATCAGAGAGGCATCAGTCGGTAGAGAGACTGTCAGCTCGGGGCAGACAAACGGGATGCCCTCCTGCAGAGGAGCTAGAACGATCCACCACTGGTGAGCATTCCACATCTCCTGGGCCACTGTCACTGGCTGATCCAAAGGACCGGAGCACTGTGACCATTGGCTGGCAAGTCCCCATTGTAGGGGACGCATGTGCCAACGGGCCCAATGGACCACACTGGTGCAGGCCACCATGAGTCCCAGGAGGCAGAGGAAGTCCTGGGCAGGGTGCAATTGCCCAACCTGAAATGACTGGGCAAAGGAGGAAAGAACCTCAGCCCTATCCACCGGGAGCCGTGCTCTGGCTCGCAGAGAGTCGAGCTCTGCCCTGATGAATTGTATCACCCGCTTTGGCACGAGTTCCAACTTGGCCTCATTGATGAGGAGGCCAACCTGAGAGCAGATCCCTGGACCACTCCACCACCAGTCTGGAGGAGGCCGCAATCAGCCAGTCATCCAGGTAGAGGTACACCCAGACCCTTTGGCACCGCAGGAATGCTGTCACCACTGCCATGCATTTGCTGAAGACCCTGGGAGCTAGAGAACGGCCAAAGGGCATGGCTCGGAACTCGTAGAGGGACCCCTCTGCTCTGAAGCAGAGGAATCGCTGGTGGGACGGATGGATTGAGACGTGAAAGAACACATCCTGGAGGTCCAGAGAACAAAACCACATGCCTCGTTCCAAGGATGGAATGATCTGAGCCAGAGTGACCATCCTGAAGGTTCAAGACCTTAGGAACCTGTTCAGGTCGTGCAGGTCTAGAATGGGGCACCAGCCCCCCCATCTGTTTCGGGACCAGGAAGTACCTGGACACAAACCCTGGGTCTGGTGGAGGATCTGCCACCTTTCTGATCACCTTCTTTTGGAGGAGCAGGGCAATGACGACTCGATGGGCCAACAGAGAGGCTGTGGACCCCGTAAGCCCCCGTGGAGCGACGGCTCGGAAGGGCGGGGCCTGCTCGAACTCCAGAGGCAGACCCTTTCCTACCACCTCCAACACTCAATGGTCTATGGTGATAGCGGACCAGGCAGAAAGAAAGTGGCGGAGCCATCCCCCCCCCACGGGGGGAACCCAGGGGGGAGCGACGTGGCTGGGGGCGACACCCATCAACCCGTCACTGGGCAGGCTTAGAGGAAGGACCGGCCGAGGGACCTCCTGGGCTTTTTCCTCCCAGCTTCCTGTTGGAGGAAGCTGCACACTTGGCTTTGGGGTGCCAAGTGTGAGCCTGCTGACCCTGATGCTGGTGTTGCTGGGCCAGATGTGCCACTGGGGCAGAAGGGCAAAAGGACTTATGCTGCTGTTGGTGGCCTTTGTCCTTCTGGGCAGACATGACCAAGTCCAAGGTGGGATTGGACTTTTCAATTCTCTGGTGGTGGCCTTCCACCCCAGGCCCGAATAAGTCAATACCCAGGAAAGGGACGTCTGCCAACTTGTGCTGGGTATCTGCTGTAAAGGTGGAGATCCGCAGCCAAGCTCTGCGGCACATGGCCAATGCGGCCGCTACTGACCGGGCACAGGATTCTCCAATATCGAGAGCCATTTGGAGCTGCTGTTTCGCCACTGCCCTTCCCTGATCCCACACCTGCTTGACTGTAGTCTGCAGATCAGCTGGGAGATGAGGGATCACCTCATTCAGGGAGCCCATAAGAGCATGGGAGAAGTGCGCCATCAGTATGGCTGAACTGGCCTGACGGAGGCTGAGGGAGGATGCAGCATATACTTTACACCCAACATAGTCCAGCTTTTTGGACTCTTTGTCAGGGGGCTTGTCCATGTCCCTAGCATTCCCGGAACGCCAGAAAATGCTGTCGGTAACCAACCCCTCTGCAGAGGGGTGTTCTGATAAACCGGACAGAGACCCGGTAGGGACCACATACTTCCTGGCCATCCTGGCCAAAGGAGCAGGACAAGAAGCCATCTGCTGCCATAACTCCAAGGCTGAGCCAACAATGGCTTCAGCAACTGGAAAGACCTCCGTGGGAGAATAGTCCAGTATCTCTGTGAGGGGATACTTGGCCTGCCTGGATACGGGCTCGAGCTGCATCCCGGTGGACTCTGAGATGAGCCAAAGCAGACCCATGAACGATGATGGGCTCTCGTCCATCGACTGTCCCCCGGAGGACTCCAGGTCAAGGGGCCTGGAGAACAGGGAGGACTCGTCATCAGATTCCAAGGAGTCTGCGAACAGCTGCCTAGGGTCTGAGCCACCCTCCACCTGCCGAGGATGGTCGGGAGTGAGGGTGACCGACAACCGGTGGGGCAGTCCCTGACCCGACAGAGAATCCTTGGTCGGAGCCCCCAATTTCGGTTGTGGAGGCGGGGGTTCCACCACAATCGGTGAGGCAGCTGGTTTTGGCCGAACAACCGGCATCAGTTTGGGCACCTCGACCACCGCGAGGGGTTGTTTTGGCCTTTCGGGTGACAGCCACTTAATGGCCGGGGAAGGCAATGGTGTCAGCTTGTTCCCGGTCAGAAGGAGCTGCTGCCACATTAAGTCCTCATAGCGTCGAAGCAATTTGCGCTGAAGCCTCTCCTCCGAGGAGGAGGAAGATGAGGATGAGCGGTGCCGCCGCTTTCCTCGGTGCCGAGACCGAGACCACTGGTGCCGGCGGGATCGGCTGGACCAAGAAGAGGTCCGAGACCGAGACCGTCGGTGTTTCCGAGGGTGGGTCTGGGAGGGAGCGGGGGAAACCCGTTCCTCCCTTGGCTCGGGAGCCTTAACTGGGGACTCCGGGACAGGAGGCACAGGCAAGTCCTTGGTTTCCACCGGGGGAACCGGTGAAGAAGGGTTGTCAGCTTCTCCAGTCAACAACCCGTCCAACAGGTCGAGAAAAATCTTGATCGCGTCGACAGGTATCTCAGCCAACTGACCTGATGAGGACACCATGAAGCCAGCGGCCTTAGTCGCAACTTCGACCGAAGTCGAGTGTCGACTGTCCGGGGAGGGGGACCTCTTCCGCTCCCACGAACGTCGACAGTGAGACTTACCCTTCGAGTCCTTCTTCTTGGGCTGAGAGGAGTGTCCCAATGGCCCCTCACCTTTCATGGAGAGGGATTGGCAAAGCTCCTTAAAAGAAGCTGTGTAGGATGATCCCAAGAAGAGCGGGATAAATAATATGACCGAGGATGATGAAGATGTGGCCTGGGCCGCCTCCTCCTCCTCGAGGGCGATTATCTGTTCGAGTTGCTCAGCTGAGCCAGCCGCCGTGGAAACCACCCAACGGGCCTCCTTAGACTTCACTGGCGGATAACGTTTCTCAGGGCGCCCAAGTTGGAGCCAGACAGCACGGTCTTCGAGGACGTTTGCCGGAAAAGACTTGCACAACTCGCAGGCCTGTGGACCGTGGTCAAGCCGGAGGCAGTAGACGCATGTGGAGTGCGGATCGGTGCTAGACATCTTCTGCCCGCATGGGTACTGCCGAAAACCAGGAGTCGATTTGTCCATCGCAGCCATGAAGGAAGAAGTAGACCAAAGTCTAGAAAACTTTAAAATTATTTTCGGGTGAACTGAAGAGTTTGGATCCAGTCTAAACGCAGAGCACTAAAGAGGGAACCTGAGCTTCCAAGTGGTAAGGAAGATCTGGTGTCATGGGGTGGAGCTGAGAGTTTTACCACCCGGTGGGTGGGTGGGAGGAGCCAGTTTGAAGACCATCCGGCAAGATTTAAAGCAGCAAGGAACCTGCCAGACAGTGTGGATTAACAACCTATCCATGTCCCTAGAACTGCTTATTTTGTATACCCTTGAGGAAAGGAGGGAGAGGGGGACATGAAAGAAACTTTCAAGTACCTCAAGGGAATCAACAAAGTCCAAGATGGGAGCATCTTTCAGAAAAAGAGATGTACAAGAACAAAGGGGCACAATTTGAAGATAGAGGGAGGATGGCTCAGGGGTAACATATGGTAATATTTTTTCAGGGATAGGGTGGTGGACACATGGAACCACCTTTCTAAGGAGGTTGTGGGGTCAAAAACAGTGGGGGAATTCAAGAATGCATGGGACAGACATAAGGAAATTATAGTGAGGGGTAGGAGGAAGTTGGTTGTTGGGTAACTAGAATCTGCAGCTTATCCAATAGGTAGGGAAATGGGCAGACTAGGTGGGCCAAGCGTCCTTATCTGCTGTCAAATTCTAAGTTTCTATGTTTCTATGTTAATGGTATCAACTCAGTACAAACACAAGATCTCTTCAGGGAAAACAAGAATACATGGACAAGGAGGCAAAACATGAGCCTTAAGGGAGGTAGTTTCAAAACAAACAGTAGGAAGTTTTTCTTCATGGAAAGGGTGGTGGAGCCCTGGAACAGTCTGCCCCCAGAGGCTGCAGCAGCAAAGACAGTGGAGGAGTTCCAGCTAGCATGGGATAGGCACTGTGGAAACCTAAGGCACTAAAGAAACTGGGAGGAGGGTAGCTTTCGCAGGCAGACTAGATGGATCGCAAGTCCCCTTCTGCTGGCACTTTCTTATGTTCTGTTAGCAGTTAAGTGATGGGGGGAGAGGGAGATTTAGCTGATTTCCCCTCTTCCTCTCCAATGTGAGGTACTCTTGAAAGTAAATGCTAGCTCCCTTTTAGTTGCTAGCTTATTTCCGCAAAATGAGGTGCTTTTAAAAGCAAATGCTGGCTACCTTTTAGCTGCTAGCTTCCCTCTCCAAAATGAGGTGCTTTTAAAAGTAAATGGTAGCTCCCTTTCAGCTACTAGCTGCTGCTTCTAAAGCTGAAACAAAATGGAGCTGGTGCACAAACTGACTGCTATTCACAGGTCACAGCAGGGGTGTAGCCAGAAATTTCAGTTTTGTACACAATCTCCAACAGTTACACCCCCCATTAAAAAATGTACACATCCTTTCCAAATGGCACCCCCTTCCAAACAAGTCAGATTGTTGTCAGATGATTCCTCTAATCTCTAAAGAGGTTATACATGTATCTGTCTCCTAAACAACAGAAGCTTCAACAGAGACACTCCTCAGTGGCCTACACCAACTCAAATATTACAGATTAGAATGAAAATGTTAACAGAAAGGCATATGGTTTGTGACAGGCACTCAACAAAACTGTACACAAATGTGTACAGTGAGTATGCCTATCTACACCCATGGGTCATAGGCCCTCCCATTTAGCAGAAGCTGTTAGCATGGGGGAGGGGAAGATTTAGCTGATTCCCCACTTCCTCTCCAAAATGAGGTACTCTTAAAAGTAAATGCTAGCTCCCTTTTAGTTGCTAGCTTTTTTCTCCAAAACAAGGTGCTTTTAAAAGCAAATGCTAGCTCTCTTTTAGCTGCTAGCTTCCCTCTCCAACATGAGGTGCTTTTAAAAGTAAATCTCCCTTTCAGCTGCTTGTTGATGCTTCTAAAAGCTGAAGCAAAATGGAGTTAGGGCACAGACTGACTCTGCTATTCATAGGTCATAGGCCCCTCCCATTTAACAGTAGCTGTTAGCAGTTAAGTGATGAGAAGGGGGGGGATTTAGCTGATTCCCCTCTTCCTCTCCAAAATGGGGTACTCTTAACTCACTCAGCCCCATAGCACATATGTGTGACATCAGGAAAATTCCTCTAGTCCCCATAGCACATATGTGTGTCAGGTATTCACTTCATCTCATCCCCAGAGCACATATGTGTGTCCTACACTTCCTATGCACTTTTTGGATAAACCAATCAGGAATAAGGTTATTGGAAAGTGTAGGTCAATAGGAAACATTCCTACCTACCAGAATACTGACTTTAAGATAGGGGTCACCATTGAGTTAAATAGACTAAATAAATTTTTTTTAGGTTTTAATTTGGGTTAAAAAGTGAAGAAAATGCTATTTTTGTTCCATTACTAGAAATGTGTGATCCTTGATTTGAAAGCTCTTTTCACTGTGAAAAATTAGTATGCTGCTGTGTGGGAGCTAGGAGATGTACTTTTTTGTTTTAGTTTTTTGGGAATAAAAAAAATTGTAAAAATTTGATTTTCCTCCATTTCAGGTACTGTAAAAAAAATGTAAATGCTAGAAATATGTGTGACCCATCATTTGAAAGGTCTCTTTAATGTGGACAATAATCACGCTGGTGTCTGGGGTCTAGGAGGTGTACTTTTATGATGTAGGTTTTTATTTGGGAACAAAATGTAAAAAAATGCTCTTTTTTATCATTTCAGGAACTGTGAAAAAAATATCTGCAAATGCCACTAACATGAGTGACCCATCATTTTAAAACTCCTGTTATTGTGAACATTTTCCATGCAGGTGTCTAGGGGCTAGGAGGCATACTTTTTCAGTTTTCATGGTTTGTGCGTCATGTGGGCAGTTGTGCAGAGCATTTTTCCGAATTCAGTTGGTTTACTGGTGTTATGTGTTGGCACATGCCTTAGTTTATGGTTATGTAAACAGCTCAGAAATACTCCAAACTGTGGCAGTGTAATGCACAGATGTTGGTGTGACGGAAAACCATCATACAACAGACATTTGCCACTTCTAAGGTGTTTTTTGTTTTAAAAAAAAGAAAACAAATGTAAATTTTCATTGTTACATGTTCTGTAAAAAAACAAAATGTTAATGCTACTAACATGTGAGACCCCTCATTTTAAAGACTTTTTTTATTGTGAGCAAACTTCATGCTGTAAGTTTTGTGATAGGAGTTATACTTTTTTAGTTATTTATACTCCAAGTTGGAGTGTTACCATCTTAGTTCCGAACATTCGAACTGTTCAGGAAAACAGCCATTTTACACAGGAATACAGCACTCACGCAAGATTCCATTCTAGAACTGAGTGAGTTAAAAGCAAATGCTAGCTCTCTTTTGGTTGCTAGTCTCCCTCTCCAAAATGAGGTGCATTTAAAAGTAGATGCAGCTGCCTTTTAGCTGCTAGCTTCCCTCTCCAAAATGAGGTGCTTTTAAAAGTAGATGCTAGCTCCCTTTTAGCTGCTAACTGCTGCTTCTACATGTAGTGTAAAAAGCTGCAACAACATTTTCTCAATTGGACCAGTCACCTGCTCCTATTCCCACACTCTCTTACTTGCTGCCACCTCTTGGTATTTAATCGATCGCATACCACCTTTTAATTTATTCTTACACCTACAACCACATGTTCACACCCCATACATCTTCTTTCAGCCATGACAGGTGACCCAGCGGAGAACAGTATAGTCCATAAGGAGCTGCAGTCAGTTGCATAAAGGCAGAAGGTGTAGAAGTCAGGAGCACAGTGGATGTTGATATAATTTAGTATCACTGCTATTCCACATTAGCAACTGGATGCCAACCACAGTCATCAAGAAGCTGGCAGTTGGCATTTGCATCTTGGTTTTATTTATTTCTCTTTTTTTTCTCATTGAAGCAGTCAGCATCAATTGGGCCACAGTGAGTAGAAGGGGAAGAACAACTGAACGCTGACTGCAAGAATCATGAAGCCAGCAGTTGGCGTTCACATCTTGGTTTTAGTTATTTTTTGTAATTGAAGCTGCCAGCATCTATCGAACGGCAACCTCAAGCAGCATAAAGCCTGTGGTCAGCAACTGACAAAAACAGCACGTAAGAAATACAAGTGAAGCATAGGCAGTCTAAGGAAGCTAACAGCAAAAGTAAAGAGAGAGAGAGAGCAAGAGAGTAGATTGTTTCATGGTAGCAGCAGCACTGTTGTGGTGGGGTTACCTAATTTGGACATTATTCATCGACCACCAACCATGTGGTTTACACACATTCGAATGACAATGTTTACTGCTATTTAAATTTTACTGGTGGTGTCCCTCCTATGAATATAGCAGAAATAAAATGGCATTAAACATTAACAGTTCTACAGTATTCACCCAGAGGTCATTCTGTCAAAAAACAACGTGCTGAACTCCTTGCACTTTTCTGTGAATGACTGAACAGACCATAGATGGGAGAATTAATCACTCTTTCCATGATACAAAAGCTGAGCTGGCCGATTATTCCAGCTGCAATCATCTTTACAGGAACTCTGTCTTTTTCAAGGAGATTTGCCCACTGATACACACCATAGTGAGTCCTCAGCATCAGTTTGTCCTCCACAGAATGGTTTTTCACCAAGAATGTGCCAACTTCCATTGCATAGTCTTTAAGCACCTCATTCCACGCCAATACCATAGTCAACTGCACAGGACATGAAGGAACAAACACAATAAAGTGTTGGGGAGTTCAAGGCAGCCACAAGAACTGTACTGTAGTGCTCCACATTCTTCACAGTCCCTTGAGCACACACCAACATCATGCTTGAAACATCCAGCATCTCCTGGAGTTTGCGAGGCTCCAAATTATATTTTGGACTGTACCAGACCATCTCATTGGAGGTATTTAAACATGAGGCCTTGCGGTGAAATGACAGGGCATTATGATCTAATCAAATGACTGGATCAACCTTGACTGCACTGATGTCAATACCCAATGAGCAGACCAGGGTCCAAAGTGTGGCTATGTTGATGCATGACAGATACAGCTGCCTGTGTTAGACCCAGTGATATCATCAACTGGAGAAGCTGCAGACCAAGGGCGAGGTTTCATCATTGATCCATGCATTGAAATCCACCAGAATCAAATGCCTGAGGGGATTCAACACCTGCTTGACCATTAAATCTCTCAGCTCCTGCAGGAAATCCCCCCCCCCATAACGCAGAGGTCAGTAAGAGGATAATTTAGCATCTAGCACCTGACCTGCATCTAACTGCCACACATTCAAAGGACCTGGAGGGTCCCATGGGGTATGTCATGAGTTCCAATGCAGATCGAAAACAAATGGCCACCCCTTCCCCTGTAATCTAATTGTAATTTTGAAATTATTTATGATGTATAGTTCATTGTGGATTTATAATGACATCCTTATATTAGACTTATTTAAAGAGCAGTTCTCTACTAAAATAAAGCACTTGTAACTCATCAGTGTCACTAGGGCCATCAATCTGGTAGATTACACCTTGCTCAGTAACAAATGAACATTGCTGGGAATATCTGGTACTGCCCACCCCTGGTTCAAATGTTATTTATCCGATATGCAACAACAGATCAGGTTTTTATCCTCCTTCTCTGATTGTGCCCCCATCACAACTGGCATCCCCCAAGACTTTATACTTGGACCCCTGCTTTTCTCCCCCCACATAAATTCGGTTCACTACTCCATCTCAAATAGTACACCTATCTTGTATACTGAGGATCTGGTGTTCTTCTCTAACACCCAGAACGTGGATGTGATCAACAGGAAATTATCATCTGACCTATAGACTGTCCAACAGTGGCTCCATGAAAATAGGCTTTTAATGAATGCTACCAAATCCATGCTATTTGGATCTGCACCCATTTAAAGATGATCACATCTTCTCACACTGTGGTCTGCGAAAATGATACACCATTGGTCACTGTCCCACCCTTTAACTAACTGGGTGTTGTGCTTGTCCCCTTGTGGAGGGGTTGTGGGATAACAGATGGACCAGACACAGAACTTCAGGTTCAACACACAGTCTCTGTGATGTTTATTTAAAATACAGGAAATAACATTCAGCAATAGCATATCCCTCCTTCAATACATCAGTTTGCAGCAAAAGACTATGCATATCCTTCCTCTTCACTTGATCAGCACCTACTAACCCACTTGATTTACTGATCTAACTTTTTAGAGAAAACCATTTCATCGCTATGTTTGTCTTGTGTGTTTTGTTGATGGGAGGCTCAAATGAAAAAAAACAAAAAAAACAAGCTAAAGACAAAAATCCTCAATGCAGAAGCACTGAAGCAATGGTTACCCCAAAGGGCATTGGCAATAAAGCCAAGTTTCAAAGAAACACAACATCACACATACCCCAGTAATGAAAAGCATCATGAGATGTATATGAAAATCACCATGAGATTTCAGACTGGCTCATTTTACAGCAGGAACGCATGGTACCAAAATGGCCTCTCTAACAACTGCAGTTTAAATGCATTTAACAACACAACAGAGGGTTTTCTGATATCTCTACCCCGGTAACTTAATTTATATAATACAGGCACCTAGTACTTTTTACCTTTATCAAAAACACCTAGTGCCATGGCATTTTCAACATTTATAGGTTTCATACACATAAGGTATACACATCAAGGTATTTTATGACATAGTGCCATTGCATACTAAATTCAGTAATGAGGAACACAGCCTGTTGTTTTGCATCAGCTCAGAGGTCACCACAATAACCTCTCTGTACAAGGACCTAAGAGGGAAAAGGAAAATTAAAGAGGACACTATATCATAGTCAAGAAAGGGGAGGGGGGTGCCCATAGGTGGTCAACTTTATGGATTAGAAACTGTAAAGGATAGATTAGGCTAAGAAATAGAAGAACTGTTGCAACAGATTTAAGAAAAGGTCGGTCCTCAAGACTGGCAGGAGCTCCCTGTCTCACCCCTCCCTTCATTTTTCACTCCACGTGGCCTCTACCATTAAGGCTGTCAATGTCAGACTTGTGCTTACCTACATAGCCAGCCATAAGCACTCTCCTAGTGCCCGTATTGCCATAGCCCAGGGTATTCTACTCTCTAAACTATCCTACAGTCTGCCTTTTTTGAAGACTCAAACTCTATGCTACAAAAATGGGATGTGGCATATAACAATGTTTATTGTTTTTCCCTGGCTAGTAACTCACAGTTGTATGATGCCAGTTTGAGGGAACTCCTGTCAACCAGTGTTACAGCAATGGCACAATGTTGACAGCGATCATGGTCAGCACTGTGCCATCAGGAGAAAAAGTGTTTTTTTTGTTTGTTTTTTTATTAGTAATTTAGGGTTTTTCTGGATTTTCTCCCATCCCACTTCTGCGTGTCCCCAACATGATGTATGCATGTGGAGGCACATGCACGCACATCTTACGGGACGCCCCACCCTACCGGTCACCCGGTACTGCCTGCGTTCATCACTGAACCTCCATTTGATGACAGCAGGACTACGGGTGGGTGACCACCCCCCCCCCCAGCTGGGAGAGGAAAGCAATTGCTCAATCCAGCACCCACCTCCCCTCCCCATGCTAGAACTCCAGCAACCCGAGGTCATTCAGAACCCAGGTCACTGGTGCAGGCGCAGGTAAGGCATCAGTGCCTCTGCCCTCAGTGCCACCGGGCTGGCAGAAAAAGTTGTTTTTAAAGGGGCTGTGGCCCCCCACCCCCCTGACTTTTATATAATCAACTCCAGGTCAGAGTTGTTTTGGGGGGGGTATAAGACCAGGAGAAGCTGTGCCGGGGTCCCGCATGATCATTAAAGCGACCTGTCATTGTTGTCACTGTCATGGTCATTGGCAAAAAGTTTTCACTGCAGCAGTGTGATACCGCCCATCACTGCATGCTATACTCTAACATGGGCTGGTTCCTCCCATCCGCTCAATGTGATCTCTCCATGGGTGGTTTCATACATAGTGTTTTTTTTCTAATCAGGTTCCTCCATTTCTTGCTCCTAGTACCCTTGCTCCTAGTACCCTATTCAAATGTCTATCCACCTAGATCATGTGATCTTGACCCCCTAGTCATACGAAGGACCAGGACCAAATTAGATGAGATAGCTTTCTTTGTCTCTGCCCCTAAACTATGGAACCCCATACCTGCCAGCATCAGACTGTGTCCTATTACCAGCACCTTCAAAAATCAATACCACTCCAGTTTACAACAGTTGGCAGCATGCACCTGTTCCTAGTCTCTGAACTATGACTAACTATTTACTCATGTGTATAATACTCCTGTACTTCTCATTTTGTTCACATGCTATTATAGATTGTAGACATGTTTATACTTTGTGCATTACCTTGTTGTAATATTTTTCCTAAGTTTTCATTGTCATACATTGTATTGTTTACTGGTTGTACTCTCCCAGATCATGCCTGAAAACAGGCAAATGCTTGTCTCGTGCACCCTGCTTGTCTCGTGCAATACATAAAATAATAAAATTTCCAACAAGTATGTTTAACTTTAGTGTTTTCTAATTTTCTTTACCATCTTGTATTTGTGATCTACTAAATATTTCAGAAAATGCTGTGCATATTTTACAGAGCCTTTCAAAAAGCACCTGTTTCCAACTCACTACGCAATAGCAGTTGGTGACATCAAAGTCTGTTGTCATGGTGAGTAGTATGACGTCAATAGGGTATATAGGCCAATGTTTTTATACAGGCTTTTTGGATAGACTACCAAGATATGCGAGTAACCCTAAAAAGGAAAACTGAGTATTATAAAACTGTATTCTCTAGAAAATTGTTATAGCTGAAACAGTATGTCTCTGTAAGCACACACAGAAGTGCAGAGTGGCTCTTTAAAGTGTAAACATTAACCTAAGACAGGGGTGTAAACACAAATAATACCACATGATGACATGGGACTTAGCACTATGCCACACTGATAAGAGTAAATTAGTGACTTAATTCTGAATTATGGTTTTGTTAACTTTTGCATTTCCAGTTACTGTACTTGAGGAAGTAATGTACAGTTATAGTAAGTTGGCCTTTATAGTGTTGCATTTAAGTTGCAAACCTTTTTATGTGTGTTAGTTCATAACCCTGTGCATATTATTCATTTATGACCACCATTGCCCTGAAAGAAGTGGAGCTGGCCATGAAACATTGGACCCACTTTTTATTCATCCTGTGCAGTACCTGATATACCTGTACTAAAATGGAAAAATGTTTGAAATACAGTAACATGAGAAACATGCCAACTTCTCCTCCACCCTGTAAACTCTAAGAATATGGATTATTGTTAGAAAAATGAATACCAAACAGTAGTATATGTTTATAGGGCTAGTGGTGGTTGTTTCTGACGACTTAAGAATATTATCTCTTGCTGGTTTGGGCGAGAGGACAGCGAAGCAAAGCTGAGCAGTTCTGTCAGCCGAAACCAGTACAAAACAATATTCTTACCTCGTAAGAAACAACTACCGCTAGCTCTATAAACATATAATAAAGCGGTGGAACTGCTAGGATTTTTAAATTTTTTTTTGTGAACTGACATTTAAATTTTACATATTTCTTTCCACTCCATTTAAATTCCAGCTGAGTAGCCTTCATTAACACAGGGGGACTGAAGCCCCATTGTAATGATGAGGCAGCCTGTCCAAGAGTCTAAACTTTACCACCGTATCGAATCTCCAAATAAAGTTGAACAGCATCACCTGTAAATATGACTCTCCTGACAAATTTATCTTACTCTTCTGTTATTGTTCAACATTTTAAAACATACTGCGGTGCAAATTAGTAGTACAATGGTATGTGAGGTGCCTTCTGTACGCTAGATAAGAGGTACAGTAGATGCTGAGTCCTGATTGGTGGAAGCAGTTTCACCGCTTTACTGCGAAGATTACTGCTCAGACTGGCAGAGGACATAAGGAGGGTTGACTAACTGGCAGAGCTACACTGTCAGACATAATACCTGTGAGGAGGAAAACTGCCAAAGAGTAAGACCAACATTTTATAAGATCTACTTATAGCACGGAAAATGTTTTTTTTTTTTTCACTTCCTGAAAAAGTTAAGTTTTCAAGTGTAACATAGATATATGGGTTCAGGGAAGGATGAGGTTACCTGGCACAAGGGATCTAGGTTTGGCTACTCTGCACAGGGGCACCCAAGTAAATCCAACTACAGGAAGCAATAACTGTAATGTCCAGAACCAGAATTGGGATTTTTCAGTGTGGCTTTATTTATTAACTAACTGAACACAAACAAAGCATTGCATGGTCCCCCAAAGGGCTACGTTACTGTATGTGCAGATTAGAGGTTAACACAGCGGTCCATTTGAAGAATGAACACATTACTACAGTTGTCTGGCTTTGGACCCACCAGGCACTCAGCCCGGACTTTGCATGCGCATTGGATACATAGCCCGACTGACCTGGCTCCCCTGCCGGCCACTCGACTGACGGTCCACTTGAAGAATGAACCCAAAATTTACTTGGAAAGACATCCCATCAAACAAGGAGACTCCCAAACTGTGGCTCCCCACACCACTTGAAGTCTGCGACTCCTAGAGAGATTTGTTTTCATACTTCCAATCGAGCTCCCATCAAACAAGGAGTACTCCCATCAAACAAGGAGTAATTTTCCCATCCTGTGGCTCCCCACACCACTTAGAGTCTGCGACTCCTAGGAGATTTCCAAGTTGCAACCCACGTCTGGGTACCCACCCCATCACTGGCCAAGTTTTTTTTTTTATTTAGTTGTTTAACCAGGTATAGCACACTTGGTGATATAAGTAGCAAAACACAGAAGAAACTGTGAGGTGGACCTGGTTAATAAAGATGGGGGTTTTCCACCTCCAGCTCCCACAGCCCATACCCGGCCATTTCTCTGGACACACAGAAAACTTTAGACTTTAAAATGTAGATTGAACGGTGGATGACCTGAAGCACCCCCTCTACAGCGAACTTTAAATCCATTTAAAACTTTAAACTGTTTGACTGCTCTATTTGTTTGCCCTAGTTGACATAGTCCTCCCAAATAGCAGTCCACATTTATTTACCAACTGAAGAAAACAAGATGTTTGCCCCTTCAAATGGAGCCAAACACTCACCCATTCGTTGCAGGTGCCCCACAGGTGAAGTACTGCAACCTTTGCTGTTATACAAGAACAGACAAAAACAAAATCAGGCAGCTTCCTTCCATGGTGGGAGAAGGGGATTGCCCCTGGAACCCACAGAGAACTTTTCCTACCCCCCGAGGGAAGGGGGCACTGAGACCGAGGGAGCAGTCTCCACCACTTTAAAAAGGTAAACACAGGAACACTTCCTTTTTTCTTAGTCAGAGATCAAACAGCAGACTGATGCTTCCTTCTTGCTTAAGGACAAACGGAAGACTCCCTTTGAATTTCCCAAAGTTCTAAACTTCACTCCCTGAGCTGGAGATTCCAAAGTGGCTCATGCAGCTGCGACAGTTCTATAGTGATGTCATCTCTCAAGTCTCAGCTGTGACTGAGGACAGAGTGAGACAGTGTGAAACCCATTTAACTGGAGTTTCACAAGCTGCCTTCCCTGCCTACCACTAGGTCTTACTGGGATTCTAGTAACCCCGGATAACAAAGGGGTTACACAAGAACTTATAACTAAAAGTGCTATACCAGTCAAATAATCCAGATGAGCATTCCTCAATACAAGCCTTCTGGTGGGATTTAAACACTGGCATCAGAGTCACGGATGTTGTTAAGCACATTTGTCACTAAGCTGGTGATCCATAGTCAAATGTTACATTATGCACTCTAATTTCTGCTTATGTACCCCCATTTTTAAAAATCAAGTTTACTCACATTTTAGTATGAAAATGCAATGTTCCTTCTTACCTTGTCCACTTCAGCACTGTGGAAAACCCGTTTGTCACTAAGCTCATTCACAACAGTTCTTAGGATCTCTTCATTTAGGCTGCATTTGTTTGTCAGGTAAAGGAAATCCATGTCAAGGTCTTTGAGGACCTTATCTGATACCGGGAGGAAAGACAACAGCACAGATGGCATGTGCCAGTTATACCTTTGCATGACATGACTTGTGAAACAAAATGTGAAGACTAGACAGAGGGTTACCTTCAGCTCTGTGTTCAATGTTCGGTGGGGGGACTTCAGGAGGATCAACCTGATCACCTAAAACCAAAGAGGAATTTCACAGTAGGTGTGTGAATTCTTTGGAGGTATTTCACTTCTCACTGGAAAATAACTCCATTTGTGTGTGTACTGCAAAAAATGCTGAAAACTCAAGTTTGCATAGTGTTTTTTTATACAAAAAATATCAAAGGAGAGCCATTAATGTGAGCTAAAAATACAATTTCAGAATATAATGCTTCACAGTTGTTGCAGAAAGTTAATGAGCAAGTAGAGTCAAAAGCAGCAGACAGGAAAATGTTAAGAAGTATGCAGTTGTAACATCTTTTTTCTGAAGTATTTTTTTCCTTTTGCTCATTAGAGGGACTAGCACGCTCTCTGGCAGCTGCCATATCTAGTTAATTCCCCAATATATTAACACCATTATGACCTCATTTACATTGACCTCACAGATGACTGACCCTGCAGCTACCACGTGGTCCTCCTGAGCAGCTGTGATGTCACAGTCAGTCAGGTCACAGTACTGATGATGAGGTCCTCCCTGTGTGGGACAGGAGAAATTGGCATGATACAGTAAAGAAGAAAGGAGACTGAGGAGTTTAATGGGTGACTGAATGGATGGTATCTGGAAGAGGGGTATCAATTTCTGGAGGACTGGGGGCTTCTAGGACAGGAGGCCCGTCATGGCTGATGGCCTTCACCTAACAAAGAGGGGGCCAGTGCTTTGGGGAAGATGCTTGACATCTACATTGGACAGTTAAACTGACTGTGGGGGAGACAGAAATTAAAGAAACCCCTGAGAAGAGAGAGTCAGTGGGGAATCTAGCTATGGCTCCCCCGAACAAGGGTGTAGTAGCAGCAAGGTGGGTAACAGTCAGGTTACAGTTCAAATTAGGTTAGGGGAAGAGGCCAGTAAGAGAGAATTGGCAAAGTCTTCCATCAGCATGAAAATGAAAAAATTAGGAGGCTAGGGAAGAATAAGGGAATAAGAAAAAGCAAGAGGGGATCAGTAGAAAGATGGAAAGGGGTCTGCCTTAATGCCAGAGGTCTGGAAATACAATTAATGAGCTCCAGGCAATGGTGGCAAATACTGTGATGGACCTAGTAGCCATCACAGAAACTTGGGCTACAGAGAATAATGACTAGGAGCAGACAGTCATGGACTACACAATGTTTAGATGAGATAGAGAAAAGGGTAAAAGAGGAGGCATAGAGACAGTGCAGGATGGAAACATCAGGGGAGGTAATGGGGAAAAGTATGACTGTTGGTTCAGCTTACAGTATTCTCAGGCAAGAAACTATGGAAGGGTTGCTCTATTTGACCTCCATGACAGGGGGAAACAGAGATAAAGAGCTAGCAGCAAACTAGAAAGGGGGCAGCAAAGGGGGAAGTGGTGGTGTTAGGATATCTAAACCTTTCAGATTCTCATTGGGTCATTCAAGTGACAAGGAGTTCTGCATGCTAGGCCCTGTTGGATACATTGCAGGACTTCCCGCTGGTGTAGCTGGTTCAGGGACCCACTAGGCAGGCTGCCATTCTCAATATGGTGCTCATTAGCTCAGAAGTGGTAGGAGAAGAGAGGGCAGGGGAGCCACTAGGGTCCAGTGACCAAAACTCTATATGGTTTAACCTGACCTTTAAGACAAGTAACCCTCATCAAAGGCTGAAGTCCTATATTTCAGAATGGCAGACTTCAACATGATGAGGGAGTTGGTCTGGGATACGTTAGTCAGCGTGGATAGCCTCAGGGATGTGGAAGAAAGATTGGGAGCAATCACAGAGGCCATTCCTAAGGCAACAAAGTCTTGCATGAGAACAGTAATCAAAAGAAACAGGTACAAGAGATCAATATGGTTTTCTAGAAAGGTCAGGGAAGCATTGAGAGCCAAAAAATAAGCCTTCGCCAAGTACAAGGAAAGACAAGGGGAGGATGAATGGAAAGAGTACCAAATGAGAATGAGGGAAGCCAAGACTCTAAACTCTGTGACAGGATAGACAGTGGGAAGGGGGTTAGGGTTATGCAGAGAGATTTGCCATGGTTAGAGACATGGTCAGAGGCTTGGCAGTTGCAATTTAATGCCAATAAGTGCAAGGTGATGCATATAGAAAGCAAGAATCCCAGAACAGAGTACCAAATGGGAGGGAGGGTAAATGAGCATGACCTCTGAAGAAAGAGAGCTGGGGGTCATCATTTGTGACTCACTAAAACACTCAAGCCAGTGTAACAAGGCCTACAGTAAGGTAAACAGGATGCTGGGATGTATAGGAAGGAGTATTGAAAGCAGGTGGAAGAAGGTATTACTGCCTCTCTGTAGATCACTGGTAAGGCACCACCTGAAGTACTGTGCCCAGTTCTCTAGTCCTCACCTAAGGACAGATAAGGACAGGCTGGAAACAGTGAAATGTAGGGTGACCAAAATGATTTAGGTCCAGCAGGACAGATCTTACAAGGATCGGCTCAAGGCACTGAACATGTACTCGCAGGAGGCCAGACAAGTGAGGGGAGATGTGCTAGAGACATTCAAGTTCCTAAAAGGAATGAACAAGGTAAACTGTGATGAACTATTTAGCATAAGTAGTGGATCAAGAACACAGTGGCACAAGTGGAAACTGATGGGGAGGTGGAGGTTCAAGAGGGAAGTGAGAAAGTTTTATTTTACAGAAAGGGTGGCAGAGCCATGGAATAGTCTTCTAATTAATGTGGTAGGCACCAAAATTATCAATGGATTCAAATACCTGGGGGGAGAGACACAGTGAAGAACTTAGTGGTTGATCAGGGTGATAACAGTAGAGTGGGGAGCAAGGGAGCGGGTAGTATGTGTTAGAATATGTGGACAACAGGTCCTGGGTTTGTTAGGGTGCATGGGCAGACTGGATGCACCAAAGGTATTTTTGTGCTATCATTATCTATGTTTCTTTATAAAATGGCAAGTATAAATCCAGCGATCTCATTAGATGACAGTTATCACAAGACTGTGCATTAAAATACTGACAATGCATGACCAGAAACTGGCTCTCATTATGAAGGCTGGAAAAGCTCATTATCTATAATGAGCCATTTTTAAGTACAATTAGCCACACTAGGGTGTGCATTGAAGGATTAACAATGCACTTCCCATGGGAATATGGATACTTGGCCTCTAACCTCATGCCTTACTAAGCCCCTGGGGCATGCATCATTAATCCTTTAATGCACACCCCATCATGGTTTACTGCTTACCTGTTTTTATGTAGTGGAAAGAAAAGAACTGGATATGTCAGCTGCCAGGAAGAGAGCTGTTCCACACATCACACCTGCTAACATCAGGTAAAAAATATTCTAATTAAACAGTGGGAAAAGAAAAAATACATCAGATATAAAAAGTAATAGATGTCTGCTTTTAAAAACTACTATCATTTTAAGGCGGTACACTAGCTCTTTAACAAGTACAATATATAGCTAAATCACCTCTGATGAGGTAATACCTTAAATCCCTGTGCAGCTGCAGTAAACATAGACCAAAGAGAATAAAGCGAATTGTTCTGGAACCCGGAATGCACACAAATCTGGAATGATAAAAACTGAAGTTCCTCTCCCCAAAGTGCCAGAATGGACCACTGAAGTACCAGAATTGCCCCCTTAAGTGACAGCATGGGGGAAATTCTAATATAGGAACTCAGTTTGGGGGATGGGGGCATTCTTGCACTTTGGGGGATCAATTTCATCACCTCAAGAGGGACATTCCAGCACTTTAGGGGCATTCATTTTTTACACTCCCAGATCTGTGCACATTCTGGTTCTAGGCATATTTCATTTTTACCTCATCCTTAGAGAAATGTGTTGAGGCCACCTTGAAAAACAGAATAAGAGTCTATTGACTAGAGGAAACGTTATTTCAGATGGTGGAAGCAAAAAACCTAAAGGATCTGCCACAAGTATGGGGGGATTTAGAGACTAACATGTCAGCTGCCATTTTCCGTACCATAAACAGTCTTCTCCATCTGGTCCATCTGTAGGCAACTGAGACATTTCTTGGAGATTTAACATTTGGCTGTGTCTGGTTCTGACCAGTTAGGCCAGGTTGGATGAGGCTATTCTGAACCACAACCGAAAATGTAATAGGAAAAATCAATCAATCAATCAATCAATCAAAATCTTTATTTATCCAGGCGATCATCATTGAGCAAGGCTCATTTGCAAGATGGACCTGGAGATAACAGGGTCAGGTACAAGGAAATACATTACATATGAAAATAAAAGTACACACATACACAACTATATATACATTATATACAATTTAGGTCTGGGAACAAAGGCAACAATGTAGACATACAGTAGAATACCTGGCTGGCATAATACAAGAAAACCATATAGAGGGTCAGGTACCCAAGGAAATACATTACATATGCAGGAGTAAGTAGACACATACACAATTTTATATACACTGCATATATTTTACATTTGAAGACAGAGGCAACAATTCTGGCTCCTAAACTTGGGAATACATTTATAAGCTGCCGGACGGTACAGTGGTGAGCAGGGAATTGGGAAGAGCCAGGTGGTGGGAGTCGAGACCTGAGCAGTATTTTGATGGATTCCATGGTTGCTTTTCAGGTGTCAGGTAGGAAGTGGGGAAAAAAGTAGAAGAGCTAGTGAGAAATTGGGTTGCCAATGAGGGCTGAGATGGGTCATAGGTACTTTGAGCGGTCGGTGTAAAACAAGCGGTCATGAATATGTATAAGTGGACACAGAGAGAGAAAGAGGGATTATGGAGTTATGGAGGTAAAAAATTGGTAGGATAGGATATAGGAGCTTAAGTCGGGATTAGGGATAGCATTTGCAGGGTTCCTTAATAAGATGAGAGTAAACTGTTTTGAAGGTAGAGTCACTTCAGTGTTTTCTGCAATTTATTCCAGAGAGAAGGCAACACTGTACTTATGGCCGCTTTATCAAAGCGAGATTTGACTCTGGGAACTCTCAATGAGATGGATGTAAGGCTTCTCAGGGCATACTTGCCTATTTGGTTTAAAATAAAAAAAGTCTGTAATGTATTGAGGAAGTCTGTTTGAGATTGCTCTCAGTGTCCATAGGGCAGCATTTCTGTTCCGTCTATATTGGAGGGATGACCAGCCCACTGCTGTATATAGGGAGCAGTGATGTGTAGAAAAGGGGAGGCCTGTGATGAATCTCAGAGCTTTATGGTACAACGTGTCCAGTTTTATGAGATAAGAGGCAGGACATTGACTGTACAGGAAATCTGCATAGTCTGTTAAGGAGAGAGCGTTGTTTGGACTAGAGCGTACTTTAGCATCTCTTGTTAGAACGGCTGATCCTAAAGAAAAGACCCAATCTTTGTCTAAAATTTTTTAGAAGCTCCTCTACATGGTCTATGTAGGGTAGCCTGTGATCCAGCCACACTCCCAGATATTTAAATTTATTGACGAATTCCAATTTTTCACCGAGAATTGTAGAAATTTGTGGCATTAAGCCAGTATTAGCCGAGTTCACTGTATGTACCAGCGGAGAGAAAAGTATGGCTTTGGTTTTCTTAGCATTAAGTAAAAGTTTTTTGTTTAGGAGCTGGTTTTGTAATAAATTGAATTCAGCTTGCAGGTCACTGCATGCAGCTTCTGGGGTTGGGCGGCTTAAGAATAGTACTGTATCATCTGCAAACAGATGGATGCTGGATCTGGTTATACAGTCATCATTGTTGTTGATGTAGATGGCAAATAATAATGGACCTAGTATAGACCCCTGGGGTACCCCTCTCAGTAGAGGTTTGAGGGTTGAGAATTTACCTTCAGCCTTCACCTGCTGGAGGCGGTCAGAGAGATAGTTATTAAACCACTGCAGGGATAGTGAGTCCAACCCTAATTCATGCAGAGAGCAGAGAAGCAGTCTATGATCGACAGTGTCGAAAGCCTTACTTAAATCCAGAAAGACAGCACAAACATAGTTCTTATTGTTCAGATCTCTTAGCCAGTCGTCAGTCACCTTTGCAAGTGCTGTAATAGTACTATGTTTCACTCCGAAGCCTGATTGGGCTGAATTTAAGAGATTCATAGATTCTAGGTATAGTAGCAACTGATTGCTTACAATTTTTTTCCAGTAGTTTTGCCAGTACTGGAAGAATTGAAATTGGTCTGTAGTTGTTCAGATCACTAGGGTCCCCTGACTTAAACAGGGAAATGACATGTGCTGTTTTCCATGTAGTTGGAATAGACCCTTGGGACAGGGACAGGTTAAATAGGTGCATTATAGGCACGGCTAGCACATGCAGCACCACTTTTATGAAATAGGGATCAATCGTGTCAGCTCCAGCACTTTTTCCAGTATCCAGCTTCAGTAGCAAATCTTCAACTTCTTTGAGTGAGGTAGGAGTCAGGGAGAATCTTGGATCAGTGGCATGTGGCTCCATTTCTTTACTGGTAGTCTGTTGACGTAGTAGGTTAGCAGGTGAGTTGTCAAATGCTAGGCCTGCGGTCGCGAAGTGATTATTGAAGGAGTCCAATACTTCCAAACTATCACTAATGGTATCGTTGCCAGAGATGATCTTGTTTGGAAGAGAGGTTGCAGGCATATGTCCAGACAGACCTTTGAAGGTTTTCCAGAATTTAGTAGGATTCTTGGAGGCAGCATCAAATTCAGAGCGGTAATAGGCAGCTTTCGTTTCTCTGACTAATTTTGTGTAATGGTTTCTTGCCCTTTTAAACTGGCTCCAGTCTGAAGGGTTCTGAGATTTTCGTGCTTTTTCCATAACTTATCCCTCTCTAAAATGGCCGATTTTAGTTCTGGAGTAAACCAACGGCACGTTTTGTTTGATAAACGAGCTTTAACAATTGGAGCATATTTATTTAAGGCCCTAAGAGGATTGTGATGAAAATGTCATAGGCTGATCGTACTGTTTTTGCCAGGTAGAAATCTCGCCATTGCATGGAGTGTTTTAGTTCATATATATAAGCTGGTAAGTCGAAATTGCGTCTAGATCTCTTAGCTGTGAACTTTGGTGAAGGTGAAAGTTTGCTGAATGATCTTACACCAGCTATGAAGCAGTGATCATTTATGTCACTGAAGAAAATGCCAGCATGGGAGAAAAGATGTGGTTTACTCACCAGTATGACATCGAGCAGGGAGCTATTGTCAGGATTCTTTTTATTAATACGTGTAGGTTCATTGATTAGTGGTGCTTTCAATTTCAAAAACAGAACAGAGTCATAGCAGCTCTGACTCAACTATACTTAAAAGGCCAGTGTAAACCAGTAACTTCACATTCTACCTTTTCTGTGCTACCCTGATCCTAGCTAGCTAATTTGGGGCTCACTCAGATATATCCCTATGCACCTGTAAAGAACTGGGATTGAATTTCATAACCAATATTTTATTTAGTGGGCCTTTTGATGACCCCAGAGTCCAACAATGTGCTTCTAATGCTTCTCCTGAAATCTGGGGGGGGGGGTGCTTTTTGAACTGCCTCAAAATCAAGGAAGCCCACAGCTGACAGACCCATGCTCTCCCCCACCAAATGTGGTTAGAAAATCTCCCTCACTATACCTCTGAACTGGTTCTATGAGGGATATCCCTCATTTAACCACAAATTGCTCAGTTGCACATGAAAATGATGGTGCCCTGTCCCACATGGAGAAGGTACTTTCTTGCATTGTCAACTCAGACTTTAAAGAAGAATTGACATTCTTAGCCAATCAGATCACTTATCTAGTGTACCTTTATCAGGCTAGAAAGGCACACTAGGTATGAAAATGAGCTGATAAAGACGCACATGGTATGCTTATGAGCTTTTGGCCTATGTTCCTCTCATAAGCCTTTAGTAAGAAGTTAAGTTCAAAGATAGCAAAAGTGGCACAAACTCCAAGTTCCTTCAAACTCCCGACTCATTTCAAAAAGTGTTTTGTTAAAGTTATAATTTAACTAAATAATTTATTGTTAAAGTTAACATTTAAATAGTTTATTAAAGACACACTACCATTTTCTCCAGTTTCTTTTTTATTTTGGTAAATTTTTCAGTAGCTACAATAGCCATAAAGTAATGCTGGGGAGGTTGTCCTCAGGAATTATGACACTGCAGGCAAAAAATGAAGACCTGGGCCTTTGGCCTCAGTCTTTATTTGTTGCCTGTAGTGCCATTATTCCCAATTACAACCTCCGCAACATCACATTATTGCTATAATATGAAGTCTTTCCGTGCACAATAGTGTGTGCCCTCCACTTGGTCACTGAGTGAGGATATCTAGTATGTAAATCCATATTGCTGCTGGTTATCAGTTCACAAACAAAAAAAATCTTGGCCAGAATCTTTGTGAAGCACAGCTGTGTCTGTCCCTGTCCTCTGGTATATCCAGCTGTCCATTGTTGCTCTCAACAATGCCCCATCATGTAGGAAGCATCACAGTGTGCAATGTGTCAGCTGTTTCGGAATTACTGATGATGATGTTTTGGACAAAACTAATGTAAGTGTGTCCAGTTGTTAAGCACCATGACACGGCTAAAAGTCTTCAGCTGAGGGTGATGGTGGACACAAATGAGAAGACAACTAGATAAAAAGAACTGCTCTGCACTCACCTTTCTGAGAGGGCAGATTGTCAAAAGTGCAGGGATTGGCATTCTTGAAAGCATTATAGAATTCTTGACAAGCACGTTCACCCTTTTTACTAACTGCGTTCAAGAAATCACCAACACGATTCAGAAGCCCTTTCTGGGTGTCTCTAAACTGATGGAAACACAAAACAATATAAAACAAATCAGAAATGAGCAGGTCAGTGTAGTGCTTTCCATTGTAATTCATGTGGCTTCATTAGTCTCCACTGCTGTGAAAAGCTTGCAACTCCTGCATGGAGGACTGGTGGTATCCCAACGCTCAGGGTACAAAGTCTGCAAAATATGTCTTACACTGGTGCATATAGTACCTGATTATCACGAATGAGAGGGGGCACTTCTAAAATCATAATATCACACACTTGTCTGAACATACAGAAACAAAGAAAATGTCATCAATAAAGACTATTGGTCCATCCAGTTTGTCCATTTTTACCCTACCCTGTGACATTGTCTAGATGTTTTTTTCCATTTTCACCTTCCCGCCTCGCTCCATGTCTTAATGCTACCCTGTCCCCCCCTCATTGTTACCATTCAGTCCTTTACTCTATCTCAGCCATGCTTGAACCCATTAGTGTTTTTGAACCTGCCAATCTATGCCGGTAAGTTGTTCAACATCTCAACCACTCTCTCCATAAAATAAAACATTCTTGTATCCCACTTGAAATCTCCACACCACCACCGGCTTACATTACTGTCCCATTGTTTTCAACTCACCGTTCCCGCTAAATAGCTCCTTGCTGTTTACCCTCTTTATGGGTCTCAGGAACTTGAAGGTATATACAATGTTGCAGCCCTTCCTTCTGGCCTCCACCAACTACATGTTCAGTGCCCTGAGCCAGTCCTCATATGATATGTCCTGTTGGCTCTTAGTCATTTTGGCTAATCTACACTGCACCGTCATAAGCCTGTTTCTGTCTTTCCTCATGTAAGACTCCAGAACTGGGCACAGTATTCCTGAAGGGGTCTCACCAGTGATCCATAAAGAAGTAGTATTACCTTTTTATCCCTGCTTTTGAAGGAACACTCAGCTTCCCTGGCCTTTCCAGTGTCCTCTATAGGTGGAATAGGAGGAATGGGAATGACAGAGTAAGAAAGAAAGAAATTGAGGATCCTAATTGGTGGATGAAGGGAAGGTGTTAAAAGGAAGGGTACCATTGTGTAGGGGACTGGGAGGCTTCTGGTATAAGAGGCTCTTCAAGGGTGACAGCCTTCACCTGATGAGAAAGAGGGACAGTATTCTGGAGCAGACGTTTGATGTCTACATTAGACAGTTAAACTGACTGCAGGAGAGACTGAGGCTAGGTGAACCACTGAGAAAGAAGAGTGGGTGGGGAACCTAGCTAGGGCTCACCCTGAATAGGGGACTAGTAGCAGCAAGGTGGGTAACAGTAAGGAGGAAGTTTGAATTAGGTTAGGAGAGAGGCCAGTGAGGAATTAAGTAGACTTGAGAAAAATAAGGATGAAGAACAGGAAAAGCAAGAGGGGATCTGGAGAAAGATGGAAGGGGATTTGCCTTAATGTCAGGAGCCTGTGAAATAAAATTAATTAGCTCCAGGAAATTGTGGCAGACACTGCGTTGGACCTAGTAGCCATCTTAGAAATTTGGGCTATAGAGAATAAGAATTGGGAGAAAGCTTACAAAGCCTTTATTCAGCATGAAAAATAAAAAAATTAAGGACACTAGGGAAGAATAAGGGAAAAGGAATAGGAAAAAGCAAGAGGGGCTCAGGAGAAAGATGGAAAGGGGTCTACCGTAATGCCAGGAATCTGGGAAATAAAATTAATGAGCTCCAGACAATGGTGGCAGACACTGCAATGGGCCTAGTAGCCATCACAGAAATTTGGGTTACAGAAAGTAACAACTGGGACTTGACAGTCACAGGCCACACCACGTTTAGGTGGAATAGAGGAAAAGGTAAAGGAGGTGGCATAGCCCTATATGTTAGGGAAGGCACAGAGGCAAAGGAGGATGTTAATATCAGGGAAGGTAATGGGAAAACAGAATCACTGTGAGTTCAACTTATGTCATCCTCAGGCAACAAACTACACTGGTGTGATCTATAGACCTGCAAGACAGGGGGAAGAGACAAATAAGCAGCTAGGGTCCAAACTACAGTAGAAATGGATGGCAAAGGGGAAGATAGTGTGGTGGTGGTGCTGAGGGGTGGCAGGAAAAGGCAGACATCCTGAACAAATACATTTGTTCAGTGTACACTGAGGACAGAGGAGGAGGAGGAGGAGAGGGGCCACAAAGTAACAGAAGCTTTGGAGGGAAGGAGATAGACACTAGAACATTTTTGGAGGCGATAATCCTGAAGGGACGTGCTAATCTGAAGGTGGACACAGCAATGCGGCCAGATGGGATGCATTCATGGGTGCTGAGGGAGTTCAGTGAAATACTGGCTGCACCTCTAACAGTTCTATTTGCTCACTGGAAACAGAAGTGGTTCTGGAAGACTGGAAGATGGCAGATGTAGTCCCACTACACAAAACTGGTAGCAGGGAGGAGGCTGGCAATTACAGGCCAGTCAGCCTGACATCAGTGGCAGGAAAGTTAATGGAATCACTGCTGAAGGAAGGGATTGTGGAATATTTTGAATCCAGTGGGTTGCAAGATCTGAGGCAACATTGGTTCACAGAGGGGCGGTCATGTCAAACGAATCTAATAGTTTTCTTTGACTTGGTGACAAAAGAACAAGATCAGGATGGAGCAGTGGATGCACCTATCTAGATTTCAGTGAGGCATTCGACACTGTTCCACATAGGAAAATAGTAAGCAAGCTGGGTAGCTTAGGAGTGGGTCGAAAGGTGGTAAACTGGATAAGAAATTGGTTATTGGATAGGTGACAGAGGGTGATGGTAAATAGAGTTCACTCTGAGGAGGGGAGGGTGGCCAGAAGGGTGCCTCAGGGACCAGTGCTGGGACCGGTCCTCTTTAATGTCTCTATTAGTGACATTGCAAAGAAGCTGGAAGGGAAGATCTGGCTTTTTGCAGGCAACACCAAAATCTGCAATAGCCATCTACCTGTATGTTCTAATTATGTTGCTGTATTTCACCAAGGCCAGCTGTGCTTACCTCAAATGTTCTCTGTATTATATTGTCAAATGTTTTGTTTAGACTATTGTACTCCCATTTTCCCTCTCCCCAGGACACTTTGTGAGATGAGCAAATTAATATTGTTCAGTGTGCCTTTCCTGGTGAAACATTTCAATAAATAAATAAATAGAGTGGACACTATGGGGGTGGGAGGTATGTGTGGAAAGGATGAACAGAGACCTGAGAAAACTAGAGAAGTGGTCAAGGTTATGGCAGCTGGGTTTCAATGCGATAAAGTGCAAAATAATGCACTTAGGGCACAAAAACCTAGGGGCGGAGTACAAAATGGGTGGAGTGGTATTGACAACCACCATGCAGGAAAGAGCCCTGGGGGTCATCGTATCGGATGACCTAAAGGTGGACAGGCAATTCGACATGGGACTAGGGAAGGCTAGTGGATTCTGGGGTGCATAGGGAGGAGTATCACCAGCAGAAAGATTGAGGTGGTGTTGTCTCTGTATAGATCTCTGGCAAGACCATACCTAAAGTACTGTGTTAAATTCTGGAGACCACATCTTCAGAGGGACATATACAGACTGGAAGGGATCCAGAGGAGGGCAACTAACTTGGTGCAGGCAGTGGCAGCTAAAATGGGGAGGCCGGCCCGGCCATGGCCCCCCCCACAGTTATTCAAGGGGGGCCACAGATGTATTTTGCGCCCCCACACACTTTTTGATGGCTTTTTTTTAAATGTATTCCTGGACCATACAATGCAGCACTGACAAAACTTATATATTGTGCTGAACGAGCACCGGTAAAAGGGAGATAACCGATGGCTACTGCTGTCAACGGAACGCTCCCAATCTGCCTGCCTACCATGCAACTGGGGTACTGGAAACTGAAATCTTCTATTGGTTCTCCCAGATACATAGTATTTCTGTGGTAACTTGGGCAGAATGCACTCATTGCCATAATGATACTGGGAGAACCATCAGAAGAATTATCTCTATCCAATCAAAAATGAGAGCGTAGCAGCCACTACTTTGAGTGGGAGCTCTACAGTTGTTATGCTGTGTGTGTCTGTCGTCCGATAACCCTACAGTATGAGCATTTCTCAACATGGTGGTCTGAGGCAAAAAGAATAGGTATATTATACCTTAGTTACAATTCTGCTGTATTTTAATTAATAATAGGGAATGCTCAACAGTGGAGCAGTGTGCAAGTGGCATAGTTTGCACATGTGAAGAGTGGCTAGGTTCTCAGGCTGTTATGGTGCTGAGGTGATGTGTAAATGAGCATAACAGAATTGATTGTTTTATAGGGGGTTCTGCATGGTTTGTTTTAATGTGAAACATAATTTTGCCAAATAATCACTGGGTTAAATTTGCTATTTGAAAATATGCTGACTGATTTCTTACTTCATCCTAGAATGCAGATGGTGTACTACTGTACATGAGTGGCCCAGATGTTTATTGAATGGTGAGAAAAATCTCTAGAAATTTAAAACAAGAACTGTACCTGTATCTTTTTCCTCACTATATCTAGCTATAACATTGCAGATAATGCTTACAATGCAGCTATTTGTATCAGTATGGTACAGACAGATTTTTTATTGCTATTCAAAAAATAAAAATGTTTCAGCAGTCACACTCACACGTGCATGGCTGCATGCCTAGAAACAAAATTATTTTTTTTTTAATTGCATGTGATAATTATTTAAATGTTACACGGGTAGTCTAAAACAAAGGTCCCATCATATTCCTTGAGTCCAGTGACTCCTCGCCGGCTGAACTTCCATGTTGCTGGGCTTGCACTTGAGACAGGAGTGTCACTATGGCCCCGATTCATTCACTTCCATGTTGCCTCCAGGGTCAGATTAACCATTTGGAAGAAGGGGCACTTGCCCACGGCACCCAGTGTGAGAACAGCCCCAGAATCAGTGCAATGTTTTCATTTTTCATTGTTGTTGTTGTTTTGTTTTTAGCAGCTGTGCTGCTGTTCTTGTCAGACACATTCTTTTTCTTTGGGTGGGAGGGACCTGGAGCTGCGAGGCTATGAGCCAGTGAAAAGAGAGGGTCATGCAGTGCATGGTGTTTGAGTGCATTCCAGGCTTCATATTTTCACTTATGTTTTAGCGCAGCTTCCAATGGTTTGGCATTAGTCCCCCCAGGTATAGGACTTCTTTTATTTTTATTATGTCTTTGTCTTTCTTTTTAAAGTGTTCTGCTCTGCAAGGTACGTCCAGAAAACCATTAACTTCATGGTGGCCAGAATCAGTTCATTCAACATACTGGGACAAATGAAAAGGCCAAGCACACACCCTCAGCAAGGTACAATGCAACCTGGACTCCCAGAATAAGATCCTGCAGTCCGAGCTGGATCAGCTCAGGGTCAAAGGCAGTCTTACACTGGGGACCCATACCAGCAGTAACTGATGGAGCTACAGCTCTGGGTGGGCCAGCTCACCAGTTAGAAGGCATGGGTGGAGGTGGAAAGGGACAACCTCATCGAGGATTCACAGAAACAGATGGAAAATTTAAAACTTCTCTGCCCTTTTTGAGATCTGTACCCCTGCCAACACAAAAGTATACAGAGTCATCTGTTTAAGATTACCACACACACACACACACAAAAAAAGTTGTAAAATTCAGTATGTGCATTGCCCCAGCATTGGGATTTTCCTTTGTCTGGACTGGTATCTCATCCAGATTACCATATGTACACTGTCAGGGTGCTGGTTTGGCTTCAAAGCTGTCAGTGGGTACCTGCTGCCCCAACTGTGTGCCTCGTCTGAGTGTCTGTTGACTCACAAATGTGCCTCTTGCAGACAGCTCCTGTAATACCTATGAACTGTCACATGTGACATTACCTTGTAGTTCACTCATTTTGACTCTCAGAAATCCTCTGTCCTGCATGGTGAAGGTGATATTACATACTTCCCATTCAGACTTTAAAGCAGAAATTCATTATTTTGTTCCATTATCATTTAATATTGTAAATTGTAAAGTTCTCTAATTACTGCCTAGTCACTTAGCTTGCCCTCGCTCCTGAGCTGTTTTCCCCCACCTTCATTCCTTATCCTGCACCCTCTGTTCCTGTAACACTTACTTTCCCAGCCCCGCTCTCTTCCCTTCCCACTTAGCCATTTCTCCAGTACCCCCTGTCATTACCCCCTCCCTTTTTCCTGCCCCTCCCTCTCCTGCTCTTTGCCGCCTCCTCCCCTCTAACCGCCCTCCACTCCCCTGTCTGCTGTCTTTCGGTTCCACCGCCCGGTAACAGGTTGCTACCTTGTAACCGCCAATGCCGTAATTTGCCGCCACCCTTCCTACCTTTCTTTCACCTTTCTGCCCTCCTCCTGCCAGCTTTTCCTCCTTCTTTATTCTTCCCTCTTCTCCTATGCTCAGTCCTCACCCTCCCTCTCCTATTTTATCCGCCTCCCACCAGTTTGCGTGACTCCCCTCTCTCTCCTGCCGTCTCGTAGTTCCACCGGCTCGGCCGCAGGTTACCACTCTACCCCGCCAATGCCGTTTTCACCGCCTCGCCTCTTGTCCTCCTCCCTTCTTCTGCTCCGCTCGCTCTTACTAGGTGCACTCTATCTCCCTACCCCCACTCATTTCCCTATCTGTTCCGTGCCCTTCATCCCTTTTCCCCCATACCCTGCCCACCCTACCCTTCCCCATTCCTTTAGTTTAAATCCTCCTCACCTTGCACCTAGTCCCCCCACCGCCCTCCCCTGCACATCACCCTCTCTCCCTCTCTATTTTTTGCACCCATAGCTTCACTGTCCTGTTCCCCGACCTCTCCGTCTCTCTTGCCGACTCCCGGTTCCACCGTCCCAGCCACAGGTGGTAACCTTCTCCCGCTAATGCTGCACTTGGCGCCTTAACCTCCTCCCTCCTGTCCTCCCCTTTTTTGCTATTCACCCTACCACCCCCTGTCTCCATCTCTCCTGCCCTACCCTTACACCTGTCCCCTACCACCTCTCCCCCTAGTTCTCAACAACTGAATACATGTAATTTTATCCTTATTGCTATGCTTGACTACACTGTGTGACTTTGTCCTTTGCAAATGTATCCTGCTCTGTGTAATTTCTTATGTATCCTGCAAATGTATCCTGCTTTGTGTAATCTCTTATGTATCACTGTGTTCTGTAACTGTACCTCCCGGGTCGTGCCTGAAAATAGTCACTTGTTGGCTAGCGCACTTACCCGGTCAACAAAAACTAAATAAAATAAATAAATAATATCATGATGGTTAGTGCCATGATAACCATAATGTTCTGAACTTGCAGTGAAATGTTTAATGATATGACATACACTGGCACTCGTTTTTTTACCAGGCATTGTTGAAAAATAAATGCATGCCTGATCAAGGCTTTCAGACAATCTGCATGTTTTATTTTTCAAGTCCATTTTCTGAACATCTATATTGGTTTGTAGAGCCCTGTTGACTATCCTGGGTTAATCATATGGAACAGTTCTGTCTTAAATTAAGGATTTATTTTTCTGGCTCGGTTTTCCACCTATTGTGAGAGATGAGGTTTGGGAACTTTTCTGATTGCTTTGCTCATCTGAGACAATTTTGTAACTGGGATAGGGTTGTTTGTTGGAGTCTCCTCTTTATTTACTGACTCACTTTACTAATACTTCTTTTAGATTTTGCTTGGTTAGCAATTGAGAGGCGGTAGGTTTTAAGTAGGTTTCAGTTTGTATATATTTGTAGTGTTGGTGTGTGTGTTTTTTGTTATTCTGTGTGTAAGCTTGTGTGTGGTATTGGATGGATGCCTGTTTGTGTGTGTGGTTTTACCGTTGGTTATGTGTGGTTTTAGTTTTCTGTTTTACAGTGATCTGACAAATTTATTGTGAAGTGACAGAAGTATTTGTAGAGGCTTTCAATTTGTAATACTTACCTACTCTACTGACCACCTATGGTCACTCTGTTCTTCCACAGGGATTCCCCTGACTCTCCTGGTAGAGGTCCTCAGCTGCTGTCAGTAGGTGGGTATCCTACAAAGGAAGAGCACTGACTGCAGTGGAGGTCAAGGGAACAATAGTAGAGAGGGTAGGATTGGAATGATTCAGACCAGCAGACATCCAGGAAGGAGACGGAATCAGGAACAAGGATGGTCATAACTGATTCCTTTCTCCAGGTCCCTGTCAAATTTCATTGGGCAGCAAGTAGTCCACCTGGCCTGCGCTGCTGTTCCTTTTCATCTGTTGTATATAATGCGAGATCAATTAAGCAATAAGATACAACCAGGGGCTATGTTAATGTTCTAGTTAATCACCCTCTGGGGTTGTAATGTGGCTCGAGATGCAGCTGACACCCATATTGCCCCAAGGTGGTGATTAGCTTGAACATTAATATAACCCCTGGGAGTACCTTACTGTTGCTATAAAAGGGTATTCTAAATTTGTTAAATATTTTTCGAATGCACCTTTTTAAATTAGTTTACAGTGGATTTCATTATTAAATAGCCAATCCATGAACACTAGTGTTCTATTGTTTAAGCAATAAGGCATGATCAGGGGTTAGATTAACAGTCTGTTAATCACTAACTATGAGTGTGATGTGGTATGAGGTGCAACTGAGTGCCATATTGCCCCTAGTGGGTGAGAAACTGACTGTTAATCTAACTTCTGGGAGTCTCTCAGTGCTATTATAAAGTAATCTCAAAAGAAAAGTGTTAAAAATGTACTTTTTAAATGTTTTCCTCATTAGGAGTGTGATTTTTAATAAATAGTTATTTTACAAATAGTTTAAGAATGCTGGTTCAGAATTAGAATGCATCATCCCAGTCATTCAATAGAGCTAAAAGGATGGAATGCTATCAGGAAGAATTCATGTGTCATGGTGATCAGGCTGCACATGGCAGTATAACAGAGATTAGTGTAGGGCTGTCAGAATCCTTACAGCCAATCAGATTGCAGCATTTCTGAGGCCATTTTTAAAACTCCTGTTGTTGCCACACAAGGTAGTAGCTATGGCAATGGGTGCATTATGCAATGGGCAGCGAGTGGCAGATGTAAAAGTGCATTGATGTTGATGAGTTCAGTATCCAGATTGTGTTTTTTTTACAGAAAAGTGGGAATTATTCACTGGGCATGAGCTTGTTGAAAAACATACAATATGGGGGCCATATATACAAAATGTTGTGAAGGTATCTTTAGCCAGTCTGATGTTTAGCCATATGCTGCAGAATATCAACAGAAGTTGTCTGCCTTCCTGCAGTGCTACAATGCTGGCTGTTGACACCCTGCCGTTTCCATTCAGTGGATACGTTTTCTTTTAAAATTGAATTACTCTCTCTCAATCTCTTTGTCTTTGACTGCCATTAATAGCACAGTGAAACTGTGTTTTTGTTTTCATTATATTGCATTTCTTGAGCATAAACTATCTTTCTGAATACTGTATGCACTTAGCAACATAACTTTTGACATTGAAATAATTCAGGATTGCTCATGGTAAGGAGGAATGTACTGCACAACCCTACTCAGGGTAATGAGTTCAATCTGATTATTGAAGAATAAATTCTTGCCATGATATAAGTTACCTTTATGAAGCAAACACTGTGTGACAACAAAAAAAGCCACAAAAACACTGCAAAAACTGTAAAATTTTCAGGGGTCCAAGACCCGCGACCATTTTACTGAATGTTTTTGTGCCCCCCCCCACATTGCAGCTACTTTAACCACCCCTGGGTGCAGGGTCTGCATCAAAAGCCCTATGAGGGGAGACTAAAGGACCTCAATATGTACACCCTGGAGCAGAGGCGGATATGAACAGAGACCTTTAAATAACACACGGGCTAAATAAGGTACAGGATGGAAGTATTTTTCAGAAGAAAAGGTGCTCAAGAACAAGGGAACATGCTATGAAGCTGGAGGGAGTAGATTCAGGAGAGCTGTGAGGAAATACTTCTTTACAGAAAAAGTGGTGGATTCTGAGAACAGCCTTCCAGCAGAGGTGGTTTGGGTGAAAATAGTGGTGGGGTTTAAGAATGCATGGGATAAACACAAGGGAATCTCAGTGGAAATGAAATGGGAAGGAGAAAGAGCTGTAGATTGGGCAGAGTCTACGGTAATAGTGTAGTTAGGGAGAAATGGGAAGATTGGATGGGTCAAGCAGTCCTTACCAGCCTCAGAATTCTATGTTTCTCTGTGGTGGTGGGAGATCTAAACCTGCCAGATATTGACTGGGACATTTCAGCAGCCAGGAGCTCCAAATGTCAGGAGCTGCTGGATAAACTGCAGGACTGACAACTGTTTGCAGCTACTTGAGGAACACACTTGGCAGGCTGCCATTCTTGATGTGGTGCTCAACAGACCTATGATGCCGGTTTGACAACACTTTAGTTGATCAGCATCACAGTGACAGTGTTTATGTCAACCACAAGTTGCAGTTGACATAAATTCCAAATGTCTCCTGGTCCTGTTTGCTATCAGGAGGCTTTGCTCACTGAACCCCCATGTGGGAGGCTCTGCCCCCCAACCCCGCCATACTTAATATTATCAACTCTGAGCAGAGTTGATTCGGGGAAGGGGTGCAGGACTGGGAGACAGCGTGCCTCTGTCTCAGGCACACCAACACAGCGACCTTTCAGTGAATTGTCAATTTCGTCGACAGCACAGTAGGTCGCTGTGTTGGTGTCACCATCGGGGAGGCAACTCGTGCTCACCAACTCAAAAGTGGTAGGAGGAGTAAGGGTAAGGAGACATTAGGGTTCAGCAGCCATAACCAGTAAACTTTCATCAAAGGCTAAAGCCCTAGATTTCAGTAGGGAAAACACTGGATAAGGGAGCTGGTCCAGTATGAGTTGTAGAAACCAAAAAAAAACAACAAGGTACTGCATCTGCATGTGGTCTGAAAACAAAACAAAATGGTAATACAGTGGAGCCCACTTAAGTGCACATTGAATAAGTGCACATCCTGCTTAGATGTAAATTTTTTCCATAGCTCAATTTTTTTCCTATTCATCCAATATTACATTTACCTCTTAAGGGCACTACATGTAAGTGCACATTTTGGTTAAATGCATATTTTCCTATTGATTTTCAATCCAACCCAGCTTTTAATGCACATTTTGTACAGTACACCTTACACAGTCCACCTTAACATCGTAACTGGACACAGTACTGTACTATATAATGAAGCTGGGTTCACATCATCACTGACGTCAAGTGAGAGAACCGTGGACCTGGGAGCAGAGACTAGCCATATGCCGCCAATTCCCAATCTGTTGGCTGGCATGCCCATGCAGGAGTTTAAGTACATAGAGATGGGTGCCACTTTGCTATAGCAAATATGTGGTGATATCCATGGGGACTCAGAGGAGAATAAACAGGAGGACAAGGATGAGAGGAGTCAGGCAGAGGAGCTGGTACAGTACCTGAAGCCATGGTGCTGTCTAGCATAGCCACAGTAAAAAAATGTGTTTTGTCAAAAGAAAAGACTGACTTTAGCCTTCTGTTTAATTTTGAATCCTACACTGAAACACACAACACAGACGATTACCGATTTTTTACAAGTATAAGTATACCATAGGACTGTGCAGTAATGTAATTTCAGTTTGAGCACCCGGTATTTAATGCATTACATATACAGTGAAATATGCCTGGAAATGATTTTCTGGATAAATGCACAGCCCACTTAAGTGCACAAAAAACTTTTATCCCAAGGGTGTGCACTTAAGAGGGCTCCACTGTATTAAATGCACACTGAAAATAGAAAATAGAGTTAGAATTGATGTTTCAGCCATAGGACTTTTTTGGAATTATCTAAAAGAGAAAAAAACAAAGTTAGTGGAGAGTTAAGGGGAAATAAGGGATATATACTGGTATGTGAGGAAAGAAAATAGAGGGAGGATCTAGGAGAACAGTGATAGTAGGCAAGGTAAGAAAGGAATCTGGAAAACAAAAAAGTGATGATGGGAATGAAAAGGCATAGTAAAAGTTAATGAGTTAAGGATTCCACAAGTGGGGACTAATTCACAGGCCCTAGTAGGAAGGCTGAAAGGTGATAAGTGTGGGGGAAGGAGACAGAGATAGAAACAGCTGGGGAAAATAAAAATAGATGTGCACACGTACAGTAGCTGGAATGCCCATGTGAGTATGCCTACACCATACACATAACACATACTGGATGGAAGTGTGTGCAGGCATATCCACACATGCAAACACACCAAGTACATATGACAGAAAAGACATGACTGGGATGGGAGTAAAAAAGGCAGACTATGGTGATAAACCATAAGGTGGCTGAAAGATGTTAGTAGAAAATAAGTCCATAATTTAAACAAGAGTGCTACTGGGAGCCTAGACAGATTATCCACTAGGTTTCCATATTTTTTCTTTGGTCAGCATCCTGGAAAACCTGCTGAAGGACACAGGCAGAAAACCATTGACACAGCGGTCCCTAGAGGTAAAGTGGGATATGATGGATTTATCAGTGTCTTCATTCCTGACTGCCCTGTAATGTTCCTTGAATCAGTCAGCCAGGCATTTTCCAGTTTCTCTGATGTAGATAGCTGCACACTTCCTGCAAAGGATACAGTATATCACATTCTATTTCACACCAGAAGATGCCATAGGTTGAGTGGTTGGCAGTAGGGTGCAATTTGTGGCTCTGTTGAGGAAGCTTGGATATTACGGTCAGTTTGCAGAATAGGGACGTTCCTAGTGATGATTCTGTGAAGAGGTGTATCATGATGGAAGGGAAGCACTAGTGAAATGCATTGGTGTTGTTGCATGAGAGTATCCCTCCTACGATGGTCAAGGTTATGGGGCATATTACTGACCTGGGAAAATGCTCTGTCCATTGTGCTTTCTGGGTATCCCTTGTTAATTAAGAAACTGCGTTATTTGAGCCTGTTCAGCAAAACCATCATTTTCACTGCATAACCTGCAAAAGAAATTGTGAATACGGCAATCCATTAACATGTTTGGGATGAAAGGAGCTATGGAGTAGAAAGCTGTATGAGTCAGTGGGTTTGTAATAAACCGATGTCTTCACAGAGTGGAGAGCATTAGAGATGCGATGGAAAGACTGAAGGCAATCAAGGGGCCATTCTCAAGGTAACAAAGTATTACATGAGAATGGTAATCAAAAGAATCAGGTACCACAGAACAATATGGTTTTATGAAAAGGGGGAAGGAAGCAATGAGAGTCAAAAAGAAGGCCTTCAGCAAGTACAAGGAAAAACATGGGGAAGGAGAGTGGGGAAGAGCACCAAATGAGAACAAGGGAAACCAAGAGGGTGGTAAGAGAAGCAAAGGCAGATATAGAGCTACAAATTGCAGAGGGGGTTGGGGGACAGTTCCTTAGATGTATTAGGGAAAAAAAGAACTGAGGAGTTGTTACACTAACAGAGAAAGGTAGGGTAATTAAGGACAATGGGCAGAAAGCAGCTGTTCTTAAAGATTACTTTGGTTCTGTATTCATAAGGGAAGACAGAGGGTTTCTGCTAGAGAGTTGCATTAAGGCAACTATAAGGAAGATACTGGAGATACAGCAGCAAGCATTTACCAGTGAAAGGATTTGGAAAAGGCTAGCAGCCATAAAGACAGAAGCTGGAAATGTAGAAATTGCTGATAGACAAGAGAGTGAACACCCAGCATTAGTGTAAAAGGTGTGTATGTATGTATGTATGTAGGTAGGTATGTATGTATGTATGTATATATACTGTGCCATCTTAATGGCCCAGGTTGTGCTGAAAATGGTCCATAGGATCACTGCATTTACTCGGCAAACAAATTAATGAATAACTAAATATATTATAGTAGCGCAGCAGCACCACTATAGTTAGGGCTGAGCAGGAGTTTCTATTTTAAACCACAAACTTTGCAGTTTAATAGCTTTGCAACCATTCAGTGGATTTGCATGAAATTGTGCATGCCTAGTTACAGGGACATGCTCTCTTGAGGTGCCAAGTTTCTTTCCACTCAGATATGCAGATTCTAGGATGTAAACCGAGAAAAAAAGTGAAAAAAGCTGGGTTTTTTGCTGTCTTTCTGTTGTTGTTGTTGTTGTTGTTTTTATCACCTAGCACCCAGAAGGTTTGAACTTTTGCTTTGAAATTTTCAGGGAAAAAAGGGCTTGGACCACAGTAATATATTTCACTGATTTGGTGACAAAATATTAATCTGTTCCAAAGTTATAAAAATTTGAAATTTCGGTTCTGAGCATGCTTAGCAAGGTTTTTTGAATAGATGCTTGCAGTGAAAAAAGAATTTGGTCCATACAAAAAAGATCCTTATGGGGTAATCCTTTTTCAAGAGAAAAAATTCTTTTTTCATATGGTCACCATCTTGTTTCCATTTTTTTCCCAAAAATTTTTGAAAACCCCAAAAAATGAGATCCTACAGAGACACTAACACATGTATCTTGCTAATCTGGACCCTGTTATGTGGATTCTGGAGTTATTTTTTCCTAAAATGACCCAGAAATTTGTATTTTAAACATTTTAAAATATTTTTTCTTGACTTGATTTTCTTTTTCGTATGGCCATACAAAAAAGGAATTGGGCCATACAAAAGGACGCCTTTATACAAAAAAATAATTTGGACCTAGTTTTTTCCCTATTTTGTTTTAGGTATAAGTATCCTTTTTTCAAAAGCACAAAAAAACACCTGCGAAAAAGGATCCCTTCATGTGAAAAAGTCAAAAACTAAGTCAAATTCTTTTTGTGTAAGGCATCCTTTTGTATGAATGAAAAAAAACTCATGAAAAGTTCCTTCATATGAAAAAATTTGGACTATGTTTTGGATTCTTTTTTCCTATGAAGGGATCCTTTTAGTTTGTTCACTCATACAAAAAGCATGCCTTCATATCAAAACATAATTTGGACTTAGGCTTTTCCCTCTGATTCTTTTTTATAAGAGGATCCTTTTCTCATAGTGTTTTTTCATTCATATGAAAAAAAATGTTTTCATACGAAAAAAGAATTTGGACTTAGTTATTTTCAGATTATTTTTTCATACGAAGGGATCACTTTTCGTGAGGTTGTCTTGTTCATATGAAAAAAGATCCATTCATATGAAAAAAGAATTTGGACTTATTTTTCCACATTTCAACTTCAACAAGCCATAACTCCCTCAATATTTGGACTGATGGGCAACACTACATACTAAAGCAAAGGACTTAATGAGTACTACAAGAATAACATGTAACCCTCCCCCCAAAAAAAATGTACGGGCTATATTTAAAAAACACATACAAATTTTAAAAAAATCTAAATTCCCATAGGATAACACTGGAAGTTTAACAAGCCATACAACCAAGCAAATAAATTGCTTTTTGGTAGAAATGGTAGCATGCATTTATGAAGGGATTGAAGCCCAGGGCCTAGAGGGCCCTCAGGACCTGTGTGAATGACGATATGATTATACTATTTTGAAAAGTAAGGAAATTCATGGCAAAACAACTTTGTTAACGCACCAGTTAAGGTTCAGATTGAAGTCACAAAAGTAGGGAAATGTGGTGTTAGGGTTCTCTGCAGGCAGTCAAAGGAAAAACCATTAGAGTTTTGTCTCTCCTGAGTGTTTGCAAATGAGGCCTGGGTTGTTCATTGGGGTTGTCAACAATAACGTTCATCCCATTCTTATATACTCTGCACATTTCAGCTTCTTTACTGATGGAATGGGGTGATTTGAGTAGCAGTTTCTATGTTAAACCTGAACTTTTGCACTTTAATAACTTTGTAACCGATGAATGGATTTGCACAAAATGTGGTATATGCTGTCCTGTGGGGTAGATCTCTTGATGTGACAAGTTTTGTTCTGGTCAGATGTGAGGATTCTGAGATCTGGATAGTGAAAAAAAGTAAAACTGTACCCTTTTTTGAAGTTTTTTCTTCACCACCTTGTGGCCAGACGGTGTGGCATTTCTGCATGATTTTTGTAGGGTAAAATGAACTTTGGTAGGAAAACAGACAGTGAAACTTTGGCGCAATAATATTAATCTGTTGCAAAGTTATTAACTTTTTTAGTTCCCATTACAACTATGGGACTTTTCTGAACATTTAAATCTTTTGGATAGCTGTCTTTTTTTGACAAAGGATTTGATCTCACAAAAAAGGATCTGAGTCTTGCGAGAGCATTCCTCTTTCACAAGAACACAAATCCTTTTTCATGAAAAAAATTCCTTTTTTTGTGAGCTGCCATCTTGTTTTCCATTTTAAAAAAAAATTGAAAACCCACAAAAATGTTGTGAACAAGGTACATCAACACATGTCTCTCGTTCATCGGGACTTCCTGAGGTGGATTTCGAAGTCCTTTCATGCAGTGCAACCTCCAGGGGTGTTATATTACACATTTAGATTCCTTTTCGTGACTCACTGATGTCCTTTTTTGTGAGACGTTCCTTTTTCATGAGCCAGAAGTTAATGAGTCATGAAAAAGGATTCCTTTTTCACCACCCTTGGGTTGCAATACACACTTTTTGTTAATAACAATTTTATTGACATCGGGGTGCCCAGTGCCCATGCCATTGGTAGAAGCCCCCCCACACCATTTTGAGACACTGGGGAGCCCACTCTCAGTGTCCCAGATAGTAGCCCCCACACACACCCTGCCAGTGTGGGACACTGGGGAGCCCACTCTCAGTGTCCCATGATGCCTCCCCCATCACAGCTAGTGTGGGACACTGGGTAGCCCACTTCCTGTGTATTGACATATTGATTTGTGACATTTTTTATTTTTGCCAATATCGGGGTGCCCAATCCCCATATCAGCACTAGACCCCCTTCCCCCCGCCAGTGTGGGACACTGAGTAGCCCACTCCCAGTGTCCCCAGTTATGTCCAAACACTCTTCCAGTACTGTGGAACATTGGGGGGCCCACCCTCAGCATCCCAAAATATTGTTTTGTGTCCCTGGAAAAAAGGAAAAAGTCCCCCGATATCTTTTTTTTATCCTGCAAAAAAGAATACAGTCCCTCATTGTCTCCCCATCCTGACCCTCCCACTGAGCAATCAACCACCCCACACACCCCCTTGCCCTATACTTACCACTAGAGACCATCAGCTGTCATCTTCTGTGGACCGGGACACATCTGCACTCTTCAAAGCCGAACCACGAACTGAAGAATGAAGGTAAATGCCGTACAATGCCTGTCAGTTGTGTTTTGAACTTATGTTAATATCTCAGCCATTTTTTGGTATATGTGTACCAAATTTTCAATATGGGCTTTTTGGGACCCCGCCTCATGAATGCTGACACTGTCAACTCATTACTCAGTCCCAAAAGGTGATTTTGTGGTCACAGTGTGGAATCACCTTTTAGGACGAATTAATGAAACAGCAGTGCCAGTGTTCTTGAGGTGAGGTCCCAAAAAGCCCATGTTGGAAATTTAATGCAAAAATACCAAACCACACCCGAGTTATGCACGGTTGTTGAAATTTTACTACGCACGCACATAACTTTGGCAATTTTTAATATTTTCACTCCAAATTTTCAACATACCCATTTTTTCACACCACCTCATGAACAGTACAGTTGCCATTTTTCACATCCTGCTCAAAATGTGTTTTCACACCTGTGGCATGGAATGGTGCAGGCACTGCATGAAATCACCTTTCAGGACCAAGTAACAAAATTGTGGTGGTCTGATGCCCTGATGGTAGTGAGTGTAGGGACCCATTAAGATAAAAGGGTGACTAGAGCAACAGTGTCATGATGACTCAGATAAATCGCACACACTTTCCCAACACCAGTGCCGCTCTCTGTAGATGGAATGGTGAAAAGGCACTTCAGGTTCCCAAGGAGATGGATGTTATCACCTGACAAAGAGAGGTGGGAGTCATGATTGAGTTTCAGATGCTTTGCAGGATTTTATTTACAAACAGGGAAGGAATACATGGTCACAGTGAATAAGGGGGTAACTAATACTTCTAAACTCCTGTACGAGGAGAACTCTAAGGCAAAACTAACTGTAACAGCTACACTGTAAGAGCGTCTCTAACTCTAAGGTCCCTATAAGAGGGTGACTCTACAGTAAAACTGGCTGTAACAACTAAGCTGTAAGAGCAACTTCACACAATCTATATCTAACAATCAGTCTAAGGAAAATTCTTTCACTTTCCTCCTGAGGTGCACCTCCTGCTGAGTAACTGATACCCAGAGTACTTCAAACCTAAGGACTTCTACAGCATGCTGTAACAAGGTTCTATAACTGTTATTATAAAAAGAGTCAGAAATGGAGCTTTCTAATTGGCTGCAAACATTGTAATAGCCTTATGTTAATCTTTTATTAATGTACATGTAGAGCTTAGCCATATGCTGAACAAGGTTTAACACTGTTTAAAAACATGTTTTATTATAATAGCAATAAGGCACTCCCAGGGATTATGTTAATGGTCAATTAATCACCCTTTGGAGCATGTGGCACTCAGCTACACCTTGTGCCACAGTACACACCTGGAAGGTGATTAACAGACCATTAACATAACCCCGATCATGCCTTATTGCTTACTTATTGACATTTCATGCACGGTTGCTACTTTCTCTGTTGCCGTGGGGTTGTACAGCTGTATGAGGCAGGACATGATGAAAATAACTGGTTTCAATGGGGACAAACAGGCTGGATGGCCAGCATAACTCTGAAGACTTTCAATGGGACTAGAAGAATATGAAGAGGCTTTCTAAACAGACTATGAGTCCATCAGCCACACTCACCTCTCCTGTGTTGCTGGAAATCAGAACTAGTATGAAGATTCTCTCGGCTAAGAACCCACTGAGGGCCACCAGAACTGAAACACTAAGTATCTGACTACAGTCCACTGGTGGACTGCCGAGTTGAAACAACAAATGCAGTGGCTACCCTGCCACAGCCTGCTGGTGGACTGTCGAGTACCAAAGATGCAGAACACCCCTGCCACAGTCCACTGGTAGACTGCCAGGTGAGGAAGATGAAGAAGAACCCCTGCCCCATACCGCTGGTGGACTGCCAGGTAAGGAAGATGCAGAAGAACCCCTGCCACAGCCTGCTGGTGGACTGTCAGGTAAGGAAGATGCAGAAGAACCCCTGCCACAGCCTGCTGGTGGACTGTCAGGTAAGAAAGATGCAGAAGAACCCTTGCCACAGCCTGCTGGTGGACTGTCAGGTAAGGAAGATGCAGAAGAACCCCTGCCACAGCCTGCTGGTGGACTGTCAGGTAAGGAAGATGCAGAAGAACTCCTGCCACAGCCCACTGGTGGACTGTCAGGTACAAAAGATCCAAAAGACGATGGAGGACCCCGCAGAAATTAAGAATCTGGACAAGGAAGTCTTTGGAAATTGGAGAACAATTGAGTTCTGGGCACCAAGGCCAGATGAGCCAAGGACTGACTCAAAACAATGAATAGGACATTGGCTTTGAGTAATTGGAACAGAAGATCTGGATGACACTACGATGCGGATAGCAAAACAAGAAAACAGAAGGCAGAATCTGCACTGGGCCAGGCCGTACACTGGGACTGTTAGAGGAAAACAATAAACATGATGTTGCAAAGGTATGGCTGTGAACACGATGCTTCAGGAGTACTGCTGCAGACTGATTCTGGGGTGCACTTACGGAATACCCTTATGAGGGTTGCTGAAGACTGATTTAAAAACACACATTGGTGAAATGCCACTGGAGGATTGCGAAGACTGGTTCAGAAACACACTAGTGAAACACCTCTGAAGGATTGCTGAAGACTGATTTGGAAACACATTGGTGAAACACCTTGGGAGGATTGCTGAAGACTGATTCAGAAACACACTGGTGAAATGCCTCTTGAGGACTGCTGAAGACTGATTCAGAAACACACTAGCACAAAATGCTGGCACAATGCAATATAACTGCAGTTCTGGGGCAATTACTCTGTTCAGGAAAATTGTAACAATTCAATTAAATGTCACAGTTTCAACAGTTTTGCTCAATAACACAGTCCCAATAGCTAGGCTCAGTATCACAGTACCAGTAGTGGTGGTTGATCTCACAGTCTCTGAATGTCCAGACCACAGTAAACAAACAGGTATTTGGATATTTCTTATCAGGACACTTCCTTAGTGAAAGCCCTTTCTAGCTGGGAATTACACTGCAGTGGGGTCTCTCTAATTAAAACGAGCTCTCCTGTAACTGTAAGCACACGTTCTGCTAAATGCAGGATGGTCCCTTTAAAGGAAAACTCCACCCTCAGCTAAGCCTGGATGCCTCTATAATATCGCAAAATTAGCAGGAATAATCTCCAGTAACTTGTAAAGCCCTCTGTAGTTAACTTAGAGTTTTACCTTTGTCTCACGTCTGTTTTTCCAGGCCACCCCCCTTTCTGCGGGTCGCCATCTCGGTCTGTTTGCTAGTCTCGCGCTTTCACTTTTGCCGAGAAAATGGCGTGCAATACGCCGCCTATACCTTCCCATTGTATTATCAATTCAAACTCTGCAGCTTCCGTGTTTGATTATGTTCCCTGAGCTACAGTTGGCTTCAACAGAGTGCCTCAACTTCTCTGATTGGCTACACTGTGACACTGGTGATTGGCTCTAGATTTCTTTTGTCCCTTATTGGATGTATCAAATTTTACCCAGCGTCGATGTGGCTGAAAATGGCATACTTTGTTCGGTTTGTACAGACTCAACATCTACCGGCAGTGAGCAAGTTATCCGACAAGGCAAAGGTGTTCATTCCAGCAGCAAAAAGCAAAGGTTAGTTGTGTCTGCATTATAAACACAGCATGTTTGGTCTATCTGTTACACTCGGCTACTTGCTCATCTTGGAGCAGACAGGAACAATGCCGGATTGTGATCTCTAGGCAGCCCACTCTTTGCTTTTCTCCCTCTCTGACTACAGTGAACTAGCAGAGATCGTGAGTGAGTGGTGTAGACAGCGAAGTTTTGTGTATGTGACGGCAGTGGCCAATTCACCAGCTCCTAGTCCTTTGCCACCTGATAATTGGGCCTGCCATTCTGTAGTGGATTTTGTTTTGGCGGGGTGGGTCTGGTCAGGCCATGTCCCAGAACAGAGGGAGAGAGCGTGCATCGAAGTGTGGCCATGTGGCCTGCTGCGGCAGTGATACATAGATATTTGGGGGGGGGAATTTTGGGGAAAGCAGGATGAGCGTTAGCATGCCACCAAAGTAAGAGGAGTCGGCAGGAGCGGACGGGAGAGTGACTGCTAGTGAAGGTAGCTGCAGACTGCATTACTGGTTAGCAAGCAAAGGCTGACTGAATTGTTAGTAGAGCTGCGAGCTGATCTAAGGAGTCAGGCTCCGCTGTCCGCTTGCTCCGGCACTCCCGAGTCCCAAAGTTTCTCCTCTGACTCTCCCGACTCCCACAAGCCACAGTCCAACAATCACCCAATGCCCCGACCGAACTCCACCTGAGACCACAAGTCGACAGCCACAACACATCTGTAGCACAGCCAGCAGAAATTACAGCCTTCTGTAGCAGCCAAGTTAGCAATGCCACACCAACAAGTTCCAAAGCTGCAGACTACTGACTGCACAGATTCCCGCTTCGAATTTAAGCAGCCCACGCTGGACCCCGCTCCGCCCCTTTCTATCATTGTGCCATGCCTCCATTCTGTATGCAGACCTGATTGAAGTGGGTAACCAACATATTCCACAATCAGCTCCAATGAGTCACGGGACCCTGCCCGCTGCCTCCCCCACATCCAAAAAGTCTCTGAGTGCCAGGAAAAGCCCAAAAAAAAAAAAAAAAAAGAAACAGAAGAATGCATCGGGCTTCTGCTACCCTCTGGCTTTACTACTACACGCCATGGTGTGTCTGGCGTATCAGTAGCTACGCCCTTGGACTCAACTAGTGGAGGATTAATGCAGCAGTGCTGTTCTGTGCTGCAGCTTTGTCTACTAGGACTCGGAGCCGGTCAATAATCTGCTTGGACGCTGCCAAGCCAAGCCTGCCAAGGTCAGAGAGGAGTGCTGCACTGCAGTGTGACCGAGGCGTGGCGTGTGCACAGTGCAAGATCGGGAGAGCGAGTGGCGGTGAGAGTGACTCCAAGGGTACTGACTGAGAGTGAGACTGAGTAAATTATTTTTTATTTTCCTGACATTTTAGGATAGGAACAAATACTTAGTTTCCAGAGGGCCCCACAATCTCGAGAGCTGGGATTACCTTCACCAACAATATGCTACCAAAAGTAGATAACTGGATCAACTCAGCCAGACCGAAAATACTTTTTTTTTATTTTGATAAGACTCTAACAGAACTGTCTAACCAGACCTGCCAGTGTCCACCAATGTTTCACAGCACAACACAAATGTGTTCATTACAGTGACAGGTTCTGGTGTATTTTCTTCCCGAAATTCCATTCACTGTCCCTAGCCTTTGGGTATTGTTTAAATAATACTGTAGATTTAATCTGATTTATTTAATGCATTTTTATGACTTCAGAATATGGGCTCAAATTATCTCCAGTCTGCTTACTTTTCAAAATGGTTTGCAGCAGAGCGAAATGATGTGACAGCGTCTAATCAAGTCTGTCCTTGGTACTCCAGCATTAGAGAACTGGCAAGAGTGCATTAAAAAAATCTGAAGCTAAGTTAATTTTGTGGATAAACAGGCACTCTCAAAACAATGGAGAGCCTTCCTGATAGGTACCCATCTGATTCCATGTTTCTTTATGTTACATCAGTGTACCCACTTCCAGTGGAGTTAGAAACAAAACTATATGGCCCTTCATCCCAGGGGGTACTTTGGGAAAGCAGGTTCAACCCTGTTAAGAGGGATATTACTTATAGGGACAAGAAAGATGTTGGGGTTAAGATGGTAAACCCAGTAGTCTTTTAGCAATATTTTTATATTATAATATAACCCTAGACCCTGCTGTTAGAAGTTTGCCTTCTTCCATGGTTTATGGGATTGCAGATTGTGGAAATGGGTGAGCCCATTTAAAGGGAACATACATGTAATGCCACAGTATATTCAGACTGTTTAAGATAAACTAAAGCAAAATAAATTGTCACCTGAGGCAATGAAGTCTGGTACCAGGAAACAGATGTACGCCCACATCTTGGTGATCTGCTTTTCTCCACCTTTAGAACTAAAGTTTTTGCCTAGTAGGGGGTTAAAGAGTGGCAATTAGGCAGCTGGTAATAAATGAATCCCCAGCTGGATGTGGGATATTAACTTGGTGGGAGTTCATGGGTGAACAGCAGTCAAAGATTCCCTGAAGCATAAACAATAAAGATGATACTGTCCTCGAACCACATGCAGAGGGGTACCAGAGAACCAATAGCACTTCATTTTTGACTGCCCATATGCCAGGGTTTTTAGAATATGTTAAGTCAGTCTTACAAAGAGCCTCTGTTTCAACAGGTTAATTACCAGGTGGTAGTCTTGGGACTGTTTCATGGCTCTTATGGACAGTTTCATAAGACCACTGTGCAGTTTTATTTCACAAGCTGTAAACACTATCTGTGGCGGACTAGATGCACTATCACATTACAGCAGAAATACATTCCCCCACATGTTGTGGTGGAGATGATTCATAGAGCCTTACAGAAAGTATATGAAAAAGAGCATAACATTTGCCTCTGTATGATTTTAGGAATTTATGGAAGGAATGTTATTGAATAGAGGAAAAGGAGGGAGTGAAATAATGTAGGCTTGAAGGTGCATGGCACATGTCTATTTTTTGTTAAATTGAAATCATTTTTTGTGAGAAGGTGCTGTTGGCAGAGCATGGGGGGTGTTTGTCTGTAGATGGCCCATTAATCAATCTTCCTATGGCTATTCCTTATTTTTGTATGTTGTTGAGCTGCGGCCAGTGTCATAGAGTATGTGAAGCAAGTAAATAAAACAGTGAATACAGTAACATGCCTGTCAGATATTTGTGGGAGTATGTATTGAGAATTTAGTGAGATTATATGTAGGAAGTGGCATTTTCTGTGTTTATTGATAGATTACGGTTAAACTCAGTACTTGTATGCAGTAATTATATTTGTGACAACCTAACATAAATGTGGATTAAAGCTCTGATAGGATTGGGTCTCTCTCATCTGCCCTTTGGTCAGAAGGGCCCTGCATTTGTGATTGTAAAACTTGCTGATTTAATTGTTGTACCATGTGCTATGCATCTGTCCACTATTAGAGATGATAGAAATCATATGTTGGTTGCATGACCCCGTGTGTGTGTGTGTGTGTGTGTGTGTGTGTGTGGGCCTCTGTGGGATTGGCTACCTTGATGTGGTACAGAGGCTTGTCACAATGCAATATTGTAACCAAAAGCCAGTCTGTGTGTCTGAAACCTGTTGTGATATGTCTGGCGTGGTGGGAATGGACCTCTGTGGGACTGGCTACCTTGATGTGGTACAGAGGCTTGTCACAATGCAATATTGTAACCAAGAGCCAGTCTGTGTGTCTGAAACCTGTTGTGATACGTCTGGCGTGGTGGGAATGGACCTCTATGGGACTGGCTACCTTGATGTGGTACAGAGGCTTGTCACAATGCAATACTGTAACCAAAAACCAGTCTACACTTTTATGGTGGTGTGGCTAGTGGTGTGCTGGCATATAATACAGAAAATAATGCATTGGGGAGGGGGTATGGATGGGGGAGGGGTAGCTCGCCCTAAGGGGGTAGCTCACCCTAAGGGGGGGGTAGCAGTGACACCATACTTGGTGTGCAGCTCAGAAATTCCTGGCTACACCCCTGTCTAAGGATAACTGAGTGAATGGGTGTTAAAGACGGCTACCCAGCGAACTGAGAACTACGCTGCACGAATATCTACACAAAAGCACCTCAGATGATCTGGTGTGGCGTGAGTGAGTTTGAGATTTTACTATCAGTATGTTGTCTCTTTGAATTTGAAGCAATCCGTTAGGAGGTGTGTGTGTTATTATTACTTTGAAAAGCACTATAAATGTAACAGGAAAATCATCCAGAAACGAAAACTTACTGTAAGTAGTGTGAGCCAGAAAGAAACATGTAATTAAACTACGCTAGGTACCAGCACTGTGAGCAATGTTTACAAGAATTGCGGTACTTATGTGACTGCTGCAGTCCTCACTTTCCACTATCCTGTGGATCTAGTGAGGTCCGACGGCTGCAAATACAAGTTTAAGCCTAGAAATTTATTTCAATACGGTACTTCATTGCACACAATATTTAAAAGGTTAGAGCTGAGCAATGAAATGTTTTGTAATGGAATTCGGGAATAACAACTTCAGTGTTTAACGAAGAATATACTCTTTGTTGCACAAGTTTTTAAAGGTTAAGCACATCTCTACCACTTCTTTTATGTGTGTCACCATAAACCATTGGGAGGGGGGAGAAGCCCCCAATAAGACAAAGAAACCAACAAACACAATCAGCTGAATTACGTATACTTTGTGACCGGATAAAGAAATCTGCTGCTTGCTCCTGATACCCAAAGCCTTAGCCTGAGTTTTTGTACTTTCTGACGCATAAAGTAAACATCAGAAGCTCACATAAATACTGTAATTCTGGTAGACATTGGGAAATCCAGCGGTGTGCCCGGAGTCCTTCAGTATTGCTAACAAGGCGAGTGACTTTATTCAGTTAGCCCGATTGTGAATATTGCACGTATATTGCCTTGGCCATACAAGATAATGGAAAAATCAGCGATCAAAAAATTAAGTCCAAGAGCAGTTGTGAACTTGACTTTGAAGGACTTGAATGGATGTGAATTAATGAGCTCCTTATGATTGGGGGAAATACTTTGAAAAAACAAGATTTTGTTGTTCTGTTGTAACCGGGTTAAGGCCCACTACACACTATCGTGTTTAGGGACGGCCGGGAACACTAGGGAGGTGAAGTGACTTGGTCAAAAGTCGCATGGTATGCAAGTGGAGTCTGTGGGAATCAAACCGGGTCTACTGGATGTCTGGCGCTTTCGCAGCTCCTTACTGCAACCTGTAGTTAACACCATTTGACATATTTTCCATGTTGTCTGTTTTGATTCCCATTTTTATTGTGACTATCCAGATTAATAAAAAAAAAAAAAAAATGTTTACTGTCCTGCTGTGTTTGTCTACACCTGGCATCCTAAATCCTGTTGGTGACATCATAGTCCTTTCCATAGCACCAAGCTGTATGTAATCTCACTAATGGAGATTGTGATTGTCTCTGTAGAAAACCAACCAGCAAAATGATGAAATGTCACCCCACAGAGATTTTTAAGTATAACAGGGAGCTAAATATAGACAATACATGAAGTACAGGCTGAAATGTTTCCTGTTTTGCTTGCTTGTTTGTTTTTCAGAATGGTTCCTGAGGTGTCTAGGAACACTTTAAAGAGGTTAAAATAAAGGGTGGGGTTTGACTCTTAGAAATGGGCAACTCAGGTCTAATAGCCAGTGTCAGCTTCAGGAATTACGTAGATGTGTGCAGTGATATGTAGATATGGGGGGATTTTTGGGGAAAGCAGGATGAGCATTAGCAGGCCACCAAAGTAAGAGGAGTCAGCAGGAGCGGATGGGAGACTGACTGCTAGTGAAGGGGCCGGCTGGTAGCTGCAGACTGCATTACTGGTTAGTCCTCATTTTGCTGTTTGCTTCTTGCCCGCTGCTGTGTCTGCCTGCCAAGGGAGCTGCTGGCTTTCCTCTAGCACTGTGATTCCGGTGGTGGTGTAAGGGTTCAAGCCTTATGGCCTGCGTGAGATTGATAGCATTGTGGTCTTTTGTGGTGGTTGATCGGACCATCAAGTGTGCATTGTTCAAGAGCCTAGTAGGCTAGCAGCACTCACTTTTTTAGAAGCAAGTTTTGTCGGAGCTGAAAGGCAGAGCATAGGAGAATACAGGCTGCTGGATGAGGCTACGAGCTGTGTTCTGCAAGCAAAAGCATTCAAGTAAGTGTACTGCAAGTACTTTAAATGGGGAGATGGGAGACTGTGCGGGTGGTAATGCAGTGTGGTTGGTGGGTGAGTTGGGTTTTTGGGGAGGAGGCACAGGACAGAGCCAAACGAAAAAGAAAATGAGTGGGATCAAATTGCACAAAGCTAACGGGGCAATAAACTATTTATTTGACATTTATTTTTGCACCAGTAGGGGCCAGGGAGTTAGGAAGTGCCCTGTCAAAGATAACTCATGCAGTTTGCAAGACATGGTAGTGTTGTGTCTGAAGTGTGCCAATGGTTTTACCATTCCAATAGATTTTGACCAGCACAGCCAGCAACCGGACAGCAAAATATAACATTGCTGCTCGGCTTGAGCAAGCAAGAATCCTAAGATAACTTGCAGTTTGTTTTGAGTGGTCTGCATTGTTGGCCTTGTCTACTTGCATGCACTGTGTTACTGTTTAGTTATGTGCTGTCTCTCCTGTGTAACACCTGAGCCTGACTAATACTTTTGCTTGCTTTGGTTAGGGGCATGGAGCGGTGGCAGGTGGCTCTTGTTGTTTTGTGGGAGGGGTTGTTATATGGGTAGCTTATCTTGCATACAGGTGCTGGGCTATGCTCTGTGTTACCTAAGTCAAACTGGAAAATAATACCATGAAGTTGTAATTTTTTTTCTGAGATATTTGGAAATTACTGTTCCAATTGCTGATTGTCATGTCCTAGCTACGGTTCACAAGCTATTGGCAAATTAGTGTTACAAGGGTTCCTTTCCTTATAGGGCTGCTTTATGACTCCATGCATATGCATAGCATTATGCACTAACTGGCAGCTTGGTGGTTGAGCCCCTGCGTTCCCACCAACACATTTCAATTCAAACTAAATAATCTTTTTCAAAAAAATGCCATTGATGTATTACTTAGGGTTGTTTCTACACCAACAAAACAGTGGTAATTCAACGCTGGGGTTACCACTACTACCACCCCACCACCACTCCACCCTCCATACACCAACATGCATTGGGGTGTGCGTTGTGATTGTTGTGCTTCACTCTCACCACAGTCTCCTATACTGTTTCTTTACACATGAAATGAGGTGAGACTTATGCACACCAGAATGTGTGTGGGTGGTGGGTTTGGTAGTGTTGCAGTGGTAACCCTAACATTTAATTTCCACACTGTCAATGTGGAAACAACTGTAACTGATGCATTAACTGATGTTAGAAATTTTTACTATTTATCCGTAGATTTACTTTTTGTTGGCTAGCACAGATCTTATGGTTCGTGACTGGCTGGTTGTGAGTGCGGTTGTCTCCAGCCCCTCACCGATACCTGAATTACTCCTCTGGTGAACAGTCACCTATGACCACGTGTATATGCTTGAGAGGCAGAGGATGAGAGACTAGAGCTGTCAAGCGGCAGGGTGCCACGACTTGACCACACAATTCTGTTACTTTAATCTATCTCTCCTCTCATCTAGTGGTTCGGATGATGGTAAGCAGCCTTCATTAGCTATATTACAAAATTGGCATGGAGGAACGGACTACCTGTCTGCAGATGACACCAAGATCTGACATTCTGGATGCCTCAGAAGCAGTGGAGGCGGTAAGGCAGAGTGCCTGTTGAAGCTTGAGAAATGATCTGGTGACTTGGCAACATAAGTTTAATTTACTAATCACAAAATTGCCAGATTATGCACATGGCACATAGAAAACCTGTGGAAAGCTACTGGATCGGGATGGGTGTTGCTGACAGTCACAAAGGAAGAAAGGGGCATGGTGGTTATCAGGTAGGATGACCAGAAGATGTCAGCATAGAGTACAACGGCAGATGGGAGTGCCAATAAGATAATGGCATGCACCTGCCGCCATTGCAGTGCTTTGATGGCTTGTGTCTCTGGTCCTAGTGCAGACCGGGTTCCAGCAGGCTGGATGGGGTGGTGGGGGAAGGTGCAGTCTAAGTGTCAATGCACTGCTCAGTTCCTCCAGGGGTTTTGTTTGTTTTGTGACTCGGGGTGTATTGACCTAGAGGAAGGCAGGAGGTATAACTGGCTTAGCATCAAAACTGAGGAGGGCAACAGACACCAGCGTAACCAATGGCATCCATATCACGTTCGGGTGGGAGGTGTACTCACAAGTACACCACCAGGAGCAACACCAATGCATTGGCCCAATACTGGGTCCTTCCCCAGCTACCAAAGATGCAATAGGAGGTCCCCAGTGAAGACTTGATCCCTTTGGAGGGTGGTTATAGGCGAAGCTGCACTCCCACTGCCACTTTGCCTTGGAGTTAAGTCCAGGCACCATGGGTGAGACCTCTGACAGCTGGTGGCAGACTGGGAGTTTGGTTGGTATGGGTATAAAGAGTTTATAGTGCAGTGGTATCGCCAGCATGAGGCAGGAGATTCTGATGTGACTTGAATCATCAATGTAAAGTAATCTCTGCCAACTATTAGGGATGTCTGGTAGATACTGATGTTGTAAGAACACATACTGCATTATTATCTAAACCAGATCAATGTGGAATGTGGAAAGTGGTGGTGGTGGTGGTACCACCAGTACCAGTACCTCAAAGGCACACAAAGCAAATGTGAGCCATTTGAATATGGTACTTTCCCTAGCATGATTGCCATTGAACAAGGAACGTGAGGTACTGCCTTACATTACACTGCTGCAATGTTGAGATATAGTAATACATTGTTGTCGTGCACTACAAACAGGAACAGTGCTTGGGTTTAACTCTGAGTGATATATTTCTAGTTACTCACACAATGCGAACTTTTTGCCTTTGATATCATTTTTCTGCCATAAAGCTATTAATAGTTGCTGGTTCTACAGAACAATAAGATGTACTAAAACCCTTTTTGCATCCTATGCTACCTTTACTCCTTCATCCTACCTTTCTTTTCTCCATCACAATATATGAGTTGTACTTGCTGTTTGTGTTTTCAAACTAAAAACCACATACTAATAAACTGTGGACTTTGGTGTGCCTCTGTACCTTTACAAAGTTCTGGCGCTAACATGTTATGGAGCAGAAGAATGGAACCTGTCTTGCACATACAGAGACAAACATGTTCCTCTGGCATTGCATCGCAGCTAAAAGTAAGCACTTCAATATTGACTAGTTTTAGCTCATTTAATTTCTAATACTATTGACCTTTGTTTTAATTATTGATCGATTATGTTTCACCTAGGCAATCAAGATCGCATGGCTCAGGGTGGAGAAATAATGCGCCATACCAATTTGAGCCACAGTTTGAGGACCATGAGATGCCACAGTGCAGAACAGTTGACAGTGGTCACAGCAGTATTGACAGTGACAGTGATGGTGCTGTGGAAGGATTCCAGCTGCCCAATCCACGTTTGGAAAATAGAGAGTGGTGCTTGTGCAATAATTGCACAATTATGAACACTGCTGTTGAGTGCTATTGCTGCATGGAGTCCCCACATTGCCGTGCAAAATGTGTGAGTGACGTTGGTGTCCGTTACTGCATGTCACACAACGAAGCATTCCGTCGCCTTTTCCTGTATGAAGAAAGCCTCAAATTACTCTGTTATCAACTACGGCATTTCCGTGGACAGTCTGAAAACATCCAATGGACAAACGGGTACGTGAAACAGAAACTTATGTAATTTTTATACTTTATTAACTGTCAATAGCGATGCTCAGTGTATAACTTAAATCTATTGCGTATCCCTTTCAACAGTGTGTTTCTATGCAGTGGTGACCAGAGATACACTGGCCATGCGCCACAGTGCCACAACGTTGTGGCTCTCAGTGTGCATTCGTAAAGATATAACCATATGGTCACCACCTGAGGCAGTGATTACCAGGTTTGGACCTGGCACAGCGCTAGTTTTCCTGTACAACTTGGCGTTGTGAATATATGGAATTCACAAACCCCAGTTTGCCAACACAAGCTGGGATTGTACAAAGACATTCCATACATAGGTCAATCTTGACATCTGGTGAACACAAATTGGATACTTGCCTTTGACAGTAATTGTGAGGATTGTACAATTGAAAAGCCCATTAGTCAGATTACGTATTGTGCTAGAAGGTGTTGATATGACAGTTCTGACTGTGAGCAAACTTTGGTGTGCTGTATACTGCTCTTGCAGGCAACATGTCACCACAATGAGTCATGGAGAGAGTGGTGACATGATGGAGACGTGTACTAAAATGCCATCAGAATAGGCATTATGTTCTTTCGTGTCTGTTCAGTAGTCAGCACCCATACTGGGCGTACATTTTGCTGACCCACCCCACCCCTTGTGTTCTCCCATATTCTTGACTGGGTATTTCCCCAGTATGGTACTTCCACAGCTTCACCATCGTCCTATACCTGTTCCTGCACCTCTTGAACACCTACATGGTATCTGCCTCCACTAGTCCCCTGGGCAGCACATTCCATTGTTCCACCACCCTCTCAGTGAAGTAACTTCTACTCCACCACCCCCAGCTTCCACACGCGTCCTCGTGTTGCCCCCCTCTTTGATTAAATTATAACACCTCTTCCGAGACTCCCTTACAGATCCCCTCTATGTAATTAAAAACCTATCGTGTGCCCCCCCCGGGGCCCTCCTCTACTCCAGTGTGTACATTTTGAGCACCCCCAGCCTCTCCTCATAGGTCCTCCACCACCATGCCCCTGATTTCCTTCCTGTAGACCATCTCAAGGAGGGCTATAATTTTTTTTTTTTTTTAGGTGTGTCCTCCGCAACTGCACACAGTACTGAAGGTGCATCCTAGTCAGGCAGTTATACAGAGGGAGCATCACATCCCGCCTTCTGGCAGTAAATCCCCTAGCGATGCATCCCAGCATTATATTTTCCTTGGCTGATGCCCTTCTACGTGTCTGGGTTGTTCATTTTATCATCCAACACCACTGTCCCCACATAACTCTCTCCCTTTGAGACTTGTAGTGTGTCGCCCACCAGGATCTAGACTTGACCTGTGTTATTGGCCACAAGGTACAGAACACTGCATTTTCCATCATGAAACTTTATCCCCCACTATCTCGAACACCTGTTTAGAGACGCCTGGTTCCCCTGCAGGGCCACTCTGCCCTCCTTCCCATCCACCAATGCTCCCGGCTTTGAGTTATACACAAAGAGACCCATTCACTCCCCATGCCCTTCCTTACGTCTAACATAGGCCTTAAACCAGAGTGGTCACAGGATAGATGCCTGGGGTACTCCCCTAATGACCTTACCTGAGGATGAGAATATCCACGTCCTAACTGTCACCCTCTGTATATGCTCAAAGTCAATTCTTGAGCCACCTGATCATCTGCCCCCCCACCACCACTATTCCCCACAATTTAGCCAACAGGCCACTGTGGGGAACGGAATCAAACTCCTTGATGAAGTCTAGAAAGAGGACATCCACCAGCCTACCCTGGTCCAGGTCACTCATCACCCAATCGTAGAACTACACAAAGTTGCTCTGACAAGATCTTCCTTGGATGACTCCTGCTGTCTATTATACAGGTAACCCATCTGCTCCTGCTGCCTCCCCTTCCTCCAAAGCCTTTCTCCTGTCTCTTGCTCCCATCTGACGGTCCTTTGTACCCCATGCCGTTCCGCCCTGTTCAAAATAACTAGCACTCCCTATGTACTGCAGTCTCCCCCTTGCTCCCCTGATCCTTCTCCTTGCTGTGTCTCCCCTCGATCCCTGCTTACTCATACTCCATGCCTCCCCCTGAATTTATTACCTGTCCTCCTGCCTTTTTCCCTCCTCCCCTCCCTATCTGAACCCCCGACCCATCCACCTCATCCACCCCTCAGCTCCTCATCTTCTTCAAGGTGTAAAGGGTCAAAGTGCGTACTAAACAGATGACTGTGCCCTCCTGTTCCCCACCCCACCCATCTTAGTTCCCTCCGATCCTAAGCAGCCCTTTTTTTTTTTTTGTCTGTTTTTGGGTTCTGTAGGTTTCGACGTACAGGTCACCGATCTGAGTGCTCCTGTGTCCCTTGTATGCCCACCTTTTCTCCTCCTCCTCCTATGCACAAACCTTCATCTCCAGGTGCAGTAACATATGCGGCCCAGATTTCCCTACTTTTCCGTCATTCCCCATATCTCCTCCTCATGTCCTCCAGCTGCCTCCTAATTGCCTCTACCTCCTCCCTAAGGTGTGCCATCTGATAGCACACTGGGCATCCTTTGAAATTCCAGGCCCAGTCAAGTACCATGGACGCCCCACACCCTGTACACCCAAGCACCCAACCAAAGATGCCCACTCTTGTGTGACATGTTCCAATCCCCATCTTAGTAACTGTCCATGCCAATCTGTCCACAAGACAGCGCACACCGTCTGAGCGAATGAATACAATCCTCATACATCCAGACAGAATTGCATTATAAACTGGTTTACCAAAGCTACTCCCCCCTACCCCAATGTACCATGGTTCCCTCAATGACACTAAAAGATACATGACACATGTTGGCGAACTGGAAGTGTGTGGTGCAGACAGTGGTTAACTAGAATCTGCAGCTTATCCAGTAGGTAAGGAAATGGGCAGACTGGGTGGGCCAAGTGGTCTTTATCTGCTGTCAAAGTCTATGTTTCTGTCATGATGAGGTGTACACTGGCCTGTGATTTGCAGAATATCAGCAGGTTTAGCAGGCTCTTTATTAAAAATGTAGCAAATTCAAATTAAAGGAACACAGGGTTGGCCAGTCTGTCATTTTCTGCACTCCTAATACATTTTTCGTGTGTGTGTGTGTGTGTGTGTGTGTGTGGTTTTAACTTGGAGCATAAACACATAGGTGGTCCAAAGGGTGTCAAATGGAGCCATCAACTAGGACAGGTGGTTAATCACCCAGGTTCATTTCTATTATTCTGCCCTGAGGTGATAGGTTTATTTTTATAGTATGTGATAAGCAATTCGCTGTATACTTAATTTGTTCTGCAGAACTCAATAAAATTAAAGTCCTTAATAGACTGTTAATTAGTGCATTTTGTGGTGTTGGACAACTTCTCTCAATATGGGTCATACACTCTGGCATTCTATGAGACTACAGTAGAAGCTCTTCCAGTCTCTAAGTTACCACACAGAGCTTCTTCAAACCATTACCAGACATTTAGAATCAAATACTCCACAGCTTAAGGCTGCCATGGATGCTTTTGACACTTCCTCCTTCAGATCACCATCATGCCTGTGCAACCTTTGCTTTTTACCAGGCAGGTTCTGCCCTCTACCGGCAACTCCCATTGGATACCTCTGAACATGGTGTACCACAATAGTAGCACTCTAACCCCCCTTTCTTCCCTGCTCACCATGCTGAAGTCCCCTTCTTCCCTGCACATTCTCGCCCCTCCTTCCGTTCACCACTGCAAGCCATCTACTCGCACCTGCAACAATCTGGAAGTCAAAAGTACTCCACTCCCTATCGCCACTGACCAACGCCTCCGCCTCAGTCCTGGGCATCCCCCCCCCTGCATTCCTTCTTTTTTATTTTTTTTTTCTTCTTTTTTGTTACTGTTTTTTACTATCCCTCTTCCTCTGCCCTTGACTAGGCCATCCCACCTATCTATTGACCTAGCTTTGTTATTACTACGCTTCTGTCTCATTCATATTCAGCTCCTCCCTAACTAGCATGGCCTCCTTGCCTGTACCTTCTCCCGCCCCCCAAGTTTTTGTGCTTCCACCCTGCTCACCAGTTCCTCCTTCTCCTGCCCCCTCTCACTTTCCTTTCCTCTGCCGGTCAGGGTCCCACCCCAAAGTCCACCCCCACTTCTCACCCACCATGCCTCCCCCTTCTTCCCCCAATTCCAGGTCCTAGCCAACTAACTGCCTCAGACCTGTCTTGATCCTCTATAACACTCCCTCCTCTACTACCAGATGTATGGGTCAAATCAATTTCTGAGCCTAAGAACCAAACCCATCCCACCACCCTATCTTGGTTGTATTTGGACAATCCCAGAAGCATGCCTACTTCTTAGGGAGTATCCACCTTTTGAGCTTACTCTACTGGTGTCCCCATGTGCCCCTAAGGTACCCCTGCACAACTCTTCCTAAGCCTGACTCCTCAGCGCCCTGTGCAGATCATATGCTATCCCTTGCCTCCTGCTGTTCCAGGTACCTACTGTATCTCCCAGCTGTCTTCTAAGTGCCTGCTTCTTAAGCTGTGCACTCCTGGTGGCACAACTGGGTAACCCCCAAACCTAAGCCCAGTGAAGTACCACGGCTGTGATACCATGTTCTCCCAACCACCCTCCCAAAGATGCCGGCTCTAGCGAAGTAAGGTGCACTCATCATCATAGCAGGTTTTTAGCCCCCCCCCGGTGTCAAAACCAATCCCACATGGTTTCCACATGTTCCACACTAGTGGCTAGGTGACATGCCTACAGTCATGATTACCTAAGGTAAGACCACTTTAGGAGCTGGATGATGGGGCCGTTGGGCTCAGTCTGATGGAAGCCTTAATGTGTGAAGAACAGAATCCTAAAGCATGGTTTAAAAGAACTGCATTTGTTTCAGTGTAGCAGCAGTGAAGCATTATGTGTCACACACGGGTTGTCACATATGGGTATAATGGTGACTATGTTTGGCATTAAAGCCAAACCATTCATGACCAGTAACTCACCTGTTGCTTTTTATTTTATTTATTTATTTTTTAGGATGTTCCGCTTTGTGGCGTATCGTGGCTACATTATCTGGATATATGAGGGACGCAGGCTTGGTTACGGACATTGGGTTGTAATTCCATCATGCATTGTGAATGCCATACGGGATAATTTGCCATCGGATGAAGAAGACTATGTTGGCTTTTTCTGCCATTCAAAGGATTCTGGGTATATCGAACACAATGAATAGCTAACGTAATACTTGTGACTAAGTCACGGATTACTGTATCATTGAGAGTAAACCATAAGTTCCTTGTGCTTACATGCATACAGTGAGTTTTGCTCAACAATCACCCATTTTTGTCCAAAATTGCTCTTCTCTTTGCACAGAGTGTACTTCATTACATAAAATTCCGTCTGAATAACATCAAAACTCCTACTTAAACTGCTGTGAAAACTCTTTTAGAGACACTGTCCATTCCAATGAAGGTTGGTTGAGGCTAATGGTCAGTAATTGTATGTAGCAGTAGATGAAACTATAATGTGTATATGTATTATATTCTGTTCTTTTTATGTTATGGACTGTTAACTATTAGTTTCAAATGCCAAGGCTGTAACACATTTTAATAAAAATGAAATCATTGGAGTGAGCTTATGCCTCATTTTGAGTACTCGTTGGTGGTGGTGGTGGTGGTAGCAGTAGCAGTAAAAAAAAAAGGAAAATCCATTGTGCCGCAGCTGTCACTGGACTTGTCTGTTCTCCACTTGGAACATTCTTTAATTTTAGTAACATATTCAGTGCTGGAATGCATTGCATATTGTACTGTGGAAATGGGACAATGCTGAAGTATGGTTTAGCTGTAACATGAATAGTTGGGCATAAGTGAAACATCAATTCTAGGGACATGGATATGTTGTTCATCCACACTGTCTGGCAGGTATCCCTGCTGCTTTAATTCTTGCCGGAAGGTCTTCAAGCTGGCTCCTTCCACCCACCCGGGTGGTAAAACTCTCGGCTCTGCCCCATGACTCAAATCTTCCTTACCGCTTGGAAGCTCAGGTTCCCTCCTTAGCGCTCTGCATTTGAGATGGGATCCTAATTCTTCGGTTCACCCGAAATTGATTTTGAAGTTTTCCAAACTTCGGTCTTCTTTTTCCCTCATGGCTGCAATGGACAAATCTGTTCCGGCTTTCGGAGGTGCCCTAGTGCACAGCCTGGGCGGATCTCCTAGCCATTCATGTGGCAGGAGCCTCCAACACCCTGGCCGATGCCCTAAGCTGGATAGGGGCTGCGTGCATGCAGTGGTCTCTCCTGCGGGTAGTACAAGATCTCTTCTCCCGCTGGGGCATGCCTCAGGTGGACCTGTTTGCCTCCAGGGAGAATCTTGACTGAGTCTGTTCCATGCCGCCCCCCTCAGCAGGGCTCACTGCAGGGGATGCCTTCGAGGCCATGGACCCCGGGCCTCTTCACGCCTTTCCCCATTTCCCCTTGATCCACAAGGTGCTTCTCCAAGGTGAGGAGGGACAAGGCATGGGTGATTCTGGTAGCCCCAGACTGGCCCCACCAGTTCTGGTATCAGATCTCCTCAACCTCAGCTCAGGCCCCGGGCGGCTTCCAGCCCCCCGGACCTGATCTCAGTCAATCAGGGAAGGTATTCCATCTGGACCTTCAATCCCTGCACCTGACAGCCTGGTTCCTGAGTGGCTAGAGTTCCAGGCCTTGGGTCTTTCCGACGAGGTCCTCAACATCGTTGAGGCGTCCCGTAAGGAGTCGACCAGAAAATGCTATGCCTTCAAATGGAAGAGGTTTTCCATTTTGGTGTCAGGGAAAGGGCTTGGACCCTTCCAACTGCCCCTTGGCAAGCATTCTGGACTACCTGTGGTCCCTTTCTCAGCAAGGGCTTTGGTCGACGACCCTTAAGGTGCACCTGGCAGCCATCTCTGCTTACCGGGCGCGGGCCGGCAAGCAGTCGGTGGCACAGGAGAAGGTGGTCGGGTGCCTTTTCAAAGGCCTTGACCACATTTCCCCTCCGGTGTGAGAACCTCCACCTTCGTGGGACCTACTGCTGGTATTGGCCAAGCTCATGGGCAAGCCATTCGAACCAATGCACAGGTGTGATCTTTCACACCTGTCTTGGAAGACCGCCTTCTTGGTGGCTATCACATCAGCAGAAGGATGGGAGAGCTCCAGGCCATTTCCATCGAGCCTCCCTACCTGGTCTTCCACAGGGACAAGGTTGTCCTGCGCCCCCACCCGAAGTTCCTCCCGAAGGTGGTGTCGGAGTTTCACCTTAACCAGGTGTTGACTCTGCCGGTGTTCTACCCCAATCACACCTCGGAGGCAGAGTATAGGCTCCATACTTTGGACCCTAGATGAGTGCTCGCTTATTATAAGGAGCGGGCGGCTGAAAGTCGGGGAGAGGTTCGCCAGCTGTTTGTCACCTACACTGAAGCTGCACCTGGCAGACCTGCAGCAAAGCAGACGATAGGCAGGAGGATCACCTCCTGCATAGAGCTCTGCTACAGGTTGGCGGGCATTCTACCCGCCATACCGCTGCATCGGTAGCTGGTTCCAAGGACGTCCCTATCCAGGATATCTTCAGGGCTGCTACCTGGAAGTCGGTACATACCTTCATTACCCACTACCACATCGACCTCGAGTCACGCCAGGATGCTGGTTTTGGGGCCTCAGTTCTCCAATCTCTCATTCCCAAGTAAGTATCGGGGGTGTGCGCCTTGCCTCCCTCCTCCCGGAGAACTGCTAGGAGTCTGCCAGACAGTGTGGATGAACAGCATATCCATGTCCCTAGAAATACAGGTTACTCACCTGTAACAGGAGTTCTAGGAATGGTATATGTTGTTCATCCACATGACCCATCCAACCTCCCCGGCTTCGACGCACAACCTGAGCTTCCAGCGGGCAAGATCTGGCATCATGGGGCAGAGCCAAGAGTTTTACCACCGGGTGGGTGGGAGGAGCCAACGAAGACCTTCTGGCAGAATTAAAGCGGCAAGGATACCTGCCAGACAGTGCAGATGAACAACATATACCATTCCTAGAACTCCTGGTACAGGTGAGTAACCTGTATTTCTTAAAGTGCTCTAATGTGCCCTGGATGGTGCAGAACTTGCACCATGAAACACATAAGGATGGGTTTAGGGACCTCGGTATGTAGTCCATGTAGTAAAGGAGACAGTGGACACCAATCACAAACTTTCAAGTACATCAAGGCCATTAACACGCTGCAGGTAGGGGAACCTTTTCCAGTGTAGACAAAGTACCAGAAGAAGGGGGCATAAGATGAAAATTGGAAGTGTATAGGTAATGTGAGGATGTTTTTCAACCTAAAAATGGTTGACGAGTATTGGAATCGTATGCCATAGAAGGTAGTGGGGGAAAGCACAGTGTCTCAGTTCAACTTCAGCCTACTGGAATCCATCCAGTCTTGGATTTCTTTCAGACAGTTATTAAAGACTGATACAACTCCATTCTGGTCAGGTGCAAAAGATGGGTAGAGCTGGGTATCATCAGCAGAGCATTGAAACCGGAGTCCATACCTTCTTACAATGTCTCCGAAGGGGAAGCATGTACACCACAAACAACATGGGTGAAAGAACCAAGCCCTGAGGAACCACACATGACAGATAAGTAAGGTCTGAGGAACAAATCCCAGACACCACTCGTGTTCTACCTATGAGGAATGATGTAAACCACCTGAGGACTGTTCACGACAGTCCACAGGTGAACCTCAGACAGCCCAACAACACCTCATGGTCCACAGTGTCAAATGCTGAAGAGAGATCTAGAAGTTCTTCCAATCTCTAGCCATCAGGAGATCTTTGAGCACCCAAACCAGTGCTGTCTCGGTACTGTGTCTCTTACGAAAACCAGACTGGAGTGGTTAATAGATGTCATGGATGGTCAAATGGTTCTCCAGTTGTGCAGCCACTGCTTTATCACACACTTTCCCTATTAAAGGAAGGTTAGAGATAGGTCTGTAGTTTGCATGTCAGTCTGGGTCTAATGAAGCTTTCATCCAGAGAGGTGTCACCACCGCCTCTTTCAGAGAGCAAGGAAACTCTCCAGACTCCAAGGAGCACCAGACAATCATTGCCAGGACTGGACCGATGGCATCAATACATACAAAAATTAGGGAAGTCAGTCCAGGATCCAAATTACAACACGTAGGGTGCACACTCTGGATAATCAGCATGACATCCATGAACTCCGGTCGGCCAAAGGTACTCCAAGACAATCGAGATGTAGTGACCGCACACTGATCGATAACAGCATCCATAGAGTGTGCCGTCTGAAGTCCCACCCTGATGTTAGTCACCTTATTAGCAAAGAATTGAACAATTTCATTGTACTCTAATTGCGAAAACGCTTTCCGCACATGTAGACAGGCTGGGTTGCACAGTCTGTCCATGGTACAAAAAAGCTGAACTGGTCAATTCTGAGAGGCTGCAATCTCCCTGGACAGGAATTCTGCCTTCTTACTGGAGATTGCAGTTTGATAGACTTGATAATGGTCCATCAATCTAAGGCGGTCGGCATCAAGGGTGGAATTATACCAGCAACGCTCTAACCTTCAACGTAATCTCCGCAACTCCTCAAACCCCCATCAAACCAGGAGATCGAGGCGAAGGGAGAAAGAGCGAACTCAGGCAGGGCAATGGAATACACAGTTGTCAAGACGGCCCAGTTACAGCGGATCACGAGAGTCTCAGGATCATTGCTGGTAAATGAGGTGGGACGATAGGTCAAGTACCGCCATTATATTCTGCAAACTTATATTTCATAAAGGGCGGTATTTGACCATCTCTGGGGTAGATATACCGGGGTGATATAAAAACTAAACACCACAGTGCAGTGATCAGACCACCTGACTGGTTCCACCTCCAAGTCACAAGTTTTGATCCATAGAAGGAAGACTAGGTCTAGGGAATGACCGTGTTTATGAGTACCAGTGGTAATCACCTGTGTCAGGCCCAGAGACGACATCAACTGGAGGAAGTGCTGACCAAATTGCGATAGTTTGTCATCGACCCAGCCATTCAAATAACCCAGAACCATCGGTCTGGGTTACTCAAATACATGTCGGCGATGAAGTCCACCACTTCTGAAGAAGCGTTTCTCGTCACCGGGTGGGCGATAGATGAGAACTATCTGACAACCTGCACCTGCTACTATGGCACACTCAAATGATTCAGTCTCCTCACAGTACACTCGGGAGGTTAAGTTCAGTCTTGAAACAGACCCCAACCCCCCCTTCCTACAGTCCAATCTCGGGCGAGGTATCACTGAGAACCCGGCCCGAACTAAAGCCTCCAAAATGGGGCCAGAATTTTCGTCCATCCAGGTCTCAGTGATGCAAGCCAGGTCAACCATTTCAACAAGATCAGCAATAATTGCTGTCTTGTGTTTGACTGACATGCCATTGCCTAACAACGCCCGAGTTGGACAAACTCCTAGTACCTCCCGAACCACCTGCTGACTTAATTCAGTCGTGCCCTTGGGTATGGAAACCATGCATTAAGGACCACGTTTGGAGTTCCATTTTGCCCCATGGTGTCTCTTGACTCCCACCACCCCGATAGGATGACCCCGCTCACTCATCCTCCGTTGTTGTCCCTCCCCCTGTCCTCCTCCATCTCCTGCGAGCAACACCAAGTGTTCTACAGCGCTGGTAAACAACAAATTCAAGAGGAGGAGTGGAGAAAGAGTGGAGGGCATGAAGGACAGAGGGTGAGTAATGCACAACTGCGGGGGCAGACAAGCAACACATTCCACACAAACTCAGATAATTGGAGCCTAAAGGACACTAGTACTACTAGAGTTCCTCAAAGTACATTAATCTAATTCCACAAACCTTTACAGAAAATTAGCTAACAGTTCAAAAAATCAATTCAGGAAAACCAGATGTGCATGTTTTTACTGGAGCATGGTATATAGGTGTGTCACAGTATCAAGGCACAGTATTATGTACAGTACAATAGAAGTCATTGAAATGACACGGGACATTGTCTCTGTGCTACCATGCAATCCATAACTTCTATCCATGCTCAACCAGTATTGTGAACTGCTCCATATATGTGTTTCTACTTGGATGTGCAGTCATTCTGTGACAGTCATTCATGTTGGTAAACAATCTGCAAGAACCATGCCCAGTGTTTGGCAGTATGTGATTTTCTTTATATTGCCGGGTTCAGGATACCGAGATAATACAAACTGGCATTGTGTTGATTATGGGGGACCATCGTTGTGAAATCTTGATAACAGTCGCCGTACTACTTCATGTTTGGGAGGACACGGTTTGTTGGCTATGTTCTGCGGAATCTGTGGAACAGACATTTCGGGTAGGATGATTTCCTGTCTCTTTACTTGTAGCATCGAACTAACATGTTGTAAATATACTTGTGTGATTTTGCATCAAGAGTGGTTTGGCAACCCATTCTTTCTTAGCTTTTGGGTACACCACTTTGTAGCGTTTATCCCTTCTGACCAGACATTGCCGTTGGGTGTTTTACCACTGCTTGTTGCCGCTGTACATTGGCATTGTGGTCTAAGATTGCCAACGTATCGTGCCTTCATTCCTGCATGGCTAAAGCACTGGGACTTTGGGCGGAATACGTACATAGAAGAGCATGAAAACCTCTGTGCTCCCAGTGTGGCAGAACTGCATTACATGCTTCAAGTCGTTGATTAAAGTGCGGTTATTTACAATTTTGCTTAGAGCACTATGCGCAGTGTCATCATAAACCAACCACTTTGTTCTGTAAGCGTGTTCCACAGGCATTTGATGATCACAGTGATGAAATTTTTGAGCCCATGACCAGCTGTGCGTATTGCTCACATGATATAGTAGTGAAAGCCACTTTTCCCTAAGTAAAGTCTCATCACCTTGACATGTTTCAGATACCCACCAAAGAAGATTTGAGATGCTGTGGCACCACTCCATGAGTTTTTCATTACCTCTGGTCTTTGTCTGAATCAAAATTTTTTTGCATATACTTTTTGACAGGTGCCACAGATCGAACTGGTGTGAAATCATTGGGTACTGCTGTCTCATCAAGGCGCCAATTCCACGGTGCCGGTCTGTGGCAATGACCGAAATCTGAATATTGTTCCCTAGCAATTTACGAACGCAGTTGTCAAATGCCTTTTTTTCTAAAGCAACGGAAGTAATGCCTGGCTGCACCTGATCCAGAGAAAAGCTGACTATTTTGTCGGAGTCCAAGTCCATCAATGTGTAGCTGCAGTACTTTGCTGAAAAGCCAGGGCTGTCGCAGCAACCATCCCCTGCAAGACGTACTGAACGTGTCTGTATTTCCTGTATAAGAGTCTGTTCCTCCGTGTCCCATGACTTTTGAACCACAGGGAAAAGGTACTTTCTCTGAAAATCAAAAAAGGTTGAAGAAGAAATGAACTGCAGTCCCAGGTACTCTGTAAATTTTGATATTTTAGCAAACAAATTTCCACTGAATAATATAGCAGCTGCAGACAGAATGTTTCCAGCCGGCATTTTTCCAATCAATGGTTGTGAGTGCCAGCATACTATCTGATGTCCATTGATGCATGTTACTGACAACATAGAGCCAATAATGCTGGTCTTCTCCACCTCATCTGCATGACACTGGCATTCATTACCAAACTAACTTTGAGAACAGTGTATCGAGGGCAAGACTCAAAGACTATGTGCCGGGTTGATGCACAATGCCGTCGTCAGTCTCACAGTCATTGAAGCTTATGTCACTGTCTATCGGTGTCAGTGTCTGGCACATAATAATCATCAGAATCTTCCATCTCTGATTCCATGACTGTCTCGTGACTGTCTTGACTGTTTGTCCAATGATCTTCATCAGATGTGTACTCTGTATGATCTGGTGCTACCAAGGGTTCAAAGTTGTATGGCACAATGTTGGAAAGTGGTGAAGATGTAATCTGGTATGGAGCTTGAATAGAGCTGGTAGTGGCAACAGGAGAACTTGGTGGTTGTGCAAAATATTGATGGTCTTGGAGTGCCACTTTCACTGGAATCACCTCTTCTGGAAACTGTGTTCCAACTTCAGCTATGCAAGATACTGTCTGAGTACTGGCACTGCAGAAATTGATAAGATCTGTCTGCATAGCAACAGTGTTGGTTACTGGTGAACTGTGGTACAAAAAGCCTCTGTGTGCCAAAGTCCATGGTATATGTGGGGAAGTCATTAGGGGATGGTTCCATAGGATCAGATGTAGCAACACGAGGACTGTCTGTAACCTAAAAGAAAAAGTGACATATTATTATATGAGATAGTAGTGACAAGGAGAAATGGAAGTTGGGTAGTGATCTTGTTTATCTGTGACTATTTAATATTCTTTGAATTTGAGAAACAAACGCAGCAGTAACTGCTCATTTACAGGAGGTAGACGTCATGCATGATATATTACTGAAAATGTGGACAGCAGGAAATCTTTGTACAACAAAGGACAAAAAAAGTTGAGCAAAAAGAATTATAATACATGGGTAAGCAAATGCATCTGAAGAGCAGTGCAGCACAGTTACAAATACACAGTATGCATACATGTGCATAACACAGATGGCAGTAAAATGTTGACATTCAGGAGTGATAGTTAGGAGTGGGCATAGGTACCTGGGTTGGAAGCTGTGGGATTGTGAGTGTGGCGTGCACGGTGTGGGAGACTGTGGGTGTGATTGCTTAGGGATGTGGGAAAGGAAGAGGGAAGGTGGGAGATATGCCAGTCAGTGTTGCGGGCTTTAGGGGTGACTGCAGATGTGCCTTTCCATCTAAATAAGCTGGGAAACATGACACTGTTAGATGGCAGTATGCAGAGGTGGTGGGGGGAGTAGGGCTCTGAGGTGTGCCGTAAATTGAATGGGACAGTGTTGAATGTAGTTACCATGGGCACAGAGGGTGACACTTTGCATGAGGCTATCATGATATGTTGCTGGAGCAGATGATTCCCATGACAGAGGTGACACAGGGCATATAGGAACATCATGTGTAAGTTTCACAATGTGTACGATGTGAATACAACATTCATGGTCCATGTTTAGGGAATGGAGGAGGACCCTGTCAGAGGTGCCATTGGAAATAAGGACAGCTTGCGTAGTTGTCAAAACATGTACCATGTCAACATAAGATGCAACATGCATGAACTCTTGAACACACTATGGCAGAAATAGGGAACCAGTGGAACTTTAGTGGATATTGCTCCTGTGTTACTGTATACTGACACTCGGTGAATGCAGTGGATAAGTGTGATAATATTACATTAGTAATGGCACAGACATGATAATTACTTACATTTGGACTTCTGTTCTCTTTTTCAGATGGAGATTGTTTTTTAGTCATTGAGTGTAGTTTGTCTGACTGTATAAGCTCTGCCGCAAGCTGCAATAAGGATAAAATATGTGAAGATTGGAAATGTAGAGTGTTCATCATTAAGCACACAACAGGAGTGTGATTATGAAAAGAACAAAACAGACAATTTTTCACACTTAGCATGCTGTTACTGCATTCACTATCTAAACATAGCATATTTATTGTTACAATGGATATTTGCAAGTTAGTAGCATCATAGCTCTGTTACCAGCGGATATTGTAATCAACAACTATTGGTTGAAAATAAAACTTTGAGCCATTTTCTGACCAACATATTTCACCACCCTCTCAAAAGGAATTGGAAAACAATTGTGTACAACGTTTTCATTACTGCACTGACCATGATGCACAGTTTCGGGTACATGGCAACTGCGAAGCAACCTCTTTGCTAAGTGGAGCCACATTGTGATATAGACAGACAATTGCATTCACCATTCCTTTTAGCATGAGAAACAAAACAAGGCAGCTATGCAACAGATGTATTTACCCTTTTACGGTCCAGCCGCTCAATACGATTTATTGACGTTTGGCGTGCTGTTGATTTCATGGTTGGGAATACTGTTGACACTGCCCTTTCCTTTAGCCGACGAGTAAATCTTCTTGGGTGTAAGTTGGGAGGTAACAGCTGCAGCTGAAAGTTCGGTTCAAGCGTGTTCTCTTCAAAGTGTAGAGAACATAAACTGTACTTCTTTCTGTTTTCCTTGAGTTGCTCGTTGACAAATTTTTTAATGTTCCCTACATCTGTGCGACTTCTTTGTGCCCAAATTTCAGCCAATATGCTGTCACAAGGGAAAAGGTAGATGGAGACTCCTTTAGGTAATCTACCAGTGTGTGTTGTGCAACCAAAAGCCATGCAATGTGGCATCTTGGGAGGATTAGTTGGTATGAACCTGCAAACGAGTCCACAAAAGTAAAGTCAGACTGACCTGGTGCAAGTAAACAGACATTGCCATATGTCAGCAGAAACCAAAACGTGGATGATCATCAAAAAGTGTCATTGCAAACACACACACACACACACACACACTTGTAAACAGAGATTATACTGAACACGCATGGTAAATATGGTTAATAACTATAGAAACATAGACTTTGATGGCAGATAAGAACCGCTTGGGGCCAACCTAATCTTCCCATTCCCTACATATTGGATAAGCTGCCGATTCTAGGTAAGCAACAGCCTACTCTGCCTACCCTTCACTATAAGTGCCTTATGTCTGCCCCATGCATTCTTAAATTCACCCACTGTTTTTGACCCGACAACCTCGGGAAGGTGGTTCAACTGCATCCACCACCCTATCCGTGAATAAATACTTTCCGATGCTGCCCTGGAGCTGTGCACTTTGTATCTTCAAACTGTGCCACCTTGTTCTTGCCCATCTGTCACTCTCAAAGATGCTCCCGTGAAGGACTTTGTTAATTCCATTGAGGTACGTGACAGTTTCTATCATGTCCCCTCTCTCCCTCCTTTCCTCAAGGATATACATATTAAAGTCTTTCAGTCTCTCCTCGTGTGGCTTATGTTGCAGACCTTGCAACACTTTGGTTGCCCTCCTTAGGATCACCTACATGCTGTGTATGTCCTTATGGAGACTGGGTCTCCAGAACTGCTTCCAGTACTCAAAATGGGGTCTCACAAACTGTCTGTACAGAAGGATAAAAACTTCCTGTTTTCTACTGGTGATGCATCTCCCTAAGCACCTCTGTATCCATCCAGCCCTCCTTACTGCCTTCTCACACATTTTGCCTACCTTGAGATCCTCTGATATGATGACCCCCAGGTCCCATTCCATTTTATTCATGCCAACCCCCACCCATTATGTAATCTTCTCCTGGTTTTTGTTTCACAGGTGCATTACTTTGCACTTTTTGCATTGTATCTAAGCTGCCATACTAGTAACCACCCTTTCTTCAGAGTGTACTCTGTTCACTATTACCCTCTGTGTCCTGTTGGTCAGCAAATTTGTTATCCAGGGTATCACCCAGGGACCCACAATGACACATCGCTGAAACACCATTCTTTTAACAAAATCTTTGTTGACAGCACATCTATAAATAAGCAAATTTCAATGCCAAATATTTGCTTGCTGCCATTGGTAGTGCAGGAGTTGAAGTGGTGCATAATAATAAGAATGGCATGGAAGTTTTGAACAGCAGCAAAAAAGACTGTCAAGTGACAAACACGCTCTACACAAAGCATGAGGTGTCAAGTGTGGGAGAGTAGCCCAGGTCCGTGGGAGGGTAGCCCAGGTGTCGTGGGAGGAGATGGCCAGTAGGAATTAGGGTTAATATAGAATAAGGTGAAAGGGCAACTTGGCACAGTGGAAAGTTAGGTGAGGTGATAATGGGGTTGTGGTTGGCGCTAGATGGGACTGGAGGTGGAGTGAGGTGTGAAGGTAGAGGGTAGGGGGAAGAGTTGATACGGGGAGGGGGAATGGATGGAGTGGTGTAGTTGTATGGAGCATAGCATCAGATGTTTGAGGGTTTGCACAATTTTAACACCACATGCATGTGTGTGTGTGTGTGTGTGTGTGTGTGTGTGCGTGCGCGCTACCCACACACTGATGTTAAGCCAACACATGCTTTAATATCATGATGACTTTAGCAGACATCACTGCCACGGGAGGGCACTCTCAAGTGTCTGAGCTTTCTGTGACCAGATACTTCCTGACTGTACCACTGTGACTGTTACAACTCCCTCGTGATACTGTGCTCATTTCAATGTGGAGATATTTTATTCTGAATGCTATTTATGTAGTTTTTGTTGACCGGGTAAGTGCACTGGATAAATTCTGCCTATTTTCAGGCATGAACCACGGGAGGGGGATACAGAGGACTGCCAACTGACTTTTGACCAGATTAAGCTGTTGGTGGTATGTTAGTGAATGGGGGTACATTTGACCCAGGCACCGGGGAAATTCACCTAATCTGTTCGCGAAGTACCATGGGATCTTTAACATCCACCCCCCGTCATCCCAATGATGCCACACACACACTTCCACCACTCTCACTCTCCCCTGTACTATGCCCTTTTAAAGCAGTTCAGAGTTAAAGGATACCACCCATTCTGGTAGTGTGTTCCACTTTGCTACCACCCTCTCCGTGAAAGTGTTCCTCATTTCCCTCCTAAATCTCTCCCCTCCCCCCATTCTTAGCCCATGCCCACTGGTGTCCATCACACTCCTTAGCTTAAAGACCACATCGGCCCCATCCTTAGTGATTCCCCTAAAATACTTGAATGTATCTATCCTGTCCTCCTGTCCCTTTTGTCCTCCAGTGTGTGCATTTATTTATTTAATTATGCATTTTACCAGGAAGGCATGCTGAGCGGAGGACAGCTCTATTCCAGATGTGTCCTGGGGAAAGAGGAGCAATAATACAGACATATAATTGATAAACATTTGCAGATGGTACAAGTGGCATTGAGCCAGTATTTAGAGTTACAGATTGCCCAAGGCTGAGAGAAGTAGCGGTCAAGGAAGACAATAATAGAACAAAAATTGCAGACAGTACTAGTGTCATGGCACCAGAGATTACTGGTTACAGAGCAAGCAGCATTAACCATAGCATATGATTCATTTGACCTATGGAGGAGTGAGGAAAGGAATCCACAGCAGGACACCCTGGGTGAGTTAGCAACCTGGTCCCCTTTTGCAAGGCTTGGTATGCAGAGGGTGCTTGTTGTGGGTGTGCGGACACTTGCTTGTAATAGGTGCATGTACATCTGGTTGAGAAGGAGAATTTAGGAGGAGTAGAGATACTGAGAGTTTACAGTACATATTCAGGTCTTCTAGCCTGTTCTCATAATCTCTCCTGCCATTCCACAAATCGTCTTCGTTGCCCTCCTCTGTCCCCCCTCCAGTAACCAGACATCACCAGGTATGGCCTCCACAACTGCACACAATACTCCAAGTGTGGCCTTACTTGCGACCTGAAGAGGGGCAAGATTAGCTCTTTCCGCCTGGATGAAACCACCCTCACTATGCACCACAGCATTTGGTTCACTTTTGCAGCCGCTCTCCTGCACTGGGCAGTGTTACTCATGGTCCCTGTTACCATTACCCCTAGGTCATTCTCCTCCTCAACGATCCCCAGCTAAACCATGCACAACCAGTATTGTTTTCTGAAACAGTGACATATTTACAATGTTGGGTGGAACATGTATACATCACGATATACTGCACAAAGTATGGAGGAAAATGTATACATTAGGATGCATTCAGTTGGGTGTTGACTCTGCATGAAAACATTCTGGTCCAGATACACACAGATGCAGTACACTAGTTTGGCTGTGAACACCTTGTTTTGTGGTAGTTGGGGGGGCAATTGTTGATGCAACACAGGAGTTCTGTTGAGTTAATGTGGCTAGCAGAGGCATATTGTGTGTTTTGTGTGTGCATTGGTTGGGGGTAATCAAGCTGACATCTCAGCCTGCCTGATTGCATTCATGTCTGCAATAAGGAAATCTGGATCCAGTCCAGTGTAAAATACAATTGAAAAAATGACAAAGGCTAGACTTTAGCTAAGGAGATCTCGCTAAAATACACACGTACTGAGGATGGGATCCATAGCAAATGCAGCAGTGAAGCAGTGTTCCCAAACAGTTGACTGCTCATCTTACACCATGATCTCATTTGGTCAGTTTCCCCCTCCACCACCACACAGTGCTGCAAGTGGCTGCATGGTTTCGACTTGTTAGTAACACCAATCCAATGGGAGCTATACCATTAGAAAGCAGCACTAAAAATATTTGTCATAATCAAAGTTGCCATCAATACAATACTAGCTACCAGCAGAAATCATAGGGAGGGCTCATGGAAATTGCATGCACACAAACAATCCTGATGCATGCACTTTAGAAAAACCTGTCCTTTTCAATGTGTGACAGTAGACAGCTTGCAGACAGAAATAATTGAGATGGAGAACCTGATGTGTACTCTGTTATGCAAAGGGAGGGGGTTGGGAAGTGTCAAGTAGAATTGTTGAGGGGAAGACACTAACTTGTATTACAAATAGATGAGCTCCATGGTGTTTTCAAGGATACTTTATATAAAACATTCCAATTATGCATATTTCTTTCTATGGTGTATGCAAACAACCTATAAAGTGATATTTTTTGCTATTTAGGACTGGTGCAAAAACAGAAAGGGACTGAGAGGAATAGCCAGATGAGTGTTGAAACAACCACTGTAACACACACACACACACACACACACACACACACACACACACACCAGAACACAGCTGGACAAGGTACCAATACTATATCTAAAACTAAAAATCAATGATTAAACTCACCCAAAATTTAGGATTGTGTTCTCTCTGGAAGCAATCTTCTGTCTGTGTCTGAGCTGTGGCAGACCCTGTAACAAGACACTGTCCTCTAGCAGGGGTGATTAGACATCACAGCAAAGAGCACTCTGGGAAGACTTTCTGATAGAGGAGATCGTAAAAGAAACCTGAATGGCAGCCTCCAAGTGCAATAAAACTGCCATAGAAAGTTAGAAAAAAAACATCTCACAGCCAGAGGAAAAAAAAACACTGGGAATGGGTTAGAACACTGAAAAAAAGGCTAAAACATATCTTTTTATGATTTTAACACGGGGTTTTCCTTTAAGTTGTGGGATACACTAGTAAGATAAGTCCTTTTAGGCTGAGGACCTATAGTGGCTGGGCCCCTTCAATTACCCACCAGGCCTATGATGCACTGGTTTTCTGAGTCCCTGAGAAGTGCTAGGCCCGTGGTGTCCCTTTAACTTTGGGCCTTAACTTGCCCTTGCAATACCTGGGCCTGTGATGCCCCTTTAAGCTAGGGCCTTGATTTGCCCCCCACCCCATAAATATACTGGGTCCAATGTGGCTGGCTGAGCACCTTTTAATACACTGGGCCTACTGTGGTTAGGGCACACTGGCTGGCTGGATGGGCCCCTTTTAATGCACTGGGCCTATGTTTTCCCCTTCACATCTAGGGCCTTGAGTTGCCGTTTCAAATAACTGAGCCTGGAGTTGCCCTTTTAAATAACTGGGCCAGAAGTTACCCCTTTAAGAGTTGCTAGGCCTGCCTAGGGCCTTTCTGTCAATTTACTAGGCCACCCTGCCTCTGCTCCACCCTGTCTTATGAATATTTACAGTCCCCCCATGGGCCTACAGGCTAGGCCCCTCCCCTTGGCGCCGCTGCGCCCTGATTACTAATTTGGTTAGATCAGGCCCACCCTTCTCTCTGCTGTCAGCTATGCTCTTCATGCCTAGCACCTTTGAAAAAGAAAAAAGATACACTTTTGTTTAAGTTTTGGTGGACAGCACTCTTCAATGTGCTGCCGCTGCTCATCGCCCCAGCCCGGGGTGAAGATGTCCGCTGCACCGGAAGAGGGAGGTTGCTGTCAGTGGAAGGGACCACAAGAAGGGATGAAGACAATACAGTGGTTGGCCAGGGAACTCAGGAGGGCCGACAATCTAGGAGGAGCGATGCAACTCTTCAGCGCCGACGATGAGGGACTGGAGAGTGGGACTTTTTTTTTTTAAACTGGGTACAAAAATAACAAACAGGGCAATTAGAGCCCACACCAAGTAGAGAACCAGGATCCAGACCACCGCCACACTGAACACCGCATAATATGGACTGGGACCACCACAGGAGAAGCAGCACTCTTCTCTGACTGGAGATGGGGCACCACCTCAGAGTCAATGGGACCGGCTTCAACACCCAAGGTAAGCCCACTGGTCCCCGTCGCACTCCAGCAGTCTGCTCACTACCACAGCCCAGCATGAACTCTCTAAAAAAAAGTGGGGTTCCCTACTTTAAAGCACAGCACTCAGTTTTCGGATTCTGGAACCCTGAGTATGTGCTAAATGGCCATCTACACTCCAATTATTTAAAAAAAAATGCAGCCCAAGCCTGAAGTGCCATGCGCGTGACAATGCCAGCAGTCCGGGTGCATGGACAGAGATTCCAAAGCCTGCTGCCTGCTTGAGGGTGGGGGTGGGATTTAAAACTGAGCAGGGCAGCAGAGAGCAGGCAAAACATATTTTTTTTAACTTTACACTGCCCTGCCTGGCATTTACTGAGGAGGGGAGAACACTGAAAAATACCCCCGCACACTGCCCTCTGTCTGCTTCATGTACCCACAACACGGAGGGGACCCTGGGGCACTTTCTCTATGATTAAGTTAAATCTTCTTTTGTGCCCCCAACTTCGGGGCATTATAAAATGACAGTACCAGTGTTCATGAGGTAGGGTCACAAAAAGGCCATGTTGAACATTTGGGGTCAAAATTTTAAAAAATGCTGTGTTATGAGCTTTTATTGCAATCTCACTACTCATGCTCGTAACTTTTGAAGTTTTCACCCCATATTTTCAATATAGTCTTCTTAGTACCCCATGTCATTAATGCCACAGCTGTCATCTTTCAAATCATGGCCAAAATGTGGTTTCATACCCGTGACATAGAATGGCACTGCGGTTGTGCAGAATTATGTTTTGACAGGCATTTTAACATTTTCTGTACTGGGTACAAGAGATGAGGTGATAAGAAGGCTATGTTGAACATTTGGGGTGAAAATTATTTAAGATGACACAGTTATAACTATTTGTTGCAATGTTGCTATGCCTGCTTGTAACTTTATGTATAGAAGCACCGGGGCTGGGGGTCCTGCATTTCCACAGCTTGATACATATTTGCATCTATGGAGGGATGGGAGGGCAGGGTCCAATGGATCCTGTGCTCCCACCCCTAAAGACGCTTCTGCAGCTAGGTACATATGCGCATCTGTGGAGGGATGGGAGCGCAGGGTCCAAAGGACCCTGCACTCCCACAGTAAAATAAAGATACTATTATACTATCTCAAAAAGTAAGGAAATAAATTGCAAAAACTTCATTAATGCATCAGTTAGGGTTAAAGCGATAAAAGTAGGGAAATGTGGCTTTAGGGTTTCAAACCTTAACACCCCACCCCCACCCTGTACAGATGAGGAGGGATCGGGGGGTTGGCACTGGCATTTTCAGCCTTAACGCTCACCCTCATTCTCCTATGTTGTGCCCACCCAGCTTATTTTCTAATGGAATGTGGTGAGCGTTAGTGCTGGAGATGCCAATGCCACCCCCTGATCTCTCTTCATCTGTGCAGGGTGGGGTGGTGTGATAGGGTTGGAAACCCTAATGCCACATTTCCCTACTTTTGTCACTTTAACCCTAACTGATGCATTGACAAAGTTTTTTGAGTAGGCACATCAATGTTAAACTTAAAAGTTTGCACTTTAATAACTTTGCAACCATTCAATGGATTTGCATGCAAATTGACACGTACTGTCACCCAGGGTAGATCTCTGGATGTGACAAGTTACGTTCTGGCCAGATGTGCAGTTTCCAAGTTCTGGAGAGGTGAAAAAAAACATTTTTTCACTCATTGGCTTTTTTGGGATTTTTCTTTGAACTTGCCTACAGCCCAGAAGGTTTGGAATTTTCATCTGAAATTTTCAGGGCAGAAAGGGACTATCAGAAATAAATACTCTGCACTCCAGGCATAGTGAGAAATAAAACCACTTCATTTTTACTGATTCAGATATAGTTGTAAACTTTTTCAAAATAGTGTAATAATTACATATGGAATCCACATACCTACATACAAGACAACCCAGTGCTTCGAGGCCTCCAAGGACCTCTTTGTCAGGGGTGTGGCTATAAGTGTATGGTGACAATATATGGTGTTCATTACATGTGCAAAACAGTAAAGGTGTTAGTTAAACCATTAAAGTGCAATTACATCCAAAACAAGCAGAAGGTAGTTTATGGTGAGGCATCTTCTGCTCAATTGGCTCACAACACCACTGTCACACTCTATTTTAATTAAAAGGATAAATTGCCTGTTAGGTGCATACAGTGGTTGCCAACTGGGCTAGTGATAGCCCCATAAACAAAACCCTATACATATCACTATATTACTGATATTACTGTTTTTATGGTCTAGTATTATGCACAGTTAATTCTGTATTTTTTCTGATACTCTTTCTCTCTACCTTGTCTACTGATATCTCACTTTATCTCTTTTGTTCTAAGGCATTGGTTACTTTGAAATTGTTAACATTTTTCTCTTATGCAGAGCAAACAAGGATTTTAACAATTGTGATACTAGTTAAAAATGATGGATAATAACAAAATCAGTCTGATTACTTGGAAAGTCAGGGACTTGAACCATAAACTTCAAAGATATTCGGTGCTATGTCACCTTAAAAAACTTAATGCATCTGTAGCATTCCTTCAGGAAATGCACCTGATAAAAGAACATCGCTCTCTGATGCAAATAGAATGGGTTGAACAAGTTTTTGGAGCCGGAGATAGTTCTAAGAAAGCAGGGGTTCTCATTCTGGTTAAAAGGGGTATACACTTACAGACATGTACAGTAGTGGAGGACCCTATGGGACAGTATATCATTGTAAATGGTAAGCTGGAAGAAGAATATTTTACATTCATTAATGTTTACAGTCCCACAGCTCCATCCCACAAACTATGCACCCAAATGCTTGCTACAATTGAAGGATTTTTTAATAGCACTATTTTAGTTGCAGGGACACTAACAATACCCTAGAGCCCACTCTTGACAAATCCTCCTTTAGATCACGAAGGCGTAAGGCAGACAAGGATTTAACTGACCATATAGAGAATATACAGCTACAGTAGTTAATGCATGGCAAGTATTTCATCCCAGCATAAAATAATATATATTTTTATCTTAATGTAATCAGTCGGGCTTTAGAATAGATCAAATCTATGTCCCCAAAGATTTTATTAGTCATACTGCCAAGATTACAATTGAAAGTCAGGTTATATCAGATCACTGTTCAGTAGTAATAATCTTTAACATGACGGCGAATCTGAACAAAAAAATAACTTTCTGCTAGAAAATGACGAGATGTCTAATAAAATCAAACATAATTTGAAGGATTTACTTTTGTTTAATGATCCAAAGGACACATTCTGGGGCAACACATGGGATTGTCATAAGTGTTACCTGAAGGGGTCATAATCAGTGAGGCTTCAGTTTTTAAAAAATTTAACCTCAAAAGACAGAAAGAAATGCTGAATAAAATAAAAAACCTAGAAAAAACATTGTTTTCTTCCAACACAATAGAAAACTGGAATAATTGGTTCAAACACAAAACAGAGTACAATGAAACGCTAAGAAGTAAAGCGACTTTTTGCAATTAGGAAGGTCAAAATTAATTTTATTGACTTTGGCCCTAGGGCTACAAGAACTTTAACAATTCAGCTGAGATAAAATAAAGGGGTAAATAATATCATATCAATCTTAAATAGAGCCACTAGTAATATCATCTCAGGGCACAAACAGATAAATGAGGAATTCATGAAGTTCTACAGAGACCTATACAGTATGGAAGAATGTCCCTTGGGGTACTCCCTGGAGTCATTCTGTGAAGGCCTAATCATTCCAAAAGTCCCATCTCAATTTAAAGAAAATTTGGAGCTCAGATAACAGTTTGTGAAATTTTGGAGGCAATAAAGCAGACTAAGAAGAATAAAGCAACAGGGCCTGATGGCTACTCTTCTAATTTTTATACTAAATTTAACAATGAGCTGCCACAGGTACTAGCTGGAGTGTTTAGTGAGATGCTGGAAAGAGGGTATCTATCTAAGGAGATGACCAAGGGGCTAATTACTCTTATCCATAAGCAGGGGAAGGACCCTTTATCTTGCAATAACTATAGGCCTATTTCTTTGATTAATGTGGATACTAAGATACTAGCGAAAGTCTTGTCTAACAGACTACAAAAAGTGCTACATCTGCTCATTTCAAAGCAGCAGACAGGCTTCATGAAAGGTATGATCTCAGCAGATAATACAAGGAAGCTATTTCTCACTATGCAAGCTGCAAACAAGAGGCATACCCCCTGCTGTTTGCTTTCTCTTGATGCTAAGAAGGCTTTTGACTGGATTGCATGGTCCCATATTGTAGGTGCATTGCAACCTTATGGGTTTCCTGGCAAATTGTTGGGTTAACATTTTGTACAGGAACCCTAGTTCCGCAGTAGTCACTAATGGGGTTCTCTCTCAATACTTTAACATTAACAGATGGACAAGGCAGGGTTGTCCATTGTCTCCCCTTCTTTTCAACCTCATTTTATATCTGCTAATAAGGAAACTCATTCATGCTAAAGATGTCAGAGGGATAAAGGTAGGCCAGACTGACCACTTCTGGCTGCTTATGCAGATGATATTTTGCTTATGGTGTCCAAACCCTCTACTTCAATTCCTAAGATCATAGAGATCCTACAGGAATTTGGCAGGTTTTCAGGCTACAAACCAAATATGAACAAAACTAACATGTTACCCCTTAACAAATTATGTTAGAAAGAGGCTATTACTCTCCTTGGGCTGGTTTAACCAAAGGAACACATAGGGTACTTAGGAATTAACATTTTCAACACTTTACATAAAACAATAACCAAAAATGCAGCGGAAACTAAGCATAAGGTATATGAGGATCTTGATAAATGGAATAAGTTACCTTTGGGCCTATGGGGAGGGTAGAGTCCATTAAGATGAATCTCCTTCCTAAAATGCTTTACCTGTTCATAACGATACCCTGCAGCTTCACCAAAAAGTGGATACAGGATATATCATCACAGGTAGCCAAATATATCTGGGAGTATTAAAGAAATAGGGTGCTTACACTAAACTACGTAGGGTCAAGGATAAAGGAGGTCTTAAAGCTCCAGATTTCTACTTATACTTTCTAGCAACCAGGGACAGCACAGATTGCTAAGTGGTTTCAAGTGGATAGAGAATATAACTACATTTCTGAGTGGGTTGATATTGAAAGAGAGATAATGGCCGGCCGTAGGGTAGAAATGAATTCCTTATTATATGCTAGGACTCCCAGACAAATAAATAATAAAATATTATCCGATACTGTTATACAAATATAACAAATCAGCCTGGTACTAAAGCTGAATTTAAGCTAGTCCAGGGCACGACCAATCTAGGACAACCCAAACTTTACTCACAATAATATGCCATTTCACAATATCCTATGGGAAAACAGAGATATCGATGTGGTCAAAGATTTGGTTATTAATGGGGCGCCCATGTCATTTACAGACATAGTGGAGAAATTCAACATTTCAGTTACAGATAGAACTTTTTACCAGTGTCTCACAAATGAAATAAAAAAACAAAACAGATATCATGACCCAGCTTAATGACAATTCCAAATCCTTGTAGGGTTGCTTGTTTCTGTCCACATCCGTCTCTTCACTCTACAGTCTTTTTGTAGAACATGTCAGAGGATGTTCCACCAAATCCAAAAGATGGTGAAGGCAAGCACTGAGGGTGGTCACTGAAGAGTGGAAATGGGAAAAATTTGGTCTACAGCATTTGAGATCTTTAGCACAGTAAATCTGAGGATTATTCATTTCAAGACAATACATAACCTTTACTATACCCCCCGCCCCCCGCAAAGGTTCAGGATGGGACTTTGTGCAATCCCAACATGCCACAAGTGTAAAGCAGAGCCTGGAACCTTATTACATATGTTTTGGGGTTGTTCTTTGGTACAGGCACTGTGGAAAGAGGTGGAAAACATCTTTAGGGAACAACCTATACTTTCACATCACATTCAAGCTGCTATATGCATTCTGGTCTATTTTGACAGCGCCTCCTCCTGGTCTTAAGAATAGAAGAATAGTTTATCCTTAATAGGAGTGACTGTTAGACAGATCATCTAGAAATATTGGCTGGAGGATAAAATCCCTAATATACAAGCATGGAGACACAGTAATTTAGATATTCTTAAAACAAAAAAACTAGCTTTGACACTTAAAGATCAATGAGCAAAATCTGATAAAAAATGGGCCAACCTAATACAAGTCCTGACCACCCCTTCCTAGACATGTCCAGGGTTTGGGAATGGGAGGTGAATTTTTTCTCAATGCCCCTGACATTCTGCCACACCAACACCAAATAATCTTATAGTATAATTGATGTTGCACTGTCTTAGAAGAAGAAGCCTAATTACCCTCTGCCCTCTCCTTCTCTATCCTCTGTCTTTTTCTAACTCCTTGCTGTTCCGAGGCTTATATCATTAACTTGAAGTGGCAAGCTTGCAAATGGCATAGTATTCTGCTGCTTAAACAAGTTTACTTACCTTTCTGGTTCTAAATCCTCTGGGGGGTTATGACATGTGAACCCAGTTAATTGTTCATCTAAGTGTAAGGTTTCCCCTTTTGGGGGGGAATTGTACTTTAGTTAGTTAATTTTACTAAACAGTTTTGAAATATGTTAAGTATAATATGTTGGGGAATCAAGTTTGATTCATGTTAAAGTTCTATAGACAGTTGTTTTGTTAAATCTAGTATATTTTAAACTTATAGTTATATGATTAACTTGAATATCTTGCTTTTTGCAAGCATGACTTTGTTGTAATGTTCTACTTGAAATATTCGTTGATAAAAATACATTGATGAAAAAAAGGGACTAGCCCACTGTGCCTTTTGCCAGTCTGGTAAAAAAATAAAACACCATTTGTAAGTTATTGTATTTAAAAAATTTGAAAAAATAGTTTCTGAGCATGCTCAGAAAGCACTAAAAGACAGCTGCATGAAAAAGTTCATTTTTTATTTGCCGTCATCTTGTTTCTGCTTTTTTTTTTCCAAAATGACATCGTGGGGAGGGACCACCACACCTAGCTGGCTGATCGGGTCCCCAGTAGGTGCAATCTTCACTTCAATGTTAGAGGTATGCCCTTGAAATGTGTTTTTTTAATATTATTAATCCTTTTTCATGACCTGTGTGATACAAAAAAAGAATCCTTTTTCATATCATGAGTTACGAAAAAGGATCCTTTTTTCCTGACTCAAGAATCCTTCTCTATCCTTTCCATTGCCCTCCCCATTACTGTAATGTTTTCCCTGGTGTCTTGTGGCACTCCCCACCCTCCAATACCCCCACCCATTCATTTCCCTGGTGTCTGATGGCACCCCTCACCCTCTCATGTCTACTAACAGAAATATTTTCTTTCCCTAATGTCTAGTGGCACACACACCCCCACCTGCCAATCGTGGTCCGCTTTCAGAAAATATGTTTCTCTGGTATCTAGTGGCACCCCCACACCTGCTGATCATCATCCACCTGAAGAAAATATATTGTCCTGGTAAACACAAATGAGAGCCGCTACATGGTTTGTGGTGCTCACAGTATATAAATATCTAAAGGGAGCAAACAACTGTGGCACTCACTCACATCTGAAGAGAGTCACACCAACTTCAATAAGTATGGTCTGTAATTCCTTTTATTGTTACAACATCAGCTGCCACATAAACCAACCTCACACCAATCCTAGTGTCTAGTGGCACCCCTGCCCACTGATCGCAGTCCCCCTTCTTCACATTTATTGCCCTGATGTCTAGTGGTACCCCCCACACACCCCAGCAGATGCTGTAAAATTAAACTGAAAAAAGATAACTGTCCTCAAATTTTTTTTTATAGTGCACACAAATAAATGATCCCTCACCAGTCAGCCTCCCTTCACCCCAACCTCTCACTCAGCACCTACCACCCAAGACCCCTCCAGTACACCCCCCCCCCACACACACATGCCTTCACTCACCTGAACAGGTCCCAGGTTTGAGATCCACTCACTGATCGAAGACACATCTTGCTGCTGGAACCGGCAGCTGAATTATGAGAAACTAGGGTAAATGCCGTTCAATGTATTTCAATGGGGGGTTCAACTTTTATTCATAACTCAGCCATTTTTTTACTCCAAATTGTCAGCATAGCCTTTTCGAGACACCACCTCATGAACAATATGACTGTCGTTATGCAACTCCTGCCTGAAAGGTGATTTTATGTTCACTTGGTGAATTCAGCTTTTGGGCATGATTTGCATGACAGTTATATTGTTCATGATGTGGGGTCATAAGAAGGCTATGTTAAAAATTTGGGGTCAAAATATGTAAAAATGGCAAAGTTATGACCCTTCATTGTAATTTCGCTATGTACACTCATAACTTTGGAACTTTTTAATATTTTGACCCCACATTTTCAACATAGCCATCTCATTACCCTACCTCATATATGTACAGCTATCATTTTTCAAATCCTTGATAAAATGTGTTTTCTTTATTTATTTATTGGAATCTCAGATAACACCTTTGAGCTAAAAGTTAATTTACAAAGGTTCTACATCATAAGGCAATAGACAAGGTATGTAGACATTACAAAATAGATAGGGGTATATACAGCAGGCAAGTACATTATGGTACAGACAGATACATATTCAAGCAAGTACAGTTAAAATACATCAGGTAGGAGAGGTCAATTTTATTGCTACAGTACTAAGAGCATACCTAAAGTGGACAAGCAATTTATAGTGGTAGCTGAGCTTTAGAGTGTGTAGGTAGATTTATGTTGAGTCAGAAGTGTGGTGACCAAGTGAGGGGGAGGACAGAATAGATGAGTGCAGGGGGAGGGTGGGGCAGAGACAAAGATGGTGACAGAATAAGGGGATTGAGTAGTCAGAGGAGTGGGATTGGATATGAATCTACCCAGGGTTACATAAGAAGGTGATAGGGCAGGGCTGGGTAATGTGGGGAGAGAGGATGGAAAAAGGTTTAAAGTGGGGGTGAGGTAAGGGAAACTGGGGAGGTGGTGAAAATTGCAAGGGATTAATATTTGTGAAGAGAAAGCAGGAGGGTGGGGGAATAAAGAGGGGATGTGGGGGTAAGTGCTCAGTGGGGTCACACCAGGCAGGGGAGGAAGGTGGGGGGAAGATGGGTGCTATGCAGGACAGATAAGCTAACAATAAGAGTAGGATTAGGCACAGGTGATGCAGTCGCAGTTACTAAGAGTGGCCAGGTACTGCAGCAGCTTGGCCTTAAATGGGCATAGTTTCATTTCCTCTATCAGCTCGGAGTTAGGGGAATTTAAGGGAAGGGTGTTTTCACACCTGTGGTGTGGAATGGCATTGCAGTTGTGCAGAATTATGTTTTGGCAGGGATTCCAAAAGTTTCTGTACTAGGTACATAAGGTGGGGTAATAAGATGGATATGCTGCCAATTTGGTCACTGTTGCCCTATAAATGGACGTGCAGGGCCCTTCCACAGTGACATACATTTACACATCCATGAAGGGATGGGAGCACAGGGCCGAAGGCCTAAGGCAAATAAGGATATGATTACTCTATCTCACAAACTATAGATGGGTGGGAGTACAGCACCCAGAGGGCTCTGCACTTCCACAGGCAAATAAGACTATGATTACACTATCTCAAAAAGTAAGGAAATGATTTGCAAAAAAACTACATTAATGCATCAGTTACAGTTGATATCAAACTGCAAAGAAGGGAAATATGACGTTAGGGTTTCCAACCCTAACACCCCACCCCCACCCTGCACATATCAACAGGCATCGGGGGTGAGCCTTGAGGTTATCAGCAGATGTGTTATGAAGGTTCATTGAAATGTTTCTACAAAACATGCATGAATTTGATAGGCATCAGAGGTGTGCACTGGAGTCATCACCCCCTAACACTCACCCCATTCCATAAGTAAATAAGCTGAGATGGGTACTGTATAGAAGAATAGGGTGAGTGTTAGGGTGATGACTCCAAGTTACATCCCCAACACCTGTCAGTCTGTGCAGGGTGGGGGTGGGGTGCTAGGGTTGGAAAACCTAACACCACATTTCCCTGTTTTATCACTTTAATAACGACCCTAACTGATGCATTAACGAAAGTATTTTGCAATGAATCTCCTTACTTTTTCAGTTAGTATAATCACATCCTTATTTGTCTGTGGGAATGCAGGGCCCTCTGGGCTCCCTTCCCTCCATAGATACATATATGTATATAGCTGCAGAAGCACAGGGCCCTCTGGGCCCTGCACTTCCATTTATAGGACAACAGTGACCAAACTGTCAACATAACCATCTTATTACCCCATGTCAAGTACACTAGTACAGAACATTTTCTAATCCATGCCAAAATTGTGTGCAACTACAATGCCATTCTGCGCCACAGGTGTGAGAACATATTTTGGGCTGGATTTGAAAAATGACAGCTGTGACATACAGGAGGTGGTGTAAAAAGAAGGCTATGTTGAACATCTGGGGTAAAAACATTTAACATTTCTAAGTTACAGGTGGCCATAGTGAAATTGCAACAAATGGTAATAACTGGCATTTTTTCATATTGTGACCCCACATTTTCAACACAGTCTTCTTATGGAACCCACCTCACAAGCTCCATATGTGAAAATTTACAAATCCATGCCAAAATGCCATTCCACATCACAGCTGTGAAAAAATGTTTTGGGCAGGATGTGAAAAATGACAGATGTATTGTTCATTAGGTGGTGTAAAAAAATGACTAAGCTGAAAATTTGGAGTCAAAATATTAAAAGGATGCTCTCCTCCCTCTGGGGTGGGATACCAGGAGTGCTTCTAGCACCTGACGCCCCTGAAGCCGGTGGACGTATGGGCTTTCGGGGCACCAGTGGCCCTACTACTAGAGTCAGGGAAGGGGGGCCCTGTTACGAGCATGGCTGTCAGCGTGCGTCAGCACGTCGGCAAGCCTGGACATATGTCCTAAGTGCAGGTGCCTCAGGGGAATGGTAGAAAAACAGAGGAAAAATGTAACACCCCTGGCCCTATGAGCGGATGAAACTGGGGATGGGATGCTGTGGGGATCACCCTGGTGGACAGAGTAGGAGGAGGTATGAGGTCTCTTCTGAAAGCCGTGGGAGCCAGGCAAATAACAAAACAAAAAAAAATATTAAAAATTCCCAAAGTTCAATGAACATGCATAACTCACCATTTTTAGGAATTCTTTGATCAACTTTTCAACACGGGCCTTTTTGGGACCACACCTCATAAATACTGGCACTGTCATTTCGTTAATTGGTCCCAAAAGTTGATTTTGTACAGCAACTACAAAATCACTTTCCGGGCCAGAGTAATGAAACAACAGTGAGAGTGTTCATGAGTTGTGGTCCTGAAAAGCTCATGTTGAAAAATTGTTAAAAAAATACCTAAAAATGGCAAAGTTATGAACATAAGTTCAAAATGCCATTGAAATACATTATACTTGCCTTGATTCCTCAGTTTGCAGTTCAGGTTTGAAGAGTGCAGACTTGTCTTGGGCCACAGAAGATGACAGCGGACAACCTTCGGAGATAAGTATAGGGTAAGGGGGGGTATGGAGTCGTGAGTGCTCAGTGAGAGGGTGGGGATGTGGGAAGGGGATGCTGGGGATGAGAAGAGACCATTTTTTTTTTTCAGGGACAAAAAAAAAGTTAGGGGATGGCTTTCTTCTTTACAGAGGAAAATTAAACAAATATTTTGGGACACTGGGAGTGGGCTCGCCAGTGTCCCACACTGCTGGGGGGCTTCCAGTGCTGACATGGGGGTTGAGCCCACTGATGTTGGCAAACAGTAAGGGATTGCATGGGAGAGGGTGCATCTGACACCAGGAGTGGGCATTCCAGTGTCAAATTATATCAATAAAATAAATTATGACAGTGGCAGGGTGGGGGTACCACTAGATACCAGGGCATGATAATGAGGTGGGGTGCCACTAGACACCAGGGATAGAGATAGGTGACAATGATCAGTGGGTGGGGGGTGCCATTAGACACCAGGCAAAACAATGGGTTACAGAGAAACCTGCAGCCAGCAGCAGGAGTTGCAGCTGTGACTGCAGAAGTCAAGAAAATCCCACTGTTCTCACACAGAGAATGCGGCAGAAGCAGTCCTCTCACTAACCTCAGCACCTGGGATTTCAGGTGCCCGCAAAAGTTGTTTCCAGGCACAATTAAAAAAAATATCAGAATGTAGCTGCTAAGTTCTGATTTTATTTGTACCATACTCATTTGTACATGTTTTCTTTACTTTCAGTCTCTCACTAACGGGAAAGCAAGATGGCGGACAAAACAGAGCTCTGCAAAAATACAGCAGGCTATATGTGATCCTACAAGTGAAAAGACAGTAGATTCTGTGAAAACAAGGGAGCTCTGTGAAAACAAACTAGGCTCTATGTGACCCTCTGTGCAAAAATGTGTGAGTAAATATCAGCTCCTGCGATAACAAAAGTATCTTTTGTGCACAAATACTAGCTCCTGCGATAACAAAAATGTTTTTATGTCTGACATATACATTTTCCCACAGGAAAGAATGGGAAATTTAATAACTTTGAATGGATTCATATTTTTTCACCAATCCTTCAAAAGGCACATCTGTGAGGCAGAGGCTTTCTACCCTGAAAATTTCAGACCACAACCTGAAGCCATTTCTGAGAAACAGCTGTAGAAATAAATGGCAAAAAAACTGGTAAATTTAGGATTTTTTGACATTCTGTATCTCAACAACCACTCAACGGATTCACACATTGGCATGTCAAGAGACCTACACCTAGAGATTATGCATGCCACGTTTTGTGCAAATCTGAGAACAGTTCCAGAGTTATTGAGGTTCAAAAATGTGGCTTTAACATTGAAGTTTGCACTCAACCCTAACTATAATGGTGCTACTGCGCCACTATATACAGTACATATCTATATTAAGGGGATACGTGATGGGCAGTTATACGATAGAGAATTAATCAGTACAACTGGCAAGTGAGTTCAAGGTTATCACAAGTGTGGAGCCACGATTGAGAAAACTCCGAGCTCACTTGCCATGAGTACTGATGATAAATCCGCTATTGTATGACTGCCCATCACATATCTGTTTTATATAATAGGGGTTCACCTTTTCTTGAGGTTATTTTTTTTTGTTTAAGTTTTTAGCTGTTCTGTGGGGTGTTCTTTTCTGTTTGGGTGTTCAGCAGTGTATTGTTAATGACGTGTACACAGTGGGGATAACAGCCGATAAATAATCACAGTAGTAATAACCTGCTACTTTTTCCACTATGTACATGTCATGTGAGCGGTTTGCTTTTGAGTGTTGATCTGCCTTTTTAACATATGAGTTATCAACAAACCCCTATTATATAAGTATAATATATGTATACATGTATATATCTATATACGTATATGTGTGTGTGTGTGCGTGTGTGGGTATATATATACATATATATATATATATATTTTGTTATTTAAACATTTGGTGACCAGGAAAGGCAATCTGAGCCAAGGTTCATCTCCAGGTGTGACCCGGGAGAAGGGAGCATGAGAACAATAAAAGTATAATACAATTAAGTAACACAGAAGAAATACGTCATACACAGCATTCATAATATACATACAAAAATACATCATTTACATGATTTACAGATACAATACAAAACACATCAAAAACATGATTTACACTTAGTGTAATGCTTATAGTAAGACAGGAGGTAAGAGTAACTAAGCAGACCACAACTTCAAGAGCTAAGTAATGCTGTGTGAGCATTCAGGGAGGGGAAGGAGGCGAAGGAGGGATTTGGTAGCGGAGTGTGAGAGGGAGTTTCATAGGAGAGAAGACTGAGAGTTCCACAGGAGGGGAGGCGGTAGATAAAAGTAGCTTTACCCATGTTGGAAGAAGGCAAGTGGAGTGCAAAGGAGCGAGAGTCCCTAGTGCGAAAAGAGTACCTTGAGTCGGTGGCTGGTGACAGGAGGGATGAGATGTAAGATGGGAGTAGGTTAAACCAGAATTTAGAGATGAAGGGTAGCAAGTGGATGCTGTGTCTGTGCATGAGCAGGGGTAGACTCAGGTTAGAGTGTAGACAGCAATGGTGCATCTTGTAAGGAGAGTTAGTTGCGAAATAACAGAAGGCATAGTATAGGGAGTCAAGACAAGACAGTGAGAAGGAGGGGGCAGTGCAGTAAACAATATTGGCATAGTCCAGTACAGGCAGTATCATCTTGGTCAGGAGTTCTCTACATACAGGGAGGGGTAGAGAGTCTCTGTTCCCGGTAGAGGATGCCAAGTTTTGGGTGGAGTTTAGAGGTTAGATAGTCAATGTGAACTGTGAAGTTTAATTGAGGGTCTAACTAAATGCCCAGGTATTTGTAAGAGGGGACTGCATTGAGAGGGGAACCATCAATACTAGAGATCGAAGGTAATTTGAAAGCTTTAGCTGACTTTTGAGAGGTTCCAAAAGTCATGGAGACTGTTTTTGTTGTATTTAGTTTTAGTTTCTGCAAAAGAAACCAGGATTGAACTAAGTGAAAGTCTTTCTGCAGGGCGTGATGACTAGAGGCAAGGTCTGAGCCAGATGTGAATAGTATTATATCATCCATATACATATGGATGAGAGAATTGGAGCAGGCAGATGGGAGGTTATTTATGAAAATGGGGAAGAGTATGGGGCTAAGAATGGAGCCTTGGAGGACACTAGCTTGTATAGGGAGGAGGGGAGAAAAGGAGTTGGTGATCTTCACAGACTGCTGCCAGTCATTTAGGTAAGATCTAAACCAATTTAATGCAGGGGGAGCCAGACTAGCTCCATCGAGTGAGTTAAGGAGAAGGGGTGGGATACTAAATCAAAAGCCTTGGCTAGGTTAATGAACACTGTGGTGGTGAGGTGGCCCTTGTCGGCAGCAGACTGGATGTGGCCAGTGATACGGAGGAGGGAGGATATGGTGGAGTGGGTCTTATGGAAACCGGACTGGTAGGGGGAGAAGAAGTTTGAGGAGGCGAGAAATCAGTTAGTCTGGTGTTAATGAGTTGTTCCTGAAGCTTAGTTAAGGCAGGGAGGAGGGAGATAGGGTGGTAGTTTCCCAGGGTGGTTGGGTCACAACCCTTGTGAAGTGGGATGATGCACGCCACCTTCCAGATATTCGGAACTGTGCCGGAGGAGAAAGATAGGTTAATGATGTAGGTGAGGGGGTGGGCAATGGCAGGGGCTGAGAGGTGAAGAAGGCTAGGGTGCATAATTTCCGAACTGGTTTTGGATGTGTTGAGGTAGAGAAGGGCATGGAGTACTTCATATATGGAGGTTGGGGCTAGAAAAAGTTTATATTTAGTAGTGCTTGTTTGAGTGGGGGTGTGTGGAGGGGTTGAGGCAGGGTCGGGGGAAGCACAGGAAGTGAAGAAGGTATTCAGCTTTCCTGTGACTTGGGTTGGTTCTCATATTTCAATGCCACCATGCTTAAGGTTTGGAGAACAGGCCTGTTGGGAAGGATCAACGATAGAAGGTACTATGTTCCAAAAAGAGGAGGTGAGCACCAGGTTTAACCGGTGTTTAAAATAGTCAGTTTTAGCATGCCATACAGCTTTAGTGCAGGCATTTCTCCTTGTATTTCTGTCTGGAATTAGGGGATTTGGAGGCTTTGAAGGAGGACCAGGCTTTGTCATGGGCCTTACAGAGGGCAACTATGGGGGGCAGTAATCCATGGCTAGTGATGTTTTCTGACCCTGGCCTTTTTAATAGGGGTGTGAAGTTCAGACACTATTGAAAATAGAAGTAAAATGGGCAAGAGCAGTGTCAACATTATCTGCAGAGTAGACTGGTGCCTAGTTGGCATGTTGTAAGTCTGAGAGGATGACATTTGTGTCAAGAGAATTTAGAGGGCGTGTTTCAATGTATTTCGGTGCACACTTAGGGAGATGAGTTTTTCTTACACAGAAAGTGATGCAGTGATCACTTAGGGCGGGGTCTAGAACACCAGCTGAGGATAGTCTGTGAGGGTGAGATGAGAGTACCCAGTCAATGAGGGAGTGGTTGGAGGAGCGGGAGTTATAGCGTGTCAGCTCAGTGATTAACTGGGTGAGATTTAGGGATTCTACTTTGGTAGTTGTGGACTTTGATGATGGAGACAGCCAGTCAAGGTTATAGCCCCCAAGTGAAATGAGTTCACCTGCTTAGGCAAGTGGGTGGAGAGCAGTGATGCATGCTGTGAGGACATCTTGAGTAAGCTGAGTGGAGGCATAGACTACCCCTATGAAGATGGGAAGGGTTTGGGGTAAAGAGAATTTGGTCAGTAGAAGCGCGTAGGAGCCTAGGCAGGTTTCAGCTTTTATTACTGAGAAAGGGAGGTGTTGCCTTATGATTATAGCTATGCCACCACCTCTTTTGCCTCGGTCCTGTCGAATGGTAAGCTAACTAGGGAATGATATAGATGAGTCTGGGGTTTTAGCCGTGAGCCAGGTTTCCGATATGAGAGTATGTCAGGGGTGTTTTGTGTTATCCAGCAGTTTAGATGGTCCAATTTAGGGAGGAAACTCCTAATGTTGATGTGCAGTATCTTCAGTCCTCTATGGGAAGGTGGATAGATGGTAGGTGCGGGGGAACCAGGGTTCCTTTCTACATCTCCAGTGAGTAGCAAGAGGAGAAATAGTAGTGAGAAAGCTGCTGGACATTTTCTGCCTGACGTGTTGATGGTGTACAGTTTGCACCTGGAGCATCTAATCAGGGTAATGCAGTAAAATAATTGGGGTGGCAGAAGGTTTGGAGATATCCAGTGGAAGGATGGTGTTGGAAGGGGTGACAGAGTAGGCAAGGAGGGAGAAGTTGGATGCAGCATGAATAATGGGGCTGAGATGGTTGGAGGCAGGGAGGGAGGAGTTGTTGCAGCCTTGAGGTAGGCGGGGGGGGGGAGGAGGAGGAGAGAAGGTAGAAAAAGCTCCAGGATAGAAGAATAAAAGAGCAGTGCATGATAGGAGAAAAAAAAAAGTGTGTTGCAGTCAGAGGAAGCTTTAAGGCAGAGGGAGACACCAGGGATAGATTCACTTTATTAGTTTTGAATTCTCCTTATTAGTTCAGATTCCTGAGTCAGTGATCCTGTAGATCAGTGGCTCAGATGATATGGTGGGGTACTCAATAGTAGAGCAGAACTCTCTGGAGGGCGGGGCACAGGTGTATTTAATTAGTGCTGGGGTGGGGGAGTTGGGGTGGGTGAAAATGTCACTGCTTGCCACCTACAGCAGGTCTAAAAACAGGCAGAAAAATCAAGACAGTAGGCAGCCAATGGTGATGAAGCCAATGGTGCGAGCGTCCTATATATATATATATATATATATTTTTTTTTTTTTTCATTGCAAAAACTCTGTTAATGCATCAGCTAGGGTTAATAGTACAGCGACAAAAGTTTGGAAATGTGCTATTAGAGTTCAAAATCCTAACTCAACATTCCACCCCCCCCCCACACACACACATATGCAAGCAGGGGAAGGGCCAAGGCAACACAACCAATCAGAGCTAACCAGCAACAGGTAACAGAAGTAAGGTACAGCTCTCTAAATATACTGCAAGACACATCCATCATCATAGGTCACCAACTGTATGAGTTCTGCCACCATCACAGTGCCTTGGGGGTTGACACGCATGCTGGGCAACCATGTGGGATGCCCCACAGTAAGTATTTTTGTGTTACAAACAGCAATAACAAGATTTAAGCAGATTTATGCCTATATTTCAATAGTGAAGAAGTGAAGTAACACACAGTATGTTATCCACAGATAGTTTCTTGGAAATGAGAGTTAGTATAAACCTACCAACAGTCATTGTATGTCTGCATTTATTTTTCTGATAGAGTGAGCCAGTCCTAATAACAAACTGTAGTAATAAAAGTAATTATTTGTAGTATAGTTTACAAATAACATGTGAAAGCAACAGTTGCAACACCCAAAGCTAACAATAACATGCTGTTAATGAGTATTTCCAGATAACGCAGCCATATAACAACATGTGATGGTGCTAGTTTTGTACCTGAGCAGTATTTTAAAAGTAGTATGTGTCATCTCTGTCTGTCCTGCTACCACATGCCCATGTGATAGGCTGCAGCAGCCCAATTGTTGAATAGTGACACATAAAAGTCAGTATTTTAAAAATGTGTACAGACTAAGTCTCATTGTATGAGGAAGATATGCCAGCAATAATATGTCATCATACTGTACTGGCATTATAGAGTCTATGATACAATATTTGTTTTTTCATTACATAGTGTTATGTGAAATAAGTACAGTGTTATGATTATTGTGGTTACAGATGTGATGGAGTGGTATAGTGTCTTACAAGCTTGCATGTGTCTTGCATGTGTGTGTGTGGGGGGGGGAATACGGAGTTAGGGTTTTGAACTCTAACACACATTTCCAAACTTTTGTCGCTGTACTGTTAACCCAAACTGATGCATTAATAGAGTTTTTTGCAATGCATTTCCCTCCTTTTTGAGAAGGTGTAATGTAAGTGGTGTGTGTTATTGGGAACATGGGCCCTCTGGGCCCTGCATTCCCTTCACATTGTCCATTTTTTGGCATAATGGTACACGCATGTGGAAGCGTGTGCCCTCTGGGCCCTGTGCTCCCACTTATACATAACTACGGAGACATACAGCAGCTCTATAGGGCAAGGAACCCTTGTAAGACTAATTTGCTAACATCTCAGCAACCGTAGCAGCTAGAAAATAAAAATTCCAGTGCTGGTGTAATCATGACAGCGAGTACTTCACAGACTATAAATCAACTGAATCAGTGTCTTGCATCATTTCTGAGATACTGGCACCGAAATGCACTGAAAAGGCACCCTTGGAACCCTTGGAACATGTTTTTGCCAATATCCCTGTAACCATAGAAAGTAGGAAAAAGATTCTACTGCCGGTGTCATCTATGATTTCCAAACGTGTTTCTGCAGATTAAGCTGCCAGTAGCGAAAACTATGTATCTCACTTCGTTGTCAAGATACGGGCACTGAAAGGCATCACGGGCGCTGCAATGTTATCCTATGGGAACTTTCTCAACTTTGGAATGCTGTAACTTTTTGCTCCTTGATTGTTTTGCCACCAAACCACCAAAAGGCACATCTGTGTGACCAGGGCTTGCCACCCTGAAAATTTCAACCCAAAAGACCCAACTGTTTTGTTGCAACAGGATGGCAAAGATTTGCAGTTTAAAAAAAATACTTTCACAAAAGGAAGCAAGAAATGTTCGTGATTTATGGTAAAGTATTTTGGTCAGTTTTTCATGCTTATGAAAGTATTTTTTCCTGATATTTAAAAGGCATTTCTGGGGCGTTTTATCCCCCAAAAAAAAATAGGGCTGGCATTCTCAGGACTCAACTAGGTAAACCAAACAGACAGTGTTTAGCTAGAGGGTCCCAAATTTAAATGCAAGGCATTTTTCTCTCTCTCTCACTAACTGAAAACAAGATGGCCAAATCATGAAAGTAAAAGGGTCATTTGTGAAAGTAAAAGTGCATTTGTGAAACTTTCGTGATGCACATATATTTTTCCCCCATTGACTATTATGGGAAATTTTTTTGGAATAAATTTTGAACGGTTTAATATTTTTACATCAAATCTTCGAAAGGCACATCAATGACCCAGACTGCATCTTCCCTGAAGATTTTGAACCAAATGGATAAATCATGCGGGCTGTGGGTGTGAGAAAAGAAACAAGCAAAAAGTCAATTATTTGGTGTTCTGTAGCTCTGCAACCATACATCTGACCACAACACAACTTGCCAGATCCAGAGCTCTATGGCACCAAACTGTGCATGCACAATTTCAGGCAAATCCATCATACGGTGGCAAAGTTATTATGGTGCAAAATTTGAGGTTTAACATTAAAGTGCTTACTCAACCTGAATTTATTTTTCTGATAGAGTGAGCCAGTCCTAATAACAAACTGTAGTAATAAAAGTAATTATTTGTAGTATAGTTTACAAATGCTTACTCAACCACACCAGTATAATGTATATATACCATAGTTAGGGTTGAGTAGCACTTTTAAGGTTAAAGGGTGAAACTTTGCACCTTAATAACTTTGCCACCATTTAACGGATGTGCCTGAAATTTGGTATGCACTGTTGTGCATGGTAGATCTTGGGACCTGCCAACTTTTGTGCCAGTCAGACATACAGCTGCGGAGTTATTAAGCAACATCTGAATGCACAATTATGCTTTTTTGTGCATTCTTTGCTCATGCCTGCAGGTCGCACTGTTTGCGCGACTGGTCTGAAAACTACAGGAAATGTGCGGCTGGGGTCCCCGATGTGCCTTTTGAAGATTTCATGAAAAAATATTGAACAGTTCAAAAGTTATTCAAAAAACAAGTTCCCACTATGAGTCAATGGGAAAAGTTAACAAAAAGTTCAACACTTTCGCAAATGCACTTTTGAGTGTCGCAAATGACACTAGTAGTGTCGCAAATCACCATTTATTTTTCAGTTACTGATCAGAAAAATGCTTGGCATTTAAAATTGGGACCCTATAGGAACACAATTCATTTGTGTTCACCTAGTCGGACCCTCAGGATGCTAGCCATGTCTTTATTTTGGGTTAAACACCCCAGAAATGTTTTTCAAATTTCTGGAAAAAGTAGTGTTGCAAAGTAGTGTCGCACCTGTGACACTTTTGCAAAATTCTGTGAAAGCTTTCGCAAATTGTGACACTACTTTTCCAAACTATGGCCAAAATGACAGGAGTTCTTTACCACCCTGCTGCAAAAGAACGGTTTGGTCTTTTGAGCTGAAATTTGGAGGGAAGGCAGTCAACATCTCTCAGATGTGCCTTTTGGTGGCTTGGTGACAAAGTATTGCACAAATTCCAAGTTATGGTACTCCGAAGTTGACGTTTTTTCCCATAGACTAACATGGTGGCGTTCGACGTGTGTTTTGGGGCTCATACAGTGCAAGATACGGAATTTTTGTTGCATCAATGCATAGCCCTATGGGCTACACATTCAGTGAAAAACCTAGCCAGGAAACTCATGAATCATGTGAAATTTAAATTGTCTTTCTACATCGCACGGTTCCTGAGATATAAGCAATTTAGTATTCCAACAGCTCATTTTCTGCTCCGAGGCCCATTATTATGCATACATTCTTTGTACACACTGTGTTTCTCTATGCAGCTGTTGGGTAAAAACAGGGTGTATGCTTCCATTACTGTAACAGTTAGCGTTTTCGCTTACGTTTCCGTACCCGTTTGCGTTACCGTTCTTGTGTACACCTCCGTGTGCGTTACCCTCTGCGTTCTCATTTGCGTTTGCTGTTCCGTTACTGTTATCATTTGTGTTTCCACTACTGTTTCTGTTTGCATTTCGGTTTGCATTTCTGGCACCCCTTTCATTTGCATATGAGTTTCTCACTCGGTTTGCGTCTTCGTTGCTGTTACTGTTACTATTTGCGTTTCCAATTGCGTTATTGTGCCCGTGTGCATTACGGTTTGTGTTTCCATACACGCTTCCATTTGCTTTTACATTTCTGTTTCCTTTGGTGTTATTATTGCTGTTACTGTTCCATTTGTGTTTACAACTGCAGTAATGTGACCGTGCGCGTTACGGTTTGCATTTCCGAACGCACTTCCATTCCTGTTTCTGTTTCCTTTGGCATTATTGTTCATGTTAACTTTACAATTTGCATTTACAATTACGGTACCGTGACTGTGCGTGTTACAGTTTGCGTTTCCATGTGCGCTGGCGTTCGCATTTCCATTTTGGTTCCCTTTGGCGTTATTTATGCTGTTAACATTACCATTTGCATTTCCAATTGCCATACCATGACCATGCACGTCACGGTTTGCATTTCCTTACGCAGTTGTGTCTCCCGTTTGCATCACTGTTTGGTTTGGCGTCACTTTGCACTTGCATTTCTATTAACGTTTGCTTTACCATTTACATTTCTGTCACCATGTGCGCAACCTTTAGCGCTTGCATTTCCCTTGCACTTACCGTTACTATGTCAGAAAACATCATGTGGTGGGAGGGACCCATGCTCCCACCATCACATTCCATTCACTACTTCTACTGCACAGTTTCAAAAAGAAGGGAAATTAGAGGCAAAAAACTCCATTTAATGCATCAGTTAGGGTTGTTCCACAGCAACAAAAGCGAGGAAATTCACTGTTGAGGGTTGAACCCCCTGCACCCACCCCACCCTTCCCCAGCAGGCATTGGGGTGCGTTGGGGTCATCGGTCCTACTCTCACCCCATTCTCCTATAGTTCACCACCTCAGCTTCTTACACATGTGGTAGGGTAGAGTTAAGGCCGACGACCCCAACGCGCACCCCAAATTTCCTTGCTTTTGTTGCTGTGGAACAACCCTAACTGATGCATTAAACAGAGTTTTTTTCCACTAATATATAATATATATATATAAAATAGCTGCACAGTAGTGCAGCTATAGTTAGGGTTGCCCAGCCACTTCTATGCTAAACCCCACATTTTGCACCTTAATAACCTTGCAATAACTTTGCAATCACAAGACGGATTTGCCTGAACATTCACATGCACAGTCTGGTACCACAGATCTCTGGATCTGGCAAGTTGTGCTATGGTCAGATGTGCGGTTGCGGAACTGTGAAATGTCAAAAAACTAAAGAAAACTGACTTTTTGCCCATTTCTTTGCTCGGGGCTATAGTCACAAAAAGTTTGCCCATCTGGTCTGAAATTCTCAGGGAATATGCAGTCTGGATCACTGATGTGCCTTTAGAAGATCTGGTGAAAAAATATTAATCCATTCAAATGTTATTCAAATTTCAAGTTTCCCATTATAGTCAATGGGAAAAAAATAACTGTGCTTTCTGAAAGCTGCCACCAGTACATTTTACTGTCACAAATGCCCTCAGTAGTGTCATGCTGCCGCCATCTTGTTTTCAGTTAGCAGAGGAGAAAGACAGCTGTAGTTTAAATGTCACTGCCCCTAGGTAAACACTGACAGTTGTGTTTACCTAGTTGGGGTCTTAGGAACACAATGTAGCTGTTATTTTGGCATACCCCCAGAAATGCCTTTTTGGAGATTAGGCAAACTGTGACAGAACAGATACAATGCTTTTGCAAATTGAGGCACTTTCATGCATGTTCTTTCATAAATTTTGTGAAAGTGTCACAATTTGCAGCAGTATTACCTTAAAAAAATCACCATTTCTTTGACACCTCACTGCAATTAAACAGTTAGGGCATTTGGGCTGAAATTTGCTGGGTTGCAAGCCCTTGCCCCACAGATGTGCCTTTTGCTGGTTTGGTGAAAAAATGTAGACTGGTTCCATAGGATATGTGAAGGTTTAGTCATGATTACAACTGCAGTGGAATTTTTTTCATAGTTGCTACGGTTACTGAGATATTGCAAAATAAGTGTTACAAGGGTTCCTTTTCATGACTCTAGAGCTACAGTATGTCTCCATACTTATGTGTAAGTGGGAGAGGAGGGCCCACGCTCCCACATATGCATACCATTATGCAAAAATGGGCAGTGTTAAGGGAGAGCAGGGCCCACGCTCCCACAGCCACATACCAGTTACATTATACTTTCTCAAAAAGAAGGGAAATTCATTGCAAAAAGCTCCTTTAATGCATCAGTTAGGGTTGATAGCACAGTGACAAAGGTTTGGAAATTCGATATTAGGGTTACCACCTGACACCCTACTCCACTCCCACACACAGACAGGTATGGGTGCCATAGGGTTGTTAGGCCTAACTCTCACCCCATTCTCCTATATTGTACCGTGTCAGCTTATTTACACATGGAATTCATGAGAGTTGGGCCTGATGACCCAATGGCACACCATGATGCCTGCTGGTGTGTGGAGGGTGGTGGTGTGGTAGGGGTGGCAACCCTAATATCAAATTTCCAAACATTTGTCATCATGCTATCAACTTAACAGATGCATTAACAGAGTTTTTACAATGACTATACTGTGTGTATATATATATATATATATATATAGAGCGAGAGAGAGAGAGAGAGAGAGATATTATAGGGCACAGTAGTGACGTAAAGTTAGGGTTGCACGGCCTCCTGTTCATCTGACCTGCCTGAAATTTTGCATGAGCTGCCCGGTACCATATATCTCTAGAGCTAGCAAGTTTCTTTCCAGTCAGATGCGCGTTTGCGGATCTGCAGAGTGCCAAAAAATGTGAAATTCACAATTTTTGTGCAAATTCTTTGCTCACCTGTAAGTCTGAAATGGTTTTGTGCCTGGTCTTAAATTGGTCACTGATGTGCATTTGAAGGTTTGGTGAAAAAATATTTATTCATTCAAAAGTTATTGAAGTTTAAAGTTTCCCATTATAGCCTATGGGAAAAATTAGATATATGGTGCAAAAGCTCTTTTTACTTTCGCAAATGCACTTTTGATTTTTGCAAATAGGTTCTGTAATGTCGCAAATCCACCATCTTGTTTTCAGTTAGCGATGTGGAAAAAATGCTGTAATTCAAAAAATACTGCCCCTCGGTAAATACCAACAGTTGTGTTTACCTAATCAGGGCCCGAGGAACACGATCCTGACATAAATTTTTTAAAATAATGCTCAGAAATGTTTTTTTCAATGTTTCCATTGGAAGTGTTACAAATTTGTGAAAGTACATTTGCAACACTTTCACCAGTTTGAGAAAGTTTCACAAGCATACTTTTGAAAATATTGCTAAAGTTTCATGAAAGTTTCTTAAAATTTGCAAAAGTTTCACAAATTTGCGAAAGTACTTTTAAAAAATTGCTGTTTCTTGCCACTTCACTGCAAATAAATGGTTAGAACTTTTGGGCTAAAATTTGTAGGGTAGAAAGGGCTTGCTCCACAGATGTACATTTTGCTGGTTTGGTGATAAAATTTACATTGGTTTCATAGTTAATAACATTCTGAAGTTTAGAAACTTCCCATAGGAAATGGTACCTTTCAGCGCCTATATCTCGAAAACAGTTCGAGATATGGATTTTTCACTAAACGCAGCTTACTAAGCATGCGTGCAGGTTGCCAGGCCATGATTACAACTGCAGTGGAATTTTTTCCACTGTTTCTATGGTTACTGAGATATTGCGCCATTTGCAGCACAAGGGTTACTTGGAATGTCTCTACAGTTATGGTTACATAGGAGCACAGGGCCCAGTGGGCCCTGCACTTCCACATGAAAATCAGAGGCAATTACAATATGCATGCATGGGAGGGCCCTGTTCTCTCACAACATACTACAGACAGATGGGCCCTGTGCTCTAACAACCATATATGGGCAAGATTACACTTTCTAAAAAAGAAGGGAAACTCATTACAAAAACTCTGTTAATGCATCAGTTAGGGTTTCTGTTACAGCAACAAAAGTTTGCAAATTTGGTGTTAGGGTTACCAACCCTATCCCCACACCCCCCACCCTTCTCATGCCAACAGGCATTGGTCCGACAAACCCAAGACACACCCTAACGCCTGTTGGTGTCTGGAGGGTGGGGGGTGGGCTGCTGTGGCAGGGTTGGTAACCCTAACACCAAATTTCCAAACTTTTGTCACTGTAATAGAAATCCTAACTGATGCATAATTATTATACAGGCACGACAGTGCCTGTATATTAGGGTTGAGTAAGCACTTCTATGTTAAACTCAAATATTTGCACCTTAGTAACTTCCTCACTTCAACCAATTTACATTTGGAAAGCACAGCCTCTGTGCCAGGATCTCTTGATCCTGTAAATTTCATGTAGATCAGTTCGGGGTGGCAAAGTTGCAGAGGTGCAAAAAACCACAACTGTCTCCATTTTTGAAAATTTGTAAGACTTTTTTTGACACCCAATCACTGAAAAAAATAGGAGGCTTTGAAACCTGAAACTCACAGGTTTGATAGATTTTGGTCCAATGTGTGTGCTTTTTTGGTTTTTAGGTCCCTCAGTTCAGAAGTTTTTAAAATATTTAATAAAAATATTCAATTTCTGAGCACGCGCACTTCAAAAATCAACATTCTATTTATAACCAGATTTTTGGGAAACAGCAGTTTGTACTATATGACACGGCTGTCATTAATATATGACAGCCATGTCATACAGTGCAACTCCTGCTGCTGTAGCCACTTGTAGGTCAGGAACTACTGTCATTGTAACTCATCCTGACTGTGCCTTCCAATTGTAATCTGCCCACCAGGGGCCCCAATCCCCAGTGGCAGTGTGTGTGTGTGTGTGTGTGTGTGTGTGTGTGTGTGTGTGTGTGTGTGTATATATATATATATATATATATATATATATATGTATGTATTTATTTATTTTATTATATTTTGGTATTATTTATTTATTAGTAGAATCTGACTCCGGGATGCCCACCTCCGGTGTTGGATGCCTCCACAGCCCCTTGTTTCATGTAATCCTCCTACACACACACACACACACACACACACACACACACACACACACACAGATGAGTGGGACTCTGGGGAGCACACTCCCAGTGCCCAATAGATCACTTTTATATGTATAGTTGCAAAAAAGGAAACTGTCCCCCGATGTATTTTTTATTTTTTTATTTGAACCTGAAAGAAAGAAAACCATCCCTTGTGGTTGCTGCTCACCGCTCCCTGATCCCAATCCTCCCACTGAGTGCCCACCACACACACACACACACCCATATGCTATACTTACCTCCTGAGATTGAGACATATACGACACAATTATTTTCTTTGTTATTTTAAATTGTACCTATGTTTTGAGTCATTCAGTAAGTTCTGAATCCAAGCTGTATCGTTTATTGTGATGTACCTTTGCTTTCTCCTATTGTACTCTGTTTTGCAATCTATGACGTGGAACCTTTGTAAAAGAGCTTGCACTCAAAGGTCTTTTCCGAATCACTAAATAAATAAAATAAATGAAACAACTGTCTTTAATAAATGACAGCTAGCTGTGTCATATAGCGCAAGTACTATCAAATACTATATGACACAGCTGTCTTTAATAAACGACAGCTGTGTCATACAGTACTTGCACTATATGACACAGCTGTCGTTCATTATAGACAGCTGTGTCATATACTGCAGGCCCCTGCTGTTGTGACTTGGGTCAGGGACAGGGCTACTGTCATTGTAGCCCCACCACCATGACTGTAGCTGAACCATGAATCCAAGTGTCATCTGCACACTGGGAGTCCCAATCCCTGGTGGCAGTGTATTGTATTGTTTGTAATATAATCCGACACCAGGAATTCCCACCCCCGGTGTCAGACCCTTTCCCCTGCAACCCCTTGTTAAATTTTATGACCAACAACGGGGGCCCCAGTCCATATGTCAGAGTGAAGTGCATGCCCTCCCAGCAGTATGGAACACTGGGAAGCCCACCTCCAGTGTCCTGACAAAGCATGCCTGTAAAAAAAGAAAATAGTCCCCCGACATCTTTTTTTTGAGACCCTGCAAAAAGAAAGAAAACCATCCTTCATCATCCCACCATCCCCTTCCCCCTTCCGACCCCCCTACTAAGCACCTACCACCCACCCCCACTTAACCTATACTTACCTCTGCCAATGTCATCTTCTGTGGATCGGAACACGTCTGTATTCTTCAAAGCCGAACTGCGAACTGAGGAACACAGGTAAATGCTGTATAATGTAGTTCAATGGCATTTTGAACTTATAGTGATATCGTTGCCATTTTTTTGAATTTTACCACCAAATTTTCAACATGGGCTTTTTGGTACTCCATCTCATGAACAGTATCATTGTCATTTTGTTACTCAGGCCTGGATGGTGATTTTGGAGTCGCTGCTCAGAATCACCTTTCGGGACCAGTTAATGAAATGACAGTGCCAGTGTTCATGAGGTCAGGTGCTAAAAAGCCCATGTTGAAAATCTGGTGAAAAAATTCAAAAAATGACTGCGTTATGAGCATGAGTTCTGCAGTTTCTATGCAGGTGCATTACTTGTGTAATTTACAATATTTTGACTTCAGATTTTCAACATGCTCATTTTTTCACACCACCTCATGAACAGTATAGCTGCCATTTCCCACATCCTGCCCAAAATGTGTTTTCACACCTGTGGTACGGAATGGTGTGGTCACTATGCCCAATCACCTTTCGGGACTGATTAATGAAATGATAGTGCCAGTGTTCATGAGGCAGGGTCCAAAAAAGGCCATGCTGAAAACATGGCAAAATGTTCCTAAAAATGGCCATGTTATGAGTGCGCATTGTGCAGTTTCTACGCAGGCATATAACTTTGGAAATTTACAATATTTTGACTCCAGATTTTCAACATATTCATTTATATGTTGCTTGCATGCATGTGCAAGAAACATAGTGCCATCATCCGAGTTTTCAGCGGTGTGGCACCCCGTCTTCCAATTCAGTCAGTGAGTTTGCAGGCGCGGCCGCAGTTCTCCAAGGACTGCTGTAGCTGTCTATGACAGCAGTCGAAAATGCAGTGGCATACAATTGAAAGGGAGAGCTCCACTTCAGTGAGCAGAGCTCTTCCCCCCACACATGCAAGCACACATCTTGCATGGTGATGCGCTCCATCCTCCCCCCACCCACACACTGTATGGCCAATGGGGGTGCCCAATCCCCCGTCGGCTCCACGCCTCTCCCCCCCCCAAAAGCTGTCCAGGTGCCACTCTGGGAGCCCATCCCAGCATGGCAAAAATATTATAGCCGGCCCGGGGTGCCCAATCCCCGTTGGCTCCTGTGCCGCCCCCAAACCTTTCCAGGTGCCACGCTGGAGCCCACCCCAGCGTGGCAAATCTTGTTATAGCCAACGGGGGTGCCCAATCCCCCATCAGTTCCAGCCCCCCAAACAGCCCTTCCAGCTGCCATGCTGGAAGCCCACCCCAGCGTGGTAAACGTCCCACGTCATCTGAATTAAAAAAAAAACTGTAACCAAGAAAACGTTCCCTCGCTGTCTCCCTGCTCCCCCCAAAATCCACACTCACCCACTGCGCACCCTGCTCCCCACACCCCCCTCACCCCATACTTACCTCCGGAGCTTGCCGCAACGATCATCGGTGGACCGGGAACACGCTCTGCACTCTTCAAAGCCGACCGCAAACTGAGGAAATGCCAGTAAGCTGTATAATGGAATAAATAGGGTTTTCAACTTTGTTGCATATCTCAGGCATTTTTGGGAATTTTGGGCCCAAATTTTCAACATGGGGTTTTTGGGACCCCTCCTCATGAATTCTTGCACTGTCATGGCGTTAATCGGGCCTGAAGGGTGACTTCGCAGTCACTGCGTGAAATCACCTTTTGAGACTGATTAACAAAATGACAGTGCCAGTGTTCATAAGGTGGGCTCTCAAAAAGCCTAAGTAGAAAATTTGGTGAAAAAATTCCTAAAAATGACTGTTTTACCAGCGTGCGTTACGCAGTTCTTACGCACGCTCGTAAGTTCACAAATTTTCAATATTTTCACTCCAGATTTTCAACATTGCCATTTTACCACTCCTCCTTATGAGCAGTATGGCTGTCATTTTTCACATCCTGCCCAAAACGTGTTTCCGCACATGTAGCGCACAACGACGCAGTTGGTGTGCGAAATCAATGTATGGGACACATTAAGAAAATCACAGTGACACTGTTCATGAGCAGAGGTCTTAAAATGGCTATGTTGAAAATTTGTGAAAAAATTCTAAAAATTACTGTTTTAAGAGCGTCGTTGCTATGCAGTTCCTACGCACGCCATAAGTTTGCGAATTTTCAATATTTTCACTCCAGATTTTCAACACTGCCATTTTACCACACCTCCTTATGAGCAGTATAGCTGTCATTTTCACATCCTGCCCAAAACATGTTTCCATCATGTAGCGCCATAACGACGAGTCGGTGTGCGTAAATCAATGTGGGGACACATTAAGAAAATCACAGTGACACTGTTCATGAGCAGAGGTCTTAAAATGGCTATGTGGAAAATTTGGTGAAAAAATTCCTAAAATGACTGTTTTACAAAGCGTGTATTTGCGCGGTTCCTCATGCGCTCGTGAGACAGCAATTTTCAATATTTGCACTCAATGACTTCCAAATACCTAAACAGCACATACAAGCAAGCAACATTCAGCATTGACAAATGCTTGTTTCACACCACCTCATGAACAGTACAGCTGTCATTTTTCACATCCTGTCAAACGTGTTTTTGCACCTGTGGTGTGGAATGGCATTTCAGCACGGATTTGAAAATTTTCACCTATGGGGTTCATGAGGTGGGGTCATAAGAAGAAAATGTTGAAAGTTTGGAGTCAAAATATTAAAAAACAAATAATTTATTAAGTAACATAGATTGCAGGGATGTCTGTTGCACCTTTGGGGAACACTCTGCCTTACTGTGCCAGTGAGCTGAGTTCACATGTGAATTCAGTGAGCTGGTTTACTGGGACAAGGCTGATTGGGAAGGTGCTGCAGCATATAGCACCAGTCATGGCCTGGGTAGGGATGGAGCAGTGTTTTGGTGCAGACGCCACACCCTGTAGTGAGTCAGGGAACCTCACCCACAGGGTATTGAGATGTGTGCCGGGGTCTGCTGGCCCCATGCACTGCATCATGACTGTCTCCAATATTGTATTTAGCTCAGTTTGTGCAGGTCCCAAAGAGACCTGCGCAAATGAGGATACAATTCCAGGCATGTCTTCAATATTGTATTTATCTCATTTTGCACAGGTCCCTTCGAGGATACAGTTCCACTATCACAAAAAGAAGGGAAATTACTTGCAAAATACTACATTAATGCAGAGATTAGGGTTGTAAAAACACAAAGCATACAAAGACAGGAAGTGAAAAGACATTAGGGATTTGGGCCTCCGGAGTATTGTTGAATCAGTGGTGGGGTCTTACCTGGGGTTGTCAACCCTAATGCCCACCCCTACCCTGAATCAGACAAGGTCACGTGCCTTACGTGCTGAATGCTTTGACAGATTATGTTTGCCATACTGTATCATTATGAGACACTAGGTTGGAGCTGTATCTTGTGCTTCAAGCAGGACGCTATAGGCTGGGGGGGCTTTAGGGTTGACAGCCCCAAGTAAGACCCCACCACTGATTCGCCAATACTCCAGAGACCCAAATCCCTAATGTCTTTTCATTTCCCATCTTTGTACACTTTGCATTCTTACAACACTAATCTCTGCATTAATATTTTTGCTATTTATATATATATATATATATGTACAGTATATATATATATATACACACACACAATTTTGTATGCATGGTTTCATGGGTTAGGTCTCTTGACATTCCAAGTTTCATTGCAATCCAATGTGCAGATTCCGAGAAACAGATCACACAAAAATGTATACATTCACTGTTTTTTGCCATTGCCTTGTGCCAAGCCTGAAATTTTGATCTGAAATTTTCAGGATAGAAGGGACTTGGCCCACAGATTTGCCTTTTGCTTGTTTGGTGAAAAAATATTAATCCATTCCAAAGTTATTAAATTTTAAACTTTCAATGTTATGTAAATGGGCAGTACAGACTTTAGGATAGTTTCCTGGAATGGAAAAAGAATTTGGTCAAACAAAAAAAGATTCTTTTTAATTTGAGTCCAATCCTTTTTCGTGAGGGGAAAATTCCTTTTTCATTTTCCACCAACTTGTTTTCACTTTTTTTTATGTCAGAACCCACCAAAATGACATCCTGTACAGACACCAAAACGTGTATCTTGTGCATCAGGACTCCATTGGGTGGATTCTGCACTCATCTGCTTGGAAAAAATGACCCCAGTATGTCTTTTTTTTATAAATCTAAATGTGTTTTGTCGCTTGCTAACATGTTTCTTGTGAATCCTTTCTCATTCAAACAAAAAAAGATCGCTTCTCACAAAAAATTATTTCTGACTTAGTTTTCTGGGAGCTTTTTCTGTGACTCCTTTTTTCACATTTAATATGTTTTATTTAATCTTAAAATGAAGCAGAGATACTGTTAACCACATGACAGTAATAGTATGCATGTCTATAAATCCAGATCAGTGAATGCACATTTACAGAACAGGATTCTCTTACAACAAGAGGTAATTAACCAAACACAAACAACTCTGTGGTGAAGTAAACTTCTGCAGTTTTTACTACCCCCATATCTCCCCCACTCCCTCCCCATTCCCCAAACCCCGCCAGAGGATGTACCCACCAGATAATCTCCTATACCGGTCATCTTATGAAGACTAAAACTGTAGGATGATGAGATACTAAGGGGATAACACTCACAGGGTGTACAGAGACAAGTAAATCAGGGCCGACCATCCTCTTAAGTCAGTAAGGTTAACAAGGTGTGTAGTGGTTCTCAAATCTTCTTGTATCTGGCTAGCTTACCAGACATGTTGGTCACTAGGTGTTCCACTTGTAAAGCAAATAATATTTCCCTATACCATTCCAAAAAGCGAGGGATATCATGATCCAACCAGTGTCTTAATATAACCTTTTTTGTACATGCTGAGATTAGGGCCATGTGAGCCCTTTGACTGCCACTGAGGGAACTCGAGAAGTCTCCCACTATGCATATTTCCAGGAGGAATGCATCTGAAAGCCCCATGAGGGGGTCCAGATGGGAGCAAATTGAATTCCAGTACGGGATGACCTTTTGACAGGTCCAGAGAATATGGTATAAAGAGCCATGTTCTTGACCACATCTGGAAAACAGATCACTGGAAAGGTTGCCCATTCAATGCAACCTCATTGGGGTATAGTAGAGGTTGTGGAGAATGTGAAATTGCATAAGGTGGTAGAAATTCCATCCTATAAATTGGTATAGATGCTTCCAGATAAGTGACCAGTTTCTGAGGGACCTGGTGGGGGGAAGGGTCTGAACCCAGCTATAAATCTGGGGGCCCTCATTGGCAGCCAATAAAGTTTGTAGAGAGTGGTAATAATATGAGATGAGATGAGAAGAAGGGCAGAGGCATTTAATGGGAGAACAACCGCACCAAAAGGACTTTGCCACAGACCTTATATCAAAATATTGTGTGAGCATGTGTTTAATCTGGAAATATTTAAAACAGGTTAAGTTATTCCACTGGTATTTCTCCTTCACTCTTTGGAACAACAGTAGTTTACCATCTACTGTTAGTTCCTGTACTGCTTCAACACCTATACCAGGCCAAAAGAGCCAGGATAGCATTCATCCAGTTATTCGTAAATTAGAGTTCCCTACGAGGGGTTGAAGAATATCTTTAGCGGGACAAACCTTCAAAAAAGAACATAACTGGTGCTGAATTAACAGAGATGCCCCAAGAGGTGTATCCTTTAGGGGAGATGGAAGCCTTTTCAGGGGTATAAAAGGGAGTGTTCTGCAATCCGTGCCATGGATGGAACAGGAGGAGTGATCTATGTCTACCCATTGAGGGGTATAGCCTTGAGAATCTGATGGGTGTACCCAATAGGACATCCTGTAGAAATGAAGGGCTAAGTAGTACATGAGGAAATTGGGGACTTGAAGAGCTCCATCCTGTTTAGTCCTCATTCATTTAGCAAGTGCCCGATGTGCTGCTTTACCCTTCCATAAAAAGGAAGTTAGGATTCTGTGTACTTGAATAAACCAGGGTTGAGGAAGAGACCAGTTATACATCTGTAAGGGGTATAACAACCGGTGTAAAACATTCATCTTTATGATGTTTAGTCTGTCCCAGAGTGAGAAAGGTAGGAGAGAACAACATTCCAAAGCCACTTTAATACGGGAGATGACAGTGTCCAAATTATATTGTTTAAACTTACTGGGAGACGTGCTGAGAAAAACGTCTAAATATTTGAGTCTGTCCTTCCTCCAAGTCAGGCCGAGAAAGTCCACTTCTGCTTGAAAGGTTCTATTATTAAGGGGCATAATCTCAGTCTTGCTAAGGTTAAGTTTATAATTAGAGATATTACCAAACCAGGAAATTATCTGCAGGGCGAGAGGCAGCGAAGTAGACCCAGAAGAAATATGTAAAAGTATGTCATCCTTGTATACAGAGAGTTTATACTCTATGTTATGAATTGGGAATACCAGTAATCTCTCGTGAAGAATTAAGCTTCCTGATAAGAGGTTCCAGGAACAGATTAAACAAAAAGGGGGAGAGAGGGCAACCTTGCCTGGTACCTTGGTATATAGAGAGAAGGATTGGGACAACAGACCATTACACAATACTTGGGCAGTAGGGGAAGAATTTAAGACATTAACCCATTCTATAAATTCCCATGGGATACCAAATTTTGGGAGAAGTGTAAATAAGTAATCCAGGAAACTCTATCAAAGGCTTTCTCAGCATCCAGGGATACAAAAGCAGCAGGAATATCTGAGTCTCTGGATGTTGAGAGAAGATATGAGATTTTCTGAAGGTAATCCGCAGAAAGCCTCCACTAGACAAACCCAACCTGTTCCCGACTAATAAGGGAGTCCCATACGGTGGCCAGCCTTTCCGCAAGCACTTTTGAGAGAATCTTTAGGTCAACATTAATAAGGGAAATCGGCCTGTAGTTGGTAATCAATAGTGGATCTCGGTCAGGTTTAGGGATAACCACTATGGTGGCCCTGGTCAGGGAAAGGTCAGATATGCCTTTACCAAAAATATATTTATATGTAGCTAGAAGAATCGGTGCTATCTGAACCTTCATTACCTTATAAAAGTTTGTAGTAAACCAATCAGGGCCGGGTGCTTTGTCTGGGGCAAGCTTATCAATTGCTTTAGAGATTTCTGTGAGGGTCAGGGGGGCCTTCAAAAATGCCTGTTGGGGGCCTTGCAGAAAACAGTTGAACTGTGTTTGATCGAAAGAAGAAGACGGGAGGGCATATAACTGTTGGTAGAAATTCCTAAAGGCATCTACAGTTTCCCGGGGGCACGTGAGGAGCTGTCCTGAATCGTTACGTATCGAAGGAACAATTTTGTCCGTGGCTTGTGACTTAAGGTGAAGGGCTGATAACTTTCACCCTGGTCAAAATATTTCATCTTGGAACATAAAATCACATGCTCAGCCTTTTCTCCCAATAGGGTATTATATTGATGTCTAAGACATTCCAGGCATTCCCAGTCTGACTGTGGGGAAGCGGAAGAGAGATTCTTCCAATTGCTTAATACTAGAGAGTAGAGTGGAAAGCGAAAGCAGTTGTTAGACTTTGCATTTGGCAGATACACGAATAAATTCTTCCCAGAGGGCACATTTTAATGCGCCCCACAACATATCAAGTTTAGATACAGAAGGGGAGTTAATTAACATAGAGTTAGTAATAAATGCTTGGATAAGCTACAATGAGTCTTTGGCCTTGAGCAGCTGGTTATTCAGGATCCACATTTTGTCTCTAGAAAGAGACGGGAGGAGGTTCTGTTGAAGAAAAACAGGATGGTGGTCAGAAACAACCTTTGGCGGATAATGATACAGGGTTACTCTCAGAAGGGAATAAGAGCTCATCAAAAAATAATCGATTCTCAAGAATGAGTTATGTGGGAGCGAATGAAATGAGAATTACCTACTGAAAGGGTTGAGGGTCTGCCATGGAACCACGAGACCAGTCGATCCCATGAGATCCATGAAGGTCACATGACCCGAGGACAGAGCCTGATGGGAAGGTCCTGATTTATCTAATTTGTTACATTAAACCAAATTCCAATCTCCCCCCAAGATTATCAGCAAGGAACCCCATGGAGATAAGGCTGACATAAGGATGATGAAGAAGCCACGGATCCGCAGTATTTGGACCATATATTGCTCCCAGAACTACCTCTTGGTGGCCTAAGACGGAACATGTGAGGATAAAACAGCCATTAGGATCTGACATTTCGTGCAGGACGCGGAATGAAATTCTCCAGGCTATTAAGATAGCAACCCCTCTCTTGGGAGTATCCAATTCTGCTCCAAAAACTTGTCCCACCCAGGACCTCCTTAATAGGAGAACCTGGGAAGAAGGTAAGTGGGTCTTCTGCAAGAAAGCGATATCTATCTGGAGCTTACATAAATGTAATAGGATCTTGGCCCATTTAGTAGGGGATTGTACACCTTTAACATTCCAAGAACAAAAGTTATAAACTGCCATGATACGTAAATAGATATTCCAATAAACTGTCTGATATGAGATATTTCCTACAATTCAATACAGGAGCTTGTTGTGTATATAAGAAACTCACTCTAGCAAAACCCTCCCCTCTCCCCAAGAAAGCATCTTCCACAGAGTTCCCTCTCCCAAACCAGAAAAAAAACACCCAATCCCCTATTCCAATCCAGAATATTCCAGAAAAATCCCCAGACCAAAATAATGAACTTCCCTTCCAGTTGGCACCAACCAACAACCCCAGCAATTCAGTGCATGAACACTCAGCCAACTTGGTTATTACCCCAGCCACCCCCCCTCCCCCATAATAACATATTATAGAGAATCCAAAAATACTTAATTAGCTAGTAGTGATAACCCTAACCAGTAAACTAATGAACATAGGAATCACAGGAAAAACTACAAATCCACAGCCTAAAAAGGCCATTTGGACCCAACTATTCTCTACCCTCCAGTCATACCTGTACATCCCTTGTCTGCCATATATGCATCTAATTTACTTTTGAACATTCCCATATTCTTACTGTGTATTACGTCTAAATGAAGCTTATTCCATTCCCCAGCCACCCTTTGGTTAAACCATTGTTTCCTATTATTCCTTCTGAACTGTTCACCTTGTAGTCTGAGATGGTGTCCTCTTGTGCTAATCTCTGTCCCCCTACTTCCCACAGGTACCTCTTCTGTGTTGCTTTAAACACCAAACACAAGTCTCACCGGAGTCTTCTGTATGCCAGTGAAAACATATTCAGTGCCCTTAGTTTATCTTGGTATGTCAATCCCATGTTACCTTTTACCAAACTTGTTGCCCTTCTTTGCAACCTCTCCACCCCATCCAAAGCATGTTTACTATGTGGGGCCCAAAACTGGATACAGTACTCAACATGTGGCCTAACCAGGGCACTGTACAGTGGCACGACAACCTTTTTATCTCTGTTCTTGATATTTCTCGGAATACAACTCAACATGCCATTTCCCTTCTTCACCACCTCTCTACTGTGTCTATTAAACTTAAGATCTCTTATTATAATAATATTCAAGTCTTTTTGCTCTTCAACTGACTCCAACCCTTCTCCATTCAGGTAATATACAGCCTCAATGTTTCTCCTCCCAAAGTGTATTATCTTGCACTTTCTGATGTTAAATTTCATGCCCTTATCGATAGCCCAATCTTCAATAGCCTTGATTTCATTCTGGAATTTTGGGACATCAGTCTTATTACATACCAGCGCACCCATCTTAAGATCATCCGAAAATTTACTAACCCATACTGAATTGCCACATGTGAGAGATGTCACTAAAATGTTAAATAATAGGGAGCCCAGCATCGACCCCTGCAGCACACCACTCATCACCTCCCTCCAATCCAAGTATAACCCCCTCAACACAACCCTCTGGTTCCTACCATTGAGCCATGATGCCACCCATTGTTGTATATAGGAATAAATACCTAGTTCTTTAACAGTAGTCAAAAGCTATCTCTGAAACACTGTATCGAAGGCATGGGAAAAATCCATATACAGGACATCAATAGGGATTCCCTGATCCATTGCCCTACTCACAGGTTCAAACAATCCTGTAATGTTCTTAGAAAAGTCCAAGACTTGACCTGTAAGAAAGAAAAAAGGGTGCACCAGTGTCTTGGAGAATAAACAATTTACATAATTAGAATAACATGTCAAACCCCAGACAGGAACTTAAGACTCCTCCTCGTCTTCCCTATTAACAGCATGGGGGGGGGTCATTATTAAGCCTGAAAAAAATCCTGAAAATACAGGTCCTGAACCAATGGTGTCCTAATATGTCCTCACTCTGAGTATTGTGGCATTTCCAACAGCATGTCCCTGTTGGATAGTCCCGAAATGTCCCTTCCTTCGTGGGTCTTCTATTTCGGAAAGCTGGACGAATTAGCATCACATCTGCCAGGTGAAAAAGAAAAGAGTCCGTTGCTTTGGCTCTAAGTCCCAAGCTCAAAGATGAAAGGGAACAAAAACAGACAATATCCACCTTGGTGACATGTACATTTTAAACCCCACCAGTTGCATGTACTGAGATTCAAGTGACTTTAAACAAATCTGGTAAAAGCTTCTTTAATTCCTTTCTCGCCTCCTCCAACCCATCATAGGAATGCCACTTATCCTGGACCTGGACTTGGAGGCATGCGGGATACAGCATGCGAAAACAGAGGCCTGACACAATAATTTTTGTGACCACCAGGTGGAAGGCTGCTCACTTCTGTCTGGTCCCAGCTGGTAGGTCTTGAGCTATAAGCAGTTTGATACCTTCCCAGAGTATATCCTTCACATCTCTCATTTTTTTGCAAAATAAATTGCTTGCCCAGAAAATTTAACAGCTTAAGCATAAAAGGCTAAGGAGGTAGGCCCATTTGGGGTTTAGGTCTTAGGGAGCGGTGGGCCTTCTCCACGATATAGGTGGGTCCATTAGAGGAAGGTTCAGCTATATGCTCCAGCAACTTCTGTGCAGACAATACAGTAGTAGTCCCTTCTTCTCCCTCAAGCAAGCTGAATATTATCAGGTTATTCCTTCTACTACTACTCCCTTTCATGTCTTCCAATTTTTCCTCAAGTTTGGAGATTTTGTATCTCAGGGCCGAGGAGTCAGATTCAGCCCTGTCTCTCCAAGACTCCAGTGAGAAAGCCCTAGCCTCCACATCACCCATCCGTCTGCCTAAATCAGTCAAGTCTGCCCAGACCGTCTTCACCTCCACCGTAAGTTCTTGAATGGCTGGAGTTAGTGGTTCTAGTGCCTGGAGGAGATGACACTCGGTAAGGGGTGAAGTTGATGCTGTGGGGGTGGACATTCAGCTGGTGAGTGAGGACTGGACCTTAGGGCATTTAGCCTGCTTGTCTGGCATCTGTTGCGGGGTGTGCTTGGGAGCAGCTTGACGCATCTCCAGATCAGACATAATGTCGGGTGAATTCTGCCACACCAAGTGCTCGCAAGATATCAGTATTTGCACCGAGTTCCGAGCACTCAAACGAAAAGCTTAATATTAAATAAATATAGATGGATTTTCTGTGGCAAGGTGCGGGAGCGCCGAAGAAGAGCTGCCGTAGGGTCAGAGCATCACATGACTCCCCCATGACTCCTTTTTTTGTTCAAATGAAAAAAGATCCCTTGTCACGAAAAAGGATTTCGGACTTTGTTATTTTTCTGATTTGTTTTTCATTTCAAGGGATCCTTTTTTGTTTGATAATTTCATTGAAACAAAAAAGGATCCCTTGTCACAGAAAAGGATTTTGGACGTAGTTTTTTCCTCCAATTCTTTTTTTCTTTCAAGGGATCCTTTTTCATTTGAATTTTCTGTTCAAACAAAAAAGGATCCCTTGATGCAAAAAAAAATTTTGGACATAGTTTTTTGCTGATTCCTTTTTTGTTACGAGGAATCCATTTTTGTTTTTTGGTTTTTCTTTAAAATGGAATAGGATTCCTTCAAACGAAAAAAGGACTTTTCATGATTGCCTCATAACTTCTGTGACTTTTCCCTGGTGTCTAGTGCACTCTCACCCTCTCATCATCGTATCCCTAATATTTTAATTTTTGACTGGTGTCCAGCGGCACCCCCCCCACACACACACACCCTCTGATCATCATCCCAGTTTTGGGGGTCTGGTTTCACTGGTGTGCAGTGGCGACCTCCACCCTCTGATTCACATCCCTGTATGTTTCATATTCTTTCCTGGTGTCTAGTGGCACTGCCTTTTGATCACGCATCTCTGTATTTTGTGTAATTTTAACCTAGGGTCTAGTGGTGCCCCCCCCACTGTCTGATTGCCATCCCATTATGTTTTTCGGTTTTCCCTGGTGTCCAGTGGCACCTCCACCCTCCGATGTTATCCTTGTATTTTAGTGTCTGTAATAAAGAAAACCTTCACTCAAAGTCATCCTTTTTCCTGTAAAAAAAAAAAGAAAGGTCCCTCGGCAATGTCACCTGCACCCCGAGCTCACAATGTGCAACCACCTCCCCATACCCCTTAGGCACCCTCACTCACCTGAACAGGTCCCAGGGTGATTAACCACTCTTCAATTGAAGAGATGTCTTGCTGCTGGAACCGCCGACTGCAATATGAGAAACTAAGGTAAGTGCAGTTCAATGTATTTCAACAGGGTTGCCATTTTGATGCATTTCAACACCAAATATTTAATATAGCCTTTTGGACACCCCACCTCATGAACACTGTTGGTGCAATTACACAAATACCACCTTAAAGGCAATTTCACAGTCACTTGAAAAAATCACTTTTTTGGGAGGATTTTAAAATCTTCACCATCATTGTTTATGAGGCGGGTCATTAGAATACTATGTTGAAAATTTGGGGTCAAAATATGTTAAAATAGCAACATTATGTGCATACACTGACATTTTGTTACGTTCACACGTAACTTTCGTAATTTTACATATTTTCACCACAAATTTTAAACATAGCCATTTCTTTACACCACCTCATGACTGTGACAGCAGTCATTTTTCAAATGTTGACCAAAATGGATTTTTATGCCTCCAGCATGCAATAATATTGTGGTGGTGCAGAATAATGCTTTGGTGAGTGTATGACAATTTTTATTTCCGGATTCATGAGATGGGGTAACAAGAAGGCTATGCTGACAATTTGGTTGCTCCTGTCCTACAAATGGAAGCACAGGGCCTCCACATCAACATACATATATGCATCTATGGAGGGATGGAAGTCACTCCCAAAGGCAAATAAAGATATGATTACACTATCTGAAAATAGATGGATGGATGGAAGCACAGGGCCCTGGCAAATAAGAAATGATTATACTATCTCAAAAAGTAAGGAAATTATTTGCATAAAATTCATTTACTGCAACATTTATGGTTCAGGCTATAGTGGCAAAAGTAGGGAAATGTGACTTTAAGGTTTCCAACCCTAAAACCACACTCCCACCCCTAAAACAAATCAGGGGTGGTGTCTTCCATGGTGATGTCAACATTAAAGCTCACCCCATTCTAAATATTCCACAAACATACACACCTAATGGGGTGAGCTTTAGGGCAGGCAATGCCAAGAAAGACTACACCCCTGATTTGTTTTGGGGGGTAGTTTCAGGGTTGGAAATCCTAAAGCCACATTTCCCTACTATTGTCACTTTAGTCTGAATCTTAAATGTTACATCAATGGTGTTTTTTGCAAAGAATATAAGATAGATAGATAGATAGATAGATAGATAGATAGATAGATGACAGACAGACAGACAGACAGACAGATAAATAGAAGTAGTAGATATATAGATATAGATATATATGATTTTAGTGCATGCCCCAGGAGTGTAGTAAGGCACAAGACTAAATGCTGAGTGTGCTTATGCCCTTGGGAAGTGCATTAAAATCCTATGAAGCACACCTAGGGGGGAGTTTATTACACTTATAAAGTGCCTCAAGTAAGTTTTTTTTGAGGGAGAAAAATGAGATGCAGCATCTGACCACGTGTTTATAGAGATTTACTGCAGGTCAGGTGACATCTCTCAACCAATGAAAATTATAGATTTTTTCTCGACACTATATATATATATATATACACATACATATATACTGCAAATACATACACACACACACATATATATAGTTTACATACATATATATATATTTATTTATAAAATGGGTAAGAAAAAAGGAATCATCTAGTTGGTTGAAACACATCAGATGACTGTGCGTATATCAGAGCGCGACCACACACCTGCACTTCAACCTCAAATCAATTTTACCATTTATAAGATAGATAACCCACTCTAGGGTGTGCAGTCACGCTCTGATATACACACGCCTTGGGTGATTGACGCACACCAAGGAATGCGTAGATCAGAGCATGACCACACATCTAGAGTGGGTTATCTATTGTATATATATATATATATATATATATATATATATATATATATATATATATGGTAGCACGGTAGTGCTACCATAGTTAGGGTTGAGGAGCCATTTACATGTTAAACCTAACATTTTGCACCTTAATAACTTTGCAACTGTTCAACAGATTTGCCTGAAATTTGGAATACACAATCAAGAACCATACATCTTGGGATCTGCCAACTTTTGTACTGTTTGGATATACGGCTGCAGAGTTATTAAGCAAGATCTGCGCGCATGTTTATGCTTTTTTGAATTCTTTGCTCATCCCTACAGGTAGCACAGTTTGCACAACCAGTCTGACAACTTCAGAAAATGTGCGGCTGGGGTCCCCGATGTGCCTTTTGAAGATTTCATGAAAAAATATTAAACGGTTCAAAAGTTATTCAAAAACAATTTCCCATTAATAGTCAATGGGAAGTTAACAAAAAGTTCGACAGTGTCACAAATGCACTTTTTAGTGTCGCAAATGGCCCTAGTAGTGTCGCAAATCCGCCATTTTGTTTTCAGTTGGTGATCAGAAAAATGCTTGCCATTCAAATTTGGGACCCTCTAGCAACACAATTCTTTTTGTGTTTACCTAGTCGGACCCTGAGGATGCTAGGCATGTCTTTATTTTGAGGTTAAACACCCTAGAAATATGTTTTTCCAGTTTGTGGAAAAAGTAGTGTCGCAAAGTAGTGTCACACTCATGAAAGTGTCGCAAATTTTTGCGAAAGCTTTCGCAAATCACGACACTACTTTGCGACACTATGCCCAAAATAACAGGAATTCTTTTCCACCCTGCTGCAAATGAACGGTTTGGTCTTTTGGGCTGAAATTTGGAAGGAAGGCAGCCAACATCTCACAGATATGCCTTCTGGTGGTTTGGTGACAAAATATTACATGGATACAAAGTTACAGTACTCCAAATTTGACACTTTTTCCCATAGACTAACACTGTGGCATCCGCTGCATGACAGGAATTCTTTGCCACCCTGCTGCAAAATAATGGTTTGGTCTTTTACGCTGAAATTTGGAGAGAAGAAAGCCAGCATCCCACAGATGTGCTTGTTGGTGGTTTGGTGAAAAAATATTACAGGGCGGCAAAGTTATGGCACTTTGACTTCTCTTTTTTTCCCATAGGATAACATTACGGCATTTGCCGTGCCTTTCAGGGCCCGTATCTCGGAAATGTTGCAAGATACAGACTTTTCATCAGAAAAATGCTTAGCCCCCTGAAAGGGGCTAAGTACAAAACTAGCCAGGAAAGTCATAAATCATATGACTTTTAAATTTTTTTTCTACGTCATACGGTTCCTGAGATATAAGCAATTTAGTATTCTAACTCCTCATTTTCTGCTCCGAGACCCATTATTATGCATACATTCTTTGTACTCACTGTCTTTCTCTATGCATCTTTTGGGGAAAACCAGCCTGTGCGCTTACATTACTGTTACCCTTACTGCTTCCACTTGCAGTTCCGTATCCGTTTCACTTACCGTTCCCGTCTACTCCACCATGTGCATTACCCTTTGCGTTTTCATTTGCGCTTGTGTTTGCGGTATTTTTACCATTTGTGTCTACAGTACTGTTTCTCTTTCTGTTTTGCTTTGTGTCACTATGCGCATTACCATTTGCGTTTGCGGGCACCATGTTACTATGTGACAAGACGTCACATGGCAGGAGCATGGGGCCCAAAGGGCCCCATGCTCCCACCGCCACATAACATTCACTATTTCTCGTTATCATTCTCAAAAATAAGGGAAACTAGAGGCAAAAAAATCCATTTAATGCATCAGTTAGGGCTGTTCCACAGCGACAAAAGTGAGGAAATTCGATGTTAGGGTTGAAACCCCTTGCACCCCTCAGCCCTCCCCCAACCAGCATAAGTGCGGCGTTGGGAGTTGTGATCTAACTCTCACCCATTCTCTATTCCTCAGCTTCTTTTCACATGTGATGGGTGAGAGAGTTGAGCCGAACCCCAATGTGCACCCGATGCCAGTTGGGGTGGGCTGGAGGATGCAAGGGGGCTTTCAACTAACATCGAATTTCCTCGCTTTCATCGCTGTGGGACAACCTAACTGATTCATAAGCAGAGTTTTGCCTCTAATATATATATATATATATATATATATATATATATGTAGCACAGTAGTGCTACCATAGTTAGGGTTGAGTAGCACTTTTAAGATTAAAGGGTGAACATTTGCACCTTAATTACTTTGCAACTGTTCAATGGATTTGCCTGAAATTTGGTATGTATGGTTGGACATGGTAGATCTTGGGATCTGCCAACTTTTGTACCGGTCAGATATACGGCTGCGGAGTTATTAAGCGACATCCGAATGCACAATTACGTTTTTCTGCAAATTCTTTGCTCACACCTACAGGTCGCACAGTTTGTGTGACTGGTCTGAAAATGACAGGTATCGTGTGGCCGGGGTCCCCAATGTGCCTTTTGAAGATTTCGTGAAAAAATATTAAACGGTTCAAAAGTTATTCAAAAAACAAGTTCCCATTATAAGTCAATAGGAAAAGTTAACAAAAAGTTTGAGTGTCGCAAATGCACTTTTTAATGTCGCAAATGGCCCTAGCAGTGTCGCAGATCTGACATTTTGTTTTTAGTTACTGCTCAGAAAAATGTTTGGCGTTTAAAATTGGAACCCTCTAGGGACACAATTCTTTCTGTGTTCACCTAGTCGGACCTTTAGGATGCTAGTCATGTCTTTTTTTGGGGTTAAACAACCCAGAAATATGTTTTTCAAATTTCTGGAAACAGTAGTGTCGAAAAGTAGTGTCACTCCTGCAAAACTGCTTTTCCAGACTATGGCCAACCTGACAAGAGTTCTTTGCCACCCTGCTGCAAAAGAACGGTTCTGGCCTCAAATTTGGAGGGAAGGCAGCCAACATCTCACAGATGTGCCTTTTGGTAGTTTGGTGAAAAAAATATTACATGGATGCCAAGTTTCAGTACTCTGAAGTTGACGTTTTTTCCTGTAGACTAACATGGTGGCGTCCGCAGCGCCTTTTGGGGCTTGTATCTCGGAAACGGTGCGAGATACGGAATTTTTGTCATGACAATGTGTAGCCCTATGGGTTATGTGTTCAGTGAAAACCTAGCCAGGAAACTCATGAATCATGTGAAACTTAATTTTTTTTTCTACGTTGCACGGTTGCTGAGATATAAGCATTTTAGTATTCCAACAGCTCATTTTATGCTCCAAGGCATTATGCATACATTCTTTGTACACACTGTGTTTCTCTATGCAGCTATTGGGCAAAAACAGGGTGTGCGCTTCCGTTACTGTAACAGTTAGCATTTCCACTTGTGTTTCTGTACCTGTTTGCGTTACCGTTCTCGTGTACACCTCCATTTGTGTTACTCTTTGCATTCTCCTTTGCGGTTGTGTTACTGTTACCATTTGCGTTTCCACTACTGTTTCTGTCTGAGTTTCTGTTTGCGTTTCCAGCACCCCTTTCGTTTGTGTTTGCGTTTCTCTTTCGGTTTGTGTCTTCATTGCTGTTATTGTTACCATTTGCGGTTCCAATTGCATTACTGTGCCCGTGTGCATTACGGTTTGCGTTTCCATATGCACTTGCATTTGGTTTTGCATTTCTGTTTCCTTTGGCATTATTGTTGCTGTTACCTTTACCGTTTGCATTTACAACTGCGGTAACGTGACAGTTAGGACCAATGACCCCAATGCGCACCCCGATTCCAGTTGGGGGGGTGGGCTGGAGGGGTGCAAAGGGGGTTTCAACCCTAACATCGAATTTCCTTGCTTTTGTCACTGTGGAACAACCCTAACTGATGCATTAAATGGAGTTTTTTGCTTCTAATTTCCCTTCTTTTTGAGAATGATAATGAGAAATAGTGAATGTAATGCGGCGGCTGGATCGAGGGGCCCATTGTGCCCGCAAACGCAAATCGTAATGCGCATGGTGACATAAAGCAAAACAGAAAGAGAAACAGTACTGTAAACAGAAATGATAAAAACAATGCAACCGCAAATGAAAACGCAAAGGGTAACGAACATGGTGGCGTAAACGTGAATGGTAAGTGAAACGGGTATGTAACCGAAAGCGGAAATGGTAATGGTAACAGTAATGTAAGCACACAGGCTGGTTTTCCCCAAAAGCTGTATACAGAAAGACAGTGAGTACAAAGAATCTATGCAAAATTATGACTCTCGGAACACAAAAATGAGGACTTGGAATAGTAAATTGCTTATATCTCAGTAACCGTACCACATAGCAAAAAAATTTAAAAGTCATATGAATTATCACTGTCCTGGCTAGTTGTGTACTTAGCCCCTTTTAGAGGGCTAAGAATTTTTTGACAAAAAGTCTGTATCTCACACCGTTTTCAAGATACGGGCCTTGAAAGGCGCGGTGAACGCCGTAATGTTATCCTATGGGGAAAAAAACGAAGTTTGGAGTGCCATAACTGTGCCTCCCTGTAATATTTTTTCACCAAACCACTGAAAGGCACATCTGTGGGATGTTGACTGTGTTCCCGGCAAATTTCAGCCCAAAAGACCAAACCGTTATTCTGCAGCAGGGCGCCAAACGATTGCTGCAATGCGTCATACGCCGTACGCCGTAATGTTATCCTATGGGAAAAAGCATCAACTTTGGAGTACCGTAACTTTGCCGCCGTGTAATATTTTTTCAACAAAACACTGAAAGGCACATCTGTGAGATGTCTGCTACGTTCCTTCCAAATTTCAGCCCAAAACTCCAAACCGTTCTTTTGCAGCGGGGTGCCAAAGAATAACTTTTATTTTGGGCATAGTGTCGCAAAGTAGTGTCATGATTTGCAAAAGGTTTCACAAAAATTTGAGACACTTTCATGAGTATGACACTACTTTGCGAAAGTAATTTTTCCAGAAATCTGAAAAAACATATTTCTGGGGTGTTTTACCCCAAAATAAAGACATGGCTAACATCCTCAGGGCCCGACTAGGTGAATACAAAAAGAATTAGGTTGCTAGAGGGTCTCAATTTTAAATGCCAAACATTTTTCTGATCACTAACTGAAAACAAAATGGTGGATTTGCGACAGTAAAAGGGCCAATTGCAACAGTAAAAAGTGCATTTGCGACACTGTCGAACTTTTTGTTAACTTTTCCCATTGACTTATAATGGGAAATTGTTTTTTGAATAACTTTTGAACCATTTAATATTTTTTCATGAAATCTTCAAAAGGCACATTGGGGAGCCTGGCCGCACGTTCCCTGAAGATATCGGGCCAGTTTCTAAACGGCGACCTGTAGTAGCGACCGTAGAATTCAAGCGTGAAATACGCAGCGCCAGATCATTCTAATAACTCCGCAGCCATGTATCTGACCGGTACGAAACTTGGCAGATCCCAAGGTGTATGAGTTTTGATCTTGTATTCAAAATTTCAGGCAAATGCGTTAAATGGTTGTAAAGTTATTAAGGTGCAAAATTTTGGGTTTAACATGTAAATGGCTCCTCAACCCTAACTATAGTGTCTCTACCGTGCTACTATAATATATGTGTATATATATATATATAGAAAGCAGTATAGAAACATAGAAACATAGACTTTGACAGCAGATAAGGACCACTTGGCCCACTCAGTCTGCCCATTTCCCTACCTGTTGGATAAGCTGCAGATTCTAGTTAACCAACAGACTACTTCCTGCAACCCCCCACTATAATTGCTTTATGTCTGTCCCATGCATGTTTGAATTCCCCCACTGTTTTAGACCCCACAACCTCTCCAGGAAGGCAGTTCCATGCGTCCACCACTCTCTCCGTGAAAAAAAATTTCCTCAAATTAGCCTTGAGCCGTCCCCCCTCTATCTTTAAATTGTGCCCCCTTGTTCTTACACATCTCTTTTTCTGAAAGATGCTGCCCTCCTGGACTTTGTTGATTCCCTTGAGGTACTTAAAAGTTTCTATCATGCCCCCCCCCTCCTTTCATCAAGGGTATACATATTAAGCCCTCTCAGTCTCTCTTCATATGGTTTCTGATGTAGACCCTGCACTATTTTAGTTGCCCTCCTCTGGACTGTGTCCATCCTGTCTATGTCCTTGTGTAGATAGACTTTGATGGCAGATAAGGACTGCTTGGCCCATCTAGTCTGCCCATTTCCCTATCTACAGGATAGGCCGCAGATCCTAGTTAACCAACAGTCTATTTCTTCCTACCCCCCACAAGAATTGCCTTATGTCTGTCCCATGCATTCTTGAATTCTCCCACAATTTTAGACCCCATAACCTCCTCAGGAAGGCTGTTCCATGCATCCACTACTCTCTCTGTGAAATAATACTTCCTCACATTGCCCCTGAACCGCACCCCCTCTATCTTTAAATTGTGTCCCCTTGTTCTTGCACGTCTCTTTTTCTGAAAGATGCTACCCTCTTGGACTTTGTTAATTCCACTGAGGTACTTAAAGTTTCTATCATGTCCCCCCTCTCCCTTCTTTCCATAAGGGTATACATATTAAGCTCCTTTAGTCTCTCCTCATACGGCTTCTCTTGCAGACCCTGCACCTTTTTAGATGAGGTCTCCAAAACTGCATGCAGTACTCCAGATGGGGTCTCACCAACTGCCTGTACAGAGGGATAACCACTTCCCTTTTTCTACTTGTGATGCCCCTCCCTATGCATCCCAGTATCCTCCTGGCTGTCCTTACCGACTTCTCACATTGCTTACCCACCTTTAGGTCATCTGATATGACTACCCCCAGGTCCCTTTCCATTATTGTTGTTGTTAGTACCTCCCCAACTATTGTGTACTCTTCTCCTGGATTTTTATTTCCCAGGTGCATTACTTTGCTCTTCTTTGCATTGAATCTAAGTTCCCATATGTCTGACCATTCCTCCAACCTTGCCAAGTCCCTTCTCATCCTTTCTACCTCCCCTTGTGTATCAACTCTGTTACAGATCTTTGTGTCATCTGCAAAGAGGCATACCTTTCCTTCCAGACCCTCTGCAATGTCACCTATAAAGACGTTAAAGAGGACTGGACCCAGTACTGAGCCCTGAGGTACTCCCTAGTAACCCACCTTTCTTTGGAATGTGTTCCATTCACTATTACCTTCTGTGTCCTGTTGTGCAGCCAGTTTGCTTCCCAGGCTACCACCCTGGGACCCACTCCCAGGGTGGCTAACTTGATTATTAATCTTTTGTGCGGAACTGTGTCAAATGCCTTGCTAAAGTCTAGGTAGGCCATATCCACAGCCCCTCCCTGGTCTATTACTTTGGTCACCCAGTCAAAGAAATCATTTAGATTCATCTGACATGACCTTCCTGCTGTGAATCCATGCTGCTTTGGGTCTTGTGTCCAGCAGGCCTCTAGGTACTCAACAATTCTTTCTTTCAGAAGTGATTCCATCATTTTCCCCACCACTGAGGTCAAACTAACAGGTCTGTAGTTTCCTGCTTCTGTCTTGCTCCCACTTTTGTGAAGGGGAATCACATCTGCCCTCCTCCAGTCCTCGGGTACCACCCCATCCTCCCATGATTTGTTAAAAAGTGTGGTCAGTGGTGTCACTAGGTCTTCCCTTAGTACTTTTAGGATTCTAGGGTGAATCCCGTCAGGCCCCATTGCTTTGTCCACCTTGAGTTTTAGGAGTTCTTTCAGGACTCTTCTTCTGTAATTGGACTGGCGTCAACCTCACTACCCAGAGCGCTTCTATTGTTTGGTTTAGGTAACTCCTGTTCTTCTTCTTTTGTGAATACTGAGCAAAAGTATTTATTCAGTATCTCTGCTTTTTCACTGTCTCCCTCTGCCCACCTCCCCTCTCCTTTATTAATCTTCACTATCCCTCCCTTAACCTTTCTATGCTCCCTAATGTACCTATAAAAGGTTTTATCCCCTTTCTCAACTGAATTGGCTATCTTTTCCTCGGTTTGGGCCATTGCTTTTCTGACTGCCTTCCCCACATCTTTCTGCTGTAATTGATACAGTTCTCCGTCATTCTCCTTCTGTGATTCCTTATACTTTTTGAATGCAGCCTTTTTTCTCCTTAACCTTCCCTGACAGCTCTTTTGAGAACCATAGTGTTTTTTTATTCCGCTTTGTTTTCTTTATTTATTTCACACAAAGGCTTGTTGCTTCCATGATGGCAGTTTTGATTTTTCTCCATTGTTCTTCCACCCCTCCTTTCTGGCCATTTGCTAATGCATTCCTTAGGTATTCACCCATTATGCCAAAGTCAGCCCTTCTAAGTCCAGTATCCTTGTCTTTGTATGGCTTGTCTCCATGGTTGTGTTTATTGTGAAGCACACTGTGCAGTGGTCGCTTGTTCCCAGATGTCTACTGACTTCTAAATTTGTGATCCTCTCTCCATTTGAGAGTACCAGGTCTAATATTGCTCCCTCCCGAGTGGGTTCCACCACTAGCTGTCTAAGACATGCCCCCTGTAGGGCATCGAGAATGACCCTGCTCTTGGATGTGGCAGCAGTCCATGTCATCCAGTTAACATCTGGCATATTCAGGTCCCCCATCAACAGTATATCCCTTTTTCAGCCATTTTGAGAATGTCATACTAACATACTAACATACTAATTGCCAGCAGATTAGGCCTTATGGTCTATCGAGTCTACTCGAACCTCAGATCCCTAGTTGGGTGCCAAAGCCCTCCCCCCTTGTGTTCCTGAAACCCCTATCATCCATCCCCAACCCCCTGAGCCAGGCCATCATCTGATACATCCGCTTTCTGTGTCTGTCCCGCCCTCTCTTGAAGCCCTCCACTGTGGATCTCTGAACCAGCTCACAAGGCAGCGCATTCCAAGGGTCAGTGAAAAACCTCCTTTTCTTTCCCCCCCTCACTCTTCCACCTTCCAACTTCAAACCATGCCCTCTAGTGATACCTCCCTGCTTTAGTCTAAAGATCCCCTCCATGTTTACCCTATTTATTCCTTTGAGGTACTTGAAGATCTCAATCATCTCCCCCCGTCTCTCCTCCCCTGCAATGAAAACAGGCAGAGCTCCTCAAGTCTGTCCTCATCGTCAAATCCCTAGTCCTCATATCATCTTAGTTGCCCTCCTCTGTACCCTCCAGGAGCTGTATGTCTCTCTTCAGATTGCGTCTCAGTACTGTACACAGTACTCAAGGTGTGGTCTAACCAGTCCATTGTACAGCATCAGAATCACTTCCCTGCTCCTAGAGGTGATCCCCCTTATGATGCATCCCAACATCCTGTTTGCTTTGCTAGCCGCTCTCCTGCACTGCTCAGAGTTATTCATACATGCTCCACCATGACCTCTAGGGCTTTTTCCCCTGTTGAGGCCTCCAGCACCTGCCTTCCTAGGGTGTACCTGTGTTTAGGGTTTCCCCACCCAAGATGTAACACCTTGCACTTGGTGATATTGAAATTTAATTTCCATGTGTGAGACCAGCCTTCCAGGGTGTCCAGGTCCCCTTGCAGGGCCAACCTCCCCTCTTCCCCCTCAACTACTGCTCCCATCTTGGAGTCATCAGCAAAGAGACTCATTTCACACACTATACCCTCCCTGATGTCCGATATGTATGCATTAAACAGGATCGGACCCAGGACCGAGCCCTGCGGTACCACACTACGGATCTCTCTAGGGTTCGAGAGCTCCCCACCGACCACTACTCTCTTGGTGCTTCCAGCTAGCCAGTTTTCAATCCATCTGCCCATCAAATGCCTACTCCAACCCTGTCAGTTTCTCCACCAGACCACTTGTGGGGGACAGAGTCAAAACGCCTTGCTGAAGTCCAAGAATAATACATCCACAGGCTCTCTCCTGTCCAGTTCTGATGTTACCATTCGTAGAACTCCACAAGATTGTGGTTTTGACATGATCTACCTGGCACAAACCCATGTTTGCCGACTATCCAGACCTCCCACTTCCAAAGTACACCCCTATTCGTTCCTTTAGTATACTCTCTCATTAATTTTCCCACCACGGTCAAACTGATGGGTCTATAGTTACCTGGTACTTCCCTCGACCCCCCTTTATGGATTGGCACCACATGTGCCTCTCGCCAATCCCTAGGTACCCTCCCTGTCTCAAGCGACCTGTTGAAGAGCTCCGCCAGGGGTGCAGCCAGTATGTTCGCCAATTCCCATAGTACTCTCGGATGAATGGCATCCGGCCCAGGAGATTTATCTTTCTTTAGGGCCTTGAGGGCTTACCACACCCTTTCGGTGGAGATAGCATCATCCGTCCCCTCCACCTTACTGGCCTTTTTATCCTTATCCTGATGTGACACCCCTTGGGCACCTCTCCCTCCCTCTTGTTCCATTTCTGTTGCTCCTCTGATCCCACTCACTATTGCTTCTATCCCCAACCTGCCTTGTTTTGTAGATATCCCATCCCCTCCCTAGTGAACACAGAGGCGAAGTACTCGTTTAATGCCTCTGCCTGGTCCCTCGCCTCTTCCACCCACCCTCCTTCTGATCTCAATCTGCTGAGATGGCCCTTAGTTTTTCTTTGCTCCGCAATGTACCGGAAGAACCCCTTTTTTTCCTTCATGTATCCCCTGTGCCAGCCGCTGTTCATTACTGGACTTTGCCCTCTTCACCATCTGGGTGACTTTTCTAGACGTAAGATGGTACAATTCCTTATCCCTACCCCCTCTTGTTGTTTTATATTTTTTGTAGGTCGCCTTCTTTTCTCTGACCGCTACCTGAACCTCATTAGACTTCCAGCATAGTTTATGTGACCTTGCTCCCTTACGTTTCACCTTAGCGCAGGTCCTGACTGCCTCATGAAGTCTCTGATTTATGACCTCCCATCTCTTTTCCACATTTGTCATTGATGTAATCCCCTTCAAGTGATCCTTGAGAATATTTCCCATGCCCACAAAGTCTTCCCCCCTGAAGTCCACTGCCAGTGTCCTAGATCTCTCCCCCCTCCCCCATGCTTATTTGAAACCAGACAGTATTGTGGTCGCTTCCAGTCAGGGAATCCTCTACAACCAGGTCCCTTACCAGATCCCCATCTGCCAGAACCACATCCAGGACATGCCCCTTCCTTGTGGGCTCCATTACATGCTGTATTAAGAACACATCCTGGAAGCCGTCCAGCAGACTCTGCTCCTTGGCCACCTTAGAGGACATGGTTCCCCAGTTTGTACCTGTCCTCTACCATTTTCTTGTCCATTTCCTCCCTTGAGATGGGGGTCTGTATACAACCCCTGTGCGGATTGTGATGCCATTCCCTGTCCCCAAGGTGACCCAGAGTGCCTCTTGTCCTCCCCCTTTACTTTTTAGTTCTGTAGCTTTGATCCCTTCTCTTATGTAGAGAGCTACTCCACCTCCTATTTACCCTCCTTGTCCCTTCTGTAGATTGTGTACTCTGGTATGTTGACATCTCAGTCATGGTTCTCCGTGTACCATGTTTCTGTGACTGCCACAATATCCAAGTGTTCCTCTTCCATCAGGGCTACTAGCTCAGGAAGCTTGTTTCCCAAACAACGGGCATTGGTACTCATTGCCCTCCATTTAATGTTGGCTTTATCCTTTTTTACCCCATCCCTGCTCTTATTGCCCTTGTCTATTTTTCCATTTACCCCTGTCCTGCCCTCTGTCAGGCTCTGTACCTCAGTGTTTACCCTACTACCTGCCATGTTTTGTGGGGGGAGGCTTGAACTTTCCTGCTTTCTATCAGCACCTCCCCCCTTGGCTAGTTTAAAAGCTTGCCAAGGAAGCATTTAAACCTGTCACCCAGGAGCTTGTTTTCCTCCCTGGACAGATGCAGACCAGCATGCCAGTATAGACCTTCATCTCTCCAGGTGGACCCCCAGTCCCCAATGAAGCCAAAGCCCTGTGCTCTGCACCAGTTTTGCAACCATTCATTAAACTGCATGGTGTGCAGTACCCTAGACTCACCCCTGCCATAGACTGGCAGCACCTCTGAGAAGGTTACCGTGCTTGCTACCTGTCTGAGGCCCCTCAGTGGGTAGAAAAAAGATTTTCAGGCAGTGTTTGGGGTATTTTGAAACTTGTCTTTAAAACTGTAACAGGTAGTGTGGAGAACCTAATGTAGCTCAGGAGGTTAATCTTGTGGCTGAGAAGATTCAGAAAGCTCTGTGAATTAGGTGTATAAGTGAGGGGTGGAGTTGCCAGATTCTTAGTGCCTTCAAACAAGAGCACTATAAAAGACTCCCTTGCCCAGCATGTCCTATCACGCTTATGTCACAAACCATGAGTGGAACAGCACAGAAATGGAACAGGTTACTGGTGTTTTTGGCATCAGCAGGCATCCACAGACAACTGCAGGTAAGCAGGGGCCTCTGCCAGTTGGACAAGAGAATGACAGATACCTTTTAGCTTACTGTTACCTGCATAGGTAGCTACAGGTGGTGGGTTAGGGAGTATCTGCTTGGAAACAAACAAGCATGCATCTGTTACAGGTAGTCATATGGGAGAAACCCTATCTGGGGTAAGGTGCAGTAACAGATCAGGAACGACAAATAGGGGATGGTTAATTAAATTGGAGAACTAAAGAGGCAGAGGGATACAGGGTGAGATATATCCAGAGACAGCGAATGAGCAAAGGGAAAAGTGAGTAACATACCCTCTCTAGGGTAGGGTGATAAAGTAAATACTGAAAGAGGGTGTAGCAGGAAAGGAACAAATACGGGAAGGTGACACTAGGAGCAAAGTACTGTAAAAATAGTAGGTAGTAATGCATAAAATTCAAATATGGGAGTGATGCAGTGCAATGGTTGTGGTGCTGCAGTATTCCAGGGCACATTCTGGAGACTGAGGTGCTGCCCCTTCTGCACACACCTCTCTGGGTTAAGGGAGGAGGTTGCTGGTCTTCCGGCCTAGCTGGCTAGGATCCAAAGGACATCTTGCCTCACCCATGGGCCACCAAGTCTACTACTGTTGCCCCAGAGTTGCATAGGAAAAAAAGGGCAGGCTGGATCTTGATAGGCTCTAGGAGAGTGGGAGTGGCAGGTCAGGGGCACATTTCTCAGTCTGTACCACTACAGAATTCCTTCGTCATTCTGTCAGGACAGGACTGCCAAGAATGACTACCAGAAGTAGTGCCATGGGAGAATGTGAGTGTCCCCAAAAGGGAGGCCGCAAGATGGGAGGTGGAGAATCCCAGCAGAGCAGGAAACAACTTCTGGTGAGACACACATTTGTAAGGAGGGGTAGATGTGGTAACAGGAAGGGGAAAAGAGAGGGAGGTTAAATGCCTACCTAGTGCCATAATTCAGAGGGACAAAAAGTGAATCCTAAGGATCGCTAGGGTAGTACGGCATAAGGGAGAGCTGGATGTCACTGTCCAGCTGAGGACTAATGACCTAGCAAGGACAGATCTGAATTGTGCAGGGAGAGTTCAGAGAACTGAATACAGGCTCAAGTCAAGCAGCATGTATGGTGGCATTCACTGAGGTGTTACCTGTCTACAGACAAGGGGAGAATGTGGTACTCACACAAGCAGCTTCCACACATGGTTGAAGGAATGGTGCAGAGAGGAGGGTTCAGCTTCATAGATTACTGGGGATCAACCTGGAGGGATATGGTCTATACAGAGGTGATGGCCTGCAGCCATCTGGGAGAGGAACCACAGGTTCTTACTGGATGGTTTAAATGTTAATTTGATGAATATTTAAACTATCTGAGGTAGATGGTGGAAAGTCAAAGGGAGGTATAAACTCCTCCCCCACAGATTGAAGCAGCAAGAAGGGAGAATCCAAGGTGAGAAAACTCCCCAAGGAGTGCGTTAAAGGAAGTAGCAGAGTAGCAGAGGACAAGGGGGATGGGAACAGAAGTTGTAAACAGAGTTGGGAAAGCCAGACCACCATCCCAGTGGCAAGGCATCCACTTGTAGTGCAGACAACCTGGGTTAAGGAATGGACTCAAGAGTCAGAGGGCTGGCCAGGCAGAGAAGGACTGAGCATTCTGTGGATGGCTGTCCTTCTCTGGGGAGGGAGGAGGGAGTGTCTGACCTCTTAGCGACCCCTAGCAGAGAGTGGGGGATCCATGAACAGCTGGTGTCTAGCTACTAGGGAGGCGGGCCAGATGCCAGGCTTGTCCTGTGGATGTCATTGCATGTCCCACCTCCAGGGGAACACAGCATCCAGAAAATTTGATCCCCAGGTATGACACCCTGCTCACCCACCACTTCCACTGCCACCATTGTCCGCTGGAGGGGTCCTGCTCCCATGGCCCCACCCTGGGGGCAAGCCAGGGCTTGCTACCAGTGTCTGTTGATAGTGCCCAACTGGCAGCCTCACCCAGGGGAGATAAGCCTGGGCATGGTAGGGTGGTGTGCAGGGTAGGGGCTGAGTTCCTCCCAGAATTGGGGTCCAGGCCAAAAAAAAAAGTGAGGAAAAGAAGACTGGGCACGGGGGGAGGTGGTGGCAGGCAGAGTGGGAGCAAGGTGTGGAGGGTGACAATTCATAACATCCAACTGTCTTCAAAGTATAAATTTATATTTTTGAGGGTTCAAAGGCAACTTAATGAAATCATTTATTTACTTAACGGCACAAGAGAATTACATCTAAATCTACTTTTAGTTTACTGTTTTATGCTCCAAGCTTAACCAATTATTGTAAGCATTTAGTAAACAGAATGTAAATTATTTCAGGGAAAGCTTAACATCAAAGTTGCAGACTGTGCACAGATTGCAGCACTATCACATATTAGGAAAATAAAGTTAATTTAAAATAAGACTTCATGAGTCCAAATATTTCAAATACCCACAGGCAGATACTGGGTGTTATCTGCAGCTTCTTCATTCTCCAATTTGGACCCTAGTCTCTGGGAAGAGCAACATTCTTTTCATAAACACTGCGAGCAGCATCAACAGAAAACAAGCTTTTGCCAATGCTGAATGTTTGCGTGCTGATATTAGCATTGGGAGTGCAGGAGTTAGACAGATGCAGAATAGGAAAGGCAGTGAAGTATTGAACTTCACGCCAACCCCACCTCCACCCTGCAGAGATGGACAGGCATTGGGGAACGCATTTGGGTCATTGCCCATAATGTACATGCCATTTCACCTCACCCTATCCTGCAGACATTGACAAGTGTTGAGGTGTGCCTTAGGGTGTTCGGCTTTACAGTCACCCCATTCCATAAGGACATATGCTGAAAAGGGTGCAGTATAGGAGAATGGGGTGAACTCTGAGGCTGAAGAGTCCGAGGCACACCTCGATGCCTGTCACTGGCTGCAGGGTGGGGGGGTGGGTGAAAGGCGAGCAGTACAGTCGGCAATCCAAAGGCACACCCCTGATGCCTATCAGTCAGTATAGAGTGGGACGTTATGGTTAGAAACTCTAATGCCCTGTGCGTTTGTTGGTATTTGCACTACAAATTTTTAACATGGCCTTTTTGTGACCCCTGCCTCATGAAAGCATTTGGGACCTCTTCTCATGAACAGTGGCACTGTGATTTTGTTAACGTGTCACGAACTTTGAGTTCCCACAGTGACCGTGCCATTGTGCACCAGATGTATGAAAACACAGATCAGTCATGATGTGAAGAATGGCAGCTGTACCATTCATAGGGAGGTGTGAAGAGATGGCAATGTTGAAAATCTGTAGTGAAAATATTAAAAATGCTCGCACTTCCAAGCGTATGTGGAAACTGTGCAACCCATGTGCATAACACTGTCATTTAGTGGAATTATTTCACCAAATTTTCAACTTAGGCATTTTGTGACCTCTGCTTATCAAATCAAAATCAAATCTATTTTTATTTATAAAAAGGTGCCTTTCTAAAACCAAGGTGCATGTTCAATAAATACATAAAACAAGATAAATTATTCTAACCAAATATATCATTCAACAGACAGCAATATAATAGCAGCATAGGAAAGCAAACTAAACCTCAGTCAATAAATGCCTGGCTAAAGAGATAGGTTTTCAAAGCTATTTTAAAACTCTGGACGGTTAGGCAATCTCGAACCCGATGAAGTAGAGAATCATGAACACTGTCACTATGATTTTCTTAATCTGTCCCGAATATTGATTTCCCACCGAGACCACGCTATTCTGCGCCAGATGTGTAAATGCATATTTTGGCCAGGATGTGAAAAATGACAGTTTTACTGTTCATAAGGAGGTCTGAAAAATGCCAGTGTTGAAAATCTGGAGTAAATGTACTACAAATTTGTGAAGTTACGAGGGTGCGTGGAAACTGCACAATGCTCGTAACAGTCATTTTATGGACTTTCATCACCAAATTTTCAACAAAGGCATTTTAGGACCTCTGCTCATGAACAGTGTCACTTTGATTTTCTTAATCCATCCCAAACACTGATTTTCCACAGCGACCGCGTTATTCTGCACCAGAAGTGCGAAAACACATTTTGGCCAGGATGTGTAAAATGACAGCTGTACTGTTCATAAGGAGGTGTGGAAAAAATGCCAATGTTGGAAATCTGGAGAGAAAATATTACAAATTTGAGAAGTTACGAGTGTGTGTGGAAACTGTGCAACACACGCTCATAAAACAGTCTTTTTTTGGATTTTTTTCACCAAATTTGAAATATAGGCTTTTAGAGAGCTCACCTCATGAACAGTGGCACTGTCATTTCGGTAATCAGTCCTGAAAGGTGATTCCGCACAGTGACCGTGAAATCACCTTTCAGGACAGAATAACACCATGATAGTGACTGCATTCATGAGGAGGAGGCTCAATAACCCCATGTTGAAAATTTGGTGCCAAAAGTCCCAAACATTCCCGAGATAGCCACATAAATTGAAAAAAAACCTTTTATGCCATTATACAGCTTACTAGCATTTCTTCAGTTCGCGGTCGGCTTTGAAAAGTGCAGATGTGTTCCTGGTCCACGAGATCATTGTGCCAGGCTCCAGAGTTAAGTATGGGGTGAGGGTGGAGGAGGTAGAGTCACGCGAGGTTGGGTGCGGGTTGGGGAGGGCACCAGAAACATCGAGGAAATTTTCCGTTTACAGGTATAAAAAAAAATACAGACATTACGGGTCAGTTTTCTTCTTTCACAGGTGTGTTTGGTACACTGGGTGGGCTCCCAGTGTGCTGCCTGCTTTTGGGGAGGGGGACCAAAGCCGTTGGGGACTGGGTCCCCATCGGCACAGAAATGGTGGGGGTGCATGATGCCAAGGGCCTGGGGCACCCCTTGGCACATGCATGAAATGATTGGGGGCCATTATGCCAATGGGGATTGGGCCCTCCATCAGCAAATCAAACTAGGAAGGGGGGACTGAAGCCGATGGGGACTGGGCCCCTCGTCAGCAAAGAAAGACTTTTGGGGGGGCATTATGCCGGCGGGGAAATGAACTGGGTCGGGGGCATGCCAACAGGGGGATTGGGCACCCCCATTGGCTTCCATGGGAGTCTGAGGTGCCGGCTATGCAGCCGCCATGTTTTCAGAAATGTTACACCAGGCAAGGTACCGCCCTGCAATGATGGGTTGCTCCCTCATTGCAGCGGAATGTCTGATACAGCAATGATGAGGTGGCCCCTCATTGCAGCGGGCAAATCATTTCAAGTTGGTGGCACTTCTAGAAACCAGTGTCATCAGCACAGTGGGCCTGCATTGGTCCAACAGTGCCAAGCCCGCAACTGCAGTGCCGCACCTCCACAACCCACTTCTCTCCTAAGCTGCCACATAATGTTTCTGGCGCATGCGCGCAAGCAAACATAAAAAGAAATAGTCCTTGCCTTGAAAGATGACCTTTAGTTCTGCAATGGATTGAAGCACTGTGCTTATTCCTGCTTGAATGAACTCTGCTCTGATGGTTAGAAAACACTTTCTATGCCTTTGTGTAGCTAGGTACAGGTCAGGGTAATGATGCAGCTTGTTACCCTCATACTTAAACCCTTCTTCAGTGTAGCCATTTGAAGCATTTTATTTTGTTCTGAAATGGATGCAAAAGTACAAATGACATATATTGTTCCAAACTCAGTCCCTACTGCTTCAACATTCAAGGGGTCATTATAAGGTTGTGGTCTAAAAAGTGACTCCAGGTGAATAGGCTGATCCGGGGAGAGAGAGAGAGAGGGAGACAAAGACAATATTCTCTCAACCGCTGCTGTAAGTTCTGTGTTTGAGAATTGTACTTAAAGTCCAATTAAATGAAGATTCTTCAGGAGCAGAGCATTTTCTATTTTTTCAAGCTTGTCCATTGTATTAAGCTGTTTATGCAGAGATGCATTTACTGCACCTTCCACCATCAGGATCTGGTGAGAGAGCTTATCGGCATTCTTTTCTGCCACATCTACCCTGGCTGTGACTGAAGGGCTGTATGGGTCGGGAGGCACGTAACCAATGTCCTTACATCGGTGGGGAGGGGAGATGGGAGAAAACATAAAAAAGAAGGGAGCCGGCAGGCTCCATGATGGCCCAACGCATTCCTGTGGCTGCCCTGATTTCTGGATTATGCTCTGGGGGGGATCGATGCTCCCCTCCCTGGCCCCATCATGGAGGGCCAGACATGGGGGAATTATGGGATTGGTCAGGTGGGGACACTTGGGCACAGAGGATGAGGGCCATAGCTGCCTGCCAGGCTCCAGGGAGAGGGGGTTAAAAATCTACATATAAAAAAAAAGAGAATTGGACTGATTGCATGTAGGGCTGCATGGTACACTTGGAAGTCCTCTTGTGTGTTTTGACCTGCACTGGTCGCAGGTAGAGGGAGATTTGGTGCACAGTCCCCTCATCAGGGTGCCAGGAGGGCAGTACTACCGAGAACAGCAGATGGCACCAGTTTTGGGAAGATCCTTGCAGGGTTGCATAGATTTCTTGCATGGAAAGAGTGTAATCTGCCCCTCTCAGACAGCTCAAAGCAGGTTACTAGAGGGCAGCTGAAGGTTGTGGGGGGATAGATTGCTCAGAGACCGGATCTGTAGATATTCATGCTGTGAGTGGCCTGACTTAGCTAAGAGTGGGAAACAAGAGCAGGAATATGCATGGTTCTGCTCTTCCCTGACACTTTATATAAGAGGAGCTCTAGGGCAAGATGGGGGGAAAAGAGAGAGAAAGTAACAGTCCAGCCTCTCTGGCTGCAACTAGGACAAGGGTACCTGTGGTCCCAGGGATGGTGGGAGGGTCCCTGAGATCTGATGACACTGGTCCTCTAAGATCTGGTCTCCTTGGAAAGAAGACCATTAGGAGTATCTGCAGGAATGAAGGCCCCAGGGAACTCACCTTGAGAGGAGTGGAGACCATCAGCCCCAAAAAGCATATTCGGGAGAGTGATGGGCCATTCCTCAAGGGAGGTTGCTGGAACCCTTACAGGCTCACTTCCAGCAACAGAAAAAGAAAAGAAATTAATGTGCAGAGCAAACTGTAAGTGTACTTTGCTAGTGTGAAATGCTTAGTTTATAAAGTCCTAGGCAGTTCGTATTGTAAACCTCTGGCAGCTAGCCAAATAATTGGACATCAGGTAGTAGGGATCCTGGAAAAGGTTTGGATTGGACTGTGTGAGGGACCAGATGTGGGAGTCCTGTTTTTTTCTTGGCAACTAGCATAATCAGTGAAGTGTTGAAGGGAGGCATACATGGCTGGACCAACCATGCTTTATGCACTTAGTAACGATAATATGCTTATATGCTTTTCATATCTGTTGTCCTTCTGGGCACACTGAGACATGTGTCGGCATGGCTTGCCACCAGGTAAGTGCTCACCCTGCCTGGGGAGAATGCCACAACACAAATGGTCTTGAAAGTGCCAGGGCTCCAGGAACCCTAAGGTTAGGGATTTGTAGGGTTGAAAGAGACCTCATACTATAAGTAATGTGTCATAGCGCCCCCTTTAGTTCAGGGGATTAATCTGGAAACTACAGTAGTTGTAGTGTAGGCAATAGGCCCCATGAGTAAGCTGGATACCATCAGGCCAGTGTAGAGAAGCAGCAGTAGTAATGTATGCCTCACTAGAGGCTGGAGAGTTATGTAGAGCCCCCAGAAGAATGTGAAGGAGCATACGTGTAGGGTATGATCTGTGAAATGTCGTACTATAGTGTGTGCCAATACCACCAAAAAGATATGGCCAGGGACATGCCTGTAGAGCAGTATACTACATAGGCAGCCTGTATAATAAAACCACCATGTTTGATCCCAGTGCCAGTATGGAAATTATAGTTTATGTGTGGTCTCATGTTCTAGGTGCCCCAGAATATGGCTTAAGGTGACCCTGATCCATGACCCCTGGCCCGTGATGGTAAGGTGACTGAAGTTGGTGCAAGAGTAGTATTCATAGTGTATGGCCAGCACTCTCCCAGACGAGATGCCATCATGTACTCCTAGACACAGGAGGGTGACACAGTTCCTTGACACTTAGGTAGGAGACAGGTTTACCACACCAGTATTTGGAACAAAAAAGAAGCAGTGGAGAGTGACTAGAGTCTAAAAAAGGTCAGTCCAGCAGTTAGTAAATGGAACATAGATGTGTGCAGGGGGAAAGAGGGAACAGCCCAGAAGAAGCAACCACAGTGAATTATAAATCATGGCAGATGTGTTTCAGTGACAACTGTATAGACTATATCCTTGTAGTTCAGGGTAGGAAGAAGTTTCTGTTCAACAAGTCACTTCCTCCTATTGAGAACGGCAACTCTTGACTGGGTATTGTGATCCCAGTTTTAGATAGACTCTTGAAGGCAGATTATCATTGGGGTGATTTACATACTAACACATGTAATCACCATACCTGCTAAGTTGGCAGGTGAATGCAAGTAGGACAGCTGGCAGTGCTAATGGGAAGACTGCATACATCCTGCTAGCTCTGCTAGTTGACCGGGCTTGCATTATGCTACCAACTTAACAGACCTGTCTTTCAGATGAGACATTCTACAATGGCATGAAAGAATCCTGGACTCTGATTGATCCATCTGGGGCTGAACCCATGATGTTATCTCAGTACAACATCACAGATCTAGTCCCAACACACATGTGACCGAATGACAAAAAAATATCACTCCCATTTAATGTTGCCACCCAGACCCTTTCAAACACCAGCAAGATTGTACCCTATCTTGAGCACCATAACAATTCTCCACTGCCTTCAGCAGCTCACACCATCAAATCACAGTTTACAACCTCCTGCATGTATCAAAACTGCCCACACCCAAACTGCAAGTTTTCACAAAAACAGCAGTTTTACATTACAACACCTTTTACCGCAGCACGCGATCAGCTGGCAGTTTCCCTCAAAAGTCGCACACAGTCACAGTTGGTATGAAAGCCCTTCGTGAACAGAAACCATCCTTTTTTTCACAACTCCCTTCCTAGCAACCAAAAGGTAAAACGCACCTCTTCTTTTCATTGTTCGGCGACCTCCTCGCATCCTCCGATCCCGGGTAAGCCATCACGTCTTTCACACAGCACCAATCAGCAGCAAAAAAACAAAACTGATTTTTCTACTGGTACAAATTATTCACACAGACTGTACCGAGAGAAAGAGTTAACAATGCCAGTACTTGCACTTGGGGAAAGGGCAGCTGACAGACACAGCGAGTGGGATACGGAGTGTGGAGGGAGTGAGAGAGAGACCAACTGTCAGCTGATACACAGGATGATAAACACACATAAGACAGATAACAGGAGACAAGCAGTAAATACCAGGCACTACATCTGGAGAATTACCCACAAGAACCGCCAGGCAGACAGAGACGGGGGGAAGGATTCAGGGCCACAGAGAGCAACTTCACAGTTACACAAAAACACAGACTGCCACCTACTGACCAAAGTGGGCACTATTTTTTCTACTAGTATACCTACACATGGAAACATAATTAAAAAAGAAGCACACAATGTATTTTAAAACTTATTTAGTCTTTTTTTTTCTTCATGGAGCCATTGTATAATAGTAATAATGCACTCCAGGGTGTGTGTTATGCTGGGATAATGTCCCTTCTGAGGTTGTTGGATGCTCACCCCAGGAGTGATGTTATCCCAGCACAACACACACCCTGTCATGAATTATTGCTTAATTAAACCGAGGTCCCATCTGCTTGTTCTGGTGGTTTATTGTGGACACTAAAGATTTCATGGCACTTCTCAAAAGGAGTAGTGGATTTCCCTGGTGTCTTTGCTAAATTTCCCTCATTCACTAAAAATACCACCAACAGCTTAACCTAGTTCAAAAATGTCAGTTTGCATCTCTAGATGAGGCTAAAAACAGGCATAATTGCCTAGTCCTCCTTTCTCTGTCAAGAAAATGTAAATAAATAAAGTGCCCCAATTTGTGAGGGGGAAAGAGAGGTGAATGTCTTACATAAGTCTAACACAGTTAAATGGACTAACATATTTAGGGATAGCACCATGAGTGTTAACGGTGCATAGAGGAGGAGTGATATTTAGGGCATACTTAGGGTCAAAGACTGTAGACACACTTTTTTTCCTAGTTCAGAGTCAGCATTTTTTCCTGGAACCAGAGCTGTAAACTGTCATAATTGCCTTGAACAGTAGCTGAGACAGCAGTGAAGGAGGGATCAGAGGTTAAATGGATAATGTTCTTAGCATGCACTTAGATGCTACATGATTTCTCCCAGATGTAATGCCTTCCCCAAACCATAGTTCCCGCAAGGCCTATCCGACAGTATAAATCCCCATAGGGCCATATAGAGGATAATGTATGGTCCTCTATCGGTAACCGGTCTATTAACTGTCAAGAGGTCACCAAGTGACCATGTAGTCGCCATGGCAACCTCGAGATGGTTAATAGTAACCAGTTACTGATAGAGGGATCATACATTGTTTTTATAGTGTATGGTCCCAAGAAAGATTGAAGAGGGCTCCTTACTTTTTAAATAAGTCACCGCCACGGCCATTCGGTCATTCCATCACCGCTGCATGCATCCATCGGTTCCTGAGAGAAAAAATGTGTGCACATGTGCAAACTGTTCCCAGTTGTTAACCCATCAATGTGACGTACCATTGAGGGGTTAACAAGGGTAAAATGTCACATTGATGGGTTAACAACACTGGGAAATGATTTTTGTGGGTTGACAACATTCTACCATACATTATTATTAGCTTTTGACTGTATGTGTAAAACAGTCCTACCTTTTCAAATTCAGGGGGAGATATGACTCGTTTTTGTAAAAGATCATTCAATACACAGTTCAGGTCCATTTCTGTCATTCCTTCCTCATTTGTGAAAAATAACTTGCCTTTTCTGAGGTTAGCTTGCATTTTTTTTTTTAGTTCCTAAAAAAAGTCAGAAGTGCTGTTTAGTTTATTAATCTATGGAGAAAGATATTTTAAAGAATAGATCTTATTTAAAAGGGTATACAGTGTTCGCAAGTAACTAGTTACTGAGATATTATTACTTTTTTTAAATAACTGGTAACAGTAACAGAATACTTTAAAGAAAAACAAATAAGTAACTATAACAATTTTACTTACGGTACTTTCAAAAAAAGTAGCTAGTAACTAATAATTTTTAGTTACTGTTAAGTAGGATCAGTTGTCCTTCCATGACTGTATCCTTGCACACTTCACTAGTACCAAGTAGAAATGTCACAAATAAAAGGGCTTTGCTTTATCTAATATCCCAGTATTATTCCACAGAATTTGTTTTCGTAAATGAAACTCACATTTATATCTGCAGAAAACACTTCATGAAAGGTAATGTAAAATAACATATGCATTATTCTTACAGTTACTCATTATTTTTTATACAAAATAAGTAACTGTAACCTATTATTGTATTAAAACAATTTCCCCAGCACTGAATACCCCACCAACTAATCAGCAGATTGCCAGCTACATATCTAGGACAAAGGTCTTACAATTGTTTTCTTGTAATCAACTTTTTATTAAATGTCATCATACACACACATTTACATTAAAATAAAATAATCAGGAATATATAGATAAGAGATTGTGGTGTTTTAAACCTTTTTAGTATTTATTACTTGCAGTGGGACAGCCAGGAGGAGGCACTCAAAGTAGTGGCAAGGGAGAATGTGGGGGTCCTCAGAAAGGGAGGCCATAAAATAGGAGGAGGCACCCAGCTGAGGAGGAAGCAGCTGCTGGTGGGGGACTCTACTGTCAAAAGGATAGACTTGGGTGAGGATTGTTGGAGTTGAACATACGAACACACAAAGAAGCCAGAAGAAGAAGGCCATTTGGTCTATCAAGTCTGCTCATATTGCAGGGTCCCCAGCTTGAGCTAATGTCCCTGCCCTCCCTCCCCACTCCTCTCATCCTCCCTACCCATGATCCTAACCTTCGCCCATGCCTATCTCAGCCTCTCATAAAGCTGCCCACTGTCTTCAATGAGATTACCTCTTCCAGCAGCACATTCCAAGTGTCCACCACCATCTCTGTGAAGAAGTGCTTCCTGACCTCCCTCCTAAGCCTCCCACCCTCCCGCTTAAGACTATGCCCCCTCATGTTATGGTTGACACTCAGCTTAAAGAGACTCTCCTTATCAACCTTATTTATCCCTTTCAAGTGCCTGAAGATCCCAATCATGCCCCCTCTCTCTGTCTCTCCTGTCTTCCAGGGAGTACATGTTCAGTGCCCTCAACCTCTCCTTGCATGCCTTGCCCTGTTGACCAGCTGTCATCTTTGTAGCCCTCCTCTGGACATTCTCCAGCAGGTTAATGTCCTTTTTGAGGTGTAGGCACCAGTATTAAACTCCATACTCTAGATGCGGCCTTACCAGTGATCTGTACAAGGGCAGTGTAACCTCCTCTCTCCTACTACTGATCCCCCTAGCTATGCATCCCACTATCTTGTTTGCCTTTGCTGCTGCTTTTTTGCACTGTGTGGAGTGCTTCAGGTCACTAGTGATCATCACTCCCAGGTCCTTCTCCTCCTCTGATGCAGATATATTCAGACTCCACCCTGATAGTACTCTGTCCTGGGATTCTTGGCTCCAATATGCATAACTTTTCATTTCTTGGCATTGAAGTCAAGCTGTCAGATCCTGGACCACCTCCCCAGCTTTTCCAGATCTTCTTGCAGGTCCTGTATCCCTTCAGCTGTACCCACTCTTCCACAGAGCTTGGTGTCATCCGTGAATGGGCATATTTTGTCTTTAATGCCATCCCCAATGTCACTGATGAAGGGAGGTAAAGTGCCTTTCTGGTGCTTCGGCTTGAAGGGATGGACAGTGGATCCAGAGGATCTGTAGGGTAGGAGGTTATGGGAGGGTGCTAGATGTCATTGTCCATCTTGGGATGAATGACCTGGCAAGGGACAGGGTAGGCGTAGCACAAGGTCATTTCAGGGAGATGGGAAGGGGCCTTAGGCATGTAGAACACACAGTGGCTTTCATCAAGGTGTTACCCATGTACAGCTGAGGAGAGGACAGGGCACCTCCACACTAGAATGTTCAACAACTGGTCGAAGGCATGGTGCTTAGAGGAGGGATTCAGCTACACCAAGGGTTGGGGGTCAGCCTGTAATGTCAAGGGCCTCTATAAGGGTGATAGCCTGCATCCTTCCAGGAGGGGAATAACAGTCCTTAGTGGAAGGTTGATATGTTAATTGGATGAGCATTTAAACTAGCCAGAGGGGAGGCTGCATTACCAAGGGAGGCAAAAAACGCCCCTTCCCAGTATGTAAGAGCAACAAAAAGGGAAGGCCCATGGGGAGGAAGCTCCCCTGGGGCAGGGGCACAGAAGAAAGAGGTGAAGACAAGGAAGAGGATAAGGAGGGTATAGACCAAGGATGCAAAAAGGGAGACGTAAAAGAGACAAGAAAAGGAGAGAGTAACATAAGAAGAAGGGACTCAGGGGGAGCTTCAAGGAGCAGCACAGGCAGAATGGGGGAAGGAAAGAGGGTTGCAGGCAGAGTGGAAGCAAGGCACATAAAGCCATATGTGCCAATGCAAGGAGTCGGGGAAATAAAATTCCAGACCTGGAGGCCATCCTGGCAGAGGCTAGCCTGGACTTGGTGGCCATAATAGAGTCACTGTGCACTGACAATTATGACCAGAACATGGCCATACTAGGCTATTCTCTGTTCAGAAGAGATAGAAAGGGGTGGAGGAGTTGTTCTATATGTGATGGAGGGAATCAAGGCTATGGAAATACAAGGGAACCAGGAGGAAAAGGAACAGCTGGAGGTGCTGTGAGTCACCCTGGAGACAAAAGCGGAGGTGACTATCCATACAGTGGTTGTATACAGACCTCCAGCACAGGGAGAGTAGTTGGATAAGGTGATAGGAGAAGCCGTCATCAGGAGGGTAAATCAGGGAGGGGTGCTGCTAGTTGTTGACTTCAATCTTCCAGATGTGGTTTAGAGCCCTCCAGCTGCAGGTTCAACAAGGAGCGGGGATCCTTGACTCCCTACAAGGGGGCATTTCTCTGGCAGCTAGTCAGTGGACCTACTAGGGATGGGGCAGTGCTAGATCTGGTGCTTACTAACAGGAACAGCACTGCAGATGTCTTGGTGGGCAGTCCCCTGGGGACCAGTGATCACTGTACAGTGTGCTTAAACATTAAGACAGGTGCAGAGGCAAACCACTTGAGAATGAGGGTCCTGGACTTTAGGAGGGAGGATGTTAAAGGAATGGGGGAATGCCTCAGAAACTGCCTAGTAGAGGAGGATTGCCCAGGAAGTGTAGAAGAACAGTGGTGAATAATAAGTCACGGCATAATCAGGGCAATCAGCCTCTGCATGAAGGAAGTGAGCAAAAGGAAAAAAAAGACCATTATGATACTCTAGAGAAGTGACCAGAGTGGTGATGGAAAACACGGTGGCTTTCAGAAGGTATAAAGAAATGCAGAGGGAGTACAGAAGCTAAAAGATGAAAGCAAGAAGAGGGATAGTGAAGATAAGGAGGACAACTGAGGGAGATTGTGCAGAAAAGGATCAACAAAAGGCAAATATCCTGAACATCCTGCGGAGTGCCCTATCCTGACTAGGTGACCAGGGAAGTGGATGAGGGTGAAGCAGTGGATGTAACCTACCTTGACTTCAGCAAGGTGTTTGACACTGTTCCACATAAGATGCTTGTAAATTTATTTTTATTTATTTAGTTTTTGTTGACAGGGTAAGTGCACTAGACAAATTCTGCCTATTTTCAGGCATGGCCCGGTGGGAGGGGATACAGATGAATGCCAACTGATCTTGAACTAGATTAAGTTGTTGGTGGTATTTGTAGTGAATGGGGGGGAAATTTGGCCAGGGCACTGGGGGAATTCACCTACTCTGCAGTAGGGGGACTTGCTGACTGTGAGCCATGGCCATTTCAGGTGGAGCTCCAGCGAAGCAGGACGCCCGGACTGAAGGGCAGAGAACCCTTCTCGATGAAGATTTACCAGATGAATCAAAAATCTTTATGGATGTTACTTTGGACACTAACAATATAAATATAATGGAGATATTTATTTCAATGGAGGATCTATGGCTACAAAAGCCTGAAGTTGATTTAGCGCCAGATAATCCTACAAATATTTTGCTGCAGAAATCCCTAACAGAACTGCTTACTAGGGAAAATGAGAGACATCTGATGGAAAAAGGGCACTTGATAGAACAACTCACCCGATGGCAGTCTGACGCATCAGCTGTCAAAACTCCTGGCCCGCTTGTCATCGGGCCTACACCTCAGGATGACGTGGCAGTTCCAGAGAGTACAGCAGGGCCAGGTGAGTCAGATTTCATTACTTTTCCACATATACCTTCTGCAGTTGAAAATGAAACACTTTTTACTGCTGGCAGCCAGAGAGTGCAAGTTCACTCGTGCCAAAACCCGGTAGATATGATTCCTACTGATGTTTCTAAAACACACATACCCCATGTAGTGCCTGTGAATGCTATTGTGCTTCATGGTAAATCAGGACTTAAGGAGCGGTCGGCACAGGAGTGTTCGGACGGTACCATGGCACCCCAGAGCCTGAACTTATCAAAATCTGCTGGTTTTGTTTTTTGAGGCAATAAACTGGCTGTATATTCTGCCACTGATAATAAAGAGGTGATTTACCAAAGTTCTGCTTCACACCAGACTGGGGCAACTGAGTTTACTTTTTCTCATGATGTTTCATCTCGATCTGGGCTAAGGGATGAAATTAAAGAAAAATGCACGGCTTTAACAACAGCAAACAGATGTATTGTATATGTTTCTATGCCTCCTGCAGTACAAGAGAATGACCCAGAGTGTTATGCTGTTATGTCCACTTCTCCTCCTAAAGAAGTGACCGAAGGGAATTCATTATCAAAAATTTCTTCAGGTGAGCCCTGGTCTCCCCAGAAAGCCTTGAGTGATGCTGGATGGACTCAAAATGCACAAGGCATCTGGATTCCTACCCCTGACTGGGATCCAATGCTAAACTTTACTCAGAACAGGCCTGAATGGCGTTGTAATGTTCCACAGCTTGCTGTTACTTCAGGTTCACCGCCACTAATCCTACACAGGGAAATCGCCCTTTAATTACTAAATCTGTATCTAGTCTAGAACCTCAGCTACTGGTTGGCAAACCCCCTGCTACTATTATGGCCTCAGAGACTACCCTCCCTGAAGAAGAAAATTGACACGTTCCCACTGATAATCAAAAAAACGCTTCTTTCAGAGCTATTTTCTAAAATCAGGAAAGAAGCTGCTCCACAGCAAAATGCTGTCTGCATTAGATATAAAGGAGGTTTGGAGGTCAGGCTGGACAGACATCATGTGGACAAGTTATTATTAAAAGATTCATTGTACTTCTCCCCGAAAGAAGTATTTGCATTTATCAACATTTCGGGGCAAGACAATTTTGACATTAGTTTCAGATCTGCTTATGCTCTTGATTTATTTTGGGAGAGGTATAATCAATTCATGTTTTCCCCCACATGGACCCCCTTTTTAGTTATTCCTTTGACAAAACCACTTATCAAGTATGTCACTGTGATGTTCCAGAATGAGGGGGTCCATGTGGAGGATATAACTTATTGGCTGAGTCAAAAGTGTGATGTGATGAGTCCTCCAGAAGCCATATTGGATACAGAAATTTCGGACTGGGGGATGGCATTATAAAGTAAAACTTCGGCAAACTGAGTCCGGTATTGAACACATCCCTAATTCCTTCCTATTAGGTCGAGATAGAGGTGTTTGTTTTTATGCTGGCCAGCCACAGGCCTGTTACAAATGTGGATCTAGAACACATCTTTCCAATTCATGTGATAGGCCTAGATGTGTTAACCGTGGGGAGATTAGGCATATTGCCTTCCAGTGTGCCAACCACACTAGGTGCGACCTTCGTGAAGATACTGGTCACATTTTCTATGAATGTTCTTGGGCTGCTAAGAACATGGCTACTTGCTTAAGTCTGGATCTCCTTATACAGAAAGCACAGGATTCTGTCTCCCCTCAACCTACTACTTCCCTAGCCCCAGACCAAACGACCTCAGTTCCATTGGAAAGATAATTCCCCCCACCTCCTTCCTCTCTCTGTCTCCATGCTGAAGCAAATGAGGAACCTGCCCCCCAGCCCCTGACTCCTCATTGAATTTACCTCCTGACCCCTTATAGCCAGTACGTTATACGGACCCCATAGAAGACATTTCCATCTCCTCCAGTCAATTACCTTATACCCCAGTGTCAGTGAGAAGATCAGCTAGGAATATGAAACTAGACCCAGTCTTACCTCTCATAGACACAGACTCCAAAAATCCCTTTTCAGTCTTAATGACCCAATGGGGGGACTCTGAGATGGATCTAGGAGATTCAGACTATTAATCTACAAAGACTGAAAATAGTGCTGTACTGCAACTCCAGTCCGAATATAAAGGGAAGAAAAAGAAAAGAAGGAAAAAAGAGTCTTGAGCTAGCTGTTGCTAAGGTACACGCATGTCCCCTTTCAGTGTAGGCTCACTGAATGTACATAGCCTTCTTAATTCAAGAAGGAGATCTGTTGTTTATAACCATGTTCATAGTATAGCTATTGACATTTGTTTTTTACAAGAAACCTGAATGTGCAGAAGTGATCAGGCAAGGTTTTTTCAAAGGGAGTGGGATTGGGGACCTTCTTATTGGTCAAAGGCAAGAAGGACAGGGATGGGGCAAAAGGGAGTAAGGCCATCATGAAATGGAGGGTAATGAGTACCAATGCCCGTAGTCTGGGCAACAAGCTCCCTGAGCTGGTGGCCTTAATGGAAGAGGGATGCCTGGATATCGTAGCAGTCACAGAAACATGGTACACAGAGAACCATGATTGGGATGTTAACATACCAGGGTACATAACCTACAGGAGAGAGACAGGGGAGAAGAGGGGGAGGAGTAGCTCTCTATGTAAAGGAAGGGATAAAAGCAACTGAACAAAAGAGTAAACAGGGAGGAGAGGAGGCACTGTGGGTCACCTTGGAGACTGGAAAGGGCACCACCAACTGACAGGGGTTATGTACAGACCCCATGTCAGGGGAAGAAATGGACAAGGATATGATAGAAGGCATTCTTAGAATGGCAGAGAAAGGAGATACTGTTGATGGGAGACCTGAATATGCCAGATGTTAACTGTAGCACATTTGCTGCAGCCACATCCAAGAGCAGGGCCATTCTTGATGCCCTACAGGTGGCAGGCATTAGACAGCTAGTTTCGAACCCACTCGTGAGGGAGCAATCTAGACCTCTACTCTCAAACGGGGCAGTGAGAGGATCTCAGATCTAGAAGTGGGTTGCCATCTGGGGACAAGTGACCATCAAACAGTGTGGTTCACGTTAAACTCAGCTACAGAGTCAAGCCATACAAAGTGAGGGTACTGGACTTTAGGAGGGCTGACTTTGGTAAGATGGGAGAGTGCCTCAGAAAAGCACTAGCAAACAGGCTAGAAGGAGTGTGGAGCAACAATGAGAATTATCAAACTGCCATCACAGAGGCAACGAGCCTTTGTGTGAAGCAAATAAACAAATCAAATGAAAGAAAAGCCACTATGGTTCTCAAAAGAGGTGGCTGTGAAAGTCAGAAGAAAAGATAGCATTCCAGAAGTATAAGGAAACACAGAAGGAGCAGGACAGAGAGCTGTACCAGTTAAGGCAGAAGGAAGCAGGAGGGAAGTCAGAATAGCAAAGGCCCAAACTGTGGAAAAGATAGCCAACTCAGTTAAGAAGGGGGATAAAACCTTTTATAGGTACATCAGCGAGCGTTATAAAAAGACAAAGGGAAGGATAGTGAGGCTGAATAGAATAAACGGTGGGTGGGCAGAGGGGGACAGTGAAAAAGCAGGAATACTGAATGAATATTTCTGCTCAGTATTCACAAAAGAGGAGGCGGAAGTGCCTAATCCAATTAACAGAAGCACTCTTGATAGGGGGGTCGATCCCAGTCCTTTCACAGAAGAAAGGGTTCTGCAAGAACTCCTAAAACTGAAGGTGGACAAAGCAATGGGTCCTGATGGAATTCACCCCAGAATTCTAAAAGAATTAAGGGAGGAACTAGTGAAACCACTGGCTACTCTTTTAATAAATCATGGGAGGATGGTGTGGTTCCGAGGACTGGAGGAAGGCGGATGTGATTCCCTTCACAAAGTGGGTCCAAGACAGAGGCAGGAAACTACAGACCTGTCAGTCTGACCCTGTGGTAGGGAAAGTGATGGAGTCACTCTGAAGGAAAGAATAGTCAAGTACCTAGAGGCCAGTGGAGCACAGGACCCAAGGCAGCATGGGTTCATAGCGGAAGGTCATGTCAGACGAATCTAATAGATTTCTTTGACTGGGTGACCAAAGTAGTAGACCAGGGAGGGGCTGTGGACATGGCCTACCTAGACTTTAGCAAGGCATTTGACACAGTCCCACACAAAAGATTAATAGTCAAATTAACCAGCCTGGGAGTGGGACCCAGGGTGGTAGCCTGGTAAAACATTGGCTGGACAACAGGACACAGAAGGTAATTGTAAATGGAGTCCACTTGAAGAAAGTTAGCATAGTGGGTACCGAGGGTCTAGTATTGGGTCCAGTCCTTTTAATGTCTTCATCAGTGACATTGCAGAGGGACTGAAGGAAAGTATGCCTTTTGCAGATGACACAAAGATCTGCAACAGGGTTGATACACAAGGAGGCATGGAAAGGATGAAAAGGGACTTGGCAAGGTTGAAGGAATGGTCAGAAGTATGGCAGCTAGGATTCAATGCAAAGAAGTGCAATAATGCACCTGGGAAACAAGAACCCAGGGAAGAATACACAATGGGTGGGAGGTAGTAACAACAACAAAAAGGAAAGGGACCTGGGGGTAATCATATCAGATGACCTAAGTTAGCAAGCAATGTGAGAAGGCAGTAGGGAGGGCTGGGGGGATACTGGGATGTATAGGCAGAGGCATCACCAGCAGAAAACAGGAAGTTGTTATCCCTCTGTACAGACAGTTGGTGAGACCCCATCTGGAGTACTGTGTCCAGTTCTGGAGACCCCATCTCCGCAAGGACATAGACAGGATAGAGGCAGTCCAGAGGAGGGCAACTAAAATGGTGCAGGGTCTGCAAAAGAAGCCATATGGGGAGAGACTAAAGGAGCTTAATATGTATACCCTTGAGGAAAGAAGGGAGAGGGGGGACATGATAGAAACTTTTAAGTACCTCAGTGGAATCAACAAAGTCCAAGAGAGTAGCATCTTTCAGAAAATGAGACTTGCAAGAACAAGGGGACACAATTTAAAGATAGAAGGAGGCAGTTCAGGGCAATGGGAGGAAGTATTATTTCACAGAGAGGGTAGTGGATGCATGGAACAGCCTTCCTGAGGAGGTTGTGGGTCTAAAACTGGGAGAATTCAAGAATGCATGGGACAGACATAAGGCAATTCTTGTGGGGGGTAGGAAGAAATAGGCTGTTGGTTAACTAGGATCTGCGGCCTATCCTATAGGTAGGGAAATGGGTAGACTAGATGGGCCTAGCGGTCCTTATCTGCCGTCAAAGTCTATGTTTCTATGTTTCTATGTCTATGTTTCTATGTTTCTATGTCTATGTTTCTATGTTTCTATGTTCTATATTTGGAACGGCAACAGCTGATGGTATAGGGTTTTCACTTAATTCATTTGACTTCACTCATTAAATTGATAGACTTAGTTCCAGGAAGAGTATTAATACTAGATGGGTTATGGAAAAAAATGCACTGTAGATTAATTAATGTATATGGTTCACAGATCAAATCTGAATGAGTGGCCTTTTTTGAAAGTACACAATCTTTTTTACTTACCTCATATAACGTTTTTTTATGTGGAGACTTTAATTGTCGTATACAATCCTCTTTTGGTGGTACAACACCTCAAGGTAAAAAAGTATATTGTGACTCAAATGCATTGCGGAAATTGGTTGATGTGGCAGATCTTTTACATTGTAATAATTATCAGAGTTTTGGACCTAAGTTCACATTTCGCAGAAACAAATTTACCTCTACCATTGATCATACATTTATTTCTAAATCCTTACCATCTTTTCAATTTAGAACTATATTTACTGATTTTTCATACCATCTATTATTACTCTGTTCCTTTCTAAGTGTTCCAAACCAACCATGTGTAAGGCCAAGGTGGAAATTGAATTCTTCCATCTTGTCTGATCCATGGATAATTAATCAAATAACAAATATACTGAAGACTCGTTTATCTGTTATATTTTTTATATAAAGATTTGGGGGATTGGTTGGCTGATTCCAAACCAGATTTTAAGTCATTTTTTTTTGAACCATGGGAGAGGTAAGGAAAGCACTAAATTTCTTCAGTACTTAAAATTGAGGCAACAGCTTCAGAATTTGTACTCTATAGTTAACACTTCTAATTTGATTACACAAACCAAATCAATTTACTTAAAAAAGAAATGACCAAATATCAATATGATAGAGCACAGACTATGAATGCTTTGCTTCATAATGGAACTAAGACGTCTCCCCAAGGGGATCCTTTCAAAACTTTCAGAAAGTTTAAGGATTGCACCTTTTTAGAATCCCTATTTAATAAGGAGGGTACTTTGGTGACTTCTATAGAAGCACTGAATGGAGTCATAAAAGAATTTATTTCTCCCCATACTCCTTCGGACCCTCTCTCAGAGGGCGTCATCAGGCAATTCTTGAATAAGATCTCTGTTTCAGCTACCTCAGATGACAAATCCAATTTGACAAAACCTATTACTGCTTTAGAAATTGAACATGCGATCAAAACTTTGAAGAATGGCACATCACCTAGTTCAGATGGCCTGACAAATGAATTTTATAAATCCTTTTCAGAACCACTGTCACTATGTTTGGAGATAGATTTGGGGGGTTTTATGACTACCTACTTAACTCTCCTTTGGTTTACAGAGGGTCTCTTAATTTTTCTTTTTAAATCCAGAGATAAGAGTTCTATTAATAATTAGAGACCAATTACACTTTTAAACTCCGATTATAAAATATTAGCTATCGTTATTAACAATAGGCTAAAGTAATTTGCAAATCTGGTTTTATCCCCTCTATAGTTTTGTGGTTTGCTCAATCGAAAGATTCAGCAGGCTTTAATAATAATAAGGGACCTTACTGATTATGTTTCTCTAAGTGGGGAAATAGGGTATATTATTTCTGTGGATCACCACAAAGCCTTTGACAGGGTCTACCACTCATTACTTTTTGTAACCTTAGAAAAATATGGAGTCCCACCACCAGTAATACAATGGCTGAAATCATTATATCATGATGCAATTTTTCACCCCGTGATCAGACATCAGGTCACAGAAGGGTTTTCCATAAAAACAGGGGTTCGGCAAGGATGTCCCCTCAGTCCTCTTCTTTATATTTTTACACTTGATCCCCTTATTCATCTTTTGATGGAGAATCCCAGATGGTTAGGGACATCAGGACCGGATGGTAAAAAGAGGTTTCATATACATTCTTATGCAGATGATATTTGTTTATTTTTTTCTGATTATACACAAGTTCCTCTCTTTTTAGAACTTATGAATGTTTACTCCTATTTTTCTAATGCACAATTAAACAGAACAAAAAGTAAAGGTCTATTTATTGGACCTAACTACCCTGCTTCTGTAACTATCGATGGGATATTAATTTCCTCAGAACCTCTAAAACTTTTGGGTATTTATTTTGGAGCACAGAATATTCTCTCTTTTAATTGGGATTCCACTTTGGCTCAAGTAGAACTTAAGGTTCAAAGATGGAGGCACTGGAGGATGACTAAATTTAAACATATACAAATTATTAAACAATTTATCATCCCCATGATCTTTTATACGGCCATGATTTTTCCACTCCCCACACAAATGGAAACTAAAATATCAAGTCTCTTTTTTCAGATGCTATGGGGAAATTGATTACCATAGAGACACATTGGTTGTTTGTTGTTGTTGTTTGAAATTTTATCTCTGGCAGGCCAGATGTCAGTGAGTCTTGTAACAAAGACTGTGGCCTTATGAGACAGTAGAGATTCTTATACTCTCAGCTATGGAAAAAGTGTATCTCTCTGACCTACAGGTTTATTCATCAAAAAGTTTTCAAATTGGTGGAAAGGGTTTTCAAGGTTTAAGTATAATTAGATTATATTGATAGACTTCATGTTACAACTAGACCTGTTGAGCAATATTTAACCCTATTATTTTTGTATTTTCTTTGTGATTTAACACTGTTTTTTTATTTGTATGATTTTTTTCCTAATGCAATTTCTGTCTATGTGTTTGTATTTCTGTTTATTTTGATATTGTTACAATAAAAATTCCCCTACTCTTTTCGAGAAGTGCCATGGAATCTTTAACATCCATCTGAACTACCACCAGAATAGGCAGAGGGAACCTCGATTTAATGTCTCATTTGAAAGATGGCATCTCAGGACTGCAGCACTCCCCTCATGCTGCACTACAGTGTCACTGTTGTGTCAGTATTGGCATTTAACCCAAGTGCCTGGTGTGGGGATAGAATCCACAGCCTTCTGATCTCCTGGCCTCAGAGGTGAGTCTTCCACCTGCTGAGCCACTGACACTGCTAACACTGACACTGTAAACAAGCTGGGCAGCCTGAGATTGGGTCATAAGGTGGTGAAATGGGTTGAGAACTGGCTGAGTGATAGAAGACGGGGGGTGGTGGTAAATGGAGCTCAGTCTGAGGAAGGGAGAGTGACCAGTGGGGTGCCACAGGTATCAGTTCTTGGGTCAGTACTGTTGAATATCTTCATTAGTAACATTGTGGAGGGGCTGAAGGGGAAGGTATACCTCTTTGCAGCTAATACTAAGATCTGCAATAGGGTAGGCACTCCAGGAGGAGTGGAAAAAATGAGGACGGACCTAGCTAAACTGGAGGAATGGTTCAGAGTGTGGCAGTTAAGATTCAATGCAAAGAAGTGCAAAATCATGCACTTGGGGCACAGGAACCTGAGGAGGATTACATGATGGTTGGGGAGTTATTAACGGCCACCAAACAGGAAAGAGATCTGGAGGTAATCATATCTAATGACCTAAAGGTGGCCAAACAATGTGCCAAGGCGGTAGAGAGAGCCAGTTGGATGTTGGGGTGCATAGGGAGAGATATCACCAGCAGAAGAAAAGAGGTCATGATGCCACTGTACAAATCATTGGTGAGCCCTCATTTAGTTTATTGTGTCCAGTTCTGGAAGCCACATCTATGAAAGGACATAGACAGGGTCAACGCAGTTCAAAGAAGTGCAAAAAAAAATGGTATAAGACCTGCACAAAAGATCATACAAGGAGAGACTGGAGGAGCTCAATATGTATACCCGAGAGGACAGGAGGGAGAGGGGAGACATGATAGAGACCTTTAAGTGCCTAAAGGGAATAAATAAGGTACAGGAGGGCAGCATCTTTCAGAAAAGAAGATGCTTTAGAACAAGATGGCATGACATGAGACTGGAGGGGGGTAGACTAATGGGAAATGTGAGAAAGTACTTCTTCACAGAAAGGGTGGTGGAGGCATGGAACAGTCTTCCAGCAGAGGTGGTGGGGACAATGTCATTTTTAGTAGGTAGGGACAAAAGGGCAGACTGGATGGGTTTAGCAGTCCTTATCTGCCATCAAATTGTATGTTTCTATGTTTCTGAACAGGTATTTCAGCTCAGTCTTCACAGCGGACCGAGGGGGGAGCAGACTACTAGGGAGAAGCAGGTACAGTGGGGGGGGGTAAACACAAGTCTATTTTCAGAGGAGTCCTGAAAGGACTTGCAGATCTTAAAGTGGACAAGGCCATGTGACTGGATTGGATACACGCAATGGTAGAAAAGAAACTCAGAGAGGTGCAACAGGTCAGTGGAAACAAGCATGGTTTTGGAGGACTATAGGAGAGCAGATGTGGTCCCACTCCATAAATGCAGAAGCAGAGAGAAGGCTAGCAACTATAGGCCAGCCAGTCTCACACAAGTGGTGGGGAAATTAATGTAAACCCTGTTAACCATATCTCTCAACCTTTCAACTCCCAAATGTGGAACACTGTACTTCAGAATGCGGAACAAATAGGCAAAATGTGGAATAACCTCCTCAAATCATAAAGAGAGAAGCTCAGAACCATGTGCAAATGTGTATCTCCATGTTCACAAAGCTTTCTGTTTATTGACCAACACATTTTTTCACATTTATTGTTTGGATTTCTGCTTTAAAATTTCAGCCTGAAATGTGGGACGATACCACTCAATGTGGAACAAAGGGCTTTTCTAGGGTGAAATGAAGAACTGTTCCTTGTAATGTGAGACAGTTGAGCGGTGTGCTGTTAACTCATTGAGGCCTCATGAGCTCTTTGACAGTTCCACCACTTGTGTCCTGTATACTCTTAATACTGCATCCTGGGCCTTTCTAAGCAAAATCAAGCCATAATCAGCATGCCACAAACAAATGCTAATACCTCATGAACCGTAAGTGGTACACAAAAAGTATGAGTGGCAAAGCTGTTCAGTACAAAATTATCTTTCTAACGGTGCTATGCAATCAATTGTAATCAATTTGGGTTTTTATTTTATACTTGCTTAAATACCAAAAACACTGTGTGTGTGTTTTTTTTGATTTAGTCAAGGTGCTTAGGTGAGGCTTGAGAGACAAATGTCAGCTGTGCACACCATACCATAAACAAATGTGGATAATTCCTAACGTATAGGGGGATAGACACAAAGTATCAGCAACAAAGTTGTTCACCACAAAATTACATTTTTAATGGTGCTATGCAATGAACTGTAATCAATTCGGTTTTTATTTTATACTAGCTTAAACACCAAAAAATTGTGTGTGCTTTTTTTTATTCATTCAAGGCGCTTAGGTGAGGCTTGAGCAACAAATGTCAACCATGCACACCATACCATAAACAAATGTGAATAACTCCTACAGTATATGTGATACACACACAAAGTATCAGTGGCAAAATTGTTCAGCACAAAATCACCTTTCTAACGGTGCTATGCAACAACTTCTAAGCAATTTGCTTTATTTTTAATATTTCTCTATCAAACAGGTTGAGGATCTCATAATTACCCCGTACCCTAAAAAAAGTGCTGGAACCGTATTTACTAAATCTAGGATACTACTCTTTGTCCCTGTCTATTGCCCACTTGTTCAATCTGTCAGTCTCACAAGGTGCCTTGCCCTCCATTTGGAAAATAGCTCCTGTCATTCCCTTGTTTAAATCTGGTGACCAAAGTGATCTTAATAATTACAGTCCAATCTCTTTTCTGCCCATTCTTTCTAAGTTGCTAGAAAAGCTAGTCAACTCTCAACTTAGAGATTATCTGGAAACTGAAAACCTACTGAACCCTCTTCAATCAGGGTTCAGGCCTAAGCAAAGCACTGTCCTGCCTTAGCTAAAGTTACCGACAATTGGCTAATATCCCTTGATGCCAAAAACCATGGCTGTGCCCTTTTTTTAAATTTAAGCAAGGCTTTCGATACTGTTGATTATCAGTTACTACTAGACATTTTAAGCAACCTTGGACTAGACTATATCTTGCTAAAATGGTTTTCTTTATACCTTACCGGCAGGCTTGAACAGGTAAAAGCTAATGGTGCCCTTTCTCCCCTAAAACCTCTTCTGAGAGGTATGCCACAGGGGTCCATCCTGGGACCCTTGTTATTCGCTGTCTACATTAACAACATCGATGACAACATTAGCACAGCAAGCGTTTATCTGGTTACAGATGATACTATGTTATACTGTATGTTGCCAGGCCCTCCCTACAACTCGCTTGCCATAAACTACAACATGAATTTTACCTCCTCCAACAAAACCTGCTCCATTTAAAGCTACTTCTTAATAACAAAAAAAAAATTATGTTCCTCTCTCCTAACAACAAAGAAGTACCTGTTAATCCTTTGGATGCAAACTACCACATCAAGACCATCCTTGTTGAGACACTTGAATCAGTCGAGAAATTCAAATACCTCAGTTTCTGGCTAGACTGCAAGCTATCTTTTGTCACATATATTGAGGAAACTGCCAAAAACTACACCAAAGACTTGGCCTCTTTTACCGAATTAAGACTTTTCATACGTATGACGCTAAACTCAGACTAGTCCAAATTATTTTTCTCCCGCTAATTAACTATGCAGACTTTCTGTACAGCCACAGCATTAAAACAGCCTTATCTACACTGGATACACTTTACCACAAGGCCTTAAGATTTGTCACAAATGCCCCTTTCAATACTCACCACTGTTCTCTCTACCTGCAGATCGACTGGCCATCTCTTAGTACTAAGAGGTGGCAAAATGTATCCCTTTGGGTGTACAGAGCCCTAACTGCATAGCTCCCCCCTTATATTTGCTCTCTGTTTAAATGGGTTCCTTGTGTGTATACACTTTCTTACATAACATTCAACATCCCTAGGATTAGAACCTGGTTTGGTTTCTCATGCATAAGTCATATTTTGCCAACTCTTTGCAACACCAAACAAAAATCGCTAAAACTAAAATATACCATTGGTCTAAGTACATTTAAGTGGCTCTATGATGCAGATTCGACAACACTTTTGTAGACTGGCATCACAGCGATGGGATTTATGTTGACTGCAAGTTGTGGTAGACATAAATCCCACATGCTTCCTGGTCCTGCTTCTCTATCAGGGGTCTTCACCCCCTTGCGGCAGGCTCAGCCCCCTGCATCCCTCTTTACTATAGATTGTCAACTCCAGTTGAAGTTGACTCGGGGAGGGGCTGCAGGACTGGAAGACAGTGTGCCCCTGTCTCGGGTGCACCAACACAGCGAGCTCTTGGCAAGTGTCTATTTTGCTGACAGCGAGGTATTTCACTGTGTCACTGTCCAACTGGCATACAATTTTAAGTCCATGCTTAGACTCACATTGAAGGAAGAATGTAATTGCTATGCATGATTCCTCATGTTGACCCTTGAACCATACCCCTTGGCTGTTCTCTAGCACTTATACCTTTTTTGGACCATACCCCTTGTCTGTTCTCTAACACTTATACCTTTCCTCCGCTCCTCACCCTCCTATATTCATGTCCTTTCAGTCTCTATCCCTCATCCTCCTCTAACCCTGTCCTCCTTTCAGTCTATATCCACAGCCCTCTACATATTCATCCCCATTCTTTCTATTCCACTTCTCATGCACCTTCCTACTGCCTTCTCTTCTATCCCTTCAACCAGTGCTGTTCCTCCTATCTCACCATACTTTTGTTAATGGCTCTTGTTCCTGCTGTTGACCCTGTTTTTTCTTGTGTGCTATAACCTTTGAGCAGATTTGTATTGCCTGGCTCCACTATTTTCTCATTTCTTTCTGTCTTCTTTTTTATCTTCTCTTGTATTTTGCTGAATAGGCACCTGTGTATGCCCTTAGTTTTAAGTGGATAAGTATTTGCAACTGTGTATGTTTTTTAGTTTCATCTGTATAAGCATCTTTGAGCATTGTACTATGCTTTCTGTATGATTTTTAGTTTTATCTGTTATGTATCTGTGTCCTCCAGGACCACCTTGCAAATGAGCTGTCTCAATGGTGTTATCCTGGTAAAATAAAATTTAATTGAACTGAATTTAGGTAAAAATTGTTGATTTTCTCAGATGTTTCCAGGCCTCAGTGAAAGCCAGCTGAGTATATCTACGGTCATTATTGTCCTCAGTGGCTATGCTTTCAGACACCACCTACAGGTGTATCCAGGCCTCAGCGAGTTAAAGGAAATGTTAGTAGAGTACCTAGCATCTAGAGGACTACAAGACCAAAAGCAGCATGGATTCTCAGGTGGGGAGGTCATGCCAGATGAATCTGATTGATTTCTTTGACTGCATGACCAAGGAAAAGATCAGGGGAGGGCAGTGGATGTGACCTATTTGAATTTCAGCAAGCCCTTTGACATGATGCTGCACAGGAGGATAATTAAGAAATAGATCAGCTTAGGGGCAGGATTCAAAGTGGTAAATTGGGTAAGAAGCTGATTAATGGATACAACAGAGGGTGAAGGCTACCATCACTCACTCTAATGAGGAGGAATGACCAGTAGAGTGCTGCAGGGCTCAGTACTAGGAACCGGTCCTCTTCAATGTTCATAAGTGACATTGCAGAAGAACCGGAAGGGAAGGTATACCTTCTTGCAGATTACACCAAAATCTCTAATAGGGTTGATACTCAGGAGGTGATGGAAATAATGCATGGGGACCTTGGTAAACTCAAAGAGTGGTCAAGGGCATGGCATCCGGGGTTCAGTGAAAAAAAGGGCAAAATCATGCACTTAGGGCATAGAAACTCAGAAGTTGAGTATAGCATTGGGGGAGGTACTGTACTGACAATCACTAAGCAGGGAAGGGACCTAGAAGCTATCACATCTGATGACTTTAAACTGAAAGGCAGTGTGACTAAGCATTTGGTAGGGACAGTGGGATGCTGGGATGCTTAAAGAAAGGTATCACCAGCAGGAGGAGGGAGGTGGTGTTACCGCTGTATCAATCACTGGTGAGACCCCACATAGAGGATTGTGTCCTGTTCGGGGGGTTGCACCACAGAAAGGACATAAATAGAATGGCAGCAGTACAGAAGAGGGCAACTAAAATGGTGCAAGGATTGCATCAAAAGCCCTATGAGTACAGACTGAGGGATCACAGCATGTACACTCTAGAAGAGAGGAAAGCAAGAGGGGACATGATAGTAACTCTTGAGGGTGAACAAGGTACAGGACGGGAATCTCTTTCAAATGAGAAAGTGGCACCAGGAACAGAGGGTATGTGATGAAGCTTGGGGGGGGAGTTTAAGATGGATGTGAGGAAGTACTTCTTCACTGAAAGAATAATAGACACCTGGAACAGACAGCCAGCAGAAGAGGTAGAGGCAAAAACAGTAAGGGGATTCAAGCATACATGGGATAGTCCTAAGGGGATATTAGTAAATAGGCAGGGAGGAGGGAGAGTTGCTAGAGACCAGGTAGGGTCCGCAGAGACAGACTACGCAGGGACAGACTATGCAGGGACCATCTGGGCAGACTAGCTTGGCCAAGAGACCCCTTTTTGCTGACAAATTCTGAGTTTCTTTGTTTCAATTATATTTTATTCTAAATGATTTGCTGTTCTGTATTGCAAGGACACCCAGAATCCCTGTAATAGGATGCCTTATAAATAAAAAATTGTCTTGCCATGCCTTCATATGGAATATTACAAACAAAATTAGGCTTTTTGGATGCATAGAATGACACTGGTGAACAAGCTCAACATTATGCACAGCCATATTATTAATATTAAACATAAAAAACATATATGCAAAGACAAATACAAACACATGACATGTCTTTATTAATACAATGTTAGCAACACTACATTCATTATAAGATATTTAATATTGTCACAGAACCTTCAGTCAATAAAGAAAAAATGGGTGTGGGATGAAAGGATGAATACTTAATTCAACCAGTTATGATAAGAGAGCAAACGATTAATTTTGTAACTTACTGTTGTAAATTAAGAAATATCCAGTCTAATGTAACATGCAGGCCTTCTGTTGATCTTGTAAATTTGGTACAAAACGGTAAAGGAGAGTCAAGAAAATAAGATCAAATAGTTTGGAAGACTGAAAGCTTGTTTATAATAATGTGCACTAGATGCTAGTAATTGGCATGGAGAGATACACCATCCACACGCTTAAGACAGTTTGGGTGGATTAACCTTTGTCCAATGTCTTAAAATTGTATTTTTTGCTATGATCAAGACCCCATTCTGCCAAATCACTGTTGGCATGAAATAATAGGATGCTCAGGGCAAACCTAACTATTGGTTCAAGCACTATTTTTTATTCACCTTTTTATACTTGTAACTTATATACTCTGACATGGAGCCTTTGTAAATGAGTCTCTGACTCAAATGTATTGTAATTCTGAGATATAAATAAACAAATAAATAAATAAAACCAATTTGGAAGAATTTTAGATAAATGTATCTAGAATTAGTTTATAAGCACAGAGGATATCTTTCCAAAAATAATTTAAAAGGACGTGACCATAACACTATATATGGTAAATGGGGTCAACATCAGCAACACACCTCCAGCACTGTATGAAAGATGATAATGTAACTTTTTTTTCTATATGTATTTTGTAGGTTTTACCCCCATTTTCCTCCCAGTCCCGTCTCTGGCACATGTGCACGTACGCGCATGCCATGTGGGAAGACAACCTTGCTTCGTGTCACCCCCTCCACCTGTGCAAACACTGGACCTCCACCTAGTGGCAGCGGGACTATGGGAGGGCAACCACCTCCCCCAGAAGAGGAGAGCTGCTGCTCAATCCTGCTCCTCCTCCCCCCCCCCCAGTGCAGGTGCCCCAATGACCCAAGGTCATTCTTAAACATGAGTCACCGGCATAGCACAAAGTAAAATGTCCAGTGCCTCAGCCCTCTGCGCTACCTGGCTGGCTGATAATTTAACTTTGTGAAGTTTGGCTGGGGCATAATGCAATCTATGCAATATTTTGAATTGTGTGAGCCTGCCTATTGCTTTGCTGCAAGATTTCAAGGTTGATTCACAGCAAATTATCCATTCACCTTTAATAATGACTAAATTCAGCTCATCTTCCTATGCCTGATGAGTATGGTTAGTACTCAGGGAGGTTTGTGTTTAAAGTTTTACATAAAAGACTACTTGTTTTATGAATTTTAGTAATAATATAATCCATCACAGCTGGGCTCTGTAACTCGTAACCTGGCTTTAGATGTTTCTGCACTAAACCTTGAAGTTGAAGGATACAACAGAGGGTGAAGGTTATCATCACTCACTCTAATGTCAAAAGTGTGCATAAAATTCTGTAAGTGGTAATTCATATTTCAATCTAAACTGTTCAAAGGACATTTAAGCAATAAGGCATGCCAGAGCTTGTGCCATGCTGAGATGACATCGTGCCTTGGGTGCGTTGTCAGGCATGAGACCACAAACCAAGTGCCTTCAACCACCCGAGAAGTAATGTTGCCCCAGTGGCACGTGCCCCAAAGCTCTTTATTATGATTAGAAAATTGATCTATTTATGCGTTTACAGTCATAAGTAGGTGGCTTGTGGCACTAGTTTCACCTCTGAGGTTGTGCTGGGATAATATCACAGGTGAAACTGGCTCCCCACCTACCAGCTTTCAGCATTTTTCTATCCATTTTATAACTAGGTTTAATGAGATGCGCTGCAAATCTAATACCTGTAGAGAACCAATTGGGTCAATTCAAGGACTTGTTATCAATAGTTATGTGAGAAGTGTCCATAAGGGGCACAGACAACAGAGGGAAATATTGCAGGCCAGTCTACATTGTGTCAGTTGCCAACTCTTCCATAAATTATTTATTATAGGCTGCAGATGAAGTTGTCTATGGAACTCAGTAAGTAAGGTTCCTGTAATGCTATTTTTCTTAAAAAGGAGTTCTCAGTTGGTTACCAGTCTGGGGCTCGTTCGGGCTTTGTGTGCCATAACATTCTAAATGTCTGCCTCATAATGAAAGATAAGTGCCTGATCGCAAAATTAGGAATAGGAAAACCTCATCATCTCAGTCAAGTCACTTCCAGTCGGCATAATTATTTAAATTCCCAAATGGCGAGTGTCAGTGAGCTCAGAGTCAGTGAGCCCAGCAAAGATGACACAGCAAAGACAAACAGCCTAGCTACGTCTGCTGTGTCAGCCGGGGAAGGAGGGAAGAAGGTCCAACAGAATGAGGTAGGAAATAAATATCCATTAATTAATCAATCAAGCTTTATTTTAGCAGGTATTTATCTTCCTCATTCCCCTCTTCCCTCTCCTACATCCCCCCTGTGCAAGCTTTCCCGCTGTCCCAAACAACTACCAACTTACACACCACTGCCCCCTACATGGTACCCTCCCGCTTGATCTCATGTACCCACCCTGGGTTGAGACTATCACTACGGAATGGCCCTTTTCCCATAATGGCCGATGGGTACCCCCCTGACGGTCACCACTACTGCCATGCTATACCAACGCCTCCGACCATTCACATGCCCTGGGGAATGTCGCAGTTCCCTGGCACTAAGGAACAAGCGCCAGTCAGGGATATCTCACACCATTTCCCTCAAACATTTACTTCTTCTACTGCTTTTATCAGGAAACATTCACCCAAATCCTGGACCAGACCCCCTACAGGATCAACCCAGACCACCCAACCTGGATCACTCTCAATAATTGCCCTAAACATATGCAGTCTCCTACACAAATTTGATGCCCTTCAGGCCTTCGCTTGCCAGCATCTTCCTGACATACTAGCTGTCGTGGAAACCTGGCTATCACTTTCAATCCCTGACCATGCCATCACCCTCCCTGGATATAATGTCTATCGGCTTGATCGCACATCAAAAAGGGGTGGAGGCTGCGACCTGTACCTTAAAGACACGATCCATTGACACCTCATCAGCATTTCGCCCCACTCCTCCACAGAACAGATTCTTCCTGTCAAGATCCTCCTTGGGGCGCATAACAAATCCATCACAGTTGTCACAATCTACATCCCACCTCGAGAGCAAGAAAATGGACTTAACGCAGTCCTCGACTTTACCAAATCTCTTGCACCTGACACTGAATGCATCCTCCTCGGTGACTTTAATATAAACTGGAATGCAGCAGAGGCAGGGACCTACAAGGACTTGATAGCGGCTGCAAACCTCAACCAAATGGTCAGTTCCCCTACTAGAACAAATTATAAAACAGGTACCAGCACCCTTCTGGATTGGATCCTCACAAGCTACCCCACAAGGATCACAAACTCCACTGTCCTCCCAGATGCTCTTAGTGATCACTCCCCCGTAAGCTGCTCCTGGTCCAACAAATTCATTAAGCCCCCCCCCCCAAAAAATCATTACTAGCCGAGTTCTACCTAGAGGCAAACTACCGCATCTCAAAACCCACCTTCATCATCTGGACTGGTCCCCAGTCCTCACTGCAACCAATGTGAACACTGCGCTGGAGCACTTCATCCAGATTTTCAACCAAGCATGCAACATATTTGCTCCAATCAAGAAGCGCAAGGCTAAAGCTCTTTGTAACCCATGGCTCTCAGGTGACCTACTACGGCACCTAAAATCTCGTGACCACCTTTGGGAGATTGCCAGACTCACTGGGAAACAAGATGATACTGCTAACTATAAATGGGCACAAAATGACTGCACCAAATATATCCTGGATACGAAGTCCACCTATTTCCACAATGCACTTGCTACCACCTGGGGTAATGGTAGGGACTTCTAGGATAACATCAAAGAAGTCACTGGGAAGCAAGCTAAATTGTCCCCGTCAGTACTCAGCATTAATGGAGTAATCACCCTTGACCAGAAGCTCATTGTCAACACTTTCAATTACACTTTCTCAGACCTTAGTGCTGTTCTTCCTCAAGGATTTTTCGACGACTCTGACACCCCAGCCACTCCAACCACCTACACCCACCCTCCCTTCTACTTTAAAGCAGTAAAATTGCACCAAGTCCATAGCTACGTTATCAAAACCATTCGCAACTCCAGGTCCAGCAGCAACTCCATTGATCTCAAGCTGTTATCACTAACCCTTGAAGATGTGCTCCTGCCTCTTTACCAAGGTCTTTAACCTCTCCCTCAGCCACAGCCAATTTCCCGACATTTGGAAATCTGCCACGGTAACCCTAATCCATAAAAGTGGTGTCAAAACAGCTGCTGAGAATTACCGACCTATTTCCATTCTGCCTCCACTCTCTAAAGCCCTAGAACAGATTGTGTCTGACCAACTCACTGACTTCCTAGACAAACACAACGTACTGTGCATGGAGCAACATGGATTTAAAAAAAGGGTCACAGCACCACTACGGCACTACTTGAATTCACTGGTGCAATCCATCACTCACTCGATAACAGCCATCTCATTGGAGCCACCTTCATTGACTTAACCAAAGCCTTTGATACCGTCAGCCACCATCTCCTACTTGCCCAGCTTCGACATGCAAGGCTCTCACCAAACTTTGTTAACTGGTTTAAAAGCTGCCTAGAAAACCGCTCCCAAAGAGTGAAAATCGATGCCATGCTCTCGGATCCAAGACCAGTCAGGTCCGGTGTCCCACAGGGCTCAATCCTAGGCCCCCCCTCCTATTCAGTCTTTTCTTGAACACACTACTGGAATCCTGCCCTGCACAGATCCTTCTATACACTGATGATGCAGTCATCCTAGCCTCACACCCTGATCCAGTGCATCTACAAAGCAAACTCCAGGAGGCCTTCTCCACAGTTGAAACCTGGTTCAAAAAACAGACTTATCCTTAACCAGAAAAAAACAAAGACCCTACTTTTCTGTAGCTCCCACAGCAAATTCAAACACCATCAGCTCCTTATAAGAACAAAGCTAGGTTTAACCCTCGAACAAGTTCATACTTTCAAGTACCTTGGCCTCACCCTTGACAGTAATCTTTCCTATGTCCCACAAATCAACAATGTGGCGAAAAGTGGCCAATTCCAGGATGGGCCTCCTCTTCCGGCATAGGAAATACCTAACCCCTAAAGCGCTGTCCATTGCCGTCCAGAGCTCTGTTATCAGTATCATTGACTACGGTCTCATCATCTATGGATCTGCCACAACCTCCTCCCTCAGGTGGGTATCTACCTCCCTCAACCAAGCCTGCAGACTGGTCACTGGCTTACACCGCCTCACCCACACCTGTGACCTCTATTCCAAATCAGGGTGGCTGCAACTGAACAACTGTATCAAATACCAAACTTGCATAACAGCCAAGAAAATATGATGGTAAAATCCCCGCCAGGAGTCAGCGCCCTCCTAAATCTCAAAATCAATAACCGCATCACCAGGAGTTCTAAGTCCCTTATCCTCCAAATCCCATGCTGCCGCACGTACCAAGGGCAACGGTCTTTTGCTTATAGGGCCCCGAGCTGGCTGAATAAACTTCCAAGTGACAGCTCCTCCACTGAATCTCTAGGAACCTTCAAAACAAATCTCCACCTCTCCCTAACCGGCAAAAACACCTGTGTTTGCAACACTTAAGCATCTTTGCCCCCTAATCTGTTTCTGACCCCACACGTGTCTGGCTGTCTCTCCTCCACTCTTCTAGCACTTACTTCTCCATTGCAACCACTCAAGCACTTGTGCTGTGTCTGTCCTGACAAGGCCTCTTGGCTGCACCACACTGCCCCTCCACTGCCACACCCACCCCCCAGTCCCAGCCCTTTTTTCCCCGCTTGCCACTTCCCTCCTAATGTTCCCTGGGCATCACATCTCTCTTGTAGGAATTTGCCACTATAATTCTAATTTGTCAATAAAATGTTATTGTCTTTTACCATGTAGTGTGTTAACATTAATATGTTCCTGATCTGTCACACTGTAACCTGCCTATTGATGATTGCCTGTACTATCGACGTGGAACCTTTGTAAAAGAGCCTTGGATCAAAGGTACTTGTAATCCTAGACTCAAATAAATAAATAATAACAGGCGAAACATCATTGAGAAAAACTCATTTACAAGATGGACCTGGACTCAAAGAAGAGAAGGACACAGTGCAATCTATAAAAGGAAAAGGAAAAACAAAATAACAGTAAAGTGATAACAGAGCAAACTCAGTATATCAATACAGTTAATCTTTAATACAAGTGAAGCAAGGTTTAATATAACACGTGCATGACTGAAAAGTGTACATATAAAGTGCAGTTCAAATGAAATGAGTGGAAACTAAAGTAGGAGGAGGGAGGAGGAAAAAAGGCATAGGGCAGATAAGTGCTACATAATGGGTGGGGGATAGTGTCATACTACTAGTTTGTAGGGAAAAAAGAAATCATTTCCTGCAGTTGTAGGATTCTGTGATGGCTCGGGAGAAGAGGGTTTTAAAGGTGGACAATTTCACTGGTGAGGCTAATTTGAGACTTTTTTGTATGTTGTTCCATAATGCAGGAAGAAAATGGCTTATAGAGGCTGCCCCAAAATAAGATTTGACTCCAGGAATGACCAGGGAGAAATGAGAGAGGCTTCTGAGTATGTATCTACCAGGTGGACAGATCGGTAGGCGGTCAGAGATATATTGTGGAAGCTTCTTTAAGATAGCTCTGTATATGCCAGCCCAGTGGAGCTGAGGGTTTAGGCGCTGGACACCACACCTCAATCCACACTGGCAACCCGGGTTCAGGAATGAGCCCGTGTCATCAGGGGAGGGCTAGGATTGAGCATCCAATGACAGCTCTCCTAGTCCTGGGGAGAAGGGGTTGATGCACGCCGTGATCTGCTGGCCCCTGGGGACGCCCGGAGGTACTGCAGTTGCGTGGGTGCTTAGTTGGGGGAAGCACGGCAGACGTCTGCATGTCAATGCATGGATGACATTGCACATCCATGCTTCCATCAGGGGAAATAAAAAATGGGGAAAAATGGCAGCACAAGTCCATGGCAGCTTGATGGCCGCAGTTTCACCGACCGATGATGCCTGGAAGGCATGTGCCGGTAATGGATCCTCGCCAGGCGTGGGGGCTAAGATGGAGGTCCTCTAAGATGGTGTAGTTGCGTATGCCAGCTGGACATGTCAGCTTCGGGGTCGGTGGTGGAAAGGAGAAGCGGTGGCTGGATATAAGGCAGGACTGTGGCTGCAGGTAAAAACTCCTAAATGATAAAAAAGATGGCTCTGTATGTCCAAAAGACTGCATTTCTTTGCCATCTGTAGCAGCGTGATGACCAGCCTATTAGTCCATATAGCGAGCAGTGGTTCACCTGTGATGAATCTTATTGCCCTGTGGTATAAGGTGTCGAGTTTGGACAAGGCTACATTACCACCTTGGCAGTATAGAATATCCACATAATCCAGCAGCGGAAGAAATGTAGTCTGGATCAGTCTAGTCTTTGTTTCCAATGTAAGAAGGTTCTTTATTCAAAAGAATGGGCCGAGTCCCTTTTTAAGGTTTTTGGTGAGTTCCTCTATATGTTCAGAGACAGACAGTTTGTCATCAATCCAGACACAAAGATATTAAAATTTTGTAACAAATTTAAGAGGCTCACCAAGCAGTGTAGTAATCAGGAGTATGTCACCCAACTTATTGGTGCTTGACGGCTTAACAAAAGGGGAGAATAGTATTGCCTTGGGTTTTTTTGGCATTTAAAAGTAACTTTAGTTGGAGCAAGTTCTTCTGGAGACGGCTGAACTCAAGTTGCAGGCCCCGACAGGTTAATTATGGGGAGGGCCTAGCAATATACAGTACATGTCATTGGTGAATAAGTGAACATTAGCAGACTTTATCCCCGAATGAATATTGTTGATGTACATGACAACGGGAGAGGGCCCAGAATGGTACCCCGTGGGACGCTTCTTAGAACGGTTCTTATAGGGGAGAGGTTTTCTTCAGCTTTTACCTTTTGAGAATGTCCAATCAGATAGCTATCAAACCATATGAGTGCTGTATTATCCAGACCAAAGTTACGGAGGATACCCAGGAGCAAGGAGTGGTCCACCGTATCAAAAGCCTTGCTTAGATCCAAGAACAGGGCACATACATATTGCTTATTATTCAAGGCAGTTAACCAGTCATTAGAAACTTTGGCGAGGGCAGAGATTGTGCTATGACAAGGCCTGAATCCGGATTGTACTGAGGTAAGTAGGTTGTTGGAATTGAGATAGTTTCTGATTGCTGGTTGACTAGTTTTTCTAATAGCTTAGAGAGAGCTGGAAGCAGAGAGATAGGCCTGTAGTTGTTGAGATCACTAGGATCACCTGATTTAAATAGGGAAATGATGTGAGCAGTTTTCCATATAGAAGCAAGGGAACCCTGGGAGAGAGACAAGTTAAACATTTGGGTGATGGGGACAGCCAGAGAGTGATATGCTATTTTTGAAAAATATGGTTCTAGGAGATCTGTGCCAGAACTTTTCCTTGTATTGAGCTGCAGGAGTAAGTCCTCTACTTGTTTTTGTGGGACAGGGCTGAAAGAGAATGCTGTTTGAGCCTCGGGGAGAGGATGAGCGACCAAGTCTATGTCCTTACCAAGTCATTGGTCTCAAAGGTTGTTGACTAGAGATGAGTTGAAAGCCAGCCCTGCTATGGCAAAATGGTTATTAAATAGGTATGCAATGGGAGCATGCACAGCCAGGGCGGGAAGGATTGTGAGGGGTGGTGCCACGGTGAGTTGCCGAGCTGGCCCCATGGCATAGTGAGTGGGTAGGTGGCTCCGGTAGGCGAGGTGCTAGGTTCGGGTCTGGGCGCTGGCACATTTTTGTTGCGTCCCGGCCTGAATTTTTTTTTAATGGTTTTGCCCCCCCGCCATGCACCCCCTGGAGTTGAGAATCCTTAAGTAGGGGGGTGAGGGGGGTATAAACCATTAAAAACACAAGTCCCTGGCACTGTTTTGCTGTGCACCGGGCAGTCAGAGTGCTGAAATTGATTTTCGGCACTCTGACTTCACGATAATGACGATCGCTTTTTAGCTTTCGCCGTTATCACATAAATCCCTCCAAGCCACATCAGGCACGTTGAAGTCCCCCATTAGCAGAATCTCCACTTGCCATATTGCCATTTGTATCTCATCTACAATTTCCCCATCAGCTTCTTCATTTTGAGCTGTGGTCTATATCTCACTCCTAGCTTGTAATTACTTCCCCTTCTGTTACTAACAGCACCCATATTGTCTCTGTGTGTTTTCATCTCCCAAAATCCCAAATCTCTGTGGCCTTTGTACCCTCCTGTACATATACTGTCAACCCCTCTTCTGACCTCCCTATCCTTTCTGAATACAGCATACCCTGGTATGGTCATGTCCTAGTCATAGTAATGGTTTGCCCATGTTTCTCTGATCACCACCAGGTGCAGGTGCCTCAGCCACCACTGCCTTCAGATTACAGACCTTGGTCTCCAAGCTACTGGTATTCATGCACTTAGCTCTCCCATTCACTTCCCCCTCCCCCCCAGGTCCTGACCCATTTCCCCTTCCCCCCACCCTCCTGTCAAGTTTTACCCTGTCTCCCTTTTCCTACCTCCTATCCAGATCCCCTACAGCCCTTACTTTGCAACTTTGCCACTTCTCTATACTGTATTTCCACTAACTTTCATCTGTTTCTCCTTTCTTTTTTTGTTGCACTTGGGGAGGTTTTCCAGGCCTCCCATATTTAAGTAGGTGCATCAATCTGCATTTGAGATGCCTCCCCTCTCCTAGTTTAAAGAACTCTTGACATGCTCTTTAAACTTACCCCCTAGCATCCTTGTGCCTTCTTCAGAGAGATGAAGGACGTCATGCCTGAATAGCTTTTTTTCCTTCCAAAAGTGGTCCCAGAGTCCCAGATACCACATCCCTCCTCCTTTTCCATTTCTTAAGCCATGAGTTGAGTTGATCAATCAGCAGATTTCTTCCCTGCCCCTGTCCCAAATTGGTAAAACCTCCAAAAAGATCAATGAGGCTGCTGCCAGCTTGACCCCCCCAACTTTATAAAGCAATCAAAAAGCTCCCCTTGAGTCTACAAGTCAGATTATTAGTCCCTAGGTGGGCAATGTTGTCAATCCCATTCCTTCTTCCCTGTCCCCTGGCAATCCTTTCTACCTTGTTTGCATCCCTCCCCACTGACCCCATGGCAGGCACCTAGCCATTCTCTCTCTCGCGGTTCCCCTATACCCAACTACCACTTCTGTCTCCCATACTACAGAGTCCCCTATCACAAGTATTTTCCTAGTCCTCTCCTTCCCCTTGGACTCCAATCATACAACAGGTGTCTCATTAGGGACAGACCTCACCTCCTGGGCAGCTACAGCTACAGGCTCCAGAATCTGCACCCGCATCTCACAGTGGTACAGATCTGTTAACTGTTGTCACCTCTGAGTTTCCACCAGCATGGACAATCCTTTCCCTCCCTGCCAAGTATGGTCTACCTCCAGTCTAGACCCTAGGTGTCCACTTGGAAAGAGGAATTGTGTCTGTCTGCATCAGTGTCCACTGGAAACTGCTCCATAGAAGGTTAAGTTCCACCTTCACTGCAGCCAGTTCCTCAGTGAGCTGCTCCAATTTGCTGCATATTGGGCAACTTTATCACCTGCAGAGGACTTTCCTTAAGATGACTGCACCACAGGTGTTGTAACCTTTCAGATCCCCTCCTTCCTTCCTATCCTGTCCTCCCTCCCTCCCATCTTTACATCTTATTTTTATGGTTCTGGATCCCACCAAAGTAGCTATACCTACTATAAGTCCCACAAGTGCCTGTTTTCAGGGGTGACCCGGGAGCACTCAGGAGGTTAAGTGACTTGCTCAGAGTCACACAGCATGCAGGTGGAGGCTGTGGGAATCAAACCCAGGTCTGCTGGATGTACCAAACTCATTCACAGCTTGTTACTTTAACCTCTAAGCTATGCTGTGGAACCTACAATTAAACCTCAGTATTGTCTTACTCAGACTCCCTGTTTGGATTACTGTGGATATGCTAACAGACCAGGAAATCTTAGTATCACTGTGTTTTGATAGCTTGCCTTACCCCTTATTGGAGTAGCACCTTCTATATTTTTACCCCTGCTGCTCATGGCAAGCTAGGGTAATGCCAAACAACAGATCCCTGTATATATACAGAGCATTCCCTTTCTTCCAGTGCTGTTACATCCTGCTTTATTTTTATTTCTTTTATTTTACCAGGAAGAGACTCCTTTGAGCAAAGCTCATTCACGAGAAGTTCCTGGGAAGGACAACATATAATTCACAACAGAAAATACAATACAGCAAGACATATGAGTGTACAGACCAGCTAACATAAGCTATGTAGAACAACTACAAACACTAATCAGTACAGGAGAAAATAGTACATTGCGTGATAGAGTAGGTCATTACTTTCAAATAGGAGATGTATCTATGGGTTTATAACGCATTAACAAACAACCTCCCAGAATATATCATAGATATGGTAGCACAATCTAAGTAGTAGGTGTGTGCTAAGAAAAATAAATAATTACATCACTCTAGACTCACCCAGCTATGCTACCCTCTATGGTTAGTCTGCTGTTAGTCCTATTATCCCCAGTGCCTGGAATAATTTGCAACAATCACTCAGATTTTCATGTCTAGTGAGTACCACTACATTTAAAATATTTTTAGCTGGAATCTGTAAGGACTCATGCTCCTGCAATGCACACTGAATTTTTGGAGGCATGGTGATTATTCATTCAGGATCTGCTTGAAAATCAAATGTACTGTGTTCCATTGTGTATTCTATATTAATAACAGTTGTTTAATTAATACATACTACGGTCCCACTGTTTTTTAAATTAACTCCTTTTCTATGATATTGATGTTTCTTAAATTAACTCCCTATCTATGGTATTGATGTATTACGATTGATTGTATATCCTACTGTATCAAGCAATGTATTATGTTCTCCTGTACTGAGTAGTGTCTGTAGTTGTTCTACCTTTTATTTGTACCTGTTACTCTCACACATATCTAGATGGCCCTGTCTTGTCTGGTGACTGTATAGACACTGTCTCCTGCTGACCTATACTATTTCTATACCCACAACTTACACTGTACAGATAATAAATAACATAGCAGCATTACATTACACAGTTTATAAGAGTGTCACAACTGGAGTTCAGAACCTCCATTTGGCTGCTGCTAAACAGATGCCCCCAAGTGGACGTCCTTATCAAATGCTCTATGACCTTGTGCAGTTCTACAGCTGTACAACAGTAGCATTGAGCATGTCAGATCACTCTTCATTTTTTTATATTCCAAAGTTTTTATAGCAATACTTCAAGAATAACAGCTCTCACATACCTTACAAGCATAGGGTATGTATATAAACAATAGTATAACGACAGGCAGTAGGGCTAAGAAAATAACTATATACAAAACTTGCACCACCTCTTAGTCTTATTAATACTGTAAATTAAAACAAAAGACAGGCCTCCAGGATACCATGCATAGACGTATCTCTTATCAGGACTACCTGGTATTAACAGCGTGAAATTCCCCATACAAGCAACCAATAATTAATTTTCAGCACTCCAACTAGGGTACAAAATCAGGATTAGTTTCAGTCTGACAAAATACCTGTCTCCACATTTCGTCTACTCTAGTCACTGTTCCCCTACCTGAGGCTGTAAAGTGTTCCATTTGATAAACAGAGTTATCCACTGGGACTGTTGAGGGGGGCATCCTCCACAGCCACAACTTAGTAATAGTCTTTTTAGCTGCAACTACTAAATTCAACAATACTTTTCTACTATCCCCCCACCCCCCCGGATAGTTCAGGGAATGAAGGAAAGAAGGGGTAACTGAGAGATAAGGAAGTTTTGTTCTACAAAAAGGGCATTTACAGCAACATTAATTTCTTTCTAAAATATGCCCAAAAAATATGAGAATGCATTGCTAGAGGTTCCCTGCATCCCCTCCAACATGCTCCTGCATGTTCACCCAGATATTTCACTTGCACAGCAAGGGTACAGAAATATCACATGTGACATTTCCACGAATAATCTTACCAATAATAAGAGGCTGTTATTCTGTAACTGACAGAAGCAAATCCATTCCACTCCAGTCACCCCACTATAAAATTCCTTGTTCCATCCTTCCAATATTTGGAGGCAGAACTCAGGCTGCAACTCCACGAGGCCTTTACAAAGCTTTCCCAATTAAATGTGACCAAAGGGCCCCTTGCTGATGATCTCTGAACAAAGAAAAGATCAAGGGAAAATGGTCAGGAAATCACTGAAACTGTGTTCCCATCCCTAGTAAATAAGATTTCACCTGTAAAAACTGAAACTGTGTCTAGGGCAGAAGGGAATATGTGGCTTGTAATTCAAAGAAGGTATAAAAATCCTGAAAAGAACAATATCAGTAAACACATTTTAAGCCTCTGGAACCCCAGTCCACCAGAGTCTTGTCTAAGGCATTTAGGGGAAAAGTCTTATCATACATTAAAGAGCTCAGCCAAACAACAACATGATGGAACAATACTAGAACAGCATTTCCATCAGGTTTTAAGAGAAATAGCTGTATAACGGGTAAATCTGGATAATGGTATCTCAGATAAGAGATGTGCAAATATGTATTTATCTATTTCCTATAGATCATTTAATGTGAATTTTAAGGATTTCCAATGAGCTCTATAATTATGGGATAACCAATAAAAAATGACCCTCAATTGTGCAGCCATTGCATAGTAGAATAAGTTTGGTAAATTTACCACTCCTTTATACTTTGGTAATTGAAGGACACTATAATTTATTTGCAGCCGCCCTCCAACCCAAATAAATCTAGATATAATATGATTCCAATAATTAAAATAGGTTTCAGCAGGGATTCCGGGGAGTGACTGAAAAAGATATATAAGCTGAGGTAAATCGTTTTGACAAATAACCTTCACCCTTTCTAACAATAAAAAGGGAGTAGTTGCCAAGTTTGTAAGTCCATAGTTATTTTTTGTGTGAGCGGTTCATAATTCCATAATTCCATAGCTCCAGGATTCTATAGTTGTTTGTTGCTGATGGATAAAACCAGCCTGATCAGTATCTAACAGAAAGAGGAGGACAGCATCTAATCTGTGCATCCACAAACTTGTCAAAAGCTTATAGTCTACACATAACATTGATATAGGACAGTAGGATGTAGGATCCTCCACTGGTTTTCCAAGTTTTAAAACAGTGGCTACAATGGCATAGTCTCATGAAGGGGATGGTGTCCCCCCCTACTGGATATGACAGAATACTGACAACAATAATGGGGTAAGTTGGGGCAAAAACATTTTATGAAATTCAACCATATAGCCATCGGGTTTGGGACATTTTCCCATTTTAAGCTTTTGTAACACATATAAAAGTTCCAGGTGAGTAACAGGAGAAAGCAAACCCTCCTTGTGTGCATCTGTAAACTTTGGCAAAAGTAAGGCAGAGAGGAAAGTCTTATTTCAGGATGAATCAGGTTCAAAGTCCTGCATAGAAAGCAAGGCATAATACTGTACAAAGAAACGGCTGATTTTGTCATGTTTGTACATGAAGAGTCGAGTACTTGGGTCCTGCAAATGGATCACTGTGGCCCAAGATTTTTTTTGACAGAGCTGTTGGGTTATTCATTGTGATCCCCTTGCCCCCCCAATAATATTGTTGTAAATACAACATGGCTTGCTCCACCTTTTGATCCACCAATTTCTGCAAGTCCCTTTTAGTTTGGGCTATTAAGCATAATACTTGTTTGTCCCCTGTGGATTCCAGGAGTTGGGTTTGCAGTTGTTCCTGTAGTTGCTAATATTCTTTTTCCCTCAACCACTGCTTCCACTTAGCCAATTCTATTAATTACCCCCGCAAAATACTCTTAATAGTATCCCATAGTATAGACGGAGGAATATCTGCAGTTTTATTATCTAGGTAGACCATCCTGTATTTATTGAATGGCTTCCAGGTCCTTAAGTAAAGTTGTATTTAGATGCCATAAGGTGGGTTTTCTAATTTTGCCTAAGTTAATTTTCAAGTAAACTGGGGTATGGTTCGATACAAATCTGGGGCCTATGGTGATATCATGCACATTTTCTAAATGTTTTTTCGAAATAAAAAAATAATCCAACTTGGAGGAGGTATGGAATCTAGGTGACCAATAAGTGAAAATCTTAGTAGCAGGGAAAAACTGGCACCATACATCTATGCATCCTAACTTGGTCAGGCAGGATTTGAAGATGCTTTGCAAACTCGGTCTATGATGGTTTCCTCCTCCTCCTTCTGCTGTGGTGTCTAGAGAAAGATTCAGGGCAATATTAATACCCCCCCACAACATGATAAGCATTCCTTGTGCATGCAGCAATACGCTTTGAAAAAATTGGTGGATCGCTGGGTTAGTTGATCCCGGAGGGAGGTATACATTAACCAAGGTGACCAACTCACCCTGTAAATACCCCACTATAATAGCATATCTACCTTCTGAATCACAAAAAGTATCTATGGTCTCGAATGACATCCCCCTGGGCAATAGAATGGCCACACCCTGGCATTTATCACTACGGTGAGAAGAAGCCAAAACTGTAGAAAAGCCAAAGTTATGACATGCGTGATGCTCTGAAGAGGAGAGGAGAGGAGAGGTGAGTCTCCTGTAAGAACAGAACATCTGGTCTCTCTCTACGAAACATTTGCAGAAGCCTGGTATGCTTTATGGGATCATGAATACCATTAACATTATATGATAAAATGTTTGTGATCACAGATTGCAACATAAGAATAAGAGGTAAGTAATCCCAAATTGAAAGAAACTACTCAGTGCCCCACAATTCATTCTGCATTAGAATAGGGTCAGAAAAATATGAACTATCATAGAATCATGGGCAATACTTTAAGCTATATTAAATTATCCCACAGAGCACTCCCAATGAAACTCTTGAATCTGAGATGGTACAATACACCCTCTGCCAATTAAAACAAACAATATTGCCAACAGGGCCAGCAAGGGAAAATCCAGAGAAAATGTCAACCGTGGTCTAAACATCCAACACATAACAGTACAAAAACATAGAGATACGAAACAACAATTATAAAATATTTGGTTAGAAGAAAATCCACCCCAAATCTAATGACCCACATGGTGGGGGACAATCTCGATGGTCATCTGCCTACCTTTGTCCTAACTGACCTCGTAAACCTAGTAATACAGATAAAGTAATAGACTTCCAAACGTGGAGGTGTGGTGACTGCCAGCACTCTCAATCCAACCTCTGATAACAGGGGAGCATTGGCAAAGGGGTTAATAATGTCAGAATGAACCTGAGCCCATATCACAGTTGAAACCTGTGAGAAATAAAAGTCACCAAAGAGCTAGATAGTTATACACCAGACAAGGATGGGAGCTTCAGAGGAGATCCTTCCCCCTATGATCTTTTAGGGCAAGGATCATAAGTTCTTGTCTCAGGAGCTGATCCTTAATTTTTGCAATATACACCAGGAAGTCATGCTTGAACCCCTTACACCGATCTGGAAGTAATCTCGGTGGGCCCTGAACTTCTTTCATTTAGAAAAAGGAAATATGGGGAGAAAAACGGGAGGGAGGGGAAAAATAAAAAGAATAAGTAATAAAAGTTACACAGATCCATCCAGTAGGATAATAAACTACAGTACCCTCTCCAGGAGGCCCAGAATGGGGCAAATCGCTCTTCATTTTTAACAATTCACTGTGCCGCCTTACTCACACTGCCACTTACAGAGCACTTTTCTTGAGATTTCTTGGAGCTTGTAATATGAACATATATACATATGAACATATGACATGCCAGCAGAAACAGGCCTCACAATCTGTTGAGTCTGCTCGATTGTGCAGCTAGCCCCTCGACTTGCAGCTGCCCCTCCCTTCCCTCCCCTTTTCAGAGTCACCCCTCCACTCTGTCCCATCCCCTCTTGAAACAGCCCACTGTCCTGCAGGAAACCACCTCCTCAGGTAGAGTGTTCCACTTGTCTACCACCTGTTCAGTGAAAAAATGTCTCCTGATTTCCCTCCTGAATTTTCCCCCCTCTAACCTCAGTTGATGCCCTCTTGTATCCCTCCCTCTTCTGATCCAGAATATCTCTCCTGTATTAGTCTTAAGTAATAAATAACATGGAGCTCCCTTACCTGAACAGGACCGCTTCTGTGGTGTGAAATAATTTTTCTGTGCAGCCAAACAAGAAAGGGAAGAGATCATAATTTGCCTTCAAGGGGCTAGCAGCACAATCCCTTTCCACTTCCTACTACAAAGTGATAGGAGGTGATAGGAAAAGGCTGACTGCTGAGCAGAGGAGCAGGGATGAGGAACAGCGAAGGTGTGGGGATCCCTGGTGCTGAGAGAACAGGAGGCAGATGGCATGAGGGAGAGGAGGGAAGAGAGGTTAGAGGGAAGGTGCCCAAACCAGTATTTGGAAATTAATGAGGTGCAGTGGATCTGGCAACATGAAGCTAGAGGTAGAATGGATAGGAAGCAGTATAGTGAGCAATAATGAGTACAAAGAGGGGAGTTGGTCGCAAAGTGGCAGAAGGAGCTGCAGAGGGTATTTAGTCTGGCCAAAGAAGTGGAGGGGATGGTGCCATAGACCACATCTGCATAGTCACAGACTGGGAGCATCATTTTGGTAACAAGCTCACGGTGGACTTACAGAGACAGATAATCTTTATTGTGGTATATGGCACCAAGTTTAGGGTGTAGCTTTCCAAGGATGGAATCGGTGTGGGCAGAAAAGTCAAGCTTGCTGTTTAGCCACAGACGTTCTGCTGTCCTCTGTCCTCTCTGTCCTAACACATCATGCACCCATATCTACCTAAATCCCTCTGTGTCACCTGGCACTTCAGAGTCTCTCTCCAACATCCATGCTGGCTTGCTCAGTGGTGATTACCTCAGCTTCTGTTTTATCCTTAAGTGTCCCTCCCCCTCTAATACTTGTCTCCCTCACCCCACTTCCCACTCTAGAAAATTGTCTTCCTGGATGCTGCTTATTCTACATAAAGTCTGCTTGTTTTACTCCTTTTATTTTGTGGGGATACTGAGCGTAACCCAGGCCCCTCCTAGCTAATTTGGTCTCTGCCACCCCACCTCTCTTTCCTAGGGGCTTACACCTTTATCATATTAACATTCTCAACCTTCTTCCCAAAACTGACCTCTTTAAAGCATGAGTGGCCGAGACCTCCCCTGATGTACTGCTACTTTATGAAACCTGTCTGTCTGCAAAAACTCCTACTTCAGCTATTGCCCTCCCTGGTTTCTCTGTCTACAGACAGGACAAAGGTAAAAGGGGTGAGGGTGGCGGGGTATTCCCCTACATATCCTTGGCCTTAAATGTTACATTATTTTTCACGTCGCTGTTTCAAAGTCTCAAGAATTAATCTGTGGTACTGCTGCCTTTCCTCACTTTAGCTCTCTATTTAGTACAGGCATCTACTGCTCTTCAGGTAAATATGGTAAAACAGTTGTGGATATTATTTCCAATCACCTTGCCCTGTTCAGTACTCTGAGACACAAGCTCATCATTTGGGAGAACCTAGTAGGTTTCTTGGGGATGTGGGTACTCACATCCTCTGTGCACATTTTGGGTGTTGGGACATTCAAGAGTTTCTGCCATAAGTCCCAGAGATGCTTTCATTACAAGGCCACAGGAGTACTGATGGGCCAACACGATGCATGAGTCAAGGCTGTGTGTGTTTTTTTTACACATTTCTTACACCTGCATTGCACATGTCATGGGGGTTGTGGGTTTTCCATGTGCTTTAGACACAGACCACAACACTGAGGTGGGGAGGGAAGGAGGCAGACTGTGACAGGGAGATCCTGCCACTCTTGAGGACTGACCTTTTATTAAATCTGTTGCAACAGTTCTTTTATTTCTTAGTCTAATCTATCCTTTGCAATTTCTAGTCCATAAGGTTGACCACCTATGGGTTCCCCAGCCCCCTTTCTTAACTATGCTATAGTGTCCTCTTAAATTTTCCTTTTCCCTTTCAGGCCCTTATACAGGGAGGTTATTGTGGTGTCCTCCAAGCTGATGTAAAACAACAGGCTGTGTTCCTTGTTGTTGGATTTAGTATGTGAAGGGATATGCCATTGCTTAAGGTTATCCCCTGTGTTTTCAAATAAACTTCAGACATAGAGATTGTGTGTTGAACCTGAAGTTCTGTGTCTGGTCCATCTGTTATCCCACAACCCCTCCATGGACTTGGTGTCTGAGGTGGGATAAGTTGCTGAAAATGTCTGGATTGGGCTGGGGGATGTTTTCCGGTGGGTATCGCCCAGATATCCCAAGTGGACTGAAGCACCAGGAGTTGCCAGAGGAGAACCCGAAGGAGAAAGTCAGTGGACTTCTGACCAGAACCATGGCTGACAGACAGGGAGAGAAGCTGCTGCCTGGACTGGACCTGAGAGCTTGGAGGAAGACCAAGCCTGAAGACGATGAAGAGATGCAATAGGACGAATAAGAATCAAGGGAACTGCCTCCTCTTGAAGATGCTCCACCTGAAGACGTAGGGCAGTTGGTGCAGATGGAGAGAGCTAGAGACATTGAGTGGAGAAGGCAAGATGCCAAATAAGCAGACACCATGAGGGTCTTACATGCCATCAATGCAGGACAAAGTGAAAGAACCAGTAGCCCCAAAACTGTCCAAACTATCAGAGAGTGATGACACTGAAGCGTACCTCACAACTTTTGAGAGAATTGCTCAAACATGCCCATGGCCAAGGGAACAGTGGGTTGTTCGACTGGTACCGCACCTGACAGGCAATGCCCAGTTGGTATAGAGCCACATGGACTCCTGAGAGGCAGAGGACTATGACCACGTGAAGCAGGAGATCCTCAAGCACTGTGACATAAACACTGCAACCTATCACCAGAGGTTTAGGTTTCTTAAAATGCAGTCACTAGATATCCTCCCCCCCAAGAGACTTATGCCCATCTCAAGGAGTTCTGCTACAAATGGTTGCAGCCAGATAACAAGAGCAAGGACCAGCTTCTGGAGGCAGTAATTATAGAGCAGTTTATTAAAGTTTTACCAAACAACTTTGAAACAACTGAGAAGCTGCATGGGATATATTATATTGGACTAGATATCTGCAACGAATCTCTCTCTCTTGCTTACATCTGAGGGAAGTTTTCCTTACTTTTACATTGGTATTACTTTGTGTTTAATTATTTTAGTTTTTAATTCAGGAAGGGGGTTTTCAAAACTGCTTATCTTGTCAGCATCTTCAGAAGGGCTGACATAACTGCATATTTGATTTTCCTTTGTGGCTAACAAACCACCAGGCTGTTTTGGGGCTGGGGAGGTTTACCTGTGTCTGACTTGATGTCTGCATTTTTTCTGTTTGATTAGCAGGGTATTTTCTCTGTCAAATTGTTGTGTAGGGCATCTTGCTGAAAGGAAGGCACTCATCAAGCGGTGGGTGAGAGCATTTAGCTGATTGTTTTGTGAGGGCACAGTTTAGGCCCAACCCCTTCCCACCCCTCACCCCTGAAATAGGTTTTTATACCTGAGGTTCTGACATCATTTCCTCAAGAGTGCAAGGATATCACTGTCATATCCTCTCTAGCACACTGCACTGACAATATAAGCATACACATTGTATAATATATATATTTCTATATAACAAACAATCACACATACACACACATACACACACACACACAAAAACAAACAAACAAACAAAAAAGTAGATAAACATGTGGGGAGTAGTGCAATGTAATGGCTGTGGGGCAGCAGTCTTCTGGGAGTCTTTCTGGAGGCTGAGATGCTGCCCTATTTGCAGACACTCTCTGCTCTGAGGGAGGAAGTTGCCCGTCTTCAGGCCGCACTGGACAGTAGTAAGGAAACCTTCCTCAGGCCACGCTGGACAGTAGGAAGAGAACCTCCCACATCCAGGGAGCACCAGAGCCATCACCACTACCTCAGAGGTTGTGAAGAAAGCACAGCAGTTGGACCACAGTGGGCGCAGGGAGGCTGAGGATGGTGGAACAGAGGCACACCCAGTCAATTGTTCCACTCCACAATCCATACACCATTCTGGGGGAGCATAGCTCCCCTATGGATGCACCCGCAGAGAAGACTGATGACAACTGTCACAAGGGAGGCCCACAGGAAGGAGGCAGAGGACACCACAGGGAAAGGAAGCAGCTCCTGGTGAGGGACTCAATTATTAGGGGGATAGAACTTGGGAGCAGGGAAAACTGAAGTAAGGTGCCTGCCTGGTGCCATGGCTGGAGGGACAGGAACGATCCTCAGGATCACGAGAACAGCTGCAAGAGAGTCTAGAGCTGGACGTCATTGTCCACCTAGGGACAAATGACTTGGCTCATCATGAGATCAGAGCAGTGCAGGAGGACATTGTAGAGTTGGGGAGGGGCCTAAGACAAGTAGCACACACAGTATCCTTCTCAGAGGTGCTGCCTGTCAATGGCATGGGGGAGGTGAGGGTAATTAGCACCATGCAGTTTAATGATTGGTTGAAAAAACAGTGTGGAGCACAGGGGTTTGGCTTCATTGGGGACTGGGGTTCCACCTGGAAGGACACCAGCCTATACTGGCAGAATGGTCTGCATCTGTCCAGGAAGGGAACAAGTCTTTTGAGCAATCGGTTTAAATGCTTCATTAGCAAGCTTTTAAGCTAGTCAAAGGGGGAGGCACTGATAAGAAGCAGGACAATTCCAGCCTCTCTCTCTCTACAAAACAGGGTACTAAATGAGAAAAAGACTGAGGTAGAAAGGTCAGTGGGGGATGCTGCAACAGAAGGTAAAGCCATCAAAAAATGGAGAGCAATGAGTCCCAATGCCCGTAGTCTGGGTAACAAGCTTCCTGAATTAGTGGCCTTGATGGAGGAGGAACATCTGGATATCGTGGCAGTCACAGAAACATGGTACACACAAAACCACAACTGGGACATAAACATGCCAGGATACACTATCTACAGGAGGGACACGGAGGGTAAAAGAGGAGGAGGAGTAGCTCTTTACATAAGGGAAGAAATAAAAGCAACAGAACAAAAGGGTAAACAGGAAGGAGAAGAAGCACTCTGGGGAAATTTGGAGACAGGCACTGGCACCACAATCCGCACAGGGGTTGTATACAGACCCCCTTCTCAGCGGGAGGAAATGGACAAGGAAATGATAGAAAGTATACTTAGAATGGCATAAAAAGGGGAGATATTGCTAATGGGTGATCTGAATATGCCAGATGTTAACTGAAGTGCAGTTGCAGCAGCCACTTCGAAGAGTGGGGTTATTCTAGATGCCCTACAGGGGGCATGCCTTAGACAACTAGTATTGGAGCCCACTGAGAGGGAGCAATCTTAGACCTGGTTCTCTCAAATGGAGATGGAGAGGATCACAGATGGAAGTGGGTAGCCATCTGGGAACTAGCGACCATCGAACAGTATGATTCACAATAAACACAGCAATAGAGTCAAGCCATACAAAGGCAAAAGTACTGGACTTTAGGAGGCTGACTTTGCAAAATGGTGAGTGCCTAAGGAATGCACTAGCAAATGGGCAGGAAGGACGGGTCAAGAACAATAGGGAATAATAAAACTGCCATCACAGAGGTAACGAGCCTTGTGTGAAGCAAATAAACTAAACAAATGATGCAAGAAACCACTATGGTTCTCAAAGGAAGTGGCAGTGAAGGTTCAAGAGAAAAGAAAGCATTCAGGAAGTACAAGGAATCGACAGAAGGAGCAGGACAGAGAACTGTATCAGTTAAAGCAAAAGGAGGCTGGGAAGTCGGTCAGAACAGCAAAAGGCCCAAACTGAGGAAAAGATAACCAACCTCAGTTAAGAAGGGGGATAAAACCTTTATAGGTACACCAGGAGCTAAGGAAGACCAAGGGAGGATAGTGAGGTTTAATAAAGGGAGAGAGGGTGGGCAGAGGGAGACTGTGAAAAGGCAGAGATACTAAACAAATATTTTGCTCAGTATTTACAAATGAAGAGGGGAGGTACCTAAAACAAACAGTAGAAACACTCTGGATACAGAAGTTGATACCAGCCCATTTACAGAAGAAAGGTTCTGAAAGAACTCTTAAAACTGAAGGTGGACAAAGCAATGGGGCCTGATGGGATTCATCCCAGAATTCTAAAAGAACTAAGGGTAGAACTAGTGACACCACTGACTGCCCTTTTAACAAATCATGGGAGGATGGGGTGGTACCCGAGGACTGGAGAAGGGCAGATGTGATTCCCCTTCACAAAAGTGGGAGCAAGGCAGAAGCAGGAAACTACAGACCTGTTAGTTTAACCTCAGTGATAGGGAAAATGATGGAATCACTTCTGAAGGAAAGAATTGTCGAGTATCTAGAGGCCAGAGGGGCACAGGACCCAAGGCAGCATGGATTCACAGCAGGAAGGTCATGCCAGACGAATCTGATAGATTTCTTTGACTGGGTGACCAAAGTAGTAGATCAGGGAGGGGCTGTGGACATGGCCTACCTAGACTTTAGCAAGGCATTTGACACAGTCCCACACAAACGATTAATATACAAGTTAGCCAGCCTGGGAGTGGGTCCCAAGATGACAGCCTGGTAAAGAATTGGCTGGAGAATAGGACACAGAGAGTAATAGTAAATGGAGTCCACTCAGAAGAAAGGGGGTTACTAGTGGGTACCACAGGGTTCAGTATTAGATCGGTCCTCTTCAATGTCTTTATAAGCGTACATTGCAGAGGGACTGGAAGGAAAAGTATGTCTCTTTGCAGATGACACAAAGATCTGCAACAGAGTTGATGCACAGGGTGGGGTGGAAAGGATGAGAAGGACTTGGCAAGGTTAGAGGAATGGTCAAATGTATGGCAGCTTAGATTCAATGCTAAGAAGTGCAAGGTAATGCACCTGGGAAACAAAACCCAGGAAAGAGTACACAATGGGGTGAGATACTAAACAACAAAAATGGAAAGGGACCTGGGGGGTAGTCATATCAGATGACCTAAAGGTGGGCAAGCAATGTGAGAGGGTAGCAAGGAGGGCTGGGGGATACTGGGATGCATAGGAGAGGCATCACCAGTAGAAAACAGGAAGTTATTATCCTCTGTACAGACAGCTGGTGAGACCCCATCTGGAGTACTCATGCAGTTCTGGAGACCCAACCTCCAAAAGACATAGACAGGATGGAAGCTGTCAGAGGAGGGCAACTAAAATGGTGCAGGGTCTGCACTAGAAGACATATGAAGAGAGACTAAGGAGCTTAATATGTATAGCCTCGAGGAAAGGAGGGAGGGAGGGACATGATAGAAACTTTCAAGTACCTCAAGGGAATCAACATAGTCCAAGTGGGTAGCATGTTTCAAAAAAGAGGTGTGCAAGAACAAGGGGGCACAATTTGAAGATGGGGGTGGCTCAGAGGTAATTTAAGGAAGTATTTTTTCACAGAGAGGGTTGTGGATGCATGGAACGGCCTTCCGGAGGAGGTTGTGGAGTCAAAAACAGTGGTGGAATTCAAGCATGCATGGGACAGTCATAAGGCCATTCTAGGGGGTGGGGGTAGGAAGAAGTAGGCTGCTGGTTAACTAGGATCTGCAGCTTATCCAGTAGGTAGGGAAATGGGCAGACTGGGTGGGCCAAGCAGTCCTTATCTGCCATCAAATTCTATGTTTCTATATATGTTTCTATGTTACCCCAGGATGTAAAACTTTGAGTTCGGAAGCATAGGCCTGATTCTGCTGATAAAACCATCACATTGGCGGAAGACTTCCTGGCAGCCCAACCATCCAGACCCAGAGGGTTCCAATGGACATCAACAGCTGCAACCACCAGCAATCCGGTAAGGAAACCTTTTACTTACAAACTGTCAAATCCAGCCCCAGTGAAACCAGACTGGAGAGCAGAGAGAGAGGGACAAATTCCTGTAGCAGAGATTGTATGTCATGGGTGCCAAAAGAAGGGACATTATGTAAGAAACTGCCCTAATACAAAGAAGGAGACAGATCAGCTAGCCTTAGTGAACTGGGGTCACTTTATGGTTACTATGCAGATTGGATCACAGCAGATGATGGGACTGATTGATTCAGGGAGCTGCCAGACTCTTGGAGCAGATCTGGTGACTGGGAATAATAAAGGGCTGGATACAGCAGTCATCTGTGAACACGGTGATACCCATTGCTACCCTACAGCCACCATACAAATGACTGTTCAAGAAAAGACACGAGGCAGAAGTGGGGTTGGTACCTCGCCTACCCATGCCAGTTGTTAATGGGCATGATCACCCAGATTTTGCTTCATTTATACATTGTCATGCCACCCAGGACTCTGCTGTAGTTGCCGTAACCACCAGAGCTCAAGTGAAGCAGGGACATCTACCATCTGTGTTTCCATTTGATGATGATGTTTTTGAGAAGTCTGACATGGACCGAAAAACTAAGGCAAAGAAGTGGAAGCTAAAGAAGGACTGGACTGATACTCATGCTGGTGTACAGCCAGACTTAGGACACACTTATAAATGTGATATGCAGCATGAGCAAAACGCAAACCCTTCACGTAACCCTTTTTTTCACAGATGGGGAACAGAGTGGAAAAAGGTGCCTCTTCATTTATTGTAAAACAGGGACTATTGTACAGAGAATGCACTAATCCCAAAACTGGAGAGGTAGTGAACCAGCTTATGGTTCCAGAAAAATTCCACTCCAATAGCATGTATCTGGCACATGACATCCCTTTAGCAGGCCATGCAGGCAGAGGTAGTACCCTGAATAGGATATCACTCAGGTTTTATTAACCCATTATCTACAAGAACATAACTGAGTATTGTAAAGCATGTGCTAAGTGTCTGAAGGTAGCTCAGGCAGGAAAAAAGGATAGAGTACCACTACAACCCATCCCCATTGTAGCTAACCCCTTTAACAGGACAACCATGGATGTAGTGGGCCCCTTAGAAAACAACTCCAAGGGCAACAGATTTGTACTGGTCATATGTGATTACGCTACCCACTAGCCAGAAGCTATCCCCATAAGAAATGTCACCACCCCGAGGACAGCAGAGGAGTCAGCAAAGGTATTTAGTCACATGGGAACCCCCCAGGAAATTCTTACTGATCAGGGGAGTAACTTTAATGCACACCTGCTAAAGGAATTGTACCATCTGCTGGGCATGGTAGTAGTGTGTACTTCCCCATACCACCTGCAGACTGACGGCCTCATAGGGAGGTTTAATCAGACTTTAAAGAGAATGTTGAGGAAGTATGTAAAAGAAGATGGTAGAGATTGGGATAGGTACCTCCCCTATTTACTCTTCGCTTTCAGAGAAATCCCTCAAGCATCCACTGGTTTCTTTCCTTTTTCATTATTGTATGGGAGGAATCCGATGGGGCCACTGGATGTGTTTAAAGAACACTAGGAAGAAGGGAAGGAGGTGGGAGATCTTAATGTCGTAGAGTACATGATTCAGTTACACAAATGCCTGGTGAGGTATATCAACTTGGCACATCAGAGCTTAGAACAGAAGCAAGACTTGCAGAAAGAAAGATACGACCAGAGTTTGAAGACTAAAATATTTCAGTCAGGGGACAAAGTGTTGTTACTTCTTCCCTCCACAGAGCACAAACTACTCATGAAATGGCAGGGCCCTGTCACCATTTTGAGGCAAACAGAAGCAGTGAATTATGAGCTTAGTTTGCCAGGAAAGAGACTACCCCCCAGAAAATGTACCATGTGAACCTCCTTAGAAAATGGTGTGAAAAGCCTAACGCCTTCCTTTGTATCCATCGTGAAGTTACGGAGTCAGAGCTGGAGGTTGCCTATAAAAGGCTAGAGCAGTCAGGATAGTTGGATCAGATAAACCCTGAATTGGAGCCTCAGCAGCAGAAAGATTTGCAGGGGGTATTACAAGAATTTGAGCCCATATTCACAAACATCCTGGGAAGGGCCAAAGAAATTGTGCACACCATAATTGCCATGCAAGGCAAATCCATACACCAAAAACTCTATAGATTGCCCATAAAGATGAGGGATGAGGTGATTCTGGAAGTCAAAAAAATGAAGCAGTTAGCATAATTGTGTCCTCAAAGAGTGCATGGTCTTCACCTATGGTCATGGTTGACAAGAAAGAGGGTAGGATACATCTATGCCTAGATATTAGAAAACATAACAATGCATCATTATTCAATAGCTATCCAATGCCCCAAATAGATGACATCATTGACTTGCTAGGCAATACACAGCATATTGCCACCCTTGACCTTACTAAGGGATACTGGCAAATCCCTTTGTCATCTGATTCACAAGATAAAACCACATTTAGCACCCCAATTGGTTTATACCAGTTTGTCACAATGCCATTTGGACTACATGGGGCCCTAGCCAATTTTCAGCATTTTATGGACCACATACTAAGACCACACACTGACTACTGTGCGGCTTATTTAGACAATGTCATATTGAGCACTGACTGGGAATTCCCATGTTAGACACTTGTCCCAGGTATTGCAAGCAATGAAGAAGTCAGGAGTGACCATTAACCTTGCTAAATGTGCCCTAGCAAAGACTGAGACAAGATATCTAGGGTTCATTTTAGGCATAGGACAAGTGAAGTCCGAAGCAGAGAAAGTTACAGCAGTAGCAAACAGCCCAATATCTACCACAAAAAGCATGTGAGATCTTTCCTAGGCCTGGCTGGTTATTGCTGGAGATTTATTCCTAATTTCTTAGCCATTGCCAGTCCTTTGACTGATCTCACTAAAAAGAAGTGCCCGAATAAGGTTCAGTGGACTCCTATTTGTGATGAGGCTTTTAGGAATATCAAGGCCATTCTATGTACAGCTCCTGTATTGAAAAGCTTTGACTTCAACCAAGTGTTTGAGGTACAAACCAATGCATCAGAGAATGCTATTGGGGCAGACTTATCTCAGAAAATAGATGGGGAAGAACATCCAATCATGTATATCAGTAGGAAGCTACATGAGAGGGAGAGAAGATATGCTACCATAGCGAAAGAATGCTTAGCTCTGAAGTGAGCTATTGAGTCCCTGAAATATTACTTGTGGAGGGCTGAATTTAAGGTTGTAACTGATCATAATCCCCTTTGCTGGGTGCACCAAATGAGAGAAAAAATCCCTGTATAATTCGGTGGCACTTAGCTCTTCAGCTCTATCGATTTACTGTGTCCCACAGGGCAGGAACAAAACATGTAAATGTTGATTTCATGTCCAGATATGGTGCAGGAATTGATGTCAATGAAATATGATGGCCTTTTCCCTAAAAGGAGATAATGCAGGGAAGATACCATTAGTCTCTGTTTAGAAATATGTTAATGCCTCAGGGTAAAGAATGATTATATCCACTATGTTTATGATGGAATGTTTATCTTTAATAAGAACCCTGAGATGGAACTTCTGAAGATGGATGGGTGGAAGCTCCATCCCTTCCTGGGACAGGAAGGTGGTAAGCAATCTGAAATAACTGCTTCCTTCTTAAGGTGAGGGATATGTGACAGGGAGATCTTGCAACTCTTGAGGACTGACCTTTTCTTAAATCTGCTGCAACAGTTCTACTGTTTCTTAGCCTAATCTATCCTTTACAATTTCTAGTCCATAAGGTTGGCCACTTATAGGTGGCCCCTCCCTTTTCTTGACTATGCTATAGTGTCCTCTTTCATTTTCCTTTTCCCTCTCAGGTTCTCATACAAGGAGATTATTGTGGTGACCTCTGAGCTGATGTAAAACAACAGGCTGTGCTCCTCATTGTTGGATTTAGTATGCAAAGGAATATGCCAATGCTTAAGGTTATCCACTGTATTTTAAGTAAACTTCACACAGAAATTGTGTGTTGAACCTGAAGTTCTGTGTCTGGTCCATCCGTTATCCCACAACCCCTCCACAGGCTGAATCAAGGAACAAGAAATATTTAACTGTTGTGTTCTCTCCCATTATGTAAATGGTTCCATCTGCAGCAGAGAAAATGTGTCTGGCACTGGAGCAGCCATTTTAGAGGCACTGGAGACTGCAGCAGGGTTGCAACTGAAAACAAGCAATGTCCATTTTCATTAAAAAAATAAGTAATTCAGCCCTCTCCACCCTAGATAAGTCAGATCGTCAACATTATGGACAGGTTACACTAAAAACACAATTAACAAACTCACAGCAAGTAAGTCTCGAATTTCTACTTTTTAGGCAATTAGGGCATTGTGCAGGTATGATTTTCAACAGTTACTAAGCTTTATTATTATTTTATTTTATAGCGAACTCAACTATTTAGCCAGTGCATGTATTTTGTGGACAGTCTGTCAGTGGGAGGGAATGATATCTACTACATGCCTTGTGGTCAGTGCCAGACAGTGGTGAAATGTCTCAATAAAACCTAAATGAATATTTTGCTAGAGGTTCAGCAGCAAAAGAAAAATAAATCACATCATCTTCAGAGTGTGAAGTTTTAGCTACAGCTCAAGAGACTGTTAATGTTGAGACTGATAATATTGAGGGCTATTAATCATGACTCTCAATCTGAAGATCAGACAACAGCTGCAGGTTCAGCGCATACCTTTCAACCTCTCAGAATTTAAAATCATAGCACTGGCCTTCAAAAATCATAGCAAAGGGCCAGAATGTGTAGCACTTTCTTATTTTAAACAATAAGTCTACAGATAGTGGGCCCCATATAATTAGTGATAAGGATTGTTTCTATCAACTTTGTTCAACTATTTAATAGTTTGTGTGTCCAGAAATAGCTCCAACATTATGAAGAACATCAGTAAACCTATGCATAGCAAGGGTAAATTTGAGTATGAAAATCATAGCACCATGTGAAATTCATAGCAGTTGAGCAGTATGGTTCAGCGCGTGCATCATTAATATTCAATAACTTAATTAATACGCATATCTTCACATCTCCCCCTTTAGAATAAACTTTAAACAGGTAAATTTGTTAACTTGTAAACCATATTTTAAGTCCTGTATTGTGCAGGTTTTTGTATCAACCATCCACTAACTGCTAAATCGAGCAGGGCTTTCTGGTGGGCTGCTCAGGTCCATTGGGGCAGCTGCCAGCTCTACCTGTGTCACTGGCAGTGGGTCCTTGCTGGGGTATTGAGTTAGCTGCACCACCATTGCTGCTACAGTGTTCTCTGTCACTCTCTCCATTACAACATCCTGTCCCAATTCCTTGTCCACGTCTTTCTCTGTCCCTCTGCAGGGGGAAGTCTGTATACTACACGGGGTATACTGCATGGCCAGTGAGCCCATCAGATCTCAGCGATTACACCGGTACAGTTTCCCATTGGCTGAGACAACGTAGGAATGGGGGGGGGTCTGTGCAGGTACAACAACAACTGAAGGGGTCCATTCTTGCTTGTCAGTTCGCATATGCACTTGTTGTTCCAGGCTCAATAGAGGCAAGGTATGTGCTGCTCTGTTATAATAATATTGCTGTTTTTGTTGAGCAGACTGCAGTGTGGCACAGACATTTGAGTCTGGGATCATTCACTTCAACAGTTCGTGTGTTGCAGGTAACAAGGTTCTGGTGTGACGGGCCATGAGTAGCTGCGCTTGGGACCCCACACCTTCAATAGGTGTATTCATCAAATCAAGCAGGGCCAGATATGGATCTCTGTTGTCTTTCATAGCTTTTTTCAGTAAATTCTTAACTGTTTGCACTGCTCTCTCAGCCATGCTAATGCTCTGGGGGAGCCTGGGTGAAGACATGAGGTACTTGAACTCATGCTTTCACAAAGGACTGAAACTTAGCACTAACGAATGAGGCCCATCATCTGTGATGAAAATCTCTGGTGTGCCATGCTGTGCAAATTGAGATTTTATATGATTAATCACAGTCTCCATTGTAGTGTTTTGTAATCAGGACATCTCAATAAACAGTGTAATAGTCCACCATCAGCAAATACATTACTCTATTAAAGTCAAATAAATCAGCTCCTACCTTTTGCCAGGGCCTCTCTGATAATTTATGGGATGCAGTGGTTCTCTGGGTTGTTCTTTCCTGTAAGTGGCGCAGATGCCACAGTTGGTGACCAAGTCACTGATTTGCTTATTCATCCCTGGCCAGAACAAAACACCTCTGGCTCATCTCCTGCACTTCTTGATACCAAAATGGCTGCCACAAACTTTTGTAAGCATTTCTTTTCACAATGATCCAGCTACAATCAGTCTGTCACTTTTAAGGAGTAGCCCACTCTCAGTTTTAACTTCCTCTCAAAATAGCCAATATAGTCTAATGATAGGGTCCACTTGAGAGTGTTCTGAGGGCCATCCCTGCAACACTGTCTCTTTTAACCTTTGCAGTTCCAAGTCTTGTGCTGTTTCCTGCTGAACCTGTTTCAGTTTCTGGTCAGTGAAGGGAATTTTCTCAATGGTATGCACCTCATATTTATCAGTGTCAGCCTCTGATGAGGTCCCTTTTCTATGGCTCTACTGAGGGCATCAGCAATGTGCAGCTCCTTTCCTGCTTTGTACATGACTTGTTAATCATATTTCTGTAACTTGGACATCATTCTCTGTATATGAGGGGTTTCTTAAACAGGCTTTCGATTGGTTTGTGATCAGTCTGTACGAGCACTTTCTGTGTGCCGTAGATGTATTGGTGGAATTTAGTACAACCATACACAATAGCTAGCTTTTCCTTTTCTATTTGTGCATAATTTTTCTCAGTACTGATCAGGGATCTTGAAGCAAATGTCACAGGTTTATTGGCTTGCAGCAGGCATGCTCCCAATCCTTCAGAAGAGGTGTCAACAGACAGGACCACCAGTTGGTACAGATTGTAGAAAGCCAGCACCAAGGGATGCGTAATAATTTTCTTTAATTCATGAAAAACCTGTTCATGTCTGGAGTCCCAATGCCAGGCCATTTCTTTTTCCACTATTCTCTTACCAGTTTATTCAAAGATGACAAATTAGGAATTCATTTGGCTAGGTAGTTAACCATTCCCGTAAACCTTTGCAGCTCCATGACATTCTGGGGTGAGGGCATGTCCATCACAGCTTTAATTTTCTCTAGGTCTGCCAGTAGCCCACTTTTGGTCACTCTTTGTCCAATATATAGAACTTTTTTCAGTCCAGTCTTTGATTTTTTGAGATTCAACGTGAGGTGGTACTCTTGTGCTCACTGCAGAACTCTTTTCAATCTTATATTATGTTCTTGCAAATCTGACCCCCAAATCAATATATCATCCATGTAAGTTTCTACACCTTCAATGCCTTCAAATATTTGAGATATCTTTCATTGAAAAACCTCAGGGGCCGAGCATATTCCAAATGGCACCCTCTTAAATTTATAACATACAAATGGTGTGTTAAATGTCACTAACTCTGAGCTGGGCTCATCAAGTTTCACTTGCCAAAACGCATGACCCTCACAAAGCACTGAAAAAGTGTTGGCACCTGCTAGCCTTGCAGCTACTTCTTTGACAGTTTTCATTGGATAGTGCTCTCTCTCTGTAATACTTTGTTCAAATCCCTGGGGTTGATGCATATTCTCACTTTACTTAGCTTCTCTGTTACCACCATTGAATTAACCCAGCTTGTGGGTCTTTCTGCTTTTTCAAGAACACCCAGCTTGTCCATATTGTCCAGCTCTGCCTCAACCTCACCTTTCAAAGCAAATGGTATTTTCCTAGGCGGGTGTATCACTGAGCTAACAGACTCATCTATCTTGATGTGGTGCTCACCCTGAAGACCGCCCCAGGGTCCTGAAAAACATCAGCAAACTTAGACAATAACTCATCAGTTGCTTCAGTCTCTGCATTAAGTGAGAACAATTTCTTGACAAGTTTCATCTCAAGACATGTAGGTAGTCCTAGTACAGGCATTGCATCAGCATCTACAACTTGAAACATGACAACATGATACTGATTTTGAATCCCACAGCCAGTACAACTTTCTCTTGCACATTCACATAATGGTTAGAGCAGGAAACCAATCATGCTTTCGACTTTTGAATAGGCTCTCTGGATACTGTTTGATACATGCTCATAGGTATAACATTACACTGAGCTCCAGTGTCCAGTTTCAAAGTTACAAATTTCCCTTTAATACTTACGTACACATTCCAGTCCTTCACCATAGCTGTGTTAGTGTTTCCACAACAAAAGTGTTCTCTTTTTCTCTTCTGCTCTCTTCCTCAATTACATGCACCTTTGCACCTCACCTTGTTGTACTCATTCTTGTAAAATGATTCTGTCTATTGCATATTCAACATCTCTGTCCATAAGCAGGCCATCTGTTTGGTCCATGCTGTCTCCCACATTTACCACAAGCATACAATCTTGCTCTCTTGCTGGCACAGTCTCTCTCATTTTCTGCACAATCCCCGCCCCCCCCTTTAAAAGTCATTAAAAGCACTGCAGCATCTGTACCAAGGATTCTCTTACAGTTTTGAATTGCCTCTCACTTAATTGACCAGCCCTGCAAATATCAATAATTTTGGTCAAAGACAAGTCCATCTCACGGAGCAGTCGACACCACACTCAGTCATCCAGAATATCACAAACAGTTCTATCTCTAATCAGTGTCAGTCAAATTACCAAACCCGCATGACTCAGCACGCAATCATAATTCAGTAAGATAAGACATCAAAGGATTCACCTGGCTGTTGGCTGCATGTGTTGAACAGATGTCACTCATAGGTGATGTTTCTCCGTAGATTGCAGTAATTCTCAAACTGCTGCTTAATCTGAGGCAAGTCTGTTTTATCTTCATCTTTTGCTCAGTCAAATGTATTGTAGACCTGGCAGCTTAGATTCAATGCAAAAAAGTGCAAAGTAATGCACCTGGGTAACAAAAACCCGGGGGAAGTATTAACAACAACAAAAATGGAAAGGGACTTGGGGGTAGTCATATCAGATGACCTTAAGGTAGGTAAGCAATGTGAGAAGGCAGTAAGGAGGGCTGGGGAGATACTAGGATATATAGGGAGAGGCATCACCAGTAGAAAACAAGAAGTTTTTATCCCTCTGTACAGACAGTTGGTGAGACCCCATCTGGAGTACTGTATGCAGTTCTGGATACCCCATTTCTGCAAGGACATAGAAGGATGGAGACAGTCCAAAGGAGGCCAACTAAAAGGTGCAGGGTCTGCAACAGAAACCATATGAAGAGAGAGACTAAAAGTGCTTAATATGTATACCCCTGAGGAAAGAAGGGAAAGGGGGGTCATGATAGAAACTTTCAAGTACCGCAAGGGAATAAACAAAGTCCAAGACAGCAGCATCTTTCAGAAAAAAAAGATGTACAAGAACAAGGGGGCACAATATGAAGATGGGGGATGGCTCAGGGGCAACATGAGGAAGTGTTTTTTTTTCATGGAGAGGGTGGTGGACGCAATGAACTACCTTCCTGAGGAGGTCATGGGGTCAAAAACAGTGGGGGAATTCAATAATGCATGGGACAGACATAAGGCAATTATAGTGAGGGGTAGGAGGAAGTAGGCTGCTGGTTAACTAGAATCTGCAGCTTATCCAATAGGTAGGGAAATAGGCAGACTAGGTGGACCAAGCTGTCCTTATCTGCCATCAAAGTCTATGTTTCTATGTTTCTCCAGGGCCACGGAGCCCATGATATGCAGAAAGGTCCTTGTAGACTTCTCTGAGACTCCTGAAGCCACAAAATAAATTTCCACTTGTTGCTTGAAGAGGCGTCAGTTCTCAGTAAGGCTGCTGGTTAAATCCAAAGCAGGTGGTGGTGACAGCTGCTCCACCTTCTGGCACCATGTAATGAAATGCTGAGGCAAACACTATACTTTCTAAAAGCTTTACTAACAAACCAGAAGAACAATACATTAAGGTAGACCGTTTGAATCTGGTGGATTTCAGCCTGCCAATCAGTATTTATACAACGGTTCAAATCTAGAGACGCACACAGGATGTGCATCATTAATATTCGTTAACTTAATTAGTACACATATCATCACAGTTGTCTGCTCTTTTAAAGATATGAAAGATATAAAGGACATTTGCTGCTACAAACAGAAAGATGAACAGCAGAGCAATTATCTCTGCCAGTGGCATTTGAGAAACAAATAGCAGGCCCTGAGCCAAAAGATGACAGTAAGGTTGCCCAGATTTTGACTGCATATTATCTTACCAAACAAGGGCAATCACTAAACCAGTTTGATACACTATGAAACAGGAGTGGAAAAAAATATTTTGGAGGGTACTGGAACTTGGATTTATAGTAATATTGTTTTATGTTTTTTTACAGAAATGTTGCTGAGTTACAAGAACATCTCGTTTAAGCTCAACTCTTTTCCTTCCTTATCTCTTCTTCACCCCCTTTCAGTTTAATTTTGGAAATCTCACTCCACTTCTACTTCTCTCCTTCGACTCACTGACTCTGTACTCTCAGGTATGGATAAGGGCCTGATAACATCTGCCATTTTTGTTGATCTTGCTAAAGCTTTTGACACAGTGGCTCACCCCCTTTTTCTGGTCAAGCTTAACGCAGCAGGTCCATCATTCTTACATTGAGGGTAGGTCTCAAGCTGTCTAGATAGGTAACTTAATTTCTTCTCCACTCCCTATTTGCTCAGCTCATCTCTCAAGGGTCTGTCCTGGGTCCTATTCCCTTTTCCATAGTCTTAAATTACCTCCCTGCTGTTCGTTCATCTGCGTTCATTCATATGTACACTGATGATACAGTGCTTTTTGCATCTGAATCCTCTTTATGTGTTCTCACCACACAATTGCAGCTGGATTTTGACAATATTTAGTGCTGGTTCTAGTCTAACCAGTTAAACCTCAATGCCAAAAAAACTGTTTCTATGACTTTTGGCACCCCTTAGAGGCTTTCCAGACTAACCCTCACCCTGTATTTCACACTCTGGATGGTGCTATCATTAAGGATGCACCCTCTTTTAAGTACCTCAGAGTTTGGCTTCATTGTCATCTTGATTTTGTGGTTCACATTAATGCCATTCAATAAAAGCTTCACCACAAGCAAGGTGCACTGTACAGTAGCAAAGCAAGTATCCCGCGTCCTGTCTGCCATGAGATTGTTTTAAAGATTATTTTCCCTATTCTTATGTTGGCTTGTGCTCATGTGCAAACAACATATTGGGGTAGTAGCACTTTCAGAGGTGTTTTAGTGTTGTGGTGAATCCAGGGGATTCTTTAGTCGGTGTGTTCCTCAGCTGCCAACCAGTGAACATGCTGCCGATGACACCAGTTTCAGAGAGTGCCACCAACTTGAAATGAATCTGCTGCTGCAATCAGAGACAGGCTTGTCATTGCAGCAGCAGATGACATGCCTCCATTATGTGCCATTCCTGGTGAAACATTTAAATATATATGGCAGCTCCTGCCATCCGCTACACAATCCCAACATCTGGGTGCCCAATCCCCATGCCAGCATCTCCCTCAATTAGTGTGCCTTTCCTGGTTAAACAGCTTTCCATTTCTGACACCAGGATGCCCAATCCCAGTGTTGGATGCACCCTGCCTCCAACCCGTCTATTCGACTTGCTGGCATCGGGGTGTCCAATCCCTGTGTCAGCATCCCCCCAAAACATAGAAACACAGAATTTGACAGCAGATAAGGACCACTTGGCCCACCCAGTCTGCCCATTTCCCTACCTAATGGATAAGCTGCAGATCCTAGTTAACCAGCAGCCTACTTCTTCCTACCCCCACCCCCTAGAATTGCCTTATGACTGTCCCATGCATGCTTGAATTCCACCACTGTTTTTGACTCCACAACCTCCTCCAGAAGGCTGTTCCATTCATCCACAACCTTCTCTGTGAAAAAATACTTCCTTAAATTACCTCTGAGCCGCCCCCCCATCTTCAAATTGTGCCTTGTTCTTTTTACACCTTTTTTGAAAGATGTTACCCTCTTGGACTTTGTTGATTCCCTTGAGGTACTTGAAAGTTTCTATCATGTCCCCCTCTCCCTCCTTTCCTCAAGGCTATACATATTAAGCTCCTTAAGTCTCTCTTCATATGTCTTCCAGTGCAGACCCTCGCCATTTTAGTTGCCCTCCTCTGGACAGCTTCCATCCTGTCTATGTCTTTCTTGGAGACTGGGTCTCCAGAACTGCATGCAGTACTACAGATGGGGTCTCACCAGCTGTCTGTACAGAGGAATAACTTCCTGTTTTCTACTGGTGATGCCTCTCCCTATGTCCCAGTATCCCCCCAGCCCTCCTTGCTGCCCTCTCACATTGCTTGCCCACCTTTAGGTCATCTGATATGACTACCCCCAGGTCCCTTTCCATTTTTGTTGTTGTTAGTATCTCACCCCCCATTGTGTACTCTTCCCCTGGGTTTTTGTTTCCCAGGTGCATTACCTTGCACTTCTTAGCATTGAATCTAAGCTGCCATACAATTGACCATTCCTCTAACCTTGCCAAGTCCCTTCTCATCCTTTCCACCCCACCTTGTGCATCAACTCTGTTGCAGATCTTTGTGTCATCTGCAAAGAGCATACTTTTCCTTCAGTCCCTCTGCAATGTCGATTATAAAGACATTGAAGAGGACCAGTCCTAATACTGAACCCATCGGTACCCCACTAGTAACCCCCCTTTCTTCAGAGTGGACTCCATTTACTATTACTCTCTGTGTCCTATTCTCCAACCAATTCTTTACCCAGGCTGGATGGACAACACTGGAACCTGAAGTCCTTTATTTATCCACATGACAGGTACAGCAAGGGTAATCATAGTACAAGCTTCCCCACACTGCTCTGCAAATGTGCCCCAACCCTGCCATGAAGGGACCACCATGAAGATGAGATGGTAGTTCAGACTCCTTGCCCATTCAATCCTTGGCCTCTCTTGTAAGACTACCAGCCTGTCAGACCTCTTGATCATCAACTGGAGCCATGTTTAGCTCCACTGATCCTGAACAATCTCTGATGCATTTCTGCTCTACTTTCCTGTTGGTTTGTGACATCCATGCTCCCATCAGGAAATCTAGAGTAAGGTGTGCTCACCTCCCTTGCATCTTCTCTGAAATTACTAAGCTGTTTAAACTGAGGGATACAGCTTGGTCTGTCCATAAGGCATCAGGTTCCCCGGTTGACAGACCACAACATAACAGGTTCCAAACCCTCTGTACTAGTACTATTAGAAGAGCCAAGGCCACCTATTTTCATTTCAAATTCATTAGGGACTCTCCATCACACCCTAAATTCTAGAACACTGTAAAATATTTGCTCCAGCCCACTTGTCATGACTCCAGAATTACGAATCTTAATTCCATCAATGGTGTTGTCACAGATCCTGTTGCTACTGTGACTGCCCCAGATTCCCAATTTGTGGATGGGCCCCTGATGATTGTTCCCCCTCTGCCTTCCAGTTTCATCTCCTATCACCACCCAGCAATGCCAAAAGTAGTGGCTCAACTTTTGCCTTCTCTAGCACCACCCCATCTGAGGTTCTCCATGACCGATCTTGGATTAAGCCAACCTCCCGTGCAGGAACTGATGGCTTTCCCCCTAGATTCTTGAAACTGGGCAACTCTGTAATTGCTGCTCTACTGTCCCACTTTTTTAACTGCTCTCTCTCCTCAGAGTTTTTTCCATCACTATGGAAACACGCAAATGTGATTCCTCTTCACAAAAGTGGCCCTACAAACCTCCTTTTCAACTAACAGTCTGGGTTTTGAGCATCCCACTCTATATCTATTTCCCTCCTAAGATTTATTGACTCCATTCTCGCTAATATGGATAAGGGTCTACCTACCAGGGTAGTATTCTTTGACCTAGCTAAAGAGTTTGGCATGGTAGACTATGCTCTTCTGTTTACCAAATGCCCTACCTCTGGACTCACCTGCATGTATCTTTCTTGGTTCTTTTCTTACCTCTCAGGCCACACCAAGTCTGTTGCTACTGGCTTAGCCCTCTTTGCTCCTAGGAAAATTAAAATGGGGTTCCTCAGGACTGTGTCTTGGGACCACTCCTCTTTAATGTCTTTGTAAATGACCTGCTATATACTATTAAATCCTGCAATATCCATCTGTATGCTGATGATACCATGCTGTACACAAAGAAACATAACCTAGAATTTGTCATCAGAAAAAGACCACTTGGCCCACCCAGTCTGCCTAGTTGTTTCCCGCCTATTTTGCCCAGCAGACCCTAACTGGTTTCCGGCAACCCTCCCCCCTTTTTATTTAGTAGTATTCTTCCATGTCTCCTGATATTTGTGTAAAAAAGTCACAGTACATTGATTATCATAATAATCTGCAGCATTTCCAACTTTAAGAAAAACAGTGAAAATGAGAATGGGTGGAAGATGGGGGACTGGGAAACTTGATCACACCCAGATAAAATACACTCCTGGACCAGTAGAGATGAGAAGGTCAAGATGGTTTTATCATGGTATATCACAGTATATTGTGAAGTGCAATAATCACAATAATGTTTTTTATAGTGATAACTTATCATCAATAGAAATTATTGTGATATGTCATATACTGTATATATATTTTTTTAAATCAAGTTTTTCTCTCTCCACCTTAGCATAAGATCAGACCAAAGATCTCCAGGTACTATCCATCCATCCATTAGCCCCTGGCCAGAGTCCTCTAACTGCTCCCCCCCATTGATGAGGTCGGGAGGGATCACCCTCTCATAGCAAATATCTGGTTGGCAAGGGATCTATGGTGGCAGGAGCCAAAAGTAACAGTTTCACACATGGCTGAGGCAACATTTTTACATGTTTTTCATTGCCCACAAAGTCGTACCAACCATCCCAGGTGCCATGAACTGCAGTACATGCCTATCATGCAGCAGTGGCAACACATAAGTGCCTACTCTTTGCAAGGGAGCAGGCTCGTCGGCTTGCTGCAAGGTGTAACTATGCCATCAGGCTATAGCCCCTTCTGTACCCACTGGGACATGATGCCGAGTGACATGGTTCTTCCCATTCTGGCTGCCAGCTACAGGGACTCAGGCTCCGCACCACTTTTTGTCATTTTTACAGACTTGTACTTGGGATGGGTACAGGGTGAACTTAACATATTAATTCTTATTATCAGTCTCTCCCTCTCTCTCCGTATACTGCATCCCTGTTTATTAAATCACATTATTTTACACATCTGCTCATAGTCCCACAGATTATCTCTGCTACTCTGCAATCTGACTTTGATCCACTCACAGCCTGATTCAAAGCTAACCTCTTAGCCTTGAACCAATCCCAAACTGCCTCCATGTTGTTTAGCACTAAACAAGGACCTGTTGGACTGCTCTGACCTAATCAACAATACCTCTGGTGGCTCTACTTTGAAATCAGTGACCGAGTATATATGTAACCCCCTTGTTATCCGGGGTTACTAGAATCCCAGTAAGACCTAGTAGTAGGCAGGGAAGGCAGCTTGTGAAACTCCAGTTAAATGGGTTTCACACTGTCTCACTCTGTTCTCAATCACAGCTGAGACTTGAGAGATGACATCTCCATAGAACTGTCGCAGCTGCATAAGCCACATTGGAATCTGCAGCTCAGGGAGTGAGTTTAGAACTTTGGGAGTTTTCAAAGGCAGTTTCTGTTTACCTTTTGTTGGAGAAGGAGGTGTGATCCTGTTTACCTTTTGAAAGTGGTGGAGACAGCTGTCCAGGTCTCAGTGCCCCCTCCCTCCGGGGGGGAGGTGGAAGAAAAGTCCCTCTGTGGATTCCAGGGGAAATCCCCTATTTCCACTATAGAAGAAAGCTGCCTGTTTACAGTTTCTGTTCCTGTATAACAGTGAAAGAAGTGGTACTTCACCTGTGGGGCACCTGCAATGAAAGGGTGAGTGTTTTGCTCCATTTGAAGGGGCAAACCAATTGTTTCATCAGTTTGGAAATATAAAGCAAGTTGGGATGTGGACTGCTATTTGGGAGGACTATTTTACTAGGACAAACAAATGGAGCAGTCAAAAAGTCTAATGTTTTAATGGATTTCAAGCAATGCTGTAGAGGGGGTGCTTCAGGTCATCCACCATTTAATCTACATGTCAAAGTTTTAAGTTTATGTTTGTCCAGAGAAATGGCCGGCTATGGGCTGTGGGAGCTGGAGGTGGGAACACCCCCCCATCTTTAGTGACCAGGTCCACCTCTACGGATTTCTTCTGTGATTTGCTACTTGCCTCATGCGCCTGGCCAGTGATGAGGTAGGTACCCATGGGCTCTAACTTTGGAAAATCTCTAGGAGTCGCGAGACTCTAAGTGGTGGGGAGCCACAGGATGGGAAGATATACTCTTGTTTGATGGGAGTCTGATGGAAGTAAGAAAACAAATCTCTCTAGGAGTCAGAGACTCTAAGTGGTGTGGGGAGCCACAGTTTGGGGAAATATACTCCTTGTGTGATGGGAGTCTCTCCAAGTAAAGTTTGGTTCATTCTTTAAATGGACCATCAGTCAAGTGGCCGGCAAAGGAGCCGGGCCAGTCGGGCTGGTATCCAAAGCACATGCAAGTCCGGGCTGAGTGCCTGGTGGGTCCACAGCCAGACAATAGTAAAAATGGGTTCATTCTTCAAGTGGACCACCTTTAGTCTCTATCTGCATATACAGTGAGCGTAGCCTTGGGGACCATCAATGCTTTGTCATGTGTCAGCTAGTTTTGAATAAAGCCACACTGAAAATCCCAGTCCTGGTTCTGGACATTACAGTTATTGCTTCCTGTGTTGGATTTACTTGGTGCCCCTGTGCAGGTAGCCAAACCTAGGTCCCTTGTGCTAGGTAACCTCATCCTCCCCGAACCCAGGTCCCCACCAGGTATTGCTGCCAACGCCAACAGCATGCCACCTGTCATTTTAGTAAAAAGGCAGGGGTGAGGGGTTACAAAAATGGAGGCACCGCTTTGGATTTGTTTGGGAAGGAAGGTGCTTGGGCAAGTAGGCTAGCATTTTGGCTATCTGGCAGTGGGTAGCCCAAAAAGTTGAAGCAATTTCCCTAGTGTGTTGCTGTGTGCTGTGAATCTTGTGCTGCTGTTTAAAAAATGCCAACTGTTTACCAAGGAGCTGTAAAACCAAAGAGTGTGCCCTTGTCCTGCGTCATCAAAATTGTTTACAGCGTTTTTGTCAGTTTTAAAATGAATTTCTGTGAAGAAAAGTGTGGAAATCTAGGGGTAGCAACAGAGAAATTATGCCCTGGGACATTTGAAATGCTTTTAAAATGAATTTCAGTGAAGGAAAGTGTGGAAAACTAGGGGTAGCAACAGAGAAATTATGCCCTGGACATTGGAAATGCTTTCTGTGCAAAGTTAGAGACTGCAGAGTTAATGGCAATGTTACATGGTTGAAATGGGCTCCCGCCGTGGAGTCAGTTGAAGAAAAAAAAAAGTGCATTTTACAGTTTAAATTTGCCCGCTCGACGATCGCCGTGAGGAGAGGAGCCCTCGTGAGGAAGAAGAGGCTCATTTGCATGGCGTCGTGTGGTTGGTCAGTTTGCCATTAGTCCCGCCCCTCAGCCAGCTCTTCTGTGACTGCTTCAGCATTCGGAAGGGAGACAGAGAGTAGTGCGTGTACTGGCAGTGGAGGAGCATCGCGAGGATTCAAAGCACTGTGAAACAGTTCAAAAAGTGACTTTTAAGTTTAAAATCAGGCTCAACCCACAAATCGATCGTGGGATTAGTGAATTTTGTGGTTAAAATGACTATCACGGAAACTGCTCACCCGTTTGCATTCCGAGGCCTTCAAAATCTGGCTGCAGGACGTTTTATCCCATCACAGCAAGTTGCTACAATAACAGTGAGTAAACAATTAAAAAACTGCTCAATCAGTGATTTTCAGAAAATGCCATATAAAATGTGTGTGCAGCTGTATAGTCGCTTTGCAAGTAGCGACTGTGTGATGTCCTGCCAGCAAGTGCAAGTCTGTAAAGCCATTGAATGTGTGCATGGAAGTGAAAATAGCCTCAGTTTTAAAGTTTGCAGCCAGAGAGAAACTGTGGGTTGTAAAAAAGTGCAACACTAGCAGAAGCAGGCAATCCTGTGCTGAAACCTGAAGTTTTAAAAGGGACTGTAATTAAATGAATGTTGCCAGCAAGTGAAAAGTCCAAGGAAAATCCTGTAAATGTGTGAAAAGCCAGATCAGAGCAAGTTGTGCAGTTTGAGTAAAAGTTATCAGTAGCTGATGTAAATCGGGTGCACAGTGGCTTGACCCAGAGTTTTAATGTTGATGCACAGGAGTGCTGCCGCCGCCATTACAGGGTGAGGTAGTAAAGTAAACACAGCAGCAGAGGAGCCATTTTAAAGCTACAGAGTGTGTTCATTTAAAGTGGGACTTTCAGTTACAGTGAACTTTTGTTTATTTTTCTGCAGTTATGTCCTCAGGACCAGCTCGTTACCCGGATCATGCCCAGGTTGCAGTAACAGCAGCAGTAAATAGACTGAGAGATATTGAAAAGTGGTGTTATGGAGGGCAACTCCCTCCTGATGTAGCAATTCCTAATTATCCAGTGCGTGTATGCCAGATGTGCTTGAGTGCTGGAAGGGATGTCTTTATGATTCCTCACTGTGCTGGATGTCTACAAAAATATGGCTTGTATAAAGTGCTTCCAATTCGTTTGGCTCCCACATGGACAAAAATTCAGGAATCTGCAGTTGGCAGCACACAGCATCAGGCGGAGCCTGTGGAGGAAGGTCCCTTGGGGGAGTGTGGCACAAAGCTAGAGGGTGCAGAATTAGAGACTGAATCTGAAATTGAAGTTTTGGATGCTGGATCTCAGAAAGAAAGTTCGGATAAAGCATCAATAGATCCCTGGGTAGGGGGGCCTAGCCCAAGTCTCGCAGGTGAAGATGAGATGTGGGAGGCCTTTGAATGGGAGGTGTCGACCTCCGCTCCTAGTGATGAATGGATAGTCTCGGGGGTGAGAACAACTGCTCACTCCTGGGCTCAGATTCTCAGTGAAGAGGAAGATGAGGGGGAACCTATGTGGCCTTGTGAGAATGGAACGGGCACACAGCCTCAAGATCTTGCCTCGGAGGAATGTGTTCAAGAAGGTGGTGATGCCACTGCCCTGGCTTTACAAGAAGAAGAAGTCAGGGATCCGTTTTTAATTTCTTTGAGGATGCGAAGCTGGCAGAACCAGGACTGGCCACCCCCAAGCCAGGCCAGCGGTCTCAGATTGACTAAAGCAAGTACTGTCAGTGTCAGTGGCTCAGTAGGTAGCACACTCACCTCTGAGGCCGGGAGATCAGAGGGCTGTGGGTTCAGTTCCCACGTCTGGCACTTGGGTTAATATCCCAGTACTGACACTGTAGTGCAGCATGAGAGGGGTGCTGCACTTCTGAGGTGTCGTCTTTCAGATGAGACGTTAAACCGAGGTCCCATCTGCCTGGATTGGTGGTAGTTCAGGTGGATGTTAAAGATCCCATGGCACTTATCGAAAAGAGTAGGGGAATTTCCCCGGTGTCCTGGCCAAATTTCCCTCATTCACTAAAAAATACCACCATCAGCTTAATCTGGTTCAAGGTCAGTTGGCATTCATCTGTATCCCCTTCCCCCGGGTCATGCCTGAAAATAGGCAGGATTTGTCTAGTGCACTTACCTGGTCAACAAAAAGCTAAATAAATAAAAAAAATAAAAAAAAGTAAAGAGGAGAGACTAGTTCGTAGAAAGGCTAATGAAACCTATGGTATGACCTTTCTTACCTTTCCTCGGAGAGTCTGGGAGGAGATTGAGGACTGCAGGAAATCCTGGATCTGGGATGAAGCAATGAAACATGTGCATCCTGGGGCCAACCAGCATGTAAAAAATAGACTGTTCCACGAAAAGTATACACAGTGGAAGAGAGGCAGGACACTGTTTATGGACAGAGTGAGAATAGTGGATGGAGAGGGACGTGAAGTCTCCCACTGTGTGAATTATGTTCGCCCAGATGGGGTAATAATTCAAGCCCTTGACCACCAGTACTATTGGCCTCAGTGCAAGGACCTCCCAGTAATTAAGCCCGTGCCTACAAAATGGAGAGCCGAGCAGTGGTAGTCAATACTGCCACATCGAGACTGTGAAGTGCCCTTATTGATCTACCAATATGAATAACCAAGGACTCAGGTGCTCCACATTCTTCAGTCTACAGTGTACTGTCTTGTTCAGCAACCATCTACTGGCCCACCAGATGACTTCAGATCCAGAGAGAACACCAGCCCAGCTGTTTCCTGTTCATCGCCTGGTAATCAGATGACGTCGGACCAGCTGTTTTCTTTTTGTTCCTGTTCTAAGGTTCCTTCTCCAGAGATGACATCAGTCCAGCTGTTTCCAGATGTGCCCTCCTGTGTTTCCCGGAAGATGTCTGTCCAGCTGTATCAGAAGAAATGCTGCCAGGGAGAGTCTTCGTCAGGGACAAGGTTGGTGCCGTTCATATACTTCAAGAGGCTGGTAAGTCCGAAAAAAACCTTTTTCTATCTTTATGACATTGCAGTACACACCCTACACTACAGACTTCAAAAATGTGTGAACTGTCCGCAAAGACTCTCCCCTTTGGGATTTTGGCCTTCTAGAACTATGCTTCACGGGGCTCCGGCCCAGGAGAGACTCTTTATTGGACTAGCCTTCGGGCCTTGTGGTCACTAGTTGGGACTTTTAGGGCACTCCATCCCCCCAAATGTGTATTGTAACTAATGTCATTATTGTACTCTAATGTAAATACTGTTTTTCTACCTTTTTCTAAAAAATCTTTTTTGGGATTGTTCAGTGTTTTTCTGTATGGTAGGGGTTGTTGTTGTTTAGGTAGACTGTGTATGCAGATTAGGAGTGTGTTTTGTTTTTGTCTTTCTTACAGGTGTTCCTGGGAAAACAGAAGAAGACAAGAAGAGGAAGAGGGGCTCATCGGAGTTCCTCGTCAGTGCTTTATTGTGTAGAATTTAAAGTACTGTGTTGTTATTGCTATGGTTGTTACTGTATTAACCCTTTTCCTTCCACAGGTGTGATTGTGGGGGTAGGGAGAAAGTATTTCTTGGTATTTTAATGGTTGTAGTTGCAGGTTGTCCAAGGTCGGGGAGGTCCCCGGGTTTTGTTTTTGTTTGGGATGTTATGTTAGAGGCTGATAGGTTTTCCCTAGAGGGTTAGGGGGGATAGACAGGCTGTGGTCCTCAGTGGCCATGGGGACTGCAGTACTGATCTATCAGAGCTATGCTCTGGACGGTTCTACCAGAGCCACTAGGTGTCCATAGTAAGTGGATAGAGTAGAGGCTGATGAGTCAGCTACAGGCCTCTAGGCCCTTGATGTTGCCTGCCTGTGCTTGCACATGGTAGGAGGGGGCCTGATCACCCCCCTCCGCAGGTAGCACATAGGGTGGGATGGTCTAAGGGCCGGTGCATAATGACTGGGGACAGTCATTTTCCTGGTCAAGGGGCGCAGTGTAACCCCTTGTTATCCAAGGCATTTAGAATCCCAGTAAGACCTAGTGGTAGACAGGAAGGCAGCTTGTGAAACTCCAGTTAAATGGGTTTCACACTGTCTCACTCTGTTCTCAATCACAGCTGAGACTTGAGAGATGACATCATCATAGAACTGCGCAACTGCATAAGCCACATTGGAATCTGCAGCTCAGGGAGTGAGTTTAGAACTTTGGGAGTTTTCAAAGGCAGTTTCTGTTTACCTTTTGTTGAGAAGGAGGTGTGATCCTGTTTACCTTTTGAAAGTGGTGGAGACAGCTGTCCGGGTCTCAGTGCCCCCTCCCTCTGGGGGTGGAAAGAAAGTCCTCTGTGGATTCCAGGAAATCCCTATTTCCACTATAGAAGAAAGCTGCCTGTTTACAGTTTCTGTTCTTGTATAACAGTGAAAGAAGTGATACTTCGCCTGTGGGGCACCTGCAATGAAAGGGTGAGTGTTTTGCTCCATTTGAAGGGGCAAACCAATTGTTTCATCAGTTTGGAAATATAAAGAAAGTTGGGATGTGGACTGCTATTTGGGAGGACTATTTTACTAGGACAAACAAATGGAGCAGTCAAAAAGTCTAACGTTTTAATGGATTTCAAGTAATGCTGTAGAGGGGGTGCTTCAGGTCATCCACCGTTTAATCTACATGTCAAAGTTTTAAGTTTATGTTTGTCCAGAGAAATGGCCAGCTATGGGCTGTGGGAGCTGGAAGTGGGAACATCCCCTATCTTTAGTGACCAGGTCCACCTCTACGGATTTCTTCTGTGATTTGCTACTTGCCTCATGCGCCTGGCCAGTGATGAGGTAGGTACCCAGACGTGGATCGCAACTTTGGAAAATCTCTCTAGGAGTCACAGACTCTAAGTGGTGTGGGGAGCCACAGGATGGGAAGATATACTCCTTGTTTGATGGGAGTCTGATGGAAGTAAGAAAACAAATCTCTCTAGGAGTCGCAGATTCTAAGTGGTGTGGGGAGCCACAGTTTGGGGAAATATACTCCTTGTGTGATGGGAGTCTCTCCAAATAAAGTTTCGGTTCATTCTTTAAATGGACCGTCAGTCAAGAGGCCGGCAGGGGAGCCGGGCCAGTCGGGCTGTGTATCCAAAGTGCATGCAAGTCCAGGCTGAGTGCCTGGTGGGTCCACAGCCAGACAATAGTAAAAATGGGTTTATTCTTCAAGTGGACCACCTTTAGTCTCTATCTGCATATACAGTGAACATAGCCCCTTGGGGGGCCATCAATGCTTTGTCACGTGTCAGCTAGTTTTGAATAAAGCCACACTGAAAAATCCCAATCCTGGTTCTGGACATTACAGTTATTGCTTCCTGTAGTTGGATTTACTTGGGTGCCCCTGTGCAGAGTAGCCAAACCTAGGTCCCTTGTGCCAGGTAACCTCATCCTCCCTGAACCCAGGTCCCCACCAGGTATTGCTGCCAACGCCAACAGCATGCCACCTGTTGTTTTAGTAAAAAGGCAGGGGTGAGGGGTTACATACATACATATATATATATATATATATATATATATCAGCATCCTGCTAGATTAATCCCTAGATTTTTCTTCCTATATTCACTCGCTGGTTTCAAAGTCATGCAGGAAACTTGGAACCCTTTATAGAGTGAGTGAGTGGGTGAGTGACTATCTCTCCCAGCGGATGAGAAAGTGTCTAGTTGAACACTTTATTCTCCCGGCAATTGAGTTCTGTGATGTGGTACAAGGCATTGTCCATAAATGCTTGCTCTCAAAACTTGATACGAGGTAAAACCCACTGGATGCACAGTAAAGTTCAAGCTAGATCTAAAACAGATGGCCATGACCCCGCTTCCTACGTTCCCTCCTTGGGCAATGCACTACAGAGTACAAGGCAGGGACGACCGTCTCTAGAACTGGCCTGGGATCATCTCCCAGCCAGGTCTCTGTGATGCAAGCCAGAGCGACCGATGGAATTAAGTCTGCCATAACTACACTCTTGTTTCTCATCGATTTGGCATTACACAGCACAGCCCAAATGGGACTGGTGGAGGCTTCAGACCCAACAGCTACCTGCCCACTCAGTCTGATGGGAACCCTGGGAATGGACACCAAACATGTCTGGCCTCTCTCCTGGTTCCATTTAGTCCCAGGGCATCTTCTGCTCCTAACCCACCCCAATGATGCTCACCTCTGGTATGCCCACTGTGTCCCACTGCCAACCTACATGCTCCCTAATAATACCCACTTCCCTGCAGCATCTTGCTGCTGTAGCTGGAATATGGAGGTCAATGAAGGGGCAGAAGTCACGTAGCTGGCACCAGCATAAGCAATATGGAGGGGTCCATGACTCCTACACATCCTTGGAACTAACCGCTAACCCTATTACACTAATACCTTAAAACAGTAAAATCTTCATATAACCCAAAAACATTCAAACAAAAGACATCAAGCAGAATTTCAGAACCTATCCCTAAACATACACCCATTATCCATACCTAATACAAAACTTCCTAATCACACACACACCTCAATCAGACTCTAACTAAAAAAAACACACCCACACCAACAACCCAAAATACTGTAAATTTAAACACCAAAAATACTTTGAAATTAGCAGGTGAATCCTAAATGGCTCTTTGTCCAGAGGGCAAAAATGTTACAGAGCATAGAAAATTAATTAATTTTTCATTCAGTGTTATTGTTAAAATCAAATCATGCTGTCATATAATGTAATCACAGCTATTACCAACTGAAGCTGGGAGAAGCAGCACACATAAATCTGACTTAAGGTGTCATTCCTAGGGCAGCTTAGTTCATCTATTTCTTTAACAGCTCTTGCCTTTATGCTTGTTTATCACTCACAGAAGTGGTCTCTAACTGCACATACCATACATAAATTTACATCCCTGGTTGCTCTTTTAAATAGTCACACATCTTAAACAGGGTTCATTTGTGCATTAAGATCCAGACTAAATTAAGCTCACCCGTACACTTCGGCACCAGAGTTGGCAAGCAGTTCAAACTTCCAATAGCAAGAATCAGGAAGTTTCTAAGATATGGTTTTACTTTTGTTTTCAAGAAAAGGAGGGTTTGTAGAAAACCACACATTTGAATAGAACATGACATTAAGTATTCCTCCTTATGAAGATGTGCCTCAAGTCAAGATTGTAGTCTGCATTAAACCAGTTACCACTTCCTGCTACACGGCTCTACACTATCCTTTAAGAACATTCTCCAATGTTTCAGATTTTCGCCCCAAAATATTCCAAAGGCTATGTACAGAAACAGCACTAGATTAATTATTTACCCTGGTGTGTTCTGTCCAGATAATGAACAAAATGGCATCATAATAAGTAAATAAGCTCCCACAGTTGTAGCCATTGGCATCTTTCATGACACTCATTGTACATGTCTGTCTGTCTTGGGGTTTTTTGTTTCTTTTATGCTCAAGTCTATGGTGTTCTGTATGCATTTTTGAATTGTTTGAATTACTTTTGGCATGTGTGATTGTTTGTTGGGTTTTGTAACCAACTCTGACCCTGCTACTATGAAAGCAGATAGATCCAAAAACAGGATGGCAACCCCTATACTTCTTATTATTTCTATATTTACTACAGCATTCTACATCTAACACAAAAAATGGCAACAGGACCTTGGGGAAAGCTTTTGCAAGATGGGGCCATCTACATCAACATGCAAGTCAGCAACCCCTATATAGTGTGTATGACACAAACTACTTCAGTTTCTCACTGTCTTTGAATGGAGTTCTAAACTTCCACGGACAGCAGGATTGGGGCCAACCCCACCTATCATGCACAGAGAGGCAGAAGAAGTAACACAAACATCACCCAGCATACAGCAAAAGGTGGCATGAAATGGATTCACTATACAGTGCCATGCCAAAAGCTGAAAAGCAGAGTTCTGCCATGCCAGGGGGACTGTGGGCAGGGAGATTATGTCTTCATGGAAATCCTCTCGAAGATCCATTATGGGTAAGTAACTATCTTATCTTCTTTGAGAGTATCTCCATAGAGCCATAACGGACATAGATGGCATGGAAAAGGTGCAAAGAAGGGCCACTAAAATGGTGCAAGGGCTAAGAGAGATGGCATATGAGGAGAGGCTGAGGGAACTGGATTTTTTATCCTCTGGAGATAAAAAGGGAAAGAGGGGACATGATTGAAACATTCAGGTATGTGAAGGGGATCAATAAAGTGGGGAACAGCTTATTTACAGGGAAGGTAGATAAAAGAACTGGGGGCGTGGACTGAAGGTGGAGGGTGGAAGGTTTAGGGAAAATGTAAGGAAGTATTACTTTACAGAGAGAGTGGTTGAGCCCTGGAACAGACTGCTGGAGGAGGTGGTGAGTGCCAGTACAGTGGAGGGATTCAAGAGGGCCTGGGACAAACACAGAGGGTTGTCAAGGGGAGGACGAGGGGAATCTCGGGGGGAGTGACAGGTAGAGGGAGGTAATGGGCAGACTCAATGGTCCAGAAAGGTCCTTTTCTGTTGTCACATGTCTATGAATCTATACTGAAGGATTACCAAGTAGTAACAATCCTTACTGGGTGGTTGCCAGAACAATGTACTGAGCCCTCAGGAGGGAAGGCTTTGTAACAAAGTAAGGTCGAACAAACCATCCTCCGATGGGAACTCAGATTCAAACTCTGATGTTTAAATGGGGGGTGGGGATGGAAGAAGGCAAGGGGCAGGGATGGAGGGTGGTCCTGATTAATGCCAGGAGCATAGGAAATAAGATGCCTGAGCTTCAGGCAATGCTAACTGAAGGAGGTGTGGATGTGGCGGCAGTCACTGAAACTTGGGCCGCTCCTCGTCATGATTGGGACCTAAACCTGATAAGGTACACTGTGTTCAGGAAGGACAGGGCCATTGGCAGGGGGGACGGGGTGGTGCTCATCATTAGGAATGGCATTGAAATATGCAGGGTGAAAGGAGCAGAGGGAAATGTAGAGGCATTATGAGTTACCTTGCAGGCCCCTGGGGGTAAGAGGGTCAGTCTGAGGGTGGTCTATAGGCCGCCCATGCAAGCTGAGGAACTCGAGAAGGGCCTGGTGGTGAATCTAAGGGATCACTGTGGACAGGGAGAGGGTATAACTGTGGTGTTGGAGGACCTTAACACGCCAAGGGTTGATTGGGGCACTATGGCACCTTCATCAGCTGGAGAGCAGCGCTTGCTGGATGTCTTCCAGGATACCTTCCTAACCCAACTGGTGACAGACCCAACAAGGGATGGTGGCATCTTGGATGTGGTCCTGTTGGACTGCGATCTGGTTAGAAACCTAGTTATTGGGGACCCACTGGTGGGGAGCAATCATGCCACGGTTTGTTTTTCCCTGGATCTGGGACGAGGGGAAAGTCGCACTAAAACAGTGGTGGTTGATTTTATGGGGGTTGACTTTAAAGGTATGGAGGAGATCCTCAAGGGACATTTGGAGGGGATCAGACCAGATATGGATACAGAGAACAGGTGGGAAATTATTAAAAGAGGACTCCTGGAAGTTAACAAGGCCTGCATGAAGGTTAAATGCAAGTTTGGTAGGGCCAGGAAACCAAGCTGGTGGACCAGGGAGGTCCACGAGGTGGTGAGGGAGAAAAGAGGTGCTTACAGAAGATACAAGTGCTCATAAGGGGACGTTGACAAGGGAGAGTATGATAGGTTACCCATAAAAGGTAACCAGGATTGTGAGATTGGCCAAGGCGAGGACGGAGGAGAGGCTAGCACAGGGGATCAGAAACGGTGGAAGAGGGTTCTTTAGGTACATCAGGGAAAGGAGAAAAATGAAGGGGCAGATTAGCAGACTGAGGTCAGGGAGGGGGTGGGCTGAGGAAGCCAGGAAGCAGGCAGAGGTACTTAATGAATACTTTGCCTCGGTCTTCACAAGAGATGATGAGGAGACATCACCAGAAGGAGGGAGGTGGGCTAGAAATGAGGAAGGGGAGCTCTCTGACAGTGAAATTACCATTGGTAGGGCAAGGGAGGCCCTTAAATCCCTGAGAATGGACAAGGCACCGGGTATGGATGGCCTTCATCCCAGGGTGCTAAAGAAGATGGTTGACATCCTTGCTGCACCTCTGGTGGACCTTTTTAACTCCTCTCTACAGATGGGTTGGGTGCCTCAGGATTGGAGGATAGTGCATGTTGTGCCTATCCACAAATGTGGCTCATGAAAGGAGACAGGTAACTACAGGCCTGTCAGTCTGATATCGGTGGTGGGCAAAATGATGGAGGCCATCTTGAAAGAGAGGCTGGAGGACTTCCTGGAGACACAGGGCCATCTGGATGATCACCAACATGGCTTTGTTTAGGGCAGATCATGTCAGACTAACCTTGTGGAGTTCTATGATTGGGTGATGAAGGCGCTGGACCAAGGAAGGCCAGTGGATGTCCTCTTTCTAGACTTCAGCAGGGTGTTTGACTCAGTGCTACACCCAGGGTTGCTGGACAAGCTAGGGGAATTGAGGATAGGGAAAGGGATGGTAAGGTGGATAGGGAACTGGCTAACTGGGCAGTTCCAGAGGGTGGTGGTCGAGGGAGAGGTATCATCTCCAAGGAAGGTCATTAGCAGGGTCCTGAAAGGGTCAGTGTTGGGCCTACTCCTGTTCAATACTTACATCTCGGACATCAGAAATGGTATCAGGAGTAAGATGAGCCTCACTGTGGATGACTCGAAGCTGCGGGCAGTGGTGGATAGGAAGGAGGGTAAAAGAGCACTACAGGGGGACCTGGAAACTCTGGAGAGGTGGTCACACACTTGGAAATTGAGGTTCAATGCCAAGAAGTGTAGGGTTCTCCACTTGGGGCTTGGAAACCCAAGGTTATGAGTATTTTGTGAGTGGGGAGAAACTGCAAGTTTCGGTGAGGGGGGAAGGATCTTGGGGTGATAGTGGATGCCAACATGAATAACTCTGAGCAGTGTAGGAGGGCTGCGACTAAAGTGAATAAAATGCTTGGATGCATTGCCAGGGGATAACCTCAAGGAAATGTATAACTGCCTGGTTAGACCGCACCTAGAGTACTGTGTGCAGTTTTGGTGCCCATACTTAAAAAAAGGACACTGCACTTCTGAGTTTATCTTCAGATTAATTTTAAGTATATAAAGACATACAGGCATACATAATGAAAGGGAAACCTCATATAGATTACAAAAGGGTATCACTTAACAAAACACATAGTTTAGGTTGAATATAATGAGGATGCCTTAAATATATATATATATATATATATATATATAAAAACATAAGAGTTTGTCTTGTTTATATCATAAGTAGTAAACAAAGAGTTACAGTTATTAAAGTATGATGACTTCAGAGAGATTGGCTAAGTGCAAGATGAGTACGAGAATAAGTTTTAGTAGGCTTTTAAACCATTACATGACATGATACCTATAAGAACACAAACATTATACAGTAGAGGAGGAATATAAATAAAAGAGAGATGTATGTTGAAGGTAGAAAATAGTGCAGGGTAGAAAAAGGAAGAAAGAACTCGGGTGGGGAAGAAAAAGAGGGGAGATATCTGTGCACAGAGTGTTAGAGAGACACAGATCTAATTAACAGAGTAAAGATATACCACAAGAAAAGCTAAATAAATCTTGACAATTAGGGTCTTAAGAACCAGCCGTTTCAATGAATTTAAAGTAATCCTGCCAGCACCGATCATATACAGTGAATCGGTCATGAATAACATGGGATAGTCAGTCTAGTGAGGCGTATTGAGAGAGGCTTTGAAGAACATCAAAAAGGGAAGGAACAAGGGTAGATTTCCATTTAATAAGAATCAGATGTTTAACCAAAATAAAAAGTATGTTTGGCCATCTAAAATGTGCATATGAAAGGGAAGAGTTACTCAGAGTATAGAGGCCTAGGAGGAATAGTTTTGGATCAAAGGAAAACTTTTGTCCTATTACTTTGGAAGCAAATGAATGAATTTTATGCCAAAGCTTATTAATGGGAGTGTAGGACCAAAGAATGTGAAGCAGATCACCGTAAGCTTAGTTGCAGCGCCAACAGTTATTGTTATTTAACAGGCCCATTCGGTGAAGTGCCAAAGGAGTTCTGTACCAAAGATGCAAGATCTTGATTTGTATTAGGGAGCTGCGGGTATCTTTAAATGTGTTGTGTGCCAGACGCCAACATTTGCTCCATTGTGTATCTAAGATATTGTAGTTAAAGGTAGTGCTCCATTTATTTTTAGCTTGTATAGATGGATCGGGAAGATTGTCAATAATGTTTTTGTAAATTATGATGCTTAATTTTGTAGAGATATTAGCCCAGTGTGAGATGTATAATTCTAGAAAAGTGTGTTTGTATATATAATTAGAAATGGAGTTTAAAGCTGCTCGAATTTGTACAAACTTCCAGAAGTCCTGTTTAGGAAGTTTCCATTTGACCTGCAAGTCTAAGAACGTTCTAAGGGTGAGAGAGTTTGGGTCCACGATATCGCCAAGAAAAAAAATGCCATTATTCCTCCACGAACTACAGAAAATTGGATGATTTTCCAGTGTGAACAGTGAGTTGCCCCATAAAGGGGCGTAAAACCAAGGTTTGGGGTTAGATTTCAAAAATGTATGGGTTGACGTCCAGTATAGAACAGAAGTTGATATGATTGGATGAGTTTTTAATTTTGAGGAAAGGGGTTAAAAATAAAGTAAGTAGGAACCCCTCCATGACTCAGTGTGGATTCCATAGCAATCCAAAGTGGGGAGTGAGGAGAAGGTTTCCGAAACCATTTAATGGTTTGTGCCACCCGAAAGGCTCATAGATAACCTTTGAACCAAGGGAGTCCAAGTCCACCTTTTTTCCAATGAGATTGAAGTTTGTTACGATTAAATCTTGGAATTCCTCCCCATATAAAGTTACCTATCGGTTTATCAATTTTAGCAAGGAAAAAGGATGGAAGAATTAAAAGGATGTTAGCAAAGAAGTAGAAAATTTTGGGGGATATGGACATCTTAATGGCCACGATTTTACCCATAGAGGAAAGATTAAGAAGCCTCCATCTGTCTAGAATTGTTTTGGTATTATCTAGTAAAGGATTAAGATTACTATCCCATATTTTCTTAATATTACTAGTTATTTTGATTCCTAGATATGTTATGCCATGCGGCAACCATCGAAATCCAAAGGGGTGGTTCATAAAACTTTGCAATGGTCATTAAGAGGTAGAGTTTCTGACTTACCATAGTTTACAGCAAGGCCCAAAATACTTGTAAATTTGCTAAGTAAGTCAACCAATGGGGTCCTGCCGCGTCCAGATTCTCAAGTAGAATCAGGTCATCGGCATAAGAAAGGGAAACATATCTTGAGTTTCCCACTGGGATGCCATTAATACCGGCAGATTGGTGTAAACAGGCAGTTAAGGGTTCCATGTCTAAAATGAAAAGGGAAGGTGATAGGGGACAGCCTTGCCTGGTTCCTTTTTCTAGTTGAAAGCAGGAGGAAAGGGTGGAATTAGTAAGTACCTTAGCAACAGGGGAGTTATATAATAATTTAATCCAAGAGCAGAAGGTGTGCGGAAGGCCGAAATGAGATAGCATCTGATACAGATAATCCCAGTTTAAAGAGTCAAAAGCCTTTTCAAAATCAATAGCTATGGCTGCCGCTGAAGAATTGAGAGATTTGGCTTTGTGAATTAGATTGAATAGAGAATGTAAGTGATCTGATCCAGACCTATGTTTAATAAAACCAGCTTGTGAGCAGTGAATCAATTTGGTGATCAAATGTTCAAGTCGGGAGGTTACTAGTTTAGCAAATATCTTCCCATCCATGTTTAACAGGGAATTTGGCCTATAGCTTACTGGGTGTATGGGATCTTTGTCCTTCTTAGGAAGTAGGGTAATAACTGCTTCAGTACAAGAGGGAGGAAGCTTGCCAGTAGTGGAAGCTTCTTGTTAAGAAGGAGGGGGCATAAAGTATGAGAAAATATTTTGTAAAAATCAAGAGGAAAACCATCATTTCCAGGGGACTTTTTTTTTTAGTGGTGTTTAACCAGGATTTGCACACTAAACTGAAAGCTTTTTTACAGGCGTAACCTGGGAGCGCAGGGAAGTTAAGTGACTAGCTCAGGGTCACACAGTATGTAAGTGGAAGCTGTGGGATTCAAATCCAGGTCTGGCCTGCTGGATATCACCAAATTTGCAGCTCAGAGCCTTAAACCATTGCACTTACCTGATTTCAGTGAGGACAAAGATTTCTGAACTTCTTGTAATGAAAAGGGTTCATATAAGAGATTTGCTTCATGAGGAGAAAGATGGGGAAGGTGTAAAGTTTTAAGGAATTGTTGAATTAGTATGGTTGAAGGAGGATTTGTATTAGAATATAGTTTTTGATAAAAGGTAGACATGATACAATTTATGGAAGAGTTATCAACGTGAATTTTGCCTTGTTCGTCTTTAAGACTTAGAATATGGTGTTCCATTTGTTGTGCATTAAGCTGGTAAGAAAGGAGTTTCCCATTTTTATCACCATGTTCCCAAAATGTATGCTTAAGTTTAAAAAGGGACAATTCAGTTTTACGAGAAATTAGTTCGTTTATTTTGACTCTGAGTTGAAGAATTTCAAAATGTAGAAGAATCAGGAAGATGTTTGTTAGAGGAGAAGTATAGATTCTCTTTGGCTTTAAGAGGTTTTTCCATATCAGCCAATTGCTGCTCTCTCACCCCTTTTCTACATGCAGCATAGCTAATTATTTTCCCTTCGAATTGTGGCTTTAAGAGCTTCTCATACATTAGACATAGAAGATTCAATGGTGGTATTATGAAAGAGGAAGTCCTGAATTTGAGCTTCAATCATGGATAAAAAATCCGGGTCTTTAAGAAGGAGAGGATCTAACCACCAGAAGGTAGATTTGGGTATTAATGGGCCCCACAAGAGATGTAATTTAACCAAAACGTGATCAGAAATTATGATGGGAGAAATGGATGAATCAATAGTTTTTTTTATTATGATAGGAGAGGCTAACCAATAGTCAGTTCTGCTATATGTTTTATGTAGAGAGGAATAAAAGGTAAAGTCTCAATCTCTAGGGTGCAAAAGGTGCCAAACATCAGCTATTCCAATGTCCTGCATAAGCAGAGAGAGGGCTTTAATACTTCTGGGGTGGGCATCAGTAGTAGGGCTACTTCTGTCAATGCTAGCTTCTAATGCTAAGTTAAGATCACCTCCCAGAATAAGTGGTGTATTGTCCGTATTAAAAGATAAAATCTGTTGAGCTAAGTTATGAAAAAACTCGGGAGAGTCAGAATTAGGAGCGTATACATTGAAAAGTAGAAGAGGACCAGAATTCGTATTTAATTTGACCATCACCCATCTGCCTTCATTATCTGAAAGGGATTTTATTAGAGACCATTTAAGGCTCTTATGTATAAGAATGGCAACGCCTCTCTTTTTAGCAGTATAAGACAAATCATAAATTTGACTGACCCAGTGTTTCTTGAGCCTGTGAACACCCTCTGCTAATAATTTAGTTTCTTGAAGAGAAGCGATTTGTGTTTTATGTTTTTGGAGAAGTGTGAGGATTTACTTTCGCTTACAAGGAGAATTAAATCCCTTCACATTCCATGTGTAAAAAAGCATGTCACTCATACTATCAATATCAAAAAAGAACTATCACAGGAATGGGAAGGAATCAATAGGTAAAGCAGAGGATGAATGGAATATAACTAAAGAAAAAAACGTATATATGGGTGGTGGCAGGTGCATTTGAACCACAAAAATTGAATATGTAAAACATAAAAGGTACAGATATCTTTCTGAGAATAGAGTAGAAGGAAAGAAAGAAAGAAAGAAAGAAAGATCATTAATAACAACAACATCACTATGTTAATATCAACTAGAATATCAGTATCATAACCATGAAAAATAACAAGGTCTTTCTGTAGATGTGAGGAGATATGAGTCAGTATACAATACTTAGAGACTCTCTCATACACATCTGGGCTTAAGTAATGGAAGTAGATTGGGAGAACTCACATAGTTATATGCTCCGAGGTCTAAATCTTATAAACAACAATAGGTGTAAATACACAATATAAACTCAAGCAGGAGATAGTATATCATAGAACAGGAAAGGAACCAGATAGTTAACCTCAACAAGATACAAAGTAAATGACAATCCTATATATGTATAGGATAGTGAACAATGAAATTACCAGACCGTCTGGTAATAACACATATATATATATATATATATATATATATATATATATATATAGGTAGTAGGTATGTCAACCCATATCATATATGTACTTGTGCAGAATATAGTGGAGACCAGTCTTGCCACAAAAAGAAACATGAGAGCAAGTAGTGTCTGGTCACGCAAAAAAAAAAAAAAAAACAATTAAAAGAGGTTGACACAGCAACCAAGCCTAGCAGCGTCCTCCATGAAGGTGATATACACTGTTGTTAAGGCAACAATTTATCAGAGTGAGAAGAAAAAAAAAGATACTTATACTAAATTATAAGATTTGAAGCAGAATGATTTATTCAGAATTTCTGTGCCCGAGGGCCAAGGGAGTATAATAGGGTGCTAAAAGAACCAGCTTCAGTGTGATAAAAATAGCGATAATAGCAATTAGTAATGCTTATACCATACTCGAACAATGTCTTCATACGGTTAAAGAGGGAGTGACTAGGTCCAAAATTGAACAAAGTAAGCTCCCTCTTAAAAAAAGGCCAAACTAGAGGACTCCTATATGTTACAAGGCTTCGAGTATGTGTGCTATGCAGGGTGGAGTGTAACAGGAGTACTATATATCCAAACACCGAAAATTGCTGACAGTATGTACAAATTAGAAATTAAAAATGCATTTAAATGTAATGCTGTGCCTAAATTGGTAGTTCCAGATTACCAGAAAGGTTGATAATTAAAGTTAGATTTAGAATTGAGTATATTTTTAAAATATAGTAATATGCCAGAAAGGATAATACCGATTATTTAAAGAAAACCTTTACAGGTGAGCCATAGGTTTAATAAGTTACAAAAATAATATCTTGACAACATTGCATCAACTGAGTAACATTGCACAAAATGCCTTAAATCGCTGAATTTCAGTGAAGGGTTCATTGCACTTCTGGAGAGAGTCCAGAGGAGAGCAACCAGGATGATGCAGGGCGTGGGGGAGAGATCCTATGAGGAGAGACTTGAGGAACTACACTTGTACTCCCTTGAGGAGAGGAGGGACAGAGTTGATATGATCAAGGTCTTTAAATATCTAAAGGGGGTGAACAGGGTCGTCTTAATATGGTGTTCCAGAAGAGGGAGGAGGGGACCACAGGGGACATTCCATGAGAGACGTTACTTTACTTAGAGGGTGGTGGACCCATGCAATGTACTGCCTGCGGAATTGGTGGTGGTGAATACAGTGTAGGGATACAAGAGGGGCTGGGACAGATACAGGGAGAAGGTAAAACTGAGAAATGCCAGATCTGGAGGTGCACCTCTGTTGGGGGATGGGGTTAGGGGGATTTTCATGGGAGGTAGGGAGGGCAGCAACAGTGTCCTGACCGGGTGCTGATTTTCGAGCAGACTTGATACACCTTTAGGCATACTCTGCAGGCAACTTAGTATGTAAATAAAACACTGAATGCATGCCAGAAAACAGCCATGCAGAGTGCCAGTGGCTAAACCTAAGTGAACATGTGTCACAGATTCTGATGTGTCTTGAGTGACATGCCATTTCACTGTATCTGGCAGAACCTACCTCACCTGCTGATAGTAGAATCTGATGTAGGAGAAACCATTCAGACGGGCATTACCTGGGGATTGGTGCACCTCTGATGTTAAGACCAAAGTAAAATAAACAACTGAGAGGAACAAAGTCTTAGGTATTATCCAGGTAGTACCGAAGGGTTCTGTGAATGTTCAATAAAGTGAGATTATCATCACCCTATCCTGGGTCTGAGGGGAGGGGAAGGTATGGATACATCAATAGTCTGATGTACGAACATATGAACATTCAAAATTTGCAAGCAGATAAAGGTCTAGTGGTCTAGCAAGTCTTCTGAATGTGTAGCTAGCACCCTTATTCTGCACCTGTCCTCCCTCCCACCCTTCCCCTCCCTTGACCCTCCCCTTGCTCTGTCCCAGCCCTTTGAAGCAGTCCACTGTTCTACTGGATACCACTTCTGCCGATAACGCATTCCACCCAGCTACCACCCTTTCCATAAAAAAGTGTCTCTTCATCTCTCTCCTGAACCTTCCTCCCTCCAGTCTCATATCATGGCCCTGGGTGTCCCTCCCCTCCCTTACTTTGAACAGACCCTCTGTACCTGTCTTGTTCATTCCTTTCATGTACTTGAAGGTTTCAACCATATCCCCCTGTCCCTCCTCTCCTCCAGCAAGTACATGTTCAGCTCCCTCAGCCTCCTTTCATATGGTAAGTCTCCCAGCCCCTTGATCATCTTTGTTGACCTGCGCTGCACCCCTTCCAGTAACTTAATGTCCCTCTTCAGATATGGGCACCGGTACTGCATGCAATACTTCAGGTGCAGTCTGACTAATGATCTAATGATGAAACATGAGAGCAGACATTACTGTAGGTAAGATCCATGGGAAGCATACAATGTCACCCTACCTGTAATGACCTTAAAAGACAGTTTGTGAACTGAGGCCTGTAATCTGGATGCTCATCTGAAGACAGGCCAGAAGGAATACAGTCTTCCAAGGCAGGCATTCCAAGTCGCAGGAAGACTCAGGCTCAGAAGGAAGCTTACAGCACAAGGTTCTGGCCCCAAGCTGGAACAGTTGAGCAGAACAAAAAATGTCATTCAGGAACCTGAGAACCACAGTGAGCTAGGCTACCATCTTTTCCCTGAGAAGGAAGGAAGGAAGGAAAGCCAAAATGACTGACAGGTGGACCATGCTGTAACCTGAACTAAGGTCAGAACATAGTCCCACATCCCCTCTTCTAGTGACCGAAGGGACTCATGGTGTCATTCCTTCACTGCATGAAGAAATATTCTTATCTAAAGGAATGGGTGTGTAATGCTTTCCATCAGCTGGACAGATTAGCCAAAAACTTAGGCCCCAAATTGTTCCCATCAACCTGTACAAAGTAGGTGTCAGGAGAAGGGGATGTAGTCTGGCACTTTATACAGAGCACCCAGCAGGAAGTGGGAAAAGTTGAAAACAGCTTCCTGGACCGGGGGGGCCTCAGTGTCCACAGGATCCAGGTATGGATTCTGAAAAGGACATAAATTAACTTAAAATTCAGTTACAGAAACAGAACCAGCAGGAGAAATGTTTACAAAAAGACATACTGAGGGCCACCTATGAATCATGACTTTAAGATATTTTTTCTTAAAATAACATGCAACTGATTTTAACCTGACCAATGAAATGATGTACTGTATATAAGATAGCAATCTTCTTTTCTTTTTTTTTTTTTGGTCTCTCCTCTGAACTGGTCCAGATGCAGTTGGCGGCAGGTATTTCAGCCATGCAGTCACTCCAAGAGGTTCTGGTTCATTCCATGTGCAAAAAGGAAGATTTTTAGTCAAGGCAATGTTGCTGGTTGTACCTGGATCCAAATTGCATGTCTGTCCCAACTCTTATGAGCGGGCTGTACACCAGTGATGTCCAGAACCCTCAGAATTTAAGAACCAAAACAGGCACCTTGTGTGGAGGCATCCGTTGAGAGGCTCACCTGTGTCAAAAGCAGTTAGCAGGGGAACCTTTCAAACACAACAGGATTAACCACAAGCAGGTGATTCACTGCATGGGAGGCTGGCAACTGTTGTACATGCTGTGATCATTAACGATTCCTTATGTGCAGTGCAGCCCACCAGGATGAAGCCCAACTCTGCAGAATTCTGCACTAGAGTTACTGCAGCAAACAATGCAGTTTCAATGGGAGTTAATCCCATCTGTCATGCAGGAGACTGTGACACTGCACTTCATCCTGTATGTGGGATCCTTTGCCTGTGCAAGGCCCAGGACTGACCTTACAACAGGGCTCATGGGACCGAACCAGCACTAGCTGATCCAACTCTGCTGGCATCCCAGACTACTCTTTCTTAGATGTGGTGCAGAGTATACTCCATCCCAGCTGCTGATGTCCCATCAGAAGTCAGCTGCCCAGGTACAGAAAAAGCTTTCCCTGGTGTTGTGCCATGGCAACCACAGCAAAGCATGTGGTACGGTTGATGACAAAGTCAAAAGGCAAGCTCTTGAATTGATAGTGCTGCCCCTCTGGGTATAGTCTGTTATGGAATTATCAACTGAATGTCATGTGTGTGGTTTACATACCCAGGGTGCACAGCCAAATTCCTTTCAGCAGAAAGCAGAGGGAGTAACCCAAAAACAACATGAGAGAATTACTTTAACCAGAATAACCCCATTAGCTGCAGCATCTCGTTTTCATGGGGGTCTGTAAGGAGAACTCCTCAAATGTTGCTCTGCATGCTATATGAAATACTAAACATGGAACTGTATTGTCAATGCTTATATTACTCCGAGAACAAAGGATTTTACTGTATCATTAGGCCTTAAAAACAAATGGCTAAATGAACCAGAAAATAAAGACAGCTCTTACAGTCCCTTGGAGATTTAAGACAAGGAATAACATTCACTAAAAATACCATGAACAGCTTAACCTGGTTCAAGGTTAGTTGGCATTCATCTGTATCCCCCTTCCCCAGGTCATGCCTGAAAATAGGCAAGAAATTGTCTAGTGCACTTACCAGGTCAACAAAAACTAAATAAATAAATAAACAGATCAACAGGAAAGGAGACAAAATGCACTCCTTTCAAACCAAGGGAAGTGACTAGATAGTGTGGATTGTGCAGATGTGAGAAATACAGGTTTCTGCAGTTTATAGATAAACAAAATGTCTACTGTGTAGTTTTGCTACCTTGAAAAATATGAACTATTGATTAATTTTTGAATAAAGTCCTGATGTCATGCTGATGTGGACCACTTGGGGATAGGTGGAGGAGAGGGCATCTGAGAGCTCAGCACTCCAGCCAGAAAGGCTTAAAAACATGCCCTTAGTATATGAAAGTTGGACTTGAACCTGGGACTAGCTGGACTTGGTCTCGGTCTCCCAGAGGGCTCATGAGCTGCAGTGAACAAGAAGGGACTAGTACATCAAACTTGAGATGGAAACCATTTTGACATCATCCAGCTCATGACAGCTGGGGTAAGCTGAGACAAAGAAGCTAAACTTGAGGCAAGCCAGCCTCCGAAGTTATCTACTGTCTAAGCTGTGCACCCCAGCTGCTTCTGAAGCAGTGTTATGCAACCAACAGAGCTTTATACTACTAAGATCTACAGTGCATGCAGTAGCAGTGCAAAGACCTCTAACTGCCTAAGTCAGTGACTGATGCCTGAGCTGCTATCCTGTTTGCCACTGGTGATGGCTGATCATGGGGACAAGCTACAGTAAAGCCACAGCCAAAGGTGGCTGAGATTTGAACTTTAGACTTTGGATTTTACTTTTGGACTTTGTAACTGAGGGAGTGCCTGAATCCTAACCCTGACTTTTGTAGCTAACTCAAGAGAAGAATAAGGAGGGACGATACCAGGATTAACACCCCAAGACGGTGATGGTTGGAGCTGAACTTTTTGGACTCTGTTCCCCCTTCCCCAGGATCATGTCAGCATACGGAAGGGTATGATATCAGGCCTCTTTGTGTTAACTGCAATACTATGTGTAAACTTTCACAGCTCTCTCTCTCTCTATCTCTCACTTTATTCTGTCAGTTTATACTAAATAAACATGCTTGATTGACAGGTGCATGTGTCAGTTGTCATACTTGTATCCACTGTGCGTAATGAGTTGCTAGTTACTTGTCACTATTGATAAACAGCCCATGTTTAACCTGAGTTACTGTCATGTCCTTGTGAATCTCTACACTAAAAGCTAGCCAAACAAACGGGGCAATTATTCCTACAATTATTTCACCCAGCATGAGGCATAGACTCTCACATTCTAATTTTGTAGCATAACTAGCAACCTGTGAAGTGCTTTAATTGATAAGGCAAAATATCTAATGGATACAGGTACTGAGTGATAAAAGTTCACTGTTCTGAAAAAAAGTGTGCTTTGAATTTGAAAAGTGCTTAGTGAGCTGTGAAGAAAAAGTGTGTGCTTTTTAACTGTCATTTGAAAACCCATGTGCATTAATGCAAGCTGTTGGGACACTTATGTGGGCCAGATATTCAAAACTTTGTCCTGGGGTTAAATTAGCACTGTCCGGTGGAAAAACTTAGCCCGGAGTAAAAAGCAAGCTATATTCAAAAGAAATAGCCCGGTGCAAAACCAGCTGAATATAGCAATCAAAGGAAGCCAGGCAAACAGGGACAGGAGTGCAGGACAAAAATAGCCAGAGAATAAGATAGCACTGAATATAGCAACAGGGAAGTGCACACTGCTACTGCAGCTCATTAAACCCTGGAGAAAGCCAGTGTTGCAGGTGGAGAACATTGTGTATGATTGCACAGAGATGTCTGACATCTACTGCAAACAACAATGTAAGCCACACACTGCAGAACTGTGCTATGCTACAGTGAGGTTTGCCCGGGGCTAACCTGATTGCACAGTGCTAACACATTAGCCTGGGGCAAATGGGAGATATATTCAAAGCTCCCATGCAAATGAGCCTACTTAGGTAATCCATGGGCAAACAGGCACATTTGCATCTCATTATGTGCTGCTTAGCATACATTACCATGCAGTTTGCCCAGTGCTACTGCAGGAGCACAAAGCTCCCCCTTTTGGTCAGAATGGAAGTACAGGCTGGATGCTGCAGGCCAAGGCATGCCCACAGCATCCCCTGTTGGTCGGAATAGAAGCACAGGCTGGATGCAGCAGGAACACAGTCGGTGCATACAGATCTCTCAGCCCCTTGCCTCCCAAATCAGAGACAGGGCATAACAAAACAGGGACAAAGACCCCAAATCAGGGACACATCTCACAAATTGGTAAGCTTCACCCAGAAAGCTGACAGAATAAGGGGATTAGTGTACAATGTATCGTTTGATGAATATAAGGTCTGTAGCTTTAATGTATGACATGAATCTATGCTGACAATCTCCACTGTTCAGTCATAAACACAAAACGCCCATGAGAGACAGAGGAAAATTGTGAGGCAAAATCAGGGATGCCCCTGAAAGTCAGGGACAGTTGCAGGTATAGTCCCCGCCCCAAAATGACCCCCGACCCCCGTCCCACAATGTAATAATTAATTACCCTGGTAGTCCACTGGTCCCCCCACCTCAACACAACTCCCAACCCGAACCCCGCGGTGAAATGATTATACATGGTAGTCCAATGGTCCCCACCCTCCAGGATGATTCCCGACACCCAGAGCCATGGTAAAATAATTAATTACACTGGTAGTCAGTGCCCCCCCAACACGACTCCCGACACCGATTCTACAATACAAGCGTATTTTTCCTGGTAGTCTAGTGGTCCCCCAGCCAGCAGTGATCCTCCGCTCTATCCCAAAAATTTCACAAACAGAGCTGGCGACCGGCTCAGCCCTCCTCTTCTCACCACGGCCGGGACACCGACTGAGGCCGAATGAGCGCTCATTTGTACCTCAGCGGTGGTCGGCCGTGGTGGTGAGAGGAGGGTTGAGCCAGTCGCCGGCTCTGTTTGTAGAGTTTTCTTGGGATGAGTGGATGCATCACTGCTGGCTGGGGGGAGCACTAGACTACCAGGGAAATGCATTTGTATTGTGGAATGGGGATCAAGAGTCATGCTGGGGGGACCACTGGACTACCAGGGAAAATAAGTATTTCACCATGGCTCTGGGGGTCAAGAGTCATGCTGGGAGGGTGGGGGGACCACTGGACTACCAGGGAAAATATGTATTTCACCATGGCTACAGGGCCCGGGAGTCATGCTGTGGGGTGGGGGCATCCACTGGACTACCAGGAAAATAAGTATTTCTTCGGGGTCGTGAGTCATGCTGGTGGGGTGGGGACCACTGACCACCAGGGACAATAAGTATTTCACCGCAGCTCTGGGAGTCTGGAGTCATGCTGGGTGGGGTGGGGGACCACTGGACTACCAGAGAAAATAAGTATTTCACCATGGTTCCAGGGGTGCGGGAGTCATGCTGGGGGGTGGGGTGGGGGCACCACTGGACTACCAGGGAAAATAAGTATTTCTCTAGGGGTTGGGAGTCATGCTGGGGTGGGGAACCACTGGACTACCAGGGACAATAAGTATTTCACTGTGGCTCGGGGGTCAGGAGTCAGACTGGGGATGGGGGACCACTGGACTACCAGAGACAATTAATTATTACATCGTGAGACGGGGGTCGGGACTTGTGCTGGGGGGCAGGGGGACCACTGGACCACCAGGGAAATTAATGTCATACCACGGCTACAGGGGTCCATGATGTGTGTTGGGGGGCAGTGCTGCATCACCGCTGGCTTTTTATCAGCAGTAATTAGTGCTGCACTACAGGTCATACTAATGCCTGTAGTGCAGCGCTATACCTTTGTATATGCCGCACTGCCGGCATTTCTGGGTGCTCCCCTAACCCCGCCCCTGCATACTATTATCTTTTAGCCTCGGTGCTAACACACTGCCCTGGCACTAATGGGGGTTTTGAGTATTGCAGCCTGGTGCAAATCCAGCGCTATTCCAGTGCTATGGATTTGCACCAGGTGCAAAGCTTTGAATAACTGACCCTAAGACTATTAGTGTTGGTAGAGATGGCATACATGTTGAGTTTCTTCATTCTCTGGGGCACATTTCATTCAGTAATTTGTGCAAAGTTTAACTATAAATATGACATCATTGCCAACCTTACAGCAAGAAGTATTAACAGCGATGCATCAGAATATTGAAACGGCTGACCCTGAGGTAGACAAATGGAAAGTTCAATGTCAGTATTACTCCTTAAGTGAACTAGATAAAACACTGGCATATTATATGATAGCCCACAAAACTGCAAAAACAAAAGGAAAAACGAGGGACGCGTTAACAAACTTTGCAGCTGTCTTCTATTTTGGAAATGCTTTACAAGGATTAAAAAACTGCCAATTAACTAGTGAGAATGAAGACCTGACTAGTCAAATTGCTCTTCTAAAGAAAGAATTAGAAGCTGTAAACTAGACATTTTAAGACACACAGGGCCAGATATTCAAAACGTTGCCCCGGGGCTAAATTAGTACTGCCCGGCAGGCAAACTTAGCCCAGAGCACAAAGCAAGCCATATTCAAAAGGAATAGCCCGGGGCAAACAGCTTCTGAATATAGCATGGGAATGAGGCCGGGCAAACTGGGCTGGGAGTGCAGGGCAAACTTAGCCCTGGAATAAGACAGCTCTGAATATGGCAACCAGGAAGTACAAACCACAACAGCAAAACAGTGCACAGCGATGTGAAGGTAGGTAGAGGTGAACTATGTGGCCAATGTGTGTGCCAGCAAATGCGTGGACCCAGTACAGCTGCAGACAGCAGTGTATGTGAAAGTACAGTGCTCAAAACTGTAAAATATTCCCCGAACTGTTTGCGCAGCGCTAACATGTTGCGCAGGGTTTAGCGCAGGGCTAAACCATTAGCCGGTGCAAACATGTTTGCCCGGCACTAAACTTTGCCATATTCAAAAGTGACATGCAAATGAGCCTACTTATGTAGTCTCTGGGCAAACATCCAGATTAGCATCTCATTATGCCCTGATTTGCATGCTGTTTGTGCCGGGCTAACGGTTTAGCCCTGCGCTAAACCCACACAAACGTGTTAGCGCTGCGCAAACAGCTTGGGGAATATTATACAGTTTTGAACATTACTTCCACTTGTGCTGCTGCCTGCAGCTGTACTGGGACACCACAGCATAGGCACAGATGGTGGTGGTGCTGCATGCAACTGTCACGCTGTAGGTCATGCTACAGTGCACAGCAGACACTACAGAAGCAAGGGGGCCAGTAGTGTGTGGACACAGCACTGCCTATGGTGCATAGGGCAGTGATGATGACTGCACTATACACAGTGAGAGGCCCAACCTGCAGGTGTTTACTGACAGTGGACATTACTGTTACACTGTTGTGTGACCCACAGATCCTGCACCTCTGCATGGGATGCTCACAGTGACATATACATGTCCGGTTTTGTGTGCTGTGGCAGTTGTACAGCTGTGCGGTATGTGGCCGGGGGGGCATATATTATCAGAAAGGCTCACAGGTGATGGGGTATGCCCAATACTGGTCCATGTGCACTGCATGATGTGTCCCAGCCTTGTGGCCACACCTGGTCTGTGGCACAGCCTGGCCACCCATACACTCTCCCCTCAACATCCTCCATGCCTACTGTGCTGCATGTGTGTGCTGGCATCTGTTTGCGTTCCACAGAAGAGTGGTCTGCAGATGTGTGCTGTATGGCCACACTGCCACACTGTCCACTGGTGGCAGGGTCACCACTTACTGCCTGGCATGGCTGGGACTGGTGGCAGATGATGGCATCATTGTGATGCCATCAGTTAGCAGCATGTTTCCTCTATGTTTGGCTTTGTCTATGTGTCATATTTATTTGTTAGGGTCACGCAAAACCCACGCAAACACCGCACAAAGCCATAATGTCATGCAAAGATGATTGCCCAGGGTTAAGACAAGCTTTTCCTGGGCGGTAATGTGCACCGCGTTAAGTGTCGTGCTTAGTCGCACAAAACCACTTTGCACAGCGCTAGTTATTGAATATAGCATTGCACCTGTATTCATGTCAGTTTGCCCCTAGCATACATTATGATTTTGCCCACCGCTAATACAGTTTGCCCGCACTATTTGGCCTTTTGAATACAGTAGACCCACACTAATCCCGCGCTAAACCTGCGCAAACGGTTTTTGCCCAGCACAAAGTTTTGAATATCTGGCCCCCAGTATCAGCTGCAAACAGTTAGAACAGGAATGATTAGAGTGGTAGAAGCCTTGCAAAAAGGTCAGAGCCCCAGGACTGTTTAGCAGATACGCAAAGTGAAAGTTATTACCTGAGAGAGAGAAGAATGAGATGACCGCCCTTAGAGAAGGGCATGGGCACATGGAAATTGAAAGGACGTAGTTTACGCAGGAGGCTGCTGATCTCCATCTGAGGCATTCAGAGTTACAGGACAGTGTTATCAATTTAGAACAGTTAGAAAGAGCACGGGGTGAAGGAGCAGGGGCGTAGCTAGGGGGGTTTCCTGGGTGCTCAGAAACCCCCCCCCCGCCGACTGTGTAACCCCAAGCCCCGCTTGCCAACTGTGCAAACCCCTCACTTGCCGACTCATGTGTTGGGATTCTTCCCCGACAGTCCTCGATCCATTACTGACTCACCATCTCACTATTGTGGGTGACGGACTCAGACCTGGTGATCCTCAAGCCCTGCCTGCTGTAATTCCAACCGTACTGGCACGCAAATAGTTAAGCCCGACTGGCGCAAGGCATGCGGGGAAGAAGGACACCCAGTCGGCGACGCGCTCGGCATGTTGGTGAAGAGGCCTCGGCTCTGCATCACGTGTGAGTGCAGATTGGCAGTTACATGATGCAGAGCTGCCACGTAGCACCAAAGCAAGCTCATTAGCCGCACAGGCAGGAGAACTGTCAGGTTGTGAGGACTCGTAGCTTGCCCGCGGCACATCCCTGTGTTAAATTGTGATTTCAAATCACGTATAAATATACTTGTACCTGTTTAATTTGGACTTGAGGCACTGGGGGAGATCTTCGGTGCAGGAGGATCGCAGTAAAATACTCGGAGCTGCAAATTTAGGCCTTAGCAGTGCAGAGGGCGGCAGACACGCCTGACCAAGCACCAGGTGCGCAGTGAAGTCAGGGAGGAGATATAAATTGCAATCATGTTTGTACTGCAGCTCCATGACTGAGGGGGCAAAATAAACAGAAATCAATGTGGGAAGTAAGGGTCAAGGTCTGGATGGCTAATGAAAAAAATTACCACAGAGACAGGGAGGGAATATTTTCAGGTCCATTGTGCAGCTGCTGTGACTGAGGTGAATTTGAAATGGGGCAAATTCAGGAGGGATATAAGTGACTGTAGCATGGTTAGGGCTGGAATTAAAGTAAAGCCAGGGGGGGATCTTTCAGGTAACATGCACTACCAGTGCTCAGCTGATCACTGAGATGAAATGGCCGGGGAAAACAGAGTCACTTATTTCCCCTCCTGAATTTAAAATTCAGGAGGGAAATAAGTGACTCTGGCATGGCTAGGATTGGAATTAAGGTAAAAATAATTACCTCAGGAGGATATTTCAGGTAACATGGCAGTGCTGCAGGTCCTGTGAGGTGAGATGGGGCAAATAAAACAGATTCAGGAGGCATAAGTAAAGACTGACATGGCTAGGAATTAAGGAAAAAAAATACCTCAGCCAGGGAGGATATTTCCGTGACTGCAGCTCCGTTACTGAGGTGAAATGGGGCAAATAAACAGGGGAATAAAATAGCTAGGACATAAGGTAAAAATCACCTCAGCCAGGGAGATATTTCAGGTAGCATCATGCACTGCAGTTTCGTGAGTGAGGAGAAATGGGGCAAATAAACGGATTCAGGGGGAAAACTTAAGGAAAGACTGACACAGGAATTAAGGTGGATATTTCAGGTAGCATGTCCAACTCCGTGACTGAGGTGAAATGTGGTAAACAAACAATAAACAGAAAAAGACAACTGGCATGCTAGGAATTAAGGAAAAATTACTGTGGGGAGGGGGCTTGGCAATTTTCAGTGCTCAGCAGGCAATTAGATGGGGCAAAACTAATTTACAAACATGAGTGAATGGGGTGCCAAGGAAAAATGAAGGGGGGGGAATTTGGCAGTAGTGGCTTAGAGGTGGGGATTTCCATATGTGCTGATTCATCACACTGAGGGGCTGATGGCCAGCCAGCCACATTTTCACAGACCCCCTGGACTGACCAGGGGGTCTATGAAAATGTGGCTAGCTGGCCAGTCAGTGACTATCTGGTCACATGAACAACATAAAGGGGGCTAAATAAAAATCATCATAGAAATATAGAAGTTATAAGGACTGCAAGGCCCATGATCTGCCCATTTCTTTTTCTACCTTATAAATGTGCCATCAGCCATTGCTCTGTCAATGACCTGTCTATTCATACTCACCCAACTTGCTCCCTTATGCCTATCCCATGACTGTTTGAAGCCCTGCACTGTATTCATATTCACCACTTCCTGAGGTAGGCTGTTCCATGCATCCACCACCCTTTCTGTGAAAAAGAACTTCATCACATTACCCCTTAATCGGCCTCCATCTAATCTCATGCTGTGTCCTGTCCTGCTACTTTTCTTATATTGAAACATGTTACACTCTTTCACCTTGTTAATACCCTTTAGGTGTTTGAATGTTTCAATCATATCACCTCTCTCCCTCCTTTGCTGTAGGGTAATCTGCCCCCTCATATGTTTTCTGATGCAGACCCTGCACCATTTTGGTTGCCCTTCTCCGGACTGCCTCAATTTGGTTAATGTCCTTGTGAAGGTGTGAGCTGCAGTACTCCAGATGGGGCCCAGTGTCTTGTAAAGAGGGATTATTACCGCCCTCTTACAACTTGTGATACCCCTACTGATACACCCCAACATCCCCCTAGCCTTACCTACTGATTTAGCGGACTGCTTGGATGATTTCAGGTCATCTGTGATATTGACGCACAAGCCAGGCAGTCACAAGGGAAGAAAAAGACTTGTGCATCATCAACTCCCCTCTCAGCCTATAGGTGGCTTCAGGGTTTCTCTTCCCTATGTGCATGATCTTGCACATCTTTGCATTAAACCCCAGTTGCCATTCTTCGAACCATTTTACTAGTTTATCCAGATCTCTGCTCATTATGCCCACCCCATCTGGATCATCTACTGTGTTGCAGATCTTGGGTGTCATCTGCAAACAGACAAACTTTGCCCTCTAGTCCATCTGCAATGTCTGTGATTGAGGGGCTGGGGGAATAGGAAATGAAAGTGTGGCTGGCTTATGAATTAGCACAGCTAACTGGACACAGAATGCAATGAGGTTACTTATATCTGCTGATCACAGTCACACACGAGTTAAAAAACATAAAGGGGTTCTATCTGTGAGCTGTGTGTATTACTCTCATGAGACTGCATATTAAAATACAGTCAGGGTGGTGGGCTGATCTGTGAGCTGCCTGTGTAATCCACCATCTCATTCATGGAGTACTGATTAAAATTACACAGGCCCATAAGATTAATGGTGATTTGAATTAAATTATTCCACAACATGCTGGGTGACAATGAGAGTAGTAAAAAAATAGCACATAAAGATTATAATTTCATAATACTTCATTCTGGTAGATAAAGACCACTTGGTCTGCCCATCATTTTCCAGTGGCTAAGCTGGCAGATCAGTTCTAACAGCATACACTTCTAACCCCCCGTACTAGAACTGTCTTGCGCCTGTGTCCCATACATTCTTAAGTCCCCCCCCCCACTGTGTGTTTTTCATACCAGAACCTCAGGAAGGCCATTCTATGCATCCACCACCCACTCCATGAAAAAATACTTCCTCATGTTGCCCTCAGTCACGCTCCTCTATCTTGAAATTGTGACCCCCTTTCACATTTTGTTCTGAAAGACGCTACCATGTTGGACTTTGTTCCTTTTAGGCACGAAAGTTTCTCTCATGTCCCCCAGACAGGCTTCTCACACCTAGAGGTTATATTGAGGTCCTAAAGTCTCTCTCTCTCTTCATATTTTGCTGCAAACTGTGCACCATGTTAGTTGCCCTCTGGGCTGCCTCCATCCTGTCTTTATGTCTTGCAGAGAGATCCCCAAAACTGCATGCAGTACTCAGGATGGGTCTCACCACCTTTCTGTACATGGATAACAACTTCCTGTTTTTTATTGGTGAAGACACTGACTATCTCAAGATCCCCCAGGTCTCCTTACCTTTCCCATTGCCTTAGTCTCAGCATCCAGTTGTCTCCATGCTTATCAACATATTGCTGTCAGTTACTGAGCACATGAATATAAATACAGAGAAAATCCCTGTAAGATGCTGGGTTATGGACGTCTTACTGTACTACAACACCCTGCTTTCTTACTTAAGTTCTTATCTTGTTGCTGCCATCAGTTTTTAAGAAGTACTAATACTAAATAATGGAACAGTACTTCTCCGTAGAATAAAGGATACCCTTCTCATTGCTTTAGTCTCAGCATCCAGTTGTCTCCATGCTTATCAACATATTGCTGTCAGTTACTGAGCACATGAATACATACAGAGAAAATCCCTGTAAGATGCTGGGTTATGGATGTCTTTAACTGTACTACAACACCCTGCTTTCTTACTTAAGTTCTTATCTTGTTGTTGCCATCAGTTGACAGGCACAGATGATTGGACTTGGCTGGGGCCTTTTGGCAGGGGTTAGAGTTAATATTGTGAAGTTTGTTCTGTTTGCAAGGCAAATACATTTAAAGTAATGTGATTGATATTGAAACCATATGCATTAAGTAAAACTCTGCTCCTCCATTTCAAAAAGGGACATTGACTTGGATCAGTCTCTGAGATGGCAGCTACTAAGAAATGAGGATTTACCAATCAGGCAACTCTTCTTTCATTTGGATTTGGAACAAAATGACTATTAAGCCCATCAGAAAGTGGGAGCTCTCAAGGTGTGTCTCTTGTATATTGGAAACGCACTGTTGAATCTTTATTATCAGTCTTTTCTAAAACAACTGAATTATAGTCAGAAAACAGAGTCATGATTCTTATTTGCATAAGAATGATTGTCTTTCTATCTTGTATTGTGGCCCCCACCACTCCATGTTTTCATATTATCATAGGTAGTGTGCACTTGTCATTAATGACATTAGTCTGAGCAATAAGTACATTCAAGCATTGAATGCACTTATTGCTACAATTATTTCATGCAGGAAATGAAAGGTTCATGTAGTTTCTGCACAGACTTAATCCTGCTGGTTATATGATCTTTCTCACTAAAATATTGCCATTACCACCTACACTTCGCCGTTTGCATGTCCCCCTTGTCTCAATCTCTCCCCACCAGTTTTGCAATACTGTTATTTGGGAAACAGCATTTGAGCAACACATTAAAAAAAACACTTGTCTCATCTCTGCTTTCATTTTCCCATGTGCATGAAGAACTTAACAATGCCTTTTGTATTTTTAGATTCAGGCATTGCAGCAGGCAGTGACAACAGAAGCACTGTTCAAGAAAGCTTCTCCAATGAAAACAGCAATAATAGCATACTAGTGCAAAATGTGCAAAATAAGAGTAGCAGAATGCCAGAGGAGGTCTCTTATGATATTGGTAGAATCGCTGGCACCTCACTCAATGATTCTGAGAAGTATAAATACCTCACTCAGCACTTCAGTCCATCAGCTACTTATATGTTTCCAAAGACAGTGATGCATGCTAAACAACGATCCTTCCAACACAAATGGTGTATTGAATACCCTTGGCTAGTTTACAGTGAATCGTTGAGGGGTGGCTTGTATAAGTTTTGTAGCTTGTTTGGCTACAGTGATAGCTTGGGCACTCTTGTCACTAAACCATTAACTAACTGGACAAAAGCAAAGGAGATTCTAAAAGAACACTGCAAGAAACAATATCACATGAATGCATTGGAAAGGCTCAGAATTTTAAAATAACCATGGAAACCTCAGAAAAATCAGTGAGGAGCAAACTTGATGCCAGGTGTGCTGCAAGAATTGAAGAAAACAGGAAAACATTAGGATCAATAATAGAAACTATACTTGTCTGTGGTCGCCAGAATATAGCTTTACATGGCCATATTGAGAAAATAGATTATGATACCCACAATCCAGGAAACTTTATCTCCCTGTTAAAATTCAGGGTAAATGCTGGAGATACAAGTTTAGCTCAACATTTACAGTTCGGTGGGAGAAATGCACAGTATCACTCGCCAGATATTCAAAATGAGTTGCTAGAGATTATTGGGGATCAGATTCGAGACAATATAATTAAAGACATAAAAGATGATGAGTACTACTCTATTCTTGGTGATGAAGTTACAGATGTAGGTAACAGAGAAGTTTTGTCTCTGGTACTCCGATATATTGACAAAACTCAGAATATAAGAGAGGACTTCCTAGACTTTGTACCTTGTGAGAGAATAACTGGTGAGGCACTTGCAAAGAACATATTACATAAATTGGTACAATGGAATCTTGACATTCAAGCATGCTGAGGCCAAGGATATGATATGATGGGGCCTCAAACAATGTCTTCAAACGTTCAAGGCACACAAGGTTTAATTTGCCAGCAGAATGAATCTGCTGTTTACGTGCACTGTAATGCGCATTGCCTCAATTTGTGCATAGTGAACTCTTGTCAACACTCTGAAATCTGGAACATGCATGATGTGCTTAACCAGTGTTGTAACTTCTTCAATTTCTCACCCAAAAGAAATGAGCTTCTGTTGAAAGTAGTAGGGCGTAATTATCCTGAAGCTAAACGAGTAACATTGTAAACTCTTTGCAGAACAAGATGGTCAATGAGGCATACAGCATATGAGATATTTTATGATCTTTTTTCATGTATTCTCATTGCACTACATGTCATCAGTAATGGACAGCAATATGCTGATGAGTATGGAGAATGGAATTGGGATGCTGAGACTAAGACATTAGCAAATGGGATCCTTTATTCTTTGGAGAATTTCCGTTACATTATTTGCTTCATCACAGTCATGAAGGTACTGAAGTTTGTGCAACCACTGAGTGTAAAACTGCAAAACAGTGCAATTGATATAATTAATGCTTACAACATGATTACCACAGTAGAGGACGGTATAAAGGTAACTCGACAAAAAATTGAGACTCTCTTCCACAGCAGGTACACTGAGGCATGTAGTGTTTCAGAAAAGGTCAACATTCAACCTGAAATACCAAGCACTGTTGGGAGACAGACTCAGCGAAGCAATACTCCTGCAAGTGAAGAGTATTATAGGAGGGTGACTGCAATTCCAATGCTTGATTATCTCCTTGAGGCACTGGCTGTGAAATTTTCAAGAACACAGCAAGCTGTGGCTAAGCTAATGGGCCTTATTCCATCAGTGATTAAATGCAATGGTGGAAACATCAACCTAGATGAAGTTATCAATTTCTATAAAAAAGATATTCCTTCTCCTCAGGTTATAGATGTGGAACTGCTAACATGGAAAACTAAATGGCAAAACAATCAAAACCCACCTGATACTGCTGTAGAAGCATTCAGAGCCTGTGATGCATCCTTTTTCCCAAACATATACGCTTTACTCAAGATACTCTGCGTAATTCCAGTCAGTAGCGCACAATGTGAGCGCTCTTTCAGTGCTCTTCGCAGGCTCAAAACTTATGTCAGAAGTACAATGGGAAATGAGAGAATGTCAGGCCTTGCCTTAATGCAGATTCATTATGGAGCTAAAGTAGACACTGATAAAGTGATTGAAAGGTTTACAGTAAAACATCCAAGATGGATGTTGCTTGTGAATGTGATGGCACAGCAACAAAATGAGAACTAGAGTAAGAAAGCAGGGGGTCAATGATGTTCATTCACAAATCTGGACTGTCATGTACGGTATGGGCTGCAAGCCCATTGGCTGTAGCTCTGCACCAATGGGCGTGCAGCCCTACCGACAGTCAGTCAGCCAGCGGCCGGGCGGCAGGCGGGTGGGATGCTGTCGCCCGCCGCTGCGGGGAAGGGTGGAGGGGCTTCATGGGTGGGGGGACACTAGACACCAGGGAGATGTTTGGGGGTTTGTGATGATTCTGCCCGCGATCGGGCTTTACGGTCCACTGGACCACCAGGGAGATATTTGGGTTGGGGGTTACATTCTGCCTGTGATCGGGCACTGGGGGGTTCATATCACGCTATGCCCGCGATCGGGCTTCGGGTAATGTGGGGGTGTTACATGTACCCGTAATGCCCGCGAATCGGAAGCTGCATTAGGCGTCGGTCCCCGACGGCTGCTGCCTGGCAGGGTGGCCAGGCGCAAGTCCTCGGGATCGGGCGCACCTACATGTAATGGTATGCAAATGGGGCCATAACAGATGCAAATGGCCCCTGCGCCTTGCATAAATTATGGCCCCATTTGCATGTCACCTTTGAATATCGGAAATTTGCGCATGGCGCAATGGTACTGGCGCCACCGCAAGTTTAATGCTCATCTCTGGCAACTTGTGGTGGCGCAAGTTCCACTGCACCATGCACAAGTGCTGTGGCTGGGGAGTGATATTCAAAGGAGTTGCGCTATATCACCCCGGCCACACCCCTGCGCAACTATTTTGAGCAGCGCAAGGGCTTGAGCCTCAGAATGGCGCAGTTTGAATATCCAGGCCTGTATGTTTAAATATTTTTAATGCATTACAGCTTAATATGTGAGCTGCACACAAACAATAAACATTTAAAAATAAAAAGTACCTGAGTAATTATTTGTTTGCCTTAAGAGTGGGGGTCATGCATGTAATGTAGAGGCAAAGGGAGGAAAACAATTAACAGAAACCATACAAACTGCGGGCAATTTTTAAAAGGGGAATACATGCAGTGGGAAAGGTGGAACATAAAGGGCAAGGCAATAGCTGAACAAATAAAATTAAATTTGGGGAAAGTAAAATTACTCTCCCCCCCAAAAAAATAAGTTTAGAAGGAGCACCTGGCTGAAATACTTGAGATTGCAGGGATGGATGAGAATGATGATTCGAATTTTGAACATTTTGTGACTCAACAATTATTGGCTAAAATGCATGAAACTGCACCATTTAACACTTCCATTTTCTAAATGTTCTGGGCGCATGCCCCCAGACCCCCCTAGAATTGTTTGGGAAACCCCCACCACCAAATCCTGGCTACGCCCCTGAGGAGACAGAGACCTCATAGACAAAGGGAGGAAAGGGCTTTCCATGACAAAAGAAGAGAGAACCGCTTCATTATTGGAGCGGTTAAATGTCCAAGCTCGGAAACTTAGGCAAGGGAAAGAGGCAACAGGAGTTGCTGGCACTGAAACAGCTAGAGTTTGATAAGGAGCTGGAAAGGGCAAAGGTGTATAGAAACCAGTTAAAACTGAGAGAGGAAGAACTACGTATTTTGGAAGACCCAGATGGAATCTGTGGTTAGCTTGGAAAGAATTACAGGTATAGTACCACTAACACCGGATACATTCAATGATAAATGTGTCAGATGGCAAATGTATACTGTAGTCTTTCCCAGGACTCAGTTGAGCCTGTAAGTCCACTTGGTGACTAATGGACCATGTTTTGGGACTTCTACCCTTACTGATTAGAGATTTGGGGCACATGTTTTCCCTTCAATTGCTTGGGTGGACATGGGGGGTCTCTACTGCACACAGCTGAATTGTTTAATATTGCGATCAAAGAATACATGACACTACTGTTTTGGTTTTACAGTTTCCTTTACTTCATTTATCTAGTTACATGAATTCACTGATTGTATTGTATGGTTTTACTTTTTTATACAAATGGTAATGGCTACTGGAGATGAAAAGTTCTGGTAAACCTTAACATATCTGAATTGGATTTATGTATATTTTGAAGTTGTATACCTGAGCTTATCAATAAAGATGAAGTTACAGAAAATAACTATATATTTAAAAAAATGCTTTGTGCCCCTGAGCGAAGACAGTCGGATAACTATAAGGGAGTGGGATCAATTAAAGGCAGAGGGACGTATTCTGGAAGGGATTGCGATCGCCGCAGGGAACTTGTAGTAGAGTGTTTGATGCAAGTGGCGACTTGCGCCAAACAGGGGGAATCTGCTATTCCAGAAAGCCGCTGCCACAAATCCCAGATGCAGCAAAGTTATACAAGCTCCCCCCCCCCGATCTAACTTTGCGTCTGTGGGGATACCCTTTTTACAGGGCTTGCGCTCCCTTCACACAAGCTGCCACAAAATGGGACAAATGCAACTACACCAGCCCTTCTGGAATCATACTCCATTGCATCTGAGGGCTTTGGCTCAACTGCATCAAACTGTGCAGTGGACACAGGGCTTGGTGCAAGCCCTGCGTCCGCCTTCTAGAATTCGGCCCAAAATGTTGAGAAAGTAGAAGCTGACAGACAGACAGGCAGCCAAGGAAGCAGCCTTTGTCTTCAGGAAGAAGTGTCGAGAAACAGAGAAAGATAGACTGCAACTGGTCCAGACATTATCACACAGGCAGACAATCATTCAGAAACATGACCAATTTAAAGAAAAGTGTAAACGTCTGAAGATGTACAGTAAGAAGGTAGAAGACAATACTCTTATATTCCTGGAGAGCTATCAAAGGTTAGAAAAAGAAAAGAAGCAACTGTAAGAAAATCTATTAGAAAGGCAGAAAGAAGCAAAATATTTCAGGCAAGAACTGGCTAAAGTGGGGGACCCAAAAGGATTGTAAAGATGGAGTAAGAAATAACAACCCATAGAGAGCATGTAAAAAGATAGGAAGAAGAAACTGCTAAATATAAAGAGACAGTGAAGCAGAAAGACAGATAGTGAGACTCTGTCTACCATGAAAAAGAGAGGCTTGAACAAAGCAAGAGGGGATGGAGAGATGAGCGTAGCAAAGAAAGGGATACAAGAATGGAACATGAACAGAGAATTAAGGACTTGCACCAAGACATTTAGAAACTGGAAAAAAACTCCATGCAACTAACCAATTAAAAACAGATTGGGATAACAGGGTCTAACAGAAGTGTAGAGTTGATTGCAGAGAGTGCCCAGGTTGACATCTGGGAGAAAACAGCAGATTCCTTTAGAAAGGTAATGACTGACACTCCTCCTAAGTGAGCCTCCACAGCCTACAACCTCACAGAACCAACTGGTCTCTCCTGGGGGGGGGGGAGTTCCACCAGTGACTCAGTCCCCTAGACCTATTAAGCAGGAACAGAATGCACTTCCCTGTGGGGGGAGGGCTGATGATGTTGACCCTCAACCACAAAGGTAGATGTTCATGAGTGAGATGGCAGTAGTGCAGAATGCAGTACAGAGGTTTGATCCCTCCAAGAAAGAATCTAGCTGTGTAGACACTTGCCTGGCTGCCCTGAAACCTACACTGAGAGCTCTGGAAAGAACAGGTGTGATTGAGGAAGAGAAGCTGTGTTTGGTACAATCAACATTCACCAATGTAGTAATCCAGTGGATGGAGGAGTTAAGCCCTGAGTGTAAAGATACTTTTGAGAAAGCATGTGCTATGTGCCATGAGTATGGAAGGAACAGGATGCCTGTAAATGCAAGATCAGCTGCTTTTAAGTTGAGACAGAAGTCCAGCCAGGATCCCTGAGACATTTATAGACTATTCAAATAGGCTTATTATGGAAGTCAAGAGACTCCCGCTGTAGAGGATTCAAAGTTTAGAGTGCATTTCCATAGATAATTAATGATGGAAATCCATAATGCACTGATTGGGTGTGTCAAGGCTGCCATGCCTATGACAGAAATTCTGGACATGGCATATGATGATGGAAACTACAATGGAGAATAAAGCTCTGATCTCTGTCCCTGGCTCTGTGAGTGTGTCTACTGTTAGTCACAACAATCCTTGTTTGAAGTCTTCAGGGGCACTCCCCTTCCACAGAGAGGAAGCTAACTCCCACCAGGAGCTAGAAAGGGCCACCAGCCTTTGCAGTTCGGAGGATTTCTATCTCCTGGAGGAAGCAAATACCATGAGACCCCCAGGGGCTCATGAAGTAGGTAGTGTAGTGGCCGTCAGGGAGTCTCCTGCAGCCACTGGGGTCAAGAGCAGGGTCAAGAGGAAAACAATGCTAAAGACTGAAAAGAAAAGTATACCACACTATACCACCAGTTGAATAGAAATAAAGCACTCCTTGCACAGCAAACAAGAGATGCTTCTCCTGCTGTGCCATTGGGACAAAATGCTGCCCCTCAGTCAACAACAATCAGCAGCTGACTAGGCTGGGCAGAGCAGTCTCCAACCTCCTTCACCAGGACAGACACCCTGATGGGGGATCAATGCCAGAGAATGCAGCACATCTGGGCTGCGTGGAGGCTGCCCCCACCAAGCCTAACCCATTGTACTTAGGACAGTTGGTCAGCCATGGTAAGAAAACCAGACAATAAGTGAAGGTGATGGTGGAAAATGTTTTACCTGTATGTGTCCTCTTAGATACAGGAGCAGAAATCATGCTTGCCTCCCAGCATATTCTTTATGAACTTCTGAAACTGCTACCTAAGGATGGCCCCTGCCTTAGGACAAAGTCATAGAAACATTGAATTTTCCAGCAGATAAGGACCACAAGACCCACCTAGTCTGCCAATTTTTCCCTGCCTCTAGTATTATCGCAGATTATACTTGATCTCTGGCTGACCATTCCCTCTGTATAGCCTCCACTGTTCCCCACTTGAGCCTTTGGGCATCTATACATGGGGTTTAGATTTTGATGGTAATCACATTTCACATACTGTGCATGTTTATGACAGTGCAGAGAGATGCTTTCTGACAGGGATGGATATGTTGCAGAGGTACAACCTAGTAATCAGTATTACTAAAGGTGTGTTATGGGCTAATGTGACTGAACCCCTACCCTACCCTATACACAGGAGGGTATCTGGGGAAGGAAGATCGCCTCTCAAGAGGTGCAAACCTACCTCAACTTCCTGGACACTCTCACAGGATTGAATCTGAGGAGAAAGCAAGTTCCTGATAGGGTTGCACCTGCGCCTCTGAGCCTGGAACTCTTTATCCAGAGAGTCAGGAAGTCTGTATCAATGTACCAATGCAAATCAACCCTGCCCTCCCACTGAAACTGACCAGGAAGGGTTACATTTGACTAGGAATTCAGATCTCACTGAACAGCTATGCAGGCAATGCCAGAAGGAAGTTAATCAAGAAGCAGCTCCAGAGAGGGAAGAAGAGTCTGCAAACCACCACCCCCCTCCCACCCCACCCTCCCCAGCCCAGGCGTGTACAGGACATGAATCTTATCAGAACCGCACCTCACTGATGAGCAGCACACTGAAAGCTTTAGTAAGCAGCTACCTGAAATACAGTGAAGGGGTGGAGGGTCAGCAGGCACCATGAAAAGTCAGGCCATCACCGGGGTAGGGATCGAGGAGACTGGACAGGAAGGGGGTGGAGGGTCAGCAGGCACCATGAAAAGTCAGGCCAGCAACAGGGGTGGAAATCGGGGGAGGGATCGAGGAGACTGGACAGGGAGGAGGGTGGAGAATGGCAGAGAGTGGAAGCTATTGGCATTAGAGGAAAAGGGACTACAAGGACTAAGGCAGGGATGCTCATCTCACTGGAGGGGGACGCTGGTAAGCAGCCTACTGGGGGGATACCAGTCTCTAACAGGTATTTGCCATTGGCGGACACCAACGCGGGAGGGGCCTCAGAAGAAGAAGGGGGTGCAATAGGCAGAGGCCGAAAAGAAAAGGAGGATGGGAGAGTGGGGAGGGATGGGGGAGGGGCACCATGACAAACAGAGATGCTAGAGGAAGCACAGGAAGGGAAGCTGGGAGACAGGAGCACCTGGGAAGTGAGGACGAAGGGACAGTGAGGTGGGAGGATGGATCCCAGGGGAATAGGAACCAGCAGGAAATATGTGCGGGGGACAGCAGAAACCAGGATGATAGGGGGGATTAAAACTGAGGGTTCCTGGAGGTCAGGTGGAGGAGTCACAGGGAGGCACTGGACTAGCTGGACAAAGAGTGAAGGAGTTGAAGGAAGCTACCTACTCCTCAAGGCCACCTGGAAATTCACTGGCAGGGAACAGGCACAAAGAGAGGCAAGGGAAAGAGGGGCTGAGGGCAGGGGAGGCAGAGGTAGTAGCAGCAGTAAGCAGGGAGGGAAGGGATACCATGGTCGAGGGTGCTAGGGATCAGGGCAAGGGGTCGGGAGGGTGAGCCACAAGGGTCAGGAAGACAGAACGGACACCGGTACCTTGGGGGAGGATAACTGTGACACAGGTGAATAAAAAAAAATAGGGGTCAAGGTGCTGCTGATTGGAGATTCTATCATAAAGGGAATCAAATGGGGGGCAGAAGTAGTGCAGTGTGGGTTGAGTGCTTGCCGGGAATGACTGTGCTGGAGGTAATCCACCACATTCCCTCATGGTGTAAGGATCAGGATAGGAATGTACATCTGGTGTTCCACTTGGTAACGAACGACCTGGAAGGCAGCAGTCTCCTGGAGGTGCAGGTGAGATTTAAGGCACTGGCTAGGTTCTGCGGGGTGAGGGCTAAGCTTTAAATTACTAGCCTTTTCGGAGGTGCTGCCAGTACCCAGGGCTAGTACACAGTAGAAGCAAAGGATAAAATAATTTAACGGTTGGCTAGTGAGATGGTGCAGACAGATGGGATATGGGCTGATAGGGGACTGGGGGGCAACTCGGGATGATGAGAGTCTTTTTGCCAAGAACAGGTTGCATCTCAATAAGGAGGGAGCAGTTGTACTGAAATGCAGGATGGGAGAGTTCTTTGAAAAAGAATATAATTTAAACTGAGAAAGGGGGACTGGGAACCAAGCCATGCTGTACCACGGCTGAGATGGGGGACCATAGCCCCCCCCCAGGGAAGGATTGAAGAGACATGCTCTGGCAAGCCCTTGGGGGAGCAGAGGTGGGTGAAGATGGTGGAAGGGCTTGGTGGTTAATGCAAGGAGCCTGGCAAACAAGATGGAGGAGTTGATTGCCATCACTGAGCATGACAGGCTGGACATAATCGCAGTCACATGGACGTGGTGGATGGAATTTCACATGTGGGAGGCAGCTATTCCTGGATTCAGACTGTTTAGGAAGGACAGGAGGTGCAAGAAGTAGGGAGGGGTGGTCTTATACATCAGGGAATACATAAGGGCGACAGAAGGGCAGGAGGGCAATGGGGAAACTGAACTCCTATGGGTGATGCTGTGTAGAAGTACAGGGGAATCCTTGAGACTTGGGAGTTGTGTACAGACCACCCACACAAGGGGAAGAACAGGACAGGGTGTTATCACAGAACATTGTAAGGATGGCTCTCAAGATGGAAACGCTACTGGTAGGAGACCTGAACCTCCCAGACATTGACTGAACCATCTCAGATGCAGCTTCAACCAGAAGCAGGGAGTTTCTGGAGGTACTGCCGGGGGTGTTCCTTCAACAGTTGGTCAGAGAACCAACTAGAGGGAACAACCTTATGGACATGGTCCTGACTAGTGGGGAGAATGTGGAGGAAGTGGTGGTGGGGGAGGAGTTGGGGAATGGTGACCATAGAACCATTGGGTTTAAGGTAAGGGCAAGGAGGGGAGTGTGCCGAACCAGCACAATGATGCTGTACTTCAGGCGAGCAGACTTCGGAAAGATAAGATTAGTGAGGGAGGCGATGGAAGGGATGGGGGAAATAAACTAAGTGGAGGAGTTATGGGGAGCTATTAGAGATTAGGTTATGGAAGCCACACAGGTGTGCATAAGGAGGGTGAGGAACGGCGCAAGAAGCAGGAGGCTGCTTTGGTTCAATAGGATGTAGCATGGGTGGTCGGGAGCAGGAGGAGGGCGTTTAGGAAATACAAGAGAACACAGAAGGCAGAGGACAGGGAGGTTTACAGAGAAATGAGGAGGCTAGCAAGGAAGAAAATTAGGAGGGCAAAGGCCGAAGAGGAAGAAAGGACAGCAAAGCAGGCCAAGAATGGTAATAAAACATTTTTAGATACATGAGAGATGTGAGGAAGACTGGCCAAGGGATTGCAAAGCTTAGGGGGGAAGGAGGGAAACCATTAGAGGAGGACTGGGAGAAAGCAGAAGAGTTAAATAGGTACTTCTGCTCGGTATTTACAAAGGAGGGGGAAGGCTAGGGACTGGAGTTGAGAAGGAGGGGGACATAGGGATGGAAACAAGATCCTTCAGTACAGAGAGAGTTAGAGAGGAACTGGGCAGGGTAAAGGTGGACAAGGGCATGGGGTCAGACAGGCTGCACCCGAGAGTAATCAGGGAACTGAGAGAGGAGTTGGCTGTCCCACTGGAGAGACTGTTCAACTTGTCTTTGGACACCGGGAGGGTGCCAGAGGACTGGAAGAGAGCAAATGTTGTACCGATTCATGGGGGGGGGGGGAGCAGAGTGATGAGGGAGAACTACCACCCAGTCAGCCTCACTGCAGTGGTGGGGAAGGTCATGAAGGCACTCATCAGGGAAAGGGTAATGGAGTACTTGAAGGTGAATGGGCTGCTGGACAACAACTAGCATGGGTTCACTAGAGGGAAGTCATGCCAGACTAACTTAATCGAACTCTTTGACTGGGTGACACAGGTAATAAATCAGGGGGGTGCGGTGGACATGGCCTATCTGAACTTCAGCAAGGCCTTCGACACATACCTCACAGAAGGCTGGTCAACAAGTTGGAAAGTATGGGGGTGGAGGACAAAATAACTAGATGGGTAGAAAGCTGACTGGAGGATAGAAGCCAGAGAGTGGTAGTTAATCGGGAGCACTCAAGGTCAGAGCAGGTGATGAGTGGGGTACCACAGGGGTCGGTGCTGGGCCACTCCTATTCAGTATCTATATATGTGACATAGCGGATGGATTGAAGGGATGTGTGGCCCTCTTTGAGGACATTATGAAAATCTGCAACAGGGTTGACACTGAAGGGGGTTGAAGACATGAGACAGGACCTGAAGATGCTGGAGAGGTGGGTGGAGACCTGGCAACTAAAATTCAGCATCAAGAAGTGTGCAGTCATGCACCTGGGGCACAGAAACCCAAGGTCAGGGTTACGGAACAGGAGAGGGATCTAGGGGTAGTAGTCTCCGGTGACCTCAAGGTGGGGAAGCAGTGTACAAAGGCGGTTGGGAAGGCTTACGGGATGTTGGCAAGTATAGGCAGGGGAATCACTAGCAGGAGGAGGGAAGTCCTGGTGCCCCTGTATCAAGCCATGGTGAGACTGCACCTTGAGTATGGAGTCCAGTTTCGGAGGCCTTACTTGTATAAAGACATTGACTCGATTGAAAGGGTTCAAAGAAGAGTGACCATGATGGTGCAAGGGATGAAGGACATATCATACAAATAGAGATGTAAGGAGTTGGAGTCTACACCTTGGAGACCAGAAGGGAGAAAAGGGACATGATAGAGACCTTCAGATACATCAAAGGGATAAACAAAGTGGACCCGGGGTGATTACTCCACATGAGGGAGGGTACCATTGCCAGGGGGCATGGCCTGAGACTTCGGGGGGGGCACTTCAGAGGTAACATGAGAGGGCGATTCATCACTGAGAGGGTGGTGGACATCTGGAATGGGTTTCCGAAAGAGGTGGTGGAGGCTGGGACCGTTGTCTTCAAGAGGGCATGGGACAGGCATAAGGGGTTACAAGGGAGCGGGGGGATGCTCAAGGTTAGCAGGGGGGAAGGGCAGACTTGATGGGCCAAGGGGTCCTTTTCTGCTGTCAAGTTCTATGATTCTATGATTCAGTCTAAGTAACAGAAAGGGGGAGATCTTTTGTGTTATATAACAAGCATTTGTCAATGCCAAATGTTCACCGCCAGAACTGCTGTTGCACCGGGTCTTGCTTGTACATATTTCTACTATATATTTACCCTGAATATAGCAGATAAGATGCAAAGTCTCATTTTCAGTGGTATCCTGCTTTTGCACATTGTAAGACTTCAATTACCCAGGATAGACCAGCTGGGAGACAATATCTACTTTTAAGTGGGTGCCCACATTTTGATCCCAAATGTCCAACAGTCTTTTTATGACTTGATGTCATGATCAGGAGAGATGGAATTTTTAAAATCCCATCCAAAAAGTGATTTCGCTGTGCAACTGTGGAAACAAGTTTCAGAGAAGATTTGAAAAATGACACCTACTAGGTTTAGAAGGTGGGGTCGCACAGAAACATAGAAAGGTGACAGCAGAAGGAGACCAAAGGTCCATGATGTCTGCCCTTGATATCTTAGGTGATCCTGGATCCTAGCTGGTGGATTCCCTTGTGGATTTGATTCTAGCATACTCTTTATCCCAACCCCTTTTGAATGCTGATATGGTCCTAGCTCCTACCACTTCCACAGGTAGTTTGTTCCATGGCCCCACAATCCTTTCCAAGAAATAGTGCTTCCTAAGATCCCTCCTGAAACTTCCAACCTTCATTTTCCATCCAGGCCCCCCCATATTTGAGTTGGGAGGCTTGGTGAATAGTTCAGCGTAGGGTACTGAATTTAAACCCCTCATGTACTTAAAGGTTTCTATCATACCCCCCCCTTCTCTCCTAGATTTAAGTGAGTACATGTTTAGCACCTCCAGCTGCCCCTCATATGGCAGCCCTTGAAGCCCCTGTATCATTTTGGCTGCCCTTCTCTGAATGGTCTCTATCCTGTCCATATCCTTCTTAAGGTATGGTCTCCAAAACTGTACACAGTATTCCAAATGGGGTCTCACCATAGAACTGTACAGTGGAAGTATCACCTCCCTGTGCCTACTGCCAAATCCTCTCTCTGTGCATCCCAGCCCTACTATATGCTGTGTTGCATTGGCTGGTTTGTTTAAGGGTGTTGCTAATAATAACTCCTAGATCCCTTTCCTCTTTTGAGTCGCTGAGTTTGACCCTGTTTAGTCAATAGATTGTTCTAGGGTTATTCCTGCCAATATGCAACAAATTTCTCGGCATTAAATGTCAGCTGCCAGATACTAGACCATTGTTCTAACCTTTTCAAATCATTTTGTATGATTCTCACTGCTTCTTCGCTGTCCACCCTTCCCCCTAATTTAGTGTCGTCCGCGAACAGTGCAAACTTGCCTTGGATACCTAACTCCTATATCGCTGTTGAACTCATTAAACAGGACTGGGCCTAAGATCAAGCCATGCAGGATTCACTCGTTACTTCTGCCTCCTCTGACATCTCCCCATTGACCACTACCCTTTGCCTCCTTCCGTCCAACCAGTTTCCCACCCACTTAATGATGCAGCTTGCTATGCCCAGATCCTCTAGCTCTTCAGCAAGCATGTGTGTGGTACTGAATCAAAGGCTTTGCTGAAATTAAAATAGAGGAGGTCACTGGCTGGCCTCTATCCAGTTCCCTAGATACTCAATCAAAGAAAGCAATCAGGCTTGTCTGGCATGACCTGCCTGTAATGAAACTGTTGTTTGTCACCCGGAAGGCCATGCCTATCCAAGTAGTCTACTAGGTCTTGTTTAATCAAAGCCTCCATTTGCCTTCCTAGCACTGATGTGAGGCTGACTGGCCTGTAGTTACTGGTCTCTTCCCTGCTACCACCCTTATGCAGAGGCACCAAGTCATCTCTTTTCCAGTCATTAGGTACAACTCCTGTCTGGAGAGGACGGTTAAACAGGTGCGCTAAAGGGTTTACTAACTCACTCGTTAACTCTTTAATTATCCTCAGATGTAGTCCATCTGGACCAGGAGATCTGTCAGTCTTTAAACGCTCAAGCATCTATTTGACACTGCCTACGGTAATAGCTGGTGTTTCCATTTTTGGCACTTCCCTGCCATGTGCTGCAATGTGGCAGTCAGGCATTGGGCCACTGTGTTCTTTGGTGAACATTGAACAGAAATATTTGTTCAGAATGGTAGCCTTCTGCCTGTCCTTTTCTATTATCCTATCCCCATCCCTGATTTTAACTACCCCTTCACCATTCTTTCTCTTTTCTTGCAAATATCAAGAGGGAACGGAGGAGGCACTATTTCACAGAAAGGGTAGTGGCAGGGTGGAATGCTCTACCAGAGGAAGTCGTATCACTGCAGAGTGTTGGGAGCTTCAAGAGGGGGTGGGACAGATTCAAGGGGAGGGTACAAACTGGGAGGGGTTGCGAGATGGGGGAGGGCATATGAAGGAGGGGGGCAGCTTCAGTCTAATGGACTGAAGTGCTACACACTCAAGCAGACTTGATAGACTGAATGGCCTGTATCTGCTGGCAATTTCATACGTTCATACGTACCTGAAAAACGGTTTGTTCCCCTCTCCGACACCTTTAGCTATCTGAAGTTCCACAGCTGCCTTTGCTTGTCTCCCTGCCAACACAAGGGATATGTTGAACATTAGGGACAAAAATCTGCGAAAATAAAGTTATGAGTAAATGTTGGAACAATTCAATGTTTCCTCATAAGTTAGTTGTTTTTTCACAATTGTACCCCAAATTTTCAATATAATCTTTTTATGACGACTCCTTCTGAGTATGGCAGGTGTCATTTATAAAACAATGCCCAAAATGCCATTTTGCACCACAAGTGTGAAAACACATTTTGGGCAGGATTTGAGGAATGGCAGTTGTCACATTCATGAGGTGGTATGAAAAAATGACTACTGCATGTTAAAAATCTGGGGTTAAAATACTGAAAATTTCCACAGTTACAAGTGTGCATTGAAACATGTCAACATCCACTCATAACTTTGTTGTTTTTTAATATTTTTTACCTCATTATTTTTAACATAGCCTTCTCATGGCCCCACCTCATGAATAAGGGTGAAGACAATTTTCAAATTGTGCCCAAAAGGCGGTTTTGCACCACAAGTGTGAAAACACACTTTGGCCATGGTTTGAAAAATTACCGCTGTCACATTCATGAGGTGGTGTGAAAAAATTGCTGTGTTGAAAAGTTGGGGTCAAAACATTGAAAATTACCACAGTTATGAGCGTGTGTTGAAAAATATCAATGTAGGCTCATAACTTTGTTGTTTTCTCATATTTTTACCCCAAATTTTCAACATAGCATTCTCATGACCAAACACGGCCTTCTTATGACTTCACCTCATGAACAAGAGTGGAGAACATTTTCAAATCCTGCCCAAAGGGTGATTCTGCACCACAAGTGCAAAAACACATTTTGGCCAGGACGTGAAAAATGACAGCTCTCACCTTCACGAGGTGCTGTGCAGAAATGGATATGTTGAAAATTTGGGGTCACAATATTGAAAATTACCACAGTTTAGAGCCTGCATTAATAAATTTCAATGCAGGCTCATATGTTTGTTTTTTTAATATTTTCACCCCAAATGTTTAACATAGCCTTCTTATGGCCCCACCTCATGAACAAGGATGGAGAACATTTTCAAATCCTGCCCGAAAGGTGATTTCATGCAGCAACCACAAAAAATCATCTTTCAGGACAGATTTGTCTAATTTCACTGTCATTGTTCATGAGGAGGGGTCCCAAAAAAGTCATGCTGAAAATCTAGGGCAAAAATATTCAAAAATAATCAATTTATGCTGATAAGTTCAAAACTCCATTGAAATACATGGAACCCGAGCTGACCCGGTGGCGCTGAGGGTTGAGGCGCTGGATGCCCCACCTCGCACCATGCCTGCAACCCCGGGTTCAGGAACAGACTCGGGTCATCGGGGGTTGACAGAGGAGGGAGGGGATCGAGCGTCCGATGGACTGCTCTCCTCTTCTGGGGAGGTATTCGGGCATCTCCTGGCACTATACTGGCCTCTGGTGGAGACCAGTGACAATGCAAGCATCGTGATGTAGGAGAGGGGAGGACATCAGCAGGCTCCTGTGGCAGAGGCATGGAAACAGTAGCCGCGCTGGAGCCATTGCATGCTGCATCCTGGGGAAACAAATGTGGAAATACACCTACAGTGGTGGTAGGTGACAGTAGGAGCAGTGGCTGGGCCCCATGCCCAGTGCCGGGTTCTGCTGGCTTGTCTATCCGGTCTGCCTTCACCTGGATGGCTGCTCCACTAGATTCTAGATAGAGTGCCAGAGGAAAGGGTAGCCCCACCCTGGGAGGCTCAGAGCCGAGGTGTTGAATGGCCGGAGAGGCTGGAGGAGTGGGACCAGACCAGAGGAAGCATGTTGGAGGGCTTCAGGTGGGCAGCAGATCACCAGTCAGGTCTCCACACCTGAGAGAGGCCATCGATGGTAGGTGCAGAAATAGAGTTAAAAAATAAATAAATACATGGAACCCCATACCTAATTTTATCAGTTCACAGTCCAGCATTGAAGACTGAAGACGTGTCTCCAGTCCAGAGAGGATTACGGTGTTGGACCTCGGTAGCTAAATAAGGGCTTGGGGGTGTGTGGTGGTGGGTGCTGAGTGGGAGGGTCAGGTCGGGGGACAGTAATGGTGGCAAACAAACGTCGATGGACGATTCTCTTTTTTACAGGGTGTTTGGGGAAAAAACTACAAATGATGGTTTTCTTTATTTCAGGTATCAACACTGGCATTGGGCACTCCAGTGTTGGTGTTATGTTTGGCAGCACCGGGGGTGGGCTCCCAGATGCTGCATAATCAAAACAGGCAGAGTGGGTGGTAGCAGCTGCCACTGGGGATTGGGCAGTCCCATGCTGGAATACTGACATGCTATGAGGGATGATTTTCTTTATTTCAGGTACCAACTCTGGGATTGGACACCCCAGTGTCAGTGTTATGCTTGGTGTCACCAGGATGGGCCCCCTGGTATCACATAATCAAAATGGGCGGTGTGGGAGGTGTAGCAGCCAGCATGGGGGATTACGCACCATATGCGGAACTTAGAAGGGCATGGGTGAGATGGGGGGTGTTATGTTTGGCGGCATCAGGGATGGGCTACCCAGTCCGCACAATGATAACAGGGATGGGGGGGGAGTGCTCAAGGAACTTGAGGTTGTAGCCAGCATCAGGGATGACATGGGGGGGTGCCACATCAAGCTGATCATTACAGATCCACTGTGCTTGCTGGGTGGCATTACGTGGATCAAAGAAAAGTGCTGCCCTATGATTGGATTGTCTCTTTCCTTTGAACTACATGGAAGTTTCCGCCCAGCAAACAAGAACAGTGTCATGATCAGCCTAGCTGATGATTGGCATGACACTGATTAGCCCCCTGCAGACTGCTCTGCATTGAAGCAAGTGTCACACCCTCAAAATCCACTGTCATAGCAAAATATTCACTGGCATGAGCGCACAGCGAACATAAAAATAGATACTGATGGTAGTTTTACAATTCCTGTCACAGTTCAGAACTGACAGTTTAAAGTGATTTTCCTATCTTAATAATATGTTTATTTTCAAATATTTCAAAACATAATGATATATACATATAACTATTTGCCTACTTGAACAAAATTTAAACTGTTGCTGTTTTTAAGCATTTTGAGCAATAAAACGTGGTATAGCACCCTCTAGGTGCAGATTTGGGCAGATTTACTTACCTTTTCTCTGTGATGTCATGAGAGGGAGTTAGAAACATAGACAATGACAGCAACAAAAGACCAATGGTCTATCCAGTCTCCCTGTAGTTCTCTATCTATCCCTGGGACCTATTGTCCATACAGGGTACTAGCCCTTACCATCAACCCCCCTGTTCCATTCCCTACTGCTACTGCCCTAAGTAACCACTATACCCTTCACTCCCAGCTGTGCATGAAACCATTTATGGTTTTGGTGCCAAGCACCTCGGCAGGCAGATGGTTCCATGGTTCCACCACCCTTTCTGTAAAATAAAACCTTCTTACATCCCTCTTGAACGTCTCTTTCATCAGTTTGTACTTGTGCCCTCGTGCTCTTGAACTGTTACTCATACTAAATAGTTTTTAGCAGTTCACCTTCTCTATTCCTTTCAGATCTCTATCATCTCACCCCACCGTCTGGTCTCCAGAGAGTATATGTTTAGTGCCGGAGTCGATCCTTGTTAAGATCTGCCCTGCTGTTCTTGAATCATCCTGGTCACCCTTTGTTGCACCATCCATTATCTTTCTTGAGGTTTTTTTCTACTGTCAATGTCCCTTCCAATACATCCCAGCACTGCAACACAACACAACAGCAGACAAAGGTTAAAACACAATGTAACAGTGTCTTATTAGCTTTATTAATAATTTATTTTATAGTGAAGTACATGGAATGCATATTTAGATTATTTTTCTAATAGAATTGCCATGCATGTGGCATCATTTTAATTTATGCATGCCACATATACAGATTTAACTATACAGTATATGGCTAAACTTGATTCTACATGGATTTCAGCAACTACTGAACATTTGTTGTAGTACAGTGCAAAGATGAAAAATGGTGTTGTACTATTGACATCAATAGTAGAGCAGCAGTCATCTCAATCAAACACATACATACTTTCACGTCGATGCTCTGCCATGAAAATCGGCAAAAACAAGGCGGCAACTCTTAGCGAGAACCTCCCGAAGACTGTTGATGGAAAGAGCCTCATACGGCTCCATGTCACAAAAGTAAATTTTTTTTATTTAGTTTTTTAAAAACTCACCACCAAAACCCAAAAAATAAATGCAGGACAGAGCGACTCAGGGAGCAGGAGCACCAGGAAGCGGGATCAGGGAGAAGCAGACAGGAGAGTGAGCAGCAACAGTTAAAGCAAAGAGACAAGCTGGCGAGTGGAAGAGTGAGCTCTTAAGGAGAAAAAAACAGAAAGCCTCTTGTGTTCTGCACTTTGGAACCATATACTATATAAACAATATCTGGACAATTATACACAGACAAGGCCGTGCTTCCATCTCGGGTCTGAGATTACATCGGGACCTCTCAAGCTTCGCTCTCGAGGTCCCTGTGATGTCATTTCAACCCCTCAATGGAAACGCAGTCTTGTTGTGTATGGTTGTTCATACATTATTCTATGTGTTTCAAGGGTAGTCCATTAATTTGCCGAGTTCATTTGATTGTGGCAATTACGTAGGTGTAACAATGGCAACAGTGAAAGGGGCAATCTTGATTTTAGATCACCCCTCACTCCTTTTGCTATTTGCCTCCACTCTATCTCTGCCCCCTCCGGGGCATGCCCATCCCGGAGGAGGTTCTATTTAGTTCTGGGGCTGTGGGGGGGAAGTCCCCTGTACGGGGGTGCAGGGTGCAAAGCCCTCCGAAAAAAACGATTGTTTCCCAGGAGGGTGCTTCACTGCTGTACCTCCTGGGAGAAAAAATGCCTGGTGCTGCAGTGCTTGGTGACATTTTGCTGGTGCCATAATTGCTATTCGCAACATGTATGTCACTGCAGCATGGGTGAACCTGTTTTGAGTACCACTTCTCAAACTTACACAGAAACATAGATGTTAATCAATAAATCAATCAATCAACTATATTTATAAAAAAACACCTTTCCAAAACCAAGGTGCTTGTACATAATTCATTAAAATAAGTCAAACAATTTATTAAAACCAGAACAAACAAGTTAAAACTCATGGCTGCAGCATTAAAAATCAGTATATGCCAGACTAAAAAGAAATGTCTTCAATGCTGCTTTAAAACTTTGGACGGCCAGGCAATCTTGCACCTGATGAGGAAGAGAATTCTATAGGGTTGGAGCCATAAAACTGAAAGACCTGACCCCAGATGTCTTTAAATGAACCCTGGGAATCTCTAGCAATCCCTCATCAGTGGATTGGAGAGAGTGGGAGGGACAGTAGGGATGAAGGAGATCTTGCCGGTAACCAAGGCCCTGGTCGTGTAGGATCTTATAGGTCAGCAAACCAATCTTGAAGGTGATCTGCCACTGTACTGGCAGCCAGTGCAGTCTGCGAAGCACAGGCGTTAATGACTGGTCCTAGATGAACCAGTCAATAGCCTGGCTGCCGCATTCTGCACAAGCTGCAGGCGGCGGATATCAACACCTGGTAACCCAAGGTAAAGGGAGTTGCAATAGTCAAGGTGGGAGGTAACGAAGGCGTGGACCAAAGTTGGAAGATCATTGTAAGGAACCAGGTGCTTCACCCGGGCGATATTCCTTAGATGGAAGAAAGAGGTTTTGACAACTGCCGACACCTGAGATTTAAGTGTCAAACAGTCATCAAACAAAATGCCCAGGTTCCACACCCAGTCTGAGGTAGTTAGCTGCACACCCCCAAGCCATAAACCTGAAGGTTATCCCACCAATAAACCTGCCTCCCAATGACCTGGGTCCACAACCAGCACCTCAGTTTTTTCTGGGTTTAAATGCAGCCAACTCCCATTCATCCAATCCTGGATTTCAGCAAGACAGCTGTTAAAAACCGAAACAGCAGCATCTTGGCCAGGCACAAAGGACATGTATAGCAGAGTGATATCTGTATAGCAGTGAAAACTAAAGCCATACTGCCCAATAATTGCTCCCAATGGCAGCATGTACACCGCAAACAACATGGGTGCCAAAATGGAACCCTGCGGCACCCCACAGGATAGGGGGGTGATGCCGAGGAAAAAATCCCAGACACCACCCTCTGAGTCCTACCCTCTAAGAAATATTGAAACCATCTGAGGACTGTACCAGACAGTCCACAGATGAACCGCAGGTGCTCCAATAACACACCATGGTATACGGTGTCAAATGCCGCAGAGAGATCAAGAAGGACCAAAATGGAATGGGTCTTTTGATCTCTTGCTATTAAGAAGTCATTAAATACCCGGACAAGGGCTGTCTCGGTACTATGTCTCTTCCTAAATCCAGACTGGAGAGAATCACAGACATTGTGGCTGGTCAAATGATCATCCAACTGCGATGTAACCACCTTCTCAATAACCTTATCCACAAAGGGCAGGTTAGAGACAGGCCTGTAGTTAGCCAGACAGTCTGGGTCCAAAGAGGATTTTTTAAGAAGGGGCTGAACCACGGCCTCCTTCAGAGAAACAGGGAAGATCCCCCTCTCCAAAGACATCCAGACTATCTCAGCAAGGACTGGACCAATTTTATCCACACAGCCCACTAGGAGACGTGTGGGGCCTGGTTCCAAACTACAGCTGGTCGGACACAGTGACTAGATGATCATCACAATGTCACTGATCATGAGGAGGCTAAAGTCACACCACACAAACTGGGTATCCGACATCTCCTGCCGACCATCACAGCTCCCATTAGGGAGGGACAAGCGGATACCGGACCTGATTGCGGCAACCTTATCTGAAAAGAATCGAGCAAACTCCTCACACCATTCTTGAGAAAAAGCACTTCCAGGCTGAAGCCAGATTGGATTGCACAATCTGTCCACAGTCTGGAAAAGCTGAGCTGGTCAATTCTGTGTAGCAGCAATCTCCCTGAACAGGAATACTTCCTTCTTACGGGTAAACACCCCTCAAAGGACGGTACCGGACCATCTCTGTAGGGGCTGGCCTACTGGGGGTGGCCTCGAAACTGAACCCAATGGTGTGATGGTCAGACCACCCGACTGGTTCTGCCACCAAATCGGATATCTCCATCCCCAGGAGAAACACCAAGTCCAATGAATGACCACCAATATGGGTCGGGGAGGAAATAACCTGTGTAAAGCCCAGCAAAATCATTAGCTGGAGGAAGTCCTGACCAAACTGTGAGAGTTCATCGTCGACCCAGGCATTGAAATCCCCCAGAACCAACCATCTGGCGGATCCCACTGTCAGATCGACAATGAAGGTCGTGACTTCCCACAGAAAAAACATTCCCGTCTCCTGGTGGACGGTAGACGAGAAGTATCCTGCACCCTACACCTTCACCCATGATACATTCAAAGGAGTTGGTAGTTCTCACTGGTACCTCCATTAGGCCCAGATCGGATCTAAAACAGATGGCAACACCCCGGCCCCTATGATCCATCCTCGGGCGGTGTATCACCGAGCACCAGGCCGGAATTGCTGATGCCAAAACTGGACCAGCATTCTCATTCAGCCAGGTCTCAGTGATGCAAGCCAGGTCAGATGACCCAATAAGATCCGCTATTACAGTGGTCTTGTTCTTAATAGATGTGGCATTACTTGACACCACCAGAGTAGGATGGGAACCCGAGGAAGACTGAGTTACCTGCCTGCTACAAGCAGAGCCCTTGAGTATGGGAACCAGACAAGGAGGACCCCTTTCCTGGACCCATTTCGCCCCAGGGCATCTTCTTGTCCCCACTATTCCTATCTGCCCACTCCTTTCCATTCCCTCTCCAGGCCCAGCCCTCATCCTCCTCCTTCTAACAATCCTCAAAGCCCTACACCATCTTTATACCTCTGGTGACAGTGTAGAACAGGAAAAAGGACGAAGGTCCCTGAGCCTGGAAGGGGAATAATAACCAACCGTCCTTATGCCTTCCCAACAAATCTTCACAGATCCAACAGATACCAAACCTAAAAAGACCAAAATATAAAACACAAGATCTAATAAACTACAGTCCTCTCACCACTCTGGTTTTACTGTCCAAAATAGATTGCCCCCTCTACCTCTCATGCAGTGGGGGAAAATCTAACAACAAAGGAAAAAACAAAATAAAGGTTAAATAATAACAGTATTAAATTATAAAACATTCAGTCACATTTAGTCAAGTCTTTACAAGATCACTGTCAGAACATCCACGGCTTTTAAATATACCTCCAGACTAAAAGAGAACAGGTTATAATATAAAGACAAACCAAGTTCAACCTCGGGGAACAATCCCAAATTGGTCAAATTAGGTTGCCGCAAAGACAGAACCTCGGTGGCTAAGGAAAACAGGCCTCAGGCCAAACTGCAGTCACACAAGCCTTCATAATGCAGCCCAGCAAATCCACAACATATCAGTGGGCTGGGGCGTGCAAACTAGATCCCAAGGGGGGCCTCCCCTCCAAAAGCACCAAGCTCACTGGTTCCAATACCCTGCCGCCTGCGACCTGCAGCTACAATCCCCTGGGGGGGCAAGCCACAAGGAGTGACCCACAAGAGGTTTAGAACAAGCCCAACCAGTGCTCCAGCTCCCCAGAGACACAGAGGACAACTCCTGCTCAGTCGCGGGAAGCACGGTCAGTCACCACCCCAAGGCACACATAGGGGAGCCCCCCCAGCACCCAGACCACATGGTCCGATGAAACTCCCAGCCTCTGGTCTTAAGCAATTAAACTTCTCAAGGCAGCGACTAATTCAGTATGGTGTTCTCCCCCCAAGTCTCTCACTTTAGGAGGGACGAACTACCACACCATCAAACAAAGCCACTGTCTTCATGCTGAAATGCTCTTTTCACAAAAAGCGACCGACTAGCTACCCCTGCAACAGGCTATGGGAGGCTCTCACCACTCCCGATAGCAGCAGGGGAATCTTTCGATCTCCAGCTGGGCAAACAACAGACAGGCAGGCTCCCTTATCTGAACCACATTCAGGACTTTCAACTCCTCACAGATTTATTGACAACAAAAGATGCTTGGTTTGATTCACCATACACAGTCCTTCAACGTTCACCTGGGAATCGACCAGCTCTTACCGGCTGTTACTCTCAAGCATCTCTTTGGATTGCGACTCTCTGGGCCATAGCCACCTCGCGAAAACACATGTGGCTGCAAGATCCTTCTCTGATCTCCAGGAACAAACAGAGTGCTGGACTCTTCAGCGCTAATCTCTCCAGATACAAACGCTGCCTCAAAAAACATTTAAGTAAAACTAAAACACTATTCTCCTGCCGCTTACTCACTTCTTGGACCCTGACTATCTCTCCTGACCCTGCACCTAAAAACTAACCAAACAGGATGAAGCAAACAAATAAAATAAAAATAAAACTTGCAGCCAAAACCTTCCCCTTACTGACAGCATCCCAGCGTGGCCGCCATCTTCCAGTAACCTAATGGCAGAAAAGGCCCCACAGCCAATTCAGTATGCATAGCCCTACTGTGCCTATGGTTTGGATGGGATGGCCCTAGCAATCACTAACTCATTCAACTCTTCCTCTCCCTTTCTACCCTTACACATTTCATATACTGTATTTGCCCAACCCATGTTTGAACCCTTTTACTGCCTTAGCACAGACAACCAGCCTTGGCAGCGTTTTCCACCTGTACACAACTCCATGAAAAAGTATTTCCTAGCATCCCTACTGAACACCATCCCCCAGCTTCATTGATTTCCCTCTTGTGCCTGTGTTCACACTCAATGTGAACAACTCCTTAGAGTCTACCTTATTAGGGTACTTGTGTGTCTGTATGATATCCCCCTCTCCCTTCCGGCCTCCAGGATGCACATGTTGAGGTCTTCCAGTCTCTTCATGAAGGATTTTCATTAACTCTGATCATTTTAGTTACTCTCCTCCTTACTGCCTCTACCCTATCTCTGTCCTTCCTCAAATGCGGACACCAAAACCACACACAGTACTACAAGTCAAGGTGAACAAGGGGAACAGTACACTGCTGATCCCTCTCCCTACTGCATGTATCCCAGCATTCACTTTGCCCTTCTAACTGCCCTGTTACACGGGTCTGATGATTATAAGTTGCAGGGCTTAAATTTTTTTGGTGGGGAGGTTGGCACATTTTGATCCTTTTTTAAAAGGCCTACCACTGATTTGGTCACTCCTGCACAAAACACTGTACTTTACTGCTCTCTATGTATTTTTTTTTTTCACATTCAATGCAAAAAAAAAAAAAATAGTACACAGAAAGTAAGGGGGCGCTAGACAAGAGTGTATTTTTCTCTTCCTCAGGTCCATGTGCTTGGGAGTTTTTTTCTTCATTTGGAGTCCATGGGGTATGTACAAAGCTTGTGTGAGATGTAGGAGGAGTGTCTGATTTTTTTCTATATCTGCGGGTAACTGTGATGAGAGAGTGCAAAGCTCTGGACAGATGATGAGACTATAGTTACTGTGACCTGTCACAGCACAGGAGTGACACAGCAATCTCCTGTCCATGTGAATTCAATGTAGAACCATGAGGAACCTCAACCTGTGTGTGCCATTGCAGTTGGTGGCATAAGAGAGAGACAAGAAACTCAGCAGGAGTGCATGCAATTAGTTTGGCAACCAACAAAATGAGAAAGAAAAATAAACTTTTTCTTTTTCTTTTTTTTTTTTTAATTCACAAAAGTCCTTAGTATTATAGCTGGCATGTTCATAATGTAGGTGGGACAGACAAGACTGCAGTAGGCAGTATGGCAATTTCATAGCACTTAGCGGCTTAAGGAAAAAGAAAAAGTATTGAGTTAAAGCAGCAGTGCATGACGGCGAAAATTTGGAACTACAGTTTTTATTCTATTTTACATTGCCCCTTATCTTCTGATTTGTACAACACCCCTTTAAAGTAATAAAATGAGAACCTCATTTAATACAGCTCGAACCAGGTTTTCATCACTATTATCGGCTGTTTCTGTTCACCAGTACCCTACAAAGTTAGGAGACAGTGTCTACTGCAAGCTAGTTCATTACAGTTACATGAAAAGTGAAACAAGACAGAATTCTGATGAAAACCTGGTTCAAACCATATTAAAATGAGTGATCCTTTTTATTATTTCAGCTGTAAAAAAGTGGTAAAGGAGACTCAAAACTGGGAGAAAAGGATACCATACAAGTCAGGGGATAAGGGGCAATCTAAAATAGAATGAACAAGCATTTGTCAATAGCGAATGTTTGCTTGCTTGTTATTTGCTGTGTAGTTGTTGGATGTAGATAGCACTGATGCTAAAATTAACAAATCCATAACACAAGTTATAAAAGTGAAATTGCCATGATTGAGAAATGAAGAGGTTCACATATAACACTGTTTTCTTAAACTGTGACTTTGAATTGCCAAACTGCCAGATTGAATTAGCAAACTGCAAATTGCCAGACAGAGCCCCTGACTGGGCAGGCTTATCTCGGCAGTGCAGCGCTCACTACAGCCACCCCCCCCGCCTCTTCCTGCAAGTCGCTACGGACACCCAGCCAGATAGAGCCCCTGACCGGGCAGGTTCTTCTTGGTGGTGTGGTGCTCACTGCAGCCACTGCCCACCTCTTCCTGCAAGCCGCTATGGACACCCAGCCAGACAGGGTCCCTGACCAGGCAGACTCTTCTCGGTGGTGCAGCGCTCACTACAGCCACCACCCACCTCTCCCCACAAGTTGCTACAGACACCCAGCCAGACAGAGCCACTGACTTGACAGGCTTTTCTTGGCAGTGTAGTGCTCACTACAACTGCCCCCCACCTCTTCCAGCAAGCCGCTACGGACACCCAGCCAGGCAGAGCCCCTGACCGGACAGGCTCTTCTTGGTGGTGTAGCGCTCACTACAGCCACCACCCACCTCTTCCTGCAAGTCACTACGGACACCCAGCCAGACAAAGCCCCTGACCAGGCAGGTTCTTCTTGGTGGTGCAGCATTCACTACAGCCGCCGCCCACCCCTTCCTACAAGTCACTACGGACACCCAGCCCGACAGAGCCCCTGACCAGGCAGGCTCTTCTCGGTGGTGCAGCATTCACTACAGCCACCACCTGCCTCTTCCTGCAAGTCACTACGGACACCCAGCCCGACAGAGCCCCTGACTGGGCAGGCTCTTCTCGGTGGTGCAGCACTCAGTACAGCCATTGCCTGCCTCTTTCTGCAAGCCGCTATGAACACCCAGCCAGGTACGGACCCATCCTAGCCCACCACATACATTTCTTGGCGGCATCCAGTTTCTAAGCATTGACTGGTTGCAGCCCCGCTCTAAGCATCCGCAGACTAGCCACACCATCTAGCCCAAAACCTGCTGCATGCGGCCGCCTCTGCTGTACTCTGGCTAATTTTAAAAGTTGCTTCTCTCTTGCTCTATGGACTGAATTCTTTTAACTTAATGGTGCTTTTTCAGCAGCTTTTCAGAATTTAAACTGCCGTTTCTGCTTCTTAAGCTAACCTCGGCTGCTAGTTGTTCTCTGCCCTCCCCCCACCCGCCTGCCAGGGGTGTAGCTACAAGGTTGCAGGGGGTGCAGTGGCACCCAAGTCCATGAGGTTTGAGGGGCCCAAATCATAATTTTGATGTTTATTCAAAACTGGGGACAGGCCCTGTAACATTGCCTTGCACCCAGGCCCTTTGGTATTTGCTATGCTACTGCCGACTGCCCCACTTGTGCAATTATATTTATAGCTGAGTTCAGCTGTCCCTGCCTCTATCTTGTGAATAACTGTCTTGTGAATAACTAAGTACCTGCTTTCCCCTCTGCAGGTTATACTCTCCCAGCTCTAGAGGGCCACATTACCCAAAGCCAAATTCTCGTCCTGAGCTTTTCTCTCCCTCCCCCCCAACTACCCTCTCTGCAACCTCTTTTCCTCAGCCCGCCCTTCCTCTTAATTTTGTTGATGAATCTAATCCACTCTCTCCCCTCAAAATACATCCCTGCCTCTCTTTCCTCCCCTTCCTACTGATCCTCACCCTTTCCTTATCATCTCTACTTGAACAAAACACACTGCGCTCTGATAAGCATACATGGCATATCCCACCCCCCACCATTCAGGCCCCTTTCATTCTCACTATCACTCCTTCCTCCCTCTGTGAAATGTGGCTACAATCCCCTATCTGTCCCCTATGCTGCCCTGACCTCGGTCTCAGCTAATCTAGCCTTTCTTCACCTAATGCTCTCCTTCTCAGCCCTTCCCCACTCTTTCAGGCAAAGGCCCTCTTCCTTCCGCTCTCATAAATGCCCCAAGGTTCATTTCCTGATTATTGCCCTACTCTTGCTCTCATCAGGGAATATCCACCCCAGCCCTGGCCCTATTATATCATCCTGATCGGATCACCATCCTGTTACCTCCTCCGCCTCCCTTACCCTCGCTGTTCTCCCAAAAGGACTCAGGCTTCTGCACCTAAACACCTGTAGCCTTCAGACAAAAACTGACCTTCTCCAAACATTAGCACTCACCCTAAAGCCTGATATACTCATCATTATGGAAACCTAGCTAAAGGACACAATATCTAATCACTCGGTCTCCATGCCAGGTTACTCGTTATTAAGGTAAGACCAGACTGGCAGGGGAGGAGGTGTTGCTATGTATAATCTCACCTCACTCAAATACTCTACTATTTACTCTACCTCAAATCCAGCAACCCATGATGCTCTAGCCATACAAGTGACCCTGCCCTTCACTCTCCCTGTCTTTATAGCTGGAGTCTACTGTCACCCAAGCATTCAGCCTGCAGTCGCACTGGACCTGGTCACCTCTGTCTTGTCACTTTCCAAATCTGGTGAACTATACATCCTGGGCAATTTCAATCTAAACTGACTGTCACCAAAGACTGCCAAAATACGTAACGATACAGATACCCTTAATCTCATTCAGCTGATCTCTGATCCTACTCGCCCAAACCATAAGACACTAAATCATTTATTGCAGGACTGGGGGGCACTCACCTCCCATCTTCACAGAGTAAGCAAGTCAGGCCTCCTTCCTGATGCTCTTAGCAATCACAGTCCTATCTTCTTAGTCCAGAAAGTGCATAGCCAAAATCCCAGCATAAATCCTTGCTCCTGCACTCCTTTAACTCTTTCAACCTTGAACCCCTTCTGCACCAGATTACCCTTGCCAACTGGCCCCCCCCAACTTCCCTTTCATTGGTGGATATGACTCTCACTTACTTCAAAGGAATAATTCTAAACACTTGGAACACCTTCACTCCTCTCAAAAAAAAAAAAAAAACAGAGTCAGGGGCAATCATCTCCCATGGATGACTCCTGAACTCCTGGCCTGTCTCAGGGCCAGAGATTGTGCCTGGAAGCTGCACAAATCAACCCAGTCCCCTAGTGATTTCACTACATATCGCATGCTACGAAATGCTTGTACTGAGGCTACAAGATTAGCTAAGTCTGATTACTTTAAATCGGCCTTTCTTACTAATGTAAATTCTACATCTAAATTCTGGAAGGTGGTCCACGCCCTCTTCAGACCCCATCCCATCCTCCCCCACCTGTTCTCAAAATAAAAAAAACACTCTTGTGGCTGATACAAGCATAACTGCTGCTGAATTTAACTCCAATTACACCTTTTGAGCTGCTGAGCTTCTAGAAGCCCTCCCCTCCTATCCCTCCTCTTCACACTCTTCCAGCATAAACACCCCTTACTCAACCACTACACCCACCTTCTCCTTCTCAAACATCACTCCTGAAGATGCTTTCCATGTCCTACTCACTATCAATCCCTCAAAAGGCTCCTCTCCAGATGACCTCGACCCCAAACTTCTCTTACTCTCTGACCGTGCCATTGCCTACCCTATCTCTCTCATTCTAAACCTCTCCTTCACTACTGGCTCAGCCCCATCTTCATGGAAACATGCTGTAGTCCTCCCCCTACCAAAAGGAGGTGATCCCTCTGCCCCTAATAACTATCATCCTATCTCCCTTCTCCCTACCCTCGCAAAACTCCAAGAACACCTGGTATTCTCCAAACTTACCCCCTTACTCTCAAACTCCTCCTTTTTCACCCCGTTCTAATCTGGGTTCAGGAAGAAACACTCCACTACAACCTCCCTGCTCAGGCTTACTGACTCCATCCTCACCGGGATGGACAATGGCCTTTTTCACCTCAGCCATCTTTGTCGACCTTGCCAAAGCATTTGACACTGTCTCCCACACCTTTCTCCTGGACTCTCTACAGCAGGCCTCTCCCCTCTGCCACAAACTGGTTCAGGGCATACCTCACCGGTAGAACTCAATCAGTCAGGATCTCTGGTGTCACCTCGCCCCCTCTCACGATCACTGCTGGTGTCACCCAGGGCTCAGTGCTAGGCACCCTGTTATTCTCAATCTTCTTAAATGATCTGCCCTCAGTCTGTTCCCCCTCCTCCTCCATCCATATATATATGCCGATGATACGATTCTGCATGCATCTGGCTCAAGTCCTGCTGAGGTTACAACTACCTTGCAGCATGATTTCAGCCAAGTTCAGCTCTGGTTTGCTAACCATCACCTCTTTCTCAATGCCAAGAAGACCATCTCCATGACCTTTGGCACTAGGCCGAGACTCTCTAGGCTCCCCAGCCTCCACTTTTTCCACACCCTGGATGGGACCACACTAGAGGACACCTGCTCCTTTAGATACCTTGGGGTTTGGTTGGACCAACACCCTAGCTTCTCTGATCATATTGATGTCATTCTGAGCAAACTACACCCCAAGTTTGGAGCCCTGCTCAGGAACTGTAGTTGCATCCCTTCTACAGCGAGGCGTGATATTATCGAGAAGACGATCCTCCCTATTTTTGACTGTTGTGATGTAGTCTACTGTGCTGCTCCTAAATCCTCCCTGACCAGATTGGACACTCTCTTCCACTCCTTCTGCCGCTTTGCCCTTGATGCTCCTTCTCGCACCCACCATTGTGATCTCTATCATGCACCATCTCTCCCCTCCCTCTCAAATAGATGCCTATCCCACTGCACTAAGCTCACCTCTAATCTCTGGTTGGGGGTACTCCCCGACTACCTCTCTTCCTCTTTCTTCACCCCTCCCCCTCCCTCTCATTCCCTTAGATCCTCTGACACGCGCATTCTAGTGATCCCTAGGTACTCCACCGTCATTGGCCAATCTGGCTTCTCACTCCGCTTCCCTAAAATCTGGAACTTCCTCCCCCCCAAATCTGTCACTCCTCCTCATACCTCTGCTCTTCACAACTACCTCTCATCGAGCTGCTCCTGCCATGACCCTCCTTAACTGTGCCCTTACAAATGTTCACTCTTTTGTATTTCTCCTGAAATTATCCCATCCCATTCCAATTCCCTTCTCCTCTTCTCTCAAAGACAGCTTTCCCTCCACCTCAGCAGCCTCCATCCCCCTTACAGGGTTCTCAGCATCCTGAAGGAGTCCCAAATGAACTTGGCCCTACCTTCCCCCAACTCCCCTTCCCCCCCCTTCTCATTGACACTTTTTGCAATCTAGTCTCTCCCCTTTCTCTAATCCTCTACAGCCCTTCAGGCCTCCTTACATGGTTTCCCAGCACTCAGAAGGGCACCTGAAAGTGCTCTCCCCTCTTTCACCCCCACGCCTGCCCCTTAAATTACCTCTGGTGCATGATACCCAAATGCCAATCTCCCCCTTCCTCCTAGCACTTCCTACTCTTCTTCTCTCTCTCCCTCCCCCCATCCTCTCCCTTTGTCTCTTTCGACATAGGCCACACCCTTGCAGGGCTCTTAGCAACCTGGAGGGTCTCCCCGCTGGCTTCCCCCCATCCACTTGCCCTCCTAAACCTGGGCCTAGCTCTCTCCTCCTCCTCCTCCCAGTCCCATCTTCTTCTCACTTCTAGCCCATGGCTCCCTCCCCTCCCCCCATCCTCACCATAATATGTCCTGCCCCCTTGCAGGGCTCTAGTGTAGCTAGGAGAGGTCTCAGGACTCCCTTAGCCCTAAAGTTATATCCTCCCCCCTTCCTACACTTAATCTGGCTTTACTGCTAATCTTGCCCACCCTCCTCCCTCTCCAGCACCTTACAAACAGCTTATAAGTATGCACTTAAATACTCATGCTGCCCCCCCTACCACCCACTCCCTACTAACCCCCTCCTAATTTCTAACAATCACTATACTACCCCGATTACTAGTTACTCTTTTTGTTCTGTTTTAGGTTCCAGTCTATGATGATCTCTTTTTTCCACTTTCTTGTCATGAAATTCACAAACTGCCATTGCTAAATATTTTGCTTTAATGTTTGTGCATTCCTTGTTATGAATTCACATCTGTAATCCCTAAATGTTTTGCTTCAATGTTGGTACCATTCGTTGTCTTGGATTAACAAACTGTATAAGCTAAATGTTTTGCTCTAATGTATGTAATTTTTGGTATTGTAATCTCAGTGTATTCTGTTTATATCCTATGTACCCCTTTTCCCCAGGTCGCACTGAGAGACGAGCAACTTGTTGTTCAGTGTGCTTTCCTGGTGAAACATTTCAATAAATAAATACATAAACTAGTACTTTACCATTGTAACTGCATACAGCAAAGCAATCCAGGAAATCAACTTTCCCACTCCCTCTCCCCACACACCTCACCTGCTTTGTTTTTGGTTCCCCACTACCAGTGCCAGCAGCCTGCTCCTGGAACCAGCTCCTTGGTCCAAAGTTAGACCTGGAAGTCAAACACTTAACTGTCTGGTTTTGTTACAGATAAATGGCATTTGTTTTTCAACCCAGAATATAATATTATTAAGTATGTAAAAAATGAAGAAATGAGGTATGAATGTGAGTGGTTTCAATAACTGAGCTGCAATGGAGCATGTATCATGCTGGATGGGTGGGTGGGTGTAGAAATGTTCACAAATTTGGGATACAGGCTACTGCACCAAGAAAACCCTGGTATTTTGTTACCTGTGGTACCACTTTGGCTAGTAAGATTTCTGATTGGTGGCTCAAGTTGACAGTTAGGAAAAACCTTAATACAGTGCACTGCTCTTAGGCAGAAATACAGGGCTCAGATTTTACATTCATTCGGTGTTCCATGCATACCAAACATTGGTTGCAGAATATCAGTTTCGGTCTGCTAGTTTTCCCTTTTGAATACATATTTTGAGAAAAATTGTTTTCTGAATGTATGCAAAAGCACATATAAACTGCATTTAGTCTGAGGAGGAAAATTCCTCGGCAGGCAGGATAGACACACACACCCACAGAGGGCCGGCATCAGCAATTGGGCACTCGTTGGGATCCTGCTTCGGAGGGACAATGTCAAGCAACTTCAACATAGCCTCCAGGGATAAGTCATGGAGGAAGAGGGGTATGTCCCGGAAATAGTGGGTGACTGGGCTGGGATGCTGTCCAGATGGTGGCTGGCAAGGAGGCTACAAACATAATAGTAACATAAACAAAACAAAAATGTGACCCATATAAAGAACTCCTTACAACTCCAGGGAAACTGTGGTACCTAGCCCAGTGGTGTTGGTGACAATGCAGTGGGCTACTATGTAGCAGACATGGGTTTGTGTCCCAGTGCCGACTCCCAGCACCATGCTAGTGGCATTGTGGGATTACTGCACTGGCAGCAATTTCCAACTCCAGGGGAAGGGTTCTGTCTGCCTTGCTACAGCAACACTTTCTTTGATGACTTAGGAGCAGGCTTAGCTGATGTTAGTGACCAGGTAGCATCCTCCTCTACCTCCATATGGCAGGTGTGACAAGGCAGAATTTGCATTGGGTTGTGGTGGTGAGCAGGGCATCAGACTGATAGGGGGTATCACTAAGGTGGCATGTAGGATGACAGTAGCTGAGTCCTGTCCCCCACACACACACATACGCTCACACAACTGCCCAAAAGGCACCCTTGGCAATCCTGCCCCCTGTGCACACTGACTCCTGGTGTAAGAGGCGAGCCCTGCTGCAAGGGAGGAAGGGACCAGCATGGTACAGGGGTCAAATCTGGCATTAGCCCACTAGTCAAATTCTGATAGATTTTGCAAAGGGCTAGTAAACTTTTCTTTTAACTAGCTCCACTGGCTGGTGCTACATAACATTTCATCATGCTTCTTTAGATATGTTAAATCCCTTTGAGAAGACACCAGTATCTCAACTGTAACTGTCTGCAGCAAAAAACATGCAAAAGCTGTCACAAAAAAAGTGCTGCTAGGCAAGGGCAAACCCACTCTATACCACATAACTGAAATATCAAATTGCCCTGGCTGCAACTCCCTTTCATTGCTACCGAAAATCCACCCCAACTTTTGACAAACTGAACACAAACATGCAAAAACAAGCATCACAGAAATAAACTCAGTACTTAAAAGCATTACAAAAAATGTCCTGGTAGTCAAACAAGGACTCCCCCCCTCCTCCCCCCCACATACATATACAAGAGCACAAGAGCACAGATCATATTCCACAACAAAACAACAATGCCAGCAAATCAGGACTAAATACTGTAGTACAGATTGCGAATTGACATAGACACCAGACAGAAAGAGGCTTGCTTTCCTTGCCCCACCCAAATAGAAGAGAAAGACCAAAGCCAAGGCCCTTGCCTGCCACCCTCCACTCCAATCGAAAGGGAGAGCCATCATCTACCACCCACCCCACCCCACCAGAGGAGGAAGGATACACAAAGGCTGAGGCCTTGCCTGCCGCCTCACCCCACTGGAGGAAGAAGGATACAGTCAAGTCTTCATCTGCCACCCCACACCATGGAGGAGAAAAGATACAGCTGACTGAGGTCTTACCTGCTGCCCCAACCTACCCAAGGGGAAAAAGGACACAGGTAAGACCTCATCTGGTACTCCTATCCCATAGAAGAAAGGACACATACCAGGTGACATACCATACCTGACCCAACTGGATCGGAGCAAGCAGGATCTTCCTCCATGATAAAGTAAACTATTTTAATAACAGTAACCAAAACAAAAGTATCCTAAAGAAGAGTCTTCTTACTTTTTCCAGAAGAGCTCTGCTGGTTTGTGGTCCTCTAGTTGATGAATTGCAGCATGGTTCTCTTCTCTGGGGCAACAGCCAGCAGGGCTGGATGGGATGCAATATTTAAGGAGGCTCACAGGCTGCACAGGCAGCAGAAGGTTTCAATCCACAGGCACAGTGGCAGAAACAGGGCAGATAAAAGATACAGAACTTGTAGACTTGCACAGGCCGAGGAAGAGGATGGCAGAGGGAGACTTGAAAAGGCAGCTAGAGTAGTTTGCCTATAAGCAGATTGTACAGCAGACTGAAAAATAATCTTTTTTTTCTGTGTCTGTGCTTTTTCCTGCAGCACCCTGACTGAATGGTCTGAAACGTAGCACAGGACCAGGCCAGCCACCAACCCTCTCTCTATTATCTCTCCCTCCCTCGAGTTAGATGCTTGCAGGCTAGCTATAGTGCGAGTGATTTACAGCTGCAGCCCAAGTCTGCATGCCAGCTCTTTGCTTCATCTGAAGCTTTCCTTAGTTGTCCTTGTGTCTGATGGCCTGGTCTAGTGTGGTGACCCTCTGCCTGTCTGCTGGTCATGGTTGTTGTTCTATGGATGAAGGCAGAGCTGCACTGAATACATAAAGCAGCTGGCAGCTGGGTACTAGCCTCTGCAGTGTAGCCACTCTCTCCCGACCTTTGACTCAAGCAGTTGGGTCATCTCACAGTCACTGTCAGTGCCTTAAGTCCTCTTTGCAATGCAGCTGCTCGTCTTCAAATCATTTCACACTTCGAAAAGTGATGTCCACTCTGCCTCATCACCATATCTTATAGTTTAGGAGAAGACCTGATGGAAAAACGGCACTTACTGTTGGGGTGGTGGTGCTCTGGGTCAAACTGTGTCAGCTGGGGTCAGGGAAGCATACATCGGCAAACTGGATGTAACAGTTGAGAGGTATGGGTAAGGAGAACAAACAGAGAGAGGGCCAAAGTGTGTTGGCTGTGGTCAGGGGAGCATACATGAGTAATGCTGATGTCCATGACAGGTGAGAGGTATGGGGTGGGAGAACATGCAGAGGGAGGAAGTGAGTTTTAATAGCAGCGCTGTTGACTAGAGCCATCATTCATTCATTTGACTGGATCAAAGATGAGAGCAAGCTGCTCCATCGTGGGACCACAAAAGTTTTTTTCCAGATAAATGGTAAACCTATTGTTTGGGGGGCTGTGGAGGGGGAAGAGGGAGGTGGGGGCTAGTGGGTGTGTTTGGTGAGGAATTTGCAGATATCCTTCCAGGTAGGTTTATACAGATGAAAAGAGTGAATCACTCCATGAATGGAGTGGTGGTCTCCTTTCAACTATGAGAAGTTTCTGCCCCACAACCTGAACACTGCATCACAATTATCCTGGCTGATCATTGAGCTGGAACCGTTAAGCTCACTGGTGCCTGAGCTGCATTGGGCCCAACAGCGACACACCTCTGAAATGAAGTTCTTCATAACAATGTGTTTGCTGTGCACACATGAGCACGCAAACATAAAAAGTATTGTTCAAAATGTTCAGTGCTATCATGCACTGCTGCTTTAAATAAATCCCAGTAAGTGACTGAAAAAGTAATAAACAGTGCATATCTCTATATAACTAAAACTGAGGGTGCTGCTTTGGGGGACATGAGGGTACATGAAACAGAAACAGGGTTGGGTGACTAAAGGAGGGACCCAGCTAGGTAATCTGAATTGTATTTCATGTGTAATTTAGTGACTGTCCTGTAGATGGCAATAGTTAGCAACTGCATTTATGGTGTTGTATTATTATAAGCTTTTATTGACCAGGTAAGTTTCAAGTAAGTACATTAAATAAGTACACTTGACACATATTGCACCTATGTTCAGGTACAACCCAGAAAGTTATGAGACAAGCAATAAGAGCTCACCAGTAATGGCAAAAGGAGATCGAGTGAAAGCTTTTCTACGGTAGAGAGTGATGGAATGAACTTGGCTCCTGCTAGCTATGCCAGGGGAGCTGACTTCTTTAGCCTACAGGTATAGTTTTGGTATTTCATACTTTCCAATCCTGCAGGAAGAATCAAATCTTTCTTTTCTATTACCCTGGGCCTGACTTGGGAACCTCCTTTTATTGCTCTCAATGTCAATTTCCTACCCGTGGAACACTGTATAGAAACAGAAACATAGAAACACAGATAATGACAGTAGAAATAGACCCGTGGTCCATCCAATCTGCCAGAGTTCCCTATTTAGCCCTGGGACCTACTGTCCCTCCAGGTTTCCTAGCCCCCTCATCCTTCCCCCATTCTCCTCCCAGTTTCTGCTGCCATGAACAACCACTATACCCTTCATTCTGTTCCATCCATGCTTGAAATCACCAATGATTTTAGCACCCTCCACGTTGTCTGGTAAACTGTTCCATGGATCAACCACTCTTTCTGTAAAATAATACTTCCTTATGTCCCTCCCGAAAATCCCTCCTGTCAATTTCCACTCGTCCATGTCACCGCAAACTAATATTCAAGAAAAATTGTTCCCCACAGTTCACCTTGTTAATTCCTTTTAGGAACTTGAAGGTCTGCAACATATCTCTCCTCTCCCTTCTGGTCTCCAGCAAGCACTTGTTCAGTGCCTTGAGTCGCTCCTCACAGGAACTGCCATGTTGACCCTGAATCATTTCTGTTACCCTGCGCTGCACCATCTCTAGTCTACCCCTATTCTTGTTGAGGTGAGGATTTCAGAACTGGGTGCAGTACTCCAGGTATGGCCTCACTAAGGATCTCCATAAGGGAAGTATTACCACTTCCTTTCTGCTATCAATACCCCTCCCAATCCATCCTAGCATCCTACTCACTTTGCTATTTGCCTTGTTGCACTGACTTGATTGCTTGAAGGAGTCACTGATGATAACTCCAAGGTTCCATTCCTCAGCCACAGGGCTAAGTCTCACCGAATCCATCCAGTACTCTGCCCTGGGGTTCTTATTCCCTAGATGCATTACCTTCCACTTTCTGACAAGGAATTTATTTTTTTAAATGTTAAGTTTTTATTAAATGAACTTTAGAGGAATACATTACAGGCCATACAATCAAATAAACAAATAAGATAAAACCATTAAATGATACCATGAATCCATCCAAATAGTTACATATATGGGCATTAATATGTATGCATTCTATCTCCAGGTCTGTCATGCAAAGAGAATCATGAAAAAGTTCTTAGCATTTTTAACAATGACTGCTTTATGCAAAAATACCTTTATAGTTAATAAATGGAAAACCAGTATTAAATAATTACAAAGTGACAACACATAATACAGGAGGAGAGAGAGAGGTCAACAGAACATCGCCAAAAAAAAAAAAGAAAGGAGTGGAGACATGCAGTCGGGAAGATCTCCAACTATGGGAGAGGCCCCCCTCCTCTGCTCCACATAACTCCCCTCATTTACAAGGAGTCATCCTAGCCCAAGGAATAGCCTAAGGTACAAAGTCCATATAGTGTTCAAGTTGGTACATTACCCATTTACACCATCTGAGGCAAACGTTTCCACCCGGCTGTTAGTCGAGCAGAAATCCACTCCAAAGCATAAAATTCTCTGGCCAGGACCTGCCAAGCATCACAAGTTGGGATTGTCTTTGTGTGCCATAACCAAGTAACAGCTGTTGTGGTGGCAAGGATAACTAATGTGATCTGCCTGTAAGTAGCTTTGTCTACCCTCACCCCCTCCAGTGGGGTGAATGTTAAAATATATGCAGGAGTAAATAACTCTGCATTTTCAAAAATGGCTGTGAGCTCCTGAATTATCTCCCACCAGTAAGGGACCAAAAGCTCACAAGTCCACAAAACATGTCCTTGCTCTGCCTGCATACAACCACAGTCTCCCCAACACTTCCCTATGAGAGCAACAGAATATTTTGCCACTATCACTGGAGTGCGGAAAAAACATATTCTAAGCTTCCATATATATTCTTTCCAATATGGTGAAGTAGAGACCTTGTATGCTGGAAGAGCTGTGGCAAGTCAACCAGTCACTGGCACTTCACTCTGTAACTCTTGTGACCACCTTGCCCTCACCGATTCAGTTGAGTCCACCGGCCCCACTCCAAGAGCCTTTTACAAGAAGCTAATAAGATGTTCAGTTGAAACTCCAGTGATTTGGGACCGAACCACCAAGACCAAACAAGATAGATGTTCTGCTATATTGGATAATGCCTCCTCAGAAGATTGCAAATATGATTTTAATTGCAAATATCTATGGGAGCTCAGCTGTGGAAGCTGGAAGGCAGCCTGCAGTGACACAAATGGAAGAATACTCGTAGGTCCCAGCAACTGAAAAACATATCTTAAACCCCAGTGTTGCCACTTCAGTAAGGCCTTATCCATTTTATTGAGGGGGAAGGCAAATTCTCGTTAATAAAGCACCTCTGTTGGTGTTAAGTATTTTTGTGTAATGGCAAGCCATTGCTGAAATGGTTCTCTAGTAAACTGAGGGAACCTGTCTAGGGGTGTACAGTACGTTGAGGAGGGTTGCCAAAGTGATAACCTGTGAGATCAAATAGATTGCTCCAGGTGAGCTCTATCTACTTTCAATGCACTATGCACTGGGGACTCAGCCAGCACATAAGGGTTTGGAGCTGAGAAGCCACAGCATATTGTCGCAGGTTAGGGAGGTACAAGCCACCTTTGCTACAAGGTAGCTGTAAAATAGAATACTTCACCTTTGTAGGCGTCCATATCCAAATGAATCAAGAGATCAGTCTATCCCAGACCTGGAAATAAGATTTATCAGATACCACAGATAGCATTTGTAAAACAAAAAATAAAATACAGGGTTGTACATTTTGTTGTATAGCCTCTATCCTGCCCAAAAAACTCAGGAAGAGCAGAGACCATCTGGGAAAATCTTCTATTAATTGTTGTGTAAGGGGTTCATAAATAAGCAGGTCAGTATGGAGATTTCTAGCTAATTTAATTCCTAGATAATGCATAGCAAATTTGTGCCATTTGAAAGGGAATGCTTTCTTAAGAGAGACAGGAGGGCCGTAATCGTAAAGGAGTACCTCGGTCTTTTGATCATTCACTCTAACCCGCCAGAGCTCCAGATAGGGTAAGCTCTTCCGATACTGCGGGTATAGATTGTTCTGGTGAGGTCAAAGTGAGCACAATGTCTTCAGCAAATAATGAAATCTTGTATAGTCGTCCCCCATGGGAATTCCCTCAATGTTTGGGTGTTTTCTTATGGCGTCCGCCAAGGGATTTAGGTATAGGGCAAAAAGCAGAGAGGGCAAGGGTCATCCCTGCCTAGTCCTCCAAGAAAGCACAAAAGGGTTGGAGAGAGAGCCATCCAGCTTCAAACAGGCCTGGGGAGAATGATATATGTTTTGCAATTGGGTAATGAGTTCTTTTTTTTCCCATTTAATATACTTTATTAAGAATTTCTGCACACCAACAAGAAAAAAGGACATCCACAGAGACAAAACAGGATTACAATAGAAACAATGAGGTCAAGCAATGACTGTAATCAACAAGACCCGCACCCCCACCCTCCCTAACACCCCAAGCCCATGCCCCCCTTCCTATGTGGAGCACAGAAACCCACAGAAAATAAGATCATATCTGGGGGATGAAACCATAGACATCCCACAACAAGGAGAAGAGAACCAAACCAAAAACATCCCTGTAAAAAGAAGTAAGGGGAAAAAAGAAGGGCGATATTATTAGACTAAAAGATGGCCTTGAGTGATTCCCAACAATCCCGGTATGCTTGATACTTGCCCAGACGGGAAGCAATATGTTTTTTGGTAGCCAAAGCTTGAAGGGTTTCTTGATGCCATTCTTTGTAAGATGGAGTACAGTCATCCAACCAATGACAAAGAATGATAATCTTGGCTGTAATGGAAACTAAAGCCATATAGGCCTTCTGAGGGCCAAAAAGTTCGGCAAGTTAGATCCTAACCAGACAGACGTCAGGGGCAAAAAAAGGGTAAAGGGCCAAAAAGGGATTGAGGGAAGTATGGATGGTAGACCAAAAAGGAGCTGTCTTCTGGAATTCCCAAAGAAGATGCAAAAGGGTTCCTGGACCTGAGCCACAACGAGAGCACTCTGCCATAGCTCTTCTACCCATCCTGTGTAGTCTATGGGGGTATAATATAAATTATGCAAGATACTAAATTGTGTGTAGCATTATCTATCCTGCTTAATAAATTTATAAAGCCTAGCCCAAAGGATCTGCCAATCTTTAGGAGTTAACTGTAGACCCAACAACTGCTGCCAGTAAAAGCAGACCCCCCGATAGACCACCAGAATCAATGGATTGAAAGTGGGCATAACATTTAGAAACTGAATGAGGTTGCTCAGCAATTGATAATGACTTAGTAAGGATGGCCAAAGAACCTGCAGACCAAGGTCCCGGACCAAAAAAAACAGAGAGAGCTCGGAGAGCTGAATATGTTTAAAGGGGTGGTAAACCAGGATGGCAAAGTGGTGCTGGAGAAATTCAGGAAAGCACATTCTACCATCTGATAACAAGGATTCTAAGGAAACCTGCCACAACTGGGGCAAAAGTTGACTGGGATGGGCTGGTGAGCAATACGAACTGACTGCCGAAGATAGGTTGCAACAGGTCCTTAGTCCAGTCAGCATGTAAATATACACACAGTTGCTTCAGTGCTTTAAGGAACCACCACAAAGGGGTACGGCACAACTGTACAGGGAGATAGGAGGGACTAATGTACAACAAACTACGTAGCTGCAAACTGAATTTTTGGCAAAGCTTGGATTCTGTGATAAGCCAGAGGGGGTAATTAGGAGGAGTCCATAGAAAGCATCTGAGAGCGCATCCAACAAAACAGTTTGGAGCTATGTAAGGCGCAATAATAAAGAAGAGAATTAGGTAAACAGAGACCCCCTCTGTCTTTTGGCATGGTAAGTTTAAAATATGCTGTCCTGGCCGCACCCTTTTTCCACAAAAAATCCAGGGGAAAAAAAACATGAAGATGCATAAACCAAGTCTTAGGGAGAAATTGGCCCAACATGCCTAATGGGTAGAGAATATGGGGCATAATATTCATTTTAATAATATTTACCCTGCCCCAAAGAGAAAGGGGAAGGGACATCCAACTGTGCAAATCTTCTCTGATTGTCTGAAGTAAAGGAGAAAGATTTAACTAGAGAAGATCAGGGAGTGAGCTAGAGATACGAATACCCAAATAGCTAATGGCTTTAGGCTCCCAACAAAGGCCCGCGTCCTCAACTGAGTCACGGAAAGTATGAGCATTCAAAGGAAGGACCTGGATCTTCTCCAAATTCAACTTACATCCTGCAAGCTCAGAAAAAAAGATTAATTTTTCAGAGGGCTGAAGGAATCAAAGTTGACGGGGCCTCTAAATGAAGAAGAAGGTCGTCTGCATATCAAGACAATTTGTATCTGGAACAATCCACAAGTATACCTTGAATATCTGGATTAAGTAAAATTTTATGCAGGAGTGGCTCCAGATACAAACTGAACAGAAATAGGGAGAGGGGACACCCCTGCCTAGTACCATATTGAGTAGCACAGGGGCTGAAGTGACCCTATTCTACCTAATCCTGGCAGACGAGTTGCAATACAAAACTCTAACCCAGTTACAAAAGGTGGAAGGGAATCCAAATTTGTTAAGAGTTACAAAAAGAAAGGGCCAAGAAACTCTATCAAAGGCCTTTTCCACATCTAGCGAGACCAAGACCAAAGGGGTCTCACTCCCACTAGCCGCAGAAATAAGGTGCAGCAGCTTACGGACATGATCGCTAGAATAGTGACCTGCCATAAAACCGACCTGCTCCAAGGAGACTAAACCTCCCAGACCTGAAGCAGCTGATTGGCCAGAATCTTAGACAATATTTTAATATCAGCATTTAAAAGAGAGATGGGTTGGTAACTACTTGGGAGGAGTTCATTCTTACCAGGCTTAAGCAGTAGTGTGATCCAAGCCTGGGTGAGAGAATGCTTGAGACCCACAGAGAGAAGAAAGTTAAAAAGGCGAGTGAGAAAGGGGGTCAAAATATCAATACATGAAATATAGAAGAGATTAAGGAAACCATCTGGTTCCGTTGCCTTCTCCGAAGGGAGATGCTCAGTCGCCTTCCGCACCTTGAGTATAGAGACCAGTGCCTGCAAGAGTTCCTGCTGAACCCTTGAGAGTCTGGAAGAGAAAGCATATCCAGGTAAAGCTCAATTTTCTCCATCAAAGATGGAGAGAAGGGCTCCAAAGTGTATAAATCAGAATAATATTCCTGGAAAGCTTCAGCAATATCCCTCAGGACCCCCAGAGGAAAGATGAAGGCTGGGAATCATTTTAGAAGAGTTTAACTGTCATAGTCTGAGGGCTAAGAGTTTTCCAGCTCTCTCTCTCCAGACTCTAAGCATCGCATCTTGGTGCATTGCAAGGATAAGTCTGCCTTAGCTGCCAGTAGGCCAAAATACACTGCCCTAAGTTTATGCAAGTGGGACCAAGAGTCAGAATCAGACTGAGAAGAAAGAGAATGTTCAATAGTATGAATTTGTGATAGTAGACTACCTAACTTCTGGGATTGAGATTTTTTGGCAATAGTCACCAAATGTATATACTCCCCCCCTGACCACAGCCTTAAGTGCCACCCAGAAACATCTATGGCCTCAACAGAGTCCTCATTCTCCTGCAAAACACTAGAAAGATATGACTTAATACCAGCCAAGGAACTGGAGTTCTTAAGAAGATGGGAATTAAGACGCCAGGTCCTATCCTGCACTTCCAGCCCCTGTAAAGTGTGATCCATCAGAACCAGAGAGTGGTCAGAAATGACCATCAATTGGATCGAACAGGACAGAAGCCCACCATCCTTACTAATCAAATAATAATCAATGTGGGAATAAGTTGAATGAGGGTGAGAACAAAACGTATAGTCCCGAGTATTAGGAAATAACATCCTCCAAGGGTCCATCATATAATAAAGTTCAGGTACCCTTCCTTAATCCCCCAACAGCTTGGTAATAGGAGTAAGGACATAGGCTCCATAAGCAGAACAAATAACTTTGTGGCCTGACATTTTGGACTTGGCATTCTATTTATTGACTTCTAACAGTTCATTGATTTTAGTTTGAGTTTCTTGACACAGTTTAGCTATGATATATGTATATATATATATATATATATATATATATACACACAGTACATATACTGTATAGTGAACACTGTAGTAAACTTTTCTTCTTGCACTAGGCCTTCAATCCCATGTATCATACTGTAGGTCTGGTAACCTTATCTGCATTTTGATGTTTAATATAATGTATATGCCTCTTTCTGGTCTCCATGTCAGTCCTATTCCATACGGACAAGCCAGATACAAATAGACCCAAGATGGTGCTAATAAGCCCTTCCAGGTCTCGAAAATGTCTGATATGGAAGACTCCATCTTGGGGTCTCCTTTCTTGCATAGCTACAGGATCGTGGGCTCTAGCATGATATGAAGCTCACATATCCAAAAAGAAAGCATCATATAATAAAGAAACATCAATAGAGGCACAAGAATGACTATGTTCAGACATATCCTAATAAGAAAACTTCAAAATCACAGGAACATGCATAAACGTTCCCAGTACAGAACACCAGCAGCTTCTGCCTGATGAGTGGTAATTATATCTATAATAAGCAAAGAAATATAAAACAATGATACATATGTTCTCAAATAAGGCCCATGTTCCATCATATCCCAAAGCAAAAGCAAATTCACAGATTAAAACAACCTGCGTATGCATAAACTGTACATTATTCAATAAAGTCCCTTGGATAGAAGTATCAGTCAAACCACTGGCCTGTTCCTGGCTCCATAACAGTCACTTATATAAATGTCTGCACTGGACTGATCAACAGTGATGCATTGTTTTCATACAGATGTTAGTGCTCTTGGTGGTGTTGTCTAATACAGCTGATGTCTCCTGAATACGAGCCAGTAAGGCACTCATAAAAAGTTCAAGGCTGTCCAATATCTGCTGCCACCATACCAAGCGTGCCATGGTGGATGGAATGTAAGTGACAGGTAGCAGAACAGCATCTCCTTCATATGCTGCCGCCACTCGTTTGTGCATGGTCATCTGAAGTGTTATGGCTGCTAGCCACATATTGCTTAATCTCTGAAAGACAAAACAAAGAAAGAGGAGGGCTTCAGGCCCCTTCTTCATTGGTACAGTAGGTTAGTTTGATCTTTAAACAGTTTCAACTGATTTACATGAAATCACTCATTAGTGGCTACTCTGAACAAATACAATATAATTATCATGGTATCTGTGTACGTCTCTCTTCTTTTTTTTTTGCAGTAGCACCCCTATAGTTAGGGTTGAGGAGGGCATTTTCCCCTATAGGTAGGGTTGAGGAGGGCATTTTCCCCTATAGGTAGGGTTGAGGAGGGCATTCAATGTTAAACCCCTAATGTTGCACCTTAATAGCTTTGACAGCATTTGACAAAATCTGATGACATTTTGCATGTTTTGTCTAGAAGGCAAGATGTAAATCTATGGAAAGTTTTGTGATGGCAGCTTATGCGGTTTCTTTGATTCGCATATGAAATTTTTCTGAAGATGTCTAATTTTTTTCCTATACTTACCATGGGATATTTTTTTTTACTCTCACCTACAGCCTACATGGAATGTTATTTTTTCCTCCCACTTTCAGGGTATAGGCATGATGTCCCAAGGTAGGTTTCATGAAAAAAAATTAAACTGTTCCAGAGTTATAAGGCTTTAAAGTTTTGTGTTTTTCTGTTCTGAGCTTGCTCAGTAGAGTTCCTTGGACAGTGTTCTTATATGACAGCAAAAATTATCTGTCACAAGACCATGTCTGGTTTCTCACCACTTGCTTCTCACAGCACAAAGCATTTTATTTTGTTTTGTGCTGTGAGACCTGCCATCTTATTTATTTTCTCCTCAAACTAATAAGCATGGACCCATTTAGCTAGATTCTGATTCTGATGTTTGTTTCTTCAATTAATGGCCAGAAATTCCTTTTCTGGGCACCCCAAAATCCTGGGTGCCCAGCTTAGCTAGAGGAGCCACTGATCCACATTCTTTATATGAGAACAGCAGGACTTTTTTGAGTTCTGTAGCCACAGCTGGAACTCATGCTATGGGCTGCTCTGAGAGCAATAAGCCCCTCTTTCCCTGGTGCCTAGTTGTGCCCCCCCACCCTCTCATCACCATCCTCTTACGTATGTAAAGTTTCCCTGGTGTCTAGTGGCACCCCCCACCCTCTGATCACTGTCCCCTTATGTATCTTATGTTTCCATGGTGTCTAGTGGCACCCTCTACTCTCTGATCACTATCCCCTTATGTATGTTGTTTCCCTGATGTCTAATGGCCCTCTGATTGCGTCCCCTTATGTATGTAATTTTGATGGTGTCTAGCAACACCTCTACCCTCTGATCACTGTCCCCTTGTGCCCTTGTGTATGTTGTTTCCCTGGAGTCTAGTGGCACCCCCACCCTCGGACTGCCATCCCCTTATGTATGTGGTTTCCCTGGTGTCTAGTGGCACCCTCCGCTCTCCAATCACCATCCCCTTATGTATGTTGTTTCCCTGGTGTTTAGTGGCCCCCAACCCCGATCCCCACATAAACAGACTCTGTCTTTGTGAAAAATCAAATAAGGAGGCTCATTCATTACAACCTGAAGCTAGGAAATTTAGAGGTTATGGCAACTAAAAATAAGTTTTCCATGAAAGAAAACGTAGGCCACAAGTCGTGCCAGGCTGACAAGGAGTCAATGTCAATTCATCAAGTATGAAAGTCAAGTCCCAAACTGGGGAATGAATTACAGAGAGGAGGTTTTATATGAAGGATACCTCTCAGAAAAATACAGGTCACTTTTAATTGTGCAGCTGTACAGCCATCAATAGGTGCATGAAATGCTGATATGGCAGTTAAATGCACCTTTACAGAGGAATACTGCAGACCTGAATCAGTTAATGAAAGTAAGTATTCAAAAACATAATCCACAGAACATTTAAAAAGGTCTGCATTCTGAGAAGTGGCCCACTAAGTGAAATGCTTCCATTTCAAGGAATAAGTATGTCTGGTAGAAAGCTTTCTAGCCACAAACAAGACATCATGAACCTTAGGTGACACCCCAAAGTGTGCAATGGCTATGTTTTCTGGAGCCATGCATGTGGATGTAGGGCTTTAGTTCTGGATGTACCAGAGATCTCCAGTCCTGTGACAACATACCCCAACATGGGCAGATGAACAGGATGCTGTATCGCCAGATGCTGTGGGAGTGGAAACCATATCTGGCAAAGGCCAAAGAGGAGTTATGAGAATGAAAGTGGCATTCTCTGCTCTTAGCTTGAGCAGAACCCTCTGTACAAGAGGAATGCAGGAAAATGCAAACAAGAATTTCCCCTTTCAAGAGAGGGACAAGATCTCTTACCAAAAAAATTCTAGGCCCTGCAGCAAGTGAGCAAAAATGTGACAATTTTGTGTTGTATGGGGACGCAAAAAGGTTCAACTCTGGGTGACCACATCCTGTGAAGAGGTAGTTTACCAGAGAGGTCAGCAGTTCTCGTCTGTGAATCAGGGACTGATATCTGCTTAGCTTATCTGCCAAGATGTTTTTGAAACCTGGGAGAAACATAGCAGACAGCAGAAAGTTGTGGGATGTCACCCAGTACCACACTCTCACTGCTTCCCTGCAAATGGGGTTAGGAGTGAGTATCCACTTTTGTTCATGTAGTGTATGACATTGACACTGTCTGGATTAACAGAGGAACACAGCAGAGATGATTTTGAAATGCCTGGAGGTTCTATAGGACAGTTCTCATTTCCAAGACATTCATGTGTAGTTTGGCCTTCACCCTGCTCCAGGACCCTTATTTCTGGAAGAAGCTGAGATGAGCACCCCAACTGGAGCCCATGACATTCATGGTGAGTATCTGTATAGGAGGTGGTACAAGGAATGGAAAGTCCTTGAGTAAGTTGCTGTGGTCCACCCACTATATTAGTACTTAACGATGTTGGGATGCAATGAGAACAATTTGTTCCAGCTCATCTGTCAATTGATCCCACTGTATCCTGAGTGTCTATTGCGGGATTTGCATATGTAGCAGAGCAAACTGCATTGTCACTATGACAGCTGCCACCATGCAGAGGAGATGTAACATTGTCCTCGCAAAGACGTAGTGGCTCCTGTGTATCAAGTGTGCCTGAGCAATAAGACTGTCTGCTCTGTCCTGTGGCAGGAAGGCACATTTCTTATCTGTGTCCAGTAACACCCCAATATACTTTAGACATTGGCATGGGGTCAGCACCGAGTTTGGCACATTCACTGTCATTCCTAATGCCTCGAACAGTTGCATTGTTTGGTAAAGGATGTGATATAGAGCTTCCTTGGAATTGGTCTTCAGGCACCAATTGTCCAGATGCAGGAAGATGCAAAGACCTTTCCTGCAAAGGGCTTCCACAACCACTGCTAAGCATTTGGTAAATCTGTGATGCCAAGGATAACCTGTCTTTCAAATGAGACGTAAACCAAGGTCCCGTCTGCCTGTCCTAGTGGTTGTTCGGGTGGACATTAAATATCCCATGGCACTTGCTGAAAAAAGTGGGGGATTTTTATTATGACTTCAAAAACAAATTTTTACAGTGTTGAATTTACACAAAAAAATGACATAAATCATACAGAAAGAAAATCAAAATAAGTATTTCAGTCATACCCCCTTGTAACAAAATCATGATTATAATACACTGGTTCTATTCAAAAACAAAGGGAAGCAAAACCTTGAAGTAAAATAAGTATTAATGCATATTTGTTAAACCAGTAACATAAACAGGAAAACCTTAAATTAGAAAAAATGTGTATTAAATTATACATTTTTATATAGAGATCCCTCATCCCTAAGAGTAGGGGGAATTTTATTATAAACTGCAAATCAAAATAATAGAGCAATACACGTTGAAAATCACAGAGCAAAATGGAAAAACATAGTCATAAAAACCAAAATTAAGGATTAAAAGCATATAGTATTAAAAAATAGAAATAAAAACCCTTTAGCATTCTATTCATACAGCTGAAATAGGAAAAATAAACTTTCACCATAGCCCAAATCATAATAAATACATCATATTTTAAAGAATCTCAACCTTCTACCAACTGTCTATCCCATTCCCTTCCCTTGAAAGAAAGGGGGGTAGGGAAAACCTTAGCATAGCTTGAATTACATTATATAAAGTATTATCTAACAGCTATTTTCAATTTTCTCCAACCTCCAATCCCATCCCTCCCCTCAACAAGAAGGATATAGGCATCTGGAAATATAATGGTGCACATCCTAGTGATTGACACTTACAGTATATTACATTAATAAGGAGTCTTACTAGGTCCTTATTCTTCCTCTATCCAATCCATATGTCTCCACCACAACTGATACAGGCACTGGGGAACCTATAGTTTCTCCCTGTTCTTGGTGTTCACCAAAGCTTTATGTACCAACCAAAAGACTTGGTCGGCAGTAAGTTCTCTCTTATAAATAGTAGATTGGATTCTTACATGCCAAATGTGATATTTAAGAAGAAGCGAAATTAGGTATATTGTACCTCTATCAAATTTGGTCCAGGCTTTGGTAATAGCCCTAAAAATAAAATATCTTTAGTTACCATTTTAAAGGGGGATTTAGCCCATTTCAGATATAGAAAAGACCAAAAAGTAAGAATGAAGGGACACGCAAAATATTAATATTCCATAGTTTTCAATGTGCCAGTATAATATTCACTCCTAGGACAAATCCGTTCTGCTTGATCTTCAAGATTATTTTTAACATTTAACCTATCATGGGAAACCAACCAGAGTACATCCCACATTTTACCTCGTAGTCTGCTATGTCCTAACATAAGTTCTACTTGTTTAATAACACTTGACTCCCTATTCCAAAACCAAGGGTATTTGATAAAATATTTTTGTGGAACGTGTGAATAAAATTCCATTTGTGAGGATGACAACAATAGTTGTTTGGGAATAGCCCATAATTTCAATTTCCCAAAAAATGTAAGCCGTATAATAAGGCAAACCATGTAAAGATTTTTGTTTTGGGATGGGGGAGGCTTTATCCCATGTAGTCACCCATGGCTCAAGTTGATCTAAAATCTATGGTTGCCAGACTCTACCACTGTTTTGGAGTATGGGGCTTGATGTTATGGTACAGAAACACAGAAAGAAAGAACACCAAAGGCTGAATCATGTTCAAGCCCCCTTGTTGGACAAATAAGTAGGTAATTCCTCTCTTGATGGTGTTCAAGCGACTCCCCCGATACACTGAAAGAAACAACTATAAACTGTAGTTTCCAGATGTTTGGGCAGGGAAATATAATACAAAGATGTAAAAACAAGGACAATAAAAAGGTTTTAACCATATAAACACTTTCTAGCTTCAATACCATTTAGCGTCAGCGGCTCAGTAGGCAGCACACTCGCCTCTGAGGCCGGGAGATCAGAAGGCTGTGGGTTCAGTTCCCACATCTGGCACTTGGGTTAACATCCCAGTACTGACACTGTAGTGCAGCATGAGAGGGGTGCTGTACTTCTGAGGTGCCGTCTTTCGGATGAGACGTTAAACCGAGGTCCCATCTGCTTGGATTTGTGGTAGTTCAGGTGGATGTTAAAGATCCCATGGCACTTATCGAAAAGAGTAGGGGAATTTCCCCGGTGTCCTGGCCAAATTTCCCTCATTCACTAAAAATACCACCAACAGCTTAATCTGGTTCAAGGTCAGTTGACATTCATCTGTATCCCCCTCCCTGGGTTGTGCCTGAAAATAGGCAGGATTTGTCTAGTGCACTTACCCGGTCAACAAAAACTAACTAAACTAAACTAAAACTAAACCATGTGTCACGTATTCCATCTCTGTACTTTAGTAAGACTTTCATTAAGTAATAAGGTCCACTTATATGTGCACATCTCTGCAGGGTCATAAAATATGTCTAATATTTTAATGAGCCTCTTCCGAATAGGTATCTTAAAAAATGCTGTCTCAGTATCAGCAACTGACCCTATGGGGAGACATTGACATTTGTTTAAATTAATAGTTGAGTGTGTCAGAGTTAAAAAACTCTGAACCGGAGGGGGGCGCTATGGAGCCCGAGCAAGATGGATGCTTCCTTCTGGAGCTCTACCACTAGATCGGTATTTAATATAAGAATTGCTGGTTTTGGTGGGACTAAGCCGCAAATTCACAATTATTAACTTTTGATGAATATCCATTGACCATCATGGGAAATTCTCATAAAGACAAGACCCCCCAAGGATGGAGCCAGAACTAAAACTCCAGCTGGCCCGCCGGCCACGCGATCCCAACAGGGTCTACCTCCGGACTATGGAGAGGCCTCACCAGAAGAGACAATTCAGGCGATCGGGCTGAAACTGAATAAAATTATATCATCAGTTTCTGGCTTATCTACAAAAATCAATGCTCTGAATAATAGAGTGGCTGAAGTGGAAGCCACGATGGACTCGGTGCAAACAACATCAAAATGAAGCTTCCAAATGGGCCAATGTGGTGATGGGATCTGTGACCTCGATTATTAAAGAGAACACCGACCTGAAATCTCACCTGGAAACTCTTGAGAACCAGGCAAGAGCAGCAAATCTGTAACTTTTGGGTTTTCCAGAGGGCTGCAAAGGGGATCACCTTCTTCTCTTTATCCGAGACCAGATAACACAGAAGCTTGGAAAGGAAGCTTCAGAACAAGTACATCGCATGCAAAAAGCATATAGGATAACCCCACGAGGCAGACAAGATAATCCAGATGCACCGCAAGCTGTGGTGGCGATCACGGATGGTATCGGATCCTGAGACATCTTTCTTGCCTTGGCAAAACATAAATGGGTTCTGTTGCAGGACAGGGAACCAATTCAGATGTATGCAGACATAGGATATGCGACCCAACAGAGAAGGAAGAGGTTCAATGGGGCACGGGCGGTTCTAAGGGAGGTGGGGGTCTCTCATGGCCTTATCTTCCCAGCCCGGCTGTGTATTACCCATCACGGAAAGATCAACCTCTTCACCGAGCCCATGGATGCCCTGAAATGGGCACAGAAGAATTTGATCCCAAGATCCAGAGTTGGAGACCGTGAAGCCTCATTATCGGAGGAGGAAGAGGACCCATGAATATATCTTTTACAGGCTGGTGAACTCTTTATTTGGTCAAACTTTCATGGGTGCAATGATTTGGTTCAGGGCATATTGGGAGTAGCAATTTTTTGATACACCGAATTTCTTCATGCTCTGATTGAGAATGATGCCCTGTAAGAACTAAAATGAAATAATAAGGAGGGGTTAAATAATGATGGATGCTCTAAAGTTGGGGGGCTTTAAATTAGTTAGTAAATACTGTTCTTTTTTTGCAACTTAAAAATGGTAAGGTAGTTAATGCAACTTGTGTTCTAAATGAAAACAATGTTTTATGGGATTTTTCCCTTTTTGCCTTTATGTAAATATCGAGTTCTGATGGAAGCATCTTTATGTTTATGTTATAGCACATCGTGCCTTGATTTTTAAGATTAAGCGTGGTAGACACTTCACCTTTACGGGTGAAAGAGAGCGTGGTAGAATAGTTACTCTTACTCCAAAAAGATTAGATACCATGCAGCTCATGGGCTCATTAAATGAAGCATACTGTGTTTATTTTAACTTTAAATAGATTAAGATTCCCCCACATGATGTATCTTAAAGTACTGATGGTTATAGCGAGTGTACTGAGAGGTGTGGCGCCCTCATGGGGTATTAATTGTAATGTAGTGCTTGTGACCTAACTGTATGTTTGTTTATGGAAACAATAAACATAAAGTTAAAAAAAAAACTCTGAACTTCAACCTCAGCCACCCTATATGATGCCTGATCCACCATTAGCAGGCAAACATCAACTGCATATGAAATTGACTTGATTTTCAAATCCTCACTATGTACCGAAAGACCAGTAATAGATTCACATTGCTGTAATTTATATAATAGGGGATTGAGTATCAAAATATAAGGGAGGGGCTGACTGGACACCCTGTCTCACACCTCTAGTCACGGAGCACCGTTTCCCCACCCAACTATTTACATAAGATCTAACGCTGAGTGAAAATAATACAGTTTAATCCAATCAATAAACAAGTCAGGGAAACCGTATGCTTTTAAGCAAAGCCACAGGTAATCGTGACAGACATTGTCGAAAGCTTTGGCCTGGTCTAAGCAAATTAAATAACCCTGCAATTCCTCATTATCCCCTTTTTCCACTATCTCTCTGAGGAGTACGAGGTCATCATCGATTTTCCTCTCTGGTGCCACACAAAACTGAAGGGATAAGATAGTACTATTTAGGGTTACTGCTAACCTGTTACTCAATATTTTTCCTACAATTTTGCAATCTACATTTAGGAGGGTACTAGGCCTCCAATTGTTCAATAGGCTCCTATCACCTTTCTTATGTAAAAAAATATTAAAACATTCGTACATACTTAAAAGAAGGGTGTTGGCCTAAAAAAAAAATTTGAAAAAACCTGAGACAGTTCCTTAGTTAATTTTGGGAAACTATGCCGATAGAATTCACAGGGAAATCCATCTGGTCCCAGTGCTGTCCCGACCGAAGTGCCTGTATTACAGTATTTAATTCCTGCTCCATCACTGCCATGGTTAATTGGCCTAAAAAGTGATCAGGGACCTGTGGTAAACTACAAGAGGCCAACCACCCTTTGGCTGCCAACTCAGAAAGCGGGATGGACTGAAACATGATGTCCACATAATGTTCTAGAACTGTCAGGATGTCATCTTTCTTATAAAAGTCTATCCCTTCATGGGTTTTCAAATAATGGATTGATTTATTTTGTCTGCTTATTGCAGGTATCAAAGGGGTTGTCACTACCCTGAGCTCCATGCTATCCGAACCTTTATTCGATTTCAAGCGTTTTCATTCGATTGTATTGAATTTTGACTATTTGATCTTTAATTTTTTTAATTTCTTCTGTCAAAACTTTTCCAGATTCCTGTTGTATCTGAAGTAGTTTAATTAATTGACTCTGTACGTCAAAATAGTGGCCATTTCTTTGTTTGCCGTTCAATCGCCCCATAAGTTGAAAATTTTCCAAAAAATACTTTTTACAATCCTCCCACCATGATGTCAACAGTCATATAAAAAGAAGATTGACTGTCTGGCCTCATGCAGATACTGAAAACCCTGTGAAATTTCTTGGCTATCCAAGAGCGCCAGACTGAGCCTCCAATACCCTCTAGCTTTGGACGTACCCTCAAAATCTGATATTGTTGTTGTAACTAAAGAGTGATCAGATGGGGCTACAGGTATCACATTTTTGCATCTAACAGATAAAGTGGGAATAAGGAACCAAAAATCAATTCTTGAGACAGAACGCCTACAATAAGAATGGGGGGGCTTGACCCCCTTCAGTTTCAAAGACGCCTACTAGCCCTGTAGTAGTATTTAACACATAATTTAAGTAAGAAGCATCACAATAAAGTTTTGTTGTTTTTAAGCCCCTATCATGGGTAAAATGAGTGATATTAAAATCTCCTCCAAAAAAGAATATTTTTTTGGGGTATACAAATAAGGCAAGATCTTTTGTAACAATTCTATTCTAGCAGACTTCTGCTGAGGGCATATATGTTAATGAGGTAGAATTTGAGCCCCTGAAATCAGACATCCAACAGTAAAGCTCTACCAGGATCTATGTCTACAAGATGAATAACATTGATATTATGTTCCATAAAATAAATCCAGCACCATTACAAACATCCTGACCCCCAGACCAAAAACTTGAGCCCCACACCCATGCAGTGGTTGCAGCAGTAATATCAGCAGAAAAAAGACAATCTTGTGTCCTGTAATAAAACAACATCGTATGCAAAGTCAGAGAAGAGAGCGAAGGTAGCCAACCTCTTTTTCTCTGACAAAATGCTGTTCATGTTCAAGGAGGCTAGTGTAACCTCATACTGCCTCATTCAATAAGCGACTGGTAATGACAAACTTCAAGGCACTTTCCTGGATGAGGCTCTCGTACTCACCCGTTTCTTAGTTCTAGCTGAAACAGACTCTGACTGTTCCTGCTTATCTGTATCACAGTGTGCATCAGCTTGAGAAGATGCTCAAAACGCAGTGTCCGAGTCTCTATCCTCTTTGGAAATACCCTCTTGTAAGACAGAAAAGGGATTAGCAAGGGGTATAGTGTCAGCAGGAGGGTGTAATGTCTTTTTAGAGGCTTTCCTTTACCTTTTGAGAGTACAACTGTAAATTTGGGTGCTTTATCCCCTGCCACAGGTGGGGGGGGCATCATCCCAGACTCTGAGGCATCCGTAGTTAGATCTGAAGGCCTTGTTGTTTGATTAGAGGTAGGTGTTCTGGGGTCAGGCACAGTCATAGGGGTAGGATCTGCAGACATACTGGGGGCAGCTAGAGGCCCAGCAGGAGGACTAGGTCCAGGTGCCCAAAACCACACAGCTCTTTTTGTTTTATGGATGTAGAACTCTTATACTCCATAATCAGCCTCCCCCGTATTATGGGAGGCCCAAGGGCAGTCTGTGAAGCAATGCCCTTCCTCATCACAGAGGTTACACCTTTATGTATTCCTGCAATGGTAGCCGGAATGACCCTCTTCCCCACAATGGGTGCACTTGAGGACCTCGCAAATTGGGTTAATATGCCTGGCTGGTCCACTCTTAAAACATCTGCGAGATTGCTCCAGGTAAAAGATGAAGCCTTTCTCTCTCCCTATGTATATGCAGTTGAGGAGGTGCTTAAGGTTGCTGCCTTCATAAAGTAATTTTCTGTCTGCCAACCCCCAATTGAAAACCCCTCACTGCCTAAGATAGACTCAGGGTACCTTGTAGTATGCATTTGTTTTCCAGCCAATAAAGGATATCGACTATGTTGACCCTTTCATTGTGAACAGCACTGTGATAAAATTAAAAGATTGTTTGGTGAGGGGTATAACTTGGAGGGGGTCCAGAGTGGGTTTGTTTTAATTATGCATATTTCCCCAGAATCTTTCTAGCAAGTCTGAGGTGTAAACTTCACGTCTAAAGTTAATTCTCCGGGTGTGTATAAGAGGCATACGTCTGCAGGAGTAAAGCCGAGACATTTTCAAAGTGTTTTCCCCACATAGAAGCAATCAGGTGGGGACTCTGTGCCACCCAAATATCTTAACCGGATCGCATTCCATCTTTTAGCAAGCTCAATGGTCTTCCTGAAAAGGCTGGCAGAGAAGGCTGCATTCGCTGTAGAGCTGAAGGTCCTGCTCATTGTCAGAATTGATGTCAAAGTTATTGTCAGTGGTATTATTATTTGTATTGTCACTTGGAGGGTCTGAGACTGTTGTCTGAGCAATGAGACCCCTCCAGAGTCTTTTCAAGTGGGAAATAAGAAATAGTACCTGAAGTCACTTCCAGTGGCAAAGTTGTTTTTGCATCAGCTCCATTAAGATCCTGCAGGCCATTCTCTGGTCCAATCTGTGGTTCTCCCGTTGGTTGTTGTGGGTATGGAGGGTCAGGTACAAATGTCAGCTGTATTTTGTTCCACCGGCCCCATCAGTGCTCAGCTCTGGAGACCAGCTGCTGGCGTCCATCATTCTTCTCCAGCTGGATTCTCCTTTGTGTGCTTCCATGTCAGCAGTAGCCTGCTCCAGGCCAACTGTGAAACTCCACCATTGATCCTGGGGAACACTCTTGGGAGCATTTCCTTTTCTTTTCTTCTTCCTGTGACTCCTGGTGAGCTTGTTCTGTAGCCAGTTGTAATTCAATAAACATAGAAACATAGACTTTGATGGCAGATAAGGACCACTTGGCCCACCCAGTCTGCCCATTTCCCTACCTACTGGATAAGCTGCAGATTCTAGTTAACCAACAGCCTATTTCCTGCAACCCCCCACTATAATTGCCTTATGTCTGTCCCATGCATGTTTGAATTCCTCCACTGTTTTAGACCCCACAACCTCTCCAGGAAGGCGGTTCCATGCGTCCACCACTCTCTCCATGAAAAAGAATTTCCTCACATTACCCCTGAGCCGTCCCCCCTCTAACTTTAAATTGTGCCCCCTTGTTCTTACACATCTCTTTTTCTGAAAGATGCTACCCTCCTGGACTTTGTTGATTCCCTTGAGGTACTTAAAAGTTTCTATCATGTCCCCTGTCCCTCCTTTCATCAAGGGTATACATATTAAGCTCTCTCAGTCTCTCTTCATATGGTTTCTGATGTAGACCCTGCACCATTTTAGTTGCCCTCCTCTGGACTGCTTCCATCCTGTCTATGTCCTTGCATAGATGAGGTCTCCAAAACTGCACGCAGTACTCCAGATGGGGTCTCACCAACTGTCTTGTATAGAGGATACCACTCTCTTTTTCTACTTGTGATGCCCCTCCCATGCATCCCAGTATCCCCTGGCTTTCCCTACTGACTTCTCACATTGCATACCCACCTTTAGGTCATCTGATATGACTACACCGGATCCCTTTCCATTATTGTTGTTGTTAATACCTCCCCTGCTATTGTGTACTCTTCTCCGGATTTTTATTTCCCAGGTGCATTACTTTGCACTTCTTTGCATTGAATCTAAGTTGCCATATGTCTGACCATTCCTCCAACCTTGCAAGTCCCTTCTCATCCTTTCTACCCCCCTTGTATCAACTCTGTTACAGATCTTTGTGTCATCCATAAAGAGGCATACCTTCCTTCCAGACCCTCTGCAATGTCACCTATAAAGACGTTAAAGAGGACTGGACCCAGTACTGAGCCCTGAGGTACTCCACTAGTAAAACCCCTTTCTTCAGAATGTGTTCCATTCATCATTACCTTCTGTGTCCTGTTGTGCAGCCAGTTTTCTACTCAGGCTACCACCCTGGGACCCACTCCCAGGCTGGCTAACTTGATTATTAATCTTTTGTGCGAGACTGTGTCAAATGCCTTGCTAAAGTCTAGGTAGGCCATATCCACAGCCCCTCCCTGGTCTATTACTTTTTGGTCACCCAGTCAAAAAAAATCAATTAGATTTGTCTGACATGACCTTCCTGCTGTGAATCCATGCTGCTTTGGGTCCAGTGCCCCACTGGCCTCTAGGTACTCGACAATTCTTTCTTTCAGAAGTGATTCCATCATTTTCCCCACCACTGAGGTCAAACTAACAGGTCTGTAGTTTCCTGCTTCTGCCTTGCTCCCACTTTTGTGAAGAGGGAATCACATCTGCCTCCTCCAGACCCCAGGTACCCCCATCTTCCCATGATTTGTTAAAAGTGTGGTTAGGGGTGTCACTAGGTCCTCTTGCCTCTTTTAGGATTCTAGGTGAATCCTGTCAGGCCCCATTGCTTTGTCCACCTTGAGTTTTGTAGTTCTTCAGTACTCTTTCTTCTTTAAATGGACTGGTATCAACCCCACTATCCAGAGTGCTTCTACTGTTTGGTTTAGGTAACTCCTCCTCTTCTTCTTTTGTGAATAGTGAGCAAAAGTATTCATTCATTATCTCTACCTTTTCACTGTCTCCCTCTGCCCACCTCCCCTCTTCTTTATTAATCTTCCCTATCCCTCCCTTAACCTTCCTATATTCCCTAATGTACCTATAAAAGGTTTTATCCCCCTTCTTAACTGAGTTGGCTATCCTTTCCTCGGTTTGGGCCTTTGCTTTTCTGACTGCCTTCCCCACTTCTTTCTGCTTTAATTGATACAGTTCCCTGTCGTGCTCTGTCTGTGATTCCTTATACTTTTGATGCAGCCTTTTTCTCCTTAACCTTCCTGACACTTCTTTTGAGAGCCATAGTGTTTTTTATTCCGCTTTGTTTTCTTTATTTGTTTCACACAAAGGCTTGTTGCCTCCATGATGGCAGTTTTGATTTTTCTCCATTGTTCTTCCACCCTCCTTTCTGGCCATTTGCTAATGCATTCTCAGGTATTCACCCATTTTGCCAAAGTCAGCCTTCTAAAGTCCAGTATCCTTGTATTTGTATGGCTTGTCTCCATGGTTGTGTTTATTGTGAAGCACACTGTGCAGTGGTCGCTTGTTCCCAGGTGTCTACTGACTTAAGTTTGTGATCCTCTCACCATTTGAGAGTACCAGGTCTAATATTGCTCCCTCCTGAGTGGGTTCCACCACTAGCTGTCTAAGGCATGCCCCTGTAGGCATCGAGAATGACCCTGCTCTTGGATGTGGCTGCAGTCCATGTTCCCCAGTTAACATCTGGCATATTCAGGTTCCCCATCAACAGTATCTCCTTTTTCAGCCATTTTGAGAATGCCTCATCATTTTCTTGTCCATTTCTCCCTTGAGACGGGGTCTGTATACAACCCCTGTGTGGATTGTGATGCTATTCCTGTCTCCAATGTGACCCAAAGTTCCTCTTGTCCTCCCCTTTACCTTTTAATAGAAGGTACCTTTTAAAGGAGAGTTCTTCTTGAAAATTGCTCACTTTTCAGCATCGTTAATTCTTTCATGATGGAAACGCCTGCTCAGGTGCCTCTGCAGTGTCCTCAAGGTCAAAATCCCCCAAGGCATCCATGTAGATATCGACCACCTCCTTCTCCTGGGATTCCATATAGACGTTGACAGCGCCCTGAAACACAGCAGGTACACAACCTGCTTCCTCCACAGTAACTCATGAACTTATGTCTTCCATCGTAATGCCAGCAGTTCCCCATACTGGGCAGTAGGGAAATTTCACTGGTGCCTTGGTCAAATTTTCCCATTCGCTAAAAACACCACCAACAACTTAACCTGGTTCAGTATAACAGCTTGCATCTGCTTCTTCCCCTGTCTCCTCCCGGACAAAGTTGAAAATAAGCAAAACTGCCTAGCCCTCCTTTTCCAGTCAATAAACACTAACTAAAAAAACAAATGGCAGCATTCAGAACTGAAAGTGCCTGCCCTCTGGCATGAAGCAGAGGCATTGCCTGTGACACTGTCTGATCTTCATATGAAGGTGTGTATCCTTCATGTCCAGAGAACACACCTAGTCTCCTTTTTGCAACAAGGGAATCAAGGCTTGTAGAGACACTATTCAAAACTTTTGTATTCAATGTACAGGTTGAGGTCTCAGATCCAACAGCGGATGCAGGTCTCCTGTCTGTCTTTGGTACTAGGAAGTACCTGGAATAGAACCATTGATCCTGTCTTGTGGAGGAATATGTTTGACAGCATGATTTTGAAAAAGAGTCTGGATTTCTTCTTTAGTAAGGAAAAGTGGCTTGAAGGGTATGAAAAATGGAACAGAGGATGATTTGGAGGGATTTCTATAAATTTTAGAGCATACCCTTCTCTATAATTTCTGGTACCCACTCCTCTGTAGTGATCTTCCTCCACTGCTTTAGATTAAGGAGATTCTTCCCCACTATCACCCTGGAAGCAACAGCTGAGGGGAGATGGAAAAAGTAAGAGCAGAACTGGGGTGGCATGGCACTGGACTAATTCCTTTGGGTGAATTTGCTTGGGCACCAGGGAGTAGTGTACCCAGCAGAGTACCACCACCTGTAACATGGGGCTGCTGACAGTATGTATGGCTACTTCTGGCAGCAGGCCTATGAAAAGGTTCTCTACCAAGCCCTTTAGACAGTGTTGGGTAAAGGAATTCCACAGACCTTAAAGTAATTTTAGAAGACTGTAAATCATGAAGTGCATTATCAACATTGCTGCCAAATAGTTTGGAGCCCCAGAAAGGAGCATTCAAGACAGCCTGTTGCACACCAGTTGCAAAACCAGCTACTCTGAGCCAGGCACAGCATCTAAGGTAGATATCAGAGACTGCAGCCCTCAAGCAGAGACATCTAACACATCATATGTTAAATGTTGCAGATGTTTACCAACTTCAGAACACACTGACATGATTCTAAGCAAGTCAGTCTTGGCAGGACCATCAGGTAAAGTCTGTACTGCAGTACATTCAGCTTTCCATAGGCCATTCTGATACTTTATCATATGGGCAATCGGCAATCCACAGGCCTAAGGATACTGAGGCATAAATACATTTCCCCATTACATCCAGCCTCCTAGATTCTTTATCTGAAGGTAAAGTACTTATGCACCTAGGGGTCCTAGAGCAATCATGGAGCAGTCATAATGATTACAGAGCCCATTTCAGGCTGTGCAGCATAATAAGACTTAACAGATGGAGCAGGGTACTGTTTATTAGCCTTCCTTGGAACAGCAGGCAGGGTATTGGGCCTATGTCAAGCAGCAAAGGTGGCATCATCTAATGCAGGATGTAGAGGAGGAATAATGATTGAAGGTGTGGAAGAAACCTCCAAAAATTCAATGAGACACCTTTAGTGGACTGTTCCTCAACAGAAAACCCATGGCAGACTGCATTTGCTGAAACACAGCATCAAAAGAAGGATCCTTGGGGGAGACCTGGGTGTATAAATCACACAGTCCTCACTACATGATGACAAGGTAGAGCTAAAAAACAAGTTACCTTCTTCAAACTGCTCCTCACTCATTTTCCTCCTGCTATGTCCATGAGATCAGGATTATATTCTACCTGATCATTGTTACACGAGGTCCCTACACCCTAATTGATACCCTCAGAGGTACAGCATAGACAGCTAATGCTTAGGCATAGGTAATACTAATACTTAGGGCTAAGGGCATCTACAGTACAAGAGTAGATGTCAGGATATGAAAGCATATTGTTGTAATCCACTTTGCTTGCTAATACATGCATATTATACCATGTATTTTCTGTCTATTTCTTACTTGTCAGATGCCAAGACACCTGTCCTTGAAGTAATTTTAATATGTAAGGCAACATTGCCATACTTTGGTGATGTGCACCACTACACTTGGTTATGTAAGACTCTGTATAAGAATTTCTTTGTTCTAAAACTGATGACTTTACAGAATCATATAATGTTATCTTGGACCGTGGAGCCACCTCTAATTTAGCCAATAGGGCTCATCTCTGTAAATAGAAATGTTTCTATCTTTTGGTAACCATAGTCATTATCATAGGTATATAATGTAATGCACAGGCTTTACACCTCAGAGACCCGAGAGATCCCAAGAGACTACAGAGAAACCTCGAGGTGTAGGGAACGCTTAGCATTGGCTCCCGGTTTGTACTGGTAAGAACTGCTTAAGGCAACTGTGATTTATCCCTTTGGTAGTAGTAAACTTGTTTATTACTCTAATGCAACATGTTTGTGATTACTTGCATTCCCAATATCGTCAATAACCTGATAGTGAGGTTTAGACCTCTTGACAAATTGGTGACTGTGTGCAGGCGATATTTGGTGTTTGTAAGTCTTCAGTTGTTGCTTAAACTTTTTTCTTCCCCACAGGGACAGTAGGTGTACATTCCCGTATCACATCTCCCATTTAAAATCAAGTTTGTAGTTACTTGCAAAGTCTGGCTGGCGTTATGGGTGTGGTCAATACCGTCTCGACCCACTCCATAGCAGCTTTGAATTGCAAGCCTACAACTAATACAGTAGTCGTGTTTAAAGTACTCAAGGCTGTGGATTGATACACAGCACGCCTGTCTTTTTTCACAGTTTGAATTTTAATTCCTCCCACATAATGGCCACAGTATCAGATATCTCGCGAGAACTGAGACTGATGTCTCTAACTTCCTTGCCTCCCATGGAGGATGGGCTGACTTCATGCAGGACGCAAGTCAATCCGAAAATCCTGTACTGGGGATTTCAACCCAGTACGCAGAGACGCGACAGTCAACCAATAAGCGTCATGCTAAAGGGCTGATGGTCACCACTCTCTATGCTGCTTTGGAAGCCTCCGAAGCGAGGTTTTGAACCCGTGATCTGCAGATTTCTTCTCTTAAACAAGAGTTGGGTGTGCAGGAAACAGAATGTATTAGACTGCAGCAGAACTTGGGAGTCCAAACTCCAAACTCTGCGGAATGAAAAAGATTCATTATTGCATCATTCAGCTCAGGCTGGTGAACAAGAACTGTGTATGTTGAAGCAGGAGTGTGAAAGTTTGAGACAGGATAAGAGGTCAGGTTGTGCAAATGAATGATTTGCTGAGTGCTGCTAATGCTCAGTTGAGTGATGAAATGGGTGAGCTACAGGGACGAGATTAACCAGGTACATAATGACTTAGAGGTAGCTTACAGGGACAATCGTGAATTGAGCGCCGCGTGTCGAGTGTTGTAGAAGCAAAGCAAGATGAGGTTGATATGGATGTTGCAAGTGTGAATCATGATGAATGTAGAACTAAGATGGCGACACTGTGCCATCAGCGAGAGGTTCTGGCTGGACATGTTAAGGCAATGGGAGGTGTAGCCCCTGCCTTTCATTCATCATCAGAAGGGGAGTTATCTGATGACTACGTTTCACAGTACAACGCCCAGTCACACCCCTACTATGGCCCAGACTCCCCACCCAGCCATCCACAGCATGGCGGGTCCCCGCCCCCAACTCCCCAGGTCACACGTCGACGACGTCATGACACTCATCTTGGGAAATGCCAACATGGCGGCACCCATGATGGGGGGGAGCGGGCTCAAGCCTGGTCCCGATGGTGCCTCTGGTAGCCATTATTAATGTGGAAGACAGGCAAGAGACAGAAACCACGATTGACAGAGTGCTAGGCAATGTTCCTCTTCTTGAAAGGAGCATGAAAGCTATTAAAAGTCAGATTAGACAGATTTTCCAAGAAGCTGGCACTCAGGAAGGTGTTGTCTGCACTGCAGTCGAAGCTGCAGCTCCGCGGCCTTGGATGGTGCATGGGGCTTTACCTTTGCCTGATCGACCACTTACTAATCCCTACAAATGGCCTATTCTGTTCAGCAAATCGCTGACAGCATCCGGTCGGATGGCCCGTCCAACCTCAGCTGTCACTTGGAAAGGTGCGTTCAATCACGAGATGCTCAGCCTTGCTGCAGAATATCAGGTCAAATACTATGCCAGACTATCGATCCTGGTTTTTGGGCCAAACTCCCCGAAGCCGTTCGCCAGGATGGGAACGCCACCTTTGATGAGGTTGCAGCTGAGCTCATTTCTGCTCACAGTCCAGGTGTGGTAGGAGTGATGCTAGCACATCCTGTGAAGCAGAATACGAAAAAAAGCTCAGCGACTTACCACCAGAGACTCTGGATGGCCTACCGAGCAGGAAAACACCTGGCACAAGAAGCTGTGGATGTAGATCTTATTGAATATGACATTGTTCCTTAGGAACATGATTCCAGCAGTACAAGAAAAGGTAGAGCCAACTACCTACCCAAACATGGACAGGTTTGCCGATATTCTTTGGAAAACCGAGAGGGTGTACCAACTGTATAATCGTGATTTGGGCTCCGGTTCCAAGAAGGTAGCTGCCGTGGAACCCGCTTCTGGGACCACGACACACTACACAGTGGAAGGGCAGGCTCAACGCCAACAAGCTCAGCATTCGCCAGCCCCTCCAGCTGGTAAACAACACCCCCAACAGGCCCAACAACAATCACATCAACAGCAATGGGTTGGAACCAGAACTGGCACAAGAACAGGAAGCATAAGAGTAGAGGTAAACCACAACAGAGAACGGGTCCTTCATATAGGGAGATAGCTGAAGAAAGTCAAAAATTTCGAGAGCTCCTGGGACAAGTGCACTCTGTAGCAGATGCTGTTCCCGCCAGACCCTTGCGGCAGTACAACTGGCAGTCCAGGCCACAACCGGCCATGGAGACACCGAAGGTACAGGCCCTCAGGCTCATACAGACCTGAACCCGGAAGCCCCTCCCTATATAGCATCAGTACAGCACTGTGAAGTCATTCACGCAAGTCAGGCCCAACCTTTGCATGCTTCCGGCAATATAGATTGACAATTACAGGCCCCAGTCCGTATTGTAAACAAGCTGGTCTTGGATACAAACGGAACGCCCTGCACCGAGGCCGAGGTCGGGGGCCGCCAACTAGTAGTCTTACTAGATACAGGTGCAGCTGTATCTGTGCTACATGACGAACACCCGGACACGTCCCCTTGGTCTACCGGATGGAAGACCAATATGTCAGGAGTTGATGGTACTAGGCTGCCTGCATACCGCTCTCTACCCTTACCAGTAGAGCTAGGCCACTTAAAGGCCTCACATACTTTCCAGCTGATGGTACTGCATGATCATCCTAGTATGATAGGAATTGACTCTATGCGCCACATGGCTGTGTGGTGGACCTAGCAAACATGCTACTGATACAGATTCAGGGTCAGTATCACACTATTCTGATTCCTGACTCACATGTCATTGGCAACAATATCTGCCAGTGACAAAGAGTATGATGTCATAGATTTGTTCAAGAATCACAAACTTTTCCCAAAACTCTTACCTATTCTGCAACGACATTTGGAAGTGTTTGTGGTTAACAAACATATTGTGGTAGAATGCAGACTGTCATTGAAGTGCCAGGCCCAGCACATGAGAGGCAAAGGCAATATCCTTTCCCAACTGAGGCCTTGCCTTCCCTTAGAGAAACGATCAAGTCACTTCTCAAGCAAGGAGTAATTAGAACTTGTGTTTCCACTGTCAACTCCCTAGTGTGGCCCGTGAAGAAACCTACAGGTGCCTGGAGACTTACTATTGACTACAGGAGACTGAATCAGGTCACTCCCAGTTGTTCCCCAACTGTCGCATTGGTACCAGATGTGCTTTGACTTCTAACCCGGATCAGAAATGGTTCAGTGCCCTGGATATTTCCAATAGTTTTTGGTCACTGCCATTGGCCCTTAAGAGTCAATATAAATTTGCCTTCACCTTTGAAGGAAGACAGTATACGTGGACTTGCTTGCCACAAGGATTCCATAACAGTCCATCCCTTTTCCATCTACATATGATGGATGCCCTTGAGAGTTTCTCAACCCCCCAATGTCTCTTAAAGTATGTGGACAACCTGTTGTTGGTCACAGCCACACAGGAACAACACTTGGATCTCTTGGATGAACTATTGACTCTCATTCGACTGCCCCGCCCACCCACACTTGCTCGGCATTTCCTTTATAGTCACTGTCTAATGATGTCATTTCCTGTTTCCCAAAAAGTCCCCATTTCCCCATTAGCAGGTTATACCAGATAGCCACTAGAGGGACCCTCTGTCTCTATCACCTTAGCCTCCCCTCTCCTACTTCCTATACCTATCTTACCTGCCTAGGTACATAGATACATAGATACATAGACAGTGTCGGCAGATAAGGGCCTATGGCCCACCTAGTCTGCCCATTTGAGCTTGTAAGTTCAGTTTGTTTTCCTAGAAGTCTATTTCCCCTTACCCCTGACCTCTAGAATTCCTTTATGTCTATCCCATGCATTCTTAAATCCCGTGATTGTTTCAGCCCCCACCACTTCCTCTGGCAGGGTGTTCCACTTGTCCACCACCCGTTCTGTGATAGATACATATACATCTGTCCCCTTTCCCACCTCTGCCTCTGCCCACTCCTTACCCTTGTCCTGTGTCCAGCTGCTCACTCCCCTGGATATAGCCTAGCCAGCCACTACCAACAGTGTCCACTAAGAGTCGCTATTCTCCCTCCTGTCAAGCCCTAATTGCTAGCTCTGTAAACCCCTTGGTATCTGGCTCCCCCTCTCTCTGCCAGGCCTTCTCCCAACTGCACAGCTTGAGATTTGAACCTTGTACCCTGTCCACCAGTGTCGGTGACAGTACCACTACTCCAAAGTGGTATCTACGCTCTCTAAGGACAACCAAACCACTTGGCCTTCACCACCCCACTTACCCAGTCACTATGTTCAGACACCTTCTCCCCAAAACTGGTATATCGGACCCTTCTACAACCCTCATACTACTGCTCTCCTCCATCTTACTGTCCTTCCCTCATCACCTCCCCCAAGCAGCTACCCAGCTCCCTCCCCTTCACCTACTATTCTGACCCATCCGACAAAAGCCCCCTATAAGTCCGCTGCCTCCCTTCCAGCCATTCCATGGTCTCACTTCCCCACCCCCCTCCTCCTCTGTCTATTCCTTTGGCTGCCTTCTGGCCTCCCTCTCCTACCCCACCTCCCCTCCCCTCTGCTCTCCCTGCCCCAGCTCCTCCACCTACCTGTGCAGGGCAAAACCCAGGTCCCTCCACACTCTATGCTGCCACCTAACTATTGCCCTACTTCTGCTGGCAGCAGGGGATATTCACCCTAACCCTGGTCCTACCCTGTCCTCAAGCCCCAACCACCACACCCCAAACCCCTCTACCAGGACATCCACCAACCTCGCTCTGATAATCTTCCTCGTGGCCTCCGCTTTCTCCATTTAAATATTCGTAGCTCATCCCCTAAACTCGAAACAGCCCAGGTCCTAGCAGCCCACCATGTCCTGACATAATCATCCTTTCTGAGACCTGGCTAAACCCCAGCCTCCCAGACAATTCCATCACTATTCCAGGGTACGCCATCACACGGCAAGACTGGCCCTCCAGAGGTAGAGGCGTGGCTATGTACATCAAATCAACCCTACACTTCACTGTCTCCCTCACTCAAGCTGAACCCAAAGCCTTCAAGCTACTAATGGTAAAACTGTCCCCTCCCTCCTCTTTACCTATCTATGTGGCTGGAATCTACTGCTGCCCAGGCACTCCAACCTCTACGGTCACCAACGTACTAGGTCAGCTCTCATCTCTCACACAGTCAGGTGAACTATACGTCCTGGGTGATTTCAACCACAACTGGCTAGCACCCACTATACAACAAAATCCAAACTGAAATAACCACCTAAACCTCAGTCAAGCGATTGTGGAACCCACTCGCCTAATCATAAGTCCGGTAACCACTCCCTCCTTGACTGGGCACTCATTCTCACCCCCACTGTGTGGTCAGTTCTGGCCTCCTCCCTGATTCCATCAGCGACCACCATCAAATCTCATTGGTCTGTAAGAGCCACAGAACTAAAACCCCACTCAAATTCATATCCCAACGGTCTTACAATCCATCAACCTCCCCTCCTCCTGGCTGACTTGGCCCACTCAGATTGGGTCCCAAGCCCTACCTGCTCTAACATGGATATGGCCTCTCTCCTTTCGAACTACCTTCCTTGCCATCTGGGACAAACACTCCCCCCTGCGCCAGATCAGAGTCCGGGGGTCTCACCTACCCTGGATCTCCCCATAGCTGTTAGCTTGCCAACAAGCCCATGATAAGGCCTGGCGTATCTACAAATCCTCATCCCTCCCAGATAACTACATTACCTACCGCACACTCCGCAATTTATGCACTAAGGCCACCCATTTAGCTAAGGCTGATTACTTCAACAATACCCTAAATGAAAACCTTGAGTGCCCCACTAAATTCTGGAAGGTCATCAACTCCCTCTTCACCCCCCAAACAACAAGACCCCCTCCTCTCCTCCTCTCCCACGGTGCTCTTCTCTCCTGACCCTCTGCTGGTTGCTTCTGAGTTTAATACCTATTTTACTACCTGTGCCCAGGCCCTCCCACAATGCCTCCCAAGCAACCTCTCCCACCCTCAGTCACCTACCCACCTTCCAACTAGTAGCAACACCTTTTCCTTAAGACCTATCTCCTTGCTGAAACCTCGCTGCCCTTCACTCCCTGAACCCTCCAAAGGCAAATCTACCTGATGGCCTGGATAATAAACTCCTCTTCCTTTCTGCTCCCGCCATTGCTACTCCCACTGCAGCCCTACCTAAACCTCTCTTTCTCCACTGAGGAACTCCCCTCTGAATGGAAGCAAGCCACTGTCATTCCCCTCCCAAAAGGCGGTGATCCTACCTCCACCACTAACTACTGCCCCATCTCCCTCCTCCCTACTCTTACCAAACTCCAGGAACACCTAGTGCTTTCCCAACTCTCTGCCTTTCTCTCTGAAACCAACTTCTTCACCCCTTTTCAGTCTGGTTTCCAAAAACAACACTCGACCACCTCCTCCCTGCTACAACTTATGGATTCCATCCTCTCCAGGATGGATAACGGACTAATCACTGCCGCTATCTTCATTGACCTAGCAAAAGCTTTCGACACAGTATCCCACCCTCTGCTCCTATCCCACCTATCTGGTGCTGGGTTAACTGAATCTGCCACTAACTGGTTCAAGGCCTACCTTATCAATAGAACCCAATCCACTAAAATTTCCGCCCACCTCCCCTCCCCATCACCACTGGTGTTCCCAAGGTTCAGTCCTTGGCCCCATCCTCTTCTCCATCCTTCATAATGACCTGTCTAACTCCTGCTCCTCTCATCAATCCATGTATGTCAGGTGACGACACAGTCTCTATACCTCCGGCGCGACCTAAAGAAGTCTCCTCCAATCTCCAAACTGACTTCGACAAAATCCAACATTGGTTCAATTCCAACCAGCTATCCTTAAATGCAAAAAACTGTCTCTATGACTTTCGGCACTAAACAGCGGCTATCAAAATTCACCCGCCCCTCAGCTTCCCCATTAAGTAACTCCATCCTCAGGATGTGCCCTCCTTCAAATATCATGGGGTTTGGCTGGATCGACACCCACCTTCTCCTCACATGTGATGCCATCATTCTAAACTACGTCCAAAACTAGGTGCCCTCTATCGCAACCGCTCCTTTCTCCCTCCACGGTCAGAGAGGAACTAGTCCAGAAAATGATCTTACCTCCTTGACTACTGTGATGTAATTTATAACTCCGCCTCCCAAGTCCACCTAACCAAAACTTGACCCCCTCTTTAATGCCTTCTTCCGTTTCGCCTTCGATGCTCCCCCCGCTTTCACCACTGTGAGCTCTATCGATCTCTGGGCCTGCCTTCCCTGAGCAACTGGCGCTTAATTCACTGTGCCAAATTTACCTTCAATTTTTGGCTCGGCTCCCTCCCTCCCTACCTCGCATCCTCCCCCCATCCCCATCCACTCCCTCCGATCTGCTGATTCAAAACTGTTGGTCATCCTTCACTGCAGGACCACCGCCGGCCAGTCTGCCTTCTCTTACCGCTTCCCTAAACTCTGGAATCACCTGCCAGCTCAGATCCGCCTTTCATCATCCAAACACCCCCTATCCTTGGCTCTCACTAATTTCCTTGCACCTAATTGATACTGCCCCTGACCCTTTCACTTCCTGCTTCCTTCCACCATCCCTCCCTTATGCCTGACCAGCGGCTTGGCCTTCGCCATATTGCTTGGCTTATACACCACCCTTCCACTTATCTCTCCCCCTAATTGTTACTTTCCTTACCTCCCGACCCTCCTCTCTCCCACTCTCCCTCCCATTATCCATGCTCTCACCCTCACGCACTCCTACTGCTCACCCCTCTCAGCCTTGTTACCCCCCTCTCCTCTCCTACTTCTACTTGTCAAATTGCTGCACCTTGTTCTGCTACCACCACTCATGCTTTGTTACTGGCACTTAACATGTTTTAATCCGGAATGTTCCATGTTATGTATACCGTATCCTTCTTGTATGATCTCTGTACTGTTCTCCTTTTGTTAAATGCGTTATAGTTCTACTGTATTGTTTCCACATATCCCCCCCAGTTATGTACATCACCTATATTATAATCTATTTCTCTTGTCTGTTATATGATCTGTTATATGAACTGCCTCCACTGTAACCCTTCCCCCCAGGTCGCACCGGGAGACGAGCATCTTGTTGCTCAGTGTGCCTTTCCTGGTAAAACAATTTCAATAAATAAATAAATAAATATTCAGAGAGCAGGCTTGAAATGTAACCCAGCAAAAGCACAGTTGTGTCAGAAAGAAGTACTCTTTCTGGGTCTAAAAATAACGGACCAAGGTCGGAGCCCTACCTGGAGGAAGGTACAGGGATTGCAAGACTTGCCATTACGGACCAGTGTGGCAACTCTTCGAAGGTTCCTAGGTATGGTAAACTATTCGAGAGATTTCATTTGTGATTTTGCTCAGAAAGCCACTCCTCTGTACAAACTACTCAAAAAGGATGTACCATGGACTTGGGGTCCCATTCACACCCAAGCTGTGACATCACTGAAGCAGGCCTTGGCCTCCGCCCCAGCACTGGTTAACCCCAATCCAGCACTACTATTCCATCTGGAGTGTGCCACCTCTGACATTGCCATGTCAGCAGTGCTGGCCTAGAAGGTGCACGGCAGTTTGAGACCCACTGCATATGCCTTACAGCTCTTGACCCCAGTGGAACAGAAGTACGGCCTTTGTGAAAGGAATCTTCTGGCCACCTACTGGGCTGTCAAGCACTTCTTGTATATCATTGGGTACTCACCATTGATCATCAACACCAACCATACACCAACAACCTTTTTGCTCTCAGACAGAATGAAGGATGGATCAGTCTCTAACACCAGGCTGACACACTGGTCACTTCTTCTACAGGACAGGGACATCCAGGTCCACCCGACTAAAGTTCCATCTATGCTAGCTCATGGTCTCCTTTTCCAAGGAGAACCCATCACTGTACACTATAGTCACCTGATCTTCCAGATCCAGGTCCTTTCCTCCCTGCCATGCCACAAGTGCTTGAGAGTACTTCCTTGTGCCATATTTTTACTGATGGCTCAGCATCCTACTATCAGGGAGAACAGATTGCAGGGATGGGTATTTTGGTGATCTACCCCTATGGGAACACCGTCAAGATATCTAAACGCTGTAGTGTAGCTTCATCACAATATGCAGAGATGGCAGCGGTGGCCTGCGCCTTTGAATTTATCCAACATGGAACCCAGGATACCATCATTTTTACAGACTCTAATTGGGCTTGTTGTTCCCTTACAGAATTTCTTCCCTTCTGGCAGAAGAACTCCTTCCTCTCTTCTGATGGCAGTCCAGCGAAATACAAAGAATTGGTAATATACATATATGCACTGGCACAGAAATTTGCACACAAACTCTATGTGCACAAGGTTAAAGCCCACTCTCTTCATGACCCCTATCATGCCTTTAATGATACAGCAGACACCCTTGCTAAGGAACGGGCCTGAGAGGAAGACGTCTGGATGATGGAACATCCAGAAGCTAATGCAGCTGTACACATTGCTGCACTCAAGAGGAAATTTGAATCTTTTTCTCCCCTGGACCTCTCTGCAGCCCAACAGCTGGACACGGAACTCAAAGAATGTTCAGATTCCTTGATAAAGGTACTGAAGAAAAACTCCCTACACATAACCCTTATCAGAGACATGAAGGTAAGTTATGTTTGTCCCTGGATGACAAGCTCATTTGGTTTCAACCAGATGACTCTCCCAACAAGTTGTGGGTTGTCCCCAGACACCTCAGTTCTGAGCTCCTGCATCAAATGCATGATAATCCTACTGGTGGACACCAGGGAGCAGAAAATACCCTCCAATGACTAAAGACCACCACTTGGTGGCCTGGCATCACCAAAGATGTTAAACAGTACATAGACAACTGCCTTGTTTGTGCACAAAACAACCCCATCCCAACCAAACAAAATGCCAAACTTCTACCACAACGACATTCTGACCCTTGGCATGCCATCCAAATTGACTTCATTGGCCCCTTGACCAATACCAGCAGAAATAATAAGTATGTTCTTGTGGTAACTGACCTTTTCTCAAAGTGGGTTGAGGCTTTCTCCACCAAGACATGTACAGCAAACACTACTGCCAAAATCCTGGGGGAACAGATTTTCTCCAGGTGGGGTCTACCCCTAAAGGTGGACTCTGACAAAGGAACCAGTTTTACAGGAGAGTTGATGAAAGAATCCCTTGAACTCCTTGGAGTTCAGCAGAAGTTCCACATGCCTTACCACCCTCAATCTTCAGGTCAAGTAGAAAGAGCCAACAGACGGATTAAGCAAATGCTTTCCAAATTCATTGAGGACAATCCTGAAACATGGGATTCCCTATTGCCTTTACTCCTTATGGCAATTAGGAGCACACCCTCAGCCACCACTCAGCTCATGCCCTTTGAGGTGATGATTGGTAGACAGATGAGATTACCTGAACACCTGTTGTTTGACCTGCACACCCCTACTGCAGACCATGTGTCTGTGGATCAGTATATGGAAAAACTCAGAAAAGACCTCATACACACACTTGTACGCTGCCAATTGCATGGGCAAAGGCCAGCAACAATCCAAAATATAGTTTGACAAACACGCACAAGAAGTGGATTGGCAAGTTGGAGATCAGGTGATGGTACTTCGATTTTCACATTCCACCCACTCCTTCTCCAATAAGTGGGAAGGCCCATACTCCATTGTCAACAAGCTCAGTCCAGCAGTCTATCAAGTTAGACTTCTTCACAACAACAAACTGACTGACAAATGGTTACATGCAAACCAGCTGAAACTGTATAAAGGAGCTTAACTTACTTTTCCTCACCCCATTGGGCGGAATTGTACTAATATACTAATCTTTGATTTTCCTTTTCAGATACACTGACAAGATGGCTATATTGTTCCTTTATTTCCTCCTCTCAGGAGTGATCCCCTGCATCCAAAGCACGTTACCGGACCTCCTACGACAACTCGACCCTCTAGCACCTCCTTCAGAGGGAGTATCCATCAAAATACCAGATACCATGATCACTACCCAGGAAGGTTCTGATGCATACCTCACTGCCTCGGTCATTGCTCCTGATAAATCCACCCTTCAAATTGAGTGGCAAACCACATCACAAGGACAAACTCTCCCTGTGGCCAAACTCTCCAGAGGCACTTTTCAGGGTTGGCCCAATGCTAAATTATCCTCAAATGGTTCTCTGTCCTTGTTACAAACTGCATTAAGACATTCTGGTTTGTACAATATAACTGCTTTAATAGATCCTTCTTACTGTAATTTTCTGTCCAAGGATTCTGCTCGTAGATTTTGTGCTATACACCACATGGCTTCTGCAGTCATGTACCTCTCTGTGTTACCACCCACTGAGAAACAGCTTTTGGAATGCCCAAAGCACAACCCTGGTCCCTGCAGTGGTCTCACAGCCACTGCCCTCTCAGGTTCTTTGATTAACAACTTACAGTTTATGCATATACCTATTTTGTTTAATCTTACTTACTGGAATATGAAAGAATTTGGTATGTGTCACAACACTAATACGTCAGCATTTTATAGTACATTATTGCTTGATAGTTTAGCTGCATTTCAAATTCGTATGCAAGATCCTTTTACTGGTGTCTATTCTACTGAACATAGAGGCAACTTCCGCAGAAAGATTCCTCCTGGTAATTTGAATCATAAACTAAACAAACGTGAAGTTGACAGTTCTGATGTTACAGGTGCAACAAGTACTGTCACAGGTCTTTTTGGTACTGCTATGTCTATCTGGAATAAAGCAGACATTGCTGCTATCAAAAGCCATTCTGCCAAGTTCTCCACTGGCTTGGTTAATAACATTTTACCTCCATTATTGCATGGTGTGGATGGCCTTAGTCAGGAAGAAAGATACACTGTATATAACATGCATGACATTGCTAAAGCATTCACTGAGTCCAAAGATAAGATAAACGTACTCATACAACAGAACAATAGAGAAGCAGATAAACAATACATTGCTAGGGAAATACTCTGCTCTGCTAATGGCTCTTACATAATCGCTACCATCAACAACCTCTTCCGTGATTTAGAATCTGGAAGAATTCCCATCATACATGATAGACGCCTTTCCAAATGGTATTGTCCAAAGTGTAAAACCTCTAGCTGTGTTTCCATGTGTATGCAACAGACTTTGTCAATTCCTCTTTCCACAGCTAGGAAGCTGGGGTTTGTGACCAGACACCCTAATACTGGTCCTTGTTTCACTGCTAAGAAATGTTCCATAACAGATACTATGTTTATTTCTTTTACTGTCTTCTTACCACGTTTTGATCTACTACAGCTTTGTTCGACAAGCTCGCATTGGTACATTCTATAGGGCATTTGGATAAAGACATCTACAGAGAACACCTGGATCTACCACCTCTACTGGTCTATCATTCTTTCCTGGATGCCTGGGTGGCTCCGCATACGGACTGCTGTGCTAAAAAGCAATACATCTATCTGTACCGCTGTGATGTGTTTGATGTTATACGCCCTGTTTGTGGCTACTCTCCAGAGAGTATTGATTGGACTTTCACCATGGATGATGACATCACTGAAAATGGCACCAACTCTTTCGACTCAACTTTGGCTCCAGATCAGCTGTACCAATCCTATTGTGAGGAAGCTCATCGCCTGTCAACAAGGACTTCCAAGATGACCTACACCTGCCCTGTCCAGTTGCAAAAGTGGAGACTGCCTACTGTTCGTTCACAGTATAACTCAGATGGCGAGTACTGTGTTGTCACTGATCACAAGACTTACACATATGGTTCTGTTGCATGTGCTATTGATTACCCCAATTTCTGTTTGTTCCCCACCAGAAGACTATTATTGGACATACTGTTATAACCCCCATCCCCCTTATGGATGCAGATATTATTGATGGTAACCCAGATTACCTACTCACAATATCAGAGTACTTACCATACTTTAATGTACACATAGACCCACTTACACTTACACTGAAATCACTTTTAGACAGAAAAGACACACACCTCATCCACATCAGCAATAATATTACCAAAGCCAATGAAGCTGTTCTTGACCTGATTAATGATGGAGATATGAATAACGCATTGACTAACACCTGGTTAGAAATTACTTTTAAAGGTTTTATTATACAAGCATTTTTGATTTTCACTTTAATTATTATGCTTTGCTGCCTACGACGTACACTACGCCAACACCGTAAGCAGCTCGAGTTCCTTTACAAGGCTCACACATCGGGATTGTAAACGACCACTGCTCCTGTCCTTTTCCTAGACATTTTTATGTGTTGCCCTTGGAGGCAAAAAGGGGGGGAATTGTTACACGAGGTCCCTGCACCCTAATTGATACCCTCAGAGGTACAGCATAGACCGCTAATGCTTAGGTATAGGTAATACTAATACTTAGAGCTAAGGGCATCCACCGTACAAGAGTAAATGTCAGGATATGAATGCATATTGTTGAAATCCACTTTGCTTGCTAATACATGCATATTATACCATGTATTTTCTGTCTATTTCTTACTTGTCAGATGCCAAGACACCTGTCCTTGAAGTAATTATAATATGTAAGGCAACACTGCCATCCTTTGGTGATGTGCACCACTACACTTGGTTATGTAAGACTCTGTATAAGAACTTCTTTGTTCTAAAACTGATGACTTTACAGAATCATATAATGTTATCTTGGACCATGGAGCCACCTCTAATTTAGCCAATAGGGCTCATCTCTGTAACTAGAAATGTTTCTATCGTTTGGTAACCATAGTAATTATCATAGGTATATAATGTAATGCACAGACTTTACACCTCGGAGACCCGAGAGATCCCAAGAGACTACAGAGAAACCTCGAGGTGTAGGGAATGCTTAGCATTGGCTCCCGGTTCATATTGGTAAGAACTGCTTAGGGCAACTGTGATTTATCCCTTTGGTAGTAATAAACTTGTTTATTACTCTAATGCAACATGTTTGTGATTACTTGCATTCCCAATATCATCAAGAACCTGAAAGTGAGGTTTAGACCTCTTGACATCATCATCAAGAAAGATGAGGCGAGCCATAGAAGGAGCGGCAACATAGACAGCGACTGAGGAGGAGGAATTGTCGCTATGTTTCTGGAATTCATCGACGAAGGCCTTGGTTCAGGTGACCTTGTCAACAGCACACCTACTGTTAGTGGCATTGATGGCAGAAGGTGACGTAACATGTCTCAAAACAATGCCAGCACAGCCTGGGGAGTCGATGGCACCCTGAAAGGTGTCTGGGACTACCTGCAAAGGATCAGAGCTCAACAACAGCGGCAACAGACCATACATAGTAGGTATGGCAGTACCTGAACCAAGCCCTGACCTTGGTGTCTCAATGATGGTCAGAGGAGCTGTAGTCAATGGTGCCAGATTGGGCACCAATGAGGACATACCTAATTTCAATGGTGACCTAGACTTCACCAGTGAAGAAGCCTTATCTTTGTGTTTGTGCATATCACTGGAAGAGAAGGAGGCCCTTAGTGACAACTTTTCATTGTCTTAACCAGGGGTCTGACAGCTGGGACTGTCTCAGTATGGAAGGTGTGTCAGATGTTCAGCATAGCCTACCCCAACATCACTGCATAACACTCCTCCCAGGAGAAAATGGAAAAATGAGGTTCCACTGCCACAGGATGACATCTGCCCCCATGTTGTGGACCCTACGCTGCTAACCAGACTCCCATTCCCATGCTATCAAACAGCCTCCGGAAGGGGCCCCCCTGGTGGCCCCACCCCTGTGGGGTAAGCTGGGGGTGTTGGGGAGTGGGGGTCAGTTCCTGGAGCATGTAGCGGGGTTGAGCATGATTGGACCAATGGGAGCCGGTGGATGGGAACAGAAAAAAAACTTTTGTCTTTTGACTTTGACAACCATTTCTTGGTCAAGGTGAGGGAGAAGTACAAGTGGGATCTATAGCCTTTTCCTTGGCTTTCAACGCTTTTTGGGTGAGGAGTTTTCTAAGGCCTTCTGCTGGCGTCACTTGCAGCCTAGCTAAAACTCTGGCAGATCTCACAGGCTCTCACATCATGAGACGAGCTCAAACAACACACACAAGTAGTGCGAGTGCTGTTCTTGTAGATTTTGTAGCCACAGGAACAATATCAGAACAAAGGTTCTCTATTCTTTGGAGGCATACAGAGACAACAATGAAGAAACTACACGATTGAAAACAAAATAACAGCAACGGCTATTTCAATATTTCTTCAGGGGGTCCAAGGAGGATAACAGACAGTGGGAGAAAAAGCTGAGGAGTACTGAGGCTGCCCACGTTATATAGGCGGTGATGCTATTCATCACTGTGGTCAGCCCCTAGCTAGCGAAAGTTTCAGAGTGGTCCTGATGCTGAAGGCTTACAGTTCCAAAGGTATGGCCCAATGGAGGAGATAACCTCAATGAAGATCAAATATGACCAGTAGAGGGAGCATTACACACAGCATAGTTTGAATTGGATTATATTCCAGTTCAGTTCAGTTCAGTTCAAAGTTTGCAAATCTCTGGGGCAACATCTCAGGCTGGGGATGATGCAATGTTTATCACATCACTATTGGACTCCTGTTATTAGGAGCTCCCAAGGTACCTAAATGGGATATTGACCCCTGCATTTAATGCTTCCCATTCTCTCAGATCAAAATAGGGGAATACAGTAGGTTTAAAACCTCTTTTCAAATGTAATGCACTTAAGCCTCCATTCGTCACATACTCCTGCACTTTAATGGTGTACCCATTACCCTGTCCACTTGCCTGAGCTTTTAGTCTTTTAAGGCAAGGCTCAAGAAGTATCATAGTATCCCTCAGTCCTGCCACAACTGCCCTATGAAACCAATAACTTGCATGTTCTGTTCGCTGCTTGTGTTAATCTCTGACTGTTCTGTTTAAGATATGACTTCCCATGCTGTTGATTTTTCTTATTGATTTTGCATTCCTTATGCAGCTTTTGATGTCCAAGGATATTACTATACCTTGTGAATTCCATCATTCTGATTCTTGTGCAGTGCTATGGTATTTACACTTGTAGTTGGCTTATGTGCTACTTGTTTCCTATGCTGTGATAACTGCTTGTTGTTGCAGATACTCCTAGAAATTCCTCTGTACCCCCCACTAGGTTGAAGTGGAAAAATAGGTTACTCACCTGTAACCATAGTTCTAGGAGTGGTATATAGTTCACATCCACACAATGCCAGTTCCCTGGAACTGCTAATTTGTCGGAATGTTCTCAAAGTAAGCTCCTCCCACTACTCAGGCACTGTATCCTCGGGTCCACCCCATGACATCACATTATTTTTTTTAACTCTATTTCCCTCCTGGTCACCGACTACAGGGCATTTCTTAGGTGGGACCCACTCGCCCAGCCTCTGCCACCCGCCTGAACTCTGGCCATGACCAAGAATCAGTTGCTGGGCCCCCCACACCGGACCCTCACGGAGGAGGCGGAACCAAGGAGAGTCATATTGGGTCAGGGCCGTATTGGGCGTATGGGGTTTGGGCACCTGCCCCACCGGCCATCTCCCCAGCAATCAGGGTTTTCTCCATCTTTTCCCCTGGAGCACAAACATGCAATGATGTCTGTACGTGAAGTGTTGAAGTCTGCCGCCGCTCCACCCAAACAACAGTGCCGCTCCTTGTAGTGCCCCCGATATTCACCGGGGGCCACTACAGAGTGAGGCAAGCCTAAAACCCACCCCAGGAGAGGAGAGCAGTCCTCAGGATGCTCGAGCCTTTTCTTCCCCTGCCAACCCCCAGCGTCCTTGGTCCAATCCTAAACTCGGGTCGCTGGTGTGGCATGGGGTGTAGACTATGAGATCAGATTTTACATGTTGGAAGCCGGGATCTGTGTGCAACTTGCCAGGGGAAGCCGGGTGGGTGGTGTGGAGGTGAACTATATACCACTCCTAGAACTAGTTACAGGTGAGTAACCTATTTTTCTATAGGTGTGGCTATAATTCAATTATCCATACAATAGCAGACTTCCAGCAGTTGTCTGGGAGGAGAGGACAAGGTGCACACACCTATCTGGTGAACAGGGACTGGAGAACTAAGATCCCAAAAGCAGCATCGTGACAAGATTCTAGGTTGATGCTGTAATGGGAAAAGAAGGTAAGCACTGACGTCCAGGTAGCAACCCTACAGATCTCCTGCATGAGGCAGGATCTGGAAGCAGTGACGGAGGCAGCTTCATGCCTGGTGGAATGAATCCTGAGCCCCACAGGAGGTTTCCTACCAGCTAACCTACAGCAGAGGTTAATGCAAGATGTTATCCACTTGCCAGCTGCCTGCTTTATTTATTTATATATTTATTTCAAAAGGTGCACCAGGAAAAACATGCTGAGCTGCCAACAGCTCATTTCCAGATATGTCCTAGCGGTAAGGGATGAAGAAAGAAATCATATACAGCAAATACAATATAACAAAGAGTATTATCAAACATTGAAACAAATCAAAATATCACATACACAGGTAATGAAAGAAAAAAAAATTCCTTTGCTTTGCTGCTGGTCTGCCAGGTGCGGCTTCAGTGTATGCCACAAAGAGCTGATGAGCCTCACCACAAACTTCAGCCATGCGCTCCTTATAATAAGTGAGCGTCCTCCACTGGACTGATGAATGGAGGCTGCAGTCAGCCTCCAAAGATGGGTTAGTAAAATATACCAGAAGGTTCATCACGTGGTTAAAAAAACCTTTGGCAGGAACTTCAAGTGGGGGCAAAGGATGACCTTGTCCCTCTGTAAGACCAAATAAGGAGACTCCAGCAAAAGCGCCTGGAGCTCACTGATTCTTCTGGCTGATGTAACAGCCACCAAAAAGACCATCTTCCATGACAGGTGTGACATCTCACACCTGTGCACAGGCTCTAAAGGCTTGATCATGAGCATAGCCAGCACCAGCATTAGGTCCCACAGTGGTGGTGGTTCAAGCACTAGAGGGGACAGGTGGTGCAGGCCCTTGGAAGTGCCTGACCACCTTCTCCAGGGCCACTGTCAGCATACCAATCTGTGCCCAGTATGCATAGATGACTGCCAGATGCATGTTAAATATCGTCGCTCACAGTTCTAACTGAGAGAGGGACCAGAGGTACTCAAGGACACAAGCCACAGGCAGGCAAGGGGATCAAGCTCCTTACCTTGACACAATATGGAAAATCTTTTCCATTAAAAGTCATAGCAGTGGTGAGTCAACTCCCTAAGGGAGGCCTCCACAATGTGGAGCACAGCTTCCCAAAGGCCCAAAGCCTGGAATTCCAGCTGCACAGGAACCAGGTTGTGAGATGCAGGGACCGAATGTCTGGGTGCAGGACCATCCCCTGTTGTCTGTTCAGCAAGTCTGGATGAAGAGACAACCACCACGGATGCCCACTGCTGAGGCCAAGGAGATCAGGTTACCAGAACTGCTTTGGCCAGTCTGGAGCTATCAGTGTCATCCATGACTTGTCCTTCCAGGCCTTAACCACTGTTTGTGGAACAATGGAAAGGGAAAAAAGATGGTCATGAGGTCTGGAATCCAGGGCCTTGCAAAGGCATCCCCCAACAGTGTCCCAAACTTTGGGGGGTGGGCACATAACAGCTTCAGTTTGGCATTCTCCGAGGAGGCAAATGAATCCACATAGGGGTTCCCCACTGGGAGAACAGGTGGTGTACCACCTCCTGATGTGACATCTTTCTCATCTGGCTGAGAGTGTCTGCTAGCTGACTGTTCACTCCTGTGACACAATTTGCCAGGAGTTCTGCATCCAGTCTGTACATGAGGGTCTAGGTGCAGAGGGCCTCCTGACACAAGGGAAGGGAGCGAATTCCACCCTACCTGTTCAAGTAGAACATGGTCGTAGTACTGTCCGGCTGGGCCTGCATGACCTGACCCCTGAGTAGTGGAGCAAATTCCTTCAGAGCAAGCTGCACTGTAAAGAGCGCCAGCAGGTTGATATGGTGATGGGACTTCCTGGGTAATCAGAACCCATGGCTCTGTGATCTCACAAGTGCACTCCCCACCCCACCAGAGATGCATCCGTTATGAGCATAATGGTCGGTTCTGGGTGGACAAATGTGATTCCTTCCTCCAGATGTTGAGGTACCTGCCACTGCTGGATGGCATCCCATATCTGCTGGGTCACAGAGACCGACTGATCCGGGGACCTAGACACTGGGACCACTGGTGGCCCAGCTCTCACTTCAGGCAGTGCATCCACCAGCGTGCCCATTGGACCACAGTAGTGGTAAATGCCATGTACCCCAGCAGCCACAGGAAATCCAGGCAGGGAATGAGCACCCAATCTGAAATACTTGGGCAAAGAAGGTAAGATCCCAAGCCTGGTCCCCAGGGAAACAGGCCTTGGCTTGCAGGGAGTCTAGTTCTGCTCTGATGAACTTGATGATTGCGAAGGGATCAGTTTGGACTTGGCTGGGATGACCAACAGGCTCAAGTCTTGGGAGGTCTGGAGGCCAGATTTCTGGGCCACTCTATGGCCTCATTGGATGTCCCAGCTATCAGCCAATCATCCAGGCAGGGGTACACCCTGACCTCTTGCACCACAGGAAGGCCGCCATCATTGCCATGCACTTGGTGAAGACCCTGGATGTGAACAAGAGACTGACGGCATGACACGAAATTAATAGAGAACCCCTTCTGCACCAAACTGAAGGTACTGCGAGTGTGATGGATGAACTGGGATGTAGAAGAACACATCCTGGAGGTCCATGTAAGGGAACCACATGCCCTGCTCTAGGGATGGTATGATCTGGTTCAGAGTGACCATTCTGAATCTGTGCCTTTGCATAAATTAGTTCAGGCTGTACTGATCCAGTATGAGACACCAGCCCCTCCTGTCTGCTTCCAGACCAGGAAGTACATGGATATGAGCCCCTACCTAGCCTGGATGTGAACCCCTAACTTACACAGGCCATAGCCCCTTTCACAAGAAGCTACGCAATGTCCTTCCTCAGGGCAGACAGTTAGTCCTGCAACACCAAGGACTCCTGAGGAGCATGGGATCAGTATGTGGGAGAGCCTCAAAACTTAGAGGCAGCCCTCTGCCTACCATCTCCAGTACTCACTTTTCTGTGGTAATAATGGACCGATGTGGCAAGAAGTGGCATAGCCGACAGGGAGCTGTGTTAGGGACTGGACAAGAAGGAGGGTGACATCCCCAACCCATCACACAGCAGCTTTAGAGAGATCACCGGCTGCTGGGGCAGGAGGGGCACCGCTACCACTACCCGTGCCTCTTTCTGCCCCTGGCCAGAGAACTTGGCCTTGGGATGTCATGCTTGGTATTGCCCTTGTTGGAGTTGCTGCTGCTGAGGCTGCTGTGGCTGAAAGGACTGAAACTGAAAAGCTTCTTTTTAGGTTTCTGGGTTATAGGGTCCTTTTTAGGATGAAATGACTGAGTCCAGGGTGGCAATGAACTTCTCTATCCTTGTGAGATGCCCTTCTACTCCTGGGTCAGAGGTTGATGCCCAAGAAGGGGACATCAGCCAGCTTGTGCCAAGTGTCCACAGTAAATGTGAACCTCAGCCAGGCCCTGCAACACATCGTGACAGCCACTGGTGCAGGGGTTGCCAGTGTCTACAGGGCAGATAACAGAGGGCAGTTGTAAGGGGGGAGACATCCAAGCCAAGGCCAGTAACAAGTGGGGTACCACAGGGTTCAGTGCTGGGCCCTTTTTGGTTCAATGTCTTTATTGGAGACATTGCAGAGGGGGTCAAGAGTAAGATCAGCCTGTTCACGAACGACACTAAAGTTTGTGCAAAACTGGACAATTAGGAAGGGAGGCAGGCACTCTGAGAGGATCTAGCTAAACTCGAACACTGGTCTAGGGAGTGGCAGTTGGGGTTTAACGCTAAGAAGTGCAACATCATGCACCTTGGAGCCAGAAATCCCAGGAACTGCTACTGGCTGGGGTAGTGCAGGTAACAGCTTCAGAGGAGGAAAGGGACCTGGGGATAATAGTAACAGGGGACATGAAGGTATCAGCACAGTGTAGGAGGGCAGCAGCAAGGGCAAATAGGATGCTGGGGTACATTGCCAGAGGGATCACCTCTAGGAAGGGGAAGTCATCCTGCCATTGTATAGGTCACTGGTGAGGCCACACTTAGAGTACTGTGTACAGTACTGATGCCCATACCTCAAAAGGGATGTCAGATTACTGGAGGTGGTGCAGCATAGGGCTACAAAATGATCATGGGACTAGGGAAGTTGACGTATGAGAAAAGGATGAAGGAGCTCAACATGTACTGGCTGGAAGAGAGAAGAGAAAGATGGGACATGATAAAGACCTTTAAGTACCTGAAAGGCATAAACAAAGTCAGGGAGGGAGGAGTGTTCCGCTTAAAGGGGAGAAGGATCACTAGGGGGCACAGTCTGAAGTTGGAAATGGGAAGGTTTAGGAGGGAGATGAGGAGGCACTACTTCACAGAGAGAGTGGTGGCATGTTGGAACACACTGCTGGAGGAGTTAATCACTCAAAGGACAATGGATAGCTTTAAGCGAGGTTGGGATCGAGTCAAGGACAGGGTTAGTACAGACAAGAACATAAAGGGGGGAAGGACCAAGAAAGAGGAGGAAGGGAGGGGTTTGGGTGGGGCAGCTGTAGTGATATGAAACTAGGAACTGCACAATCAGGCAGACTTGATAGACCTGTGGGACTTTTTCTGCCAGCAATTTTGCATGTTCGTATGTCCAAAGTCATCTGGAGCTGGTGTAGACCTGCAAGACCTGCTGTCCCTAAGGTGGACTACCATTTTTGATTATACAGTATAAGCTATACCAGTATTCACTGATGTTTTACCGTGAGCGGACGAAGTGCCGCCGAACAAATCGTCAAGGACTAATTGTCGCGGACTACTGGTCGCGTGGTCTAAAAGGCACCAGTCAAAATGTTGAAATTTAATGTGGTCGCTAGCAACAAAGGGCGAATTGTATTAGTCGAAATAAGGAAAAATAGTCGCAATAAAACAATCAGTTTCAATCACTTTATTCATTATATAAAATCAATTATAAAAAATACATAGCATAGTATTCATTCACTTAAATTCAATTCCACCAGAAATGCATAGCGTACGTAGCATTTATTTCTGTAACAGCATTAATTAAGCAAATCTTGTGTGCAAATACAGCTGTGCAAATGAAGCTAATATTACATGCAAGTAAGTAAAAGTTATGTGCGACTAAAGCTGTGCAAATTACGCAAGTCTGACGTGCAAGTAAGCTAATATGTGCAATAGTAGATGCTGTCATTATGCTACATTTATTTTGGTGGCAGTTGCAATGTCTTGCAGATACTGCATCTCGGTTCTGTTTTTAAAGTCCTCACAAGTATTTACTCTTTGATACTTTTGATGCTTTCTCAGAGACTGCTGTCCAAGTTCCACCTGCCTTCTTAGTAGGGACACAGCGTGTTGTTCCTGGCGCAGTTTTCTGGCGAGCTTAGCGTCGGTCGGGTGTGCAATTGACATAGTCCGTGAAAATGCTCTGTGCCATGCCTCAAGAGTGTTATTGCTGCAAGGCAAATCAGCAATAACTCGCCCATATTGGTTCCAGAATTTGATTGGGAACTGAGGCAGACAATGCTTTTTTTTATTTTTAGTTAAGGGTCCAAAATATGTGTCCTCAAAATAGTCCATGAGACACTGTACATCCTCATAGTCTGTGTCATTCTACAACATTTCGAAGACCGCTTCCACTTGGTGTTCAGGCACAAAGGCAAGTGCCAGAATACACCTTATCTTATGCACGAAAGTCTCGTCTTGTATGTACCAGCTCTGCATCCCCTCCTGCTGTACTCTCCTCCACATAGCTTGACCTAAGTGGAAATTACAGCCAACAAGCTCTGAATTTGGTAGCATTTCTTTTATTATGTTGACAGCTGCCAGTTCAAAGTCTGTCATGACCGTCATGACATTGCTTGCACTTAGTTTTGTACCAAGCACGTCTTCCAAGTTCAGAAAGAACTTTCTCTATATGCTCTCACTTCGCCCAGGTAGAAGAGCATATACACACATGGCCTGTTGACACTATTCACTAGTGCATGAATTGTGTACAACTGATCAACATCTCCTGGTGCAACTGCAAATGTCCCATTGCAGAACCAGTGCTTTGACTGTTTAAGCACTGCAAGATCAGAGTCACTGACAAATATCAGCATTTCATCATCATTAACTCTAAGAATGGGTTCCCCACTTACAGTGAGTTCATACTGCAGCACATCAACATCATTGTGCCCTCCATGCTGCCGTTGTCTGTGAACATCTCACCACAGTGTCTCTTGAGAGGGCAATAGGTGGGCATGGCTGACAGAAACTTGTTGCAACCCCTGGTGTACAACATTTCTTGTCGGCTCCTCTGATTCCGCGGCTCGCTGTTTCATGACAGCTTGAGTCGCTAACACCTCTACTCATCCATGAACAGGTGCATGATTGTGGTCGGAGGGAGGTAGTGTGATAGTGTCACCCAAGGTATGGAGATGTGCACGGCAAGTTCTCAGTTTGCATCGCCAAAATATTTTGCCCTTTGCTCCGTCCTTCTCCTTGGTGTACAGAAAATTGTCCAGGGCAAGCTTCTGCTTGCCTTTCTGTGTTGGCACATATTCCATTGCAAGCTGTTGTTTGATTGCATAAACTGTTGTGCCTCAGAATATATAGAAACCAGGAAGTGGTGCTGATTTATTCAAGATAAAACTGGGAATAGGTTCCAACGGATACAGGATTGAGGGGGGTTGCATTCTGTCCTTTTAAACTGATGGGGATGTTGGGGCCGAAATCACTGATGCACAAAACTGAAAATGCAGGAAGTGAAGGAGTTTCAATAGTAGTACATACTGTAACACATGGCACAGCTTTTGGAAGAAGTGTCAACATCACTCTTTGTTGGGTTAGTTACCCTATGGTACCCTAAAGTGTTTTACTAAATGTATACAGAATCACTGGCCATGTTGCAATGTTTTCATCGTGAGATGATTCTAAAATAAGTGCTGTAATGTCCGCGGCATAAAATCCGTCGACTGATTGTCTTATCGACGTATAGACCACGAAGTCTTAACCGTGACAATTAATACCGCAGCGTTTTGACCGTATGCCATGTTTTACTTATGCTTGCTATGATATACTTACAAATTACTGTTTAGCAGAGATATAATTGTGGTCTTAGCACACCACCTTCAGATATTAGCCATTATGTTATGATCAGCACAATATAATGAATCATTCTATTGTGAAGCAACTGTAGTCAGCATAATACTTATTACAGTGCATGTGCAACATGTAACGGCCTTGGATACGAGTCGCCCACCATGTACACCAACAGAAATGTTTTGCCTTGCATCTCTACTATGCAAATGAGCTCATTACCAGGTAACGGGACCCTCTTATCTCTAAGTATATAACTTTGTGTAACAGTATTGTTCTTTGAGTTTCATCATGATGACATCCGGAGTTCAGAGTTGTCCGGACTCCCAGCAAGTATTATTGCTGTCCTTTTTACATGTTCTTGGGAATAAACTTTTATCCTGTACACCAGTCTTCTGAGTTATGTTTTACCATCAGGTTTAGATCCTGCCAAATCCAACAAATGGTGGCTGTGGCAAGGACCTGATTGATCAGAATTGATCCAGTTGAGCAAAAGGTGCACAAGCAAAGGAACGGGCACAGGAATCGCAAAGGCACTCAAACCTACGCCCACCTGTTCAACCAATACGGACCACTTTCCAGGCCCTCCATGCCTGAACGTGGCAGGAATCATGAACGCCACACGTTCAACAGCAGCACTGGTCTGGGGGACTCTGTATTCCTAACGTGTAACTTGTCTAGTTGTGGAACACAAGGTGGCTTGATACACCTTGGACTCCCAGCTAGTACAGGAACAGGGGAACCTTCAAAATGGCCATTAGCGCTAAGCTCAAATTTGACGTCTTAAACTTTCTAACCTCCCATGGAGGTTGGGGCATTTTTATGCTGGACATGAAATTGTGCAATCACCCAGTACAGTATGTGTGCATGCTGTATCTGGAGACCAAACCTATGGTAATGGTTGCCACCCTGTACACTGCCCTACAGGCAATAGAAATGGAGATCCTAGCTCTGAAAAAGGAGCTGAGCTCCAAATGGGTAAGCAGCGGAGAGAATTGGAACAAGAAATTGAAAGTCTCAGAAATAAGATGCAGAATGAAATACAGTGTACTATACAAGAGAGAGACAGAGATATTGCAAGGTTGAGAGAGGATTGTGAAAGGTTACAACAGGATAAGAAGCAAGCATTACAGTTGAATGATGTGCTGACTGATTTGAATGTAACATTGTGGAGTGAGAATGAGGAGTTGTACAGTGGCGTGAAAAAGTATTTGCCTCCTTCCTGATTTTCTCTATTATTGCATATTTGTCACACTGGATGTTTTCAGGTCTTTAGAGAAAATGTAATATTAGATAAAGGGAACCTGAGTGAACAAATAACACTTGTTTTTTTTTTTTAATTTCACTTATTTAATGAAAAAAAGTTAACCAACACCAACTGGCACTGTGTGAAAAGTAATTACCCCTTACACTTAATAACTGGTTATGCCACATTTAGCTGCATTGACTGCAACCAAACACTTCCTATAATTCAATATCAGTCTTTCACATCGCTGTGGAGGAATTTTAACCCACTCTTCCTCAAGAACTGCTTTAATTCAGTAACATTTGGTAGGTTTTCGAGCATGAACTGCTCAGTTTCAGGTCCTGCCACAGCATCTCTATTGGGTTTAAGTCTGGACTTTGACTAGGCCACTCCAAAACTTTAATTTTACTTCTTTTTAGCCATTCTGATGTGGACTTGCTTTTGTGTTTTGGATCATTGTCTTGCTGCATGACCCAACTACGCTTCAGCTTCAGCTGACGGAAGGATGACCAGACATTCTCCTTCAGAATTTTCTGGTACAGAGCAGAATTCATGGTTCCTTTAATTATGGAAAGTCATCCAGGTCCTTAGGCAGCAAAGCATCCCCACATCATCACACTACCACCACCATGTTTGACTGTTGGTATGGTGTTCTTACTGTGGAATGCTGTGTTTGCTTTACGCGAGACATTATGGGATCCATGTCGTCCAAAAAGTTCCACTTTGGACTCATCTGTCCATAGAACATTTTCCCAAAAGGCTTGTGGATCATCCAGGTGCTTCTTGGCAAATGAGACGAGCGCTTATGTTCTTCTTGAGTTAGCAGTGGTTTCCGCCTCATACTCTCACATGAAGCCCATTTTTGCCTAGTCTCTTTCTGATTGTGGAGTCATGAACACTGACCTTAGCTGAGGCAAGAGAAGTCTGCAGTTCTTTGGATGTTGTTTTAGGATCCTTTGAGACTTCCTGGATGATTTTACGCTCGCCGCTGGAGTAATTTTGGCAGGCCACACTCCTGGGAAGATTCACTACTGTTCCAAGTGTTCTCCATTTGAGATTATGGCTCTCACTGTGGTTCGATGGAGTTCCAGAGCCTCAGAAATAGCTTTGTAATCCTTTCCAGACTGATAGAGGGCAACAAATTTTTTTCTGATCTTTTCAGGAACTTCCTTTGATCATGGCATAATGTGCTTGTTGAATCTTTGTGCTGGCAATGCGACTCTGATGGTAAGGGTCAAAATAAGTGAGGTTTATACTGAGCAGGGCTGGCTGTAATCAAGCCTGGCTGTGTTCAATCAGCTGACTCTAATTATCCCTTTAATTGGGTTGATTTAACTAGGGGGCAATTACTTTTTCACACAGTGCCAGTTGGTGTTGGTTAACTTTTTTCATTAAATAAATGAAATAAGTAAAAAAAAAAGTGTTATTTGTTCACTCAGGTTCCCTTTATCTAATATTATATTTTGTCTAAAGACCTGAAAACATCCAGTGTGACAAATATGCAATAATAGAGAAAATCAGGAAGGGGGCAAATACTTTTTCACGCCACTGTATAATGAGATAGGGCAATGTCAGGAAGCACTGAATAAGGAGATCAAGGAAAACTGTGAGGTAAGTGCCATGTATACAGTTTTGCAAAACCAAGTTAGCAAGTGACAGTACAAAGTCAGGGTAGATCATTCTATGTGTAGAGCAAAGATGGCGCGATTACATCAGCAGTTGGTAATGCTGAAGGGTCATATGAAAGCTTTGCCATGTGCCTCGCATATCAACCTGGCGTCATCAGAAGATGACGAAGGCAATGACGGAGAATTCCAAGATTGCAGTCCTTGGGATGCTGGAGGGCTGAGGCCTCGCCCATCTCCAGTCGCTGTCTTAAGTAAGTCCGACAAGACCGAAGTAGAGGCCTTGATCGAGCAAGCAGTCATCAAGATTGGAGTCACCGAGGCACAACTGCCGGTGATCCGACAAGCCATGGCTGACGTGTTGAAAAGGGAGGTGGAACAGCTCAGCCTCCTTCAGGGCATAGCTACCACCATGGCCGAGGCAGTGTTCAAGTCTATGCAAGTGCAAACAAGGCCTCCCCTGAATGCTCTGCAGTCTGCACAAGCCATCCAAATGATCATGGACAAAGTAGGCCATATGGCCTCTGGTGACAGTTTGCGTTGCCATCTGGAAAAGGTTCAAAATCAGTGTGAAATGCTCAGCCTCCCAGCTGAGCATAGAGTTCAGGTTTTGAAACAAATTGTATCCCACACTGTGGGCCAAGTTACCGGATTCGACGCATCATGATCCTGGGGCATGGTTTGACGTAGTTGCTGCCAGCCTCCTGGTGGTGCACAACTTCAATTTGGTCGGCCTGATGCTAGCTCATCCAGTGAAGCAATATGCCAAGGAGACCTTAGCCCAGTACGACAGCCGCTTGAGGCCTGCCTATCAATCAGACAAAGAGTTGGCTGAGGAGGCCACAGATCGAGTACAAGTGCCTGTTCTTGAAAAACATGCTGCCAGGTCTTTGCGAGAAGGTCGAGGCATTAGTGTTCCTGAAACAGGAACACTTCAACGTCATCATGGACAAAGAGGAATGCACATACCAAATCTACGCACACGACCTGGCTTAAGGCTCAAAGGCCAAAGTGGCCACAGTGCAGAACAGCACCAAGTCCTCCACTTAGTATGTGGTGGAAGGGAAATTAAAGGATTTCCATAACCCAGAACTTCCATTCCACTTGGAAACTGCCACCTCTGAGGCGGGCATGTCAGCAGTCCTTGCACAAAAGGCAAATGGCACCTTAAGGTCTATTGCACATGCCTCCCAAATGCTCTCCTTGGTAGAGCAAAAGTACTCCTTATGGAAGAGGAATCTACTGGCAACCTTTTGAACCATCAAAAACTTCACCTACATCCTAGGGTTTTCCCCTATTGTACTGCACACCAACCACACTCCTACCAACTTCCAGCTGACAGATAGAATCAAGGATGGCAATGTATCTAATACCAAACTCACCCACTGGTCTCTCCTTCGACAGGATTGAGACATCAATGTGCTTCCTGCCAAAATGCCTTACATTTTGGCACATGGTCTCCTATATCAAGGAGATCCACACGAGTGTGGCCTAGAGCCACCTGCACTGCCAGAACCGGTCCTTTTTTCCCTGCCACAGAGAGCAACCTGAAAGACCCTGCACTATATCACATCTTTACAGATGGATTCTCTTCCTACTATAATAATACTAATCCATTTTATTTAATATAGCACCTTTCAAATATCAAGGAGCTGAACAAATAGGTAAAACCTCAGCAAATACAATAAATTGCAGGCTTTGGGGTCTTGGTCCTTTTTCCAGCAGGTGACACCTTTGAGGTGTCCAGGAAGTGCATTGTTAAATCTTCACAATATGCAGAACTTGCTGCAGTTGTCTGTGCCCTGGAAATCATGCACAGCCAAGGAGAAAAAGCTACCATCCTCTTCTTGAATTCTTCCTGGGTGTGCAATTCCTTGATGGAGTTCCTTCCTTTCTGGAAGGCCCATGATTTTGCCTCTTCAGAAGGCACCCCTGTGAAATACAGAGACCTGTTCATTCACATTGTCAGTCTCACTGAGCTATTCATTTTTAGGCTGTACATCCACAAGGTCAAAGCCCACTCCAAGGCTGAACCTTTCCATGACTACAATGACCGAGCAGACATTTTAGCCAAAGATGGTGCTTGGGGTTGGGTTATGGACCATGCCCCCTCCCACTGCAACACTAACAGTAGCTGCTCACAAAAGGACCAAAGTGGTCCCCCTGGATCTAACTGCAGTACAACTGGCAGATTCAGAGATAAAAGAGGTATATGAACACCTCTCCAAGGAGACAGAAAAGGAAATGTCTTTGAATAAACCATCAAAAGACATTCGGATAACCTCCCTCTTTCCCAGACTCAGAAGTTGGCCCTGTGTCACTTAGGTGATCAAAAACCTTGGGTGATCCCCAGACACTCTGATCAAAATTCATCCATCAGGTCCACTACACCCCTACAGGAGGACACCAAGGAGTGGACAAGACTCTACAGAGACTGAAAACAGTGGGCTGGTGGCCTGTAATGTCAACAGATGTGCAACACTACGTGGACAGTTGCATTACCTGTGCACAGAACAACCCTATCCCGAGCAAGAAAAATGCCAAACTGCTTTCTCAAAGGTAATCAGTTCCCTGGAATGGAATTCAGATTGATTTAATCAGACCCTTGCCTACCACTAGCAGAAACAGCAAGTATGCACTTGTGATCACTGACCTGTTCTCAAAATGGATAGAAACCTTCCCATGTAAGGCTGCTACAGTGAAAGCCATTGCCAGAATCCAGGTGGAGCATGTAGTCACTAAGTGGGGCCTACCTCTCCAGGAGGACTATGAAAAAGGGACTATCTTCACAGGAGAACTAATGCAAGAATGTTTGGAGTTATTGGGAGTTAGGCAAAAGTTTCATATATCATATCATCCTCAGTCATCTGGACAGGTGGAGAGAGCCAACAGACAAACAGAATTAATGTTGAGTAAGTTTGCAAACGCAAATGCTAAAATTTGGGATACTTTGTTGTCCTTACTTCTAATGGCAATTAGAGATACCCCAGCTGCAGCAACCCGGTGTACACACTTCAAGGTGACGACTGACAGACAAATAAGATTACCAGAACATCTCTGGATCAATCTAAACATCCCCACTGCGGACAGAGTGTCAGCTGATGCTTATGTCACACAACACAAGGTCAATCTTGTCTGAACCTAGCTACCTATTTGCAGCCAAGAACTTGGGCCAGGCCCAACAACAGTCTAAAATGTACTTTGATAAAAATGTCAAAGACGTCGGCTGGCAAGTAGAAGACCAAGTAATGGTACTAAAATTCTCCACCCCTGGTCACCTGTTTGCAAACAAATAGGTGGGCCCCATGACATCATCAACAAATTGAGCCCTGCTGTCTATCAAGTGCAGATCGCAGACTGTAAGAAACACATAGACAAGTGGTACCATGCCAATCAGTTGAAATTGTACAAAGGTGATTAAATGCTCCTTCCCCCGACTGGGGACTTGTATGTATACCTTTTTGTTTGCTTTCATTTCAGGAAAATGATGATCCTTCACTACTTTCTGCCAAGCACATCTTCATGCATTTTTTCATGCCATGAATCCTTCAGATACGGTTTACTTCCTTTCCACCCCTGTCAAACCTCCTCCAGGTACAAGGGTAACCATCAACATCCCATCTGCCCATGTGACTGTTCATGAAGGAAAAGATGCCTATCTCAACGCCATTGGTGGTATCTCCAGAACATTCCACTCTAGAGGTTGAATGGAAAACTGACAATCTCACTAGGCAGCAATTTCCAGTAGTCCGCCTTGCAAAAGGAACTTTCCAAGGTTGGCCCAACATCCATATTTGCCACAATGGAACTTTGTGCATGCGCCAAGTTACCCAGCAAAATACTGGCCTATACAACTTTACAGCCCTAATGAATAAAGACTTTTGCACTTGATTTCTTACCACCATGCGTAAACTTTGTTTCAATCACACAACTGCAATAGCTGCACTTTTGTTTGTAGTCATCCCAGCAGTAAAAAATGAACCTCTACAATGCCCCACTCTGGAGCCAGGCCTGACCAGCAGCCTGACAACCACCTCCATCCCTGGGGCTCTCATTAATAATGTACAATTTATGCATGTTCCTGTTGTTTTGAACCTTACACAGTGGAACTTGGCCGAGTTTGGTCATTGTTCATCCATTAATGTGTCACAGTTCCACACTGTAATGTTGTTAGATTTAATGGCAGCATATCAAGCATGTGCACAGGACCCCATAGCTGGACATCACACAACTGAACACCGAGGGGTGTTCAGGCCTAAATGCCTGAAAAGAAGTAGCAGGCACTGTTACAGGTATGTTTGGGACAAGAATGTCAATTTGGAACCAAGCAGACATTCAAAGACAACAAATTTTCAACAGTAAATTAGGACAGGATGTGGTACAGCCCATGCTACATGGCAATGAGGGTATTTTCCAAGAGGAAAGATTCACAGTGTATAACATGCATGATACTGCACATTTATTCAATGAGACCCGAAACAAAGCTATGAATTGATCTTCCAAAATAATAAAGAGGATAAACAGCAACACACAGGCAGGGAAATCATTTGTTCGGCATATGGCAATTTTGCTATTAACACTATCACTAATCTCTTCCAGGATCTGGAATACGGAAGGATCCTAGATTTGATCCATGATAGATGTATGGCCACATGGTACTGCCCCCATTGTAAAACCCTATCATATACTACTAAGTGCATTGTTAGGACTGTGCCCTTTCCTTGGGCCACATCAGGGAAAGTACAGTTACGTAAGACCTTACCGTAACAGTAGATCTTTGAGTAGTGTCTCTTGCAGCATGTGATACACTTGGGTCATTGCCAGAGGTCGCTGTGGCACATGGCATCTCTTCTAGCAGTCTTTTCCAGGGGCCGCCCACACATGACATCACCTTTTTGTTTCCTATATAAGTGTGGGCAGTCCCTGGTATCCTCAGTTTCCCCCGCTGGATTCAGCTCGCTAAGCGAGGACCAAGGGGAAGCCGAGGTACCATAGGTATCCCAACCCATAAGTCACTGAACCAGAATTTGTTCTCCTAGAGAAGGAGGGGGATGGAGGGTGGGATTGTACCTGCTGCAAGAGACACTCCTCAAAGATCTACTGTTACGTTAAGGTCTTATGTAACTGTACTATCTTTTATGGAGTGGTCTCTTGCAGCAGGTAATACACTTGGGATGAATCCCAAGCAGTAAACCCAAGAAGGATGGTCATTATGATGGAAGGCCTTGTAGGATAGCTCAGCCAAAGGCCGTCCTATGGTGCGAAGCAACATCTAAGTTGTAATGATTCATGAAAGTATAGATTGTGGACCATGTAGCTGCATTGCAGATATCTGTGATGGAGGCCCCTTTACAGTAGGCCGCAGTGGTGGCCATAGCTCTGGTAGAATGGGCTTGGACAGGTCCTGATAATGGCTTGTTGTATTTTGTGTAACAAAATGTGATACAGTGTGCTAGCTAATTGGAGAGGGTCCGTTTAGTGACCGGGAGACCTTTCCTGCTCGAGGCGAAGGTAACAAAAAGTTGAGAGGTTTTTCTAATTGATTTAGTTCGATTAGCATAGTATCATAATATATGATGGACATCTAGAGTACGTAGGAAGTATTCACCTCGATTGGAGTGTTCAGGGTAATGTACTGGTAGCTCCAAGGACTGATTTAAGGTGTGTTCAGACACTACCTTAGGGAGAAAGGAAGAGTTGGTACAAAGTGCCACTCTGTCTTTGTAAAAAATAAAGTAAGGTTCTTTGCACATAAGGGCATGAAGCTCGGAAATACGCCAAACGGAAGTGACAGCCACTAAGAATAGTGTTTTCCAAGAAAGGAAACGGAGGTCACAAGTGGCTGCTAGTTCAAAGGGTTCAAAAGTTAACTTCTCAAGTAGAAAACTGAGATACCAAGGAGGAGTGGGTTGTCTGATAGGTGGCTTAATATGTAACATTCCTCTTAAAAAAATTTTGGCTAGATGATGTTGGTACAGTAATCTGCCATCGAGAGGTTCATGGATAGCTGAAAAGGGGGGCCAAATGGACTTTGATAGAGGAATAGCTTAATCCTGTCTCGGCAATCGAGGCCAGGTAATCCAAGACTTTCGTCAGTGGACAAGAATAAGGATCCAATGACCGGGAAGCCAGCCCAACTAGAAAAGCATTTCCATTTGGCATTATAAGTTTCCCTGGTCACTGGTTTACGTGAGGCCAGCAGAATATTGGCCACAGGGGAGGACACTTAGAGATGTGCTATGAAAGCATCCTCAGGAGTTACGTGTGAAGATGTAGTAATTTCAGGTTGGGATGTAGAAGGGTCCTTTGATTCTGAGTCAAGAGATCTGGTCTTATTGGTAACGGGACGGGTTCCTCCACTAACTGTTAAAGCAGGGGAACCACGTCTGCTGAGACCACAGAGGAGCTAAGTGAATCATGGTGGCAGGTTTGAGCTGTAATTTCAGCAGAGCCCATTGCAGGAGAGGGACAGGGGGTGGGGGAGGCATATAAGAAGAGTCCTGTCCATGGCTGAGACAGAGTATCTATAGATCATCCCTTTCTGCTCGGGATAATGGAACAGTATCTGGGGAGACGGTGATTGACTGGGGAAGCAAACAGATCCAGTTGCGGGGTCCCCCACAGATGGAAGATTTTCTGAAGCACTTCTTGATGAAGTGTCCATTTGTGTGCAGATGACTGGTGTCCAAGAAGGTCGTCCAAGAGATTGTGGTGTCCTGGTAGATGGATGGCTGTCAGTACAAGGTGCTGCCAAATGGCCTCCTGCCATACTGCAGTCATCTCTCTGCATAGAGAATGGGATTTCGTACCTCCTTGTTTGTTGAGGTAGAACACTACTGTGGTGTTGTCTGACTGAATCAGCAACGATCCCGGGGAAGTGAGGTTGAAAAGCCTGAAGGCTAAGCGAACTGCCCTCATCTCCAGGAGATTGATGTGGAGAGGAGGGATATAAGTGGTCTACTTGCCTTGCGTCCTGTAAGGACCCAGTTGCGCACCCCATCCTTCCAGGGATGCATCCATGGTCAACGTCATCTGGGGTGGGGGGATTGGAAGGGCATGCCTTGGTTTAGATTGCTTCAGAGTGCCCACCATACTAGGGTGGACCACAACCTGGGGGTGACTCTGATTTTGTCTTTGAAATTTCCTGTTCTTTGAGACCACTGATTCTGGAGAATCCACTGGACTGGTCTCATATGAAGATGGGCTAGTGCTACTGTAGAGATGGTAGTGGGCATATGTCCTAAGAGACATTACACGTGTCTGGCTGTGACTGCTTTCTGTGTTTGTATCTGAGAAGCCAGAGACAGAAGCTTGTCTTGTCTGTTGGCTGGGAGGCAGGCCCTGGTGGAGACAGTGTCTAGGACCGCTCCTATATATTGGAGCGACTGTGCAGGGGTCAGACTGGACTTCGGCCAATTGACTGTAATCCCTAGAGAGTGGAACAGAGTTAGAGTTGCATGTAGAGAGTGAAGCAGAGAGGTTTTGGACTCTGCCTTGATGAGCCAGTCATCCAGATATGGGAAGACAAAGTGTCCGTCCTGTCGCATGGCTGCCACCACTACCGCTAGGCACTTGGTAAACACTCTCAAGGCAGATGAGAGGCTGAATGGAAGAGCCCGAAATTGGTAACATTTGTCCCATCAGGTGAAAATGAAGAAACCTGTGGTGGGCAGGATGGATAGGGATATGTAGGTAAGCATCCTTCATATCTAGGGCACATAATCAGTCCCCTTGTTTCAACACTGGCATGATGGAATAGAGGGTGACCATGTGGAACCTTTTGTATTGAATGTGATGGTTCAGTTGTCTGAGGTCTAGTATTGGTCTGACATCTCCAGTTCATTTGGGTACCAGGAAGAAGTGGGAATAAAACCCTTTTTGCTGGTCTGCCAGTGGTACTGGATAAATGGCTTTCTTGGTCAGAAGAGCCTAGAGTTCCTCCTGGAGAATAGGAATGTGGTCGGGTGGGTACTAGACAGAGCGGGGGAGATGAGGGGGAGGTATACAAATAAGTTCCAGAGTGTGACTCGTCTGGATAATCTGAAGCACCCACTCGTCCGATGTAATCATTTGCTAGGCTTCTAATTGGTGTGCAAAATGACCGCCCATGGCTTCCAAGGCCTGATCAAGGAAGCGTGGACAGAGCCCCAGTTGGTCACTGGGATGCGGACTGACTAGCCCCACCAGAAGGGCAGGAGTGGGAGCCCTTGGCAGCAGAGGTGTTAGTTCTGGAAGGTTGGGAATGATCCCTGAATCTGCCTCTATGTCAGCCTATGTATTTTCCACCTCTTTTAGAATAAAAGGAGGAGTGAGGAAGATACAATGGCTGGGAGGTATGGTACATGCCATGTACCATACAGAGTGCCCGACATGAGGACTGGAGATCACCTATCAGTGTTTGGGAAACTGGGCCGAAAAGTTTAGACCCATTAAAGAGGGCACTGACCACTCTATGCTGTACATCTGGTGTAAAGTGTGAGATACGAAGCCAAGCATGGCGATGCAAGGTAATGCCAGTTGCTGACATACGTGCTGAAGTATCGACCGCATCATATCCCGAACGAAGTAGGTGTCGGGAGATGGAATTGCCAGTAAATATTGTAGCCAGTAATTGTTCCCTTTCCTGGGAAGGAGAGAGTTTGACTAATTCTATGGCAGAGGACCAGAGTGTGCGCTGGTATGTGACCATATGTCCCATACAATTTGGGATTCTGAGATTCATGGTACCTGCTTGGAATACCTTTTTTCCCCAGATAGTCCATCCCACAGGAATCTTTATCAGGATGTAAGGCGCTCATGAGTTCTGATTATTTAGTATGGTCATGAGCAGCAGTAATCACTACTGAATCTGCTACAGGAGTAGTGGATAGAAAAGGGTGCTCCAGAGGAGTCTGGTAGAGGTGATCCATCTTGCGGGGAACAGCCGTAACAGAGGAAAGCTGACTCCAGGCTGCAAGGACAGCATTTTTGGTAGATTTGTATAAGTGGAGCGAACCACTAAAACTGGTTCCTCTGGTAATTCTAAATAGTCTGCCAAATCCTTACGTTGTTTGTCATGTTTGGTAGTGGAAAAACCTATTACTTTCTGTATTTGGACCATCATCTCATGGAAGGATGTGTCATCAGGAGGAGAGGCAGCCGCCTGGCGTGATAAATCCTCATTAAGTGAAGAAATATCTGAAAGAGGGGTCTGGGGTTGAAAATCCAGGTCCTGAAAATCCTCATCCTGTAAATCCCCGATGAAATCTGCTGGAAATTCATCCTCGTCTGATAGGTAGTCATCCATGTACAAGGGAGGTGACCAGGGTGGTGATGGGTCTCTGTCACCCTGGAAACAATTTAGAGAGGAGTAGGGAACGAGATGCATGACTCAGTTCCCCTGGATTGGAGGGCTGAGTGTGCGGATGGCATGCAAAACCTGTTGAACTACTGAGGCAACATCCAAAGGGGGGGTTAGGGGGGCAAGGGGGGTTTCTGGGAAACCAAGGGGATTGTAGCTGGGATTGAACATGTAGTCTGATCAGGTTTTGCACCTGGGTGATAAAGCCCAGGGTCCTGATCTCTGTCCGCCTGGCCCCTATGGGAGTACACCTGTGAGGGTGGAGGGACGGAATGCATGGAAAATGCAGTAGATTTCCCCATTGGAATGCGACTCCTCATTGACAGAGCCGCTAGGGAAACATGAGTAGCATGTGAAAATGAAGCTACTGTCGATGGGAGAGAAGCCCCCGTCGATGGGGCATTGAAGGAACTCATAAAGGGTTCATCATAGACTGTTGTAAGGCACTGGAAAGCGCTGTCGACAAGAGGGTATAACCTCCCTTTGACGAGGAGGCAGTGTGTGACTGCATCGTTGATGGTGATGCACCTGTAACGGCAGCCGTCAATGAGCATTTAGGAAACAGAGGGAGAGGAGGACTTCTCCTTCTCTTTTTTGTATCGTTTGCGAGAATCAGTGGATGGGGAGCTCATGGGATGAGCGCCCTGATTCTCCATGAGAGACAATTTTTGCTCCATTAAATTATTTTTTTATTTCTTGCAGTCGTCAACGATGGGTTACCTGGTTGAAATTCTGGCAATGTATGCAGGAGGTAGTGTCGTATGTGGGTCCCAGACACCTTACACAATTGGTGTGGTTGTCAAAATGGTACATTTTTCTACCACAACGGCAGGAATTAAATAGTGCTATCTTGCTTGTAGATTCTTTGGACATACGTCGATGTTAGCTCAAATTCTCATCGATGACTGCTACTGAGTTGCACTAGCTGCTGCGTGCAAGCTGAAGACGGTGGGAAAATGAACTGAGGATATCAAGGACCGCCCACACTTATAAAACAATCAGGAAGGTGTTGTCATGTGTGGGTGGCCCCTGGAAAAGACTGCTAGAAGAGCTGCTGTGCACCACAGCCATCTCTGGTGATAACTCAGGTGTATTACCTGCTGCAAGAGACCACTCCATGGAAGATCTTGGGTTATATTACTCCGCACCTGAATCAAGAACCCTGCTACACTACAAGTTAATGTAGTATTTGGGACACTATGTATGTTACATTCACTGTATCTCTTCCAGTTTTCGATAAAGATTTTTCAGTCTTTGACAAGCTTGTGACCATCCACTCCATGGGACATCTAAAGGGCAGCATCTACCGAGAATGGATCAACTTGTCTTCTTTGCTGGTGTTTCATCCTCCACTTGATGCCTGGGTGGCCCCGCATACAGACTATTGTGCCAAACGTGGCTACCACTATTTGTGCAGATGTGACGTTTTTGATGTAACTGCACTTGTTTGTGGTTATGTGACAAATTCTATGTAGGACTGGTCATAAACGTTTGATGATGACCTATTTTGCCAATGAGACTGTTAAAGTCACTGTTCCTGTTGATAAGCTACATAGCAATACTTCCAGAGATGCCTCCCAAGAAGACGTACGACGCCTCACCAGCAAGATGATGAATGCTTCCATTACCTGCCCAGTCCAACTCACGAAGTGGTGACTTCCTCAAGTCTGTGTGACCTACAATTCTGATGGACAATACTGTGTTGTAGGCAAGTGTCAGAGCCGCAACAAGGTTTGAGTGCTCAATGACAGAAACAGACAATCCAGTAAAGCAGTCACAGCACTCCTATCACACATATATAAATCTAAGACCTATGCCTAAGACTCTGTTTGTTTATATATGTATGATAGGAGTGCCATGACTGCCTTACTGGAATACTGTGTTGTAACCAACTACCAGACCTTCACCTATGGACCTTCGGTGTGTGACATCACTATGCCCAACTTCTGTTTTGTATCTCACCAATGCTGTATGATTGGTCATACAGTTACCACCCATGGAACGTGATTACATTGATAGTGACCCTGGTTATCTGAATATTATAGCACAGTATTTACCAGTTTTCAATGTGCATATCAACCCACTCACTCCGAATCTTAAATCCTTGTTAGAAAAAAAGGATGCACATCTCATTCATATTAGTAATAATATTACTAAGGCACCTGATTCTCTAAATGCTCTATTTCATGATGGTGATTTAAAGCGATTTACCAAGTTTTGATATATGAACACATATACTGCAAGGTGACTGCATACAGAACTGATTCGCAATGTATTTTGATAGATGCATAGCCTATTTTAGCAAATTAAATCAGGTTTTTACCCTCACAAACCAGGAAGTGTCATTTTGTGTATTGGAGCCTGTATTTGGTGACCTTTGACACTCATTACCTTTGCAATGTCACCACAGGGAGATCTGTGCTCTGCAATTAAAATTAGTTCTTGGTCACAGCAATTCTGTCTTGATAACAGAGCTCTTGGTCACAGCATGCAGCATAACAATAGCACTGTCAAACAGTTCATTTTCAGGGTCCAATGATGAAAGCATTATGTTGTCCTGCACTAACAGTGATCTTTTGGACACTGACATAGTGCCACAATTTGACAGCCACTGCATAGTAGATCCCCATAGGGATGACCCTATGACAGCAGCGAGAATGATGTGGGCAGTAGCTCAGGCAGTCACAGCAGTAGTCCCGATCCATTCCAGTACAGCAGTGAGAGCAGACTTAGCAACACGGACTGTTAATATTATATTTTGCTACTTAGTGCTACTGTTTGGGTCCCGTCATTGCTGTCATTTTACTGTGCAAAATCAAGGTATGGTGTGTGTTCTGTTACTCCCAGCATCAATGTGCCCACACAAATGCTAGTGATAGTACCCTGGATTTTTATATTTCTTGTTTTTTGGTGGGGGATTGCTTTCCCTATGCTAACAAGTTGTTGGCCACTCCAGCTTGACACTGAGAGCGCAGCTCGATCTGGTGGCATTGCTTGAGCAGGATAAATGGCTCACAATTTGTCCAAATCCAATTTGTCCAAATTCCTCACCTGGTACTAGTTAGTAGTGACCTCCGCCAACTGATTTATCAGTCACTCACTCTGATGGAGCACAGGGTGGAAATTACAAGCAGGCACCTTGTACCCCAACCACTCCAAACCCAAGCTGCACACATACACTTAGAAAAATGCTGCAGCATAGAACTTTTATCATCTGTAAATTATTTATACTGTTTGGGTCTGTCTTTGCCCTAGTGCCAACTGGTCTACGCTATAGCTTTCTTCTCTGTGTGTGTGTGTGTTTGGGGGTGGGGGGCCTGCTTGTACTTTCCCCTTTAGAGGTATTAGTGATTGAGTAACGTGTTGAAGTCACCAGTTCCCTGTTTACGGCATGTTATAAATTTAAAACTACAAATTATTGCACCAGCTTTGTATCCTCTAAGCGCTCAGGAACTACTCTGGACTGCAGCTGTCATTAGTGCCTGCATAGGCATCTGTAATACCATCCTGGCATTGACTTATTGTGGCTACATGTGTGCCTCCAGGTGCATTATGAATTGAGCAAAAAATACACAGTACAGTCGGTGATCGTACCCCACCCCCCAAGGTTAAAAATGACACTGCTAATACCCTTCTCATGGAGAAAGAGACCGCATTTATATTTAGATAACCTAAGTACTGATTGATTGGGCCACTACAAAAAGGAACATATCCTTGCAGTAGGTACTCAAGTGTTAGACTGTATTTGAACCACTCTTCCTCACTTATGTCACCATACTTCATTACTTCGGTCTGTGTCAAGCTGTCTGTGTTTTCCCATTTTTTCCATTACAGTGGATCTCTGATGCACATGCGTAAAGTGTACAGCAAATACAACAGATGCTGCACTATACTGTCTCCCATGCCTTACCGATGTCAAGGTGCATTATGTAGACTCCCTGCACTCATTGCTGTGTAGCCCATATTTTGGTTCAGACATCATTCCCTAAGTATGCCAAACTGATCAGCACACTTTGCAATATAACACCATAGAAGCCGTACATTGGCACCACAGTGTCGGGAGAGGATGGCAACTGCAGTCTCTTCTTTTGCTGATGCTCTGGAGCACATACAATGATGCCATAATCCTAATTATAAATAAAGACTGTATGTTAAAAAACCAAGTGTTTTTTATTTTGAGATACACTGTAAACTATGGACAGTAAAACTATGTACAGTATATAACTGATTTTATTGCATTCATTTATAAACTTAGCGAGGAGCTGGCAAGCTGGAGAAACAATTCAGTGCACCATGTCCCTTTATTCATGCACATCTAAGCATACTTTGGTGATCAGTGTTATGGTGCTTGCATGAGAACACCAAATGAGCCTAAAAAAACACAGGAGCACAAGAAAAAATATAAACTGTCTATAATGATGGTGACAATCAGAAATGCAATAGCAAAGGCAGTTTATGGAAGCAATCACACTGGAAGCAGCACTTGCCAAAAATACACAGTTTATTGCACTGTTCTCCTGGGATTGGACTGTGCAGCTCAGTGCTTATACTCTTGCTGCACATTACAATTCTGAACTGTTGAAAAAGTCATCCATTTAATACAGACCTCTATGTACCAATACTGAAAAGCTTACTTCAATTTATAGAACTGCCCATTCAAAAGTCGTCCTTTTGTGTCCCAATACACTACAGATTATAGCTCCACTCAGTTAAAAAAAAATATTTTTTATACAGACTTCTTATTATAATTATGTACTTGCAGCACTTATTAAAACTGTAACACTGTACTCAGGCAATGTAGATTGTGATGTTCCTAGAACCGATGGACCTAGGACACAGAGCTTAGTCAGATGAGTAAATTTGAAAATCAGGAGAAATCACCACTTCTGCAATCCCAAAAGCAAGTATAACAGCTGCCAATATAACAAACAGTTTCAGTCATCAGTGCTGTAATTTTTGCCAGTTCAGTTTTGGATCTGCACTCACTGAGGCTGGGTCCAGGAAAGATGAATGAATGAGCAGTGAGAAGGGTGCAGTGGGAACACCTTCCCTGTGCTGATGTCACTCAAGCATGTGGATGCGCTGCTCATGAGCAAACTTCAAACAAAGAAAAAAACATGCTGAGACAACTGTGGCACAAAAATGTTAAAAAACTAAGCATCTGAATATATTTAATACTTAACTTCAGGGCAGATGAGCTTTGCATCACTCAGTGAAGAGAAGGTGATCTGCAAACATGACATCGGGGGAAGTTAGTAAATCACTTTAAGCACCGCATTGTTCAATACTTGGTTGGAACTCACATAGAAACATAGAAGTTGATGGCAGATAAGGACCGCAAGGCCCATCCAGTCTGCCCATTTCTTTTTCTACCTTATAAATGTGCCATCTTCCTCTGCTGTCAGTGGCCTATCTATTCATACTCATCTGTATTGCTTCCTTATGCCTATCCCATGCCTGTTTGAAGCCCTGCACTGTATTCATAGCCACCACTTCCTGAGGTAGGCCATTCCATGCATCCACCACCCTTTCTGTAAAAAAGAACTTCCTCACATTAGCCCTTAATCGGCCTCCCTCTAATCTCATGCTGTGTCCTCTTGTCCTGCTATTTTTCTTATATTGAAACATGTTAGACTCTTTCACCTTGTTAATGCCCTTAAGGTGTTTGAATGTTTCGATCATATCACCCTTCTCCCTCCTTTGCTCTAGGGTATACATATTGAGCTCCGTTAATCTGTTCTCATTTGTCTTCTGATGCAGTCCCTGCACCATTTTGGTTGCCCTTCTCTGGACTGCCTCAATTTGGTTTATGTCCTTGTGAAGTGTGGCCTCCAGTACTGCATGCAGTACTCCAGATGGGGCCCTAACCAGTGTCTTGTAAAGAGGGATTATTACCTCCCTCTTACGACTTGTGATACCCCTACTAATACACCCCAACATCCCCCTAGCCTTACCTACTGCTTTAGAGGTCTGCTTGGGTGATTGTAGGTCATCAGTGATGATGATGCCCAAGTCTCTTTCTTCCTTTGTGACTGCCAGCAACTCCCCTCCCAGCGTATAGGTGACTTCAGGGTTTCTCTTCCCTATGTGCATGATCTTGCACTTCTTTGCATTAAATCCCAGTTGCCACTCTTCCAACCATTTTGCTAGTTTATCCAGATCTCTTCTCATTCTGCCCACCCCATCTGGATCATCTACTCTGTTGCAGATCTTGGTGTCATCTGCAAACAGACAAGCCTTTCCCTCTAGTCCATCTGCAATGTCACTGATGAAGATATTGAAGAGGACTGGCCCCAGGACTGATCCCTGAGGTACCCCACTTGTGACTGCATACCATTTACCACCACTCTCTGTTTTCTGCCCCTCAACCAGTTTGCCACCCAGTTGACCAACTTCTGACCCACCCGAGCCTACCCAGCTTGTTTAACAATCTTCTATGTGGAACAGTGTTGAAAGCTTTGCAAGTCAAGGTAGGCGACATCAACTGCTCCCCCTTGGTCCACCACTCTGGTTACCCAGTCAAAGAAATCTAGGAGATTAGTTTGACAGGACCTTCCCTTTGTAAACCCATGCTGTCTTGGATGCTGTGCCCCTACAGATTACAGGTGTTGTACTATCCTTTCCTTAAGGAGTGCCTCCATAATCTTGCCCACTACTGAGGTAAGACTGACTGGTCCGTAATTCCCTGCCTCCTCCCTGCTACCACTCTTGTGGAGCGGGATCACATGAGCCCTTCTCCAGTCTTCTGGAACCTCTCCTGTGCTCAGAGACTCACTAAACAGTTCTGCTAATGGCTCTGCTAGTTCCACCCTTAGCTCCTTTAGTACCCTGGGATGTATGCCATCAGGTCCCATTGCCTTGTCCACCCTGAGCTTAGTGAGCTCTTGTAGAACCCTTTCTTTTATGAAGGGAGTAGTGCTCACCTCCCTCCCCCGTGTCCATGGTGCTGAGCTGTGGGCCCTGCCTTACCTTCTCTTCTGTAAATACTGAGCAAAAGTATTTATTTAGGATAGATGCTTTTACAGGGTCCTCCTCCTCACATGCACCCTTTTCTCCTTTGAGCTTAGCAATACCCCCTCTGGACTTTCTCCTTTCACTAATGTATCTATAGAAAGTCTTGTCACCTTCTTTTACTGTTTGTGCTAGTGTTTCCTCAGTTTGGGACTTTGCCTGCCTTACTGCCTTCCCTGCTTCCCTTAAAGCAGTTTGGTATGCCTCCCTACCTTCATCCCGCTGTGTTCCCTTATATTTCCTGAAGGCCAGCCTTTTGGCTCTGACCTTTTCTGCTACTGTATTTGAGAACGAAAGTGGTTTCCTTCTTCTTTTGCACTTCCTTTTCTGTCTAACACAATGGGATGTTGCTTCAAGTACTGCATCCTTAATGCTTGTCCACTCTGCCTGTACCCCCTCACCTGTGTTTCTTTTTGCCAGGGCTAGCTTAACTCTGTTGGCCATCTTATCAAAGTCAGCTCCTCTGAAGTCCCATATTTTTGCCTTGGAATGGAATGATTTAGTTGTAATGGCCAAGTTGAACCATACCATGTGATGGTCACTGGCTGCCAGGTGACCTTCTACCTGGAGATCTGTGATCCCTTCCCTGTTAGTCAGTACTAGATCTAGGATAGCCCCGTCTCTTGTGGGTTGCTGTACCAGTTGTTTGAGGCCCTCCCCCTGCAGGGAATCCACCATGTATCTAGTTCTGGCAGATGTTCCTGCTGATATTGACCAATCTGTATCCGGCGTTCTGAAGTCTCCCATTATCAGAACCTCCCCTTTAGCTGTCATGTTTTGTATATTTTCTAACAGTAATGTGTCTATGTTCTCCCCCTGGGCTGGGGACCTGTAGACAACCCCAGTTCTTATGGCTGTCCCATTTCCTGTTTCCAGGGTGACCCACAGTTCTTCTTGCTCCTTATGTGTATTCTGAATTTCTGTAGCTTTGATATTTTCATTGACATGAAGACCCCCACCCCCCTTTTTTGCACCTCGGTCTCTTCTGAACAGTACATAACCAGGTACTGAAGTCTCCCAAGTGTGGTTACTGGTAAACCATGTCTCACTAATTGCTACTATGTCCAGTTTAACCTCTGACATTATTGCCTGCAGGTCTAGGATCTTATTTCCCTAGCTGTGAACATTTGTGTACATGATTTTCCATTGGCTAGATTTTGGTGTGTTAGTTGTTGGGTGAGGTCTGACATTTCCCAGTGCGTTGTATGGGGAGACTGACCTTTTTTCTTACCTGGTGATGCAAATGAACTGCAAACATGCTGAATCCCTGTTTGACCACTAGCTGAGGGGGGAGAGGTGTTCTTCCCATTCAAAGTATGGGGTGCTGCACCCCTCTCCCCATTTGCTAGTTTAAATATTCTGCAAAGACATCAAACTTCTGCCCCAATGCACTGACTCCCTCCTTAGTCAGATGCAGTCCATCAAATTTAAAGAACTTTCGCTCCCAAAACTGTTGCCAGTTCCCTACAAATCTGTGTCCTTTTTCCTGGCACCAGCCCTTGAGCCACATGTTTAGCTCCCATATCTTCCTTCTCTGACCTGCCGTCCATCTGCCCCCATCTCCTAGACTGGCAGGATCTCAGAGAAGGAGATGCCGGATGAAATGTATGATAGTTTGTCACCCAGCCTGGTCAGGTGTTCCTTGGTCTCCTCAACTGACCGGCTGACGAGATCATTAGTCGCTATGTGTACCAGGATGTAAATGTTTTCTCCTGCTTCCTGAACAATTTCAGCAATCCGGTCAGTGTCTCTCCATGCTGATGTACCTGGGAGATATTTGACCATTACCCCTAGCTGGAGATAGGTATCAACTCCCCGAATCATGGAGTCTCCTATGATCAGAAGTTTTTTGAATTTTCTTTTTGCTTTTTTTGTTTTGATTCCTGATTCAGGCGAGTTTTGTTGTGCTAGCTCCTGTGCTGCAGTGTCCTGCTCCGTAGTGTCCTCTGCCCCTTTGTTTGATTTCGGAGATAGAGACAGATACCTGTTTGTAGTGTTTATATGGTTTTTAGAGGTAATATGTTGGAGAGCACAGAGTGATGGGGCACCCAATTTGCCCCTCCTAACCACCTGCCAACCTCCCAGATCAACTACCATCTGCGGTCGAGGTTCTTCTGTTGGATGTTGGGGAAATGGCGGGTGGTTCTTATAATGTATTTCCTCTTGAATATGAAATTTGAGGCGTGCAATCTCTGCCCATGCTGCCCGGAGCTGAGCCTTAAGATCTCCAAAGGCCCAGCATGTAGGACAGTGTCCTAAATCCTGTAAGACTGTCCTTCTGAAAAATGTTCCACAGTACCTGCAGTTAATGATATCCATTCCAGATAAGTTGTTGGGTTTATAACCTGGTCAGAGTAATTAGAAGGAAGAAAATGCAAGTAATGGTTTGATTTTGTGTTTTGTTTTCATATAACTTGTTATAACAAGTTAAATTACTAGTGCCCCGTAAATGAGCTCACCTTGTGGATGCCCCACTGATCCGCCCCTTCCTGCTTTGCCACAGGAAATGTCACAACTGTGGTACCCTATAAAAGGAGTGTAGTGTGGGGTGGTAGGGGATGGGGGTGGGTGGCTGGGCCCTTCCCCTGCTGAAAAAGAAGAACTACAGACGAAAGAACAAGGAGGTAAGAGCAGAAACAATCAGTCTACAACAAATGCTATAATCCTGAAAGGTTATCATAATGTTAGATAAAACTGTAAAATCTGTAAACCACCTGTAATAATTTCAGAGAAGATGTACCCTGCAAGAAACACTTTGCTACAGAGAAAAATAAAGCAGTAACAGAAGATATACCTTGCAAAATACAATTTGAATCAGAAGATTACAGCAGTAATCTGTTAGCACATGCCTGTAGGCACACCTTGTAATAATGCAGAAGGTATACCAGCAACAATAATTTGAATCAGAGAAAAATGAAGCAATGAAATGTTAGCAACAAACAGTAGCAATCCCTGTGAGTACAAAATAAAAATAACAACACACAGTAAATCTGCTTAGCCAAAAGAAGTCTTAATCCTTTCCCTTGCTCTGGTAAGGTTATCTGCTCTGTCCTTTCAAGCAATCTAGAAGGAAAGGGCTGAGGTGAAGCTAGGTGCTTTGGCCAGCAAACCAAGTCTTCTACCACATTCAAAGGTTTTGTTGTTATTCAAGTTTATTTTTCTGATTATTACCTTATGCTGTTTATGCTGCATGCTTAAACATTGTGCGCAATTAAAATTTCTCTATGAAACTCACTCAGCCCATATATAACCTGCCACACTTTCGTAGTGTCAGTGGCTCAGCAGGTTGCACACTCGTCTCCGAGGCCAGAAGATCAAAAGGTTGTGGATTCTAGCACCACACTAGGCACTTGGAGTAAATTCAAATACTGACACTGTAGTTCATCATGAGGGGGATGCTGCTCTCCTGAGATGCCATCTTTCAGATGAGACATTAAACTGAGGTCCCGTCTGCCTGTTCTGGTGGTTGATCAGGTTTACGTTAAAGATCCCATGGCACTTCTCGAAAAGAGTAGGGGAATTTTTTTTTATTAAATCTATTGACAACATATAGAAAGAAAATACAGAAATATCAAGGAAAAATAATCAACAAAATTACATCATGTTCAAAATCCAAACTGTAAAAAAAAGGGGTGGGGAGGAGAAAAAGAAACAGAAAGCAAACAAGCAGAGAAACTCATAAACTAAGAATCAACAATGTAGCAACATACAGTTAAACATTGGACAGCATCATAACACATAATCCAACGTTTCCAGTTAAAACCCCACTTGGAACCAAGAGAACTTATGCCAATAGTTTTCCCAAGCTGATTTTTCCAATAGTTTTTCCTCCCTCAATTTTACTGTATGACGTTCTTGTATAATTATATGATACAATTCGGATACAGTAATCTGTTGTTGTTGAAAAATAAATCTGCATCTAATCTGACAAATCCAATATAAAAAACAAGCAAGCATTAAATTTAATGTGCTAGAGTTATATTTCGCCCAAGAAGAAGGAAACAAACCAAAATATAACTGATTTGTCCTTAAATTATTAAATAGCGAATATTTTCCATTTTTCTTTCAAAAGGTCCCAAAATTCTAAAATAAAGGGGGTATTCCAGATACAAGTGGTCCATTGTTTCAATTGTTGTCACGCATTTGTGACGGAAACAGTAACATTCAGAGATACCTTTATGTTAATGATTTCCTCTGGTGTTAATTTTACCATGCACTCCAATCAGAGGATGTCCCACATTTGGGGGGGGGGGGTATCTAATAGTCTATTTTGGATTTGCTTTTGTTCATTTGTTGAATAGTGGAGAAGAAACTGTTCAGAAAAATTGCTTGCCAAAACTTCAGAATATAGGGTTTTCCTTGAGAAAATCAAACCTCTTTATATAACATCTTCCATTTTTTCACATAATCAAAATATATATACACCCAATACTGGGACAGCTTATACCATCTTTTATTCTTATGAATGAATTAATTCCTTTTCCATTCTGCTAAAATGTCTGCTAACATTGGGGATATCCATAGCGCCCATGGTTTAATAAACCCCTTTAATATGGGAGACAAATTAGTATAAAGAAAAGTACTAAAAAATAACAACAGAGGATTTGGCATCCCTACCCCTCCTTCTCTGATATCCATATATAAGATGTTCCGTTTTACAGGGTTAAGCCGGCTACCCCAAAAACAAGAGAAGAAACAAGCTAATAACGTTGTCTTAAGGTGTTTGGGAACAGGAAAGATATGACTAATAAAAAGGAAAATGGGGATCAAAATTGTCAATCAGAAATATCCTTTTTAGTTTCCCTATTCGCCACACATTCCATCTACTTACTTTCAACCTCCCTTTATTTAAACAATATTCCCAATTATATTCAGCCATATCCCCAGGACCGAAATAAACTCCCAAAATTTTACAGGGAACTGTGGCAACCTGTAGACCATAAATATCTTCCTCAATATTCCCAGTGTTATGAAAATTTAGACAAATACTTTTAAAAGAGTTTATAGCAGAACCAATAACCTGAAGTAAACAATATAAAACTTAATAAGTCAATATACCTGTCATATCATCCGAGACAACCAGGCATGAATTGTCTGCGTACGCTATAGATTTCAGTTCTAAGGCAGGGGGTATTCAAACACCTGTTATAACAGGGGATTGATTTATAATCCTAATAACATGGTACAATGTGAAAAGGTACAGTAGAGGGCTAAGAGGGCACCCCTGCTGTATCCTTCTAATCAGACATTTTTCCCCAACCAGCCATTGTCATAAGGCCGAACATATGCCAACGCATAGCAGATTTGTAACCTATTAATGAATATCTGAGGAATCCCATAACCATGCAAAGTAAGCCATAAACATCCATGGGACACATTATCAAATGCCTTGGTCTGATCAAAACTCATCAAATACCCTGAAATACATTTCGCTGTACCGCTGTCCATCAATTCTCTAAAAAGAATCAGTGATATTTCTACCAGGGACCAAGCCATATTGCGAGGGATGTAGTAAATACACAACCACCTTTGTAAGCCTATTACACAACAGTTTAGAAAATATTTTAAAGCCAATGTTCAATAAAGTAAGCAGTCTCCAGTTCTGAGAAATCCTGATCTCCTTTCTTAAATAAAAATATTAGCAAACCGTCATACATTTTTTCTGTAATTCTATCATGTTACAAAGGCATTAAATAATGTAAGCAGTTCTGTTGATATGAAATTCTATAATATTTTGTACAGTTCACTAGGAAACCCACCTGATCTGGGTGCAGTATTGTTATGTAAAGAATTAATTACAATCTCCAATTCATTATTAGTAAATGCTACAGTCATATCATCCATCTGCTGCTGTGTCAAACAAGGAGGATTAGCAGCTTGCAATTTTGTTTGCATCCCTTGTTTGTGGCATACAGATACCAAATTGCTCAATATATAATTCAAGTGTCTTCATTATACCTTTATTATCATTTAGTAGCTCCCCTTCTTTACTCTGTACTGCTACAAATTTCCTGATGTTCAGAGAGGATTTACAGTCCTCAATGGGGTTTATTTGTTCTTTACTACCCTGTGTCCCAAATTGTTCCTCTTTCTCTAGTGTCAGTTGTCTATTATATTGATGAAGTGTTATCTCTGATTTAAGGGTTGCTATATCTATTGAGTAATCCATATCAGTTTCATCTTGCAGGGAGAATACATCATATAAACGACTGCACAGTTTCAAATATGTTTGTTGTCTTTGTTCTACTGTATGTCTAGAACTTTGTTCAAAGAAATCCGTTCAACAACATTTAGTGTCCTCCCACCATGGAATTATAGAGTCATATAAAAACAAGACAGATTGTCTATCTTGCAAAATTATTTTAAGGTCTTCTAACACTTGTGGTAGTAATAATAAACTGGCATTAAACCGCCAGTATCCTTTACCAGCTGTTCTTGGTGGGTGTGATGAAACATGTACGCCTTTTAATGCATGGTCAGATGTTTCCATTATTTTGTTTCTGTCCAAATAACAGGTAGAGACTGAGAGACCAAACATCCATCTATTCTAGAAGATAATTTGCCCTTAAAAAAAGGTATTAGAAGGTGATGAGATGGAGGCAAAAACATCCTTAAGTGTAGCCATTTTTATTAATTTATGTAAGGCAGCCTTATCACAATAAATTTTATTTATATTACCTTTGTTCTGTTTATGTGATAAGCTGATATTAAAATCCCCTCCCCCCAAAAAAAAATACTTGCCTACTAGTACAAAGGAAGGGTTGCATCTTATGTAAAAGTTTGATATGCAAGTCCTTAGTCTGAGGGGCATATAGGGTTATAATCCTCCATGGTAAACCGTGAAATAAAATATCTAATATAAGTATTCATCCTGGGTCTAAATCAGTCAATTTCTGTAGAGTAACTTCCATTGTAAAGCAAATCCCTAAAACAGAACACTAATCTTCTCCTAGTGAACAATAGGCGGCGCCTTGGTACCATTCAACAAAAGCTTTTCAAGTCTCAGATAATTAAAGCAGACAAGTATCCAGCAATAAAAAAAGGCATCATATTGCAGTAATTGCAACAAAGCAAAAGTAGATCTCTTGAAGTCAGATTTAATACTATTAGTATTTAGGCTGGCTAACCTAAAAAGTGGAAAAACCAGTGTAAATTAAGATCACAATTTCTTTCTACTAGATTTCTTTCTACTAGGCAATTGGCTCCAGGACCGGACCCAGAGGGTCGTAGTTGGCAGGATAGTCTCATCCCCAAGGAGGGTCATTAGTGGGGTCCCACAGAGATCAGTCCTTGGGTCCCTCCTATTCAATGCCTACGTCTCTGACATAAGGACAGGAATCAGGAATGAGATGAGTCTCTTTGCGGATGACTCAAAACTGGGGGCGGTGGTGGATAGGGAGGAGGGGAGGTGGGCCCTACAGGGGACCTGGAGGCTCTGGAAAGATGGTCTAGAAAGTGGAAGCTGAGGTTCAATGCAAGGAAATGCAAGGTACTCCACCTGGGGGCAGAAACCCAGGCCAAGTGTACACCCTGGGGGAATGCTACAAGTCTCGATGGCTGAGAGGGACCTGGGGTGGTGGTGGATGTCAGGCAGAACAACTCAGAGACTTGTAGGAGGCAGCAGCCAAGGCCAACAGGATGCTGGGATGCATCGCTGGGGATCACCTCCAGAAGGAGGAAGTGATACCTCTGTATAACTTGCCTGGTGAGGCCGCACCTTGAGTACTGTGTGCAGTTTTGGAGGCCACACTAAAGAGGGACATTAATCTTCCTGAGAGGTCCAGAGGAGGGCAACCAAAATGATTTGGGGCTTGGGGACAGGACCTATGAGGAGAGGCTCAAAGAGCTAAATATGTACACATTGAAGAGAGAAGGGATCACGGGGACATGATAGAGGTCTTCAGGTACATGAAGAGGGTAAATAGGGAGGAACAGTCAGGGTGCTTGAAGGAAGGATGAGGGGCCACTAGAGGGCATGGGTGGAAGCTGGAGGGGAAGATTCAGGGAGAAAGGAGGGTGCCACTTCACTGAGAAGGTGGTGGAGCCATGGAATCGCTGCCTAGGGGGCTGGTGGAGGCAGAGACAGTGGAGGGTTCAAGAGGGGTGGGACAGGTACAGGGGAAGGGTTCTGGAAGCAAAATCCAATGCAGCAAGAATATCCAGAACTGGGAAGGGAGAAGCCAGAGAAGGTGAGGGGGGCAGCAAGGTTAGCACCCAGGGTGGGGGCTGACCAAACAAGCAGACAGGAAAGACCATTAGGCCTGTTCTGCTGGCATTTTAGTATGTTAGATCTAGTAACCCCTTTTTTTCCCCCTTTGAAGTGACACCCACAGTTTCCTGGGAGTCCAAGTCAAGCGGGGGTGGGTTCACTTTGAGTCAACTGATAAGATACATCTGAATCTTCATCCTCCATTGCTTCTCCCCAGGTTTGAAGTACCTCATATCGATTTTCTGTTGGAAGCAGTTCCCCTATAACAGTTTTGGATGTTCGTTTTGGAACAGTTCTATGTCATTTAGGGCCAGGAAGCACTGCTGTTAAATCTTCATTAGATGGCATAGGTGAAACAACTCAAGTCAAGTCAGACTTTATTTTTAAAAAGCGCTTTTCAAGTACCAAAGCACTTGTATATCATGAAAACATAAATATGCACAGAGAAAACACACAGATTAAAACAGGAAGTGCAATAACTTATCCAAACAGTATCTACAAATGCTAGATCAAATAAATAGGTTTTCAGTGCAGACATAGAAGACTCAGTGGACAGGCACTCTCTAATCCAATGAGGTAGAGAATTCCACAGTGTCAGGGCCACAAAAGAAAAAGCTTTGTCATCCAAGGTCTGTGGACGAACCCTGGGAATCTCTAGCAATCTTTCATCAGCGTGCAGAGGGACAGTAGGGTCAAAGGAGGTCTTGCAGATAACACAGTCCCTGTCTGTTTAGGGGCTTATAGGTCAGCAAAGTGACCTTGAAGGTGATCCTCCACTGCACAGGCAGCCAGTGCAGTTTGCAAAGCACAGGTGAGACATGGCTAGATCTCGACAAACCCGTCAACAATGTAGCTGCTGCGTTCTGCACCAGCTGCAGGCAACGGATGTTCTCCCCTGGTTGCCCTAGATATAAAGTGCTGCAGTAGTCAAGGCATGAGTTTACAAAGGTGTGGTCCAGTGTTGGAAGATCATCAGGCGGAACTAGGTGCTTTATCCGAGCAATGTTCCTCAGATGGTAAAAAGAGGACTTGACTGCTGACACTTGAAATTTAAGAGCCAGCTCACCATCAAGCACACCGCCCAGGTTCTGCACCCGTTCAGAGGATCTCAACTGGTTGCCCCTCAGCACAAGGCTGGATGGCTGACCAGGAGATAACCCCTCTACCCGACGACCGGGGTCCACCACCAACACCTCAGTCTTAACTGCCATCCAGCCCTCTATGGGCATGAGAATCCCTCAACTTGAACCCATTTGGTTTGAATTCTCCCTGCATCAGACAGCTGCCCGGTAGCTCCAAAACGAAAGTTAGCGGCCATCCAGCCCTCTACGGGAGTGAGAATCTCTCAACTTGAACCCATCTGGTTCAAATTCTCCCTGCACTACACAACCGCCCAGCAGCTCCAAAACTAAAGTTGGGGCCATCCAGCCCTCTACAAGCATGAGAATCCCTCAACTTGAACCCATCTGGTTCAAATTCTCCCTGCACCACACAGCTGCCTGGCAGCTCCAAAACAAAAGTTAGGGGCCATCCAGCCCTCTACAGGTATGAGAATCCCTCAACTTGAACCCATCTAGTTTGAATTCTCCCTATGTCACACAGCCGTCCGGCAGCTCCAAAGTGAAAGTTAGGGGCCATCCAACCCTCTAGAGACATGAGAATTCCTCAGCTTGAACCAATCTGGTTCGAATTCTCCCTGCATCACACAGCTGCCCGGCAGCTCCAAAACAAAAGGTAGGGGCCATCCAGCCCTATATGGGCTTGAGAATCCCTCAACTTGAACCGATCTGGTTCGGATTCTCCCTGCATCACACAGCCACCTGGCAGCTCCAAAACCAAAGTTAGGGGCCATCCAACCCTCTACGGGCGTGAGCATCTCTCAACTTGAACCCATCTGGTTCAAATTCTCCCTGCATCACACAGCCGCCTGAAAGCTCCAAAACGAAAGTTAGGTATGGCGAGGGTCTTGCACCCAATTCAAATTTTGGCACCTTCCCTGCTAGGCTATTTCCATTGGCACACAGAGCTTTGCTTCCAGCACCAATTCCCCAGAGACTAGCCTGTATTTTTTTAAATTAATTGCAGACCTCTCAGTGCTCTAACTTTACTGCTGCAAATGTTGCTTTAATTTGTAAAGTGCTATACAGGTGGATGTTAGAGTTATTTTTCTTTCACTGTTTACTGCACTGTTAAGGATTACTACGTGTAGATAAAGTGGAAATTTTAGGCATTACTGCACATTTGTGCTTGGAGCTCTGCTCCTGCATTTTTTTTTCTGTCTCCTTAAATATGCTCCCACTGCCCCCGTAGCCACCAGTAACTCTTCCCTGTCCTAACCAACCCCCTGCCATAGCTCTGAACCTCCCCTGCTCACACTCCTATTGTAAGCCTGCTTTCCTGCCTCCTTTAAAATTGTATTACATTCTCTATTGCTAGCCTGCCTACCCACCTCCTCTAGCATTGTAATAAATTCTGTTTCTCTGCCCCTTTTTTTCCAGGGGCCATCCAGCCCTCTGCGGGCATGCGAATCCCTCAACTTGAACCCATCTGGTTTGAATTCTCCTTGCATCACACAGCCGCCCGTCCGCTCCGAAATGAAAGTTAGGTACGGAGAGGGTCTTGTACCTAATTCAAATTTTGGTGCCTTCCCTGCTAGGCCATTTCCATTGGCATACGGAGCTTTGCTTCCAACACTAATTCCATAGACTAGCCTGTGTTTTTTGAATTAACTGCAGAGCTCACAGTGCTCTGACTTTACTGCTACATTGTGTGCCCACCCACCCATTACCCACCCCTGTCCTTATTAAATACACTTCCTCCCCACCCCCTTTCGTGCTCATTCTGTCCCTTAAAGGAGTAAATGCCCTGAAGTTTTCCTTTGTCCCACAACTCTACCTACCCATCCTCTCTTAGCCTTTGTCTTCCCAGGTCGAATGCTGCAGAAACCTATTAGTGCCTAATCTGTATTCGCTCCTTAGATAAAAGAGGTCTACCATAATCTCATGATAAGGCAAACATCTCCGAAGCATTTTTATTTTATTTGTTTTTCCCCACTTAATTGCCTAATGTGTTGCCTACCCTACAGTCTCGAAGGATAACATTGCTGAAGTCTAACAGTTCAAGGGCCTAATCTTTATTGGCTCCTTTGACCCTCAGGAAGCCCAACCCTCAAAGAGACCAAGTTGCTCCCTATAGCTTTTTTCTACAATCATATTCCTGGTATTGTACTGCGTATCCATCATATACAACACTGTTCCTTCATCCCCATATACAACCCCACCATGGGACGGTTCACTACAGATATATATCCATATGGATTGCAGTTCACCTTATTTCTTATTACTACTATGCACCCCCATCTCACAAATAGCCCAAACCCTAAGATAGATGTCCCTGATTTTAATTCCCATAATACCATCTTTCTGCAGAGTCAACTTCCTAAAGATGCCCTAACTCTACAACATCCCTACACTGGAACTTCCTACGTGGAGGTATTAGAACTTTTTTTAGAAATATGAGACCACAGTTCTATTGCCATATCCCACTAAGCAGGCCAGTGAGTGTTTTGTTTTATGCTCAGTCCCTTTACCATTATTACACTGCTACACAGACAATTGTATCCTACTCCTCACAAATGGACCAGGCAACACCTTCTCAAATTCTTGATAACTGAAATTTTAAAGCTTCTCCTGTTGACGCTACTCTGCTCTGGCAACATGGAATTAAACCCTGGACCTTTCATGCATATTGCTGCCCCAGCTGAGTTAGCCTAGCTAAACGGTATCAGCATACTGCACTTTAACGTATGCAGTCTGTTGAAAAAACTTGACCTAGTACAGGCCTAGGTACTACAAACAACACTGGATGTACTGGTGATATCAGAATCATGGCTGAGGGGTTCTACCCCTGACCACAGTGTCAATACATTATCTCATCATATAACATCTTCAGGGCTGATAGACCTACTAGAGGAGGTGTGGTTGCAATACACATGTCAGACAAATTCTCAGCCTGTTATTGACTCTTCCTTTATTCACAAAGAATACGAAAGTCTAGCACTAAAAATTTCTCTCTCTCTCAAAGCAAATCTGTTTGTGTGGTAGGCTGCTACAGACCCCTATCAGGAGGGCTAGAGATACTAAAGTTTCTTCACAAAATTTTAAACTCGACGGATTCAGAATCCGTCATCACAGGAGACCTCAACCTAAACTGGAACTCTACCTGTTCACTGCCTCTAAAGAACTTCTGTGATGCCTACGGTCTTTATCAGCTAATCTCAGAAATGATGCATCCCAACAATAAAAACCCGGTGCATAGTACACTCCTGGAATTAATCTTGACTAACAAACCCTATAAAATCTCCCACATAGGAGTATTTCACACTGACATTAGTGACCACAGGGCTATAGCTTGTGTAAGGCACATGCCAAAAATATCATCCGGGGTAGGGTACACCTACAAAAGGAGTTACCACAAATTCAATCCCACAGCATTCTTGATTGATCTTGGCAGAATTAGATGACAGGAATTCTACCTTGTTCAATCCATCACTGATGCCTACACCACCTTTCAGACTCTAGTCCTAAAGGTGATTGCCGCCCATGCACCTGTTATAAAATCCAGATTGAGGAAAAAATCATGTCCCTGGTTCAATAGCATCTTAGAAACAGCCCTACGCCACAAGGATGCACTCTGGAAAAAGGCTAGAAAAACCAAATCAGAATCAGATTGGGCTGCTTTTAGAATGATTAGGAATCACCGTACCAAACTAATTAGATCGGAAAAGGCAAATTACTACAAAAATGCATTGGAGTCCAACAAGAATAATGGTGCTAAATTCTGGCAGATCTTGAATGATGTAGAAGGACATAAATTGACCTCTTCATTTCCATCCAAAATCATCTCTCGAGATATTACCTGCACCAATGAACATGACATCTTAGAAGCTCTCAATAACCACTTTGCCACTGCTGGCCTAGCCTTTGATACCTCTCCCATAGGCAAATTGCTGAACCAGCAAACCAGCATCACCACACCTTGGGCCCCTTCCAGCACCTCCACCTGCTCTACCAAATTTAGTTTCACTCCTGTCTCACTCAAGCAAGTTGAAGACCTCCTAACCCACCTAGATATTAAAAAAAGTGCAGGGGCTGACCAAATTGCCCCCTCTTTCTGAAACTAGGCTATTATCATCTAGCCCCGCAAATCACTCACCTCTTCAATATGTCACTTCTTCAAGGAGCACTCCCTCCAGTATGGAAAACAGCCCATGTCATCCCTCTGCTCAAATCTGGTGAACCAACTGACTTGAACAACTACAGACCCATATCTCTTCTTCCTATTCTGTCAAAACTTCTTGAAAAGCTGTCAATTAAGGGAAATTTTGGAGAATCATGACCTACTAAACCCTCTACAGTCTGGCTTTAGGCCAAGTCACAGAACAGTCTCTGCACTAGCCAAGGTTACTAATGATTGACAAATTGCACTTGACGCGAGGAATCATGTCAGTACGCTTTTGCTTGACTTAAGCACAGCGTTTGATACGGTGGATCATGAGCTGCTACTGACCCTGTTTCATCACATCGGGCTAGATGATAATGCCCTAAAATGGTTTCCATGCTACCTTGTTGGAAGGCAGCAACAGGCGAAGGCACAGGGTGACCTATCTCCCCGCAAAATCCTTCCAAAGAGGGGTACCTCAAGGTTCAATCTTGGGCCCTTTATTATTCACAATATACATAAACAATATTAACCACAATATTACATTTGCCAGTATTCACCTATTTGCAGATGGAACTGCGCTTTATGTCTGTCGTCCTACCACTGAATCTGCCTATAGGGATTTACAGCAAGAATTTAATGTCCTACAGCAAAATCTGCTATTTCTGAAACTTCTACTCAATGCCAAACAGACAAAAGTCATGTCCTCCTTCCCATCAACTAATGCATCTTCCAGATCACAGCAGCCTGCCAATATGCATATAGTATCTATGCAGGGTAAAATCCTGGAAAGAGTGGACAAATTTAAGTATCTAGGCTTCTGGTTGGACTGTAAGCTCTCGTATATCCCTCATGTTGAAGAACTCTCCAAAAAGCTAAAACAAAGGTTGGGATTCTTCTTCCATATCAAACGTTTGCTTACCTATGAAGCAAAACTACGATTAGTCAAGACAACATTCCTTCCACTAATTGACTATGCTGACTTTCTTTATAGTTACTGCCCCAAACCTGTCCTTACTAAGCTGGACATCCTGTACCACAGGGCCTTAAGATTTGTGACCAACTTTCTGTTCAAAACACACCTGTTCACGTTATAGCCAACTCGACTGGACTTCCTTATCTACCAGAAGATGGCATAATGCCTCCATCTAGACCGTCAAAGCCCTCACTAAAACTCCCTTTACATATCCAGCCTCTTTAAATCAACACCTTGCACATACTCACTTAGGAAATATGATTATATCTCACTTGATACTCCCTGGGTAAAATCTCATTTTGGCACCATATCCATTAGCCACGCCTTACCAATCTTGTGGAACTCCCTCCAAATTACCCTAAAACTGACTTGCCTTGTTAGACTATCTTCCTTCAAATCTCTTATGAAACCTCTGTTGAAGGAAAACTGCCAGTGCTATGCCTAGGGTTCCCCCCCTTTTGATATTTTATATGGCACTTAGCACTATATTTGCCCCGGCTCTCTCTGCTCCCCTTCTTTCTTTTGTTTTGCACTCCTATCTGTCTATGCCCTCTTACTCCCTGAGCCTCTCTCCCTTACACCTTTTCCCCCTCATCCTACTTATCTTTGACTATTCCTACCTCACCTTATGGATCATGCTCTACCTTCCCCCTTACCTCCTTCCATTCCAATTGTATTATGCAGTTAGCTGCTTGCACTTACGTAAATATGAGAAAAATCTGAGTAATCTGACTATACCTTGTTATGTATTACCCACTGTATTGTGTGAACTATTGTACAAATCTGTAGTGTTTTCCTTTTATGTATACTATGTGTGTGTCCACAGGACCACCTTGCAAATGAGTATTTCAATGGTTATTTCCTGGTTAAAAATACAACTAAATTGAATCTGGATTCAATCTCAACCAGCTGGCACTCATCCAGTCCTGAATCTCAGCTAGGTAGTTGTTAAGGACCGAGATAGCATCATTCTGTTCAGGTACAAAGGACCTGTACAGCTGAGTTTCATCTCCAACAGGAGTATGTATACCTCGAACAACATGGGGGACAGCACAGAACCCTTCGGCACCCCACATGGCAGGGAGAGAGGGGCTGAGGAAAAAATCCCTGACACCACCCTCTGAGTCCTACGTGTGAGGAAGGAATGGAACCAATTGAGGACTGTCCCAGACAGCCCACAGAATAGCCACAGGCATTCCAGTAACAACCCCTGGGTCCACGGTGTTAAACGCTGCAGAGAGATCAAGAAGCACCAAGATCGAACAGCTCCTCCGGTCTCTCGCTATCAGGAGATCAAGTACCCAAATAAGAGCTGTCTCAGCACTATTTCTCTTCCTGAAACCAGATTGGAGAGGATCATAGACCTTGTGGGTGGTAAGAAAGTCCTCAAGCTGCATCATGACTATCTTCTCAATAACCTTGCCCACAAAGGGCAAGTTAGAGACTGGTCTGTAGTTTGTGAGACAGTCTGGGTCGAGGGAAGATTTCTTCAAAAGGGGTGTCACCACTGCCTCCTTCAATGGGCTTGGAAACACACCCTTTTCCAATGAGCACCAGACAATCTCTGCCAGGACCAGCCTAATGACCTACATGGAGGCAGTTTGGACCAGGGTCCAAACTACAGCAAGTCGGTCATAAGCCCTGGACAGTCTTCACGATATCCACGATCACCGGCTGGTCAAAGTTCATCCAGACAGGTTGGGTGCCTGTGATCTCACACTGACCTCTACAACACTCATCTGAATGAGTCAGATGGATCCCTGACTTGATGGTGGCAACCTTATCTGCAAAGAATTGAGCAAACTCATCACACTTAGATTGTGAAAAAGCTCTCTGATTCTGAAGACAGGTTGGATTGCACAGCCTGTCGACAGTCCAGAAGAGCTGAGCTGGTCGATTCCCTGCTGCAGTAATCTCCCTGGACAGGAACTCTGCCTTCTTACGGGAGATTTCTGACTGACAGTCTGAACAGTGGGCCATCAGTCTAAGCCTGTCATCCTCCAAGCTGGATTTCTGCCAACACCATTCCAACATTTGCCCCACTCACCTCAACTTCTTCAAGGTCCCATCAAACCAAGGGGACCGAGGATGGAGAGTGAATGGGTGAATGTGGACAAGAGCTATAGAATCTAGGGTACCCGATACCACACCATTATAGTACAATAACAGGTCCTCCGGATCACAGCATTCCAACAGCATACTCAGTAGGTCCAGCACCACCATTATACCCTCGGGGTTACACCCCTTAAAGGGTGGTACTGGACCATCTCCAAACTGAGGTATGATAAGCGACTGCCTCTGAAGACTGAGAAGGACCTTCCATCGGAATGGTGGGGGGGGGCGCATTGCTTTAAATGGTGAGACCTGCAAATTAGTCTCAGTACTACTTTGGGAGTCATTTGCTTCCACAAGTGCTGTTCTGCAGCATGCATTATCATGGAGTTAGCAGTAGGTGTAGGTTTCCTAACTGATGCAGCTGGCTTCCTTCTAGCGAGAAGAGGGGTTAGAGGATGGGGGAGGTGGTGTATTTCTTGCAGTTCTGTTGGAATGCGTTCCTATAGCTCTATTAACACAGAAGTCTTGTTCTGTATAGTCCGAAGTGTTATGCGCAGCCCATGGGCATGAAGGGAAGGCACTGTCATCTGCACCACATAAATTGCAGCTAGGTGGAATTGTACAGTGGTTTGTTGTATGCCCCAAAACCCCACAAGAAATAAATTTCAATTGGTCAAACTCTGAATTCAAGTGTGTAAAGGCCCCAAATCTGTAACAGAAGCATGGATGACCTGACCTGGATAAAATAATATACCATGATCTCTGCCCAGAAAGAAACAATTAGGCAACTGTTGGATGCCACCTTCTGTGTGTTTCAGTTGTATCCTGAACTTCCATCCTCCTGTCCAAACACCATTATCATCTACAATGGCTTCTGGTGCCCCATTAACTGTACAGTGTTTTCCAACCAGTATAGGATATCGCTCACATTGACCCCTTCATTTCAAACAACACTTGTAATTTTAAAAGTCGGTTTGGTAACATGGATAGCAATGAATGGTTTCTACAAGGGGGTGTCCTTAACAGTATAGTACGCTGCACAGAATTTATCCAATAGACTAGCAGACTGAAAACTGATGTCAAAATTCTGACCCCCGAGGCATGAATAAATGTGTACACCTCTGCCGGGGAAAAGTGCAAAGAATCGATAAGTTCTTTACCTACATAGTTTCTGTCTGGGGGTAGATCTAACCCCCCTTTGTACCATAGGTGCATCACAAAGCACCGTTTGGCAGCCTCTGTGGGTCATTGAAACAAACATAACTGGCTGGATGTACCTCAGACTCCAGTACTTCATTAATCATATCCAAAGCATCAGAAAAATCACTTGTACCTGGTAATGTAATATTTGTTGTAATTGCTGTGCCTCTGTCATCATGAACAACCTCAACGCTTTGTGAGTGCGCCATATCTACAGGCGTTTCCTTTTCGGCCTGCACTGTAGCTGCATTCTGCTGTGTAGTGAGCTCTTGAGCAGCGTCTGACGCAGGAGCATCAAAGTGCACCACTGAACCAGAAGTCTTATCTGCACATGTAGTTTCCTCTTGCTGACCATCCATATCGGGCGCCACATTTAGTTCAGCTGAAACAGGAGATATAGTCCTGTAAGTTGATTTTGGTGAACCAGGTATAGGAATATTTGGATCTACTACCCATTTCCCAGCAACAAAGATCCATCCCACATTTTGCAAAGCAGTTTCTGGTGTCCACTCAGACTGTTGTGCTGTACAGGGGAAATCTTGAGTATCTGACATTTGAGAAGTAGGAACATAAGCAGTAGATTCAGTAGCCTGAGGTTGCATTTCTTGTGAAGTATCCGTAGTTGCAAAGTTCCTTTTTACAGTGGAAGTAGTAGGGCTTTGCACAGTTCTTTCCCTCTTTTTTTCCTCCTCCAACTTTCCTTTATTCAACTAAATTATTTTTCAGCTTCATTTAACTTAGTCAACAAATACTTGCATTTCTCTGCAAGTTCCTCTTGTAATTTGAGTTCACCTAAGGTAATGTCCTGAATAACTTCAGTAACTTCTGTTTCCTCTGATTCTGTCATCTGAAAATACATGAATTCTGTCCCTCGTACTCCAGGTTGTTTTTGCACACAACCTCCTCCTTGCTCTGTCTCCTCCGGACTGGAATCCTCCATGATTCCTGCAGAAAGACAGTGCCCTCTAGTAAGAATAGGGAAATTCCCCCGGTGTCCTGGCCAAATTTCCCCCATTCACTAAAAATACCACCTATAGCTTAATTTGGTTAAGTTTCAGTTGGTTACCATCTACCCCGGGTTACCCCTGAAAAAGGGACTTCTAGTCTCAGTGGGCCTACCCAGTTAACAGAATTCAACAAATAAAACACTTTTCCTATAGGTGTTGTGCTCTCTATTCAGGAAACAAAAGGGGGGGGGGATATGCAGCCCTGTCATCCCTAAGGTGGACTACCATACAGTATAAGGTATACCAGTGTTCACTGATGCTTGCTATGATATACTTATAAACTACTGTTTAGCAGAGATATATTTGTGGTCTTAGTGTGCCACCTACAGGTATTAGCCATGATGCTATGATCAGCACAATATGATAAATCATTCTATTGTAACGTGAAGTAGCTGTAGTCAGCATAATCCTTATCACTGTGCACATGCAACATATAACGGCCTTGGGTGCGAGTCGCCCACCATGTACACCAACAGAAATGTTTTGCCTTGAGTCTCTACTATGCAAATGAGCCCGTTACCAGGTAATGGGACCCTCTTATCTCTAAGTATATAACTCTGTAAGAGTATTGTTCTTCGAGTTTCATTATGATGATACCCAGTGTTCAGAGGTTCCGGACTCCCAGCAGGTATTATTGCTGTCCTTTTAACATGTTCTTGGAAATAAACCTTTATCCAGTACACCTGTCTCCTGCATTGTGTTTTGCCATCAGGTTAAGATCCTGCCAAATCCAACACTGGTGAGTAGCCAGCATTTGACCCTGATCTCTGACAACTTTCACTGGCAACTGCAAGTCAGCAGGAAGGTGATGGAGGACTTCATCCACCACTCCCATCATGGAGTGACCGAAGTTGGCCACCATCATGGATTAGCTCTTCTGACAGAGAGGAAAAGTAGCATAAGCCTTCTTGGCCAGGTTTCTTAGACTCCTTGTCAGGGGGCTTGTCCATGTCCCTTTGGCCTCCATATTTCCAGAAGGCTGAGTATGAGATCAGGCCCTCAGCTGAGAGGTGCTCCAAAAACCCTGAAAGGGACCCACCAGGAATTGCATACATGCAAACCACCCAGATGGAAGGCACTGGGCAGGAGGCTGAATGCTGCCAAAAGTCCAAGTCTGGTTCAAGGATGACCTCATCCATGGGAAAGGCAACCCCCATGGAATCATCCTTGTCCAGGATATCAGTAAAGGGGTATTTAACCCACTTCTGGACTGACTCCAAGGACACAAGCATGGACTCCGACATCAGTCAGGGAAGAGCCCCAAATGACACCGTCCCATAGTCAATAGTCAACTCCTCAACCAAAGCCCAGCTGAAAGTTTGCACCCACGATGACAAACCATTTGAGTCATCAGAGGACTCTTCAAAAATGGCCCATTACCATTTGCCATCGTGGACCACCTGAGTATCTTCTGTCTGGGTGATTTCCACTAACAGCTGACCTGGCAAACCAGTTGCAGTATGGAAGTCCTTGGTCAGGGGTTCCACCAAAGGCTGTGGTGGACGCAGCTCCTCCCACAAGGGTGGAGAGGCAGATGCCAGAGACATCTGTCGAGGGGTGGACTGGTAGTGGTATCACTGGGGCTGTCAGTTGACCATAGGTCCAGGGGGTAGAGCCCTACCTCATCCCATAATGGTCCACTGCTGCCAGAGGGGTTCCCTGTAGCACTAGTGCATCTTTTTATGGTGCCGCTTCTTTCCTGAGGATGAGAAACATCAATGGCACTGCCTCCTAGTCGAGCATGATTGTGAGCGCAAGCGGCACCCTTGACCATGACCTCGACAGTTGACCCACAGGCCAATACCAAGGAGAAGCCACTGGTAGGCCAGCATAGCCACATGCCAAGGTGCATGAATGACCAGTGGAGGCAGGTCTTGAATGGAGCTGGTTGGTGACACTGACTGGTCTAATTCCTCCTCAGTGAGGACCAGCAGAACTGAGGTCTTGGAGATCAACTCCTTGCTGATCTCCTCCAAAAACTGGTCAACAAAAATCTGGACAGCCTGCTCAACCAGTGTCAAAATCGACAAACCTGAAGGGGGCACCATGAAGTTGTAAACCAATCCCGTGACAACATTCAGCTCAACCAGAATAGAGTGCACAGAACGCATCCAGTGGTGATGGCTCCCAATCCCACAACCAGTGCCAGTGGCACTTGTGCTTCTTACTTCAGCAGACAGGGCTCTCCCCTTAGGCCTGGAAGGCCCAAAACATTTCATGGAAGTCCTTCATGACTAAGCCTCTGATGTTGACCCCAGCCAGGAATAGCACCGATACCAACGAGGTGCCCAGCACGAATGCCACTGCTTCTTCCATGGCCGAAAGCTAAGCAACCAACCCTGCTGCAGCAGAAGACTTGTGGGCCTTTGGCTGGAGTTTAGGATCCTTGTTGGCCATCTGCCCAAGAAGCCAGGCTGTATAATTTTCCAGAGAAGAAGGAAGCATCACCTGACATAGGCCACTGCCAGAGACATTGTGCACCGTCCCAAGGCAGTAGAGGTAAGATTTGTGCAGGTCCATCTTGGACAACTTCTGTCAACATATGATGCAAAATTTGAAGCCAAAAATGGGCTTTGCTTCTTTGCAGTCCATCTTCCATCATCAAGGCAGAATCGGAGCAAGAGAGGGGAGAAGCAGTCGAGGAACAAGTTTAATGCTGAAAGAAACTGAAGAAATTGCCAATGGCACACTTAGTAGCCTACAACTCGCAGAGCTGTGAAGGAGGTGACTGGACACTTCCAGCAGAAAGGAAGATCTAACATCACGGGGTGGAGTTGGAGGCTATCCCGGCCAGGTAATACAAAGAGCTTGGCTTGAAGATGTTCCAACAAATTCAGCACTTCCACTGGAACTGCCATCATATGGACAAGTGAATGGCAGTCATGCCCCTAGAAATAAACCTCCTACACCCCCCCAGGTTGCAATGTGAAATAAGCCTTCCTGGAGTCTGCTTTCTAACCTGATAACATATGTTTAAATACAGAATTTAGTTTCTTGGGACTCTCACTTCTGTTTTCTTCATCATCACTCTGCTCATACAGCATATGTATCTCTTTTCTCCAGTTTCATTGCCTTGCTTTGATTCTATCCAGGCTATGGTGAATGTATGCTATTTTCTTCCAAGATCTGTAGCACTAAAGACACTAACTAAAGCCGTAACTTTCTAAAGATCGTGGTTAGACTTTGTGCCATTATTGTTCCTGGTGCCTGAAGGGGAAGGAAGCAACACTGAATCACAATTCCTGGCAATTCAACATGGCAACCACATCCTGGCCATAGCAGATTGGAAACAGCATGTGTTTAGTAAGTATATATTTTATAGAATGAAGGTTTGGGACCTTGAGATGCCTTAGTAATCCTATTAATTTTTTATTCCACTTTTCATCATTTTCTTCTTATTTTGTCAACTACTAGTAGACAAGAATCCAAAGGAATCCTTTTCTTAGCAGTCAGAAATTCTGTACTGGCAAGGCTGGAAGTACATTTCAGTGGAAAACTGCTAATTTCTTTTCAGATTTTTATACACAATTGATGCTTTCTACTACCAGTATATTAAAGATTTATAGAAATGTTTTTTTTTCATAATCTCTGATCTTTTGTTATGATTTAACATGTGTTGTTTTCTTCTGAACCAGATTTTACTAAGGAAGAAATGTCGATTACTGTTTAAAAAATTGTAAAGTCATATAGACAGACCAAAACAGTACAAGCATATAAAAGGCTACGTTTGTTACTGAAAGAAGTATCTATTTCTTCTGAAAGAGAGAGAAAAATACCTTTAGTTTCTCGGTGAAATATATTGGGCTCCTATGTAGTTGGCAATTTCTGACTTCACAATACCAGAATTCTACTGAATTCTTTTTTCTTAACACTGTGAAAAGCAAAGTTGAAAACCCAAGTTGCACTGCACAAGCACATATTTTATTATAAATTTAAAAATTACTAAAAAATCAATACATAATAAAATAGCTGTCTATTTACTGGAAGTGAACATGTGCTCCTTAAAATGTTCACTGCTTACTGATGATCTTTAAAAAAAGTGTCTGTTGCACAGCAGCTAATGTATGGATGTGGCCGTGCACGGCAGGACTTGGAAAGGTGGGTGCCATCAACAGTCATCTTTCAAATAGTCTTTTTAATAGCAGATCAAATTTCTGCAGTAATTTCCCAGCAGTCACAACTTTTACAGAAATTTCTACAGTGGTGGAACTGCAGAAAATGGACCTTGCTTAAGGGTGTTCAAAGGCATGGGGGGGATTCTCCCTCTTCTCTGTAATGGTGCCCCATAAGTAGTACTTTACCCTTCATTTCCTTACAAAATGGTTTGGTATTAAAATATTTGGCCAGAAAATGCATCATAAACATGTGTAGGCAAGGCAGGTGACCCGTTTTTTCCAATCAGAAAACAATACTTGCGGCAGCCATTTTAGTAAGTATAAACATACGTGGGCCTCATGTCCAACCATGATCTGCTGCTAGTCCAGAACTCATCGGCAGTAGCAGTTTTACAAATGCAACACTGATCATGTCTTCAGAACTACACAATTTGCACTGGCTGGTGATTACATGGTTAGATGGCTTTATGGGGTTTGTTGGCACTTATAAGGCTCATCACAGTTTGGTAACAGCTCATCTCTTGAATCTCATGACACCATTATATCTATGTTCATCCCCAGGGTTGGCTTGGGGGGGGAGCATCCAGTTGTACAACCTTCATGGCTGAAGTTAAAGGTTACCTAAACATACATCAAATGGGGTATACAGTTCTGAAAACCCTCCCATGGGAGCAGAGCAGACAGGGAGAGGTTTTGAATAGTAGAAGCAGTTACCTTAAAATCCAATGTTTAATGCCTTTTCTGCGGGGTTTTTTTGTAACACCGAAACCAGGAAATATTTTCAGAGCCCCACGACGATCAGAGCTTAAGACTGCTGGGAACGTCTAACATGATGATGTAATCTTAGCAAATTAGGATGTTTCCAGTATTCAGTCCCTATGCAGCCCTATGTTCTGTGTCTCAAATTAGTAATATATGTGTACCTTGAGATCTTGATCGCTACGTAACATGTACATACTATAGCAATCAAGATCTCAAGGTACACATATATTACTAATTTGAGACACAGAACATAGGGCTCCATAGGGACTGATTACTGGGAACGTCCTGACTTGCTAAGATTACATCTTGTTAGATGTTCCCAGTAGTCTTAGGCTTCGATCAGCGTGGGGCTCTGAAAATGTTTCCTGGTTTCGGAGTTACAAAAAAATTTACTAAAAAGGCATTAAACGTTGGATTTTAAGGTAACTGCTTCTACCATTCAATACCTCTCCATCTGCTCTGCTTCCACAGGAGGGTTTTTAGAACTGTATACCCCATTTGATGTATGTTTAGGTAGCATTTAACAGGTGATAGGATATTTGCTATAGCAATGCTTAAACTTTGGAATATTCCAGTTTACATTTATCAAGTCCAACAACCCACCTATATTAATTTTTTAGTAAAGTTTTTATACCAAGTGTTCATACTGTTGTGCTAACAGCCATCTGTATGCTTGTATTGTGATATCAATAAGCATACTACTGTATATAGTCTACTTCCCTAATTGTGCTATGCTAGGAGGTACTCTAAATTTGTGACAGAAAGCTGCCATACAAATCATTCATTTACTCATTAGGACCAAACTGTTTTCTCTATAATCCCTCAGTTCATACTGATCCAAGCACACAGCTCAGTACAGTTCTCGACTGCTTGTTTTTCATACCACCTAATTTGCTCCCCAAGCTGTCCCTGATTTGTTGCTCGGCCACCTTTAATAAGCCCCTCCCCTCTCTCGTGAGCAAAATTCACATACTATACAACAGGAATTCTGTCATACAACAGGCACAAATTCCACGCACTAAAATACAATAAAGTCCTCTTTCAAATAAATTTTATTTTTATTCAGATGTTTGCATTTTGGGATCACCTCATTTATGTTAACTAATTTCAGGAGGTCCCCATGAATAAGAAACAGCAGCAGAGATACATAAGGTGGCAAAAAATCTTTATACAGTAGTTTACCATCACCATACAAGTATGTCCTGTTAGCCTGTGCAAGTGAACTAGGTTCTGTACTTATTAACAAATGTTTATTACATATAAATAACAAGAAGGTTGCATTTAATACATCATAATAGTACAGATTTAAAATGGAAACAGGATGCACTTTATTAATGATTATTTTATTAATAATTTTCAATCACACTGTAAGGAAAAGCACTGGCACAAGAAGACTGTGAGCAGCAGAATGGCAAGGTCATTCCTCTTGTTTGCTGAACGCTCACAGAAGTCCATAACAGTTGAGCCCAATACATACTAATCTTATTTGAGTGGCAATTAACTAATCAAATCAGATTAACTTATCTAATGCAAGTGGTTGCCTACTCAACTCCAGGCCACTGCAGCACCCAAACAGGAAATGGTGTGCACCTACTGTACGCATACTGAATGTATATGAGCTAATGTTAGATATCGGAAATAACTTTTTGACCTCTGACCTCATGACTAGCAAAGCCAAGAGTGAGGGTTAAGCACAGTGAAAGAAGATATTTCTGATTTAATATATTAGCTCATTTTATATTTGATGTATACAACAGGACCTGAAAGTTTCACAAATAAAGCTGCAAACAAGAGATTTTCTTTACCTGTTTTTTTGACTGGAATGTCTCTGAAGAATATGTAACATGATGGTTGTCAAGATAGCACTGTTATGAGGTAATGTATATGTCCTGTTGCTATTGGTCGATTATCAATCTGACCATAGTGATGTATCATAACAGATGACTCTTGTGCCTGACAGGTGATATCCTGAAGTTTAGCTGAAAGATATCACTAGTTATCTTTATACATTTATACCCACATCTGTTGCATAACTGGGAATTATCTAATGAGATAGCTTCAGATTTGTATGTTATTTAGTTTGGAATGTTTTTAGTGCACACTTGCATGAGTGGCACAACCACGAATGTTGGTGGCAATAATACTTCAAACCAAATAGCATGAATATCTGAAGCTACCTTATAAGATAATCTATGTATACCACAGGAGTCCCCCCCTTTTATGTTTTTGTGTGTACTACTGAAAAAAATATGTAAAATGCAGGCTGAAATTTAAAATGTCATCCCACGATTTGCTGTTATTATTTTAACCACACTTTGACCATTAGGAGCCCTTTGTTGAGAATACTTAAGCTGGCATGAAACAGTTAAGCAGTTCTAGTTGCCTGTAATTAAATATTCTTGTTTTACTACAAGTAAAAAATCATTCTACTGCTCTTAATTCATCTTTAAATTAAGTTTACCCTCATAATTTATAGCACTTGCATCTGTGTTTGAACCAGTGTTCCTCCCACCAACCTGCTGGCTGGTTGCATTGGTAGCCAACATCCACAGGATGACTTCTAGACATACTAGAAGGTGACTGATGGGTGACACTATCGGACTGAATATGGATGTCATCAAAAGTTCATGCTGAGCAGCCAGAGATGCTTGCCTCAGTGTGACAAAAACGTTTTCAAAAATGTAACTTGTCCTTTTTGAAAATCGAATGGTATGTCCTTGATGATATGCAGAAATCTAGGTATACACTGTGTGACTGCATATTACAGAAAAGTTGTGCGCTAAACTGTGCATGTGTGGACTTGGGTGGTGGGTGGCATATTTAAAAATAAATTGTGAGTGAAAGTTGTTTTGAGGGAAGGTTTGAAATACTAGCAGACAATGTGGTGGCCGAATTAACCGAACTACATGGTTATACACCTTCATTTAGTATACAGATTTGTGCCATAATTGGGTCAGCCCTTCAGTATTACAGTGAAAATGACAGAGTGAGCTCTACTCACAGGGGGCCAGGTTGTTTTGAAGCCAGTGACGTGGCTACTGTGCAAATAACATGATTTCAACTATTATTTGCACAGTAGCCATGTCTTCAGCACAAATAACAGCTCTTATCTTCCAAATGCTACTTGCCCTCCTATGGTTTACACATTGTATATGTAAAATTACTAGGGAGCATATTTTGCATTACAATTGGGTGGTTGTAACCACTGACTATCAATCACACTCGTGATGAGCTCACCACACGGAAAACTGCACAAGTGCCACCACTAAAATAATGAAACCACACACCAGAAAGCCCTTTTTTTGTGTTAAAAAAAAAATCAGTAAAAATTAGAGTACACAGAGAAGTAAAGGCACAAAGTTAATATAAAACTTTCAGTCCTAATGGACCAACAGTAAGAACACATCTCAGGACAGTTATGTTATTTGTAACATTTGCTTCTACTTCTCATGACAGCAAATGAAGTATAACTGTAATCCATTTGTAAGGTGTCATCTTCTGCCGGACTTTTAAATGCAATATTCAATGAATGTGTGAGATTCGTAAGTCTTTGGTCCCATATATCTTGCAGTTAGTAAATCACAATGAAAAATGGCTCATTGCCAATACATGCTAGATAAAATATATTTGTTAAATTGAGGTAGCAAAGCAGCGGGAGTTTAAAGGTCCAGAAAGAGGGGGAGGGGAGGGTCGCCTTAAGGCACAAAGTCAGGATATATATTCAGCTGATGTATTACCCAGCTATCTTCAAAAGGAGTACCTTCTTAGTCTTAGAGTAAGTCTTTCTATAGCATAAATCTCAGGCACCATCTTATGCCAATTTTCAACTGATGGTGTATTAGTGGTGAGATAGACCATCATTATTGCTTTCTTTGCCGCCAGAATTAAGTGTCAAATGCAACTTGAGAGTCTCATCACAGAAGGGAAAACCATCTGGAGAGATAGCCAGCAGAATCATAGATAGTGTAATAGCTCCAGGACTATTAAAAATAACTTCCAGCTACTGAACCACCAGTAGGCTGGAGAAGGGGGGCATTCCCAAAAGATGTGTGTGTGTTATGTACAGGGATCACCCCACACCCTAACAATTAGCCATATTTGCTCCAACGTATTTGGCTACAATGTCTAGTGTTCAAAAAAATCTATACCGGTATTTCCAGGCGAATTCATACCATCCCACAGCAGTGGTTGGTCGATAGCCCCAGAGTGTGTATTCATGCCTGACTTGTAGGGGAATGTTGCTCATTTAGTTCCATACTCCACCACTGTAGAATCAGAGCTGTTGTGTCTGGATGCCTGTCTTGCAGGGCTGACCAATAAGACAGGCCCAAGTGTAGGTAGGAATGGAGCTGCAGGTATCTGTAATGGTCCATTGAGGGCAGATGGTATGCAGATTGGAGTGCTGCAAAGGAAAGTACGCCTTTAGTGCCTAAGAACTGGTAATAAAATTGTAGACCCTGCCTATTCCATCTCTTAATAGTTAGTTCAAATTTGTTAGGTGGGTAAGTCAAATGACCGGTGATTGCTCATAGCTGGAGTAGTTATTCAGGGGTTAAGTAACGTGCTGCTAACCAGTAATGGAAAATTTCTTCCCTGTAGCATGTAAAATTGGTTAAGATGCTTACAACCTAATGGAGAAAGAAATAATCAAGATTAAATATGTCGTTTAGAGTAAATTCGATTTGTTTCCAGTATGGCTGTTGAGACTCCAAGAGTGAAACACAAAGTTAGGGTTTTATTTAACTCTAAAAATTCGATTAGAGTTTTGCTCATTAAAGTGATAAAACATTGTGAAAATGCATAGCACTTGCCTCACTGTGTTTAACATAACACTTCTAGAAAACCTATATAAATGCTTTCTGTAGTTAGTATTGTCCCAAGAAAAATTGCTAATTATTTATTTAAAACCCTGAACGTTCTCAGATAAGCAGCTCGTGCATACCATCTAAGGTTTGGGAGGTTAACCCCCCCCCGGTCTCTGAGTAGGTGCAGCAAGGAGAAACTTATGTGGGTGGGGTCCCCTGCCATATACACTAGGAAAGGATTTTATTCTAGGGGTCGAAATAAAGTTGGTCTGGCATAAGCAGCTGGGTTTGTAGGAAATATAGGATTCTAGGAAGGATATTTTGTCATATGACCGCTATACAATTAAAGAAGCTAAGGCAGAGCTGTGTCCACTTGGGAGAGTTATGCAGTGACTTGTGTTACTGGCTCATAGTTAAGAAGTTCTAGGTGTTCAAAGCATTTTGTCAACTTGATCCCCAAGTATCTCATAGCCCCTTTGTTCCATCTGATGGGAAAGTTAAGCTTTAAAGTTGCAGAGGAGGCAGTTATATAGTAAAACTTCAGTTTTCTAAGTGTTTAATTTGTAGCCTGCTATTTCTCCAAACTGTCACATTGTCTCCCATACCACTGGAATCGAATCCTCTGGGAAAGTCAGGGTCAATAAGCTCTCATCGGTAAACAACGAAAGTTTAATAAACCCAGAGTATCCCTGTAATTTTTGGGTCAGCATGAACAGCAGCAGCTAGGGGCTTGAGATACAAGTCAAATAAGAGGGCAGATGGGGGCAGTCCTGCCTTGTGACTCAATCAAGAGGGAACATGGGAAGAGTTAATGAGCCATTCACATGGAAGTAAGAATGTGGAGAAGCACAGATACCTCACAGCATCTGGACCACCTCCTCTGGGATGTCAAAGTTTGACAGGGTGGACCAGTCCACAATGCTGAATGCTTTCTTTGCAGCTCAACTGAGCAATGCTACAGGGATGCATCGAGCTGTGGCATATAATCAGGAGAGGGAACAAGGGGTTCTTTAGATACATTGGGGAAAAACGATGGGTGAAGGGGCAGATCAGCAGGATTAAATCAGGGGAGAGATGGGCACAAGACCCGGGGGAGCAGGCTGAGGTACTAAATGAATGCTTCACCTCAGTTTTCACCAAGGAAAATGAGGGTGCTGCATCATACATGGGAGGAGACAGAGATACTGAGGAGGGGGGACCCTTACCGATCGGCGGGTCTGGGGAGAGGGAGGAATCACTGGCAGGAGGGGGGAGGGCTAAGCAGGAAGAAGAAGTACTGGAAGTGGAAATCACAGCAGAGAGAGTGAGGGAAGCCCTCAGCTCCCTTAAGACGGAGAAAGCACCGGGGCTGGATAAATTACATCCCAGAGTGCTGAAGGAACTTGCAGATCTCTCTGAGGACAGGGTGGGTGCCCCAGGACTGGAAGGTGGTGCATATAGTGCCTATCCACAAGGGGGATCAAGGGAGGTGGCAGAGAACTACAGGCCTGTCAGCCTGACATCGGTGGTGGGCAAGGTGATGGAGAGGCATTGTCAAGGAGAGGCTGGGGGACCTGGAAAGTCAGGGTGCCTGGATGATAGACAGCATGGATTCGTCTCGGAAATCGTGTCAGACAAACCTTGTGGAGTTCTATGACTGGGTGACGAGTGCCTTGGACCTTGGTAGACCAGTGGACGTCCTCTTTCTAGACTTCAGCAAGGCATTTGACTCTGTTCCTCACATGGGCCTGTTGCATAAGCTGGGAGAAATGGGGGTGGGGAACCAGATGAGCAGATGGATAGGCAATTGGCTCCAGGACCAGAAGTTGGCGGGATAGTCTCATCCCCAAAGAGGGTCATTAGTGGGGTCCCACAGGGATCGAGTCATGGGCCCTCCTGTTCCAACGCCTATGTCTCTGACATAAGGACAGGAATCAGGAGTGAGATGAGTCTCTTTGGATGACTCAAAACTGGGGCGGTGGTGGATGGGAGGTGGCCTACAGGGGACCTGGAGGCTCTGGAAAGATGGTCTAGAAAGTGGAAGCTGAGGTTCTATGCAGGAAATGCAAGGTACTCCACCTGGGGCCAGAAACCCGGCCAAGTGTACACCCCTGGGGAATGCCACAGTCTCGATGGCTGAGAGGGACCTGGGGATGGTGGTGGATGTCAAAATGAACAACTCGGAGACTTGTAGGAGGGCAGCAGCCAAGGCCAACAGGATGCTGGGATGCATCGCTAGGGGGATCACCTCCAGAAGGAGGGAAGTGATGCTCCCTCTGTATAACTGCTTGGTGAGGCCACACCTTGAGTACTGAGTGCAGTTTTGGAGGCCACACTTAAAGAGGGACATTAAACTCCTGGAGAGGGTCCAGAGGAGGGCAACCAAAATGATTTGGGGCTTGGGGACAGGACCTATGAGGAGGGCTCAAAGAGCTAAATATGTACCATTGGAAGACAGAAGGGACGGGGGACATGATAGAGGTCTTCAAGTATATGAAGAGAGTAAATAGGGAGGAACAGTCAGGGTGCTTGAAGGAAGGAGGAGGGGCCACTAGGGCATGGGTGGAAGCTGGAGGAAGATTCAGGGAGAAAGGAGGAGGTGCTACTTCACTGAGAGGGTGGTGGAGCCATGGAATGCACTGCCTAGGGGCTGGTGGAGGCAGAGGCGGTGGAGGGTTCAAGAGGGGCTGGGACAGGTACAGGGAAGGGTTCTGGAAGCAAAATCCAATGCAGCAAGAATATCCGGAACTGGGAAGGGAGAAGCCAGAGAAGGCGAGGGGGGCAGCAAGGTCAGCACCCAGGGTGGGGGCTGACCAATCGTGCAGACTCGAAAGACCGTTAGGCCTATTCTGCTGGCATTTTAGTATGTTAGTATGTATACTCTATCAACAGAAGGGTATGACAGGCGCTCTCATGTGCCTGATGGCATCAGATAAATCCCTCTTGGTCTTTACCTATGATATTTGGAAGCAAGGACTCCAGGAGACTGTCTTAAATTGCCACGAACACCTTGTAGTCAAAGTTTAGAACTGATATTGGTAAGAGGCTGTGTATCTGGGGTTTCTGTCTGGCTCTGGGCTGTGGATATAACCATACACATAGTTCCACGGTTGTGGGAGAATACCATCAACATGTACTGCTTGAAAAACCTCCAGTATTTGGGGGAGGAGAAGGTCTTGGAACCGAGTTTGTAAAATTCAGTCAGGTAGCCTTCTACGCCCAGAAATTTTTGAGACTCAGAATCTCTAAGTACTAACTGGATCTCATCAGTCGATATGGGAATCAATACTGGGAGAGAAAGTTGTTGCAGATAGGTACAGACACACACTGGCGAGGTTCACCCTTTTGAGGTATACAGGGAGTGGTTGTAGGAGGTAAAACCATCATAAATTGCACTTGGTTATCCTATGTAGGCTGCAGAATTTGGATTGTGAAGCTGCAGAAAACATGTCTGTGCGCCCTGTGAGTTTGAAGCCGCCTCATTATGTTATGGGCCCCTCCTTCATAATAAGACTTTCAGATAGAACTGATCTTGTTCTATATGGGCATCTAATATTTTTTGCAAGTCTTGTTTCACTTTAGCAAGTTGGGGTATGTCCAAGGTGTCTCTTTGCTGGACAAAGGTCTGCAAGGTGTGTTGAAGTTCAAGGTAGCCAGCATCTCTTAGTTGTTTTTTTTTTTGCTAGCGGCATATGCCATAAGTTGCCTGTGAAGCACTGCATCAAGTGTCCCAGAGGACACGGGCTGACACGTCCAAACTCAAATTTTTGCTGATAATTTGGGGTACATGGTCTGTCAGGGTGTTCAAAAGTTCAGTGTCTTTAAGGAGGGCCTGGTTAAACCTCCAGTGAGTGATGCAGATTGGTTTGCCCAAGGAAAGCTTTGCATAAACTGGTGCAAGGCCTGATAACATTACTCGGTGGAAATCATCCTCTACAGCGTCAAGATGCTCAGCCGTCGTGATGAGATAGTTCAGTCTGTCTGACATCTGTGTCGGGGGCACATAATGTGTAAAGTCCCATATCGAAGGGAAGACACGTCTCCAGAGATCAATCAGACCCATGTGGAACAGTTTGTGATGGGGGTACTTCTGGACTGGCATAGTCCTATAGGCCCAGGGGCCCTTTGCATCAAGTGCTGGGTTGAAGGTAACAAGAAGGTCTCCTCCCATTATAAGTTGGCCTTGTAGTATCAAAAGCAGTTTATTAAAAAAGGTCTGGGCCATTGATTTTTCAGAACCCAGAGGGAAACAGGCATCTGCAATCATCAGGGGAGTCCAATATAGTCGACACACCAGGCACTTGGGTTAAATTCTAATACTGGCACTGTAGTGCAGCATGAGGGGTTGCTGCACTCCTGAGGTGCCGTCTTTTGGATGGGATGTTAAACCAAGGTCCATCTGCCTGTTCGGGTGGTTGATCAGGTGGACATTTAAGATCCCATGGCACTTCTTGAAAAGAGTAAGGGAATTTATTGAAATGACAAATCGAACAAAAGAAATGTACAAACAATCAAAGACAAATCAAAACAAACTTCATGTTACAGGAAAATCTTAAGTAGTGATCCAAGGCATATTGCACCAATGTGCTTTTAAAATATGTGGTTGGAATACAGTACATTCATTCCGAAAAATATTAACCAGTTCTGTGGTAACATTCTGAATAATGATTTCAAGAGGAGTATTTCTTTGCTGTAACATAAAACCACACCTGAGTATCCATATGTACCATTTTAAAACTAAAAACAAACAATATTCAATGTACCATTATGAAATTGCGCCAACCAGAATGGTAAATACCATACATTAATTCTTCAGTTGACATGCAAGAAAACATAGGTACAGACCAAGAACTCACTAATAATGACCAGAATGGCTGTATAAAAGAGCACAAAAAATATAAATGTTCAGAAGTTTCTTCTGCTGACATACACTCAGGCCTAATGCAACCTCGTTCGGCATGTTGTTTGTGCTTTTACTTTTTACATTTATGTTACCATGGCAACTAAGCCAATGGAAATCCCACATATGCCTTGGAACTCTTTTCTCTGTTAATAAAGAAAAATGAGTATCCTGCACATACAAAGGTCTATGGGGCAACGTTATTTTCTCAAAAAAAAAAATGGGTTGAAGTCATTTTGTGATACAATTGCTTCCTGGTAGTTCCCAGTAGCATGAGGCTAGAGACTCCCCATAATCGTAGTTTTACAAATATTTCCCTATAGTAACTAGGGAGTGTAGGGTCTTGTCTCAAATGAGTATTTTTGGATCCTTCCCAAATCAAAAACCACTGATTAATAGCATCATAAAAATATGGAGCCCAAACCTTGTCCTCATTAACCAATAGAAGCCGAAGATTTGTATAGAAAAACATACAATAAAAAAACACTAATGGGTTAACCATTTTTTTAACCCTCCATGTGAGTAAGGCAAGTAGGTGATATTCCTTTTTATAGGATTCAACCTACCACCCCATACTGCCCGAAAAAATAAACTCAGCAGACTCGCTTCCATTTGTTTAGGAGGGGGAAATATTTCACAAACATAAAGAAATTGAGGCAACAACTTTGTTTTTATCAGCATCACACGTTTCTTTTCGTCCATTTTCCAGGTATTCCACTGTGACACTATTTTATTTCTAAGGTCTAGTCTGGAAGTCCAGTTTAAAAGATCTAAACTACCTGGGCCCCATAATAATCCCAAAATTTTAATAGGCTGGAAAGAAAGAGGAATACCAGAAATCTGGGAGCCAATCTGTAGTTGTGTTCCTAAATATATGCCTTGACATTTAGACATATTTAAGCTTGCTCCTGAAACAAAAGAGTAAGCAGTACAAAAATCAATTGCTAAAGAAACGGACTGTACATCTGGTAAAAGAAGGCATAAGTCATCAGCATATGCAATACACCTTGCAGGACTTGGTAAAGTCCCGACCTGCACAGATCTGATTCCAGGATGAGCATTTATATATCCTAATAAAGGGTCGATACAAAAGACACAGAGGAGTGGGCTGAGGGGACAACCTTGCCGAACACCCCTATGGACAGGGACTAAAAGCCCAACATAACCATTAACTAAAGGAACAACAGTAGCAGATTCATACACTAATTTTATCCACTGTATAAATTCACCTGGGATATTGTAAAACCTTAAAACCTCCCACATATAACAATGATTAATCGAATCAAAAGCCTTACTTTGATCTAAGGAGCATAAAAAGCCCTCAATCTCCTTCTTTGCACTTCTAATAGTTATTTCCCTTAATAAAATGAGATGTTCCTGAATATTAGAATGCTTTACCAAACATACTTGTACTGGACTAATTACATAATTTGCCACTTTTTGCAGCCTGAGAGTCAAAATTTTTGTCAGTATCTTAAACTCCATATTTAAAAGACAAATCGGTCTCCAGTTAGTCAAGAGATGCCGATCTCCGGCCTTATAAATATAAACTAGGGAACTATGTGCCATATCAAAAGGTAATGCAGACTGTAACATACTAGAAAAAAACCTGAGCCAATTCAGGAGCCAAGACATCCGTAAGTTGGTAAATTTCAGCAGTCAGGCCATCTTTCCCTGGAGATTTATTTATGGGCATGGACTTGATGGCCTGCTGAATTTCAGAAAAATGAATATCTGCTAGTAAGTCCCGAGTTAAAGAAGCCGGAAATTCAGGAATCGTAAGACGTTCCAAAAATTTGTGGATACAATCCAAATCTATATCACTTTGAGAAAAGAGAGATTTTGTATGTTTATAGACAATATATACAGGTTACTCACCTGTAACAGGAGTTCTAGGAATGGTATATGTTGTTCATCCACACTCATTGGCAGTATCCTTGCCGCTTTAAATCTTGCCGGAAGGTCTTCAAGCTTGCTCCTCCCACCCACCCGGGTGGTATAACTCTCGGCTCCGCCCCATGACGCCAGATCTGGCCCGCTGGAAGCTCAGGTTGTGCGTCGAAGCCGGGGAGGTCGGGTGGGTCGTGTGGATGAACAACATATACCATTCCTAGAACTCCTGTTACAGGTGAGTAACCTGTATTTCTAGGGACATGGATATGTTGTTCATCCACACTCATTGGCAGACTCCTAGCAGTTCTCCGGGAGGAGGGACAACAGCAACCCCATATACTTACTTGGGAAAGAGAGACTGGAGAACCGAGGCCCCAAACCAGCATCCCGGCGTGACTCAAGGTCGATGTGGTAGTGGGTAATGAAGGTGTTTGCTGACTTCCAGGTAGCAGCCCTGCAGATTTCCTGGATAGGGACGTCCCTGGAAGCAGCCACCGTTGCAGCAGTATGGCGGGTAGAATGAGCTCTTATCCCTCTGGGAGGCTCCATGCCCGCTAACTTATAGCAGAGATCTATGCAGGAGGTTACCCACCTGCTTATCGTCCGCTTGGCTGCAGGTCTGCCAGATGCGGCTTCAGCGTAGGTGACAAACAGCTGGCGAACCTCTCCCCGAATTTCAGCCGTGCGCTCCTTATAATAAGCGAGCGCCCTTCTAGGATCCAGAGTATGGAGCCTATATTCCGCCTCCGAGGTGTGATTGGGGTAGAACACCGGCAGAGTCAACACCTGGTTAAGGTGAAACTCCGACACCACCTTCGGAAGGAATTTCGGTGGGGCGCAGGACAACCTTGTCCTGTGGAAGACCAGGTAAGGAGACTCGATGGAGCCTGGAGCTCTCCCATCCTTCTGGCTGACGTGATAGCCACCAAGAAGGCGGTCTTCCACGACAGGTGAGAGAGAGCACACCTGTGCATAGGTTCGAATGGCTTGCCCATGAGCTTTGCCGAACCAGCAGTAGATCCCACGGAGGTGGGGTTCCCGCACTGAGGGAAATGTGATCAAGGCCTTTGAAAAGTGCCAGACCACCTTTCCTGCGCCACCGACTGCTTCCCAGCCCGCGCCGGTAAGCAGAGATGGCTGCCAGGTGCACCCTTAGGTCGCCGACCTAAGCCCTTGACTAGAAAGGGACCATAAATAGTCCAAGATGCTTGCCAAGGAACAGGAGGAAGGGTCCAAGCCCTTGCCCTGACACCAAATGGAAAACCTTTTCCATTTGAAGGCATAAGCATTTTCTGGTCGACTCCTTACGGACGCCTCAACTACATTGAGGACCTCGTCCGGAAAGACCCAAAGCCTGGAACTCTAGCAGCTCAGGAACCAGGCCGTCAGGTGCAGGGATTGAAGTCCGGATGGAACACCTTCCCTGACTGACTGAGAGCAGGTCCGGCGAGCTGGAAGCTGCCGCGAGTCCTGGAGCTGAGACTGAGGAGATCTGGTACCAGAACTGGCGAGGCCAGTCTGGGCTATCAGAATCACCTGCGCCTTGTCCCTCCTCGCCTTGAGAAGCACCTTGTGGATCAAGGGAAATGGGGAAAGGCGTAAAGAGGCCCGGGGTCCATTGCCTCGAGAAGGCATCCCCTGCAGCGAGCCCTGCTGAGGCGGGCATGGAACAGACTCAGCTTCGCGTTCTCCATGGAGGCAAACAGGTCCACCTGAGGTGTGCCCCAAAGGGAGAACAGATGCTGTACTACCTCCGGCAGGAGAGACCACTCGTGGGATGCAGCCCCTATCCGGCTCAGGGCATCGGCCAGGGTGTTGGAGGCTCTGCCACGTGAATGGCTAGAGATCCGCCTCCAGGCTGCGCCACAGTGACCAAATCTGGAGGCTTCCTTGCATAGAAGCATGGAGCGCGTCCCCGCTCCTGGCGGTTTAGATAGTACATGGTCGTGGTATTGTCCGTCTGGACTCGGACCACTTGACCCCGGAGGAACGGAGCAAAGGCGGTGAGAGCTAGGCGGACCGCTCAGGAGCTCCAGCAGGTTGATGTGGCATCGGGACTCCGAGGGACCAGAGGCCATGAGCCCGTGTTCCCCCAGATGGGCACCCCAACCCATCAGAGAGGCATCGGTCGACAGAGAGACCGTCGGCTCGGGGCGGACGAACGGGATGCCCTCCTGCAAATGATCTGGAACGGTCCACCACTGGAGAGCATTCCACATCCCCTGTGTCACCGACACAAGCTGGTCCAAGGGATCGCAGCGTTGTGACCACTGGCTGGCCAGTCCCCACTGAAGGGGACGCATGTTCCAGCGGGCCCAACGGACCACGCTGGTACAGGCCGCCATGAGACCCAGGAGGCGCAGGAAGTCCCGGCAGGGCACTTGCCCAACCAGAAATGATCGGGCAAAGGAGGAAAGAACCTCGGCCCTGTCCGCGGGAGCCGCGCCTGGCTCAAGAGAGTCGAGCTGCGCCCGATGAATAAAATCACCTGCTTCGCTCGAGTTCCGACTTGGCCTCGTTGATAAGGAGGCCCAGTTGAGAGCAGACCTGGAGGGCCAGATCTCTGGACCACTCCGCCTCCTTCCTGGAGGGAGCTGCTATCAGCCAGTCGTCCAGGTAAGGTACACCGACCCTCGGCCAGGGAATGCTGTCACCACTGCCATGCATTTGGTGAAGACCCTGGGAGCTGGAGACAAGCCAAAGGGCATGGCTTGGAACTCGAAGAGGATCCTTCGCTGAAGCGGAAGGAATCTCTGGTGAGACCGGACGGATAGGGACGTGAAAAAAGCGGCCCTGCAAGTCCAGAGAGCAGAACCACACGCCTGCCGTCCAAGGATGGTATAATCTGAGCCAGAGTGACCATCCTGAAGGTTCGAGACCTTAGGAACTTGTTTAGGTCGTAGAGTCGAGAATGGGCGCCAGCCCCGTCCGTTGAACCAGGAAGTACCTGGACACAAACCCTGGGTCTGAAGGAGGCCACCACCTCTCTTACCACCTCCTTCTGGAGGAGGAGAGTGATGTCTCGACGAGCCGCCAGTGAGGCTGGGGATCCAGCCCCGAGGCGACGGCTCTGAAGGGTGGTGCCTGCTCAATTCCAGAGGCAGGCTCTTCCCACCACCTCCAAGACCCACCTGTCCGTGGTAACAGCGGACCAAGCGGGAACGGAAGTGCGGAGCCGTCCCCCACGGGGACCCAGGGAATGGTGACGGGATGGGGCGACACCCCTCAGCCCGTCACTGGGCAGGCTTGGAGGAGGGACCGCCGAGGGACCTCCTGGGCCTTTCCTCCCTGCCTCCCTGTTAGAGGAAGCCGGCTGTTGGGTTTGGGATGCCAAGGCGAGCCTGCTGGCCCTGACGTTGCTGGGCGGGCGCGCCGGGGGCACAGAAGGACGAAAGGGCTTAGGCTGTGGTTTGCGGCCTTTGTCCTTCTGAGCGGAAGACCGAGTCCAAGGTGGCATTGGACTTCTCGATCCTCTGCAGGTGACCTTCCACCCCAGGGCCGAAGAGGTCAGTCCCCAAAAAGGGAACATCCGCCAACTTGTGCTGGGTATCCGGTAAAGGTGGATATCCTCAGCCAAGCCCGCCGGACATGCCAGCCTGCGGCCCACCGATCTGGCACATGAGTCCCCCATCCAAAGCAGTCTGGAGCTGCTGTTTGGCCACTGCCCTGCCCTGGTCCGCACCTGCTTAACCGTAGTCTGCAGATCGGCGGGAAGATGAGGGATGACCTCATCCAGGGAGCCCAACAGGGCATGAGGAAAAATGTGCCATGAGGGCGGCCGAACTGGCCTGGCGAAGGCGAGAGAGGGCATAGCGTAGACTTTAGCCCGACATAGTCCAATTTCTTGGACTCCTTGTCAGGAGGTTTGTCCACATCCCTGGCGTTGCCGGTACCGAAAACGCTGTCGGTAACCAACCCCTCAGCAGAGGGTGTTAAAACGGACAAGGAACCGTAGGGACCGATACTTCCTGGCCATCCTGGCCGGCAGGGCAGGAAGCGGCGCTGCAAAGTTCCAGTGCCGGACCCACTATGGCCTGCCACTGAAAGGCCTCCGTCGGAGAATCCTCGGTCCAGAATCTCCGTGAGGGATACCTGGCCTGTTTGGAACGGGTTCGAGCTCCATCCGGTAGACTCCGAGATGAGCCGAAGCAGTCCTAGGAAGGACGACGGGCTATCGTCCATTGGCTGACCTCTGAAGACTCCAAGTCCAGTCGCTTGGAGAAGAAGGAGGAATCGCTTCGGACTCGAAGAGTCCTCAAGAGCTGCCTCTGGCCTGAGCCACCCTTCACCTGCCGAGGTCGGTCGGGAGTGAGGGTAACTGACAGCCGATGGGTAAACCTTAGCCGACCGAGAATCCTTGGTGAGCCCCAATTGGTGGCTGTGGGGCGGAGGTTCCACCGAGATCGGTGGAGCAGTTGTTTGGCCGTAACAACCGCCTGGGTGTAGCCCTCGGACAAGTCGAGGGGTTGTGCCGGCCGCTCCGGTGACAGCCACTTAATGGCCGGGGAAGGCGACCGGGTCGGCTTATTCCTGGCCAGGAGGAGCTGTTGCAACATAAGGTCCTCGTACCGTCGACGTAATTTACGCCGAAGCCTCCCCTCATCCGAGGAGGAGGACGAGATCGACGGGCGACGCCGCCATCATGTGCAGACCGAGACCGCCATGACGGTGGGAACGGTTGACCGCGAAGAGGTCCGAGACAGAGACCGAGAGTCCCGAATTTCCGGGTCGGTGCGGGAGGTGTCGGCCGGAACCGCACTCCCCTCGCTGGAAGGTCCATCCGAGGGCTCCGGACCGGAGGCACAAGGCGACCACGGGATCCTCAACTCCTCCGGGGAACCGGGGAGGGAATCTCGGCTGCTAAAGCGACGCCCGTCAATGGTCGAGAAAATCTCGACTTCATCAGTGGGAGTCTCGGTCAACTGACCTGGACGGGGACACCGTGGAGCCAGTGGCGGCAAGCAGATGGGCCGAAGCCGACAGTCGGCGGCCGGGGAGAGGGACTTTCCCGCTCCCAAGAGCGCCGACGGAGGGACTACCTGTCCTCTTTTTGGACCGAGAAAAGGTCCAGCAGGCACGAGCCCTTCTCCTTTAGCGGAGAGGGACAGACAAAGCTCTTAAAGGAAGCCGTGTAGGAAGAACCCAGAGAGAGCAGGATAAATGCAGCGGCGAGGAAGATCGGCCGCGCCGCCTCCTCTTCGAGGGCGACCATCCGCTCGAGCTGATCCGCCGAGCCCGCCGCCGCGGACACCGCCAACCGGGCCTCCTTGGACTTCACCGGAGGGAAACGCTTCTCGGGACGGCCCAGTTGCAATCGGGCAGCACGGTCTTCGAGGACGTAGGCCGAGAAAGATGAGCACAGGTCGCAAGCCTGCGGGTCGTGCTCAAGGCCTAAGCAGTAGACACACGTGGAGTGTGGATCCGTCCGAGACATCTTCTGCCCGCATGGGCATCTCCGAAATCCGGGAGTCGAGTTGTCCATCGCAGCCGCGAGGGATCGAAGACTGAAGTCTTTTTGCAAAATATTATTTTTAAATCCGTAAACGGAGAAATAGGAACCAGTCGCAAACGCAGAGCGTTAAGGAGGGAACCTGAGCTTCCAAGCGGTAAGGAAGATCTGACGTCATGGGGCGGAGCCGAGAGTTATACCACCCGGGTGGGTGGGAGGAGCAAGCTTGAAGACCTTCCGGCAAGATTTAAAGCGGCAAGGATACTGCCAATGAGTGTGGATGAACAACATATCCATGTCCCTAGAACCATAATTTCAGAATGTATGTTGCGCATATGTCCCACAGACTCCTTTAAACTATCCATTCTTTTTAACTGAACCCGTTGTTTACATGTGGCATACGGACAATTATTAGAAAATACTCCTTTTAAATCAAAACGTTGCTGAAATGCTAAAACAGCAGCCTTTTGTTGGTGAAATTTTAACATGCGTGATTTAAAATGTAAAATCTGGGTATGATAGTCATGTGTAGAAGTATATGATATGACAGTCTTACCTCAGTAGTGGGCAAGATTATGAAGGCATTCTTTAAGGAAAGGATAGTGCAATACCTGGAATCCATAAGGGCACAGGATCCAAGACAGCATGGGTTTACAAAAGGAAGGTCCTGTCAAACTAATCTCATAGATTTCTTTGACTGGGTAACCAGAGTGGTGGACCAAGGGGGAGCAGTTGATGTCGCCTACCTTGACTTCAGCAAAGCTTTCAACACTGTTCCACATAGAAGATTGATAAATAAGCTGGGTAGGCTCGGGGTGGGTCAGAAGTTGGTCAACTGAGTGGCAAACTGGTTGACAGGTAGAAAACAGAGAGTATGGTAAATGGTATACAGTCAGAAGAGATGCAAGTCACAAGTGGGGTACCTCAAGGATCAGTCTAGGCGCCAGTCCTCTTCAATATCTTCATTAGTGACATTGCAGATGGACTAGAGGGTAAGACTTGTCTGTTTGCAGATGACACCAAGATCTGCAACAGAGTAGATGATCCAGATGGGGTGGGCAAAATGAGAAGAGATCTGGATAAACTAGCAAAATGGTCAGAAGAGTGGCAACTGGATTCAATGCAAAGAAGTGCAAGATCATGCACATAGGAAGAGAAACCCTGAAGCCACCTATAGGCTGAGGAGGATTGCTGGCAGTCACAAAGGAAGAAAGAGACTTGGGCATCATCATCACCGATGACCTGAAATCATCCAAGCAGACCTCTAAAGCAGTAGGTAAGGCTAGGGGATGTTAGGGTGTATTAGTAGAGGTATCTACAACCGTAAGAGGAGGTAATAATCACTTTACAAAACACTGCTTAGGCCCTATCTGGAGTACTGCATGCAGTACCGAGCCTCACCACAAGGACATTAACCAAATTGAGGCAGTTCAGAGAGGGGCACCCAAAATGGTGCAGGAACTGCATCAGAAGACACATGAGGACAGATTAACGGAGCTCAATATGTATACCATTGAGCAAAGGAGGGAGAGAGGTGATATGATTGAAACATTCAAACAACTTAAGGGCATTAACAAGGTGAAAGAGTCTAACATGTTTAAATATAAGACAAATAGCAGGACAAGAGGACACAGCATGAGATTAGAGGGAGTCCAATTAAGGGGGAATGTAGGAAATTCTTTTTCACAGAAAGAGTGGTGGATGCATGGAACGGCCTACCTCAGGAAGTGGTTGCTATGAATACAATTCAGGGCTTCAAACAGGCATGGGATAGGCATAAGGGAGCAATACAGATGAGTATGAATAGATAGGCTACTGACAGAGCAAAGGCCGATGGCACATATATAAGGTAGAAAAAGAAATGAGCAGACTGGATGGGCCTTGCGGTCCTTATCTATCAACCTCTATGTTTCTATGTTGATAGAGAAATTAAAGATTGTAATTGTTGTTTATCACAGAGATATTTTACATAATGTATATCTTTATCTTTCCTACTCAAACTTTTAAGCAAAATAATCAATTCCTTTTTTAAATCTTCCCACCATTGTACCGGAGAATCATATAAAAAAATACTGTTTTTGCAGACAAAAATACTGCGACTGTGTGACAATATTCTTTACTTAATATGAAGAATTACATTTCCACAAGCCCCAACCCAACTGAAAACGTTGTCCTAGTTCAAGAAAAAGAATGATCAGAATACTCCACAGCGGAGTTCCAGCTGCAGAGATAACAGAATGGTGGTGGGGGTGGGGGGTGGGGGAAACGATCCTAGTGGATGATGTTCCTTTACAAAAGTTGACACAATTTTTGGGTGCGAAAACATAACTACTAAATCTCCTTTTTGAAGTATGTCATTTAAACAGTTTGAATCGCAATATGATTTCAGGGTCTTAGTCTGCTGCCCCCTATCCCTTTTCTCTAATCCACAGTTGAACACCCCTCCCAAACCACTTGTTGTGCAGTATACAAATATGGTGGAATCAATTTAAAAAGTGACACCCTATTAGCTTTAGATTGCATAGCGTAAATATTAATAAGTCGGAACACAGTCCCCTGGACACAAATATCTAGAAGTAAAGCTCTTCCTGGAACCAAATCTAGCAGTCTAAAACATGTAAATTCTATATCTTTAAACAAAATTCCCACCCCTGAGCACTGGTCTGTACCTACTGACCAAAAGGAAGGCCCGGCATGCCAAGCGGCAGTAGCACTGTGAATATCTAACACAGTGTGCAATCTTGTAGGAAATAAAACACCTGATTGTTGTAGAGTTAAAGCAGAAAAAAACAGCACCTCTTTTCCTCAGACTCTTAATATTGTTGACATTTACTGAGGTGAGAAAAGACATAAAAAAATAAAAGAAATAAGAGGTCATTATCATTTTTTCTTAACCCTACTTCTAGTACCTAATCTAGTTTTTAGTTTCACAAGAGGCGATTTCTTTCTTCCCACAGTCACAGTAGGAGAGGTGTTCCGAGGTGCATCAGTCTGATCCACCTCCCCATCTCCTACCACAGAAGGGGAATCTGAAAACATTTCAGAGTCACTATCTGCAGCAGGGAGATCCTGGTACCTGTTTTGATGGGGAATAGTCTGCATTTTGGCTAACTTGGAGGCTGGGGTAGGCTTTACAGATCTTTTATGAGCCAAAGTACCTTTTCTAGTAGCATAAGCCATAGGGGGGGCCATGTCATCCTCAGTTGCTTCTACTGTTGTCAGGGGTTCTACTTCCAAATCAGTTTTACTAACCTGTGTCTGAGGGTTGGTAGGGGCAGAAACCAAGTCCACTGAAGGGCCTTTGCATGGTTCTACCACTGCCAGAGAAATCACTTCAAGTGGGGGAAATGGGGGGTGGAGGAGGGGAAAAGGAAGAGGAGGAAAGCAGCGGTCCAGACTGTTGCCTTTGGGCAACCGCAATAAGCAGTCATTGCTCCTCGCAATCTCCTCCAGGATTGGTGTTATGTGCAGCCCAAGAGCAGCTCTGATAAGAATGTCCTGCTTAATCACATAGGCTACAAATCATTTCATTCAATTATTACTAACATGTCCTAATTCATTAGAGAGAGAACATCGAACTTTATCACAGGTGCTACTGATATGGCCTTCAGAGCCACATTTATAAAAATTAAAAATAAAACAGGACCACCCCCCATCATGGCCAAGAAAAAAGGAATTAGGCAAATGTTTGAAACCATCACTAGTGGAAGATAATAAAACTCTAAACTTCCAGCCCCCAGTCCAGTAATTCTCGCTATCAAAAATGGCAGTAGGTCCATCCAAAACAGTACAGTGCTGTTTCATCCAGTAAGTGAGGTCAGTTACACTAACCCCTTCATTTCGAAATAGTACAGTTACAAATTTTATTGCACGCTTTGTTAGGGGAATAGCTTTGAAAGGGATCCATAGGGGAGAATTTCGGAGGGCATTATATTTTTGCCAAAAACATTCCTAACCAGCTGCAGTCTTAAAGCTTACATCAAAAGTGTGTTCACCTGACACATGGATGCGGGCATAAATTTCTGTTGCAAAAAAATGTAGAGTCTTTAATCAATGTTTTCCCCACAGACGCGGTCTGGGACACAGTCTAAGCCACCTTTATAAAGTAAGCACACAGCATTGTGGCATTTAGCAGGGGACACAGGTAGATGAAATAAGGAAGCAAAAGTTTTCCTCGGTTTGTCAGATTTAGTATTCAAAGGTGCATCAGGGATATTAGACTCAGGCTGGTTTGGTACAGTATCTTCAAATGATGTAGAAGAGGGTAAACTTGGTGGGAGAAAATACCCGAAATAGGTAGTGAAGTCTGTCCCACAAATGTGGGAATAGAAATTGGAGACATACCTGAGACCTAGCGCTTGCCATCAGTTGATTTTTCCCAACCTGCAGCCGACAAAGTGGTGTCCACAGACCATAGCTCTTTAGTATCAGGTGGCTCAAATCGCTGCAATTGAGGGTGGTATGTCAGTAGAAGCCAAAATCTGGCAGGTGGCGTCACTGGCTGACTCATCTTGCAAGCCCTTTGATGCTGCCATGTCAGCGTTCGGAATCAGCTGAGTTGTCCGGCTTGACAGCGGTAAATGTGAAACTTCAGAGGGATCTACCGTCATACTTTTTGGGCTGATAAGAGGAGTATCCATTCTGGTAGGCTGATTCTGCTGTATTGAAGAAAGTAAATAATCATCCTAAATTTCCTCCTCCACCCAAGTCCGAGCTGCCAGTACACCGGCTGAATCCCGAGTTTCCATAAAAGCAGTTTGTTTTGCTAAGAGAGTCTCTTGCTGAGTAATAACTTCCAGTAATTGGCATTTCCGACACTCTAGAGCCAGAAATTCAACATTCTCTAAATCTTGAGCCATTTCAATTGCACAACATTTCCCGTACAGATTTCACCAAGCGGGCCATTCGTAAGCTACGTTCAAACAATTGAGGTAGGAGGTGGAAGAAACCTCCGCCTCCACACGTCCATCTCCTACACAGTCATCACCAACTGCCACCATGACCGACCGCAGCAGCGCCACCCCACCAAAGAGTAGGGGAATTTCCCCGATGTCCTGGTCAAATTTCCCCCCTTCACTGAAAATATCACCAACAAGCTTAACCTGGTTCAATTTCAGTTGGTTACCATCTGTATTCCCCCTTCCCCTGGTCACCCCTGAAAAAGGGACATCTAGTTTCAGTGGGCCTACCGGGTCAACAAAATTGAATAAATAAACAAATATAGGGTAAGGGTGAGAATCATGTACTGCCTATCTGGGTCTATCACTTATTCCTGTAATTGAAAGGGAACTCCCCGTGATATTAAGACTATGATGTGTCTTTGCCCCCGATTTATAGGCTGAGGCTACAGCTACTGGAAATCCCATGTTCCAAAATTTATTATGCTCTGTGTCATGGGTAGATGAGTGTTCTGTAGCACAATTATTTCAAGGCATTCCTGTTTTAAATACTGTAGTATCCAGTAACATTTTATGGAGCTGTGAATACCACTGACTATAAACAAAATTATTTTTGCAGTATTAGCCATACTGTAGGAGTAAAAAAAAAAAAACAGCCTAGTGACAAGGCGCCCCCCCCCCAAGGAAGATGCAATCAATCAGAGGAAAAAGGTAGGCTGGGAAGTGGGAAAGCAAGAGAACTGCAGAGGAATTAAAAACCACATACCAAACCCTCAAGTACAAACATTACAAAATACAGAACTGTAACAAATAACACTGAGTGTGATAACAGTGTGCTATTGGAAGGGGCCAACTGGGCGTTCCAGCTACTGCACTGATAAATTAACTACTGACTTCCAAGACAGGGAGAGTTGGATTTCTCTCCTATCTAGGAACTGGTGGAACAGAAAGCCCCATTGTGTGTCCCACAAATGTAACTGTACCTTGGGTTTTCACTCAGTTTGGTGGTTCCACAGCTTCTGTGAAGTAAATGTAATTAATCTAATCAACATCATAAAACCCTTACTGATTAAAAATGCTTCTCTAGTAATTATAAAACACAAAACATGGGTGCGTGTGTGTAACTCAGAATTTTACACACACCGCTGGAGTGGGATGCTTTTATAAATCCCTCAAGCTTCACTTTCTGGGTTTACAGTATGTAGCATCCATCTCGGCTATGTGTAAAATTCTGGTTACACATAACCATCCATGTATTACTCTGTATATAAAACTAGAAAGGACAAAATGTGGCATCAGTGTTTCCCGTCTTTCACGTCTCTAACTGTAGTGGTGCAGAGTAGCTTGCATATAGCAACTGGGTGCCCCAGAAATACAAGGTATGTCCCCTCTAGTTTTCTACAAATACAATATCTATAACCTCACCTCCGGAATGTAACAAGCCATACCCAACCCCGACTGTGACAATAATTTTGCTTCCCCGACAGTGACAATAGTCTTGCCTCCTGACTGTGACAACAGTCGTACCTTTCAGCTGCAACATTAGCCTTACCTCAGACTATGACACTTGCCTTACCGACTGTGACAACAGCCTTACCCCAGGACTCCAACAAGTGTTTAACCTCCAAACTGTAACAACAGCTTTAGTCCTCAAATGTGCCAACAGCCTTACCCCATGACTGTGGCAACAGAGTTGCCCTTTCTGGTGGCTCTTAATCCTCCATGAGTCAGTGCTTCTCTGGGAATGAAGGATAGTGAAGATGTACAATGTGCTTTTCATGGCATCAGGTAAAGAACTGTAGTGGTACTGTGTTCTGCAGGTAATGGCCTTGTTCAAGTAGTTCTTAACTGCCCCCGAGGTGCAACAGTTCAGTAGGTTAAGAAAATGGGGGGGTGCCTTGGTTTCTTTGAAGAACCAAATCGAAATCAGTTGATGCTGAATCAAAAGCAGTTATTTCCAAACGTTTAGCAATTTATGCTTTTTCAAGGGATATTTGTAATTACAAATGTACATTCTCTATGTTCTCTTAAAGTTCTAATTCTCTTTTCCAAATCAGCACATTTGTTAGACTGCGTTTTTTTAAACCTTCTGTACTTTTTCCGTATACCTGCTTTCTTTATTTCCTGGCTTTAATAAAACATTCTTCTGTTGCTTTCAGTTTCCTATAAACAAAAGTAAACATCCTGACTGTATAATAATAATAATGCACTTGTACTTTGACTGTCATTACTTCATTTTCAGGATCTCAACTGGTGTGCTCTTCTTCTTTAAAGTATGCCCTTTCACCACTCAGATAACTTTTAAATGGCTCTGTAAGAGCTCCCCCCTTTTCAAGGTTTCTAGTGTTAAAATGGTTTTACCTGTATTTATGTCTTTTATTTGTTTACTTCCTCATTGCTGCACTGGACACTGCGGTCCTTAAAAGTAAAGTAAAATGACCCAATAAGTTCACTGCATGCAGCGGAATTCCCATTGCTTTAAAGGAGAACTGTCATCAACAGGGTTTCTTAATGTCTCAAAGTCCATAAAAAGCTAATTTGAGTGAGCCATTGTATTTATATGTGAGTCTTTGCAGTTCAAAGTTATTCATATGTAAATCAGCCTGTAATTAAGGGCTAGGGGTAGCCATATGTTTTAGGCTCCTGACAGAAAATGATGTCACCGAGGAAGTTGGCCCTTCATTTACTACAGGTTAAATAGGAAATCATCTGTTTTATTAAGTGTGTTTTAAGATGTTATTACAACACTTTCTACATTTATAATAAGTGTTTTGCATGTGCATTGAAACTAGTAAGTTATCAGCTTTACATTTCAAACTGTTAGTAGTAATAATCCATCTTTAGGATTGCTTTAACCTCTAGGTTATACTGCCAGCTGATCTTTAAAAACTACACATATCTCAAGGCTGGCTGTGTGGTGTCAACAGGTATTGGGGCCCCATATCAAGATTTCTAAACCCTGGCTGTGTTCATGTCAGTACAGATTTCTGGGGCTGCCACGATGACTTCTGTCTTATTCCATTGCCCCTCTTACAGCCTTTTCTCTTACAATTTTGGGTGTGAACTCAGGTCTACAAGATGCAAATGTTGCTACTTACCTACTGGCCTGGCATCATGGGGCCAGCCTTGAAATGTGTAATGTTTGATTTATAGCTGGCAGTACAGCCTACAGGTTAAAACCAAGCGCTATGAACAAGCTTCTTTCATCCAACAGAATGGGTTTTTATTCCAGCATGCTCTTCTTATATACTGTGACCAGAACAAGTCACTTAACCTCCCTGTGGTCCCAAAACACACCCAGAAATAAGCTGTAGTTGTGTGCCTTTTCTGGACAAAGATAGCAAAATCTATCTGAGTATGTGTTATGATTCTGAAAATAATATGCTCTCTTTCCAGATTTGACCTGAAAAGAAAAAAAAAAGGGACACCATTAATAGTTTATTAATTGCAAAAACACATAGATGGACAACATTGTCAAAACATGCATAATCAGGACTGCATTATTAAAATACAAAATAATATATGGGTGGGTGTGTGTAACCAGAATTTTACACACACAGATACACGTTATAGGATGCTACACTAACCCCAAGGGCAAAGTCCAAGGGATTTATAAAAACATCCCACACTAAGGGTGTGTGCAGAATTCTGTTTTTTACACCTACCCACATATTATTTTATTTAATTAATGGTGATAATTGCTTTCTCTTTCAGCACAATTCAGTTAGTGCAGCACGTCTCTCAGAGATAGAGACACACACACAATTCACACACAGACGTGTGTATGTGCGCACACACAGACTGTCTCTCCCTTTTTTTACATTACAATGGGAATGGCATTTTGGAAAGTTGTGGCCCATTGGCAGGGCTACAGCATGTAAGACACGTTCGAAGGGCATGAGCAGCAGGATCAACCAGATTCATTTGTTTCCTTTACGGTAGAAAATCCCATTCCAGCTGAAGTATTTCAGTAAGAAACTGCTGTACTTTTAACTTCATCAAAAAAAGTAAAATACTCTTTTAATAATGCATTTTAGGTTATGCATGTTTTAACAATGTTCAATCAATCAATCAATCAATCAAAATCTTTATTTATTCAGGCAAACATCATTGAGCAAAGCTCATTTACAAGATGGACCTGAGTGGTCATACAAATGAGGATACAAGTATTATTACATAGACAAGAATAGCATAAACAGCAATACAATGACATGAAATGATTATATACAACAATTTACATATATACAAGGAACAGTAGAACCAATTAGCCTGTAAGAAAAAGGGGACAAAGGGTATAGCAGGCATAAAATATAAATTATAGGGTCTAACTAGTTTTTATGAGAATATAATAGGTGATTTGGAAGATAGAAATTGAATTAATATAATGGAGCGGAAAAAGGAAGGTGGGTCAGGTAGGGTGGGGATTAGGCTTTATAAAAGCAATTGCAGAGCTCTGGAAAAAGGCGGAGAACAATCTTTTGAAAGATGCCAGAGGTAGTAGGCTATCTAGCTTCATGGATTTTGGAGAGAGTTCCATGCAACTGCTAAGGTATAGCTAAAGCAGCCCTCCCAAACCAGGTGCAGGCATTGGGGACCTTTAATATGATGAGTTTACTGATCCTTAAGGTGTATGGCCTAGTTGTAATTTGGGTAAAGCAATCAGTGATATAGGTAGGTAGTTTGCCTGTGAACGCTTTGAATATCCAGATAGCAGCATTCTTATTTCTTCTGTGTTGTAATGATGTCCAGTTGACTGCCATATAAAGGGAGCAATGATGGGTGCTGGAGGGAAGGTCAGTAATAAATCTTATGGACCTGTGATACAGGGTGTCCAGTTTATGTAAGAGATGACGTGAACAATGGCAGTAGAGAAAATCAGCATAATCAATGAGGGATAGGAATGAGGCCTGAATTAACCTTTTTGGAATCACTGTTTAGGTAATGTTTTATTCTAAAAATAGTCCAAGCCTCTGTCTTAGCTTTTAAGTAGCTCTTCAATATGGACAGAATAGTCAAGCCTGTTATCTATCCAGACTCCAAAGGTATTTGAAGTTATCAACAAATTCCAGTTTCTCTCCAAGTAAGGTGGATAATTGTAGGGTGGTGGATGCTGGGGTAGTGGTAGAGCAACTCTTTGTGGCAAAGAACATAGCTTTTGTTTTTGGCATTTAGAAGTAGTTTTTGTCAAGTAGATTGTGCTGCAGAATGGAGAATTCGGTTGTAACAGTTCACAGGCTTTAGAAGGTGAGGATTGCTGACATATAATACAGTATCATCAGCAAACAGATGAATGTTAGATTGAGTGAGGTTGGCATCAATATTGTTTATATAAATGGCAAAGAGGATAGGGCCAAGAATAGAGCCTTGTGGTACCCCTTAGCAGTGGTTTTGAGGTGGATAGGTAATTTCCATTTTTAACCAGTTGTGACCTATCTGAAGGTAATCCTTAAACCAATTGAGTGATAGGGAATCCAGGCCTAGTGAGTTAAGGGAGGTGATTAATAAGTCATGATCCACTGTGTCAAAGGCTTTACTCAAATCCAGGAACACAGCACAGGTACAATTTTCTTATCCAAGGCAGTCTGCCAATCGTTGGTTACCTTGGCTAAGGCAGTAATGGTGCTATGCTTTGATCTAAATCCAGATTGTGCAGAATTTAGAAGGTTGTTGTTATCCAGATAGTCCCTTAATTGAGAGTTTACTAGTTTTTCGAGCATCTTGGATAGTACTGGTAGGATGGAGATAGGCCTGTAATTGTTGAGATCCCTAGTATCACCAGATTTGCGTAATGGAACTACTTGAGCTGTTTTCCAAGTAGAGGGAATGGATCCAGTAGTTAGGGAAAGATTGAAGAGATGAGTGAGGGGGGCAGATAAGACATGTGAAGCAATTTTCAGGATGTTGTCCATCCAAGTGTTTGTGCCATAAATAAACAATTAATGGCGTCCTATGTTTTTTTCTTTTCATGTCAGCATGCTCAGATTGTTTTCAATGTCTTTGTCTAGGAAAGGCACACAACTACAGTACAGCTTATTTCTGGGTGTGTTTTGGGACCACAGAGAGGATAAGTGACTTGCTCTGGTTACACAATATACAAGTAAAGCATGTTGGAATCAAATTCCATTCTGCTAGATGAACAAAGTTTGTTCACAGCTCTTTGCTTTAACCTCTAGGCTATGCTGCCAGCATTGATCAAAAACTACACATTTCATGGCTGGCCCATGATGCCAGACCAGTAGGTACGTAGCCACATTTGCATCTTGTAGATCTGAGTTCACATTCAAAACTGTGAGAGAGAATGGAATAAGAGAAGTCGGTGCTGTGGCACCCCCAGAAATCTGCACTGGCATGAACTCGGCCAGGGTTTAGACATTCTGATACAGTATGGTGCCCCAATACCTGTTGACACCACAGAGCCAGCCTTGAGATATGTAGTTTTTAATAATCAACTGGCAGGATGGCCTATAGATTAAAGCAATCCTAAAGATAGATTATTTTTACTAACAGTTTGAAATGTAAAGGTGATAACTCACTAGTTTCAATGCACATACAAAACAATCATAAATGTAGAAAGTGTTGTAATGACACCTTAAAACACACTTAATAAAACATATTTCCTGTTTACCCTACAGTAAATGGAGGGTCAAGTTCCTCGGTGACATCATTTCCTGTCAGGAGCCTAAACACATGGCTGCCTCCAGTCCTTAATTACAGGCGGATTTACTGTATATATGAATAACTCTGGACCGCAAAGACTCACACATAAATACAATAGCTTACTCAAATTAGCTTTTTATGGACTTTGAGAGATTAAGAAACCCTGTTGATGACAGTTCCCCTTTAATCTTTAACAGATGAGGAGTACAGTTTAGAAATGCACTTACTTGATTGCCTGTTTCTCTGGATTTGAGTGCTAGTGCGCAACTATGCCTCTTAAACCCCATCCTGACACTGTTCTTTCCTCTTGAGTCTGTGTGCTGGCCCGTGGGTGTTACTATGTCACCCTCATGTTCTCGCATGCTTTGTGAGTTTCACTGCTAGGAAACCATACATGCTCACTGTTCAGATGAACACCAAATGGGCTTGGAGCAGGCAGACTCTGTATCTGAGTGGTGCATGCATATTATACAAAATGCATTATTTCTAATACTGGATGTGAGTCTGTCTATTAACTGTCATCTCCTGAGTGGAGCAAGAACGGATTTTAAACAGGTTTCAAACGAGTACACAGATGCTTGCTACTTGCTGCTATTTTTAGTCATACATAATGTATTCACATTTAAACATGAGAACTGATTCTAAACAAGTTTCAAATGAGTACCTTGCTACTTTCTATTATTGTGACCAACATACACACTCTGTTCACATTTAAGCATGTTAAAGTAAACTCTATTGGCAAGGCTGGAGGAATGGTCAGACATGGCAACTTAGATTCAATGCAAAGAAGTGCAAAGTAATGCACCTGGGAAACAAAACCCAGGAGAAGAGGCCACAATAGCAGGAGGTACTAACAACAACAAAAATGGAGAGGACCTGGGAGAGTCATATCAGATGACCTAAAGGTGGGTAAGCAATGTGAGAAGTCAGTAGGGAGAGCCAGGAGATACTGGGATGCATAGGAAGGGCATCACAAGTAGAAAAAGGAAGTGATTATCCCTCTATACAGACAGTTGGTGAGACCCCATCTGGAGTACTGTGTGCAGTTTTGGAGACCTCATCTACGCAAGGACATAGACAGGATGGAAGCAGTCCAGAGGAGGGCAACTAAAATGGTGCAGGGTCTACATCAGAAACCATATGAAGAGAGACTTAGAGAGCTTAATATGTATACCCTTGATGAAAGGAGGGACAGAGGGGACATGATAGAAACGTTCAAGTACCTCAAGGGAATCAACAAAGTCCAGGAGGGTAGCATCTTTCAGAAAAAGAGATGTGTAAGAACAAGGGGCACAGTTTAAAGATAGAGGGGGGACGGCTCAGGGGTAATGTGAGGAAATTCTTTTCACGGAGAGAGTGGTGGATACATGGAACAGCCTTCCTGAGGAGGTCGTTGGGTCTAAAACAGTGGGGGAATTCAAACATGCTTGGGACAGACACAAAGCAATTATAGTGCGGGGTTGCAGGAAGCAGGCTGTTGGTTAACTAGAATCTGCAGCTTATCCAGTAGGTAGGGAAATGGGCAGACTGGGTGGGCCAAGTGGTCCTTTTCTGCCGTCAACGTCTATGTTTCTATATCGAGTGGGGTGGGGCGGGACAAGGATTACAAAAAGAAAAAGGGAAAGGGGAGGTTAAAACTGGCATTCCTTCATATTTAGATCATGGTTCCTATCCATTATTCCTTATTTTAAGTGTTACTGTGCCCATTAATCATTTCCTGCATTCATATGTAACTCAAACTGGACTATACACTAATGGACATCACAACCTGCATGTCATACCTACCGACTCAATAGCAAGCCCAACATTTAGTTTCAGTGTTCATACTGATCCTAGGTTGCAGTGTGTGCAGTAAATCCACTTCACTTCTGTTGCTAATAGTTTTATTTGATCTCAGCCCCTCAGCAGAGGTGGTACTACTTCTAAACCCATAGAAACATAGATTCTGACGGCAGATAAGGACCGCTTGGCCCACCCAGTCTGCACATTTCTCTACCTAATGGATAAGCTGCAGATCCTAGTTAACCAGCAGCCTACTTCTTCCTACCCCCAACCCCTAGAATTGCCTTATGACTGTCCCATGCATGCTTGAATTCCACCACTGTTTTTGACTCCACAACCTCCTCAGGAAGGCCATTCCATACATCCACAACCCTCTGTGAAAATACTTCCTTAAATTACCTCTGAGCCACCCCTTCTATCTTCGTGTGCCCCTTGTTCTTGCACACCTCTTTTTTTGAAGAGTACTACCCTCTTGGACTTTGTTGATTCCCTTGAGATACTTGAGAAGTTTCTATCATGCCCCCTCTCCCTCCTTTCTCGAGGCTATACATATTCAGCTCCTTAAGTCTCTCTTCATAGTCTTCTGGTGCAGACCCTGCACCATTTTAGTTACCCTCCTCTGACAGCCTCCATCCTGTCTATGTCCTTATGGAGATTGGGTCTCCAGAACTGCACGCAGTACTCCAGATGGGGTCTCACCAACTGTCTGTACAGAGGATAATAACTTCCTGTTTTCTACTGGTGATGCCTCTCCCTATGCATCCCAGTATCCCCCAACCCTCCTTGCTGCCCTCTCACATTGCTTGCCCACCTTTAGGTCATCTGATATGACTACCCCCAGGTCCCTTTCCATTTTTGTTGTTGTTAGTATCTCAACCCCCATTGTGTACTCTTCCCCTGGGTTTTGTTTCCCAGGTGCATTACCTTGCACTTCTTAAAATCTATGTGAGGCCCCTGTGCATCCAGCCATGTTAAAGTGATGTGCCACCTGAGAGTCTTCATCTAGTCTCCTGTTGTCTCCTTTGTGCTCTTAAATCCTGGTTTTAAGACCTCTACCTGTTTTCCCTATGTACAGCTTATTGTAGGGGCATCGGATAACATACACTACCCCTGTAGTGTTGCAATTAATATGCTTTCTAATTAAACATTTTCTCAATAAAGGGGGTATGAATTCAGATTTTTTGATGTGTGTCCCCACATAGAGCACCTACCACATTTAATCATGCCTGGTTTCAAAGGGCCAACAGAAACTGCCCTTGCTGCGGGTCTGGTATCAAATTGCAATTTCATCATCCTGTCCTTAATGTTTCTAACGTCTATAAGGCTACATAAGGTCTGTTAATTAGTGATGGTATTTCTGGCTTTTCAATCAACACCAAATGCCAGTGCTTGTTTTTTTTTTTTTTTGCAGTTATTACTTTTTTCCTCCTATCGCCAGCTTGTATCTGGAGGGTGTTTGAGTTAAGTGGCCCAGCCCCATCCCCCTAAGTCACCAGCCAAGCCTTCCCGAGCCTAGCCCCAGAGCTTACCCCCGGCCCAGAAGTCAGCGGTCCAACTCCCCACCAAGGACCGGATTAGGTGGCTAGCGCTGGCTAGCAGGAGGCGGAGTCGTGAGGCGCCGCCAATCCTGCACGACAGGTCTTTTCTCCTGTTCTCCAGGAGTTGGGGTCCGCCGATGATGTCAGCAGAGTGGAGCGCATGCATTCACACGCGCCTCCCTCCAGACTCCTGGCCCAACTCCTCCCTACTTGTGGTGCAGGGCCCCTGTCCTCCAGCCTCCACTGGGGCCAGCAAGACCGACCACCCTCCCCCGGAGAGCAGTCCATTGAACGCTTCCATCCTTTCCTCCCCTGACAACCCCCAGTGTAGTGCGAGGTAAGGCGCCTCAGCCCTCAGCTCCACCGGGCCAACGCATGCCAGTGCTTAATTCTTATGTCAGAAAATCTGTGATTATACTTTAGTTTAGTTTAGTTTATTGTTCTAGGAATTACTACCTTTGAGCCAGAGGCTCTTTTACAAAGGTTCCACGTCAATTAGGTACAGTACAAAAGGTTACATAGATAACACAACAATTTGTGTTGTGTCAAGAGCAAGAAAACATATACAAATACATATCAAATCATTTGTGCAAAAGGACATGAGATATCAATAATCACATTATTATTACAAGAAAGAGGTCATGCCAGATTAGGAGAAACAAATAGGGAAAAAGTCCAGAACAGAGAGGGTAAGTGAAAGGTGTGGGGAGCAGACAATAGCAGGAGAAAAGGTTTCCCAAACATGTCTGTCAAATAACGGACAGGGTGGGTAGTGAGAAAATAGGAGGTTTAATCAGGGCAGTCACAGGAGCTGGAGGTGGCAAGGTGAGAGAAAAGCCTGATTTGAAAATACCCGAGAGGTGGAGGCAGGTAATATGAGTGCTGAGGGCAACTTTGTTGGAAACACTACCGATCTTCTTATGTTTTATTCCGCTCCTGTATTCTCTGTGTATCCCTGCATAGATAATTTTGTAACATGTCATGGAATTGTGATTGTCCAGTTACCTTATCCTGATGTAGCACTGTATTTTGTACTCTCCCAGGTCTTGCCTGAAAATAGACACGGTTATTGCCTAGCACACTTACCCGGTAATTAAAAGCTAATAAATAAATAAATCTGCTGTATTTACACTGTCTATTCGTCATTCAGCTTGTTCCACTGTCCTCCAGTCATATCCTCTGTTACAGAATCTCTCTTACAAAGAGCCATTTACAAGTTATCCGAGTGGTGAAAGGGCATACTTTGAAGAAAAAGAGCACACCAGTTGAGATACTGAAAATGAAGTAATGACAGTCAAAGTACAAGTGCATTATGATTATATGCTCAGGATGTTTACTTTTGTTTATAGGAAACTGAAAGCAACAGATGCTTTAAGCGGGGGGAGTGGGAGAAAGGAGAATATGAGCTGGGGGCTAGAAGGGCCACAAGGGTGGTGAGGGGATAGAAGGTGAGGACGGAGTACAACCTGGCTAAGGATATACGAGGGGAGGGTTTTTATAGATACATAGGGGAAAAGAGGAAGGGGAGAGCACAGATCCCCAGGATTAGGACTGGGGATGGATGGGCTCAGGAGGCGGGGGAGCAGGCAGAGGTACTGAATAAGTATTTTGCCTCAGTTTTTAGGGAGGGAGACGTGGCCTACATTAAATCAGGAAATGGGGGGCGGGCAGCTGAGAGGATAGGGCATAGGGAGATGAGGAGGATCGAAGAGGTCGGGGCACCAGGCGGACCAGGTCTGAAAGAGGACGGGCTTTTCTGAAGAGAGACTAGGGGGGAAATCACAGAGCACAGCGTGAGGAAGGCCCCAAAACTGACAAGGCACCAGGGCCTGATGGGCTGCATCCAAGGGTACTGAAGGTTGACAGATGAACTAGCAGCTCCACTAGCTGGGCTGTTCAATGCTTCCCTCCAGACAGGAAGGGTGCCCCAGGATTGGAGGGTGGCTCAAGTGGTGCCCATCCACAAAGGGGGGGGGGTCTAGGGAGGAGATGGAGAATTACAGGCCTGTCAGCCTAACGTCAGTGGTAGGCAAGCTAATGGAGGGCTTCATCAAAGGGATGCTCGGGAGGCAACTGGATAGGCTGGGATGCATGGATGAAAAGCAGTATGGTTTCGTCCCAGGGAGATCGTGCCTGACCAACCTCATAGATTTTTATGACGGAGTGACAGGGACCCTGGACAGACAGAGTCCGGTGGGCATCGTATATCTGGATTTCAGTAAGGCATTCGACTCAGTTCCCCACTGTGGGGTGTTGGCAAAGTTGGGAGATGGGAGTGGGAAGACAGTTGCTTAGATGGGTGGGAAACTGGCTTACAGATAGAACACAGAGGGTGGTGGTGAAAGGGACTGTCTCCTTCCCTAGGAAGGTCGTCAGTGGGGTGCCACAGGGGTCGGTACTGGGGCCACTCCTGTTCAACGCCTATGTCTCTGATATAGGGACAGGAGTTAAGAGTAGGATGAGCCTTTTCACGGACGTCTCTAAGCTGGAAGCATTGGCCGATGGAGAGGAAGCAAGGGTGGCAGTTCAGAGGATCTGGACACCTTGGAGGCTGGGCAAGGAGGTGGGGGCTGGGTTTAACCTGGAGGTGTAGGTGTTGCATCTGGGAGTCAGAAACCCAGAGCATGTTTATACCTTGGGAGGGGTCTCCACTGCAAGCCACTACGGGAGAAAGGGACTCGGGTGGTGGTAGACACCAAAATGAACAGCAGAGAGACCTGCAGAAGAACGGCGGCAAAGGCAAACAAGTTGCTGGGCTGCATAGCCTGGGGAATAACATCCAGGAGGAGTGAGGTGATCCTACCTGCAATAATGCCCTGTTCGCCGGCACCTGTGTACCAAGTGCAGTTCTGAGGCCGGCCTAAGAAGGACATAGTACTGTTGGAGAGGATCCAGAGGAGGGCACTAGGATGATCTGAGGCATGGGGGATAGGACCCATGAGGACAGGTTGCAAGCCATTGGGCTGTAGTTACTGGGGAAGAGGAGAGATGGGGGGGACATGACTGAGGTTTTCAAATATGTAAAAGGGATTAACAAGGGTGTGGAGCCAATGAAATGTTCAGGCTCAAGCAAAGGGGCCAAACCAGGGGGCAAATATGGAAACTGGAGGGTGGAATCTATAGGGGAGAACGTAGAAGGCATTACTTCACAGCGAGGGTGGTGGAGCCATGGAATGCAATGCCCGGGAGCCTGGTCGAGCAAGACACTGTGGAGGGTTTCAAGAAGGGGTGGGACAGATGCATGGGGGTACTGAAGCCAAGACTGACCCTCATGGGGACATTGGGGGGGGGGGGGAGGAAAGCGCCTGCTAAGGGCTGGATACCGAGCAGACACGAAAAACCGACAGGCCTATTCTGCTGGCTTTTAGTATGTTAGATGCACTTTTTATTAAAGTCAGGAAATAATGAAAGCAGGTATACAGAAAAAGTACAGAAGGTTTAAAAAACGCAATCTAACAAAGGTACTTATTTGGAAAAGAGAATTAGAACTTTAGGAGAAAATAGTAAATGTATACATTTATAATTACAGATATCCCTTGAAAAAGCATAAATTGCTGAACGTTGGGGAATAAAAATTGCTTCTGATTCAGCATCAACTGATTTTGATTTGGTTCTTCAAAGAAACCAAGCCCCACCCCCATTTTCTTAACCTACTAAGGAATTCTAGTGGGCCAGGTAGTGTAAGCGCAGCACTTCTACTCATTACTCTGATGACCTGGGTTTGAAAAGGACTCAGGTTGCTGGGAGCCAGCCAGAGAAAGGAGAGATGAGCTTCACAGTACAGCATCTCCCCTTTGAAAGGGAAGATTCAGTCCTCCACTGTTCATCGGCCACCTTGAGGAAGTCAGGTGTTAGCACAGCAGAGGTACACACATGGAAGGGGTCACCGGGTGACCCAATCATTCGCCCACACCCCCTGACTGGCAGAATGACATCCAGTCCCCATCAACGTCATTATGGGGCATGACGTGAGGGAATAAGAAAGATGGGTTAAGTACCCAGTGACGGCAGTTGGGCGGGGGGGGCTGGTCAGAGGAGAACAAGTCAGCAGTGAAGTGGATGAACACAGGACTGGGGGGAAGAAAAAAAATTAAAGGTGACAAGAACAGCATGCAAGAAGGTCTTGTTGTCCACAGCACATAGTGTTTGGGGAACGTGGAACATTTATTTTACCTATGATCCTAACTGGTAAACACAAAATGACTTGGTCAGAAGCTGGCAGAGGTATTCAGCGATTTGCACACTTGCACATTTGTGTGGTGCAGTGTAATGCTCACATGTTGGGTAAGGAGAGGTGTCACTGTCTGCTGTAAAGACTGAAAGGGAATGGAAATATTGTTTAACCAGGAGTAGCACACTAAGCTACACCTTGTTTCGAGATGCGACCTGGGAGCACAAGAAAGTTAAGTGACTTGCACATTATCACACAGTATGCACGCAGGCTGTGGGATTCAAACCCAGGTCCCCAGATATGCAGTTCAGATCCTTAACCCACTGCACTATACTGCCTATTGTAGTGACAGGTTCCCTCACTTTTCTTTTACTTACAACTGCACTTGGTGGCTCTGCTCAGTTTGTTAGCCTGCCTAAGAAATGAACAACCAAGTAGGTGATCTGGTAGTGGTGGTGGATGACCAGCGCTTAAGACTGAAGGGATATTCTAAGTGTAGTATCCCCGCTTGTTATCAGCCTGTCATCAGCAAGAATACCACTGATTTGTTGCTTGTGTTATTTCTACACGTAATGCACAAATTGTAATCCTTTTTGGACTCACTAAAACAGCCTGGTTGTTGATTAATGCAGAGTTCATCTTCTTGCTTGTTTTCATTCTCTTATAAAGGCACTGTTTTGATATATTTTGATTAAATATAGTAATATCACAATACTTAGACATAATACATTTCTTCTAACAAGCTGTAGGTTACTAACACAAATCACTTCTCAGGTTAGCATGCACTGCAGTTATAATACTGTCAAACATTAAGGCTAGTACATACTGTAAGTCTCATTCTGCACTGCACCCAAATTAACATGCCAGAGGTCCAATCACCAGCAGGAATCTGGCCGCGATCATGTCCTGGGGTTGCCATTCCAGCTAAAAGAAGGTTTCCTTGGCAATCCTGCAAACAGGATTATACTGTAAGGAGAGATGCTTAACCCAAATGTCAGCTGCCAAGACCAGATATGTCTAACCGATACAAAAAATGAGGTAGGCTTATATGAGTTGTGGTGGACTAAATGTGACCAGTCTCTATGTCAAAGGAAAGCCAGATACTACTCAGTGTGTGGCCAATCTATGTCACCAAGGAATGGAGCTGTACCTGAAGCAAATTACTAGTGTATGTCATGTAATACAGTTTAATTTATGAGGTAAACCATGCCTCCCTGGGTGCCAATCATGAGTGCTACCTTGCTTCTACTCTTTTAACCAATATTATACATCATGACATCACTCACCCAAAGAACTTGAGAAGGCATTCATAACCATAAGATGCTGGAACTGTACGTATAAGTAAGGAATAAGCCACAACAGGTCATGGTTCAAAGCATTTAGATGAACGCCCCAAGGTGTAAGGACATTAGACTAAAGGACGAGTGGCTCTGCAACCTGGAAGTGCATTGAAAGCTTTAAATCACACAACCTAAAATGGTTTATTCCACCTATAAAACGGCATTTAGTAGCAGTAGTTTTATGAAATATACAGAAACATGGTTGGTTGCATACAATAAAAGTAACTTTTTAAGGAATAGAGTGCATTAAATAGTTAAACAGACGTGTGACAGATTCTGGTTGTTCAGAACTGCTCATTTTATGCAGAGAGATTCAATCAAAGGACAGAGAGGTGTACTGTCTGTGATTAGGCTGGAAATACCGCAGTGACTTTGGACTGAACTCAGAAAGGAGATCCAACATCTAACAAAGCTTTGACAGTGTTTTAAACCATGGCCAGGTGATGGCTTTTGACCAATAATATTTCTAAATTCTTTCTTGCCATTTTATAAACATACATACATTGTTTAGCAAAGCAATTTATTTTTTACAATAAAATACCTGGATTGTTGCAAGTCACGTACTCAAGTAAAGGGTCAAACAGGGGAATGCATTAATTTGTAGCACTTAACTTTCTCCATGTGGTGAGATTAGGTATGGACCTTTCAAGCTGTGCTGGATCTGTGTAATCATCTCTTGAACTAATTATGCTGTGTTTCTTCAGTTCCAAGGTAGGGGAAGTAGCCAATAAAGAGGAAACCCAGCTTTTATTGCAGTTCATTTTATAAACTTAAAAACAATGATTCACTGCAAGCATGGGTGGTATAGTTTTTCAGCAAGCTGTATGGGGAAGGGGGGGCTATATCAGAAAATAAATGTTTGTTTGCTTTTAAATCAATACACTGACTTCTCAGTATTTACTGAATGCTGGAAGATGTTTCTCTGACTGTTTTCCCCAGACTGCTTATACTGAGGGTGCCGAACAGTTTTATTCTGAGCTCCCATGCTTTCATTCTGGATCCCCGTTCTACAATTTTGAGACACCAAGACTTCCTTTTGATCCCCCATGTTTTTTTTAAAACTACTAAGCTTTCCACCTAGTAAAAACATGAGGCAACACAGCATGGGTTTTGAACAGACCCGTAAAGCCAGAGTTTCAGGTCAAATCCCGTCAAAGCTACTTACAGTGCAAAACTGAGCAAGCCACTTGACCTGCCTTTGCTTGCAGGAAACAAACTAAAACTCTGGTTAGAGCCGAAATGGCTGTGAAGAGCTTTTGGTGTGCTTTTACCCATTATTTCTAATGAATCTGCACAATGCAGCTCTGCTGAAAGCAGTTTCAATGTGGTCTTCCTTTTACACATTTTTACAGTGTGTTTCCTAGAATATGCCTGCTGATTGCTATATATTTAGCCTGGATAGTTCACAGAAGAAATGCCATCTCATTTTCAATGGGCTCTGCATCTACACAATATTATGCTGCATTGCATAAAATCAGAACACATTGAAAACAATATTCTACATCTGGACTAGGCTACCCTGAATAAATACATTATAAAATGATAAAGCAGGACCCCACTGAAAACAAGATACTGCATCTAATCTGGGACATCCTGAGTAAATACAGAGCAAAAATGTAAATGAAGATCCCTGACAATGAGATGTAGCATCTCTCCTCGCTATCAAGATACAAAATACAGGATAAGAAATATTTAAGAAATCTACTGTAAACTGAACTTCACTGTGTTCACTGACAAACAGTTTCTTTATTGTTTTATAACATATTAGACTGCAGTATTTATTTCGAATGTCATGGCCATGAGGATCATATGTGGGTGTGTTTGCTGTAGCTCAATATATTTTTTCCCCAAAAGGCATAGTAAAAAAATGCCGGCTGATTGCTATATATTTCACCTGGATAGTTCACATACCTGGCATATGTCCGAGACAGTTCTTATCAGATAGTGTCTTAAGAGGTTAAAACAACTGTAAATATTTTTAGATTTGCTGGGAAAGGGTGACATTCATAAGTTATGAATCTTTCTTGAAAGACAATACCTGCCCAACTGAAGCTTGTGGCAAGAACATGTTTAAATGCGCAAGTTGTTGCATTTTGAAGGGGGTAAACAAATCTCCAGTTTAATAGGCAACCAATATTTAACAAGCTGCTTCAGTTTCCTAATGGCCATCTGATAAGCAGCTTGGAGTTCTGTCTCCAACATTCTAAAAAAGAAAGACGGGAGTATTTTATTTCAATTGGTATAGTAATTTGTAGATCTGGAAGGATACATTGAAAACTCCAAAATACGTGTGCCACGATATTCCATTTTTCCATCTACAGACAGCAAGATAGCTGTAGGCTCCACCCACAGCCATACAAAAAGCACTGGGGGTGGGGCACAGCAAAAACTAAGGTAGAAAGCACACTAGCAGAGAACAAGAAAAGTGAAACTGTTAATAGAAAGAGGAGTACAGCTATAGAAAAGGCTAGGATCTTCTGTGGAGCACTGCAAAATTTAAACTTCCACAGGTAGAATTCAGGTGGAATTATGATTCTGGGAAATTTTGCAGAATTTCCACAGATATTTTCTGGAATTCAATTTCTAGTTATTTGTCTAATTTTGAAACCATTCACCCAACTTTCACCAAATGTGACAGGTTTACAGTTCAGTGTCTTATACATATTTGTGCCAAATTCCAGAGCTCTAGCTTGAAAGGGGACTGAGTTATAAACAGGCAAACATTCAGACTTTTTTTTTTATTAATTAAATTTCACAAGTACACAAACTGCAAAATTATAAGCCCCTGTAATTTGAAAAACTAGAGAACACAATGTCGACACATTTGGCAGCTTTATAGATCCTAAAAATAAGGCTCAGCGCCAACATTATCTCTTGGTTTAAGGATGTCCATGTTATCAGCAGCCAAATATGTGAAATAGCATTACTAACTAAAGTGTAATCACACGTGTTTTTGTGAAAACTGTGGAATTTTGTGGAACCATATCCATGAATTTTGCCCAGTCATACACCTGACAGTAATAAGGCTGAATTTATAATGGACTCCATTGTAAAACCAGAAAGAGAGTTGGAGGGGCATTTCAAGACCGTGGCGCTTGTTGCAGACAAGGTTTGACTACCTGCAGTACAGGGCAAAAAGTGTGATCCATACCCAAGCAATGCAGCTACAAGCAGAAGCTGACTGTTGTCTGCACTGCGATAGGGTGTACAAGTTATGAGGATATGATGAGATCGTTTATTGAATTAGGGATGTTCCTGAGGGGAAAGATAGCCATATGAATCATCGCCAAAGTCCTCATGGTCCTGGGGCCTGAGAGGAATGACTGATTGAAAATAGCTAACATTTACTAATATTCTGTTGAAATGGTCTTTTTCTAATCAGCTGGAGAGCAATTCTGAGGGCAAGGAATGTCAGTATGGTCAGGTTGGACTGCAACTATGCAAAGAGGGAAGGGGTACTGGTCATGTCAAGGTACTGGGCAGTATGGACAGGGGTCAGGGAGGCAGCAGCAGGAGTTAGATGCATGGGTTCAACAAAGGAAGAGCTCTGCTGAGTAGCCTAAGACAAGCAGACACCCAAATGGACCAGGAAAGCATAATGAGGAAAAGCAGTGCTACTGATATTCACCCAAGAAATAACTATAAAACTGAGGAACAGCTCAGATTATCAGAGGCAGTAGTTTTAAGTGTTTTTTCAAAAGCTAAATTCCACAAGTGAAATTCTGGTGGCACTAAGCTAATACACTACCATGAATTTGTGAGAAAGTTTTGCTAATTAGTGTGATACTTCTACTGTAGATTTAAAACTACTGAACCAAATGTCTCTGGTTTTGGCAGATTCCAGAATCCACTGACACTGGATGTGCATGCAAAATCTGAGATCTATTCCTGCAATAGCAGGAAATTTAAAAACATCCACGCTGTTGGAAAGTTTCCATAAAATTTCACGAATAAAATTACTAACCAAATCTCCATATTTAGTACTTTATATGATATTTCCAAGAAGTTTAAACATGCAAATTTGGAGATGTCTAGTTCCGCGGGTGTTCCAGTTAACAGTCAAGAAATATTTTCACCAAATTGCACACACAAAAAAGAAAGAAACAAACCCCTAAAATATTAGACTTTGAGTCCCTGTACATTTCTAACAACTCAACCAAACGTCATATTATTTATTACAATCTGGAAAAAACCTTCTAACAAGTTGCATGCCCCGATACAATTATCTAGCTCAACAGACAACTGAGTTTTTATAACCAAATAAATGTATTGTGAAATTTAACAAACGCTTATGAAATTTTGGCTACAGTCTGCGGAACTGCAAATTTTCCAATTCTGCCTAGCCCAGTTCTCTTGCTTTTACACCCAATTTCCTCTTTTCCTCAGGAAAACAATGATTGTTGTTGCATTTACTTCTCTTTATATAATACGCTGTCTATATATACTGTAGATCATGTCTGAAAACTGGCATCTTTATATGCCCTGTGCACTTACCCGGTGAACAAGTGGGCTAGAAAAATCATGCACTCTAGTTGTTGGTGCCCAAAAGGCTTATACATCACCACAACTCATGGCTGCTAGAAGCACTTCAATTTCAAGTTTAAAACAGTGTTTTTTTTCTCATTTTTTTTGTTACTGTGATACCCATTTTATAAGCGAAATAACACACTCAAGGCTGTTTGACTTGTGCTGGAATAACCATCCAGGGCCAGGAGTTCATGCTAGCACAACCTCTTACCCTGTCGTGTGTTAACTGCTTATTCAAAACATACTTATCCTCTCTTGCACATCCAGCCCCTCCCTGAGTCTCTCTCTATCAAAGCACATTATGCCGATAAGAGACTATTTCATCTACTAGTAACACTAATTATATTATCGCTAAAAAGCAGACTATTAGTATAGTCATTATAGCTGTTAAGTGCACTTGTTCAACCATTTAGCTGTATATTTGCAGCTTTTAGTTTTACTAGGTTTCATTTGAATTCACATGTTTTCTTCCGGCTACTCTGTAAAGCATTTAACAATTCTCTGTATAAAAATACCATATAAAAATAAATTGTATTGTATTACCTGTATCTGAACTTTTAGCTCAATGATTCAGGTATACTTTTACAATGAATTGCATGCTGTCATACAGTAACTAATTCAGGTAGGACAGTGCTAAGTAGATTGCTACCTGAAGCATACCACAGGCAATCAAAAGTGTGTTTATATAATTTCTACAGTAACTTACATTGGAGTCTATATTGGGTCTCCATTTTGAATTGTATCTCCAATAATGTCCGTTTTGACCCTTGAACTTGCTGCCTCGGAGAACATTTTTCCATTAAATGTAAAGATGATTCTGGAGTCCCCTGGGTGAAAGAGTGCCACTAAAACTGGCAAATAGAGGGTCAGTCTGCTCCTCTTCTCCTAAATTTGGGAGAATCAGTCCTCAAAAATTGAGGTGTCGGAAATCTGCTGTGTCTAATATATTACACTCTTGCATTCCTTATGATAGACATGCAAAACGTTCTCAAGCAGGAACAGTTCTGAAGCCCAACTTTTAGATTTGTGCTTCTGAATCCTTCTAGAGCAGCTGATATATCTCGGCAAATGTTCAGAAACGAAAAATCAGACACAAGTCAGCTTATATTCCATATATTTCTGAATTTCTCTTACCCTCACCATCTATTTATTGATGACGTTACTGTTCCTGCTGCTTATTCCGGACCTGAAGTCGTGACCCTCTGCTTGTGACACTACAATCATTTCTTAAGAGCTTCTGATGTCACATCAAGCATAAGATTTTAAATTCAGAACCCTTTTTTCATGCAAAACTCCTAAATAAAAGAAACTGAAAAGAAGATAAAGACAATGCATGAAATACCAGCTGGATTTGGTCTATTATGTTTTTCACTTCTCTTGGAGATACTGGCCAATCACATTTAATGACGGTCAGCAGGTGGTTTAACTCAAGCCTTCTCAGAAGAACGTTGCAGCTGAGAGTCTCGCTGCTGGAACTATGAAATGTTCTGGATACGAGCTGGAACCAAGGCAATTTTGTTTATCAAGCGCAGAAGCATGTTCATGTCAAGCTTTCTGGCTCTATCACTACTCTGCTGTTGGTGACCCGAATCCCATATAATCCTCCCCAGAACTGGGTGTCCCGGCCTCCATGCACAAATCTCACATAACGAACTCCGGGTCCATAGTCCTTGAAAGTGTGAGTCATCTGGGGGGAGGAAACAGAGATTTACAAATGTTTTACATTTTTTGGGGAAAATCAGATCATAATCATCCTCACTACACAGTGCTCTGATATGCTGTCAGGCTACTATAACCATGACCAGGACCAAATGTATTTGCCCTTATATTGTAAATCTTTTTTCCCATTTACTTCCATTGTCTTTGTCCTTCCCATGATGTATGCTAATCTAATTATGGTTTGTCTTAACTTTATTGATGTTATTGGAGACATTGTTGCTGTAACTTTTACTGATGTAGCTGATGACACTGTTGTACTTGTGCTGTATTTTTCCTTACCTTATTTGACTCGTGACTTGTTATTTGTATTTCTGTTGGACATTTTTTTTTCTCCTTTGTACCCTCCTGGGTCATGCCTGAAAATAGGTATTTTTATGTCTAGTGCACCCACCCGGTTAGCAAAAACGAAATAAAATAAATAAAATGACTCTTTGCTGCAGCCTTCTGTTGAAAAAACTGGTTAGCACAGGACTTAAACCAACTAAGAAAACAGTTTTCTTTATGTGTTCCGATGTACACGTGGATTGAAATAAGGACATTAATTATTTAAAATGTGGTTACCGGGATATGCACATTGAGCCGAAGCTCGTTTCCAAGTGTGACCCCAGGGAAGGGGTACAGAATAGGTAAACATTACAACATAGCAAGGAGCAGTCACATATACAGAATAATACAGTGCTAGTGTGGCAACACAGCCAGAGTATCCAATCCGATTACAAAGTACAAGTGCAGGAAGGATTACAGTTTTCATACAGTTTTAAGGGGAGGCTAACAACTGCATGACAGCTGAGTAGAGAGCCTTAACAGGCATTTTAAAGAAGGGATGGGGGGGAGCTGGAGTGAAGAGGGAAGCTGGTTCTAGACAGCAGGGAACTGGTGTGAGAAAGTCGCTTGGTGAGTACCAGAGTGCGGGAGAGGGATGGAGAAGGTGCGCGAGTCTCTGGAACACAGGGTAGCGGCAGCTAGACGGGAGAGGAGAAAGAATAGGTAGGTGGGAAGTGAGGCAAACCAGTATTTGGTAGTGAAGATACAGCAGTGTGTCTGGTGACATGAGGGTAGCAAAAGTAAGGACAGAGAGGAGCGTAGTGAACACTGGTGTATGCGGGGGCATGTTAATGGCAAAATGGCAGAAGGCACTGCAGGAGGTATCCAGTCTGGTGAGAGGAGAAGGAACAGAGCTGTAGACTACATTGGCTTAGTCAAAATGGGGAGAATAGATTTGGAGACCAGCTCTCAGCAGATTGAAGAGAAAAGCGGTCCTTGTTGCAGCATAGAGCACCAAGTCTGAGGCGGAGCTTGTTGTGTGAGGTGTCAATATGTGAGGAGAAATCCAATGTACTGTCCAACTAAATTACCAACATTTGAAGGTTGGGACTGCCTTAAGTTGGGTGCCATCAAGGATAGGTTGGAATTACCAGCAGGAACATCTGCCAGAACTAGACACATAGTAGATTCTCTGCAGGGGAGGGCCTCAAACAACTGGCACAACAACCCACAAGAGACAGGGCTATCCTAGATCTAGTGCTAACTAACAGGGAAAGGATTACAGATCTACAGGTAGAAGGTCACCTAGGGCCCAGTTACCATCACATGGTATGGTTCAATTTGGCCACTACAACTAAATCATCCCATTCCAAGGCAAAAATATGGGACTTCAGAGGAGCTGACTTTGATAAGATGGTCAACAGAGTTAAGCTAGCCCTGGCAAGAAGAAATACAGGTGAGGGGTACAGGCAAAGTGGGCAAGCATTAAGGATGCAATACTTGAAGCAACATCCCATTGTGTCAGAGAGAAAAGGAAGTGCAAAAGAAGAAGGAAACCACTTTGGTTCTCAAAAACAGAAGCAGAAAAGGTCAGAGCCAAAAGGCTGGCCTTCAGGAAATATAATGAAATGCAGCGGGATGAAGACAGGGAGGCATACCAAACTTCCTTAAGGGAAGCAGAAGCAGATAAGGCAGGCAAATGCCCAAACCGAGGAAACACTAGCACAAACAGTAAAGAAGGTGACAAGACTTTCTATAGATACATCAGTGAGAGGAGAAAGTCCAGAGGGGTATTGCCAAGATCAAAGGGGATAAGGGGCATGTGGAGGAGGAGGACCATGTAAAAGCATCTATCCTAAATAGATTCTTCTGCTCAGTATTTACTGAAAAGAAGGTAGGGCAGGGCCCACAGCTCAGCACCATGGACACAGGGGGAGGGAGGTGCACTAGTCCTTCATAAAGAAAAGGTCCTACAAGAGCTCGATAAGCTCAGGGAGGACAAGGCAATGGGACCTGATGGCATACATCCCAGGGTACTAAAGGAGCTAAGGGTTGAACTAGCAGAGCCATTAGCAGAACTGTTTAGTGAGTCCTGAGCACAGGAGAAGTCCCAGAAGACTGGAGAAGGGCTCATGTGATCCCGCCCACAAGAGTGGTGGAAGGGATCTACAGAACAGTCAATCTTACCTCAGCAGTGGGCAAGATTATGGAGGCACTCCTTAAGGAAAGGATAATGCGACACCTGCAATCCATAGCAGCACAGGATTCAAGACAGCATGGGTTTACAAAAGGAAGGTAGTGTCAAACTAATCTCATAGATTTTTTTGACTGGGTAACCAGAGTGGTGGACCACGGGGGAGTAGATGATGTCGCCTACCTTGACTTCAGCAAAGCTTTCGATACTGTTCCACATAGAAGATTGATTAATAAGTTGGGTAGGCTCGGGGTGGGTCAGAAGTTGGTCAAACTGGGTGGCAAACTGGTTGACAGGCAGAAAACAGAGAGTGGTGGTAAACGGTATACAGTCAGAAGAGATGCAAGTCACAAGTGGGTACCTAAGGATCAGTCCTGGGCCAGTCCTCTTCAATAGCTTCATCAGTGACATTGCAGATGGACTGGAGGGTAAGGTTTGTCTGTTTGCAGACGACACCAAGATCTGCAACAGAGTAGATGGTCCAGATGGGGTGGGCAGAATGAGAAAAGATCTGGATAAACTGGCAAAATGGTCGGAAGAGTGGCAACTGGAGTTTAATGCAAAGAACTGCAAGATCATGCACCTAGGGAAGAGAAACCCTGAAGCCACCCATAGGCTGGGAGGGGAGTTGCTGGCAGCCACAAGGGAAGAAAGAGACTTGGGCATCATCATTACAGATGACCTGAAATCATCCAAGCAGACCACTAAGCAGTAGGTAAGGCTAGGGGGATGCTGGGGTGTATTACTAGGGATATCACAAGTCAAAAGAAGGAGGTAATAATCTCTCTTTACAAGACACTGGTTAGGTCCCATCTGGAGTACTGCGTGCAGTACTGGAGGCCACACCTTCACAAGGACATTAACCAAACTGAGGCAGTCCAGAGAAGGGCAACCAAAATGGTGTAGGGACTGCATCAGAAAACATATGAGGACAGATTAACGGAGCTCAAAATGTATACCCTAGAGCAAAGGAGTGAGAGCGTGATACAATCGAAACATTCAAACACCTTAAGGGCATTAACAAGGTGAAAGAGTCTAACATGTTTCAATATAAGAAAAATAGCAGGACAAGAGGACACAGCATGAGATTAGAGGGAGGCCAATTAAGGGGTAATGTGAGGAAGTTCTTTTTCACAGAAAGGGTGGTGGATGCATGGAATGGCCTATCTCAGGAAGTGATAGATATGAATACAGTGCATGGCTTCAAACAGGCATGGGATAGGCATAAGGGAGCAATACAGATGAATATGAATAGCTAGGTCGTTGACAGAGCAAAGGTTGATGGTACATTCATAAGGTAGAAAAAGAAATGGGCAGACTGGATGGGCCTTGCAGTCCTTATCTGCTGTCAACTTCTATGTTTCTATAGTGAAGACAGGTAAAGGTGATAGCCTGGCTAGCTTCTGGCCAGTGCCGAAGGTCATGGACACTATTTTTTTTGGTATTGATTTTGAGTTGGTTAGCCTGGAGCCATTGCAGCATGTTTAGGAAGTCACACTGAAGTGGGACTTCAACTGCGATAAGTGACAGACCGGATGTATAAATTATTGCGTCATGGGCATACATGTTATGTGCAAAGAGACAAAGGCTGAGGGTGGTTGTTAAGAAATATGGAAAACAGCATTGGGCCCAGAATGGAACCTTGGGGCACCCCGCCTAGATGGGGAGGTGGTAACGGCTTGCCACTGACCTGCACCTAACTGCTGGTGGCCCACCAGGTAGGACTGGAACCAATTCACTGTGGGAGTGGAGAGATCTGCTAAGGTCAGCTTGTTTAGGAGATGGTGGTGGGGAGGAAGTCGAATGCTATGGCCAAGCCAATGCAAATGGCTGCTGTGATGTGTCCTTTGTCCATGTCTGTGAGGACGGAGTCCAACTCGGAGGAGAGATCACTCCAAGTTATGTGAAGTGGTACCAAGCTAGACAATCCAACCCAGATAACATAACTTGCCAAACACGATACAAGACAGCAGATGATGATGATGAAAATATCTAGGAATTAAGAACTGTAAATTAGTGTTTTATGCATTATTCAATCATTAAATGGGAAAAAGTACATCAGTGTATGACCAAGCTACTTTCTCATTTTATTGCCTAAAATATTTCTTGTTTAATTTCGGATTTATTCTCTGTTAATATCACGAGGCTGCATTACTAGCAGTGATAAGACCCTGACCTATTTTTGGGAAATTTGAACCACTCATGGAAGTCTTTAACAGGTGCTTAAAGAGAAGGTCCCCTCAACCTTTCTGTTTCCCTGTGTAGTTTGTTGGCATGCACGATTGCCCCTTTTGCTCCTTCCTAATTCCATCAGGATTTAAACGTAAATAAAGGTACTTATATCTGGTGTTAAAATCTGCTGAACTCCACTGCAAAGGTCATGACCTAACTCATGTAAGGCAACCTGGAATTTTATGAGGTTTTGGTGCTAAAGCCTACAGTAGTCACACTGTATTATAATATGGTTGCGATAAATGTGCAACCCAATTGGTGCACTGGGTCTGAGTGTCCATGGCTTACATTCCCTATTTAATCCATGGTTCTGCAGAGTGACTCAGGGAATTTGCTGCCAGGCCTCATCATCTTCAGGGAAAAGCAAATCAGAACGGCAGCTATATAAAACCGGGAGCCAGCGAGTGCGAATGGAGAAGACATGATATGTAGAATGGAATTCAGGACACCCCGGGGTGGTGGGTCAGAGTTGCAGTTGATCGTTTCTGGAGGGCACGGGCTTAGTCCCACCCACCCTGCCCTTCACCCCACCCACAGTGCATCATTTCCTTTATATCAGGGGTTCTGACATCACTTCCCCAAAAGTGCAAAGGACATACACCTGTTCATATCCTTAAAGACACAGCACACTGAATAGGAGGTAAACACTCACACGCTTGCACACACTGGCAAAAAAAAAACAAAACAAACAGGAATGGACACAGACATGTGGGGAGTACTGCAATGCACTGGCTGTAGAGTGGCAGTCTTCTGCGAGATGTTCTGGAAGCTGTGTTGCTGTCCTATTTGCAGACACCTCTCTGGTTTGAGGGAGGAGGTTGCCCATCTCCATGCTGACCTTGCAAGGATACGGGAACCCTCCTCTCCCACCCATGCCACCACCACTGCCTCTGAGGTTGCCAAAAAAGAGGAGCGGTTGCACCACGGTGGGCTCAGGGAGGATGAGAGTGGTGGAACAGAAGCACATCCCTCCAGTTGTGCCTCTTCATAATTCATTCGCCATTCTGGTGGAGTTTGGTTCCTCTGTGGAGGAACCCGAAGTGGAGACCAAGGAGGATGCTGGGAACCTCCACAAAGGAGACCCATAGGAGGGTGGCATGGGACGCTACAGGAGAAGGAAAGAACTCCTGGTGGGGGACTGAATCATTAGGGGGGTAAAACTGGAGGAGGGAAGGGAGAGGGAAGTAAGGTGGCCTGCCGGGCGCCATGGCTTGGAAGGACAGGAAGCGAATCCTCAGGATCATGGGAGCAGTTGCACAGAGGAGGGAGCTGGATGTCACTGTCCACCTAGGGACAAATGACCTGGCTAGGAATGGGCTCAAAGCAGTGCAGCAGGAGTCTGTGGAGTTGGGGAGGAGCCTTAGGCAAGTGACACACTTGGTAACTTTTTCGGAAGTGCTACCTGTCTATGGCATGGGTGAGGCTAGGGTATTCCCCACCAGGGGATTCAATGACTGGTTGAAAAACTGGTGCAGAGCTCAGGGATTTGGCTTCATTGGGGACTGGGGGCACACCTTGAGGGATACAGACCTATACTGGTGTGATGGTCTGCATCTGCCCGGGAAGGAAACCAGGATCCTGGGTGATAGGTTTAAATGCTTCATTGGCAAGCACTTAAACTAGCCAAGGGGGAGGCACTGAAGAGAAGCCGGGAAATCCCACCCCCCCAAACAAAACAGGGTAGTCAGCGAAGTAGACACAAAGGTAGAGAAGTTGAAAGGGAGCAGAATAGGGATAAATCCAGCAAAAGGGCAATAAGGACAGGGATGGGCCTAAAAGGGGTAAGGCCATAAAAAAATGGACGCCGATGAGTACCAATGCCCGTAGTCTGGGTAAACAGCTCCCTGAACTAGTGGCCTTGATGGAAGAGGGATGCCTGGATATCGAGGCAGTCACGGAAACATGGTACACAGAGAACCATGACTGGGATGTCAACATACCAGGGTACACAATCTACAGGAGAGACAGGGAGGGTAGAAGAGGAGGAGGAGTAGCTCTTTACATAAGAAATGGAATCAAAGCAACAGAACTAAAGGGTAAACAGGGAGGGGGAGGAGGCACTATGCGTCACCCTGGAGACAGGAAACAGCACCACAATCTGCACAGGGGTTGTTTACAGACCCCCATCTCAGTGGGAGGCAATGGACAAGGAAATGATAGAAGGAATCCTTAGAACGGCAGAAAAAGGAGAGATATTGTTGATGGGGGACCTGAATATGCCAGATGTTATCTGGAACACCTTTACTGTAGCCACATCCAAACAGAAGGGTCATTCGATGCCCTACAGTGGGCACACCTCAGACAACTAGTGTTGTAACTCACTCAGGAGGAAGCTATCTTAGACCTGGTACTTTCAAATGTGTATGGAGAGAGGATCTCAGATTAAGAGTGGGTAGCCATCTGAGGAACAAGCAACCACCAAAGTGTGGTTCATAAAAAACACAGCTGTAGAGTTATGCCATACAAAAGCAAGGGTGTTGGACTATATATAAGAGGGCTGACTTTGGCAAAATGGGAGAGTGCCTCAGAAAAGCACTAGCAAACAGGCAAGAAGGAGGGGTGAAAGAACAATGGGGAAAAATCAAAACTGACATCACAGATGCAACAAGCCTTTGTGTAAAGCAAATCAACAAAACAAAGGAAAAAGCCAGTATGTTTCTCAAAAGAGGTGGCAGGGAAGGTTAAGTAGAAAAGGACAGCATTCAGGAAATATAAAGAAACACAGAAGGAGCAGGACAGAGAACCATATCAGTTAAAGCAAAATGAGGAAGGGAAGGCAGTCAGAATAGCAAAGGCCAAAACTGAGGAAAAGACAGCCAACTCTGTTAAGAAGGGGGATAAAACCTTTTATAGGTACATTAGGGAGTGAAGAAAGACCAAGGGAGGGATACTGAGGCTTAATAAAGGGGAAGGAACATGTGCAGAGGGTGACAGCGAAAAAGCAGGGATACTGAATGAATACTTCTGCTCAATATTTACAAAAGAAGAGGAGGGGGAAGTACCTAAACCAAACAATAAAAGCACTCTGGATAGGGGGGTTGATACCAGTCCATTCACAGAAGAAAGGGTTCTGACAGAACTATTAAAATTGAATGTGGATGAAGCAATAGGGCCTGACGGGATAAACTCAAAAATTCTAAAAGAACTAAGGGTAGAACTAGTGACACCACTGACTACCCTCTTAACAAATCATGGGAGGATGGGGTGGTACTTGAGGACTGGAGGAGAGCGAATGTCATTACACTTCACAAAAGTGGGAGCAAGGCAGAGGCAGGAAACTACAGACCTATTAGTTTGACCTCCGTGGCAGGGAAAAGTATGGAATTATTTCTGAAGGAAAGAACTGTTGAGTACCTAGAGGCCAGCAGAGCACAGGATCCAAGGCATGGATTCACAGTGGGAAGGTCGTGTTAGATGAATCTAATAGATTCCTTTGACTGGGTGACCACAGTAGTAGACCAGGGAGGGGCTGTGGACATGGAATACCTAGACTTTAGCAAGGTATCTGACATGGTCCCACACAAAAGATTAATATACAGGTTAGCCAGCCTTGGAGTGGATCCCAAGGTGGTAGCCTGGGTAAAAAAATTGGCTGGACAACAGGATGCAGAGGGTAATAGTAAACGGAGTTCACTCTGAAGAAAGGGGGGATACTAGTGGAGTACCGCAGGGTTCAGTACTGGGACTGATCCTCTTTAATGTCTTTCTTTATAAGTGACATTGCAGAGGGACTGGAAGGAAAAGTATGTCTCTTTGCAGATGAGACAAAGATCTGCAACAGAGTCGATACAGAAGGTGGGGTAGAAAGGATGAGAAAGGACTTGGCAAGTTTGGAGGTATGCTCAAATGTATTGCAGCTTAGATTCAATGCAAAGACGTACAAAGTTTGGCTTCATTGGGGACTGGGGTTCCACCTGGAGGGATACCAGCCTATGCTGGCAGGATGGTCTGCATCTGTCCAGGAAGGGAACAAGTCTTCTGGGCAATCGGTTTAAATGCTTCATTGGCAAGCTTTTAAACTAGTCAAGGGGGGAGGCACTGATAAGCAGCAGGGAATTCCCAGTCCCCCCCTACAAAACAGGGTACTAAATGAGGGAAAGACCAAGGTACAAAGGTCAGTAGGGAGCAGGACAGGGGTGAATGAAGAAAGCAAAGTCAATGAGGACAGGGATAGTGCTACAAGAGGTAAAGCCATCAAAAAATGGAGAGCAATGAGTACTAATGCCCGTTGTCTGGGTAACATGCTTCTTGAATTAGTGGCCTCGATGGAGAAGGAACATCTGGATATCGTGGCAGTCACAGAAACATGGTACACACAGAACCATGACTGGGATGTAAACATACCAGGATATACTATCTACAGGAGGGACAGGGAGGGTAAAAGAGGAGGAGGAGGAGTAGCTCTACATAAGGGAAGGAATCAAACCTACAGAACAAAAGGGTAAACAGGGAGGAGAGGAAGCACTGTGGGTCAATCTGGAGACAGGCAATGGCACCACAATCCGCACAGGGGTTGTATACAGACCCCCATCTCAGGGGGAGGACATGGACAAGGAAATGATAGGAAGTATCCTTAGAATGGCAGAAAAAGGGGCGATATTGCTGATGGGGATCTGAATATGCCAGATATAAATTGGAGTGCATCTTGCACCAGCCACTTCTTAAGAGTGGGGTCATTCTAGATGCCCTACAGGGAAAAATGCCTTAGACAACTACTATTGGAACCCAATCGAGAGGAGCAATCTTAGACCTGGTACTCTCAAACGGAGATGACGAGATGATCACAGATTTAGAAGTGGGTAGTCATTTGGGAACTAGTGACCATCAAACAGTATAGTTCATAATAAACACAGCAGTAGAATCAAGCCATACAAAGGCAAAGGTACTGGACTTCAGGAGGGCTGACTTTGCCAAAACGGGTGACTGCCTAAGGAATGCACTAGCAAAAGGGCAGGAAGGAGGGGTGGAAGAACAATGGGGAATAATCAAAACTGCCACACAGAGGCAATAAGCCTTTGTGTGAAGCAAATAAACAAAACAAAACGATGTAAGAAACCGCTATGGTTCTCAAAGGAGGTGGCAGGGAAGATTAGGGAGAAAAAGGAAGCATTCAGGAAGTACAAGAAATCACAGAAGGAGCAGGACAGAGAATTGTTTCAGTTAAAGCAAAAGGAAGCAGGAAAGGCAGTCAGAACAGCAAAGGCCCAAACCGAGGAAAAGATAGCCAACTCAGTTAAGAAGAGGATAAAACCTTTATAGGCACATCAGGAGCAAAGGAAGACCAAGGGAGGATAGTGAGGCTTAATAACGGGGTGGAAGGGTGACTGTGAAAAGGCAAAGATAATACACAAATATTTTTGCTCAGTATTCACAAATGAAGAGGGAGGTACCTAAACCACACAACAGAAACACTCTAGATATGGGGGTTGATACCAGCCCATTCACAGAAGAAAGGGTTTTGAAAGAACTCTTAAAACTGATGGTGGACAAAGCAATGGGGCCTAATGGAATTCATCCCAGAATTCTAAAGGAACTAAGGGTAGAACTAGTGACACCACTGACTACCCTCTTTAACAAATCATGGGAGGATGAGGTGGTACCGGAAGACTGGAGGAGGGCAGATGCGATTCCCCTTCACAAAAGTGGGAGCGGGGCAGAAGCAGGAAACTACAGACCTGTTAGTTTAACCACAGTGATTGGGATAATGATGGAATTACTTCTGAAATAAAGAACTGTTGAGTACCTAGAGGCTAGAGGGGCACAGGACCCAAGGCAGCATGGATTCACAGCGGGAAGGTCATGTCAGACGAATCTAATAGATTTCTTTGACTGGGTGACCAGAGTAGTAGATCAAGGAGGGGCTGTGGATATGGCCTACCTAGACTTTAGCAAGGCATCTGACACAGTCCCACGCAAAAGATTAATACACAAGTTGGCCAACCTGGGAGTGGGTCCCAAGCTGGTAACCTGGGTAAAGAACTGGCTGGAGAACAAGACACAGAGGGTAATAGTAAACGGAGTCCATTCGGAAGAAAGGGGGTTACTAGTGGGGTACCGCAGGGTTCAGTACTAGGACCGGTCTTCTTTAATGTCTTTATAAGCGACATTGCAGACGGACCGGAAGGAAAAATATGTCTCTTTGCAGACGACACAAAGATCTGCAACAGAGTTGATGCACAAGGTGGGGTGGAAAGGATGAGAAGGACTTGGCAAGGCTGGAGTAATGGTCAAATGTATGGCAGCTTAGAATCAATGCTAAGAAATACAAAGTAATGCACCTGGGAAACAAAAACCTAAGGGAAGAGTACACAATGGGGGGTGAGATACTAACAACAAAAATGGAAAGGGACCTGGGGGTAGTCATATCTGATGACCTAAAGGTGGGCAAGCAATGTGAGAGGGCAGTAAGGAGGGCTGGAGGGATACTGGGATGCATAGGGAGAGGCATCACCAGTAGAAAACAGGAAGTTGTTATCCCTCTGTACAGACAGCTGGTGAGACCCCATCTGGAGTACTGCTTGTAGTTCTGGAGACCCAATCTCCGCAAAGACATAGACAGGATGGAGGCGGTCCAGAGGAGGGCAACTAAGATGGTGTCGTGTCTGCACCAGAAGACATATGAAGAGAGACTTAAGGAGCTTAATATGTATAGCCTCGAGGAAAGGAGGGAGAGGGGAGACATGATAGAGACATGATAGAAACTTTCAAGTACCTCAAGGGAATCAACAAAGTCCAAGAGGGTAACATATTTCAGAAAAAGAGGTGTGCAAGAAAAAGGGGGCACAATTTGAAGACTGAGGGGGGATGGCTCAGAGGTAATGTGAGGAAGTATTTTTTCATGGAGAGGGTTGTGGATGTATGAAACAGCCTTCCTGAGGAGGTCATGGAGTCAAAAACAGTGGTGGATTTCAAGAACACATGGGACAGTCATAAGGCAATTCTACTGGGTGGGGGTAGGAAAAAGTAGGCTGTTGGTTAACTAGGATCTGCAGCTTATCCTTTAGGTAGGAAAATGGGCAGACTGGGTGGGCCAAGCGGTCCTTATCTGCCATCAAATTCTATGTTTAAAGTAATGCACCTGGGAAACAAAAACCCAGGAGAAGAGTACACAATGGGGGGGTGAGATACTAACAACAACAAAAATGGAAAGGGAGCTGTGGTAGTCATATCAGATGACCTAAAGGTGGGAAAGCAATGTGAGAAGGAAGTAAGGAGGGCTGGCAGGATACTGGGATGAATAGGGAGAGGCATCACCAGTAGAAAACAGGAAGTTGTTGACCCTTGGTACAGACAGTTGGTGAGACCCCATCTGGAGTACTGCATGCAGTTCTGAAGACCCCATCTCTGCAAGGACATAGACAGGATGGAGACTGTCCAGAGGAGGAGCTCAAAATGGTGCAGGATCTGCACCAGAAGACATACAAAGAGAGAGTAAAGGAGCTAATATGTATACACTCAAGGAAAGGGGGGGCATGAAAGAAACTTCAAGTACCTCAAGGGAATCAAACAAAGTCCAAGAGGGTAGCATCTTTCAGAAAAGAGATGTGCAAGAACAAGGCGGCTAATCTGAAGATGGAGGTGGGGTGGCTCAGAAGTAATGTTAGGAAGTATTTTTTCATGGAGAGGGTTGTGGATACACATAACGGCCTTCCTGAGGAGGTAGTGGGGTCAAAAACAGTGGGGGAATTCAAGAATTAAAGGTACAGTCATAAGGCAATTCTAGTGGGAGGGGTAGAAGGAAGTAGGCTGTTGGTTAACTAGGATCTGCAGCTTATCCATTAGGTAGGGAAATGGGCAGACTAGGTGGGCCAAGGGGTCCTTGTCTGCTGTCAAATTCTATGTTTCTATGTACCTTACACACTTAACATTCAGTGCTGAAATCACATTCTTATAAACACAGTCAGCACCAGCAGTCCATCCATATGGTGTGCATATGAATAGAACATTTAATTCACAATGTATGCTGTGTCCTGTCTGTATGAATCCAGTTTGTGTGTGTGAGCAACCCCGGTCCCCCACTGTGGTGACAAAGAGAGAGAATGAGCGAAAGCAAGGAGGGACAGAGAGGGTGACAGATGGGGGGAGAGCGAAAGGCAGCATCCACAAGACTGTGTAGCAGGGAAGAGAGGATTGGCAACACTGTGAAGTGTGCGGTTGGGCACTCTACAGTTGTTGTTTTACATGCCCACAATGCATGTGACAAAGGGCAGCTGTCAGAGTACGGCAACACTGGACAGACAGCTCTCCAGTTCTAACCATACAGAGCACTGCATTTGTACTGCGAGAAGGTGAACATGTATCTGAGGCTGCTGCTGTGGGTGGGTGGGGAAGAGAAGAACAGAGCCAGCAGACGGCGTGGTGTGGAAAGAGAGAGGGAGAGAGTGAGCAGCTGAGCGGGGTGACATTCCTGGTGCTCCACTTGTGTTCCCAATGCTCCAGTTGTAAACAGCAGCAGTTTGTATAAGTTACAAGACGTGGTAGTTTGTATGACAGCGAACTGAAAATGTCTCTTCGTTTCTCCTGACACTGTGACGATGTGCTCCAAGGAGAGAGAGAGAGAGCGCACGTGTGTGTCGGAGGGATAAAAAAAAAGCACATTTCTATGTGTGTCACTATATGTTATGGACAACAAATGTCAGAAATCGAGGGAATAGTGTATTTCTTGTATTTGTGTGTTCATAAATTACAGTTATGTAAAAACTTACCGTAACAGTAGATATTCAAGAGAGGTTCCTGCAGTAGGTCTTCACATATATGACTGTGCCCCCTGGTGTCAGGACTGCATGGCAAACTTCTAGCTAGCAGTCTATAACAGGGGGACCGACTCCAGCATCACATGACGGGACATTGGCGTGACTGTATATGTAGGGGGAGGTCCCCACACCTGCCCTCCAGTTCTCCCACCGGAAGACCCCGAAAGGAGGAAAACAGGAGAAAGATGTACAACTCCTAGAGCCCGGAGCTACTGAAAACACAAAGCCCTGGGAAAGGAGAGAAACAAGCAGGAGATTGGGGGAAGGTGGGTTGGGAAAATTGGACCTACTGAAGGAGCCTCTCTCGAAGATCTACTGTTAAGGTAAGTTCTCATGTAACTGTAATATCTTACTTCGAGAGGGTTCCTGCAGTAGGTCTTCTCATAAAGGTCTGAATACTAAGTTCCGGGAGGAGGAAAAGTCTGCCAACAAGAAAGATGCTTTTGGCAAGAAGCCTTGCAGAACAGTGAGGCCAAAACCAGCCCAACGCCTAGAGGCAATGTTCAGACTATAATGCTTGGCAAGCATGGACAGAAGACCAAGTGGTACAGCACAATTATCCACAGCAGACACATTCGCAAGAAGGCCATCAAGCAGCCATACAGCTGGTTGAGTGGCCTTTCACTTCCTCAGAAGGGGCTTTTATTCTTCTGGTAGATATACGAGATGGAATTAGCCAACCATTAAGACAAACCTTGTTTCGAAATGGCTGAACCCTGACATCTGGACGTGAAAGCCACAAAAAATGGTCAGTTTTTTGCACCTCCTTGGTCCTAGAGATACAATATCTCAGAATCTTGTGCGCATCCATGTGCAGGAGGTATTCCCCCTATTGGAATACTCTGGGTAATAAACCGGCAATGCAATATCCTGGTTCAAAGTAAATTCTGAGACTACTTTCAGAAGAAAGAAAGGGTTAGTCCACAGAGCCACCTGGTCTCTGTGGAAAATCAAATTCGCTTCTTGCACATGAGGGCCTGAAGCTCTGAAATCCTTCGATGGTGAATAAAAAAGAGTGCTTTCCAAGACAAATAGTGCATGTCGCAACTTGCTGCTGGCTTAAAAGGGGGCAATGCAAGTTTCTCCAACATAAAATTTAAATCCCAGGGGGGAACCGGATTACAGACCAGAGGCTTAAGGTGGAGGATCCCCTTAAGAAAAGTTTTGGAGACCTCCAACATGAGCAAGGGTTTTGCCCCCCACTGGGAGGTGGTAGGCGGAAACCTCAGAAAGGTGGACCTTCAGAGAGGACTAACTGAGGCCCTTAATCAGACAGGTGCAAGAGGTAATCAAGGACCTAGGGGGACAAGCAAGAGAATGGGTCCAGGCCCTTGGCCATGGCCCAAATACAGAATCTCTTCCACTTCATGGCATACGTGGATCTAGTAGAGGGTTTTCTCGCCTCCACTAGAACCTGGGCAACTTTAGAAGAGACCCCAATGCGAGAGACTACTATGTCCAAAGGTGCCACGCATGCAGGTGTAGAGACTTGAGGCTCAGATGCACCAAGCTGCCCTGCTCCTGAGACGGAAGGTCGTGAGAGAGAGGACGTGGTACTGGGGATTCCAATGTCAGCTGCTGCAGCAGAGGGAACCAAATTTGCCGAGGCCACAGGACGGGCTACATGAGAATCATGTGAGCCCCCACCTGAAGCTTCAGCAGAACCTTCTGAAGAATTGGAGAGAGAGGGAAAGCACACAGAAATCTCCCTGTCCAGGATAGAGACTATGTGTCTTGCCAAAAACACACCCTCCCAGGAGCAGTGAGCAAAAGCTGAGTAGTTTTGCATTGGAGGGAGGTGAGAAGAGGTCTTCTCTGGCCGACCCCACTGATCAACTCGTCCGCTACTTTCTTTAGTTCCCCATTCGTGAGCTTCGCTGACAGTGCAGTCGAGACTGTCCACCAGGATGCTGTGAACTCCTGAAAAGTGGACTGTTATCAGAGACAGGCCATGCTGGACTGCCCAGTACCACACCCGCATTGCCTCCCTGCAGGGGAATCGGGTGCCTCCCAATTTGTTGGATGTACCAGCTTATGGCAGTGTTTGTTTGAATTAGGAGTGTTCCCAAAGTAAGAGGCCTAGAAGGCTTGAGAGCGAGAACACAGCTCTCATCTCCATAATATTTATATGCAGATTCTCCTCTTGTGGACATCTCCCCAGAGTTCAATGGTCTCCCAGGTGGGCCCCCCAACCTTGACCTGAGGCATCCATTGTGAGGGACATGGAAGGGGATGGGGGATGAAAAGGGATTCCCCAGGGAGAGGTTGAATAGATCCTGCCACAAGAGGAGGTCCCACTTCAAACTGCTGGAGACCAAGACCCTGTGGTCCATGTCGACCAACCGGAGGGTCCACTGGGTCACCCTCATGTGCAATCTGGCCAGAGGGACTGTGGGGATGGCAGCTGCCATGAGACCCAACAGTTGGAGGATGAATCGCGCTGTGGTCCGAGAGCTGGACACCAATGCAGCCTGCTGAGTCAGAGTTTCCGCCCTGTCCATGAGTAGAAAGGCCCTTCCCTGGACCCTATCCAGCACCGCCCCAAGAACTGGAGGCGCTAAAAGGGTGACAGCTGAGACTTGGAATCATTCACAGTGATGCCAAGTCTGGAAAAGAGGTCCAGGGTGGTGGAAAGAGAATCCATCAGACTGTCCTGAGATGGGGCTGACAACAGCCAGTTGTCCAGGTAAGAGAAACTGCAGTTATGTAAGAACTTACCGTAACAGTAGATCTTCAGGAGAGGTTCCTGCAGCAGGTCTTCACATATAGGACTGCGCCCCCTGGCATTAGTTTCCAATGGCAAACTTGTAGCTAGCAATCATCAGCAGGGACTGTCTCCGATGTCAGGTGACGCGACGTCAGTCCGACTATAAAAGGGGCGGTCCCATGCCCGCCCTCCAATTCTTTTCCACCGGAGACCTAAAGAAAGGTAAGTAGAAAGGAAGGAGTGATAATTCCTCAGACAATGCTTCCTCTCTAGACCCAAGGGCTAGGCAGGATGAAAAATAAAGGAAAACATTCCAGGAGTTGGAGGAAGATGGGTGGGAAACTAGACCTACTGCAGGAACCTCTCTCGAAGATCTACTGTTACGTAAGTTCTTACGTCCAAAAGAAAAATTTGGAGGTACATCCGGGAGGAGGAGAGATCACCAACTGAGTGAGTTATGATAGGAGGCCTTGCAGAACCGTAAGACTGAAACCAGTCCTGTGCCTAGAGGCAATGTCTGGATTGTAATGCCTAAGCGAGTTGTGGACAGACAATCACGTAGCCGCTCATGATCTCTGCGGTGGATACATTCTTGAAAAGGCAGTAAAAGTAGCTACACTCTGAGTGGAGTGACACTTAACCGCCCCTCGAAGGAATTTCCCATGCTTTTGGTAAGTGAAGTGGATGCAGTTAGCCAACCACCTTGAAATGGTCTGTTTGGAAATGACCTTGCCCTGGCACTGGGGAGCAAAGGCCACGAAGAGATGATTGGTCTTACGGACGTCTTTAGTCTGGTTTGTATACTACCTCAGAATCCTATGCACACATTAGGTGTGCAAAGATATTCCCCATTAGAATGTTGGGGATAATAGACCAGTAGTTCGACACTCTGGTTGAGAGTGGTTTCAGAAACTACTTTTGGAAGGAAGGGTTAGTCCGCAGGACGACTCTGTCCCTATGGAAAATCAAATAGGGTTCCTTACAGACAAATTCCTGAAGTTCTGACACCATTCTGGTGGAAGTGACTGCAACTAAAAACAAAGTCTTCCAAGAAAGGAAGCGCATGTCACAGCTAGAAGCTGGCTCAAAGGGAGGTAGGGTCAGCTTTTCTAACATAAAGTGAAGGTCCCGGGGGGACAGGGGTTCCGGATCAGAGGTTTCAAGTGGTGGATGCCTTTCAGAAAGGTTTTGGCAACCTCCAGTTGAGCCAAAGTTTTGCCCTCCACCGGGAGGTGGTAGGCCGACACCGCAGAGAGATAGACTTTTATAGAGGAATAACTAAGGCCCATCTCGATAGATGCGGCTACTCTTAACACCTGTGCTGCCGACGGTAAGGGATCTCAGCCCTTGGCTAAGGCCCAGATAGAGAATCTTTTCCACTTCATGGTGTAGTTGGATCTGTTAGAAGGTTTACTGGCTTCCACCAAAATATGAGCAACCTGGGAGTAAACGCCACAGTGAGAGGTCACTATGTCCACAGGTGCCAAGCAAGACGGTGGAGAGATTGAAGGCTCGGGTACACCAGGGTGCCCTGCTCCCCGAGTCAGAAGGTCGTGGGACAACGGCAGGGGAACTGGAGGTTCTAGCACCAGATGCTGCAAGAGAGGGTACCAGATCTGGCAGGGCCAGAGGGGAGTGATCAGAATCAAATGTGCTCCTTCCTCCTGAAGTGTCACCAGAACCTTCTGAATGAGAGGAAAGGGAGGAAAAGCGTGAAGAAACCTCCCTGTCCAAGAGACAGACAGTATGTCTCGCCAAAAAGCACCATGCTCGGGAACAAGCGAGCAAAAGCTGGGTAGTTCTGCGTTGAATGGGGAGGCAAACGGATCTATTTCTGGCTTACCCCATCGAAGAACGAGATCTTCGACCACCTCTAGCTTTAACTCCCACTCGTGAACCCTGGCCATTGATCAACTGAGACTGTCTGCCAGGACGTTGCTTTCGCCTGGGATGTGGACTGCTGTCAAGAAAAGGCTGTGCTGAATCACCCAGTACCAAACCCTCACTGCTTCTCTGTAGACAGGGTGCGAGCGAGTTCCTCCCTGTTTGTTGATATACCAGACTGTGGACATATTGTCCGTCTGGATAAGGAGTGATCCCGGTAGAAGGAGGGACTGGAACGACTGGAGGGCATATAGAACTGCTCTTGTCTTCAGAATGTTGATGTGAAACAGAAGCTCCTGGTCGGACCAACACCCTTGAGTCTTGTGAACCCCGCCCAAGTCCAAGGCATCCGTGGTAAGGATCTGGGTAGGGATAGGGAATGAAGAGGGCTCCTCTAGAAGACTGGAGAGATCTTGCCACCAGCGAAGATCTCTCTGCAGGCCGTTGGAGATCATGACCTTCTGGTTCATGTCTGTCCTCTGATCCCATTGGACTCAAAGAGACCACTGGGTGACCCTCATATGTAATCTGGCTCGGGGAACCGTCAAAATGGCCGTTGCCATCAGTCTCAAACGACGGAGCATAGCATGTGCTGGGATCCACCAAGCCTGGACCACAAGAGTGGCTTGAGAAACTAAGGTCTCGGCTCGATCTGATGGCAGAAAAAGCCTTGCTCTGAACCATGTCTAGTACTGCTCTAATGAATTGGAGTCACTGGGATGGTACTAGCTGGGACTTGGGCAGGCTGACCGTGATACCCAGAAGAGCAAACAAGTTTAAAGTGAAAGAGAGTGACTCAGGCTGTTTGGAGAGGGTGCTGCGAGGAGCCAGTTGTCCAGGTACGGGAACACGTAAATGCCCTGGTGGCGAAGAAAACTGCAACCACCACTAAACACTTGGTAAACACCCATGGGGCCGAGGAAAGGCCAAAGGGGAGTGCTCGGAACTGAAAGTGGGTCTCCTGAAAAGTAAAACGGAGAAAGCAGCGGTGGGCCGGGAGGATGGGGATATGCAGGTAGGCATCCTGCATGTCCAGCAAGCACAGTCAAGAATTTGTTTGGAGCAGGGGAAGAAGCCCCTAAAGGGTCAGCATGTGAAACCTCTTGTACTCTACGAAGAGGCTGAGCATGCTGAGGTCCAGGATCGGTCTCAGATTGCCCGTCTTCATTGGAACTAGGAAGAAATGGGAGTAAACTCCCCTTCCTAGTTGGTTTTGAGGGACGGGTCCTATGGCCACTTTTAACAGCAGGGCCTGAATCTCCTGGAAGACTATGGGAATCTGATCCTTTGGATAAAAAGACCGTCCCAGAGGATGAGGTGCAGATCTCTCTGTGAACTCTATCAAGTGACCTCACTGGATGAGTTGCAACACCCAAGAATCTGTGGTGCGCACCCACCCCTCCAGGTGGAGGCCGAACCTCCCTCCTACTGGTTTCTCCTTGTCGGGTGGAGGTAGCGGGAGGTGGGGAAAGGAGTCAGCCACCGAGGGGAAGGGAGCTTTAGCCCAGAAAGCCGGCTTAGGGAAATTTGGCCTGGGGGGTTTGGGCTCCTAAACCAGGGGCTTGTCACTTTCCCTGACGTTTACCCTGGTTTTTATTCCATCATTTTTGGTGACGAAAAAGGCTGCTTTTTCTGCCCCGTCCAGTACATGGAGCGTACGTCCCAAAGGGAGCCTCCGCTCTCCTGCAGCCCAGTGATTATATCTTTTGTGTCGTCGCCAAAAAGGACGGAACCCCTAAAAGAGGCGTCCAGGAGGGACTGGACGTCTTGTGCCAAACTTGCAATCCTGAGCCAAGAAAGGTGACAGATGCAGATTCCCATGGCTCCCGCCCTAGCCACTGAGTCCACAGAGTCAAACATTGCTCTTAAAGCATGATGACAGTAGGACTTGCCCATTCAGACTTTGTCCAGCAACTTGCTATGGAGTGTCTCATCCTGGACCTCCTGAAGGTCCTCTCCAGCTTCGGAGGGAGGCCTTCTGAAAGGCCACCATGTGTGAAAGTTAGTTCAAGGACCAGACTGCACAGGAGGAAGAGGAGTAAACCTTCCAGCCAAACTGATCCAACTGTCTTGAGTCCTTGTCAGGGGGCAAGGAACTCAAATGTTTTGGCTGGGCTGACCAGTCGTGAGCGGCAGTAATGGCCATGGAGTCAGCCTTAGGATGAGCAGAAAGATGTTGAATCCCTTCTGGGGGATAGTAGTACGATTGGCCTTTCTGGGAAACAGCAGGATAGAGAGCGGCTGTTGCCAGATGGTGGTACCAGATCCTCATAAGGGCCCATCCAGAGGATGGGTAGGGGATCTGTAGTGGCCAGATCTAAGTGTTCTCGCTGCCTCTTATGCTGGGGATCCATTTCCTTGGAAGGCCAGCCTCGCTGCCTGTATATAGTATGCAAAAGGTCCCCAAAGGAGGGATCTCTGGAATTTGGGGACTCTTTCAGTGGAACCTCGAAAGGACCAAGGGTCCAAGGGTCAGAGTTGGTGTCCGAGTCGGAAGGCTCAGAGCCGCTGGGGATGGAAGGTCCACCCCAGAGGGGCCTACTGGAGGAGCACCCGCTGTTCATCCGGAGGGTGTGGGTGGGAGGAGCCCTAGGTAGGGGGATATCACCTATGGACTGTCTTATCTCTGAGATGAGCTGGGTCCTGGCATCCTGCCACCACATGGGGATCGTCCCTCGATCTAGTGTTGAAGGTGGAGGAGGAGGAGGAGGCTGGTAGCCCAGGTACTGTGGGTACTGCCAAGAAGGGTAATGGAAGCCTGGCATTCCTGGGTTATAGCCATAAGGGTTGTATCCAGGGTATCCCGGCGACGGAGGCACGTGGCCTGGCGTCGGGTAAAGTGGTGCAGACGGAGCATGGGGTCTGGCCCTGGAAGGCCGCCTGGAAGTTCAACTGAACCTACTGGGTTAGGTGCCAGAGAGCCACAAGGTGGCGTGGGATCCGGGAGGGCCCCCGACGGGCCTGAGAGAGGGGGCTCCATAGAAGGATCCTTGGCCGGTGATGGACTCCTGTCTGGAGGCGGTGTGAGATCAGGCACATGGGGTAATTCTGGAAGGTGCCCCAATGAAAGGTCTAATAATGATCCTGATGGCAGGAAAAAGGATTGGGTGGCTAACTGGATGAAGGACCTGAGGGATGAAGTCTCTCTCGACAGCACACTAAGCCGGGCATCGGGGCCTCAGCTGGAGCCCAATGGACGAGAAGAAGGGTCCGGGGCAGGTGACAAACGCCCACTGTCCAACTTATGGACCTGACCGGGCTAGTGGAAGCAGCAAGGCCTCCGCTAGGCTTATCAGTCGAGGCCGTGCACCCATCGACGGGGTCGAGGGGTGACTTATCGGCAGTGCTGGGAGGAGGCACAACAACTACCTTGATAGAGGCTACCCCCAGCTGACCACTCACCTCGGCAGGAGGGGGAGAAGGTGCCCGGCCCAAAGAGGCAGACGGGGTACCTGAAGGAGTACTCACAGTTTTTGGAGCAGGCCTCCCGCGTGGCGATGGACTCCTGCCCCGGCGCTTCTCCTTCTTTTTTCCTCAGGGCCGACAACGACGACCTTTTTCTCAACTCCTGGAGCTCCTTTCCATCTACGCCAGCCATTGGGTAAGGAGGTGGGCCTTGAGAGTCCGCTTGCGCCTGGTCTGGGTGGCTTGATTGAGCCTGACAGCACACTCGTCCGAGTTGTGCTTGGGGCCTAGACACAAGAGGCAATGGGATAGTGGTCCCGTGTGAGTTTGAGCTCCGCACTTAGAGCATTTCTTCTTTGGACGAGTCGACATACAATCGGTCGAACAGGATGTTGGAAAAAGTACAAGAATGAAGAAATAACTTTGACTGACATGGGCTTTAGATAGCTGTTCTTACTCGTGAGCCAAACAAACTGAGGCGATAGCGAGAAAGAACTGGAGGGTGGGCGCGGGACCGTCCCTTTTATAGTTGGGCTGACGTCGCATCACCGGACGTCGGGGGCGGTCCCCACTGATGATTGCTAGCTACAAGTTTGCCACTGGAACCTGACACCAGGGGGCGCAGTCCTATATGTGAAGACCTGCCTTCTCAAAGTAAGATCACATAAATCCCCTTGCAGCACAATGCCGCAGCTACCACCACCAGGCACTTGGTAGACATCCGAGGTGCCAAGGAGAGGCCAAATGGGAGGGCCTTGAACTGATAATGGTTCTCCTGAAAGGAGAATCTCAGGAAACGGCGGTGGGCCTGGAGGATAGGAATATGCACGTAAGCATCCTGCATGTCCAGCGAGCACAGTCATTGGCTCTGCTGGAGCAGGAGTAGAAGTCCCTGGAGAGTTAGCATGCAGAACCTCTTGTATTCCACAAAGAGGTTGAGCAGGCTAAGATCTAGAATGGGTCTCAGATCTCCTGTTTTTTTTGGCACTAGGAAGAAGTGGGAGTAGTATCCCCTTCCTATCTGCCCTGGTGGAACCAGCTCTAGAGCTGACCTTTCTAATACAGCTTAGATTTCCTGCTGGATGAGGCCTTGGTGGACTGACGGAAAGTGAGACCTGCCCGGCAGATTGTCTGGGGGTCTGTGCAGGAACTCTATTGAGTTGCGACAAGCTGGAGTACCCAAGCATCTGTGGTTTTCGCCTCCCAGGTGGAGGACAAACCTTAACCCCACGGGTACCTCTAGAAAAACAGGAGGAGTTGGAGGGGGTTCTCTCGATTCAGAATACAGAGGGGAGGGCCACTTTGCTGCTGTCGCCGGCCTTTTGGGCTTTTGCCTGGGGAGTCTGGGCACTTGAACCAGTGGCATGGCGCTTACCCTGTCTGCCCTGGCTCTGCCTATTCCACCTCTTCTGGGGCGATGAAAGGACTGTTTGGGTTTTTGGGCCAAGTGGTACAAGGAGCAGACGTCCTTAAGTGATCTGCCGCTCTCCTGAAGCTCTGTTATTATGTCCTTAGCGTTGCCCCCAAAAAGGAAAGAACCCCTGAAGGGGGCATCCAGAAGAGTGCTTTGGACGTTTTGCGCCAGTCCCGCAAGCCGCAGTCAAGCAGATGCCTCAAACAAATGCTCGTAGCAGTGCAACGGGCCACCAAATCGACAGAATCACAGGTGGCCTGAAAAGCATGGCAGCAAGAAGACTTATTGAGTCTTACTTTCTCCAGAATCTTGTTTCTGAGGTCCTTATCCAGAATAGCCTGTAGGACGTTTTGCAAGTCGGATAAAGCCGACTTCTGGAAGGACATCATGTGGGTCACATAATTTAGAGACCTAATGGTGCAGGCAGAGGAAGCATACACCTTGAGGCCATACTGGTCCATTTGTTTGGAATCTTTATCCGGTGGGAAGGCACTCAGGTGCTTCAGCTGAGCCAACCTGTCATTTGCCGCAGTAATAACGATGGAGTCAGCCTTAGGTTGACTAGTTTTGATGGCATGCCCCTTCTGGGGGGTGATAATTCCTGTCGACTTTCTTGGAAACCGCAGGGATGGATGATGGTTGTTGCCATATCGTCATCAAGCCCTCATGTGGCCCCGTCCATGGTGGGATGGGGGAAGGGGTCCGCATTAGTGAGGCCAAGATGTTCAGAGAGCCTCTTCCATTTGGGGTCCATCTCCTGAGACACCCAAACACAGGCCTGCTGGATGGACCAGAGGAGCTTCGCAAAGGATAGGTCCTCCGGTGGAGACTTGGGGGACTCCTTCAGTTGTGGCTCAATGGAGGAATGAGGCTCCGAGTGACCTATAGAGTCAGAGTCAGAATCTGAATCGGAAAAGACTGGTCTGCTCGGTAGGGAAGTGATGTCTGGTACCGCCTCCGCAGACTTAGCTCCAGTGAAAACCCCAGTTGGGCAACTGCCGGAACCCCTCTCCGGCGACCAGTGGTCAACAGGGATGGGCTCCTCATCATTGCCCCACTGGTCAGGGACAGCCATGACCAGATGAGGTTGTCCCAGCTCCTGCAGGATGGGATGTGGCATCCTTCCACCAGGCCAGAATAGTTCCTTGCAGTTTGGCTGAGGAGGAGGAGGTGGAGGCTGGTAGCCTGGGTACCCTGTGGCACAATGAGGGGGGTAGCCAGGGGTCTGATACCAGTAGGGGTAATGGTACCCCTAGTATATGTGGCCTGGTGTCAGGTACTCTGGTGTCGGCACCTGCGACGGGTAACCCGGTGACGGCCCTCCAGGCGTCGGGTAATATGGGAACTGTGGCAGTAGATAGCCAGGATAGTTGCTATAGGGGCTCAACGGCAGAGCTAAAGGCCCAGAAGATGGTGAAGCCGAGGGACCACTGGGAGCATGCGGTCCGACAGCTGACCTGAGGTTTCTGTAGGGATCTATTGGTGCCAGGCGGAGACTTCGCGCATTGGAGCATACAATCTCAAGTCCATTCCCAAATCAGTGGGGATTGGGCTGGAGATTGGCCCCTTGCGTCGGGTCCCAGCACCCAACGCCTAATTCGAGAAGAGCCAGTGGGTAAGGGAATCAATACCCCATTGTTAGGTCCACTAAGGAAGCGGAAGTCTTGGTAGGAAGGCCCAATGCAGGAGAGGTCTCCTGGACAGCAAAGCTCGAGTCTCGGGGTCCAGGGAAAAGCGGCGGTCGGGCTGGGTCAGTGAGACCGGGAGGAGAACTCATGGGCGCGGGAACCTGGAGGCTGGCTCTGCGTGACGTCGAGAACCAATATAGTATCCAACGAGAGAGCATTAGCCGGGCGGTCATCGGGCAAGCCGGCGACTGACTGATTGGCTTCGACTGTGAAGGCATCGGAGGAGCCGATGTCCGACTTATTGGTCATGGTCGAGCGGACAACAGCCGGGGAGCTGGAGTCTGGTTTGTCGACCAAGGCCACGCACCCTGCGGTGGAGCCAGAGGGAGGCTTATTGGCCGAGCTGTCAACAGGTTCCAAAATAAAGTTCTCCGGAGAGGAATACCCTTGCTGCCCACTGACCGAGGCAGGAGGGAGAAGCTACCAATCCACAGGAGTGGATGGAGACCTAGGTAGAGAGTACTCACCGATGTGGAGGCCCCAGTAGAAGTGGCATCAACTGCCTGGTGATGCTGCGTTGAGGGAGACCGTTTCCGTTCCCAGTGCTTCTCCTTCCTTTTCTCTGGGGTGGGTGAAGAGGAACGTTCCCGCAGCTCCTGAAGCTCCTTTTCCATCGATGCAAGGCGTTGTTTTAGGAGACAGGCATCGAGGGCCTTCTGGCACTGGGAGCACATGGCCTGGATAAAGGACTGGCAGATCTTGCAATCAGCCACCCGGTGTTTGGAGTCCAGGCAGAGGACGCAGCGAGAGCGATCGTCCTTGTGCGGGATCTGAGCTCCACACTGTGAGCACTTCTTTTTAATTCTGCATGAAGATGTGCAACAAAATTTGAAGCGGATGGTAGAAAAAAAACATAGAAAAAATGGTGGTTGACTGAAGCAGAGTTCACCGAGAGATCTGACAAAGTCAGGTCGATGGCAGGAAAGAACTGGAGGGCAGGCATGGGGACCACCCCCTATATACAGTCACGCAGACATCCCATCATGTGATGCTGGGGGCAGTCCCCCACTATAAAGTACCAGCTAGACATTTGCTGTGAGGTCCTGACACCAGGGGGCGCAGTCCTATATGTGAAGACCTATTGCAGGAACCCTCTCAAAGTAAGATCATGTGACATATGCATTACTTGCTGGGGACTACTTTTCAAGGTGGCAGGGTACAGTAGCATTCTTGTATTTGAAGTGGAATAAAAGACCATCTTTAATTTTTTTTTTGTATAACAAATAACCATGTTATAAGTTCAATAACCCATTCCAAGGGGTATACCATGATGTAAGCATGTATTATTCAGTGGCTCAATTTGAGCAACTCAGTAATACACCCGTAACAAGAGCGAGTGCTGAAGAATGCCGAGGAGTAGGCACAGCGAGTGTACCAGTGAGCTGCACTCACTAGACAAAGAAATTAGGTGTACTGTGGCCAAGTCCTGCTGAGCTGGCCATCTGGCGTAGTGGCTAGAGCCACTGCCTCTGAAGCTGAAGGACTTGGGTTCGGTCCTGGGTGGGACAGGATATTTGTTCATCCTGCAATTTGATTTTTTTCTAAGTCCCCCCCCCCCCCCCCCCCGAGTTGAGAATCAAGCCCCTCCCCACATAAATCATGTTTCTTTTTTTGTTTGCAGGTACCGACCGTCGCTATTTGTGGCAGTCGATCTGCTGTTGCTCGCTGTAGTGACTTGGGCGGTGTTTTAGTCGTTCTTATTGATCCGTGACTAAAACAACTCACCCATATCACATAATACTTTCCAGGGTATGAAGTTACTGGATATTAATCAACACCCTGGGTGCTGTGAGGCCCCTCGGCCTGCAGCCTCATACCTCACAACGCACCTGGGGTGTTGATTAATCCCCAGTAACCCCATACCCTGTAATGGGATATTGCTTACTTAGTCAGTGCTACTGCTGTCCTCTTCAGTCAATATGTTCATGTCTTATGCTGGCCATAAAACTTTTCAAGGAATAGTGCATGCACTATTGTTTTCTGTAGTTTATGGTGCATCTGAGTTAGAAAAAAATGCTTTTAGAGCATACAGGACCTTCACAAGATATGTAACAGAACTGAATATGGGTATAACTTCTGCTGGCTTGTGCATGTACACATCACCAACTCCCATGATGCCTTGCATGAGTGGGGTCATGACCTTTGGAATGCAGACAAACAGATTTTTCACACAAGGGCAAAACAGAGTGAAGCAACCTCATTTATATTAAAATTAGGATGAAATAGGGCCAGTCCATGCATAGCGGTAGAGGCTTCCAACTGCAATGCTGGCGCCCAGGCAGAGACATGGTCCTGAGGAGTCAGAGGCCAAAGGCGGGCTGAGGACTGAGCATCCTGGGTACTGCCTCTCCTCCGGGTGGGGGGTGGGGCTAGCAACTGACACATAGTGGACTCTTGGCAGAGGTTGGGGAATGGCAACCAACACTGAGTGTTTCAGGAGGTGTGTGGGATGTTGCATGTGGCGCACTTGCATCATTGCCGCCATGCATCCTGCTGGGGCTAACAGCAAAAACTCTGCTGGCCCGCTGATGACACCTCACTTCACAGTTCTGCTGCAACAGAGACCCGTCTTCCGTCCGAGATGACTCAACCTCATGGCCCCACCTGTGGGAACAAGCCAAGGAGCCCTGCCAGCCGGAAGCTGGACCAGTTAGTAATCTGGATGAGTGTCCGCTGGAGTGGACTGCCTCGGTGATCACAGGCGATTGCTGGCAGAGGTAAGTCCAGGGTGGCAGGGAGTGAGCGGACTAGGAACATCGAGGGGCTGAGCCACACTGGGCAACAAGCTCAACAAAAAACATTATTTTGTTAATTATTTTATTTACCAGGTGAGACACACTAAGCTGAAAGCTTGTTTGCAGGTGCAACCTGGGAGCACAAGGAAGTTAAGTGACTTGCTCAGGGTCACACAATATGAACCTAAGGGGCTGTGGGATTCAAACTCAGGTCTCCAGATTTGCAGCTCAGAGCTTTAACCCACTGCACCATACTGCCTCCCTATTATTAGGATGAAATTAGGGGGATGCAAGACAGGGAATCATTGTTCATGCCTACAAACTACACAGATATAAAGAAAACAGATTGAGGGGACTTTCCCTTTAAAATCCTGTTGTGTGATTGAGCCTTGTGAAGGGAGAGAGGGGGCATTAGTAATGAACAGGTCAGAGATATCCTGTCTAAACCTGGCACTGACAGGGTCTTTGCTACAGACAGGTTTGTCAGATAATATCACAGGGTAGGCATCACCCAAATTCCAGGTCTAACTCAGCTTCAGCCAAATGGATGAACTGGGGTAAAAGGAAATGATCTCACTGCCTCTTTGACAAAGACATGTGCTGGAGGGGACATAAATTCTTCAACACAGCTCCTCTATTATTCTCTTTTGTTGAGGGATGCTGAGTACATATGTGAGGAGGGAGCCAGATCCACAGTCTGAAAGGGACCAAGCTGCATCCCCAACCTGAAGAGGAACCAGGCTCAGTGTATGATACCTGAAGAGGAACCAGGCTCAGTGTATGATACCTGAAGAGGAACCAGGCTTAGTGTATGATAGTGAGCTGAGTGGAAACTCTGATAACTTGTAAGGAAGACGCAAGCGCTTACGTGCACAAAAGTGCAAGTTTTATTTCGTAAACGTGTATGTGTACCATTGTATGACTGTGTAAACAGTTTATCAACGTAAATCTTACTAATGTATTTGGACAACCAGTGTTATAAATTTATTTATTTTTCAAAATAGTGGAGTAATTGGTTGTTTGTGACTGCTTCTCTGAGGAAAAGGTACCTGATAAGAGATTTATAGTAAAGGGTCTCCAATGAGTAGACTGCATCCTAATCTGAGCAAAGACCCTCCCTACAAATAGTCTAAAGCAAGAAAGTGGCAAGGAATGGTTACTGGAGCACTGGGATCTGCACTCTTGCTAAAGAGGGACCTTGCAGCGGCAATCCTGCTCCACATGGCATCAGTGGCAAAATCCCAACAGCCTCCCAGGTGCTTTGATCAGGCAGTAACATACTTATCCCTTGCGAGAAGTGTGAATAAGTGATGGTAAGAAATATTATTAAGAGGCTATATCACAGTGGAGTGAGTTGGGAAGAGGTTTATAGAGGCAGATATGTCCTAGAATATACCTCTTGATAGCCTCAACAATTTGGCATCAGGACCAGGTAAAATGGAGCTTACTGTATCACCTACACTTAAAAACTGTTGACAAACTACTAACATTTACACATGCAATTGTTCTATCAAATTTAAGTGACCATTTTTTTTTTTTTTATCATGAATGCTGTTTTTCGGCTCCATGGTCACTGCCGGGGGAGGATTCCCCGGATCGGCTAGGTCCTGGTACTTAACCGAGATCCAACTTCATGGAGCTCGCGCCAAGGGATTTATTTTTACTTTATTTATTTATAAAGCACCTCCTTACAGAGTATCAGTTTACATTCAATATGAAAAAATTAAAGAGCAACTTTACAGGTGCTCACACCATCTGTAAGAACCCTTACCTGCCTTCAGTTCATATGCAGTCAAAATTTTTCATTTATAATTGCCTCTATTCTGGAAGGGAAGGGATCGAATTTTGGCTCTGTGGAGCTGAACCACACTGATCCCTTCCACTTCCTGGTACCTCCTAGACTACCATCCGCCTGCATTAAAGACGTTTTGACGTCACTATATGAACAGTGTGGGCGTTATCCATGCGCCATGCAATTGGGCTTATTTTAAATTATGGTTTTATACTTTAGATGGCCATCGTGAACAAATCAAGGGCATTGTTAAGCTAACAAGTCTTGTTCGCAAGGGCCATCTAAAATACAGACGTTGTTTAAAAACGGAGCTATTCATGTCAATAGAAACACCCTGTGCTTTCCATATAATGACATTAAAAAACGTGCTAGCATGGGGGCGGGATCGCTGTCTCAGGAGGTATCAGTAGGTAGAAGGATCGGCATCGCCCACAGAGCCATAATATGATCCTTCCCTTCCCAAACTAGGGGCAATTACACTGAAAATATTGCCATAAGCATACTAACTGCGGCAGGTAAGGGTTCTTTATAGTTCGGGGGCGGGGGAGAGTTATAAAACACAAGCAACTTGACAACCATATGTAAAGATTAAACAAGCAGTACTAGTTAATAAAACTGTACTTTTTACAATAGTTATGTCAGACAAGCCCCACAAATGATAAAACTAGAATTCTTTGCTTCAGATTTTTTTTTGTCTTCTTTATATTCTTTATTTTTTTTCTGACAGTTTAGCACAGACCCTCATCAGGAGTGCCATATTGGATTCTGAAGAAAATGGGGTGGTGCCATTCTCTCACTGGTTATTTTCTCTGCTGTAAATGGAATGCACCACTCCTTCCTTTGCCTGTTGAGTGTTTATAGGACAGGCAATGTAAACAAAGGATGAAAACAGGAAATGGTATGGGGGCTGCTATACATCCTGTGGATCCACACAACATTATAAATGTATTAAAAAAATCAAGGGACCCAATTATCAGAAAACAACAGTAAACAGCAAAAGTTAAATCTGAACTATCAACCTACCAGGCCGTGCAAAACTCTGGGAAGTGATGAACACTTCTTGGTTAATGAGTGCTGCTGCTGTAATAATTAATACAATCTCCAGAACAACTCAGTATCAATTAAGATCCCCAGAAATAGACATTTTTTCCAGGATTTAACATTTATCACTCCTGCCATTCACAAACTAAGGCCCCGTCCACACTACACCACTTACAATCTGTAACGGTTCCAAACTGTTACAGACCAGAAACGTTATAGTGCGTCCACACTGCCCCAGTGAACAGTGAGATAATGGATTGAAAACGGTACAGCCAATCCACATTGTGTGTGATGGTGTGTGTGGTCCCAACCCCATCGAAGCAGAGCATATCCCATGGTGCACCTGGTGAGGATAGCTTGATAGGTACCACTTACAACAGTGGGGTAGTGCAGTCTTGCCGTTTGCCGTGCAACATACAGTGGCAGTGGACGGACACACCGGCGGGCGGGAGGTGCTGGCGGAAGTGGGGGTGTCTGCTGTTGATCAGGAGGTATTGCGGTAGGAGAGGGGGGGGTGTGTGACATGGCAGCACGTCCAACAGGGGTAGGGCACCAGGGCATGACAGCCGGTCAGGTACTGCTGTGCTGCTGAATGGCTGATGGCAGCCCCTCCACTACTGCCGGTGTATCCCACTGCGCCACTGTACACAGTGCCACACATCTGTTGGCCACCGCAGCGGTGTTACATGATGCACCCAGGAGCTCAACCGCTGTATGTGTGCACTACTGGCACCGCTCTGCAGGTAGTAATGATGCCATAGCTCTGATGGGCAAGCAGGGTACTCCCAGCACCCATCACAGTGAAAGATGTCATCACAGACAGTATATGGATACTGCAGGAGGCGGCTCTCAGGAGGCACGTGAGGACGGGGTGGGTCAGGTGGGGACACGGGGGGGTACATTCAGGGGTGGGCATACTGCTGTAGGTTGGGTTATCGTGCTATGGAGGCTGCCCAGTATTGCAGCCTGCGCTCGTGCCCCACACTGCCGTTGGTTCACCCAGGTAGTCTATGACCCCCCTGCATGCATTACAACAGTGCTGCAATGCATGCAGGTACAGTGGGGGATCAGAGGCTACACGGGGGAGCGTTTAGACACACACCGGTAATGTTACAGAACTGCACCCGTTACAGGAACCATTGTTGAAACCACCTCACAACAGGTTTCTGTCGCGGTTCCGAAAACGCCTTTTGTAACATTACCAGTGTAAACGCATACCATTATGGTAATGGTTTAAGCCCTCTGTAACATTACAGAAGGGTTTTAGTGGTGTAGTGTGGACAGGGCCTAAATCTCACAAACACTTAGATCACCACAGTACAGGGGTACGTCTTTACCAGTTCAGACCATGATTAGTTAAATGGCTCCCGTGATATAACAATATGGAATATTTAGCCCCAAGCATGAACTTATGAATAATTAAGTCACATTTTATTTATTTATTTAGTTAGCTTTTGTTTACCAAGTAAGTACACTAGACAAATCATATGCCTATTTTCAGGTACGACCTGTGACAGTACAGGAAAAAAGAACATACAGAGCACAACATGACACTAGTAATGCAGATATACTACAACAAGAGGAGCAAAAACATACATAGGTGATAACTCAGTTTACAACAAGAGGTACAGTCAAATATAATTCAGTACAGAGTCATTATGGACATACATAAAGCAGTATTTATTGGGCTGGCAGTATAGCCTAGAGGTTAGAGTAATGAGCTGTGAACAGCAGACCAGACCTTGGTTTGATTCTCACAACTCCACTTGCATGCTGTGTGACTCTGAGGCAGTCACTTAACTACCCAGTGCTTCAGGTCGCCTAGAAACAGAGCAGTTGTGCCTAGCTGGCCTTACCCGTTACCAAACACTAAAATAAAATAAACAATCGCCACAACTCCAAGACCTTTAGAATATCACTCTAGATGCAGTGGTGCTGACCAAGACGCAGCACAATATTGTAGCATACTGCAGTACAATTACTGCAGTAAACAAGGCAGTTTCACTGGTAGTTAATCCATTTTGCCATGCAGTAACTCAAGACATTGCACTGCATCCTGGCGAGCACCACTGCATGTCAATACCACATTAGAAAATGATCAAGTGAGATACTATTTATTTAGTTTTTGTTGTCTGGGTAAGTGCACTAGACAAATTCTTGCCTATTTTCAGGTACAACCCGGGGGGAAGGGGATACAGATCAATATCAACTGACCTTGAACCAGATTAAGCTGCTGTTGGTATTTTTAGTGAATGGGAGAAATGGCAATGGGGAAATACTTCTACTCAACAGTAGGGGGAGCCCTTGGCCATCTAGCACAGGATGGCCACTATGAATGAACCTCGAGAGAGGATGGATGTGCTGGAGCCTGGGGAGCAGGCCTCCTCCCCAGCTCTATCAATGCTAGATGACGAAGCGTGATAACACTGAGGAAACTGCAAAATGAAACACCAGGTCAGTAGTCCGGTACGAAAGTAGATGCAGTGCCAGTATTAGGAGACACGAGCAACAACACTACACAAGCTAAATCCAATGCCTAAACAGGCATACATTCCGTTTAGAAAAGCGCTCTGTTGCTTCAATTGCGAGAGAGGAAGCCCAATGTCTAAAAGAAACAGGAGCTAGAAGCACGGCTCCAGCATCTGCAGGCGCAACAGCAGACTGTCAGAGGAGTGAGCGAATCTACCAGGAGAGTACAGCTGAGCAGTGATGTGGCAGGATCAAAAGAGGCCGTGACCCCACCCTCAGCTGCAACCGTCAGTTTACACAGTGAGGCTCTCCCTAGTCCTAAGACGGCTGGCAATAGAGTCGGTAATGTTACCGAGTGCCTAGAGCTGTGGGGGGAGCCAATGAAGGAAAAGCAGAATTTTTCAGCAAAAGTTAAAATATGGCTCGGACCACGATGAGCAATTAAAGCACCACAACTAGCAACGAATGGAGACAACTAGCAAGCACATCCTACATTGGTTGGTTAGTTTTCCTCCTCCCAAGTGCTTTTCCTTTTTCCAGACTGCTTAGGATTCAGTCCTATATGTAATTACCTACTGCAAGAGCCCTCTCGAAGTAAGACAGTACAGTTACTGTATGTAAGAAATTACCGTAACAGTAGATCTTCGAGAGAGGCTCTTGCAGTAGGTAATGCCTTCCCGGCCCATCCCCCTTAGCTTTTTCAGCTCCTTTTCCAGGAAGGGAATCATCCGCTTCTCTCTCGTCTTGCCTTTTTTGGCCTTAGGTGGGAAAGAACTGGAAGGCGGGCGTGGGGGACTGCCCCTTTATACTGACGTCGCATGACGTCGGTCACCTGATGTAGAGGCGGTCCCCCGCCAGAGACTGCTAGCTAGAAACGTTTCCGTGGGGTCCTGACGCCTGATGGGTCAGTCCTATATGTAATTACCTACTGCAAGAGCCCTCTCGAAGTAAGAGCTGCAATAGTTGTGGGGCAGCAGTCTTTCCGGGGGTGATGTGGAATAAAGGGGGATGTCCTGTGTGTAAGAGCCTGGAGCAGCAAAGGGCTGAAATAAGACTGCTCAGATGGGAGCTGGGGAGGATGGCATGGGAAGTCAGAGCAGCAAAGCAGTGGAGGGAAAGGCAAAGGGGTGATGCCCAGGGGAGTGATGCCATCAGGCGGGGGATGGGAGTGGGGAGGAGCACCCAGTATACTGGAGTATCTCTTCCTCAGAGGACTAGTGAGCACAGAGCGGAGGAATTTATTTAAGAGTTTTACCAGGGCGGAACTGCTCGATTCCAGATGCGCCCTGGGGGAGGGGTAAGGAGAATTTACAGAGGAATACAAAGAAAATACACAAAATATACAGTGTAAATACAATAGAATATACATACAGTAAGCATAAACTAGTAGTGCCCTGTAATAGACTGTACAATAGAGAATACATAAGCGGAGGATGCAGTGGGTACAACTGCTCTGAAGCACTAGCTGAGGATGATTAAATACAAAGTAATATGCACAGTACTAAGTTATAACATAATAAACACTAAGATTCGGCATGGGGGGAGTGAGTGAGCACAAGTATGGAGCAGTGTTTCACAGTAGATTAGGCAGGAATTATCAGAGCGTGATCCTAGGCCCACAGCGGTGCTAGTTGCATGTGCAGGTGGAGGAGAAATGTGTCTTAAGGAGGGAGATGAGATGTTGTGTGTTGGAGGTGTACCTAACGTCTACCGGCAAGGTGTTCCATAATTTAGGCATGCGGTATCTGAAGGCAGCCTGACCTGTAGCAGGGGACATAGAGAAGCCGGGAGTCAATGTTCCTGAGTGAGTATGCAGGCGAGGGCAGAGCTGCTAGGGCCGCCACAAAGTAAGGAGCGAGAAAATGCGTCCAGAATTTTGCGATTGTCCTGGCACAGTGGGTCAGTCTCCGATCCTGGAGACGTGAGGTCTAAGGACCTGTAGAGGTCGCAGTGATGGGTAGTGGGAGGGCAGTCCAGGGCGAAGCGACAGAAAGAGTGGAAGAGAGGATCAAGTCTGGCTAGGGAGGACTAGGGAGCAGCACTATAGACTACGTCCCCATAGTCTAGTATTGGGAGGATCATTTTTTGTACAATTGCCTCACGCATTGGCAGAGGGATACAACCTCTGTTGCGGTATAAGGCACCCAGCATGGGGTGCAGTTTCTTGAGGGTCACGTCGATATGCACAGTAAAGTCAAGGTGATGGTCTAACTAAAGCCCAAGGTATCTGAAGGATGAACAAGCCTCCAGGGTGGTACCACCAGTAGTGTGGAAAACAGGGGTGGCGGAAGTGGGAGGTTTCTACCTCATGCCGAAGATAGGGAGACAGTTTTCTTAGGATTTAGAAAAAGCTGATTAGAACAAAACCAGAGTAGGACATTGAAGTCCCGCTGGAGTCTGTGGCCACTTCAGAGGAGGATGGATCCGAGGCATACAGTACTGTATCATCTGCATACATGTGAATGGAAGTGTGGGCAGACCAAGGTAGATTATTAGGAAGATGGAAAACAATATTGGGCCAAGGACCAAGCCTTGGGGGACCCCTGTAGTGACAAGGAGGATGATGGAGAAGAAGAAGAAGAAACAATTCGGACTGATTGACACCTACCAGGTAGGAATGGAACCAGTTGATGACAGAACCGACAGTCCGTCGAGGGAGAGCTTGGACAGGAGCAGGGTGTGAGAGACCATGTCAAGGCCTTTGCAAGGTCGATAAACATAGCTGAGGTGATGCACCCGTATCCATACCTGTGGGGATGGTGTCGGTGGAGCCTTAAAAGAGAGGTGATGGTGGAGTGCGATTTCCTAAATCCAGCCTGGTAAGGAGTGAAGAAGGAGAAGGACGAGTTGAGAAAGGGGGAGAGCAGAGAGAGCACGAAGCGCTCCTGGATTTTGGCCAAGATGGGGAGAAGTGAGATAGGGCAGTAGTTACCAGGGGAGGAGGGATCGCTGGCTTTATGGAGGGGAGCGACTGTAGCATGTTTCAAAACAGTTGGGATAGAAGCAAGCGTGAAGGAATGGCAAGTGGCAAGGGGAAGGGGTGGGAATGTGAGAGTAGCATCAGGGGTGAGAAATTCTAAAGGGGTGCCTTTATTGAATACATTTGCACCACTGTCTGGAAGGAGGGAAGGGGCAGCAGATGGTGAGATAGGAGTTCAGGTTGATCCAGAGTTGAGAGCAGGAGTACGGGGGGACTAATCAGGGTGGGCAAGGAAGAAGATGTAGGCAAAATGGAGTGAGGAGGGGGGATGGAGAGAATAGGAAAGGAAGAGGGGAAGGAAAACTGAAAGCAGACACAGATAGTCAGAAGGGGAGGGGCAGACTGGGAGATGGAAAAACATTTATGGAACAAATTGTGGATGTGGAGATAAGTTCGCCAGGGTGCAGAGGGAGCAGTTAGGTAGGGAAGCAGCTAGACTACTGAAGGTAAGAAAGGAAGGACGGGAGCACGGACGAGGGATGAAGGAAGGCAATCATAGGGGACTCCATAATTAGGGGTATTCACTGGGAAGGAAAGGACCAAATGCAAGTAGGAGGGTGGTTTGTATGCCAGCAGCCAGGATGACAGCAGGGAAGGTGGGACCAAGAATAAGGGAAATAGTAAGGGAGGTTGGAGGAAAACCTAATTTACTTATACATTTGGGAACCAATGACCTAGCTGGGGAGGAGGTTGAGATAGTGCAAAGTAGGTTCAGGGAGTTAGGGAGGAAGGAAGTTTGCTGGCCTTCTCAGGGGTGATACCACTACCAAGGGCCAGTACAGCTAGGAAATGAAGAATAGAGGATTTTAATGACTGGCTGAGGAAATGATGCAGGAAGGAGAGGGTCATCTGAATTGGGGACTGGGAGGAGACCTGGTCAAACAAAGCACTCTTTTCACCAGACAGGCTACACCTCAGTAGGGAGGGTTTGAGGGTACTCAGGGACAGACTGAGGGAATACATAACTCTGACACTCAGACAGCTGGTTCTGATTAATCTATGATTTTCGTAATATAAAAATGTGTTACTGAGTGTCTCTCATGAGGCATGCTGAAACAGCCCTGAGGAATGCCCCAGGTTTTAGCTACAAGGTGTTACCTGGAAGGCCAGGAGATAATTACAGGCTAGAAGAGACCTAAATTAAGCATCTCATGTTTGTCTAGCTTAATGGTAGCTTGGCAGCTGACAGGATAGAAAATATCCATTTTATGACGTTTAGAGGAGGAAAACCAGGTTATGTCACACTGGTGCGAAGTCATAAATGTTCCTCTGATGTCTGTAAAGAAGGATGTTGCACATGGATGAAGAAGGACTTGGAAATTAACCTTATTTAATTTACCTTCTGAGTGATGACACCTGATTGTATAATTTTAATAAACAGATTAGAAGCTGGTGACATCATGGAGAAGGTAGGCTCAAGACAGTGTTTTAATTATGTTGTGAGTGACCTGTAAACACACACATTTGGACTCTCTTGACAACAACATCTGTTATCAGCACTATTAGAAGAGATACATTAGATACACAAATCTAATTGTGTAGGAATTTTGCACCTTTTTAATCCATGTTCTTTTAAATGATTGTATGTTTTTGTGATATATGGTTCTGGATTTACATTGTACATTTTGTATCTATTTTAAGTAAACCTCTACTTTACAGACTACTTGGTGTGCCTTTGAAATTATTTTTCTTGACAAGTGAAGCATACATGGTTAAAGGTGACACTGTACAAAGCTTACTGGTTTTACCAAACTGGGAAAAGGTAAGAGTTTATTCTGAGGTCTTTCATAGAGTTTTTAAGGGTTCATTTTGTATACCTGGTTAGGTGCCTGAAGGCAAAATATATCTGGCCACCCCGAAGAGCAGAATTATCTGAGCCTGTACCTTGGGTACGTTAGCAAGAGGTTCACAGTTTAAATCCCTCCAGAAATTGAGACCAAGTTTGATTCGAGCCCACAAAACAGACAGGAGGGTTACCCTGTTCTGTTACCTGTTCCTAATACTGCGTTCGGAGGTTGGCACTGTGGGGAGCAGAGGGCCTGACCTGCTGAGTGGGTTTATGACAAACCACACACTAATTTAAACTACTGGGGGACAGTGGGCATGCAGGCCCACAGACCCGGGAAGTGAGGTGGCTTGGTGAACCTCCCTCCCACAGTGATGGAAGAGGTCTAGAGGAGGCGGTGGAAGGGCAAAACATAGTTAGCAAAGGGTGGAGGGGGGAGAACACATACCAGGGCTATGTGGAGGGCTGACACAGAGGGGATAAATATGAATACAAGATGAGGGAAGAGAAGGAACATCAAACTCTAGGTGAAGGTGATGTCTCTGAATGCGCGAGAGTCTTGGAAACAAGATGGACAACCTGCAGGCACTATTAGCAGACAGGAGGGTGGACATAGCTGCAGTAACCGAGACTTGGGCAACATCACACCATGACTGGGACCTTGCAATCCCTGGATATAAACTATACAGGAGGTACAGGGTAGTCAAGGGAGGTGGTGTCAGTTTATATCAAGGAGGAATAACTTGCACAAGGGAGGAGTCGGAGGAAGAGTAGGTGGAGGCATTATGGGCTCAGTTAAGGTCCGACAGAGGAGAAGGTGAGGTTGGGGGGTGGTTTACATATCACCCACCCAGTCAAGATGAGGAGAGGGACAGGGAACTGAACTCACAAATATTGGAAGCTACAGGGAAAGGAAAGGTGGTAATTGTGGGGGACTTCATCCTGCCCAAGGTGGACTGGAGCATATCATCCACATGTGCTAAGAGTCAGGTGATCCTGGAAGGACTGCAGAGTGGGTTCCTGACTCAGGGTGTCACTAAGCCAACAAGAGCTGAGGCAATTCTTGATCTGGTGCTCACGAATGGGGAACATGTACAGGAAATAATGGTTAGGGAGCCACTGGGCGGAAGTGACCATTGCACAGTGTGGTTCCAGTTGGATATTGGCAGGGAAACGACTAAGACCCAAATCTTGGATTTTAGGAGGGCGGACTTCAGGAAAACAGGCAAAGTGCTAAGAAGCCATCTGGCGGGCATCAGAGCAGATATGGGGTTGACCAAAGGTGGTCCATCATTAAGGAAGGAATACTGGTTGCCACAGATGAATGCATTAGGCTCAGGGGGAAGAACACAAGGGCCAAAGCACCCAGCTGGTTCAGTTCTGGGGTTGCCAAGGCAGTAAGGGAAAAGAGGTTGGCATATAGAAAATTCAGGAAGACCAAGAGAGAGGTAGATAAGGAAAATTACCCAAGGTTGGCTAGTGAGGCAAGTAAGGAAGTCCGGCAAGCAAAGGCACAGAAGGAGCTGCACATAGCTGAAGGAATTAAGGGGGAAAAGGCTTTTTTCACTATATAAGTGAGAAAAGGGACAAGAAGGAAGGATTGTTAGACTTAAGAAAGGAGTGAGCGGGTGGAAGATAATGGGGAAAAGCAGAGATACTAATTGAATACTTCTGTTCCATCTTCACTAGGAGGAGGACGACTCAGTGACTTCAGGAGGGAAAAGAGGAGCGGGGGACACAGATGTAGTGATAGAGGAGGATAGAGTGAGGGAGGGCTGCTGGCACTGAAGGTAGACAAATCACCAGGCCGGACAAAGTACATCCAAGGGTACTAAAGGAACTGGCTGAGGGCTGGCAGGGCCACTGGCAGATCTATTTAATACTTCACTAGAGTCAGGTGTGAGTACAGGACTGGAGAACAGCACATGTAGTGCCCCTCCACAAAAGCAGTCCCAAGCATGACCCAGGGAATTACAGACTAGTCAGTCTGACCTCCATTGTGCGCAAGCTCATGGAGACCACACTAAAGGAAAGGTTGGTGGACTATCTAGAGGAGCAAGGTCTCCAGGATGAGAGGCAGCATGGGTTCATGGGGGGGAGATTGTGTAAAACAAATCTGATTGACTTCTTTGACTGTGTCACTAAGACAATGGACAGGGGCCAAGCGGTAGACATCCTCTATCTTGATTTCAGCAAGGCCTTTGACTCTGTACCCCACAAAAGTTTGATCAGGAAGTTGCTGGCTCTAGGGTTGGGGAAAAGATGGCCAGATGGGTGGAAAACTGGCTGAGGGACAGTACCCAGAGGGTGGTTGTGGTGGGAGAGCATCTGGTACCAGAGAGGTAACCAGTGGGGTCCCACAAGGTTCGGTGCTGGGGCCAATGTTGTTCAATGTCTTCATCAATGACATTGGGGATGACATTAAAGGCAAAATATGCCTATTCGTGGATGACACCAAGCTCTGTGGGAGAGTGGGCACAGATGAAGGATACAGGACCTACAGGAAGATCTGGAAAAGCCGGGAGGTGGTCCAGGATCTGAGTTTCAATGCCAAGAACATGCAAAGTTATGCATGTTGGAGCCAAGAGTCCCAGGACAGAGTACTACCTGGGTGGAGTCAGATATCTGCATCAGAGGAGGAGAAGGACCTGGGACTGATGATAACTAGTGACCTGAAGCACTCCACACAGTACAAGAAAGTAGCAGCAAAGGCAAACAAGATGCTGGGATGCATATCTAGGGATCGTAGTAGGAGAGGAGATTATACTGCCTTTGTACAGGTCACTGTAATAAGACTGCCATCTAAAGTATGGAGTTCAGTACTGGTGCCCACACCTCAAAAAGGACATCAACCTGCTGGAGAAGATCCAGAGGAGGGCTACAAAGATGATAGCCAGTCAGCAGAGTAAGGCATATGAGGAGAGGTTGAGGGCACTGAACATGTACTCTCTGGAAGACAGGAGAGAGAGAGTGGACATGATTGGGACCTTCAAATACTGGAAAGGGATAAATAAGGTTGATAAGGAGAGTCTCTTTAAGCTGAGTTGCAACCATAATACGAGGGGGCACAGTCTTAAGCTGGATGGTGGGAGGTCAGGAAGCACTTTCACAGACAGGGTGGTGGACACTTGGAATGCGCTGCCAGAAGAGGTAATCTCATTGAAGACAGTTGGCAGCTTTAAGAGAGGCTGGGATAGGCATGGGGGAAGGCAAGGATCATGGGTAGGGAGGATGGGAGGAGGGAGGGAGGGAGGGCAGGAACATTAGCTCAACTTGTGGATCCTGCATTATGAGCAGACTTGACAGACCAAATGGCCTTCTTCTTCTGGCTTCTTTGTATGTTCATAGAACAGACTGGGATCTGTTAGAGAGGTCGCTGCGGAACCAAACGGTGGTGTCCAGGAAGCAGCCTAGGTTTAAATCAAATCATCTTTATTTTTATAGTGCCTTTCAAAATCAAGGCGCTGCACATAAAATCAAGTACAAATATCAGATAAAAACAACAGGGTGGAGTGGAGAAGGTGGTGGTCAACAAGGTCAAAGGCCTTTGATAGTTCCACAAACACGGCACCTGTGGCCTTATCCATGTCCATCTTTCTAAGGACATGGCTGGAGAAGAGGGCCAAGGCCAAGACGCGTTGTGGTATTTGCAGAAACCATGTTGGAGGGGCTCAGGAGGTTGTAATTATCTAGATGCTAGGATAGCTGGTGGTGAATTATTTTTTCTAATACTTGCTTAGATGTGAGAAGGAGATGGGATGGTAGTTTTCTTGGGCAAGAGGATCGGCGGATTTGAAACCTGGCACCACATGCACATGCTTCCATGAGTCAGGCATAGTAGATGATGGGAGGGCCAGGTTAAATATGTGGGTCAGTGGCTTTACAATGGCAGGGGAGAGGATTTTCAGAAAGGCGGGATACAGACTATCGCTGCCACCGGCAGGTAGAGTCTTAAGGAGTTTGGCAGTGATGCTATAACCAATGGCTCTGAAATAAAAGGCAGGGTTTGGTGGCTGGGGGCAACGTGGCTGGTTGTTCTGGGCAGAGGAAGGCTGAGGAGGGAGTTTGCTGGTATAGGAGGTAAGGTCAGTGAACATTCTATTGAAGGTGTCAGCGATCTTACCTGTGTCAGTAATGGGGACTGGAGGAGGAGGTAAGTTCCGTTATTTACTGGACTTCAGGTTGAGGAGGGTGCCAACTGAGGCCCAGAAACTGTGACGGTTACTAAGAGACTCATTTTGAAGGTTGGTGTAGTATTTATGCTTGAGTGATTTCACAACCTGCTTGCAGGAATTCCCAAGTCCCCTGTAGGCATTCCACAGCTGGGAGGGGGGGGGATGTCTTGTAGGCATGCCAGGTTTGGTCCCTTACTTTCATTTGGATCAGAAGTTCATTTGATAGCCAACAGGTATTGCCGCCTCTAACCCTCCTGGTGGTGATAGGGAAGTGTTTGTCCTGAAGGCTGCGAAGGGCTTCCTTGAAAAGAGTCACAGTCATGGAGACATCTTTGAGTATGTAGAGTGTGGACCAGTTTATGGCCCAGGCCTCCCTTAGCACTGAGTCATTATCCTGACATTTGAATTTCCTAAGAGATAGTAATTTGTGGGCAGGACATATTGATTTTGTGGTTAGAGCGAGATACGTAGGGGTATGGTCACTGATAAGAGTCAGCAATTGTGCCTCCTTGGAGGACTAGTTCAGCATGGTGTGTGGCAATCCAGTAGAGGGTGGAATGAGTTGGGTTGAGGGGTTTCATCTAGTAGTGGAGGAGAGGACATGTTCAAGGTGGTAAGTCTTTAGAAGGTGTACATAATGCGGTACAGGGGTTTCTGTCCAGTGGAGGTTGAAGTCCCTAGTATGATGGTCTGCCTGAGGAGGGGCAGATGCAAGGCCATCCAGGAAGTTTGAAAGTCTCTGTATGCCTCCTGAAGGAGGACTGCAGCAGCAGCTTAGGTAAACATTTTCGAGGCACCCTGGACAATTTCAGCAACAAGCCATTCACTTACTGAGGAAGGGGTGGAGCAAGCAATAGTGGTGGAACTGGTATGGTCTTGCACATATACTGCAACGCTACCACCCTCATTCTGCCAGGCCTGTCAAGGCGCAGCAGTGAGTAGCTGGGGAGTTGATATAAGGCATCACTGTGGTATGGCTTAAGCCAGGTTTCAGACAGACCCAAGACATGCGGCTTGTAGAGGGACACCCAGGCTTCAAGTTCAGAAAACGTAGCTGGAAGGCTGCTATCATTTAGGGGTGAGACCCTGAGGCGGCAGCGTCCTGTCCAGATTACATTAGTGTGGTCTATGTGCATGTCTGAGGTTTCAGGGTCGGCTTCCACATCACCTGTCAGGAGGAGAAGTAAAAGGAGGTGGCAGGTAGGGGGATGCCAATGGGGGGACTGGATAATGAGGGAATGGAGAAACAGACCAAGTAAGCGACGATCAAGGTTGTTCAGGAAGGCCAGTATGACAGAGCCCATGGGGAAAAGCTGGTAGTTTACGGCTTTGTGTGTGGGGGGAAGGGGGGTCACTGAGTGTAGGTGATTCAGAGAAGGACTGTAAGAAAGCCTGGTCAGCAGTGAGGATGATGGCATAGAAATCAGTCACGAGTAATAGGCCGGTCATGATGCATAAAGTAATGGAGAGCACAAATGAGCAAATTTTTGCTTTTGAGTTAATTTTATCAGAGATAAGACTTTAGCTCTTCTTTATAGTCCAGCAAGATGGCAGCTGCAGAAAAATGCAGTGTTAATTTGGATCTGGTAGAAAGACACAGTAGTGGTTTACAAGATTAACATGGACAAGTGTTTGGTCCTTTAACTATGTCTGTTTTTTAGGGGTTCCAATACTGAAAGGAGAGGAGGAGACTAGCTGGGGTAGGGCCGCTGGGGGAGGGTGGGCGGGTGGGACAAAACCAAGTCCAGATACTGGGCAGGCAGTAGAAGGAAAGATTTTTAAACCCAGGTTTGGCACCTAAAAGCCAAGCTGGAGCGGTGTGATCAGATAGGCTGAGAGGCCAGGAGAGGTGCCGACCAATGCAGAGCCAGGAGTCCGTGGTGGGCAGCCAATCAAAATAATGCGGCTTTAGAGTCGAGCTGAAAGGCAGTACCCTGGATGCTTTGGGAGCAGGCGGGCCAATGCAGCCAGCTAAGCCTTCCAAGCCAGGGCCTGGCTTCAGTGCGCCCTGAGGGGGGCATGAGGGGTGGGTCCTTATCTGCGAGAGGAAAGAGGAGAAGAAATGAGGGTTGTAGCATTAAATGCAGGCTGAGCAAGGCTCAGGTAGGGGCGGGTCAGCGCAAACAAAAGAGAGAGGGAGTGAGTGCGATAGAGGGGGGGGCCCAGGGCAGAATAAGGACTTACTGGGGATCCAAGGGAGTGGCATCAATCTGCTCAGGCAGACAAGGGCAACAATGAGAAAATGCAAATTAGCAGGCTGGGGAGTCAGGAAAGAACAGCCGCTGTGCAGGGGGAAGGGAAGTTTTGAGTCACTTAGTTTTAGAAACAGTGGAGTTTCTAAAGGGTGGGCCGGGGGCTATGAGGGTAGGAGAAGGAGTAGCAGCCATTCTGTGGGTCAAAAAGTGGCTGGGAAGTGGATAATTAGCAGGACTGGGGCCGAGAAGTGGGCGCAAGGCAGGGGAGATAAGGCAGTGAAAACTGGCAAAAACCAGGAAAGGAGAGCAGTTGAGGGGCTAAAATCACATGGGACCGAGGAGGTGGATAGAGGTAGGGAAACAGGGAAGAGGGTAGCACATAGGCAGATGCTCCAGCAAGTTAGGCAAGTGAAACAGCAGTTACGATGACTAGGTTAAAAAAAAAAAATTCCAACAGTAGTTAAAGCAGCAGTGTCATTTTTGCATCTGTAACATTCATTTAGTAACAAGCTGCTTGATCTCAGTTTTAAGTAACTCAAAGGGTTTCTTTCAGTTCCTTATTATTTTGTAATTGATTCACGTGGCATGTTCATTCTCTTCATGTGACTTGATAGGCAGTGCATTCATTTGTGCAAATTAATTACTGTTGTTATGGAGCTAATTACAAACACTAGAGAACCGAAAGAAATGCTTATAGTAACCGAAAACAGACATTTAGCAGCATCTTACTAAACTTAAATTACAGATGACTCTAAAATGACATCTTTTTGTTGCACTGCTGTTTTAAATAACTCGACTTTAATAACAGCCACACGAGATATTTAATTATGCAGTTCTGCAGCACTTAAATTAAGAATAAATTTACAGCAGTTAAACAAAAAAACAAGTCCAGATACTGTGCAGGCAGTAGAGGAAAAGATTTTTAAACCCAGGTTTGGTGCCCAAAAGCCAAGCTGGATAGGTGTGATCCGACAGGCTGAGAGGCAGGAGGAGTGCTGACCAATGCAGAGCCAGGGAGTCCGTGGCAGGCCGCCAATCAAAATAATGCAGATTTAGAGTCGAGCTGAGAGGCCGTACCTGGATGCTTCGGGAGCAGGCGGAGGATCCAATGCAGTCGGCTCACCTTCTGAGCTGGCGCCATAAGCTGCGGTGAGTCTTAAGGGGCGTAGGGGTGGGTCTTTATCTGGATGCTTTGGAAGTGGGCGGAGGATCCAATGCGGCTGGCTTACCTTCCGAGCCGGGGCCCCAAGCTGAAGTACAGCCTGAGGGGTGTAGGGGTAGGTCCTTATCTAGATGCTTCGGGAGTGCGCAGAGAATCCAATGCGATGGGCTCGCCTTCCAAGCTGGGGCTGTTAGCTGCGGTGCGTCCTGAGGGGTGTGGGATGGGTCCTTATCTGGATGCTTCGGGAGCGGGCGAAGGATCCACGCAGCTGGCTCGCCTCCGAGCCGGGCTGGTAAGCTATGTGCGCCCCTGATGGGCATTGGGGGGGTCCTCATCTGGATGCTTTGGGAGGGAGAGGATCCAATGTGGTCGGCTTGCCTTCCGAGCCAGGCAGCAAGCTGCAGTGCGCCCTCAGGAGCATAGGAGTGGGTCTTTATCTGAGAGGGGATCTGCATTTGCAGCCTCTCCTCATAGGTCTTTTCCCTCATCCCACTCAACATCTTGGTTGCTCTCCTCTGTACTCCCTCTAATATTCTGATGTACTTTTTTTATGTACGGATGCCAGAACTACATGCAGTACTCCAAGTTAGGCCGCAACAATGCCCTGTACAGCAGCAGAATCACATCCTCACCCTTGAGGTGATTCTCCTTTCTATACACCCCAGCATCCTATTAGCCTCGTGCTGCTTTCCCACACTGTGGAGAGTGATTCATATGGCTGTGACTAGCACACCCAGATCCTTCTCCTCAACGGATACCAATAACTGCACACCTCCATCTTACAGTTAAATCCAGGATTCCTGTTTCCAAAGTGCATAAGCCTGCACTTTTTTTTTATCATCATCTATTTGTGTGCCTGAGCCCATTCTGGCTAGCCCCCCAGCAACCCAAGACTTTCCTGCCATTTTATTTCTGTGGCGGGTGCCCGGTCACCAGTAGGAGCCTTCAAGGGGTCAGTCATAATCCCATTGGGGGAGGTATTTTCCCTTTTTTCTTCCCCTTATGCTCAGAGCCCCAAACACAGAGGTGCATGTGTGTGGAGGCGCGCATGCGCCATGCTGCCCCAGTAACAGCCCCTTCCTCCCTCCCAGCCTAATGCCCGGCTCCTTCTCAGACTGCTCTGCCCCTAGCCTCCACTGCAAGGCAGCCAGGAGCCAAGGGAAACCCACATCCCTCCCCAGAGAGGAGAGCTGCCTCCTTGCAGCTCGATCCAGCTCTGCAACTCCCCCCACCAACCTCCAGTGGCCCGCACTTGCTCCTGAACATGGGTCACCAGCGTGGCACAAGGTAAGGTGTCCAGTGCCTCAGCCATCTGCACCACCAGGCCGGGCCAATCCTGCACTTAGCACTGAAGCCCATCTGACAGGCACTTGACCACCTCTTCAAGTTTCTAGGCCCCTATGCAGCACCCCCATCCACCACTGCCCCAATTTAGTACCATCAGACACATACTCATCCAGTTCTGAACCCCAAGTGACATATCAGCTACACAGATGCTGAACAACATTGGGCCCAGCACCAAGCCCTGTGGAACCCCACTGATGACCTCCTGTGGTGTTGATAATTCCCCCCTTACCACCACCCTCTGCTGCCTCTTTTCCAGCCAGTTACTAATCCAGCTGACCACCCTATTGCTAACACCCAGGTCCCTCAGCTTGCCTGTTAGTCCCCTGTCTGGCACGGAGTCGAAGGCCTTGCTGAAATCCAAGTACAGAACATCCACTGCTTTACCCTCATCCAGAGCCTTAGTCACCCAGTCATAAAAATCCACAAGGTTGGTCTGACAAGACCTTCCCTGTGTGAACCCATGTTGCCTTTCATCTAAGACACAATTCTCCTCCAGAAATGCTATTGTTTTTTTCCCCTCAGGATAGTCTCCAATAGTTTACCCACAACTGACGTGAGACTAACATGTCTATAGTTCCCTGGATCATCCCAAGAGCCTCCTTTGTGGATGGGCACTACATGCACTCTCCTCCAGTCCTGGGGCACACAACCTGATTGAACAGAAGTGTTGAAAATATCTATCAGAGGCTCTGCCAGCACATTTGCAAGTTCTCTCAGAACCCTCGGGTGTATCCCATCTGGTCCCGGCGCTTTATCTGTTCTCAGAGCCCTAAGACCCCCTCCAGTACCCTCTGCATGTTGATCTCCTCATCCACCATCCTTGCTCCCTTAACATTCTGCTCATTTCTCTGCCCATGATGGTTAGGTAATCCCCTCTCCCTTGTAAAAACTGAAATGAAATATTCATTAAATACCTCTACCTGTTCATCCCCCTTATCTTTTTATTTATTGAAATTTCGGATTAACAAAATATTTTTGAGCCTAGGGCTCATTTACAAAGGTTCACGTCATAAGGAAAACATTGTACAAAAACATTCAGCAAAAACATCACAGGCCTCGAACTGAGGTTTTGTAGTCGGGAGCCAAGAGTAGCTCCTGGTCATCGGCAATTTTCCGCTGACCAGGATCTACTCCTGCCAGCCCAGGAGATACTGCCATATATTTGGGGTTATGAAAAAACTGTTGTCAGTACAAGCTAATTTGATTTATTTATTTATTTTCTGGCAGGGAAGATGGCTAAGACTAGAGACAACTGTCAGCATAGAAAGAAAAGACTGAGTGAGGAGAGGCCAGAAAGAGACTACAGAGACAGGCAGTCAGCCTGCAGAAATAGGATCGTGTCAGCAGACAGGAGATTTTCCACAGAATATGGACACTGATTTATTTAGTCAGCGGGATTGTAGCTTCAGAAATTAAATGTGTGCCTGAATAATACACTGAATGTTTGAAATAAAAATACAAAACAGTGTGTAGCAGGAAACAGTTTCAACAAGTATCACAAGCAAGCTAGCACAAGCATGGTGTTTGGCAGTGAGTCTATCTGTCTTATTCTTTGACTTCTGAATCTTGTTCATTATTCAGATCATGAGCCAGAACAGGTTCTGGATCCTCATTCTCACTTTCAGATGTAATCTGAATTTCCTCAATCACTGGCACATGTTTGTGATCCCTTGTGGGGTTTAGCTCCCAGCCTGCGTTTTGTTTTTAAGAACCAGTCTTTCACTGCTCGTGTACTGACAAAAATCTTCAGGTTCAGGACCTTCCATTGAGATGAGCAGTAAGTCCTCTATGGTACTGTACATTAGTTTTCAAGCAAGCTTCCAATCTGAGAAAATTGTTTTCATTGCTGAAAATGCACTTTCTAGAGCTGCTTTTGATATGGGTAAACAAGAAGAATAGTAAGAGGCACAGTGTTTTTGAAATACTGGCCTTTCTTTGAAAGACTACCACACACTGCATGAAAGGACAGCAGCCTGTGATACTTGCTGATGTTCTGCTTTAACAGCTCCACTCTGTTATTGCATTGTCTGTTCTACATCACATCCATGCTGTAACAGGACAGGTTAAAATGGTTTAGCAGAAAATGCACTTCCTCATTTCAAATTCTGCAAGTTCTTGTTCATTGTCAGGCTAGTAAGCTATTCAGTCACATTTGTTTTAACAGGTAGGGGTCTTCTTGAAGCCTGAAAAGCGCTGATTTAGACATTCCATAATGCTATTTACAATTTGTTCACATTCGTTTGCCAGTGCTTCACTGGTATCCCGTAAACCTTTGAGCTGGTAACCCTTGAAAGCAGCGGTATCAGATTCCAGATCAGTGACTGCATCTCTTTTGAACTGTGCAAGTCTGGCACCATCTCAGTCTACAAGCTGTTCTAATTCAGCTAACACAGTTGTGACAGTGTCCATGACCATTGGAATGAAAAGATGCACATCTTGAAAGGCATGAGAATCTGACAACAGGCCATTTAGAATATCGACATAAAAATTGGAAAACAGCAGGAATTTGACATATTTTTTCTCCAGCCCTTTATCTTGGCTTTATCAGCTTGTGGGATGTCCAGCCTAGAATCATACACAAGCTCGTCCCAGTGACACAAGAGAGTGGATTAGTTTATCAGTACAGCAAGCAGGAATCTTTTTATGTGTCAACCATCTTGTTCCATGAGCCTTTTAAACTATTATTTTGACTGCTGTACTTGCAACTCATTTCCGCCACGTAACGCTCGTGAGTTCTCATAAAAGTAAAATAATGAAATCAAGATACTATCAATGTTTTGAGCAAAATATGTATTTCTGAACGCATCTTTTGCTGCCAGCTCCAGCCTGTGTGTGACACAGTGAACAGCGATAAGCCAAGGGCAATCTTCCTTCAGCATTGCCATCATTACTCTGCTCTGTCCAAAATTCAAAGAGACACCATCTGCTCCTGCAACAATACAGGACAGTTCTTTTAGGTTGATGTTTTCGAGTCCCAATACCTCTTTGTATTCTGTAAACATAGCTGTCTTTAGCCCATAGAAACATAGAAGTTGAGCAGATAAGGACTGCAAGGCCCATCCAGTCTGTCCATTTTTCTAACTTATGAATGTGCCATAGGCCTTTACTCTGTCAATGGCCTATCTATTCATATTCATCTGTACTGCTCCCTTATGCCTATCCGAAGCCCTGCACTGGATTCATATCCACCACTTCCAGAGGTAAGCCGTTACATGCATCCACCACCCTTTCTGTGAAAAAGAACTTCCTCACTTTACCCCTTAATCGGCCTCCCTCTATTCTCATGTTATGTCTGTCCTCTTGTCCTTCTATTTTTCTTATACTGAAACACGTTAGACTCTTTCACCTTGTTAATGCCCTTAAGATGTTTGAATGTTTCGATCATATCACCTCTCTCCCTCCTTTGCTCTAGGGTATACATATTGAGTTATGTTAATCTGTCCTCATATGTTTTCTGATGCAGTCCCTGCACCATTTTGGTTGCCCTTCTCTGGACTGCCTCCATTTTGTTAAAGGGACACTGTCAACCTTTTATGCATCATATTATTTTTAGATAAAAACCCACATTTTATGATCATCATAGTATCATAGTATCTTACAAGCTCAGGAGGCAGTGTCTTTATAAGAGCTCGACACCCTAGGGTGGGATTATTTTTATATGTATTCAACTTTTGCGATACCTATATGTTGGTCTAACTGTTGTTTAAATGTCTCCATAGTGGTACTCTCAGCAATTGCATATGGAAGTGTATTCCATTTGTTGACTATTCACTGTGTATACCACTGACTTCTCTTTTTGGTTCTACAATGATCACCTCTTAATTTAAGATTATGAGACCTAGTTTGAGCATTGTTAAAGTCCGTTTCTAAACCAAGTGTTTCTAAGAGGACTGGGTCTCTAATGACTTTATGTGTTAAGCAAAGATCTCCTCGAAGTTGTCGATGGTTCATAGAGTATAAGTACAGTTGTTGCAACCTTTCCCCATATTTCATGTTTTCCATGCCTATAATCTTTTTCATCATTTTTCTTTGGACTCCCTCTATTCATCTTTTTCCTCTGATCGTATTTGGAGCACAAAAAGGTGCACAATAATCCAGGAGCGATCTAACTAAACTTGTGTATAGTGGTATGACAACTCTTGGCTGTCTACTCTTTATATGTTTCAGAACACATCCCATGATTCATTGACATGTTTTAACTTTTATTATAGTGTGGTTACCAAAGTTGATTTCATTGTCTATAGTTACTCCCAAGTCCCGTTTGTTATCGGTTTCTTGGAGTACCACGTGATTTAGTACATAATTATATTTTGATATCATGTGTCCCAAATGCATTACTTTGCATTTTGAACATTCACGTCATCTTGTTGTTTTCTGTCCATAGTTCAGGGGCGATAGCTCTTTTTGAAATCTGCAGCTGCCTCAGGCGAGTTAACTATACAGCCTATTTTGCAGTCATCTGCATACTTTGATATCCAGACATTATTTGATGACTGCACTGAGGAAATCAGGATATAAAATAATACAGGGCCCAATACCGAGCCCTGAGGGACCCCGCTCGTCACTTCAGCCCATGCAGATGAGTATCCCTTTATTGTGGTGCACTGTCGGCGGTGATTTAGCCATGCTGTTACCCAGGTTATTACATATTGGGGAAATTCCAACATAATCATATGGTTTATTAGAATACTATGGAAACTCTGTCAAATGTTTTTGCAAAATCCAGGAAACCTATATCCACTGGTAAACCTGCATCTAATGAGGAACTAACATTTTCAAAGAAATGTAAAAGATTAGTCAGACATGACCTTCCCCGTGTAAAACCATGCTGTGTAGTGTCGTGTAAGTTATTGAGATTAATATGTTCTTCCAATCTATGTAAAATTAGTCTTTCTAAAGTTTTCCCTATAACGGATGTCAGACTTATTGGTCTGTAATTTGATGCTTCTGTTTTATTTCCTGATTTGTATATAGGGATGACCATTGCATCTTTCCATACTGAGATACTTTCACCCTTGTTTAATAAGTTAAATAATTTACACAGTGGGTCTGAGATTTGTGTAGCAATTTCCTTAAGAAACCTGGGATGAATTCCATCAGGACCAGCCGAGAAATTAAGATTTAAATTCTGTAGTGCTTTCTGGGTTTCTTCAATAGTGACTGGGGTCACATTCAGGTTAATGCTGCTAGTTACATTACCAGTAAAGTTTTCCTTGGGAGTGAAAATGGTAAGAAAGTAATCGCTGAGTTCTTTAGTCATTTGCAATTCGTTGTTGGTTAGTCCTGCTTTAGTTTGAATGGGAGCTAATGTGGTTTTGGAGCCTCAAGTGAACCTATGTTGTTGCAGAACTTTTTTTTTTTTTTTTTTATTGTCCATCGTATCAATGGCTAATCTGTTTCTGTTTCTATCTTTGCATTCCATATATGTTGTTTAACTGTATTTGAATGTTTTTTTTTACAAGTATTCCTGTTGGTTATTGATGGCTTTTTTTATATTTTCTATAGCTCTTGTGCTTTTTACCAATAAGACTCTTAATTTTATTATTCCACCAAACTGGAGTTCTGTGCCCACTGATGTATTTTTTTCTATTAGGGGCCCAAGTCTCAAGGCAGTAATTCATTTTAGACCAGAGAAGGGTCCAAACCTGGTGAACATTAAGGCCTATAAATTCAGCCTCCCAGTCCCAAGAGGATAGATAATTCTTCATTTCTTTGAAGTTTGCTATAGAGTAATCCCTGATTAAGGTGTTCCCTTTTGTCCCCATCGTTCTGGATTACATTTGAAATAGAATCATACTGTGATCACTGTTACCCAGAGGTTCAAGAATTTGGGTTTCTAAAACTTTTTCCACCATATTAGTAAGTATAATGTCTAAAATATTATTGTTTCTTGTTCCTGCTTTAATGATTTGATCTAGGTTCTGATTAACTGTAATTCTAAGCAATCCCTTTCTATTAATCCACTACATTGGGACATCTCCCAATTTATTTGGGGGAAGTTAAAGTCATCCATTAATATGTAGTTATTGCTAGGATCAAATCTGTCTATTGTATTTAGGAAGTCGATATGCTGTTCTGCGTTAAGGTTTGGGGCTCTATAGGCCAAACCTACACATAGCTTTATAACAGGTAATTTAATCTCCGTCCAGATTACTTCATTATCATTATTAGAAACATGTTTTGGAGTAATGGAGTGGGTTGTATATCCTTCTGATATATAAAGTACTACCCCCTCCCCCCATTTTATCTTTCCTATTCTTTATGAATTTATTGAAATCTGGTATATCTGTATTCCAGCTATCTTCCTGAAACCATGTTTCAGTGACCCCACAGATTGTGATTTTTTCTTTTTGTAAGATATATCTTTGTCTCTAAAATTCACTGATGTTGCTGGTTGTTTTGTCTGCCTCGTTTGTTAGAACCAAAATGCATGGTAATGTATTGCTAAGCCCAGTTTTGTTTTGTTTCAAATCACTGAACTGCTCTTAGTGAAAACTTCCTGAACATTAGAAACACCTCAAACAGTGCAACCACTCATGATACAACAGTCTCTCTACTCCCACTGCATAATGAGTGGCTAGATTATGCTGGGGGGGGGGGTTCCTGAGTCTAGGAAAGCTGCAATGGGAGCTGGTCAAGAAATGTAAACAAACACGTTTTGGTGTGGTAACACCAGTATGGTGGGCAGTGCGTTTTTCACTTTTTAAAAGAAATAAAAAAGAGATCTGAATCAAAGTACCAGCTGCATCAACAGTCTCTACAGAATGAGAACAATCATAAAATGTGTTTTTAAATTAGGGACACTTTGAGGCCTAAGGGGGTTGACAGTGTCCCTTTAATGTCCTTGTGCAGGTGCAGCCTCCAGTATTGCACGCAGTATTCCAGATGGGGCCTAACCAGTGTCTTGTAAAGAGGGGTTATACTCTCCTCTTATGACTCTAGATACTCCTGCTAATACACCAACTTCCCTAGCCTTACCTACTGCTTTAGTGCCTGCTTGGATGGCTTCAGGTCATCTGTGATGACGATGCCCAAGTCTCTTTCTTCCTTGTGATTACCTCCAACTCCTCCCATCAGGGTTTCTCTTCCCTATGTGCATGATCTTGCACTTCTTTGCGTTAAACCCCAGTTGCTACTCTTCTGACCATTTTGCAAGTTTATCCAGATCTCTTCTCATTCTGTCCACCCCATCTGGATCATCTACTCTGTTGCAGATCTTGGTGTCATCTGCAAAAAGACAAACCTTACCCTCCAGTCCATCTGCACTGTCACTGATAAAGACACTGAAGAGGACTGGCCCCAGGACTGATCCCTGAGGTACCCCACTTGTGACTTGCATCTGTTCTGACTGTATACCATTTACCAGCACTCTCTGTGTTCTGCCTACCAACCAGTTTGCCACCCAGCTGACCAACTTCTGATCCACCTCGAGCCACCGCTTATTAATCAATCTTCTATGTGGAACAGTATCGAAAGCTTTGCTTGAAGTCAAGGTAGCAGCATCAACTGCACCCCTTGGTCCACCACTTTGGTTACCCAGTCAAAGAAATCTATGAGATTAGTTTGACAGACCTTCCTGTTGTAAACCCATGCTATCTTGGATTCTGTGCTCCCAAGGATTCCAGGTGTTGCACTATCCTTTCTTTAAGGAGTGCCTCAAAATCTTGCCCACCACTGAGGTAAGACTGACTGGTCTGTAGTTCTCTGCCTCCTCCCTGCTACTACTCTTGTGGAGCGGGATCACATGAGCCGTTCTCCAGTCTTCTGGGACCTCTCCTGTGCTCAGAGACTCACTAAACAGTTCTGATACTGGCTCTGCTAGTTCCACCCTTAGCTCCTAAGTACCCTGAGATGTATGCCATCTGGTCCCATTGCCCTGTCCACCCTGAGCTAGCAGCTCTTGTAGACCCTTTCTTTGTGAAAGGACTTGTGTACACCTCCCTTCCCCGTGTCCATGCTGCTCAGCTGTGAGCCCTGCTCTACCTTCTCCTCAGTAAATACTGAGCAGAAGTATCTATTTAGGATAGATGCTTTTCCTTGGTCCTCCTCCATACACTCCTCCTTATCCCCTTTGATCTTAGCAATACCCCCTTTGGACTTTCTCCTTTCACTAATGTATCTATAGAAAGTCTTGTCCTCTTCTTTTACTGTTCGTGCTAGTATTTCTTCAGTTTGGGCCTTTGCCTGCCTTACTGCCTTCCCTGCTTTCCTTAGGGAAGTTTAGTACGCCTCCCTATCTTTGTCATGCTGCGTTCCCTTATATTTCCTGAAGGCCAACCTTTTGGCTCTGACCTTTTCTGCTACTGTTTCTGAGAACCAAAGTGGTTTCCTCCTCCTTTTGCACTTGCTTTTCTCTCTAACACAATGGGATGTTGCTTCAAGTATTGCATCCTTAATGCTTGCCCACCTTGCCTGCACTGCCTCACCTGTATTTCTTCTTGCCAGGGCTAGCTTCACTCTGTTGGCCATCTTATCAAAGTCAGCTCCTCTGAAGTCCCATATTTTTGCCTTGGAATGGGATTATTTGGTTCTAGTGGCCAAATTGAACCATACCATGTGACCTTCTACCTGGAGATCTGTGATCCTTTCCCCGTTAGTCAGTACTAGATCTAGGAAAGCCCCGTCTCTTGTGGGTTGTTTTACCAGTTTTTGAGGCCCTCCCCCTGCAGGGAATCCACTATGTGTCTAGTTCTGGCAAATGTTCCTGCTGGTATTCACCAATCTGTACCTGGCATGGTGAAGTCTCCCATTATCAGAACCTCCCCTTTAGATGTCATGTTTTGTTTATCTTCTAACAGTAATGTGTCTATATCCTCCCCCTGGTCAGGAGGCCTGTAGACAACCCCAGTTCGTATGGCTGTTCCATTTCCTGTTTCCAGGGTTACCCAAAGTTCTTCTGGCTCCTTATGTGTATCCTGAATTTCTGTAGCTTTGACATTTTCATTGACATAAAGGGCTACTCCCCCCACCTTTTTGCACCTCAGTCTCTTCTAAACAGTACGTAGCCGGGTACTGAAGTCTCCCAAGTGCGGTTATTGGTAAACCATTTGCATCGGCAGCCTCTACATCAATTAATGCAAGAAATTTCATTTTTGGTTGTCCGTCTTCTAGAATTTTAACACACACTATTTCTTTTTCAGCGACAGTCCTGTCTGTTGTGCCATCCATAAATACAGAATGGTATCTGTAAGTTGTTGCATCTCCCTTGAGATGACTAACAATGGACTGCCTCAAATTTCCTGCAATAAAAGAAATAAAGGTAGCACAAGCGTTTTCATTGGCGTATGCCTCCCCAAGCTCAACTGTGTCTTTTTTCTAGTGCTACAAGCTTCCCAAATTTATTAAAAGAGTCCTCTTCTTTAGCCAGGAAGGACGCAATGTCAAAAAGTTTTTCCACTTTATGCAGTGATTTTTAATTCATTTTTATGATACATTTTTTTATTTGGCCTCCTGAGGGTGTATTGTCCACTAAAGCAGCAGCTAGTGCTTGTTTGTGGCCTTCTGAAACAGCATGCCTTTCACAGCTGTTTTTTCTTTTTTTTTTTTACATTATTAGTTCTTGTAATGTAAGACTCTACATTGATCACTTTACTGGTGCTTGCTGCCCACTTTTTAAAGATTTCCAGTTTTTCTCTGCAAAATTTCTACCAAATTTTGGTCACAATCCAGTCTTTTGCTTCAAACTGCAACCATGAAAGATCAGGATTTGACTTTTGGCACTGCCAAGACCGAACTGTGGACACATGACAGTAATGGGCCTGTTTCTTTTTTTCCTTGGATGTAGTAGCAGAAGGGGGTGCAGTGGTCAATGATGGCAAAGTTGAGGTTGGTTGCTCTTCTGAAGTTCCATCAGGCTCCAGCTCCTTGTGTTTTTTGACATGCTAAATCCAAAACTAAGAAGTGACATGGTGACCTGTAGTTGGATGTATTAGTTAAGTACTGTTATTGTAGAACTACAGCTCAAAATGCTGAAATGAGATTTGTACAGTGCTGAGATTTTCACCTTGTTCAATAAAATGAAAAATAAAATATTTTTGACTTTTTTTTTTCTTGTACAACTGCTCGCAAGAGAGATTCCTAGGATGTCAAGGCACTAAGGTTAATGTTTTTTTTAATTAATCCAGGTAGGGTAACAAGAAAACCTAAGGCAAATGCACCTTGTAATGTAGTCATGCTCACGGTCCTGGGCCCACTAGTCAAGCTTAGATATTTTTTTAATCAAGTTACAACAGTTAACAAGCAGACCACAAGGCTAAGGAACCTTGTAATGCATTCATGCTAATGCTCAAAGGATCCTGGGCCCACTAGTCAAGCTTAGATATTTTTTTTAATCAAGTTACATCAGTTAACAAGCAGACCACAAAGCTAAGGAACCTTGTAATAAGTTGTGCCTATGCTCACAGGTCCAGGGACCAGTTAACCAAGTGTAACCCCCCACCGGCCCCTTATTTAACCAGCAGGCACACCTCCCATAGTCTGGGGGAATAGAGGGGTGGGGGTTACATAGTGCCATCATAGACAAGGTGGGATATGCAGATGGAGTAGACATTATAAAACACAAACGAAGTGTGACTACTACCTGGCACACACCTGGTGGAACCAATACCATGGCCACAACCCAGGTCCCGGGGAGAAAATGTTTGCTCAGGGCTATGCTAGGTTTGCACTTCTGGACATGGGTACCCAAGTAACTCCTAACACGGGAAGCAATAACATAAATGTCCATACCAGGCTGGGATTCTAGTGTGGTTTTATTCCTTAACACAGTAAGAACAACACAAAGCTAAGATGGACCCCAAGAGTTACACAAACGTTAAATGCAGACATTTAAGGTACAAAACTCCAATAATTCCCATTTAGCATAGGATGACTGTAGAACTTGTGGACTAGCCACATGAAGAACACACACTTTCTCCCAGAAATGGCACATAGGGCCATACTTGGTCACTTCCCATATTGCATAGGAGAGAGTTGTGGCACACAGACAACATCGGAGTAGTGGAGGCTCAACACTGGAGGACCCACATACAAGGGGTAAACTGGAGAAAACCCACTCACTGGGGTAAAACTGGAGAAACCCCACTCACTGGGGTGAAAGTTTCTTCAGGCATTGGCCACATGCACTGACAGAAAAGACAAGTGCCCTTTAGAACCCAGAGTGGTAAACTGGTCACTCCAGATGGGGGGGTTTCCCACCTTTTGTTTCCAAGTTCATACTCGGCCATCTCTCTGGTAAATACACCTCACATTATCCAAAATGTACTGATGATGCTTTCTAGGAATGTATTTCACATTTAACATCCTCACAGGACACCACAGGGGTGTCAAGAACAAAAGTCCCACATACATGGCAGTCACAGACAGGACTCCACTGTAGAACAGCCGACTTGGAAACTGTTTTAGGTGACAGGGTCCCTTTGTCACAGAATTCACCAAAGAAAATGCAGGCACACCTGGGCAGTTTCAAACAAACAAAAGTACTCACAGAAGTTGTTGCACAAGGCAACGTCACAGTGTCCTGGTAGGATCAGGGGATTGCCCCTAACATCCTGTCAGCCTGCTCTATCCCTCCTGGGATGAAACACAGGAAAATCCCTGGAGATGGTTTCCACCACTTAGACAAAGCTGGAAAATTGCTGTACTCCACTAGCGTGAGAAAGAAAAGAAATGGAAACACTGCAGCTCTATAACACAGCTGCTGCTGGAACTGCAACTACACTTTGCAGACTCCAGCCACCAACTGACTACAGAATTCTAAATTCCTCACTTACAGCAACTGGCTGTGTGGCTTATGCTGCTGCGAGAGTTCTAAAAATGACATCACCTCTCCAACTCCCAGCTGAGACCAGAGAGAGACAGAGTGAAATTAATTTACTGGCAAATCACTAGCTGCCTTCCCTGCCTGCCACTAACTCTAATGGGATTCTTGTAACCCCTGGGAACAAGGGGGTTACACAAGCTAGATATTTTTTTTAATCAAGGTACAACAGCTAACAAGCAGACCACAAGGCTAATAAATGAACCTTGTAATGTAGTCGTGCAGATGCTCAAAGGTCCGGGACCAGTTAGTCAAGCTAGATATTTTTTTTAATCAAGGTACAATAGTTAACAGACAGGCAGACCCACAAGGCTAAGAAATCTTGTAACACGTTGTGCTGATGCTTACAGGTCCGGGGACCAGTTAGCCAAGCTAGATATTTTTTTAATCAAGGTACAACAGTTAACAAGCTGACCACAAGGCTAAGGAACCTTGTAATGTAGTCATGCTGATGTTCACAGGTCCTGGGACCAGGTAGCCAAGCTAGATATATATATATATTTTTTTTAATCGAGGTACAACAGTTACAAGCAGACCACAATGTTAATAAATTAACCTTGTAATGTCGTGCTAATGGTGCTCATAGTGTCCTTTGTCAAAGTGGCAATTAGCCGTAGGTTTACTTAGCAAAACAGAATTAGATCTGCTCTCTCCTAGACCCCTACTTCAGGCTTTTGCTTAGATTACTGAAAGTAAAAGGCAATTTATGAAGAAGTATACCCCCTTATGAACAGTAAATTTGCTTTCTTTTTGTTCAATGCATAAGTGTAAGAAGGCAAATCTCTCTGTATTTTCAGAGTGAAAAAGAAATCCTCTCCTCCTTTCAGTTTGTTGTTTATATTGAAAAGTGAAAGGCTAATATGTATTAAGCAAGGCTGGTATTTTTCACCTCCTGTCAGTCTCTACTCAATTGAAAAGGCAATTAGGTAATTTAAATTAGTCAAACAGAGATTAACTCTCTCCTTGTGTTGCTCAGCTATAATTTATCAGTACTTGAAACAAAAAGGCTCAATAATGAACTGCAGTTCAGTTTCTGTCTTGACTGACAGAAAATCTGCTCCCTTCCCCTGAGCAATTTCTTTCAGTTATTTCTCTCAGAACAGCAAAATGAAAAATATTTTGTAAAAGTAGGTTTCTGATAAGGGCTGCTGAGATCAGCACTACTGTGCCTTTCTATCCAACATTATTAATGCGACCAGCAACTTTCGCTCAGAACAAGTCTGATTAGTGATAAGTTAACACAAACAATCTCTCTCAATCATTTCTTTCCAGATCTCTGCCATGAATAAGGCAAGCTGCTTGATGTATGCCTCCACATGTCCCACCCCCAAAACACTGTGATTGCCTATAAGGTGAGTGACAGTCCTGATACAACAATGGTAGATGGCCACACACTAACATTCAGAGACATCCCACTCTCGATAAGTTATTGCAATACAGCAATCGTGGTGCAGTGCTAAGAGCAAGCCATCTCCCCCTGCCCCCACCCCAGCGCTGATCTGAGACACATGACATACAACTAAAATGCTGACAAGGTCTTTATTCCTACGAAACGTTTTGTTGTTGTTCGTTCACATACTCAGTATGTGAAGGAACAAGACGTTTCATAAATATAAAGACAGACCTTGTCAGCTTGTAATGAACGATGACTCGTGAGGTTAGATTTTGGCAGCTGGCTGTTACTAGAGTGCTACTGACAACATGACATTTTATTTTAGTCAGTAGTATTCGTGTTACAAGTACAAATCCAGAGAAGCTGTACTAGGACACGACAACCTAGATGTAAATAAACGCGGTTTGTTTTAGTTGTTGCAGCTGCAAACTACAAACTGTGCTGGGGCTGAGTAGTGGTGATTGGATCGCAACTCTGATCAGCACAAAAAATACAATGGAGTGTCACTGTGGCTACGGCTTTAAAAACTCTGAATGGTGTTGTCCTCAAACAAACAAGTTATATTCAAGTATTTTCACGACATCGAATGCATGTCAGATGCATTCCGATGTAAACCGTATAATTCCAGATATAACTTACTTGTGAGGACAAGAGCACCATTCAGCATTCTTAAAAGAATCAGCCAAGTGACTCTCACTTGTACTTTACATGCTGATCAATGTCATTTTTAACCACAGCAGATGCCGTTACTTTGACTGTGAAGCCCAAGTCTTAACTACCCCTCGGACTTGGGCTTCGGTTTAAAAATATTGATGAATGCATGTACAGTATTATCGTCCCCAGTACTCACTGCTGCTCGTTTAACTGAAGCACAGGACATGACTACTGCAATGGAGATTTGGATGCCACTTTAGAAGAGCTGTCTCAGGTGCAGGCTGTAAGTATTTTCCTCCACTTCTCCCCTTAAACGCCCTCAGTATGCTTACTCCACCCTCCTCCTCCGATTCTAGCTTCTTATTTGGTGCATCACAGTTTATTTCCTCTCCCCTTACCCGCACCCTGTCCGTATACTCCACCCTCCTGCTCCTCCTCCGAATCTGCCACACCAACTTTGTTCATTTCCTCCCCCTTTACCCATCCTCTGTTAGTTTACGCCACCTTCACACCCTCCAGTTAAGTTTCTCCAGCTCTCTGGTGTTTGTAACCATTCCCCTGCACAGAGGCTCACTAAACAAAATCTCGGCAAGTTAAAGCATGGTGGCAGCACCACTGCTTCTCGCTATGACATAGAGGCATGCACTATTCTTGCATTTTGCTGCGCTATTTGGTGGCCGGTGCCCCCTTATTTCGAACCCTGACATTGTAAGATAATAAAGCACAGCAAAATGACAACAGGGCACAGCAAAACACTTGGCATCGTATAACAACTAAAGACAGGACAAAACAATCAGATTAAAAAGTGCAGACAAGTAGCCTAATATACCTGCAAGAGGTCACCAATCCAACAGATGCATAGCAGAGCACGCTCTGAGGTTGTAATTACCAATACTGTTGGATATGAAAGAAAAAATTATTTCAGTTAAATTTAGCAGCGGCAGGCTTTGTCAGAAGCCCAGAGGGCCACCAGAATGAAGAAAGCATTAAGAATAGGGGATGCATAGCAGCAGGAGGAAGGGTCGGTCACCCGTGTTGGCTGTATGGAGGGGGAGATGAGACGGGGCACTTAATGAAAGAAGAGGATAAGAGCACAGATGCCTCAATACGGTTAAAGTGCATCTGAAGGACAGTGCCAAATCTACCCATCCCTCACCTGTCTTAATTCTAAAGATCTGCTCCTGCACATCCTTCTCTCCTGACGCATTTGAAGAACCCTTTTCACCCTGCCTAATCTCTTGAGCAAGCCTCATTTCCTCTCAGCCTTGTAGCCCTTTACTATCCTTGTCACTTCCTGGAACCCTAATATAATCCTCCTTATCTGCTTCCTTACCAGTCCTCTTATAGTTTTTAAAAGTCTTACTTTTCCCCTCACTCACCTGTACTTCCCTGGTCCACCAGCTTGGTTTATTAGACCTTGGCTTCTTATTTCTCCACACAGTACAAGAGTTAGTGGCTCCACCAGTCCCAACCTTATGATGTCCCATTTTGAGTGGTATCCATGTCAGGTTTTATACTAGCCACATGCTTCTGCCATCCTACTGTAATCAGCCTTACTAAAATCATTAATATTTGTGGCTGTATTTGTCTCCTGACTGTCTAACTCAAGTGCAAACCATACAGTGCTATGATCACCCCATTATAGGAGCAACCACCATCACTTCCTTTACTTGACTGCCATTTGACAATACAAGGTCCAATATATTGCCCTCTCTCGTAGGATCCCTACCTGTTTAGACAGGAACACATCTTGAAATGCATCCAAAATAACCTGTTCCCTGCTGCTATTAGATGACATGGTGGCCTAATCTGCCCCTGGTAGGCTGAAGTCTCCAACCACCACTGTGCTACCCCTTCCAAAATGCCGCTGTGTAACACTAACTCCTTGTCCTTCTCCTCCGTCTGGGATGGTGGTCTATACACCACCCCTAGCTTAACCCTCTTGGTTTTAGACTTACATAAAGTAATCCACAAGGATTCCATAACCCCTTCACCACCTTCCTCCCTATGACAATCTAGTCCTTCCCTTATATAGACAGCCACCCCTCCTCCCCTACCAGTTTCCCAGTCCCTCCTAAACAACCTAAAGCCTGGTATTATTAAGTCCCATTCTCCATCCTGATTTGTCCACGTTTCAGTGATGGCAGCAATATCTACCCCCCCGCCAGAAGTGCTTGGACCTCTGGCATTTTATTACCTAGGCTCCTCGCATTAATGGAGACAACCACCCATCCTTTCCCATGGCTCTCATTCCCTCATACTCCCCCCGTTTATCATCCCTATGCCTTACGCGCCCCCCCCCCCGGTGGGGTAGGCAACGGCCCACCACTGGCCCTAGCCTCCAAATGCTTCATATGTATTCCACCGCCCCTTCACTAGTTTAAACCAAAATAAGATGTCAGAAACTCAAATTTATTTTTGAGAACTGCTGTACTCTCTTTACTGAGATGCAACCTGTCTGAGGCATACAAACTACTATTTACCCATGTCTCCCCCAATTCCCTACCAACCCAAATCCCATAGATTTACACCATCCCCATAGCCATTCATTAAAATCACTGATTTTCTGCTTAACAAATAAACCAGCTCTAGGCACAGGCAGTACACCTCTGAGAAGGCAACGGACCTTGCTTCATCACCATACACCCTTGCTAATTCCTTAAACCACTTAATTGTTGTACTTTAGTGCAACTTTGTACAAAGGGGTGTCAGTCTGCAGCCCTAAAGTGTTTTCTTTTGCAGGTCTATTACATAACGTTATAGTACTGAACTGTCCATGCTTTTCACCTTTTGTATGGATCAGTCCTGAGGAAGACACACTCGTGGTCAAAACACGAATTCTAACCTCATTTTCTATTCTCAGCATGCTTACAAGCAAGGTAATCTGTTTGTCCTATAGAACCAGCACACAGTGTCACTGACTTGGTGTCCTTGGACCTCAATTTTCAGTGCTACAGGTTGTGTTAGAACCCTGCCTGACGGATAGCTGATCACAGCATTGTTTTAAAAGGAATGTTTGAAAGACTTCTACAGGGTGTGAGGTGGGACTTTATTATGTGAAGGAGATCTTGCCTTTTGTTTTTACAGTTGTGCTTATCTACCTTTCTCCAATCCTTGGATACATGGTGGCTCCAGACAGGGCATGTGGCCAAGCAAAGACCTGCTGTGCCCCGGCAGTAATAAACAGCTGGGAACACAGTCCGGACTGAAATCTGTGCAGTCCTTCTGTGCCTGCCCGTGCCCTTGCCATCCATAATTCCTGCAGCTGCCGCTGCTTGGAGAACCCAGTCCTGTGGTTCTCTAGATGCTATTTCATCACAACCTTTCTAGCATGCACAAACTCAGACCCTGACACTTTCTAGGACCCCCATCTGCCACCTTAAAATCCCTGGGCTGTCCCCCCACCACCACCACTGAGAGAAGGAGGTAACATGGCTGCCAGGGTTAGAGGAAGGAGCCGTAGAGCACAGACGTTTTGGCCAGCCCAGATTGCAGGTATGGGAAGCAGCCTGCAGAGGCACCATCTGATGGACTCTTGTGTTTTCCCCCTGCTCTCCCTTCATTCTAAATTCGACAAGCCTGTATAAAGTCACACTCTTCACTTTCAAAATACTGTGCACAATCAGCTTTCCCTCTTTTTATTTATGTTTAGGTGTGGTATAATGTTAGACTGGTGTTGTGAATGTCCTTTATGCATTTTATTATGAAGCACCTTGGGACTACAGTAACAGAAAGGAAACAATTGTTTATTTTAACTTCAAAGCATGCCATGACAGCTTCAGGGGACGGACTGAGGCCAGAATAGGAACGGGAAGGAGTCGGCATGCCATGACAGCTTCGAGGGATGGAGCGGGAACGGAAAGGAGTCGGTTGGAGAGACAGCATCTCAGCGAGTGAGTGCCCGGCTGGTACACTGCGTGGGACAAATTCAGCGACAGCCACTCAGCTTGAGCTGCCTTGTATCCCCTTAAGAGAGGGGCGGCACAGTGCTCTGTCTCCTTGGCAGCGTTGGTTGCCATGGAGATGAAGCAGCAGCGATACCAGACTGAAAAAGGCCGCTGAAAACAGAGGCAAGGAGTGGGACTGAGTGCGGCAGCCAGCGCAGTGAGTGTGCAATGCCGATGGCTGCTAGTAATGGGTTGGGGGGTGTCAGGTGCCAGGTCACTGGTCCTAGGGAGCTGTAGCAGCAGAGACAGGAGGCACATACTCCCTAGTTAGTCCCCACAGTAGTATCAGGAGGTAGCTTCTGCAGCTGTGCAGCAACAGGTTCAGGGCCCCAGACAAAACATTCAGGGCTCCTCAGCGAACAGTTGTTTTACCAACAAGGACTTCCGCTATGAAAGCCAGCGCGGCAAAGGCAAAAAGGCTGATTTCCATATGTCCACATGGACGCACATGGCTGCTAGCTCTGTAAAATTAGCGCAGCCGCATGTATTACTGCATGGGAAGCCAGAGTCTGTTTCCTTTAATTGATGTCACACAGACTCGGGCAACTTGGTTCTGCACTGTTGTATTTTTTTTTTTTTTACACTGACAACTCCCTTTACATTAACTACAAAGAGGCTTCCTATGGGGGCTGGCAGGACATGCAGAGAGGGACGCTTGCCAAGCTGAGCAGGACAACAAACAGCTGTCTGCTGGGTGGTGTCCTGTAGATGAAAGGAAAAAGCCCACATATGATTGGTTCAGCCTTTCTTTTCAACTACACAAAGTTTCCACCCTGCAAGGCAGAACAGTGACACGATCAGCCTGGTCGATGGTTAATGTGCCACTGTTCTTGCCCATTGCAGACCACTCTGCATCGGACACAGAGTCACACCCTTAAAAATCCACTCGTAGCAAGAAATTTGCTGCACATGCGCACATGGTGAACTTAAAAAATGACTGCAGACTTCAAAGTATGGCTGAGAGAGTGGTGCAGAAAGGAGGGCTACAGCTGTGTAGGAAGTTGGGAGGGAACATGGGAAAATAAGCCTCTGTATGCACTGGGCAGGCTACATCTCAGTACAGAGGGCACCAGGGTGCTGAAGAGAAAGATGTTTGATTATAAGGCAGCATCCTTAATTTAAACTGATAAGTGGGGAGCAGCAAGGGTCACATCACCCTTGGTCACGAGGAGGTAGAGACCAACAGCCCCCAACCCAGAGGTGAAAGTTTTGAGGATCACATGGGTGAAGGGAGAGGAGTTCCAGGTGAGAATGGGGAGATGAGGAGGGGGAACAGAACAAGGAGGATGGGGATGTAGGGGTGGGCTGGGGTAAGATAGGCAGAGTGGTGGATGATCTGAGAACATACAGATTGAGGGACAAACACACTAGGGGAGGAAAAACGAAGGAGTCATGGTGGAAAGTGGTATGCCTGAATGCAAGGAGCCTCGGGAACAAGACGGCTGAGTTACAAGTGCTGACAGCTGAGGGAGAGATGGACAGGACAGCCATCACAGAGACTTGAGCCATGCCAAACCATGACTGGGACTTCTCCTTCCCCGGGTACAAACTACATAGAAGGGACAGAGGAATGGGGAGGTGTGGGGGATTTACTTTGCACATAAGGGAGGGAATAATCTGTACAAGGGAGGAGGAGACTGGGGAGGACTGAGATGTTGTGGGTGCAGATACAGCTCACAAAAGAGAGAGAGACAACCAAGGCTGTAGGTGTTGTACAGACCTCTAAACCAGGAAAAGGAGATGGACAGGGAGCTGGGGTCTAAAATAGTGGCAATGGCAAGCAAGGAGGAGGTGGAGATTATTGGGGACATCAGTCTACCTACTGTGGATTGAATGATCCCAGCTACTTCCTGTACCAGATCACAGGTGATGCTGGATGCATTTCAGAGGGAGTTCTTGACACAATGTGTTTATATAACCCACCAGAGAGAGCCACCCTGGACATGGTGCTGACAAATGGAGCACATGTTCAGCAGGTCAGAGTGGCAGGAACCCATGAGGTGGGAGTGACCTCTACACAGTGTGGATGCATCTTGACATGGGTAGAGAGAAACATAACACCAAAACCTGAGTATCAGATTTTAGGAAGGCTGACTACAAGAGGTTGGGAGAGATTCTAAGTGGGCACCCTGCTGGTATATGAAAAGAGATGGCACTGGACCTGAAATGGGCAATAATCAAGGGTGCAGGGCTGGTGGCAGACACTAACAAGTGCGCAAAACTGAAAAGTAAAATGTTCTAAGCCAAAAAGCCCAGTTGGTTTGATAGGCAGGTAGCTCAGGCAGTGAGCGACAAAAGATCAGCCTTGAAGAAATTCAGAAGAACCCAGAAGGAGAAAGACAGAGAGGAGTACTGTGTTAAGGCTGTGGTGGTGGGCAGAGAGGTCCAGCTGGCTAAGGCCAGACAGTAGCTGCAACTGACAGAGGAGGTGAAAGTGGGGAGAAAGCTCTTTCAATCAGGGAAAAAGGGATATGAAGGATGGCTTATCAAGCTGAAAAAAGGGGGGGGGGCTGTGAAGGGTGGAAGGTAGTGAAGATGAGGCAGAAGTACTAAAGAAGTATTTCTGCTCAGTCTTCACCAGAGAAATGGATGGTCCGATGCTGCAAGGGAAGAAAGGGGTGGGCAATGGCGTGGGAAGTGCACTGATGGTTAGGACAGAGTAAGGAAGGGTTTGAAGAGCATGAAAGTGGACAGGTCTCCAGGCCCAGCTGGTACACATCCGTGGGTGCTGAAGGAATTGGCAGTCGCGGCTGCGGGTCCATTGACGGAGCTGTTTAACAGTGTCGGGGAAGGTACCCTTAGACTGAGGGCAGCACATGTAGAACCACTCCACAAAAGTGTGCCGAGGGATGACCCTGGCAATAACTGGTGCTTCCGCATTTTTGTCTGGCTTAGCCTGTCTGCCAGGGTGTTTCTCCACTTGGCACGTGGACTGCCTGAGTCTGTGGTCTACTGCCCAGTACCACACTCTCATGGCCTCACAGCATAGGGGCTATGAGTGTGTAACCCCTCATTTATTGATAATAGTGCACTACTGCACTGCAGTCTGTCTGCACTAGAGGTGCCCTTGGACTGAGGAGATCCTGAAAGGCATGTAAGACATATAGGACTGCTCACATCTCCAATATGTTGATGTTCAAGTGGATTTCCCCTGGATTCCAAAGATCCTAGGGATTGGTGAGTATCGAGATGTGTCCCCCCCCACCCAGCCAATGGAGGAAGCATCCGTCGTGAGTATTTGACGGGTTGGGGAATCTGAAAGAGGACACCCACTTGCAGGTGGGTTGGTTCCATCCACCAGAGAAGTATTTGTCTGACCAGGGAAGATACCAAAACTTCCCACTCCATATCGTCTGTCCACTGGTCCCACTGCACTCACAATGCCCACTGAATAATCCTCATGTGGAGGTGAGCAAGGGGAACCAGCCACAATATGCGTGCCTTGCTTTCTTTTGTGGAAAGCTTTTTAGTTGCCATTACTTCAGCTCGAAGAATTTCAGACCTTCAGGCACTCGTGTAAGTGGCCTTGTTTGATTTTCCATAAAGACAGTGTCTTTATGTACAAACTCGAAATTCCTTCCTCAGGTAATATCCGAATTTACATTGAATCAAGCTGTACATTTACTAGTATATTATCCAGAGCACACCAATCCAGGGGAAGCGTTGCTCCATACCTTAGATGTTCGCGATAATGGCACTTCTGCAAAAGAAGGCCATGAATAGCGACGTCACGATAATAAAATTTTGACGATACGATAACCGTGATGAAATTATCGCAATAACCTTGTTATCGTGATAATTTTTCCACTTGTGCAACAATGTTAGCAAAACTATTTAAATTCTATGTTTTTACATAATTTACATATTTGACTCTTTCAAGCAATGCTATCCATTTATGCACATTATTTTGAAATCTGTTGTAAAATAATGCAGAGTAAAATATTTTAAAAATATGTATTTTATTTTTTCACAATAAAAACTCTGAACTTTATATGGAGAGGGTGGTGGATGCATGGAACCACCTTACTGAGGAGGTTGAGGGGTCTAAAACTGTGGGAGAATTCAAGAATGCATGGGACAGACATAAGGCAATTTTTGGTGGGGGGTAGAAGGAAGTAGGCTGTTGGTTAACTAGGATCTGCAGCTTAACCTGTAGGTAGTGAAATGGGCAGACTAGGTGGGCCAAGCGGTCCTTATCTGCCGTCAAAGTCTATGTTTCTATGTTTTTATAAACCTGCTTGCATTTTTTATATAAAAATTAAAATACACAATTAATACATGTATTGTACACACAGGACCGGATATTCAGACTGCGCCGGGCAGTGGCTCAAGCCTGGGCACAGCGCAACTGGGCTGTGCCGGGGCCAGGACCAGGCGATATTCAACGGTGATGCGCCATGGCACAGCACCATTGAATATGGCAAGGTCGGCACACATACTGGGCATGGCACAGTGGCACTGAGCTAGCGCAAGCCACAGAGAGGGAGCACGGGGATGCGCCAGTGCAAGTGCAGTTGCGCTAGGTGCATCACCCGTGATACTCAGTTGGAGGCATGCAAATGAGGCCATAATATACGCAAGGTGCAAATGGAGCCATTTGCATGTCATTATGGCCCCATTTGCAATGCATTGCGCAGGGCGACCCATGTAATGCGCCTGGCGCCCGATCCAGCAGCTGACGTAGGGGTGGATCTCTGGTGGCGAATGTACCCCCTCCTCCTGGACGCCTGATCGGGGCATCCGTGAAAGTATGAAAAGTACCTGGTGGTCTAACAGTACCCCCGTACGCCCGATCACGGCTGTTGTACAAATTCTGGATTCACTTGGTGGTTTAGCAGTACCCCCATCTGCCTGACTGCGGGCTGTTGTGAAATTAAAGAATCACCTGGTGGTCCAGTGGTACCCCCTCCCCACCCACAGAGGCCCCAGGCCACCCAAGCACCCCCTCATCGGCGGGCGCAGCACCCTGTCTGCATACTGCCCGCCAAATGACAGCATACAGTATGATCTGTACGCCTATTGGTCCACAGTGGGACCATTGCAGACCATACTACACAGAGATCGGACATGTGAATGAACGCGCTCATTCACATATCTGGTCCTGTGTAGTACAGTATGGTCTGCAAGCCCACTGGTCCACACTGTGGGCCAATAGGTGCACAAATCATACTGTACGCAGTCATTTAACGGGCGGGTGCTGCCGCTCACCGATGACGGGGTTCTGGGGCCAGGGCCCTCTGTGGTTGGGTGAGTACTACTGACCACCAGGTGAGTCGTATGTTCACAACAGCCCACCATTGGGCATGCGGGGTACGCAGACCACCAGGTAGATATCCGACATTGACAACTGAGCGTACGGGAGAACCACTAAACCACCAGGTGGGTTCATTACATTGACAGATGCCCGCGATTGGGCATACGGGGGCCACTAGACCACCAGGTAGCTGTCTTACATGTACAGATACCCATGATCGTGTGCACGGGGAGCGCCACTATACCACCAGGTTCCTTATTTACATTTCACGGATGCCCAGCGATCCGGGTGTACGGGGGGCACTTCACTGCAGGGGGGTCTGGGTGCTTGTGGGCGGTGTTCTCGTCGGTGGTGGCCACCACGGTTGGCGGCTGTTGCGCTGCGCTTTGCAATACAGTCGCCGCCTGTGGTGGCCAGCATTTTAGCCTTTTTTTTTCAGCTCAACTTTGAGCACCAGTGCAGCGCATGTAGGGTTGTGCCAGCATATGCGCGCGCATATCCCGGCTGAATATCAGGATGTGCCTCATATGCAGGCTAAGCCCCTGCATCTGTGCTGCATACATTACCAATGCGCCCTGGGGCATCGAGGGTTGCACCACACAACCTGACCCTTTGAATATCGCAGCGGGGGGGAAATTGAATATCCCGGCCAGAGTGTAAAACATTTTAAAATGTGGATGAGCAAATACTTTTACTTGCTTGTTTAAAGAGCACCTTTCCCGGATATTTCTCTTTGTCTACAAAATCATCAGGAGACTCCCTTACCTGACTGGGAGTTCCTCCACAGTAGTTGAAAGGGAAGGTATCGTATTTGACCCCTGTGGGGATAGCCATTTGATCCCTTCTACTTCCTGATCGCCAATGCCATCCCCATGCTTTCTTGTTTTGTGAGGTCATTATACTCCTAGTGCGGGGATGTGCATGCTCTATGCATGTCTACGGGGTGGCATTTTAAAACTTATTTTAACAATTTTAACCCAATTTGTACTATAAATCGGAGTCAGTGTTCAAGTAACACAATCCTTGTTACATTAGTTAGATCAGGGTGGAGCCCTGGATGTAGCCTGCCTAGATTTCAGTAAGGCCTCCAACACCATTCCATTCAGGATACTCACAAACAAACTGAGCAGCCTGGGAGTGGGTTGAAAGGAAGTAAACTGGGTAAGAAATTGGTTGGGAAATAGACAACAGAGAGTGGTAAATGGCGCCACTCCAAGAAAGAGAGTGTGACCAGCGGTGCAACAAGGATCAGTACTGGACTGGTCCTCTTTTAATGTCTTTTATTACCAACATTGCAGAGGGACTAGAAGGAAGCTATGTCCTTTTGCAGATGACAAAAAGATCTCCAGTAGGGTAGACACTCTGGGGCAGATGTGTGTGTGTGTATAAAAATGAAGAGAGGTCAAAGAAAGTTTGATGAGTGGTCAAAAGTGTGGCAACTAGATTCTATGCTAAGAAATGCAAAATCATGCACCTGAGGCAAAGAAACCTAGAGCAGGATACAAGACTGGGTGGGGGGTAGTGGTACTGAGGACCACCAAGCAGGGCAGAGGACCTGGGGTACTCATATATGACAACCTAAAGGTGGCCAAACAGTGTGACAAGGCAGTGGGGAGAGCCAGTGGGATGCTAGGGTGCATAGAAAGGGGTATCACCAGCAGAAAGAGGGAGGTGGTGATACCACAGTATAAATTATTGGTAAGACCTCACCTAGAGTACTGTATCCAGTTTTGGACACCACATCTCCAGAATGATATAGAGTAGATGCAATCAAGAAGAGGGCAACTAAAATGATGCAGGCCCTGCATCAAAAGCCCTATGAGGGGAGGCTAAAGGACCTCAATATGTATACCCTTGAGAAAGGGGAATGGTATGGTAGAGACTTTCAAATGTCTCACAGATATAAATAGGTACAAAAGGAAGCATTTTTCAGAAAAAGTTGCTCAAGAAGAAGGGTCATGCTCTGATGCTTGGAGAGGGGTGGATTCAGGGAAATGTGAGGAAGTACTTCTTCACAGAAAGAGTGGTGGGTATCTGAAAAGCTTCCCAGTGGAGGTGGTCAGAGCAAAAACTGTAACGGATTCAAGAACACATAGGACAGGCATAAGGGAACCTTACTGGTTAGGAAAGGGAAGGTAAGCGGAGATCAAGTAGGGGCCATGTATATCACATTAGGTAGGGAAATGGCCAGACTAGATGGGCCAAGCAGTCCTTATCTGCAAAGTTTATGTAAGTAAGTCAACTGATGCACACTTACCCACCCCTTCCCCTCCAATTCTATTTCCCATCCCATGGACTGGCACACGGTGATAGTGAGAGTATGTGGCATACGTACTCTGCCCCTGAACCCAGTCTGCTCCACCATCCAACCTCCCCTAGACTGTGAGCAAGCAGTGGCCTGCTCTGTCCTCTCTCCTCAAAGAAGAAGAGTCGTTGCCGGCTTGGTGGCGCTGAGGGTTGAGGTGCTCAACGCCCGACCTCATGCCACTCCGGTGACCCGGGTTCGGTAACAAGCTTGAGTCGCCAGGGGCAAGAGAGGATCGAGCATCCAGAGGACTGCTCTCCTCTCTCAGGGTAAGGAGGACATGTCGTCCCGCTTGTTGACTGCCCTCTGGCGATGGCTGGAGGGCAGCACAGGTTGGGAGGCACACGCCAACGTCATGACGTTGGAAGGAGGGGTGATGGGAGAAAACAGGAAAAACAGAGCCCTGACAGGCTCAGTGATGCCTCCCAGCATCTGTGGGGGTCAGCCCCGGTGATCTGGATCGGGTCTTTGGGGGGTGTCGGTCCCTGTCTCCTAGCCCCGCCTCGTGGGGTGCAATCAATGGGTAGACTGGCCGGGGATAGCAATATGGGGACATCAGGAAGTCGAGGGGTGAATCTCCTTGTGAAGGGAGGCTGCAGCTCCTGCCAGGGGTTCCCCCAGAGGGATAAAAAGAATCTGAATGAAAAAGGAGAACAATCAATGGATGCTCAGTCCTCCTTCATGCAGTCAGCCCTCGAGCAACCCAGGTCTGTTCCTGAACCTGGTTTACGAGCATGGCGACAGAAGGGGGTGAGGAATCAGGAATCATAGTTGCACCTGGAAAGGGATGCACTGCTTATAAAACAAGCTGAGGTGCTTTACCACTGTGTATCGCGGTATATCATGCTGCACGATAACCGCAATACTGTTTTTTCACAACGATAAGTTATCGTCAGTGGTAATTATCGTGATATATCATCATATTGTGTTATTGTGGCATCCCTAGCCATGAAGCCTGTTCCCACTCATCAAAGGGAACAAGGGTTATACTCCCATTTTTTCCTTGTCCCTAGAGTAATAGGAGACCAATAACCAGTACTGGACCTACGATGACAACTTAGCTTGTACATTCAGTACAAGAAGTTCCGCATGGGGAGATTTTTGTACGCTTTCCCTCTATATCCTCTCATTCAAAGAGTGCAACTAACTGTTGGCGGAATGGGCTACTATGATTCTGGTAGCCCCCCTCTGGCCACGTCAAGTCTGGTACCCTCTACTCCAACAGTTAGCAATGGACAAACCAGCACCCCCGGACTCCCAGTAGGATATTTTTCACCTCCACTGGATGCCTACTGTTTAATATTCAAAGCAACATGGAGAGAATTGCTGCCAACAGAGAGCTACTTTAGGGCATGTCCAAATCGTATACTAAAACGTACTTTCATGAATTTTATATTTAGGGCATACCTTAGCTTTGGGGTTTATCTTAGAGGACACACTGGAGTAAAATAAGTTCTGCTAAGACATTATAATGAATTGTCTCAACCCATTACTAACAGAACAGGATATCCCACCCTTGAGAGCAGCTCTCTGTAGGGGCGGATAATCCCAGATCTCTCTCCCAGTGTAACCTGAGAGCAACCAGTGGGTCAGGAAGGGGCTCCAATATAACACCTAGTGAGAGGTCTTGAATTCATCAGTCACCCCCTGCACAAAAAAAAAAAACTCCTCCAGAGGGAAACACCCACGTGCCGCAGGGAGATCTCAGCCCCCCCCAAAATACCTCCACAGATGTGCACTCCTGTAACGGATGGGGTAGAGTATTCTAAAGGGTGGGCGCTGCATAAGCAAAAGTTCTTGAACTAGATGGTTTCAGATTCACCCTTGGAATCTCTAACAACCCCTTGTCGGCTGAGCGGAGTGATCGACCAGGCAGTAAGGAACCAGGAGCTCTTTCAGATAGTCCGGGCCCTGTCCATGCAGGGCTTTAAAAGTCAGTAAACCAACTTTAAAGGTGATCCGCTACCGTATTGGTAGCCAATGCAGTTTGCGCAGCACCGGGGTAATATGGCTGGAACGACTAGAACACGTCAAAAGTCGGGCTGCTGCGTTCTGCACCAGTTGCAGGTGACGGATTTCAACCCCAGAAAGCCCTAGATAAAGGGAGTTGCAGTAATCCAAGCACGAGGACACAAAGGCGTGGACCAAGGTCAGAAGGTTATCAGACAAGAACCAGATGCTTAACCCTGGCGATATTCCTAAGATGATAAAAGAAGTCTTGACGACAGCAGACACCTGCGAATGTAGGGTCAGTCTGTCATCAAAACTACCCCCAGGTTATGCACACGCTCAGAGGTCGGGAGAGAAATGCACCAAGATTAATTCTGAGGCCGACCAACACCCAACCCCCATCGCATGACCTGGGTCCACAACCAGTACCTCAGTCTTTTCCGAGTTCAGCTTCAGCCTGCTAGAATCCATCAACTCCTGGATTTCTTTCAGACAGTTGTTAAAGACCGAGAGAGCTCCATCCTGGTCGGGTGCAAAAGAGAGGTAGAGCCGGGCATCATCTGCGTAACAGTAAAACCTCAGCCCATACCTTCTTACAATGTCTCTGAGGGGTAGCATATACACCGTGAATAACATGGGTGACAGCACAGAACCCTGAGGCACCCCACACGACAAAGCAGTTGGGCCTAAAGAAAAAAAAACAGATACAACTCTGTGTTCTCCTCGTGAGAAATAATGTAAACCATCTGAGGACTGTCCCCGACATTCCATAGATATGCCTCAGGCGTCCTATCAACACTGTGATCCACGGTGTCAAAAGCTGAAGAAAAACCCAGAAGAACCAAGATGGAACGGCTCTTCCGGTCTCTCGCCATCAGGAGATCACTAAGCACCTGAACCAGCACCGTCTCGGTACTATGTTTCTTATGAAAACCGGACTGGAGGGGTTCATAGATGTCATGGATGGTCAAATGGTCCTCCAGCTGTGCTGTCACTACTTTCTCAATCACCTTCCCAACAAAGGGAAGGTTAGAGATAGGTCTGTAGTTTGTGAAACAATCTGGGTCCAAGGTAGCTTTCTTCAAGAGTGGTGTCACCACTGCCTCTTTCAGGGAGCTAGGAAACTCTCCCAATTCCAAGGAGCACCACACTATCTGCACCAGGACTGGACCAATGATGTCACTACAACCCACAATTAGGGAGGTCGGTCCAGGGTCCAAACTACAGTACATAGGGTGCACACTCTGGATAATCCTCATGACATCAATGAACTCCAGTCGACTGAAGGTACTCCAGGAAAACTGAGGTACAGTGACCCCGTACTGATCAACTGCAACTCCCCCTAGAGTGTGCTGGCTGTGGTACCACCCTGATGTCCGCTACCTTATTTGCAAAGAATCGAGCAAGCTTGTCGCACTCTTAACTGTGAAAAGGTTTTCCGAAAATGCAGGCAGGCCGGGTTGCACGGTCTGTCCACAGTTCGAAATAACTGAGCTGGTCCGATTCTGAGCAGCTGCAATCTCCCTGGACAGGAATTTTGCCTTCTTACGGGTGACTGCAGATTGATAGACTGAATAATGGTCCATCAATCTAAGGCGGTCGGCATCAAGGGCGGACTTTCGCCAGCAACGCTCTAACCTTCACCCCTGTCTCCACATCTCCCTCAAAGTCCCATCAAACCACGGGACTTGGGGCAAGGGAGAGAGGGTGAATGACGGACTGAGCAATGGAATCCAGAGCCACCGCAACAACTGTGTTATAAGCTGACACGAGGGTCTCTGGATCATTGCTTGCCAACGTGGGGGACGAGAGGTCAAGGACCGCCACAAGGCCATGGGAATTAATATCCTGTAAAGGGCAGTACCAACCATCTCACAGGGGTAGGCCTTCTGGGGGGCACTAAACTAAACCTCATGGTGTAGTGATCGGACCACCCAACTGGTTCTACCCATCGTCAGATGTTTCGATCCCTAGGAGGAAGATTAAGTCCAAAGAGTGTCCATATTTATGAGTAGCAGTGAAACCACCTGTGTGAGGCCCAGAGATATCATTAACTGGAGGAAGTGTTGCCCAAATTGCAGAGTTGCAGCCAACCCAGGCACTGAAGTCGCCTAGAACCATCAATCTGGGCGACTCAATGCTACATGTCGACGATAAGTCCGCCACTTACTGAAGGAATCGCTTCTCATCACTGGGTGGACGGTAGATCAGAGCAATTCGAAACCAGCTGTTGGTAGAACTCCCTCTTTATATAATTGAGATATTAAAATTAAGCTTTTTTTTCTCCCAATCATACAGTACTTTGTGAGTAAGCCCTGGAATCCAGCTCTTCCCCCACAGAGCATAGCGTATGGAGGCCTCTGGGTAAAGTGTTACGGGGTAGCCAATGATGGCATGTGCTGCCACCCAGGCACTCACTGAAGTTCTAATAAGGGGGTTACGAATGTATTTAACCACTCTTTTGGACAGGGCAGCAGTAAAAAGGGAGCTATATAATGGAGCACCATGAGCCAATTCTTCCAGCTCTACCCAAGCCCTCTTTTGAGCTCTCAGGATAACATTAATTAGAAAGCCATCTGTGCAGCCAAAATAAAGGCACACATTTGGCAGCCCTAACCCCACTCACCGGTCAACACAGGGTCTCTTGTTTAATCCTTGGTCTTCAGCCCTTCCACAACAATGTTGTAATATAACCTCTGAGGGTTTTATAGTATATATTTGGGACATGAACTGGCAAAGTTTAATAAAGTATAGACATTGTGCAAAGGCACATCTTAACCAAATTCACTCTACCTTTAAGTGTCAATGGAAGGGTACTCCATCTCCCGCAGTCCTCAATTTTTTTCTATATATATATATTTTAGGTGTTTTAACCCTTTTTCTCCCAGACCCGGACCCCAACAGACACATACATACGCATGCATGCGTGGAGGTGCATGCCAGGCACCGGCCTTCCTTCTTCCCCACCCTTGCTATCGCCCCACCTCCCACACTTCCCACTGGACCTCCACCCTGTGGGAGTGGAACTACGGGTACGCGGCAACCACACCTGGGAGGAGAGAGCTGCCTTGTGGCTACTCAATCCCACTCCATTCCTCCCCACGCTGGCTCTCGACACCAGAAGTCGTTCCCAACCTGGGTCGCTGGCGTAGCACGAGGTAATGCATCCAGCACCTCAGCCCTCGGTGCCACCAGGCCGGTTTCATTTTTAAGAAGAGGTTTATAATTCAAATCTCCCAGAAGAGAGCTTTTAGGGAGGTGGATGTCCAAGTATTTAATATTAGTCAAGGGTTTATTTTGATCCCATTTATTTGGATCTGGTTGCTACTAACCTAATGGTAACCACTCACACTTAGCCCAATTAATTTTGTGGCTTGATATCGACCATACACTTCAAACAGGGCAATCAACGCTGATAATGCTTTATCAGGATTGTTAATAAATAAGAGCACGTCATCTGCGAATAGGGAGATGATATGATTCTACCCTAAAAGAGAGTATCCCTGAATACTGGGGTGCTTGCAAATGGCTGTGGCGAGTATTTCAATGGTCAAAACATACAATATGGAGGACGGGGGTACCCATCTCATGCCCCTAGTGAACTGAAAGGAGGTTGAAAGATTTGGGCTTGGGGAGATCTATATAAGGTGGCAATCCAAGATTGAATCCAGGGCCTAAATGAAATCTTTTGAGGACCGTAAACATAAAGGACCATTAGACACAGTCGAAGGTAGTTCCTAGGTGAACTGCTGGTGAAAATCCTCCATGTAGCTCCTGGTGCCAACGGTAGAAAGTTCCTCAAGGTGTGACCTGCTGCAAGACATATCCTCAAAGATCATGTATTACCTCAGTTGTATAAACAAGGTTAAATCTGAGGGCCTCTTCAGCCTAAACAGAAACAAAACCACTAGAGGACACTGCCTCAAGTTGGTGGAAGGACAACAGAAGAAGGAAATGAGAAGGCACTTTTCAGTACCGGGCTGTTACTACCAGCAGCTTTTCCTGTTGAACCAGTAATTTATTATTATGCTAACTCTTAGTAATGAAAGGTAGTGGCCAAGCGGAAAGAGTTACCAAATGAGGTGGTATCCCTAAAGACAGTGGACAGCTTTAAGAGGGGTTAGAACAAAGTAAAGGGAGGGTTTCAATTAAAAGCAGAAACATGGGGCGCTAATGAGCAGCTACTAGCGTCAGACACATTCCTCTGGAGCTCTGCGCTATCTAAACTAAAAATATATTTCCAGTTGCCTAAGAAACTATTTTTGGCCCAAATCTCAGTCTGCATACAAGAGAAATGGATGAGTACCTTTCATTGGGGAAAGCATCCTGTCAGGCGAGCAAGGTGATGAAAAAAAGGCAGCAGCAAGACAACGTGACTTTGAGCAGCATAGGCCATATATCTCTGTCGGCCACAGAGTTTGCATTGCTGGGGAAAACGGTGATGGAACAAGTCCTCAAGGGGCCAAGTCCAAGATTGGACCTATCTGAAGACAAAATAGATACCTTAACTTCCGAATTCACCCAGCAGACTAAGCAAATCCAAGAGCTCCAACAGTGGGTATCCGACTTCGAGGACATGACTCAGCCCAGTGCAGATAAGAGTGCAATAAGAATGGGAAATGGAGGCCCTCAAAGATTTTCTCGATTATCAAGAGAACTATAATAGAAGAAGCAACCCTAGGATTCGAGGACTCCCTGAAGGGGCTGAAAGGAGAAGTGCTGTCGATTTTTGTTCGAAACAGCTGCCTAAACTCTTGGGGATGGATGTGAAAGAAGAAGGGCTCCGACAGAACGAGCATGTCGTGCACTTGCACCTCGGCCCCCAGCAGACCAGCCGCCTAGACAGCTCATATTCAGGCTCCATCACTTTATAATAATAATAATAATCTTTATTTATTAGGCACCTTTCAAGTATCAAGGCACCTTACAGTATTAAAACATGATCAGATATTACAAATAAATACACATTAATAAAATCATAATAGTTCTTGAAATGCTTGCGTCCACAAAAAAGTTTTAAGTGCCTGCTTAAAGCCCCCCCGACGGTCATGCACTCCTGAAGCTGACGGGGCAGAGAATTCCAGAGGGTAGGGGCCGCAAACACAAAAGCACAGGCCCCAGAAGATTTCAAAGTAACCCTGGGAATCTCCAGCAACCTCTCCGGCCAGCCAAGCAGAGCTGTCAGACAGGGGTGTAAGGAATCAGAAGCTCTTTCAAGTAGTCAGGACCAAGACGTCGTAGGGCTTTGTAGGTCAACAAACCTACTTCAAGGTGATCGCCACTGAATCAGCAGCCAGTGCAGATCGGGCAGCACAGGGGTAATGTGCGAACTCCTAGATACCCGTCAGTAAGTGAGCAGCAGTGTTCTGCGCCAGCTGCAAGCGGCAGATATCAACCCCAGGAAGCCACAGATAAAGGGAGTTGCAGTAGTCAAGATGAGAGGTCACAAAGGCGTGGACCAATACAGGCAGATCACTGGATGGAACAAGGTGTTTGACCCTGGCAATATTCCAAAGATGGTAAAAGGCTGACTTGATGACTGCCGACACCTGATGACGAAGGGGCCAGCCCGCCATCAAGCCCAACTCCAAGGTCTTGCACCCATTCGGAGGTAAGGATCTGAGCACCTCCCAGAAATATTCCAGAGGGCCGATCAGTCCTCAACCCCTCTATTCTGCGACCTGGTCCACTAGCATGATCTCAGTCTTTCCCGTGTTCAGCTTTAACCAGCTCTAATTCATTCAGTCTTGGATTTCAGCACGGCAGTTATTATATACTGAGAGCGCACTAACCTGGTCGGGAGCAAAAGACAGGTAGAGCTGGGTGTCATCAGCATAGCAGTGAAACCGCAGCCCATACCGTCTTAGAATGTCTCTGAGGGGTAGCATATACACTGCAAACAACATGGGGGACAGCACCGAGCCCTGAGGAGCCCTGCAAGACAGAGAAAAAGGGTCGGAAGAAAAAAAAAACAAAACAAAAAAACACAACTCTCCATGTTCTAGCTAGGAAAGATGAAAACCATCTGAGCACTGTACTTGACAGGCCACAGATGGACCTCACGTGCTCGAGCAGCACCCCATGGTCTACAGTGTCAAAAGCTGAAGAGAGATCAAGGAGTACCAGAATGGAATGGTTTCTCTGATCTCTCACCATCAGGAGATCACTGAGCACCCGAACCAGAGCAGTCTCAGTACTGTGCCTCTTACGAAAACCCGACTGGAGAGGTTCGTAGACATTATGGATGGTCAAATGGTTCTCCAGCTGGACTGCCACTAGTTTCTTGATAACCTTGCCTAAGAAGGGAAGGTTCGAGATAGGTCTGTAGTTAGCAAAAATGGCCAGGTCCAATGAAGTTTTCTTCAGAAGGGGTGTCACGACCGCCTCCTTCAGGGTGCTTGGAAACTCACCAGATTCCAAGCAGCACCAGACAATTTGAGCCAGAACCAGGCCAATGATCTCATAACAACCCAAAATCAGGGAAGTTGGGCCCGGATCTAAACTACAGCACATAGGGCACATCCCATGGACAATCCTCATAATATCTTCGAGGTCCGGCAGGTCAAAGGAATTCCAGGAAGTACAAGGAATAGTGAACAAACGCGGACCAACCACATCCCCCATAGAGCGAGTCAGACAGATTTCCGACCTGATGTTGGCCACCTTATTCGCAAAGAAATGAGCGAGCTCATCCCACTCTTTTTGTGAAAAGGCTTGCCGGAGCTGCAAATAGACTGGGATGCACAACCTGTCCACAGTTCGGAAGAGCTGAGCCAGTCGATTCTGAGTGACAGCAATTTCCCTGGATAGGAACTCTGCCTTCTTATGGGAGATTGCTGATTGGTAGAGCTGATAATGCTTCACCAGACTAAGGCGATCGACCTACAGAGCAGATTTCCGCTAATGACGCTCTAACCTTCATCCCGCACGTCTCAACTCCCTCAAGGACCCGTCAAACCAACGGGCCCGAGGGCGGAGTGAGAGGGGACGAACACAGACAGGAGCTATTAAGTCCAGGGCTGAAGAAATGGCATTATTATAGGCCAGAACCAGCAACTCTGGACTCGAGCTGACATCAGGAAACTCTGAGAGGTCAATCACTGCTGCCAGGTCTTCATGGCACACATCCCACAAAGGGTGGTAACTGACCATCTCCACAGGGGCAGACCTACGAAGGGGGGCACAAAAATTGAATCTCACGATGCAGTGATCGGACCAACTGACAGGTTCCACCCCCAGGTCAGAGGTCTCAATCCCCAGGAGGAAAACTAATTTCAAAGAATGATCGTGATTATGGGTAGCTAAAGAAACAATCTGAGTGAAGCCCAGTGATATCATCTGGAAGAAGTGCTGGCCAAACAGCGAGAGTTCGTCGTCAACCCAGGCACTGAAGCCGCCCCTGTGGAGATGTTCAGTACGTTTGCTCTATAGATGGCCACTGTGGGCGGAGTGGGGGGCACGGACATTGGAGGTCTAAGGAGCAGTTCTCTCGCATAGGGGTGGTTAGGTCCAGAAGATGCCCTGGGGCAAAATGAAGCCTGGAACACGGTAATCCATGCCTAGTGCCCATACCCAAGGGCACCATCTCTTTTGATGGGCAATTAGCTGGGATGGTTCAAGAACCCCATCCAACTCGGGCGGTGTTATGCAATGCCAGATCTATTAAGAACAGAACTGCAATTACTGCAGAATTGTTGGAACAGCTGATCTGGCTTGTATCACCGAGACCTGGCTGGATGAAAATGCTGGCCCCATTTTGAGGAAGCAATTCCAGCCAGGCACTTGGTGATTCACCGCCCGAGACTGGACACTGAGGGTTAGCAGTCTATTTTAAGACAATTGGGCCTTACTGGTGTACCAGTTGAGGAGGCTAAATCCTTTGAATGTACCGTGGTAGCTGGTGTGGGTTGCAGGATAGCTCTCGTCTACCCTCCACCGGGGCGAGCGATTCCTGCAGGAAGTGGAAAATTTCGTTGCTGACATGGCAATGGGTCGCCCGGACCAGCATCCTGGCGTGACTCAAGGTTGATGTGGTAATGGGTGATGAAAGTGTTTGCTGTCGTCCAGGTAGCAGCCTACAGATTTCCTGGATAGTGTTGTCCATGGAAGCAGCCACCGACGAAGCGTATGGCAGGTGGAATGAGCCCTTAGCTCTCTACGGGAGGCTCCTCACCCACCAACCTATAGCAGAGATCAATGCATGATGTAACCCATCTGCCAATCGTCCACTTTGCTGTAGGCCTGAAAGGTGTGGCTTCAGCGAAGGTGACAAACAGCTGGTGAACCTCTCCTCAAACTTCTGCTGTCCTCTCCTCATAGCAGGAGAGAGCACGCCTCCGGTCCAGAGTATGGAGCCTGTACTCGGCATCCAAGATGTAGTTCGGGTAGAACACAGGCAGAGTCAACACCTGATTAAGGAGAAACTCTGACACAACCTTCAGGAGGAATTTCGGGTGGGGGCGCAGGACAACCTTGTCTCTGTGGAAGACCAGATAAGCAAACGCCACTGAGAGCGCCTGGAGCTTCCCCATCCTTCTGGCGGACGCGACAGCCACCAGGAAGGCCGTCTTCCACGGTAAGTGTCACATCCCACACTTGTGCACTGGTTCGAATGGCTTGCCCATGAGCTTTGCCAAAACCAGCAGTAAATCCCACGGAGATGGAGGTTCATGCATCGGAGGGGATATGTGTGTTCGAGGCCTTAGAAAAAGTACAAGACCATCTTCTCCTGTGCCACCGTCTGCTGACTGGCCCGCGCCCAGTAAGCAGAGATGACTGCCAGGTGCACCTTAAGGGTCGAAGACTGAAGATCCCCTTTGGACAGAAACCAAAGGTAGCCCAAAATGCTTGCCACAGGACAGGACAGAGGGTCCAGGCCCTTGCCCTGGCACCAAATGGAAAACCTTTTCCATTTGAAGGTGTAGCACTTTCTGGTCGACTCCTTTCTGGATGCTTCCACCACTGTGAGTACATCCTCAGAGAGACCCAAAGCCTGGAACTCTAGCCACTCAGGTACCAGGCTGTCAGGTGCAGGGATTAAAGGTCTGGATGGAATACGTTTCCTGGTTGACAGATATCAGGTCCAGGCGTGCTGGAAGACACCTCGGAGCCTGTTACTGAGGCTGAGAAGCTCTGGATACCAGAACTAGCGGGGCCAGTCTGGGACTACCAGTATCACCTGCGCCTTGTCCCTCCTCAGCTTGAGAAGCACCCTGTGGATCAAGGGAAATTGAGGGTAGGGGTAGAAGAGGCCTGGGGTCCACAGCCTCGAGAAGGCATCCCCCTGCAGCGATCCCCGCTGAGGGGGGCGGGCGTGAAACAGCTTCAGCTTAGTGTTTTCCCTGGAGGCAAACAGGTCTACCATCGGTTCACCCAGTGGGAGAACAGGCTGTAAGCTACCTCTGGATGGAGAGACCACTCGTGGGATGTCTCGCCTATGCGGCTGAGAGCATCCGCCAGTTAATTCGAGGCTCCTGACACATGGATGACTAGGAGATCCGCCTCCAGTCGGCTCATGAGTGTCCAGATGCAGAGCGCTTCCCTGCACAACAGCCAGGGGTGCGTGCCCCTCTGCTTGTTGAGGTAGTACATGGTCGTGGTATTGTCCGTCTGGACTTGACCCACTTGACTCCGAAGCTGCTGAGCGAATGCTGACAACACCAGTCTGACTGCTCTGAGCTCCAACATGTTGATATGGTATCGGGATTCCTCAGGGCTTCAGAATCAATGGGCCCTGTTGTTCCCCATGTGGGCTCCCCAGCCCATGAGAGAGGCATCAGTCATGAGGACGACCATCGGCTCGGGGCGGACAAATGGGATCCCTTCCTGCAACTGATCTAGGATGGTCCACCACTGGAGAGCGTCCCACATCTTCTGGGTTACAGTGATCAGCTTGTCGAAAAATGATCTAGGCGCCAAGTTCACTGGGTGGCCAGCTCCCATTGAAGGGGGCGCATATGCCACCGGGCACAGTGGGCCACGTTGGTGCAGGCCACCATGTAGCTCAAAAGGCGCAGAAAGTCCTGGGCAGGGCACAAGTGCCCAACCAGAAATGACTGGGCAAAGGAGGAGAGAACCTCCGCCCTGTCCGCCGGGAGCCGTGCTCCGGCTCGTCAAGAGTTGAGCTCTGTCCCGATGAAGCATATCACCTGAGAAAGCACGAGCTCAGACTTGGTCTCGATCAGGAGGCCAAGTTGAGAGCAGGTCTGAAGGGACAGGTCCCTGGACCTCGCCACCTCTCACTGGGTGGAACCTGCCAAGACCCAATCGTCGATGTGAGGGTACACTCTGACCCCTCGATGCCTGAGATGGGCTGTCACCACTGAAATGCATTTGGTGGAGACCCGTGGGGCCGATGGCAGGCCAAATGGCGTGGCTTGAAACTCGTATAGGGTTCCCACTGCTCTGGAGCGGAGGAACCGCTGATGGGATGGACGGATTGGAATGTGAAAGAACGCGTCCTGGAGATCCAGTGAGCAGAACCACATGTCTTGCTCCAGGGGTAGTATGATTTGGGACAGAGCTACCATCCTGAAGGTGCGTGGCCTGAGATACTGATTCAGGTCATGCTGATCTACAATGGGGTGCCAGCCCCCCCGTCCACTTCGGGACCAGAAGTACCTGTAAATGAAACCTGGGTTGACTGGTGGATCTACCACTCGAACCACTGCCTCCTTGAAGAGGAGCTGGGCTATGTCATCTCTCAGAGCCGACAGAGTGTGTGCTGATACTCTCTCCTCCCGTGGGGTGTGGGCTCGACTGGGAGGGTACTGCTCGAATTCCAGAGGCAGACCCTGGCCGACCACTTCTAAGACCCACCTGTCTGTGGTAACAGCGGACCAGGCAGAAAGAAAGTGGTGGAGCCGTCCCCCAACGGGAGGACCCAGAGCTGGCATGATGGGGATAGGGGTGGTAACCCCTATCCCAACACTAGGCAGGCTTGGAGGAAAAGGGTCCAGGGCCTGAACTCTGACCTCCTTGCCTGCGGGCCGGTTGAAGCTTGTACTTGGGCCAAGGGTGCCACGCCTGTGCCTGCTGCTGCTACCCACCAAGAAAGAAGGGCAGCTGGGCCAAAGGAGCAGGGTCCCAAAAAGGCTTTTTCTGCTGCTTCTTGGTGCTAGGAGCGCTTTGAGCAGAAGTGGCTGAGTCCAAGGTGGCATTCGACTGCTTGATTTGCTGAAGGTGACCATCCACACCTGGGTTGACGAGATTGGTGCCCAGAAAAGGAACATCAGTGAGTTGGTGCTGGGTATTCGCCATAAAGGTGGAAAGCCTCAGCCGAGCCTTGCAGTGTGAGGCAACCATGGCTGCCATTGAATGGGCGCAAGAGTCCCCAAGGTTCAAAGGCTTCTGAAGCTGCTGCTTCGCAATGGCACAGCCCTGGTCCCGGACCTGCTTGACCGTAGTCTGAAGGTCCGTGGGGAGGTGCGGGAGAACTTCATCTAAGGAGCCCAACAGGGCATGAGAGAAGTGCGTCATGATGATGGCTGAGCTTGCCTGACGGAGGCCTAGAGAGGAGGCTGCATAGACCTTCCTGGCAGTGTGGTCCAGTTTTTTGGACTCCTTGTCCGGGGTCTATCCGTATCAGCAGAGCTGCCTGTGCATCTGAACACAGAGGCGGTCACCAACCCCTCGGCTGAAAGGTGTTCTCTGAACCCCGAGAGGGACCCAATGGGCACCACATACTTGCGGGCCATCTGGGCAGATGGTGCTGGGCAGGAGGTCAGATGCTGCCATAGCTCCAAGGCCGGGCCAACAATGGCTTCGGCCACAGGAAAGGCTTCCATGGGTGTATCCCCTCTTTTACGGATATCTGTAAGAGAGTACTCCGCCCTTTTCTGGACAGGCTCGAGGGGCAGCCCCGCAGATTCGGAAATAAGGCGAGAATCCCCAGAAATGACGAAGGGCCCTCCTCCCTCGACAGACTACCGATAGACTCATCATCCCAAGGGTGAGAGTGTAGGTCAGTGTCATCTGTATCCGGATAAATCGGTTGGCCACCAAGGTCCTCTTGAACACGCCTGGGGCGATAAGGCATAAGGGTGACCAATACCCTACATGGGAGTTCCGGAACCATCTGAGAATCCTTCGTAGAAGCCCCTCCCAAAGCCTGTTTAGGTGGTGGCTCCACAACAATCGGCGGAGTGACCAATTCTGGCAGAACCGGAACAGGTTTGTCCAGTTCCGCAGGCGGGGGAACCAATTTGACCGGTTCCAAAGGAGTCAACTTCAGCCTAGGAGGCAAAAGCCAAGTAATGGCCGGAGTAGAAACCGTGGCCGGCTTCTGTCCAGACAGAATCAGCTGCTGCCACATTAAATCCTCGTAGCGTCGACGGAGTTTCTGCTGAAGCCTCTCCTCATCTGAGGAGGAAGAGGATGACTGGAGGCATCGCCTTTTTGGAGCGCTTATGTGTCGTCCTTGGCCTGTCGGTTGAGGGGGTCTCAGATCACAACTTCAATAAGACTGGCCAATTCGGTCGCTCAGGAGACAATGTGGAAAGCGGCGATTTACCCAGAACAGGGACCAGTTCCTCAATGGGATTCCCAGCTGGCTGGGCCTCGTCATCAGGAAGAGGCAGGACCAGAGTCCTAGTCAAAGAGTTGCTGGCCTTGTCGGGCGACAATGGGTCGACAGGATCGAGAATGATCTCAACCTCGTCGATCGAGACTTGGTCAACTGGCCAGATGGCAGGACCGAGAAGCCAGAGACCGAAGAAGCAATTTCAACCAAAGTCGACACTGCCGGCTCATGGGACCGAGATCACTCACAATCCCAAGAGTGTCTTCGCCAAGACGAAGAGTTTTTCAGATCCTTTCATTTCTACAGGACCGGGAAGAATGCAAGCCCGCAGATCCCTCGCCCTTAGTAGGGAGGGATTGGCACAGCTCCCGGAAGGAGCCCGAAAACGTGGAGCACAGGTTGAGGGGAACAAACATCGACCGTGAAGAGGATTCTGCGGCCCGAGCCACTTCTTCTTCTAAGGCCTGCACCTGTTCCAACTGCTTGACGGACCCCGCCATCGCAGAGACCGCCCACCAGGCATCTTTGGATTTCACCGGAAGATTCCATTTCTCGGGCCTGCCCAACTTAAGGCATGCGAGACTATCGTCAAGGACATTCAGATGAAGCGCGAGGCACATCTCACAAGTCTGGATGTCATGGCCGACACCCAAGCAGTATGCACACGCAGTATGTGGATCAGTGCGCGACATTTTTTGGCCGCACGGGCACCAGTGAAATCCAGGGGAACATTTCTCTTCCATGACCGAGTAACAAATATCAGTCGCTAGCTTGAACTAGCCGAATCTTTGGAATAACTGAAGGGTTTGAAGCCAGGGCCTACAAAAAGTATTAGCAAAGAGGAGGCAACCAGAATCTTCCAGCAGAAGGGAAGATCGGGCATCATGGGGCACAGCCGAGGGTTACAGCACCCAGGTAGGTGGGAGGGGCCAGCTTGAATACCTTCCGGCAAGATTTAAACGGGAAAGGGACATGCCAATAAGTGTGGATGAACAACATATCCACGTCCCTAGCTGCTGGCGCAGCAGTAATGCTACTGCTTGTGACACTGGTGACCCAGGTTTGGGAACAAGCCCGGGCTGTCGGAGGGCCAGCCGGGGCAGGAGAGCTCAAGGAGTCTGAGGGCCTGCTGATCTCCTCCGTTGAGGTGTACTGACTCGGTGCTTGCCTGGCCTCTGGCGGTGGCCAGCGGCACAGCATGCGCAAGTCTGAGTCTAAGGGGGGGAGGCATGACAGATGCTGGCACAAGGCCTTGGCATCAGCACACATCAAGCCTCCAGGGGTGCATACACAAGAAAAATATTTGGCCCCAGTGCTACATCAATGGAGAACCTGGTAGCGGCTCTCACCTGCCAATGCTGTGACTTGCCCATGAGGACCCCTGACGAAAACAAGAGGTACGTTGGGGGGGGGGCTAAGGAGAGTGGGCCCCACCACCATGTCCCTGCCTGGGGGGTGTAGCCAAGGCTCCACAGGAAGGATCCTCGGGGTCATGGCATCCGGCGGAAGGTCAGGTGACAGTGCGGTGCTGAGGGGCATAAACTGCAAGCCCCGTAAAAAAAAAAAAAGAGGTCGGAAATGTGGTATATGGGTTTCCAACCTTAAAACCCCACCCCCATCCCTGAAGCAAATCAGGGGTGCAGTCTTCCTTGGGGTTGTCAACCCTAAAGCCCACCCTATTGTATACACTCCTGAAACATACACACATGTGTCCATCACATCTGAGCTTTATTACGAACACAATGGGGTAAACATTAGGGTTGACAACCCCAAGGAAGATTGCACTGCTAATTTGCTTCCGGGATGGGGGTGATGTTTTAGAGTTCAAAACCCTAAAACCACACCCCTACTTTTGTTGTTATAGTCTTAACCTTAAATGGTGCATTAAAAGAGTTTTGTGCAAAGAATTCTCTCCTTTTTTTTTCTTTGAGATAGCATAATTGTATCCTCATTTGCCTGTTAGAGGACAGGGCCCTCTGGGACCTGAGCTCCCATCCCTCCACAGATGCGGACATGTATGCTGCTGTGCAAGCACAGGGCCCTCCTAGCATTTATAGCAAAACAGCAACCAAATTTTCAGCATAGCCTTCTTATTAGCCTACCTCATGAACCTGGTACTGAAAATTTTCAAATCCCAGCCGAAACGTTACTCCCTGCCACCACCACATCATCCCAAACCACAGATGCAAAAACGCAGTTTTGCCAGAATCTCAAATGGGGATGGAGAGAGGATCTCAGACTTAGAAGTGGGTAGCTATCTGGGAACAAGTGACTAACAGTGTAGTTCACAATAAAAACAGCTGTAGAGTCAAGCCACACAAAAGCAAGAGTGTTGGACTTTAGGTGGGCTGACTTTGGCAAAATGGGAGAGTGCCTCAGAAAAGCACTAGCAAACAGGCAAGAAAGAGGGGTGGAGGAACAATGGGGAAAAATCAAAACTGGCATCAGAGAGGCAACAAGCCTTTGTGTAAAGCAAATCAACAAAACAAAACGAAGGAAACAGCCACTATGGTTCTCAAAAAATGTGGCAGGGAAGGTTAAGGAGAAAAGGATAACATTTAGGAATTATAAGGAAACACAGAAGGAGCAAGGGAAGGCAGTCAGAATAGCACAAGCCCAAACCGAGGAAAAGATAGCCAACTCTGTTAAGAAGGGGGATAAAACCTTTTATAGGTACATCAGGGAGCAAAGAAAGGACAAGGGAAGGATACTGAAGTTTAATAAAGGGGAGAGAATGTAGGCAGAGGGTGACAGTGAAAAAGCAGGAATACTGAACGAATCCTTCTGCACAGTTTTCACAAAAGAAGAGGAAGGGGAGGTACCTAAACCAAACAATAGAAACACTCTGGATGGGGGGAGTCAATACCAGTCCATTCACAGAAGAAAGGGTTCTGAAAGAACTCATAAAACTAAAGGTAGACAAAGCAATGGGGCCTGACGGGATTCACCCAAGAATTCTAAAAGAACTAAGGGCAGAACAAGTGACACCACTGACTACCCTCTTTAACAAATCATGGGAGGATGGGGTGGTACCTGAGGACTGGAGGAGAGCAGATGTGATTCCACTTCACAAAAGTGAGAGCAACGCAGAGGCAGGAAACTACAGACCTGTTAGTTTGACTTCAGTCATAGGGAAAATTATGTAATCGCTTCTGAAGGAAAGAACTGTTGAGTACCTAGAGGCCAGCGGGGCACAGGGCCCAAGGCAGCATGGATTCACAGCGGGAAGGCCATGTCGGACAAATCTAATAGATTTCTTTGATTGGGTGACCAAAGTAGTACACCAGGGAGGGGCTGTGGACATGGCCTACCTAGACTTTAGCAAGGCATTTGACACAGTCCCACACAAAGATTAACATACAAGTTAGCCAGCCTTGGAGTGAGTCCCAAGGTGGTAGCCTGGGTAAAAATTGGCTGGACAACAGGACACAGAGGGTAATAGTAAACAGAGTCCACTCTGAAGAAAGGGGGTACTAGTGGGGTACCGCAGGGTTCAGTACTGGGATCGGTCCCCTTTAATGTCTTTATATGTGACATTGCAGAGGGACTGGAAGAAAAAGTATGTCTCTTTGCAGATGACACAAAGATCTGCAACAGGGTTGATACACAAGGTGGGGTGGAGAAGATGAGAAGGGACTTGGCTAGGTTGGAGGAATGGTCAAATGTATGGCAGCTTATATTCAACACGAAGAAGTGCAAAGTAATGCACCTGGGAAACAAAAACCCAGGGGAAGAGTACACAATTGGGGGGGGGGTGAGATACTAAGAACAAAAATGGAAAGGGTTCTGGGGGTAGTCGTATCAGATGACCTAAAGGTGGACAAGCAATGTGAGAAGGCAGTAAGGAGGGCTGAGGGGATACTGGGATGCATAAGGAGAGGCATCACCAGTAGAAAACAGGAAGTTGTTATATCTCTGTACAGACAGTTGATGAGACCCCATCTGGAGTACTACTTGCAGTTCTGGAGACCCCATCTCTGCAAGGACATAGACAGGATGGAGACTATCCAGAGGAGGGCAACTAAAATGGTGCAGGGTCTGCACCAGAATACATACGAAGAGAGACTTAAGGAGCTTAGTATGTATACCCACAAGGAAAGGAGGGAGGGGGGATATGATTGAAACTTTCAAGTACCTCAAGGGAATCAACAAAGTCCAAGAAGTTAGCATCGTTCAGAAAACGAGATGTGCAAGAAGAAAAAATTACTCACCTTAGTAATGTTGTTTCTTCTAATGGAGTCTTGCTATATTATGACATATGCAGTATAACCCCAGGTTAGAACTGCTCCAGAGGTGAAAGAGTTAACTTCCATGCAGGGCATGGAATCTGGAGTGCGAGCTCGGTTGAACACTCTGTCTGTTGAAGCTCAAACTTAAACTGTCAGATCTTTACGAGCAAAAAAACTCACTAAGGTTCTGTGTGGAAGCCGTAAACCTACACTAGCCACTGGCTACTAACTACAAAAACATCTTTTTGTTCTTGATCCCAAAACAAAGACTCAAGTCGGGGGATTCAAGAAGGAAAATTTAAGCATAACACCTAAGCACCCTAGAAGGGTGAAATAAAGTGGGCATCAAAGAAGTGCCAACATTGCACTGCCCACCCACATCCCAAAAACAGAGGTTCTGAGAGGGGCAGGCTGGGAGGTCATAATATAGCAAGACTCCATTAGAAGAAACAACATTACTAAGGTGAGTACTTTTTTCTCAAACAACATGAAGTCTTGCTATATTATGACATATGCAGATACACAGCAGTACCTCCATGGAGGAGGGACAGAACCTACTTGGGAATAGGCTCTGAAGCACAGCTGTGTTAAATCGAGCATCACTCCTAGCCTGGATATCCAAGGAGTAATGCTTAGTAAAAGTGTGAACTGTTTTCCAGGTAGCTGCTTGACATATCTCTAGGATAGGAATGTCCCTGGCAGCAGCCAGAGACGCAGCTGTACCTCTGGTAGAGTGAGCCCTCAGGCCTGAGGGAGGAACCTTACCCAGTTTTTGTAACAGAATTGGATACAAGAGACAATCCACCTGGCAATGGATCTTTTAGTGGCAGGTTTCCCTTTACCAACCTCACCATAAGTGAGGAACAATTGGAGGGATTCGAACCTGTGACCCTTGGTACGCTCTATACAGTAACTAAGGGCTCTTTGACATCTAAACTGTGCAATCTCCTCTCACCAGAGGAGGAATGGTCAGTGAAGTACACAGGAAGAGACATGGATTGATTAAGGTGAAAGTCTGAAACCACCTTAGGCAAAAACTTCCTGTTAGTCCTGAGGCTACCTTATCTTTATGAAAGGAGATAAAATCAGGCTCCACTGACAAGGCTTGTAGCTCACTTGTCGCCTGGCAGAGGTGATGGCTACCAGAAACACAGTTTTCAAGTCAAGTACTTCAGCTCTGCTGAGACAATAGCTCAAAAGGGGTTGCATAAGCTGAGCGATGCAAATATTAAGATCCCAAGCAGGGCAGGATCCTGAACAGGGGTTGGGTGGAAGCAACCCTTTAAAAAACTTGGAGAACACAGGGTGAGCTGATAAAGAAGAGGGTTTACCTGCTGACAAGAAGACAGACACAGCTGCCAAGTGCACTTTTAGGTAGCTGGTCTCAGCCCCAAGGAATTCAAATGCACCAAATAATCCAGGATCGTGGGCACACCAGCAGATTCTGGGGAAATATGTTACCAGCACACCATATGGAAAATCTCTTCCATTTTGAATTATAGGTAGCCCTGGTGGAAGGCTTCCTAGAGGCCTTCAAGATATCCAATACACCTTGAGAAAGGTGTAGGTCAGCAAACTCTAACTCTTCAAGAGCCAAGCCTTGAGATTGAGAGATTCGATACCAAACTCTCCCTGGGCACAGGTTAACAGGTTGTGATTCCTGGAAGACACAGGGAGGTGGACTGCTAAGGACATGAGGGTGGGTACCAGGGCTGCCTGGCCCAATCTGGAGCAATCAGGATCATCTTGCAGGATTGAGATCTGATTCTGACTAGCACTCTGAAAAGAAAGGGAAGGGGGAAAAGCATAGAGAAACTTCCTTCCAACTGAGAAGGAAGGCATCCAGAGGGACTGAGCCCAACACTGGGGCCTGCAGCAGAAAAGGGAAGTTGGTGATTGTCTGGGGCTGCAAAGAGATCTATTTAGGAGTGCCCCATCTGGCAAATATTACCTCCAGTACTAGGGATCCAGTGCCCATTCATGATGGCCCTGGGAAATCCTGCTGAGAGCATCCGCTAGGACATTGTCCTTGCCTGGGAGGTGAACTGCCGTAAAGGGAGGCGCTCAGAGAATAAGCCAGAGACCACAACTTCATTGCTTTCGGTGCACAAGGCCGGACCGAGTGCCCCCTGTTTGTTGGATGTACCACATTGTAGTGGTATTGTCTGTTCTGACCTGAACTACCTTGATCTGGACAGATGTGGAAAGACCTGGAGTGCTAGAAAACTGCTCTGAGCTCCAGCAAATTGATGTGTAGAGAGATTCCTGAGGGGGACCACAGCCCTTGGGTGGAAAGGTCGCCCATGTGAGCTCCCACCCCAAGAGGGATGCATCTGTAGTAAGGGTCAAGGAATGAGACTGGGGAGTGAAGGGAACCCCTGTCTCAGATTGTTCTGATCCTGCCACCACTGGAGGGCCTGGATCAGGGTTCAGTCACTGGAACCAATTTGGTTAGGGGATCCGTCCTTTGAGACCAAAAGGCCCTCAAATGGAACTGAATGTCCCTCATTTGAAATCTCACTCCCTGCACCACTGCTGTAGAAGCAGCCATGTGCCCCAGGAGCTGTAGAAAATGCCTTGCTGGTCAAGAGACCTGCAGGGTGAAAGAGGAGGCTAGAGACACCAGGGTCCTTGCTCTTTCCAGAGGAAGGAAGGCTCTGGCTTCTTTTGTGTTCAGTTCTCAGCCTATAAAGGTGAGAAGCTGGACAGGCTCCAGAACTGACTTTGGAATATTGAGAAGAAACCTAGAGATGCAAGCAGCTGCTGGGTTACTTGTAAATGCAGTTTGATCTGTTCTGGAGACTGGCTCAATGAGCCAGTCGTCCAGATAAGGAAAGATGGCAATCTTTGCCTTCTTAAATGAGCAACTGCTACTGCAGGCATTTTGTGAACACCCTTGGAGCCGAGAGGAGAGGTCAAGGGCATTGCTCTGAACTGGTAATGGCCTGAGGGCAGTTCGAATCTGAGGTACTTTCGATGGGAGCTTCTGATGAGAACATGTTGAAGTAGGCATCCTGGAGGTCCAGGGAGGCTAGCCAGTCCCCTGGCCTTAGAGAGGGTAAAATAATCCCCAGGGTCACCATTTTGAACTTTGGTTTTAAGGTGCTTGTTTAGATACCTGAGATCCAGAATGGGCCGCCATTCTCCTGTCTTTTTTGGGGTAAGGAAGTACCTGGAGTACAACCCTTTGCCCTGGTGTAAGGGTAGAACCCTTTCCACGGCTCTGAGAGCCAGGAGGGAAGAAACTTCTGCTTCCAGGGCAAGTGCCTCTGATGGGTTTGCAGGTGGAAAGACCTGGCTCTCATCTTCGGAAATTTTTGAGCTGAGAACCAGTCCTGGCTTACTACTTTCAGGACCCACTTGTCTGATGTTAAAGACTTCAGTCCTGGACAAAGTAAGCCAGCCTGCCCTACAGTGAGTGGAGAATCGGCCTGGCTACCCCATCAGGAGCCTGTATTGCAGGGGCTTTGGGTTGAGGCAGAAGGCAGGCTTACTAGAGCCCCTTCTGCTCCTTCCTCTAAAGAACCCCCTCTGGGCATAAGCAGAAGAGGAGGCCTGGGCTTGGTAAACGGCCTATGAAAAGGCCTGCCCCTGCCCCTGACATGCTGCCTTTGAGGAGTGACTTGCCTTCTTTGGCCTGTGCACTCCTATAGGTGGTCCTATACTCATCCATTTTCTTCATATAATTCTCTGTCTGCCCCCAAACAGAGAATTTCCCACACAACAGGAAAATCCATAGCCTTAGACTGGGTATCCTGTGACAGGGCAGTACATCTGAGCAAGGCCATTCTGCAAGAGACACAGATGTAGCCATAACTCTAGATGAAACATCATTAGAGTCTAAGCAGCATGAAATTGCACCTTGGATGCCTCAATACCATCCGCAGCCACCTGCTCCAGCTCCTGGCAAGCTGTTCAGGGGCCTGTTTTGCTAGGCCAGGACAGTATCCCACCTGGATTTCTGGTACCTAGCTGCAAGCTTCATATAATTTGCCTGTCTGAGTCCCAACGATGCTGCCATGTACTGCTTTTTTGCTATGGCATCCATCCTCCTGGAATCCTTTTCAGGAGGGTGAGAGGCTAGAGGAATATTAGCCTTGTCACAGGCTGCAGCCTGCACTACCCCCACATGGCTGCACTGCTGGGATAGGAACTCCGTATCAGAGCCTGATAAAGCATACCTCTTGTCCATCCTTTTATCCACAGGGAGGATAGAATGAGGAGTTTTCAGAATTTTACTGTCTGTTTCCTAAAAGATTTATGCAAGGGAATAGACAGTCTCCTAGACTCTGGAATATCCATCATTTCCACAAAATCAGGCTCTTCTTGATCATCAACAGCTTCCTCAACAGGAGTTGCAGAGTGTCAGCAACTTTCTTGTAAAACAAAAATGAGAAGGGGACTCAGATAGCCTGGGGGATACTCCTGAGGGTCTGTCTGAGAGATGTCCGTTCAATGGGCACATCCAGACTTTCAAAATCACACTCACTCTCTCCATTCTCCTCTCCTTCCCTGGTTCATAAAAATCTTCAAAATCATAATCTTGAACTGAGGGAACCAACTGAACCGGCACTTGCTCAATGGTGCCAGTTCGGACAGAACTGGGGAAGAGACTGGACAATTTGAATAGCTTTGGCTATTTCCTCAGTGGTTGGAGAAAGAACTTTTGGCCCCAAACTAGCTGACCTTCCTAACCCTTTTAGATTGGAACTGGCTCCACAGAGCTGGTTCTTTGTTTGCTCGAGCATCGCCCTGGTCAGAGGGCACCCCTCAAGTTCGGTTGGAACCCGAACCGGGCTAATATACATCCGGGTCAGCGGACTTAGCCTCCTTTCCTAGAGCCTACAACTCTTTTTTTCCACACGGTGGCAGCGGAAGAATTCTTACAAATCTGGCGGTCTGCATTGAGGTGAGGTCAAACCCCAGACAATATACACAAATGGTGTGTGGGTCAGCCTTGGCAAAGCTTCCCCACAGAGCCACAGTGCTGAAACCAGTGGGTCGGTTTTCTTTTGGGTTTCTCCAGACATGGTGCCAGCCTAACCCAAAACTTGCCCGTTAATGGCAATCCACCAAAGCAAGACTCTCTTATCGGTTCCCAAGTCATGGTCGTGGAAAAAACCGTAATAAAAGTGTTGTTTTTTAGAACCGATAAGAACCGAAACCGCACTCTAAAGGGCTAGAAAGTAATTTTAAAACCCCTCTGATCGGTTCAAACCAAACCGAAAAAGACGTTTACAAGTTCCACACAGAAGAAAAAATAATAAATAAGCCTATCTATTACTTACAATACCACAGACAGAGCTTGAACCGACGACTGTGGTTAAATTTCGGTAAAATAAACCGAGAATTACACTTTAAAACTGACAAACAAACCGAGCAGCAGGAGGAATCTCCGGAGCGACTGTTCAGTGAGGCGGAGTAAAGAATCTGACAGTTTAAGTTTGAGCTTCAACAGACAGCGTGTTCAACCGAGCTCGCGCTCAAGATTCCATGCCCTGCATGGAAGTTAACTCTTTCACCTCCGGAGCAGTTCTAACCTGGGGTTATACTGCATATGTCATAATATAGCAAGACTTCATGTTGTTTGAACAAGGGGGCACAATTTGAAGATAATGGGAGGGACAGCTCAGAGGTAATGTGGGAAAATACAGGTTACTCACCTGTAACAGGAGTTCTAGGAATGGTATATGTTGTTCATCCACACTGTCTGGCAGGTTCCTTGCCGCTTTAAATCTTGCCAGAAGGTCTTCAAGCTGGCTCCTCCCACTCATCTGGGTGGTAAAACTCTCAGCTCCGCCCCAGGATGCCAGATCTAGCCTGCTGCAAGCCAGGTTGTGTGTCGGGCCAGGAGGTTGGAGGGTGTAGGATGAACAACATATACCATTCCTAGAACTCCTATTACAGGTGAGTAACCTGTATTTCTAGGGACATGGATATGTTGTTCATCCACACTGTCTGGCAGACTCCAAGCAGTTCTCCGGGAGGAGGGAGGCAAGGCGCGCAACCCCTACTTAGGAAATAAAGACTGGAGAACCGAGGCCCCAAAACCAGCATTCCAGCGTGACTCAAGGTCGATGTGGTAATGGGTAATGAAGGTGTGTGCTGACTTCCAGGTAGCAGCCCTGCAGATTTCCTGGATAGGGACATCCCTGGAAGCACCCACCGATGCAGCGGTATGGTGGGTAGAATGAGCTCTTATCCCTCTGGGAGGCTCCATGCCCGCCAACCTATAGCAGAGATCTATGCAGGAGGTGACCCACCTGCCTATCGTCCGCTTGGCTGCAGGTCTGCCAGGTGCGGCTTCAGTGTAGGTGACAAACAGCTGGCGAACCTCTCCCGAACTTCAGCCGTCCGCTCCTTGTAATAAGCGAACGCTCTTCTAGGGTCCAAAGTATGGAGCCTATATCGGCCTCGAGGGTGTGATTGGTGAGAACACCGCAGAGTTAACACCTGGTTAAGGTGAAACTCCCGACACCACCTTCGGAAGGAATTTTGGGTGGGGGCAGGACAACCTGTCCCTGTGGAAGACCAGATAAGGAGACGTCATGGAAAGCACCTGGAGCTCTCCCATCCTTCTGGCTGACGTGATAGCCACAAAGAAGGCGGTCTTCCACGACAGGTGAGAGATGTCACACCTGTGCATCGGTTCGAATGGCTTGCCCATCAGCTTAGCCAATACCAGCAGTAGATCCCACGGAGGTGGAGGTTCTCGCACCAGAAGGGATATGTGATCAAGGCCTGACCACCTTCTCCTGCACCACCGACTGCTTCCCAGCCCGCGCCCGGTAAGCAGAGATGGCTGCCAGGTGCACCTTAAGGGTCGTCGACCGAAGCCCTTGCTGAGAAAGGGACCACAGGTAGTCCAGAATGCTTGCCAGGGAGCAGGAGGAAGGGTCCAAGCCCTTGCCCTGACATCAAATGGAGAATGTCTTCCATTTGAAGGCATAGCATTTCCTGGTCGACTCCTTATGGGATGCCTCAACAACGTTGGGGACCTCGTCGGAAAGACCCAAGGCCTGGAACTCTAGCCACTCAGGAACCAGGCTGTCAGGTGCAGGGATTGAAGGTCCGGATGGAATACCTTCCCCTGATTGACGGAGATCAGGTCCGGGAGGGCTGGAAGACGCCTTGGGAGCCTGGAGCTGAGACTGAGGAGATCTGGATACCAGAACTGGCGGGGCCAGTCCGGGGCTACCAGAATCACCTGTGCCTTGTCCCTCCTTGCCTTGAGAAGCACCTTGTGGATCGAGGGAAATGGGGGAAAGGCGTAGAAGAGGCCCGGGGTCCACTGCCTCGAGAAGGCATCCCCCTGCAGCGAGCCCTGCTGAGGGGCGGGCATGAAACAGTCTCAGCTTCGCATTCTCCCTGGAGGCAAACAGGTCCACCTGAGGCATGCCCCAGTGGGAGAATAGATCTTGTACTACCTCCGCAGGAGAGACCACTGTGGGACGCAGCTCCTATCCGGCTTAGGGCATCGGCCAGAATGTTGGAGGCTCCTGCCACATGGATGGCAAGGAGATCCGCCTCCAGGCTGCGCACAAGTGACCAAATGCAGAGAGCTTCCTTGTACAGAGGCATGGAGCACGTCCTGCCCTGGCGGTTTAGGTGGTACATGGTCGTGGTGTTGTCCGTCTGGACCTGGACCAGTTGACCCCGTAGAAACGGAGCGAAGGCGGTGAGGGCTAGACGAACCGCTCGAAGCTCCAGCAGGTTGATGTGACATCGGGACTCCCGAGGGGACCAGAGGCCGTGCACTCTGTGCTCCCCCAGATGGGCACCCCAACCCATCAGAGAGGCATCGATCAACAGAGAGACCGTCGGCTCGGGGCGGACAAACGGGATGCCCTCCTGCAGATGTGCTGGAATGGTCCACCACTGGAGAGCGTTCCACATCCCCAGGGTCACTGTCACTAGCTGATCCAAGGGATCGGAGTGCTGTGACCATTGGCTGGCCAGCCTCCATTGAAGGGGACGCATGTACCAATGGGCCCAATGGACCACGCTGGTGCAGGCCGCCATGAGGCCCAGGAGGCGCAGGAAGTCCCGGGCAGGGCGCAATTTCCAACCTGAAATGATTGGGCAAAGGAGGAAAGAACCTCGGCCCTGTCCGCCGGGAGCTGTGCTCTGGCTCGTAGAGAGTCGAGCTCTGCCCCGATGAATTGTATCACCTGCTTTGGCACAAGTTCCGACTTGGCCTCGTTGATGAGGAGGCCAACCTGACAGCAAACCTGGAGGGCCAGATCTCTGGACCGCTCCACCTCCGTTCTGGAGGAGGCTGCAATCAGCCTAGTCGTCCAGGTAGGGTACACCCAGACCCTCGGCACCCCTTGAGAATGCTGTCACCACTGGCATGCATTTGGTGAAGACCCTTGGAGCTAGGGAAGGCCAAGGGCATGGCCCGGAACTGTAGAGGGATCCTCTGCCCTGAAGTGGAGGAATCTCTGGTGGGATGGATGGATTGGGAAGTGAAAGAACGTGTCCTGGAGGTCCAGAGAACAGAACCACACGCCTCGTTCCAAGGATGGGATTATCTGAGCCAGAGTGACCATCCTGAAGGTTTGAGACCTTAGGAACCTGTTCAGGTCGTGCAGGTCTAGAATGGGACACCAGCCCCCCGTCCGTTTTGGGACCAGAAAGTACCTGGATACAAACCCCGGGTCTGGTGGAGGATCTGCCACCTTCTTGATCACCTCTTTTTTGAGGAGCAGGGCGATGTCGGCTCAGCGAGCCGACAGAGAGGCTGCGGACCCCGTAGCCCTCCGAGGGGCGACGGTTCGGAAGGGCGGGGCCTGCTCGAACTCCAGGGGCAGGCCCTTTCCTACCACCTCCAACACCCAGTGGTCCGTGGTGATAGCGGACCAAGCGGAAAGAGGGGACCAGGGAGAGTGACAAGGCTGGGGCTGACACCCCTCAACCCATCACTGGGCAGGCTTGGAGGAGGACCAGCCAAGGGACCTCCTGGGCCTTTTTCTCCCTGCTTCCTGTTAGAAGCTGCAGGCAAACCTTTGGGGTGCCAGCGAGCCTGCTGGCCCTGATGCTGGTGCTGTTGGGCGGACGTGCATGAGCGCAGAAGGGCAAAAGGACTTATGTTGTTGACACGGCCCTTGTCCTTCTGGGCGGAGGTGACCGAGTCCAGGGTAGCATTGGACTTTTCGATCTGCTGGAGGTGGCCTTCCACCCAGGGCCAAGAGGTCAGTACCCAGGAAGGGACATCTGCCAGTTTATGCTGGGTATCCGCGTGAAGGTGGATATCCTCAGCCATGCTCGCGGCGCATGGCCACTCTGACACCAACTGATCTGGCACAGGAGTCTCAATGTCCAGAGCCGCTTTGAGCTGCTGTTTTGCCGCCGCCCTTCCCTGGTCCCGTACCTGCTTGACCGTGGTCTGCAGGTCGGCTGGAAGATGAGGGATCACCTCATCCAGGGAGAACATGAGGGCGTGGGAGAAGTGTGACATCAGCACGACCCAGCTGGCCTGGTGGAGGCCAAGGGAGGATGCAGCGTGCACCTTGCGTCCGGCATAGTCCAGCCTTTTGGACTCCTTGTCAGGGGGCTTATCCACATCCCTAGCATTCCCGGAATGCCAGAAAAGCTTATCGGTGACCAACCCTCCCAGAGGTGCTCCGAAAAACGGACAAACAGCCGTAGGGGATCAGAGTACTTCCTGGCCATCCTGGCCAAGACGCATGACAGGAAGCCGCCCTGCCAAAGCTCCAAGGCTGGGCCAACAATGGCTTCAGTCACCGGAAAGGCCTCCTGTGGCAAACTTCTTAGTCCAGTATCTCCATCAGGGATACTGGCCCGCTTGGATACGAGCTCGAGCTGCATCCCAGTGGACTCCAAGATGAGCCGAAGCAGACCCATAAAGGATAATGGGCTCTCATCCATCGACTGTCTCCCCCGGAGGACTCCAGGTCAAGGGGCCTGGAAAACAGGGAGGAGTCGTCGTCGGACTCTGAGGTGTCCGCGAGGTGCTGCCTGGGGCCTGAGCCACCCTCCACCTGCCAAGGACAGTCGGGAGTGAGGGTGACCGACAACCTGTGGAGCAGACCCTGACCTGACCCAGAGTCCTTGGTCGGCACCCCCGATTCGGTTGTGGAGGCGGAGGTTCCACCACAATCGGTAAGAAGCTGGTTTCGGCCGAACAACCGGCCCAGGCTTGGGCACCTCGACTACAGCGAGGGGTTGTTTCAGCCGTTAGGGTGACAGCCACTTGAAGGTCGGGGAAGGCGACGGCGTCGGCTTGTTCCCAGACAGAAGTAACTGCTGCCACATTAGGTCCTCGTAGCATCGACGCAATTTACGCCAAAGTCTCTCCTCTTCCAAAGAGGAAGACGAGGACGAGCGGCGCCACCACTTACTTCGGCGCCGAGACCGTCGATGTCGGCAGGATTGGCTGGACTGAGACGAGGTCCGAGACTGAGACCCACAGTGTTTCCGAGGGTGGGTCTGGGAAGGGGCGGCACACCTGCTCTTCCCTCGGCTCGAGCCTTGACTGGGGACTCCGCACTGGAGACGCAGGCAAGTCCTCGGTCTGCACCAGGGAACTGGTGAAGAAGGGCTGTCGGCTTCACCAGTCGACAGCCCATCCGACGGATCGAGAAAATCTCGATCACGCCGACGGGTATCTCGGCCGCTGACCTGACGGGACACCGTGAAACCAGCGGCCTTAGCCGCAACCTCGACCGAAGTCGAGTGTCGACTGTCCGGGGAAGGGGACCTCTCCCGCTCCCACAAACGCCGATGGTGGGACTTACCTTTCGAGTCCTTCTTTTTGGACTGAGAAGAGTGGCTCGATAGCCCCTCTCCCTTCGTGGAAAGGGGTTAGCAAAGCTCCTTAGAAGAAGCTGTGTAGGAGGATCCCAGAGAGAGCCGGATAAATGCCGCAACCGAGGAAGATGAAGATGCGGCCTTGTCCGCCTCCTCCTCGAGGGTGATCATCTGCTCGAGTTGCTCAGCCGAGCCAGCCAGCTACGGACACATGGGTCCTCTTAGACTTCACGGTATGGCGCTTCGGGCACCCAAGCTGTAACCGGGCAGCGCAGTCTTCCAGGACGCTATGAACGAACGGCATGACTCGCAGGCCTGCGGGTCATGATCTAGGCCGAGGCAATAGACGATGCGGAGCGCGGATCCGTCCTGGACATTTTCTGCCCACATGGGCACCGCCCAAAATCCGGAGTCGATTTGTCCATCACAGCCGCGAGGGAGTAATTAGACCGAAGTCTTGAAAACTTAAGAATTAGTTTCGGGCGAATCGAAGAATTAGGATCCCGTCTAAGCGCAGAGCGTTAAGGAGGGAACCTGAGCTCAAGCTGTAAGGAAGATCTGTTGTCATGGGGCGGAGCTGAGGTTTTACCACCCAGGTGGGTGGGAGGAGCCAGCTTGAAGACCTTCCGCAAGATTTAAAGCAGCAAGGAACCTGCCAGACAGTGTGGATGAACAACATATCCATGTCCCTAGAACAATCTATTACATCTTATATGTGTGCCCCGAGAAAGAAGCTGGCAAAATATGTTGAAATCGTCTATAGTAATCAGAAAGGGGCCCAAATCCAGCAGAAGGTGTATTATGACCATGGGGTAAAAGAACATTTTGAGTCGGGTGAAAAGGTCTTGCTACTGGTACCTACTACAGAAAATAAACTGTTAATAAAGTGGCATGGACCTTATAAACTGCTTAGACATACTAGCACAGTTAACTATGCGATTGAGACTCGTGATAGGAGAAATCCTACTAGGATATACCATGCTAACCTCCTCAAGAAAATTGGTTGAAAAAGCACCAAAAGCTGTTTTGCTGGTTTTACCAAAAACTGACAAAGAATATACTGATGTAGCTTATAACAGACTGGAACAAACTTTAACTGCTGATGCTGTTAAGGTGAATGTCTTCTTAACCTCCTGACAAACCACAGAAATGTGTAATTTGCTAAAGACATTTAACAGTACTTTTACCACAGTAAGAAAAGGAATCCGTGACGCACACGTACTACACTGTCTCTAGCTTGACTAAATATAAAGAAACAAATCTTATTCCTCGGGGCTTGAGACTTGACAAAGGTCCCTCTGGAGGGTTTTATAAACCTGGCTATCAAGACAGGTGGGAAAAGGCCCTGTCTACCTGTTCTGAAACATTAATACAAATACTGGTACATCAAAATACTGAGAAACACACAGATATTTTAGACAACATACAAAGTGCGGAAAATGATTTAAACTCACTTGAGCTGGCTGAGGATTTTGAAACTTTAAACATCCGGCTAATAAAATAGCAGTACATGAAAAAACTGTTATAGCAAGAAAACAAACAAAATACCAGAGGGACAACAAAGATTTCGCGTTGGGTCAAGTTTATAAATGGGACCAGATTTCTAAGGGTCAAGACAGAGGTAGATCCATATCACGAGGAAGAAATAAATTCCGAAAACGATCTAAAAGCAATAATAGAAATACAATATCTACAACAACAACGAACAACAAGGAAATAAAAAAATCATACCAAGTAGATACAAGAAGGGTGGGGTTTTACATAATTCAACATACAGAGGAACAGTCCAAAGAGACAACAGCTCGTTTAGGGACAAAGCCAAAAAAATTAACACCAAGAGAACAAGGAGGGGATGTAGAGGGGTAGTCAAGAGATGGAGCAGAATGACGACAGAAACAACAGAAACAGCACAATCTGCGTGGGAAGGACAAATCAAACCTTTCTGATTTTAAATTGACAGAATCGCAAAGGTCAGTCCTTTCTAAGGGCCTACTATTTGTACCTGAACCGTACTATGATAGACTCACGATTCAGGTGGATCTTGGAAAGACCTATAGAAAGTTACGCCTAAAGAAATTTTACTCACAGAAGAAAAATATGGGGAGGCCTGATTTTACCCCACCTAAATCTGACTCCCTAACTCAAGGAGTGTATCTATCTCCATCTACCTCCATCACCAGTCTGTCAACTACCACCCCCACTGATATACGTCAGGAGAATGTTGTAATTGAGACTGCACCCGGAATGGAACATTTACCAGCTTCTTGGGATCCAGAATGGGCCTTGAAAAATTTTGAAAGCTCCCAGAATAATTTACTATGGAAAAGAGACACCTATCATCCAACTTCTACATTTTGTCCTGGAAAATTTATTTCACCTGTTATTTCACTTTTGAGAGACTAGTCAACACAGAAGTGGATAGGATTTTCTCATCCACCATTCCGTTACATAAGGACAGGAAAAATATTTCACCAGAAGAATATGAAGCACTGAAGGAACTAGAAAACAACACCAAAGTGGTAATTAAAGAAGCGGACAAGGGGGGACAAACAGTGATTCAAAATACCACTGACTATTTGATGGCAGCTAATCAAAAGCTATTGAACACTGAAAATGATAAACTTCTGGATAAAAATTCCCTCTTGTTTTTTCAAGATAAATTGACTAACTTGCTTTCATTGCACAGGTCCTGAGGTGCTATTTCTGAAAAAGAATTAAATTTTTTTAAACCAGAAACATGCAGTAGTCCCAACATTTTACCATCTGCCTAAAATACATAAGAGCCTCCAGAACCCCCCTGGACATCCGATAATTTCGGCCATAGGCTCTCTAACCAAGAACCTTTCAAAATTTCTACATGATTTTTTTATACACTCTTGTTGTACGCCTTCCTTCTCATCTTAAGGATACAATGGCGGTTCTGGAGGCTCTAGAACATCAAACTTTTGATGCTGGCAACCTGTGGTTGACAATTGATGTCGAATCACTTTACACTAGTATCAGATATCATTTGGGGCTAAAGCGCTGTCAGGTTTTTCATGGATTTATTTCAAAGTCAGGAATCATTGGATTCAGATTTTGTTTTAGATGCTCTACAATTTGTGTTGACTAGTAATTTTTTCACTTTTGACTCAAAATTCTTTTTACAGGTATGTGGGATAGCTATGGGTCGTGTGATGGCACCCTCCTCGCCAACCTATTTTTGGGCTGGTGGGAGGAGGCTGTCATCTTCATTCCCAGGCTAACCAGTTTGGTGACAGACTCAAATACTGGGGTCGCTATATTGATGATATTTTGTGCATCTGGTGTGGCACGCAACTAGAGGCAGAGGAATTTCTAATGATCTAAATTTATGCTTCACTCACTTGACAGACTCTGAGTCTGTGACTTTCTTGGACTTACGTTTGCATGCCACACCAGGTGGCAGTACAGAGACGGAAAACTTTCACAAAGCAAATTCTGGCAACACATTGCTTAGGGTTGATAGTGCCCATACACAACATGTGACAAAGGGAATTTCTAAGGGTCAATTTTTGAGGCTTAGAAGAAATTGTTCTTCTGTTGAATCCTATCTACAACATGCAGAGGATCTAACTAATAGATTCAAGGTCTGAGGCAATGAATCAGATATTTTAGAACAGGCACGACAGTATGCATTAAACCAAAAATAGGTCAACTTTATTGAGACCTAAAAATAAGGAAAAACACAATAATGATTGTGTTCATCATGTGATGGAATTTAACAGAGTGACATCCAAAGTAGTGGGGGCCCTCAAGAAATATTGCCACATTTTAAAAGCTGATGGTGACCTGTCAAGACACTATTGGCAGCTCGCCTAAAGTTGTCTATGTAACCCCCCCTACAAATGGGGGTTCCTAAAAGTTTCCTCAGAGCTTGTTTTATGCTCCGTGCCTGGTTAGTAATCGGCACAAAAAACGCTTAAATGGGGAACCGTTGAGCGCTTTGAGAAGCCTCTGTAAGCTGTCCCTTTAAGGGCTGCCTGTTGCAGTCATAATTGATTGGAATGAGAGGGGAGCTATGGGTTGTATGCCCGAGTCCCACCCGGGCCACTGAAAATAACTTCCTGCTGCCATCGCTAGTGGTGCACAGGGAGTTCTGCTAGAGGATGTGAATGTTTGTTTAAAATACTGTAAAATAATAATGATAGTGTAGTTGTTCTAACCTGCCTTTGCTTTGCAGCACAGATGGTTTCGATTGCCTTCTCCATTTTGGTCCAGAACTATTGAATTGGACCAATCAGTACCTTGAACCCCACAGAGCTGGCTGACCAATAGAGGAGCTGTTTGTATTTGAGAAAGGTATTACGGGCTATGGCTTTTCCGCACCACTGAAGGTGAGAGGAAATGACTGGCATGTGCAGCCAGCCAATGAAAATGGCCAGCGGCCGATCTGGAAGGAGTGCTCAGTGCTGCCAGGGGCAGATGCGTTGTGGCTGGTGAGGAGTGAGGAGCTTCTGTGCTTCTGCGCTGGAAAGTGTTCGCGCGGGAAGCGAGTGAAGGCCTGAGGCGGCCATTTTCTCCGCGAGCGATTTTGCTCTCAAATCCACCGGCCGGCGGTCAGAGGAGGCTGTGCCCTGTACAGCTACCCACCAGGCTCGACCTAGGAGGGACTGGAGGATTTCCAGTTTCACTGCTTGCGGGAAGGCTGAAGCTGCGTGCAGCCTTGCAGTGGTTGTGAGTCTGAGGGAGCCTTGGAAGCAGCTGCCTGGTGTGGTACCCCTCTGTTGCTGTTGGCCATATAAATGTGTGAGAAGGCTGGTGAAGTTCAGGCTCCATCCTGGTAGCATTGAAGGAATCGTTATTTGCTGGGGTTGTGAGTACTGATTCAGGGTAGCTCCCTGCAGAGTGTTACACAGTGGTTTCAGTGCATTATTGTGTTGCTGACTGCCTAATTAAACTTTTCTCCTATTCTGACTTGCTCAAGAGGATGTTATCTGTGTTAAGGGCCCCAACCAGCTGCCATGTTGGACTAGCCGTTAGGGCTTGGGTACCCAGGGACAGTAAATTGTAGGTATAGGCCTGTGCACAGAGCCCTAGGTAGATAAGTATAGTGATAAGCTAATCAACCTGATTCCCCCCCCTTTCCCTTGTTATCTGCCCTTCTAATAAATCAGACTGCTGTGTTATAACTACACCCTGGCTATTGTGTACATTACTGGAGAACTGCTGCCTGGTGATTGCAATATAACTGTGCCTTATTTTACAGGGGGTCCCCAGAGTGAGCTGGAATATATCATCCGTGGGGAAAGTATACGGGTGAACAGAATTGTTGGTACCCAGTGTGAGTCACTAGGGGGACGAAAGGGGGGTTGCAGTAGCCCAGAGAGCTGTAACCAAGGTAGTCTTAATTGTACTAACCCCGACCTCTGGGTGGAGGCACCCGTCAATGGATCTGGGCCCCTCACCCTGCCTCGTAGGGGCAGACAGGGTAGTAGCCCTAAGGGGTAGCGCCTGGGGGTTGCAAATTGAGGCACCGCTGGGATTTTGCCCCTAGTGGCTCCGTGAGGAAATACATCAGAAATGGAAAAATGGAAGGGATATGTTGGAAAAATTAAACTGGGACCCATTAAAACCATGGTACACAGATTGATGGGTTGGGGTGAAGCCGAAGAGCTAGACTCCCAGAAGATTGTATTATTGTTAGATGTGCCCCTGGGTACCTCAACTGTTGATATTGTCTCTGTTGCCGAGCGAGTGAAGTGTTTGGGTAAGGTTGAAGTGAAAGGGCGTATGGCTGATCTGCTTGACCAGACACTGCAGGTGTTACTCCTCTGCAGTGTGGCCATCGACCCTGAGAAGGTACCTCCTGTGATTTACCCGGAGGGTGCATCCCAGGGGTGGAGGCTAATTCATATCCAAAGTGGGTCAGTCACCCCTGTGGGGGTCTCCCCAGATGAACAGTTTTAAAGACAAGCTGCTTAAATTGTTAGCTGTGGAGGTTAGGACCTACCCAGGAGTTGTTGCAAGCCTTGGATTTGTCCAGTGATACTACCCCCCAGGGTTCCCCGGGCACCTCCCCTTGCCCGCTCAAAAGTTCCATGCTGGCTTCCTTGCCCCTGGCAGTCCCATCCATACAGCTTGATTCCTACCGTAAGTTAAAACTTTTCTCTGGCACGGTACCAGTGCCTTCCAGGGAGGATGACCTGGAGGCGTGGATGGACTATGCCACCCCTTTAGTCCAGGAGTGGCAATGCTCCAAGGGGAGAAAAGGAAGAGGCTGATGGAGAGTTTGCGGGTCCCTGCCTTAGAAGCCATTAGGTTCTTCCAGGCCACCCGCCTGAAGCCACTGCTGCAGAGTATCTCTGCTTTAGAAGGGTTTTGGAGTACAGAGACTGGTGAAGATTTACTATGGAAATTCAGGTCTGCTAAGCAGTGGAGAAATGAAAAACTGTCCGCTTTTGTTACTAGAGTGGAGCGGGCATTGCAGAAGGCTTATAGAAAAGGGGGAATCACTGCTACAGCCCTGAATCAGGTTCCGTTAGAACATGTGTTAAAGTCTGCCAGATTCTCTAGTGTAACGCTGCTGAAACTCAAGTTGCATGATCGGCAGGCCACCCCGCCTGAATACTGTCAATTGATGAGGGAAATTCGGGAAGTGGAGACTGATGAAGAGGGGTGGGAACCCTGTGTGGGGGCAGTGAATCCTAGTGGGACCCCTGAGTCTAACACCCCTGAGGAGACTGGCTCGTCTGGAGGGTCCAAGGGGTCCCCAGATTTTCCAGGTACTGTGGGGATGCGAGCTGTTTCCTCTGACCCCTATGTGGAGGGTGAGTTGAGGGCTGAGATCAGGAATTTACGGGAACTGGTGAGGGACTTAAAGCAGTCTACTGCGTACCCTACGCGGCCCGGACCCTCTGAGTCATGTAGAGCCCCGAACCCTAGCCCTAGAGAGCTTTCTCACTCCCCTCAGGGCCCACCTCAGAATAGTGATCCGGGACCCCAAGTTTTGTTACCACTGTGAGGAAGATGGGCATTTCCAGCCTGAGTGCCAGAGGCCGGAGAATTTAAGGAAAGTTAATAGCAGACTGATTGCCCGACACCACCAGGCCCAGTCTCGGGCCCCCAAGAAAAGTTTTGTGACTCAGGCCCATGCCCGCCGGGCTACCAATGCTGCTACCCCCAACTGGTCTGATGTGGTCGGCCCATCTATGGAGACCCGTGCGGTAAATGGAATTCCCACTCGAGCTGTACTGGACAGTGGCTCCCAGGTGACCATCATGTTTCAGGACTGGTACCAAGCACACTTATCTGAGATGCCCCTGCAGCCTCTAACTGGTCTACATGTATGAGGGTTGAGCGACAAGGCCTATTCATATTTGGGGTACATCCGTGTCTGGTTATCCTTCCCTGCAACTGTGAATGGAATAGATGAGCAAGTGGAAACCTTAGTTTTAGTTTGCCCACCCACTGGACTATACGATGGGGTGCCCTTGTTGATTGGGACAAATGCACACATGTTTGGACGATTGGCCCAATTGTGCTCAGAGAAGCGAGCATTCCAGACTGGGCGAGCTTTGAGCGTACCTGCTGTGATTGAAAAGGTCAAGGCCACTCAGAAGAAGGGTAGGCTGGAGGAACCTGAAGGCCCTGTGGGGGTGGTGTGGAAAAAGGATCCGGCCCCCGTGGTACTTGCCCCAAATGCACAATGTGTTCTGCATGGAGAGGTACGACTAAAAAACAGATGTCAAGAATAAGTTGTTGATGCTGGATGCACCTGTGGAGGGAGGATTACCTGAGGGGTTGCTGCTCAAACCCAGCATTCTGCCAGCTAGAGCCCATGCTTACGTTAAGAGGGTGATGGTTCAAGTGCACAATGTGTCTGATAAAGAGATTCGAATAAGAAGAGGGTGTACCCTGGCTAGCGTTCATTGTGCAGATACTGCTGTGCTATCAAATAAAAAGAGTTCCCGGACGGGTGATAGAGTTACTCCTGATCTGTTCGACTTCGGTGACTCCCCGCTGCCCACCGACTGGAAACGAAGGGTCAGTGAGAGGCTTGCCAAGAGGGACCAGGTTTTTTCCCTGAAGGAGTGGGATGTAGGATGTGTACAAGGGGCTGAGCATCACATTCGACTGCACGACGAAAGACCTTTCCAAGAGAGATCCCGACATCTGGCTCCCGCTGACATAGATGGTGTAAGGCGGCATCTGCAAGAAATGTTGGCTGCTGGCGTAATTCAAGAGTCTAGGAGCCCCTATGCCTCTCCCATCGTAGTAGTAAGGAAAAAGAATGGGGCAGTTCGGATGTGTGTAGACTATCGCACTTTGAATAGGCGGACCATTCCGGATCAATATACCATGCCACGCATACAAGACGCCTTGGATTGTTTGAATGGTAGTAAGTGGTTCTCTGTGTTGGATCTTCGGAGCAGATACTACCAGATCCCGATGGCCACAGACGACCGGGAGAAGACTGCTTTCATTTGCCCCTTAGGCTTCTATGAGTTTGTTCAGATGCCTCAAGGAATTTCAGGTGCCCCAGCCACTTTTCAGCGCTTGATAGAACGAGCTGTGGGGGACATGAACCTACTCGAGTGTTTGGTCTATTTAGATGACATTATAGTGTTGGCCGATCATTGGAAGAACACGAGCAACGATTATTCAAAGTCCTGGATCGGTTGGAGGATTTCAGCCTTAAGTTGTCTATCGACAAGTGTCAATTCTTCCAGACTTCCGTGAAATATGTGGGCCATATAGTGTCCACTGAGGGCATAGAGACTGACCCTGGCAAGGTGGAGGCGTTGACCACTTGGCCTCAGCCCAGGAATTTAAAAGAGCTGCAACAATTCCTGGGGTTTTGTGGATACTATAGACGGTTTGTCAGAGACTATTCACGAGTGATTCGCCCCCTCCTTAATCTCACTCAGGGGAATCCGCCTACTCACAAAAAGTATAAGAAGGGTGTGCACACTGACATAGAAAAGAAATATTTTCGGCCAAACGATATGTTCAGGGATCGATGGACTGCTGAGTGTGAGGAAGCTTTTCACGACATCATATATCAACTTACCCACGCTCCAGTACTGGCCTATGCTGACCCAGTCAAGCCCTACACTCTTCATACTGATGCCAGTCTACAAGGATTGGGGGCTCTGTTATACCAGGAGCACTCGAATGGGCTGAGACCTGTAGCATTTGCCAGTAGAAGTCTGACGCCTTCAGACAAAAATTACCCCGTGCACAAACTAGAATTTTTAGCTTTAAAGTGGGCCATTGTTGATCAGTTTCATGACTATTTGTATGGTGCCAAGATATTAGTAAGACTGATAACAACCCTCTGACCTATGTACAGACCTCTGCCAAACTGGATGTTACTGGGCATAGGTGGCTCTCGCCTTGGCCACCTACGATTACGCTGTAGAATACCGGGCGGCTTAAACCATATAAATGCGGACGCCTCTCTCGAGGCCTGCGCCCAGACTGAATGGGTCCGGTTGTCTGAACCTGACATAAGAGCCTCTGCCAGAAATTTGATAAAGAAGAATAGTGCTCCTGACACGGTGGACTGTGTGGTAGATTGTTTGGGGTCGCCGAAAACTGTATACCTGCCGCTACTGTCATTCTCTGCATTGGACACCAGCTCCCGCCGCAACTCAACAATGACGATCTCCAACAGGCTCAATCCTGTGATCCTATGATAAGAACAGCCGGAGGTTTTATGGTCCGGAAGGGATGTATCCAAATTATGCTCCACTGACTTACTGACTACCTTGTTATATAAAGAAGGCCCAAATTAAAGCTGATCAACCAACTACTATATAGAGACTGTGAATAAGGAGGGTCAGCACCACAACAACTAGTGCTGCAGTCAGCCTTCAGGAACTAGTCCTAAGGTCACTGCATAATCAAATGGGGCACCTGGGTATAGATCGAACACTTGACCTGGTACAGGCTCGATTCTATTGGCCGAAGATGAGTGCGGATGTGGAACAGTATGTCAAGACCTGTGGTCGCTGTTTGCAAAGAAAAGCATTACCCCGGAGAGCTGCTCCCCTGGTCAACATTACCACTAGTGCCCCTATGGAACTGGTCTGTATTGATTTCCTGAGTTTAGAGCCTGATCTGAAAAGTGTCAGCAACATATTGGTGGTCACCGATCATTTTACCCTGCACGCACAGGCTTTCCCGACTAAGGATCAGAGAGCAACCACGGTGGCTAAGATACTTGTTGAGAATTTTTTCGTCCACTATGGGGCCCGCAGATGGATTCATTTCACTAGGAAGGGACTCTAGAGTCGCTGATTAAAGAGATGCTATCTTTGTGGGGGACGAAATCACTACCACCCCTTATCATCCGCAGGGAGACCTCAGCCTGAAAGGTTTAATCGTATTGCTTGACATGCTGGGCACCTTACAATCAAAAGATAAATCGAGATGCAGCCAACAGATCAGTACTTTAGTTCACGCCTACAATTGTAGCAAAGTGATGCCACAGGGTTTTCCCCTATCGACTGATGTTTGGGAGAGAGGCTAGATTGCCAGTGGATGTGTGTTTTGGGGTTTCCCCAATGGGGTGCTGACAGACAACCATCTCAGTACGTACAGAGATTAAAGGCCCAATTAAACCATGCCTACCAACTGGCCCAGACCATGGCTGCTAAACGAAATCTGGCTAACAAGGAGAGATATGACAAAAAAGTGAAAACAGTAGAGTTGCGAGAAGGGGATAGAGTGCTGTTGAGAAATCTGGGACTGCATGGCAAACATAAGATTGCTGACAGGTGGCATCACCTCCCTCATATTGTTGTGGGACAGCTGGCAGACCTACCTGTATATAAAGTGCGGCCTGAAAACAATTCGAAAGATGTGAAAACCATACACAGAAATCATTTGCTGCTGATTGGGCAGATCTTGATTGAAGCTGAACCTTCCACTGCCACTCCTTCCCGGCCTGTGACTAGATCTGTTGCTAAGAGAAGAACCAAGCCCATGGAGCCTTCAACAAGTCCACCAAGGGAGCCTTGTCCCACCCCTCCTGCAGGGGGAGATGATCAACACTCAGTGTCGGAAGATAGCAAAGGTGATATTGAATACTATCCCTCTTATGAACTGAGTCGATTGTTTCGGGGCAATCCCCTTGTTAACTCGGAAACTGAAATTGGCCCGTCGGTACTGATTGAGCCTTCTACTTTGTTCCCGGGGGCAATGCCTCCAGAAGATGAATGGGGTAGCAGACAAGCTCAAGGGCTGAGTCCTTAGGCCTGGCTGAACTGTCTGGCCTGGCTGAATTATCTGACTTTTCAGAAGAAGAGAGTGAGACGGTGAACAAGCAGTGATAGGCCCGAATTGGAAGAATATTTTGAATGCCCTGATGGTTCCTCTAGTACCTAAACCGCTTCAGATGAGCCTGGTGGGGTGGGTTCAGGGATAGAGGTCAAGTCCCTAATAGTATTATAAGCACTGAACCTGTTCCCCTTGAGGAGATTCCGTTGCTAATGTCACTGATACTGAAGTGGAGTCAGGGGCCTGGAGTTGAGATCCCCGAGACCCCTAGGCGATCTGGCACCACAAATACGGCCAGTAATAAGTTAAGCTATGAATCTCTGGGTCAGCCAGTGGACCTGCCCTTAAATGTGGTTCACAAGGGGGTATATGTGTCCCAGAGTTCTTTGCCTAAGTTAGCCTTGGGGGATAACTCCCGACTGTTGGTATTGCCTTTTGAGTGCGGTGTCCCTGTCTCGGGGAACCTGCTAGTAACTAAAAGAGAGGGATTCCCTCAGTCCCGGTGTCATGAGTAGGGACTAATGACCTGAGTTAAAGAGGAACAAGACTTTATGTGTATAATGTGTATAAACTATAGTACCCTGTGAATGTAATATTCATGTATGTAATGCAAAGGGTGATATAGTGTTACTTAAGTTGTTTGCCTTAGATGTGATTTAAGGGTAACTACTTGACACGGACATCAAGCTTTCCCAGGCCAGGAAGGGTGTAACTCCTCTACAAATGGGGGTTCCTAAAAGTTTCCTCGGAGCTTGTTTTATGCTCCGTGCCTGGTTAGTAATCGGCACAAAAAACGCTTAAATGGGGAACCGGTGAGTGCTTTGAGAAGACTCTGTAAGCTATCCCTTTAAGGGCTGCCTGTTGCAGTCATAATTGATTGGAATGGGAGGGGAGCTATGGGTTGTATGCCTGAGATCGCCAGGGCCACTGAAAATAACTTCCTGCTGCCATCGCTAGTGGTGCACAGGGAGTTCTGCTAGAGGATGTGAATGTTTGTTTAAAATACTGTAAAATAATGATAGTGTAGTTGTTCTAACCTGCCTTGCTTTGCAGCACAGATGGTTTCGATTGCCTCCTCCATTTTGGTCCAGAACTATTGAATTGGACCAATCAGTACCTTGGAACCCCACAGAGCTGGCTGACCAATAGAGGAGCTGTCTGTATTTGAGAAAGGTGTTATGGGCTATGGCGCTTTTCCCGCACCACTGAAGGCGAGAGGAAATGACTGGCATGTGCAGCCAGCCAATGAAAACGGCCAGCGGCCGATCTGGAAGGAGTGCTCAGTGCTGCCAGGGGCAGATGCGTTGTGGCTGGTGAGGAGTTTCTGTGCTTCTGCACTGGAAAGTGTTCGCGCGTGAAGGCCTGAGGCGGCCGTTTTCTCCGTGAGCGATTTTGCTCTCAAATCCGCCGGCGGGCGGCCAGAGGAGGCTGTGCCCTGTACAGCTACCCACCAGGCTCGACCTGTAGGAGGACTGAAGGATTTCCAGTTTCGCTCGTTTCGTGGGAAGGCTGAAGCTGCCGCTGCAGCCTTGCAGTGGTTGTGAGTCTGAGGGAGCCTTGGAAGCAGCTGCCTGGTGTGGTACCCCTCTGTTGCTGTTGGCCATATAAATGTGTGAGAAGGCTGGTGAAGTTCAGGCTCTATCCTGGTAGCGTTGAAGGAATCAAGTATTTGCTGGGGTTGTGAGTACTGATTCAGGGTAGCTCCCTGCAGAGTGTTACACAGTGGTTTCAGTGCATTATTGTGTTGCTGACTGCCTAATTAAACTTTTCTCCTATTCTGACTTGCTCAAGACTGGATGTTATCTGTGTTAAGGGCCCCAACCAGCTGCCACGTTGGACTAGCCGTTAGGGCTTGGGTACCCAGGGACAGTAAATTGTAGGGATAGGCCTGTGCACAGAGCCCTAGGTAGATAAGTATAGTGATAAGCTAATCAACCTGATTCCCCCCCCTTTCCCTTGTTATCTGCCCTTCTAATAAATCAGATTGCTGTGTTATAACTACACCCTGGCTATTGTGTACATTACTGGAGAACTGCTGCCTGGTGATTGCAATATAACTGTGCCTTATTTTACAGGGGTCCCGGTGAGCTGGAATATATCATCCGTGGGGAAAGTATACGGGTGAACAGAACTGTTGGCACCCAGTGTGAGTCACTAGGGGGACGAAAGGGGGGTTGCAACAGCCCAGAGAGCTGTAACCGAGGTAGTCTTAATTGTACTAACCCCGACCTCTGGGTGGAGGCACCCGTCAACGGATCTGGGCCCCTCACCCTGCCTCCGTGGGGGCAGACAGGGGTAGTAGCCCTAAGGGTAGTGCCCCCTGGGGGTTACATCTATCTGAAAGGGAGACCAGTTAAGGACACGATAGTTAAGAGTCATTTTGTATCTGGGCCTTCCCAGGCCCAAAGTCTACTTCCAGCCAAACCACTAGGATCTTTTCCATGTGGAAATTGTAATGTTTGCATTTATATGAGGCAGGGCAATACATCTGTCAGCCCAATAAATGGAAAGGAGCTGTGCCTGCATCATTTTGTTACTTGTCGCACCTCATATGTTGTCTACGCTTTATGGTGCGACTGTCCAACCCTATATGTAGGGATGACTACATGCCTCTTAAAGGAGCGGACACAAGAGCATGTTCGATCCATTTTATATGGACTTTGTGACACTCCAGTAGGGACACACTGGAGTTCACAACATAAACAATCTTTATCATCATTTAGATTTACAGCAATCGATCATGTACCCCCACTTCTCAGAGGAGGAAATCGATGCAAGTTTTTACTACAAAGAGAAAGCAGATACATTTTCCAGCTAAGTGCCATTTCCCCTAGAGGACTTAATGAAAACTGGGAGATCACTCCTTTCCTCTAAAATTTAAATTTAAATACAATAGCTACCTAAGAAGTTCCTAGTCTAAGTTAAAATGTTTTCAAGTTGATAGACATATGTCTTCCATGTGGTTGTTTATTATTATTTTTATTATATGGTTATACTTATCATTGTCCTCTTTTTTCTTCTCTTTCTCTCTCTTTTCACAGGTACCTTCCAAAATGAATTTTGTTGTAATCCTCTTTCGGAATGGATATTCTCTTTACATATGAGAATGATAATACTGGAAGAAACATTATTCCAGTATTCTGTTATTATTCATTTGACATTTTGTAATATTAGTAATTGCTGAAGTCTATTCAGACTGTGTTCTTTCAGCACACTGAATTTCAGGTTAAAGTTGTTAAAAAATGCTAAAAAATGCTTAATTAACTTTCACCTGTACATTATTATATGAATGAAAATACTGTCACTTTAAGTGGTAGCATTTAAAAGCTGACCACCCCCTCCCCGACGAAGAATCTGCAAGGGTTCGAAGCGCTGGGCGTTAAATTTTTTTTACCGCGTGTCGTTTATTTCACAAGTGTTGTGCACTTCGGTTCAATAAATAAGTTACTTGCAGATACATCTCTGGATGCCGTATTGCTGATTTTCCTTTGCTGGGCTGTTTTTGCGAATCTCCTGCTTTTTGTTTTGCTTTTACCACAGTACCGGGCCAAGCAAAAGGGGCTGAGCCTGTAACAGTGACAAGGAATGCTTGCTCTATTAGACAAAAGACATAAAGACTACCAGAGCAGTTAAGAGCAGATGTGGCTAAGGAAATACAAAAAAATTAAAATACTGCATATCATAGAATTGTCGAGAAGTGCTTGGCCATCATCAATGGCACTTGTAAACAATATAGAAGGGGGTGTAAGAATCTGCCTTGATTTTAGGAAACAAGTGTCAGAATTTGACAGTTATCCTATGCCCAGAATAGATGATTTGGTGGACAGACTGGGTAGTGCCAAGTATATCAGTATCCCCGATCTCACCAAGGGCTACTGGCAAATCCCCTTAGCTAAAGAATCCAGAGACAAAACTACATTTGCTACTCCAGTAGGATTCTATCAGTTCACCACCATGCCATTTGGTTTACATGGCACACCCTCTACATTCCAGCGGCACATGGATATAACTTTATCCCGTCACACTGGTTATTGTGCTGCATACCTGGATGATATTGTGGTGTAGTCCAGACTGGAAAAGCCACCTGGAACACCTATGAGCAGTTATCCAATCGATCAAACAGGTCTAACAATTAATCCTACCAAGTGTACTTTGGGCATGCAGGACACCAGATATTTGGGCTATGTTTTGCGAAATGGAGAAGTCAAGCCAGAAGTTTCCAAGATAGAATCTGTAGCTAACAGCCCTGTCCCCAAAACCAAGAAACAGGTCAGGTAATTTATAGGGCTGGCTGGTTATTATCAGAGATTTGTTCCGAGCTTTGCCAAGTTGGCTACCTCCTCATTGAACTCACTAAGAAACGGTTTCCGAATAATGTAAAATGGACCCCAGAGTGTGATGAGGCTTTTCAAGCCATTAAGGTTGCATTATGTTCAACCCGTTTTAAGACGCCCAGATTTTGAGAAACAATTTCTGTTACTGACTGATGCATCAGAGGTAGGCCTAGGTGCAGTCTTGGGTCAAAATATAGATGAGAAAGAACATTCAATTCTATATATTAGTAGGAAATTGCATGACACGAAGAAAAGGTACTTTACTATTGAAAAGGAATACCTTAGCCGGCCCAGTGGTGCTGAGGGTTGAGATGCTGGACGCCACACCTCGCGCTGTGCCGGTGACCTGAGTTCGGGAACAGACTCGGGCCACCGGGGGCTGGCAGGGGGAGGGAAGGATTGAGCGTCCTGCGACTGCTCTCCTTCCTTCGGGGTGGGTGAGGGACATGCGCCAAGCTGAAGTGACACCTGGCAGAGGCTTGGTGCTCCACAGACGCGGGCATACATGGGGGAGGAGCGCAGCAGACGTCTGCACACAATCACTGCACGACCAGCTCCTCAGTGGGAGTAAAATGGGGGAAAAAAAAATTCAGTGGGGCGACTTCGACAGCTGATGGCCAGCCTGCGCCCCTGGAGTCACGTGGCGTCTTCGCCAGTTCCGTGTCGCAGGTCTCTATGAGGAGATCCTGCCACTGGCTGGGCGAGTGCGATGGGGTGTATAGACTCACCGCAGCGTGACCGACTCCAGGGGTGCAGGTGCCCGATTGAGCCGAGGCGAAGGGAGCTCCTACCAGGCGGAGGACAAATGTGGCATAAAAAAAAAAAAAAAGAAATACGCCAGGCAAAAGGGGCTATGGAGTCCCTTAAGCTTACTTACTAGAAGCCAACTTTGTACTTGTAACAGACCACAATCCTCTCTGTAGGCTTAACCAAATGAAAGATAAAATTCTAGAACCACACAGTGGTACCTGGCACTACAGCTATTTAAATTTAAAGTGATGCACAAATCTGGGAAAGAGAATGTTAATGCTGGTTTTCTGTCAAGATATTTACTTATTTAAAAGTTTTACCAGGAAGGCTTGCTGAGCAGTCTACTGCTCAATTCCAGATGCGTCCTGGGGGTGGGGGTAGGGGACAGTACAATGAGCTGAGGCAACATGGACACACATCGAGTATAAGTCCAAAAGTGAAATACAGAGTGCATACAATACAAGATACAAAAATACACAACAAGATACAGTGCAGCAGCAGGTAGTTGTATAAGGCATTTGGCAGTCAAACTAGGAATAAGCTATGGATCAGGAAATACAGGTTACTCACCTGTAACAGGAGTTCTAAGAGTGCTACATGTTGTTCATCCACACTTATTGGCAGGTTCCTTGCCACTTTAAATCTTGCCGGAAGGTCTTCAAGCTGGCTCCTCCCACCCACCCGGGTGGTAAAACTCTCTGCTCCGCCCCATGACACTAGATCTAGCCCGCTGGAAGTCAGGTTGCGCGTCGAAGCCGGGGAGGTCGGCTGGGTTGTGTGGATGAACAACATATACCACTCCTAGAACTCCTGTTACAGGTGAGTAACCTGTATTTCTAGGGATGTGGATATGTTGTTCAATCCACACTTAATGGCAGACTCCTAGCAGTTCTCCGGGAGGAGGGAGGCAAGGTGTGCACCCCCTACTTAGGGAATAAGGACTGGAGAACGAGGTCCCAAAACCAGCATCCCGGCATGACTCAAGGTCGATGTGGTAATGGGTAATGAAGGTGTGTGCTGACTTCCAGGTAGCAGCCCTGCAGATTTCCTGGATAGGAACGTCCCTGGAAGCAGCCACCGAAGCAAAGGTATGGCGGGTAGAAAGAGCTCTTATCCCTCTGGGAAGCTCCATGCCCGCCAACCTATAGCAGAGATCTATGCAGGAGGTGACCCACCTGCCTAGCGTCCACTTGGCTGCAGGTCTGCCAGGTGCGGCTTCAGCATAGGTGACAAACAGCTGGCGAACCTCTCCCTGAACTTCAGCCATCCGCTCCATATAATAAGAGAGCGCTCTTCTAGGGTCCAGAATATGGAGCCTATATTTGGCCTCCAAGGTGTGATTGGGGTAGAAGACTGGCAGAGTCAACACCTGGTTAACGTGAAACTCAGACACCACCTTCGGAAGGAATTTCAGGTGGGGGCGCAGGACAACCTTGTCCCTGTAGAAGACCAGATAAGGAGACTCGATGGAAAGCACCTGGTGCTCTCCTATCCTTCTGGCTGACGTGATAGCCACCAAGAAGGCGGTCTTCCACGACAGGTGACAGATGTTACACCTGTGCATCGGTTCGAATGACTTGTCTATGAGCTTAGCCAATACCAGCAGTAGATCCCACGGAGGTGGAGGTTCTCGCACCAGAGGGGATATGTGATCAAGGCCTTTGAAAAAGCGCCCGACCACCTTCTCCTGCGCCACCGACTGCTTTCCGGAATGCACCCGGTAAGCAGAGATGGCGGCCAGGTGCACCTTAAGGGTCATCAACCGAAGCCCTAGCTGAGAAAGGGTCCACAGGTAGTCCAGAATGCTGGCCAAAGAACAGGAGGAAGGGTCCAGCCCCTTATTCTGACACCAAATGGAGAGTCTCTTCCATTTGAAGGCATAGCATTTTCTGGTTGACTCCTTACGGGATGCCTCAACAACGCTGAGGACCTCGTTGGAAAGACCCAAGACCTGGAACTCTAGCCGCTCAGGAACCAGGCCGTCTGATGCAGGGATTGAAGGTCTGGGTGGAATACCTTCCCCTGGTTGACTAAGATAAGGTCTGGGTGGGCTGGAAGCTGTCTCGGGAGCCTGGAGCTGAGGCTGAGGAGATCTGGATATCAGAACTGACAGGGCCAGTCTGGAGCTACCAGAATCACCTGTGCCTTGTCCCTCCTCACCTTGAGCAGCACCTTGTGGATCAAGGGAAATGGGGGAAAGGCGGAGAAGAGGCCCAGGGTCCACAGCCGTGGGAAGGCATCCCCCCCTGCAGCGAGCCCTGCTGAGGGGGGCCGGCATGAAACAGCCTCAGCTTCACATTCTCCCTGGAGGCAAACAGGTCCACCTGAGGTGTGCCCCAGTGGGAGAACAGATCGTGTACTACCTCCAGCAGGAGAGACCACTCGTGAGATGCAGCACCTATCTGGCTTAGGGCAGCAGCCAGAGTGTTGGAGGCTCCCGCCACATGAATGGCTAGGAGATCCGCCTCCAGTCTGCCCACGAGAGTCCAAGTGCGGAGAGCTTCCTTGCACAGAGGCAAGGAGCGTGTCCCGCCCTGGCAGTTTAGGTAGTACATAGTCGTGGTGTTGTCCGCCTGGACCTGGACCACTTGACCCCATACAAACAGAGCGAGGGCTAGTCAGACCGCTCGAAGCTCCAGCAGGTTGATGTGGCATCGAGACTCCTGGGGGAAGGGGGGACCAGAGGCCGTGCGCTCTGAGCTCCCCCAGATGGGCACCCCAACCCATCAGAGAGGCGTCGGTCGTTAGAGTGACTGTCGGCTCTGGGCGGACAAACGGGATACCCTCCTGCAGATGAGCAGGAACAATCCACCACTGGAGAGCGTTCCCCATCTCCTGGGTCACCATCACTGGCTGGTCCAGAGGACCAGAGTGCTGTGACCATTGGCGAGCCAGTCCCCATTGTAGGGGACGCATGTGCCAGCGGGCCCAACGGACCACACTGGTGCAGGCCGCCATGAGGCCCAGGAGGCGCAGGAAGTCCCGGGCAGGGTGCAATTGCCCAACCAGAAATGATTGGGCAAAGGAGGAAAGAACCTCGGCCCTGTCCGCCGGGAGCCGTGCTCTGGCTCAAATAGAGTCCAGCTCTGCCCCGATGAATTGAATCACCTGCGTTGGCACGAGTTCCAATTTGGCCTCGTTGATGAGGAGGCCAACCTGAGAGCAGACGTGGAGGGCCAGATCATTGGACCGCTCCACCTCCGACTTGGAGGAGGCTGCAATTAGCCAGTCATCCAGGTAAGGGTACACCCAGACCCTTCGGTGCCGCAGGAATACTGTCACCCCTACCATGCATTTGGCGAAGACCCTGGGAGCTGAAGAGAGGCCGAAGGGCATGGGCCGGAACTCGTAAAGGGATCCTTCCGCTCTGAAGTGGAGGAATCACTGGTGTGACGGACGGATTGGGATGTGAAAGAACGCGTCCTGAAGGTCCAGAGAACAGAACCACACACCTCGTTCCAAGGATGGGATGCTCTGAGCCAGAGTGACCACCCTGAAGGTCTGAGACCTTAGGAACTTGTTCAGGTCATGGAGGTCTAGAATGGGGCACCAGCCCCCCATCCGCTTTGGGACCAGGAAGTACCTGGACACAAACCCTGGGTCTGAAGAAGGGTCCGCCACTTCCCTGATCACCTCCTTCTGGAGGAGCAGGGCAATGTCAGCTCGACGGGCCAACAGAAAGGCTGCGGACTCCATAGCCCCCCGTGGGGTGACAGCTCGATAGGGTGGGGACTGCTCGAATTCCAGAGGCAGACCCTTTCCTACCACTTCCAACACCCAGCAGTCCGTGGTGATAACGGACCAGGCGGAAATGAAGTGGCGGAGCTGTCCCCCCACGGGGGAACCCGGGGAGGAGTGACGAGGTTGAGGGCGACACCCCTCAGCCCATCACTGGCCAGGCTTTGAGAAAAGACCGGCCGAAGAGCCTCCTGGACCTTTCCCTCCCGGCTTCCTGTTGGAGGAAGAAGCAGGCTCGGCTTTGGGGTGCCAAGTGCGAGCCTGCTGGCCCTGATGCCGGTGTTGCTGGGCCGGACGAGCCGCAGAGGCTGAAGAACAAAAGAGCTTACGCTGCTGCTGGCGGCCTTTGTCCTTCTGGGCAGACGTGACCGAGTCCAAAGTGGTGTTGGACTTCTTGATCCATTGGAGGTGACCCTCCACCCCAGGTCCAAACAAGTTGGTACCCAGGAAGGGGACATCTGCCAGCTTGTGCTGGGTATCCGCCGTGAAGGTGGAGATCCGCAGCCAAGCTCTGCGGCGCATGGCCACTGCGGCCACTACTGACCAGGCACACGAATCAGTGATGTCCAGGGAGGTCTGGAGCTGCTGTTTGGCTACCGCCCTTCCCTGATCCCGCACCTGCTTGACCATGGTTTGGGGGTCAGCCGGGAGATGAGGAATCACCTCATCCAGGGAGCCCAAAAGGGCATGTGAAAAGTGTGCCATCACGACGGCCAAGCTGGCCTGACGGGCCTAGGGAGGAAGCAGCATAAATTTTCCGCCCAGAGTAGTCCAGCTTCTTGGACTCCTTATCGGGAGGCTTGTCCACGTCCCGAGCATTCCCGGAATGCCAGAAAACGCTATAGGTTACAAGCCCCCCAAGAAACCAGAGAGTGAACCAGTGGGGACAGCATACTTCCAAGCCATCCTGGCCGAAGGTGCTGGACAAGAAGCTGGCCGCTGCCATAGCTCCAGGGCCGGGCCAACAATGGCTTCGGCCACTGGGATGGCCTCTGTGGGGGAATCCCCTCGGTCCAGTATCTCCGTGAGGGGATACTTGGCCCGCTTTGAAACGGGTTCAAGCTTCATCCCAGTGGATTCTGAGATGAGCCGAAGCATTCCCAAAAACGAGGATGGGCTCTCATCCACTGACTGATCCCCAGTAGACTCCAAGTCAAGCAGCCTGGAGAACAAGGAGGAGTCATCATCCAACTCCGAGGAGTCTGCGAACAGCTGCCGAGTGCCTGAGCCACCCTCTACCTGCCAAGGTCGATCAGGAGTGAGGGCGACTGACAACCAATGGGGCTAGCCCTGACCTGACCGAGAATCCTTGGACAGAGCCCCAAATTTAGGTTGTGTAGGCGGGGCTTCCACCACGATGGGTGGCGCAGCCGGTTTCGGACGAACAACCGGTGCCAACTTCGGCTCCTCGACTGCTGCGAGGGGTTGTTTTGGCCACTCCAGTGACAGCCACTTAATGGTCGGGGAAGACGATGAAGTCGGCCTATTCCCTGTCAAGGACTGCTGCCACAGTAGCTCCTCGCCAGCCTGATGCAATTTCGTCTGAACCCTATCGTCCAAAGAGGACAAAGACGCAGGATGAGCGGCACCGCCGCTTTCCGCGATGGAGACCAAGACCGCAGATGTCGGGCGGATCGGCTGGACTGAGAAGAGGTCCGAGACCGAGACCTTCGGTGTTTCCGAGGGTGGGTCTGAGGGGGCGGGGAAACCTGCTCCTCCCTCGTTTCAGGGGCCTTAACCGGGGACTCCGGCACAGGAGGCACAGGCAAGTCCTCGGTTTCCACCGGGGGAACTGGTGAAGAAGGGCTGTCTGCTTCTCCAGTCGACAGACCATCCAACAGGTCGAGAAAATCTGCTACATCCAACGGGTGTCTCGGCCAGCTGACCTGACGGGGACACCGTGAAGCCAGCGGCCTTAGCCGCAACCTCGACCGCAGTAGAGTGTCGACTCTCTGGGGAAGGGGACCTCTCCCGCTCCCACGAATGTCAACGGTGGGACTTACCCTTAGGGTCCTTCTTTTTGGACTGAGAGGAATGTCCCGAAGGACCTTCTCCCTTGGTGGAGAGGAACTGGCAAAGCTCTTTGAAAGAAGCTGTGCAGGAGGATTCCAAGGAGAGCGGGATAAATGCCGTGACCGAGGATGAAGAAGATGCGGCCTGGGCCGCCTCCTCCTCGAGGGTGATCATCTGCTCTAGCTGTTCCGCCGAGCTCGCCGCCGAGGACACCACCCAATGGGCCTCCTTCGACTTGACTGGAGGATAACGCTTCTTCAGGTCGCCCACCAGCAATCGGCAGCGCGTCCTCAAGACTGAAGCTGGAAAGGGATTTGCATAACTCACAAGCTCGTGAGTCATGGCCGTGTCAAGGCAATAAAAGTATGTGGAGTGCGGATCGGTCCGGGACATCTTCTGCCCACAGGGGCACCGACGAAATCCGGGAGTCGATTTGTCCATCGCAGCCGCGAGGGAAGACACAGACCGAAGTCTTGTAAAATGTAAAATAAGTTTTGGATTAACCGAAGAGTGTGAATCCAGCCTAAAACGGAGAGCGCTAAGGAGGGAGCCTGAGCTTCCAAGCAGTAAGGAAGATCTGGCGCCATGGGCGGAGCTAGAGTTTTACCACCCGGTGGGTGGGTGGGAGGAGCCAGCTTGAAGACCTTCCGCAAGATTTAAAGCGGCAAGAAACTCTGCCAATAAGTGTGGATTGAACAACATATCCACGTCCCAGAACTGAGAATTCCGAAGGTTAAAAAAAAAAAATATGCAAGTTTAAACTTCACTATTTGCCATACTGCATAAGCATTGAACTGTAAAGGTTATAAGCTAATTTTAGACAGGAATTTAAAAGAATATCTTGGAAACCTGTTTTTGTAAACAGGTTGCCTCTTAAAGAGGGGGGTATGTGACAGGGTTGAATAAGGCCCTGTCCCATTTGTTATGCAGAATGAGTTTAAACACAAGGGTCTGTTCTAGTCTCTCCTTTTCTGTCTCTCCTCTGTCTGGTTGCGCATCCAAATTTTCTTGTGAGACCTAGGAACTGACCACTCAGGCGGTATTGCAGTTCCCCTCCTCCTCTTGCTATCTCTGCCTCCCTTGCTGTTCTGTTTTTTCTCCCCCTTGCATATATGCAGTTATAAAAATGTATGTCAATCTTTATGTGGAAATGTCACTGATACGGTTATCCCTTTGTTTGAAACTGTATATAGCTGTACTGTTGAAATGATTGCAAAAAGCTATTTGTAACTCAAGGGGTTAACCTGAGAATGCTGGATGCAAAATCTCTGTAAAGCTTGCTTCAAAAGGTCAATTCTGGGTCATTATGTTCTTTTTGCTGCACCTGCTGAAACTGATAAGAACACTGTGTGAGAAGCAGAATGTTCTCTTAACGAGCTCCCTCCAAAGACATGTTATAAAAAGAGCTGCAATGTTTTGTAAGAGACAGAGACTGAGACTGGAAATTCAGAAGAAAAACTCAGGAGAAAGACTCTGCTTTCTATGTTTGTACTGCCATTGTAAATAGTTATACTGAACAATTATTTTTTATTTTGCTTTATTAATAATAAAATGCTATTTTCAAGTTTTACAACTGCTCCAGGTTTTCCTAGGCTTCCTGACCTGTGCCTTGATGACAGCAAGTCCAGAATGGGCCTCAGGTCCCCGGTGGATTTGGGATGAGGAAGAAGTGGGAATAGAACCCCAGGTTCCGTTGCCTCATGGGGACCGGTTCTACAACCCTTTTTCACAACAGCATATGAACCTCGTCCAGCAACAAGGGTACGTGGCCTGGACGGTAAGTCAAATGCCTTAGGGGGAGATTTGGAGGCATCTCTATGAACTCTAGAGCCTGTTTCTGTTCAGAGCTGCAGCACCCAGGCATCTGTTGTGATCTCCAGCCACCCATCCAGATGGAGGGAGAAGCAACACCCCACACCACCACATCGTGGGGTGCTAGATGGAGGAGGTCAGCAATGAATCAGGCTGAGGCTCAGCCCATAGTCAGACCCACTCCTCCACCTCTTGAGGACTTTCCAGTGGTGAAGGAGGGAGCAGGCAGGGCTGAAGCAGCTCTGTGTTTGCTGAGCCTATGCCAATGAGTGGCACATCAAAAATGCACCCTTTGTCCACTGTTCTGGTGAGTGTTGTAGAGGGAGTGAACAGAATGCAGGGTTCTCCCCAAGGCCTGTAGGTCATTGAGAATTTATTTTATTCTTCGATAACCAGATAAGGCCCACTAAGCACAAGTGCTTGTTTTCAGTGATGACCAGGGAGTACTGGGTGGTTAACTGACTTGCTCAAAGTTACACAGTATGCAAGTGGAGGTTGTGGGAATCAAACTCAGGTCTGCTGGATGTACCAAGCTCATTCACAGCTCATTACTCTAACCTCTAGGCTATACTGCCAGCCAGAATATCCCTGTATGTCTCCCCAAAGAGCTTGTAGCCCCTCAGGGGGACATTGAAGATGGGCTGCTGGACATCGGCAGTGAAGCCCAACACCCTGAGCCAGGAGTATCTCCACAGGCAAATACCACGGCAGAGGCCATAGCTGAGGCATCCAAGGCATCATAGGTGGCACTCAACAGATGCCAGCTCACGTCAAACCCAGACTAGAAGGCCTTGAGCAGCTCCTGCTTCTGGGGACCCTCATGAAGGGACTAGGCAGCAGACCTGGCCATTTCCCAGAGGTCATTCTGATACCTGAGCATAAGGCCCACATGATTCAGAACCCTTATATCCAGAGTGAATAACCTCTTGCCCATAAGACCCAGCTTTCTGGACTCCTTGTCCGGGGAGAGAAGAGCTGAGGTGCTGGGGGTCTCTTGTCTTGGACCAATCATAGGCTGAATTAATAACCATGGAATCCACCTGAGGGGTCCCTGCAAAAAAGGGGTTTCCAAGAGGAGGCATGCTACAGTTTGTCCATCTTCCTGGGCATAGGTGGAATCATGCTGGACCTGTACCAAGTGGCCATAGTGGCATCCTCATATGCCATCAAATTATGAGGGGGCAATCTGGCAAGCCTAGTTAGTGAGCCTGGTAATGTCCTGATCAGTGGAATCGAACCCCATGACAGCCTGCAGTTGTCACATCACAGAAGTGCAAGAGGAGTCATCAGGGGAGACCACGGGGGGGGGGTAGCTGGAGCAGACCTCCCCCACCAAGGAGACTGTGGAGGTGATAGAGGGAGTTCTGGCCCCAGTAACCTTGTCTTCCTCATCCTCCTCATGCACGAGGAGGAAGTCAGGGTGATAATTATCATCCCCTGGCACGGGGGGGGGGCACCGAGGACATCAACAAGCGAGAAGGTGCAGGTCTCAATGATGTCTGGTGTGATGGCACCAAAGCTGGCCAAGAAGGTCCCACCAGCGACAGGGCGTGACGTGGGACAACCTTCTGCACAAGGTCCACAATGGCGGAGAACAGAGTTTGGATGTCGATGGTCACCAGTGTCAGCAGAACACCTTGCGGCAGTGACAGAGGGCATTGTCAGGAGGGATGGCTGAAGCAGCGATGAGATGGGGGCACGTTGAGCAACCAACTGGGAAACCTGCATCCTCCAACATCGCTGGGATGGTCAGAGGCATCAATGGAGGAGGCCTGACGCCCGACACTGCATGACCATTGCCGGCCACCAGCAGACCAGCATCACTCCCTGACTGTGGCCTCCAAGGAGGTAGGGGAGGTGAGTTGTTCAGCAGGGGTGGGCGTGTCGTTAGGAGTAGAGAAGAAAACCCAGCAACAAAGGGCCAGGTCAGTGGAGCCAACAGGCTGCACTGGCAAAGTCCCCCCGTCGCAGACAGGGTGAGGGAGGCAGTAGGAATCATCAGGGGGAACAGGGAAGTGCCCGCTGACAAGCTACCACCAGGCTGAGAGGCTCTGGTGGATTGGGCTACCAAGGCCGACCCTGCAGGCAAAAGGGTGTGGGCAGGAGGGGGGGCACCACCGGCTGAGTTGACGGCCCTGAAATGGTCGGCACTGCAGGTGCCAACTGAGAACACTCCCAGGAGTCAGTTCTTCTCCTGGTGGCAATACTTCCCTGATGACTTGTCTTGGGCCTTGGTAGAATGCGAGCCCAAGGGCAGGGTCAGGGAAGCGGATGAGCTTCTGGCATGAGACTTCTTCTCCAGGGTGGTGACCTTCTGTTCTATAAGGACAGCCTTCAACTCCTTCAGGTGATGCTGCTGGGTAGCTCAACTGAAGCCGCAGATCTCGCAGGCCTGGATGTCGTGGTCGGTGCCGAGGCAATGGTTGCAGGCCTCATGGAAATCATTATCGTAGATCTTTCCATAGCTGCAGTGACAGAAAAGGTTATCAGATCCAGGCACAAGTAAAAGGAAAAGGAAAAGGGAAAGGGAAAGGGAAAAATCACTTTAGGGAACAAGTGATTAAGAACTAGGGTGAGAAATAAAAACTGGAAAGTTCAAGAAAAATGGCGGTCGACTGAAGTGATGGTGCTCCGTGCAATGGTCGATAGCGGGAAAAGAACTGAGAAAGGCCCACAGCTGTACAGGTGATGCCAACATGGTGACGCCGCCATGGGCAGTCCCAGATAGACTGCTAGTGAAAAAGCTTCCATGTGGTCCTGATGTCTAATGGCAACAGTTCCTAAGTTGTGACTTGCTGCAAGAGATCCTCAAAGATCTGTCTATCTGCCTATCTACATCTCGCCATCTACCGCATCAAAACCCTTACCCAAGTCAGCAAAAAGAGCACCACAGATTAAGTACTGCTAAAGTAAGCATATCAAATTCTTGATTGCCTTTAGAGATACAGTGGAAGTGCTGAATTTAGAATGACATCCTAACTTGTAAAGGATTTAACAAATTATTATTCAAAATGCCTTTCATTGTTTCTACCAAAAAAAAAAAAAAAAGAAAGCTAAAAGCTGTCTGACTTATTTTAATCTGATCTGTCATCATATTTACACAGAGCAGTTTTCCATTCAATGGCAGTTCATCAGTCAAATGAGATGAATACAAGAAGGATAATGGAGCTGCTGTAATTGTACTTGCCAGTGTATCAATCAGCGACTCTGCTAGCTGCTATATTCAGAAAATGTTTGGCAAAGATGTCCTAAATGTGTCCTGTCCTTACTATAATTACTGGCCAGCATTTTTAATGTATGTTAAAACCGCCACCGAGATCACTCTTACAGTTGTAAAACTGGTCTCCCGTGCACTCTTAGGGTGGGTACAAGAACCACAGTGAGTGGTTCTGATATCCCAAGAATGTAAGTAAGACCGCTCCTAACTGTAGGAGTGGTCTTGGTGACAGTATTCATATATTATTGATCAAGCTCCATCAATAACATATTAATCCTTTTAAAAGCCTTACCCAAACATGCCCATTTCTAGGGCAGTTGCATGCAAGACACTCTTCACAGAGCAAGTTTGTCTCACGCACAGAGGAAAAGAGCACTCTGATTAGGCAGGAGCACTGCTTTAATTTATAATAGCTAAATGACTATGTCGTAATTTTTGGTTACAACTGGTCATGTGTAAGTGAGCTGTCACTAAAACTTGCACTGTGAAGCTCCATGCCACAATAGCTCAACTGCCTCTCATTTCAACCAAGTACGGTCCCGTCACAGAAAACCAGATGAATTTTTATAATTTAAAAACAAACTAGTTAAAGTTTATACAACTGAACTACAAGTTCCAAAATATGTTTATATAACTGAATTGTCTCCATGTTCCTCTAACCCTCCCTCATTAAAAATGCAGGTGAGATGGTTTTACTAGGTGTTTATAACACATAATTTGTGATGGGATTTTTATAAGGGAAAAACCTTTAGGCAAGAAGTGCCTTTTTTCAAAGGTGACTCCGTCATTGCATAAACACTGCAACATATAATACAAACAATATTAAATTACATTCATAATCTGTATTAAGTACATAGTCATCCAAGCGCAGTAAAAAAACGAATGATCATCATTTAAAACAGCTACACACATTTACATCCTTCAAGCAGGGCATAATTCGATTCTTAAAACTCCCTGAAGACTGGCCGTCAACGACAGGTTGTGGACATGAATCCCATAACTTATAACAAGCTATGTTAATGGATCTGGGGATAGTACAAGCCCGATTTTGTAGCCTGTGAAATAATTAATGTTCTGTGTTATATCTCGTATAACATACATGTTTTTTCTTCCTTCTGATCGTACAGATTCAAAAAACATTATTTTGATCTGTAAAGTACAGTTACGTAAGAACTTACCGTAACAGCAGATCTTCAAGAGGATCTCTTTCATCAGGCCACATCTATGTAAATATGGCCATCAGACACCAGGACCACACAGAAACTTTTCTAGCTAGCAGTCTACAAGGGGGCCACCCATGAAGATGTCACAAGCGGACATATAAATGTGGGTGGCCCCACACCCTCCTCAGTTCTCCGCCAGAGACAAAAAGCAGAGCTCCTGCAGGTGAAGTGAGGAAGAGCCAAAGAGTCCCACCATGAAAAGAAAATGGAAACAGAAGGTATACTGTACTGGACAGATAAAAGACAGACAGAAAAGCCCCAAAGGCCAAAGGGAGGGTCGAGAGACAGCATGGCGTGCTGCAAGAGATCCTCTCAAAGATCTGCCATTACTAAGTTCATATGTAACTATGCTATCTTCTTTGAAGTGCTAAAGCAGCTTAATATGTATACCATTGAGGAAAGGAGGGAGAGGGGGGACATGATAGAAACTTTCAAGTATCTCAAAGGAATTAAAGTACAAGAGGATTGCATCTTTCAGAAGAAGAGATGTGCAAGAACAAGGGGGCACAATTTGAAGATGGGGGGGACATCTCAGAGGTAATGTTAGAAAGTATTTTTTCTCAGAGAGGGCTGTGGATGCATGGAACAGCCTTCCTGAGGAGGTTGTGGAGTCAGGAAGAGTGGGAGAATTCAAGAATGCATGGGACAGACATAAGGCAATTCTAGTGCTGGGTAGGAGGAAGTAAACTGTTGATTAACTAGAATCTGCAGCTTATCCATCAGGTAAGGAAATGGACAGACTAGGTGGGCCAAGCGGTCCTTATCTGCCGTCAAATTCTATGTTTCTATGAGTGTACATCTTGCAGTAGGCCACACCTATGGAAATGTCCCAAGCAGACCCTTAAACTACCCTAAAACTATCTCCTGATCCCTCTAGGGGTCCCATCTACCTGACTACAGCGTACATACCTCCAAATAATCAAGCACAAGCACTAGGCCCACTAATTGATTATCTTACCTCCCTACCCCACTCCTCCGACCAAATCCTTGTGGGGGACTTGAACATCAATTGGCTTAGCCCTTCATCCACTTCCTCCCGTGACGCCTTTGCAGCCATCGACCTAACCCAACTAGTCTCCCAACCCACTAGAGTGAATTCTAGAATGGGCTCTAGCACACTCCTGGATGTGGTCCTCACAAACCGCCCTAACCGCATCCATGAAATCCAAATCCTCCCAGACTGCCTTAGCGACCGCTCCCGGTTCTCTTCTATTGGTCAACCTCTTGCCCAAACCCCACAGCACAAACTACCCTTGGCGACGCCTTAGGCCTGGTGGGCTGAAAGGCCTTAAGCAACTCCTAGCCCTCATAGACTGGTCCCCTATACTAAGCGCCCGGATATTGATCGGCCCTTACCTTCTTTATCCACACCTTCAACTCGGCTTATACATTTTGCACCCATAACTGCACGCCGTCCAAAGTAAGGCATGCCCCCTGGTTACCCCCACCCTGCGCCAACTTCTTAAGCACGGGGACAATCTATGGCACATTGCCATGGAAACAGGCCACCCAGCTGACAGGCTGGCCTATGCTGCTGCCCGGAACAAATGTACATGGGCCATCCGCAAAGCGAAGGCTGAGCACTATCAAGCCTCCCTCACTTCCTCATGGGGGAATGCTAGGACCTTCTGGGACAACATTAAGCAGCTGAATGGTGGCACGCGTTCCCCCCCACCTTCGCTTATCAACATTAATGGTTCGGTCTCCTCAGACCCTGTCCTTATTGCCAACCACCTCAACAAATCTTTCACAGACCTTAATTTCTTCGCTCCCCCTCCCTCCAGGTCTGTCCCTATTCTCCCACGCCCCTTGTTCTACCTTCACCGAGTCACTGCCCAGGAAGTCAGACCTTACCTACTCAAGGCCTTAAAGAGTAACACAATTGGCAAGACTCCCTTGATCCCAGTCTTCTCCGTCAGGTTCTGGATCTGGTTATCTCACCAATCACCAGCCTCTTTAACAAATCTCTCTGCCTAGGGCAATTCCCCTCTGCCTGAAAGATAGCTATTGTCACCCCAATACACAAGGGTGGTGATAGGACCCTCCCTAGCAATTATCAACCTATCTCAATCCTCTCTCCTCTCTCCTCTCTCTAAGGCCTTAGAAAAAATTGTGGCCACCCAAATCTCTGAATACCTCGATAAATATAGCATCCTCTGCCCAGAACAACATGGTTTCAGAGCAGGCCACAGCACCAATACTGCCCTCCTGGAGTTCTCTAACTTTCTTCACACCTCACTGGACTCTGGCTCCCTAGCAGGTGCAGTGTGCATTGACTTATCAAAGCCTTTGATACTGTCTCCACCCCTCCTGCTAGCTACCCTTAGTCACTTGAGGCTTCCCACTGGGCCTGTTTCCTGGTGCTCCAGCTACTTGTCGGCCCGCTCACAACGTGTGAAAATCAACGGGAAACTTTCCAGCACCTGCCCTATCCGCTCCGGAGTCCCTCAGGGCTCCATTCTTGGGCCCTTGCTCTTTTCCCTTTTTCTCAACTCCCTGCCCAGTGTATGTACTGGTAAAATCCTTCTTTATGCAGATGATGCTGTACTCTTTGCCTCCGACCGTAATCCCATCTCACTTCAGGATTCTCTGCAGGAATCCTACAATGACGCAGAAGCCTGGTTTACTGAGCACAGACTTGTAATTAATCTAAAGAAACCAAAACCATGCTCTTTGCCCACCCCCAAAATAAATCCAGTAACTATCCCTCTCGAGTCCACTCCACCTCTAAACTCCCTATTGCGCTAGTTCACTCTTATAAATACCTAGGTATAACCTTTGACCCTGCCATCTCTTTTCATGCCCACATCTCTGCCTTGCCTCAGCCTCTAACACTGGCCAGGTATCCTCTCTATTGTCATAAAATTGCCTCCCCACGGATGCCCTCCGACTCTGCAGTCACATCCTCTATTCTGTCTCTGGTAGACTATGGCCTACCTGTGTATGGTGAAGCAGACCAGACTGCCCTGCACAAGATCCGCCTCACCTTAAACAAGGCCTGTAGGCTCATAACTGGGGCTCCTAGTCTAACCCACACTTGCCTTCTTTACACCATGGCTAATCTACTCAACCTAGATGAGCGCCTCAAATACCAAACCTGCCTCCTAACAAAAAAATCACTCCTTGGGCTAGCCCCACTGGGTCTGTCAACCACTATCCACCGAGCAAACCCTACAGTGCATACCCATATATCCTGCAAAACTGCACTGGTTATACCGAGGGCGAGAACCTCGCAAGGTCAAAGGGCTTACCCCTACAGAGTCCCCTGTTGGTATAACGCCCTCCCCGCCGGAATCACTGATGCCACCTCGTTTCTTATTTTAAAACTAGCCTTAGAAATCACCTGCTCTCAACACGCAGCTGTACCTGCCTCTAAGCCTCCTCCTATCCTTCCAGACAAGGCTCACTGAGCCGCTCTCTGACCTTCTGTCCAGCTCTACCTTTACTTGCTACTATCTTCCCCACACTCCTCTTCTGATACCTCCCACCCAGCCTTACCTTTATCTGCCCACTGAATCAATCTCCATGTAACTACTGTACATTGTCTACTCTGTAAAGCACACATGTAAGCCTGTTGTATACTGTGTTTGACATATGCCTGTATTTTTGGCTGATTCCTAAATGTACTCTGATTTTTTGTCTGCCTTGATGTTTGTTTCTTGCACTGTTTTGTCCTCACTGTGACGAGGTACCTTTGTAAATGAGCCTCTGGCTCAAAGGTTGTTAAACTGATGTTCTAATAAATAAATAAATAAATAAAATAAATAAGTTCTGACAGAAGAACCAGTCTGGGTGACTGGAGGTTACATGTCTAAAACCTACAACCAGGCTAAAGCTAAAGCCCACCCTTCTGCGAGAGGCAATGTCCAGACCACAGTGTTTAGTGAAGGTGTGAACAGAACTCCAAGTTGCAGCAGCACAAAGTTTCGCAGCCAAAACATTCCTGAAACGAGCAACAGAAGTGGTCGTGCCTCCGGCTGAATGGCAATGAACAATGCCAGGAAGTCCTTTCCCGTACTTCCTGTAGCAAAAAGAAATACTGCTGGTCAACCATTTGGACAAATACTATTCAGAAATGGGTATGCCCTCTTTCCCAGGGGGTGAAAGGATCAGGCAGCTGCCAGGACTTTCTGCAGTTCATCATACGATGCGTGAAATAACGCAGAACTGTATTAAAGTCTAAAGAGCGGTGTAATGCTTCTCCTGGATTGACATACATCGGGTAATAAACCGGCAGGTGGATGGTTTGAGTCAAAAGAAATGCAGACACCCAAGGAAGAAACTTAGGGGGCATATGCAAAACCACCCTGTCTATGAGGAAACCCAAATAAGGAGGCTCGCCCACCAGAGCCCGAGAAGTTCTTTGAGTAGAAGTAATATCAACTAAAAATAATGCTTTCCACAAAAGAAAGCAAAAGAAGCCACAGCGCTTTTTATTTATTTATTTATTTTTTTAAACACAAAACTCAAGTCCCAAGGAGGGTCTAGATTGCAGAAGGGAGCTTTTAAAGAAATGTACAGGGCACCTCTAGATATGCCACCGTACAGCCATCAACCAGAGCATGGAAAGCTGAAATGGCTGACAGCAGTAGCAGTAGTAGTAAAAATCTTTATTTTTCAACAGGATCAGCTGACACATACACCACTAGGACAACAGTCCTACTTACAAGGTGCTCCTGAGACTAAATGTTTATAGGAAATTCCAGGGTTACATAAAAACAAAGTACATTTCTAGACCACATTCAAAATAGCAGGTATACCTTAACGAAGGAGTATGTCAGGCCTGAATAAGAGAGGGTCAGCAAGTACTCCAGAACCTAATGGACAGTGTAAGTGAGAGCGTCCAGAAGAGAGGAAGTAGCCCATAGAGCAAAATGCTGCCACTTCATGGAGTAAGCAGCTCTGGTTGAGGGTTGTCTAGCAGCCACCAGAACATCCACCACCTTCGAGGACACTCCATATCTCTCAGTGTCTATGTCTTCATTAGAGAGACATGAAGACTTGAGGTCCATATGGACCGGGGTGCCATAATCCTGGGAGAGCAAGCCTTTGTACAGGAGAGGGACACAGAGGCTCCAGTGCCAGCTGCTGCAGCAAAGGGAACCAGATCAGACGAGGCCAGAAGGGGCGATGATAATCTGGATGGCCCCTTCCATCTGGAGCTTGATCCACACCCTCTGTATTGGAGGGAAGGGAAGAGAGACATATTGAAACCTCCCTTTTCAAGGGGGCGACACGTCTCACCTGAAAACTCCAGGCTCTGGATCAAGTGAGCAGAGAAAAAAGTCCCACTCTGGGCAACCTCAACTGTTAAACAGGTCTTCTACGACCGAGGTCAGAAGTTCCCACTCATGCATCCAAGCCTGCAACTGGCTGAGGCTGTCCACCGGGACGTTTTGGAAACATCGAGCATGGATAGCTTACAGTTCTAGAGCCTGTTACCATACCCGCATTGCTTCCCAACACAGAGAATATGAATGAGTCCCCCCTTGTTTGCTGATGAAATGTACTACAGTGATGTTGTCTGGCTGCCCCAGCAGAAGGCCTGGGGACAGAGGGGTCTTGAAGGCTTATATGGCCTACAGAAAGGACCTCATCTCTAGGACATTGGTGTGGAGGTCCATCTCCAACCTGGATCACATCCCCTGACTTAGAGGAGGCCCTAGATGAGCTCCCCAGCCCAGCCTTGAGGTGTCACTGGTAAGAATCTGCTGAGGGGAATTGGGGAGGGATCCCCTTTCAAAAGATTGCTAAGTTCCATCCACCACAGCAGCACCCTGCTGGCCGGAGATGAGAACAGAACTTGTTGTTTAAGGTGGTCAGTGATCCCACTAGACTCGCAAGGTCCACTGAGGTATCCTCATGTGCAGTCCTGCAAGAGGAACGATGACAACGGCTGCGGCCAGAATGCCCAAGAGCCTGAGGAAGGCTGTGGATGAGACATTTGCTGTAGCTCTGCAACGGAGCCTGAGCCACTAAGCGATCTGCTATGTCCTGGGGCAAGAAAGCCATACCCTGAAGCCTGTCCAGAACAGACCCTATGTACTGTAGGCATTGACCAGGGTCAAGACGGACTCCGGCAGATTGACACTGGCCCTCAGAGTCTGGAACAGTGTCCGGTATGTACCAGGGGCTGAAATCAGAGTTCTGAGGACTACGCTCTGAGTAGCCAATTGTCCTGGCAGAGGAAAATGAATGAGTCCCTACCTCCTGAAAGCAGCTGCCACCACTGCCAAAGATGTGGTGAATTCCTGAAATGCAGAGGACAAGCCCAGAGTGCAATGCCCGCAACTGGAAGAGCTCCCCCGGAACTGAAACTAATGGTGCTGCCGGGGGGTACCCATCCTGATGTGCAAGAATGCCTCCAGCACGCCCCAGGAGCATACTCAAGCTCCCTAACACAGGAGGGGCAGCAGGCCCTGGAAGGGTCACCATCCTGAACTGTGTGTACAGAATGAGAGTAGTTTAGTTACCCAAGACCCAGATGCCCTGTGGATGTGGGCACCGGAAGAAATGGGAGAACAACCTCCTGGGCCTTTGGTCCTCAGGAAGTGGTTCCACAGCTCTTGGGGCAACAACGTGAGGCATGGCAGCTGCCAGCACTTAAGTATGGGTTGGGGGGGAGACTGAGGACACTGAAGGAAGTTCTGGAGACCTTTCCAGAAGTGCCAGGGTAGCCACCCTGTGAGCTGCAGGGCCAACTGTCTGTGCAGGATTCCTGCCCAAGGACCTTACTCCTACCACTATCTGAAACAGAGAGGGGGCAAGGAGGCACGGCGCTGAAAGTGTACGGCGCCTGCCCAGAGGTCAGATTGTTACGCTTGTGTTATGTCCCTATCGCCTCACATACACCTCACACTGTATTCCTGGTCTACTGTACTGTGATACTGCTATTCTGCACTAACCTATAGTTATGAGCACCAATCATATAAGCATGGGTGCTAGGAATGTGCTTTGCTGCTAAGATATGCTAATATTGTCATGCATGATTTATTATACCTCACTATAATACATTTATCTAGTTTATGTTTGTCTTTTACATATATTCCATATATAATGTATATATATAATGATAATACGTATATTCACTAAAAATACCACCAACAGCTTAATCTGGTTCAAGGTCAGTTGCAATTCATCTGTATCCCCCTCCCCCGGGTCGTGCCTGAAAATAGGCAGGATTTGTCTAGTGTACTTACCCAGTCAACAAAAACTAAAAATAAAAAAAATAAAAAAATAATAATCTATCTAATCACTGATAAAATGACTTAGAGGGATTATCAGTGATTATTGTATACTTATATTCTCATAATTATATGTAATGTGTATTTTAACACTCAGGCAGATATGCCTGTCAGCAGTTCTCTTTGTCTAAGCAAGCTGACACAGAGAGAGACAGCTTTGTTATGTCTCTATGTTTTATATTGTATATAAGCAAGAAATGTAGTTTAAACTGTCAGCATTTCTTTTGTCTAAGCTATAATGTTAATGGAAGCATATTCTGTCTCATATGATACTCATTAGTAATTCTGTCTCCTAAGTCATTATCCAATGGAGTATGACTTAGGACCAATACATATTGTTTGTCATATCTGTAACTATGTTGTAATCTCTGTTGCTATGCTGTTATCTGCAGTATTAGGCTGTCTGCAACCCACTGTAGCGCTCTCGAGACACTACTGTAACTTCTCTAGAAGGGCAGAGTTCTGGAGCGCGTGGAGAGATAGAACAAGATCTTAGAGAACCTAAGATCTACAATTCTGGAGATTACGTACATTCTTCAGGAGTGGTGAGAAACCCATCTCCCTTGTGATTTTCTTTGCCACATGCTTGGCGCAAGTAGCATGATAAACTTTATTAGTACTCCTTGCTTGTTTACGAATGTTTCTTGGCAGACTCCGAGACACAAGAATCTGTATTATTATTATTTTTATTGTTTACCCTACACACCAAGAGTGTTTAGACAACAGGATGTCTAATGCAGGCCTAACAAAGGCACAATCAGGGCACCGGCAGGCCACTGCTAGCCGAGTGACCAGAGGACCGATGGCCAGAAAGGGTACCTGGTAAACACATCCCAACAAGCCTATAGCCTCCAATGGGGTGGGCGTAGATGGGCAGGTATTCACCAGGGACAAACTCTGATACCAGACACCAGCCTGGCATAACAGACTGGTGCCACACCCAGCCACTGTACCACAGACAACAGCAGCAGTGGAGGCAGATCTCCGAAGAAGTTGGCCTACTTGTACTATGTACCTCAGACCCACACAGGTGAAAGGAGATGGGCCCAAAGTACCACGGCTGCCCAACAGGCTGAAAAGAAACCAGGGGCCCCTGAAGGGAAAGTGTGTGTGTGGGAGGGAGGCAGAACAACATTGGATCCCCTCCTAGAGTTTGTTGATGAAAACTGCAACATCCGAGCAGGGGCATGAAACAGGAAGTCCTAGGGCCAAAGACACTCTAAGGGTCCCTCGCCCCCCAAGAAAAAGGGGAGGGGGAGCCATCTGCGCATACAGGCAGCCCAGGAAGCAGCTGGGTAAAGCAAGGTAGGGCCTGGCCCCAAATCCCTTTTATTCCTAGCCCAGAGGCTAAGCACACATGTGGTCCACAAACACCAGGGTGGAGGCACAGATCTAGGAGCCCCATGTCCAGGAGGGATGCAAACAAATCCTCTGCAAAGAAAGAGAGGGGAGAGAAAGAGCCAGCTCACCTCAGGGAAGTCCTGGGAACCACTGCAGTGGCCCCTGTGAAGCACCAAAGACCATCAGGGGGTCAAAAGTTTTGCATTCCCTTAAAGCTGTACCACAGCCCGTGCTGAAACCGGACCCAAGTTCCTGCAGTGGGGATGAAACCCACAGTTATCAGGGCCTCCAGCCTCAAGGGCCAGAATGCAATGTGTGGAGTCCCTGACACTGACTCTGAGAAGCGTAAAGGACAGCAGAAAAGCTGGACCTTCCGCGGCATCGGTCACATTACGGCAATCCTAGGGGATGGGGCAAGATGGCAAAGCAAAACGCTTCCGCCACACATGGCACCCCAACAGCACTGTCATACACAACCACAGGAGTGGTGGTGGAGCCCAACCTGCAGCCTGGGTCCAAAAGAAGGATACCAGGGCAAAGGGTGGCCAAAGGCGGCGACATCTAAGTTCATGGTGGGCCGGAAAAAATCCCAAATGGGGTAGGCAGTACAGCACCACCACAGGGACATGTTACTCAGCCCTGAAGGAGGGGGAGGTCAAGGTGGTGACGGGAGAAGCCTTAGGTGCCCCAGGGTCATCCATGTGAGGCCCAAGCCAGCCTTAGGAGAAAGAAGAATCCTTCGACTCCCAGAAGGCGAGAGAGGGACCACGGTGTCGGGGAAGGCAAGGGCCACTACCGGCTTCTGGTCCAGGCCCACTGAAACAGGCAGGGCAGGTGGTCGCCAAATTCCAGCCACTAAGGCAATGGGGAGGGGTGAGTGGGATGGGAGAGGATGGTGTCATCATCCTGTGGGCCAGAATGGCGGAGTAGGCAAAGGCCCCCAACACCAAGGCCCAGGCTGTAGACAAAGAAGTTGACCCCGACCCATTCAGAGTGGGTGCAAGGACTGGCAAGGATGGGAGAGGCAAAGACGTCACCCCATCCAAGGGGATGTTCCCAGTGGCAGAAGCAGAGGACAGCAAACAGTCATCCAGGAGCCTGCAATCCAGGGGGTCTGAGGAGAGACCAGGTGGCCCACGGGAACACTTTCAGGACTTCCCCTCCACTAGAGAAGCAGATGTAGCCTTGAGGTTTGTGTGGGAGCAATCGCTGGAGAAGCAGTCCAGAACTTTGCATCTTCATTTTGAGTCCACACAAGGAGAAACTCCATGGTGCGGATGATCTCTCAGTCACCACCAAAAGACTCTGCATCATTATGAGGTAGCAGTTAATTTCTAAGAAAGGCAATGGTGGGCCTAACCGTTGGGGGCCCACCCGAAGCAAACCACCACCCGCTCCAGGAAACAGAAAGAAGGCAGCAGAAGTGGCCAATAGCATCGTTAACCTAAAGATGTTTTGGAGTCTGTGTTGCTGCCCTATTTACAGGCACTCTCCAGTAATAAGGAAGGAGGTTGCCCGTCTCCATACTGACCTGGTGAGGATTAAAGAAACTTCCTCCCCCACCCAGGCCACCACCACTGCCTCAGAGGTTGCCAAGAAAGAGGAGTGGTTGCACAACAAATTGGGCTCAGGGAGGGTGACGGTGGTGGAACAGAGGCGTATCCCGCCACTTGTGCCTCTCCACAATTCAGTCGCCATTTTGGCAGAGCGTGGTTCCTCTATCCAGGCACTCGGAGTGCAGACCAAGGAGGATGCTGGGAACCTCCACAAAGAAGACCCATAGGAGGATGGCACAAGACCCCACAGGGGACGTAAACAACTCCTGGTGGGGGACTCAATCATTAGGAGGGTAGAATTGGCAAAGGGAGAGGGAGAGGGAGGTAAGGTGCCAGCCTGGCGCCATGGCTTAGAGGGACAGGAAGCGAATCCTTAGGATCGTGGGAGCAGGTGCACGGGGGAGGGAGCTGGATGTCATTATCCACCTAGAGAGACAAATGACCTGGCTGGGAATGGGATCAGAGCGGTGCAGCAGGAGTTTGTGGAATTCAGGAGGGGCCTTAGATAAGTAGCACACACGGTAACTTTCTTGGAAGTAGTGCCTGTCTATGGCATGGGTGAATCTAGGGTACTCCGCACCATGGGATTCAATGACTAGTTGAAAAACTAGTGCAGAGCTCAGGAATTTGGCTTCACTGGGGACTGGGGGTCCACCTGGGGGGATGCATGCCTACATTGCTGTGATGGTCTGCATCTGTCCAGGAGGGGAACCAGGATCCTTGGTGATAGATTCAAATGCTTCATTGGTAAGCATTTCAACAAGCAAAGGGGGGAGGGCACTGAAGAGAAGCAGGGAAATCACAGTGCACCCCCCACCCACACACACACAAAACAGAATAGTTAGTGAAGTAGGCACAAAGGTAGAGAAGTCGATAGGGAGCAGGACAGGGGTAAATCCAGAAAAAGGCAGTAAGGACAGGGACGGGCCTTGGCCTTGATAGAAGAGGGATGCCTAGATATCGTGGCAGTCACAAAAACATGGTACACAGAGAACCATGACCGGGATGCCAACATACCAGGGTACACAATTTACAGGAGGGACAGGGAGGGTAAAAGAGGAGGGGGAGTAGTTCTCTACATAAGGGAAGGAATCAAAGCAACAGAACTAAAGGATAAACAGGAAGGGGAAGAGGCACTGTGGGTTACCCTGGAGTCAGGAAATGGCACCACAATCCGCACAGGGGTTGTTTACAGACCCCCTGTCTCAGGGGGAGGCAATGGACAAGGAAATGATAGAAGAAATAGTTGGAATGTTAGAAAAAGGAGAGCTATTGTTGAAGGGGGACCTGACTATCCAATCCAATCCAACCTATTTATAAAGCACCTTCAAAATCAAGGCGTTGTACAGACAAAAGCCACAGTATATAAAAACAACAGCAGTATAAATTATTTAAAATTAGTCTGGGAAATCTTGAGAAAATAAATAGGTTTTTAACATAGTTTTAAAACTACTGATGGTCAGACATTCTCTTATGCCAGATGTTAACTGAAGCACCTTTACTGCAGCCACATCCAAAAGCACGGTCATTCTCGATGCCCTGCAGGGGGGGGCATGCCTCAGACAGCTAGTGTTCGAACCTACTCAGAAGGGAGCAATCTTAGATCTGGTATTTTCAAACGGGGATGGAAAGAGGATCTCAGATTTAGAAGTGGGTAGCCATCTGGGAACAAGCGACCACCCAACAGTGTGGTTCACAATAAACACAGCTGTAGAGTCAAGCCATACAAAAGCAAGAGTGTTGAACTTTAGGAGGACTGACTTTGGCAAAATGGTAGAGAGCTTCAGAAAAGCACTAGCAAACAAGCAAGAAGGAGGGGTGGAAGAACAATGGGGAAAAATCAAAACTGCCATCACAGAGGCGATAAGCCTTCGTGTAACGCAAATCAACAAACCAAAATGAAGGAAAAAGGCACTATGGTTCTCAAAAGAGGTGGCAGGGAAGGTTAAGGAGAAAAGGATAGCATTCAGGAAATAAGGAAACATAGAAGGAGCAGGACAGAGAACTATATCAGTTAAAGCAGAAGGAGGCAGGGAAGGCAGTATGAATAGCAAAGGCCCAAATGGAGGAAACATAGAAACACAGAATTTGATGGCAGATAAGAACCGTTTGGCCCACTCAGTCTGCCCATTTCCCTACCTAATGGATAAGCTGCAGATCCTAGTTAACCAGCAGCCTACTTCTTTCTACCCCCACCCCCTAGAATTGCCTTATGACTGTCCCATGCAGGCTTGAATTCAACCACTGTTTTTGACTCCACAACCTCCTCCGGAATGCCGTTCCAGGCTAACTTGTTTATCAATCTTTTGTGTGGGACTGTGTCAAATGAATTGCGAAAGTCTAGGTAGGCCATGTCCACAGCCCCTCCCTGGTCTACTACTTTGGTCACCCAGTCAAAGAAATTTATTAGATTAGTCTGACATGACCTTCCCACTGTGAACCCATGCTGCCTTGGGTCCTGTGCCCTGCTGGCCTCTAGGTACTCAACAGTTCTTTCCTTCAGAAGTGATTCCATCATTTTACTTACCACTGAGATCAAACTAACAGGTCTGTAGTTTCTATGTAGTTTTTCTAGCTTCTATGTTTCTCTTTCTAGCCAACCTTGGAGTAGGCCCCAAGGTGGTAGCCTGGGTGAAAAATTGACTAGACAACAGGGCACAGAGTGTAACAGTAAACAGAGTCCACAGTGAAGAAAGGAGGGTTATTAGCAGGGTACCGCAGCGTTCAGTACTGGGACCGGTCCTTTTTAATGTCTTTATAAGTGACATTGCAGAGGGACCGGAAGGAAAAGCATGACTCTTTGCAGACACAAAGATCTGCAACAGGGTTGCTACACAAGGTGGGGTGGAAAAGATGAGAAGGGACTTAGCAACGTTGGAGGAATGGTCAAATGTATGGCAGCTTAGATTCAATGCAAAGAAGTGCAAAGTAATGCACCTGGGAAACAAAAGCCCAGGGGAAGAGTACACAATGGGAGGTGAGATACTAACAATGACGAAAATGGAAAGGGACCTGGGGTAGTCATATCAGACGACCTAAAGGTGGGCAAGCAATGTGAGAAGGTAGTAAGGAGGGATAGGGGAATACTGGGATGCATAGGGAGAGGCATCACCAGTAGAAAACAGGAAGTTGTTATCCCTCTGTACAGACAGTTGGTGAGACCCCATCTGGAGTACTACGTGCAGTTCTGGAGACCGTAGCTCTGCAAGGACATAGACAGGATGGAGGCTGTCCAGAGGAGGGCAACTAAAATGGTGCAGGGTCTGCACCAGAAGCCATATGAGGAGAGACTAAAGGAGCTTAATATGTATACCCTCGAGGAAAGGAGGGCGAGGGGAGACATGATAGAAACTTTAAAGTACCTCAAGAAAATCCAAGAGGGTAGCATCTTTCAGAAAAAGAGATTTGCAGAACAAGGGGCACAATTTGAAGATGGGGGCGGCTCAGAGGTAATGTTAGGAAGTATTTTATTCACAGAAAGGGTTGTGGATAAATGGAACGGCCTTCCTGAGGAGGTTGTGGAGTCAAAAACAGTGGGGGAATTCAAGAATGCATGGGACAGACATAAAGCAATTCTAGTGGGGGTAGGAAGAAGTAGGCTGTTGGTTAACTAGGATCTGCAGCTTATCCATTAGGTAGGGAAATGGACAGGCTAGGTGGGCCAAGCAGTCCTCATCTGCAGTCAAATTCTATGTTTCTATGCATCTCTGTTAAATGAAAAAGGGAAAATCAAATCAAATAAAATTTGAATAAGTGGTCAACTGAAGCCTATGGAGTCTCTGTAGGGTCCGACCTGTGATGGTCAACGGGGAGAAAAAACTGAGGAGGGCACAGTCACCCATATTTATATGGAAGAGATGACATCAGCATGTGCTGCCATCATGGGTGGCCCCCCTGTAGACTGCTAGCTAGAAAAGTTTCCATGTGGTCCTGGTGCCTTACAGCTATAGTTCCACAGATGTAGCCTGCTGCAAGAGATACCCTCAAAGTAAGAAACAGGTTACTCACCTGTAACAGTAGTTCTAGTAATGGTATATGATGCACATCCACACTTCTGGCAGTGTTCCATTCCCTTTAATTCCTGCCGGAACGTCTTCAAGCTGGCTCCTCCCACCCATCAGGTGGTAACTCCCTTGGCACGGCCCCGTGATGTCTGATCTTAACCTTCTGGAAGCAAGACCGGTGTGCCACTTGCTGGAGGAGGTCGGGTAGGTCAGTGTGGATGTACATCATATACCACTCCTAGAACTACTGTTACAGGTGAGTAACCTGTTTTTCTAGGGACATGGATATGATGTACAAATCCACACTTCTGGCAGACTCCTAGAAGTTCTCTTGGGAGGAGGGCGCAAGGTGCACACCCCCTAGCTAGGAAACAGAGATTGGAGAACTGAGACCCTAAAACCAGCATCCCACTGTGACTCAAAGTCGATGTGTTACTAGGAGAGAAAAATGTGTGCTGACTTCCAGGTAGTAGCCCTGCAGATTTCCTTGATAGGGATATTCCTGGAAGCAGTCACCAAGGCAGCTGTATGATGGGTGGAATGAGCCCTTAGCCCCACGGGAGAATCCCTACCAGCCAACCAACAGCAGAGATCAATGCAGAATACAATTCATCTGCCAATCGTTCACTGAGCTGCCGGTCTGTCAGGCGTGGTTTCAGCGTAGGTGACAAAGAGCAGCAAACCTCTCCCCGAACTACAGTCATGTGCTCTTTATAACAGGCAAGTGCTCATCACAGGTCCAATGTATGGAGCCTGTGCTCGGCCTCCAAGGTGTGACTGGTGAAGAACACTGGGAGAAGCATCACCTGGTTAAGGTGAAACTCAGACACAACCTTCGGGAGGAACTTCAGGTTGGGGCGAAGGACAGCCTTGTCCTTGTAGAAGACCAAGTAAGCAGACTCCACCAAGAGCACCTGGAGCTCACTGATCCTTCTGGCTGACATGATAGCCATCAAGAAGGTGGTCTTCCATGATAAGTGGGAGATATCACACCTGTGCCCTGGTTCAAATGGCTTGCCCATGAGCTTTGTCAACACCAGCAACAAGTCTCAAGGTGGAGGTGATTCATACACTGGAGAGGAAATGTGGTCAAGGCCTTTGAAAAAGTGCCAGACCACCTTATCCTGCACCACTGATGGCATACGAGCCCGTGCCTGGTATGCAGAGATGGCTGCCACATGCACCTTAAGGGCAGTTGACCGGAGGCCCGACTGAGTGAGGGACCAAAGGTAGTCGAGAATGCTAGCCACCAGACAAAATAAAGGGTTAAGCCCCTTGCCCTGACACCAAATGGAGAAACTCTACCATTTGAAGGCACAGCATTTTCAGGTTGACTCCTTCCAAGAAGCCTCTACTACAGCTAGGGCATCTTTGGTGAGACCCAAAGCCTGGAACCCTAGCAGGTCAGCAACCAGGCTGTCAAGTGCAGGGATTGAAGGTCAGGATGGAGTATTTTCCCCTGATTCATGGGAGCAGGTCCAGCAAAGACGAAGATGCCACAGGAGCCTGCAGCTGAGGCTGAGGAGATCGGGGTACCAAAACTGGTGGTGCCAGTCCAGAGCCACCAGGATCATTTGTGCCTTGTCCCTCCTAGCCTTGAGCAGCGCCTTGTGGAACAGAGGGAATGCATACACGAGGTCCAGGGCCTTAAGAAGGTGTCCCCTTGCAGTGTTCCCTGCTGAGGGGGGTGGGTACAATACAGTCTCAGCTTTGCATTCTCCCTGGAGGTGAACAGATCCACCAGAGGGGTGCCCCACCAGGAGAACAGACTGCACTACCTCCAGATGAAGGGACCTCTCATGAGATGCCTCGTCCACACAGCTGAAGGCGTCCGCCAGCTGGTTGGACACACCAGCCACATGGATGGCCATGAGAGCGGCGTCCAGGCTGAGCACGAGGGTCCAGATATGCAGAGCTTCCCTGCAGAGAGGAAGGGAATGTGTCCCGTTCCATCTGTTGAGGTAGTACATGATCCTGGTGTTGTCCGTCTGAACCTGAATCACCTGACCCCGAATGTGTGGAGCAAAGACTGTCAGCACCAGCCGAACTGCCCAAAGCTCCAGCTTGATGACATGGCATTGGAACTCCTCGGAGGTCCAGAGTCCGTGAACTCTGTGCTCCCCCAGGTCGGAACCCCAGTCTAATCAGGGAGGCATCGGTCATGATGGTGACCATCAGGTCCAGGCCGACCAATTGGATTTCTTCCTGCAGATGTTCTGGAACTAACCACCACTGGAGGCTGTCCCACATCAACTGGGTCACACTGACCAGCTGGTCGAAGTGGCCCTGGCACTGAGACCATTAATGGGCAAGCTCCCACTGCAAATAGCGCATTCTCCACCGGGCCCAACAGACCACACTGGTGCATGCTGCCATGTATCCCAGGAGGTGCAGGAATTCCTGAGCAGGGCGCAACTGTCCAAACCGAAATGATCGAGCAAAGGAGGAAAGCAGCCTCTGCCCGGCCTGCCAGAAGTAGAGCCCTGGCTCTGCAAGAGTGGAGTTCCACGCCGATTAAAAGTATCACCTGTGAAGGTACGAGCTCTGACTTGGCCTCGTTCACCAGGAGGCCAAGGGACAAGCAGGTGTCGAGGGCCAGGTCCGTGGACCGCTCCACCTCCTCCCTGAAGGGACCCTGCTATAAACCAGTTGTCCAGGTAGGGATACACCCGGACTCCTTGGTGACTCGGGTAGGCTGCCACTACTGCGATGCACTTAGTGAAGACCCTGTGAGCCGAGGAGAGGCTGAATGGCACAGCCTGGAACTCGTAGAGAATACCCTCCACACTGAACTGCAGAAAACTGTGGTGAGACAGACGGATGGGAATGTGGAAGAGCACGTCCTAAAGATCCATGGAGCAGAATCACTTGTTCTGCTCCAGAGATGGAATGATCTGAGACAGAGTGACCATCCTGAAGATGCACGACCAAAGGAATTTGTTCAGGTTGTGCAGATCTAAGACAGGGCACCAGCCCCCCACCCCCATCTGCTCTGGGACCAGGAAGTACCTGGAGACAAACCTTGAGCTTACTGGAAGGTCCAGGACTTGAGCTACTACCTCCTTCTGGAGGAGCTGGGCAATGTCTTCCTGAAGGGCTGACAGCATGTCTGTGGACACCATGTCCTCACATGGGGCACGGGCTCAGCAAGGTGGTAAAGCCTCGAACTCTAGAGGCAGACCCTGGCCAACCACCTTGAGGACCCACCTGTCCGTGGTGACAGCAGACCAGGTAAAAAAAGGAAGTGGTGGAGCCAGACCCACACAGGAGGACCCAGGGATGCAAGCTAAGTATGGGGGAGGCACCCCCCATCCCATCACTGGCAGGCTTGGAGGAGGAAGGACCGGCCCAGGAAGCAGCAGGACCTTGACCACCAGGTTTGTGGATGACCAAAGTGATGGACTTTGGTTGAGGATGGCAAGCCTGTGGCCTGCTGTTCAGCTGTGGGTTGGCACAGCTTGGCAACAGGGGCAGAGAGGGGCCAATAGGATGTTTTCCCCCAAAGCATCAAGCCCTTGGGTTCCTTCTGGATGGAGGTGACAGAGTCCAGGGTAGTACTGGACTTCTCAATGAAAGTAAGGTGTCCTTTCACCCCCAGCCCAAACAGGTCAGTGTCCAAGAAGGAGACATATGCCAACTTGTGCTGCGTATCTGTCATAAAGGTAGAGATCTGCAGCCAAGCCTTGCAGTGCATGGCCACCGCAGCAGCCACGAAGCAGGCATCGTTGATGTCCATGGCTGTCTGGAGCTGATGTTTTGCCACCACTTAGCCCTGGTCCCAGACTTGCTTGACCGTGGTCTGCAAGTTAGCCAGGAGCTGGTGAAGCACCTCATCAAGTATGCAGAGTAGGGCATGAGCAAAATGGGCCATCAAAAGGGCCAAATTCACCTGCTGAAGGCCAAGTGAAGAGGCCACATAAACCTTCCTGGCCATGTGATCCAATTTCTTTGATTCCTTGTCGGGAGGTTTGTTCATGTCCCCGACATTGCCAGTAAGCCAAACGAATGAGTTGGCCACCAGACCCTCGGCTGAGGATGCTCAGTGAAACCGAAGGGAACCCGTGGGACGCACACTGAGCCATATGGGCTGACAGTGCAGGGCAAGAGCAAAGTGCTATAAAACCTAAAGTGGGGCCAATAATGGCTTCAGCAATCGAAGTCAACCCGTGGTGTCTTTTCTCCGTCAAGGGATCACTGTCCATTTCTGGATGGGCTCCACCTGGATCCACATTGACTCAGTTGACATAGCCTGCTCCTATGTTGTATGTTTGTATTTTTATACTGTGTTTTTAGATTGAACTTGCCTCCAATGAAAACGGGCAATTCTGCTCATCTGGATTTACAAGTATTAAAAATAAAAATGAAATCAAATGGAGCAAGCCCCTGAAAGAGGTGGAACCATGCTCCATGGACAAATCCTCCCCTGACTCGGTGTCCAACAGACGGGAATGCAGGGAGGAGGCCTCAGACTGAGGATTCGCCAAAAAGCGGTCGACCGCACGAGTCCCCACTGACCCTACAGGGTCTGTCGCGAATCATGGTAAACAGACAGCTGACGAGGAAGCAAGGAGCAGTACGGGCATCCTTGGGTGGGGGAAACATCCTTCAGCTGCTTAGGAGGTGGCTCCACCTGGACGGGCAGACAGGTCAGAATAGACCGAGCGGAAGTATGCTAGGGCCTCAATGGCAGGAGCCACAGAAGTACCAGGATGGGGGCTGAAATCAGCTTAACCACAAAAAATGTGAGCTGCTGCCAGATGAGTTCTTCATAGTGCTAGAGCATCTTGCATCGGAGCCTCTCCTCGCCCGAGGAAGAAGAAAAATAGCGAAGGTAGTGCCTGCCTGAGTGCCAAGAGCAGGAACAGTGATGTCGGCGTGAGCTGCTCAACTCCAGACTTCAGGATCATGGCCTTGACCATCGGGGAACCCAATGGCAAGAAATGGAGGGAACCGGAGAAAGTCAAGGATCCTACAAGGTAATGGGATCCCGAGAGTTAGTGATCAGATCAGCATGCTGGTTTAACCCACCCTGAGGAGTTACAGGTAGGATTGGAGTCCTAGAAAGTGAGGTATCCACCTCATCCTGCAACAGTGCATCAACCTGCCCGAACTTTCTCCCAGTCTTCTAGCACTTACTTCTCCATTACAACCACTCAAGCACTTGTGCTGTGTCTGTCCTGACAAGGCCACTTGGCTGCACCACACTGCCCCTCCGCTGCCACATCTGCCCCCCAGTCCCACCCCTTTTTCCCCTCTTGCCACTTCCCTCCTACTGTTCCCTGTGCATCGCATCTCTCTTGCAGGAATTTGTCACAATAGATTTAATTTGTCAACTAAATGTTATTGTCTTATACACCATGTATAGTGTTAACATTAATATGTTCTTGATCTGTCACTCTGTAACCTGTCTGTTGATGACTGCCTGTACTATCGATGTGGAACCTTTGTAAAAGAGCCTTAGCTCAAAGGTACTTGTAATCCTAGATTCAAATAAACAAATAAACAAACAAACCAGCTTGGGAAATATCTCGACAGGTTGGTTGACAGGGGTCTCGACCGACTGACCAGATGGGAAGACTGTGGAGCTAGTGGCCTGGAGTGAAGGATCGACCATAGTCGAAACCTCCAGGGAAGCACGGGAGTCTGAGGCCTGAGAGCACCAACAATCCCACGATCATCAACAAGATGACTTCTTAGTCTCCTTCTCTTAAGATTTGGAGGATTTTTTGCCCTTAGAGGGGGCCCTGCCCAAGGGTGAGTAGGGACTGGCACAAATCCTGAAACACCCCCGTGAAGGTGGTGCCAAAAGAAAGCGCCACAAAGGCCGAAGCCAAGGAGGCATGCTCTGCTGCCAGAGCCGCTGCCTCTTCAAAAGCTGCAAAATGCTCTGTGGACCCTGCAGCCATGGAGACAGCCAGATGGGTGTCTTTTTTTTTTTTTTAAACTTTATTTAGTAAGATTTTTTGGATACAGATGGGTGTCTTTTGACCGAACGGGAGGGTCCTGTTCATCTGGGCATCCTAAAGTAGCCAAGCATGCCGGTCTTCCACAGTACTGGGATGGGAGGTGTGATTCAGGCCACAAGCCTGGTGATTGTGATCATGGTCTAGGCAGTAGACACACAAGGTGGGCAAGTCCGTCCATGACATCTCCTGCCCGAACTCGCATTTCTTAAAACCGGGTGCTGGCTCCGAGTTGCACATGATGAAGAACTCTAACAAGTTTGAAATTCTCTTGAAAACTTGAATTTTCATTAATTCTGAAAGCAAAGGGCCTACTCAGTGCAGAGAGCAGTATGGAGGGAACCTTCTTCTTCCAGCAGAAAGGGAGATCTTGAGTCATGGGGTGGTGCTAGGAGTTACTACCTGGGTGGGTGGGAGGAGCCAGCTTAAAGACGTTCCGGCAAGAATTAAACAGAAAGGAACACTGCCAGGAGTGTAGATCTGTATGTCATATCCATATCCCTAGAACTGACGTATTCTGCTTTGATTGTTTTTCTCAGTAAAAGTGCCCTTCTTCTTCTTCTTTGACAAGTACCATGGGATTTTTAACTTCCACCTAGACAGTGACCACAAATCAGCAGAAGAGACCACGGTTTAATGTCTCATCTGAAGGATGGCATCTCAACAGTATAGTACAGCCCTCCTGTACTGCACTGCAATACCAGTTATGGATACGAACCCAAGCACCCAATGTGGGGATACAGCCCACCAATGTCTGATCTTCTGGCCCCAGAGGCGAGAGTGCAACATACCAAGTCCCTGATACTGGAATTTACTGTAGTGGAGGCTGTACCCTGCACCACTTCAAAGTTTAGATGGTGGTATACATAAAAAATTCAACTCCACCATGTTCTCTTGCCAATCTTGCCTGTCAACTTTATGACCTGGAAGGGCAATTTCACTATTATTTATTTTAATTGATAGCCAGGGTTAAGTCACATATCATATATGTTAATGAACATTTTCTCCCAATGGAGCTGTGCTGTCCATGAAATCCAACTCAACACATACCTGCCTCCATTCTGAATCACTGAACTGCTCTAAGATCAATCGTTCTGGACGAAACTCGTGAAGGATTTTTTGATCTTGTGAGAGTAGCTGTGTACGCACATTTCATATCTACATCCATAGTCCGTCCGTGCTGCATACCTACAAATTCAATAACAGCTACATGAGGACCACTTAATGAAATGGAACACACTTTCACTTGTATGTACAAGGGTTTACATTATCAGGGCTGCCCAGTGTTTACTACATGAGTTACCCAACCAGATGTCTTGTGGGCGTGAGTTATCCAACCAGATGTCTTGTGGGCGCGAGTTACCCAACCAGATGTCTTGTGGGCGTACATTTTAGTCCTTTGGACAGGATACATTCTGGGGTTGCAGAAGGAGAGCTCATCCATGCTATGTTCATTAGTACCGGATGTGGATTAGTCTTACATTGAGGGGTCAACACTGCAGTTTAAATACTAGTACATAAAGCCTACAGTGTTAATAGTCATCAGGTCTTAATCCTAGTGGAGACAGTCATTATTCACAATCTCACTATTATAGTGGGGTTTCAAGTGACTACAGTATCCAGTATGCAGAAGAGTTGCTCCTCCCAAAAATGTCTGCTGCAATCTGTTTATCTCTGGTCGGGCAACTCTGACCAGGCAGCTTACAGCTGCTGCTGTAGCCCTGCGGATACCAAAGGGTACGAGGCTATGACAGTTGGTATACTAACGGTGGATGAATGGACGGCTCTGGGACTATGAAGCAAAATAATAATTCAGAATAAGGCAACCATGATAGTGGAACCCTTAACACTATTATCCTGCGCAGGTGCATAAAATCTTTAAAGCATCTGTGACATCTCTGACAAAACCTTGGAAACTATACATGATTTTAGTTGGATTTCCATTATTATCTTCCCCTTATTCTCATTTACTAAGGCAATATGAATGAACACAGAATCACTGTCCATCTGTCCATTAGACTTTGCCTGCTTATATTGCTTGCCTACACACGTCAGTCTCCTGCTTGTGATATAATTATTTCCATGACGACAAACTGTGATTCAAACAAGTAAGACAACTAGCAGGAGTCCATGACATCTGAGGAACAGAGATCCTATTTTCAAGCAGCAGTCCTTAGCAATGAACTGGGGATACACACAGAAAATAGGTCACATTTAAGCAGAACAATGTGTAAATATTTTGTATTTCAAAGTCTTGCTAGAAATCTCACTGATTCTTCAAGGATTATTCTCTCAAAACTGGTTTAAAGTCCAGTCACAGTACAGGGATGGCCCTTTGAATGGGTAAATGAGTCAAAGCTTTTCAACCTCACAGCATGAAAATGTGTAGCACCAACCTTTAAGATGCAAAGCAAATGGCCAGAAGAAGAAATTCCTTCATACTTAACCGTAATTTCCTATGCTGTTAGCTCCAATATTGTCAACAGGGAATTAATACATACAGGTAATGTGCTCCGTATTGGTGTAGTGGTATAGCCCAAAAGCTGTAACCCAGCACAGAACCCCCTGAGGACATGAACATTTCTGATACAGCAGTTACTCAATTTACTATTGTCCGTACGGTGCACCCACACAAACATAAGTAATAACATCTATGATCCCAAGTGAACCCTCTTTCATTACAAACTTTACCTATCTGATTCTTATGCAAACCATGAAACAAAAAATATATCCTACCTTATTTAGCAAAACACACTCAAAAGCCTTCTTAGCATGTCGACTGGTTGGTCACAAACTGTGCTTTCTCTGGCCTGTCATGGGTCTTGCAGTGTAAACTATCACAAACACTGAAACATAAGTAAGTGAAACAGAAACAACATAGGAACATAACTGGAACATGGGGGTGCCAACCCTGGCCAGTTTGCTAGCCTTACAACTTTAGAAATTGTAACTAGCCTACTGACCTATTATGCAGAATAGTGGTAATATGTCCATCGATAGCAAATGAATCCAGAAACCGGCCTAGCTGCAGTAATCATCTTGTCAGAAAATGCATTTATATAAATATATTGGACAATATTCTCCTAGAGCCAGTGGTTCCAGGGAGAGGCTCCACTGATGACGTTAGAGCTAACAGAAAATGAAATTACGGTAAGATACGAAGAAATTTCTCCTTTCTGTATCACTCAACGTTGTCAATCAGGAATCAACACATATGGGTTCCAACAGGGAGGCAGTATAGCGCAGTGGTTTAAGGCTCTGAGCTGCAAATCTGGTGACATCCAGCAAACCAGACCTGGGTTTGAATCCCACAGCTTCCACTTGCATACTGTGTGACCCTGAGCAAGTCACAACTTCCCTGTGCTCCCAGGTTACTCCTGTAAAAAAGCTTTCAGCTTAGTGTGTTACTCCTGGTTAAACAACTAAAATAAATAAATAAGCAGAGCAGTACCCATCTTCAACAGGGTGGATGAAGAATACTGCCTCATATATGGACCATACGGGTAACCACAGGATTCATTTGCCAACCACCCCCTGCAACGCTCTACAGCCAAAGGCCATATCCGAGAAACTGGACATCCAGTCTGTAGTGCTTTGTGTATGTATGAAAGCAGGACCACACTGCCGCTCTATAGAGTTCTGCCACGGAGGCCTTCCCTCTTTCTGCCAAGGATTTGACAAGGGCCGTGGTGGAGTGCACTCTGATCAGAGCAGGAGTCTTTCTTTTCCGTGACATATACCTTTGCGATACAGAACCTTACCCACTGGCTAGGGTACCTTTCAAAGCCTTTTGGCCCTTTTTTGATGCTCCAAACAGAACAAGTCTGAACTCTTCTGTTCTCTTTAGATATGTCTTGCCTGCCCTGTGTAAATTCAGATGGCGAAATTCCTTCTCTTTTGGATTTATTGGTTTTGAGCAGAATGAAGGCAGACAAACCTCCTAGTTCACGTGGAAGCTCTAGGAACCTAGGGAAAAAACGACGGCAATGTCCTCACCACTACGTTGACTTTTTGCAGTATGAACTTGCAGGCAGTGAGTCAGGCTAACAGAATACCAAATGATAACACTTCAAGCTTTAGTCAGGTTAAAAATGAGTTTTTAATTACTAAAACTCAAACAGCAGCATTCAGGCATTCACCCTACCTATAAAACTGACCAGCGTTTCGCACTATCATGTGTGGTTTTTCCAAGGCTTTTTTTCTTTTTAATAGTGCCTGGTAAGTCAGATTCACTAGAACTGAAAGCTACAGTCCTCTTGGCCACTTTGCTGATATCAGCAGGAAGTTTCCTCTTGACAGTTGTTTTTTTGCAGTACCCTGGGAAACGGGAAGTGGAGGAAACAGGTATGCTCTGTCATAGTCCAACTGCTCTGAAAGCATCCACCCCCACCGCACACAGACAGAGAAACTGACTGAAAAACCCTGGTACCCAAGCCTTTTCCTTTTACGCAAACAGATCAATCTGAGAACAATCAAATCTTCTGCACGACATGCCAAACATCTCAGGATTCAAGGACTACTCTCCTGGGTGCACTCTTGGACTTGGCCAATCAGCCTGCACATTTAGTTCCTCTGCAAAGTGTGCTGCTGTCAAGGACAGGAGATTTTCTTCTGCCCACTGAAGAACACTGGTCACTCCTGTGAGCATGTTTGTGTTTCTTGTGCCCCCTTGGCTGTTCATGAGACAATGTTGTCTGACTTCACTTTCACAGCCTGCAACTGAACCTGGTCCTGAAACTGCATCAGGGCTCACTATACTGCCCTCCTCTCCAATATGTTTATCTGAAGACTCTGAACTTGAGGGCCCAAACCCCCTGGAATGGAATCTGGTCCAGGACCGCCCCCAGCATGACAGGCTGGCATTGGTAGCCAAAATCAATTACAAAGGGGCTTTAAGGAAAGCCCCATTGCAGAGGTTCTCCCACCACACAAGTGATTGCAGCACTGTCTGTGACTGTGGGACTGGAGCCTGGTAGTCCTCAGAGGCCGAGGATGACGCTGTCAGTGTCCTGTTTTGGAGAGGCTACATGTGAAACCTTGCCCATGGCACTAGCTCTACTGTTGCTGTTGTCAGACCAAGAACGTAGAGTAATCTGTGGGCAGAAACTACTGACTGGGATCTTAGCCAGTGAACCTCCCAGACTAGAGTCTTGTTCCTGGATGAGAAGAAAACCCTTTACTTGTCCACCTGGAACTACGCCACTAGGTGATCTAACCGTTAAGATGGTTTCAGGGAGCTTTTCTCCCAACTGATTATCTAGCCATGCATCTCCAGGATTTCCAGAGCCCTTTTCACCAATCTCCCCGCCATCTGAGATTCTGGAGCTCTGATGAAGAGATATTTTAGGTATGGGCATATGTAAAGCCCCTCCTGCCTCAGTTGGGCTACCAGTACAATCAGGATCTTCAAGAACACTCTTGACACAGTCGCCAGGCCAAACGAGAGAGACCGGTACTGAAAAGGCTGCTCCTGAATGGCAAATCTTAGGTATTTCTGGTGCAATTGGCAGATTAGGATATGGAGACAGAGATCCTTCAGATCGATGGACACCAGGAAATCCCAGGGCTGAACCACTTGGATGATGGACCATAGTGACTCCATGTTGAACTTCATATGTCTGACAAATCTGTTTAGTGGCTTTAAGTCCAGAATTGGTAAAAAAATAACCGACTTTCTATGGATTACAAAACAAAGAGTAAAATCCCAGTCCCTCCTCGTTTGGGGTGGGTGAGTGAATGAGGATATGGCTCCTATCTGGATCAAGTGATGCAGACTCTGGCTTACTGTCCATCTCCTCACCAGAGTTACAGGCATCGCGAATGGAAGGAAGTGATCCCTCGTGGGTACGGACAGATATTCTTTGGTGTACCCAGAGCCAGAATTTCCAGTACCCACACATCTGACATTAGTCAGGCCCATCCCTAGTAAAATTTCTTCAGTCTTCCACCAAGGGAAAGGGGGCAGAGATGGACCCACGTACCCTCACTGCGAAGATCCACCTCTCCTTTCTGTATCTCCTTCGCTTCTGTGGGCAAAGACACCTCTGTTATGGTTGCCCTTGAAGCCACAGTAGGCTCCTCTGTTCTTCTGGTAACGGAAACTCTAATAAGGTTAAAATCTGCATCTTAACTGCCCTGGTTCCTTTGACAATGGGCTGGGCCTCTGTTGCTGCCTAGATACTGGAACTGCCCTTTCCTGTCCTGGACATCCTTCAGAATACTGTGTGGCTCAGAGCTGAATAGCAATGACATCCTTCAGAATACTGTGTGGCTCAGAGCTGAATAGCAATGCCCTGGTGAAAGGAATATTAAACAACTTTGTCTCAGATGCTTGACCTACGGTACAGTGAAGAAAGCATACATGCCACACAGATGGTGAAGTATGACAGAATACGCCCGTCACCGAAGCACAGATCAGGAAGCACAGAAAAACCAGAAGCAGTTATAAAATTTTCATGTAACGTTTTATTATAACAAAAAAATAAATAAATATCATTCAGTATAATTATTTACAAAGGCAGTACAGACAGAGAAAATAAAGTCCTTCCTTTGAGAGCATCTCTAATTCCAAGTTTCAGTCTCTCTCTAGCAAAAATATTGCTGCTCATTTTATAGCAAATCTTTGCAAGGTAACTAGCTTCTTCATCCTAAGCTCATTAAGGAGACATTCTGTTTCTCACAAAATGTTTTTGTCAGTTTCTTTGCAGGTGCAACAAATAGAATATGGTGAACCAGAACTGATCTCTTGTTGACAGCTCTGCAAAGAGTTTGCAAACAAGCTTGAGACCTGAGAGGAGCTCAAACTGCATCTCAGGTTAACCCCCTAAATTCTAAATAGCTTTTTGCAATAATTTCAACAGTATAACTGCACAGTTTCAAACAAATGGATCCCAGTTTCACATAAAGATTCACATACATTTTTATAACCACAGATACGCCAGAGGAAGAAAAGACAGAAACAGAAAGAGGTGGAGAATCGTGAGACCATCAGAGTGATCGATTTCTAGGTCTCACAAGAACATTCGGTTCCGCAACCAGACAGACGAGAAAGAAAAGGAGAGGATATAACAGAGCCTTACATTTAACTCTTTCTGCATAGCAAATGGGACAGGGCCTTATTCAACCCTGTCACAAAGCCAGTATCCACAGACTATCAATGGCTACATTCCCAAAAAGGCAGAGATCATCAAAACAAGCTGCAGAATATCCATACCCTTTGAATCTCATCAAACTAAACTACCTAAGGGAGTCAAGCAGAAGTTTAATTTCCTGGAGGTAATTTATTTCAAATGTTTCACCAGGAGAGACCTACTGAGCTGGTAACGGTTGGCTTCCAGATGAGTCCAGAGGGATGGGGAAGGGGAGTACACAATACAGAATGCATATGTGAAAATACGTAATGCAAGGTACAGTAGTTAAAGAAATAAAATATAATAAAAAATAAATTACAATGAAAGTAAAAATACATAAGTTTTCAGTCACAATTTGCAGGCAGATAGGGTAACACAAAATAATGAACAGCATTTCAATTTAAGGTACAAATGGTATACAGTACTGGGAGCAGTACCAGACAATAGCAGAATACCACCACCCAGACTGCTAACGTGCGAGAGCTATCTCAGTGCAGACATAAGGTTCAGAAGCAAAATAATACCACATATGACTAACTGATTCTATTCACAGTTTAGCATTTCGGGGGGATAACAGCTCACAGCCAGTGGACAGGGGCGAATTCAACAATGCTAGTGGGAGAGAACACAAGGATTAGGAGTCAGTTGCAGGAGGGGACAGTAAAATCATGAAGACTAGGCTCAGCAGAAAGATAGGGGGAAGAGAGGACCAGACAGAAAAACTATATGAAAAGGCAGCTTGGCCCATAGATGTTTCACTGAAAGGGAGAGTGAGTGGGAAGCAATGTTCCAGAGGAGGTAGGTGGAAGGGGGAGAAAGCAGGGCAGAAAGGTAAGAGCAAGAGAGTCAAACCAGAATTTGGAGGTGAAGATGGCACAGTGGGTGAGGCAAGAGGCTACCAGGGAAGTAAGGAAGAGGGATGAATAGAGAGAGCAGTGGCATGTACAAGGGGGGGCAGTCATAGATACGTAGAGGATGATGGCAGATAAGTACCTCTTGGCCCACCCAGTCTGCCCAATTTATCCCTACCAAGTATGAGGTCTGATACACAAACTGAACTCAAGAGCACTCCCCTCCCCCTTACTTCCAAAATACCCTTGTGTCTGTCCCACTCTATCTTATATCCTTTGACCGTTTAGCCCCTACCACCTCCTCTGGTGGGCCATTCCAAGTGTCCACCATCCTCTCTGTGAAAAAATATTTTCTCATGTTACCACTGAGCTGTTCCCCCCTCCAACTTCATATTGTGCCCCCTTGTACTGGAACATCTCTTACTTTAGAAGATGCTCCCTTTCTGTAATCTATTTATACCAGTGAGGTATTTGTACATCTTTATCATGTCCCCCGCTCTCCCTCCTTACCTCTAGAGAATACAATATTTAATTATTTTAGTCTTTCCTCCAACAGTAGGTCGTCTCTTGCAGGCCCCGCACCATTTTAGTTGCCCTTCTCTGCACTGCCTCCACCTTGTCTATGTCCTTTCTCAGATGGGGCTTCCAGAACTGGACACAGTACTCCAGGTGTGGTCTCACCAGTGTCTTATACATGGGCAAAATTATCTCCCTCCTTCTACAGTACTTGTGATACCCCTCCCTATACATCCAAGCATCCGGCTAGCCATTCCAGCCACCTGGTCACACTGCCTAGCCTCTTTTAGGTCATCTGAAATGATAACTTCCAGGTCTCTTTCCTGCTTTGTGACTTTTAGTACCTCCCCTCCTAGTTTGTAAGTTGCCCTTGGGTTCTTGTGAAATATGTACATGATCCTGCACTTCACTGCACTGAATTCCAGCTTACTAACATACTAAAATGCCAGCAGAATAGGCCTAACGGTCTTTCATGTCTGCTCGTTTGGTCATCCCCCACCCTGGGAGCCGACCTTGCTGCCCCCCTTGCCTTCTCTGGCTTCTCTCTTCCCAGTTCCAGATATTCTCGTTGCACTGGATTTTGCTTCCAGAACCCTTCCCCTGTACCTGTCCCACCCCCTCTTGAACCCCTCCACCATCTCTGCCTCCACCAGCCCCCTGGGCAGCGCATTCCATGGCTCCACCACCCTTTCAGTGAAGCAGCACCTCCTCCTTTCTCCCTGAATCTTCCCCCTCCAGCTTCCACCCATGCCCTCTAGTTGCCCCTACTCCTTCCTTCAAAGGACCCCAGCTCCTCCCTATTTACCCCTTCATGTACCTGAAAACCTCTATCATGTCCCCCCGGTCCCTTCTCTCTTCCAATGTGTACATATTTAGCTCTTCGAGCCTCTCCCCATAGTTCCAGTCCCCCAAGCCCCAAATCATTTTGGTTGCCCTCCTCTGGACCCTCTCCAGGAGTTTAACGTCCCTCTTTAAGTGTGGCCTCCAAAACTGCACTCAGTACTCAAGGTGTGGCCTCACCAAGCAGTTATACTGAGGGAGCATCACTTCCCTCCTTCTGGAGGTGATCTCCTTAGCGATGAATCCCAGCATACTGTTGGCCTTGGCTGCTGCCCTCCTACAAGTCTCCGAGTTGTTCATCTTGACATCCACCACCACCCCCAGGTCCCCCTCAGCCATCGAGACTTGTAGCATTCCCCCCCCCCCCGGGTGTACATTGGCCGGGTTTCAGCCCCCAGGTGCAGTACCTTGCATTTCCTGCATTGAACCTCAGCTTCCACTTTCTAGACCATCTTTCCAGAGCCTCCAGGTCCCCTGTGGGCCACCCTCCCTCCTCTCCATCCACCACCACCCCCAGTTTTGAGTTATCCGCAGAGAGACTCATCTCACTCCTGATACCTGTCCTTATGTCACAGACGTAGGCGTTGAACAGGAGGGGCCCAAGGACTGATGCGTTGAACAGGAGGGGCCCAAGGACTGATTCCTGTGGGACCCCACTAATGACCCTCCTTGGGGATGAGACTATCCCACCAACTACGACCCTCTGGGTCCGGTCCTGGAGCCAACTGTCTTTCCATCTGATCATCCGGCTCCCCACCCCCATTTCTCCCAGCTTATCCAACAGGCCCTCGTGAGGAACAGAGTCAAATGCCTTGCTGAAGTCTAGAAAGAGGACGTCCACTGGTCTACCCAGGTCCAAGGCACTCATCACCCAGTCATAGAACTCCACAAGGTTTGTCTGACACAATTTCCCTGGGACGAATCCATGCTGTCTATTGTCCAGGCACCCGACTTTTCCAGGTCCCCCCCCAGCCTCTCCTTGACAATGCCCTCCATCACCTTGCCCACCACCGATGTCAGGCTGACAGGCCTGTAGTTCCCTGCCACCTCCTTGATCCCCCTTGTGGATAGGCACTATATGCACCACCTTCCAGTCCTGGGCACCCACCCTGTCCTCGGAGAGATGGTGAAAACTCCGCCAGAGTTTTCGCCAGGACACCATAAGTTCCTTCAGCACTCTGGGATGTAATTTTATCCGCCCCAGGCTTCTCCGCTTAAGGACCTGAGGGCTTTCCTCACTCTCTCTGCTGTGATTTCCACCTCCGCTACCTCTTCTCCTGCTTAGCCTTCCCCCCTCCTGCCAGTGATGCCTCCCCTCTCCCCAGACCCGCCCGATCGGTAAGGGTCCCCCCCTCCTCAGTATCACTGTCTCCCCCATGTATGATGGGGCACCCCCATTTTCCTTGGTGAAAACTGACGTGAAGTACTCATTTAGTACCTCAGCCTGCTCCCCCGGGTCTTGTGCCCATCTCTCCCGTTTTAATCCTGTTAATCTGCCCCTTCACCCTTCGTTTTTCCCCAATGTATCTAAAGAACCCCTTGTTCCCTCTCCTAATTTCCCTGGCCAGGTTCTGCTCCTTCCTTGCCTTAGCCACCCTCACCACACTAGTGGCCCTTCTAGCCATCAGTTCGTACTCCCCTCGATCCCTTTCACTCCTTGAGCACTTGAATTGCCTATAGGCTGCCTTCTTTCCCCGCACCACCTCCTGGACCTCCCTGGTCCACCAGCAGGGGTTTTGGGCCCTACGCATTTCGTCTTACTCTGGCACAGGTGCTGGTAGCATCCTGCACCCTTCTCCTGATTATTTCCCACCTCTGTCAGCGTCCATGTCTGACCAATCACATCAAATGCTCCTTAAGGATCCTTCCCATTTCCTTAAAATCCGCCCCCTGAAGTCAGTTACCTCCGTCTTTGTGCAGCCTTCTACCCTCCTGGGTCCAGGAAGCAGAACCAGACCGTGGCATGGTCACTCCCGCCAATGGGTCCCGCCTCAGGCCCCAATCTGGTCACTGTCTGCCAGGACCACATCCAGTACCCGCCTCCCTGCTCGGTTCCCCCACCTGCTGAGTTAGGAACGCATCTTGAAAGACATCCAACAACCTCTGTTCCCTGGCCACCGAGGATGTCACAGTCTTCCAGTCTGTTCCTGGCATGTTTAAGTCCCCCAACACCACCACCCTTCCCCTGCCCAATCTGCAGTGTCTCCCAACATCTGCCACCACACTCTCCTCCAGCTCCTCCGCTAGCGCAGGGGGTCTATACACCATTCCTAATTTTACTCTCTTGCCCCCACTTGTTATCAAGGTGACCCAAATCGCCTCCACGGTTCCCTCCGCCTCCTCTACTCCCCCTATGCCAATGCAGTTTTTGACTTATTATTGCGACCCCTCCTCCCTTCCTCCCCCGTCCTTCCTAAACATAGTGTAACCCTCAGGTTCAAGTCCCAATCATGTCCTCGCGGTGGCCCAGGTCTCAGTGACCGCTGCCACATCCACGCTCCCTCAGTTAGCATCGCCTGGAGCTCAGGCATTTTATTGCCCAAGCTCCTGGCATTTAGCAGGACTACCTTCCACCCTTTGCCTATACTTCCATTTCCCCTGCTCGTGTTCCCATGGGGATTCCATTTTCCCCTGGTCTGCACTTTACCAGTCAGCCTTTTCCCGCATTCTTCCAGCTCCCCAGTGGGGTGGAGACAGAGTCTCTCTTTTATCGGAGCCCCCCCCGACAACCTTTTCTCCCATCCCTTCCCCTTCACAAGTTTAAACCCCACTTTTCACCAATGAACCCCTCTATTTTCAACTTAAGGATTCCCCTCCCTTCCAAATTGAGATGCAGCCTATCTCTAGCATACAGCTCCTTATCCTCCCAGGTCTCCCCCCAATCCCCCATCCAACAGCTTCCATGCTCCAGACCATTCCTCCATTCGAAGCAAAGGCCCATCTGCATGACACGTCCACTCTTTTGTCATGAGTGTCTGACAAGGCTGCTGAGCCTTCTAAAGGTATGGTCATGTACTTCATGGCTTTACACATGGCCTTGTCTGTCATCAACCGAACCTCCCACTTTTTAAGGTTCTCCTCCTGGAAAGGACACCATCTTACTCTAGGTCTTGGGAGCTGCTTGTGCTTAGCCGCCCCAGCCCACTCGTTCTCTATTATCTGATTCAGTGCCAGAAGTTGGGAAAACACCTTAGGGTAGAGGCCAAGGTAGACAGGATAGAGTACATGTCTAATCTCTATGTCCTAAACCTCCAACAACTTCAGTACCCTATAAGCCTCTGTAATGAGACAGGGCAGTGACGAAAGAGTGTGACAGGGAGATCCTGCCACTCTCGGGAACCAACCTTTTCTTAAATCTGCTGCAACAGTTCTTCTATTTCTTAGCCTAATCTATCCTTTACAATTTCTAGTCCATAAGGTTGGCCACCTCTGGGCACCCACTCCCCTTCTTGACTATGCTATAGTGTCCTCTTTAATTTTCCTTTTCCCTCTCAGGTCCTCATACAGGGATGTTATTGTTGTGATCTCCGAGCTGATGTAAAACACTCTGTGTTCCTCATTGTTGGATTTAGTATGCAACAGCACTATGTCATAAAATACCTTGATGTACAGAACTTATGTGTATGATCCTGTAAATGTTGAAAATACCACGGCGCTGAGGTTCTCTATCTTTAGCTTATTTAGAGATATTTTTTTGAGCCTCCACCACCCAAGCAAACAAGGCCCACAGAGGGAAAGCTGAATCTCAACTAAAAAGTCTGATCAGTGAGTCAGTAGGTGCTAAGTGCAGAGAAAGGACATTCATAGACTGTTGCTGCAAACTGATGTACTGAAGAAGGGATATGCCGTTGCTGAAGGTTATCTGCTGTATTCTGAATAAATATCACACAGAGATTGTATGTTGAACCTGAAGTTCTGCGTCTGGTCTGCCTATTATCACACGACCCCTCCACAAAGAGTCGGGGGGGGATTTAAACCTTTTTCTTGGGTACTACACTTTCCCCTCCTCCTCCTCAGACAGATACTCTTCCTTGTCTGATGGACCCAGTTCCGTTGGGTCAGGATTCTAGCCAGCGTCCTCCTCTTGACCTGTCATGTCATCAAGGTCTGGGGTTGTTTGCAAATCTGGGTAAGCAGGATTGCTCTGCTCTGGTGCACCTGGATGTGCCTGTATGGGCCCTACCTGACCTGGAGGACTCACTATGGGTTTGAGTGTTGTCACAGGGATGACCTGCAGTTAATCTTCATGAAGGATGGATACGTTGTTTGTAAGTTGATGCTATTTGAAGCAAAGCCCCACCTGCATGACATGTCCACTCTTTTGTCAAGAGTGCATGACAAGGCCGCTGAGCCTTCTAAAGGCATGGCCATGTGCTTCACAGTTTTATGCATGGCCTTGTCTGTCATCGGCAGAACCTCCCACTTTTTAAAGTTCTCCTCCTGGAAAGGACAGCATCTTAGACTAGGTCTTGGGAGTCTGCTTGTGCTGATCCACCCCAGCCCACTCTTTCTCTATTATCTGATTCAGTGCCAGAAGTTGGGAAAATACCTTGGGATAGAGGCCAAGGCAGACAGGACAGAGTACATGAATAGTCTCTTTGTCCTAAACCTCCAATAACTTCAGTACCCTACAACTCTCTGTAATGAGACAGGGCAGTGACTTAAGAGTCAAGGGGGGAATCAAAATCTTTTTCTTGGGTACTGTCCACTTTCCCTCCTCCTCAGACAGATACTCTTCCTCATCTGACAAACCCAGCTGTATTGGGTCAAAATCCCCCCACCCCCCCAATTCCTCTCGACCGGTCATGTTGTCAAGGTCGAGGGTTGTCTGCAAATCTGGGTAAGCAGGATTGCTCTGCTCTGGTGCACCTGGATGTGCCTGTATAGGCCCTCCCCGACCTGGAGGGCCCACTATGGGTTTGGGTATTGTCACAGGGATGACCTGCAGTTCATCAACACAAAACATCTCATTTAAGAGAAGCAATATGGACTTTTGTAACTCAGCTTTACCACTGTTAGTTGGTATCTCAGGTGCACCCCCTTCCCCTGGCTCGGTCATTCAGTTCAGAGGAACCACGACAGACATAGAATTTGATGGCAGAAATGGACCAGTAGACCCTTCCCATCTGCCCTACTTTCTCTTCCTATTTCCACACTCTAGACGCTATTTGTTTATTTATTTATTAAGATCTTGGATTTACACCTATGAGCCAGAGATCTTTTACGTAGGATCCACGTCACAGGAGAATACACAAAGCACAGAATATACAACAATTGTGGGGAACAGAGAGAGCACAGACACGAACTATAACTGGCATTGTACAATACATGCCAGGTCATATACATACGATGAGGAGAGAAATTAAGCAAGGAAACAGATCAGCGAATCAGCCAAGAGGCCTTGTCAAGTAGTAGACTGGAGGACGAGGATGGGCTAAGGTAGAGAGGGATGGAGGGAAAAGCAGGGCAGGCGGCCAGGGGATTTGTCAAAAAGGTAGTAGCAGCCAAGAGGCTTTGTCAGGTGGTGAGAGTGGGTGGGAGTAGGAATGTTCAAGTGGGTGGCAGGGGTCAGGAGGGGCTGTTATGTGGACCAAGGTATGGGCGGAGGGTGAGTAGGCTGAGAAGGAAGTGGAGGGGAAATAAGGGTATGTGGGGGGAGAAGGAAAGGGCTAGGTGATGGGATCTGGGGCATGAAGTGCTAACAGAGCAGAAGATGATAAATGTGGGATCCGTCGGGGGTTGGAGAGGATTTGGGGCATACAGAGCAGCACTCAGTGGAATCAATCGAACGTGTTATGCAAGATAAGGTACTGCCGAAGTTGATGTTTAAAGGGGCCAAGCTTGGGAACTGAGGAGATGTCACCAGGAAGGGAGTTTAGCCAGGTGGGTGCTCAGTATGCAAATGATCTTTGTCCCTGGGTAGTATGGCAGAGGGGTAGCTGAAAGGTCTGATTAGCAGAGCCCCTGGTACAGCCAAGTTTACTGAAGCGGGTATTACTTGGTATGAAAGAACAGAAGAAGGCCAGAGCCCATCGAGACTGTTCCCCACACTCTGTGGGACATTATTTATCTATTATCCCTCAACCAAACATCTAATTTGTTTTTAAAGACAGTGACACTAGTTGCCTCTACCAATTCTTGTGGCAAGGTGTTCCATACAATGGATGCTCTTATTGGAAAAAAGTTTCCCCTTTTGCTGGTTTTATAAGTTTTTACTTCAAGCTGTTTATTAGGCAGTCTCGGAACATGTCTCCTTTTGGAGAGTGTTAGACCACATTTTTCCATTAGATCTGGTGAATTTATTAAATTAAAAACCATATGCATATCACCTATTAATCTTCTAGTTTGAAATGAGAAGAGACCAGTAGCTTTTAATCTGTTCTGATAATCCAAGTTTGTTAATCTTGGAATCATTCTAGTTACTCTCCTTTGAACCTGTTCCAAGAATTGCTGTGTCTTTTTTTTGGTTTGGATTCCAGAAAGGGGAGCCATAGTCTAGATACGGTCTAATGTATGCCCTATACAATGGAATAAGGCATTGTTCAGTGCGATTAACAAAAGTGCGTTTTATTTGCCTCAAAAGTCTGTTGGTCATGCAAGCAGTTCTAACACAGTGATCATTTGATGTAAGTTTATTATTAACATATATCCCTAAATATTTTTCACAATTTGATGAGTGAAGTGGTAGTCCATTTATATATCGTTTTTGGATTATTTACACCGAAATGCACTACTAAACATTTGTCTTGATTAAACTGCATATGATTTTCATTTGCCCAAAGTGTTAATTTTTCCAAATCCTTCTTTAATGCAGAAATATTTTCTTGATTATTAACCTTGCCCCCCAATTTAGTATCGTCTGCAAATTTAACCATGAAGTTATTTGGCCCTGTTTGTAAATCACTGATAAAGAGATTAAACAATGTTGGTCCCAAGACCGACCCTGTGGTACACCATTTGTCACACTACCCGAATCAAACAAGATATCATTAATTCTGACTCTCGGAGAACGATTTGTCAACCAGTTTAAAGTCCAGTTGACAATATCAGGTGACAAACCTAGATTGTGCATTTTAGTAATGAGTTTTTCATGTGAGACTTTATCGAAAGCTCTACTAAAGTCCAAAAGAATTACATCAGTAGGGATACCCACATCTAGTAGAGTACTTATATTATTGTTAAAAAGATATCAGATTGGTGGTGCAGGAATACTTGGGAGTAAACCCATGCTGACTTGAATCATAAATTCCTAATTTTTTACAATCTTGATCTATTCAAGACCTCATTACTCATTCCATTAATTTACCAGCCACTGAGGTCGGGCTAATTGGACGATAATTTTGCACAGAACCTCTATTGCCTTTTTTAAATATGGGAGTAACTATTGCTGAACGCCAATCATTTGGTACAATGCTTTCTTGTAAGGATTTGTTGAAGATAATTGACAAAGGTATAGAAATATTTATAGAGGTTTCGATCAGAAACCATGGATGAATACCGTCTGGACCCGGACTAGTATTTTTTTTTTTTTTTTAGTTTTTTTTTGATAGCCTGTATAATGTCAATTGGATAGAACCTATGATAATCTACGTGATGAATTTTAAATGTACTAATAGGTGATTTTTGAGAGAAGACAGAACAAAAGCACTTATTAAAGAGATTCGAGGTTTCTATTTCAGATAGAGAAGAGCCATTGGTTATAATGGGACCAATGGTCCTTGATTTACCTTTTTTTACTATATAGGAGAAAAGAGATTTGTGAGTCTTTTGTGTGAGCTAGTTTAAATTCTAGCTTATTTTTTGCCAATTTAATAGAATTTTTTAAGTTTTTCACAGGTAGTCTGTATTTATGTAATAGAGTAGTTTTAAATGGAACAGAACTATTCTTAAGTTTCCTAAAAAGTTTAATTTTTATTTTAATCCGATTTTTAACTGTCTTGTTGAACCAAGGGGGAATTTTTCCTTTATTATTAAATTTCCTCTTAGATGGAATAAAGGTATTTTCCAAATAATGTACAATGTTTTTAAAAAAGTCCCAAGCTTGTTGTGTTGTACAATTAAGATTAGATTCCCAGTTTGTTTTGTAAGTATTCATTGATTTTAGAAAAATTTGCTTTATTATAATTTTTTGTACAGTATAACTTCCTTTGTGTAGTTTTAAACTGTTAAATTTCAAAAAGAATAGATGAATGATCACTGGTCCCAAGTGGATCCCAAATTTGTAAATTGCTAATTTGTTACTCTATGTTAGTAAATAATAGATCCAAAATATTAAAGACCTCGAGTGGGTTCAATAACAAGTTGTTGTAATCCAGTACTAACTACCACATCTATTAGTCCTTTCTCAGCATAGGACTGTCCTGAGAATGAGTCCCAGTTAATATGAGGGAGGTTAAAGTCACCAAATAATACAGTATCCTGAGATTCTGAAAAATGTGTAATTTCTTTAAACATATCAGTTGTGTAATCTGAATTTGCAGATGGAGGTCGATAGATGTTACCAATAGTTATATAGGACTGCTCCTTCAATAAGATTTTAACCCATATACTTTCCAAGGAAAGGAGAACACACTTTAAAAGAAGGAATATCATTTAAGTATGTACATACAAACTCCACCGCCTTGCTTATCTAATCTCTGTTTTCTGATATAACTTATAACCTGGAATTTCTCTGGAAAAAACTGAGGATCGTCCACAAGTTTCAGTTACTCCCACCACACCTATATTTAAAGTTTTACATTTGGCTTCGAGTTCTGCTAATTTGAGTTGGTTTAAAGATCTTGCATTCAAAGCTAGGAATTTACATTTAGTTGTAATAATATTTTGGTAAGTATTCAGAGACTTGGGAATAGACCCATTTTCCCCCATTGTTTTTAGCTGAAACAATGACTTATGATTTTAGTGATACTTTTCCCCATAAGCATGCTACCCCTACAACTGAGATGTAAACCATTCCAGCAAAACAAGGAAGAACGATCTGAAAATGATTCCCAGTGGGTAATACAGGGTATATCCTGCTTAAAACACCACTTTCTCAGCCATTCATTTAGGGCTTTGATTTTCTACGTCATGGTAGATGTTGCTCTCGGGACAGGTAGAATTTCAGATATACATACACAGCATCCCCTATCAAGTAACAGGTTACATAACGCCACATAGTCCTGTTGTAACTGATTAAATGGGGTGTTGTTTATATCATTAACACCGGCATATATGATAACCAGTGGATTTTCCCCCGCATGTTATAAAATTTTAGGCATCATGGAGGTAATGTCAGATACCCTGGCCCCACAGAAGCTAGAACAAGTGCGGTTGCTGTTGTCACTATTGCACACCGTTCTGTCAATGTGCTTAATGATTGAATCTCCCAGGACTAACACTTGTTTTGAGGCAGTAGAGGTACAAGAATCAGGGACGGGTGATTATTTAACACAATCTGGAGCAATTAACTTAATAGGTATTGATTTGGTAGCTTGAGACTTACTAGGACAAATATTATTGGGCATTAACTCCTGATTGAAAAGTGTTTTTAAACCATTATTATCGAAAGAGGGTGATGCACAAGATAAATCATGTAGCACTTCATTATTTGATACAGTCAATTGCTCAAACCTATTACAAGTTTCAATAGGGGCACTATTGTGTATTTGACCGCCCCTCCTTTTTTTAAGAGGCTTTGTGACAATGGTCCAGTCATCATTATCATGAGAAGATGGCGGATAATCATCCACCTTATAAGAGGGGGCAGAGGCAACAGGTATACTAGTACTAGTCGTTACAATTGTCTCCTCATCAAGAGGCATAGAAATGTTACCTAAATGTGAAGGAAATTGTTCATTAGAATGAAGTTGTTCATCCATAAGATCAATGTAACTTTCCAATTCCCTAATATCAGTAGAAACTGGTTTAATATTAAGCAGAAATGCTATCTCTTCTTCCAGAGTAGTAATCAGATGGCAATTAGCACATACATACTCGCTCCCATACTTTCCCTCACTATACATCAAACATTGCATACACTTACTAAGTTCTTTTCCATTATTAAAGGTGTATATTTACTAAGTAGAGGATATGCTAAAATTATCTTATCAAGTTTGTCTAATGCCAGCAGTTTCAGCGTGCCAGCGGACAAAGACGAACATGCATATGACCTGCGCTTGCCCGCTCACTAGAGGGCAGGTTTTAACCGAAAAACCGGAAGTAAGCGTCTGTTCACTTCCGATTTCAGCGCGAAGTAAAAATAACAATATTTACTTAAATTCAGCAAGATTCTGTGAGTTGAAGGTTTACAAGCCCTTAAAAGGGCAAGAGAACCACCAGGCAACAGTGCTTTTAACAGAGAGATGTTGTTTTGGGGTAGGAGCTATACTAGCCTATTGCTAGTCCTCCAGGTTCCCACAATGCTTTGCTATTCACTGCAGAGTCAGTTACAAGCAAATGGTACCATACAATACAGCAACAGTTAAAACAAATATATTAATGGTATATCAAAGTATATTGGTGCACTTCACTACTCCACCTCTCACCAGAGGTTTGCTATATCAGTAGCAATGCTACTATTAAATGCCCCGCTCGCTAGAGGGGCAGGTTTTAAACCAAAAAACTGGAAGTAAGCGACCGTTCACTTCCGATTTCAGCGCAAAGTAAAAATAATATTTACTTAAATTCAGCAAGATTCTGTGAGTAGAAGGTTTACAAGTCCTTAAAAGGGCAAGAGAACCACCAGGAAACAGTGCTTTTAACAGAGAGATGTTGTTTTGGGGGTAGGAGGTATACTAGCCTATTGCTAGCCCTCCAGGTTCCCACAATGCTCTGCTATTCACTGAAGAGTCAGTTACAAGCAAATGGTACCACACAGGGTTGACAAAACCAATGTTTCTCTATGATCCTTCCTTCCTTCCTATTGCCAAACAGGAATTTCCTGTTGACAGTCAAATCCAGTGGCTATAAAAGTAGAACTGGCTTCGGGTGGGTGGGATAGAGGGCAATTAGTAAGAAAAAAGGCTAGCAACAGGAAGTTGCAATTTGAGTCACCTGCTTTTATAGTGTCTAAGCCACACCCCCAATTAACCTCTCCGCCTAATGGACTTGTGTCCACTCCACCCTCCCCGTGCCTGCTGAAACATGTTGGTCCATCTCCTCCTCCCCCCTCCACTATTTGACCAAACGGAAGTACTCATTTAAAATTTTAACCTTTTCTTGACATCCCCCCTTCCCCATTCTTCTGATTCTCACTATCCTACCCCTTGCTTTCCTCTTTTCACTCATGTACCTGTAGAAAGTCTTATTCCCTTTGGTGATCTTCTTGGCTATCCTCTCCTCTGTCTGTGTCTTAGCTGTCTTCACCCTCCTTCCTGCTTCCTTTTATTATCTAGATATACTTCCCTGTCCTCTTTCGACTGGGTCTTCCTGTACTTCTTAAAAGTTTTTTCCCCCTTCCTTAACACCTTAGCCACCTCCTTTAAGAACTAGAGTGACCTCTTCCTCCTCCTGTCCTTGCTTATTTCCTTCAAACAGCTTGCCATTGCCTTAGTTATTCCCTCCTTTACACATTTCCACTATGCCTTGACTCCACCCCAGACATCCCCCCCTTTTGATATATTCACTAAGGCAGTTGTCCATTTCCTTAAACTCTACTCTCCTGAAGTCCAGGACCCTTGTTCTAGTGTGGCTTCTCTCCCGCCCAATCTGTATGATAAACCAAAATTTACAATGATCGCTTATAACCAGGAGGTTACCCACTGTGACTTCTGCAATGCTGTCCCTGTTTGTAAGTACAAGGACCAGCAGTGCTCCATCCCTAGTAGGTTCTGTAACCAAAGAGAAAACAGCGGCACCAGCAGGAAAATAACCAAATAAAGCAGTAGTGGTCCAAGAAATACAGGTTACTCACCTGTAACAGGAGTTCTAGGAATGGTATATGTTGTTCATCCACACTTATTGGCAGGTTCCTTGCCGCTTTAAATCTTGCCGGAAGGTCTTCAAGCTGGCTCCTCCCACCCACCCGGGTGGTAAAACTCTCGGCTCCGCCCCATGATGCCAGATCTAGCCCGCTGGAATCCAGGTTGTGCGTCGAAGCTGGGGGAGGTCGGGTGGGTCGTGTGGATGAACAACATATACCATTCCTAGAACTCCTGTTACAGGTGAGTAACCTGTATTTCTAGGGACATGGATATGTTGTTCATCCACACTGTCTAGCAGACTCCTAGCAGTTCTCCGGGAGGAGGGAGGCAAGGCGCACACCCCCTACTTAGGAACAGAGACTGGAGAGGCCGAGGCCCAAAACCAGCATCCCAGTGTGACTCAAGGTCGATGTGGTAATGGGGTGATGAAGGTGTGTGTTGACTTCCAGGTAGCAGCCCTGCAGATTTCCTGGATAGGGGCGTCCCTGGAAGCAGCCACCGATGCAGCAGTATGGCGGGTAGAATGAGCTCTTATCCCTCTGGGAGGCTCCATGCCCACCAACTTATAGCAGAGATCTATGCAGGAGGTGACCCACCTGCCTATCGTCCACTTGGCTGCAGGTCTGCCAGGTGCGGCTTCGGCGTAGGTGACAGACAGCTGGCGAACCTCTCCCCGAATTTCAGCCGTGCGCTCCTTATAGTAAGTGAGCACACTTCTAGGGTCCAGAGTATGGAGCCTATATTCGGCCTCCGAGGTGTGACTGGGGTAGAACACCGGCAGAGTCAACACCTGGTTAAGGTGAAACTCTGACACCACCTTCGGAAGGAATTTCGGGTGGGGGCGCAGGACAACCTTGTCCCTGTGGAAGACCAGGTAAGGAGACTCGATGCAGGCGCCTGGAGCTCTCCCATCCTTCTGGCTGGCGTGACAGCCACCAAAAGCGGTCTTCCACGACAGGTGAGAGAGTTCACACCTGTGCATTGGTTCGATATAGCTTGCCCATGAGCTTTGCCAGTACCAGCAGTAGATCCACGGAGGTGGAGGTTCTCGCACCGGAGGAAATGTGATCAGGCCTTTGAAAAGCGCCAGACCACCTTCTCCTGCATACTGACTGCTTCCCGGCCCGCGCCCAGTAAGCAGAGATGGCTGCCAGGTGCACCTTAAGGGTCATCGACCTAAGCCCTTGCTGAGAAAGGGACCAAAGGTAGTCCAATATGCTCGCCAAGGAACAGGAGGAAGGGTCCAGGCCCTTGCCCTGACACCAAATGGAAAATCTTTTCCATTTGAAGGCGTAGCATTTTCTGGTCGACTCCTTACGGGACACCTGAACTACATTAAGGACCTCGTCGGAAAGACCCAAGGCCTGGAACTCTAGCCGCTCAGGAACCAGGCCGTCAGGTGCAGGGAATGAAGGTCCGGATGGAATACCTTCCCCTGATTGACTGAGAGCAGGTCCGGGCGAGCTGGAAGCTGCCTTGGGAGCCTGGAGTTGAGGCTGAGGAGATCTGGGTACCAGTACTGGCGGGGCCAGTCTGGAGCTATCAGAATCACCTGCGCCTTGTCCCTCCTTGCTTTGAGAAGCACCTTGTGCATCAAGGGGAAAGGGGGAAAGGCGTAGAAGAGGCCCGGGGTCCACGGCCTCGAGAAGGCATCCCCCTGCAGCGATCCCTGCTGAGGGGGGCGGGCATGGAACAGCCTCAGCCGCATTCTCCTGAGGCAAACAGATCCACCTGAGGTGTGCCCAATGGGAGAATAGATCTTATACTACCTCCGCAGGAGAGACCACTCGTGGGACGCAGCCTATCCGGCTTAGGGCATCGACCAGGGTGTTGGAGCTCCTGCCACATGAATGGCCAGGAGATCCGCCTCCAGGCTGCGCCACAGTGACCAGATGCGGAGAGCTTCCTTGCATAGAAGCATGGAGCACCCGCCCTGGCGGTTTAGATAGTACATGGTGTGGTGTTGTCCGTCTGGACCGGACCACCTGACCAAGAAAGCGAAAAGGCGGTGAGAGCTAGGTGGACCGCTTGGAGCTCCAGCAGGTTGATGTGCATCGGACTCCCGGGGACCAGAGGCCGTGCGCTCAGTGTTCCCCAGATGGGCACCCCAACCCATCAGAGGCGTCAGTCGATAGAGACCCGTCAGCTCGGGCGGACAAACAGGATGCCCTCCTGCAGATGAACTGGAACGTCCACCACTGGAGAGCGTTCCACATCCCTGGGTCACACGTCACTAGCTGGTCCAATGGATAAAGCGGTGGGACCACTGGCTGGCCAGCCCCACTGAAGGGACGGATGTTCCAGCGGCCCAACGGACCACGCTTGGTACAGGCCGCCGTGAGACCCAGGAGGCGCAGGAAGTCCGGGCAGGCGCAGTTGCCCAACCAGAAATGACTGGGCAAAGGAGGAAAGAACCTCGACCCTGTCTGCCGGGAGCCGTGCCCTGGCTCGAAGAGAGTTGAGCTCTGCCCCGATGAAAAGAATCACCTGCTTCGGCTCGAGTTCCAACTTGGCCTCGTTGATGAGGAGGCCGACCTGAGAGCAAATCTGGAGGGCCAGATCTCTGGACCGCTCCACCTCCTGTCTGGAGGGGGCTGCTATCAGCCAATCGTCCAGGTAAGGGTAAACCCGGACCCCTCGGCGCCGCAGGAATGCTGTCACCACTGCCATGCATTTGGTGAAGACCCTGGGAGCTGGAGATAAGCCGAAGAGCATGGCTTGGAACTCGAAAAAGGATCCCTCTGCTCGAAAGCGAAGGAACCTCTGATGAGATGGATGGATAGGGACGTGAAAGAATGCATCCTGCAGGTCCAGAGAGCAGAACCACACACCGTGTTCCAAGGATGGTATTATCTGAGCCAGAGTGACCATCCTGAAGGTTCGAGACCTTAGGAACTTGTTTAGGTCGTGTAGGTCGAGAATGAAGCGCCACCCCGTCCGTTCGGAACCAGGAAGTACCTGGACCCGAACCCTGGTTTGAGTGGGTCCGCCACCTCTTATCACCTCCTTCTCGAGGAGGAGGCGTGTGGCCAGGCTGACAGCGAAGCTGGACGAGGCCCCAAGGTGCGGCGGCTCTGAAGGGTGGGGCCTGCTCGAACTCCAGAGGCAGGCCCTTTCCCACCACCTCCAACACCCACCGGTCTGTGGTGATAACAGACCAGGCGGACAGAAAGTGGCGGAGCCGCCCCCCCACGGGGGACACCTGGGGTGAGGCGACGGGGTTGGGGGCGACACCTCTCAACCCGTCACTGGGCAGGCTTGGAGGAAGGACCCGCTGAGGGACACTCCAGGACGCTTACCTCCTGCTTCCTGGAGGAGGAAGCCGCGGGCTTAGGTTTGGGACACCAGCCGCGAGCCTGCTAGCCCTGATGTTGCTGGGCCGAGGGCGTGCCCGCAGGCGCGGACGAGACGAAGAGCTGGATGCGGTCTGCGCTCTCGTCCCTCTGAGCGATGACCGAGTCCAAAGTGGCATTGGACTTTTCGATTCTCTGGAGGTGGCCTTCCCTCCAGGGCCAAGAGGCGGTCCCAGGAAGGGACATCCGCCCAATTGTGCTGGGTATCCGCTGTGAAGGTGGATATACTCAGCCATGCCCGACGGCACATAGCCACTGCAGCCGCGACTGACCTGGCGCATGAGTCTCCAATGTCCAGAGCAGTCTGAAGTTGCTGCTTGGCCACCGCCCTGCCCTGGTCCCACACCTGCCTAACCGTGGTCTGCAGGTCAGCCGGGAGATGAGGGACTACCTCATCCAGGAAGCCCAACAGGGCATGGGAGAAATGTGCCATAAGCACGGCCAAACTGGCCTGACGAAGGCCAAGGGAGGACACAGCATAGACTTTTCGCCCGGCATAGTCTAATTTCTTGGACTCCTTGTCAGGAGGTTTGTCCACGTCCCTAGCGTTTCCGGCACGCCGGAAAAAGCTGTCGGTAACTAACCCCTCGGCTAAGGGATGTTCCGAGAAACGGGACAGGGAACCGGTAGGGACCGCTCTTCCTGGCCATCCTGGCTGAGCGCGCAGGGCAGAAGCAGGCGTACCAGAGCTCCAAGGCTGGGCCCACAATGGCCTCGGCCACAGGAAAGGCCTCCGTGAGGGAATCCCTCGGTCCAATATCTCCGTGTGGGATACTTGGCCGCTTGAAGCAGGCTCCAGCTGCATCCCGGTGGACTCTGAGATGAGCCTGAGCAAACCCAGGAATGCTGAGGGCTGTTGTCCAGCGACTGACCTCCAGAGACTCCAAGTCCACTCGCCTGGAGAAAAGGGAGGAATCGTCGTCGGACTCGGAAGAGTCCGCAAGTGCTGCATCGGGCCGAGCCACCCTCCACCTGCCGAGGGCGCTCGGGAGTGAGGGTGACCGACAGCCCATGGGCAGACCCTGAGCCGACCGAGAGTTCTTGGTCGGAGCCCCAAACAGCGGCTGTGGAGGTGGAGGTTGAGGTTCCACCAGAATCGGTGGAGCAGCTGGTTTTGGCCGAACAACCAGCCTGGGAACAGGCTCCTCGGGTAAGACGAGGGGTTGTTTCGGCCGCTCCGGTGACAGCCACTTAATGGCCGGGGAAGGCGACGGCGTCGGCTTGTTCCCGGTCAGAAGGGGCTGTTGCCACATGAGGTCCTCGTATCGTCGACATAACTTTCGTGAAGCCTCCCTCATCCGAGGAGGAGGATGAGGGCCAGCGGCGGCGCTTACCACGAGTGCGAGGACCGAGACCGCCTCATGACGGCGGGATCGGCTGGACCGCTGAAGTCCGAGACTGAGACCGAGAACCTCGGCCTTCCGAGGACGGAGGGACGGGTGGAACCGGCTCCTCCCTCGACTCGGGGTTACCGAGGGCTCGGAACCGGAGGCACTGGCAAGCCTGCGGGATCTCAACTCCCACCGGGGAACGGTGAGAGAGGATTTTCGCCGCTTGCTTCGACAACCCGTCCAACGGGTCGAGAAAGATCTCGACTGCGTCGACGGGAGTCTCGGTCAACTGACCTGACGGGGACACCGTGAGACCAGTGGCCGAAGCCGAACGATCGACCGAAGTCGATGGCCGACAACTCGGGGAGAGGGACCTTTCCCGCTCCCAAGAGCGTCGACGGAGGGACTTACCCTTGTCTTTCTTCTTGGACCGAGAAGAAGGTCCAGCAGACGTTGGTCCCTCTCCTCTAGTGGAGAGGGACAGACAAAGCTCCTTAAAGGAAGCTGTGTAAGAGGAACCCAGGGAGAGCGGGATAAATGCCGCAGTCAAGGAAGATGCGGCCTGCGCCGCCTCCTCTTCGAGGGCGATCATCTCCTCTAGCTGATCCACCGAGCCCACCGCCACGGAAACCGCCGACCAGGCCTCTTTTGACTTCACGGAGGAAAGCGTTTCTCAGGCGCCCCAGTTATAAGCAGGCATACGGTCTTCGAGGGGCGTGGGCTGAGGAAAGGAAACTGGAGTCGCCAAGCCTGCGGGTGGGTGCTCAAGGCCTAAACAGTAGACACACGTGGAGTGCGGATCCATCCGAGACATCTTCTGCCGCAAGGGCACCTCCAAACCCGAGTCGATTTGTCCACGCGGTCGCGAGGGATAGAAGACCGTAGTCTATAATGCAAAAACTTTTAAATTGACTTCGAAGAATTAGGAACCAGTCTTATCACGGGGCGTTAAGGAGGAACCTGAGCTTCAAGCGGTAAGGAAGATCTGGCGTCATGGGCGGGCCGAGGTTTACCACCGGGTGGGTGGGTGGGAGAAGCCAGCTTGAAGACCTTCCGGCAAGATTTAAAGCGGCAAGGATACCTGCCAGACAGTGTGGATGAACAACATATCCATGTCCCTAGAATTAGACATTATGCAGATGACACGGCGCTGATACCTACAGGAGACAGTCACCCAGATTTGGAACTCAAATTACCAGAGGACTTTGATGGACTGAAGGAGTGGTTCACCAGGTCGAGGCTTTTAATAAACACACACAAAAAAAAGATTCTTTATTTTGTGCCAAAAACAAACCTAAACTGAACATCTATACAAATGATTTGAAACGATTAGAGCAAGTGACCGAATATTGATATTTAGGAATAACTGTTGACTGTGAATTAACTTTTACTGAACATATAACAGAACTAGTAACTAAAACAAACATGAAGCTAGAAGCTCTTAGATACACCACCAGGTGTTTAGATCAAAGGGCTAAGAAAACATTAACAGAACAGATGATAATGCCATCTGTTGAATACGACAGTTTAATTTACTGGGCAGCTAAGAGAAAAATACTCACCATAGTAATCTTTTCTTCCAAGGGGTCCTTTAGCATCAGTAACTATAGTAGTTAGCTGGCTAGGTGCAACTGCCCCGGAGGTATGCCTTTAAGAGAATTAGCATAATGAGCTTGGGCATCAGCCAGTCAGAAAAAAGGAGGGGAGTATACCGAGAGGGAGCATCCTGAAGAGCTTAAGAATTTTTTCGAAGATTAATGGGCACATGCCCCCAAAAGTAAACCAACAGGATTCAAAAAACATGAAAATGTCCAAAACCAGAAAAACAGATATCAACAACCTGAGCAAGAAAACTCTTTAAAGCAGCAGTATTACGAAAAAAAACACGTGCGCTTTTTTGACAGTTTATTCCCTGTGCTCTGCTGATCATATACCTAGTACTCTTTCCCACCAGCATTCTACTATCACCGAGTAATTTGCTCAATTATCCTCTGCTTTATTTTACATTTCTGCCACCAAGCATGTTGCACTGGAACCCCCTCTGCTGCCAACTGCAAATCTGTATGACTTGCAGGGACATCAGGAATGGTCAGCAGAGGGTCCCACTGCTGTAGTCAAAAAACGTGATGCGACCTGAAGGAAAAGCGCAGCTGAAAATTAGTCAGCTGCCATATTTATTGTAGTGCCACAACAATTCAAATAAATTGCAAATATCTAAAAAACTAAAGATGACTGAAAAAAATATTTACAGGTATGGAAACTTGAACTTTGGCCGCATGCTTACAGCCAAAAAGCCGAATTCTGATAGATCTTTTCCTGATTTGGTAGTACTGCTGTTTTAATAAGAGACATTTCGGTAATAAAACTGAGAACTGAGCCCTTCTCCTAAAAGGTGAACCAGGGAGGAAGGGTGGGAGCTTATTGATGCTAAAAGACCCCTTGGAAGAAAGAAGATTACTACAGTGAGTAATTTTTTTCTCCTCACCCCAGGAGTCCTTTAGCATCGGTAACTATAGCAGACTACCGAGCAGTACCAAGTTGGAGGTGGGCAGAGAACCTACTTAGGAAACAGGTTTTGCAGAAACGCCCTTCCAAATCTGGCATCAGATCTGGACTGCACATCCAAACTGTAGTGTTTAATGAAAGTGTGTACAGATTTCCCGGTAGCTGCTTCGCAGACATCCAGAAGGGGTATTTCTCTTGCAGCTGCCACAGAGGCTGCAGTGCCCCTGGTGGAGTGGGCTCTGAGCCCCACAGGAGGTTGATGACCAGCTTTTTCATAGCAGAATCTAATACAAGAGACCAACCAGCGGGGAACTAGTTCTCTTGGTAGCTGGTCTTCCTCTGCCTACATCCCCGTAGGTGAGGAACAACCGAGTGTAAGAGCCTCTGAACTACCTAGTATGCTCTAGATAGTAAAAGAGAGCTCTTCTGACATCCAGACTGTGGAGCATTTGCTCACCAGGAGTGGATTTCTCAGTTAAGAAAACAGGTAGAGTAATAGACTGGTTAAGGTGAAACTCAGAAACCACCTTAAGCAGGAACTTCCTATTTGTCCTGAGCTCAATTTTGTCTCTGTGAGGAATGATGTAATTAGGATCCGTGCACAGGGCCTGTAACTCTGACCTCCTGGCAGAGGTAATGGCCACCAGGAAAACAGATTTCCAGGTTACAAACTTGAGATGTGCAGTGGCCATAGGCTCAAATGGTGGTTCCATGAGCCTGGCAATGCAGAGATTCAGACTCCAAGGAGGAACCAGCTCCCTGAATGGAGGCTGGAGGTGCCAGAAGCCTTTGAAAAACTGTTTGAACACAGAGTAGGAAAAAACTGACTTTTTCTTCCCCACCGAAAGGTAGGCCGAAACTGCAGCCAGGTGTAGCTTTAGAGAGGAGGGTTCAAGCCGGACGCTTGCAGATGTACCAGGTAATCCAACAGCTGAGAGTCAGAGGCTGTAAGAGGATTAACCTTTTCGTTCTTGCACCAGAGGGAGAACCTTTTCCATTTGGCTGCATAAGTCTTTTTTGTATTAGGTTTTTTAGCCATTCTCAGGATCTTAAGGACCTGCTCAGACTACTGAGAGGATGGAAACTCTAGCTCCTCAAGAACCAGGCCCTGAGGTAAAGAGAGTGTATGTCTGCATAATGCACTCCTGTCTGGGGAAGGGTCAGCAGACAGCAAGTTGGTGGCAGAAGAATGGGCCTGCTGCAGGACAGTAAGAGGAGAGGGTACCAGGCTTTCCTGGGCCAATCCGGAGCAACCAGAATCATGGATGTGGGCTGTTGTCCGAGCTTCAGCAATACCCTGAGTATCAGGGGAAAGGGAGGGAATGCATATAGGAACCTCCCTGACCAGTCCCAAATCAAGGCATCCAGAGGTAGTGTTCCCAGGACTGGAGGCCTGCAACAGTACTGAGGAAGCTGGAAGTTGGGGGGGGGGGGGGGGGGGCCAACGGATCCACTTCTGGTGAGCCCCACCGCCTGAACACTGTGGCTAGTACTTACTTTTGCAGTCTATTCGCTCGGACCCTGACTGATGTGACAGAGCATCTGCCAGGGTACTGTGCTTGCCTACGAGGCGAACTGCTGAAAGACTGACCCCCACGGAAAAAGCGAAAGACCAAATTTACTGAGCCTCAGAACAGAGTGCCCCTGATCTGGTACCATCCTGCTTGACTATGTAGAACACTGCAGTGATGTTGTCTGTTCGCATCTGTACAGTCTGCCCTTTTATGACAGAAGCAAATGCTTTGAGTGCTAGAAAGATTGCTCTGAACTCCAGAAGGTTTATATGCAACTGTGACTCTTGAAAAGTCCAGGAACCACTTACTGAGGCACTGCCCAGATGGGCTCCCCACCTCCCAAGAGGGGAGGCATCTGTGATGATCGCCTCTGTGGGAAGTGGAGCTTGGAAGGGGATCCCTATTGCAAGATTTGTAGGGTCCTTCCACCAAAGCAGAGCTTGAAGGAACCGTTCTGTCACAGGTATCCGCTTGGAAAAGTTGTTGCTTCTCTGAGACCAGTGGACTCTGAGATAGGGTTGCAGGTCTTGCATCCTGTACCTGACCCCTGGGACCACTGCAGTCATTGAAGCCATGTGTCCCAAGAGCCTGAGGAAATGTCTGGCTGGTCTTGGCTGCCCCTGGATGAAAGAAACTGCCACTGAAAGGAAACTCTGAATTCTCTCCTGTGGTAGGAAGGCACATCCTCTCTGGGTGTCCAGCTGAGCTCCTATGAAAGTGAGTAGCTGAGTGGGTTCCAGGTGAGACTTATTTAGATTTACCAGGAAGCCCCAGGTATTCCAGAGTGTGCCCTGTAAGGGAAAGGGACTCCTTGACCTGACAAGGAGACCTTGTCACTATGAGCCAGTCGTCCAAATAGGGGTAGATTGAGACACCCAGCTTCCTGAGGTGTGCTGCTACCATTGCCAGGCACTTGTTAAAGACTCTTGGAGCTGAGGACAGGCCGAAGGGCATTACAGCGAACGGATAGTGGCCCGAAGGGAGTTTGAACCTGAGGAAACTTCCTGTGAGACTTCCTTATGGGTATATGGAAGTAAGCATCCTTTAGGTCCAGGGAGGCTAGCCAGTCTCCCTGCTGTAAGGACTGTATGACTAGTGATAGAGTGCCCATCTTGAATTTGGGTTTTAACAGATGTTTAAATATCTGCGATCCAAAATAGGTCGCCACTCCCCAGTTTTCTCTTTTTGTGTCAAAGTACCAGGAGTAGAGGCCTTTGCCCTTTTCGTGGGCAGGGACCCTCTCCACTGCTCATAGAACTAGAAGGTTTTTTACCTCCAACTCCAACAGTAGTACCTGTGTTGGGGTTAGAGGCTTTGACACCTGGGTACACATGAGGTCTGGCATCTGCTTAAACTGTAGTGGCAGACCCTTTTCCACTATCTCCAGAACCCACTTGTCCAAGGTAATGAGGGACCAGTTCTGAAGATAGTGGGAGAGTCTGCCTCCTACTGGCAGAGCGGAGGCAACCTGGACACTCACATCAGGGCTTAGACTGCGAGGCTGCTGGCTGGGCAGATGTGGCTCTTCTTTGGCCCAGTATGCCCCTCCCTCTGAAAACTTCCCTGTACTGAGAGAAGTCAGGCTGGGGATAGGGAATGTAAGGTCTGGGGAAAATAACAACAGCCTCCGTTACTCCTCAGATGGGATTTCTGTGGGGCAGGAGGCCTAGGTTTAAAGGAGTGACTCTGCCAAGAGGCCTTGTACTCGTCTACCTTTTTCATGTAGTCTGTTGTCCTGGAATCAAATAATATGTTTTGATCATAGGGAGAGTCCCTGGCCTTAGACTGGGTATCCGGGGTTAGGCTGGTAGTTCTAAGCCAGGCAAAACACCTCAAAGAGATGGCATGGGCCATGGCTCTGGAGGCGGCATCATTGTCGTCATCTGCCATGTGGAACTGGTATTCCGTAGCTTCCAGGGCAGTTTTTGCAGTATCCACCAGTTCCTGCAACATTGTGTCTGACCCATTGCAGGTAATGGCCAGGACAGAGTTCCACAGTGCTTTCTGATACTTGGCAGTGAAAGCCATGTAGGAAGAAAGTCTGATAAGCAGGGAAGCTGTGGTATACATCATCTTCGCTATGAAATATATTTTTCTGGAGTCCTTGTCAGGGGTTAAGGAAGACAAAGAGACTCCAGCTTTCTCACATGCTGCCTGTTGTACTATACTCTCATGGCTGGGATGTATAGACAGGAACTCAGTATCATTTTTTAGACAACTGGTATTTTTTGTCAGCATGCTTATCAACCCCTGCCACAGAAGTGGGGGTTTGAAGCAATTTCATGGTATTTTTTCTGAAAGCATTATAGATGGGCACGACTAACTTCTTATGAGGTGGGAGACCTTTCATCTCCCTATAATCTTTATCCTTGTCCTCATCCTGGTTAGATTGAGTAGGGAGATCCAGGGTGTCTAGCAAATTTTGGATAAATGTAAACAGAGGAGGGATCCTCCTGATCAGCAGGGGAAGCTCCAAAATGAGGGTCAAGGGACACATCGGGTTCTAGGCCCTCTAAGTATATGTCAGGGGCATCACAGAAATGTTCTTCATCGTCTGCATCACCCTCACAGTCTCCAGAAGAGAGAACTGTGGAAGAGTGTTTACCAGCCCCAGAAAACACAGATCCCATCTTTTTGTAGGATCTGAAAGACGTGCCATGCTTTTGTCATGTCTTGCACAGATGGGAGTTCATGCGCAGACTGTGGCTATGTATGCTTTATTTTTTCTTTAAGCTGCCTGTTTCACTATTGGCTTTCTCAGGAACAGGAGCGTTTTTGTCTTTGCAGACCATCTTTTTAGCCACTTCATCAGCAGCTTGATCATGCTTCCTTTTTAGTATAGACCCTTCATTAGCGCCTTTATTATTTTTTAATTTTATCAGCTCCTTTGGAAACTTTATTTTGTGGCTGGGGACTTGGATGCTTCATCAGCACCCATTTGAATTTTTATTATTATTTTTAGATGGCCCCTCATCGGTAGCCTTTGATTTTTCCTCAGCCATAATTTTTTCAAGTCTCTCTGCTCTGTTTCTCAAAGTTTTATTTTTTTGTTTTTTTACAAAATTTGATGCAAAGACAGCAAGTATGATCTGGACCTAAACACCTAAGGTACAGATTACAAGACTCTGCTATGGCCAGAATCCTGTGACAGTTGACACACTTTTAAAACCTGTAGGTCCAGTTTTCTTTTTAATTCTGGGGATCTCAGACATGCCAACCACAGAGAACCCAGTAATAACTGTCAAAAAGTGGAAATTCCAATCAGTTCCCTCGAGGTAAGGAACTGCGATTACTGAGGTAAAAAAATGAAGGAAAACGTCCAAAATCATTGGTTCCCATGAGAAAAGGGGAACTGAGATTAAATGCTAGAAAGAACCGTCGAAAACACCCAATTACAATTTAAAATAAATAGAAAATAAAGCAGAGGGGACCATGTGGAACCGACCGAAAATAGCAGTTCCCAAGAACCAAGAGGAACCGCTAAAAAACCCCGAAAATCTACTCAGCACATTTAAAAAGTAAGTTTATGAGGAAAACTTTACCAAGAGAAGCAGAAAAAGGCTGTCAACAAGGAAAGTTAAGAGACACCTCAGGGGCAGTGTTGCCCTTCAGGCTGCTCCCTCTCAACACACTCCCCTTTTTTCTCACTGGCTGATGCCCAAGCTCATTATGCCAATTATCTTAAAGGCATACCTCTAGGCAGGAGTGTGCAAATTGCATTGCCCGACATCCGAGGCTGACCTAATTTCACTGTCGGGCAGATCCTTTGATCTTCTAACTGCAGCCCCTGGACAAGTGTTTTTTCTGGCTTTTTTTTTTTTTTTAAATTGATCTCTCTGCTGCATTTCCCAGACTTTTTTTAATCCACAGGTCACTGATTCACTCCCAGTGACTCCCCTCCAAGACACCCCCCAAATGATTTGTCAGTGCATGAGCCTGCACAGTGGTGGCATGTGTTAATTGGCCACAACTGGGGTGAATGAGGAGAACCCTGTAATGACGCAGGAAGGAGCAGCCAGTGGTGCGCGCCATTCCAGATGGACAGTTGGGGTTTTAGTGAACTGTGCAATGTACAGCAATCGCAGAAACTGCCTCCAATGTAAAACTAATTTTGTTTTAGTTCCACCGCTGCTCGGCTGCTGGAGAAGGCCTGAAGAAGAAGCAGAGCTGAACTGGGACAGAATATCCCTCCCGTGCGGTGCGACTCACTGACTGGCTTGAAGGACCGACAGAGGTTAGGAAAGTGTTAGGGAGCAGCTCACTCGCACACACTTTAGTGTCTTACACTGTTGCATTTAAAAAAAATGGCTGGGTTGATGTACCGGACTGTCACTGTGCTGAGCCCTTAAAAAATATGGTATGGTTGGGTGATGCTGCATGCTGAGCATAGCTGAGTTATGTTTTCTGTTTCCCCTCAGAGACTGAGCTCTGCTTTTTCTCACTCTGGCCTGGCTAACTATTATTAGACTGCTGACAGAGGTTTACACTGACTGTGGGTTAGTTTGTGGGGCTGATCTGGGACCTAGTGAGCAAATGGTAGAGTTGATGCAGCCCATTGTACTTATTTCTGGCAAGCTTGCTGCCCGGGTTTCTTTCAGTGCGGTCTGTATTAGGCAACGGACAGCTCAGCTGGTGTAATGGTTGTGAAATGTGATTTTAACCATCTGGGCCTGGAGCTTGGGCCTGATTCCAATAGCTGCTGCCAGGTGTTTGCTTTACAGAGGAGTCTGCAACTGGGCTGGGATTCTTATTTGGAAAATTGGCGCATTGTGGCAGCACGTCATGGTTGGATTAGGGGCAGGCTTCATCCACTTTCGCTGCTGCACCCACACCTTCTCAATGTGCACTGCTAGTCACTGACCTGCTCTGGTGCCCTAACGTAATAGAGGCTGTAGTCGTGGAGGCCGTGATCCCCATCTCGGTTCTGAGATTTTAAATATTTGAGTGAGACCCTCTGGCCACCATGGATTGTGCTTGGGCAGCATGTCACAGGTGAGAATGACCGAGGAACCGTCCAGTAAACAGCTGAATTCAGAGACAGCCTGGCTGTGTATCTGGTACTAGATGAGGGCACGGAGGACCGCAGGGTTAAGTGTATGAGGTGCAGGTGGGGGGCATGCACGAGGCAACGGATACTTGGCGTTGGAGTGGTGGTGGTGCTGTGACAGTCTCTCGTCTTGTCCCTGCTCTGGTTCAAGATGTGAGGCTGACTGCAAAACGGGAAGATGGCCTGAAATTAAAAAAACTTGGAAGATGGCCTGCTTGAATTCTATGCATTAGAATGGACACTTAGGTAGCGAGTTGGGGTGGGAGGGTGGGGCGGGTGGTGAGGCGGTCATTGATTGAAGCTGCTGCACTGGCTGCCTGAGAGAGAGTGGTCAGGTGGAAGTACCCTTTGCCAGGTCGGGTACAGTGTTGCTGCTACTGCCAGTGCTGCATCTGCATGCTGCAATTGCAAAATACAGCATTTGCACAAGTCGACTCGTTGTTGAGTATTTTACGTGGCATTTTAAGTGACAGTCTGAGTTAGTGGTCAAAAAGTGGAGCAGGGTTGGTACTGTGCTAGCTATCAGAAGTCGAATACTGCACTGGACCCACTCTGTCACTGGTACTCACTGGCTGGTTGCAATGTGCATAAGCATTATTTTGATATGCCCTGGCACTTGCATTGGAGTTTTTGGGGTGGAGGGGTCAATGAGTGATTCATAGTGTAGTGTTTACATTCTTCAAGCCAGAGGCAGAAAGAACCACCAGAGATTAGGTCAGATGGCAGGGTCCTAAGAGATCATGAATGACTGAGCTGCTTAAGCCAAATACTTGGTGAGGGGAGGGGCATAAAAATAAACCTGACAGTGTTTGACACTGTGATTCTTGGTTGGTTGTGTTAAACTTTTATTTTTCAATGGTCCTTGCTGGCTTCGCGATAGGGCAAGTACAAGATTTCATGGGTAAGTAATTTTTAGACCTTCACTTGCCCTGGGGCAGGTATTTAAAAATTTGATTTGCACACCCCTGCCTCCAGGGCAGTTGCATCTAGCCAGCTAACTGCTATAGTTACTGATGCTAAAGGACTCTTGAGGTGAGAATAAAAGGATGCTAAATAAACTGGATAAGGTGCAGTACAAACTGGCCAGATTTAAAAATGCTGTTTAAACACACACCATTGTGTTATGCTGAAAACCCTGGGATGGCAAACATTAGAAATAAGAAACACTATAGTATGGCCTAAACAGCTTCATAATGTTTTGGTAAAACATCCTGATCATTACATTTCGGCAGTTGTTTTTGGTAAGAAAGAGCAAACCACACGGGTGTTAACTAGATCTGTCCATATAAACAAAATAAATCTCCACCCATGCAAAACCAATTACGGATCTAAAACCATATGTCATCAGGTCGCACCTATATGGAACACACTTTCTTATACCTTGCGTACAGCTACATCACTCAGTAAGTTTGTAACAGAATTGAAAAACAGTTTCCCACTGATATGTAACGGTTAACCTTTGTCTTTCTGTAAGTGTGCTGTATGTATGACCTATTTAGAAATAGATGGAATGTTTTATGTATGAAATGTTAAGAATTTTTGTATTATTACTATTTATTCCTTTTTAATAACTATGTAAATTTTTCAAACAGGGATGTCTTGTAAACAGGGATCTTCCTTAAGACAAGTATCATCCTGTACAAAAATAAACGTTTTATCTATCCATCTATCAAACATGTTATAAACTATTTGTAAAAACCCCAAGCTGTTTCTTTATGCCGATGATGCAGTGATCCTCACGAGCGGACCCAGCCTCCCCATCATTCTGGATTTATGGTATCAGATTTCGCAGACTTACAAAAATGGTTTCTTGCAAATAAACTGGTTTTAAAAGCAAATTAAATAAAAAATAGCTAAATCAATGGTATTCCATAACCCAAAAAAAGAAGTTACCTGCTGAACCAGTTCTTTCTTTGTGCACTTTAAAGAGGGACTCAGGCCAAAATATTTGGCATCAATAAATTCAGAATTTGGATCAGCATATCCTCAAACAGCCTTATGCCAAAATCAGACCTGTAAGTTACTTTATTTAAAGGTTTCAAGTCATTTTGTAATCCTTAATTCACTGCCCATTCAAAAAAGCCAGTTTCAGTGAAGAGCTGCTGCTGATGCCATAATCTGAACTCACAACCTAGTCCTCCCTGCAAGCTATCTTATATGACTTATTTCTCCTATGTTACTTAAAACTGTAGTTGTAGTAAACATCTGAAAAAGGAAAACTGACACTGGGTGGGTCGGCACATGCATGTCCATAATGTGTAGATGCAGATCACTACCATTCTAGGTGAACAGTTGGACTACGTACCAAAGTTCAAGTACCTGGGGGTCTGGTTAGACCATAGACTTACTTTCACAGATCACTTAGAAGAACTGGGAAAGAAACTTAGACAAAGACTTGGTCTGTTCTATAGGATTAATAATCTCCTCACAAGAGACGCTAAACTGAAACTGGTTCAAACTACCTTTCTTTCCTATTGGATTCGCAGACTTTCTATATAGTTGGGACCTGCAGGTACCCTAGCCAAACTCGATACGCTTTATCACAGCCATAAGATTTATCACGGGTCTTCCATACTCAACCCACCACTGTGCATTGTACATGGCAGTGGGATGGTCATCTCTTGCTTACAGACAGCAAAAAAAACATGCTGCGGTTTGGACATACAAAGCTATCTCAAATAAACTGCCCCAGTATATCTCTGTCTGTTTACCTTTGTGCACTCTGGGGAAGTATGCCCTGAGAAGCACCTCATATATATCTTGGTACTGCCCTTCCAACCCCCCACACACACACACACACACACACACACACACACACCATACTCGAAAGCCCTCTGGAGCTGCCCCCAGTTTCAATATCCCCCACCTCTAGCTCTCTGGTTGGTTTCAAACCCAATCCCCCTTGTTTCACTGTCACCCAGCCTCTCGCCATCTGAGATAGCGCTAAATCCTATGCAGTTACTCTGCCATAGTCTATCAATGGATTTGGAAGTTTCCAGGGGTGTGCTACCTAGGGCAACCGATTAGAAATAGCTTAGTAATCAAATACAACTGCTCAGTTTTTTTTCTCCTATTTGTCTAATTGTCATGTAATCGCTCTTTAATGCCTAATGATCAGGCCTCTGTAACCACTGAATATGTATATTGTCTTATTGTCCACCCTGACGTGGAATCTTTGTAAGAGAGCTCACGCTCAAAGGCCTTTCCGAAATACTAATTAAAAAATTAAATTAAAAAAATGAAATTAAATTAATTAAATTAATATCTACCTTTATGTTTACAAAGCAAAATCTCACATTGACAGAGTAGTCATCAGCTTTGTGCTCCCTAAACTGTGGAACAAGCTGCACAAAACTTTCAAATTAACTCACCCCATCAGCCTAGCAGCTTTTAAATCTCTATACCTACATCATAATAAGGAGTCCTGTGCCTGTCTACCCTAAATAGTGACTCCTATAAGTCCAAGCACACTCTAATTACTACTGTTAAAAGACTGATCACATCTATAAATCGACTCTTCCCTCTCCCCTTTTTGTACCCCCATATCTGTCCCTTCCACATTCCTTTGACCCTGGTTCCAGCTCTAAAGTCTCCATACCGTATCACTATATATATTTTTAAATTAGGTTTAAATACCTGATAAGTATATTTCTTTACTTTTATGAAAAATTGTGTCCTACCCAAAACTAGCTGTATCTTCTGTTCCAAACATATACTACTGTTAATGCTACCTGCTGATACTTTGTATATACTATATTATTGCATCTCACTTTATTCGTATTTTTACTATTTTCTTGTGTGTTGCATCCCAAGTATATTGTCCCTTGTTAAACTCAGGTCCACCTCGAAAATGAGCTTGCTCAACAGTGATCGCCTAGTTAAATAAAAACTTTGATTGATTGACGGATGCAAGGTACAGTACCTTAGAATGTGACCAGGAGTTGGAATGCAGCGACGAACATGGCTTTAGAATAACAAAGTTGTGTGCAATTTTTAGAATACTGCAGGCATGAGATTTCAAAATGTCACCAGGTTGCAACTGTGGAATGCAGCAATTACACAATCTCAGAAAGTAGCTGGAACACATCATTTCGGAATGTGGCAGTGGCACACAATTTTGAAATGTGGTGGTAACGCACAATTTCAGAATGTGGCGGTGATGCACTATTTCGAATGTGGTGGTGATGCATAACTTTGGAATGCGATGTTCAATTTTGAAATATGGTTGGTGTGCACAATTCTGGAATGCGCCAGGGACAAGCAATTTCAGAATAACATGGCACGTCCTGTCACATTCTGACAGTGTGCATCCCCACTATATTTAGAAATTGTCAGCCTCCACCACATTCCTCCATGTGCGTCTCTGTCGCATTCAGAGACTGACTGTCCCACCGCATTTTGAGATGGCAAAATCCTGCCACATTCTAAGATTGCAGTCTACACACACACTTAAATTGTGCACCACCTTGGCATTCTATGCCTTGGTTCAGTGCTGCATTCCAAAACCATCTCCTGATGTGTTCTAAAGTACAATGCCATGCATCTGAACATTCAGAAAATGCAAGCACTGCAGCCAAACCTATGGCAATTTTTTTAACGATTACTATAGCTACAGTTTCTTAAACTTTACAGAAGCAGGTCTTACAAGGTTGACGACAGTGAGGACTAGATTGTGAGAGGAGGTTATGACATCATCAGTGGCTCTTCACTGAAACTTTTTTTTGAACAGGCAGCGAAATCAGGGTTACAAAATAGAAATCAGGGTTACAAAATAGCTCATGTAACTTTAAAATAAAGTAATGTAGAAACCTAATTTTGGGAATTAAATTTATTGAGGGGTACTTATTCTAATTCTGCAATGTAGCACTTCTGGCAGGAGTCCCTCTTTAAAGTGAGTGGAAATTGAACAGGTGAAGGAATTTAAATATCTTGGCCTCATCCTGGACAGCACCCTCTCCTTTGAAGAACTTACTGTAATGGCAGATCTTTGAGAGGAGCTCTGCAGCAGGCAACACCGGTAGGACGGAAGCAGTCAGGTGCCAGGACCATACAGAAAACTTCTAGCTAGCAGTCTACAATGGTTCCCACCGATGTCAACACACTGTCATCTGGCTATCCTATAAGAGGGACAATCCCCCAGACCTACCCTAGTTCCCCCGCCAGAGACCCCGGCACAGAAGGCAAAAATGGAAAAGGGCGAGGAAAAGCAGCGAAGCTTCAAAGGAGGATAAGCAATCAGGGAGATGGAAGCAGGGAAAGCAGTGCCTGCTGCAAGAGCTCCTCTCGAACATCTACTGTTATAGGAAGTGCTTACATAACTGTACTATCTTGTTTCGAAGGGGCTCTTGCAGTAGGCACACCAGTAGGACTGAGTCGCAAGCAGCAGAGGAACTGACCTTAAGTCAGCCAGGAGGAGGCAAAAACAGACAGCAGAAGGACGTTCATAAGAGAAGGCCCTGAAGGACAGCTGGTCTCAAAACTGGCCCAGAGTCCGGAGGCACTATCCAGACTGTAGTGCCGGATAAATGTGTGAACCAAACTCCAAGTGGCAGCTACACATACTGTATGTCTGCAGCAGACACATTTCTGAAGCAGGCAGTACAGGCTGCCATACTTCTAGCAGAGTGGCCCTTAACCGCACCAGGCAAGGGCTTGTTGTACTTACGGTAACAGTACACAATGCAATTTGCCAACCATTTAGATAAACACTGTTTCAAAATGAGTGGACCTTCCCTCTTGGGGTAAACGAAACAAACAATTGATCAGTCTTATGAACGTGTTGGGTGTGGTTAATGTACTAACATAGCACCCTGTGAACATCATGAATACGCAACAAGGCCTCCCCCTGATTAGAATACTCAGGGAAATGAACTGGTAGGTGGATGGATTAGCTTTACATAACCTCAGACACCACTTTAGGCAAGAACTTAGGGTTGGTACGCAAAGACAACCTGTCTTTATGAAAAAACAAATAAGGTCTTTACACATCAGAGCCTGAAGCTCAAAAACCCTTCAAGCAGAAGAAATAGCAACTAAAAACAATGCTTTCCATGACAGAAAGCGTAACTCGCATCTTGTGGCCAGCTCAAAGGGAGGCAAAGTGAGCTTTTCCAAAATGAAAAGATCCATCCCAAGGCAGGACAGGGTCCCGAATGGGAGGTTTTAAATGCTGAATGCTCCACAAAAATGTATGGAAGAGGTCCAGTTGGGCAACAGTCTTGCCCTCTATAGGTGCGAGGCATGCAGAGATGGCGGAAAGATGCACCTTTAACCACGAGTACCCCAGACCGGAGTCCAAAAGAGAGAGGAGTTACTCCAAAATCATGTTCGCCGGGTAGGTGAAAGGATCCAAGTGGAGAGCTGTAGCCCAGAGGGAGAAGTGCTTCCACTTCATGACATAGGTGGTTCTCGTTAAAGGTTTCCAGCAGCCACCAGGACATCGGCAACCCTGGAAGACACCCCAAAGCAGGAGATAGCTGAGTCTGCAAGAGCCATGCATGGAGATGCAGGGACTTGAGCTCTGGATGGACCAGGGCACCCTGATCCTGGGAAGGCAAGCCAGTGCAGAGGAGCAAGGGAGCTGGAGGTTCCACTGCCAGCTGCTGAAATAGAGGGAACCAAATCTGACTCAGCCAGTAGGGGGCTATGAGAATCATCTCCGCCCCCTCCGTCTGGAGTTTAAGGAGAACCCTCTGAAGGAGCAGGAAGGGAGGGAATGCATACAGGAACCTCCCTTTCCAGGAGAGGGACAACACATTGCACCAGAAAACTCCAGGCCCTAGATTTAGTAAGCAGAAAAGTGGCAGTTTTGCGTTGAGTGGGGATGCAAAAAGGTCCAACTCTGGGTGACCCCACCCATCGAAGAAATCTTCGACCACCAAGGGCAGGAGTTCCCACTCATGTGCCCTCGACCTGAACCAGCTTAGACTGTCAGCCAGAGCATTTTGGACACCTGAAACATGGATGGCCGAGAGTTCCAAGCTGTGTGGTTTGATGGTCCAGTACCAGACTCTCATGACTTCCCAACAAAGGGGGTAGGAGTGAGTGCCCCCGTTTGTTGATGTAAAAGACTACAGACATGTTGTCCGTCTGCACCAGTAGCAGGCCTGGAAGAATGTGGGTCCAGAAGGCCTGTAGAGCATAAAGAACTGCCTGCATCTCCAGCATGTTGATGTGGAGATGCTGTTCCATCTTGGACCAAACTCCCTGGGTCTGACAGTCTCCTAGGTGAGCTCCCCAGCCCAGACCTGAAGTATCCATTGTTACAATCTGCTGAGGGGATGCTGAGCGGAAAGGAACACCTATCAGGAGCTTGGCGGGGTACTGCCACCATTCCAAGGTATCTCTTACTGGGTCTGAAACCAGCACTGACTGTTCCAAATCGTCGGTGCGTTGGTCCCACTGGGCTTTAAGGGTCCAATGGGGAACTCTCATATGCAGGCAGGCCAGGGGAACCATAGCTATGATTGCCACCATGTGCCCGAGTAGGCGAAGAAACGCTCTGGCCGGAATCTGGCAAATGGAAGAGACCAGCTGAGCCTGTGCTCTCAAGCATTCTGCCCTGTCTTTCAGCAGGAAAGCCTTGCCCCGGGACGAGTCCAAGACCGCTCCTATATACAGAAGGCATTGGCTTGGGGAGAGACAAGACTTTGGTAGGTTAATAGTTATCCCCAAAAGCTGGAAGAGCCAAAAGGTGTCTTCCAAGGTCTGCAGCAAACGATCCCTGGAGGGGGCCATCAGTAGCCAACTGTCCAGGTAAGGGAACACATAAAATCCCTGGCTCCTCAGAGCCACCGCCACCACTGCTAGGCACTTGGTAAAGACCCGAGGTGCCGAGGAAAGGCCAAAAGGGAGGACCCAGAATTAGAAGTGGTCCCCCTGAAAGCAGAAAAAGGAGGACGCGGGGGTGGGCCGGGAAAACCAGGATATGGGCTAAGCATCCTGCATATCCAGGGAACAGAGCCAGTCCCCCTGATGAATGAGGGGTAACAGTCCCTGAAAAGTCACAATCCTGAAGCGTTTGTATTCTATGTAGAGGTTCAGGTGGCTTAGATCCAGGATCGGTCGCAGATCCCCCATTTTCCTGGGGACTAGAAAGAAGCAGGAGTAGAATCCTTTTCCTTTTGACCTGGGGGGACGGTTCTATGACCCTCTTGTGCAGGAGTGCCTGAATCTTGGCCTGGATGAGGGAGATGTGAGCTTGCAGATAATGGGAGCACGAGGGAGGGCTTTCCCGGGGGTCTCCAGAAACTCAAGGGTGTTACCATGCTCGATGATCTGAAGCACCCACTAATCTGAGGTTACAGCGCGCCACCCATCTAAGTATAGGGAGAACCTACCCCGATCACCTCTCCCAAGGCCTCTGCTGTGGAAGGAAGGAGTCAGGCTGTGGAGCCGGGGGTGGGCAGAGAAGCTGAAGGCACTCTGGGGGCCCTAGGGCAGTTGCTCCAGAAGGTGGGGTGGTTGCCTCATGTTTAAAGGGTCTCTTCGACTGTTGGCCCTTGGAGGGCTGGCGGGAGGACCGGTAAAAGGGATGACACTGGAAGGACCATGGCTGGGAGCAGTACATGGAGTGTACCAACCTCAGGGCCTTACCAGATTCCTGGAGGCAGGAGATGATATCCTGGGCATCTCCCCCAAACAAGACCGAGCCCCGAAAAGGGGCATCCAATATCTTGGCCTGAACATCAGGCGCAAACCCGAACATCCTGAGCCAGGAATGGCAGCGAATGCAGACTGCTGACGCTGCCCCACATCCGGCAGCAGCAACCATGTCGTAGGCTGCTCTGAGTACATGAGTGCCTACATCAGATCCAGACTTAAGAAGCTGGGCCAACTGGGTTTTGGTAGACTCATCAGGGAAGGCTGCCACCAAACCCCTCGCCTGATCCCAAATGGCATTTTGGTGCTTCACCATGTGGGCTAAATAGTTCTGGGCCCGAATGGGCAGTGTAGTGGAAGAGTACACCCCGCTTGCCCAACTGTTCCAGCTGGCGGGATTCCTTGTCCGGAGGGTGGGTGCTTTAATAACTGGGCTTCTTAGTGTCGTCATGGGCAGCATTCATGAACATCGAATCCACCGTGGGCTGTTCATCATAGAAATGCTTGCACTGGCGCATGCTAGAGGCAGTCTGTCTTCTCAGCCAAGGCTGGGGTGGAAGAAGGGTGATTTCACGTCGCCTTGGTAACATCATCATACACCTCAATCAAAGGGGGGGGGGGAAGACCACCAAAGGAAGGGTCTCCGTCTTTCGCAAGTAAAGTGCCAGGCAACAGCATTCTTGGTCAAGTTCCTCAGTATCCCACCCCCATGAGGGATTGGATATGGCATCACATCCATGAAGGATTGATCTTCCGGGGGAGACTTGGGGGTCTCTTTGGCTCATCCCTGAATATCATAGAAGTTCACGGAGCTCTCCGATGACTCTGAAAAGGAAGAGAAATCATCTCTTGAAGGGTCACGATCTGGGACCGGCGTTGGTGGGAGACGGTCCTCCATACATGGGAGGGAGGCACCTGTATGATCCTCAGAAGCCCCCGAAGTAAAGGCGTTGCTGGGATCTGCCTGGTCTGGGTCACTAGGAGGGGGGTCCCGGGAAGGCAGCCTCCTAGGTGTGTCCTTGACCTTCATAAAGGCCCACCAGGCACTGAACAAGGCGTTGGAATCCACCAGAGGAGGAGGACTGTATGGTGGATAATGATAGTGGAAGGTACTGGTACGTCTTTGGGGGAGGCGGCGTAGGGAACCCTGGCGTCGGTCCAGCAGGCGATGGCTGAGGCGCAGGCTGGGTGGAGGCAATGAAAACTGAGGTGTCATCAGTGTGGGCATTGGTGAAGCCAGCAGGGGCCTAGAAGCGGAAGGTTGGTGCTGGTCTGGAGAAGGAGCCGACGTAAGCCCCAGAGAAGAGGCTGGTACCTGCAATGGGGAGTTTCCCGAGACAGGGGCAGGGGCATCGCCTGTGCTGAAGAAGAGTCGAGCACTTGCTCTTGGCGATGCCCGGAATGGCTGGAGCCAGCACCGGAATTAGGGACAGATGAAGGCAATGCCTTGACGGGGGGCGCGACGGGCAAAGACCCACTGCCGGAGGAGCCAACCCGGTAGAGCTGCCTGGCTAAGGACCCGTGGGGACTATGGGCCTGAGTGTCAGGGGCTGGGAGGCAGGGGAAGAAGTCCGCTGCCCCCGAAGACCCACCGGTGACAGATGAGGCCAGTAGCTGTGCCACTGGCAACCCGGAGGAAGTGAGGGATACCAAGGCAGGAGGGGTTGACCTCCCGCAGGAGGAAGAACCCTAAGCAGAAGCCAGTTTATGTGGCGTCTGCAAGCAACAGGCTAACCGAGGACGGTCCTGGTGCTTGTGCTTCCCGCTAGACTTCTTCTGGGAAGAAGACAAAGCCCCAGAGGCGAGGGAAGTAGAAGAACTTTTAGTCTGAAGCTCCTTCTCCATCACGGCTAATTTCTGCTGAAGCAAGTGGCTTTGGAGGGCCTTCAAGCAGGGTCTCCATGTGGCCTGGTTGAAGTCCTGGCAGTGCTTGTAAGGCCTCTGTGTTGTGGTTGGGGCCTAGGCAGAGGAGGCAGGAAGAGTGGCCGTCCTTGGCAGGTATCTGCTTGCCGCAGGCATACTTCACAGACCAGTCAGAAGACGAAGCTGGAGAAGAAGACATAAATAAAAAGGAGAAAAACACTAAAAATCGATGTTAAAGACACTGAAAAAAATAAATAAATCGTGGTTAAGACACGAAGAAAATGGTGGTCAACTGAAACAGGTGTCCATGGAGGTCCAATGTGCATGGGTCAACGGCGGGGAAAAAACTGAGGTAGGTCTTGGGACCCCCCCCTTTATAGGATAAGTGGACATCAGCGTGCTGACGTCAGTGGGGGCGGTCCCTTGCTGTAGATTACTAGCTAGAAGTTTTCCATGTGGTCCTGGCACCCAGTGGCTTCAGTCCTACCGATGCTGCCTGCTGCAAGAGCCCCCTCAAAGCGAGATCAACACAAACTTCATGGTAAAAAGTAATTCACCAAAGACTGTGTTAGTTATACAGGTTAAATGCATTACTCATTCCTTCAGCAAGGATGCTCCTGACTCACTGCTTCCTTCTTCCGGTAACTGACTATGGCATACTATTCTACTACTCAACTAGAGAGGGGTTGCTGGCCAGGGTAAGGACTCTTCTTAACCAGATGGCAAGATCTGCAACACAACTGCCATATTGCACTCATCACTGTGACTTGTATGTACAAGTGGGATGGCTTCCATTAGAACAAAGGTACTTCCTATAATCGGGCACCCTTGCAAAAAAAAGGGTGACTTGATTGTGTCCCTGCATCATTTCATACTATTTTTAAAAAAGAGATTCCAGCTGTATTGGTCCTTGGAAACAGGAAATAATGGAAGGTTTGATACCTTTTATTGGCCCAATAAGTGTCTTGTACAAAGATGAAATTATACACAAGCTTTCGGGGCCTATACTATTTTTAAAAAACAGCTTAGCATTGTCCCTACTTGGTCATCTTTAAATTGCCAATTTACTGTTCCCAGGATGAGAACTTCAGATGGTCAACAGTGTTTTATAAATGGCCATCTTTTTACAACTCTTTACCTTCATCCTTATCCAGTACTTACAAAACTGTTACGAGCATCAGACATGCTTTAAAACACAATCTTATTGCAAATTGTCAATGTAAATGCTATTCTGGATAGATACCGGTGACACTGTATACTTATTGTTTTATTTGTTACATGTATGTTTTGTACATTTGTTACATGTTTTGGTTGCTCTTGTAAATAGGTCTTTGGCTCAAGGTCTTATTGTACCAGGCTTTAAGTAAAACAAACAAAAACATTTATGTTAATTTCTTGTTTTTTTTTTCTTGTTCTCTAATTTGATACTGGTTTATATATTTATATATTTATTGAAATGTTTCACCACGAGGGCACACTGAACAACAAGCTGCTCGTCTCCGGTGCGACCTGGGGGGAGGCGTTACATAAAGTTGTGACGGATGATCAGTTACAATAATATGTGGGTAGTACAAACAATACCACAATGTAAGATTGTGCAACAACTGGAACACAAGATATTGTACAATAAACAGTAGTGGAACACTGGGTAAATTACAATACATGTCCAAAATCATACAAAAGAACATATAAATGCACAAAACATTAGTAATGCGATTCACTTTGGGCCAATTTATTGAGTCACTTTAAAAAAATTTAAGCTGGGTTTCTGCTGAAACGGAAGGTTATGACCATCACTTCGCGCTTTCACTTTTTATACTGCTCTCTTCAGAGCCCTTTGATTTTTCCTCTGCTTTCTTCTTTTCAGAAGATTGCAAGAGATTACTTAATCCCGTATTCTTAATTACTTCTTCAGGTACAATTGTTTTTGGTTTAACCGAATTATCTTTTGGGTCACCAATCTGCCATGTCCTTTATTTTACAGATCCAGTTAGCTAATTTGCATAACTCAGAGGCTGCAGGGTAGTATTGCAAACCGAGTTATACCTCTAATTATTTAATTTAATTCCCCAGCATTTACTCTTTGCAACGTATATATCAGTTCCTTATAAGAATATAGCATCTATCTTAAGTGTTGCAGAATAGGAAGATATCATACATGTATTATACAGAAAGTCATGCTCGAAGTATAGATATCGGCAGAGGCATGCAGGTTTTTATCCGAATTTCTGAATGCTGACCTTGTTAGATAAATATCATGTTAATGTTGAAAACTGTTAAGCTTGGTAAGTAAGCCCATCTGAATTGCATGCTCTCTTGCTTTAATGCAGTCTTCACAATTCTTCCAAATATTCATAGCTTCATGCATCTTTCTAAAAGTCCTTGAGTTTTACCCAACTCGGGTTACCATTGCACAATGGGTAAACAGTATAGTAGATCAAAGCTAATTTGCAGTTACAAATAGTAAAACTAAAAAAAAGCTAACTTCACGTGTCAGACTCACCAATGAACACTTTCAGCAGGAATCCTAGGTTTAAGGCTGTAATCCAAGGGTGAAGGCTGTAACTGTGGCTGTGGCTTTAAGCTCCTTTGTCTAGTGGGCTTTGAATCAGCTTATTTTTGTTTTATTCTCTTACAGATGTCAGGCATTCACTTAGTTCACTCTGTTCTATTTGGCTCAGCTTCCTATTAAGCAGCTGTACATACTTCTATACTCTAGAACAGCCTCCAGACGTTCCCCCACTCCCCACCTTTCATCCTCCAGATCACTCAGAGGTGCTCAGGTAGGAGGTCCTCACCTGCACAAACAGGCCGCAGAACCAGTGCCCGGGTGGCAAAGGAACAAGGGGTTCTACTCCAGGTTCTTCCTGGTTCCCAAGAGAACAGGGGACTTGAGGCCCATTCTAGACCTCAATGAACTGAACCTTTTTATCCAGTACAAAACGTTATGGATGGTCACTTTGAACGTCCTTCTTCCTCTGCTCAAGCAGGTTGACTGGCTATGCTCCCTTGATATGCAAGATGCCTATCTGCATATTATGATTCCCCAGCGGTGATACCTGCAGTTCCTGTTTCAGGGGAGCATTACCAGTTCAGAGTAATGCCCTTTGGCTCCCTGTGCCACGGGTATTTACCAAGTGCTTAGCAGCTGTTGCAGCAGCCCTCCAGCACAAAGGCTTCTATGTGTTCCCATACCTGGATGACTGGTTACTGAAAGTCCAGCCCAGGAAGCTCCTGTTGCTGACTCTAGAATGCACCCTGCAGTTAATCCAGTCCTTGGGCGTCACTGTCAATTGACCCAAGTCTGCGCAGACCCCTTCTCAGTGACTGCAGTACATAGGGGCAGTTCTGGATTCTACTCAGGGCAACGTCTTCTTCTCTCAAAACAGAGCAGACCACCTTATTACCCAAGCCAGGGAGGTGGCTCAGAGTCAGCATGTCCCAACCAGGACATTCCTCAGACTACTTGGCCTAATGGCCGCGGTCACTGTTACAGTCCCTCTGGCCCAGATGCGCATGCAGATCCCACAGCGGACCCTCAGGGTGCAGTGGGATCAGCGCTCAGACGATCTAGATCAACTAGTCCTTGTCTCCTCGCCAGTATGTAAAGTGTTTCACTGATGGATGGATACAACCAATCTCTTAAAGGGGGTTCCTTTTCTTATCCCCACTCTTTACAAATCTTCTCCACGGATGCTTTGTGTTTGGGAGCCCATCTAAGCCCATATCAGACCCAGGGCCTCTGGTCACACAGGGAGACTCACCCCCACATAAACGTCCTAGAAATGAGGGAAGTCCTGTATGGCTTACAGGCCAGCCAAAGCAATTTCTCTCCAGGCCCCCTTTTGGTGCAGTTGGACAACCTCAGTGTGGTCTACTGCATCAACAAGCAAGGGGGGACCCATTCATACCCTCTGTGCCGGAAAGCAATGAGGGTCAGGTACTGGGCTCTAGATCACAGCCTACAACAGTCAGCCGTCCATGTGCCAGGCACCCAAAATGCCTTGGCAGACAGCCTCAGCAGGTCACTGTCCAAAATGCACGAGTGGGAGCTGCTGACCTCAGTTGCAGAAGACCTGTCTGACAGCTGGGGTAGTCCACAGTAGGACCATTTTGAGTCCCCACTCAATGCAAACCTGTCGCATTTCTGCTCGCTAGATCCAGGACCTGGAATTTTCTGGCAAGATGCGTTGTCCCTCTCCTAGAAAGGGAGGTTTCTTTATGCATTACCTTCCTTCCCACTGACTCAGAGGGCGCTCATCAAGCTACAGATGGAGAGTGCCACCCTAATTCTGGTGGCTCTAATTTGGACTCAGCAGATATGGTTTCCATTACTGCAACAATTGGCTGTGGCAGCTCCAGTTCCCTCACCCCTCTATCGGGACCTGCTGACTCAGGCTCTGGGGAACCTTGTCCATCCAGACCTCAAGTCCTTCCATCTGCATGCATGACTCCTGAGGACATAGCCACTGCTCGTTTTGGTGTGTCTCAAAAGGTAACTTGATGTCCTGCTGGCTGCCAGAAAACCTACCAGGGCCACTTACTCTATGAAATGGAAGCAGTTTGCTATCTGGGCTGCTTCTCATAGCCTGGACCCTTTGACCTGTCCAGTGAACCAGGTTCTGGAGTATCTCCTGACCTTATTTGATGCAATACTCAAATACTCCTCTCTTAAAGTGCACCTGTCAGCTTTATCAGCTTTCCATGTGCCCACTGATGGTCGTACAGTGGCACAGCTGGATGTCGCCCGTACATTTTTGCAAGGCATTCTCCACTTGAAGCCACCCATTTGAAATCTAGTTCTGGCTTGGGACCTGAATTTTGTCTAGAAAAGCTGACCCTGCCACTTTCTGAGCCAACCGCGTCTTTACGAGCTATGCTTTCAGTCGTGGAAAGTGTTATTTTTTAGTTGCTATTACTTCTGCTCAGTGAATTTCAGAGCTACAGGCTCTCATGTGTGAACAGTCACATTTGATTTTCCACAAAGGCAGGGTTCTCTTTGCATAAAAGTTTCTTCCTAAGGTGGCGTCTGAATTTATCCTAAACTAATACATTCACCTACCTGTTTATTATCCAGAGCATGCCAATCCAGGGGGAAGCATTGCTCCGTGCTTTGCATGTGCATAGAATTTTTTGTTACTATACACACCGTATGAGGGACTGCAGGAAGTCCTCTCAGTCATTTGTCTCTTTCGCCCCTGGCAGAGAGGGTACTCCAGTCTCAAAACAGTGCTTGTCCAAATGGTTGGCCAATTGTATTATTTTTGGTTACCGGACGTACGGTAAGGAACTTCCTGCGGTTAAGGGCCATTCCACCGGAGGTATGGCCACTTCCGTTGCCTGTTTCAGGGCATGTCTGCAGCCAAGATTTGCACTGCTGTCACCTGGGAGTACCATCCACACTTTCACCAAGCACTACAGTCTGGACATTGCCTCCAGAAGAAGGGCAGGCTTTGGCCTAGCTGTGCTCCAGGGCCTTCTTTCTTAGGTCTCTGGCCTCCTGCCACCCTGACTGTCCTTGCTCTTAACACTGCTTGGGACTCATTCCATAGGTGTGACCTGATGACAGAGATATCCCCAAAGAAGACAGAACAGTTATGCAAGAACATGCTGTAGCATTAGATCTTCGAGGGAATCTCTGTCATCAAGTCATTCTGTCCCTCCATCCATCCCCCCTTCTACCTCTCTACAGCTCGGCTATCCTGTTGCTCCAGCCTTTCTGCTAGCTGGGCACCTTCTCTCTCTCTCTCTCCCTTGATTCCCTGGTGGGACTCCCATCTCCTATGGCCTCCAACTAGGGAAAGAACCAAGGAGGGAGCAGGGCTGCCCGCGCTTACATAGGGTGTGTGACGGAGCCAGACACTGGAGTCACTGGCCCCTAATAGACTGCTGCAGAAAAAAAAGCCTCCATGGGACCCTGACGCCTGATGGCTAAGTTCCATAGATATGACCTGATGACAGACACTCTCTCAAAGATTTACTGTTCCAGTAAGTTCTTGCGTAACTGTTCTTTCTCAGTGCACCTGTGTTCCTCCCTTTTCCCCAAGGACACATTTGGAAATCAGCTGTTACCGGCTCAGTATGTCTTTCCTCGTAAAATGTCTGAAATAATAAACAACTAACCACTGTTACTGTGCTATTAATGTATGAGACCCTTTATAGATTTACCATGTAATATATCTAACAGTCCTGGACTGTGATATTAAAGTAGCATTAGTATTTCTGGCACAAATATCACTATAACCATTTTTGGTTTTATTGTTTATCATTCCTGAACTGGGATACAACAGGTAGAAGATTTTAAAAGTTCTACTCCCATGCCACACCTGCCACAAACAAATAAAACCTACTGGTGTGGTTCCATGCTGCTTCTTGCTGGAAATGTGGGCACACCATCCTAACATATCCAAAGTATGAATACAATATGTCAATTTAAGGGGTTAACTCAACAGCAGCGATTTCTAAAAATTGAGTGGGAAGCATGTTTAATGACTTGAGTTATGAATTATACAATTACTTATAAAAAAATTAAAACTGGTTAAAAATATCCAGGGGAATTAAAAATACACTGGTAACAAATCAAATTATTTCAGAACTATATTTTTGCTAAAAACACAATATAATGACATTTTCTGACAATCAACAAATAATGCTGCTTTAAGGTACTACACCCTTTATAAACCTATTGGTCTATGACTCTGATAGTAAAGTACTGTACCCGTAATACAGTGCAAGCTGCTTATAACGGGCGCATCTGTGTAAGCAGATTCCGCCCATTATATGGAGTGGCCGCTGCAACCATTGGCAGTGTTTTGTAGTACACTATCGCAGCTATCACAATGTTTACTGCCGCTAGACAGTTATTGTAATATTAATTCGAGTACAGTACCTGTTTGAATCAAGCAATTCCTCTGTTTCACGATCCCCCAAATGTCAGTTATCCCCTTTTGCTGAAACATCACTGTCGCTCCTGTGTATAGTCTCTGGTAATGCTTATTGACTTAGGGGGAGGAGGGAAATACAGTATAGGTGGGAGTGCTGTCTCTGTTTCAGTCTCGTTTCTTCTTTTCGGCATGCAGAGACGAGTGGCACACAGAAACAGAGATGGATCCTCTCTTCCCTTGCTGTAAATCCGTTGAACAATCACTTTAAAAAAAAATATCTGCAGTGGCACAATAGATTAAAGCCTCTGGCTCCCTCAAGATTAGACTGGATGACCGATTAGCACCTTCTATTTTGGGCAGACTAGCTGTAAAACTTGCTAATTAATGTTAGTTCACACATCGGCATGCAGAATCCGTTGTTCTTCGCAAACTGCATGCCAAAGTATGAACTGACACCAACTACTGTAGCAGCTAATCTGCCCAAAATAGGAGGCAGGCATAAATAGCTATAACCATAGTTTTTTATATTAAAGCCTATGTAGTTAGCAAACGGAAAACACTCTCTGCCCGGACAAACCGACTGCCCACATTAAGCGTGAGCACTTTAAGTGGCGTCAACTATATGCCTACCAGTTTGTGAGTATTTTATTAAGGCACTGTACCCTTTACATACATACCAAAGATTATAATATTCAAATACCATACCCTTTATATACTACCTAGTCCATAACTGTGCTATTAAAGAGCTAGTGTACTACCTAAAACTAGTACTACTTTTTAAAAGCAGTCAACCATTACCTTTTATATGCAAGAGGTACTTTTCCTTTGCCCTTTGGTAAATTAGGAGATTGTTTACCTGATATTAGTAGGTGTGATGTATGGGAGAGCTCTCTGCCTGGCAGTTGACATATCTGTCTCTATCCCACCCACTACATCATCAGCATTATGATCTCACTGACTGTGACATCACTGCTGGTGAGGAACAGCCACTCAGTGGTTTCAAGGTCAGTCACCTGTGATGTCACTGTTAGTGAGATCACAATGCTGATGTGTTAGTGAGAGGCATAGCCAATAGATATTTCAGCTGCCAGGCTAAGAGCTGTTCTGTACATCCAGCACATTATTATCACGTAGAAAACTTTCTCATCAGCAAAAGGAAAAAGATAAATGCTTCAGAAATAAAAAGTTACAACTGAAGACTTCTTAAAATTTGTGTTATTTTCGTGTCTGCCTGTTTTGGCTCCATTAGCTCTTTAAGGCTGGCTGTATAGCCTAGAGATTAGAGTAACGAGCTGTGAATGAGCTTGGTACATCCAGCAGACCAGACCTTGGTTTGATTCTCACAACCTCCACTTGCATACTGTGCGACTCTGAGCAAGTCACTTAACCACCCAGTGTTCCCAGGTCGCCCCTGAAAACAGGCACTTATGCCTAGATGGCCTTACCAAGTTACCAAAGACTAAAATAAAATAAATAAAAAGGTATTGTATCCTTTATATACCTACCAGTCTGTGACTGTGATATTAAGGTATTATACCCATCATATACCTAGCAGTCCATGACTGTGACATTAAGACACTACAACTTTTATGCAGCTACCATTCTGACACTGTAATATTAAGGTACTATACCCATAATATATCCAAGCGGGGAGGCAGGAAAAAACATGGGCAGACTAGATGGACCTCGTGGTCCCCATCTGCCGGCACATTCTATGTATCTATGTATAATATACTTACCAGTCTGTGACTACAATGGCAGGGTTGACATCATCTAGCAGTTCCGGCCAGTATCCCTCCTCCTTCAGATCAATAAGCTGTTCCTTCTGACTTTCCCTGGGGAAAAAAGATGAAATGTGAGAAGTTCTGTTTGAATCACAATGTGTTGGTAAGACACTAAGAATATACAATATAGTACAGTACTGCCTTGTATCTTGAACCCTTGTTTTCCGTACAGAAAAAAAATCTGCTTATAAAATGAACCAAACAATTCCTGCTTTTTACTGTCTGGAAAGGACTCCAAATCAAGTTATTATTTCCCAGCACATCTGGCTGTCAGCAAAATCATTGACAACTCACAGTATCAGGCTACTCGAACAAACAAATAACTGCGCTGACAGATCCACAAACCAACAAAAAGAAAAACAGACACACCTACATTTAACATTAAAGGGAAACTTTCACCATTAATTGCCTCATACCTTGCTGTGGGGAAGTCCTCAGAACAATTTTTTTGCCAAACATTTAAAATTTTACCAATGGTGGTTCTGTAGTAAATTATTTTTATCTGGTTGATTCAGTACAGGGAGTCGCACAGAAAGTGGTACAAGGCTCATACTTCTATAACCTCAAAAAGACCAAATTACCTCGTAAAGCAAACTTCTTTGGACTCCCTTAGAAGGGCAGGGGACATGCAGACACGCTCTAAAACTTTTAGTGCTAGGGAACTCTTAGTAACTGAGAAGAAAAGGGGGAGAGGCAGAAAAACAACCGTATCCTTTCTTTTAATCTCCCTGTTCTCATTCCATGTAGCCCGTTACTGCTGCCAGTATGCCCATTTTACTTTTTGTGATGGATACGCCTCTACGAACTAGTGCACCTATCTGGGCACTACCAATCTGGACATAGCTAAGGGAGCTCTAGAGACTTTCATGAAGCTGACAGCCCGTAATCCTGCCAGTAGAGTAGAGCAGTATATTTATTTATTTATTTTGTTTTTGATTACCGGGTAGGTGCACTAGCCATAGCAATGACTATTTTCAGGCACGGTACAGAAACAAAACATCAGAAACAATTACAATACAAGTTTGGAATTTGTCAAAGAAATTGATACAGACAAGCAGGAAAAATAACATTGGCAAAAATATAATACAATGACAGAGATATGCATGGAAAAACAATACATTGCAAAAATTAGGGCACATGTTGATTAGAAGAGGATAATACAGTGATAACAGTAATACTATAGTAATTAAAACAGGATTAATATGGAAAAAAAATTTGAAGGAAGGATAGGAGTACAGTAGATAGTAGAAGGATGGTAGACTTGAGTAGAGAAAAAGGTAGAAAGTATGAGACAGCAGGTCGTGGAGGTAAGCCAAGCAGGTTACAAGAAAGTACTGATCACTGAGGACAAAACTGAAAATGGCAAGGGGGTGCAGGGTTAGGGAAAGGGGCTAAGGTGGTTTGAAACAGGAGCATTTACAAGACAAGATGAGATGGTTTCGGAGTTCTTTCTTAAAAGGAGGTGTGGATTGTGGCCTGGCGAATAGTTAGTGGAAGGGAGTTCCAGTATTGGGGGACATGACAGGAAAAAGCTCTAGCGCCTTTAGAAGTAGTATGTCTAGGGATGCAGACCAGGGCATTGTCAGCTGAGCGTAGGACATAGCAGAATGCCTGATTCTGAAAGAGGCCCACTAGGGACTTTGGTATTTGAGATCTTATAATGCTGTCAATGGTGGAGCCGAAAGTATAAGACCGTGACACGTGAGGAGGAAGCCATCCAAGGTCTGAGTAAAGGAGGCAGTGGTGTTTCAATCGATGAGAGGAGGATGCATAGCGACAGATATTGTTGTAGGTGACATCCCACTTGTGAAGACTTGATTTACACGTGGAGGTACAGGTACCAACCCCATAGGTAAGCGAGGATAGGAGTAGCCTACGAGCTATGGCAAGCCTAGCAGAGGGGGTGAGGGCATAGCTGGTTCGATAGGCAGTACCAAGTTTAGTGCTGACCGACTTGCATATCCGTTGAATATGTAGATCGAAATTTAGTAATGGGTCCAGTGTGACACCCAGGTATTTAAAGGAGTTCACCAACCCCAACAGATGTGCCACTTAAGGTGAAGACTTTAAAACTGCAGTCAGAGCTGCCGTACTCTATTAAGGCTGGATGAAAAAGAACCATGCAAGAGTTATAAATTAATGGAAAAATCTCCAGGCTCTAGGACTTACGACACTTGGCCAATCTAAGGACAGCCTTTGGTTTATTAAATAGATTAGTGCCAAGCATAGACAACTATGGGCAGTGAACAAATCCTTTCCTTTTGGAACCAGCTACTGTTATAACAATTACTCAGGGGTATAATTTCACAAAAAGAGATATTCTCATCGGAAATGCCCAGATCCTGATTTTGGTATTCAACCAGAAATTTGGTATTCCTCCCAACCGGCACTGATTTACATGTATTTTGAGTTAGACATGGTTAAATATAGTGGTTGCTAGAAAACAAAACAGAAATAAAGAGATTTGACAAGGAATTAATGATGCACTCTCATTTTTGTTATTTGTTCATCCCTTTTCCAAATTAATGTTTTTCACAATAAGGAAATTCAAGCCTTGATGTGTGTTATTTCTTCCCTCCATTACCCTTCATTTCTGGCCAATGAACGGACTGCTTCCTCACATCAGCACAGTGTCCATCTGTTAGTTCTCTTGTTAGAAAGGTAGCATCACATTCATTGGTCATTATTACCTACCCCTATAAAGTCTGTAAGGTGCTGACCCCTCCGACCGTTATGCCGGAATGGTTTAACTTTTTATTTATTTATACTTTTTCCATCCCTCCGGCTTTACTTCACCTCTGCGCCCCCCGCCCCAGCTCCTGACACGCCTCCCCCTGGGACTTTCAACTCTGCGAATTACAGTGGCAGAGACCACCTGGGTACCTCCACTGAACCCCGCAGGACTTCCAACCCCATGAACTGCCCCCGCACGGCGGAGCCCAGAGACCACCTGGGACCCTCGTGGGGCGTGTCCGGACTGGGAGCTGACCGGAGGATCACGAGGCATGGATTTTATTTAATTTTTTTTTGCTTTACCCCGATTCCCCCAAGGACAACTTCGTGCTATGGGGCCAAGGAGACTGGGCAGGCGACGGCGTGCCTCCACTCCAGGCTCCTGCCACCATCCTTCCCACATGTGTTGCACCCAGCTGCCCTGCCACCCAGGAACTCCAGATGGCAGTGAGCCATGGATGCGAAGCTCTCCCTAGGAGAGAAGAGCTTGCTATACGGCTGCTCAATCTCACCCCTGCCCTCCCCCCTAGCCGACCCCCAACGACCCAGGCTTGTTCCCGAACCCGGGTCACCAGCGGAAAGTAAGGTGTGGTGTCCAGCACCTCAACCCTCAGCACCACCAAGCTGGTGTTCGACTTTCAATTAATTTTTACAGCAGGGACAGTGGCTGTGGTGGGACTGAAACATGGAGGACAGAAGCACACGGCAGGTCAACTGATGTGCTTCATGTCCCACAGTGAGACAGCAGCTGTGGTGGGACTCAAACTTGTTATCTCCTAGCCGGCCCAGCGGTTGGATTTCCACTTGCGATGCCGTCAACCCGGGTTCAGAAACGAGTCTGGGAGCTGGAGGGCTGGCCGGGGGCAGAAGGCTTGAGCGTCCCAAGGACTGCTCGTCTTCTCCGGGGGGAGGGGGGAAACATAGAAACACAGACTTTGATGGCAGATAAGGACCGCTTGGCCCACCTAGTCTGCCCATTTCCCTACCTAGAGGATAAGCTGCAGATCCTATTTAACCAACAGCCCAATTCTTCCTACGCCCCACAAAAATTGCCTTAATATCTGTCACATGCATTCTTGAATTCTCCCACAGTTTTAGACCCCACAACCTCCTCAGGAAGGCTGTTCCATGCGTCCACCACCCTCTCTGTGAAAAAATACTTCCTCACATTGCCCATGAGCCATCCCCCCCTCTATCTTCAAATTGTGTCCCCTTGTTCTTGCACATCTCTTTTTCTGAAAGATGCTACCCTCTTGGACTCTGTTGATTCCACTGAGGTACTTAAAAGTTTCTATCATGTCCCCCCCTCTCCCTCCTTTCCTCAAGGGTATACATATTAAGCTCCTTTAGTCTCTCCTCGTATGGCTTCTCTTGCAGACCCTGCACCATTTTAGTTGCCCTCCTCTGAACTGCCTCCATCCTGTCTATATCCTTGTGGAGATGGGGTCTCCAGAACTGGACGCAGTTCTCCAGATGGGGTCTCACCAACTGTCTGTACAGGGGATAACAACTTCCTGTTTTCTGCTGGTGATGTCTCTCCATATATCCCAGTATTCCCCAGCCCTCCTACCGCCTTCTCCACATTGCTTGCCAACCTTAAGGTCATCTGATATGATTACCCCCAGGTCCCTTTCCATTTTTGTTGTTGTTACTACCTTCCCCCAACTGTGTAATCTTCCCCTGGGTTTTTGTTTCCAAGGTGCATTATTTTGCACTTCTTTGCATTGAATCCAAGCTGCCATACTTCTGACCATTCCTCCAGTCTTGCCAAGTCCATTCTCATCCTTTCCACGCCTCCTTGTGCATCAACCCTGTTGCAGATCTTTGTGTCATCTGTAAAGAGGCATACTTTTCCTTCCAGTCCCTCAGCAATGTCACTTATAGAGACATTAAAAAGGACCGGACCCAGTACTGAACTCTGTGGTACCCCACTACTAACCCCTCTTTCTTCACAGTGGACCCCATTTACAATTACCATCTGTGTTCTGTTGTCCAGCCAATGTTTTACCCAGGCTACCACCCTGGGACCTACTCCCAGGCTGGTTAATTTGACTATTAATCTTTTGTGTGGGACTGTGTCAAATGCCTTGCTAAAGTCTAGGTAGGCCATGTCCACAGCCCCTCCCTGGTCTACTACTTTGATCACCCAGTCAAAGAAATCAATTAGATTCGTCTGACATGACCTTCCCGCTGTGAACCCATGCTGCCTTAGATCCTGTGCTCCACTGGCCTCTAGGTATTCAACAATTCTTTCCTTCAGATGTGATTCCATCACTTTCCCTACCACAGAGGTCAAACTGACAGGTCTGTAGTTTCCTGCCTGTGTCTTGGTCCCACTTTTGTGAAGGAGAATCACATCTGCCTTCCTCCAGTCCTTAGGTACCACACCATCCTCCCATGATTTGTTAAAAAAGGTAGTCAGTGGTGTCACTAGTTCTCTGCTTAATTTTTTTTAGAATTCTGGGGTGAATTCCATCTGGCCCCATTGCTTTGTCCACCTTCAGTTTTAGTTCTTTCAGAACCCTTTCTTCTGTGAAAGGACTGGGATCGACACCCCCTACCCTCGGTGCTTCTGTTGATTGAATTAGGCACCTCCTCTTTTTGTGAATACTGAACAGAAGTATTCATTCAGTATCCCTGCTTTCTCACTGTCCCTCTCTGCCCACCCACCGTCCATTCTATTCAGCCTTAGTATCCCTGCCTTAGTCTTTCTTTGCTCCCTAATGTACCTATAAAAGGTTTTATCCCCCTTCTTAACCGAGTTGGCCATCTTTTCCTCAGTTTGAGCCTTTGCTATTCTGACTACCCTCCCTGCTTCCTTCTGCCTTAACTGGTACAGTTCTCTGTCCTACTCCTTCTGTGTTTCCTTATACTTCCTAAATGCTATCTTTTTCTCCCTAACCTTCACCGCCACCTCTTTTGAGAACCACAGTGGCTTTTTCTTTCATTTTGATTTGTTTGCTTCGCATAAAGGCTTTTTGCCTCTGTGATGGCAGTTCTGATATTCCCCAATTTTGCTCCACCTCTCCTTCTAGCCTATTTGCTAGTGCTTTTCTAAGGCACTCTCCCATCTTTCCAAAGTCAGCCATCCTGAAGTCCAGAACCCTCACTTTTGTATGGCTTGACTCTGTAGCTGAGTTTATCGTGAACCACACTGTTTGGTGGTCACTTGTTCCCAAATGGCTACCCACTTCTAGATCTGAGATCCTCTCACTGTCCCCATTTGAGAATACGAGGTCTAAGATTGCTCCCCCACGAGTAGGTTCCAAAACTAGCTGTCTGAGGCATGCCACCTGAAGGGCATCGAGAATGGCACTGCTTTTGGATGTGGCTGCAGCACAGGTGCTCCAGTTAACATCTGGCATATTAAGGTCCCCCATCAACAGTATCTCCCCTTTCTCTGCCATCCTAAGTATGTCTTCTATCATATCCCTGTCCATTCCCTCCCCCTGACATGGGGGTCTGTATACAACCCCTGTGCAGATTGTGGTGCCATTTCCAGTCTCTAAGGTGACCCACAGTGCCTCCTCTCCTCCCCATTTACTCTTTTGTTCAGTTGCATTTATCCCTTCCCTTACATAGAGAGCTACTCCGCCCCCTCTTCTCCCCTCCCTGTCTCTCCTGTAGGTTGTATACCCTGGTATGTTAACATCCCAGTCATGGTTCTCTGTGTACCATGTTTCTGTGACTGCTACGATATCCAGGCATCCCTCTTCCATTAAGGCCACCAGTTCAGGGAGCTTGTTGCCCAGACTACAGGCGTTGGTACTCATTACCCTCCATTTCTTGATGGACTCACCCTTTTGCCCCATCCCTGTCCTTATTACATTTGTCACTTTCTCCATTTACCCCTGCACTTCTCCCTATCGACATCTCTATGTTGGGGTCTACCTCACTTAGTACCCTGATTTTTTTTTGGGGGGGGGCACTGGGTTCCCTGCTCCTCTCCAGTGCCTCCCCCCTTGGCTAGTTTAAATGTTTGCCAATGAAGCATTTAAACCTATCACCTAGGATCCTGGTTCACCTCCTGGACAGATGCAGACCATCAAGCCAGTATAGGCCTGCATCCCTCCAAGTGGAGCCCCAGTCCCCAATGAAGCCAAATCCCTGATCTCTGCACCAGTTTTTCAACCACTGATTGAATCCCATGGTGTGGAGCACCCTAGCCTCACCCGTGCCATAGACAGGTAGCACGTCAGAGAAGGTTACCATGCGTGCTATTTAAGGCCCCTCCCCATCTCCACAAATGCTTCTTGCACTGCTCTGATCCCTTTCTTAGCCAGGTCATTTGTCCGTAGGTGGACAATGACATCCAGCTCCCTCCCCTGTGCAGCTGCTCCTGCGATCCTGAGGATTCGCTCCCTGTCCCTCCAAGCCATGGCGCCAGGCAGGCACCTTACCTTCCTCTCCCAGTTCTACCTTCCTAGCAATGGAGTCCCCCACCAGGAGTTGTTTCCTTCCCCTGTGAGGTCCCATGTCACCCTCCTGTGGGTCTCCTTTGTGGAAGTTCCCAGCATCCAACTTGGTCTCCACTGTGGATGCCTCCATAGAGGAACCACACTTTTCCAGAACGGCATAGAAATTGTGGAGAGGTACAACTGGAATGATGTGCCTCTGTTCCACCACCCTCGCCCTCCCTGAGCCCAATGTGATCCAACCGCTACTCTTTCTTGGCAACCTCTGAGGCAACGGCAGTGACCCTGGTGGTCCCTGGGTGGGAGAGTGGGTCCCACAAATCCTGGCCAACTCAGCCTGGAGATGAGCAACCTCCTCCCTCAGCCCAGAGGGGTGCCTGCAGATGGGACAACACTGCATCCCCCAGAATGTCTCCCAGAAGACTGCTGCTCCACAGCCACTGCACTGCACCACTCCCATCATGTCTTATTTCTGGCCCCTAACTGTTGTTTGGAATACTTACTCTTTCCTCTTTTTGTTTATTTCTTTTTTTTTCTCTCCCTACTTACTCACTGCCTCTTTGCCCTTTTAGCTCCTGATCTTCCTGTTCTGAGACAAGAAGTTCCTATATTTCTCAGTAGTCTCCTTACTTACTGAGTCAGACCTGCAGCAGCTAGGGGGGACGGAGAGCTACTATTGCCCTTCTAGGATGGTGAGTCTTTGGCGGCTCTGTGATCACTCTCTTCCTGTTCCCAAACAAGAAGTTCTTGTTGTCAGTCAAATCCTGTGCCTATAAAAGTAGAACTGCCTTTGGGTGGGAAGGAGGGCAATATAGTCCCAGTAGAGAAGTTTAGTTATACCAGCAGCTCCTTCCTCCTGGTGCTCTGCCAGAAGCTATCTAGGGCAGTGTTTAAATCGGGTTTTAACCTGGTTCCTTCTAGCTAAGCCACTCCCCCTACTTTGCAAATCTTTCTAAACTTAGTTAATTTCACAGATAACAATTCCCTTCAGCCACCTGTGACAAGCACCTTGATAACTACACAGATAACAATTCACTTCAACCAACTCTGACAAACACACTACCTTTTTTATTTTTATTTTTTTTTACCCTAAATTGAAGGTCCCAGTACAAGAGTTCTAGTTCTTAGTCCCAGTAGAGCTCGGCTCTTGTCTGGCCCCGGGTGGAGACCCGAGGTACAACAAGCCCGACGCTTAACAGGGGGCAACGTGCCAGACGTCAGCCCTCAAGCGCCTTGACGTCAGGGGACACGGCATGTTGAGAGAACACCGGAAAACACCTTGCAGTGCTCCCGGTAGACGGAGCACCAGGCCCTGATCTTCAATGCCCCTACCATCCCGATGAAAGACAGACGCATAGGGGTGTAAGGGCCCCCCATCCCGTTCCTGCCTGGGGGGGTATAACCACGGCTCCATGGGGGATGGACTGCACCGGTCACCAGGTAGGTGAGCGAGGACTGAAAAGGCCATATAAGTGTCTCCCGAAGAGGGGGAGCATTGCGAGAAGGGGGAGCAAAAAAAAAAATATCTCCTGATTCCCAAAGCGCCCCTAACCACTAGACAACACTACTTTCCCTTACGATGCCTGGATAAATTAAAGAAAAATAAACATGAAGACTGGAGGAAGCACTTTTGGTCCTTTGTTTGGTGTATCACTTTCAGTGTTCCCACCACAGCCATGTAACACAGGGTGCAGCATCCCACTGTCAAAATGTTTCAGAGGTATAAAATGAGTTCTGAGGATGTGTCATACCCTTTCAAAACATTCCAGGAGGTATGTTTAGAGCAAGACTTTAGGAGAAGCATGATGCAGAATACACCACCAGGCAAGACATACTCTGAGCATCAGTGTTTGTGTCTGTCCATGGAAGTCTCTCTCCCTAGTCTCCCCACCGTGTGACGACTGACCAACTGAGTCACACGTTAAAATGTAGCTCAAGATAAACATATTAAGCACTCTTACAAACCTGGGGGAAGGTTAGTATACCATAGTAACATAGATTTTTGTCTGCTGAAAAGGACCTTTAGGCCCATCCAAACTGCTCTTGTCCCCATCTATTCCATCATCACTAACCCTAGTTGGTCACAGGTGTCACTCCCTCCCATGTTTCTCTACTTAATATGCCCTGTGCCCATCCCATGCATGCATGAAGCTCCCCCCACAGTCTTTGCCCCCACTACCTCCTCTGGCAGGCTGTTCCAGTCATCCACCACCCTTTCCGTGAAGTGTTTCTGCACATCTCTCTCCTAAACTTCCCCCCTTAGCTTCATTGCATGCCTCCTTGTTCTAGTGCCTTCATTTCTCTGAAACAGCCCTCCATTTGCACCTTGTTCACTCCTGTGAGGTACTTGTAGGTTTCAATCATGTCCCCCTCACTATCCTCTCCTCTACAGAGTACATGAGGAGTTCCTGCAGCCCTTCCTCATATGGCTTCTCGTACAACCCCCTTATCATTTTGGTTGCCCCCTCTGTACAGCTTTCACTCTTATTTATTTAGTTACGTCTTTGGTAAGGTGGATCGGGGAGGGCAGTGGACATGGCCTATCTGGACTTCAGCAAGGCCCTTGACACTGTGCCACATAGAAGACTATTACACAAACTGGGGAATATGGGTGTGGGCAGGACAGTAGTGTGGTGGGTAGGTAACTGGCTGGGTGGCAGGACACAGAGGGTGGTGGTAAATGGCTGTCACTCCACAGAGGGAAGAGTGACCAGTGGGGTACCACAGGGATCAGTGCTGGGACCGGTCCTATTCAACATCTTCATCAGTGACATTGCTGAGGACCTAGAAGGCAGAATTTCACTGTTTGCCGATGACACAAAGCTCTGTAACAGAGTAGACACACCAGAGGTGTAGACAGAATGATAAGGACCTGCAGAACTTGAAGAATGGTCAGGGGTTTGGCAGTTGAAATTCAATGCAAAGAGGTGCAAGATAATGCATATGGGCACAAAAACCTGGCACAATATATGAGTTGGGGGTGAGGATATAGCATGCACCAAGCAGAAAGGGATCTTGGGGTTGTCATCTCTGATGACCTCAAGGTAGGGAAACAGTGCGACAAGGCAGCAGGTAAAGCAAATAGGATGCTGGGATGTATAGGCAGGGCATCACCAGCAGGAAAAGGAGGTCATAATTCCACTATACAAGACACTAGTGAGGCCCCACCTGGAGTACAGTGTACAGTTCTGGAGACCTTACCTACATAAGGACATAGACAGGGTAGAGAAGGTTCAGAGGAGGGCAACAAAGATGGTACATGGATTGCATCACAAGTCCTATGAGGACAGGTTGAAGGAACTGAATATGTACTCCCTGGAGGAGAGGAGGGAGAGAGGGGATATGATTGAGACATACAAGTATCTCACAGGGAGGAACAGGGTGCAGGAATACACTATTTTTAGCAAAAAGATGTTCCAGGATTAGAGGGCATGGGATGAAGTTGGAAGGAGGGGCGATTCAGAGGAAACATGAGGAAGAATTTCTTCACAGAATGAGTGGTGGACAAGTGGAACACCCTGCCAGAGGAAGTGGTGGGGCTGAAACAATCACAGGATTTAAGAATGCATGGGATAGACATAAAGGAATTCTGGAGGTCAGGGGTAAGGGGCAACAGACTTCTAGGAAAACATAAACTGAACTTACAAACTCAAATGGGCAGACTGGGTGGGCCACAGGCCCTCATCTGCCAACATTGTCTATGTATGTATGTAACCAGGTAGGTGCACTGATCCAAAGGACTGTTTTCAGGCATAACCCGGGCCACAGGGTGGTGGCAACAGGAAAACAGATAAACAAACAAACAATACATACAGAGTCAGGGAGGTGCAGCTTACAGAACTGGACACAGTACCCTAGGTGGGACCTCACCAGCGAGCAATACAATGGCAGTACCACCTCCCTCCTCCTGCTAGAAATCCCTCTTCCAATTCACCCATGCACCCCAGCACCCTGCCTTTCTCACTGCTTTGTCACACTGCTCAGCTACCTTGAGGTCATCAGATACGATGACCCCCTGGTCTCTTTCATGTTTGGTGACTGTAAGCTCCAATTCCTCCATCTTATACACAGCCACTGGGTTCTGCCACCCTCAGTGCATACTCTTGCACCTTCTGGCATTGAAACCCAGCTGCCACACCTAGACCATTCCTCTAGGTACCTCAGATCCCTTTCCATTCTCTCCACCCCTTCCTGAGTGTCAACCCTGTTGCAGATTTTTGTATGTTACCCCCCTGCAAATGGGGGTTCCCAAAAGTCTTCCAGGAGCTTGCCTGAATGCTCCAAGTCTGGGCAGTGTTCGGCGTTTAACCTGTTTAAATGTGGCTCCAAGTGAGTGCTATTTGAACCTCCACGTACTGTCTCTTTAAGAGCTGTCTGCTTGCAGACTTAATTAGTTTGTATGGGGGGACTGCGTATTTAATGCTCGAATCCCACCCAAGCTGCTGTAAATTTGCTCAGTTTCTGCTGTCACTACATGTGCAGAGGGAGCCTTGTTGAAAGATATAACTATTTGCCAGAAATCATTTGGAGTGACTGAGAAAATGTAGTTTGTCTAACCTGTCTTCATTTCAGCACGAACTGTTTCAGTGTAGCTCTTTCATTTTGGTCCGAACTGCTGAAATGGACCAATCAATGGGGAGGGGTTCCCTAAAATGGAGCCTGTGGACGAATCAGAACTTGTACTCTTAATTTTGAGTCAGCCATAAGGGGATTGTATGGGCAGTGACTCTGGGAAATGTAGTTTTGACCTTGGCGCCTTTTTCCACCAACAGAGGGAGTCTTATTGTGAGTGACAGCCGAACCAGCCAACAGAATGGTGTGGAGCTAAAGGAAATGCCCTGCTCTGTGACTGGAAAGATCAGATCAGTTGTGACAGTGAAGAGAGAAGGAGCTCTGTGCATCTGCGGTGTATAGTTTCGCGCAGGAAGCGCGTGTCAGGCCCTGAGGTTCGGCCTGCAGCCATTGTAAGTGCCAGTTTGGACTGAATCCGATTTGTGAGGAGAAAGAAGGAAGTCTGAAGAGTGGAAACCAGGCTCACCCTGTAGAAGACTGGAGAAACTGCTGAATCGCACTCGGTCTGTCAGGAACTGAAGCTGCTGTGTGTTCTCCCGGTATTTTGCAGTAATTGCGATTGGGATCTAGGAGCCGCCTGCCTGGTATAGTACTTTCCTTTTACATATGAATGTGCGTAGTGCTCGTAGGGAATTGCCATTTCCAATCCCCTGTACTGTGTGTTGAAGATGGAAGCAAACCCCAGCTTGTCTCTGACTAAATTAGTTTGCTATCAACTGCAGTGAGGTCCAGTTGCAAGGACCTTGTCTCCATGCCCGGTTGTTTCTGGCAATCCAGAAGAACATCCACCATCCGGTTCTCAGCTTGGGTATTGTGAGTACAAATCAGGGTTTTCCCCTGCAGCCTGCTATCAATTACAAGTGTGTCATTTAATTGTTGTTGTTTCACTTCTTTATGGACTGAACCATCCGGCTCCGGATTACAACTGGGTGTTCTGCATATATTTTCTTCCTACAGGGCCCCATCCATCTGCACCTGCCGGCCAACCCGGGCAACAGACGTGGCTAGCCCCCATCCTGGGCATCCAAGAGTGACATTTTGGACCTATATATATATATATATATGTGCATAGTACTGTGATTTGAACTTGGCCAAACTAATCAACCTGATGCCCCTCCTGTGTTATTGTTCCCTAAATAAATCAGATTTGTTATTATACTATATACTGTCTGTGGTGTTGGTACTTATGGAAACAGTATTGCCTTTTGCTGTGTATGTTGATTAACCTTGTTTTACAGGGGGTCCTCAGAGACGTGCTGCAGAATCAATCTCAAGGGTAAGTGGTACTTTATGAGTGAACAGTGTGTATATGTGGGGTATTGGGGCTGCAACTCCCGTGTACTGTGTGAGCCACTAGGGGGAACCAAAAGGAGTCACAGTGTCCCAGAGGGCTGTGATCAAGCTAGTCTAACCACTACAAACCCTGACCTCTGGGTGGAGGCACCCGCCATAGAACCTAGGCCCCTCAACCTGTCAGTAGTCAAGCAGGCAGGGGTAGTAGCCCTTGGGATAGTGCCACCTAGGGGTTACATATATTTCTGACCTCCCGCTCATGTATTAACTTCCTGTGCTAAAGTATGCAACTCTCTCTCCCCCCAGACAATGTCCCACAGGGCTGCTACCTATATTCAGTGCTATTGCTTCAAGAAACTATTATGCCATACAAAATGTACCGTTGACTTACGTATCCTAATGTTATGTCACAAACTTTCTGTTGTTACTCCGTTTACTATCTCTGTTGATTTATCTACAGTACAGACATGTTGTAACCAAGCTGTGTTGTTTCTGACAAGGAATCTTAGTAAATGAGCATTTTGCTCAAAGATATGCATCCACATAATGAATAAATAAAATAAATATCACCCGCAAAGAGACACACCTTACTCTCAAGTTCCTCTGCAATGTCATTTATGAAGACACTGAAGAGAAACAGTCCCAGCACCAAATCCTGTGGCACCCCACTAGTCACTTTCCTATCGCCTGAGTGGCTACTGTTTAACCACCATCCTTTGCCTCCTATTCCTTATCCAGTCTGAGCATAGGGGTCTCGGCGATGATCCGTACAACCAATAGTGGTCTAGAAGGGGCAGGGTTGCGGCACTTAAATAGCTCATGCCAGCCCGAAGACACAGCATCTTTCCATCTGCCTACAGCTGAACTGTTTGCTTGCCTACAGTCTGCCTGCAATTGTGAACTGGGTTCCATTCAACATCCTCATGAACTGTGTTCGGTGTGCCCTTATTTGCTTGTTGCAGTTTGTGCAGAGGGTGCTTGTCAGAGAGCCACACAACAAATAGCGGGCTAGGTGGGGCCATGGCACTTAAACAGCTTGTGCCGGCCCAAGGCGCAAGCCCTCGGGCACGAGTTTGAGTGGCTGTGCCACCCAGAAGAGAAAACTAGCTTAAACATCTGTTTCATCCTTGGGGGTCTTGTGCCTTGGGAGGTGTTTGTTCCTGTGGTACCCATAAAAAAGGTAGGTTTGAAATACACTGTAACCTTGTTGTTAAAACTGAGGGGGACTATAGAAACCACTCCCCCACATTGCTCAAATCTACTGTACTACTTGTTAGCACAGTTAATGAGAGATTTATCTATTTCCATGCCCTTGGTCTGGATTTTTAAAATATTTATCAGGATATACTTTTTATTTAAGGTGTTAGTATTTTACTTTAGCTTTCTAAATTAGGCATTTGGTGTTTTTTATTATTTAGTTATTCTTTACATTTAACAATGATTCTGTTATTCCTGGTCCTATCTTTATGTGGAGCTCACTGATCAACCACCGTGGACGGAGTCTGTATAACTAGGAATTCTGACCATTTTATGGTTGCAATTTAATGTCACTGCCAAGAGCTCCACGTATGGATCCGATTTCTTAACATCTTTGAATGTGGTTACGTCTTACCAGGACTTGACCCAGGCGTCCTTTAATTGGTCCTATTGTGATATCCAGTTCATGTTTTGTTTTGGCCTTCCTGTTAAAAGCCACGTTTTCAGGATAAAAACAACAAGGCCATAAGGTCATCAAAAAGGGTTTTTCTTAGAAAAATGATTTTACTCCTTCTTTTGACATCAGTCCACCCACATCCTGGACCTCAAACATATGGCCTTGGTAAACATTCTGATTCCAGCTCCTACACTGGTGCCTCTGGTAGGAAGTCATCGGCTATTAAGGCTGTCCATCTTAATATTAGGAGCCTTGTTTCTAAGTGGCCTGAATTTGAGGCCTGAGTCCTACAGCATGATTTTGATGCCATGACTCTATCAGAAACATGGTTGACTAATAAAATTCGAGATAATGAAACTGCTCTTACTGGCTACAACATTTTTAGAAAGGATAGGGTAGGTAAGAAAGGGGTCAGGGTCATGATTTATGTCAAAACTAAATTTGAGACTCTTGAGATGGCGTCCCAGCCTAATAAATCTGGCTGCAATGTCATTTCTATTAATCTCTTGTTGGGACCAAACATCTTACAGTTACTTCAGTTTACTTCCCTCCACATTTGGGTTTTTCCAAACAAGGGTTAGAATTGATTTCTACATTCAAAAAATCCCTCCCTTTAAATAGGGAATGGATTTTAATGGAGGATTTCAATCTAAACTGGGGTTCTGATCAGAGCATCTTAGTATTAGATTTGTTCTTTGAACTAGGCGTCCATTAGTTGATTGCACAGACCACCTGGTTTAATGATAAATTGGGAGGAGGCTCTGTTCTAGACTGGGTTACGGTCACTCACCCCGCCAGGATTATAAGTTCTGGGGTGTTACCTGATGGGGTCAGTGACCACTGCCCTGTATACTGTAAATGGTCTGTCAAATAAACAAAGAGTCCTCCCCAACCCTGTTACACAGAGTCTAGGAATATTAAAAATATAACAACAGATTCTATGAATAGAGCCTGTCAGAAAGTGAACTGGTCTATTCCTGATACATGACATTGATGTCATGCTGGAGACCTTTGGTAGTTTGTTTAACCAAACTGTCGATCGACTAGCCCAACTCAAAGAAAATGAGGATTAGAGCCAAAAAGAGTGAGTAGGTCTCTAAAGATTTGTTAGCTTTAATGAAACAAAGAGATAGAGCATGGAAAGTTTATAAAAAAAACATGGGATCAGAAGTCACTTCTGAATTATAAAATGCTTAGGAATAAATGTAAGGCCTCACTTAGGAATGCAAAAACAGTTTTCTTCAAAAATAAACAATTAAACTAGCTGGGAAATCCTAAGGAAACATGGCATATACTTAACAGTTTAAAGGAGTTCTATTGGAAGAGTTGAAGTCCCGACCACTGCACAGATCGAGGCTTCAACTCTCCAATCCCCTTCTGGAAGCACCATTACAAATAATTGGATTTTTTCACCTTATCGCTCATAAAATTTGAAGTAAGCTCTAGCGGCCCCTGCATTTTGAAGATGGCGCTCCTGAAACACACACACACACCCCCGCCGGATCTTGCTGGTAATACCGCAAGATGATGACGCGACATTACCCTTACCATAATACTGTCCCTATGTATGGAAATAAAACTAAGTACAGTATGTATGTCTGATGCCAAGCTCCGTTTTTACTTAATTTGCCTTAATCTAATGTGAATGGCACGCATACACGTGGGATATGGGCAACTTAAGTAAAAACGGAGCTTGGCATCGGACATACACACTTAGTTTTATTTCCGTACATAGGGACAGTATTATGGTAAGGGTAATGTTGCATCATCATCTCGCAGTATTACCAGTGAGATACAGGGAGGTTCCGAAGCGCCACCTTCAAAATGCCGGGGCCACCAGAGCTTATTCCAAATTTTATAAGCAATAAGGTAAAAAAAAAAAAATCTAATCATTTGTAGTGGTGCTTCTAGGTGGGATCAGAGAGTTGAAGCCCTGATCTGTGCAGCGGCAGGGGCTTCAACTCTCCAAGCAGTTCTCCTTTAATTGGAAAGAAGGCGGCGCAGGACACCATCATCACCTTACAGGATGGTGATCAACTTGTTAGTGACCCCTGCCATGTGGCCTTGTTGTTTAAGGACTACTTTGGTGACCTGGCGAGGTTCCAAGTTAAAAATAAAGCCATTGATAACACAGATAGTTCTGAAAGGGAACTCAAGGTAAATCATTCCCAATTTCATTTTTTTGTTGTCACAACCCTAGACCCCAAGTTGGACAGGATAAAATAGATTACAGGTTTCTGAAGCTGGGAATTAACACCTTAGCCAAGCCTCTTGCAACCATTTTTAACTTTTCCCTTTGTAATGGCGTCTTTCCCAAACGTTGGAAATCAGCCCTTATAAGGCCTATATTTAAATCAGGATCCAGAAATCTTGTTTCCAATTACAGACCCATTACCCTCTTGGTACCTTTGTCAAAGATACTTAAAAGAACAGTATTTGATCAGACCCAGGAGTTTTTGGCAAAGTATAATTTATTAACAAGTTCACAATATGGGTTCAGATTGAACCATGACACAGAGACAGCTTTGGTGGGGGTTCACAACCAGTGTATGGGGTGCCCTAGATTTGGGGCACTCCATCGCAGGGGTGTCTGTGGACCTCGCCAAGGCCTTCAATTCAGTTAAGTTAACCATTCTCTGCTACTGGAATCATTAAGTGAAGGTTTATTTTTCAGGGGAAGTTATATCCTGGTTAGAAGGATACCTATCCAATAGGGAGCACAGGACTATAATTGCACAAAAATGTTCAGACTCTCATTCAATTACATGTGGAATACCACAGGGCTCAGTACTGGGTCCACTTTTGTTTTCCCTGTTTATGAACGCAGCCCCTTTATCTTGTTTGAATTCCAATATGACTGTACGCAGATGATGTGGTTATTTATACATTTGCAGTTAATCCTAATCAAGCTTTACGTGATTTCGACTCATGTCAAAGCTGGCTGCTTTCTCATGAACTGGTTCTAAATTCAGAGAAGACAAAAGTGATGGTACTTTCAGGCCCCAGGACACTTAGGGACATCAATGTTTCAACTGCTGACCTTAAGGGGGATAAGACAGAACTTGTAGACAGTTTTAGTTATCTAGGGGTTACAGTTGACTCACAACTCTCTTTTGAACCTCATGTTGGGAAACTGGTCAAGAGAATACATCAAAGGTTGGGAATCTTATTCAGAGCCAGACCTTACCTTATTCCTGAAACCTGCAAATTACTAGTGCGCAGTTTCTTGCCGAGTGCTCTTGATCATGGCTTAATGTTTTTTTCAGGTGAAAAAGTATTACACAAGCTACAAGTAACATACCACAGTATATTGCGATTCATGACTTGCCTTCCCGTAAGAACAGATCACTGCAGTTTATTGAAAGAAGCCAACTGTCCTTCCTTAATGGATAGGATCACCCACAAGACGATTACTTTTGTCTTCAAAAGGTACCAAGGGTTTCCTTCCTCCAACTACTCAATCTTTTTTCATTAGATCACAGAGTATTAAGGTAACAAGGTTACAGACTATGGGTTTATTAAAGGTCCCTTTCTTTAAGAAAACTATAGGTCAAAGATCAGTTGTACATAGGGCCATCTCTTTTTTTTTTTTTTTTTTTTAACAAGATTCCTAGAGCAATCACTAACTGTAAAACTTGGGTCCTTTAAGCACCAGCTTGCTCAGTGGCTTGACTCTCGTGCACCTGTTTTCAATAGTAACTGATTGTTATCTGTACTATTGTATGTATTTTTTGTATGTGTTTATATGTTGTAGTTTTTCATTTTTAAGTATGTCCTGGTTGATAAAATGTTTTGTATGTTAACTTGTCACTTGTGAAAACAGGCTTTTAGCTCATCTTCCTAACAAGTATAAAAAATGAAATGACGAAATCTCCAGCTTATCACTTTCTCCCCCATCCCCAGGCTGCTTAGTTTCTTAACTAGTCTCCTGTGTGGCACAATGTCAAAGTCTTACTGAGGTCAAGATAGACCACGTCCACTGCTCTACTTTGATCCACCTCCCTGGTAACCCAGTCAAAGAAATCTATGAGATTAGTTTCACATGACCTCCCCCTGTGAAACCATGCTGCTGGTGGTCCTGCAGCCCTCTTGCCTCCAGAAACATAGCAAATATAGAATTTGACAGCAGATAAGGACCACTTGGCCCACCCAGTCTGCCCATTTCCATACCTAATGGATAAGCTGCAGATCCTAGTTAACCAGCAGCCTACTTCTTTCTACCCCCACCCCCTAGAATTGCCTTATGACTGTCCCATGCATGCTTAAATTCAACCACTGTTTTTGATTCCACAACCTCCTCTGGAAGGCCGTTCCATGCATCCACAGCCCTCTTTGTGAAAAAATACTTTCTTACATTACCTCTGAGCCGCCCCCTTCTATCTTCAAATTGTGCCCCCTTGTTCTTGCACACCTCTTTTTTTGAAAGATGCTACCCTCTTGGACTTTGCTGATTCCCTTGAGGTGCTTGAAAGTTTCTATCATGTCCCCCCTCTCCCTCCTTTCCTCGAGGCTATACATATTAAGCTCCTTTAGTCTCTCTTCATATGTCTTCCGGTGCAGACCCTGCACCATTTTAGTGCCCTCCTCTGGACAGCTTCCATCCTGTCTATGTCCTTGGAATTGGGTCTCAGAACTGCCACAGTACTCCAGATGGGGTCTCACCAGCTGTCTGTACAGAGGATAACAACTTCCTGTTTTCTACTGATGATGCCTCTCCCTATGCATCCCAGTATCCCCCAGCCCTCCTTACTGCCCTCTCACATTGCTTGCCTACCTTTAAGTCATCTGATATGCCTACCCCCAGGTCCCTTTCCATTTTTGTTGTTGTTAGTATCTCACCCCCATTGTGTACTCTTCCCCTGGGTTTTTGTTTCCCATATGCATTACCTTGCACTTCTTAGCATTGAATCTAAGCTGCCATACATTTGTCCATTCCTCTAACCTTGCTAAGTCCCTTCTCATCCTTTCCACCCCACCTTGTACATCAACTCTGTTGCAGATCTTTGTGTCATCTGCAAAGAGACATACTTTTCCTTCCAGTCCCTCTGCAATGTCACTTATAAAGACATTGGAGAGGACCGTTCCTAATACTGAACCCTGCGGTCCCCACTAGTAACCCCCTTTCTTCAGAGTGGACTCCATTTACTATTACCCTCTGTGTCCTATTCTCCAGCCAATTCTTTACCCAGGCTATCATCTTGGGACCCACTCCCAGGCTGGCTAACTTGTATATTAATCTTTTGTGTGGGACTGTGTCAAATGCCTTGCTAATGTCTAGGTAGGCCATGTCCACAGCCCCTCCCTGATCTACTACTTTGGTCACCCAGTCAAAGAAATCTATTAGATTCGTCTGGCATGACCTTCCCGCTGTGAATCCATGCTGCCTTGGGTCCAGTGCCCCTCTGGCCTCTAGGTACTGACAATTCTTTCCTTCAGAAGTGATTCCATCATTTTCCCTATCACTGAGGTTAAACTAACAGGTCTGTAGTTTCCTGCTTCTGCCCTGCTCCCACTTTTGTGAAGGGGAATCACATCTGCCCTCCTCCAATCCTCAGGTACCACCCCATCCTCCCATGATTTGTTAAAGACGGTAGTCAGTGGTGTCACTAGTTCTACCCTTAGTTCTTTTAGAATTCTGGGATGAATCCCATAAGGCCCCATTGCTTTGTCCACCTTCAGTTTTAAGAGTTCTTTCAGAACCCTTTCTTCTGTAAATGGGCTGGTATCAACTTCTGTCTGCAGAGTGTTTCTATTGTTTGTTTTAGGTACCTCCCCCTCTTCATTTGTAAATACTGAGCAAAAATATTTGTTTAGTATCTCAGCCTTTTCACCGTCACCATCTGCCCACCCCCTCCCTTCATTAAGCCTCACTATCCCTCCCTTGGTCTTCCTTCGCTCCCTGATGTACCTAAAAAAGGTTTTATCCCCCTTTTTAACTGAGTTGGCTATCTTTTCCTTGGTTCTGGCCTTTGCTGTTCTGACTGCCTTCCCAGCTTCCTTTTGCTTTAACGGATACAATTCTCTGTCCTGCTCCTTCTGTGATTCCTTGTACCTTCTGAATGCTTTCTTTTTCTCTTGAACCTTCACTGCCACCTCCTTTGAGAATCATAGTGGTTTCTTACATCGTTTTGTTTATTTGCTTCACACAAAGGCTTGTTACTTCTGTGATGGCAGTTTTTATTATTCCCCATTGTTCTTCCACCCCTTCTTCCTGCCCATTTGCTAGTGCATTCCTTAGGCACTCACCCATTTTGGCAAAGTCAGCCCTCCTGAAGTCCAGTACGTTTGCCTTTGTATGGCTTGACTCTACTGCTGTGTTTACTGTGAACCATACTGTTCGATGGTCGCTAGTTCCCAGATGGCTACCCACTTCTACATATGTGATCCTCTTTCCATCTCCATTTGAGAGAACCAGGTCTAAGCTTGCTCCCTCTCGAGTAGGTTCCAATACTAGTTGTCTAAGGCATGCCCCCTGTAGGGCATCTAGAATAACCCCACTCTTAGAAGTGGCTGCTGCAACTGCACTCCAGTTAACATCTGGCATATTCAGATCCCCATCAGCAATATCTCCCCTTTTTCTGCCATTCTAAGTATACTTTCTATCATTTCCTTGTCCATTTCCTCCTCTGAGAGGGGGGTCTGTATACAACCCCTGTTCGGATTGTGGTGCCATTGCCTGTCTCCAAACTGATCCACAGTGCTCCTCCTCCTCCTCCCTGTTTACCCTTTTGTTCTGTTGCTTTTATTCCTTCCCTTATGTAGATAACTATTCCTCCTCCTCTTTTACCCTCCCTGTCCCTCCTGTAGATAGTGTATCCTGGTATGTTTACGTCCCAGTCATGGTTGTGTGTGTACCATGTTTCTGTGACTGCCACGATATCCAGATGTTCCTCCTCCATCAAGGCCACTAATTCAGGAAGCTTGTTACCCAGACTACGGGCATTGGTACTCATTGCTCTCCATCTTTTGATGGCTTTACCTTCTGCAGCAGCATCCCCCACTGACCTTTCTACCTTGGTCTTTTTCTCATTTAGTACCCTGTTTTGTAGGGAGAGGCTGGGATTTTCCTGCTGCTTATCAGTGCCTCCCCCTTGACTAGTTTAAAAGCTTGCCAATGAAGCATTTAAACCGACTGCCCAAAAGACTTGTTCCCTTCCTGGACAGAAGCATACCATCAGTCAGTATAGACTGGGTGTCCTCAGGTGGAACCCAGCCCTAATGAAGCCAAACCCTGTACACACCATTTTTCAACCATTGTTAAACTGCATGGTGCAAAGTACCCTCGCCTCACCCATACCACTGACAGGCAGTACCTCTGAGAAGGATACTGTGTGTGCTACTTGTCTTAGGCCCCTCCCCAACTCTACAAAGTCCTTCTGCACTGCTCTAATCTCATGATGAGCTAAGTCATTTGTCCCTAGGTGGACAATGACGTCCAGCTCAGACTCCCGTGCAACTGTTCTCGTGATCCTAAGGATGCGCTTCCTGTCCCTCCAAGCCATGGCACCAGGCAGGCTCCAAGAGCCTCTCCTTCATTTGCAACTCATTTAAGCAATCGAGTCAATGCAACAAGGCTTATAACAAGGCTAACAGGATGCTGGGATGTATTGGGAGGGGTACTGATAGCAGAAGAAAAGAGGTAATACTTTCCCTCTACAAGTCCCTGATAAGGCCTCACCTAGAGTACTACGCCCAGTTCTGGAGTCCTCTCCTCAGAAAGGATAAGGATAGGCTGGAGACAGTGCAGCACAGAGTAACAAAAATTATTCTGGGCCAGCAGGGCAGATCCTATGAGGAGCGCCTCAAGGCACTAAACATGTACTTACTAGAGACCAGAAGGGAAAGGGGAGATATGATAGAGACCTTCAAGTTCCTTAAAGGAATCAAAGTGAACTGTGGAGAACTAATTAGCCTGAATATCAATTCGCGGTCACGTGGACATGAATGGAAATTAACAGGAGGTAGGTTCAGGAGACACGTGAGGAAGCACTACCTTAAGGAAAGGGTGGTGGAATCTTGGAACAGTCTGCCAACTGAAGTGGTGGATGCGAAAACAGTCACGGGATTCAAGCTTTGCTTTGTCTTCCATAAATATCGTATTCTCAAGAGCTGCTATAAATTACTGTACTAATCGTATTTTGCCCAGCTATGTTTGTACACACCTCTGTATTTGGTGCTGATATACTGAAATTGTATTGTACGTCTTTCTCTTTTGTTCCCCCTCCCCTAGGACGCACCTGGAATCGGGCAGTACTCTGCTCGGTGTGCCCTCCTGTTACAACTTTTAAATAAATGAATGAAGAGAATAGTGATTACTGGGGGTAACAGGACCAAGGAGGAGAAGAGAGAGAGGACAGGGAGGGTTAGTGCCCTGGAGGAACAGTAGGTTCCAGGGATTATAGGGAACTTGGGCAGAGTGGATGGACCACTGATCTTTTTCTACTATCATTGTCCATCTTCCTATGTTTCAGTAGCGTCTCCATTAACTGTCCCGGCCCCGATATGAGACTGACTGGCCTGTAGTTGCTAGCATCCTCCCTACTGCTGGTTTTGTGCAGAGAGACCATACTGGCCCTCCTCCACTTCCCCCATCTCCAGTGAGGTGCTAAAAGGCACTGCCAGAGGGGTGAATAGCCATGCTCAGTTCCTTTAAGACCCCTGGAAGAATCCCATCTTGCCCTATCGCCTTATTCTCCTTAAAGGCTTCCAGTCCCTTCTGGATCCTCTCCACCAAGAATGAACTCATATCCACCTCCCCCCTCCATGCTGTTTACTGTAGCATGCTGTTCCACCTCCACCCTCTACTGTGAAGCCCAAGCACTAGTAATCGTTCATTATTTCCACTGTCTCTTGATCCTTTTCTGCGCAGTCCCCCCTGCCCTCCTGATTCTCACTGTTCATCCCCTTGTCTTTCTCTTTTCCCCCACATACCTGAAGGTCTCTCCCCCTTTTTTGACCTCCTTAGCTATCCTCTCCTCTCCTCTGTGTCAGTCAGTGCGTTAGCTGCGCTCACCCTTCTTCCTGCCTATCTTTGCTTTGCCAGAGAGAACCTTCCGAGTCTCCTTGTACTTTCTAAATGCTGTTTTCTTCTCCTTCACTGCCCACCTCCTTAGAGAACCACAACGGCCTCGTCTTCATCTTTTACTTGCTTACTTCCTTCAAACAGCATGCCACTGCCTGAGCTATAGCCTACTAATTTTTCTACAGAGTCTCCACTCCCCTCTGCCTCCCCACCCCTCCCCGTGACATTCTCTGAGGCATTTTCCATTTCTTTAAAATATGCCCTCCTAATGTCCAGGACCCTTGTTTTAGTGTTTTTTTCCTGTCCTATCCGTATGTCAAACAACTATGTATGGTGATCAGTTGTACCCAGGGGACTACCCATTGTGACATCAGCAATACCAACAAATAACATTCACTGGGTAGAAGTTAGCTCTAGTCTTACTGGCAAATATTCCTTCTCAAATAACCCAACCACAATGTGTATTTTAATTTTAACAGATTAACAGGGAGGGAGATGGGACTGTCCAGCAAATGCTATGCTTCAGTAGTTAGAGCCCAATGCAAAATCAGGGTCAGGGTAGGATCAGCACAAATGCAGTTGTGTAAGTGTTCAGTGTGATGCGACTGTGCTCACATTTCCACAGCTCAACCTACTAAGCAAAGCCTATTACCAATCATTAGTAATCACTTGATCAAAGAACTCGTTAACAACTTAACACAGCAGTAGACTTGCAGATGGAGGCTGAGTTAACAATGTAACCTACATAGGTCCCCTGCCCTGCCCCAGCGGCACAGCTGATAGTCGCAAGGGTCTGGAAGGTGGGTCATACTCTCTTGCCTGGGACTAGAGGGGCACAGATTTATTTAGTTATTTTTGTTAAAAAACACATTTTTGTCTCCCACTACCGACAGGGTTTGGTGGCGGTAGTACCACCCATCCATGCTCTGTGCCATCTCCAACTTGTTGTCAGGGATCATGCTGTGTGGCAGTGGGAGCTTAAGTTTTTTTGTATGTGTTTTCTCCTGTTGCTTGCTGGTCCCCAAAAACGCCACCCCCTGAGGATGCTGGTAGGAAGAACAGAAAGTCTGGGCTGTAGATGTGCACGTCTCAGCCATGCACCTAACTGCGTCCTTCCCTTCCAACACCCTGAGTCCCATGCCACCACTTGTGCATCCACAGGCGGCAGCAGAGGCGGGGTGACAGCCACCCCCAGAAGCAGAGTATCCTGTGGGACATTCAAACCTCCTCCTCTGGCCAGCACCCAACCCAGGCTTATTCCTGAACCCAGTTCGCCAGTATTGTGGGTGGTAGTGCTGCTGCTGCGCTGGCAGGCCAGCCTCAAGGGAGGCATTCTTGATTAGTTTCTCCCAGTCTCTCTGACTCTCCGGTATAACAGAATTCAACGACTCCCCCACCCCGCCCTTATGGCAACAAAAGTAGACATATTAGATTATATTAGCAAGAAAGCTGGGTCAGATGCATATCAGACTGGCAGGTGGATCACACTCCCTGGGCCACAGTTAAAATAAATAAATAAAAAGCCATGTGCAAACCTACCACAAACAAACAAAAAAAAGCATCAGACACAAGGGTTTGAAAATTGCAATTTTCAAACCTGTGTTTGGTGTCGATTTTTTCCGTTTCACAGAATCATACAGTCACAGAATTTTGCTGGCAGAAAAAGACCATTCGGCCCATCTAGTCTGCCCGATATAGCCCCCCACCTCCCTTTTACCTCCCCACCCTCTCTCCCTCCTCTCCCTAGTCACATATAGTTATCCCACACACTCTTGAATTTTCCACCGTGTCCACCTCCACTACGCACTCCAGCAACCTATTCCATGGTTGTACAATCTGCCCCCTCCAGCTTATAAGCATGCCCTCTGATGGTTTTGTTCTCGCTCAGCCTGAAGATGCTATCTCTTTTAACCTTGTTTATTCCCTTTATATACTTGGAAGGTTTCCACCATGCACCCCCTCTCCCATCTCATTTCCAGCGTATAAAGACAGAGTTCTTCCAGCCTTTTCCCATAAGTTCTTCCCTACATCTCCTGAATCATTTTGATCGCCCTTCTCTGTACCCTCTCCAGCCTGTCCCTGTCCCCTTTCAAGTGGGGCCTCCAGAACTGAACTCCATACTCCAGCAATGGTCTGAAAAGTGTTTTATATAATGGCATGATCACCTCCTTCCTCCTACTAGTGAAGCCCCTCCTAATGCATGCCAGCATTCCCGTTGCTTTCCCAGCTGCCCATTCACACCGCCTCCTAGCCTTTAATGCGTCTGTGATCCAGATCCCTAGGTCCTTCTCCTGCTCTATGGCCTGCAGTGATACCCCCCTAGGTAAGTGTCTCTTGTGTTATTTTGACCTATATGCATTATTTTGCACTTTTTTGCCCACTCCTCCAGCCTGGCTAGATCCTGCCTCATCCTCCCCACCCCACCCCGGAACATCCACCCTATTACATAACTTTGTGTCATCTGCGAACAAACATACCTTTCCATTCAAACCCTCCGCTAAGTCCCCCACATACACATTAAATAGTGTGGGCCCCAACACAGATCCCTGTGGCACCCCACTCATCATCCCTAGTTCCCTGGAGTGACTCCCACTGATCATCACTCTCTGGCTCCTCCCATCCAGCCAATTTTCCACCGATTTTGTAAGCCTAGCCCCCACCCCAAGACCGTTCAACTTGCCTACCAACCTTCTATGTGGATGGAGTCGAACACCTTCCAGCAATCCAGAAAAGCAACATCCATCGCACCCCGATCAAACACCTCTGTAACCCCCTCAAAGAAATTGAGTAGTTTGGTCTGGCAAGATCTGCCAGCTGTGAACCCATGTTGGTTATCATCAACCAGACCCACCCCCTCTAGGTACTTCACCAGTGTCTCCTTTATGAGAGTCTTCATTAACTTCTCCACAACCAAGATGAGACTGACTGGGCGGTAGTTGTCTAGCTCCTCCTTTCTCCCTCCCCTGTATAATCGGTACCACCTCAGCCTTTTTCCAGTCTCACGGGACCCTCTCTGATTCCAGGGATAGATTAAACAGCCTTGCCAGAGGCCCTGCCAGATCCTCCCTTATCTCACAAGGCACCCTTGGGTGTATCTGGTCAGGCCCCATGTCCGTTTTTAGCTTTCCCATCTTCTCAATCACCCTCTCCACTGTGAAGGGACTTGTCTCCGCTTCCATGCTCTCCCTCCTCTTTCTGCTCAATTCTGGCCCTTTCCCTTCCTTCTCTGTCATGAAAACGGATGTGAAATATCCATTTAGGAGGGTTGCCTTCTCCTCCTCTCTTACAACTATTTTACCCCCCTCCAACCTAAGTTTTGGAATCCCCTGCCTGTTCTTCCCCTTATCACTCACATACCTATAAAATCTTTTGTCGCCCCTTCTAACCTCCTTAGCATTTTCTCCTCTGTGCTTGCCTTTGCCTTCCTAATAGTTCTTACTGCATCCCCGAGTTTATCCTTGTAAGTCCTCATCTCCTCCATCCCCTGTGTCCTTATGTAGGCCTTAAAGACCTTTCTCTTCTCCTTGACAGCCTCTTTAACCCCTGCCGTGAACCACAGTGATTTTCTTCCTCTTTTATGTTTGCAGATTTTCTGGATGCATTGCTCCATGGCCTTGAGTATTCCTCCCTTAATTACCTCCCACAGCTGTTCTACCCCCTCCAGCTCTTAGATCCCTGTGAGCTCTCTTCTTAAGATAACCCCCCATTTTCTCCAAATTTGCTCTCCTGTAGTAGAGCACCCTGGTGGATGACCTGCCCAAATTTGCCCCTGCCTGGATGGAGAACCTGACCATCCGATGTTCACTGTCCCCCAGGTTTTCCCCAACCTCAACCTCCCGTATTCTGTCTCAGTTTGTTGAGAGGACTTCTAGTGGAGCCTCCTCCTAGTAGGTTCCTTAACCAGTTGGCTTAGCAGCGCATCCTGCAGGGATGTGGTTAGAGTTAATCAGGCGCAGTCTACATGAAGTGACTCCTTGATTTTACTGTGCATACAACTTAATTAGGCTGAGGCATAAAAGCAAGTTCATCTTGCAGCAGTATGCACTGAGGGAAGTGGGTGATGGAGGGACTCAGATTGGCAGGCAGAAACACATGGGCTGGGATTCCTGGGAGGCAGGCACAATCACTTGGTCACTCTTAGCAGGCCAGCTAGGTGCAAATTGGACTGGAGGGCAGGTCACCCTCTCTGGGCCACAATAATGAGCCAGCAAGAACAAACTACAGTTAAACTATAAAGTGAGGTGAGATGGTGATGGTTGGGAGGGGACTCAGGCTGGGGCGGCAGGAAAACATGGGCTGAAACTCCCGGAAGGCAGTCACGCAGTGCTCTTTTTTCCCCCCTGTAAAGTATAAAGACCCATAAATGTTTCAGTCTGATGAAGCTAGTTTGAGGAGCCTATCCATTCCTCGGATTCAGGTGAGTGAGGTCAAGTCTACTCCATCTCAAGCGGTCTCAGGAGTTGGGCATGCTTAGTTTTCTTTGCTAAACAATGCTGCTTTCTTTCTCACCCTGCAGCACATGAGAATCCCGTGACTACAGACAGTACTGTTGTCCACTTGAGCTTTCTTGGGCCTGCTCTGTGATACCAATTAGTGCTACATAATGCTGCTTTCTTCTTAGCCTCTGCATATGAATCCTCAAGCTCTAGACTGCCAACATGCCAGCCTAGTTTGCTGAAGCAGGAGGGGGAAAATCACTTTATGGGCCAAGTGCGGGAAGGCTAGTCTGAGTATGCAGTGTTGCAGTGTGCTCCTAATGCAGCTCACATGCCTGCATTCACAGGACTAAATCACGCACATATTGGAGCCAAACTCACATAAAACTGCATCAGAACAGCACCACCACATGGTCGGAAGGAGGTACTGTATCTAACTAACAAAAAAAAAAAAAAAAAAACTGTATTTTCAGTGGATTACCAGGGCTCGGATTCTGGTGTTCCAGCATGAAAAACAGTATGCAAAACATGCTGGAATATTGTTAAATTTGAGTCCTGTTACTGATGTTAGAAAGTTGACAGTAACAGTGGTGTACAAGAGGAGCTCCATTTGCCTCTGAAGTCTCCTTTATCTAGGACTGAATCGACCAAGAAACCTTTTTGCTGGAATCAGCATCTCTTCGCTCTTGTTCTGTATTTCCCAGGCACTGCAGTGCCGGAGCAGATAGGGGGTATGCTTACAGATGAAAAAAAAAAGGCAGAAAAGAGACCTTGGGGTTATCATATCTGATTACATCAAAGTGGCACAGCAGTATGAGAAGGTAGTAGGCAGGGTTAGTGAGATGGTAGGGAGCATAGGGAATGGTATCACCAGCAGAAGAAGGGAGGTAATGTTACCACTCTGTCAGTCACTGGTGAGACTTTACCTGGAGTACTGTGTCTAGTTCTGGAGGATGCATCTCAGAAAGGACAGACAGGGTGAAAGCAGTCCAGAGGTGGACAACTAAAGTGCTGCAGGGGTTACATCAAAAGCTCTATGAAGAGAGACTGAGATATCTCAACATGTACACCCTAGAAGAGAGAGAGAGAAGGGAAGGGGAACATTATGGGGATAAATAGGTACATCAGGGAGTGAACAGGGTACAGAAGGGGAGTAGATTTCAAATGAAGAAGTGTACCAAGACAAGAGCGCATGCAATGAAGCTGGAAAGGGGGAAGTTTAGGAGGGATATGAGGAAAGTACTGCTATGTAAGAACTTACCGTAACAGCAGATCTTCGAGAGGCGCTCTTGCAGTAGGTACTCACATACAGAACTAAGCCGGCAGGCACTAGGACCACATGGAAAAATTCTAACCAGCAGTGTCCAGCGGGGGACCACCCCCCAACATCACGTGAATGACGTCAGCGTGAGGCTATATAAGGAGCAGTCCCCATGCCCACCTTCCAGTTCTCCCACCGAAGATCTAAAAAGGTGCAGCAGGAGAAAAGGAGAGGGCTCCTGGAGCCAAATAATGACTAAATATGAAAAACTACAGAAGCAAACCCAGGGGGAGGTTGGGTTAGGGAAAGCAGTACATACTGCAAGAGCCTCTCTTGAAGATCTACTGTTATGGTAAGTTCTTACATAACTGTACTATCTTACTTCAAGAGGGCTCTTGCAGTAGGTACTCACATATAGGACCGAGTCCCAAGCAGTTACCTGAGACAAGTCTGAGGCATGGGAGGCAGGAAAGGGTTTTCCAGCAACTGTAGGCTACTCACGAAAGGAGTCCCTGTGGGACAGCAAGGCCAAAGCCCGCTCTGCGCCTAGACACAATGTCCAAACTGTAATGCTTGGTTAAGGTATGGACAGAACTCCAAGTTGCAGCTGCGAAAATGTCTGTGGCTGAAACATTTCTGAAACAAGCAGTAGAAGCAGCCATGCCTCTGGTTAAATGTTCTTTAACCTGACCCAGAAGGGTTTCATTGTACTTCTGGTAACAGAAGGTAATGTAGTTTGCCAACCATTTTGACAAACACTATTTAGAAACAGCTGCACCTTCTCTTTTGGGGCGCAAAGTAAACACACAATTGGTCAGTCTTACAGAGAGACTGTCCTGTTCGTATAGTACCTGAGAATTCTGTGTACATCCAGAGTATGCAGAAGCGATTCACCCCGTTGGAGCATTCTGGGCAAGTTCAATGATTGGTTCAAGGTGGCTTCGAATACCACCTTGAGTAAGAACTTAGGATTAGTACGCAGAGCCACCCAGTCTCTGTGAAAAATCAGGTAAGGTACCCTACACATTAGAGCCTGAAGCTCAGAAATTTGTCAAGCTGAAGTGATGACCACTAGGAAAAGCGCTTTCCAGGAAAGGTAGCACATGTCCGAACTCGCTGCCAGCTCAAACGGTGTCGGAGTGAGTTTTTCAAGAATGAAATTCAGGTCCCAAGGAGGAGCAGGGCTCTGTATTGGTGGTTTCAGATGGAGAATCCCTTTCAGGAAAGTTTTGGATACTACCAACTGGGCCAAGGCCTTTTGTCCTATTGGAATATGATAGGCAGAAATAGCCGAAAGGTGGACCCTTAGGGTCGAATACCTAAGACCCAAATCATAGAGGTGCAGCACATAATCTAAGACCTTCGTGACTGAACAGGAGAAAGGTTCTATCCTTTTTGAATCTGCCCAGATGGAAAACCATTTCCATTTCATGGCATATGTAGCTCTGGTGGAGGGCTTCCTGGCCTCCACCAGAATTTGTGCTACCCTTGGGGACACCCCAAAACGAGCAGCAGCTATGTCAGTAGGAGCCATGCATGCAGATGAAGGAACTTGAGACCTGGGTGAACCAGGGTCCCCTGTTCCTGTGTCAAGAGATCTTGTGAAACTGGTAGTGGAATGGGAGGTTACACTGACAGTTGTTGCAGCAGAAAGAACCAAATGTGTCTCGGCCAGAAGGGGGCGATGAGGATCATTCAATCTCCTTCTGCCTGAAGCTTCACTAGTACTCTCTGAATCAATGGGAGTGGAGGGAAGGCGTACACGAACCTCCTCCTCCTCCAGCAAAGAGACAATGCGTCTCGCCAGAAAACACCACGCCCTGTAGTGAGCGAGCAGAAAGTTGGTAGTTTTGCACTGAGTGGGGAGGCGAACAGATCTACCTGAGGCCTTCCCCACTTTGCGAAGATGTCATTTACCACCAACTGTCTGAACTCCCACTCGTGTGCTCTGGCTTGCATGCAACTTGAGTGCATCTGCCAGGATGTTCTGAACACTTGGCACATTTTTATTTTTTTTTATTTTAAAATTTGGTGACCAGGAAAGGCACACTGAGCAGAGGCTTGTTTCCAGGTGCTACCCAGGTACAGAGGTGTACGTAGAAGTTATCCAGAAGAAATAAGTACAACAAAATTCAATCCATTACAGACAGGATTGCACCAAGAGTTCTGGGTTACAGGCAGTAGATACAAACATACAGAGCTTACAATAGAAGCATTTGTCTTACAATAAGATATACACAGATGTAAGAGTAGTACAGTAGAGATGCAGGAATTAAGAAATATGGACTGCCGTCAGATGTATGTTGTGGTCGGCCGCCCAGTACCACACTCTCATCGCTTCCCGGCAAAGGGGATAAGAGCGGGTTCCGCCTTGTTTATGTACAAGACTACACACATACTGTCTGTCTGAATCATAAGATGACCCGGATGAATGAGATGTTGAAAGGCCTTGAGTGCATTCATCACTGCTCTCATCTCAAAAATGTTGATATGAAGAGACGGTTCGACATGGGACCAAAGACCTTGTGTCTTGTGAGGTCCCAGGTGTGCTCCCCAACCCAGACCAGAAGCATCCATCATCAGGGTTTGAGAGGGGTTGTCTGATCAAAACAGAACCCCTATGGAGAGGCTGTCCTGTTTTAGCCACAAGAGATCGTTCGCCACTGAATCCAAGATTAGGATCTCTTGGTCTAGATCATCTGATCTCTGGTCCCACTATACTCGGGAGGGTCCACTGGGAGACCCTCATGTGGAGTCTGGCTAAGGGGACCGAAGGGATGGCCGCCGTCATGAGCCCTAGCAGCTGAAAAATCGTTCTGGCTGGTACCTTCTTCTGTGAGACCACCATTTGTGCTTGGTGCTGCAAAGTGACTATTCTGTCTTGCGGCAGGAAAGCCTTGCCCTGTACGGTGTCCAAAACTGTCCCAATAAATTGAAGCTGTTGGGAAGGCACCAGGTGGGATTTGGCATAGCTGACCATAATTTCCCACCCGATGGAAAAATGTCCAGGGTAAGATGCAGAGCCTTTGCTAGGGCCTCCCTGGATGGGGCTGATATCAGTCAGTTGTCCAGGTATGGGAAAACTTGGGCCCCCTGCCTGCGTTAAGAAGGCTGCCACCACCGCTAGGCATTTTGCGAACACCCTTGGGGCCGAGGAAAGACCAAAGGGAAATGCTTTGAACTGGAAATGCTCCCCCTGAAAACAAAAACAAAGGAATTTGCGGTGTGGTGGACAGATTGGGATGTGCAGTTATGCATCCTGCATGTCCAGGGTGCAGAGCCACTGCTCCTTCTGTAAGAGAGGAAGCAGGCTGGGAAGGGGATAGCATTCTGAATCTCTTGTATCAGACAAAGAGGTTCAGCGAGCTCAGATATAGAACTGGTCTGAGGTCTCCTGTCTTCTTGGGAACCAGGAAGAAGTGTGAATAGTAACCTTTCCCTAGATATTTTACGGGAACTGGTTCTATTGCTGCTTTCTCCAGCAGGGATGTAATCTCCTCTCTTACCAAGAGTAAGGGGTGGGGCGGGTAAAAAGAATGACCGGGAGGTCTTATTGGAGGTCTTTCTATGAATTCTACTGTGTGGCTTTTTGCTACCAATTGAAGTGGTTATTTTCTCCCACTCTGGTAGGTGCAAGGAAAATCTGCCCCCTACTGGCTCCTCAGGGGGTGCACACCAGTGGAGGTGGGAGGGCTAAGGAGTCAGAGGGCAAGGCAGAGGCTGCAGCTCCCAAGGCTTTGTGGGACTTAGCCAGGGGGGCTCTAGCAGCAGAGGTTGCCCAACGTTTATTCTGACGTCGGTTCTAATTTTGTCTTTGTTGCCGATGCTGCTGTCTCCAAAATGAATGCTTTTGCATCTGTGGAGGTTTGTACATGAATTGTACAGAACATAATGCCTTGCCCTTATCTTGAAGGTCAGTAATTATGTCCTTGACGTCTCCGCAGAAAAGGACCGACCCTCTAAAGGGAGCATCCTGTATGGCTGTCTGGACCTCTGGTGCCAGGCCTGAGATCTGAAGCCACGTGTAACATCTCAGACTAATAGCTGAAGCCGAACCCCTACCTGCAGCATCCACTGCATCGTAGGTGGCACGGAGCATGTGTTGACATGCTGTTCTAGCCAACCTGACTAGATCTGCCATCTCTTCTTTTAAAGTAGAATCCTGAAGGGAGTCTACCTTGGACTCCAACTGACCTAGGACGGATTTTTGGTAGTCTCCCATACGGGCAACGTAATTCAGTGCCCTGATTCCCAAGGTTGAAGAAGAATAAACTTTTTTCCCATACTGATCCAGAATATTTGATTCTTTATCAGGGGGTGAAGCACTAAGGTGTTTCAGTTTAGCAGACCGATCGTGGGCCACACTAATGACCACAGAGTCGGCTTTGGGATGGAGACTAAGGAAATTTCTGTCATCTGGAAACTGGTAAAGCCTGTCTGCCTTTCTGGCCACTGGAGCCAGTGAGGCACGCTGTTTCCAGATAGTGGTAACTAAATCCTCATGTGGCTCCATCCAGGGCAGAATGAGGTTTGGAGAAGAGTCTGCTAAGTCCAGATGGGCTGCCAGTCTCTGTCTTTGCGGACCCTGAGCAACGGTGCGCCAATCATAGGCTGCTTGGATCTTTCTGAGGAGTTTCAAAAAGGAAGGGTCCTCTGGAGGGGATTTGGGAGACTCTTTAGGTTTTAGATCTTCTGGTGTAGGCATTTCCAAGTCTGAGTCGGAATGGCCCGTGTCACTATCCAAGTCCAAGAAACCCTGGTCACTGGGAGAGCTGATGGCTGGAAGCGTAAGGTCTACTGGCCTTGAAAATTGCATTGGCCTGGAAACTTCCCAGGGCCTAAGATTAGGCAATGGTTCCAGTCGATCACCCTGCGTCGGGCTCTTAGGGCCGGACGATGGGGGCGGATCTGGTGAATGAGGTTTCAGGGTCGGCGTCGGGGCAGATGGCGTCTGACGCTTCTCCAGCTCTGACGTAAGCTGTGACTTTGTTCCTCCCAACGGGACTTAAGGACCGACTGAAAGTCCACATGAGGCTGGGGTGGAGGGTTATTAAACCCATAGTTGGGGTACCCGTAATAGGGGTAGTTGAAGCCCGGAGGGTAGCCCGGCTCTTGAAATCCTGACGCCGGATACTCTGGCGTTAGGTATCCTGGCATGTGTACTGCAGAGGATATCCCGGCATTAGACACCCAAAAGGGTTTTTGTAAAAGAACCCTTGGTTCAAAGGTATTTGTAATACTTGTAATAGGTGGCCCTGATGGAGGGCCTGACCAGGGGGGCTGAAGGGCCCGGCGTCAGCCCCGACAGAAGGATCATCAGGTCCATACCGCATCCCATGGGGTGCTCGGAAGGCCCCAACGGAGGAGGCGGACAAATGGGTCCCAATGATTCTGGCATTGGGCCGAACGGAGGGATTTGCGGGACCAAAACACCTTGTCAGAAGGACCATAGTCTGGTCCGACGATGGCTCTGGCATCTGAGGCTCCGGCGGAGGAGGTGACGAAACCTCCATCAGCGGGAGCTGGAGGTACCATCTCTACCGGCTGTAAAGGAGAGGAAGGAGAAGTCTCCTTCGTCAGCTGCATATCTGACGTCAGCTGGGCCGTCACCTCACTGTCAGGTGTGTTGTCAGGGCCTGACAGAGGATCGAGGGCTGGCGTCCGTCCGGAGGAGCAGGTGGGTGGCTTCGCAGCCACAGCCACGTCTTGACCGGCGAAACGGAACTTCGACTTTCCGGCCCCTCTCCTTCACCACTAGGCCTGAAATCTTTCACGCCGTAAAGAGGTGGGCGCCTCCGATCGGCGGAGGCTCCCGTCCAGGCCAGGCCAAACAGGCAAATTGACGGCCGTTTGGATGCCAACAAATCGGGTCATCGAGGCGGATCCTCCAGAGGGGAAGTTACCTGAAGGGCCGCAACTTCAGCGGGAGGCAGCGGGATGGCTGGGGACCCTTCCCGGTCCCAATGTCTCTCCATGTCCTTTTTATGGTGGCCCTCCGGAGAAGACAATCACTGCCTGAGTTTCTTCAGCTCCTTCTCCATATTGGCCATTTTCACTTTTAAAAGATGGGCTTCCAGGGACTGCTGCTTACGTTTATGTGTAGCCGCGTTAAACTTCTGGCAATGCTTGCACCCTTCAACCTTATGGCCTGGGCCCAGGCAAAAAAGGCAGAGGGAATGGCCGTCCTTGTGAAGGAGCTGAGTTCCACAGGAGTCGCACTTGTTTTTATGCGATTCTGAAGGTGTCAGAGATGACATACACGACGATTTTCGTAACACAAAAAAACAATAACAAATTAAATGTTAAACATTTAGAGAATATACTCATCCAAAGATGGCGTTGAGAGTAGCAGCTTTCTTCCACGAGGTCCGATGTGCGCAGGTCAATGGAGGGAAAGAACTGGAAGGTGGACGTGGGGACTGCTCCTTCTATAGCGTCACGCTGTCAGTCACGTGACTTCGGGGCAGTCCCCCGCCAAAGACTGCTAGCCAGAATTTTTTTATATGTGGTCCTAGCGCCTGGCACCTTAGTCCTATATGTGAGTACCTACTGCAAGAGCCCTCTTGAAGTAAGATCTACTACTTCACTGAAAGAATGGTGGAAACCTGGAACAGTCTGCCAGCAGAGATGATGGGAGCGAAAACAGTGGGGGGGGATTCAAGCATGCATGGGATAGGCACAAGGGACTATTGTAAATAGGCGTGGGTCAGGAGGGTCGACAGAGGCAAGGTAGGGTCTGCAGAGACAGAACAGACAGGAAAAATCTGGGATGACTGGGTGGGCCAAGCATTCCTTTCCTGCTGACAATTTCCACGTCTGCATGATCCTGCCGTCCCTCCAACCCAGCCTTTTGTAACCCGCGCCTCTCGGTACATATCCCAGAACCAACCACAGCCAGCATCAGAGTCGGTGACCAGCCGCGGGAAAATGTACTGATGTTATTAACAGAATGAGCTATTAATAGCTCTGGTTCATCTTTATTCAATTCCAGTGCCATACTGAGACCATGTATAGACTGCTGGCAGGGCAGATCTCATCAGTCTCCTACCGCTCCACGCAAGACAGTAATGCACACCACTAACAATTTTAAACAAGCAGTTGTCAATGCAAAATGTTCACCGCTGGTACTGCTGTTGTACCAGGTCTTGCTTGTACACATTTTTACCATATATATATATATCCAGCATAAAGCAGATGGGATGCAATGTCTCATTTTCAGTGGTGTCCTGCTTTTACACATTGTTGGATTGTAATTACCCAGGATAGGGTAGTTGAGAGGCAGTATCTACTTTTAAGTGGGCTCCCACATTTTGATACCTAATGTCCAACAGTCTTTTTATGACCCGATCAAAACATGTGGAAATTTTTTTAAATCCCATCCAAAAGGTGATTTCACTGTGCAACTGTGGAAACATGTTTCGGAGGGGCTTTGAAAAAAAATCACACCTCCCATGTTCAGGAGGTGGGGTAACACAAGGGATATGTTGAACATAGGGGCCAAAAATAAAGTTAGGAGTAAATGTTGGACCAATTCAATGCTTCCGCATAAGTTAGTTTGTTTTTCGCATTTTTACTCCAAATTTTCATCATAATCTGTTTATGACCCCCTTCTTCGGAGTATGACAGGTGTCATTTATAAAACAGTGGCCGAAACGTCATTCAGCGCCACACGTGAGGGTAGTATGAGAAATGACAGTTGTCACATACACTAGGTGGTGTGAAAAAATTACTGTGTTAAAAATCTGAGGCCAAAATACCGAAAATTACCACAGTTACGAGCACCGAAAATTACCACAGTTACGAGCATGCATTGAAAACTTTCAACATACACTCATAACTTTGTTGTTTTTTAATATTTCTACCCCATATTTTCAACATAGCCTTCTTATGACCCCACATAGCAGTGTCAGTGGCTCAGCAGGTTGCACACTCGCCTGAGGCCGGAAGATCAGAAGACTGTGGGTTCAATCCACACATCAGGCACGTGAGTCAAATTCCAATACTGACACTGTAGTGCAGCATAAGGGGGGGGGGGGTGCTGCACTCTTGAGGTGCCGTCTTTCAGATGAGACATTAAACCGAGGTCCTGTCTGCCTGTTCTGGTGGTTGTTCAGGTGGACGTTAAAGATCCCATGGCACTTCTCGGAAACAGTAGGGGAATTTTTTATTAGGAGGACTTCAAACAAGAACACACAATCATAGCAAAACAAAAAAGAACAACTTGATAATTATTTTTATATCCATAACAAGGAAAGTATAAAAAAAGGTTAAAGGAAAACCAAATAGACTAACGGACATCCAGACATCATTTGTCTTAAAGTAGCAGTACTACCAAATCAGGAAGAGATTTATCAAAATTCTGTTTTTTGGCTGTAAGCATGCAGCCATAATTCCAGTTTCTATATCTGTACATATTTTTTGCAGTCATCTTTAGTTTTTTAGATATTTGCAATTTATTTGAATTGTTGTAATGCTACAATAAATGTGGCAGCCAACTAATTTCCAGCTGCCTTCCCCTTCAGGTTGTATCCTGCCTTTTTGGTTACTGAAGTGGGACCCTATGCTAAACTGTCCCAATGTCTCTGTGTAGTATTGCCAGTCAAGCACATGTGCAGTTGGCAGCAGAGGGAATTCCAGTGCAGCATACCGAGTGGCAGAAATGTAACCAAAGCAAAGAATAACAAAGCAAATAATGGGGGATAGCACAATGCCAGCAGGAAAGGCTACCAGATACATGATCGGCAGAGTACAGGAAATAAACTGACGAAAACAATTTTTTTTTCGTAGTACTGCTGCTTTAATTCATTAGGTAAAAACATACAGCCTGAGCCTCCTGCAATATATTTATAGCCTGTACATTCAAGGTGGCTTTGCCCATTTCTCATAGTTGATCCATAAAACTCCTAGACGTTCTTTTTATTTTTGCCCCCCTCTCTCTGCCACTGTGGAACTTCCTCAGGGATCCCTAGACTGTGGTCCCCTAGTCCCTCCCCGGGTACCTCCCATGGTGACGCTCGGACCTACCTCCATGCTACCTTCGGCCTACCACCCCGGGCATGGAGGGGACCTACCCTTGATTCGTGGTGTGTCAAGAGGTTCATCTCGGCATCCATCAGCAGCCGGTTATGGGTTGTCTGGGGCAGCTGGGTCCTGTCTCCGTCCTCAGTGGTAGGGTCCTTTTTCCCTGGTTTTTCCTCGGCTCCTCTGGGGAAGCCTAGGGGTGGAGCATGCAGTGGCGTGCATACGCTCTGGCTTTTGGCTGGTGTCCTCCCTCCTTTCTTCGTGCTAGCCCACTGTACTTCCACCTGTGGACACCCAGGTGGCAGCAGAGCAGCGGGACAAGCAACTCACCCCCAAGGAGGAGAGCAGCCTCTGGGCACTCAATCCTCCTCCCCTCCTCCCCCGCCGACCCTCCAACTACCCGAGTCCACTACCGAACCCGGACCACTGGCGCCGCAAGTGGCAGCTCCACCACTGCGCCGGCGGGCCGGCCTCCTAGACGTTCTTGATTATGCCTCTTGCTATCCAGAAGCCATAATTTCTGTACACTCATTTCTATATTTTTAAAAATTTCAATGTGTGACATACATCTTTGTTGCATGATCCAGTTACAGCGTGCCTGCCATAAATAATACCTTATTACAGTAAATATATATGATCTCTATAGGATACTTCATCCATTCTCCCCCCAACTCCCCGTAGAATAACTCTGCATAAGTTAGACCCTCAAGTAATGGTTCATTCCACTTTGTGGCCAGATAAGCCCAAAAGTCTTTTGGGGTCATACAATCTAAAAATAAATGTTTTTTGTGTCTCCAATATCTGTACACAAGACTCTCTTAATACCCATCTTGGATCTGTTTATGTTTATTGTTATTCTTGACCCGAATCCTGCCTTGCAGTCCCAGCCACACTGTATCCCACACAAAGTCAGGCATCCAATTAGAGCCCAATATATTTAAATTGAACTGCAGCCTATCCTGTGGACAATCTGCTAGGCAAATGTCCTTTCTCTCTTGCAATATAATATGAGCACAGATCTCGCTACGTGATTTGCATGTCAAGATTTCTGTGGTAATATCCCATTTAATGACCTGCTTTATTTGCTCTACAACATACATGGGAATGTTTTGTAGCCTATGTAGCATTCCTGACTTCCTCTGAATCCAGGCTGGTAAGCAAGGATTAAGCCAACACATGGCCATCTCTCTCCATATTTTATTACCAGGTTTAATCTAAACCCTAAACTGTAAACCAAAAAGATGCTGCTATAGAATGCAACCGGGTTTACTATTGCTAGACCTCCTTCCTTGATCGGCCTGAATATGACCTCCCTCTTAAAATCACCAGCCCATATAATCAGTCTGGTGGTGCAGAACTAAGGTTGCACAGATCTAAATAGTCTCACCCTTTCAGCCTTTGTTTGTGGCGCACAGACTGATACTGATAGACTAATATGATTCTAAACCTCTCTGAAAAAAAGGCCATATCTACCAACAGGGCCCAACCAGGTTCTATGTCAACCAATATAAAGACCAAAAACTTATAGTCCCCCAATAGAATCCCCAACCCACCACATTTCTCCTGCTCTACAGACTAAAATGAAGGCCCTTTGGTCCAAAGTTTAGAGGCTTGCTGTAATTCAAACTGCGTCTTAATTCTTGTGTCCTGAATACACATTATATCACAGTTATCCTGCAGCAAAGTACTCAACACTGTAACCATTTTATAGTTGCTCTTTATGCTATTAACTGAAATTACCTTAAACTGACTTAACATTAGGGTTAGAAGGTAGACGAGAAATACAGATGGATACAAAAAGATCCCTACCATACCTGTGGACCTAGATGGTTTTTGCTACACCTCCTACGTCTTGTTCTCTGTGATATGCAAGTGCCCCCCCCCCCATGTCAGTGTTAACCTCAGGCGTGACAGAAGTAGCATCTCTTCCTCTAAATCATCATCCTGTCCACCTTTAACCAAAGGGGAGAATTTACTTCCTACCTTCCAATCTTTGGGGGGTCTGACCCTTTTCCAACTGTTTTTTTGTTCGAGCCCCCAAGAGAGATTTCCCTGCCCTATTCCTCTTTTTTGCAACAACTTTTTGAAAAGGGGTTTCTTGGATTTGGGGGGGGGGCCACTGCATCTACCCTATCCTCTGAAGGAGCCAGAGGCACCTAGATCTGCTGGAGCATCTCGATAACTGGAGGGGGGGATCTGTATTTCCGCTCTGTGCCGTTGCTGAAATACAGGGAAGAACTGGGGGCTGGGTGGGGGGATGGCTTGCCTCTGGGGTTACCTCAGCTGACCTCTTGGCTAGAAGCTGTTGTGCTTTATTTATGAAAGCCTCCTGGGATAGACAATCCTCCTGGCTGTGGGAGGCCCATGGGCACTTTCCATAACTGTGGCCAGCGTGCTCACAGAGATTGCACTTGAAGACGTTTACACAAGATGCTGAAGCATGACCAAATTCCAAGCAGTGACTGCATTTAGGGGAGTCGTGTGCTGAGCTGAGGTGATTGCAATTACCACATTTGAAGCACGATTTGGGTTGGCCCATGTAAAATAGTGTCCCTCTATCTCTCCCCCCAAAAAAGGTGCTTGATAGATGAACCGGCCCATAGTTTGTTGTGTACAATTTGACTTTAATCTTCCACCCCCCGTTCCAGATTTGCTCACTGTCCACTATCGGAGTGGGCCTATCTAACACCTCACATCTCTGTTTCAACCAAAACAGTATGTCCTCCACATGAACACTCTCATTATGAAACATGATGGTTATAAATTGAATTGCCTGTTTCGTAAGAGGGATGGCCATGTAGGGGATCTAGAAAGGAGAGTTTTTAAGAGATTGATACTGTGCCCAGAACCTGTCGAGACTTGTAACAGTCTTAAACCTAATATCAAAGTTCCGTTTCCCAAATGTATCAGTGCAAAAACCTCTGATGAGAAAAAATGCATGGATACCTTTAACAATTGCTTAGCTACATGCAGTCTATCTGGTGGGGTCTCTAGACCACCCTTAAAAATCAGTCTAACTACATTCTTACGTGGAGCTGGTTCCCACTTATTTTGAAAAAGATCTGACAACCTAAACATGGAATCTAGCCATGCTTTCTGTACAGGGTCCTGTAAAATATTGTCCGATGGACCCATCCTGCTAGACGGGTCGTCATGCTGCTGTACAGTCTCTAAGGTAGTCTTAGGAATGGTAGCTACATTATTGTCGTGAGTACTCACGTTGGGGCCCATATCTGAATATAGCACATTACTTGTTTCTGCAGAAACCAGCATTGGACCTGGTTGAACTGTGTCTTGCAGACGAGAAGCATCCTCTGGAACTTGCAGCTGATTGCAGTATCTACAGACATCCGCGTCCATGGGATCCGGCGTCCATCCTCCTGCTGAGTCCTTAAGCCATCCTGCTCCAGTTAGTGCTTTTTCCGGAGACCATGGGGATTCAGTCTCCATATGCTGTACTAATTCGGGCACACTGGTAGGTACTGAGTCCTTATGTTTACCAGAACATTAAATGTCTAGAACATCCATTGCGCCAGTTTAATTTGCTGAAAAGACGTTCTGTTTGCTTGTTGCTGCTTTTTGAAATGCCTCAGTTCAGCGTTCTTTCACATATTTCGGTGGCACAAAAATTTTGCTCTGCAGGGTCGGCTCTCTGCACATGGCTTTTTGCCGTAGCGAACTGCCATCCGCGCTATCCCTAGCTGTGCTTCCTTCAATTTCAGCATTAATACTGCCGGTTACATTTGACGTGCTGACATTTGAGATCAGCTGAGGCAGGCTTGATGAGTCACCCAGGCCTGAATTTTGACACTCATTCTGCAATGCTGTCAGCTCTAATTGCAGTGCATGTTGCTGATCTTTACACTTATTTCTAGCAGCTCCTGCAGTCGCTACTTCTTTACATTAATGTCTTTCCTAACATTCGTTTTGGCAATTGTCTGTACCCGAGTTGCTGCATCTTCCCTTTGGTTCTGCTTTCCTACATCCACTTCTGTGTCAAAAAATACCTCCGGAGTTTCTTCCTCCATAATTTCTACAATTTCTCGCACACCAGCCTCTTGCGAAAAGGGTTCAGGGAAGGAGGCATTCTCCCCAGTCCCTGCAGCAGTCTGTCCTCCTCCAGGATCTCCAGAGTCAGCCATCTTGGGAAAATGTGACCAAGAGGCCCCCCTACAGCAAGAGTATTTTATTATTTTTTTATTTATTAAATTTTGGTGACCGGGTAAGCCCACTGGGCCCCGGAGGTCCCTTTTTCACGGGCGACCCGGGATTACATAGCAACTGATGAACAGCATTGTGAAACAGTGAGCATGAGTTACATGTATTACAAGCAACATACAGTCATGGTACATGAGGAGTAAATAAGGTGAGCCGCAATGCTGGTAAGTAGTACCAGACCTAAAGGAAACGCACTAGAGTCAGGATAGGTCCAGAAAAACTCTTTATCTGAGGGGAGGTCTCAGGGGCCGATGCAGTGGCAAGTACTGGCTACCACCTGTGAGCCTTAAGCCTAGTGCAGAAACTTTTGATAGAGGGTGCTTCCTGCACACCAGGTGGGAGTGTGTTCCACAGGGTGGGAGCAGTGTAGGTGAATGACTTGCCGCCCGCCTTGGTTCTTACTCTAAGGAAATCTAGGAGAGTTCATCCTGGTGTGCGGAGGGATTGGACTTTAGAGCAATGAGTCCAGACAGACTAGGGGGAAGAGTCGGGCTGATTAACTTGTAGGCTAGGCATAACAGAGGGTACTGGAGGCGGGCATCCAGTCAGGGTCAATTTAGTAGGGATAGCGTGTCACAGTGGTGATTCCTGGGAGTTGCCAAGGAGGCAAAACGAGCCATCTTATTGTACAGTACTTGGAGTCTGTTGTTCTCAAGCTTCGCCAGCCCATAAACGACTGGGGCGGCGTATGTGAGTGCCGGGAGGAGGACGCTGATGGTGATAAGAGACCCTGGCTTCCAGTACCAGCTGGTCTTTTAAAATCGGTAGAGGGTGCTTAGTTTCCCATGTATGGTTTTGGTGACTTGGTCCACATGGTTCTTAAGGGTGAGCCCTGGTCCAGGGTGAGACCAAGGTATTTTAGGGAGGGCACTACTTCTACGCAGATGCCAGATGCGGAGGTGAGATGTAGGTGTTTTCTGTCATGACCGAGGGATCTAGGACCAAACAACATGGCCTTGGTTTTGTCCGTGTTAAGGACCATTCTGTTCTCGATGAGCCAGTTCTCAAGTGATCGTAGATCACCTTGGAGTAAGGGACTGAGGTCTGCCAGGTTGGCAGTGGCTCGATAGATGACAAGTGTCGTCCGCGTACTGGATGACAGCACTCCCTCCACAGTGGTCACTTAGTTCATTAGTGAACAGGGAGAAGAGGAGGGGGCAGAGTATCGATCCTTGTGGTACCCCCTCTTTTAGTGGAAGTGGATCTGATATGGCGTCTTTCCATTTTACCCTCTGTGTGCGACCAGTTAAGTAACTTTCAAACCACCTTAGAGCATGGCAGTCGATGCCTATGTTGCCCAGCTTGGCTTGAAGCAGGTTGTGACTGACCACATCGAAGGCCTTGGAAAGGTCTATGAAGACCGCTCTAGTAGGGGACCCCTTGTCCAGATCTCGGAGTACTTCCGTTGAGAATTTGGTCAGGGCTGTATCAGTCCCATGCCTGGTCGTGAAACCGTGCTGGGAGGGTTCCAGAAGTTGATGCATCTCCAAGTAGTCTTAGAGTTGTCCATAGATCAGCCTTTCCTGGAGTTTTGACAGAATGTAGAGAAGGGAGATTGGCCTATAATGGCCAATAGACTCCTGGTGGCCTCCCTTGTGGATTGGGACCACATGGGCCTGTTTCCACTTCTCAGGGACTGCACCCTCTTTCAAGGAGCGGTTGATGAGCCAAGTCAGGGGTCTGACCAGGGCAGGGGCACCGTCCTTCAACAGCCTGGGGTGAATCCCATCAGGTCCCCCAGAGCCTGAAGTTTTTAGGGTCATTAGCAGTGAGAGAACCTCTTTTGGCTTGACCAGCCTAAGGTGGAAGGATGGGCGTCCTAGGTTAGGAAGTGCCCGCGTACTGGGGTCTGTGTTGAGGGGAGGTAGGCCAGCCTTGTACGAGTCAAGATTGGTGAAGTGGTGGTTGAGTGAAGTGGCAATTTGGAGCTCATCGTTTAGCAGTTATCCGTTGACCTCGATGGGACCAGGTTCAGACTTGCCTTTCCCCTTTAACCGATCATTAATATGAGCCCAGAAAAGTCTAGGGTCCCCTAGATTTTTTTTCTGAAGACATTTGACATACTCCCTTTTGGCAGTTTATATAGCCAGTTTACACTTGTTTCTGAGAGTTTTGTAATTCACAAGGTCGACAGGTAGGGAGGAGTGCTTGAACCTTTTCCAAGCCTTGTCGCGGTTAATCATCGGGGCCTTTAATGGAGGGGTTATCCATTTGTAGCAGCTTCCCTTAGCACGGAGCTTCTTCATAGGGGTGAAAAGGTTAGCTGCCATGATAACTGATCTCTGGAAGAAGGCAACCGCCTCATCCAGAGTGGGGAGGAGTTTGATCAGGCTCCGGTCTAGGCTGCTGAGGCGGTCGGTGAATTGTTCAGGTAAGAAGTGGGTGTAATCCCATGCAGACAGGATTCTCAGTCGAACCCTGGGCATCTTGTTCTTCCAGATGCAGAAGATGGGGGAGTGGTCACTCAGGGCATCAGCCATAGTACCAGCTGTCAGAATGTTGCAGGGGTTGATCACCATGGCCCAGTCAAGGGTGGAGTGATTTCCTATTTTATGGTTCAGTCTTGTGGGTTTGGAGATAACCTGAATAAGGTTTGCTTCTTGAATCAGGCCTATAAGAGACAGGTTTGCGTCCTGGGCTCAATTCAGGTTGAAGCCTCCCAAGATGAGGAGTTATGAGGAGACCTCCTTGGCTATGTCCTTTAAGACTGCCTCCAAGGATTGGAGAGCATTCTTAGGGGGGTTGTACACACACCCAATGGTGAGATGCTTGCAGAGTCCAAGGGTGATGCGAACGAAGATTGATTCACTGTCAGTGCAGGCATTGTGCTGCAGGTTGACCTGTACTGAGTTCAGGGTATCTTTTACATAGATAAGTACCCCTCTCCCACTTTTGTTGGCCCTGTCTCTTCATTAGGAGTGATACCCAAGGGCACTGACCTCATGTGAGAGTACATGTGATTTGAGCCAGGTCTCAGACACGGCCAGCATGTCTGGTTGGTACAGGTCCAACCACGCTTGCACTTCTTGTATCTTGGGCCGCAGGCTGCGTATGTTCATGTGTGCGATCTGCTTACCCTTGGAGGACATCCAATGTGGGTCCTACGGTGAGGATATCAAAAGGTTGTCAGGAGGGGGACCTATCTCCTGCCAGGAGCAGGAGGGCAGCAAGGAGACGAAGTGGGGCTGGGGATTGGGAGTAGGTCACTTCTGAGTGTCCTTTTTGCGTGGAGGATAGTGGCATACCAAATGCCTTTCTTAGTAAATTCATGGGCCATCAAGAGGGAATGGAGTCTACTCTGGGAGGGGAATAAGTAATGAGTATGGAAGGGTGTCAGGCTGCTGGGATCCCTCAGAGTCTGGGTCAACTGTACAGATCAGTTTGTCCACCTAGAGGAGGGATAGGATGTATATGACGGCCAGGAGTAGCCCTCTGTTGGGCAGATAAAGGCAAGGTATACCCTTCTTTACAGTCACGTCTATGGGTACGGGGACCTCTAAGTTAGGTGAGGTGACCTTCAGGATACCTTGGTCTACTATCTTGAAATCACCTAAGTGTGATAGCCAGAGTTACTGTAGTCTGCCTAACACTTCTTTACTCAGTTTCTCCTATAGGAGTATGCAGATAGGGCAGAATTGACTAGCAGCTTCTAGGTTTATCCATCTAACATCTGGAGCTAAACATCCCCTATAGGGATCTGACCAGGACGTGAGCATCAAATTAGGTTAGCATACAGGTTCTAATACTTTGTACATTCAGATTCTTGTACTTCCTACTCACTAGCAGTTCTAGCCAGTACCTTACAACTTGAAAGACTAAATGACTCATGTAAAATATATCTAAGAGACTACACAGTAGCAAGCTAATTTGTAGCCTATAATTAAGTCAGTTAGGTCTGTTACAGGCTATCACCAAACCAGATTGGCCCCAAGCAGTAGGTGGGCGTGGTTAGTGAGCATTTAAGGGGAGGAGGACCGGGTAGGTAGGCGGCAAATTTATTTATTTGAGTTTTGGTGACCGGGTAAGTCCACCGAGACAATACAATCCCTTTTTCAGGGGCAACCTGGGTATGGATTACATACAGTAACAGTGCAAATTAACAGAGTGGTAAAACATTCAACATATGGAAGAACAATAAAACAAAGCAATGATTAAATACTTAAGCAAGGTTTGTCAGGTAAGAGGTAAAGACAGGGTCAGCCATTGGCACAAGACAATAACTTCAACAAAGCATTAAGTGGCGAAGTGAACAAGCATTAAGTGGCGAATTTCCCCGGTGTCCTGGCCAAACTTCCCCCATTCACTAAAAATACCACCAACAACTTAATCTCGTTCAATTTCAGTTACCATCTGTATCCCCCTCCCCCTGGTCACCCCTGAAAAAGGGACTTCTAGTCTCAGTGGGCCTAGCGGGTCCACAAAATTCAATAAAATAAATAAATCTTATGACCCCACCTCATGAACAAGGCCAAAGAACATTTTCAAATCCTGCCCAAAAGGGGATTTCACACCACAGGTGTAAAAACACATTTTGGCCAGGATTTGAAAAATGACAGCTATCACCTCTCAGCTGACCTCAGTAAGCTTTCTGCCTGTCAACTCGCTAACCCTAGAACCAGTACTAATGCTCCGCCCATCCTCCTCTCATAGTGCAACCCCCCAGTTCTATTTCAGGTCCATCTCCCCTAAGAATGCTTTCAAACTCCTAAAGAATCTCCCAAACCAGGGTAGCCCCGGTTCAGAGAGCCTCTCCCCTGTCCTGCTCAAGCTCATCTCCCCTGCCATCACAAAGCCCCTCACTTTTATCTTTCATCTGGCCCTGTCCACCTCCTCCATGCCTGACCCCTTGAAATCTGCTAAGGCAGTTCCCATTTTCAAAGTTGGGGAACCCCACTCTACCAACAACTATCGACTGATATCTAGCCTCCCCCACCTTAGCAAGCTCCTTGAGAAGATTGTCCATCACCAACTGTCTGAACACCTCGAGAAGTATAATCTCATGTGCAGCCAACAGCATGGCTTTTGCAAACATCACAGCACCTCCACAGCCCTGGCACACTTCACTGACCATGTCCTTATAAACATGGCCAGGGGATTCGCCACCGGAGCAGTCTTTATCGACCTAAGGCTTTTGACATGGCCGACCATGCCCTCGTCCTCTCCAAATTACCCCTGCTTGGTTGCTCTTCGGATATCTCTAACTGGTTTCAGAGCTACCTCTCGGGCCACTCCCAATCTCTGTGTATTGATCCAGTCTCCTCCCCTGCCCTGCCAGTTTCCACTGGTGTTTCCCAGGGCTCAATTCTTGGACCCCAACTTTTTTCTATTTTTGTCAATTGCCTCCCTTCGAATAGCCTTAGTAACACCTTCCTGTACGCGGACGATCTTATCCTCTTTCATAGTGATAAAACCCTTGCTCGCATATCAACTGACTTCACCCAGAACTATGGTGCTGCCCACAGTTGGTTCACATCCAACCTGCTTTTGGTCAATGAAAAAATACAAATATATATATATATGGCAATGCTGTTTGGGTCCAAACCAAACACTGCCAAAACTCTCAAATCTAACTTCTCCCTCCAAATCTACTCGCCAGATGGTCCAGCCCTCAAGAATGTTGCCACCTTTAAGTACCTGAGGGTAATGCTTGATCCATCCCTCTCCTTCGTTGAACACACCAATCTTGTCATTTGCAGGGTAAGTCAGAAGCTAGGGGCTGCGCATCGTCTGAAACACTACCTGACCCCCGGAGGCTCGCCCGGCTATCGTACAAGGTAATCTACTCCCTATCATTGATTACTGTTTCCCTATCTATTCTCGCCTATCCTCAGCCCTTTGGGCAAGATTTACATCAGTCTATACAGGCTTGCCAATTTGCCCTCTTGGCCCCTTTCTCAACTCATCACTGCGACCTCTATAGGCCACTCAGTTGGCTTCCTTTCCAAGGCTGCTTTGATCTTGCCCTCGGCTGCTTAGTGGACAGTTCCATCCCTAGTGGAAACCTGTCCCCTTTCTCATCCTTCCTCAGGGGTAAATCCACACCTAGGTGCCTCTGCTCTTCTGCTGTCCCTCCATTGGAGGTTCCCAGAGTCTCCACCAACATGGAAAGGAAAGCTCCATCAGTTGCGGCCCCCTCTCTGTGGAATGCTATTCCCACGCCTCTCTGATCATCCGACATGCACCTCATCTTCAATTCCCACATCAAAGACTGGCTTCTGGCTGAAGCAAGTTGCAGGTGCTCACCAGGGTAGCCCCCTTGACCCTCTTTTTTCTTTTTTTCTTCTTTCTTTTTATACTCCCCCCAGCCATGGGCACTCCACTCTTCGGGAGTCGCTTATGCCTGTATGTCCCCACTCTCCTACCTGATCATTCCAAGCGGTCTCATCCCCCACGGAGCCTTGGTTTTACCCCCAGACAGGGATGAGGTGGGGCCCGGACACCCAGTCTTATTCCTGTCTCGTCGGGATGCAGGTTCAGCAGCAGGTAGGAGGCACTGGGGATCGGGGCTAGCGCTCAGTCTACCGGAGATGCCGCGGTAATTTTTCCCCCGTTTTCTGTGCCCTGTGGTGTGCACCCTGACATCATGGCGCATAGCACTGACGTCCTCCACAAGGTCCCCCTTTGCCTGGCTGGGCTTGCTGTACCTCGGGTCTCCACCCCGGGTCAGTCAAGCACCAGTCTGTGATCCCCTCCCTCCTGGAGAGGTGGGCAGTCCTGGGCCTTCGACCTTCTCCCCCCCCGGCCGCCTCCAGCTGCCTGGGCTCGTTCCCGAACTCATGTCACTGGCGTCACAAATGGTAGCACTACCGCTGTGTTGGAGTAAGCAGCCCCCGACTCTCTTACTCCTTCCTTCCCAACTACTGAGCCCTTTATTCTGGGAGAAAATCCCATTAACTCCTACTTCTTGCTCTTATTTGTGCAAATATTTAATGGCAATTCATTGCCTATAAGCAGTGGGGTGTGGGGGGAAGGGATCTGTTAATTCATCAGTGTCAATTTAAAGTGCGTATCTGTACCTGTACCTCAGTCTGTAGCAATTCTCAGCTGTTATCTATGTCCAAACTCATTTGTACTATCCCACTCTAACTATTGTTTTATTCATGATTGTATTTGTATGCTCTGTGTCATCACCATGGCCGGGGTCGTGCCTGAAAAAAAACAGTCCCTTGAACCAGTGCACATACCCTGTAATCAAAGTCATAAATAAATAAAACATTTATGAAGTGCTGTGAAGAAATGGCTATGTTGAAAATTTGGGGTCAAAATACTGAAAATTACCAAAGTTACAAGCCTGTGTTCATAAATTTCAATGTAGGGTCATGACTTTGTTGTTTTTTAATATTTTATCCCAAGTTTTCAACATAGACTTCTTATGACCCCACCTCATGAACATGAGTGGACAAGATTTTTCAAATCCTGCCTGAAAGGTGATTTTGCATAGTAACCGCAAAGTCATCTTTCGAGATACATTTGCCTAATTTCAGTCATTTTTCATCAGGTACTGTATGTTGAAAATCTGGTACACAAATATTCAAAAATGACAAAGTTATGACAAGTTCAAGACTCCTTGAAATACACTGAACTGCATACCTGATTTCCTCAGTTCACGGTCCAGTGTTGAAGACTGAAGATGTGCCTCTGGTCCAGAGAGGATTACGACGCTGCACCCCCAGTAGGTAAGTAAGGGCTTGAGGCGTGTGTGTGGGGGTGGGTGCTGAGTGGGAAGGTCAGGTGGAAGGACAGTAATGGCGGCGGCAGCAGACATTGATGTACGGTTTTCTATTTTATAAGGAGTTTTTTACATAAGAAAAAAACTATGAAGGACGGTTTTCTTTATTTCAGGTATTGACACTGGGATTGGGCACCCCAGTGTCAGTGTTACACTTGGCGGCACTGGGGGTTGGTTCCCAGTGCCACACTGTCAAAACGGGCAGGGTGGGGGTAGCAGCCAGCATGGGGATTGGTAACCCCTTGCTGGAATTTCAACAATGATGCGCTGGAAAGACTGGGGGGGGGGGCATCAACAATGAAGGCGTGGAAGAGGTTGGGAGGGGGATCATTATGTTTGGCGGCACCAGTGGTGGGCTTCCCGGTGTCACACAATCAAAATGGGTGCAGTCCAGGAACTTGGGGCTGTAGCCAGCACTGGAGATGACACTGGGGGAGGGACCACAGCAGGTTGATCATGACAGATCAGCTGTGCTTGCTGGGCAACATTATACAGATCAAAGGAAAGAGCTGCCCTATGACTGGGTTGGCTCTCTCCTTTGAACTACACACACTTTTCACCCGCCAAGCCAGAACACTGTCATGATCAGCCTGGCTGATGACTGGTGTGACACTAATAAGCTCCTTGGAGACTACCCTGCATTGGACCATAGTGACACACCTCTCAAAAGTCAGTAATGTTCACTGTGCATGCGTAGAGAACATAAAAATAATCCCTTCCAATTAACACATTAAAAATAAGCACAGACCACACGGAAAAAAAGAATAGATTACTCACCTGTAACCATAGTTCTAGGAGTGGTATATGGTTCACATCCACACTATGGCAGTTCCACTGGAATGAGATGATTGGCTGGACCTCTTTAAGCTAAGCTCCTGCTGCCACCTGGACGGAATTATCCCCGACTCCAGCCCATGATGTCAGATCTTGCATGCCGAAAGCAGTTATCAGGTGTCACTTGCCAGAGGAGGCTGGGTGGGTTGTCTGATCTGAACCGTATACCACTCCTAGAATTACATTTACAGGTGAGTAACCTATTCTTCTAGGAGCATGGGTATGGTTCACTTATACACACACTGGCAGACTCCTAACCGTTCTCCAGGAGGGAGCAAGGCATACACCTCTACTTAGGGAACAGAGACTGGAGACCCGAGGTCCCAAAACAAGCATCGCAGCATGACTCAAGAACAATGCAATAGTGGAAAATGAAGGGTGTGTGCAGACTTCCAGGTAGCAGCCCTACAAACCTCCTGTATGGGGATATCCTTGGAAGCAGCCACCGAGGCAGTGGTATATCTGGTGGAATGAGCACTAATCCCTACAGGAGGCTCCAACCTACAGCAGAGGTCGATTTAAGAAGTAATCCGTCTTGCAACTGTCCGCTTTACTGCCAATCTGCGAGCCTGTCCCCGAATTCCAGCCATAGACTCCATGTAAGAGAACAGCGTTCTCAATAGGTCCAAGGTATGGAGCCTGCAGTCAACCTCCAAAACGGGGTTGGTAAAGTATACCAGTAAGTTAATCACCTGGTTAAGGTGAAACTCCAATACTACCTTCAGGAGGAACTTCAGGTTGGGGCAAACAATGACTATCCCTGTGGAATTCTAAATAGGGAGAGTCCACCAAAAGTGCCTGGAGCTCCCCAATCCTTCTGACAGACGTGGTCACCACTGTGTATCGGCTCAGACAAGCTGCCCATGAGCACAGCCAGGACTAGCAGTAAGTCCCACTGTGGAGTCGGATCATGCACCAGAAGGGACAAGTGGTCATGGCCCTTGAAAAAGTGCCCAGTCACCTTCTCCTGGGCCACCGTTAGTGTACCAGCCTATGCCAGGTAAGAAGAGATGGCTGCAAGGTGCACCTTATGGGTGATGCTTGCAGTCCCAGTTGGGAAAGGGACCAGAGGTAGTCCAGATGCTAGACACAGGGCAGGCAAGGAGATCAAGCTCCTTGCCCTGGCACCAAACAGAAAATCTCTTCCATTTAAAGGCATAGCACACCTAGGAGTCGGCTCCCTTCTGGAAGCTCCATAACGTGGATGACATCCTTGGAAAGACTCAAGGCCTGGAACTCTAGCCCCTCAGGAACCAGGCCATGAGGTGTAGGGACTCGAGGTCCAGGTGCAGGATCATCCCCTGAAATCTGGTCAGCAGGTTAGGGTGGAGAGGCAGTCGCCTCAGAGACCGGTTGCTGAGGCTGAGGAGACTGGGGTAGCAGAACTGCATGAGCCAGTCTGGAGCTATCAGGACCATCCACACTTTTTCCTTCCTAACCTTGACCAGCATCCTGTGGATCAAGGGGAAGGGAGAAAAGGCATACGTGATTCCTAGAATCCAGGGCCTTGCAAAGGCATCCCTCATTGGTGTCCCAGACTATGGGGGGTGGGCACAAAACAGCTTCAGTTTTGCATTCTCCCAGGAGGCAAACAAGTCCACCAAAGGTGAACCCCACAGGGAGAACAAGTGGATAACTACCTCCTGATTCAGAAACCACTCATGCAACCTACTACCCGGATGACAGTATCTGCAAGCTGTTCTCTCCCATAACATGAATCACCAGTAGATTGGTGCCCAAACTGCGCACAAGGGTCCAGGTGCAGAGTACCTCCCAGCACAAGGGAAGGGAGTGTGTGCCACTCTGTCTGTTCAGGTAAAATGTGGTCATGGTGTAGTCTGTCTGGACTTGAATGAGCAGACCCCTGACTAGTGGAGCAAATTCCATCACAGCTAAGCACACTGCATGGAGCTCCAGCAGGTTTATGAGGTGAAAGGACTCCCTGAGCAACCAGAACCTGTGGGCCATGTAGTTTCCCAGGTATGCTCCACACCCTACAAGAGACATGTCCGTCATCAGCGTGACAGTCAGCTCAAGGCGGACAAACAGAATTTCTTCCTCCAGATGTCCCAAGACCATCCACCACTGGATGGCGTCCCACTTCGACTGGGTCACTGTGACCAGCTGGTCCAAGTGATCTAGGCACTGGGGCCACTGACGGCGTAGCTCCCACTGAATGGGCACATCTTCCAGCAGGCCCATTGGACCATACTGGTAAAGGATGGGTATCCAGTTGTTAGTGCGCTGTGATTAGGGCACTGTAATGTGGGCGCCGCAACAATGGTGCAAGTGACAAGGGTAATCTGGATTTTAGATCGTCCTACACTCACACCGTTGGGTGTCCCCACAATTTCTCTGCCCTTCACAGCATGCCCACCTGGAGGCTGCTATATTTATTTTTTTTGGGGGAGAGCGAGAGGAGGGGGTGAAGGCCCCCTTAAAACCTAGGTGTTTAACAGGACGGTCCTTTGGTGTTGTAACTTTACGGTGCACGAATGTCATCCGTGATAATGACTGGTGATATATTTCCTGCGCCCTAAAATATTTTGCCCACACTGCCACGAACCATCATGGGTGAACCTGCAGGATACCATCACCAGCAGTAGCAGTAGGAAACCCTGGGCAGGACACAAGAGGGCAACCTGAAATGATCAAGCAAAGGAGGTAAGATCCTGTGCCTAGTCCGCAGGAGTATAGTTCTGCCCCGATGAACCAGATCACCTGCTTCGGTATCAGTTCAGAATTGTCCAGATTGACCAAGAGGCACAAGTCTGCGGGTCTGGAGAGCTAGGTCTGTGGATCTTGACACAGCCTGTCTGAGTGGACCGCCTATCAGTCAGTCAGTCATCCAAGTAGGGGTACACTCTGATCCCTAGGTGCTGCAGGTGGGCTGCCACCGCTGCCATATACTTGGTGAAGACCCTGGGAGCAAAGGAGCAGCCAAACAGCATGACTTGGAATTAGTACTGAACCCCCTCTGTTCAGAAACAGAGGTACTGGCGGTAGGACATCCAGATGGGAATGTGGAAGAATGCATCCTGGAGGTCCAGACGGCAGAGCCCCATGTCCTGCTCCAGGGATGGTACAATCTGACTCAGAGTGACCATCCAGAACTTGCACTCTGCACATACTGGATGAGACTGTGAAGATCCAGTAGTGGGTGCCAGCCCTCTTCATCCATTTCTGGACCAGAAGTACCTAGACATGTAACCATGACTTGCCAGGGCATCCATGACACGAGCTATGGCTCCTTTCGCAAGGAGCTGACCAATGTCCTCCCTAAGTGTGGGAAGCATTTTCTGAGACACCCCAGACTCTCAGAACCTTGAAATCAAGAGACAGTCCTCTGCCCACTACATCCAACACCCACTTGTCCACTGTGATAGCAGACCAACGTGGCAAGAAGAGACATAGCCTGCCTTCAAAGAAAAGAGTAGCTGGGGACAAGACAGGAGGAGGCATAACACCACCCCCCAAACTCTTCACTGAGCAGCTTTTGCGAGGACACCAGAGGTTACTGAGGTTACTGAGAGACAGGCACCCCTGCGCCCCCTTTTTTTGGACCTTGACCCCCAGACTTCTCTGGACACCAGGTCTGAAACTGCACCTGCTGAGGCTGCTGTAGGGGAGGATGTGACGGGAAGGAATGGTACTGAAAGGTTGGCTTCTCAGGCTTTTTCTTCTGGCCCTTCTGGAACAAAGTAACAGAATCAAGGGTGGCATGAGACTTCTCAATCCTTGTGCGATGTCCCTCCACCCAAGGGTCAAAGAGGTCAGTGCCCAGAAAGGGAACATCCACCAACCTCTGTTTGGTGTCCACTGCGAAGGTGGGTAAGTGCAGCCAAGCCCTGTGACACATGGAGAGAGAGAGACACTGCCACCACATGAGCACAAGAGTCACCCATGTACAAGGCTGTCTGGAGTTGGTGTTTAGGCAGCAACTGACCATGTTCTCTGACGAGTTCCACTGCCACCCACTGCTCTGGGTGGAGGTGAGGGAGGATAATATCGAACATTCTCATCATGGAAAGGCCACAACTGGCCATCATACTGGCAAAGCTAGCTTGTTGGAGACCCAGGGTAGCCAGTGTATGACCTTTTATTGGTGTAGTCAATTTTAAGGGACTCCTTGTCCAGGGGCTTATCCGCGTTCCCCTGGTGTCCCGACTTAAGGAACACTGAATCCATACCCAAACCTTTGGTGAAAAGGTGGTCAGAACCCCAAAAGGGAGCCCGTAGGGACTGTGTACTCATGGACCATGTGGGTAGAGGATGCCATGCAGGATACTCTATGCTGCCAAAGCTCCAGGGCTGGTCCCAAAATGTCTTCAGCCACCAGGAAAGCAACCCCTGGGGATTCTTCCCAGTAAAAATGTCTGCAAGAGGGTTCTTTTCCCTCTTCTGGACTTGTTCCAGCAGGATGGATGTGGACTCTGCAATCAGGTGGAGCAGCACCCCAAAAGAGACCAACCCTTGGTCAGAGGAGGGCTCTCTGACCAAGCCATGGTTGAAGATCAGAGCCCCAGAGAGGGTCACTGACTCCTGAGCTGAGTTTTCGTAGGAGTTCTCGAAGACGGCCCTTGGCAGTATCTTGCCACAGACCTCCTGGGGCTCGTCACTCGTGGTGATCCTCACCAATAATCAGCCTGGCAAGCCGGGAGCCGATCGGCTGGCTTCTTTGGCTGGAGTGCCAAATGATGGCTGGCGGGATGGCATCTCCACCATGACTGGTTTAGAAGCAGGTGCAGGAAACATCTGTGGAACCTAAGCTGGCAGGAGAACCACTGGCGGCTGACAGGGGACTGTAAGCCACTGCCATAGAGCCCTACCCTAACCCACGATGGCCCATTGCTGCCAGAAGAACCTTTCATAACACTGGTGCATTTTTCAACGGTGCCTCTCCTCAACCAAGGATGAGGAGGATAAGGAGCATCAAGTGCGGTACCTCCCAGTCGAGTGGGATCGAGAGTGCAAAAGCATCAACCGTGACCTCAACCATCCACCACCCAGTTGACGGCGAGTGGGGTCTTCCGGATGTTGGCCATAAATTATGTGCTGGCCTACAGTCAGTAACAAGGGTGAGGCCTCGACCTTGGCTGGAGGCTTGTTCCGAACTGGGTCAACCAGGGGCACTTTTGGGTGAGGACCGGGAGCACAGAAGTCTGTGAGGCTGAATCCACTACCTCATCCGACAACGAGTCAACCGGGTTGAGAAAACTCTCAGCAGGTTGGTCGACTGGCTCACTGGTGGGACCGATGAACCTTCAACCTGTCCGACGTGCCCCTTGGCCAGGCCACGTGTTTACTGCAGCAAACTAGACCTACATTCTGCGGCAGGACCTCAAGCCTGCTGCAGTCAAGCTATGAGCAATTCTACGGCAGTTCTGTGATGGGCTTCACCATTCTCTGGCAACTCAAATTGTATTTATTTATTTACTTAAATTTGGTGACCGGGAAAGGCACACTGAGCCGAGGCTTGTTTCCAGGTGCAACCCGGGTGAATGCTTACATAGTGGTTCAAATACAGTACTAACTGCAAAATTCAGGGGGTTTACACAGAGAAACTGGAGATGCAATAAAAACTTACAGTGTAAGTAACATTTCAGAACTTTACAACTTATGTACTGAGATTAAATATAGTGTAGGCACGTCAGGCAAATGAGCCCCAAAATAAAATCCAATTACCCAGAAAGAATGCTCAGGAAAAGCCAGTATGGGACAGTTCGGCAGATGCACAGGCAAGGCAATGCAAAGCAATTCTGGCATCATAATTTGGACTGGACATAGGGTATGGGGAATTGAAGGGTTATTTATTTTTTCACTGCAGTCTGTTTTATTGTCCCATGGCTCCCTCCCACCTGCCCAGTGCTGGTTTGCCACAGCTATGCTCCTGAGAATTTCTCCCCCTGCCTGCCCAGTTGCTTGAAGACCAGTATTGCCCGATTGCAAAACAATGCTGCTCCAGTGGCTCCCCTCCCACCCACTTGCTTGGAGCCTGGTGGTAAAGATTTGCGCCGTAACACTGCTCTAGTTGCTTAATCCTGTTTGAGCAGTTCCAACACCGGTGGTGTCATCTGTGTCAATGCCACTTGGATTACATATTTTCTTCTCTGTCACTCTATAAGAATTTACTGTGAGGCTAGAGAGTAAACGGACGATTTTATATCAGACAAATGTCCAGACAGCCTCCCAATTTTTGTCTGCAGTAATTAATATTTTTTCATTCCACAGTTCTGCAATCAGCAAATACAGCCACCATTCCTTCTCACGGAACAGACCTTCTGAAGTTCCCTCAGTGTTCGTAGAAGGCCATAACTGTCATATGCTTCAGGGCTGAGTGCCAGTGGATTGGAAAGGGGTGGCCCCACTGACTACTGCAATCCAGGGGGATGGATGTATAATGGAGCTGCCAACAACTCACACTGATGCCATTTTAAGCTTGCTCACAATCATTTTAGCCATTTAGTTGGGGTTTTCACTGGTGATGGACATTTTTACTGCACCAAAAAATTCTGTTTCTTTAAGCAGGGCCATGTTTCTGTGGCAGTTGCTGCAATCGCCGAATCACAGAAAACACGGGGCCCTGCCCTTAGCTGAGGAGCACTTGACAGCCGCTGAGCGGTCAGGCGAATCAAGGGACCTGAAGGACCAAGATTTCTCCCCATCTCATGACCAGTAATGGTGGTGAGATTTCTTCGACTTGGTCTTAGACCAAGAGCCACAGTGGGCAGAGGTCTGCCCCATGGTCTGGAGGGACCAACATAAATTACAGAACTGTGCCGCTAACCCAGCAGCTGCTGAGGCCTCTTTGCCACCCTTAGGGCGAGCCTTCAATTCCTGTTTTGAACGCCAATCCAGCACGAGTTTCAGGAAGCACAGAAAGGCAAAGACTGCACCCAGCCACATCGTGTTGCTCACTCAGGCAGTACACACACGTGTCATGCAGATTGGTGACCGACATCTTCTGGTGGCACCAAACACAAAATTTGAATCCAGGCTTCCTGCAATCCATTGCAGATCCAAAGACAGAATCGAAGGAACCACGAAAAAAAAAGTTATTTAGCTTAAAAAACTTCGAAAATAATGGATCACCTATGACGCAAAAAAAATATTAAACTGAGTGCAAAGGAGGTGACCTGTTTTTCCAGTGGAAAGAAAGATCTATCATCACGGGGTGGAGTCGGGGGTATATATCTGCCCAGGTGGTGAGAGAGGCTTAATTTAAAGATATCTGGCCAATCATCGTATTCCAGAGGAGCTGCCAGAGTGTAAATAAGTGAACCATATCCATGCCCCTAGAAATTATTATTTTGTTTACTAATACAACAGAACAGCATTGGCTTGGAAACATTTATTCAAGTTAGAGAACATACACTATTGAGTTGTTTGAAAAAGTATACTCAGGGTTTCCAACTGTGACATCACCCATCTTCCACCATGCGCTCTATATACACAGAAAAGTAAGGGCAGAAAAAGGCATGAAATCAGTCCAGTTTGCCCTGGAGCTACTGCAAAGAGGTTCCTCACTCTACCGCTGTTCCTCCTCCCCCATCCTTGGACAATAATGCTTCTGCAGTCATCTCAGCTGTTTTTTAAACCCAACAATTTTTTTTTGCATTAACTACTGCACTGGGTAGGCTATTCTATTCATCCACCACCCTCTCTGTGAGCAAGTACCTCCTAACACCTTTTCTAAATGCTCCCCCTTCCCACTAGCTTTAAACTGTGCCTTGGGTGCATGACTACTCAGCTGGAAAAGCTCTGTGTGTTCCTGTCTGAGTATCCTTAAAGGTATTTATATGTCTGTATCATGTCCTCCCGTTTATTTCCCACACTCCATCGAGTACATACTGCATTGAAGCTCTCCAACCTGTCTGTGCAGTATTAACCTGCTGCACCTGCATCATTTTGCTTGCCCTCTGCTGCATTTTCTCCAGCCTGTCCTTACCATTCTCCAAGTGCAGACTCCTGAAAGTACACTTAAGTAAGAACTTACCGTAACAGTGAATCTTCGAGACAAGCTCTTGCAGCAGGTCATCACCAGTAGGACTAAGCAGTCAAGTGCCAGGACCACACAGAAAACGTCTAGCCAGCAGTCTATCACAGGGGACCCCCCACCAGTACACTGACGACAGCCTATTCTACAGAAGGGGCGGTCCCCCACACCTACCTCAGTCCTCCTGCCAGAGACCCCATACGGGCAGCAAAAGGAGAATCGAGGAGGTTCCTTAAAGCCAATGATAAAGTAAACACAGAAAAATTATGAAAAAAAGGAAACAACAGGGGGAAAGAGGGCAGGAAACAAGGACTGCTGCAAGAGCTTCTCTCAAAGATCTACTGTTGTGGTAAGTTCTTATGTAACTGTACTATCTTACTTCAAGGAAGCTCTTGCAACATGCCATCACTGGTAAGACTAAGTACCAAGCAGTACTAGACCTGGCCAAGAAGCCAGCAAGGAGGAGGAACAGTTCAGCAATACTATGTTTAGGAGAGAAGGCCCCGAAGGACTGCTAGGCCGAAACTGGCCCTACGCCGAGAAGCGATGTCCAGACTGTAATGCTTAGTGAAAGTATGAACTGAACTCCAGGTGGTACCTGCACAGATGTCCGTAGCAAACACATTCTTGAAGCAAGCCGTGGAGGTACCCATGCCTCTAGTATAGTGACCTTTGATCACTCCCAGCAAGGGCTTGTAGTGCAGTACCAGTAAACAATTAAATTAGCCAACCACTTAGACAGACACTGCTTTGAAACAGGGGCACCCTCTCTCTTGGGAGTAAACGAAACAAACAGCTGGTCAGACTTCCTGACAAGCTTTGTGCGGTGCGTAAAGTACGTAAAATTCTATGAACATCAAAGCATGGAGCAATACCCCCGATCTGAAAACTCAGGCTAATAAACAGGTGGGTGGATGGATTGGTTCAACGTAAATTCTGACACCACCTTTGGCAAAATTAGGGTTAGTTACAAAGACATCCTGCCTTTGTGGAAAACCAAATGAGGCTCTTTACACATCAGAGCCTGAAGCTCAGAAATCCTTCGAGCAGAAGTAACAGCGACTAAAAGGAGCGCTTTCCATGACATAAAGCGCAGCTCGTAACTCGTGGCCAGTCCAAAGGGAGGTAAAGTGAGGTCCCATGGAGGGACCAGATCCCGAATGGGAGGTTTCAGATGCAAGATGTCCCACAAGAAGGTGCAGGACACCTCAAGCTGGGCAACAGCTCTGACCTCGATAGGTGCATGGTACTCAGAGATGGTTTACAGATACACCTTAAGTGAGGAGTACCCCAAGCCGGAGTCTGAAAGGGAGAGAAGGTACTCCAAAATATCATTTACCGGGCAGCTGAATGGATTTAGGAGGCAAGCAGCAGCCCACAGGGTGGAGTTCTTCCACTTCACAGCGTAAGTGGCACTGGTGGAGGGTTGCCTGGCAGCCACCAGGATATCGGTGACCCTAGAAGATACCCTGAAGCAGGCGATAGCTAGATCCAAAACAGCCACACATGGAGATACAGAAATCTGAGGTCTGGATGTACCAGGGTACCCCGGTCCTGGGACAGCAAGCCAGTGCACAGGACAAGGGCTGCTGAGGTTCCACTGCAGCAGTTGCAGCAAGGGGAACCAAATATGTTGTGGCCAGAACGGGGCTAAGACTATCATCTCTGCTCCCTCCAACAAGAGCTTAAGCAGAACCCTCTGCAAGAGCAGGAAGGGAGGGAAGGCGTACAGAAACCTCCCCTTCCAGGAGAAGGACAATGCATCTTGCCAGAAAACTCCACGCCTGGGATTGAAGAAGCAGAAAAGTGGCAGTTTTGCATTGAGTGGGGGCATAAAGGTCCAGCTCTGGATGGCCCCACCTGTCGAGGGTCTTGACCACGGAGGACAAGCTCACCACTGGTGAACCCTCAACCCAGAGCTGCTAAGACTGTTGACCAGGACATTCAGGACGTCTGCAACATGTATGGCTGAGAGCTCCAGACCATGCTCAATGGCCCAATGCCAAACCCTCATTGCTTCCCAGCAGAGGGGGTACCAGTGAGTCCCCCCCCACCGCTTACTCAGTTTACTCTGCGTGTCAAGACACAAGAAGGCACTAGCCCATCATGTGTCTTCCACTCCTAGTGGGCATCTCAGTTAGTGTTGATCCCATCCCATCTGAGGTGTCTAACTTGTATTTAAAGTCACTGATGTTCCTTGATTTTACTACCTCATGCGGGAGCAGATTCCAAGTCTTGGCAGCCCTAGCTGTAAAGAAGCTGTCCCTTTTGCATGTGTTGGCCATTTGAATGTGGAGCTGCCTACTACGGCTTCTAAGATTTGACAGTTCTATTCACGAACTTCAATCCACACTGCTCAGCAAGGTCCTCATTAGTAAGGATTTTACAGAGCTGCAACATGTCTCCCCTAGTTCTTCTAGCCTCAAAGCTAACTTGTAATCTAGTTTTATATGGTAGGTTTCTTAAGTGTGGTATCAATTTTGTTGCTCTTCTCTGGACCGACTCCAGTAATTTCTTGTCCTTAATGTATTGAGGGCTCCAAAAAGTGAGACAAAGTCAGATATGGCCCAATGTATGTTGGTACAGGGAATAATGAGAGATTGGCTTATATTTACAAAGGTACACTTTACTCTGTTCAATTTGAGTTTGCTGCCACTTATATTGGTCCTTGGTGTGAGACTAACATTCACAATGATTCCCAGGTCTCGTTCTTTTGAGTGAGGATTTGAGCACTTGATTATTAAGTTGCATGTATATTTGGGATTGTTTTCCCAAATGCAGTACTACATTTGCCCTGGTTTAGTGTCATTTTATTGTCTGTGAATCATTGTTCAATACTTGGAGGTCACTACAAATTCTGAGGTACTTTTCCTAGTGTCAACTTTGCCCTCTAGTTTAGTATCATTGGCAAATTTTATGATGGTGTTTTTCATGTTGCTGTTAATGTCCCTGTTAAAAACATTAAAGAATGTGGGTCCCAGGACAGAGGTCTGCGGGACCCCACTATGTTTCTCAGGTGAAGACAGACTGCCCTGAGCCTTACTTTCTGGGTTCTGAACTCCAGCCAGTTATGGATCCATTTAATTATATGTGTATTAATTCCTAGTCCAGATAATTTCCCTATTAGTTCTCTATGTGGTACTTTGTCAAATGCTTTACCGAAGTCAAGCAAAATAACATCTACCAGTTTGTTGTTGCCTATACTGGTACTGACTGTGTTGTAGAATGTGATGAGGTTGGTCGAACAGGAAAGATTAGTAGTGAAACCATGCTGATGTATGTCAACTATACCTAGTTTTGTGAGTTCGGTTTCAATTTTGCCCATTACCAGTCTTTCCACCACCTTGCAACAAACCAAAGTAAGACTGATTGGCCTGTAGTTAGTGACTTGGCTTTTAGGTCTCTTTTTACGGCTGTGGGTGGAGCCTACAGCCGTTTTACTTCGTGCTCCTGAAAATGGCCGACAGTAGCACATTTCCGTTGAACTTTTGGAAGTATCCTTCGAAAGTCCAACAAACTTAGAACACTCCACCACGGTCAGTCGCTAAGGGTAGCAGCCTCACTATTTTAGCTGTTACTTGACATTCGGGACAAGAACTGCACATGTGCACCTTTAGTGCATCGCAGTTCGCTGGCACCATCTTGGGGATGGCAGAATGTCATTCATTTACGCATTTACGTAATGCCACCCATGCACAGTTGCATCACCGCCGCCATCTTGAAGATGGCACTCTGCTACGCTCCCTCTCTGGAGCTTTACAAGCTCACCACAGCTGTATCAGCTTTAGCTAGAATTTGTTATGAACTGGAATGGTAATTGATGTTTCCCAATCATTCGGTATGTCTCCTGTTTCTACAGATTTATTAAACAGCATAGTCAAGGGTAGAGAGATGTCTTCAATAGTTTCCAGCAACAATCTCAGGCTAATGTTATCTGGTCCTGGTGATGTATTTGGTTTCAGTGATTTTATGGAAGCTATATCTTCATCAATTGTAGAATGTAACTGCTTGATGATGATTAGTATACTACACCACGTTATCTGTCTGCACTAGCAGCGGACCAGGAGCAGATGGGTCTGAAGGCTTGAAGGCGAAACGCAGACGCATCTTATTTATTTAAATTTTGGCAACTGGTTAACCCTTTGTGTCTGAGAAACGTCTGTAGGTGGCAGCAAACTCAGACCCTGTGTGTCCGAGAATGAACTGATTCAGCAGCTGTTGTCCGCAGCACATCTGGAGTCGTCGTCTGTATGATCAGAAAATTAACTGACAGCCAATCGGTTTCAGCGTTATTAAGCTAATCCCCTGGCTACTATGGATTGTAAGCCTGCTGTGACTGGTTGAAAATAGTAGGAGTGCCATAGGAAAAAACATTTTAAACTGCGTTTCAGCCCAGCGTGTCCCATTCGAGCTGCTTACAGTTTAGATGCTGAGGATTAGCTGTGTCCGAGCCTAAATACAAGCGTTTGCTGTCCGCTTCAGACCACCCACTTTGCTATGCTTTCGACAAGGTATGCCTGCTCTCTTTGGGTTTCTTTATTTTACTTTATTTAATCTATTGCTTGTGTTTTTCATCCTGTTTGTGAGCTGCCTCATGGAGAAGTTGCCAAAACCGGAAGTAGGACTTCTCCATGAATGTGGCAGCTCAACAACTCTTCATCTTCTTGTTTTCTTGTGGATGCTTCTTTGTGGCTGATTTTATGTTTTTCACTGAGCATTATTTTCTTGGAGCGATGCGGCATCACGGGACTTGATTTTGGGTCGGGAGCAGGTCACATCAATAATTCTGCTCACATGCCGTTTGTTACTGCCTTTTCCACCCACACCTGCTGTTTGCTACTGCCTGCATTCCTGTGAAATGTGCCAGGATATGCCACTTTGGAATTGTATGTTGCGTTGTTTAGTCCAGCATGCCATGTGGTCCAGCGTTCCGTTCTGCCCCAAGACTTGGTGCCATCAGTGAGTTATTTTTTTACTCTATATTTTTCAATGTGATGCTGGGTGGCGGTGCAAATGGCTGGGAGGGAAGGTGCAAAAGGCCAGGGAAATACTGAATTCAGGTTTCTGTTTCTGGTGTTGGGTCTCCCAAGGTGGGGAGGGGGGGACCACCAGACACCAGGGAAATGTGTTTTATTATGGTACCATGGTGTGTTGGGAGGGAAAATGGATGCATCTGGTGTCATAATTTTGGGTCTTGGAGGGAGCGGAACCTCTGGAATGTACACAATGTGTTTTACTGTGATGGTGCCATTTCTTGGAAGGTGCTGTAGAGCCCCCCACCACCACCAACACCAGTGAATGCTCTTTGTGGGATGGTGTTGAGTGTGTGGGTGAGTCACTGAACACCAGGGAATGCTTTTTCTTTGATGGTGCTGGGTCTCAGTGGGTGGGGGCAAGTCCCAGGACAGCAGGGAATGGTATTTGTTTGATTGTGCCAGGTCTCACAGGATAGTGGGGAGCTCCCAGACACATAATGCTGTTTGTTGGATGGTGCCTCATCCACCCAGCGTGCACGGCCCCACAGCTGTCATTCCCTGTTATACAGGGGCTCCCCATCACCCTCAGAAATATGATATTGTCACACAAAATGCATTCCCTGATGTCAGTGCACCCCACCCTCAGAGACCTGGCACCAGCGGCACATCCCAACCCTCCAAAACCCAGCACCAGAGAATGCCATTTGCTCACAGTCATGGAGTTTGGTGGGTGGATGGGGTGGGGGAAAGTGTGTGCAAAACAGAATGAACTGTTGTGATCCTGCGGGTCTTGTGTGGGGGTGGGGTGGGACGCTGAACATACAAAACCATCCACAAAATGGATTCCCTGGAGTCTTGTGGTCTCCTGATGGTTTTGTATGTTTGAAGGTGGGATGGAGGAGTCAGGTCTCGGGGGGTCACCCAGACAACAGACAATGTTGTTTGTGGGATGGTGTCAGGTGACGCAAGGCCCGGGACCATCCAACAAAGAGCAGTACCTGCTGTCTGGGTGGCTCCCCCCTCCCTTTGAGACCAGACAATGGTTGCCACGCTGTCAGGGTCCTCCATCCCACCTTCAAACATATGAAACCATCCAAAAATGGATTCCCTGAGTCTCGTGGGCTCAGACTCACAGCTAGCTATTTACAAAAGAGATGTGATCTAAACAGAATGCCATTTTGTGTTGTTTTTGGGCATAGGGGTGGGCGGGAGGGACCACTGAACACCATGGGGAATGCTGTCATTTTTGTTGGTGGACATTTGTCTATATGAAGAGTCAAGAGTGAACTAAGCAGCTTGAAAAAAAATGCACTTTTTTGCCATTTCAACAAATATTTAAAAAAAAATTGTTTTTATTACAATTGACTGCATGGCACTGTCGGAAAGGTAATTTAGTGATGAACAGATTGCCTGCTGACATTCTGTGTGTATCATGTATACTTTAGGAGTTATTTGCATTTGTTTATGGCACAGTGTGTATGGCTGACATTTTGTCCATCAAGAACCACCTAGGCACTTTGAATAAAACAAAAATTCTGGGCATCTCAGTCAGTATAAAACAAACCAAATTGATTACAATTGATTGGATGGCACCGTTGGAAAGGTCATTAAGTGATGAACAGATTGCTGACATTTTGTGTGTATCATGTATACTTTAGGAGTTATTTGCATTTGTTTATGGCATGGTGTGTTATGGCTGACGATTTGTCCATCAGGAACCACCTAAGCACATTGAATAAAACACACATTCTGGGTATCTCAGCCAGTATAACACAAAAACCACATTGAGCAAAATTGATTGCATAGCACCGTCGGAAAGGAAATTTTGTGATAAACAACTAAGCCACTGATATGTTGTGTGTATCATGTATACTTTAGAAGTTATACGCATTTGTTTATAGCATGGTGTGTATGGTTCAGGATCGTGCCTCAAACCTCACCAAAGCACCTTGACTAAAATGGTAAAAAACTATGATTTATACTACAGAAATATTTTTTTCTTTTACAAAAAATTATGACACTACATCTAGTGTCTGGATGCTTAATTTGGTGTTAATATGCAACATATTTCCCAACAATACAAGGCTTAAGGCGCATTTTTTTAGTGGAAACTTTTTTTTTTTTTTGCTGTTTCGACCACCATAGAGAAAAAACTAATTACTTATTATTACTTGCATTCCAGCATTAGAAAGGTAATTTTATGCTGAACAAGTTCGCCAGTCATACTTTGTGTCTAGCACTTACAGTTCTTGAGCTATTAGCATTTGTTTGTGGCATGCTGATTATGGATTGATTTTGCTTAGAAAGGCCCAGGATGCAGTATTAACAGTATACAGGACACAAGTGCTGCAACTTCACAGAGCACCTGAGGAGGCAATGAGTTAAACCCACTGAGTCCATGACAGTCCTTTTCAGGGGCGACCCAGGATTAAACACAGGTAAGAACATTTCATGAAGTTACAATACATATACAGGATGACAATTACATTAGTTAGCATAGAAATCAACAGACAGTAGTATAGTGAGCATAGACTGTTGTACAAGGCAAAGCTCATCATACAAATTCAGGTGAACATTAAGTCAGCATCTCTAGAACGTTGATGTGAAGACTGCTCCCAAACTAACCAAGCACCCTGGGTATGGTGGTTGGCCAAATGACACCCTGCCAGACTGGAAGCATCCGTGATAAGGATTTCAAGGGGAGGTTGGTAGCTGCAAGGGACCCCCAAAGATTGGCAGGGTCTTGCCACCAGACCAGGACCCTCCTCACCGGGTCAGAAACCACGACCAGCTGGTCGAGGTCATCTGTCTGCTGGTCCCACTGAACCCGAAGAGTCCACTGAGAGACCCGCATATGAAGCTGGGCCAAAGGAACCATGGCAATGGCCACTGCCGTGCAACCCAGAAGATGCAGAAACACCCTGGCTGGAATCTGACAACTGGAAGAGATCAAGCGGACTTGCTCCATCAGGTGTTCCACTCTGTCTCGAGCAGGAAAGCCTTGACCAGGTTGGTGTCCAGGACTGCCATAGCGTACTGGAGGCAATGGCACAGAACAAGACAGAACTTCAGCAAACTGACTGTGACCCCAAAGCTTGGAAGACAAAAGGTACACTCTAGGGTTTGGACCAGATGGTCCCTGGAGAGGCTGATAGCAGCCAGTCTTCCAGGTAGGAACATAAAACCCCACCTCCTCAGAGCCGCCAGGCACTTGGTGAAAGCATGAGGCGTAAGGGAGGGCCCTGAACTGAAAATGGTCCTCCTGGAAGCAGAAACTGAGGAAGCGGATGGGCTGGGAAGACCAAGATATGTAATACATATCCTGCACATTCGAGGAGCAAATCAGTCCCCTGGTAAGGAGGGCAACAGCCCTAAAGGGTTACCATCCTGAGCGCTTGTACTCTATGTACAGATTCAGGTGGCTGAGATCCAGGATTGATCCGAGGTCCCAGTCTTCTTGGGGATGAGGAAAAGTGAGAGTAAAACCCCCTTTTCCTCTGAGCCAGAGGGGCGGGTTCTATGGCTCTCTTTGCAACAGAACCTGAATTTCTTCCTGAATGAGTAAGAGGTGGATGGGAGGGTAATAGGAGAGCAAAGAAGGGTTGCCAGAGGGACTCCATAAACTCCAGGGTGTAACTGTGCTCTATGATTTGGAGCACCCACTGATCTGTGGTTACCGCTCACCACCCATCCAGGTAAAGGAAAACAGACCCCAGCTGCCTCCCCCAGGCGTCGTCCGGGGCAGGTAAGGAGTCAGCGGTTGGGCCCAAGTGGGCAGGACATCTGTAGGCACTCTGGGGGGACCTTGGAGCAGCCGCTGCGGGGGGGGTAGTAGCCTTCCGCTTGTGAGAGCCCTTGGCTGGCTGGCCTCTGGAAAGCTAACACTAGGCCCAATAAAAGGGCTGACATTGGCTCGCCCTAGGCTGGGTGAGCTACAGCGAGTGAACCGACCTCAGGGCTCAGCCAGACTCCTGCAGGCAGGAGATGATGTCCTGGACGTCTCCCCCAACAAGCACTGATATCCAAAAATGGGCATACAAGATGCTAGACTGTATGTCCGAAGTGAAGCCAGAAACCCTGTGCCAAGAATGGCGATGTAGGTAGATCCCCGTTGCCACCTCACGCCCTGAGATGTCGACAGCATCATATGCTCCACGCAAGACATGGCTGCTGATGTCCGAGCCCGATTTCAAAAGCTCGGCTAGCTGCATCTTAGTGGGGTCCTCTGGAAGGGTCTGAACCAACTCTCTAACCTGGTCCCAGAAAGCATTCTGGTACTGAAGTATATGGGCTAAGCAGTTTATAGCCCCAAGTGGCCAGGGTCATATAGGCATACTGTCGTTTGCCCATTGGTCAAGCTGCCTGGATCCCGGTCGGGAAGGGCACTAAGGTGTTTGGGCTTCTTAGTGAGGTCATGAGCCACATGGACGACCAAGGAATCCACCTTGGGGTGCTCCCCAAAGAAGGGTTTACCAACCAGCGCATGGTAGAGGCGGTCGGCCTTATTTGGCAAAGGCATGGTGGCAGAAGGGTGATTCCATGCCACCTACGTGACATCCTCAGAGGAGTCAATTATTTATTTATTTATTGAATTTTGTTGACCGGGTAGGCACACTGGGCCCCGAAGGTCCCTTTTTCAGGGGCGACCCAAGGGGTAAACAATAACATACAGGTAAACAGAACAGTAAAAGCAGGTAAGCAGAGCTGTAAAAATAACATACAGGTAAGGAAGGTACCACCAGAGAAGAGCATCACGCTGCCTCAAATATACAGCAAGGCAACAGGATCCAACTCCTCCATCTCCCAGCCCATGATGGATTGGATATGCGCATAAGCGTTCATAAATATCGGGTCATCGGGGCGGAGGGGAGACATGGGGGCCTCTATAGGCCGGTCCTGCCCAGCAGAAGATCCCCGGGAGGGCGAGGAAGACTCAGAAGAGACCGAGTCATCCTCAGAGGAGTCGCCATCAGGGTCCAGTGTCAGGGGCAGATGGTCCCCCTGACATGAGCCTAAACTGTCGTTTGGACGTCCCCCAGAGGATCCCAAGGTACGAGGGCCACTGGACCCAGTCTGGTCCAGATCCTAAGGCGGAGGGTCTCGAGGAGGGCAGGGAGGAGAAGTCCTTTTGGGGGTCTGCAGGAAAGAAGGCTGGAGGTTCCGAACCCCACGGGAGAAGACCAGAAGGCGGCTGCTGATTCCACCTCCACCAACTATTTTCCCTCCTGTCATCGCTGGCTGGGGCCCCATCGGTCATCCTACCTGTTCCCCTCCTGCTGTGATCCTCCCGATCCGAGCTCTTTATCTCCCCTCACCAGCGACACACCTCTGGAGAATCCCCCAGTCCACGCCCCTCAGAGCGAGGCCGCCTTCTGCTCCTCGGTGCTCCCTCTTCTAATGCTCCTCGGGCGGAGGTGATGTGCGAGATGAGATCTGGTGGGCAGTGTTCGGCTTTGGAGGTGGGGGCAGGCAATGTCTTCCTTCCAGCCAACAGGTGGTTTCCTTGTTCATGAGCCCCCCTTCCCCAAGAGCACAGATGTGCAATGACGTCCAGCATGAGCTGAGCACACTCCCGCACCCCTCCCGCGGATGTCCGCCAATGCTCATTCCCATCTCTGATGTGATCCACTGGCTGTTGCACCCCAGCCTCCACTGGGAGTCACTAGTGCCAGGGAATCATTAACCCACCCTCCCCAAGAGAGGAGAGCTGTCGTCAGACGCTCAGTCCTCTCCTTCCCCTGCCAATCCCGAACCCAGGTCACCGGCGTGGCGCGAGGTGTGGTGTCCAGCTCCTCAACCCTCAGCACCACCGGGCCAGCTGTGGCTGTCGGTTTGAGCAGTGACCACGAAGCTGACCTTGCGCGGTCCCAGTGCTTGTCCTGGTGTTTGTGCTTCCAGCTCTAATTCTGCTGAAGAGGAGGGAGAAGAAGCAGCAGCACCAGAGAACTTAGCCGGGAAGAAATAAAGGACTCCTGCCTCAGCTGCTTCTCACTGTGGCCAACTTCTTCTTCTGGAGATGGCTCCACTGAGTCTTCAAGCGATGTCTCAAGTGGCCTAGTTGAGCTCTGGCAAAAATGGCAGGCTTCGTGTCCTGGCTAGGGCCTATGCAGAGCAGGCATGTAGAATGGCCATCCTTTCCTGGAATTTGTTTGCATGAGCTACTTAGTTAGGTGATTGGAAGATGAGGCTGGAGGAGATATAAAACTCGTAGAGAAAAAACACAGAAAATTAAATGTTTGAGACATTAAAAGAAAGAAAATAAAAAATCGTGGTGACCGTGAAAATATGGTGGTCGACTGCAGCTGCAGCGTCAACTAGGGTCCAACGTACAAAGGTCGACAATGTGAAAAGAACTGAAGTAGGTGTGTGGGGCCGACCCTTTTGTAGGATAGGCAGTCAGCATGCTGATGTCTGGGGGGGACAGTCCCCCCGTGGTAGACTGCTGGCTAGAAGTTTTCCATGTGGTCCTGGTGCCTGACGGCTTAGTCCTACCGGCCACAGCCTGCTGCAGAGCTTCCTCAAAGTAAGATCTGCACACAGTACTTGAGGTGTGGGTTCACTAGTGACTTGTACAGTGGCATAGTAACCTCCTTTTTGCGACTGGTAAATACCTATAGCAATAACTTCCAACATAGATCTTAAAATGACAACACTTACCAGAACGATGTGACAAAGTATTTTTTTACATTTTCATCGGGGTGCATCAATCCACATCCTCCGGCAGAGTTTCAATTCTCCACTTATATTTGTCCCTGCGGCTATTGCCCAGTGGTCAAAGTCTTCTAAACAGTTGAGAAGGCGGGTTAATCTACCTTACATCCTAACACCACCTGTGCTTTATAATGTGCATGAACATTTATACAATATGGGACAGCAGGGGTATCATGAGGTGGAGCAGAATGTCACAAACTTAAACAGATACATGACGCTGTTAAACCGTCTGGGCCTATGGCACCAGTCTATGTGAGCATGTGTTCTGTACGTTTTCTAGAAGTCTCAGATATGGGATCTTCTCATGATTTTTTTTTTTTTTTTTATATTTTGTTCACCCAGGCTGGCCCAGCTAAAAAGTACCATCTCATTTTCCATGGTATCTAACTTCTATCCCATTTTACAACTGGAAGGACAGAAGCATAGGGAGGTCAACTGATGTGGTCAAGGTCACACTGAGATTATTATTAATGTTAAGGCAGTGCGACATTTCCAGAAAATGTTAAAATGTATAGCAAGCCCAGTCATTCAGGAGGCCGAGATTCTTGCCATGAGCTGGACTCGCATCCTGTGGCTGAAGAAATCTGGTGGACTTTATGCGCAGTGTGACACTCGCTGTGCTAAGGCAGTGCCAACCATGCTGTGCTGCACTATGTGATCACCTACAGCATGCTTCCATTGTTACCGTAAAAACAAAGCGTAACAAATTCAGTTTGGTTTAGGGATGGAGCACCCATCCTAAAAGAACCAGCTGTTTAAATCTTAAATTAACATGCTACATTTTAAATTAAAGTAAGAAATGATGGAGGGGTGTGCCCCCATTCTCAAAACAATATGTCTTTTTTTTTTTTTCAAGTTTTTAATAAATATTGTAATGTTTTAAATATGGCACTCTGCCCCCACACCCCCCAAGGGTGTGCCAAAGTGAGGCAGCAAGCTCATGGGTAAAGGGCAGAGTAGGAGGCTTTGTACAAGTGGAAGGTGAAGATAAAGCATGAAAGGGTGGATGGGAAGCCATAGCTAGCAGTGAACTAAGTAAAATCTGCTATCAACTCACCAAAGTCCAACCCATAAATTTAGGAAACTTTATTTCATTTAACTTATTTATTTTATTACTAGCTTTTGGTAACGGGTAAGTACACTAGGCAAAAAACAACCTCACACCTGATATTTCACACCACCAGGCTTCCTCAGGAGAAAACGTGAAAACTCAGCCAGCTCGGAGGCTTCTAATGATGGTCTCAATGCGCCTAAGCCCCCATGCTACCAGACCCTGCTTGGGGGCACACATTCTCCCCAGCCATGATCTCAAGAACTCCTAGGCACTTCTCTCACCTCTCCAACAGCCGTGGAGGGGTTTGGGGCCTCCAGGAGTCCAGGACAGACTCGGAACCCAGAGACCAGAGGCAACCCTGAGAGTTAGGAGCTGTGCATTAGTTCCCGCTGTGGGTCCTAAGGGAAGAGGTACTGACCGTTTGGAAGACTGGAAAGGGATATAGACCAGGGGCCATGGTACTAACATACTAAAATGCCAGCAGAATAGGCCTAACAGTCTTTTGTGTCTGCTCGTTTGGTCAGCCCCCACCTTGGGAGCTGACCTTGCTGCCCCCCTCTCCCTCTCTGGCTTCTCCCTTCTCAGTCCCGGATATTCTCGCTGCACTGGTTTTTGCTTCCAGAACCCTTCCCTTATACCTGTCCCACCCCCTCTTGAACCCCTTAACCGTCCCTGCCTCCACCAGCCCCCGGGCAGCACATTCCATGGCTACCACCACTCTCAGTGGTAACACCTCCTCCTTTCTCCCTGAATCTCCCCCCAGCTTCCACCCATGCCCTAATTGCCCTTCCTTCCCTGGAGCACCCTGACTGCTCCTCCTCTATTTACCTGAAGACCTCTATCATGTCTCCCCCATCCCTTCTCTCTTCCAATGTTCACATATTTAGCACTTCGAGCCACTCCCCATAGGTCCTATCCCCCAAGCCCCAAATCACTTTGGTTGCACTCTTCTGGACCCTCTCCAGCAATTCAATGTCCCTCTTTCAATGTGGCCTCCAAAACTGCACGCAGTACTCGAGGTGCGTCCTCACCAACCAGTTATACAGTGGGAGTATCACTTCCCTCCTTCTGGAGGTGATCCCCCTAGCGATGCATCCAAGCATCCTGTTGGCCTTTGCCGCCGCCCTCCTAACAGTTTCCGAGTTGTTCATCTCGACACCCACCATCACCCCTACGTCCCTCTCAGCCATTGAGACTTGTAGCATCCCCCCACAAGGGTACACTTGGCCTGGGTTTCTGGCTCCCAGGTGCATTACCTTGCATTTCCCTGCATTGAACCTCAGCTTCCACTTTCTAGACCACCTTTACAGAGCCTCCAGGTCTCCTGTAGGGCCACCCTTCCCTCCTCCCCATCTACCACGCCTCCAGTTTTGAGTCATCCATCAAGAGACTCATCTCATTCCTGATACCCTTCCTTATGTCAGAGACATAGGCGTTGAACAGGAGGGGCCCAAGAACCAATCCCTGAGGGACTCCACTAATGACCCTCCTTGGGGATGAGACTATCCCGCCAACCACGACCTTCTGGGTCCGGTCCTGGAGCCAATTACTAATCCATCGGATCATCTGGTTCCCCACCCCCATTTCTCCCAGCTTATCCAACAGGACCCCATGAGGAACAGAGTCAAACGCCTTGCTAAAGTCAAGAAAGAGGATGTCCACTGGTCTACCCAGGTCCAAGGTACTCGTCACCCAGTCATAGAACTCCACAAGGTTTGTCCGACACGATTTCCTCGGGACGAATCCATGCTGTCTAACGTCTAGGCACCCCAACTTTTCCAGGTCCCCCCCAGTCTCTCCTTGACAATGTCCTCCATCACCTTGCCCACCACCGATGTCAGGCTGATTGGCCTGTAGTTCCCTGCCACCTCCCTTGATCCCCCCTTGTAGACAGGCACTATATGCACCACCTTCCAGTCCTGGGGCACCCACCCTGTCCTCAGAGAGAGATGCTGAAGAGCTCCGCCAGGGGTTTCGCCAGGACATCCGCCAGTTCCTTCAGCACTCTGGGATGTAATTTATCTGGCCCTGGTGCTTTCTCTGTCTTAAGGGACCTGAGCTTTCCTCACTCTCTCTGCCATGATTTCCACCTCAGCTACCCTAGTCCCCTGCTTTGCCTTCCCCCACCTGCCAGTAATGCCCCCCACCAAGACCCACCCGATCGGTGAGGGTCCCCCTCAGTTCACAGTCTCCTCCCATGTATGATGCAGCCCCATTTTCATTGGTGAAAACTGAGGCGGTACTCATTTAGTACCTCAGCCTGCTCCCCGGGTCTTGTGCCCATACCTCCCTGTTTTAATTCTGATAATCTGCCCCTTCACCTTTCATTTTTCCCCAATGTATCTAAAGAACCCCTTGTTCCCTCTCCTAATTTCCCTGGCCAGGTTCTGCTCCTTCCTTGCTCATACTCCCCCTGGTCCCTTTCACTCCTTGAGCACTTGAATTGCCTATAGGCCACCTTCTTTCCCCTCACCAGCAGGTTTTTGGGCCCTACTGCATTTTTGTCTTACTCTTGCGCAGGTGCTGGTAGCGTCCTGCACCCCCTCCTGATGATTTCCCACCTACTGTCAGCGTCCATGTCTGGCCCAATCCCATCCAAGTGCTCCTTAAGGATCCTTCCCATTTCCTTGAAATCCACCCCCCTGAAGTCAGTTACCTCAGTCTTTGTGCAGCCTTCTACCCCTCCTAGGTTCAGGCAGAACCAGACTGTGGCATGTCGCTCCCACCAATGGGTCCCTTACCTCCAGGCCTCCAATCTGGTCACTGTCTGCCAGGACCATCCATTATCCGCTCCTCCTGGTCGGTTCCCCCACCTGCTGAGTTAGGAGCGTGTCCTGAAAGACATCCAACAACCTCTGTTCCCTGGCCACCGAGGATGTCAGTCTCCCAGTCTGGTCCTGGCATGTTTAAGTCCCCCAACACCACCACCCTTCCCCTTCCCAATCTGCAGTGTCTCCAAACATCTGCCACCAGACTCTCCTCAATCTCCTCCACCAGTGCAGGGGGTCTATACACCACTCTATTTTTACTCTCTTGGCCCCCGTTATCAAGGTGACCAAATCGACTCCACAGTTCCCCGCCTCCTTCCACTCCTCCTGGCAATGCAGTTTTGACTATTATTGCTACCCCTCCTCCCTTCCCTCCCCCCCCCATCCTTCCTGAACATCGTAACCCTCCAGGTTCAGGTCCCAGTCGTGCCCTGCGGTGGCCCAGGTCTCGGGACCACTGCCACATCCACCTCTCCTCAGTTAGCATCGCCTGGAGCTCAGGCATTTTATTGCCCAAGCTCCTGGCATTTAGCAGGACTACCTTCCACTCATTCCCTATACTTCCATTTCCCCTGCTCGTGTTCCCGTGGGGATTCTGTCTTCCCCTGGTCCGCACCTTACCAGTCGGCCTTTTCCTGTATTCCTCCAGCTCCCCAGGGGGGTGGAGACAGAGTCCCTCCTTTATCAGACCACCCCCCCCCGACAGCCTTTTCTCCGATCCCTCCCCCCTTCACAAGTTTAAACCCCACCTTTCACCAATGAACCCCTCTATTTTCAACTTAAGGATTTCCTTCCCCTCTGAATTGAGATGGATCCTATCTCTTGCATACAGCCCCTTATCCTCCCAGGTCTCCCCCATCAACCCATACCCTCTGGCCCCACACCACTCCCTGAGCCACTGGTTTATCACCCTAATCTTCCTCTTGTGTTCCCCACAAGCCCTTAGCACAGGCAGGATTTCCGAGAAGAGCTGCGCATCCTATTCATGACAGACCCTGGCAAGCTCCTGAACCTTGCCTGTCTCTAGCTCATTATTTCCCTCAATGTCATTGGTACCAGGTGGACCAGTTTGTCGGGGACCTCCACAATCCTTTGAGCTGATATACCTCATACTTGGCCCTGTACCATTAGTCAGGGAAGCATTTTGTTCTAACGGAAGGCTTCTCCCTCCCTATCCCATTTGATCCCCCTGATCATGGAATCACCCAACAGGAGCACTCTGGCCACCCCTTTTCCTCCATTTCTCCCCTTCCATGTCCCTCATCCTTTCTACCGGCCTCTCCCCCTCAGCCGGCTCCTTGCTCCTCCCCCTATCTGGGTGCCACCTGCCATCCCCTCCTTATTTACCCTGGCCACCCCCTTCCCTCTGATCCTTTGCCTCTCATCCTCCTGAGTATCCTTCTGTACCTCACTACCCCCACCATTACTGCTCGCGACTGGTCCTTCATCCCCATCTGCTAAACTAGCCTGGCTCGTCCTCCCTTCCTTCCCATCTCTGTTCAGCCCCTCCTTGCCTGTTGTGCTCCCCTGGCCTAAACCCTCAGCTCCCTTTACTGTATCCTCCTTGTACTTCTGGTCCTTCTCCTTGCCCTTTCCTCCCAACTGGTCCTTCTCCTTGTGCTTTCCTCCCTCTACCTCCTCCTGCTCCGACCCCTGCTTCCCCCCCATTCCAAGTTCCCCCTGTTTCTCCTGCTATCTGGCCCCACCTCCTGCCCCTACTCCTTTTCCATCTCTAACCGCCCCTGTTATGGCTACATCACCCCCCCATCCTCAAGCAGATGAAGAGAATTGACGGTTACTGAGCTTAGGTCCGATCCACCCCCATTGCTTCCTTCTGTCCAGCCCCAGCCATCTGCCTACTTCCTGAGAATGTCCTCCCTTTGGCCCCAGTCTGTGAAGGTCCCCAGTTACCTGCCTGCTTCCTTGGTAGTATCCTCCTTTTGGGCCCCATCTGCCAGGGTCCCTATCTGACCCCAGGTACTCTCCTGCCTCCTTTCCCTATGCCCCGCCCTAGTACTTGGGTGCAACCCCGTGAGAGAGCCCCTGCCCTATTCCCAACCATACCCCCTTCCCCCCAGCTGTCTCCTAATTCCCTCAACCTCCTCCTAAGCTGTGCCAGCTGGTAGCACCTTGGCAACCACCCGAACTTCAAGCCCAGTCAGTATCATAGCTGCCCACCTGTGCACCCACCACCCTCCAAAGATGTCGGCCCTAATGACATGTGGTCCCATCCCCTCAATTAGGTTTCCTTGGGTGAGCCATCAGGTTCCCCATTAGTCAAGATACACCCTACCCACTAATCAGGCCACCCACTAATCCTAGATACAGTCCCACAGTAAACAGGTAACCCTGTTACTAGGTGCAGTACAACAGAGTAAACTTATAAAAGTGAACTCCTTAAGCTCCTCTTTCCCAGCCTTTAAACCCAGCCCCCAGTGGCTAGAACTACATCAGCTGTACCTGAAGCCTTTTCCTCCAATTGCAGGGCAGGTGTTCCCCTATAAATGAGCCGAGCTCTGGGGAGGGAGGGATTAGGGCCTACACCCAACTCTCTCTTGAGAGAGAGAGAGAAATCAGCCCTGTGTCTGCCCCTTCAAGCACTGCAATCAAAGAAACCGCCCCAATTAAATCCCACCAAATAGGTTTTAAATCAGAAAAAATAGGCCTCCACAAATGCAGCCTGCTACACAGTGAAACATCAAACAAATGAGCCCACTTACAGCCACCAAAAACAGTTTACAAACTTTCAAGAGCCCCAAAAACAATACCCTGCTAGCCCCTTAGAAGTAGTAAGAAAGAAAAGAAATAACCTACCAAGTAAAATCCACAAGAAACCATGTAAAAACAACAAGAAGGAGCTACTGTACAGGAACAGATCTGCCCCTTTCCCCCTCCAGTTACTTCTGAGATGCCAAAGCAACTAACACCACAAACCTGATTCAGCTCTGCCTCCAGTTAATTAGCTGAGTGAGACCTGGCCAGACCATTTAGCACCATTCCCCGACTATGCACTAAACTTTGCAGCTAGTGAAGCCAGCAAAAAGGAATCAAAATTCCACTCAAAGCCCCCAAATAGGTTTGCTACCAAAGGAAACAGGTCTCCAATTCAAACAGCTTCACTAACAACACATCAAAATAGGCTTGAAATTAAAGGGACACTGTCAGCTTTGACTCGCTTTTCTTAAGTAATTTTAACCATTGTGCCTCTAGGCACATACATTTCAAGCAAGTAGCACAAAATACCTCTGTAGAGCCCAAAACGACAGGTTTTACCTAGTTTATTAAATTTTTGCATCAATTACTTTTCAGTTGGGTGCGCATGAAAGTCCGCCGTCCACCGGAAGCATATCGCTAGGGAGAATGCGTGTCTGTTTGGGAGCACAGTCCCGGAGTTCACTTTTTGCCATGATCATGTAAGAAAGGCATCTATGTGATACATCGACCTCTAATTAAGCTTTTCTTGCCTCTGAATTACAAAAACGAGGGGAAGTAATGCCGCAAAATATAGTTTAAAATGTGGAGCCGAAATCTCGCGCATGCATAACAGCTGTCGGTACCAAAATCCCATGAACACACAAGAGAGGAACACTCCTGCATGCAGGTTGCAACAACTGATCCACATGCGTGAGATTCCGGCTCATTACAAGCTATATTTTCTTGCTGAGCCCAGAGGCAGATAACACATGGTGCCGCTCTTGCGTTCATGAAGTGAACAGGCTCTGCGGGCAGACGCGTTCTGGCGATAGTGGAACTATTGAGTAATTAATGTAAAAATTTAATAAACTGGTAAAGCTGTCATTTGGGCTCTCTGACATTCTGTGCTGCTTACTTGAAATGGATGTGCCTAGAGCACTGGATTCCAAATATGAAAAAGCGAGTCAAAGCTGACAGTGTCCCTTTAACAGATATAGGTCTCCAATTCAAAGAAACTGCCCCAATTAAATCCCACCAAATAGGTTTTAAATTAGAAGAAATACGCCTCCACAAACGCAGCCTGCTACACAGTGAAACATCAAACAAATGAAACAACTTATAGCCACCAAAAACAGTTTTCAAACTTCCAACAGCCCCCCAAAAAATACCCTGCTAGCCCCTTAGAAGTAGTAAGAAAGAATATAAATAATCTACCAAGTAAAATCTACAAGAAACCATGTAAAAACAACAAGAAGGAACTACTGTACTGGAACAGATCTGCCCCTTCCTTCCAGTTACTTCTGAGAAGCCAAAACAACTGACACCACAAACCTGATTCAGCTCTGCCTCCTGTTAATTAGCTGAGTGAGACCTGGCCAGACCATTTAGCAACCTTCCCCCACTATGCACTAAACTTTGCAGCTAGTGAAGTCATCAAAAAGGAATCAAAATTCCACTCAAAGCCTCCCAAAATAGGTTTGCTACCAAAGGAAACAGGTCTCCAATTCAAACAGCTTCATTAACAACACATCAAACTAGGCTTGAAATTAACAAATATAGGTCTCCAATTCAAAGAAACCGCCCCAATTAAATCCCACCAAATAGGTTTTAAATTAGAAGAAATAGGCCTCCACAAACGCAGCCTGCTACACAGTGAAACATCAAACAAATAAGCCCACTTATAGTCACCAAAAACAGTTTTCAAACTTCCAATAGCCCCAAAAACAATACCCTGCTAGCCCCTTAGAAGTAGTAAGAAAGAAAAGAAATAACCTACCAAGTAAAATCCACAAGAAACTATGTAAAAACAACAAGAAGAAGCTACTGTATTGGAACAGATCTGACCCCTTCCCCTTCCAGTTACTCGGTAAGGAGATAAAAATAACAAAACCTGATCAATAAACCTGAGGTCCCTTCTCCCCATCTCTAGTCACTGCGCAGGCAAATGGCCAAATAGGAGGGGTGGAAGAACAATGGAGAAAAATCAAAACTGCCATCATAGAGGCAACAAGTCTTTGTGTAAAATAAATATAGAAAACAAAGCGTAGTAAAAAACCACTATGGTTCTCAAAAGAGGTGGCAGGGAAGGTTAAGGAGAAAAAGGCTGCATTCAAAAAGTATAAGGAATCACAGAGGGAGCACGACAGGGAACTGTATCAATTAAAGCAGAAAGAAATAGGAAAGGCAGTCAGAATAGCAAAGGCACAAACCGAGGAAAAAATAGCCAACTCGGTCAAAAAGGGGGATAAAACCTTTTATGGGTACATTAGGGAGCATAGAAAGGTTAAGGGAGGGATAGTGAAGATTAATAAAGGAGAGGGGAGGTGGGCAGAGGGAGACAGTGATAAGGCAGAGATACTGAATGAATACTTTTGCTCAGTATTCACAAAAGAAGATGAGGAGCAGTTACCTAAACCAAACAATAGAAGCACTCTGGGTAGGGGGGTTGATACCAGTCCATTCACAGAAGAAAGAGTCCTGAAAGAACTCCTAAAACTCAAGGTGGACAAAGCAATGGGGCCTGACAGGATTCACCCCAGAATCCTAAAAGAACTAAGGGGGGACCTAGTGACACCACTGACCACACTTTTTAACAAATCATGGCAGGATGGGGTGGTACCTGAGGACTGGAGGAGGGCAGATGTGATTCCCCTTTACAAAAGTGAGAGCAAGGCAGAAGCAGGAAACTACAGACCTGTAAGTTTGACCTCAGTGGTAGGGAAAATGATGGAATCACTTCTGAAAGAAAGAATTGTTGAGCACCTAGAGGACAGTGGGACACAGGACCCAAAGCAACATGGATTTACAGCAGGAAGGTCATGTCAGACTAATCTAATTGATTTCTTTGACTGGGTGACCAAAGTAATAGACCAGGGAGGGGCTGTGGATATGGCCTACCTAGACTTTAGCAAGGCATTTGACACAGTCCGCACAAAGATTAATAATCAAGTTAGCCAGCCTGGGAGTGGGTTCCAGGGTGGTAGCCTGAGTGAACTGGCTGCACAACAGGACACAGAAAGTAATAGTGAATGGAACACATTCCGAAGAAAGGGGGTTACTAGTGGAGTACCTCAGGGCTCAGTACTGGGTCCAATCCTCTTTAACATCTTTATAAGTGACATTGCAGAGGGTCTGGAGGGAAAGGTATGCCTCTTTGCAGATGACACAAGATCTGTAACAGAGTTGATACACAAGAGGGTAGAAAAGATGAGAAAGGACTTGGCAAGGTTGGAGGAATGGTCAGACATATGGCAACTTAGATTCAATGCAAAGAAGTGCAAAGTAATGCACCTGGGAAACAAAAACCCAGGAGAAGAGTACACAATAACAGGGGAGGTACTAACAACAACAAAATGGAAAGGGACCTGGGAGTAGTCATATCAGATGACCTAAAGGTGGGTAAGCAATGTGAAAAGTCAGTAAGGAGAGCCAGGGGGATACTGGGATGCATAGGAAGGGCATCACAAGTAGAAAAAGGGAAGTGGTTATCCCTCTATACAGACAGTTGGTGAGACCCCATCTGGAGTACTGTGTGCAGTTTGGAGACCTCATCTACGCAAGGACATAGACAGGATGGAAGCAGTCCAGAGAGGGCAACTAAATGGTGCAGGGTCTACATCAGAAACCATATGAAGAGAGACTGAGAGAGCTTAATATGTATACCCTTGATGAAAGGAGGGACGGGGACATGATAGATACGTTCAAGTACCTCAAAGGAATCAACAAAGTCCAGGAGGGTAGCATCTTTCAGAAAAGAGATGTGTAAGAACAAGGGGCACAGTTTAAAGATAGAGGGGACGGCTCAGGGTAATGTGAGGAAATTCTTTTCACGGAGAGAGTGGTGGATACATGGAACAGCCTTCCTGAGGAGGTCATTGGGTCTAAAACAGTGGGGGAATTCAAACATGCATGGGACAGACACAAAGCAATTATAGTGGGGGGTTGCAGGAAGCAGGCTGTTGGTTAACTAGAATCTGCAGCTTATCCAGTAGGTAGGGAAATGGGCAGACTGGGTGGGCCAAGTGGTCCTTTTCTGCCGTCAAAGTCTATGTTTCTATGTAAATGTTAAAGATCCCATAGCATGCATTGAAGAAAAAGTGGGGAATTTTTACTGGGTAAAAAAACTGTACATATCATAATACAAAAAGGAAAAGAACAAAAAAACAACCAATCAAATAAAACCAAATTAATCACCTATCTTCAAGCTTACCTAAATCTACCATCAACCCTGCTCAGTATCTAAGAACAGTTCATCTACAAAAAGAAAAAAATGAAACAAAAAGCCACAGACCCTAAATTAACACATTAAACTGTAGACAAAGTATGGCATTGGTCCTATTAATCATAAGGGACCATAAAAAAGGAAAGAAGAGTTACATAAGGACTTACCAAAACAGTAGATCTTCGAGAGAATTTTTGCTAGCAATCTTCCTGGGGCCACCCACAGCGACGTCATCATGACAACGTCCTCCCTATATTGCCGTGTGTGGCCCCGTCCCCTCCTCAGTTCCCCGCTGGAGACCACCCACCAAGGACTTACTCCTGAGAGGACCAAAGGAGAGCTAGAGGTTCCTGCCACTAGGCAAAGGGATAACAGAAGGTATACCGACCTGGAGAGGGAGAGATACAGGAGGATAGAAATTCCGAGGTCAAGGGGGATGGAGGGTGGGATGGCATGACCTGCTGAAGGGGATTCCCTTTAAGATCTACTGTCATGGTAAGTGCTTACGTAACTGTTCTGTCTTCTTCAGGGATATCTCCTTCAACAGGTCACACCTTTGGAACTAGTCCCAAGCAGTGCTGCACAGGAGAAACAGTCTGGGAGGTTGGAAAGCAGAGCCCTAATAAGACCTAATAAGAGTCGTGTTTTTCTCTACAGTATTGCCTTGCCCCACTCTCTCTCTCTCTCCTCAAGCTGTAACCTAACCTCCCAACCTACCACCCCTCTTCTCGACAAAGCCCCAAGAGGCTGCTACCCCTTCCCTTCTACCACGCTGCCCTTCTCTCTCTCTCTTGATGCAGTATCTACCCATGCAACTATTGCTTAGGCATTGTAACTATATGTCTTGCGTTAATTTAGAAAGAGAATTACCTAGGACAATATAATTACTGCAGTACTGTATTTGAATTGTCACCACTCTACTAGTTGGAAGGTGCTGTCATGTACCTTCCATTCAAATGCCCATCTGCTCTTGTAATCCTTCTACTGTGTTGTATTCTGTACTTGCTGTCTGCTCTGACATGGAACCTTGTAAAAGAGCTCACGCTCAAAGGTCTTTCCAAGCCAATAAATAATAGAGGAGGCCCTACAAGTAGTAGTAAAAATGTATTTTTCAAAAGGATGTAAACTTCAAGTCCCAAAGAAACCTATGTACAAAGCCATCCTGCATTGGTAACAGTTTCACGTATGCATAACAAAAAAAGGTTTTTAAAGATACTTAAGCAACAGGCCTTAATAATAAAGCCAACAAAGGAATTATCCAAAGCACGTTATTATCTGCTCATACTGTTATCACAAATAAAACATCCACACATAATTTACATTACAAAAAAATAAACAGGCTACTCACCTGTAACAGTAGTTCTAGGAGTACTGTACATCCACACTTCTAGCAGAATCCTTTCCTTTAAATCCCCTCCGGAAAATCTTCAAGCTGGCTCCTCCCACTCACCGGGTAGTAAATCCCTCGGCACCACCCTGTGATGTCAGATCTTCCCCACTGGAAGCAAGAACAGTGTGCCACTTGCCAGGCGAGGTCAGGTTACTCACCTGTAACAGCAGTTCTAGGAGTGGTATATGTTGTTCATCCACACTTGTTGGTAGCTGCCTTTCCTTTTAAGGATCGCTGGAAACGTCTTCTAGCTAACTCCTCCCACCCAGATGGTATGTCCCTCGGCTCCACTCCATGACGTCAGATCTTGCCTGCTGGAAGCAGAGGTTGTGCGTCGAAGTCGGGAGGTCGGGTGGGTCCGTGTGGATGAACAAAATGTCCCACTCCTAGAATTACTGTTACAGGTAAGTAAGCTATGTTTCTGGGGATATGGATATGTTGTTCTACCCACACTTGTTGGCAGACTCTTAGCAGTTCTCCAGAAAGGAGGCAAGGCGCATACCCCCTACTTAGGGAACAGAGATTAGAGAACAGAGGCCCCAGAACCAGCATCCCAGCATGACTCAAGGTCAATGTGGTAATGGGAAATGAAGGTGTGTGCAGATTTCCGGGTAGCAGCCCTGCAGATTTCCTGGATAGGGTGTCCCTTGAAGCAGCCACTGTCGCAGCGGTATGGCTGGTGGAATGAGCCCTTAGCCCTCCAGGAGGGCTCCCTACCTGCCGACCTATAGCAGAGAGCAATGCAGGAAGTGATTCACCTGCCAATCATCCGCTTGGCTGCAAGTCTGCCAGGTGCGGCTTCAACGTGACAAACAGCTGGCAAACCTCTCCCCAAACTCCAGCTGTGCGCTCTTTATAATAAGCAAACGCTTGCCTCAGGTCCCAAGTATGGAGCTTGTGTTTGGTCTCCAAGGTGTGATTCGGGAAGAACACTGGTAGTCATCGCCTGGTTCAGATGAAACTCTGACACAACCTTCGGGAGGAATTTCGGGTTGGGGTGCAGGACAACCTTGTCCCTGTGGAAGACCAGGTAAGTAGACTCCATCAAGGTGCATGGAGCTCACTAATCCTTCTGGCTGACGTGATAGCAACCAGGAAGGCCATCTTCCATGACAGATGAGATATGTCACACTGTGCACTGAGTTCAAATGGCTTGCTAATGAGATTTGCCATAATCAGCAACAAGTTCCATGGTGGTGGTGGTGGTTCACACCCTAGAGGAAATGTGGTCGAGGCCTTTGAAAAGCACCAAACCACCTTTTCCTGTGCCAGCAATTGCTGACCGGCCCATGCCCGGTAAGCACAGATGGCTGCTAGGTGCACCTTAAGGGTAGTCAACCGAAGTCCCCCTTGGGAGAAAGACCACAGATAGAGTCTACAATACTAGCCACTGGACAGGTCGAAGGGTCCAGCCCCTTGCCCCAACACCACATGGAGAATCTCTTCCATTTGAAGGCGTAGCATTTCCTGGTCGAGTCCTTTCTAGATGCCTCCATTACAGTGAGCACATCTTCGGAGAGACACAAAGCCTGGAATTCTAGCCGCTAAGGAACCAGGCTGTCAGGTGCAGAGATTGAAGGTCCGGGTGGAGTACTTTCCCCTGACTGATGGACATGGTAACAGCGGACCACCTAATCAACGAGGCCAAGTCGGAACTCGTGCTCTCACAGGTGATCTGCTTCATTAGGGCAGAGCTCGACTCTTGCCGGACCAGAGCTCAGCTCCCGGAAGACAGGGTGGAGGTTCTCTCCTCCTTTGCCCGGTCATTTCTGGTTGGGCACTTGTGCCCTCCCAAGGACTTCCTGTGCCTTCTGGGTTACATGGCCTTTAAACCCAACCCCCAGTGGAGAGAACTACATGAGCTGCACCTGAAGCCTCTTTCTCCAACTGCAGGACAGGTGTTCCCTATAAAATGAGCTGTGTTCGAGGAGGGAGGGGTGGGGAGGGTGGGACTGGCCCACACCCAACTCCTCACTAGAGTGCACTAGCCCTGTGTCTGCCCCTCACTGCACCTGCAAGCACTGCAAGCTAGTGATGCAGCACCAGCTAGTGATGCCAGCAAATAGCAATCACAATTCCACTCAAAGCACAAAAAATAGGTTCACTACCAAAAGAAACAGGTCTCCAATTCAAATAGCCTCACCAACAACACATGAAAATAGGGTTGAAATTAGAAGATAAAGGTCTCCAATTCAAAGAAACAGCCCCAATAAAATCACACCAAATAGGTTTTAAATCAGAAGAAATGGGCCTCCCCAAACACAGCGAAACATCAAACAAATCAGCCCACTTATAGCCACCAAAATAGGTTTCAAAATTCCAACAGCCCCAAAACAATACCCTGCTAGCCCCTTAGAATTAGTAATAAAGAAAAAAATAACCTTCTACCAAGTAAAATCCACAAGAAACAATGTAAAATCAGCAAGAAGAAGCTACTTTACTGGAACTGATCTGATCCCTCCTCCTTCTGGTTAGTTCTGAGAAGCCAAAAGCAACTGAAACCACAAACCTGGGGGAAGGGGGCGTGGCTAGCTGCCGAGCTTGAAGCACCATTATTGCAGAGCTCTGTGGAACATGATTAAAATATGAACATTTGATGGTTAAAAATTTATGAGATAGCCTGAAAACAAACCAAAAGAAAGCCGAAGAGGAAGAGAACATTTCAGTCTAATTTGCAACTTAATTCGTTATTTAGGAAAAACAACTATGGGTTGGAGTAATAGGCCGGGCACAGGAGGACATGGAACCAAGTCCAGGGCGTAAACCAGGCGGCAGTAAAGACAAGTAAGGAGGTCAGTCATGGAGCAGAAGAAGAAGGAATGTTGCAGCCTACAAATGCGGCCCTGCTCAAAGCCATCCAAAGGCTAGATCAGAAGGTAGAGGACTTTATGACACAATTCAAGATACTGGACACTAAAATGGGAGTTCTGGAGGAAGAAACGAAAACAGCATCAAAATCGGCCGAGACGGCTTTAACAGTATCTGCAGGCCTAACGAAAGAAAATACTATCTTGCGCCGACGGCTAGAGAAGCCTGAAAACGCTGCTAGAGCTTCACATTTGCGGATCCTTGGGATACCTGAAGAAGCTGAGGTGGAAAACCCAATAATGTTTGTGGCAGACCTTTTTAAAGAGGTTTTTAACGTCGAAGATCCCATAACGATCCTTAAAGTGTACCGGATGAATACAGGTGGAGGGAGGAAGCAGACTACTACCAACGAACACCCACCTCGCACATTAATGGTGGTGTTAGGAATCATATTAGATAGAGACAGGATTCTGGCTCAGGCTAGAAGATGTGGTCCACAAGAATGGCAAGGGAATCGCATTCATTTATTCCCGGACTTGAGCTACGCGACCCAGCAATGCAGAAAGAGTTTTGATGGGGTCCGAGCGAGACTTCGACAGCTGGGAGTGCACCATATTTTGTTAAAGCCAGCAAGTCTTCGTGTGGTTTATGGAGAGAAGGTTTACCAGTTTGCCGATGCCGGAGAGGCTGCTAGACTGTTGGACCGTATTGAAAGAGAATTCCGGGCTAAAGAAACGGATGTAGATTCTGGGTCCGAGATCAGTGAGTAGCGACTGGCAAGATAAGTGATTCATAGGACCTAAGTAACTGAACTGGCTCTTGGCTCCTGTCTACTCGAGCTGCTACAAATATTTTTTTATATAGACCTTAAGTTGAATATTTTCCCTTTTCTTTTCTCCCTAGTGTTGCCTGGTGTTTGAATGGGGATTTGGATGGGTCTGCTTAATATGTAGTTCATACAGACTAAACCATGCATTTTCTTCCCCACTTACTTAACATGTTTAGTAGTTTTGAGTGTTTACTAATACGGCTACATATAAAGGCCAGGTGAAGGGGACATAAAAGTAATGAAAAATCCAAAGTTTTTTTCTAACCCTCCTGGGGGCCTATACAAATGATGTTATAAAATGTGTTCATGTGGAGTCATTGTCTGAAAAGGGGCTCTGCTCTATTAATTCAGTTTGTTATAGATTTGGAGTTAAGGGATCATTTACCTACATAAAAGGGATATGGTAAAGTACTGGGATTTTCTATGTTGGTAATCCCTGCTCATGGCAGAAGCAGCCTTTGGATCTCCGATATTGGGTATTAATAGATATATTTGAGGTAACCCCCTGTATGTGGCACCGAGTGAGTAGGGGTATAAACAATCCTTACTGTAACAATGTTGTGTGCATGTACTTATGGTATCTGCTTGATACTCATGTATGCCTACCTACATGATACATTATGCTGTGTATAGTATACAGTTTAATTCAATAAAATAAAATAAAATAAAAAAGAAAAGAAACCACAAACCTGATTCAGCCCGCCTTCAGTTAGCTCAGTGGGACCTGGCCAGACCATTAGCACCCTTCCCCACTATGCACTAAACTCTGCAGCTAGTGATCATCAGAGGCATCCAGTGGGAGGGGCAGGAGGAGGAGGTAAAACCTGTCTGATCAGAACCAAATGCCACCCAGGCCTGGCGGTGCATAAGGCCAAGCATGAGTTGTATTCACTGGCAGGGAATGCGGAGGGACCCGGACATTCTAGTGCACTTGGGGACAAATGACATAAATGGTAATAGTGAACTAGAAATTCAGGCAAGGTTCCAGGAGTTGGCCAGGGTATGCCTTTCCATAGGCTGTAAAATCTCCTTTAAAATCCTGCCGGTGCCAAGGGCTAATGGGGAAAACGAGATGGAGATAAATCAGTGGCTTAGGGAGTGGTGTGGGGAATTGGGGTATGGTCTGGTGGGGGACTGCGGGGAAACCTGGGAGGATAAGGGGCTATACGCTAGGAACAAGCTCTACCTTAATTTTGAGGGGAAGGAAATCCTAAAGCTCAAACTAGCTGGGTTCATCAGCGAAAGGTGGGGTTTAAACTTGTGAAGAGGGGAGGGATCAAACAAGGGGCAGTGCCAGCAGGTATGATAAATGAGGGACATTGTCTCCACTCCTCTAGGGGGCTAGGGAGATATGGAAATGGGTCACCAGGTAGGGTGCAGGAGCTAAGAAATGGGAGCTCAAGGGGGAGAAAGGAGAGGAGGGAAAAGGGGTGGAGAGTTGTCCTGATAAATGCAAGGAGCTTATGAAATAAAATGCCTGAGCTCCAGGCGTGCTAGTTGAGGAGAGGTAGATGTGGCAACAGTTACCGAGACCCCGGACACTCAAGGGCACAAGTGGGACCTAAATCTGGAGGGCTACACCATGTTCAGAAAAGATAGGGGAGGGAAGGGGTGGTGTAGCACTGTTAGTCAGAAATGGCATGGGTATGGGAGGGTAGAGGAGGCAGAGGGAACATGGAGGCTATTTGGGTCACCTTGCTGACGAGGGGTAAGAGTAAAGGTCGGGAGTGGTATACAGACCACCAGCACTGGCGGAGGTCCTGGAAGAAAGTCTGGTAGCAAATATCAAGGGACACTGTAGACTGGGAAAGGGAAGGGTAGTGGTAATGGGGACCTCAACACGCCAGGAACAGACTGGGGACTATGACATCACCAGTGACCAGAGGCTGCTGGATGTCTTCCAGGATGCGTTCTGACACAACAGGTGGGTGAGCCAACTAGGGAGGCCGGACACTGGGCGTGGTCCTGGTGGACAGTGATCAGATTAGGGGCCTAAGAGGGTGAGTGACCCGCTGGCTGGGAGTGGTCACTTCACAGTCTGGTTCTTCCTGGACCTGGGGGGGAGTAAAGCCGAACAAGGACGGTAGTAACCGACTTTAGGGGTACAGACTTCAGGGAGATGGGAAGGATCCTTAAAAGATCATCTAGACAGGATAAGGCCGGATATGGATGCTGACAGCAGGTGGGGGATCATTAGGAGGTTACCAGATCCTGCGCAAGGGACAGGCGTAAGTTCGGTAAGGCCAGAAAACCCTGCTGGTGGATCTGGGAGGTACAGGAGGTGGTGAGGGAAAAAAAGGCAGCCTATAGGCACTTCAAGTGCTCAAGGAGTGAAAGGGATCAGGAGGAATATGAGCTGACAGCCAAGAGAGTGACCAGGGTGGTGAGAGCAGCTAAGGCAAAAGGAGCAGTCTTTGGCCAGTGGGATCTGGGGGAGACAAGAGGTTCTTTAGAAACATAGGGAGAAAAAGGAAAGTAAGGTGGCAGATTGGCAAGATAAGGATAGGGATGTTGGGCACAGGAGGCGGGGGAACAGGCAGAAGTCCTAAATGAGTACTTTGCCTCAGTTTTTACCGGGGGGGGTGGAGGTGCTATGTCTTGCAAGGGGAGTGGGGGCAAACCTGAGCAAGGGGTGGGACCGGTAGAGACCAGGGGCCCTGATGGGTCTGGGGAAAGGGAGTGGCCAACACAGACAGGTGGGGGTCCGGCAGTGCAGAGTGAAAAGGGGGAGGACGTGAAGGCTAAAATCCCAGTAGAGAGAGTAAGGGAAGCCCTCAGGTCCCTTCGACGGAGAAAGCACCTGGGCCAGATGAGATGCATCCCAGTGTGCGGGGAACTGGCAGATGTCCTGGTAGTCCCTCTAGTGGAGCTTTTCAACATCTTTCTGAGGAATGGGTGGGTGCCCCAAGACTGGAGGGTGGCCCATGTGGTGCCGATCCACAAGGGGATCAAGAGAGGAGGCAGGAAATTACAGGCCCGTTAGCCTGACATCGGTGGTCGGCAAGGTGATGAAGGGCACTGTCAAGGAAAGGCTAGGGGGGTTACTGGAGCAAACTGGGTACTTAGACGATAGGCAGCATGGCTTTGTCACGGGAAGATCGTGCCAGAGAAATCTTGTTGAGTTCTATGACTGGGTGACGAGGGCCCTGGACCAGGATAGGCCAGTGGATGTCCTCTTTCTGGACTTTAGCAAGGCGTTTGATTCAGTACCCCACAGTGGCCTGCTGGCTAAGCTGAAGGAAATGGGGGTAGGGAGACAGTTGTTAAGATGGACAGGAAATTGGCTCTCTGAGCGTACTCAGAAGGTGGTGGTTGGAGGATTAGCCTCATCCCCAAGATGGGTTACTAGTGGGGTTCCCCAGGGGTCAGTGCTGGGGCCACTCCTGTTCAACGCCTATATCTCAGACCTCAGGAGGGGGATCAGGAGTGAGATGAGTCTCTTTGCAGATGACTCAAAGCTGGGTGCAGTGGTGGATGGGGAGGAGGGGAAGGTGGCCTTGCCGGAGGACCTGGAGGCTCTGGAAAGGTGGTCGGAAAAATGGAAACTAAAATTCAATGAGGGGAAGTGCAAGGTTCGCACCTGGGAGTCAGAAATCCAGGCCAGTGGTATGCCCTGGGAGGAAACATGATTCAAGTCACGGAGGGTGAGAGGGACCTGGGGGTAGTGGTAGATGTCAAAATGAACTCAGAGACCTGTAGAAGGGCAGCGGCAAGGGCAAATAGGATGCTGGGATGCATCGCCAGGGGGATTAACTCCAGAAAGATGGAAGTGATTCTTCCATTGTACAACTGCTTGGTTAGGCCACACCTCGAGTATTGTGTACAGTTTTGGAGACCACATTTAAAGAGGGACATTACACTCTAGAGGGTACAAAGGAGGGCAACCAAAATGGCCTGGGGAGAGGACCTATGTGGAGAGGCTCAAGGAGCTCGACTTGTACACCCTGTAGAAAAGGAGGGACAGGGGACATGATAGAGGTCTTTAAGTACATGAAAGGGATCAATAAAGGATGCCTAGTCAGGGTGCTCCAAAGAAAGGATGGTGGGGCAACAAGAGGTCACGGCTGGAAGCTGGAAGGGGCAGGCTCAGAGGAGAGGAGGAGACATTATTTCACTGAAAGGGTGATGAAGCCATGGAATGCACTGCCCAGGGAGCTGGTAGAGATGGAGACTATGGACGGGTTCAAGAGGGGATGGGACAGGTACAGGGGGAGGGTAAATCTGACCAGGCACAGTACAGGTGGAACATCTGGGACTGGGGACAGTATAACCCAAGGGGGAGGGGGAACACCAAAATTGACCCTCAGTGCAGGTGCTGAAAATCGAACAGACTCGAAAGACCATTAGGCCTATTCTGCTGGCATTTTAGTATGTTAGTATGTTTAAGAAAGTCTTTGAAATTGTGGTCAAGCCAGCATTGGCACTGGGCTTGAACACAGTTTTTAACAATGTTAAAATAATACGAATGTCGATGCAGACAGTTCAGAGTTCTTATAACAGAGGAGGAGATGTTATTTCACTGAAAGGGTGGTGGAGCCATGGAATACACTGCCCAGGGAGCTGGTCGAGGTAGAGACTGTGGACGGGTTTAAGAGGGGGTGGGAGAGGGACAGGTGGAGGGTAAATCTGACCAGGCCCAACACAGGTGGAACATCGGGGACTGGGGCAATATTTTATTTATTTATTTAGTTTTTGTTGACCGTGTAAGTGCACTAGACAAATCCTGCCCCTTTTCAGGCACAACCCGGGAGGGGATACAGATGAATGCCAACTGACCTTGAACCAGATAAAGCTGTTGGTGGTATTTTTAGTGATATATCCCGGGGTGGAGGAGAAGAACACCAAAATCGGCCCTCGGTGAGGGTCCTGAAAATCGAGCGGACTCGAGAGACCATTAGGCCAATTCTGCTGGCATTTTAGTATGTTAGTATATTATGAACAGTTGTCAAATTTAACCATCTATACATCACATGCAAAAAGGAACTTGGAAGACATACCAGGCAGTCTCTTTAAATGAAAAGTTTACTTTAAAATGGATAACAAAATGTAAACACACAACACTATATAACAAGGCATACAATCACTTAAAAGAAAACAAAGAAAAGTACAAACTCCTACCACAATAAAATTAGACTTTTTTCTATCTAATGTATTACCTTCTTACAGTGCTTAATTAGTTCTTGTTTCTTAAGAGCCCACAAAGAAATGTCTCTGTTGAAACACAGAATACAGGTTAAAAACTCTGTGTTTCCACCCCTTCTAAAATGTCATCTAGCTCCTCCTTTTAGATATAAAAAATTATACAAACAATGATCTTCCTGTCAGGAGATATTTCAAATAAGGTGACATCAGCAAAAACTCATTTCCCAATATGACTCTTTAATTAACATCCCCTCTGATCGCAAACAGTTCCTATTCCCAGGCATTCCAAAGGATTTATGACTTTTAGCACCATAGTGCTATAACAATGCTTTTCCTCTAAAGCGTTGTAAAGTTTCGATCCCTATATCCTGTTAGCTGGGTCAGTTCTAATTAAGTCAGATAAACAACAGACCCTTAATTAAGGCTCTCTAGTCTTTTTAATTACCTCCTGGTTTCAGGTTAACATATCCCGTTACTTCCACTAAAACCTGACCCATGGCACAGCTGCCTTATGGAGACAAATCACACACTACATTTTTATATTACAAATATCAAAGAACAATCATAACCAGCTGGCCAAGCGTCACAGTGCTCCCCACGGGGTCCAAATTATGGAGCCTGTGCTTGGCCTCCAAGGTGTGGTTGGCGAAACACACCGGGAAATTGATCACCTGGTTAACCCTTTGGAGCCTGGAGTCGTCTTTTTCTGGACTGGCAGTTTGGTGCACAGTAATACAGGAGTCTGAAAAAAAAAAAAAGAAGACTCACAGGTATCCCATTTTGATGCCCTAAATCTTAGGGGTGTAATAGCATGGTGTTCTGTTCTGCACTTCCCCTGATTTATATCTAGTATGATCTATGGTTTGGTATTTATGATAACATGGTATGGTGGATGCTGGACTGCTTGAATGCAGAACAAACAGATATCTCAATGCCATTCTCAAAAGTGCTCATGCAAATATGCACTTGCACTGAGAAAATAGATAGGCTCCAGGTGAAACTCGGACACAATCTTGTGCTGTTGAAGACCAGGTAAGGAGACTCCACTGAGAGATCCTGGAGCTCACTGGTCTTTCTGGCCGACGTGACAGCCACCAGGAAGGCGGTCTTCCACAACAGGCGAGACATCTCACATCTATGCATCGGTTCAAATGGCTTGCCCATCAGCTGTGTCTACACCAGCAACAAGTCCCAAGGTGGTGGTGGTGGTTCACACATCAATGGGGAAATGTGGTCAAAGCCTTTGACAAAGCACCATACCAGCTTCTTCTGCACCACCGACAGCATACCAGCCTGGTATGCTGAGATGGCTGCCAGGTGCACCTTAGGGGTCGTCGACCGAAGGCCCGACAGAGAGAGACCAAAGGTAGTCAAGCATGTTGGTCACCGGGCAAGATAATGGGTCAAGCCCCTTGCCCTGGCACCTAATGGAGAACCTCTTCCATTTGAAGGCATAGTATTTTCGAGTTGATGCCTTCCTGGAAGCCTCAACCAAAGTGAGGACATCGTCAGAGAAACCCAAAGCCTGGAACTCTAGCTGCTCAGGAACCAGGCTGTCAGGTGCAGGGATTGAAGGTCCGGATGAAGTACCTTCCCCTGCTTGCAAGAGAGTAGGTCCAGATGGAGAGAAAGGCCACAGGATCCTGCAGCTGAGGCTGAGGAGATTGGGGTACCAGAACTGGCAGGGCCAATATGGAACCACCAGGATCATACATGCCTTGTCCCTTCTGGCCTTGATCAGTACTCTGTGGATCAGCAGAAATGGAGGGAAGGCACAGGGGAGGCTTGGGGTCTAGGGCCTTGGGAAGTCATCCCCCTGCAGCGTTCCCTGCTGAGGGGGCCAGGCAAAACACAGCCTCAGCTTTGCTTTCTCCCTGGAGATAAACAGATCCACCAGAGGGTGCCCTATCAAGAGAACAGGCTGTGTAATACCTCCAGATGGAGAGACCACTTGTGAGACACCTCGTCTGTGACACTCAAGACAGCTGGTTCTGATTAATCTATGATTTTTGTATATAAAAATGTGTTATTGAATGTCTCTCATGTGAGATGCTGAAACAGCCTGTGGAATGACAAACCCCCTCCCAGGTTTTAGCTACAACGTGTTACCCGGAAGGCCAAGAGATAATTACAGGCAAGAAGAGACTAAATGAAGCATCTCCTGTTTATCTAGCTTATTTGCAGTTTGCCAACTGCCAAGATAGGTCATAAACTTTTATGACGTTCAGAAGAAGCACAGTTAATATTCACATAGTGATACAAAGCACGTTGCACTCTCTGTGAGATCTGGCAGAGGCACATAACAAGTCCTTTAATGTCCTGGAATGGGGAAACTGCTCATAAGATCAAAGAAAGTCATATGAGAAAATGAGTAGTGCTGAGGTCACAGAATTTAATACTTTGATAAGACATCCTGTTTTGCATAGATATATTTTTTTTATATTCTGACAGGGAGGAGCTAGGTGACCTCACGCAAAGAGGTTGGCAAAGCCAGTTTTTAAACAGTATTCTGTTTTCCATTTAATGACAAATGTTTGGACTCTGAAAAAGAAACCTCTACAGCACTGTGAGATAAGAATACCTTAGAATAGACAAGCCTAAGTGTATTAGTGGTAGGAATCTGCACTTTTTAAAATCTTATTCTTTTAAATGATTTGTATGCTTTGTGATATATGGTTCTGTATTTACATTTTGTTTTATCTATTTTGAAGTAAACCTCTACTTTAGAGACTACTTGGTGTGCTTTGAATTTCTTTTCCTGACAAGTGAAGCATACATGGTTAAGCTGACACTGTACAAAGCTTACTGGTTTTACCAAACTGGGAAAAGGTAAGAATTTATTCAGACGTCTTTAATAGAGTTTTAAGGGTTCATTTGTACACCTGGTTAGGTGCCCATAGGCGAAAGATATCTGCCCCGAAGAGCAGAATTATCCGAGTCTGTACACTGGGCACGCTAACAAGAGGTTCACAGTTTGAATCCCTTCAAGTCTTGAGACCAAAGGTTGATGCGAACCCACAAAACAGACAGGAGGGTTACCCTATTTCCGTTTCCTGTTCACAAGACTGCGCTCGGAGGTGGGCACTGTGGGAGCAGAGGGCCTGACCTGCTGAGTGGGTTCCTCAGGGTCCAGAGTCCGTGGACTCTGTGCTCCCCCAGGTGGGCACCCCAGACCATCAGAGAGGCACTGGCTGTGATGGCGACAGCCGACTCCAGGCGGACCAGTGGGATTCCTTCCTGCAAATGTGCCAGAACTGACCACCACTGGAGGGCATCCCAAATCTGCTGGGTCACAGTGACTGGCTGGTCGAAGTGGCCCTTGTGCAGAGACCATTGACAGGTGGCCTCCCACTGCAAGGAGTGCATTCTCCACCAGGCCCAATGGACCACACTGGTGCATGCCACCATGTATCCCAGGAAGCGCAGGAAATCCCAAGCAGCGAGCAACTGCCCAACCCGAAATGATCGAGCAAAGGAGAAGAGAGCTTCTGCTCAGTCTGCCACGATGAAATGTATCACTTGCGAAAGTGCAAGCTCCAACCCCGCTCACCAGGGGGCCATTGTACAAGTAGGTCCAGAGGGCAAGATCCCTGGACCGCTCCACCCTTGCCCTGAAGGGACCTGCTATAAGCCAGTCGTCCAGGTAGGGGTACACCCAGACCCCTCAGTGCCTCAGACAGGCTACCACCACTGCAATGTGAAGACCCTGGGAGCTGAGGAAAGGCTGAAGGGTATGGCTTGGAACTCGTACAGAAACCCTTCCACACGGAAATGCAGGAACCAGTGGTGGGATAGACCTATGGGAACATCGAAGAATGCATCTCGAAGATCCAGGGAGCAGAACCACATGTTCTGCACCAGAGATGAAATGATCTGAGACAGAGTGACCATCTTGAAGGTGCACGACCAAAGCAATTTGTTCAGGTTGTGCAGCTCTAAGATGGGGTACCAGCCCCCTGTCCGCTTTGGTACCAGGAAATTCCTGGAGACAAATTGTGGACTTACTGGAGGGTCCTGAACTTGAGCCACTACCTCCTTCTAAAGGAGCTGGACAATGTCTGCCCGAACAGCTGACACCATGTCCTCCCATGGGGCATGGACCCAACAAAAGGGAAGCCTCGAACTCTAGAGGCAAACCCTGACTGACCACCTCGAGACCCACCTGTCCATGGTGACATGGACCAGAAGGAAAGGAAATGGCAGAGCCGGCCCCTTATAAGAGGACCCGTGGGAGTCAGGACGGGCATGGAGGGGGCACCCTTATCCTGTCACTGGCACGGCTTGGAGGCAGAGGAAGGATCAGCTGAGAAAGCAGTGGGACCTTGACCACCTGGTTTCCAGACAACCAAAGCAACCAACTTCGGTCAGGGACACCAATCCTGGGCCTGCTTTGCCCAAGCTGGGGGCTGGAATGACTTCCCCACAGGGACAGAAAGAGGCCAAAGGGCATCTTCCTGTGGAGCTAGAGCCCTGGGATCCCTCTGGGCAGAGGTGACAGAGTCCAGGGTGACAATGGACTTCTTTATGCGAATAAGGTGTCCTTCCTCCACGGCCCGAACAGGTCGGTGCCCAAGAAGGGATATCTGCCAACTTGTGCTGGTATCTGCCATTAAGGTAGATATCCTCAATGACCTTGCAGCACATGGCCCTGCAGAAACCACAGACAGGGCACAGGAGTCGCCGATGTCATTGGCTGTCTGGAGCTGCTGTTTAGCCACCACTCGGCCCTGGTCCTGGACTTGTCTGACTGTAATCTGCTAGTCCGCTGGGAGTTGAGGAAGCACTTCATCAACAGTGCCTGGCTAAGCATGAGCGAAGTGGGCCATCAAAAGGGCAGAGCGAGCAAAGAGGCCACACAGACCTTCTTGGCCATGTGATTCAACTTTCTGGATTCTTTGGAGGCTTGTCCATGTCCATGACATTACTGGAACACCGAAAGACCAAGTTGGCCACCAGACCCTCGGCCAAGAGATGCTCGGTGAAACCCAACAGGGAACCCATGAGGACCGCATACTTGCAGGCCATACACGCCGATGGCGCAGGGAAAGAGGCAAGGTACTACCAAAGCTTTACTGATTGTATGTTCTTATCTTGATGTATGCTTATCTGATCATCCTGTACTTATTTATTAGTTTCACCCTATTCAATGCCTGTATTTCACTATGTTGTAGTTGTTCTCATTCTGCTTGTAAACTTACTATTGCAATCTCCCGGGTCGCACCTAAAAACAGGCATTTCTTATTCTAGCGTGCTTACCGGTAAACAAAAACTAATAAATAAATAAGAGTGGGGCTAGGAATGACCTCAGCGACTGGGAAGGCTACCCCCAGGGTGCCCCTCTGGTCAAGAATTTTGGTCAATGGATACCAAGCCTGTTTCTGTACAGGTTTCATCTGGATCCCTGTGGACTCTGAAATGAAGTGGAGCAAAGCCCCAAAAGAGGTAGGACCATGCTCCTTGGACAAATCCTCCCCTGACTCGAAGTCCAAGGGACAGGAATGTAGAGAGGAGTTCTCAGACTCCAAGGATTCGTCAAAAAGCGGTCAACTGCCAGAGTTCCCGCTGACCCTACAGGGTTGGTCGGGAGTCACAGTGACCAACAACCAACGACGAAGCCCAGGAGCAGTACAAGCATCCTCAGGAGGGAGACCATCCTTCGACTGATTAGGCAGCGGCTCCACCTGGATGGGCGGAGAGGCCGTAACAGGCCAAGCTGGAACTGGTCGAGTCATAGAAAGCTGAGGCCTCGGTGGCGAGAGCCACAGAAGAGCCAGGGTGGGAGCCGGAAGCGGCTTAACCCCTGTAAACATGAGCAGATGCCAAGTGAGTTCTTTGCAGAGTAGGACCGGAGTCCTAGAAAGTGAGGTATCTACCCCGTCCTGCGACAACGCATCAGCCAGCTCAAAAAAATTCTTGACAGGTTGGTCGACGGGCATCTCAACTGACTGGCCCAATGGGGAGACCATGGAGCCAGTGGTCTGTACCAATGGATTGACCATAGTCGAAACCTCCAGAGAAGCACAGGAATCAGAGGCCCAAGAGCACTCGTGATCCCACGATCAATGGCAAAACTTTTTAGACTCTTTTTTCCAACAATTTGGAGGATTTTGTGCCCTTAGAGAGGCCTTTCCCAAAAGTGGGAAGGGACTGGCACAAATCCCTAAACGTCCCTGTGAAGGTAGCTCCAAATGAAAGCAGCATAAAGGCCGAAGCTGAAGAGGCATGCCCCACAGCTTGAACTGCTGGCTCTTCTTAGGCCGCAAGTTGTTCTGTGGACCCCACAACCACAGAGACCACCAGACAGGTGTCCTTTGATCGAACGGGAGGGTCCCATTCATCTGGGCGTCCTAACAAAGCCGAGCATGCCGGTCTTCCAGAGTACTGGAATATAAGGTGCAACACAGGACACACACCTGGGGATCGTGATCATGGCCTAGGCAGTAGGCATGAGATGTGCAGGTATGTCCAGAACATCTGCCCGCATCTCACTTCTTGAAACAGGCACCGACTTGAAGTCGCCCATGAAGAGGATTCGAAGATCCATATATGACTTGAACACTAGAGTCATTTTTTGAGAAGGTTTGAAGCAAAGGGCCTACTCAGCGTAGAGAGTGGTAAGGAAGGAACCACCTTCTTCCAGCGGAAAGGAAGATCTGGTGTCACGGAGCGGTGCTGAGGGAGTTACCACCCGAGTGGGTGGAAGGAACCAGCCTGAAGACGTTCCGGCAGGATTTAAAGGGAAATGAACACTGCCAGGAGTGTGAACAGTACATCATAGCCACGTCCCTAGGAATAATGATTCACAAACCCACCTGAAGCATTCAGTCATATAGCAACCTTGGGTTAGGGATTGGGGGGCAGCTGCAGTAAGGATACTGCAAGAGATGCACTCGAGCAGACTTGATAAACCTTCAGGCCTTTTCGGCTGCCACTTTCGTTTGTTATGTATGTAACCCCCAAAAAAAAAAAGACCCTATGAACATGTAGGATTACTTCATACATGTACAAGTCTCAACCAAATGGGTGATGATGGCATGGACAAAAGTACTTCGTTTTTGCATACTTCTTATAGTTGGAGGGACATTGTTCCACAGTTTAGCATTATTATAAGTGTCATTTGACCATATCTACCCCGAATTTTTAGAATCCTCAGCCCTCTGTGAACCACATCCTTTAGAGAGGATCTATGTTCACTTTTTTTGTCATCATACTGTAGGTAATCTTTAAACCATTTTTTATCTTAAAGATTAAGGTCGGCTATTTTTTTTTTTTTCCATCACACTGCCATACTGTCGCACTTTAGTTTTTGATACAATGAGAAGTATTTTACGGGCACTGTAGAACAAATCTAGCAAACCTGTTTTATGTAAGATTCAGTAGGTCAAGAAGATTTTGATTTGCGTTACCACAGACCAAGTTTCCTTACTCCAGTACAGAAAGGATCAGTTGCGTTGCAATAGCGTGTCGCATTTAATTTGATGTCAAGGACGCTGATCTTCTCAGAGCCCTAATTCTTAAAGAGCAGGTGTGCACTTGTTTTTTCAGCCCCCTCCCCAAAAACAACATATATGACAGCTCACCTGCTCCAGTGTTGAGAGGTAGCAATAATTCCATAAGTTACAGATCAGTAAAAAAGTTTTATCACTCGTAATTTTTACTCAAAACAGAGCCACTTCCTGAACCTGCAGCCACGCTTCACATGAGCACCACGCAGTCCGTTGTGTGATGTCATAAAACAAAAGTGCATGTGCACGCTTCATTGACATGAATGGAGACGGTTTGCTATAGATTTTAGTACTATGAGAGTTGCATTTAATGAAATCAAAGCGACAGCTTGAGTAACAGGGTCCCTATTACTTGAGCATTCGTTTGATTGTAATACCAAATGTGATTAGCTGCTTCCTCCTGTCATCTATACTTTTATCCACATTAAGTTTAGTTCCTGACACTGCAGAAAACTCCAAAATGCAGCTGATTGCTAAATCCCCTGAAGTCTTGCAATGCAAAAGCATATGTCAACTGCGCACACTGGTACGGTGACAGGTACATGATCATCTGCGTAGTACAGACCTTTGATCTTAGGGTGTTCTTGAAGTGACCGTATGAAGGGGCCAAGACTAAACACACACAATAAAGGGCTTAGCGGTCAGCCTTGTCCGATTCCCCTCTTTAGAACAATTTCCTGCCCTACATGCCCATTTACTGATGGTACCACTTTTGCTACTGCATACATGTTTTTCAGGCACACACAGAATTTCTTAAGAATCCCATAACTTTCCAACACATTAAGCAAAGATTCATAAGACACCCGGTCAAGAGCTTTTTCTTGATCTAATGACAATATGTAGCCTTGCATTTTAACTTGTTCTAGTTCATAAATTTCTCTTAACAACATCAAGTTATTATATATACACTCGGACTGTGAAGTAAGTTGTGATTAGATGTCAGGTGTTGCCAGGTGAAAGCAAAGAATTTCCATCAATATTTTCGTATCTGAATTTAGAAGACATAAAGACCTCCAATTTCTAATGTCCTATGCATTATGCACACCACACCAAAAGAATCCAGAAGTTCTTCATCTTCTAACATACCATTAAAAACTACATGCAGAATGTCTAACAGTCCTGTATACTTCTTGTAAAATTCAAAGTTAACCCATTTACACCTGGAGTTGTATTATTTTAAAGGTTCTTTATAACCACTTTGATTTCTAAAGACTGAAATGGGTTTACACTTATTTCCCAATATCCTCCACAGGAGCTGAAGGTAAGTTAGTCTTATTTAACTAGTCTGCTGGCTATTCACGGACATTCCCTTTAATGTCAAACACATAGTCATGTACTATACGTAATATTTCTGTTTTTGTCTCCTTCAATTGCCCCACTTCAGTCTGTAACACACTCATATGCCTATAATTAACTCTGTTCTTACAACTTTCCCCGGCCTGACCCCGGCCTCTATTAAATACGCTCTAGCTCTGCCTTTTTCCCCCACATTTAGGCCCCTCGTCGACCACTGAGCCTTAAAGTGATACAGCCACCTTCTTCTTCTTCCACCATCCCAAGCTACTGCCAACAGTTCTCTTCGCTGTAGCTGAGGCTCCCATACAATGGGCCTTATCCTAATCCTGCTCGTTGTTTCCTACCATGGTGCTGTCGGCCCTTATGACCGACTTGGTCCCCTGCCTCCTCCAACAGAAACTTGTGTTATCACTGCCCAGTCAACGGCGACTGCCTCGACAAGTCACACACCTTATTCCCCTATACCACCTACTTGCCAGGGGCCACTTACTGGCCCCCCTAACCATGGTACCCTAACAATTATGTCACCAATAATGGGTCTGCAGTCGGCCGCCCAGCCCTCGACTGGCAAAATCAGACGGCGGAGGATATGAACAACAATATCCATTAGCCTCTCAGCCAGGAAAGTGATATTCATGCTTCTGCTTTTATCTGGAAACATACATGCTAACCCAGGGCCCCATACTGTGCCAGGCATTAGTGGTGGTAACATACATGCCAACCCAGGACTCTAAACTATGCAGGTGCTGGTGGCACTAAGGCAAAAGGCCTGTGAATAGCAGCAATGAATATCTGTAACATAACTGCCAAATTTGAACAGGTCCAGGCATGGATGTCTCACCACAACCCCGATATTCTCTGCCTCACTGAGACCTGGTTAACAGGCAAGATAAGAGAGAATGAAATAGCACTCGAGGGGTATCAAGCCTTTAGGATCAATAGAAAGGGGAAAAAAGTTGGCAGATGCCTCCTCTATGCAAGGAAAACAATGAATTGCATCGTCCTCTCAATTACGGAAGTGGCGGATGATTATGAAATACTAGCAGTGAAAGCACAGGTCAGAAAGAATGGAAAGACTTATCATCGCCTCGGGTCCATCTTCCCCCCAAGGAAGCAATGGCCACTCTCTCAAACGGCCCTGAACTAATCACAGGCAATTTTAACCTTAACTGGATAGGCAAGGATTCTACCCCCCTCAAGCATATGGCTGCAAGCTCCCACCTTACCCAACTTGTCACCAGTCCTACCAGGCGGAACCATACATTTAGCAATAACACCCTCCTTGATTGGCTCCTCTCAAGCTCACCATCAAGGATCTCCGACCATCAATATGCTGCCTGATACGCAGTGACCACTCTCCAATCATATTCTCATGGTCCTACAAATTCAGTAAATCCCCTCCCATCCTAACTGAAAGCAGGGTCCTGATGAAAGGCAAGCTCGGGTCACTCATCTCAGCCCTCTCCACGCATGACTGGTACCCTATCGACCTCACACCAGATCTCAACCAAGCCCTTAGTTACTTCGCCGACAGTCTCAACACCATATGCGACCTCTTTGCCACTCTGAGGAAAAGGAAAATCCAGGGGGTTATGAATGGCTGGGTCACGGGGGAACTCCTAACTAAGATGCAACAAACGGACAGCCTGTGGTCCAAAGCCAGGTCCTCCTGCAGCACACATGACTTCCAATGTCACAGAGCAGCAAGAAATCACTGCATGAACCTCATCTGGCAGGCCAAAGCCAACTCCCATAAGGAACAACTCAGCAACACTTGAGGTAACAGGAAGAGGTTCTGGGATAATGTCAAAAGCCTCCTAGGGAAAAGCATCAGGGGCCCATGCATTTATGTACGCAGCCCTGCCCTTGAAATTTTCTACCCGCCAGCTCGGAGTGCATGACTGTGGAGGATTTAAACAGGCCCTAAAACCCACTTATGGTGTTTAGCCTACTGTGTCTGATTTGATTGATGCTTTTTCCTCTGTAAGCAGTTGTAACTGTCAATGTTTGTTTTATTTTTGTAAGGCACCTGGGTTTTGAAAGGCGCAGTATAAATAAATATTATTATTATTATTATTATTAACTGATACACACCTTATCGTGGAATCCTTCTACACGGCCTTCACTGGCCTCACCTCGGTACTACCCCACGAATACCTTCTCCCACCCGATGTCCAGCCCAACTGCAAGCCTTGAATGAGCCCCCACCCAAGCTTTTACTTCAAGAAAGTGAAAGTAAAGGAGGCCCTAAAACATGTAAAGAAAAAAAAAAGTACTAGACAAAACCAGAGTGGGAAGTGATGAGGTCAACCTGAAACTTCTATCCCTCGCACTTGACACTGTCATCATGCCAATAACTAAACTTCAATAAGTCCTTGGCACTGCTAAATTCCCGGTATCTGAAACAGGCACTGTGACAGTGGTGTACTAAAACAGAGACAGGCATGCATATCCAATTACAGACCTATCTCCATCCTCTCCCCTATCCAAGGCACTAGAAAAGATTATGGCAGAACAATTAACGATTACCTCGACAAGTACCAATTACTCTGCCCAAACCAGCATGTACAGGCAGAATCATAGCACTACCACTGCCCTGGTGGAGTACACTGATTACACGCACAAAGCACTGGACGAAGGTAAAATAGTGGGGTCAGTATTTATTGACCTCACCAAAGCCTTCGATACTGTTAACCACTCCCTTCTGCTGGCTCAACTGCAGAACCTGGGGTAGCGGATAAAACTGTAGGCTGGTTCCAGGACTACCTGTCCCACAGAACTCAACGTGTTAAAGTTGGACAAACCGTATCCTGCTCCAGGGAAGTATCGCTGGGAGTCCCCCAGGGATCCATACTGGGGCCCCTACTCTTCAGCCTTTTCTTGAACAATCTCCCTAAAGCATGTGACACAAAAATTATTCTTTACGCTGATGATGTTGTTCTCATAAACTGCAACTCGCACCTTGGCACTCTCAATCCGATCTAGGTGCTCCTTCAACAATCTAGAGGACTGGTTTTGCAAGCAAAAACTCCTACTAAATTACAAAAAGACCAAGACCATGCTAATAGCCAGTCTCTAGAATAAACTCTCCCCCCTCGTCATCTCCAACAAAGCTAGTGCTCCGCTGAAACAAGTGACCTCATTCAAATATCTCGAGGTCACCCTCTCTTTAACCCTACACATCAACTCAGTGGTCAAAATGGTCAATTCTAAGCTGAGCGTCCTCTACAGACACAAGAAATACCTCACTCCGGAGGCCCTCCGCCTCGCAGTATCCAGCTCCATCCTCCCATCCATTGATTATGGCTTGGTTGTCTATGGTGCAGCCACGGATACAGCACTCAAAAGGATTCACACTGCCCTCAACAAAGCCTGCAGGCTCACCTTGGCAGCTGACAGAAATACGCACACCTGCTCTCTGTATGATCAGATGATATGGCTACCTTTAGGGAACAGGATCAAGTTCCAAATCTGCCTCCTCAGTAAAAAAGGCACTCATGGGCAAAACTCCTCCCTGTGTCACTAATATCCTCTCTGACTGCCTCTACCTCGACACTAGGAAGCCACGAGGGGTGCTCTGTCTAAACCTTTTGTCGAACGCTCTTGGACAACAGCGCTTTTGCCTATAGGGCCCCCCAATGGCTTAACAAAATCCCTGGGCCCATTCGAGCTTCCACAAGCCTATCACAGTTCAAATCTGGGCTGAGGCAACACCTTGCTGCCTTATACAATACCAACGGCAAAGAGTGTATGTGCATCAGACAGGATGTCTCTCACCTCCTGCAAGCCCAACCACTGCCTCCCTCCCCTTATCCCTCCTCCCCACTGCCTCCCTCATCCCTTCTCCTTACCCCACCCCATCCCACCTCCAGTCATCTCCCTTCCACCACAGATGCCCTCTCTCAACAAAACCTCTTCTGGGCTGCTCAACCTTCTCCCTACTGTTTCTCCATGCAACCTCCTTTGGGATCCTTTCACCCCTCTCCCCTCCCCCTACTGCTACACCCCCTATTTTTATCTTTACTGACAATGTTCCTTGCCTTGGTCCTAGTAACCGACTCTGTTTCACTGTAACGCAATGTAAGAAATCAGCCTAGCCAGTCCAGTTGTTATTTATTCTGTCTAATGTCTGTAAACCTGCAGTGGAACCTTTATCAAACATCACTGCTCAAAGGCCATTTCCGAATTTCTCAAATAAACAAGCTTTCAGAAATATTGCTAGTCCTTAATTTCCCATGCATGCCACTTCTATGCACCATTGGCAAAGAAGCTGCCCTACTGTACTGTAAATCCCGCGTTTCACGTTTAATTAGTCTGATTTGTTCAGAAAAAGAGCCTAGGCCCTTATTTTGAAGAGAAATTAGTTTTGCCACTTGTGCTCTGGCCGTCAAATATTTATGGATATGTGCCAAATGACAACTTATATGCTTCTCTCTGTAATAACTTTTTTAAGTCCACTTTGGTCTCAAGTCACCACTGGCCCATATAATCATAACGACAAGAAACAGATAGTCTTTCACAAAGAAAATTCTCAACTGTCATATCTATTTTAGGGTTGTCTAACTGAGGGCTATTAATTCTCCAAACCCCTCTTTCATTCTCCAGTTCCTGAGCACCACCCCCCAAAATAATCTCCAACTAACAGGTGGTCTAAAGTTTCAAAAGGAATCAGATTTATTATATGAACTAGTAATTTCGAAAATATATAAAGGAAGTCAATCCCAGTAGCTATAGTGCATTTCTAATATGTGTACCCCTCCAAATCAAATTTACACTGGTAAGCATCCTGAGGCCCAGCATCATTAATCATTTTCACTAAAAAATTTAAGTAAGAAAACATTTTCTTTGTTTTGGCCCTCCGAGCTGAGAAAAATAGGTTACTCACCTGTAGTTGTAGTTCTAGGTGTGGTATATGCTTCACATCCACATGATGGCAGTTTTTCTTTAAAGGTGACCTGCAAAATAGCGATGCAGCCACCTCCCATCCTCACATACCTTGCAAGACTGTTGCAGGAGTCGGGGGCTGCAATTGCCATTATTTTTCCTCTGCAGGTTTAATTTTAACAAAGCGCCAAACTTACGGCCGAACGCTGAAGTGCTGTGTGGACCCGACTGAACAGGCGCAAGTGTTCATGGGTATTACACCCATTTAGAGACATCACTCCCACCACCAAAACTACAAATGCAGCATTGGCAGTGGTTTATTATGGTGATTTTATTGTTTCCACGGGGGTCTTGGCACCCCAAATATTACTTACTGCAACAGCCTGTCCGCTGGAGGCAGGGATACATGTGCCACTTGCCTGGGGAGATCGGATGGGTGGTGTGGATCTGAACCATATACCACTCCTAGAACTATGATTACAGGTGAGTAACTTTTTTTTTTTTTTTTTTTTTTTTTAGGGGCATGGATATGGTTCACTTATCCACACAATGGCAGACTTCCTGCAGTTTTCCAGGAAAAGGGGGCAAGGCACGCACCCCTAATTGGCAAACAGAGATCGAAGAACCAAGGCCTCAAAAGAAGTATCTCAGCAAGACTCTAGATTGATGCTGCAATGGGAGATGAAGGCGTGTGCTGACTTCCCGGAGGCAGCCCTGCAGATCTACTGAATAGGGATGTCCCCAAAAGCAGCCACCAAGGCAGTGGTATGTCTGGTGCAATGAGCCCTGAGCCCCACAGAAGGCTCCCTACTAGCCAAATCTGCAGCAGAGGTCAACGCAGGAAGTGAGCCAGCTGCCAATCATCCACTTATAGCTGCTGGTCTGCCTGGCACGGCTTCAATGTAGGTAACAAAGAACTGGCAAGCCTCACCCTGAACTCCAGCTGTCGCTCCACATAGTAGGAGAGCACCCACCGCAGGTCAAAAATGGAGCCTGCATTCAAGCCCTGGAAGATAGGTTGGCAAAGTATAGCACAGTGGTTTAAGGCTCTGAGCTGCAAACCTGGAGACCTGGGTTTGAATCCCACAGCCCCCACTTGCATACTGTGTGACCCTGAGCAAGTCATTTAACTTCCTTGTGCTCCCAGGTCGCACCTGTAGACAAGCTTTCAGCTTAGTGCGTCTCGCCTGGTAAATAAAAAAAAAAAAAAAAATTAAATAAACTGGAAGGGTCATCACCTGGTTAAAGTGGAACTTCCAAGACAACCTTCGGAAGGAACTTCAGGTGGGTGTGAAGGACTACCTTGTCCCGGAAGGAGGCTCCATTGAGAGCACCTGAAGCTCACTAATCCTTTCGGCCGAAGTGAAGGTCACCAAGAAGGCAGTCTTCCATGACAAATTTGACATTTCACTCCTGTGCATAGGTCCAAAAGGACTGCCCATAAGCACTGCCAGTACCAGCAATAAGTCCCAAGGTGGTGGTGGCTCACATACCGCGGGATCGTGATCCAGACCCTAAAGAAGTAGCCAACCACCTTCTCCTGTGCCACCACTGGCATACCAGACGCCTAGTATGCAGAGATGGCTGCCAAGTGCACCTTAATGGTCGAACACAGTCCTAGCTGGGACAAATGCCAGAAATATTCCAAGATGCTAGACAAAGAGCAGACCAGGGATTAAGCTGCTGACCCCGACACCAAATGGAAAACCGATTCCATCTGAAGGCATAACACTGGCGAGTTGACTCTTTTGAGAAGTCTCCACAACATGGAGAACATTCTTGAAAGACCCTGAGCCTGAAACTCTAGCTGCTCAGGAACCAGGATGTGGGTGCAGGACCTTCCCCTCAGAAACTGAAATAAGGGGCGCTGGGTACGAATTCATGCCCGTACTATCACAATTAGCACCCGCTACGTTAAAAACGTAGAAAGACAGAGGCTCTACCAACAACACATGCTGTGTCAAGACAGGGAGAGAACAAGATGTCTGAGATCACAGCTGCCAGGCGGACTGTGTGTGTATATACAGTCGGGGAAGGAGTGAGTTCAGGAGAGAAGCAGCATGATGACAGTTCACTGGCGGGCTCTCAGCTGAAATCTGAGCCCCTCAGTGAACAGGGAATAGAGGAGAATCTGTAGGGCCTTTTACACAAGCAGCTCTGCACCACTGTGAGTGGTGCAGAACAATTAAAACGCTATGTTTTGTCTAATGTAAAGGCATGCTGCATCGCCATGGAAGTGAATGTTCAGTCTCCAAGTGTTCCCTGGTTTCCTGGGTACGCAGTGCGTTTTCACCGTTTTGTGCCACAATGTAATCAGATGGCAGCGCTCACACTGATCTCCCCCTCCCAACTCCACAGGCAACTCATCGGGCTCTCGGTCTTTCCAGAAACACTGTCAAAAGGCGATCAGAGCCATCGAAGTAATGCAGGACAGTCATGTAAAACAAAAGGCCAGCAGTGCAGACAGACAGAGTAGAGCAAGTCAATTCCAACATCAACACTACAAGGTAGGCCCCGTGTAAAAGGGCCTTGTGTTACATGGCCTCCAAATCTAAGCACACATGATGGGAGTGTTCCAAGAGCTGCAATTTCGAGACTGAACTGCCAATTGAGAAGGAGTTACAAGAAGCACTGGACTGACTGCAAGAATTCAGCTAAAAGGGACCACAACAGTTAAGGAGTTTCTTTTTTCACTTGAGAGAATGTCTTTTCTCTGATTCCTTGATACTAGGAAAGCTTGTGTTCTACAGGGTGGTGAGTTTTATTTATTTATTTATTAACTTTTGGTAACCGGGTAAGTGCGCTAGGCAACAGACCTGCCTATTTTCAGGCACGACCCAAGAGAGCACAGGACATTGGTTACAATACACAGAAATGCACAGACGTAATACAGATGTACATGGAACAAACCTGGTATACACTGGGTAGCAAAGTAATTAGTTACATAAGGGTACATATTAGGCATAGATCATAAGGATGTAAAATAAAACAATTAAGGTTAACCATAAGACAGCAGAGGACATTAATAATATCAAGGTTCATAGCCACCTAGACAAGCATATTGCATTAGAACATTTAGTGTACTACTCAGGGGTCAGACCCGACGGCCTGCAGTGGGACAAAGCATATTAAGAGCATCTGCATTGGCCAGAGGCTAGGAGGCGGGAGAATAGCGAGTTTTTGAATTCTCAATGGGAGGCTGAAGTTTTCACCATAAGGGGGAGTGAGTTCCAAAATTTGGGAGCAAAATGGACAAATGCCTGTTCACCCATATTTGTCATGCAAGGTCTAGTGGAGAGCGTGGGGACAGAGGAAGACCTGAGGTACAGGTGTGCAAGTCAGGAGGTTGGCAAGATAGACAGGGCAGGGAGGTCTGGACAGGGAGCCAATAAAGCAGCCCAGAGAGTAAGCCCGAATATCCTTTGGTGACAGCCAATTTAAACCAGCGTAAAGGAGGCAATGATGGGTAAGACGTGGTGCTGTTAAGGTGAATCTACAGATGTCGTTGTAGACTGTGTCCCATTTGTGGAGTGTAGAAGAGTTTGCAGCAAAGAGGAGGGGCAGAGCATATTGGAGCTGGGGTAGAAGAATACCTCTCGCAACAGAAAGTCTAGCAGAAGGAGTGAGGGAGTGGCGTACGCGATAAGCTCCGCCAATTTTAGCATTGACGGCACGGCACACCATATTGACATGTTGAGACAGGTCTAGTGTGGGATCCAAAGTGACCCCAAGGTACTTGAAGGACTCAGTGTTTGAGATGAGGGAGCCATCTAGGCAGTGAACCCGGAGCCTGTTCGCAGGGGCAGACAGTTTTTTAGAGGATCCGAATAGCATAGTGCAAGTTTTTTCTTGGTTCAGGACTTGGTGGTTGCTAGACAACCAGGTCTGCAGGAATTGGAAGTCATTAGTGACAGTGGAGTGGATGTCAGCAACCGATTTTGACCCAGAGTAGAGAACAAGGTCATCTGCGTACATTAGAGTGCAGCTATGCCAGGATATAGAGGGAACATCATTTAGGAAGGGGAAAAGAGTAGAGGTCGAGGTGGATCCTGGGGAACTCCACGGGAGATGTTTAGGGGAGGAAGGGCCTTGTGAAATGCTACCACCTGAGTCCGATTGTCAAGATAGCTATGGAACCAGGGGAGGACTTGGTCAGATGCTCCAATGGATTGGAGCTTCTTTAGCATGAGAGGATGATGTACCATGTCGAAGGCTTTGGACAGGATGATAAAGACGGCCCCAGTGAGAAGGCCATGGTCCATGTTATTTTTGATGTCATTTGTAAGTTGTGTCAGTGCCGAGGTGGTACTGTGTCCAGGCCTGAAACCATGTTGGCACGGGGTTTGAAGATTAAACATGTCAAGGTGAGCAGCAAGCTGACGGTGGACTATTTTTTCAAGAAGCTTGCTGAGAGTGGGCAGAAGAGATATAGGGCGGTAGTTGGACATGAGTTTGACATCGCCCTTTTTGTGTATAGGGATGGTTCTGGCAGTTTTCCAGGTGGATGGGACAGTAGACGTACGAATCGAGAGGTTGAAAAGCCAGGTGATAGGTCTGGTCAGCCAAGGTGCAAACTGCCTAAGTATGCAAGGATGGATGCCCTCAGGCCCTTGATCCCCACGTGCCGGAAGGGGGTTAAGTAGCTTGCGAACTTCAAGGTATGTGGTTGGAGCCAGAACGAAAGGGGAGGTGGGAGGGGCGAGGGAAAAGAAGAGGGACAGTCAGGTTGTGGTCTAGTTAGAGTAGTGACAGGTGGCGAAGAGAAAAGGGCATCTAAGGCGTTGGAAACGGTGTCCGGGTTGGTGCAATGAACACCTTGAATGTTCATGTTAGTTGGATTCTGTTGCTTGTCGTTGCCGAGAATGTCCTTAATTTGGGACCAGTACCTGCGTGGATTTGTAGAGGATGTTATTAGTAGGTTCCTATAGTAGGTGCTTTTGGCAACAGGCAAAAGCCTGTGCTGTTCTTTTTCTTTTGGTTAAAGTACTTGACTCTGAAACTCGAAATCCCAAGTCATACCCCACCGCAGTCACTGGTTCACTGTCTGTGACCCTGGGTAAGTGACATGATCTTCCTGTCCTTTGGGACATTCTGCTATAAAATGGGGGATAAGCAAGACCCCACTGAAAATACGGTTTCTGGCTAATCAAATCAAAAACTTTATTTGTAAAAAAGCGCAATTCCAAAATGTGTTCAAAGCGCTTGTACAATTGTTAATAAAACACAAAAAAATAATATTAATTAAAACCAACACCATAATATCTAAAAATCCACAACTATTAAAATTCTTCTCATAAGCTATACAGCCAATACAGTTTTTTTTTTAAAGGAAAACTACACCCCCATATTTTTTACATTTTATTTGTTTCCACGTCAACAGACAACTCTTCATGTAGCTGTTAGAGATGCATGCAACTGCCTCAGTCTGTTTTCACACTTCATACTAGGCCCTGTAACTCTCCTAGGAGGCTCCTTTGGTGGTTGCTGAAATCTCATTGCCCCCGAGAGCTGCATTAGCATATGAGAACATGATGCGTAATCAACCTTCAAAGTATACCACTTTTACCTTCAGTGAACTTTGCAAACTAATGTAAGGTTTTTCCCTTTAAACTTCATTCAGTTTGTGTGTTTCCAGAGAGTTTTTGCAAGGTAGTTGTTCTCTAAGCACAGATATACAGGATACAAATGGCTGATCTGACATCATGTTCTCATATGTTAATGGAGTTCTCATGGACAAGGAGATTTCAACAACCATGAAATGGAGAACCCCATGGCAGTCACAGGTCACAGGAGTTACCATAAGCAGTGAAAACAAACTAAAGGTAACACATACAGCCCTAACAGCTACAGGAAAGGAATTGTCTTTTGGCATTGAAACAAATATAATCTAAATTATATGTGGGTGTAGTTTTCCTTTAAATAACAATCTCAGAATTCTAAAAGCACTCAGGAATGGCCAAGCTGAATAAGAATGTTTTAAAAGTGGTCTTAAAGCTCTGGACGGTCAGGCACTCCCTAACCCAATGAGGAAGACAGCACCACAGGGCAGGGGCCACAAAAGCAAAGAATGGGCCCCTGAGGTTGTAAATCAAACCCTGGGAACCTCTAGCAATCCCTCATCAAACGAGTGGAGCAGGCAGCAGAAACAAGAGAGATCTTGCAAGTACCGAGGTCCCTGCCCAAGTAGGGCTTTATAGGTCAGTAAACCGACCCTGAAGGTGAGCCATCACTGTACCAGCAGCCAGTGCAGTCCATGGAGCACAGGCGTGATCTGGCAAAATCTTGAACAGTCAGTCAACAGCCTGGCCGCCGCATTCCACACCAGCTGCAAGTGGCAGATATCAACCCCCAGAAGCCCTAGGTAAAGAGCATTACAGTAGTCAAGGCGGGAGGTCATGAAGGCGAGGACCAAAGACGGAAGGTCATCGGACGGTACTTAATGCTTTTCCCTGGCGATATTCCTCAGATGGTAAAACGAGGTCTTGACAACGGCCAACACTTGAGATTTAAGCATAAGGCCATCATCAAACATAAGGCCTAGATTCGCACCAGTCAGAGGTCGTCACCTGGATGCCCCTGAGCCAAAACCCAAAGGGCTGTCCAGCCGACAACCCAGACCCTGACGACCTGGGCCCATTACCGACACCTCAGTTTTAGCCGGGTTCAATCGCAGCCAGCTGGCACTCATCCAATCCTGGATCTCGGAGAAGCAGTTGTTAAAGACCGGGAGGGCTCCACCCTGCTCGGGCACAAAGGACATGTACAGCTGAGTATCGTCTGTGTAGCAGTGGAAACGGAGACCATACTGCCAAATAATGTCTCCCAATGGCAGCATTTACACTACGAACAACATGGGTGACAGAATGGAGCCCTTGGGTACCCTGCAGGATAGGGGGAGAAGGGCTGAGGAATAAATCCCTGAAACCACTCTCCGAGTCCTATCCTCAAGGAATGATCAAAACCAACTGAGGACTGTACCAGACAGTCCGCAGATGAACCACAGGTGCTCTAACAACACACCATGGTTCACAGTGTCAAATGCTGCGGAGAGATCAAGGAGGACCAAGATCGAACAAGTCCTCCAATCCCTCGCAATTAGGAGATCATTAAGTACCCGAACAAGTGTTATTTCAGTACTATGCCTCTTCCTAAATCCAGACTGGAGAGGATCATAGACATCATGGATGGTCAGATAATCCAGCTGCAATGCAACCATCTTCTCACAAAGAGCAGGTTAGAGATGGGTTGTAGTTTATGAGACAGTCCGGGTCAAGGGAAGTTTTTTTTGTTTTTTTTTTGTAAAGGAGCAGTCGCACAACCGCCTCCTTTAGGGGGTCAGGGAATACCCCCACCTCCAGTGTTCTCCAGACAATCTCAGCTAGGACTGGACCGATTTCCTCAACACACCCCACAAGGAGGCACGTTGGGCCAGGGTCCAAACTACAGCAGGTCGGTTGCAGAGTCTGGATAACCCTCACAATGTCAGTGATCACCAGCCGGCCGAAGTCAGACCAGGTAAACCAGGTGCTCACAACCTCCTGCTGACCTCTGTAACACTCAATACAGGGGGCTGAACAGATCCCATATCTGATGGTGGCAACCTTATCAGCAAAAAAAATAAATAAATAAATAAAAGCAAACTCATAACACTTATCTTGTGAAAACGCTCCTCAAGACTGAAGACAGATTGGATTGCACAATCCGTTGATAGTCCGGAAAAACTGAGCCGGTCAATTGTACGCATTGGCAATCCCCCTGGACAGGAACTATGCCTTCTTATGAGTGACTACAGACTGCTAGACCTTATAATGGTCCATCAATCTAAGTTGGTTGTCAGCCAGACCCGTTTCCACCAGCACCTCTCCAACCTTTGCCCCACTCTTCTCATTTCCTTCAAGATCCCCATAAACCATGGGGATCTTGGGAATTAAGAGTGAGGGAGGGGCTACAGATAAGAGCTATGGAATCCAGGGCCGCTGTCACTGCCTTATTATAGGCCTGCACCAGATCCCCTGGATCCAAGCATTCACTTCAGTACCTGACAGGTCCAGCACCACCATTAGACCACCTGGGGTCACAGCCCTTAAAGGGACCATCTCCGTAGGAGCAGGTCCATTGGGGAAAGCTACTAAACTGAACTCCTCACGGTGTGATGGTCTGACCATCTGACTGGTTTGTCATCAAGACACAGGTCAAGAAGCATAGGAAAACCAGGAGCAATTGCAGAATTCACCAAAATATTTATTTACGCTAGCAGTAACATAAAAAATAAACTTGTTCAGTGTAACTTTTTACAAAGGTCAAAAAACAAAAAAAATGAAAAAATCCATCTGACTTTTTCTTCAAGCTCCGTGTCCATTCTTGTCTCTCCGGCAGTTGCAGCTCAGCTTACTTATAAGTCTTTCCAACCCCCATTCTTAACAAGCATCCTGTTCTTGTATGTTTCAGGCAGGTGCAAGGCAGGAACACAGTGTGCCTGAGCTGAGGCCCCCTTTTCCACAGCTCTTCTGCAAAGGACTTAAAATCTGCACTCCTAACCTCTCGAGCTTCCAATAGGTTTTGCAATCAACTCAAAATATAATTATATACATTTCAACAGTAGCACTATATATTTTCTAAACAAAGTGATTCCAATTTGGTTACATTTCCACATAATGATTTGCATATATTTTATATCAGCAGATATGCAAGGGAGAAAAGACAGCAAGGGAGATAGTGAGAGGCAAAGAATTGCAAGACTGTCAGGGTGATCAAATCCCAGGTCTCACAGGAAAATTTTGGCTACGCAACCAGACAGAGAAGGGACAGGAAAGGAATAGAACAGATCCCTGCATTTAAACACTTTCTCCATAACAACTGGGATAGGGTCCTATTCCACCCCATCACATGGTTACACCACCAGTCGGAGATCTCCATCCCCAGGAGGAATACCAGATCCAGTGAGTGACCATGATTGTGGGTCAGAGGTAATTACCTGTGTAAGGCCCAACAAACTCATCAGTTGGAGGAAGTCTTGACCAAATTGTGAGAGTTCATCATCAGCCCAGGTATTGAAATCCCACAGAATTAACCATCTGGGGATTCCAACACCATGTCAACGATGAAGTCAGCAACTTCCTGCAAGAACTCTTCTCATCACCGGTGGATGGTAAATGAATAGTATCCTGCATCCTACAACCACATCCACAATACACTCAAAGGATCTGGTCATCCCCACTGGAACATCCACAAGACCCAGTTCCAATTTAAAACAAATGGCTACACCCCACCCCACAGTCCAACCTCGGGCAGTGCATCACCCAAGTACCATGCTGGAACTGTTGATGCCAATACTGGACCAGCACTGTCATCAAGCCAGGTCTCGGTGATGCAGGCCAGGTCTGATGTAACAACAAGATCTGCTATCACAGCGGTCTTGTTTTTTTATTGACCTGGCATTGCATAACACCACCCGGGTAGGATGGGTAACCGAGGAAGACCGCATTACTTGCCTACGTAAGGTAGAGCCCTTGGGTATGGGAACCAAGCAGGGAGTACCCCTATCCTGATCCGATTTTGTCCTAGGGCATCTCTTTGTCCCCACAACCCCAATCTGCCCACTCCCCCACCAGGCCCAGCCCCCCCTTCATCCCCCAAGGCACAACACCATCTATATACCTCCACTCAAAAAGGGGACAGTTAAAAGGGCGGAGGTCCTCGAGCCTGGTTGGAGAGTAGTGTCCGTGACACCTGTTCTCTGCTGAGTAAGGGAATTTTTCCTGAAATAAACTGCTACAATTTTGAAAAACTCTCTCATTGTGGATATCCTTCACTGGAGTTGTGATTGAAACTCCTGGTTCTGAAGTGCTGGTTTTCTTGTTTTGTTTCACTGTGTTGGGGTGGCGGCTCAGAACCAGCACCCTGCCAACAAATGTTTGTTTTGGTTTGCTAATTTTCTGCAGCAGCCTGAGTGAATTAAATTTAGCCATTTTCAGTTTCCTGTCCATGTGTCTAAGGTCATTTAATCTGGTCAAAAGAAGAGAAATATTTTCAAATGCCATCTCCTGGGTTAGCTCAAGCAGCTCCTGTGTGGCTCAAAAATGCCAATACCCAGCAGCCATTTATGGCACTTGACTGCCAAATCCTTATTCGGGCCCCTGCCTTCCCCTGGTTAGCAGACCTGGGTAAAGAGGCAACCACCCCAGAGGTCAGATGCTGAGGCTAAGGAGATCAGAGTATCAGAACTCGCTGAGGCCAGTCCAAAGCTATGAGGATCATATGCACTATGCCCCTCCGCTCCTCAACTACTTCCTTGTGGATCAGGGGACTCTGGAGAAAGGCTGACAGCAGGCCCGGAGTCCAGGGCCTCATGAAGGCATCACCCACCAGTGCCCCAGACTGAGTGGGCAGATGCAGAACAGTCTCAGTTTTGTGTTCTCCCAGGAGGCAAACAGGTCCACCAGAGGGGCGCCCACATGGAAGAAAGTACAGTTACGTAAGAATGTACTGTAACAGTAGATCTTAGTGGATCTCATGCAGCTGGTAATACCATTAGGACCAAGCCATCAGGCATTAGGACCCCACGGAAAACTTCTAGCCAGCAGTCTATGGCGAGGCCCCCAACGTCAGCTCTGCCCCAAAATCAGACATGGTATAAAGGGGGGTGGTCCTCACCACTACCTCAGTTCTCCCACCAGAGACCCAGCTGAAAACAGATGAAGAACTGAGGAGGATCTCCCATCCCCAAAGAGAAAATTGAATGCTAGTCCCCAGGGACAGGTGGGTGGAAGCCACCTGCTCCAAGACTCCCTCGAAGATCTACTGTTACAATAAGTTCTTACGTAACTGTACTATCTCACTCGATGGGGAACTCCTGCAGCAGGTAATACCGTTAGGGACGGAGTCCCAAGCAATACCAAGAAGAGACCAGGTCAGAAGGGCGGAGGACAGTTGTGTAGAGCTGCAGGCATCTAGGAGAGGAGTCCCTGAAGGACCAATAGGCCAAAAACCTGCTCTCCTTCTGGAAGCAGTGTCCAGCCTGTAGTGCCTAATGAAAGTGTGCACTGAACCCCAAGTAGCGGCTCTACAGCGGTCCACTGAGGAAACATTTCTGAGCAAAGCAAAAGATGTCGCAATCCCTCTGCTGGAGTGACCCTTGACCGGTCCCGGTAAAGGTCTGTTGTACTGCTGATAACAGAACGTGATACAATCCACAAGCCACTTAGTCAGTGTCTGTTTCATCACTGGGGGCCCAACTTTCCTTTGGGCAAAAGAGACAAACAACTGGTCTGTCTTTCTAGAGGAACTGATCCGAGCAAGGTAGTAACGTGTACATCCAGTGTATGGGATAAGGCCTCCCCTCTGTTAGAGTACTCAGGATAGTAAACCGGAAGTTGGATGTCTTGGTTCAATGTGAACTCATACACTACCTTTGGAAGAAACTTAGGGCTTGTACACAGGGCTACCCTGTCCCTGTGAAAAATAAGATAAGGCTCTTTACACATCACAGCCTGCAGCTCGGAAACCCTTCGAGCAGAAATAAAAGTAGTAAAAGCAACTAAAAAATAACTCCTTCCAAGAAAGAGAGGCGTAGCTACTTGAATTTCATAACTGGTTTTGGGGGCAAGGCAAGCCTTTCCAATACAAACAGTGGGTCCCAGGACAGCATGGGGTCTCTCCTAGGAGGCTTAATATGCAAGATTCTTTTAAAATATCTTGCAGAGGTCCAACTGTGCCAGAGTCTTCTCATTCAGAGGTGCATGATAAGCTGACAGCACACAAGAGATGCACTTTGATGGACAAGCAGCTAAGGCCCAAGTCCAAAAGGGAGAGAAGATACTCCAGCACAGATTCCACCGACAGGTGAGGGTCCAGAGGCGGGGAATGCCCACAAACAGAAGCACTTCCACTTCATGGAATATGTTGCCCTGGTAGAGGGCTTTCTCGCTGCCACGAGCACCTCTGCCACTCTGAGGGATGCTCCGAATCTATCCCTAGTTAAGTCCGCAGGAGCCATGCATGCAGATGCAGGGACCAGAGGGACGGATGGACCAGGGTCCCTTGCTCCTGGGAGAACAAGTGAGTGGATGGGGCAACGGAACCGGCGGCTCTGATGCCTGCTGTTGCAACAGCAGGAAGCAAATCTGCTGAGGGCAGGAGGGTGCGGTTAGAATCATTCGGGCACCTTCTGCCTGCAACTTGAGCAGGATTCTCTGAAGAAGAGTGAAGAGATGGAAGGCATACAGGAACCTCACTGTCCAGGAGAGGGACAGTGCATCTCACCAAAAAACACCAGGCCCTGGATCTAGAGAGCAGAAATTGGGCAGTTTGGCATTGAGTGGGGACACAGAGAGGTCCAGTTCTGGCCGACCTCACCTTCAAGAGGTCATCTATGACCTCTTGCTGTAGTTTCCATTCATGGCTCTGAGATAGAAAGTGACTTAGGCTGTCATGAGGGACGTTGTGGATCCCTGGAACATGGACTGCCGTGAGATCCAGACTATGATCCACTGCCCAGGTCCATACTCTTACTGCCTCTCTACATAGGGGATAAGAATGTGTGCCCCCCTTGCTTGCCAAGATGGAAGACTACTGGGGTACTGTCTGACTGAACAAGAAGGGGCCCAGGAAGGAGTACCCCTTGAAAGGCTGATAAGGCATACAGTACGGCTCTCACATCTACAGTGTTTACGAGGAGGGACCGTTCCGTGGAATTCCAGGAGCCCTCGTCTGGTGAGAAGCCAGATGTGCTCCCCATCCCTGTCCCGAGGCATCTGTCATCAAAATTTGTTGCAGGCTGAGCCTCTGGAAGGGAACCCCTCTGTCTAGATGAGCTGTGGTAACCCACCAAACTAGGGACTGACAGATCGCATTGAAGATTTGGACCGGCTCTTCGAGCTCGTCCATGCCTTGGTCCCACTGGACTCTGAGGTGCCACTGCAGGATCCTCATATTCAAATTAGGGAAGGGAACTGTGGCTATGGTTCGTCCATGGGCCCAAAAGCTGCAGAACTACCTTAGCTGGGACCTGGTCCGAGGCCATCACCCAGTGGCGACATCCCTTAGCCTGACTGCCCAGTCTGCGGGAAGAAAAGCTTTTCCTTGGATGGTGTCAGGACTGCTCAATGTATTGTAGCCTTTGAGCATGCCACAGTATTACTTTGGCAGATTTAGAGTAATGTCCAAGGCCGGAAAAGACTGAAAGTTGCCTCCAGTGTTTGACGTAGTTGGCCTTATGATGAAGCTGTGAGAAGCCAATCATCCCGGTAGTGGTAGACAAAGTGACCCCCTCTCATGAGGGCTGCCGCCACTACTGCTAGGCACTTGGTGAAGACCCTTGGTGCCAATGACAGGATGAATGGAAGCACCCTGAATTGGTGGTGCCCTCCTTGGAAGGTAAAGCAAAGGTACTTCCTGTGGAATGGCAGGTTCTTTATATGCATATAAGTATTCTGCATATCCAGGAGCAGAGCCAGTCTCCGTGATGGAGCATGGGCAACAGGCTCGCTAAGGTCACCATTCTGAACCTTTTGTATTCGATGAAGGTGTTCAGCTGGCTCAGATCAACAAGTGGGAGTAATATCCTTTGCCTCTTTGGGCATGGGGTCATAATCGCGCTGTGCAATTTTCTTTTATTTGGTGTTCTGTGGGGCTCTGCCCACACACATTCTGGGGGGGGGGCTGTGCTAACATAAAGTTCCAACTATGGGGGGGTCCAACTCTAAAGTACACAGGTCTGTTTCGCCATAATGTCGTACACTTTTAAGAGTACAACATTATGACCCGGTGGGGGCATGGGGTACCTCCTGGATAGCTTTTTTTGAGCAAGGCCTGTATCTCTGCTCGCAGAAGGGCTGCATAGGAGGGGAAGCAGTGGGGGGGGCAGGTGGATTGTCCGGTGGAATCTGGGTAAACTCCAGAGAGTATTCCCTCTTGACTATCTGGATTGGTCTATAGTGATGCTGGACCATCCTGATAAGTAAAGGGAGACTCTCCCTCCTACCGCCTCCCCCTTGGCTTCTTCCAGAGGAAGGGGGGTCGGTAGGGAGTCATGCTGTGGAGGAGGGAGTGGGCGGGGAGGACTGGGCACCTTGGCATTTTTGGGGCCTTGTGTCCCTGAAGGAATGGGGGGCCTCTTCTCTTAAAGCTTCACTTGTGCTGCGTTTGGCATCTTCCCTATGGTCCCTGGTTCTTCTGAAAGACACGGTGCCTGGATGCCTGCAGTTCTGATCTATACATATGATGGATGTCAAACATCATCTTGCCCGAATCTTGTAACCATGTTATGAGTTTTTCTGTTTCCATGCCAAAGAGAACAGGTCCCTGAAAGGTTGCATACAAGATGGCATCCTGCAAATCCTGGCGGAAACTAGAAACCTTCAACCAGGCATGCCTCCGCATACAGATTCCCATTGCTGCTGCCCTTGCTGCCATGTCTGCAGAGTCACAAGAACTCCTCAGCACATGTTTGTCCACATCCATGCCTGACGGATGACAGCTAGGAGCTCTGCCTTGCCCTCCAGTCTGGTTCTGCTTTAGCCAGATTCATAGCTTTTGTCCAAAGTGACTTCTGGTATGTGACCATATGAGCAAGGAAATTCAGCAATCTGACCGTGCAGGTAGCTGAAGAATAGACCTTTCCGCCCATCTGGTCCATCTTGTGACACTCTGGATCTGGGGGCGGAGCGCTCATGTGTCTCAGCTGCTGTACCCTGCCATGAGCATCATGAAGTCAGCTTCTGGTTGTTCACTTAAGTAAGGCTCTCCTTTGGGTGTCTTATCGAGCCTATCTGCTTTCTTTGGCACTGCCACCGTGGTAGCCGGACGCTTCCAGGTCAATTTTCATCACGTCCTGGGAAGGCTCCACAAGTTGGGGGACAATCAAGGGCTTTAGGTCAGTAACCCCTAGGAATTTCACCAGATGACGGTGTTCAGGATCCAATTCCTCCATATCCCACTGATACAGGGCCTGGATATGTCTCATAATGTCCAAGAAGAACGCGTCATCCAGAGGTGACTGTGGCAAGCGGGTAGCTGGTCTTCAGAGGAGTACTCTGAAGAGGAGTCTCTGGCATCTTCCCTGAAGAAGAGGGTGGGCGTCCGTTGGAAGACAGACGGACAGCGGGTGCCTCTTTCTGCCACTTGGAACTGGGAGCCACCTGTCATTGTAATCGGGTGGCGGATGCTCTACCGGCAGGGAAGGTCGCCTGGGTGACTGTTCCCTAGGTAGTGGCGGACATGGGATGGGTCCCTAGACCTTGGTAATAAGTCCCTGTATTAGTGTTCCACCATGTGTTTGAAAGCACCCCCACTTCCCGCCAGCAGGACAACTGGAGGCGGAGGCTTGAGTTCGGAATATTTGAAGACTGACATGGACCTGTGGCTCTCTGGGTACCGGCGTCTGGTCCTGAGGCACCTAGTCCATGGGTGCCTTGGGCGTCGGTCCGATGGGGCTTTATCCAGCGGTGTAGAGCCCCTTGAGGTCTGGCATCCAGCTCCCTCAGAAGGAGGCAGGGAGGCGGCTGGTATCCGCAGACTCGGGTGTCTTATCCCAAGGCATAGGGGCCTCCTGACACAACAGAAGAGTGCATTCTGCACTGCCTGTTTAAGTAACACAGTCGTGGTGTTGTTTGTATGGACTTGAACTACATGACCCCCGACTACAGGAACAAATTCCATCAGAGCTAGCTGCACTGCGGGAGCTCAAGCAGGTTCATGTGGTGGCGGGACTCCCTGAGTGATCAGAACACGTGGGTCCTGTGGTCTCCCAGATCGCTCCCCATCCCACCAGAGGCGTGCCATTCAGGGTGTGAACAAATGGGACTCCTTCCTCCAGATGTTCGGGATCAGCTATACTGGATCACATCCCACATCAGCTGGGTCACTGTGTAACTGGAAATGATCGGGAAAGGAAGTAAAATCCAGTGCCTGATCCGTTGGGAGGCAGGCCTTGGCCGTAGGAAATCTAGCTTGCCCCAATAAAGTTAATCACCTATGAGGGATCAGTTTGGACCTGGCTGGGTTGAACAAGAAGCCAAGCCTCTACAGATCTGAAGGACCATATCCCTGGACCACTCCACTGCTTCTCTGCATGGCCTGGCTATCAGTCAGTCATCCGGGCAGGAATAAATACAGGTTACTCACCTGTAACAGGAGTTCTAGGAATGGTATATGTTGTTCATCCACACTTATTGGCAGGTCCCTTGCCGCTTTAAATCTTGCCAGAAGGTCTTCAAGCTGGCTCCTCCCACCCACCCGGGTGGTAAAATTCTCGGCTCCGCCCCATGACACCAGATCTAGCCCGCTGGAAGCCAGGTTGTGCGTCGAAGCCGGGGAGGTCGGGTGGGTCGTGTGGATGAACAACATATACCATTCCTAGAACTCCTGTTACAGGTGAGTAACCTGTATTTCTAGGGACATGGATATGTTGTTCATCCACACTGTATTTGAACTCTAGCAGTTCTCGGAGGAGGGAGGCAAAGCGCACACCCTACTTAGGTAAAAAGACTGGAGAACCGAGGCCCCGACCAGCACCCGGCACGACCTAAGGTCGATGTGGAAGGAGACAGTAAAGCCTGCTTTGGACAGAAGCCCTGCGGATATCCTGGACCGGAGAGTCCTGGAAGCAGCCACCGATGCAGCGGAAGGGACGGGTTAAAGAAGCGCTTATCCCTCTGGGAGGTCCATGCCCGCCCGCCTAAAGTGGAGACCTTGCAGGGGTGACCCGCCCGCTTGTCTTCCAATGGGCTGCAATCTGCCAGATGCGGCTTCAGCGAAGATGATGAACAGCTGGCGAACCTCTCCCAAACTTTAGCTTTACGCTCCCAAGAAGTGAGCGTTAAGCGGTTCCCCACGGAACCTGAATCGGCCTCAAGGTGTGAATGGGATAAACCCCAGCAGAGGCAATACCCCGAAGGAAGACTCCGCCACCGTCCGAGGGGACTTCAGGTGGGCGCAGGACAACCTAGTCCCTGTGGAAGACCAGACAGGGAGGTTAAAGGAGCGCCTGGAACTCTCCCTGCCTTCTGGATGAGTGGCCCAAAAGGTGTTCTTCCACAACAGGTGGGAAATCGCACCTGTGAAGGGTCGGATGGCTTGCCCATGAGCCAAGCCCATACCAGCAAGGATCCCAGGAACGGGATACTCCCCAAAAAGGAGGCGTGATCGAGGCCTAGAAGTGCCAGACCACCTTCTCCGCACCACCAGCTACCCCCGCCCACGCCCAGAAGACAGTGGTGACCCGAGAAGCACCTAGAGGGTCATCGATCAAGCCCTGGTCTAAGGATGGACCGCAAATGGTCCGGAATGCTTGCCCAGGGACGAGGAAGGGCAAGGCCCTATCCCATCATCGAAAAAAGGGAGAACTTCTCCCAAGGACAAGCATCTTGGCCGACTTCTAGCAGGACGCCTCGAAGGTCGAGGACCTTGCCGAAAGACCCTAGGCCTGGCCCCTAGCCGCACAGGGGACGGCCTACAGGTGCAGGGATTGAAGGTCCAGATGGATAACCTTCCCCTGAAAAGGAAAGACAGGACCGGGCGGACTAGAGGCCGCCTCGGGAGCCTGGGGCTGAGACTGAGGAGAGCTGGATACCAGAACTGGCAATCCAGTCTGGGGCTACCAGCATCACCTGCGCCAAGTCCCTCCTCGCCTTGCCCGTAGGTCAAGGGAAATGGGGGAGAGGCACGGAGGGGCCCGGGGTCCGGAGCCCGATGGCATCCCCTGCAGCAGGCCTTGCTGAGGGGCGGGCAAAAAACAGTCTCGGCCTGGTATTCTCCCCGGAGGGAAGAGGGAGAAGATCCTGTGCTACCTCCGGCAGGGGAGACCACTCATGAGGCGCAGCCTACGCCAGGCTCAGGGCATCAGCCAGGGAATCGGGCTCCTGCCATCAAATGGCTGGGAAGCCTCGACTGCGCAACAGCCCAATGCAGAGAACCTCCTTGCACCGAGACAAGGGGATAGACCGAACCTGGCGGAGTAGGTAGCACATGGTCTTGGAATAGTCCTACTTGGACTTAGACCGGTAGACCCCGTACAAGCGGAGCGAGCGGTGCCGGCTAAGCGGACCGTCTGTCTCCAGCGAGCAGGAAGGACATCGGGACTCGCAAGAGGACCAGAGGCGAAGCACTCTGTATTCCCCAAGATGGGCACCCCACCCATCCAGAAGCATCGGTCGGAGAAGACCAGCAACTCAGGGCAAACAAGCAGGATGTTCTCCTGCCGAGTTAAAACGGTCCAGGAGGCGTTCTCTTAACTCCTGGGCTGTAAGTCACGAACTGGTCCAAGGAGCGCAGCGTTGTGACCTCTGGCTGGCCCCTCCACTGAGGAGGCCACTCTGAGGCCCAGGAGGAGCAGGAGGTCCTGGCAGGACGTAATTTCCCGGCCAACCCGACCAGCAAAGGAGGAAGAACCTCGGCCCTGTTCGCCCGAAGCCGAGCTCGGACTCAAAGTCGAGCTTAGTCCCGAAGAAGCTTCACCGCTAAGATACGAGTTCTCACTTGGCTCCCGAAAACGGGAGACCAGTCTGCCTTCTGGGTGGGGTGACATCCGGACCCTTCAATGCCGCAGAGACTGCTGAGCAAGGAAGTGCTAGGAACTCGTAAGGAGCTCCCCCGCAAGAAGGGGTGGAGCCTCCTCAAAAACGGACGGAACGAGGAGTAGGTACATCCTGGAGACCAGGAAAACAGCTACATGCCACGTTCTAAGGATGGGATGTCTGCAGAAGAGAGACCATCCAGGCGTGCGGGAGAATGGGCGCAAGCCCCCGTCCGTATGAGACCAGGAATACCTGGACATGAACCCAGGGTTGAATGGGGGGGGGTCCACAGCCTTCCTGATCATCTCTAACTAGAGAGCCAGGCATGTCGGACGACCGACACAGGGGCAGTGAACTCAAGATCCCCTTGGGGCAACGGCTCAAAAGGGGAACCGCTCGCAACTTGCGACAGGATCCACCCTAAATACCTCCAGAACGAGGTGCGGAGCCGTCCCCCCATGGGGAAACCCGGGCTGGGACGACGGGGCCGGGGCAATGCCCCTTGGCCCATCACTGAGCAGGCTTAGAGGGGGAAGGAGCCAAGGAGCCCCTCGGTTTCCTGCCTCCCGCTTCCTTTTGGAGGAAGACGCTGGTCTGGCAACAGGCCGCCCAGCGCATGCCTGCTGGCCCTCATGCTGGGCCAGGGGGCCCCAGGGCTCAGGGGGCAAAGGGGCTTACGCAAAGGCTGATGGCTGCCCTTGACCCCGCAGGCAAGAGTGACCGAGTCTGGAGTGGCATCGGACTTCTCGGGCCCATGGATGTATCCCTCCACTCCAGGGCCGAAAAGGTCAGTCCCCAAGAAGGGGATGTCCGCCAACTCGTGCTGGGTTTTCAAAGAGAAGGAGGATAACCTCAGCCATGCCCTGCGGCGCATGGCCACTGCGGCCGTCACTGATCTGGCACAGGAGTCACCTAGATCCAGAGCCGACTGGAGCTGCTGCTTCGCCACCGCCCTACCCTGGTCCGCACCTGTCGAACGGTGGTCCGCAGGTCACCTGGGAGATGAGGAGAACCTCGTCCAGGAGCCCAAAGGGTGTGGGAGAAATGTGCCATCAGTGCAACCGAGCTGACCTGACGGAGGCCTAGGAGGACTGCAGCGAACCTTACGCCCGACATAGTCCATCCTTCTGACTCTTTGTCGGGGGTCTGTCCACATCCCCAGCGTTTCCAAGACATTGGAAAATGTCGTCGGTAATTACCCCTTCAGCCGAGGGGTGCTCCGAGAAACCGGGCAGAGAACCGACAGGGATAGGATACCTCCGAGCCACCCTGGCCGAAGGCGCAGGGCAAGAAGTAGGCCGCCGCCATAGCTCCAAGGCTGGGCCCACGATAGCCTCAGCCACTGGGAAGGCCTCCGTGGAAGAACCCCTTCGATCCAGAATCTCCATAAGGGGGTAAGGTGCCCGATCGGAGATGGGCTTGAGCTGCATTCCGTAAATTCTGAAATGAGCTGAAGTAGACCCTTCGAAGATGATGGGCTGTCGTCTACTGGATGCTCCTGGGAAGACCCGGGGTCCTCCCTATTGGGAAACATGGCAGAGCCTGCTCCAGGCTCCGAAGGGTCTGCAAAAAGCTGCCGCAGGCCCGAGGCACTCTTCGTCCGCGGGGGGGGCAGGAGTGAGGGGACCGAGTGACCTGAAGGACAGGCCACGGTCCGGCCTGAACTCCGCCGAAGGCGGAGGGGCAGCAAGGGTTGAACGAGCAACCGGCCCTGGAGAAGGCTCCTCAACTGATTCGAACGGCTGCTGACCAAGCGGCAGCTGCTTGTTATCCGGAGAATGAATCGGGGTCGACTGAAACCCAGACAACTGCTGTCGCCACATAAGTTCCTCGTAACACTGACGCCAACGGTATCGAAACCACTCCTCATCCGAGGAGAGGACGAAGAGAACGCCAAGCCACTTAACCCGTGCCTCGACTGAACGCCGAGATCGGCGGAGTGGCTAGACCGAGAGGTTGACCGAGACCCAACCGGGGAACTGAGGCGGGCCAGGGAAGAGGGACGACCCGCCCTCCCTCGGCTCGGAAGAAAGGACCGAGGGCTGTTGACCCGAAAGGGAGGACAGAGCCTCAGCTTCCGCCGGCGGGCGGAAGACGGCCTCAGCAGACCCCCCGAAAGACGGGTCGAGAGACTCGACAACGTCGATGGGGAATCTGGCCGGCTGACTTGACGGGGATACCGTGAGGCCAATGGCCGAAGCCGAATCCTCGACCGAAGTCGAGCGTCAGCTGATGAGGGAGGGGAGAAATCCCGCTCCCGCCGAAGAGACCCCACCGCGCCCTTTAGCCATATGCCGAGCGACAGGGCTCCAGGTTCCCTCTCCCTTGGAGGAGAGGGAATGATGAAGGTCCCTGAACGAAGCTGCATGAAAAGAATCCAAGGAGAGCGGGATAAGCTCCGCAACCGAGGGAGAAGGGAGGGGGAAACCCGTCCCTTCCCCGGCAGGATTAGACTGCAGAGAAACTGTTGAAGCGGGCACCCGCCGGTCCAATGGAATCTCCGGAGCGGAAAAAACTACCGGATGTCCGAGCCCCGAACGGGCCGCGCGGTCCTCCGGAGAGCTGACCGAAAGGGCAGAACAAAAGTTGCAAGCCTGAGGATCGTGATCCAAGTCCAGGCAAAAGGAGCACGTGGAGTGCGAGTCCCTCCAGGAGGAAATAACCGTACGTCTCTCGGGGCTGGAAAAAGCCATCACCGTAGCAAAGAAGAAAAGATCGAAGATTCAAAGGACACTTCAATAAATTCGAAGACCGAACTTTTCAGGAACCACTCAAAAACGCAGAGCGCTAAGGAGGGAACCTGAGCTTCCAAGCAGTAAGGAAGATCTGGTGTCATGGGGCAGAGCCGAGAGTTTTACCCCCCGGGTGGGTGGGAGGAGCCAGCTTGAAGACCTTCCGGCAAGATTTAAAGCGGCAAGGGACCTGCCAATAAGTGTGGATGAACAACATATCCATGTCCCTAGAAATCCTGATGCCCTGGTGCCACAGGAGGCTGCCACCACTGCTATGCACTTGGGAAGACTCTGACTCCAAGGAGATGCCGAATGACACGACCTGAAACTGATAAGCACCCTTCTGCATGGGACCAGAGGTACCATCAATGGAAAGATGGACTGGGATGTGGAAGAACACATCCTGAGGTCCAGGCAGCAGAACAACATGCTCTGCTCCAGAGATACTGAACACACAAAACATAGGAAGAAGCCAGCAGCGGAAGGCCATTTGGTCTATTAAGTCTGCTTGTGTTGCAGGGTCCAGAGCTTGAGCTATTGTCCCTGTCCTCTCTCCCACGCCTCCCATCCTCCCTACCCTTGACCCTTACCCTCCCCCTATAACTCTCTTAAAGCTGCCCACTGTCTTCAATGAGATTCTCTCTTCTGGCAACATATTCCAAGTGTCCACCACCCTCTCTGTGAAGAAGTGCTTCCTGACCTCCTTCCTAAACCTCCCACCCTCCAACTTAAGACTGTGCCCCCTCGTGTTATGGTTGCCACTCAACTTAAAGAGGGTCTCATCAACCTTATTTATCCCTTTCAAGTACTTGAAGGTCCCAATCATGTCCCTTCTCTCTCTCCTGTCTTCCAGGGAGTACATGTTCAGTGCCCTCAACCTCTCCTCGTATGCCTTACCCTGCTGACTAGCTATCATCTTCATAGCCCTCCTCTGGACCTTCTTCAACAGGTTAATGTTCTTTTTGAGGTGTGGGCACCAGTACTGAACTCCATACTCTAGATGTGGCCTTACCAGTCCTCTCTCTACTACTGATCCCCTAGATATGCATCCCAGCATCTTGTTTGCCTTTGCTGCAGCTTTCTTCTCCGTGGAGTGCTTCAGATCACTAGTGATCATCACTCCCAGGTCCTTCTCCTCCTCTGATGCAGATACTGCACTTCACCCAGGTAGTACTCTGTCCTAGGATTCTTGGCTCCAGTATGCATAACTTTTGCATTTCTTGGCATTGAAGCCAAGCTGCCAGATCCTGGACCACCTCCCTAGCTTTTCCAGATCTTCCTGTAGGTCCTGTATTCCTTCAGCCGTGCACTCTCCCCACACCCGCCTTCCAGTTCTTTCCTGCCAAGGCCAAAGGAGGCAAGGCGAGAGAAGAGGATAGCCCCATGGAAATGAAGCCAAGCTTAGGGGGAGGAGGCAGGAGGCAATACCTACTGCAAGAGCCTCTCCCCAAAGATCTACTGTTACGGTAAGTTCTACATAACTGTACTATCTTACTTGAGAGAGCTCTTGGTAGGTATTCACATATAGGACTGAGTCCCAAGCAGTCTGGAACAAGGAAAAGCACTCGAGGAGGATAACTATCCAAAACATGGAACCTCGGCTGACCGAGTCTTATGAAAGAAGACCTTGAAGCACAGCCAACCCGAAGCCTGCTCTACGGCGAGAGGCAATGTCCAAACTGTAGTGTTTCGCAAAGGTATGGACGGACGTCCAAGTTGTGGCTGCACAGATGTCTGCCACTGACACATTCTTGAAACAAGCCACAGAGGCAGCTACTCCTCTAGTGGAGTGGCCTCTGACTTGACCCCGCAGGGTCTTGTTGTACTTGTCATGTAACAGAAAGTGATACAATGAGCCAACCATTTCGATAGGCACTGTTTTGAAACAGCACTGCCTTCCTTTGTAAGCAAGAGACAAAAAGCTGATCAGTTTTCCTGAGATCTTAGTCCGAGTGGTGTAGTATCTCAGTACTCTATGAACATCCAAAGTATGCAAGAGGTATTCCCCTTGACTGGATTATTGTGTAAAGAAAGCGGGTAGCTCAATGGATTGATTCTGTGTAAATTGAGCCACCACCTTAGGGAGAAACTTAGGCTTGGTGCGTAAAGCCACAAGTTCATTGTGGAAATTAAAAATTGGATTTTGCACATCAAGGTCTGGAGCTCGGAAATGTGTACAGCTGAAGTAATGGCCACTAAGAAAAATCTTCCAAGAAAGGAACTTTAAATCTGCTGTGGCTGCCAGCTCGAAGGGAGGCAGGGTAAGCTTTTCTAGAATAAAATTCAAGTCCCATGGAGGAGCAGGAATGCGGATGGGGGGTCTCAAATGGAGGACCCCTCTGAGGAAAGTCTTAGAGACTTCCAACTGAGCAAAAGTCCTGTCTCCGAAGGGAATATGGTAGGCTGAAATCACTGCCATGTGGACCATTAAAAAGGAATGGCTGACACCCAGATGGAAGAGGTGACGCATGTAATCCAGGACTTGATTGGCTGGGCATGAGAAAGGTTTGAATCTCTTCGAAATGGCCCAACTGAAAAGCATTTCCACTTCATGGCATAAGTGGACCTGATGGAAGGCTTTCTGGCCTCTACCAAGATGTTCGTTACGAGCAGAGAAACTCTGAAGCGGACCTTTGCTACGTCTGCAGGAGCCACGCATGCAAATGAAGGGATTTGAGACCTGGGTGAACAAGGGTCCCCTGATCCTGGGTCAATAACTGTTGCGACAGAGGAAGAAGAAGTGGAGGTTCCTCTGAAAACTGTTGCAGAAGAGAGAAACAAACTTGCCTGGGCCAGAAGGACGCGATGAGAATAATTTGAGCTGCCTCCAATCTGAGTTTGTTCAGGACCCACGGAATTAAGGGAATCAGAGGAAAGGCATAAATGAATCTGTCCCTCCAAGTGGGAGACACAGGGTCCCGCCAAAAAAGCCTCGTTCTGGAGCGAGCAAGCAGAAGGCAGGAAGTTTTGCGTTTTGGGGAGACAGAAGAAGTCTATCCGGCGTTCCCGTTGCTGAAAATGTCGCTTTGACTTCTTGGTCCAGTTCCATTCGTGGACCCCGGCTGAGGACCGAACGAGTTGGTCCGCCAGCGTGTCTTCCACTCCCAGAACATGGACTGCAGTCAGGTGACGGTGATGATGGGTTGCCCAAAGCCAGACCCTCATTGCTTCCCGGCACAGAGGGTAGGAACATGTTCCTCTCTGCTTGTTGAGATACCAGACTACGCACATGTTGTCTGTTTGAATGAGGAGATGACTGGGAAGGATAAGGGAGTGAAGAGCCTGAAGGGCGTAAAGAACTGCCCTCAGTTCGAGTACATTTACATGCAGGTTTTGTTCGGACTTTGACCAGCTGCCCTGAGTCCTGAGAGAACCAAGATGGGCTCCCCAGCCTTTCCCTGACCCATCTGTCATCAGCGTCTGGCAAGGAGGTTTGATATTAAAGTGAACTCCCAGGCATAGGTTCTCCTGCACCATCCACCATTGCAAGTCCCCGATCATTGGGTCAGAAACTAGCACTTCTTGGTCTAGATCGTCCAGGGTTTGGTCCCATTGAGACCAAAGTGTCCACTCAGAGATTCTCATATGGGTCGATATGTGTGGACTGTCGGAATGGCAGCTGCCATTAGCCAGAGGAGGTGAAGGACTGACCTGGCTCCAACCCTCCTGTGACCGGATAAAGACAGCCTGCATCTGAAGGGTGTCCACCCTGTCTGGAGGCAAAAGGCTGTCCGATGGTCGTGTCCAGAATCTCCACTATAAACTGGAGGCGTTGGTGAGGAACAAATGGGACTTTGCCTGGTTGATGGTGATACCCAGGCTGGTAAAATCCTGCAGGGTAAGGGAAAGGGAGTCAGGAGTTCCTCCTTGGATGGGGCCACCAGGAGTCAATCATCCAGGTATGGAAATACCTGAACCCCTGGGTATGCAGGTGGCCGCTACCACAGACAGGCATTTGTAAACTCTCAGGGGCTGAGAAAAGATCAAATTGGAAGGATTTGAATAGATAATGGTCCCCCTGAAAGCAAAAATGGAGGAATTTGTGGTGGGAAGAACATATGAGGATATGTAGGTATGCATCCTGCATGTCCAAAGCGCATAGCCACTGTCCCTGCCGAAGAAGAGGTAGAAGACTCTGCAAAGAGAGCATTCGGAACATATTCAGGGAACTGAGATCTTGGATAGGCCTCACATTTCCCGTCTTCTTTGGAACTAGGAAGCAATGGGAATAGTAATCTGTCCCACAAAGGAAGTTGGGGACTGGTTCTATCGTCGACCTTTGAAAGAAGGGAGTGGATTTCTTCTAGGACCAGAGGAAGATGTTGATGGGAGTAAGACAACTGAGTGGGTGGTCTTCGGGGTGGTTTCTGTAGAAACTCTACAGAGTGTCCTGCTGAGATCAATTGGAGCACCCAAGCATCTGACGTTATCCTCTCCCAACCCGGCAGGTGGAGGCAAATCTCCTCCTACTGGTTCCTCTGAGAGTTCAGAGGCAGTGGAATAGGCAGGGATTCAAGAGGTGTGGGGCAGCGCAGCAGCCGAGGCTCCCACAGGTTTCTTGCTAGGGGGAGTCTTGGTTGCTGGAGGGGCCAGCCGTTTATTGGCCCGTTTGTCCTGCGGCTTTGGTTTTTGACGGTTCCTTCTATGAAAAGGACACCGCTGCCCTTGAGGGGGCCTGTACATGGAGTCAACAGACTAGAGTGCAGTGCCCTTCTCCTGCAGGTCGACAATGAGGTCCTTGACATCACCACTGAACAGCACCGAACCCTGAACGGAGCATCCTGGATAGCGGATTGCACTTTGTGGACCAGTCCTGACACACAGAGCCAGGCATGACACCGTAAACCTACAGCGAAGGCCGAGCTCAGCCAACGGTGTCCACTGCGTCGTAGGTGACACGGAGCATGTCCAGACTGGCTGAACGAGCAGAGCGGACGAGATCTGCCACTTCCTGCTTAGTCTGAGACTCAGGAAGGGAGTCCAATTTTGATTCCACCTGACTGAGGATGGTCTTCTGAAAATCCCCCATATGTGCCACATAATTCAAGGCCCTAATACCTAGGGTATAAGAGGAATATATCTTCTTCCCATAATGGTCCAGAAGCCATGATTCCTTGTCAGGTGGGGACGAGCTGAGGTGTTTTGGGTTAGCGGAACGGCCGTGAGCGGCGCTAATGATGACCAAATCCACCTTGGGGTGTAGGTTCAAGAACTCTATGTCCTCGGGAGCCTGGTATAGCCGATCCGCTTTCCTCGAACGGTGGGCTAATGCTGAAGGTTGCTTCCAAATAGTGGAAACAAGACCTGCGTGAGGCTCTATCCAGGGTGGAATCAGCGTAAGAGCAGTCTCGGGCAGATCCAAATCAGCAGCGAGCTTTTTTATGCTGTGGGTCTGGCTCCAGTGATTGCCACGGATGGACTTTCTGGATCTTCCTCCGTAACTCCATAAAGGAGGGATCCTCTGGGAGACTTCAGAGGGTCCTTGGCCTGGGGCGATCTGGAGTACGTGGCTCGTCATCAGGATCAGAGCGTCGCGTCCCGTCTCTGAGTCAGAGTCAGACATGTCCGATGAAGAAAAGGAGGACTCCTCCCTATGAGGGGGAGGAACGGTCCCTTTGGAGAGTTCCCTGGGACGCGTATCCTCCCCACCCCAGGCATCAGAGGGCTCTCCTCTGGCGTCACGTGGGGGGGGGTCTCCCGTCTCCGACGTCTGGGATCCTGCAAAGGGTCCAGTGTCAGTAAACTACTTTCGACCTCTCTGGTGAGCTGAGCCTTGGCCTCAGCCCACCAGGAGGCCAGAGTCTCCTTCAAGTCCGTCAGTGGCTGGGGAGTGGGTGGTGGAGGGGGAAGGGGATACGGATACTGAGGGTATCCGTAGAAGGAGTATCCATAATCTGACAGCAGGTAGCCCGCTGTCAGGCATTGAGGTGTCGGATACTACGGCGCAGGATAATGCATCATCGGGTATGAAGGTGCGAATACTGCGGAGCCGGGTATGGTGGCACTGGACATTGGGGTGTCAGATACCCAGGAGCCAGGGGCTCTGATGGAGCAGAGGGACCTGGCAAAGGCCCAGCAGGTGGGCCAGGTAAAGAAAAAGCTGGCCCTGCGGGCATCGGGTCCGGCATCAGTATGCCTTCCGGTAATGGGATGTCAGCTGGCATTGGGTATACCAGAGTCTGGGCCAGCGTCTGAGGGTCTGGCGTCAGGGTATCGGGTCCCCGAAGAGGAAGCCCTGACAGCAGCATCTCGAGGTCTTCTGTGATGACTCAGGTGGAGGGGTTAGAATCCCCGGGAGTTAGCAGAGGAGATACAGGGACTTCAGAAGGGAGGGGCAACGCCTTCTTGGATAGCACCAAGACGGCCGTCATGGAGCAGTCCCCCGGAGGGGACGTTACCTTCAATGCCACCATGGAGGCCATTTTCCGCTCTCGGTGCTTCTCCTTGTCCATTTTCTTCTTGTGGCCTTCAGGAACGTGGACACCTGCCTTAATTTCTTTAGCTCCTTTTCCATGGATGCCATTCTTTTCTTAAGTGTATGGGCTTCCAGGGACTGCTGCCTTCTTTTCCGGGCAGCGGAGCTGAATTTTTGGCAGTGTTGGCACTTCTCCACAGGATGGTCTGGGCCCAGGCAGAAGAGGTACAAGGCATGGGCGTCCTTGTGTGGCAGTTGGGAGCCATACGAGTTGCATTTATTTTTATGCGATTCGGAAGGCATCAGGGACGACATACACAGCGAATCAGGTTGAACGAGCAAAAAACCAGAGCAATTAGGTCAAAATGTTCGAGAACTAATGACCAGCGAAAGACTGACAAAACGTTGAACTCTATGTATCGACGTCTCATGACGCCGGTCACCTGACGTGGGGGCGATCCCCCGCCAGAGACTGCTACCTAGAAATCTTTCCGTGGGGTCCTGACGCCTGGCAGGTCAGTCCTATATGTGAATACCTACTTTAAGAGCCCTCTCAAAGTAAGATCTTGTGCTTTCTTAGAAACTGGTTCAGATCATGGACATCCAGTATAGGGCACCAAATCCCCATCCGTTTCAGGACTAGAAGTACCTTGACATGTACCACTGACTTGCCAGAGCGTCTCAGATACGGGTATCGCTCCTTTTGTGAGGAGCTGAGCAATGTCCTCCAGAGGGCGGATAGCGTATCTTGCGACACTGAAGACTCCCTTAGAGTGTGGGATAAGAAGGACGGAAGGGTTCTAAATCCAGAAACCACCCTCTGCCGACTGTGACGAGACAGCCCGTTCTGACTGCTGTATCATTTTTAGTTTTTTTTTTTTTAATATAAAATGTATTAATGACCATCTCCGCTGAAAAATCAAATGCTCTAGGAATGACCTCACTCATCCCCAGATTTCAGCTGACAGATGAGGCCAAGAGAAATGCTGACAGCATGCATCACACACACTCAGTTTTTAGAGACACTGTGTTACATGGAAGACTTTAATCAAGGATCCTGTTTCTCTGAGTTAATTACAGAATTGTTTAAGTTAACCGTTAAGAGGAAATCATTAAAAGGCTTATGGCGTTGAAGAGAAAATACAGGTTACTACACAGAGGTGAAAGGTTGTAAATGCTCATATGAAGCCTGTGTGAGGAGGATGCAGCATGAATCAAAAGAGGTGTCATTGAAATTGAGTTATGCCAAGGTTGCAGAATTAATACATAGAAATTACATCCTGTGGTTGTATAGAAATATATATTTTTTAGATATTTTGACAGGGAGGAGCTAGATGACCTCATGCAAAAGAGGTGGGCAAAACCAGCATTTAAAGATTATTCTGTTTCACTACAGACACGCTTTTTATCGGACACTGACCAAGAAAACATCTGAGCACTGAAAACAGGTATTTAGAAAGCTAGACAAATCTAAATATTGTTGTAGGAATTGCACTGTTTTAAACCTTGTTTTGTTTAAAGATATGTATGTTTTGTGATATAAGAGTTCTGTATTGTATGTTTGACGTATTATTATATATTTCAGTAAAAACTCTAATTTTAGAGCATACCTGGTCTGTCTTTCAATTGCTTTCTTTTGGTAAGAAATTTGTATGGTTATAGTAGACAGCTGACAAGCTTGTATAGTGGTACCAAACTGGAAAGGGAAGCGTTTTAAATCTGAGGTCTTTATTAAAGTTTTAAGGGTTCATCTCTGAATACCTGATTAGGTGCCCATGGCAAAGATATCTGGCCCCCGAAGAAAGATATATCTGAACCTGTGCATTGGGTACGCTAGCAAGAGGTTTACAGTTTGAATCTCTCCAGAACTTGAGACCAAAGGTTGATCCAAATTCATAAAAACAGACAAGAGGATTACCATGTCTGTTACACTGTTCACAAAACTGCGCTCAGAGGTTGGCACTTTGGGAGTAGAGGGCCTGACCTGCTGAGTGAATCTGACAGATTGGTTGGCAGCAGTGGCATAATTTTGGTATCACAAGCTTTACTGTTCTGTGTCAGCTGAGACCGTAACCTCTCTTGCAAAGAAAGAAAAAGATAAAGAGTTTTATTTTAAAAAGGAAACATAGAAACACAGACTTTGACAGCAAATGAGGACCACTTGGCCCACCCAGTCTGCCCATTTCCCTTCCTACTGGATAAGCTGCAGATTCAGTTAACCAACAGCCTACTTCCTGCAACCCCCCACTACAATTGCCTTATGTCTGTCCCATGCATGTTTGAATTCCCCCACTGTTTTAGACCCAACAACCTCCCCAGGAAGGCGGTTCCATGTATCCACCACTCTCTCCGTGAAAAAAATTTCCTCACATTACCGAGTCATTCCCCCTCTATCTTTAAATTGTGCCCCCTTGTTCTTACACATCTCTTTTTCTGAAAGATGCTACCCTCCTGGACTTTGTTGATTCCCTTGAGGTACTTGAACGTTTCTATCATGTCCCCCGTCCCTCCTTTCATCAAGGGTATACATACTAAGCTCTCTCAGCCTCTCTTCATATGGTTTCTGATGCAGACCCTGCACCATTTTAGTTGCCCTCCTCTGGACTGCTTCCATCCTGTCTATGTCCTTGCATAGATGGGGTCTCCAAAACTGCACACAGTATTCCAGATGGGGTCTCACTAACTGTCTGTACAGAGGGATAACCAATTCCCTTTTTCTACTTGTGATGCCCCTTCCTATGCATCCCAGTATCCCCCTGGCTCTCCTTACTGACTTCTCACATTGCTTACCCACTTTTAAGTCATTTGATTCGACTACCCCCAAGTCCCTTTCCATTTTTGTTGTTGCTAGTACCTCCCCTGCTATTGTGTACTCTTCTCCTGGGTTTTTGTTTCCCAGGTGCATTACTTTGCACTTCTTTGCATTGAATCTAAGTTGTCATATGTCTGACCATTCCTCCAACCTTGACAAGTCCCTTCTCACCCTTTCAACCCCCTTGTGTTTCAACTCTGTTACAGATCTTTGTGTCATCTGCAAAGAGCATACCTTTCCCTCCAGACCCTCTGCAATGTCACCTGTAAAGATGTTAGAGAGGACTGGACCCAGTACTGAGCCTTGAGGTACTCCACTAGTAACCCCCCTTTCTTCAGAATGTGTTCCATTCACTATTACCTTCTGTGTCCTGTTGTGCAGCCAGTTTGCTACCCAGGCTACCACCCTGGAACCCACTCCCAGGCTGGCTAACTTGATTATTAGTCTTTTGTGTGGGACTGTGTCAAATGCCTTGCTAAAATCTAGGTAGACCATATCCACAGCCCCTCCCTGATCTATTACTTTGGTCACTCAGTCAAAGAAATCAATTAGACTCGTCTGACATGACCTTCCTACTGTAAATCCATGCTGCTTTGGGTCCTGTGCCCCACTGGCCTCTAGGTACTCAACAATTCTTTCTTTCAGAAGTGATTCCATCATTTTCCCTACCACTGAGGTCAAACTTACAGGTCTGTAGTTTCCTGCTTCTACCTAGCTCCCACTTTTGTGAAGGGGAATCACATCTGCCCACCTCCAGTCCTCAGGTACCACCCCATCCTCCCACGATTTGTTAAAAAGTGTGGTCAGTGGTGTCACTAGGTCCTCCATTAGTTCTTTTAGGATTCTGGGGCTAATCCGTCAGGTCCCATTGCTTTGTCTACCTTGAGTTTTAAGAGTTCTTTCAGGACTCCTTCTGTAAATGGACTGATGTCAACTCCCACCCAGAGTGCTTCTATTGTCTAGTTTAGGTAATGCCTCCTCATCTTCTTTCGTGAATACTGAGCAAAGTATTCATTCAGTATCTCTGCCTTTTCACTGTCTCCCTCTGTCCACCTCCCTCTCCCTTATTAATCTTCAATATTCCTCCCTTAACCTTTCTATGCTCCCTAATGTACCCATAAAAGGTTCTATCCCCCTTCTTAACTGAGTTGGCTATTTTTTCCTCGGTTTGGACCTTTGCTATTCTGACTGCCTTCCCCACTCTTTCTGCTTTAATTGATACAGTTTCCTGTCGTGCTCCTTCTGTAATTCCCTATACTTTTTGAATGCAGCCTTTTTCTCCTTAACTTTCCCTGCCACCTCTTTTGAGAACCATAGTGGTTTTTTACTCCGCTTTGTTTTCTTTATCTGTTTCACACAAAGGCTTGTTGCCTCTATGATGGCAGTTTTGATTTTTCTCCATTGTTCTTCCACCCCTCCTTTTTGGCTATTTGCCAGTGCATTCCTCGGGTATTCACCCATTTTGCCAAAGTCGACCCTTCTAAAGTCCAGTATCCTTGTTCTTGTATGGCTTGTCTCCATGGTTGTGCTTACTGTGAAGCACACTGTGCAGTGGTCACTTGTTCCCAGATATCTACTGACTTCTAAATTTGTGATCCTCTCTCCATTTGAGAGTACCAGGTCTAGTATTGCTCCCTCCCGAGTGGGTTCCAACACTAGCTGTCTAAGGCCGTCCCTGCAGGCATCGAGAATGACCCTGCTCTTGGATGTGGCTGCAGTACATGTCATCCAGTTAACATCTGGCATATTCAGGTCCCCCATCAACAGTATCTCCCCTTTTTCAGCCATTTTGAGAATGTCCTCTATCATTTTCTTGTCCGATCCTCCCTTGGGGACGGGGGTCTGTATACACCCCCTGTGCGGATTGTGATGCCATTCCCTGTCTCCAAGGTAACCCAGAGTGCCTCTTGTCCACCCCTTTACTTTTTAGTTCTGTAGCTTTGATCCCTTCCCTTATGTACAGAGCTACTCCACCTCCTCTTTTACCTTCCCTGTCCATTCTGTAGACTGTGTACCCCGGTATGTTGACATCCCAGTCATGCTTCTCCGTGTACCATGTTTCCGTGACTGCCACAATATCCAATTTTTCATCTTCCATCAGGGCTACTAGCTCAGGAAGCTTGTTTCCCAGACTAAGGGCACTGGTACTCACTGCCCTCCATTTAATGTTGGCTTTATCCTTTCTTCCCCCATCCCTGCTCTTACTGCCCTTGTCTATTTTTCCATTTACCTCTGTCCTGCCCTCTGTTGAGCTCTGTACCTTAGTGTTTACCTTACTACCTGCCATGTTTTGTGGGGGGAGGCTTGAAATTTCCTGCCTCTTATCAGCACCCCCTTGGCTAGTTTAAAAGCTTGCCAAGGAAGCATTTAAACCTGTCACTTAGGATCTTGGTTCTCTTCGTGGACAGATGCAGACCATCGTGCCAGTATAGACCTTCATTTCTCCAGGTAAATCCCCAATCCCCAATGAAGCCAAAGCCCTGTGCTCTGCACCAGTTTTGCAACCATTCATTAAACTGCATAGTGTGCAGTACCCTAGCCTCACCCCTGCCATGGACTGGCAGCACCTCTGAGAAGGTAACCGTGCTTGCTACCTCTCTGAAGCCCCTCCCAAACTCCACAAATTTATCCTGCACTGCACCGATTCCATGCCAAGCTAGGTCATTTATCCGAAGGTGGACAATGATATCTAGTTCCCTCTCCTGTGATGTTGCTTCTGCAATCATGAGGATTCGCTTCTTGTCCCTCCAAGCCATGCCACCAGGCAGGCACCTTACTTCCCTCCCCTCTCCCTTCCCCAATTCTACCCCTCTAACAACTGAGTCCCCTATCAGAAGCTGTTTCCTTCCCCTGTGGTGTCCCTTTCCCTTTGTCGGTCTCCCTTGTGGATGTCCTCAGCATTTTTCTTATCTCCACTGAGGGTGCCATCATAGAGGAACCTTGCTCTGCCAGACTGGAGTATGATTTGTATAGAGGTACAACTAGGGGTCTTCGCCTCTGTTCCACCACCCGCACCCTCTTAGAACCCACTGTGGTCCAACTGCTCTTCATACTTGACAACCTCTGAGGCAGTGGTTGTGGCAGTGGTGCTCTTTGGGTGGGGGAGGCCTCCTTAGTCCTTGCCAGTTCAGCCTGGAGGTGGGCAATCTCCTCCCTCAGAGACGACAGTTGCCTGCAAATAGCACAACAACGCAGTTTCCAGAATGTCTCCCGGAAAACTGCTGCCCCACAGCCAGTCCATTGCACCACTCCCCACATGTCCCTCTCCCTTATAATATACAATATAATTTTTTTTTGGTGGTGTGTACTTACCCTTTATGCACTATATATTACTTGGTGTACAGTCAAGTTCTTACCTATTTTATTTTTTTTTTCTAAAGTGCAAATCAGAGTAGCCGTAGTCAGGGAAGAAGAAGATGGCTTCCGACTACAGCAGGCACACTGTAGATTACTTGAAGCAGTTGTGCGGGGACAGGGGAGTCATGTTTGAGGCTACATCCAAAAAGCAGAACCTCATAGAGGCCCTGATGGTAGCAGATACCCAGAGTAGCGAGTCAATGACAGTGACTGAAAAGGACAGCAGGGCCTCTGTCAGTGAAGGGCCACAGCAGCAGGGGATGGCCACCAGTATCCTGAATCCAGAGGCACTCAAACTGCAAATTGAGCTGCGCAGCATGGAGGTGGAGTCCCAGGAGAGGAGAGAGCGAGAAAAGCGAGAGGCGGACCGTGAGGCAGAGCGAGAACGCAGAGAGGCAGAGCGACAACAGAGGGAGGCAGAACGTGAGAAGTGCGAGCGCCAGCGAGCTGCAGAGGAGAAGAGAGAGGAGCGCCAGAGGCAACACAAGCTGGAGAAGATGTGACTGACCAGCGGCACCAGAGCAGGTAAGTGGTTTGGGTTTAACTGGAACTGCAGGACTGGTTACATATTGAACTCCAAATTAATAGGTGACTTTAAGGAAGGGAGGACATGGACGCCTTTTAAATTCTTTTGAAAAGTTTGTATTCAGGCTAAAATTCCTAGAGAGTCCTGGAGCTCCAGCTATCCCGCTACTTACCAGAAAAGTTTGAGATACACTGGGTCAAATGGACAATGAAGACAGCAATGATTACAGCAAGCTAAAAGATGCACTGTTAAAAAAGTTTGAATGAACTGCTGAATCATATAGAGCTAAATTCCGTAAGTTCAGGAGAAGCCCTGATATGAGCTACGAGGAGCTAGTCACGAAACGATGTCAGTTTTTAAAACTTTGGTGGGAAGGAATTGAGGCAAATTCTGTTGATAAAATTGAAAATGTGATTTTATTAGAACAGTTTTATTGGGCATGCCCAGCAGAGCTAAAAACCTGGCTAGAGGACAGAGATCAAAAAACACTGCAAGAGGCTGCTTAACTCTCAGACTGATATGCCAAGAGCAGACCTGCTCCGAGAATGAATGGAGCGGGCGTGGCAGCGCAGAAAGGGAAAAGTGCGCCTTCAGGGCAGCTAAAACCCTCACTGCCTCCACCGAAATCAGTTAGCCCCAGGTTTCAAAGAAAAGATTTCTCTGAAGTAAGAAATGCCTGTTGGTTGTGTAAAGAAACTGGGCATATTGCCAGACAGTGCCCCAAAAAGGCGAGTCATAATACACAACAGAGTGCTAGAAAAGAAGTGGGTTGTTCGTGTGCCCCTGGAAGCATGCCAGTGAACATGAGGGAACACATGCACCAGTCATGCTGAATGGGGTACAGACGCAGGGGTTAAGGGACATGGGGCATCCCTGACATTTGTAAAGGGGGATCTGGTACAGCCTGGTCAGCTTATACCCAATAAATACGTAACTGTACAAGGGTTTACTGGTGAAGAGAAAACATTGTCACTTGCTAGTGTTCTCCTGGACTGGGGTGAAACAGGGGAACTGTGCAGCAGGTGGCTGTAGCCAACACATTAGCAGTAGATGTGATCCTGGCAACAATCTCCAGTAGGGATGGTATGTGCAGTTACCTGTAGCTGCCGGGCAAGGGAAAATAATAGTTCCCTGAACCCCACAGAAACCAGTGTGAAAACCGCTGAGAGGCTGGTTCCCCAGTCTGTCTCTCCAGATGGGGAGACTGATAAAAAGGGGGTAGAAATTTCCCCAGTAGCAAGTAACCACACAGCTACAGAGAGTTATTCCGAAGAAGGAGGGGTGACCCTGTGTCAGAGGGTTAGGACTGACAGTGATCCTGAGGGCCCTGACGCCAGTGCTAGAGACCCTAGTTTAGCGACCGAACGGGACCTGTCCCATGCCTTGGGAATGTGTGAGGGGTTTGCAGCTGCTCAGAGGAGTGACCCTAGTTTAGAGAAGTTGAGGGCTTGGGCAGACTTGGAGGGCACGCAGGGAGGTGATGGCAGACATGAGGTTTATTGGGAAAATGGACTTATGCATACACAGGCAGTACAGACAGAGGAAGGGATGCTAGGCAGGCAGCTTGTCGTTCCCCAGGGGTATTGTGAGCAGTTGCTCAAGACTGCACATGATATTCCCTTGTCTGGTCATCTGGGAATCACACGCACAACGCATTGGTTGGCCCAGAATTTCTACTGGCCTAACTTCACCCAGCAGGTGAAGGAGTATTGCAGGTCTTGTCACCGGTGCCAAGAAATAGGGAAGGCAGGCAAGAAAACCCAAGCCGCCCTGATCCCCTTGCCCATAGTGGAGGAGCCATTCCAGAGGGTGGGAATGGATATTGTGGGGTCTTTAAATATCCCCAGCTCATCACGGAAGAGATTCATCCTGACTGTGGTGGATTATGCCACCCGGTACCCAGAGGCAGTCACCCTATCCTCTCTGAGGACGGACAAAGTGGCAGATGCCTTACGTGGGATTTTCTCCCATGTTGGGTTTCCACAGGAGGTAATCACCGATCGAGAGGGTTCCTTCATGTCGGACCTGATGAAATGTTTATGGGAGAAGTGTGGGGTGGTGCAGAAATGCACGACACCATATCACCCACAAGCCAATGGGCTTGTGGAACGATTCAATGGAACCCTAAAGTCAATGCTCCGGGCATTTGCTGAACAGCATGGGAGGGACTGAGAGAAATACCTTCCCCACCTGTTGTTTGCATAAAGGGAGGTGCACCAAGAGTCGACAGGATTTTCCCCTTGAACTCTTATATGGACGCTTGGGCACGTGGCCCCTAGACTTGATCCAGAAGGACTGGGAAGGCAAGCACGCCACCCAGGGAACTCCCATTGTGGATTATGTCCTTAGGTTTAGGGAAAGGCTGAAGGAGTTTATGGGGACAGCCCAGAGCAACCTGGCAGCTGCCCAACAGAAGCAAAGGTGTGGTACGACCGCAGAGCCAGAGCTCGCCATACATGGTGGGTCAGGAAGTCATGGTCCTTATTCCGTCCAGAAAGACAAGCTGAGTGGAAAGGACTGAACAAAGTGGTTAGGAAGGTAAATGACGTGAACCACATTGTGGGGTTACCTGACCATAGACAGACTGAAAGGATGTACCATGTCAACACGATGAAGCCACATGCAAATAGGGCTGACATGGTGTTTGTTGTGTGTAGTCATGGGGAGGGGACAGATGAAGGAGACCCCCTTCTGGATTTGCCGGAGGAAAGTAAGCGGAGTCCTCTGTGGAGGCAGTAAAATTGTCTCCCCAGCTGAACCTGGACCAGGTCCAGAAAGAAAGGGAGGTTTTAGCAGACTTTGCCCCCTTGTTTATTGCCAAGCCTGGACTAACCCCCTTAGCAACACACGATGTGGAGACAGGGACACAGACGCCCATACGGCGGACAGCATATCGGGTGTCAGAGGCTGTCTAAAAGGACATTAGGAGGGAAGTGGAGGAGATGCTGTATTTAGGGGTAATCCAGAGATCCCATAACCCCTGGGCCTCACCCGTAGTCCTTGTACCTAAGCCAGATGGCTCAACTCGTTTCTGTGTGTTCTATCCGTGGACTGAATGCAGTCACGAAGTCTGACGCCTACCCGATGCCCCGGATGGACGAACTCCTGGACAAGCTGGGAGGGGCGACCTACCTCACAACTACTGACCTGACCAAGGGGTACTGACAGACAGAGCTAGGGAGAGGTCGACCTTCACCACTCCGATAGGCTTATTTGAGTTTGAAGTAATGCCTTTCAGAATGAAGAACACCCTGGCCACTTTCCAAAGGTTGGTGAACCAGGTGTTAAATGGTGCTGAGGAATACGCTGTGGCGTACCTGGATGATACTGCCATCTTCAGTACCAGCTGGGAGGAACACCTTTCACACCTTAGGGAAGTGCTGGGCAGGATACAGAGGGCCGGGCTCACTGTCAAAGCTGAGAAGTGCCAGGTGGCTATGGGGGAAGTGGCATACCTCAAGCATGTGGTAGGCCGGGGACAGCTCCGTCCTAACCAAATAAAGATAGAGGTGATCCAGGCGTGGCCCAGACCAGAAACCCAGAAGCAGGTCAAGGGCTTTCTAGGGACAACAGGTTACTACAGGAAATGTGTACCCAATTACAGTGCCCTGGCTGCTCCCCTATCTGATCTGACAAAGAAAAAGATGCCAAAGAAAATTACCTGGAGCCCAGCCTGTGAGGAAGCCTTTACCAGACTGAAAGAGGCACTGTGCAGTGCTCCTGTTTTGACAAGTCCAGACTATAGCAAAACCTTTATAGTTTATACGCACACCTCAGACGTGGGTATTGGGGCAGTACTGAGCCAGACGTCCAGCCAAGGGAAAGATCACCCAGTTGTGTACCTGAGCAGGAAGCTGCTTCCACGGAGCAAGTGTACTTCACAGTGGAAAAGGAGAGTCTTGCCATAGTGTGGGCCCTGAAGAATTTAGAGCCATACTTGTATGGGCAGCATTTTGTGGTGCAGACTGACCACAACCCCCTGGTTTGGCTGATGCAGATGGGAAAAAACAATGGGAGACTACTAAGATGGAGTCTTGCTTTACAAGGGTATGATTTGACAATCCTACATAGGGTAGGCATTAAAAATCAGAACTCCGATGAGCTGTCTAGAGTCTATGAGGAGTGAACTGATTTGGGAAGTTCATCCCATGTAGGGGATAGATCCCCCAAATTCAGTCTAGGTGGGTAGGAGTGTGACATAGACAGCCCGTTCGGAGTGCTGTATCATATTTTTTTAATCAAATGCTCTAGGAATGACCTTACTTATCCCCCCTCCCCCCGATTTCAGCTGACAGATGCAGGCCAAGAGAAATCCTGACAGCATGTACCACACACACTCAGTTTTTAGAGACAATGTGTTACATTGAAGACTTTAATCAAGAATCCTGTTTCTCTGAGTTAATTACAGAGTTGTTTAAGTTAACTTTGTTAAGAGGGAAATCATAAAAAAGGTTTATGACGTTGAAGAGAAAACACAGGTTATTACAAAGAGGTGAGAGGCTGTAAATGCTCATATGAAGCCTGTGTGAGGAGGATGCAGCATGAATCAAAAGAGGTGTCATTGAAATTGAGTTATGCCAAGGTTGCAGAATTAATACTTAGAAATTACATCCTGTGGTTGTATAGAAATACATATTTTTTTTTAGATGTTTTGACAGGGAGGAGCTCGATGACCTCATGCAAAAGAGGTGTGCAAAACCAGCTTTTAAAGATTATTCTGTTTCACTACAGACACACTTTTTATCTGACACTGACCAAGAAAACATCTGAGCACTGAAAACAGGTATTTAGAAGCTAGACAAGTCTAAATATTGTTGTAGGAATTGCACTGTTTTAAACCTTGTTTTGTTTAAAGGTACGTATGTCTTGTGATATAAGAGTTCTGTATTGTATGTTTGACGTATTAGTATATATTTTAGTAAAAACTAATTTTAGAGCATACCTGGTCTGTCTTTCAATTGCTTTCTTTTGGTAAGAAATATGTATGGTTATAGCAGACAGCAGACATAAGCTTGTATGGTGGTACCAAACTGGAAAGGGAAGCGTTTTAAATCTGAGGTCTTTATTTAAAGTTTTAAGGGTTCATCTCTGAATACCTGGATAGGTGCCCATGACAAAGATATCTGGCCCCCGAAGACAGATATATCTGAGCCTGTGCATTGGGTATGCTAGTAAGAGGTTCACAGTTTGAATCCCTCTGGAACTTGAGACCAAAGGTTGATCCGAACTCACAAAAACAGACAAGAGGGTTACCTTGTCTGTTACACTGTTCACAAGACTGCGCTCAGAGGTTGGCACTTTGGGAGTAGAGGGCCTGACCTGCTGAGTGAATCTGTGACACCAACCACCTCGAGAACCCACTTGTCCATAGTAGTAACGGACCAGTGAGGCCAGAAGTGACAAAACGGACTCCTCCACCTGGATCCAAGTCAGGGACTGGACAGGCAGGAGCTGAACATCCCATCCGACCCATCACTGGGCAGCTTTGGAGGGGCACCAGCAGCTGAGGCTGGAGGGGCACCATTTCATCTACCCCCACCTTTATTGGCCTCTGACCAAAGAACTTGGCCTTGGGGTGCCAGGCCTGGAATTGTTCCAACTGGGACTGTTGCTGCCGAGACTGCTGTGGCTGATAGGATAGGACCAAAACTGAAAGGCCTGCTTTTGTTGTGGGCCCTTCTGGGACGTCACAGAATCCTGGGTGGCACAGGACTGAGGACATGTCAATTTGTCCCGGTCATTTCGCTCTGCTACAACTCACCCCAGGCTATTGGCTCCAGTGTCAATCAGCTCCCACATCAACTTGTCCCCAAACAATTCACTCCCACTACATACTGTACTGCACTCCAGCAACAATTACAGTACGACTTCCACTTCTACAACCCTCAGTTTCGGACTACTAGCATCTATTGCCACTCTAGGCAATTTACACTACATTTAATTACCCTTTGGATTAAAACAATTTACTATTATTTCTTTGACACTTAAACCCGTAACCTGGCAGTAACCTCAGTTTTGCCTTCCATATTTCTCTGTTCTGTAAAGCCACCTACCGTCAACGTAGCACTAGTGCTAATACTCATCAATGTCTCTGTCCCACTGTGTGCTGGAACTCGGGTCCATGTTTTTATTTCCTTCCAGCCTTAAGTTCTGCATCTCCCTCTCCCAGAAGATTCCAAAATTTCAGGATCTCCAAACATGTGTGTCTAGAAGTCAGGTGCTCACCTCATCACCCATTCCATAATACTAGCCCTCATCACTTCATCATCAGGAATGCAACTACAATTTAGTTCCAAGTTCAGGTCAAGCTTCCCCTCCTCATCTTCAACGCTTTTTACTAACAATACAGACAAAGACCACTGGTCCATCCACTTTTATCTCAGCAGGACTCAGTGTCTGTTGAGATTAAGCAGACAGATACTTTATTAGAAGTAGAAGGGATCTTATTTAGGATTAAAAAAAAAGAAAAAACAAAGCCAGTGCGTGTTCTGTGCTGGGAAGGGTACTGTATCAACTTACTTTGCTAAATCAGTAGGAGGAGAGAGAGCTTAATTGGGGGTGTGGCTTAAACAATATAAAAGCAGGTGACTCAAATTACAACTTCCTGTTGCTAGCCTTTTTCTTACTAATTGCCCTCCATCCCACCCACCCTAAGCCAGTGCTACTTTATAGCCACTGGATTTGACTGACAACAGGAACTTCCTGTTTGGCAGTAGGAAGGGAAGGATCATAAAGAAACACTGGTTTTGTCAACCCTAAGGAGAAAAATAGCTCGCTCTCTCCCCCCCCCCCCAGCTGCTGGTGGGCGGACACAGAGCAAGGAAGCAGCAGGCTACTGAAGAATACAGGAAGTTGCTGTCCCAGCACAGGAAGTGTAAGAGCTGTAAGGAGAGGAGAGAGTAAGCATACAGAGAAACAGGAGAGGGGACACAAAATAAGACATGACAGGAGTGGTGCAGCGCAATGGCTGTGGGCCGGCAGTGTTCCGGGAGACATTCTGGAGGCTGCGATGCTGCCCTATTTGCAGGCACCTCTCTGGTCTGAGGTAAGAGGTTGCCCGTCTCCAGGCTGACCTGGCTAGGATTCGTGAAACCTACTCCCCCACCCAGGGACCACCAGGGCCAATGCCACTACCTCAGAGGTTGCCACGAAGGAGGAGAGGCTGAACCAGGGTGGGCTCAGGGAGGGAGAGGGTGGTGGAACAGAGATGCATCCCTCCTGCTGTACTGCTCCACAATTCATATGCTCTTCTGGTGGACAGTGGTTCCTCTATGGAGGCACCTGCAGTGGAGACCAAGGAGGATGTTGGGAAACCTTCACAAAGGAGACCCACAGGAGGGTGGCATGGGACTCCACAAGGAAAGGAAACAACTCCTGGTGGGGGACTCGATCATTGGGGGTAGAAATGGGGGAGGAAGGGGAGAGGGAGGTAAGGTGCCTGCCTGGCGCCACGGCTTGGAGGGACAGGAAGCGAATCCTCAGGATCGTGGGAGCAGCTGCACAAGGGAGGGAGCTGGATGTCATTGTCCACCTAGGGACGAATGACCTGGCTAGGAATGGGATCAGAGCAGTGCAAGAGGAGTTTGTAGAGTTGGGGAGGGGCCTTAGACAAGTAGCGCATAAGGTAACCTTCTTGGAGGTGTTGCCTGTCTATGGCAAGGGTGATGCTAAGGTACTCCTCACCAGGGAATTCAATGAATGGTTGAAAAACTGGTGTGGAGCTCAGGGTTTTGGCTTATTGGGGACTGGGGAGCAACGGGAAGGATGCAGACCTACACTGGCGTGATGGTCTGCATCTATCGGGGAACCAGGATCCTAGGTGAGAGGTTTAAATACTTTGATTGGCAAGCATTTAAACTAGCCAAGGAGGGAAGACACTGAAAAGGATCAGGAAATTCCAGCCTCCCCCACAAAACATGGTAATTAGTGAGGTAAACACCAAGGCAGCAAAGTCATTAGGAGCAGGACAGAGGTAAATGTAAAAAGGCAAAGGCAGTAAGGATAGGAATGGGGCCAAAGGGGTAAGACCATCAAAAGTGGAGGGTGATGTGAGTACCAATGCCCGTAGTCTGAGTAACAAGCTCCTGAACTAGTGGCCTTGATGGAAGAGGGTTGCCTGGATATTGTGGCAGTCACAGAAACATGGTACACAGAGAACCATGACTGGGATGTCAACATACCAGGATACACAATCTACAGGAGGGATAGGGAGGGTAAAAGAGGAGGAGTAGCTCTCTACGTAAAGCAAGGGATCAAAGCAACAGAACTAAAGAGTAAACAGGGAGCAGATGTGGCACTCTGGGTCACCCTGGAGACAGGAAATGGCACCACAATCCACATGAGGATTGTATATATACCCCCCCATCTCAGGGGGAGGGAATGGGCAAGGAAATGATAGAAGGCATCCGTAGAATAGCAGAAAAAGGGGAGATATTGTTGATGGGGGACATGAATATGCCAGATGTTAGAAACATAGACTTTGACGGCAGATAAGGACCACTTGGCCCACCCAGTCTGCCAATTTCCCTACCTACTGGATAAGCTGCAGATTTTAGTTAACCAATAGCCTACTTCCTGCCACCCCCCCACTATAATTGCCTTATGTCTGTCCCATGCATGTCTGAATTCCTCCACTGTTTTAGACCCCACAGCCTCTCCAGGAAGGCGGTTCCATGCGTCCACCACTCTCTCCATGAAAAAAAAATTTCCTCACATTACCCCTGAACCGTCCCCCCTCCATCTATCTTTAAATTGTGCCCCCTTGTTCTTACACATCTCTTTTTCTGAAAGATGCTACCCTCCTGGACTTTGTTGATTCCTTGAGGTACTTTAACGTTTCTATCATGTACCCCTGTCTCTCCTTTCATCAAGTGTACACATAGTAATCTCTCTCAGTCTCTCTTCATATGGTTTCTGATGCAGACCGTGCACCATTTTAGCTGCCCTCCTCTGGACTGCTTCCATCCTGTCTATGTCCTTGCGTAGATGAGGTCTCCAAAACTGCACACAGTACTCCAGATGGGGTCTCACCAACTGTCTGTACAGAGGGATAACCAATTCCCTTTTTCTACTTGTGATGCCCCTTCCTATGCATCCCAGTATCCCCCTGGCTCTCCTTACTGACTTCTCACATTGCTTACCCACCTTTAGATCATCTGATATGACTACCCCCAGGTCCCTTTCCATTTTTGTTGTTGTTGTTAGTACCTCCCCTGCTATTGCGTACTCTTCTCCTAGGTTTTTGTTTCCCAGGTGCATTACTTTGCACTTCTTTCTGTTGAACCTAAGTTGCTGTATGTCTGACCATTCCTCCAACCTTGACAAGTCCCTTCTCATCCTTTCTAGCCCCCTTGTGTATCAACTCTGTTACAGATCTTTGTGTTATCTGCAAAGAGGCATACCTTTCCCTCCAGACACTCTGCAATGTCACCTATAAAGATGTTAAAGAGGACTGGACCTAGTACTGAGCCCTGAGGTACTTCACTAGTGACCCCCCCCTTTCTTTGGAATGTGTTCCATTCACTATTACCTTCTGTGTCCTGTTGTACAGCCAGTTTGCTACCCAGGCTACCACCCTGGGACCCACTCCCAGGCTGGCTAACTTGATTAGCAATCTTTTGTGCGGGACTGTGTCAAATGCCTTGCTAAAGTCTAGGTAGGCCATATCCACAGCCCCTCCCTGGTCTATTACTTTGGTCACCCAGTCAAAGAAATCGATTAGATTCGTCTGACATGACCTTCCTGCTGTAAATCCATGCTGCTTTTGGCCCTGTGCCCCGCTAGCCTCTAGGTACTCAACAATTCTTTCTTTCAGAAGTGATTCCATCATTTTCCCTACCACTGAGGTCAAACTTACAGGTCTGTAGTTTCCTGCATCTGCCTTGCTCCCACTTTTGTGAAGGGGAATCACATCTGCCCTCCTCCAGTTCTCAGGTACCACCCCATCCTCCCATGATTTGTTAAAAAGTGTGGTCAGTGGTGTCACTAGGTCCTCCCTTAGTTCTTTTTAGGATTCTAGGGTGAATCCTGTCAGGCCCCATTGCTTTGTCCACCTTGAGTTTTAGGAGTTCTTTCAGGACTCTTTCTTCTGTAAATGGACTGGTGTCAACCCCACTACCCAGAGTGCTTCTATTGTCTGGTTTAGGTAACTCCTCCTCATCTTCTTTTGTGAATACTGAGCAAAAGTATATATTCAGTAACTCTGCCTTTTCACTGTCTCCCTCTACCCACCTCCCCTCTCCCTTATTAATCTTCACTATTCCTCCCTTAACCTTTCTATGCTCGCTAATGTACCTATAAAAGGTTTATCCCTTCTTAACTGAACTGGTTATTTTTCCTCGGTATGGGCTTTTGCTATTCTGACTGCCTTCCCACTTCTTCTGCTTTAATTGATACAGTTCCTTATCGTCTCCTTCTGTGATTCCTTACTACTTTTTGAATGCAGCCTTTTTCTCCTTAACTTTCCTACCACCTCTTTTGAGAACCATAGTGGTTTTTACTCCGCTTTGTTTTCTTTATCTGTTTCACACAAAGACTTGTTGCCTCTATGATGGCAGTTTTGATTTTTCTCCATTGTTCTTCCACCCTCCTTTTGGCCATTTGCTAGTGCATTCCTCAGGTATTCACCCATTTTGCCAAAGTCAGCCCTTCTAAAGTCCAGTATGCTTGTTTTTGTATGGCTCGTCTCCATGGTTGTGCTTATTGTGAAGCACACTGTGCAGTGGTCACCTGTTCCCAGATGTCTACTGACTTCTAAATTTGTGATCCTCTCTCCATTTGAGAGTACCAGGTCTAGTACTGCTCTCTCCCGAGTGGGTTTCAACAATAGCTGTCTAAGGCCTGCCTCCTGCAGGGCATCGAGAATGACCCTGCTCTTGGATGTGGCTGCAGTACATGTCATCCAGTTCCCCCATCAACAGTATCTCCCCTTTTTCAGCCATTTTGAGAATGTTCGCTATCATTTTCTTGTCCATTTCCTTCCCTTGAGATGGGGGTCTGTATACAACCCCTGTGCGGATTGTGATGCCATTCCCTGTCTCCAAGGTGACCCAGAGTGCCTCTTGTCCTCCCCCTTTACTTTTTAGTTCTGTAGCTTTGATCCCTTCCCTTATGTACAGAGCTACTCCACCTCCTCTTTTACCCTCCCTGTCCCTTCTGTAGACTGTGTACCCCGGTATGTTGACATCCCAGTCACGGTTCTCCGTGTACCATGTTTCCGTGACTGCCACAATATCCAATTGTTCATCTTCCATCAAAGTTACTAGCTCAGGAAGCTTGTTTCCCAGACTACGGGCATTGGTACTCATTGCCCTCCATTTAATATTGGCTTTATCCTTTTTTCCCCCCCATCCCTGCTCTTTTTGCCGTTGTCTATTTTTCCATTTACCCCTGTCCTGCCCTCTGTTGAGCACTGTACCGCAGTGTTTACATTACTACCCGTCATGTTTTGTGGGGGGAGGCTTGAAATTTCCTGCCTCTTATTAGCACCTCCCCCCATGGCTAGTTTAACTGGAGCACATTTGCTGCAGGCATATCCAAGAGCAGGGTCATTCTTGATGCCCTACAAGGGGCATGCCTCAAACAGCTAGTACTGGAAACCACTCGGGAGGGAGCAACCTTAGATCTGGTACTCTCAAATGGGGACAGAGAAAGAATCTCAGATTTAGAAGTGGGCAGCCATCTGGGAACAAGCGACCACCAAACAGTGTGGTTCACGATAAACAGAGCCATACAATAAAGCCATACAAAAGCAAGAGTATTGGACTTTAGGAGGGCTGACTTTGGGAAAATGAGAAAGTGCATCAGAAAAGCACTAGCAAACAGTCAAGGAGGAGGGGTGGAGGAACAATCGGGGATAATCTAAACAGCCATCACAGAGGCAACAAGCCTTTGTGTAAAGCAAATCAACAAATCACAACGAAGGAAAAAAACGCTATGGTCCTCAAAAGAGGTGGCAGGGAAGGTTAAGGAGAAAAGGATAGCATTCAGGAAATATAAGGAGAAACAGAAGGAGCAGGACAGAGAACTTTATCAGTTAAAGCAGAAAGAGGCTGGGAAGGCAGTCAGAATAGCTAAGGCCCAAACCGAGGAAAGGATAGCCAACTCTGTTAAGAAGGGGGATAAGACCTTTTATAGGTACATTATAGAGTGAAGAAAAACCAAAGGAGGGATACTGAGGCTTAATAAAGGGGAGGGGATGTGGGTGGAGGGTGACAGTGAAAAAGCAGGGATACTGAACGAATATTTCTGCTCAGTATTCACAAAGAAAGAGGAGGGAGAGGTACCTAAACCAAACAAGAGAAACACTCTGAAGACGGGGGTCGATACCAGTCCATTTACAGAAGAAAGGGTTCTGAAAGAACTAATAAAATTGAAGGTGGACAAAGTAATGGGGCCTGATGGGATTCACCCAAGAATTCTAAAAGAACTAAGGGTAGAACTAATGACACCACTGACTACTCTAACAAATCATGGGAGGATGGGGTGGTACCTGAGGACTGGAGGAGGGCGGATGTGATTCCTCTTCACAAAAGTGGGAGCAGGACAGAGGCAGGAAACTGCAGACCAGTTAGTTGGACCTCAGTGGTAGGGAAAATGATGGCATCACTTCTGAAGGAAAGAACTGTTGAGTACCTAGAGGCCAGTGGGTCACAGGACCCAAGGCAGCATAGATTCACGATGAGAAGGTCATGTCAGACGAATCTAATAGATTTCTTTGACTGGGTGACCAAAGTAGTAGACCAGGGAGGGGCTGTGGACATGACCTACCTAGATTTTAGCAAGGCATTTGACATAGTCCCACACAAAAGATTAATACACAGGTTAGCCAGCCTTGGAGTGGGTCCCAAGTGGTAGCCTGAATAAAAAAAAAAAATGGCTAGACAACTGGACACAGAAGGTAATTGTAAATGGAGTCCACAGTGAAGAAAGGAATGTTACTAGCAGGGTACTGCAGGGTTCAGTACTGGGACTGGTCCTTTTTAATGTCTTTATAAGTGACATTGCAGAGGAACTGGAAGGAAAAGTATGTCTCGTTGCAGACATAAAAGATCTGCAACAGGGTTGATACAAGGGGGTGGAAAGGATGAGAAGGGACTTGGCAAGGTTGGAGGAATGGTCACATGTATGGCAGCTCAGATTCAATGCAAAGAAGTGTAAGGTAATGCACCTGGGAAACAAAACCCAGGGAAGGACACAATGGGGGTGAGATACTGACAACAGTAAAATGGAAAGGGACCTGGGGTAATTATATCAGATGACCCAAAGGTGGGCAAGCAATGTGAGAAGGCAGTAAGGAAGGCTGGGGGATACTGGGATGCATAGGGAGAGGCATCAATAGTAGAAAACAGGAAGTTGTTATCCTCTGTACAGACAGTTGGTGAGACCCCATCTGGAGTACTGTGTGCAGTTCTGGAGACCCCATCTCTACAAAGACATAGACAGAGTGGAGGCTGTCCAGAGGAGGGAACCAAATGGTGCAAGGTCTGCACTAGAAGGCATAATGAAGAAAGACTAAAGGAGCTTAATATGTATACCCTTGAGGAAAGAAGGGAGAGAGGGGACATGATAGAAACTTTCAAGTACCTCAAGGGAATCAACAAAGTCCAAGAAGGGTAGCATCTTTCAGAAAGAGAGATGTGCAAGAACAAGGGGGCACAATTTGAAGATAGAGGGGGAACGGCTCAGAGGTAATGTGAGGAAGTATTTTTTCACAGAGAGGGTTGTGGATGCATGGAACAGCCTCCCTGAGGAGGTTGTGGAGTCAAGAACAGTGGGGGAATTCAAGAATGCATGGGACAGACATAAGGCAGTCCTAGTGGGAGGTTTGAGGAAGTAAGCTGTTGGTTAACTAGGATCTGCAGCTTATCTGTTAGGTAGGAAAATGGGCAGACTAGGTGGGCCAAGCGGTCCTTATCTGCCGTCAAATTCTATGTTTCTATCCAGTCAGTCTTTAATAACTACAAAAGCATACTGCTGTTTAATTGCCCCATCCTGTGCTCACAGACCTTTTTGTATTATCTCTAGACCTAAACATCATTACTGATGGAAGGCAGATCCTTTAGTGCCTCCACTATGTCCAACAGCCTTCCTATTTCCATGCTATTCCGTTCTTGCCTCTATTCAGCAAGTCTGATGGTCTGAGCCTTGGAACAATGCCAGACATTAAAGAGCTACTGATGCCTCAAAGAAAACTTTAAAAACACATAACTGGGTACAATTCTGCTTGCATTCCATTTATATTTTATATATATTTTTTCTCCATAATTCATTACTATGAAATGTGTATGAATATATGATCGTTGTCCCTACAGTTTATTTTGAGTTTATCTGACTCTACAGCTTAATCCCTACTCCACGCCATAATGCTCTGTTGCAAAATCACAATCTGCTGCCAAGTAAGTAAGTGTGAGGTCTCAAGCAGTGCTCTATGAATTCAGGCAAGGAGAAAGCAGCAGTAATAGATGAACTCTTCAGGAGCAGAAATCCTGTTTTTAAACAAATTACCTCAGTATTAAATAATGGGGAGGAGAAATACAGAACTAATGGGAAATACAAACTGGACTGTGTCTAAATATTATATTTTGTTAAAGTTCACCTGAACGTGTCACAAGCTTTTTAATAAAACACAGAAACATAGAAGTTGTTGGCAGATAAGGACCTCTTGGCCCACCTAGTCTGCCCTATATTTCGTACCTAATGTGCCATCACAGACCCTACTCTATTCTCTGGTCTTCTCCCCCCCCCTTTGCCCTGTTACCGTTTCAGCAACCACCACCTCAGCTGGCAGGCTGTTCCAGGTATTCACCACCCTCTCTGTGAAAAAGTATTTCCTCACATCTCCTCTGAGGGCCCCCCCCTGCCAAGCTTCATAGTGTGACACCCCTTGTCCTGCAGCATCTTTTTCTATGGAAAAGCTGCCTTCCTGCACCGTATTAATACCTATAAGGTATTTGAATATTTCTATCATACCCCCCCTTCCATCCTTTCCTCTAGAGTACATATCTAGTTCCTTAATTCTTTCCTCACAGGACTTTTGATGCAGGCCCGCACCATTTTGGTAGCACTCCTTTGTACCACCTCCACCATACCTATGTCCTTCTGGAGGTTGGTCTCCTGAACTGGACACAGCACTCAAGGTGGAGTCTTACCAGCAATTTATGCTATCTCCCTCCTTCTGCTAGTGATGCCCCTCCCCACTGCACCCAAGAATCCTGCTAGCCTTCCCCACTGCATTATCATACTGCTTGGCACACTACCACTATTACTACTACTTCTACCACTTCCCCTCCATCTGGATCAGCAACTTTCCCTCCTCCTTCTAAGAGTGGCTTCTGTGTCAGTATTAATATATACAGTATCTGCTTGAAAACAATCAATAATGTATTAAAATTCTATAAAACTCTTCAGTGCCACAGACTCGGATTGCGAGAAGATTCTGGGCAGGAGAAGTGCGTGGCAGAGCTTGGAAAGAGTACTGCCACTGGCAATTTTTCCCAGTCAGTGTAGGGATGGCACTACAGCGACCCCTGTAGAGGGACAGGGAGCTTGCTCCCCCAAGGTTAGCGGCGGCATCTGAGGCCAAATCACATGGTTGGTAGGACCCACTGTGTAGGTGGAGGGACTTACAGAACTGTATTTTTTTTTGTTTGTTTGTTTGTTTTAGACTGATGTTCTGCAGAGTAACACTGAGCCAAGGCTCATTTCTGGGCATGACTTGGGTGAGCGGGAAACAACAGTTAAAACTGTCAAAAAAAAAAAAAATATGATAAAATTGAAATGGCTTATTTCAAACAGCACCGTGGCAACAGCAGATGTAACATGCCAATAATTACAATTCTAAGACAGATCTGCATGATTCGGAGGCACAATAAATAAATAAATGAAGACAGGTGAACAAAAGCTAAAAAGAGCACAAGTAATAATGATACACAAATCTGGATGAGTGAGAGAAGGAGAGCACAATTAAGCAAGTGTTAACAGCAACAGCAGGATGATGCCCAATCACAATTCACGAGGGGGAGACAAAGAGAAGGCAAGAGAGAGTTCCAAAGAGATGGCAGGCATGCAGATAAGGATGACTTGCCAGCAAAAAAAAAAAGTCAACAGTGATACAGAAAGAACAGGTTTCAGAGGCACAAAGGGAACAGGAAGAAGAGACAGAGGGAGACAGCAACTCCTTTGAACAAGCCCATTTCCAAGGTACCTGCGTAAGAGACACACTTTACATAAAGAGTGTCTCATGCAGGAGAAAGGAGTGCTCCAACTACCTGGAAGCGCTTCCTCAATCTGTAATCAGTCCTTCTTTACATGACAGATATTCACAACATTACACATAATCATCTAATGCAAGGCATCATGGATAACATATGCAAATTACCATGCAGGATTTGAGGCAGGGCCCATGCTCTACTTCAGGCAAGATTGCAAGGTGCCAAAAAGGCCCCACAACCTGCATAGGCTGAAAACATCGATGGCACTCATTTAGTGCAATATAAAAGAAAGCCATTCTTATACACGCCCCCCCCCCCAAAACTATTTTTGGAAAATCAACAAAACAGCATAGGAGGTTAGAGCTATTAAAACTCAGAACGTGCCACAAACATCTTATGAATGAAGTCTATCCAAACTCACCTTCTGCACAAGGATTTCTGATCAGGTTTTTCTCCAGGGAGCTCAAGATATAAAATGTCCTCCAGTCCTTTGGAGGTTTCTTGATGTTCTTAGGTATGAATCCTTCCCGCTGGCATTTTATCACCCAAAGGCTGGATCCATCCACTATGTCTTTCCATTGTCTGCAGACGAGCCTAAATATCATTACAAGATCCTTAGCAGGGAGATGGGAAAGAATTTGCACTAATACTGGTTCTGGCAAAGACGTGAAGTTGATCATCGTCACTACTGGCTGTTAAGGAAAAAAAAATAATTACTACCAGGTTAATGCTCTTCCATCCTAATGAAACACCATTACAAGTAGGGGTGTCACAAAAGCATGACGATACAGCACAATAATACTCGCTGATAATCTTTTATTATTGTAAAAAAAATTATGACGATCTTGTAGCGCGATGTACCACAACAAACTGTGTTGGAGTTTCTCAACTTAGCTGCTCCAACAGTATGTCCTTCTTCAGGTGTAGCTGAGCTTGCCAATTTTTCACCCTCCCCAAATCAGATTTTTACTTTTTTCACAAAATGTGAAATTCTGCAAATTGTCATGATAATCAATATATTGTAATATTTGTTACACAACTGTCTTGATGCTCAACATTTGATACCGTGACATGCCTAATTTCAAACCTAATGTCAGTTTGGCCTGTTCAGTTTGATAACACTTCAGCGCTGGGAGCTGCCTGCCACGCCAGTATACTGTGTTTGTGCTCGAGCTGCCTGCCACGCCAGTATACTGTGTTTGTGCTCAAGCTGCCTGCCACGCCAGTATACTGTGTTTGTGCTCCAGCTGCCTGCCACACCAGTATACTGTGTTTGTGCTCCAGCTGCCTGCCACGCCAGTATACTGTGTTTGTGCTCCAGCTGCCTGCCACGCCAGTATACTGCGTTTGTGCTCCAGCTGCCTGCCACGCCAGTATACTGTGTTTGTGCTCGAGCTGCCCGCCACGCCAGTATACTGTGTTTGTGCTCGAGCTGCTCACGCCCAGTATACTGTGCTTGTGCTCTGCCGCCACGCCAGTATACTGTGTTTGTGCTCGAGCTGCCTGCCATGCCAGTATACTGTGTTTGTGCTCAAGCTGCCTGCCATGCCAGTATACTGTGTTTGTGCTCTAATCCCATAAAATCGCAGTGGCCCAGTGTCAGAATTACTTAGTACCCCACAGGACATGATGGGTGGGTGGGCTCCAATCAAAACTGCACTGCTGCCTCCTGGCTGATGACCGTGCATGGCAGGGGACTGCAGTTGATAGCAGGAGCATATATGGAGCATTTATCATGCCAACACTAACATACCTGTGTCCCCATGGAGACAGTGTAGACAAAACTGGAGGAAATGTGCAGCTTCCAAACAACAGAATGTCACCCCTCCCAAGCCCGCCCCACCCCACAATGTGCATCAGGGATCCTACACTGGTCCTAAAGCATGTATGCCTACTGAAACACTGACAGACTTGGTACTGCACATCAAGCCACATCCCAAAATGGTCAGGATGGAGAGCTCCTCCAATGGCAGAGGTACTTGCTGTACACTCTGATAGAGATCCAAACAGGTTAAGGCCATAAGAACAAAAGCAGAGTTAAGGCTGTGCCACATTTGGCCTGGTGGCATGACAGTAATGTTAATGCTTGCTACGACGGCAACCCGAGTTTGAGACCATGTGTCCATTATATTATCATAATAATGCACTCCAACATGTGGATAATTGGAGAACTACCTACTTCTCATGTGGCACTGTTACTCAACTGAACATTATGAAACACCACACAAAGCATGGGTAAATCCCTCAATAACCCATGCTCACTGATAGCAGAATATCTAAAGTAGGTATCACCGAGTTCAGCGTCTTGTGGGACACATGGGGACAAAAAGGACCCTTAGAACCTATGGTTTAAAGCATATAGCATCCGTTTATTCTGAAATGTCTTCATTTAGCTAATGATTTTCTTGCTCTATGTAACTGGTTTATTCAAAATTCTCTACTGCTCAATGAGGAAAAGACAAAAAAACATGCTCGGGTGTTATGTTTTTATAGGGACTGGCAGTATAGCCTAGAGTTTAGAATGAGAATGAACGTGGTACATCCAGCCGACAGACCTGGGTTGGATTCCTACAACCTCCACTTGCTCTCTGAGCAAGTCACTTAACCTCCCCAGTGCTCTCAGGTCACCCCTGAAAACAGGCAGCTACGCCTGGTGGGCCTTACCCAGTTAACATAAAAAAAATAAATTTACTTGAATTCTGATATAAAATAGTCCCTTTTTCAGGGGTGACCTGGAATTAATTACAAACAATAAGTGAAAAATAATCATAAACAAATCACTCACCAAGTGAAAATACTCACAGTTACAAGGAATTAGCTACAAACACTGGGTTGAGAATTTTACAAGCATTAGGAGAGGAGTTTGTACACTATGATATCTACAACAAATACAGATAGAATAACAAATAAGGAGGGGAGTAAAACAAATAATAATACAGTTATAAATATTGTACCACAACAGGCAAATGAAACAGTACCATTATAAATACAGGACATAAACCGGCAAATGTTAAAGAAGTACAGGAAGATTAGGTGGAAGAAGAAGTGCACAACAGCAGCAGATAAGGTACACCCACCGGTCGAGAAAGGTCGGTGATTGCAATTACAGTGGGCCACAGACCAAAAGTGAGATTTCAGCCTCTTTTTACAGCTGCATGGGTGTAGCCGGCAGCCATTTTGCTATCAGTGACTCAAAAAAACGGCCAATCGTGGCACCTTCCGTTTTGGAGTGTCTGAAGTGTAGCCTTCCGACACTCCAAAACAATGGAAACAGTCAGCAACGCTGATCGCAATGCATTTAGCAGGACCACACTATTTGTTGTGCTGTCCGCCTCTTCCGCACTGCAAAAGAAGTGCGCATGCAGGAGCATCGCGCATGCGCAGTTCCACCGGCACCGCCATCTTCGGAATGGCATTTTGCCATTCAGCTAACTGCACATGCGTGAGTGCCGCGCATGCGCAGTTCCATTACCACTGCCATCTTGCTGATGGCATTCTGCAGCGTTCTGTCCCTGGCGCCTGAACAAGCATGCCGCAGCCATATCGGCTCTGGCTAGAGCTTATTGAACATTGCTAGAGTGAGGCAGGTGAGGACGTTGAGAGGAAGTGAATTCCAAAGGGAGGGGGGCTGCAAAGAAGAAGGATCTCCTTCCGACTGCATACTGCACCTTAGGGATGTCTAGTAATGGGCAGGCTGCAGATCTCAGGGGCCTACTATATTGTTTGCGCTGTACTATGTCAGTGAGACTGCATGGAGAATTGGGTTGTAGTAACTTGAAATTAAGGAAATACAATTCCTTCCCAGTGGCGCTGAGGGCTGAGACGCTGGATGCCACACCATGCCAGCGACCCGGGTTCGGGAACAAGCTCAGGCTGCCAAGGACTGGCAAGGGAGGGAGAGGATTGAGCATCCCACGACAGCTTTCCTCTCCCGGGAGAGGGTGGTCCGTCATCTTGCTCGTTGGCTGCCCCTGGTGGAGAACAGAGGGCAGTACCGGATAACAGGAGATGCAAAAATGTGGCATTGAAGCGTGCACCTCCACACACTCGCGTTCCCGGCATCAGGGGAAGGGACACAAAAAAAGGGAAAAATTGACTGCCAGCTTAATGAAGCCCCAGCAGTATTCTAGCTCCTCTGCCTCACAGCACTCTCACACCCACTCCAGATATCGCCGGGAGAGATAGCCCTCTCTTCTTCCACCCTGCCACGGGGGGTAATCTGTGGGGGATAAATAAAGTGTTCCGGAGCGCTGGGGTGGAACAGCGCCTGAAGACTGGTAGAAGGCTGAGACATGCCGCCAGGACAAAGGAGGAAAAACACATTTATTAAAAAAAATAAATAAAATAAAAAAAAAAAATTTAAGACAATACAGGGAATAACGACGTCTACTGTCAAAGGAGGGCCACCCCACAGTTGCAATTATTGCACAGTGGTGGGCTCTGGAGTGGTGACCAGCTGCAAAATGCCTGACTCTGTGATACAGAGACATGAGCCTTGATAGGATAGATTCACAAGCCAACTGTAACACTGAGGCTCCACAGAAGAGAACAGGAAGGAAGGTGCTGCTAGCAATAGCTAGGCAAGTGACTCTTGAGAGGTAGGGACTAAGTCGGTCAAGGAGGCCAAGCTTCAGAGTTTTAACCAGGAGGGGCTCAAAGGTCATAGTTTGGTCACGCACAATGCCCAGGTATGTAAGCGATGGTACCACCTCCAGATTGATCTCATTAATGGTGGAGAGTTTATTTAACCCTTTACCAGTGGGTTCAGAGTATACTTGCATGCTGCCCCGCTGTATGCATAAAGGTGCCCATTATACTCTGTTTTAAGAGAAATGAGTTAATTGCTGTAAAACAGAGCATGTTTCTGGAGTGACAACTTCACTGCTACACAGGGCCATATGTGATCAGATAAAGGGATGACATGTGACCAGTTGTTATGAGACCTAGCCTTTGCAGAACACCTGCAAAAGGCATAGGTCTCACGCTGTCACTTCACTCTTCGGTTGGATTCAGTCAGTAGGGAGCTACAGGCTATCAATAGTCACGTAAGTACTTTGCTTTTTCAGTCACATGCTAGAAACGCACTATTTTGTTCCTTGCAGGTGCAAGTGAACTCCTATCAAGGAAATAAATATATTTTGATGCAGCTTCACAGTTTGGAATTCCGTTTTTGCAAAGGCCCCATACTGGTTTAAACACATACCAAAGCGTTGGTGGATCAACTTTTGACTCATTATTTAAAGACAGTCGGTCGGTACAGGGTGCACACTAAATTAGTACTGCTTTAGGGCAGTCCTCACACTGCTATAATTACCCTGTAGTGAAGCACCTGACCCCTACAGCTTCTTATATAGGAGTGTATGAACAGTATTTTTTTTTTTTTTTTTTTAAAGAAAATAAATGTTTTGTTGCCATTTCTTAGAGCAAGAGAAAACATCATTGCCTTTCACCCTGTCAGCTGAACTGGTGGATTTTGTCAAAAAAAAAAAAACGAAACTTCATTTTCCAGCAGGATAGTATTAAAAAAAAAAGGGGGACAAACATGTTGAAGCTCTTTCTCTCTCAGACAGCAGCAGCAGGAAACTGTCCCCTTGTCCCCGTCAGCTGAAATCACAGATTTGTTATATATAAAAAAAAATACACACACACACACACGCTCATTTACAAAATGTGCAATATAAATTCATTTTGCAGCAGCATAATGCAAAAAAAGGAAAGAAAAAAACATATAGTGTATGGTAGAACGCGGTTGAGCATGGAAATCCATGCTCCCAACAGCGTTGTTGTGCTTGCCTCAGTGCGTCACTATCTTGTTGTGCTGCACTGAGTACGTCACCGGTGCAGCACAACAAGATCGAACGATTTTGCGCATGCATAGTTGGAGCGCCCACACGATGCAGAAGTTGCACGCTTGCCACACATCCCAAGTGCCTTTATCTAAGAGGTAGACTTGTTTGGGGATCACGGAGCTGATTATGCTTGCCCATACACTTATAAATATTGTATAAGCAAGACACACAAACAAGGCAGTTGCTAGATCTCGTAGGTTTCGTGGTAACGGACCTCTCGAGGTCTCTGGTTACCACGGAAACCTCTCGATCACAACTGTCTTGTTGTGTATGTTTGCTCATACACAATCCTCTACTATCCTGCAAGCAGGAACTGTAGGAACTCTTACACTGAGCTCAAAAAGGAGCAACATAAAAACACAAATACTGGGGGACACATCATTTCCTTCTCCTTGCTGGTCACTGGTATTAACCCCTGTTTAGCAGTAAAGGGGAAAAAAAAAAAGGAAAGCAGAAATTATTTTTTTTTTGGGGAGGACACTAGACACCAGAAACAAATTATAGTTATTTTCACCTTAAGAAAAAGGATTGGCCACTTTTATTGGCGGAGGAGGTGCTGTGCTGTGCACCTTGTCTGCCACCCATCTCCTTTTCAATTTCACCACTTTTGGTTCTGGCAATTTGGTTTATTGCAAAAAGACCTGTGAAATTGAGTTTGCCATGCCCAAAAAAAAAAAAAGGGTCACTGTGAATCATGGTCTTGATGAAATATTTGCAGACAGTGACTCAGCTGGGGACACAAGTAGTAATAGTAGAAAGTAGTAAACAGAGCAAGCACCAAGGCAGTATAGCGTACTGGTTAAGGGCACTGCACTGTAAACCTGGAGACGTGGGTTTGAATCCCATCAGCCCCCATTTGCATACTCTGTGACCCTAATCAAGTCACTTAATTTCCTTGTGCTCCCAGGTCGCACATGGAAACAGGTTCTGGCTTAGTGTGTCTTTCCTGGTTAACCAATTTTCCCTTTCCCCTAGTAATTCTGTATGCCTTTCCTGGTAAAAACTTTTGCAATAAAAAAATGTTGCACTACCGCAAGGGCACCATTTGCACCACATTCTAAAGTTGCAGCAGGATTTTTGTGCTCTATGTAAGCAAGCCATCATGCAAAATTTGTAAAATGGGTAAACGAATCCTGCATCCAGATTGGCTGAAACTTGTCCCTACCCACTGAACTGAGACAGCAGCACAACCAATGGGTATAAATATCAGTGTGCAGCTACTCGGTCTATAGCCTTGTGCCTTACTACACCACGGAGTCTGTGGTTGTGGCAGCACAACCAACTCCCCATCATCATGTCTTATTGCTTACATATACAACTTGAGTGCTGCTCTTGTTTTCTCCCATGCTGAACACAGCATTGGGGTATACAACTGGGAGCAATAAACAAGGTCACGTTGTGCAAAATGGTGTACGAACTTGATTTTCCTACCTACAGTCCTGCTTCCTATTTCTTGTACCAATTTAAATAGCATCAGTGCATTGTCCCCACAAAATGCCACGTCAATACATAAGCAATACGGCCAGCCCAGTGGCGCTGAGGGTTAATAATAATATAATAATAATAATAATAATAATAAACTATTTGTTTAGCGCCTTTCAAACACCAAGGCGCTGTACAATAAAAATAAAAATAAAAATTTAAATCAAAATCACAGCAATATTAAAAATTAACAATAAAAAGAAAAAAAGATATAAAAAAATCGGAAGACAATAATCTTTAGTAAAAGCAAGCTTCCAAAGACGGGTCTTGAGTTCGCACTTGAAGGTCTCCACGGTTGTGCATTCCCGAAGCTGGCGAGGCAGAGAATTCCAGAGGGTTGGGACAGCAAACATAAAAGCCCTGGCCCCAGAAGATTTTAAAGTAACCCTCGGAACCTCCAGCAACCCTTCGTCAGCCGAACAGAGCTGTCGTACAGGGGTACAGGGAATCAGAAGCTCTTTCAAGTAGTCGGGGCCAAGTCCATGCAGGGCTTTGAAGGTCAAAAGACCTACTTTAAAGGTGATCCGCCACTGTATAGGCAGCCAGTGGAGAGCGCGCACAGCAGGGGTAATATGCATCCTTCTTGATTTCCCTGTCAACAGCCTAGCCGCAGCGTTCTGCACTAGCTGCAAGTGGCGGATATCAACCCCAGGAAGCCCCAAGTAAAGGGAGTTGCAATAGTCAAGGCGAGAGGTCACCAAGGCGTGGACCAACACAGATAGATCGCAGGATGGAACAAAGTGCTTCACCCTGGCAATATTCCTAAGATGGTAAAATGCTGACTTAATGGCTGCTGACACCTAATGACAAAGGGTCAGCCCATCAAGTACAATTCCCAGGTTACGCACTCGGTCCGAGGAACGGAGCTGATCCCCCTCCAGAAATAAACCGGAGGGCAGATCAGACCTCAACCCCTCTTCCCTGCGCCCCGGGTCCGCAACCAAAACCTCGGTCTTACCAGTGTTCAACTTTAGCCAGCTCGAATTCATCCAATCATGGATTTCAGTGAGGCAGTTATTAAATACCGAGAAAGCACTATCCTGGTCGGGCACAAAAGACAGGTAGAGCTGAATATCAACAGCATAGCAGTGAAACCTCAGCCCATACCGTCTTACAATGTCTCCGAGGGGTAGCATATAAACTGCAAACAACATGGGCGAAAGCACCGAGCCCTGGGGAACCCCACACTGCAGAGAGAAAGGGTCAGAGGAATAAATCCCTGACATAACTGTCTGTGTTCTTCCAGATAGGAAAGATCTAAACCATCTGAGAACTGTACCCGACAGTCCACAGATGAACCTCAGGCACTCGAGCAAAATCCCATGGTCTACAGTGTCAAAAGCTGAAGAGAGATCAAGGAGAACCAAGATAGAATGGTTTCTCTGATCTCTCGCCATCAAGAGATCATTGAGCACCCAAACCAGAGCAGTCTCGGTACTATGCCTCTTATGAAAACCAGACTGGAGAGATTCGTAGATCTTATGGATGGTCAAATTGATACTCCAGTTGATTTGCCACTACCTTCTCAATAACCTTCCCAATAAAGGGAAGGTTAGAGATAGGTCTGTAGACGACCAAAATATCTGGGTCCAAAGAAGATTTCTTCAAAACGGGAGTTACCACCGCTTCCTTCAAGGAGCTAGGGAACTCACCTAATTCTAAGGAGCACCAGACTATTTGTGCCAGACATGGGTCCACGATCTCAACACAACCCAAAATAAGGGAGGTTGGGCCCGGATCTAAGCTACAGCTCGTAGAGCACATCCCCTTGACAATCCACATAACATCCTCGAACTTCAGCTGGACAAAGGAACCCAAGAGGCTCGAGGCATAGTGGTTAAATGCCGCCAACAGCATCCCCCATAGAGTGTGACTGTCGGATCTCTGATCTCATGTCGGCCACCTTATTCACAAAGAATTGAGCGATCTCGTCACACTTTTCTTGTGAAAAGGCTCGACGGAGCTGGAGACAGGCTGGGTTGCACAGCCTGTCCACAGTTCTGAAGAGCTGAGCCGGTCGATTCTGAGTGACAGTTATCTCCCTGGACAGGAATTCTGCCTTCTTACAGGAGATCTGATTGGTAGAACCGACAATGCCCCTCCAAACTAAGGCAGTCGACTTCTAGAGCAGATTTCCGCGAGTGACGCTCTCATCGTCATCCCACACATCGCAGTTCCCTCAGGGACCCATTAAACCATGAGGCCCGAGGGCGAAGCGTGAGGGGACGAACACGAACAGGAGCAACTGAGTCAAGGGCTGAGGAGATGGCCTAATTATAGGCCAAAACCAACAGCTCGGGACTCTTGATAGCAACAGGAAAATCTGAGAGGTTCAACACCGCCATCAGGTCTTCAGAGCACACATCCCGTAAAGGGCGGTATCGAACCATCACCACAGGTGCAGACCTCCGAAGGGAAGCAGAAAAACTGAAGACCACGGTGTAATGATCAGACCCACTGTCTGGCTCCACCACCAAATCAGAGGCCTCAATCCCCAGGAGAAAGACTAGATCCAAGGAGTGACCGTGATTATGAGTAGCCGAGGAAACAATCTGTGTGAAGCCCAGCAATGACATCAGCTGGAGGAAGTGCTGAGCAAAAGGTGAGAATTCGTCGTTGACCCAAGCATTGAAGTCACCCAGAATCATCAATCTGGGCGACTCCAATGCCATATCGGCGACGAAGTCTGCCACTTCCTGCAGGAATCATCCCCCATCCCCTGGTGGGTGGTAGACTAAGGCTATCCTGCAGCCCACACCGGCTACTACGGTACACTCGAAGGGTTTCGGCCTCCTCAACTGGTACATTCGTGAGCCCCAATCTGGTCTTAAAACAGACCGCTACTCCCCCCCACCCCCCGTAATCCAATCTCATGCGGTGAATCACCAAGTACCCAGCTGGAACTGCTGCCTCCCAAATGGGACCAGCATTTTGATCCAGCCAGGTCTCGGTGATGCAAGCCAGATCAGCTGTTCCAACAAGGTCGGCAATAATAGCACACTTGTTTTTAACAGATCTGGCATTGCACAACACCGCTCGAGTTGGACAGGGCTCCGGAGCTGTCCCAACTACTTGCCCATCAAAAGAGATGGTACCCTTGGGTATGGGGACTAGACATGGAGCTCCACGTTCTAGGCTCCATTTCGCCCCAGGGTGCCTTCTGGGCCTGATAAGCCCTATACGAGAGGTCCATTCTTCTGCCCTCCAATGTCCGCAGCCTCCGCAAAACCCACTCTGAACCCTCCTACGTGCAATACCAAGCGCCTGACAGCGTTGGTAGATGGAAAATGGAAGGGGAGGAGAAAGGGCAGAGGGCTCGGAGATCGAAGGACGAATAACGCACAACCAGGAAGACCTGCCAACACATAACATAAGCTAAAAGCAAACTAAATACCAAACACTTCGACCTAACTACCTCGTTCATAGACTACCCCCAATAAGAAAAACCCATACAATTACACTTTACTCAGAATAAAAAAACTACAATAAAAACAAACAACTAAACAAAACCAATTTAACTTCCCCACCCTAGGACTCTCTCACAGTACTGAGGATGGGAAAGGAAAAACAAAATAAAATTCAAACAAGTTTTTTCCTAAAGGTCCTCTCACAACAAATGGGAGAAAAACATACAAAAAAAAAAAAAAAAAAACAGTATCAGTAATCCATTTGATATTTTTGGCGCTCACTGCAAACAATGGTTAAATTTTGTCCAGGATCCGAGAATATAAGGCTAGTGAGGCTCTCTCACCACCCACACTTTCCTTCTCAGATAGTCCCAAGATCCGGTAACAAGTCAAAGGGCATTACTCAGAACGATATATATACTCGATGTAGGAGCCATGAAATAGAAGCAGTCTCAAACAGGCAAAGATATCCACAAGCTAAGCCACAGGGCATAGGGCCCCCACAAACCCCAACTTGCCTAATCAGGCTCTATGTGCAAACGGCCTGCAGCTACAGCTAACCCGAGGCCGACTAATCAGGCCGACCGGCACAGCTTAGGAGCCAACCATTGACCCCCAACTCCTTGGGGAGAGAATGGGGGAAGCTCCTGCTCGGTCTCAGGCCGCTCAACCCTAGATCACCCAGGCAAAAACGGGGGTTAAAGAGCCTCCCACAACCAAGGGCACTGCTAGAAGGCTGCTTCCCCGAGCGATATTAATATTCAGGCCAAACAATATAAAGTAAAAATCCCAAGGAAAGTGGGACTGATCGAAGAATCAGGACCCACACTCACTGTACTTCAAATACCATCAGCTGTTGAGGCACTGGACACCACACCTTGCGCAACACTGGCGACCCGGGTTCAGGAACGAGCCGGGGCCATCAGGGGAGGGAAGGGATTGAGCGTCAGGAGGGCAGCTCTCCCTTCACTGGGGAAGGTTTCGGGGATGCACCTGGCAGCTGTCGGGTGCAGCACAGACTTGCAGGGCTATTCTCAGCAGGGGAGGAGCTTGGCGGTCAGCAGCACGCAGTGTGCAGCCAACATTGCACATCCAACCTCCCGGGGACTACTAAAGCCTGAAAAACCCTCTGGCTGCTTGGTGAGATGACAGGGACCCCAGAGGCGCGCCCACATCCCACCGTCAGCCCTGCGCACCCAGGAATCCACACAGCCGACCTGGTGATGAGGTAGGTCCATCTAATCCTTGTAACGAGCCGCCAAGGGAGGGTGGACCCTCCCTGGAGGGTGATCTGGGGGGCTGGGCCTGTCTAGTCATCCAGGGGGGTGAACCTGGGAGTACTGCAAAGGGTTCAGACAGGGAGTGAGAGGCACAGCCTTAAGGTACCCCGCAGGATGCCTAAGCAGCAGGAGTGAGAAATAGAGTTGCTAAAAAAAAAATATAAAAAAAACATTTATTTAGCTTTTGTTTACCAGCTAAGTACACTAGACAAGTATTATGCCTATTTATTTTCAGGAACGACCCGGGAGAGTACAACATGAGGAACAACAGTCAAGGAGACATGGCAAAGAGAGTACAGTTTTTTGTCACAGTAAACAAACGTGGGAAATACATCATTTGACGCTAGGGGAACATACAGTAGTAAGCACATTTCAGATTATACACTCTAGACTAGCTAGTTCAACTGACAGATATATACAGGTCATCATACATAGGAGTGGAGCATAGTTCAAGGACTGGATTGGTCATAATATAACTTATAACATTGTCGTATACACCCCTAGGCTAGTTGGATCGCGGACAGGTATATACAGCTCATCACATTTTTCTAAATATGCACATGTTGGACAGAAACACTTGGTAGTACAAGTTTCTACCAAGTGACCAAGGTGCAATATGTCATGGTTGCCTATGACCGTGGAGCAATAATGGGTGTAAAAATGCCCAAGGCTTTTTAGGCAGGAGTAGTCAGAAGTAATTGACACAGTGGGGAAAATATCTCCAGGAATTCAAAGGAGACACCCTGGGGAGGTTCAGACAAAACAATTTGACACTTTACTCTAGGGAGGTTTGGGGCAGTCACACTCTGATGCTAGTTTTAGGAAACCCCACAGGGAATTTCGAGAAAACTCAGATAGGAGGGGGCAGCTCGGATATCCACAGGCGGTTAATTCCAGAGTCTGGGCGCACTTATGGCAAAGTCCCGATCCCCCATGAGGGTCCGGGTAGGAGGGACTTTGATCATCCCTGATGTGAGAGACCTAAGTTGGTAGGGGGTGGGATTCAGTTTAGGCAGAACATAAGCAATACGACACAACAGGGTGTTACTATTCCTGAACCACACACCCAGGTGCATCTGTAATGAGGCACAAGGCGCTTGCGCAGAGTGCCTTCAACCACCTGTAACCCAAACCCACTGAAATGGCTTACAGCCTTCTAAAAGGGTCCACAATATAACAAAAAAATTAAAATTGTTACATTTAGCAATGTAGTTACTATTCCCGACAAGCACCAATGAAAAACTGCGCTAAACAAATGGTCAAAAATCAAGTTTTAGTAAATGCAATAGCAGTTAATTATTATCATGCAGAAAACAAGCACACAATACAGCAACCAAAATGCCGGCACTTTGAACCTCCCACTTCTTCCTCAGGGTGCGGGATCATATAAGCTAGGCACATCTTAAAGAAAAACTCCTAATTTAGCAAAAGTGCCCACTCCCCAAAGCCTCACCCCCAACTTAAGACATTTTGAAATTAAGAAAATAAATTTGGAAGCATTTACACTTTATTTTAGTCTCGAAAACTCTGCCATCAGGCAACACTGTCATAGAGGCATAGGTCAGGAAGCTTAGCAAAAACCAGGAGCAGTTGTAGAATTCGTAAAAAGTGTTTATCAGTACTAGCAGTAACATAAAAAAATAAAATTGTTCAGAATATTTACAAAGGCAGAATAAACATAGAAGATTCATTTGAATTTTCCTTCAATCTCTATGTGTCTCCAAAACATTGCAGCTCTCTCTCTCTCATAAGTCTTTGCAACCCCTCTCCTTAACAAGCATCCTGTTTTTTTCTAAAATGTTCCTGTATGTTTCACACAGGTGCAGCAAGAACACAATGCCCCAGAACTGAGGCCCCTTCTCCAGTCTCTGAAAAAATGGTTTAAAAACTACTCTCAGGTTAACCCCCCTTGAGTTCCCAATAGCTTTTTATAATCATCTCAAACTATAATTACCATATATACATTTCAACAGTAACACTATATAATTTCTAGACAAAGGTATCCCAATATCAGTTACATTTCCATATAATGATTTGCATATATTTTTATACCAGCAAATATGCAAGGGAGGAAAAGACAGAAACAGCAAGGGAGACTGAGAGACAGTGAGAGGTAAAGAATTGCGAGACTGTCGGGGTGATCAAATCCTAGGCCTCACAAGAAAATCTGGTTGCGTAACCAGACAGATAACAGACAGGAAAGGAAAGAACAGAACAGATCCCTACATTCAAACTCTCCATAACAACTGGGACTCATACATTTGTTTTTCAAACCTTCTGAACCCTCAATTCCTGATCCATATCATGACAGAAAATCAGCATTGCTATTCTCTTTACCAGATTAGTGCATCACTTTAAATTTAAATGGCTGTACTACCGTGTGATTCTGGGATTTTTATCTTTCACTTGGTTAAGCCAACAGAGAGGATTGTGATCTGTTATAAGTACAAAGTCAGTTCCTAGCAAATAAAACTCAGGGGACTCCATGGCCCACTTTGCCGCTAAACATTCCTTTTCAGTGGTGGAGTTCCTTTTCTCTCTGTCATGCAACTTCCTACTTATGTACAGAATAGGGCGTTCCGTCCTATCTATATTCTGACTCAGGAGAGCACCTAGACCTACCTCCGATGAATCTGTTTGTAACAAAAATCGTTTCTCAGAGACTGAACTTCTTAAAACAGAGGTGGAACATAATGCAGCCTTAATGGTTTGAAAAGCTTCATCACACTCTGGGGTCCATGTCACATTATTCGGGTTCCGTTTTTACATGAGTTCTGTGAGGGGAGTAGCTAACGCTGCAAAGTTAGGAACAAATCTCTGATGATAACCAGCCAGCCCTAAAAATTACCTGACATGTTTCCTGGTTTTAGGGACAGGGCTGTTAGCTACAGCTTCTATCTTAGAAACCTTAGGTTTGACTCCCCCAATTCCCAAAACACAGCCCACATATCTGGTTTCCTACATGCCCAATGCACACTTGGTAGAATTAATTATCGGACCTGCCATTTTGATCAATTGGATAACTGCTCGTAGGTGTTCTAGGTGGCTTTTCCAGTCTGAACTGTACACCATGACATCATCCAGGTACACAGCACAATTATCAGTGTGAGGTAATAAAATGACATCCATGTACTGCTGGAATGTAACTAGCGCACCATGTAAACCAAATGGCATGGTGGTGAACTGACAGAATCCAACAGGAGTAGCAAATGCAGTTTTGTCTCTGGATTCTTTACCTAAAGGGATTTGCCAGTAACCCTTGGTGAGATCAAGGGTACTGATATACTTGGCACTCCCCAGACTGTCCACCAAATCATCTATTCTGGGCACAGGATGACTGTCAAATTCTGACACTTGATTAAGTTTCCTAAAATCAAGGCATAGTCTTACACCCCCTTCTTTTTTGCTTACAGTCACCACTGGTGAGGACCAAGCACTTTGACTCTTCTAAGATACCCAATTCTTTCATTTTTTTATTTCCTTAACAACGTCAGCTCTTAACCGCTCTGGTAACCTGTATGTCTTTTGCTTAACAGGGCAAGCATTCCTAGGCACTATTATGTGCTCGACCCCTTTTGCTCGGCCTGGTACTGTGGTAAAATTACTGTTAAATGCATTTAGCAAGTTACAAATTCCTGTGGTTTGTTTGGGGGTTAAGGAAACATTCACCTTTACAGCATCAGCAGTTACAGTTTATTCCAGTCTATCATAAGCTACATCAATATCTTCTTTATCAGTTTCTGGTAAAACTAGCAAAGCAGCTTTTGGCATTTTTTCAACCCATTTCTTGAGGAGGTTAGAATGGTATATCTTAGAAAGATTTTTCCTGCCAGTGTCTCAATCTCACAGTTAACAGTGCCAGTAAGTCTAAGCACTCTATAAGGCCCTTGCCACTTCCCTAACAGTTTATTTTCTGTTGTGGGTAACAGTAGCAAAATCTTTTCACCGGGCTCACAAACGTGTTCTTTTACCCCATGGTCATACTATACCTACTACTGGTTTGGGGCCTCTTCCTGATTACTATGGGCAATCTCAACATATTTTTCCAGCTTCTTTCTTATCGCACACACACAAGACATTATAGATTGTTTCTGAGTAGGGTTATCTTCCCACGTTTCTTTTATCACATCTAGTGGCCCTCTTGGCTGCCTACCATACAGCATTTCAAATGGTGAAAACCCTGTTGACGCCTGTGGCATTTCTCTGTAAGCAAAAAAGTAGGTAAGGCAAGTACCGGTCCCAGTCTTTCCTTTCCTCTTTTACATACCTTTTTAACATGCGTTTTAGGGTTTGGTTAAAATGCTCAACAAGACCGTCTGTCTGAGGGTGATGGGGGAGTTCTTATGGCAGTGATACATAGTATTCTGTACAGCTCCTTAAGTAATGCAGCACCAAAATTACTGTTCTATACTTCTGTGGTATAACCAATTGTTCTTTCTGATCCTGTGTCTGGAGGTTTACCCCAAACTCTGTACAGCAACACATTACATTTTTTAAACATTGGTTGACCCTGTTTTGCTTTCACCCCCAGCTGCTTAAAATAACCCTGGAGAGAAACATTGTTAGCTTATTCTGAAAGAAAATCACAATCAGTGATCAGTTTAGTTTCAGCATTTTCATATGTTAACCCCCTATGTCCATCAGTCATTTGTTGACACAGTTTCTTCAGGCATCGTCTTTCTTTCCTGGGTTTCCAGATCTTGGAGCTGTGCTTAAACAAGTCTGAATCAAAGTCACTGAAAGGAAAAGTGTCCCCACCGTTTGAGATTTTCTTTGCCTGGGCTCTTGTTACTACTGCTGCTGAAACATCAGGATTTACTCCCTCTTTGATTAACTCAGTAAATTCTGAACAATCATTTCCAATAATCACAGGTACAGGTAACTTAGGTACTACCCCCACTTTCATTTGGTGTGACACCCGATTAACACTGAGAGTCACTTGGCTGGTGGGATAGTATCAAGTGTCCCCATGGATGTAGATGACACCAGTACCTGGTCCTTTTGCACAGAGTTTTCCCAGCACTTCAACATGCACTGGGGTCCGTCTGCTTCCCGAATCAATGAGTCCCTTCACAGTCTTATCCCCCACCTTCACATCTGTTAAGTACTTGCCCCAATTTGCCAAGGACAAATCTGCTCCAGTGTCACTCTTCTTGCTATAGCAATTTCTTGCAATATGACCTGGCTTATTACAGTTATAGCAAATAACGTCTTTGGGCACACATTCGTTAACCCCACCACAGTTCTTATCAGGCATGGAGCTTAAATGGGAAAAGAAAAAAAAAAGAGCGCCTTACCGGTGCTTGGCTGTAACCTCACTGCTGTGGCGTCTGTCTGGCCATTTGACTGACTTCGGCCAAAGAAACAACCTTTTCCCCACTTTCTGGTCCGTGTTCCTTTACTCAAAGCTGCACATCTGTAGGCAGGATGTTGATGAATTGCTCCACGGCAAATGTGTCGATGATCTGTGGGACTGTTTTGTTCTCTGGTTGGAGCCACTTTATCAGAGTTCTCCAAGTTGAGTGAAGGCCTCTCGAGGATTATCGACTGAGTTATACTTCAAAGATCGAAATCTCTGCCTGTAGGTTTCTCCCGAGATGTCATACAAGATTTCGCTTTTCACCAGGTCATAGTTTTCTGACTGTGCAGTCGTTATGCCTGGGTTATGCCCCAATTGTCCCACATACACCTCACACTGTATTCCTGGTCTGTTGTACTGTAATACTGCTATTTTGCACTATGCCAATACTGATCATGCATGATTCATTAAACCTCACTATAATACATTTACCTAGATTATGTCTGTCTTTTACATATATTCCACATATAAGCTACCTAATCACCGATATGATGACTCTGAGGGATCATCAGTGATTACTGTATACTTATATTCTCATATAATTATATCTAGTGTGCGTTTTACACTCAGGCAGATATGTCAGCAGTTCTCTTTGTCTAAGCAAGCTGACACAGAGAAAAAATCTTTATGTCTATGTTTTATACTGGCGTAAGTAAGAAATGCCGCATGTAGTTTGAACCAGTCAGCATTTCTTTTGTCTAAGCTATAATGCTAATGGAAGAATATTCTGTCTCATATGTAATTCTGTCTCTTAAGTCATTAGCCAATGGAGAATGACTTAGGACCAATACATATTGTTCCTCATACCTGTAACTATGAGATAATCTCTGTTGCTATGCTGTTATCTGTAATATTTAGCTGTTCGCAACCCACTGCAGTTTCTCACTGGACACTACTAGTTTGTCTCTACAAGATTAGTACTCTCTGGCAGACAGCTGGAGAGCAGAGAGAGAGACAAGATCTTTGAAAACTAAAATCTACAATCTTGGAGATTATGTACATTATTCAGGAGAAGTGGTTAGAAATCCATCTCCCTTGTGATTTTGTCACATGCTTGGCTTAAGTAGTATAATAAACTTTATTAGTACTCCTTGCTTGTTTACGAATGTTTCTTGGCAGACTCCGAGACACAAGAATCTGCATTATTATTATTATTTACCCTACACACCAAGATTGTTTAGATTAAACAGTGTCCATATTACTGTAGGCAAGTTGTGGTTTCCCTGTCAGGTAGGGTACCAGTCTGATTGTCCATTGCTGCTTTGGTCATTGGCAGGCTGTTGCAACTCTTTCAAAAGTTGCCAGGTATGCCTCTATATTATCCGAGGGTCACAACTTTATAAATTTAATGGCTTTTAAGTTGCTTGTGTTTTGTTGCTCATCTGGATCTGCGCCAGATCCTCTGCCTTTGATAGCTTGTAAGGCATCCAGCCATCACTGCTCCTGCTGCTGCATCTCTCCTCTCCTCCGCAGCTCCTGTAGCTGCATCTCTTCTTTCCCCTGTGCTTCTAAACGTTGAATCTCTTTTTCTCTCTGCTTCGCCGTCTCTTTGTTATATAGCCCAGCATTTGAAAAAGTCCTTCGGGCTTTCAGGTTCTGTCACTGCCTGTTCTTTTTTCATAACTTGTGCAGCCTGTACAATCTCAGCTTGGACTTCTGTCTCTGCTAGTTTGGCTGCCATTCTCCTAGTAACCACTCCTGGACTTGCTGCTGCAGAATCCACACCTTACTCTATGCTTCCCTGGTACTAGGTCCAGTACCCATGCACAAAACTCCTGGCTTAGAGTATGCACAGCGTAATCCCACTTAGGCTGACACCATCTATCGTAGAGGCACAGGTCAGGAAGCATAGGAAAAACCAGGAGCAGTTATAGAATTCACAATAAGTGTTTATAGTACTAGCAGCAACATACAAAAAAATAAAATTGTTCAGAATAACTATTTACAAAGGCAGAATAAACAGAGAAGATCCATCTGAGTTTTCATTCAATCTCTGTGCATCTCCAAAACATTGCAGCGCTCTCTTTCTCTCATAAGTCTTTGCAACACCCCTCCTTAACAAGCATGCTGTTTTTTTCTAAAATGTTCTTGTATGTTTCAGGCAGGAGCAAGAACATAATGTCCCAGAATGGAGTCCCTTCTCCATAGCTTCTGAAAAAGGGCTTAAAACTGCTCTCAGGTTAAGCCACTGAGTTCCCAATAGCGTTCTGCAATCATCTCAATCTATACTTTTATTATTATTATTATTTATTTCCCCTCCGGCCGCGCCCTCCTGGAACCTCTCTCGGGCATCCTAGTCCGTGTCCTGCCCACCTGAGGCCCCCCCAATCTGTGCCTCCTCTCTCCCCCCTCCCCACAGCCAGCACCCCTGGTTTAACCCGCCCGGGGTGCATCGCCCCTCTTCTTGGGCGCTCTTGTAAGTCAGACTCTGGCTGCAGGGTTGGGCCCACGGTGGAGGAACTGGAAGGCCAGTCGCGGTTGGCCCGGCATAGGGCATGGGGGACAGGTGCAGTTGCCTGTCCACGGCGCCAGTGTTTTCCCTGTTCTGTGCACTACCCCTCCCGCGTGGTGCACGTCGACGCACTGGCGCACAGCAACCCTGGCAGCATCGGCCACGCTAGTTACATGCTTGCCTGGCATGCTGCAGTGCCCCCGGTCTCCACTGGGGGCCACTGGCACGCCAGGACATCCCACCCCTTCTTCCCTAGGGAGGAGAGCACCACAAGAGCACTCATTTTCAACCCTCCCCTGCCACCCCCCCGGTGCCCGAGTTTGCTCCCGAACCCGGGTCGACAGCGCAGCACGAGGTGTGGTGTCCAGTGCGTCAACCCCTCAGCGCCACAGGGCCGGACTATCTCAAACTATACTTACATACATTTCAACAACAGCACTATATAATTTCTGAACAAACTGATCCCAATATCAGTTACATTTCCACATAATTTGCATATTTATTTTATTTTGTTAACCAGGTAGGTGCACTAGACAAGAGATTTTGCCTATTTTCAGGCACGACCCGGGGTTTACACATCAGAAACAGCAGATACATACTGTCCACAACAGAATACAAAACATCTAGTTGGAAGGAAAATACAGTAACACATGACAATTTAGAATATATGACACATTCAGGAACAACAAGTAGAATATACATAGCATGGGGATAAACAGTAATCACAGTTACATAAACTTTTATAGAATTTTGAAAACAGTATAATTGACTTAAGAAATACATATACAGCAAACACTGAGAATACATAAGTGCTGAGAGGAAGTACCGTTCTCAAGATGCAAGATCAGTGGTATATTTTTATACCAGCAAATACGCAAGGGAGGAAAAGACAAACAGCAAGGGAAGACAGAGAGACAGTGACAGGCAAAGAACTGCGAGACTGTCGGGTGATCAAATCCTAAGTCTCACGAGAAAATTTGGTTGCGCAACCAGACAGACAAGAGACAGTAAGGGAAAGAACAGATCCCTGCATTCAAACTCTCTATAACGACTGGGACAGGGTCCTAGTCAACACCAGGGTTCATGTCAGATATTTATCTGTGTGGGACACTGACCCAGTGGGCATAAAAAGTAAGGGTCAAATGAAAAAAAATAATGGGTCACATTGTTCAACCGAACACAGATTCATAAAATAGCAGTTTAAAACCTCTGTAACAGTGAGCAGGTTGTCCCGAAGGTAGAATAAAAGCTGGGTCAAAATTAAAAACTGTGTGCCAACTGTCCCAAACCCCCACCCAAAAATGAACCCTGCAACCCTGTCACAAACATCTTGGGTGCTGCACAGTGCCTTCTCGTGTTAAGAGTGTGGCGCCACACTGCTTGCTTTTATGCCAAGTATAGAAGGCTCAAAGAAGATCCCACTACGAATTTCCAAGCCAAGCGTCACCACTTCTTGGAAAGGTCATATGCAAGGCCCCGTTTTCTGAGGTTCTGCAGCACACGGTGATTGCCGCAGAAATTATGACCTGCCACAGAATTTGGGGCTGACTGCAGAATTTGAGGCCAGCCGCAGAATTTGACCCAATTAGTTAGACAGAGACTGACACCACTCCTTTCAAGCAATTCCTCTGCCTGCTTGTAGCTTTATAAAAAACTAAAATTCACCCCCAACCACCTCAGCCCCTCAAACCATCCACACCAAGCCCTGAGATCCCCGAGTCACCCTATTTTTCTTTTTATATTGGAAGGCTACATGATGATATTGTTTTTTCCTATCATTGCAAGTGGGCCAGAATGCTTTTTCTTATCCAAGTAATACTTTGTAGGGTCCACACAAAGCCATCATGTGGCATGAATCCAGCACTTGGGTCCAGCAATAATAGGAAGAGGTAAAGAATTGTCCTACACTGTTAGGACTAAAAAAAGGGTGCCAATATAAAACACAGAGTGACTCAAAGAGGCTCTGGGTGGAATGACTTTTGGGGCTTAGATATGTAGGGCTGTGGTTGGTACAGTATTTCTTGTTTTATGAAGGGGCAGAGTAATGTCTAAGAGGAGACGTTACACTATTTTAAAGGCAGAAAGAAATAGAGGATCACTGTACAGTGCTGGGCTGGATAGTGACATACATTAAAATCTACAAGACCACTCAATGGCATTCTCAAGACCTGTCAGGAAAGTGGTGCGGTTGAGATGGGCAGTGATGGGTTTTAACTGTTCTAAAACCATGGCAGAATAAAGTGCTGTCAGGTGGGGAGCAATTTGCTATCCATATGGGGTTTAGAGCACAACAGGCTGCTGTGGGTGGGACTGTGAGGTCAACCTGATGGGTCAACTCTGGCGCCTAGGGAAGAAAAATGTAATTATTAAAAAAATGCAAGTAAAGGGACAACTAAGTAAATAAAAAACTGTTGGGGCAGGAAAAGAATAAGAGAATGCTGGACAGACTGAAGAAATAAAAAAAATTAAACTAAGATATGAAAAGTGAAAAGCTGAAGATTATTTATGTAAAAGGTGGAAACTAAATAAGGGAAGAGAAAAACAAATTGAGAAAATAGAGAAAGTCATAATGACATTGCTGATAAAATTTTTTTTTTTTTGTTAACATTTACATGTTGCTCCAGGACAATATGCAAGGGTGGGCAAGTCAGATTTCAAGCTCACTGCATCACAATTAAAGATGCCACTGAGGGACAAGTAGATTTAGTTGGAGCATCAGTGCAGCTTACAAGTTAAATTTTTTTTCAAAGCACAAATAGCCTGACCGTTCAATACTGTAGTCAGGTTTTTTTCTGTTCTTTGGTAACCAGGTAAGGATACCAAAGAATAAATCCAGTGTAGCCCACCCCCAATTTGAATAATTCAAATGTTAGCTCTGATTAAAGAGGCACTGTCAGCTTTGCCCCTTCGTTTTATGAGTAAAGTAGGCGGTGTGCCTCTTGGCACACATCTATCCTACATGCATCCCACAATGCCCCTGCATGTACAAACGTACAGCCTTTTGGCCGGTTTATAAGTTTGTACATGTAGGGGCACTGTGGGGTGCATCTAGGATAGATGTGTGCCAAGAGGCACACTGCTCACTTTACTCATAAAACGAAGGGGCAAAGCTGACAGTGCCCCTTTAACTGGCAGCCTATCTCTTCATCCCTATCTAAGGGGATAAGGGGGAGTGTGAGGAGGAGGAGGACCATGTAAAAGCATCTATCCTAAATAGATACTTCTGCTCAGCATTTACTGAAGAGAAGGCAGGGCAGGGCCCACAGCTCAGCACCATGGACACAGGGGGGAAGGAGGTGAGCACTAGTCCCTTCACAAAAGAAAGGGTCCTACAAGAGCTCAATAAGCTCAGGGTGGACAAGGCAATGGGACCTGATGGCATACATCCCAGGGTACTAAAGGAGATAAGGGTGGAACCAGCAAAGCCATTATTAGAACTGTTTGGTGAGTCTCTGAGCACAGGAGAGGTACCAGAAGACTGGAGAAGGGCTCATGTGATCCTGCTCCACAAGAGTGGTAGCAGGGAGGAGGCAGGGAACTACAGACCAGTCAGTCTTATCTCAGTAGTGGGCAAGATTATGGAGGCACTCCTTAAGGAAAGGATAGTGCAACACCCGGAATCCATAGGAGCTCAGGATCCAAGACAGCATGGGTTTACAAAAGGAAGGTCCTGTCAAACTAATCTCATAGATTTCTTTGACTGGATAACCAGAGTGGTGAACCAAGGGGGAGCAGCTGATGTCACCTACTTTGACTTCAGCAAAGCTTTCGATACTGTTCCACATAGAAGATTGATTAATAAGCTGGGTAGGCTCAGGGTGGGTCAGAAGTTGGTCAACTGGGTGGCAAACTGGTTGACGGGCAGAAAACAGAGAGTGGTGGTAAACGGTATACAGTTAGAAGAGATGCAAGCCACAAGTGGGGTACCTCAGGGATCAGTCCTGGGGCCAGTCCTCTTCAATATCTTCATCAGTGACATTGCAGATGGACTGGAGAGTAAGATTTGTCTGTTTGCAGAGGACACCAAGATCTGCAACAGAGTACATTATCCAGATGGGGTGGGCAGAATGAGAAGAGATCTGGATAAACTAGCAAAATGGTCGGAAGAGTGGCAACTGGTGTTTAATGTAAAGAAGTGCAAGATCATGCACATAGGGAAGAGAAACCCTGAAGCCACCTATAGGCTGGGAGGGGAGTTGCTGGCAGTCACAAGGGAAGAAAGAGACTTGGGCATCATCATGACCGATGACATGAAATCAGCCAAGCAGACCACTAAAGCAGTAGGTAAGGCTAGGGGAATGTTAGGGTGTATTAGTAGGGATATCACAAGTTGAAAGAGAGAGGTAATAATCCCTCTTTACAAGACACTGGTTAGGCCCCATCTGGAGTACTGCATGCAGTACTGGAGGCCACACATTCATAAGGACATTTACCAGATTGAGGCAGTCCAGAGAAGGGCAACCAAAATGGTGCAGGGACTGCATCAGAAAACATATGAGGACAGATTAACGGAGCTCAATATGTAGTATACCCTAGAGCAAAGTAGGGAGAGAGGTGATATGATCGAAACATTCAAACACCTTAAGGGAATTAACAAGGTGACAGTCTAACATGTTTCAATATAGAAATATAGAAACATAGAATTTGACGGCAGATAAGGACCGCTTGATGGATAAGCTGCAGATTCTAGTTAATCAACAGCTTACTTCCTCCTACCCTCCACTAGAATTGCCTTATGCCTGTCCCATGCATTCTTGAATTCTCCCACTGTTCCTGACTCCACAATCTCCTCAGGAAGGCTGTTCCATGCATCCACAACCCTCTCTGTGAAAAAATACTTTCTAACATTACCTCTGAGCCGTCCCCCCTCTATTTTCAAATTGTGCCCCCTTGTTCTTGCACATCTCTTCTTCCGAAAGATACTACCCTCTTGTACTTTGTTAATTCCCTTGAGATACTTGAAAGTTTCTATCATGTTCCCTCTCCTCCTTTCCTCAAGGGCATACATATTAAGCTGCTTTAGTCTCTCTCAGATGTCTTCTGGTGCAGACCCTGCACCATTTTGCTGCCCTCCTCTGAACAGCTCCACCTATGTCTTTCTGGGAGATGGGGTCTCCAGAATTGCACGCAGTACTCCAGATGGGGTCTCACTGTTTGTACAGAGGGATAACAACTTCCCGTTTTCTACTGTTGATGCCTCTCCCGATGCATCCCAGTATCCCCCCAGCCCTCCTTACTGCCTTCTCACATTGCTTGTCCACCTTTAGGTCATCTGATACAATTACTCATAGGTCTCTTTCGATTTTTGTTGTTGTTATTAACTCACCCCCCATTGTGTACTCTTCCCCTGGGTTTTTGTTTCCCAGATGCATTACCTTGCATTTCTTTCCACTGAATCTGAACTGCCACATATTTTACCATTCCTCCAACCTTGGCAAGTCCCTTTTCATTCTTTCCACCCCAGCTTGTGTATCAACCCTGTTGCAGATCTTTGTGTCATCTGCAAAGAGACATACCTTTCCTTCCAGGTGCTCTCCAATGTCACTTATAAAGACATTAAAGAGGCCCGGTCCCAGTACCGAACCCCGCGGTACCCCGCTAGTTATCCTCCTGTCTTCACTGTGAACTTCTCCGTTTTTTGCATCCTGTTATCCTTTTTTTTTTTTTTTTTTTATCCCAGCTACCACCTTGGGACCCACTCCAAGGCTGGCTAACTTGTATATTAATCTTTTGTGTGAGACTGTGTCAAATGCCTTGCTAAAATCTAGGTAGGCCACATCCACAGCCCCTCCCTTGTCTACTACTTTGGTCACCCAGTCAAAGAAATCTATTCGGTTCATCTGATATGACCTTCATGCTGTGAAACCATGCTGCCTTGGGTCCTGTGCCCCACTGGCCTCTAGGTACTCAACAATTCTTTCCTTCAGAAGTGATTCCATCATTTTCCCTGCCACTGAAGTCAAACTAACTGGTCTGTAGTTTCCTGCCTCTGCCCTGCTCCCACTTTTGTGAAGTGGAATCACACTTGCCCTCCTTCAGTCCTCAGGTACCACCCATCCTCCCACGATTTGTTAAAGAAAGTAGTCAGTGGTGTTACTAGTTCCACACTTAGTTCTTTTAGAATTCTTGGGTGAATCCCATCAGGCCCCATTGCTTTGTCCACCCTCAGTTTCAAGAGTTCTTTCAAAATCCTTCTTCTGTGAATGGACTGGTTATCGACCCCCCTATTCAGAGTTTCTCCCTTGTTTGGTTTAGGTACCTCCCCCTCCTCTTCCATTGTGAATACTGAGCAGAAATATTCGTTCAGCATCCCTGCTTTTTCACTGTTACCCTCTGCCCACAATCCCTCCCCTTTATTAAGTCTCTGTATCCCTCCCTTTGTCTTTCTTCGCTCTCTAATGTACCTATAAAAGGTTTTGTCCCTCTTCTTAACAGAGTTGGCTATCTTTTCCTCAGTTTGTGCCTTTGCTATTCTGAATGCCTTCCCTGCCTCCTTCTGCTTTAACTGTAAAGTTCTCTGTCCTGCTCCTTCTGTGTTTCCTTATATTTCCTGAATGCTATCCTTTTCTCCTTAACCATCCCTGCTACATCTTTTGAGAACCATAGTGTTTTTTTTCTTCGTTTTGTTTTGTTGATTTGCTTCACACAAAGGCTTGTTGCCTCTGGGATGGTTGTTTTATTCCCCACTGTTCCTCCACCCCTCCTTCTTGCCCATTTGCTAGTGCTTTTCTGAGGCACTCTCTCATTTTTCCCCAAAGTCAGCCTTCCTAAAGTCCAATACTCTTGTTTTTGTATGGCTTGACTCTATGGCTGTGTTTATTGTGAACCACACTGTTTGGGGGTCACTTGTTCCCAGATGGCTACCCACTTCTAAATCTGAGATCCTTTCCTCTTCCCCATTTGAGAGTACCAGGTCTAAGACTGCTCCCTCCCGAATGGGTTCCAACACTAGCTGTCTGAGGCATGCCCCCTGTAGGCATCAAGAATGACTCTGCTCTTGGATGTGCCTGCAGCAAAGGTACTCCAGTTAACATCTGGCATATTCAGGTCCCCCATCAACAATATCTCCCCTTTTTCTGCCATTTTAAGGATGCCTTCTATCATTTCCTTGTCCATTTCCTCCCCGAGACGGGGGTCTGTACAAAACCCCCATGCGGTTTGTGGTGTCATTTCCTGTCTCCAGGGTAACCCATATTGACTCATCAACTTCCTGTTTACTCTTTAGTTATATTGCTTTAATCCTTTCCCTTATATAGAGAGCTACTCCTCCTCCTTCTCCCACCCTGTCCCTCCTGTAGATTGTGTATCCTGGTATGTTGACATCCCAGTCATGGTTCTCTGTGTACCATATTTCAGTGACTGCCACAATATCCGGGCATCCCTCTTCCATCAAGGCCACTAGTTGAGGGAGCTTGTTGCACAGACTATGGGCATTGATACTCAACACCTTACATTTATTTTTATGGCCTTACCCCTTTTAGCCCCACCCCTGTCCTTACCACCTTTTTCTGCATTTATCCCTGTCCTGCTCCCTACTGACTTCTCTACTTTGGTGTTTACCTCTCTAACTACTGTGTTTTGTGGGGGGAGGCTGGGATTTCCCTGCTCCATTTCAGTGCCTCCCCCTTGGCTAGTTTAAATGCTTGCCAATGAAGCATTTAAACCGGTCACCTAGGATCCTGGTTCCCCCCCCCCCGGAGAGATGCAGACCATCGCACCAGTATAAGCCTGCATCCCTCCAGGTGGCTCCCCAGTCCCCAGTGAAGCCAAAACCCTGAGCTCCACACCAGTTTTTCAACCATTCATTGAATCTCATGGTGCGGAATACCCTAGCATCATCCTTGTCAAAGACAGGCAGCACCTCCGAGAAGGTTATGGTACATGCTACTTGTCTAAGGACAAGAGGACACAGCATGAGACTAGAGGGATGCCGATTAAGGAGTAATGTGAGGAAGTTCTTTTTCACAGAAAGGGTGGCGGATGCATGGAACAGCCTACCACAGGAAGTGGTGGCTATGAATACAGTGCAGGGCTTCAAACAGGCATGGGATAGGCATAAGGAAGAAATACAGATGAGTGTGAATAGATAGGCCACTGACAGAACAAAGGCAGATGGCGCATTTATAAGGCAGAAAAAGAAATGGGCAGAATGGATGGACCTTGCAGTCCTTATCTGCCGTCAACTTCTATGTTTCTACTCTGACAGCCAGCCCCCAATGTGTTAACATTCTGTGATAAAATTGTTTGGAGAGCATTGCAAATACCATCCTTTTCCTTCCTGGGTGGGTAGTGTCAGTGAGATGGGCAGAGGTGAGCTACACTAGATTTAAAAACTGGGATCAGGCAAAGCTTTTGGTGGGGCAGGATTATGTTACGGAGAGGAGAAAATATATTGCTGTCATTAGGTCTAAGGTGGGGGGAGATTGCAGAGAGCATTACTTTCATTATGGTGAAGGAGGAGGAAAGAGAACAATGCTGTGATTAGCTCTGGGGAAGAGAAGAGAGGAGAGATTATTGCTGCCATTAGGTAGATTGGGGCTGAGATAGCATTGTTGCCATTAGGTAGGTGGAAGGTGGGGGGGAGGAGAAAGCTTTTCCTTTACTAGGTTTTGTAGAGGGAAGAAGAAAGCAGACAGCATTGTAGTCTTTTGGTCTGAACTGGAGGTGGGAGCACTGCTGACATTTTTCCTCGGGGGGGGCTTTGCCTAATTTAGAAACAAACAATGAGACTACAGAGGCAAAAAAAAAAAACACTATATTGTGTAACCCCCTTGTTACCCGGGGTTACTAGAATCCCAGTGAGACCTAGTGGTAGGCAGGGAAGGCAGCTTGTGAAACTCCAGTTAAATGGGTTTCATGCTGTCTCACTCTGTTCTCAGTCTCAGCTGAGACTGAGAGATGACATCACCATAGAACTGTCGCAGCTGCATAAGCCACATTGGAATCTGCAGCAAAGGGAGTGAGATAGAACGTTGGGAGTTTTCAAAGTCAGTGTCCTGCTTGCCTGCAAGCAGGAAGGGAGTTCCTGTTTTACCTTCTGTGGGAGAAGGAGTGAGTGTCCAGTGTTCAAGTGGTAGAGACCGCTGTCCAGGTCTCAGTGCCCCCCTCCCTCTGGGGGAGAGTAAAGTATCCTCATGTAGATTCCAGGGGCAATCCCCTAATTTCTGCTAAAGAGAGAAAGCTGCCTTTTACAGTTTCTTTTTGGTCTTAAAAGTAGAAGGAGTTGTACTTCGCCTGTGGGGCACCTGCAACAAAAGGGTGAGTTTACTCTAATTTGAGAGGGCAAAAATGTGTTTCTTCAGTTTGGAAAATGTGAAGAAAGCTGGGATTTGGACTACTATTTGGGAGGCCTATAGTACTAGAACAAACAAATGTAGTAGGTTCAAAAGCTAAAGTATGTGTGGATTCAAGTAATGTTGTAGAGGGGGTGCTACAGTCCATCCACCATTTAATCTACAATTTCGAAATTTCAGTTTCTCCAGAGAAATGGCTGGGTATGGGCTGTGGGAGCTGGAGGTGGGCAAACCCCCCATCTTTAGTAACCAGGTTCACCTCTACGGGTTTCTGCTGTGATTGCTACTTGCCTCATGCACCTGGCCAATGATGAGGTAGGTACCCAGACGTGGGTCGCAACTTGGGAAAATCTCTCGAGGAGTCGCAGACTAAGTGGTGTGGCAAGCCACAATTTGGGAAAAGAATTCTCTTGTGAGATGGGAGTCAGAAGAAAGTAAGAAGGAAATCTATCTAGGAGTCGCAGACTCTAAAGTGGTGTGGGGAGCCACAACAAGTAAAGTGGGTTCATTCTCCCAATGAACCGTCAGTCAAGTGGCCGGCAGGGGAGCCGGGCCAGTCGGGCTGTGTATCCAAAGCGCATGAAAGTCCGGGCTGTGTGCCTGGTGGGTCCAGAGCCTGAAATTAGTAGAAATGGGTTCATTCTTTAAGTGGACCGCCTGGTAGTCTCTAATCTGCATTATCAGTAAACGTAGCTCCTTGGGGGTCCATCTATGCTTTGTTATGTTCAGTTAGTTGTGAATAAAAGCCACACTGAAAAATCCATTCCTGGTTCTGGACATTACAGTTATTGCTTCCTGTAGTCGGATTTACTTGGTGCCCTGTGAGAGTAGCAAACCTAGGTCCCCTTGTGCCAGGTAACCTCATCCTCCCAACCCAGGTCCCCACCAGGTATTGCTGCCAGCGCTAACAGCATGCCACCTGTCGCTTTTGGTAAAAAGGCAGGGGTGAGGGGTTACAAAAATGGAGGCACCGCTTTGGATTTTTTCGGGAAGGAAGGTGCTTGGACAAGGGGGCTAGCGTTTTGGCTATCTGGCAGTGGGTAGCCCAAAAAACTGAAGCAATTTCCCTAGTATGTTGCTGTGTGCTGTGAATCTTGTGCTGCTGTTTAAAAAATGCCAACTGTTTACCAAGGAGCTGTAAAGCCAAAGAGTGTGCCCTTGTCCTGCATCAAAATTGTTTACAGCGTTTTTGTCGGCTTTAAAATGAATTCTGTGAGGAAAAGTGTGGAAAACTAGGGGTAGCAACAGAGAAATTATGCCCTTGACGTTTGAAATGCTTTTAAAATGAATTCTGTGAAGGAAAGTGTGGAAGACTAGGGGTAGCAACAGAGAAATTATACCCTGGACGTTGGAAATGCTTTCTGTGTAAATGGAGAGACTGCAGAGTTAATGGCAATGTTACATGGTTGAAATGGGCTCCCGCCGTGGAGTCAGTTGGGAAAAAAAAGTGTGCATTTATAGTGTTAAATTTGCCTGTCGGCGATCACCGTGAGGAGAGGGTACTCTTGAGGAAGAAGAGGCTCATTGCATGGCGTCGTGTGGTTGGTCAGATTGCCATTAGTCCCACCCTCAGCCAACTCTTCAGAGACTGCCTCAGCATTCGAGAGGGAGACAGAGTGTAGAGCGTGTACTGGCAGTGGAGGAGCGTTGCAGAGGATTCAAAGCGCTGTAAACATTCAAAAAATAGACTTTTAAGTTTAAAATCAGGCTCAACCCGCAAATCAATCATGGAAATAGTGAATTTGTTGGTTAAAACGACGATCGCTAAGACTGCCCGCCCGTTTGTGTACAGAGGCCTTAAAAAAACTGGCTGCAGGCCGTTTTAACCCATCGCAGCAAGTTGCTACTGATAACAGTAAGTAAATGTCCCTAAAACTGCTCAGTGATTTTCAGCAATGCCATATAAAATGTGTGTGCAGCAGTGTAGTCGCTTTGCAAGTAATGACTGTGTAAAGTCCTGCCAGCAAGTGCAAGTCTGTAAAGCCATTAAATGTGTGCATGGAAGTGAAAATGGCATCAGTTCAAAGTTTGTAGCCAGAGAGAGACTGTGGGTTGTAGCCAAATGCAACACTAGTAGAAGCAGGCAATCCTGAGCTAAAACCTGAAGCTTTTAAGGGACTGTGAAATAAAGTAAATGTTACCAGCTTGTGAAAAGTCCAAGGAAAATCCTGTAAATGTGTGTAAAGCCAGAACAGAGCAAGTTGTGCAGTATGAGTAAAAGTTATCAGTAGCTGGTGTAAATCGGATGCGCAGTGGCTTGACCCAGATTCTAAATGTTGATGCACAGGAGTGCTGCCGCCGCCATTACAGGGTGGGGTAGTAAAGTAAACATAGCAGCAGAGGAGCCATTTTAAAGCTACAGAATGTGTTCATTAAAGTGGGACTTTCAGTTACAGTGAACTTTTATTTTTCTGCAGTTACGGCCTCAGGACCAGCTCGTTACCCGGATCATGCCCAGGTTGCAGTAACAGCAGCAGTAAATAGACTGAGAGATATTGAAAAGTGGTGCTATGGAGGGCAACTGCCTCCTGATGTGGCAATTCCTAATTATCCAGTGCGTGTATGCCAAATATGCTTGAGTGCTGGAAGGGACGAGGGCTTGACAAATCCTATGGCCACGTCCCGGACTACCATTTTATGTAGGGACAAGCAGATGCCAGAGTTCTGCTTGTCCCACGGACTACCATGCTGCAGTTTAAAATTTGCAGGTTTTACCTGCTTTTCTCTCGCTGGCCACTAGATGAGTCTTTGTGCGCATTGTTGAATCTGCGCATCCGCCCGCCTACAGCCGCGCCACGCGTGCTCATGTCGGCTCGAATTAACTGTGCAATCGGGCACCAGCAGACACTTGGGGAGGCGCGAGATGCACCAGAAGAAACGCCGCACTGGTCAAAAGTAGCGAGACTGAAGGCCAGGCAGCCTATAGCTGATGGTACAGTCCTGTCAGTCCTGGCTATTGGTGATCGCGTTAGGGTTGGACTGGAGCTCTCAGAGTGGCAGTAGCACTAGCTCCGTGCACGTTGGTAAGCGCCATTTCGCTGCTCGGAGAGAGGCAGACAACATCATTTCTGTTTGGAGCACAGTCAAACTGTGTATTTGGGGCCGATTGCAAGTCACTAGCAAATCAGTAATAGGAGAAGTTAGAATATAATACAAATATATATTGGGAATTTTGGAGCAGGAGTAGGAAGATCTGTAGTTTGGGGGAGGGGATGTGAGAGGAGAGAGTGTTCTTAGAGGGAAAGTCTGATAAAACAATCTTGATTATATATATATATATATATATATATATATATAAAAAGAAGGAGAACTAGCAAAACACTGCACACTGAATTCAGGAGCTGTGTGTGTTGTTTGGACTCGTGTGGACTCATGTGAAGTGAAGAAAAATAAAAGGATACACAGCTCTTAAATAAATAAAAAGGCAAAAAACATGAGACTCTAAGTGGGGGAAGTGATTGTGTGTTGAATTTAAGTTGTGGAATTACTAAACATTTCAATAATAATCGTGTGATAAGGGTTGGGTTGGGGTGTAAAGGTGTGTTTGTGGAGACAAGCCTGCCTTCCCTTAGAGAGCAGAGATCAGGGACTTGGACCTGACTGATAATGTGTGCCTCCCGTAAGACCACCGAACCTGCCCTGAGAGCATAAGGGTAGAGTAGAGGAAATTGTGGAAGGGAAAGAACTGAATACTTAATAAAGTAAACAGTCGCAGTATAAAAAGATTGATACCCCCAAAAAAAAAAAAAAAAAAAGATAGCTACCTTAAATAAACTTATTAGCTAGTACTTTGTTTGTCCTACCAAGTACTTGGTGGAGGTGTGTGTGGCAGTGGGCTGTGGGAGACCTAACCTGCCCGAGAGGAGAGGGTACAGGAATTTGGGAACAACTCATGACTTCCTTCTTAGAAATATACTATAGGAAGGGAAAGGAAAACATTTTTGTGTGAAAAGTGACAGTGACACTACACAGAAGAAAATAATAAACCCTAGCTAGTACTTTTGGTGGAGGTGTATGTGTGTGCGGCTGTGAGGCCAAACCTGACCTGAGAAGGAAAAGGCATTTTGGGGACACCAAGAAATAAAATAAACCTACCAGTACTAGCTACACTGGTGGAAGTGTTTGGTGGCTGTGAGACCGAACCAGCCCTGAGAAGGGAAAAGCAATTTCTGCTAGTACTCCGTCCGCTCTGGGACCAGCCCTCCCACCTACCCACCTATAGGAAGGAAAGGAAAACATTTTTGTGTGAAAAGTGACAGTGACACTACACGAAGAAAATAATAAACCTAGCTAGTACTTTTAGTGGAGGTGTATGTGTGTGTGCTGTGAGGCCAACCTGACCTGAGAAGGAAAGCATTTTTGGGACACCGAAAAATAAAATAAACCTACCAGTTCTAGCTACACTGGTGGAAGTGTTTGTTTGTGTGGCTGTGAGACCGAACCTGCCCTGAGAAGGGAAAAGCAATTCTCTGCTAGTACTCCGTCCGGCTCTGGACTCAGCCCCCTCCCACCTACCCACCTCTGTCCTGCCCTCTTGTAGTGCTGCATAAGCACAACAGCTTAAGGTAAAAAAAATTACAGTACCACAACACACACACAAAGATAACACAAAATAGAATTTTATTGTGTACAATAATACAACAATCTTTATTAGTTTATTTCACAATTGCAGCATAAGACAGTTAAAATAATACAACAAAATAAGCCAAAGCAAGTTACTCTATTTTCCTTTGGACAGGGAAAACATCTTCTTCATCGGAAACAAAAGTAAAGAGCCTGACCCTGAGCCTTCTTCACAGTCTGAAAGCCAGCCCCAACCAGCCCCCGGCCCTACTAGTAGTCAGGAAAAAACGACTGGTTCTCAGTCTGGGTCTGTGTTTGTAGACATAACAGGCGATCAGTCTAACTTGACGTACTCAGTTTCTGAAGCGAGTGAGCATAACAGTAGCAGCAGTTCAGTGCCATCACATTCTGGTCAGTACAGGTAAAGCGACCTTTCATTTTAGATGATGAGGAAATAAACACTGAGAAAAGAAGCAAAGATAAAAAATATGATGTTGAAAAAAGGGCTCGAACATTTCAGCATCACTGGCTAAATCAGTTTACCTGGTTAAGGTATGATGACCAAAATACGTCATGTACTGCTCTGCCTGTGAGAAATATCCCACTCTTGCGACTCCTGCTTATTCAAAAAACCTAACGTGTTTGCCACTGGTTCAAATAATTTCAGAATTGAGTCCGTGAGAGCCCAAGGAAATCGAATCCACATATAATTTGTGCAAACCGCATAGTCACGAAACTGGTCAACATGCAGTCAATTTTAACATATCTGAAACTGCAATATATCATGCATTTTCTCAGATGGAGAAGTCACCAAAAAATAAAATGAGGCATTTATTTAATACCGCATATTCCTTGGCTAAAAATTTACGTCCTTTCTCAGATATGGAGTGGCTTTGCACATTGCAAGAAAAAAAATGGGGTTAAACTAGGCAGCAATTACGCAAATGGTAAACGGGCCAGAGATTTCTGTAACGCAATATCAGCTGTCATGTCTACAACACACATCCAGACTATCAAAAGTACAAAATTCGTTACCATTCTTGCAGATGGCAGTACAGATGCAAGCATTGTAGAGTGGGAAAATGTCTTCTTTCGTTTTGTTGATGGCGCAGAAAAAAAAGTTACAACTGTGCTAATTAAAGCTGTACTTCTTGAACATTCTCACGCAGATGGAGTTTTTAAAGCAATAACCTCTGCACTTGAGTCTGTTGATCTTTCTTTTGTGGACCTTAACGATGTGAGCAGACCTGGACCAGTTCTCGTATGTGCCAACTTTGATGGTGCCAGTGTGATGATGGGCCATAGCAAAAATCCGAGAACATGTCCCACTGTAATACCCATGCATTCATGTAGCCCACAAACTGGAGTTAGCAGTTCTCGACGTCATGAAAAAATGCCTTTGTTCAAAAGTAGAAAACACCTTGAAGGAATTTTAAATTTTACCACTACAGCCCCAAGAAACTTGGGAACTGCAGGAAATAGCAGATGTCATACACACGAGTTGGCTCATTTCAGTGCAATAAAAGCAAGTGCGTTATTTAAGTAAGACACGTTCAGTTCATGCTGTTCAAGTCAACCTGCCTACAGTAATTCAGCATCTTGAACGTGTCAAACTCTGCTGGTGATGATGGGGCCAAAGTAAAGGCACTTCTAAGAGATGCGCACGCAGTACAGTTTGTAAAATCACTGTTTATTCTTCAAGATTTTCTGCCAATATTGAAAAATTTATCACTTGAATTTCAGAAGGATGACCTACTAATATTAGAAGTCCCCCAACTCGTTGAGACATGCTTACTTCAGTTGACTGAGCTAAAAACAAGACCTGGAAAGTTTATGACATCATTTCTGAACCAATATAATCCTGCAGAGAAATGCATGAACTACCTCATTTCAAAACGTGGCAGTGAGGACAAGATTGTTCCTTTTACTTTCAAAGGGAACTGCCCAGAAGTAAATTTTACGACTGATACACAGCTGCACAGTTTAATAGATGCAGCAGTATCTTACATTGATCAGCGTTTTCGGAATTTCTCAGAAGAACCTCTGAAATGGTTCAGTTGCTTGGATTTCAAAAATTTTGATCGGTCACGAGAAGAAGCGTGTACAATTTGGCACAACTGATTTAAGTAATTTATTAGACTACTTTCACAACTTTTTCTGAAGATAATGTAACCAGTATAAAAAGGGAGTATTGTGCATTAAAAGCAATGCTTAAGTCTGCAGTTGACAAGCCATATCTGCAAGTGTATTCACGACTACTACGAGAGAAACCTGCCCAGCTTGCTCACATCCTTAACCTAATGGAAATGTTACTGGCTATGAGTGTGTCTACTGCTAAATGTGAGAGAGTATTCTCCATTCATAATCTTATAAAAACAAAAATAAGAACAAGTTTGGCTGATGACATGCTCCAGTCACTTCTGCATATAGCAGTTGAAGGCCCTGCATTAGACAGCTTTGATCCAGATCAAGCTATCAACCACTGGCTACTATCTGGTCCTGGCACACGCCACATTCATGGTCATCATGGTCATGCTAGTTCAACTACTAGTTCTGCTGATTCACGCGAAAATGTCCCTGAGGCTGTCACTAGTCTTGATGACGACATGACTGAATATGATGCTCCGGCTGGAGCAAGCTCAGGCTTCCTGTAACTTTTCCCGATGCTGATGCTGTACTGTCTGCTACTCTGCTGTAATGATATTCTCACTGTGCTGCAGGCTGGCACTCTGTGCTGCTGCTGCTGCAACCACACTTGCTGTCAGTTCCTCGCTGCTAATGCTAATTCTGTCTATGCTCGCAGCCTCGCCATGCTGCTGACAAAAATAAAATCATATTATTTATTCTCCTTATTGTCTGTTTCAACACTAAATAACTACTACAATAAATCCATTGAGTTTTCTGTAGTTTGATACTTTCCATTAAAAATATGCCACCTTATACCGGGGCTACCTACTCAAGCACTGGGACAACTACTTTTGGACAAACCACTTGTCTGTGGACAAGTACCTAATTTTAAAATTTGTCAAGCCCTGAAGGGACGTCTTCATGATTCCTCACTGTGCTGGATGCCTTCAAAAATATGGCTTGTATAAAGCGCCTCCAATTAGTTTGGCTCCCACATGGACAAAAATTCAAGAATCTGCAGTTGGCAGCACACAGCACCAGGCGGAGCCTGTGGAGGAAGGTCCCTTGGGGGAGTGTGGCACAAAGCTAGAGGATGCAGAGTTAGAGACTGAATCAGAAGTTGAAGTTTTGGATGCTGGATCTCAGAAAGAAAGTTCGGATAAAGCATCAATAGACCCCTGGGTGGGGGGGCCTAGCCCAAGTCTCTTAGGTGAAGATGAGATGTGGGAGACCTTTGAATGGGAGGTGTCGACCTCCGCGCCTAGTGATGAATGGATAGTCTCGGGGGTGAGAACGACTGCTCACTCCTGGGCTCAGATCCTCAGTGAAGAGGAAGATGAGGGGGAACCTATGTGGCCTTGTGAAAAAGGGACGGGTACACAGCCTCAAGATCTTGCCTCGGAGGAGTGTATTGAAGAAGGTGGTGATGCCACTGCCCTGGCTTTACAAGAGGAAGAAATCAGGGATCCGTTTTTAATTTCTTTGAGAATGCGAAGCTGGCAGAACCAGGACTGGCCACCCCCAAGCCAGGCCAGCGGTCTCAGATTGACCAAAGCAAGTAAAGAGGAGAGACTGGTTCATAGAAAGGCCAATGAAATCTATGGGATGACCTTTCCTACCTTTTCTTGGAGAGTCTGGGAGGAGATTAAGGACTGCAGGAAATCCTGGATCTGGGATGAAGCAATGAAAAATGTGCATCCTGGGGCCAACCAGCATGTAAAGAATAGACTGTTCCACGAAAAGTATACCCATTGGAAGAGAGGCAGAACACTGTTTATGGATAGAGTGAGAGCGGTGGACGGAGAGGGACGTAAAATCTCCCACTGTGTGAATTATGTGCACCCAGACGGGGTAATAATTCAAGCCCCTGATCCCCGGTACTATTGGCCTCAGTGCAAGGACCTCCCAGCAATTAAGCCCGTGCCTACAAAATGGAGAGCTGAGCAGTGGTAGTCAATACTGCCACATCAGACTGTGAAGTGCCCTTATTGATCCGCCAATATGAATAACCAAGGACTCAGGTGCTCCACATTCATCAGTCTACAGTGTACTGTCCTGTCCAGCAACCATCTACTGGCCCACCAGATGACTTCAGATCCAGAGAGGACACCAGCCCAGCTGTTTCCTGTTCATCGCCTGGTAATCGGATGACGTCGGACCAGCTGTTTTCTTTTTTTTTTGTTCCTGTTCTAAGGTTCCGTCTCCAGAGATGACATCAGCCCAGCTGTTTCCAGATGTGCCCTCCTGTGGTTCCTGGAAGATGTCCGCCCAGCTGTATCAGAAGAAATGCTGCCAGGGAGAGTCTTCGGCTGTGGACCAGGTTCATGCAGATTCTTGTACTACAAATGGCAGACAAGTCCAAAACTTTTCTATCTTTATGACATTGCAGTACACACCCTACACTACAGACTTCAAAAATGTGTGAACTGTCCGCAAAGACTCTCCCCTTCGGGACTTTGGCCTGTTAGAACTGTGCTTCACCGGGCTCCAGCCCAGGAGAGACTCTCTATTGGACTAGCCTTCGGGACTTGTGGTCACTAGTTGGGACTTTTAGGGCACTCCATCCCCCCAAATGTGTACTGTAAATAAAGTCATTATTGTACTCTAATGTAAATACTGTTTTTCTACCTTTTTCTAAAAAAATCTTTTTGGGATTGTTCAGTGTTTTGTATGGTAGGGGTTTTAGATAGACTGTGTATGCAGATTAGGAGCATGTGTTTTGTCTTTCTTTTTCTTACAGGTGTTCCTGGGAAGACAGAAGAGGAGGAGGAGGGGCTCATCGGAGTTCCTCGTCAGTGTTTTATTGTGTAGAATTTAAAGTACTGTGGTGTTATTGTTATGGTTACTGTATTAACCCTTTTCCTTCCACAGGTGTGGTTGTGGGGGTAGGGAGGAGGCAGTAATTGGTATTTTAATGTTGTGGTTGCAGGTTGCCCAAGGTCGGGGAGGTCCCCGGGTTGTTTTTTGCTTTTGGAATATTATGTTAGAGGCAGATAGGTTTTCCCTAGAGGGTTAGGGGGGGATAGACAGGCTGTGGTCCTGAGTGGCCATTGGGACTGCAGTACTGATCTATCAGGGCTATGCTACCAGAGCCACTAGGTGTCCATAGTAAGTGGATAGTGTAGAGGCCGATATGTCAGCTACAGGCCTCTAGGCCCTTAGTTTTGCCTGCCTGTGCTTGCACATGGTAGGAGGGGGCCTGATCACTCCCCTCCTTAGGTAGCACATAGGGTGGGATGGCCTAAGGCCGGGTGCATAATGACTGGGGACAGTCATTTTCCTGGTCAAGGGCGAGTGTAACCCCCTTGTTACCCGGGGTTACTAGAATCCCAGTAAGACCTAGTGGTAGGCAGGGAAGGCAGCTTGTGAAACTCCAGTTAAATGGGTTTCACACTGTCTCACTCTGTTCTCAGTCTCAGAGATGACATCACCATAGAACTGTCGCAGCTGCATAAGCCACATTGGAATCTGCTGCAGAGGGAGTGAGATAGAACGTTGGGAGTTTTCAAAGTCAGTGTCCTGCTTGCCTGCAAGCAGGAAGGGAGCTCCTGTTTTACCTTCTGTGGGAGAAGGAGTGAGTGTCCAGTGTTCAAGTGGTGGAGACCGCTGTCCAGGTCTTCAGTGCCCCTCCCTCTGGGGGTAAAGTATCTCATGTAGATTCCAGGGGCAATCCCCTAATTTCTGCTAAAGAGAGAAAGCTGCCTTTTACAGTTTCTTTTTGGTCTTAAAAGTAGAAGGAGTTGTACTTCGCCTGTGGGGCACCTGCAACAAAAGGGTGAGTTTGCTCTAATTTGAGAGGGCAAAAATGTGTTTCTTCAGTTTGGAAAATGTGAAGAAAGCTGGGATTTGGACTACTATTTGGGAGGCCTATAGTACTAGGACAAACAAATGTAGTGGGTTCAAAAGCTAAAGTCTGTGTGGATGCAAGTAATGTTGTAGAAGGGGTGCTACAGTCCATCCACCATTTAATCTACAATTTCGAAGTTTCAGTTTCTCCAGAGAAATGGCCGGGTATGGGCTGTGGGAGCTGGAGGTGGGCAAACCCCCATCTTTAGTAACCAGGTCCACCTCTATGGGTTTCTGCTGTGATTGCTACTTGCCTCATGCACCTGGCCAGTGATGAGGTAGGTACCCAGACGTGGGTCGCAACTTGAGAAAATCTCTCGAGGAGTCGCAGACTAAGTGGTGTGGGAAGCCACAATTTGGGAAAAGAATTCTCTTGTGAGATGGGAGTCAGAAGAAAGTAAGAAGGAAATCTATCTAGGAGTCGCAGACTCTAAAGTGGTGTGGGGAGCCACAACAAGTAAAGTGGGTTCATTCTCGCAATGAACCGTCAGTCAAGTGGCCGGCAGGGGAGCCGGGCCAGTCAGGCTGTGTATCCAAAGCACATGCAAGTCTGGGCTGTGTGCCTGGTGGGTCCAGAGCCTGAAATTAGTAGAAATGGGTTCATTCTTTAAGTGGACCGCCTGGTAGTCTCTAATCTGATTGTCAGTAAACGTAGCCCCTTGGGGGTCCATCTATGCTTTGTTATGTTCAGCTAGTTGTGAATAAAAGCCACACTGAAAAATCCCATTCCTGGTTCTGGACATTACAGTTATTGCTTCCTGTAGTAGGATTTACTTAGGTGCTCCTGTGCAGAGTAGCCAAACCTAGGTCCCCTTGTGCCAGGTAACCTCATCCTCCCCGAACCCAGGTCCCCACCAGGTATTGCTGCCAGCGCCAACAGCATGCCACCTGTCGTTTTGGTAAAAAGGCAGGGGTGAGGGGTTACAACTGTAAGAACTAATTACCACAAAGTAAGTTCAAGCCATAGCAACTAAATTCTCAAAAGTAGGTTGTAACTAGCTAATTCGGGTTTCTGGAATATTCTTCATATTTTTTCTTCCCACCCCCATCTTTCTATTCCGTTTTCCCTTCTCTTTTTCTATTTCTTTACTCACCTTTCTTTCTTTCCCCTCCTCTCTCTGCTTTACTAAGTTTTATTGTATTTTTTTCACTTGTACTACTGGGGCATTTGCTTTTACGGTTTCGTAATTTAATGTCTGTACGTCCGATTGGCATTTCAACAATTTTGGTTGCTGCAGTTTTAAACAGCCACTACTTAATATATATGTATCTAACTACAATGAACTGCTCACTGATTTGTTTTGTACAGTACCTGTTATCTGTATTTTGATATTTGTTTTAACTGCATGGACTGTAACTGTATTTTGTCTGACTGTACTTGCATTATGTCTGTACTCTCCTGGGTCGTGCCTGAAAATAGGCATTTTCCATGCCTAGCGCACCTACCCAGTTACCAAAAACAAATAAAAATAAATGAATGTGCCTAGCTGGTGTGACCCTGCCCCCTGAGGAAGAACCAAGAGGTTTTGAGCGATGGGGTGTTGGGCTCTGTACTGTTTGCTTGTTTTCTCCACAATACTAATAATCTGCTACTGCATTTACTATTACTAAATTTTCAACCATTTGATAAAGGTGTTTTTATGTTGCTGCTCTTCAGTTTGTGTTTTAAACCGCTGCTTTTGCTAGCAAGTCTATGACAGGACATCTGCTTTGTCATGTCAGTTACTATTCCTGAACTACACTGCTTTGGAATCTTCACCAACCAAGATGCAAGATTCTTCCCTACCGATAGGTTTTTTTTTTTTTTTTTTAATTAATATTAAACTTTTTATTGAACTTTCTAAACATAAGACAGTACAACAGTAAACACATTTTAACAAAAATACTATAAACTACACCAGAAGCAAATACAGTGTGGGTAACAACTACTCGAAAATATACAAGGTGTTTACAAGAAACACAAACATAATGCACAGTTACCTGTCTAACATGCATTGTATATTATCCAAATTGTGTAAACCTTTGTGCAAGGGCTGATGCCCAACTGAGATTGTCTCAACAGGCCACTATGAAGCGATGGACTGGGCTCCAGAAAAAGAGGGGAAATGGTCTACTACTAAGCCCTAGGCAAGACAAATGTAATAGCTGTAGTAATGGTGTGGTGTCCCATTCCCCCCCCCCCCAATGGGTTGATACTCCTCACCAGATATGGTGGCAACTGTGGATGCTGAGGAGGAGCCTGACGTACCAAAAATGGTGCCCAGACATTACTGTTAAAGGAAAACTACACCCAAAACTTGAAAAAAATATATGCTGTGCAAAGTGTTTTAATTTGTATGTGAAGTTCTAGTGTTTCCTTCCCTCTGACTGGTATTAGGAGTTTTTCCTAAATTAGCCTGCTAGCTTTAGGGTAGTTTTACGACCCCTGGAGATCTCCATATCAAATCGCTTTATTGTATTTCTTTGTCCTGCAATGCACCTTGTTTCATGTAATGGTGATGTAGCAGAGCCCATAAATCCAGCAGAAAGCATTGCATTACAATCAGTTCACAACAATAGAAATGGCTATATTTTAAAATCTGTAGAATTCAGCTTGGTGACCACCCTCATCCTAAAGGTTTTACTGTCCTGAAAAACTTTGCTGCTGGTAATTTTTGTGCAGCTTGTAAAGCTTCCAAGATATTTAGTTTGTTTGGCATGTGTGTGCTGAATGTTGGGTCTCTCTTACATCACAGTCACTTGAGACAAGATGCACTGTGGGAACAAGAAATACAATTACGCTATCAGGTATGAAGATCCCCAGGGGTCGTAAAACTAGCATAAAGCTAGCAGGCTAATTTGGGAAAAACTCCTAATACCAGTCAGAGGGAAGGAAACACTAGAACATCACATACAAATTAAAACACTCTGCACAACATATATTTTTTCAAGTTTTGGGTGTAGTTTTCCTTTAAGTCTCCAGCTTGTCCAGTGCAACATGGGAGAGGAGTTTCAAGGTGGAAGCCTGGCCCATGGCTGGAACCATTCTAGCAGACAGGGATGTCAGTTCAGTCACCTTCTAAGCAAGAAGCATTTAGCCACGCACAGTGGCTTATTGCCCACTTCAGCAGAGGGTGATAAACTTAAGTATCTGGTTCTGCACTACCCCCAACAGGATAAGTCCAGGGTTAAAGAATATCTCTGGTAGGTAGACAGAACTGCAGATCTGAAAGACATCTGTCCAATGTTTTGCACACAGCTGGACAGTGCAACAGAATGCAAGACAGGCTACCTGGGTGGGAGTGGTATCTCCAGCAACAGAAAGAAGGAAGGAGACCCATGGATTTTAAGACACAGGGAGTCCTGTACCACCTGTGTAATATTTTTAGCTGTAGGAGCTGGATCTTGGTGTTGCGACAAGTATGTGCCAGATACCAGGCAGTCTTCCACTGCCAGGCTGAAATAGTTATCTTCAAGTCCTCCTGTCACTTCCACCACATCCTCTCAGTTGTGACAGGGGAGGTATCCCAAAGGGCCTTATAAATGTCACCTGTCACACCTCTGGGCATACTTAATCACCTGCTTAGAGGATGAGAAGTTCTCTCGTTACTGAGAGACTGAAGGGAGGATGCTAGGAGGGACATGCTTAAACAACACAACAGGAGTTTTCTGATCTCTCTACCCTGGTAACTTAATTTTTATAATACAGTCCCCTAGTAACTTTTTACCTTTATCAGAAACATCTAGTGCTGTGGTATTTTCAACATTTACAGGTTTCATACACATAAGGTATATACATCAAGGTATTTTATAACATAGTGCTACTGCATACTAAATCCAGCAACGAAGAAACTAGCCTGTTTTATATCAGCTCAGAGGTCACCACAATAACCTCACTGTATGAGGACCTGAGAGGGAAAAGGAAAATTAAAGAGGACACTATAGCATAATCAAGAAAGGGGAAGGGGTGCGGATAGATGGCCAACCTTATGGACTAGAAATTGTAAAGGATAGATTAGGCTAACAAATAGAAGAACTGTTGCAACAGATTTAAGAAAAGGTCAGTTCTCAAGAGTGGCAAGATCTCCCTGTCACATGCCCACAGGAAAAAGCTGAATAGGCCAAGGCCCTGGAGAACGAACTAAGAGAAGCAAAAGCTAAACTGAATATAGACCCCTCCCCTAAGCCACACAAAGACCTCCGACTGTAAGATCAGCTTAACCAGCTGTATTCCTGCAAGGTGTAACCGGCATTACTTAGGTCTCACCATAGGTTCTAGAAGAAAGGGGAGAGATCCAGCAGGATCATCTTGTATTGATTCCGTAAGATGCAGGTGGAATGACACGTCCATGAGCTCAGGGACCCTTAGGACACCTTGCATACACTGTATCGTACCCTGAACAAGGTAATGAGGGGCTTCTATTATTTCCTGCACTCACCTCCCCCCCCCCAGCAGAATTGTACAGTTCCTGTGGGGTCTGAACTTGCCAGCAGTCCCCTCGCTAACCTAGAAGACCTTGAGTTTGCCATTATGCAAGCGGAGATCAAAACGGCAAGCCTGTCCATGAACAAGAACGTATCTCCAGGTAGGAATGGGATACCAATAGACCTGTACCAACAACTGGTTGAGGAATTTAGCCCACTCCTGCTTAAAACCATTCATGTGACACTGGCTCAGGGACATCCTCCCCCTTCAATGTGTGAGGCGGTTATTACGGTCCTCCCTGAACAGTTATCTGTCAGGTTAATTGGGAATTGTAGAAAAGTTAGTTTGTGTTATCAGCTTAAGCTGTAATTAGAAACACAGAATTTGACGGCAGATAAGGACCGCTTGGCCCACCCAGTCTGCCCATTTCCAATTATTACTGGAGTTAATCGGGAGGGTGGACCCGAGATGTGAAGCTCGGTGGCTCCCTTGAGAAGGCATTATTCCCCCTCCAGGCTCTGTGACAGCCATCCCTTTGACTGCCCCCTCTATCATCGGATGTTTATAGGCATTGTAGGGCACTGGGGATTGCCCATACAGGGAGAGGGTGGAGGCCGGGGGAGGCGGATTGGAGTGGTGGACTCTGTGGCGAAATGGGCCCAGGAAAGGGGTCCTCCCTGTCTGGTGCCCATACCCAAGGGCTCCGCCACAGGTGGTCAGTTGTCCAATGGACCAGCCTCATTCACTTATCCCTCTCGGGTTGGGTTATGTAATGCCAGGTCGATTAGGAACAAAGTGGCGATTATACCTGATCTTGTTTCAATGGTCGACCTGGCATGTATCACAGAGACCTGGCTGGATGATAGTGCCAGTTCAATACTGGATTTGGGGATTCTAGCTGGATACTCGGTGATTCACTGCCCGAGGATCATAGGGGAGAGGGTGTGGTGATGTGTCCCTCACGGCCCTCCTGGTGGGAACAACCAGTTCCTTTGAATGTGTTGCAGTTTAAGGGTTTGCAGCTGCAGGTTGCAGAGTCCTTCTCACTTACCGGCCTCCAAAAATGAGAGGGTATTCCTGCAGGAAGTCGTGGACTTCAATGTCGAACTGGTGTTGGAGTCGCCCTGATGGATTATTCTGGGCGACTTCAATGCTTGAGTCGATGACGAACTCTCGCTATTTGGACAAAACTTCCTCAAGCTGATGAATTCACTGGGCCCGACACAGGTAGTTGCCTCTGCAACCCATACACACAGCCATTCACTGGACCTGGTCTTCTCACTGGGCGTGGCGGTCACTGACGTTATAGTGGAGCCAGTCACCTGGTCGGACCATCATACCGTGAGGTTCTCATTCGAAGCCCCCTCCCCAAATGACCTTCCCCTACGGAGATGGTCCAGTACAGCCCTTCAAAAGATTTGACCCCGGAAGGTCTTATGGCGGTGCTGGACCTATCAGGTATAATGAGTGCTTGCGATGAGCAGGTGTCGACCTATAACAAGGTGGTCACTAAGACCTTCGACTCGATCATACCAGTCCATGTTCAACCCCTCACAATCACACCGGGGTTCCCCTTGGTTTGAGGAGTCTCAGGGAGTTGAAGATGAGGGGTCAAAGTTTGGAGCGGTGTTGGTGAAGGTCCTGGTCTGATGGGGACAAGCTTATTTTGATGTTTTATTATAGAGACCATCAATCAGCCATCTCCTGTAAAAAGGCAGAGTTCCTGTCCAGGGAGAGTGCTGCAGCAATAAACAGACCAGCTCAGCTTTTTCGGATGGTCTATAGGCTGTGTAATCCTGCCCGTCTTCAGTCCGTGACATCATTTTCACAATCAAAGTGGGACGAGTCTGCTCTGTTTTTTTCTGATAAGACTGCCACTATCAGGTCCACGATCCAGTTGCCGCCCTATATGGGGGTATGCAGTGGCAGGCTGGAGGTCACAGGCAATCTGCTTGTCTGGTCTGATTTCAACCAGTTGTCGGACGAGGATGTTGTGAAGGTCATCCAGGAGTTGAGGCCCACCTATTGTAGTCTGGACCCAGGCCCAACACAACTTCTTGTGGGGTATGCAGATTCCGTAGCGGGTCATAATGTCGTACGCCTAATAGCACACAGCATTATGCCGAAACCCAGACCTGTGCACTCTCCGTGTTGGACCCCCCCCCGGAGTTAAAATCCTTAGTGTGGGGGCCGGGGGCACAGCCCCCCATTACGGGGGGAGTGAGGGGCAGAGCCCCCCCACAGAAATGAAAACTATAATTAAATCACGCAATGCGATTATTTTGCACGGCATTTGCCATGCGCGGTACTGACCCTGTGCCTGCAGATTCCATGGGCCCAGTCCCGGCTCCGGTGTTCTTTAGAGACGGGGGTCTTCCCCGGGCCTGTATCTAGCCTTCTCTTTGTGGGAAAGGTTATTGAAAAGGTGGTGGCTCTTCAACTGGAAAGCTATTTGTCAACTCACATCTACGACCCTCTCCAGTCGGATTTCAGGAAAAGGCACAGTACTGAGACTGCCTTGGTTCAGGTGCTTAATGATCACCTGGTGGCGAGGGATTAAGGAAATTGTACCATCTTAATATTCCTCTATTTCTCAGCTGCACTTGACACCGTGGACCATGGGGTAAGCTGACAGAACGCCTACGGGTTTGCTGTGGGCTGACTGGTGCAGTCCTCAACTGGCTCCACTCATTCCTCACTGGCAGGACGCAGAAGGTGGTATTAGGAACGTATTCCTCTGCACCACTGCCCCTGCCACATGGGGTCATGCAGGGTTCCAGTTTAGTGACCATGTTGTTCACGGTGTACTTGCTACCACTAGGGGACATCATAAGTCAGTATGGGCGGAGTTTTCATTGTTATGCTGATAATACTCAGCTATACTTGTTTTTTTGCGCCCAAACAGCAGGATGCTGTCTCAACGTTCAATCAGTGCCTTGCTGCGATCCAGGACTGGATGAGTGCCAACAGGATGAGATGAAGTCCAGACAAGACGGAGGTACTAGTGCTGGGATCTGGTCATCCGGGGGTTGGTGCGCAATTTGGTCAAGTCTCAGTCAAGATGAGGGATCTTGGCATGGTGTTGGACTGTAGCCTGACACTTAAGTCTCAGGGGTCGGCTGTAGTAAAGAGTGCGTTTTACCATCTTTGCAGCATTGCCAGGATTAAACACCTGATCCCCCCGGATGATCTGCCATCACTAGTCCATGTTTTTGTGATGTCCCGCCTTGACTACTGCGATGCCCTTTACTTGGGGCTATCGGGGGTTTATCTCTGCCACCTGCAGCTAGTGCAGAATGCGGCAGCCAGGCTGTTGACAGGCCTTTTGCGGCCCTTTCACATTACACCAGTGCTCCGCTCTCTGCACTGGTCGTCCATTAGGTGGCGGATCACCTTCAAGGTTGGTTTGCTAACTCTATAAGGTCCTGCATGGACTGGGGCCTGGATACCCGCAAGACCTTCTACAGCCCTACTGTCCACTCCGGTCAGCTGATGCAGGCCTCCTGGTGATTCCTAGGATACGTTTGAAATCTGCTGGTGCCCAAGCATTTTCGTTCATGGCACCAACCCTATGGAATTCACTACCTCGTTTTATCAGAGAGGCCCCATCAATAAATACCTTCAAAAGAGAGCTGAAGACATTTCTCTTTAGGGAACCTTTCCTCTTATATTTATTGATTTGTATTGCTATTATTATTTTACTGGTATTGACTGCACTTTTAAATCTGTTTTAACAACTTGCTCATGTGTTCAGCACCTTGAATCACAACTGAAAAAAGTGCACTTTATCAATAAAACTGAACTAACCATCTCCCTTAGTGCAGATACCAAGGTGCAGGCTAAAATTTTAGCAGGGAGACTGGAGACTATTCTCCCCTGCTAAAACACCCCTTACAAGTAGGTTCTGTTAGAGGGAGAAAAGGGGTTGACCACCTCAGGACCATATTTAACTTGCAGTACCTGCCTCATTCCCTCCAGTCATCAGCAGCTGCCCTCACTACAGACTTTGAGAAGGCATTTGATTCTGTCCAGTGAGATCATCTTTTCGAAGTTGTGCTTCACATGGGGTCTGGCCCACTATTCCTGAGAGCAGTCCGCTCACTGTATCAAACGCTCAAGGCTAGGGTTCTTTCTCACTGTAGCCTCCCCAGTACCTTACCACTCCAACCAGCACCCACCAGGGATTCCCTCTCTCACCCCTATTTTCCCTACTAGTCATCAACCCGCTGGCACAGGCCCACCACCATCACTCTTGGATTGGGGTAGGAGCACTGGACACCTTTACATGTCCATTACATTTTTGAGTCTTCTGGGGGATGTCCCCTTCTTACTGCCCATTTTCATAAAGTAAGGGATCGGATTGCCTACAATAATTCCACCGCTACATAATGACTGACACCCACTAATAAAGTTATGCAATGCACGTAAGTGGGGAGCTTGATGTACCAGCTTTCGCAACCTGCCGCATACTCAAGTATTACATATCCGCTTGTTTTAGCAACAGAAAAATCAAGCGACTTCACTTGTCATAATATATATATATATATATATATATATATATATATATAGCCATTAAGTGTTGGCAACATGACATCCGAGACGGTTTCACAGCTGAGTGCACGCTAGACATTTCTATACAGCACTGCAAAGTGCGTACACACCGACTACGGTCGCAGATATTATACCACACCCAACCCCAATTCCCAGCACAGCATACTGTGGTGACAGACACAACCCGACCGCTCCTCGCCCTTACACTACCTGATGCACGGGCAGCACCACTTTCCGCGTTCGTAAATGGGATCGCAGGTCAGACAGTCTCCGAAGGAGATTCAGCGATCCCCGGGATAACCGGGAAGGCCGCACGGTGCGGAACATCAAGGCGGGACCGTCTCCAGTAGATAATCGGGCTGCACTCGCTCGTTTCCGCCGGGGAATTCCTTTTTCTTGTAGCCTGGCGCGTTCTCCGGTTCCCGGTCCAGAGGCCCGCCCGTCGTTTTCCGGGTACTGGTTCCCGTCTAAAGGCCAGCCCTTTCTCCGACTCCTCGCTCACTACCAGGGAAGAAGGGACAGAGCAGGAGGCAGGGGTGGAGAGTAGTCCCCGAGGGCTCGAAACGAAACTGAAACCCGGCTGGAGCAAGGCTGATGCTGATGGACAGTCCGAGACTCGACTACAGACCCCGGCTGCGAGGAAGTTCAGCCGCTGAAGAGCCTTCATGGCAACAGTATAACTATGCAGGGCCAGTTTCCCCTTCCCCTCTTTTCAAGTCTTACTCGTCTGTAATGAGATTTACTCAGAGAACGAAGTCTCAACAAAGCGTGTTAATGGGCGTCTCAGTTGTTTAATGCCACTCCTAAAATCAAGAGATTTGCAATGGGGTTCAGTAAGGCAGTTAAAAAAAATCTCACCTTTTCAGTTTATATCTCAGATTGTACTTTTGCAATGCATTAAATTTAACCTTCATGGCCAACATTCACGATAATTCGTCGCCTTTTAGACACACACGAGTTAATTTCTGGGCTGTCCAGAATAAACGTGGATGGTAGTTGCCCACTTGCCATACACAGTACTGCACTTGTTCTGCACCATTAAACGTTCTCTTCAAGATCTCTAAAATGTGCAGAAAATCCTCCACCCCAGCACTTGCTAAGATTCAGGAAAAACTCCATGCACTGTCCCACCTCTCATTCTTTGACTCCTCCTACCTCAGCTCTTTTCGGTCAGTGTCTCACTCTTTCTTACTTGATAAACTGCCTTGGGCATATATGTATTATTGTGTGCTCACCTTTCTGATTGACACCAGTTTGTTTTTGTATTTGTATTATTTAGGGATTGGTGGATCCGAAAAGGTCCTGATCCTTATTATCAGGACCAGGATCCATGTCAGAGTCCTGACAAGTTCTGATCTTCCTGATTCAGATTTGTACCTTAAGAAAATTAATGGCAATACTTGATAACAATCACAAAAACACACACACACACAAAAAATAGTTTTCCATATCTGAGTGTGTTGGCCTGTTTCTGACTCCATTCTATGTGCTCATCTGCTGGCTATAGGTTACCCACTTGTGTAGAGCTAAACAAGCCAAAGCAGGCTGGAGCCTGGCTCGAGCTTAGTGCCTGGCCCGACTTGGCTTGACTTCTATAAGCAATTGAGAGCCAAGGTCAAGCCGAGCCAGTTATGGTCTAAGCATTTATTATCAACTTGAGCAGTCAGTGTAGTGTCTGAAACATTCAACTCCTATGCAAAAAAAACAGCTTGCTGTAGCCAGGGCTCAGCTCATGTTTTGGCTCGTAGTGTCAAGCCAAACCCTGGTACAGCTCTGGCTTGGCTCTAGGTGAAAAAGCCCTGGCGTGCCCACCTTTACATTTGTGTTTCTTATTCTCTGTGTGGGCGTGGTGTCACTCTCCCATTCTGACCTAGTAATTATGAATATCCCCAGATATCCCATGACAGCCTCCCCCCATATACAGCATACCCATAATTCCCCCTCCTATCTGCTGACCATCACACTTCCCCAGTATGTACATCCAGCCCCCTCCATCTGCTGCCAACCACCCTGCCCCAGTATGCATGCAGTCCCATGACCCTTCATCTGCTGCTACCCACCCAGTCCCAATGAATACCCTTCCCCTTCTGCCATCAGTTTTATATCCATCATGCCCAAGAATGACTGATTTACCACTCTATGCCACAATACATCTGCCCCCTCTCCTGTCTCAGTATCAAATACCTTGGCCTTCCCTCTCCATCTGACGATGCATGGCATTTACCAAAGTTATTACTGCTCCCCCCCATCTTTGGTACCCACCCTGTTACAGAATGAATACCCCTACCCCACCTCCCATTCGCTGACGCCCATCTCTCAGAATGAACACCCTATTCCATCCTCTCATTTGCTGATACGCATACCCCCCCACCCTATCCCAGAATAAAACTAATAACCCCTCCCACCTGCTGATTCTCACCCATCCTGCCACAGACATAATGAGACCTAGTAGTCACGCACTGACTCAGAAACCACAGTTCAGACAGCACAAACACAGAAATGTCTGAAGTATAGTTACTGTTGCACAAGTTTCATCTGATGAGCTAAAGCTACTGAACACATCCAGAGAAGAGAGAAAACAGGAGAACATGAGTGGACCAGTAAGGAAGACTGATTTACTGAAGGATGAATCCACTCGCATCTAAGATAATGGCTGAAATTGTCTTTCACCCAAGTGCTTAGAGAAAATGAACCATAGACTGCATGTAGTAGCCCCACCATAGTGTAGTAGATCTGTCTGCACACAGAAAAGAAAGGTCTGAGCCTTTTCTAATCACCCAACTTAAACAATCTTTAATAATTAAAATAGCAGACCAACAAATTTCCAAACCAATGTACCATGTCACTTTCAAAAACCAAAGTGTTACCAAATAGGCAATATTTTGTTTTGAATAGGCATCTTGAGCAATATGTGAAAAAAATGTCAGTTGCTTTACTGATTTGATGTGTTTTAAATGTTCGGGGCCCAATTGCCCTGTGGCTTTTGCGGTTTAAAACATCTGTTCTTTGGCCCGGTGGTGCTGAGGGTTGAGGCGCTGGATGCCACACCTCCCATCATGCTGGCGACCCGGGTTCGGGAACGAGCCCAGCTCATCGGGGGTTGGCAGGGGAGGACTAGGATTGAGCGTCTGCCGACTGCTCTGCTAATCCTGAGGTAGGCTGGGAATGTTCATCGAGCGGTAGTGACCTCTGGGGGTGCCCGGAGGTACTACCGGCATGATGATAGTCGAGGGGGGTGGCACGGCGGACGTCGGCATGCTGTGTCTGACGTCATTGCACGTCCACGCTCCTGTGGGAGTACAATCAGGAGGAAAGTGGCTGTGCACGACTTGCAGCTTGATGGCCGTGCCCTGCGCCACTTGGAGGACTTGTGAGGAGTCCTGTCAGGGAGGGTCTGGGGCTTTCCTGGCCGGCAGTGGCAGAGTAGGGGCCCACTGGCAGGATGGCACAACGGCCGTCCTGGATCCTCCTGGGTATGGTATGAGCCACCCAGCTCTCCGGGCAGGCAGGGCTGGCAGCTGGATGCCCCAATCCGGTTCATGCTGCAGCAGGAGAAATAAATAGCAGCTGTGATTAAAAAAATAAAACATCTGTTCATGTTATGTGTCCACCAATTCTGTTTGGATATCCAGTTCTTCTCTGTTATTTACCCCCAGTTAGGGGCACTCGTTTTATTATATTCTCCTCTAACTGATACTAGCGGCTGTTCTGACATAAGAGCAGGTAACAGAGTAGACACACCAGAGGGTGTAGACAGAATGAGAAGGGACCTGCAGAAACTTGAAGAATGGTCAGGGGTCTGGCAGTTGAAATTCAATGCAAGGAAGTGCAAGATAATGCATATGGGGCACAAAAACCCTAGCACAATATATCAGTTGGGGGGTGAAGATATAGCATGCACCAAGCAGGAAAGGGATCTTGGAGTTATCATCTCTGATGACCTCAAGGCAGGGAAACAGTGTGACAAGGCAGCAGGTAAAGCAAATAGGATGCTGGGATGCATAGGCAGGGGCATCACCAGCAGGAAAAGGGAGGTCATAATTCCACTATACAAGACACTAGTGAGGCCGCACCTGGAGTACACTGTGCAGTTCTGGAGACCTTACCTACATAAGGACATAGACAGGGTAGAGAAGGTTCAGAGGAGGGCAACAAAGATGGTGCATGGATTGCATCACAAGTCCTATGAGGACAGGTTGAAGGCACTGAACATGTACTCCCTGGAGGAGAGGAGGGAGAGAGGGGATATGATAGTGACATACAAGTATCTTACAGGGTGCAGGAATGCACTATTTTTAAGCGAAAAAGATGTTCCAGGACTAGAGGGCATGGGATGAAGTTGGAGGGAGGATGATTCAGAGGAAACGTGAGGAAGAATTTCTTCACAGAACGGGTGGTGGACAAGTGGAACACCCTGCCAGAGGAAGTGGTGGGGGCTGAAACAATCACGGGATTTAAGAATGCATGAGATAGACATAAAGGAATTCTGGAGGTCAGGGGTAAGGGGCAACAGACTTCCTGGAAAACATAAACTGAACTTACAAACTTAAATGGGCAGACTGGGTGGGCCATAGGCCCTTATCTGCCGACACTGTCTATGTATCTGTGTAACACGCCAGATAGGGGACCTGCAGGAAATCAGCATTCAGATCATTTTTAATGCTCTCCTGGCCCCTCTCACCACCACAACCGAGGCCCACACCAAGAACCCTTCAATCTCCAGCCCAGACTGCTCCTGCTGTCACTCTGTCATGCTAGAAGTGTGCGTATGTACACTTGAATCTCTGCGTGCAACCACAAGCAACAGGTGGGAAGAAGAAAATACAAAAAATTTTTTTTATTATTATTATTGTCGTATGGGGGGGGTGTTAGCAGATGGGAGAGGGATGTATTTAATAAATCATCAGGGACCTCAGTCTACCTGGGGTGGACTGGGGAACCCAAGCCACCTCTTGCACCAGGGAACAGGTACTTACGGATGCATTCCAGGACAGCCACCTGATGCAGTTGGTTGGCGAACCAACCAGGCTGGGTAACATATTGGACCTGATGCTATCAAAAGGGGAGCTGGTGAGTAAGCTACGGGTGGATGACCAGCTAACTGGGAGTGACCACCTTTCAATGTGGTGCAGGCTCAGCATGAGCAGGGAGGCTGTGGGGTCAGCAACAAAGGTAGTGGACTTCAGATGGACGGACTTTGGGAGGATGAAGGAAATACTGAGAGGGCGCCTTGAGGGAATTAGGTTGGAGATGGATGCACATCAGAAGTGGGATATCATAAAGTTCGGGCTGAGGGAGGCTACTGTAGCATGCACCAGGACTCTGAGCAAGGAGTCCAGGGCCAAGGTGCCGTGCTGGATGACCAGGAATGTGTTGGAAGGGGTGTGGGCCAAGAGAGCTGCTTTTAGGAGAATGAAAAGAACCGGGAGGGAAGAGGACAGGGAGTTGTATGCAAAGAGGTCCAAGGAAGTAACCAAGTTAGTAGAAGAGTCCAAGGCCACCAAGGAGCTGAGGCTGTCTTAAGGCATAAATGAGTCGGGGAGGAATTCTATAGATATGTGAGGGGAAAAAGAAACTGTAGGGACCAGATAGTTCAGATTAGGAAGGGGGGGGTGGAGAAGGAGGAACAGGGAGAAGTACTGAATGAATACTTCTGCTTAGTGTTCACGAGGGAGGTAGGAGGTCAGCTACCTCCATGGACTGGAAGGGTTGGGAGGAGGTGACTGATGCAGTGATTCTAGAAAGCAGAGTATTGGAAGGTCTGAAGGTACTTAGAGTGGATAAGGCACCAGGTCCTTATGGCATTTACCCAAGGGTGTTGAGGGAGATGGTGGCGGTGTCTGCTGGGCCACTAATCTGTTCAACACCTCCCTGGACATGAGGTGCATACTGCAGGACTGGAGGTTGGCTCATGTGGTGCCTATCCACAGAAGCAGCCCAAAGGGTGAACTGGGTAACTATATAGCTCTCAATCTCACTTCATTAGTGGGTAAACTCATGGAAGCAATCTTGAAAGAGAGACTGGTAACCTTCGTGGAGGTCAAGTGATCTCCAGGATGGGCAGCAGCACAGGTTCATCTCAGGGAGATCATGCTAGACCAACCTAATAGAATATTATGACTGAGTCACAAGGGAGTTGGACAAGGGCCATGCAGTGGATGTCCTATATTTGGATTTCAGCAAGGCCTTTGATTTGGTCCCTCACTGGCAACTGGGGGCAAAGCTGGAACACTTAGGGGTGGGGGCTAAGATGGCTAGCTGGATCAGGAATTGGCTTGGAGATAGACTGCATTGGGTGGTTGTGTGTGTGTGGGGGGCTCTCATGTCCTAAGCCAGTAACCAGCGATATGCCGAAGGGCTCTGTGCTGGGGCCGGTGTTGCTTGGACTGTTCTTATCAAATATTGCACACAAGGTTGGGAGCAGGATCAGTCTGTTCACAGACGACATCGAGATGTGAGTTGTGGATGACATAGGGGGTGGCAGAAGCTACGGGGTGACCTAACCAGACTTGAGTGGTCAGCAAGGTGGCAGTTGGGTTTTAACGCAAAGAAGTGTAAAGTTATGCACTTCAGGGCAAGGTACCCATGGAGGGAATATTGGTTGGGTAGGCTCCGGTTAGGGTTCACTGAGGAGAAGAAGGATCTGGGGGTCATAGTAATGAGGAGCATGAACAACTCTGCTCAATGCAGGAGGGCTGCAGCTAGGGCCAATAGGATGCTGGAGTGCATTGCGCACAGGGAGGTGATCCTGCCCCAGTACAGGTTCTTGGTCAGGCTGCAGGAGTACTGCGTGCAATATTGGTGTCTGTACCTGAAGAAGGATATCAAGCTGCTCAAGGCAGTGCAGCGTAGGGCAATAAAAATGATACAGGGGATGGAAGACAGAACCTACGAAGAAAAGCTGAGTCACTTGAGTTTGTTCATCCCGGAGGAGAAAAGGGATCAGGGGTACATGATTGAAACTTTCAAATACTTGAGGGGGATCAACAAATCTTGCACAGAGTGTCTGTTTAAGCTGAGGAAGGGAAGGGACACAAGGGGGCATGGGCTAAGATTGGAGGGAGGCAGGTTCAGGAGGGTGATGAGGCATTATTTCACTAAGACAGTGGTGTCAAAATGGAACATTCTGCCAGAGAAGGTGGTGGCATGCAGGATGGTGGGGAGTTTCAAAAGGGCATGGGACAGGGCAAGGAGGTGGGGCTGGGTAAATGACACTGAGCAGTCCCAGGAGGTGAATGGGGTGTTTGGGGGGGTGAGGCAGCTGCAATAAAAGGGTGCTAGCTACGCATACAAGCAGACTTGATAGACTGTGAGGCCTGTTTCTGCTGGCAAGTTTTTTATGTTCATAAATGGCAGAATGTTTTTTGTTAAAAAACACTGTGAGTCGTAGCTGGTACACTGACAGCCAGTGTTCAGATCTGCCCAAGTCTGACAGACATTGGGAGATCTGGTGAGTGGTATTCTGATTTTTGTCAGACCAGTCCGGCCATCCCTAGTATTATCATTTGGCATTCATATTCAATTTGTGCATTGGTGTTCCGACATATTTTGTTCCCACCTGGTTTGCTTTTGTCTTCAATGCATTTCAATGTATACCTTGATTGTGGGAGGGGAAAAAACAGCCATAACCACTACTATTATATATGCAAGTTCACAACCACCCATAAGGGTGCTAAGAGATGTAGGATGGTGCCTGTGTTTGTGGTTAGCAATGGGCTTGGAAGTGGCATGCTTCCTCCATCTATGAGGATCTTTATAGCAGGGTGCTGCTGTGGTGCTGCTCCACAGGAAATAAATATAACTTTCTCTCTTGTTGACAAGTATGTTTGTAATACAATCCCCTTCCCACTTATTACTCTAAGCATACAGGTAACACTAGCACAATAATGGCAAAGTACTTCAGCAGTTGCAAATAAATAACCAGAAGGGTTTATTTCGGGGTTGGAAAATAAGATTAGGGACAAGGGAAGCAAAGGGGAAAAAACAAGTCAGCTTCAGTACGGTAATATACCCACTTTAGGGTAAGTCAACCATCCCAGTCTTTCTCCCCACACTGGTGCACCAGTTAACCCCACAGTCCTTCTGGGAGATCCCAAATAGTCAAAGTGTGTGCACAACAAGGAGTTGTAGGCCTGTGACGACTGGACTTCAGTGCGGTACAAATACAGTTGGGATGGGGCTGCAGCTGCTATTCACAAAACTACACAGGCTGATGGAAATACACAGTTGCTTCTGGGTGTAGTTGTTGCTGTGGGCTTGTGGTTAAGGTTGCACTGGATGCCCAGAGATTAACTAACTATACAGTTGAAATGACAGTTGGTTTTGGGTAAAATCCAGTACTCGTGACCTTTAGATGACCATGTAGTAAAGGTGCTGTTGGGACATCTCCCCAGTTCAGGCAGTTATGGATGAGCTGTTCTGCTAGTGTAGATGATGATCCTCTCCACCCCACAAGGGGACTTGTCTTCACCCACCCTCGACAGGCAGGCAGTCTCTCCGATCTTCACTGCACAAGTGAACTTGTCTGTTGTCTTCACCCACCCTTGACAGGCAGGCAGTCTCTCCGATCTTCACCCCACAAGGGAACTTTTCATCACCCACCCTTGACAGGCAGGCAGTCAGTTGGGACCTCAGTGGGTTGGTCCCCTGTCAGGACAAAGTTGTATCTGTGACTGAGAGGCAGTAGCAGACAACCTTCTCAAATTAAGAGCAGCTTTCAAGGCAACTCCTGCTCCATGTTGGTGCTAAAGCCCTGGTTTGGCACTTTAGCTGCTGTTAATCTTTTTTCTTCTCTGTTTAAGAGCAGCGAGCAGCATTCATGGCAATCCCTGCTCTATGTTGGTGCTAAAGCCCTGATTTGGCACTTTTAGCTGCTGTAAATGCTTGTTTCCAAGACTTCAAAGTCTGTTCAAAAACAAACTTCAGTCAGATTAACAGCACTTGAGAGCTGTCAAAAGTAGCTTCCCTCTCTTCAGAGGTTTCTCACAGAATCTCTCTCAGGGTTAGCTGTCAAAGCTTCTTAGAATGCCTTCAAACCAACTTGATACCCCATTGGATAAGAAAGAGTCACTAGCTCCAACCTCTGATTGGAGTACTGCAGCTCCCAATCAGGTCCTTGTTGTCCTCAGGGCAAACCACATCCAATATGGCCGCTTCCACACAGTCTTGATCAACTTTGGAAAATAAGACAGCGTCACATGATGCCATCTAGGTGAACGGTCGCACCTCACCCGGCCCCGTGCTCCCGGCAATAATCTAGCTTATATTTTCCTATTCAGCAGCCGTTCTTGAACTTTTTCTGTTGTTGGTTACTGCCCTGCTTTGATGGACGATCTGGGGATTGTTTTGGTCAAAATGGAGTTAGCTACTGTGTGGCCCAATTCAAAACTGACCTCAAACAGCACATAATAACACTCTCTAAGTGCACCTGCCCATAAGTCCAGCCACACCCACTCTTTCTCTGCCCCCCCAGCAAGCACTAGGCAGGCCTCAGTTACCCCCTCTCTCTGTCCCTTCTCATGACTTGCCTCAGCAATCAGTTTGCATCATGCTCCTTTGGCACCCGCCATCCCACCTCCCCCCAACTCCCAGTCCCATGAGTTTTCCTAACAGTCACTACTAACGCAAGCTGCCTGACCATGCCCCCTCGTACCCCACCATTTACTCTAGCACGTCTTCTCCACTCAGCCTCCCCTTACTCCCCCATTTCTCCCTATACCTTATCACCCTTCATCCCCCACCCTTCACCTCTACCACAGTACCTACCTCTCTCTCTCTCTCTCTCATACCTCCTTTCTTCACCAACTGCCAGCTATCCCCATCCCTCTGAACTACTGACAAGGCACTTTGTGGCTGCTTATTCCCCCACCCATAAAGTGTTTTTCTTGTTATTTTAACTTGTACCTATGTTTTGAGTTCTTCTGTAAGTTGTGAATCCAAGTTGTATCGTTCACTGTGATGTACCTTTGCTTTCTTCTATTGTACGTTGTTTTGCAATCTGTGGTATGGAACCTTTGTAAAAAAGCTTGAACTCAAAGGTATTTTCCGAATCACTAAATAAATAAAAATAAAAAATAAGCTACTGGCTCTGAAAATAACGGACTGCATGAAATTGCAACATCTTCTCAGCCGCGTCCGAAACCGCCATGTAAAAGACCCACCCCGGATTCCCTGAACTTGATGCAGTGCCCAATAAGCCCAATTTAATCTTAGTAGATATGGCTGGAATCAAACTCACCTTGGCTAAGGTGGTCGAGGATCTGCAACTGTTAAAACCAATGCTTGAATCTTTCACTGAATGCTAAAGTTCGAATCAGCTCTCTGGAAGACACAGAGGCCAGAGAATGCCAGGAGATTCAGAACTTCCAAAAAAGGATCACAAAATTGGAGTCAAAGGCGGACGACTTAGAGGCAAGAAGTCACCTCAATAACTTGGTCATTGTTGGGGTTTCAGAGCAATCGGGGAGATAATCTGCTGCAGTTTCTTTAGGGTCTCTGAAAGGAAGTTGCTGGTTCACCGGTGCTACGCTCAGACTGATTGAGCAGGCCCATCACTCTCTTTGCCCCAGCCACACTCGCAAGGGAAGCCATGAGCCATCATCCTAAGGTGCCTGAATTTTCAGGATATAGCACATATCCTTCAGCAAGCTCGAGCTAAATGTCCCTTGATGTGGCAAGGTCATCCTTTGTTTAGTTTTGGAGATGTCACACCGATCGTCCAGGATTGACGCCTTGCTACCAAGACATTAAGCAAACACAATTTAAGACAGGAATCAAGTTTTAGATGAAGTACCCGGCTCGGTTGTTCATTACTATGGCCTCCGGTGTGTTGGAATTTTCATCTGTGGACCATGCTAACCGGGAACTCTCTAAACATTTCCCTCAGCTCTCCTATGTTGTCTAGAAGAACTGAACACTTGAGAGGTTCGGGAGAGCTCCTACCTAGTACTGGGTTACTTTCACCTAATAGTTCTTTAGCCTAGGCTACTTGGCACCGATTGGATATGGTACACCAATTTTCTAATGGCTCATAATTTGTTGCTGTTTTGGACCTCTTATGGACTTGTGTGGACTGTGCTTTCCTTATCTAGTGGACTGGCTTTAGTTTTAAATATCTTGGAGCAGATCTTAGTTTTGGCCGTGGTCCCTCCAATATGGAGTGGATATGTTTGTTGAAAAATCCAAGCAAGAAATTGCGGAGTTACAGTGATGTAGACATAAAGCTGTTTGGCTGCCTTTCTCTGTTTGTTTTGTAATGGGACTTTCATTTTGGACTTGTTTGCAAACTCTGCTATACTGGATATCTTTGTAGAAGGAGATGGACAATTTCTACCTGGAGTGGTTGGGACCACTTCATTGGGGAACCACAGAAGTGACCCTGTGTTAGGGGTGCTGGGTGGTAACCAATGTTATTTTCCTTTTTATCTCCTTTTCCCCCTTTCCATGCCTGCCCAGTTTTTCTTTTGCAGTTGCTTTATGTTTCAGCTGCCGATGCCATTTGCTATGGCTTTCTAGATATTGGCCGAGACGTGCTGGCCGGGGTTATTGGTACATTCTCTGAGCCACCATGGCCTAAATATTCATAGAGGGTGTTTTCTCCTCATGCTGGGTGGGTCCCTACCCTCTCCTCCATTGCTTGTCTGGAGTTCACAGGGGAAGTGTTCTCAGATTGAATGTTTGTTGTTGTTCAGTGTTGCTGACTTTTTGGGCTAAGTTATTAAAGATTTCTTTACTGTTTGTCTATTTCTTGTTTTTACTGAGCACAGGGAATTGTCGATTGCAGGGTGGAATGGGTTTAGGCAGATTTATAGAATAACCAGGGGTACATTATGTTTCATGTTGGTTATGAAGCGTGACATTTGTTTTCTTGGCTGCTTGACATTTCACTACCAGCATCCATTGCATAATATTTTGTTGTTACCATGGCTGTACCCTACTTAACATTTGTCACTTGGAATATTAAGGGAGGTAATTCTCCCATGAACCATATCCAGGTTCTCCGACATCTACCTAACTTTTAAGCCGGACCTGGCTCTCCTCCAAGAAACACACCTGTTGACCAAGAATGCACACTTTTTCCACACATTGTGGGTGGGTCTTTCCTTTGGTGCTGGGAATAGATCCCATAGAGCTGGGGTTATAATTTTGGTTCATAAACATCTACCCTTTCAGGTACATAAGGAATGTGCTGATCCAGAGGGTAGGTACCTTATTCTTCATGCAGTGATGGGTACCTCTGAGATGCTGGTGGGAAATGTTTATGATCCCAATGCTGACACCCCCCACTTATTGTTAATCTTATGAATATTATCTCCACCAATGATTCACTTCCCAAATTAATTATGGGGAATTGGTTCCTCACAATGGATGATACTTTGGATAGGTCAGGTTCTAATGAAGGGGCCTCTCCACAGCGCACAGGGCATTACGTGTCCTACTGTACAATTGTGGATTTGTAGACCTCTGGCAAATCCTCCACCCTTCTGACAGAGAGTATACTTTTTCTTCTCCCGTTCATAATACCCCCTCCTGTATAGCTTATGCCCTGGTAAGCCCTATTTTTATTCAGACTGTTTGCTATTGTGATATTTACAGTCGATTAATTTGGGACAGCTGTTGGAGACTTAATAATCACATACTGAAAGATGAATGGTGTTGCACCAGGTTAAAACAGGTGACCACAGAATTTGTTTTGCACTTATTGCCTCCTCTGTGCAATCTTTAGCCAATTGCTGGAATGCATATAAATGTGTAATTCGAGGAGGGCTTATTAGAATGGCTTCCACTTGGATTAAGCATAAAGAAAAAAAAGGCTCAAGAGCTGCTTCAGTCTTTTCTTAGTTTAGAGAAGAATATTAGTTCGGCCTGTTCCAAGAGTGAGGGGATCCATCTGAACCAAGTTAGAACTGCATATGCTGAGTTGAACAGAGAACAGGTGGAACACACCTTATTTCGTTCCTGTTTTAATTGTAAGACGAATGAGGAAAAAAATAGTAAATATCTAGCTATGAGGCTTAAACAATTTGAAATTGCTTGCTTGGTTAACAATATCCACTCCAGCTCAGATAATGCAGTTCTGATGACTCCTAGAGATATTGTAGGAGAATTTAAACAGTTCTATGCTAAGCTGTATGAAGTGGAGGCAGACCCACTGGATTTGAAGGCTCAAATGTAAGACTGTTTAGCTGCTGCTAATCTACCCTGTCTGGCCCCTGAATTGGCTTATATTTTGACCGCCCTTATTTGTAAGTCAGAAGTGGATAAGGCTGTTTTTTCCCTTACCATGAATAAAGCTCCAGGCCCAGATGTTTATTCCCGTAATTTTTATTCTGTACTAAAAATGAAGTTGACTCCCCATTTGACAGATTTTTAAAATTTCTGTTATCAAAATAATGCCCCCCTTCAGAGTTATTAGAAGAGTTTATTATTTTGATTCCTAAACTGGGTAAGAACCCTCTAGAGGTTGGTAACTATCACCTGATCTCTTTACTAAATGTAGATGCTAAGATTCTATCTACTATCCTGGCAAGTAGGCTGGCCCGTATTTGGAAGCCATTAATTGGCAGGGAACAAACAGGTTTTTTGCAGGGCCGTTTAGTATTGGATCATATGAGGAACATTTTTCATTTACTTTTGACCTCCAGGGAGTCCAGCACTCCTGCAGTGCTGGTCTCTCTGGATGCTAAAAAGGCTTTTGACCAGGTGTCGTTGTCCTTTTTATTTCAAATTCTGCCTGCCTTTGGGATCCAGGAAGCCTTTATTAAATGGATCCACCTACTGTATTCTATTCCCACGGCCTATATTTTTAGCAATGTGGTCCTTTCAGAACCCTTTGATATACAAAGAGGCATGAGGCAAGACTGGCCCTTATCCCCTTTTTGCTTAATTTCTAACTAGAGCCTCTTCACAGACACTTTATACAACACCCATAGATATTTGGAATTTCTGTTGGATCTCATACAGTACTTTTAAGCTATCCACGTGTGCAGATGACATTCTGCTTCACCTCACTAACCCTATGGTTTCATTACCCCCAGCCCTTCAAGTCCTTTGGATTTTGGCCATTTGTCTGGGTACAAATTAAACTTGGCTAAAACCGTTATTCTCCCCCTCAACTCAGCGACACACAAAAGAGACATACCATTAGAACTGTAAAACTGCTGGTTTGCTGAGAGCCTAAAATGTCTGGGTATTCAACTACTTCAGGGTACAAAGAAATTGACTGACCACAATTTACAGCCCTTATTTGGCACCATAAAGGCAGACCTTGTCCACTGGCAAACTCTTCCTTTGTCTTTATGGGGCAGAATATCTGTGATACGTATGAATATTTTGCCGAGAGTCCTTTACCCACTTAACATGATTGGTATTCCATTATCTCGAGCTTGATTTACACAGCTGCATCGGATTATCTCTGAGTTCCTTTGGAAGGATAAAGGGCCTTGTATTGCCTACTCCAAGTTATTTGTAGTGAAATGTCATGGAGGGCTTCAGCTTCCAAATTTCTTATTGGTATTACTTAGTTTTGCAGATGAGTACATTTTTGGCTTGATATGGGGAGTAGTGCTGCTCAGCCCAACATACCTTGGAAGGAGACAGAGTTGCACTACTGTAACACTCATGGCTAGGGATGTGAGTTTGTCACGGATGAGGTTTTAATAACTCATTGTTTGTTCATGAAATCATTAGTAAACAGTAGTAAATGTTGTGGCACTGTCATCATTGCTACATTCTGATGACACTAGTGAAAGTCATGGAAGTCCTGAATAAAGATCAAACATCATGGAATCAATGACATGTGTGACTGCCATGACAAACTTACATCCCTACTCATGGAATTTTGCCTCAGGCTTTGACACATACCGTATAACCTGGTCAAAACTTCTCTCTGACTGCATGGTACTCCAGTCGGTTGTTTGGTATGGATTAACATACAGCTGTGTCGTTTTCTTAATTATGTCCCACAAAAGACCTCCGGCAACCACTTGGACTTAACCCCAACTTAAAGACTATTAACAAGCCTGTATCTTTTGCCTTTTTCCCCACATACAGATCTCCGAAGTTTATCTGACCTTTTACTGGAGGAACAGGTTATCACGTTCAAGGAATTTTACAGGTTTTCCAAACCTCAATCTGCAGCTTTTGCCTTCCTCCAAACCCACATCCCTGGTGCCTTTCCGATGGTTCAACTTATTGGAAGTTGGCTGAGCTGGTGATCCAACCGCATGCTGTTTCTGCCTTATATAAAACTCTCTGGGATGTATTGGGAGCAGAGTCCAGTTTGAGATGCAGTTATTGGGAGAAAGAGTTCCCTAAATTTTTGCCCATCCTAGAGACTACAGCTACTTGGGAATTTGTTCACAGATATATTAAATTAGATAAATTAAGATTAGTACAGTACAAAATATTACATAATTCTTACTGTACACCACAATGCATATTTGCACTTGGGAGGTTAGATATAGAGGATTGTCTATGGGGAGGCATGCACAACAAGGGTATTCTTGATCGAGAGGTATCCATGGCAACATGTAACCTCGAGAGCATAGCTCGAGAGGTTTCACTTTGCCATGGATACCTCAAGATCAACGAATACCCTTGTTGTGCAAAACTCCCCGTAGACAATCTTTTATAGTGTATGGGAGCCTAATGAAAACAAATGGATGTATGTGTTGTCTGGACATTTTTTACTAGATACGAGCGATAATGGGCAAACAGGAAAACAAATACCATTGCAGCGATTCAAATAAATGTAACATTTACTCAGTACAATAACAAGCAGGCAGACACGAAACAAATAGCTTTCTACAATTGGAACAAACTGCCCATATGAGAAAATGTCTTATCTGATCACGAAAATTCTTGGGTCACATGCAGATAGATCGTGTTGCTTATGTCCCTGGGTGAGCTTTCTTCCATGTTGCCGCACATTCTAAGCAGGCGAAAGAAAAAATACCGTCATTAAGGTAGGTTGCTCTAATTATTCGATCGCTCTTTTGTACAGTTACTGGAAGCCGGGAGGGCGGGTACTTACCTTATTCGTCATCTGAACTGCCGCTGTCAGTATTCATGGTCACATGGTTCTTCCTCTTCCGCTGGCCGTAGTTATGGATGATGTTCACCATGAATGGGTGCTGGAAGATACAATTTTGTCCGAAAATATTTATTTGAGAACCATCACTGAAAGGTACTTTGGGGCGGTTGGCACTGTATCTCTGGGCTGGATGTTATTACTGTGGCTGAACACAATGAATTTGATGAATGGCCTAGTAACTTTGAGTTTCTTTCCTGCTTGTCATCTGAGAGTGTGCTGTAATTGTTTATTGACTGTAAGGGGCGGTGTCCAGATACTTGCTGGACTTCATTTGGGGTACACCTTGGTCAACAAGTTGCTGGACTGCTGTTTTCCTTGTGGAATGATTGGTTATTCACTTTTGGGTGGACAGACCAGCATGGGACTTTATACGTTGAAGCATGCATCGTATCTTGTTTTCACCCACTGCCATTGCCCTATACCACAATGAAGCACCAGGTTTGTAGTTTATGTTTGGTGCTAGGTAAAATGGGGAGTCTGGGGCAAGCATTGTTGGTGGCCTTTCAGAGGAGTACTTCTCATAAGCTGTCACTGGGTCACGGTCAGGGTTTACTGAGTTTTGGTACATTCTAGGCTTTATTGCTCGGATGTCTCTTGGGTTTTCTCCTGTTCGGGTTTTAGTTTGCCTCTCATTATATTGGATGTATTTTTTACCAACTGAATCTGTGATAAGCTGGAGGTCTCCCCATCGCAGGGCATACTGCTCTGCGGTACGTAAGGCATAATATAAACAATTGTTGAAGAACAACATGTTTAGGAGGCTTGTGGGGTTTTGCAAGCCCAGTGCTCCTGACTCATACAGTTTGTCTATCTCCATCGGTGACAGGGCCTCTGATTGCATTGGTTTATTTTCTTTTCCCATCTTTTTTAAGAATTTTTGTTTTGCTTGTAAGGTGGTCAGAGTTTCCTTAAATACCTCTGTATTTTCATGAAATATCGAGTGACCGTACTTTTGCTTTATCAGATACCTGTCTATGCTGCCAAGGATCCCACGGACAGTGCTTGGCTCTTATTGTTGTCCATCTAATCTCTCTAATTTATATATGAAGTCGGCTACAAGCTCATCCAACTCGTTGACTGGTATGTTGTGTATGGCACGGATTTCTCCACTGTTGGCTAGCTAACTTTTTAAAATGCGCATGTCATTCTCCATTTTTTTAATTGTGCGGCCATTTTCCTGGTCTGCTATGAATTTTGCTCTATCCGACAGTGGTTCAGATGGACGGGACAATGCCATTTTTTTTTTTTTTTTACTACTTCAGGTTTCTGTGACTGTCACGGTTGCGGAGTATGAATTGCCGTTGTGTGCGACGTTGGATTTACATACTGTGTTTATTTAAACAGTGGCACGCGGTGGTTGCAGCGCGAAAAAACGTTCGATTTTGTTGTGCTGCACTACTGACGTACTGAGTGCAGCGCAACAAGATCATGACATACTCAGTACAGAAAAACAAGGATTTTTGGAGCATGGATTTCCATGCATAATAATGTTCCACCATACACTATACTCCAGTTTGTGGGAAATGTAATACCCAGGAAGGCACCCTAAAACATCTTTTATCGGACTGCCCCCACATACAGGGTTTTTGGAATCATATTATGTCACATTTAGACCCACTTCTGTGGCTTTAAGAGAGGTTCACCCCAGAATTATATCTCTTAGGGATAGGTATTAAACATTTACTAGGTCCCCAGGGATACCGCATGGCTCTCATTTCAGCAGTAACCAGGCTGGTTATTTTAAGACACTGGATGGATATTCAAGCCCCTGGCTATAAGGAATGGCATGCTGGAATTCTGACCATTTTAAGGATGGAAAAGTCAGTAGCCAGTTTATGACATAATCTTTCTACCTATAAGAAGAGATGGGAAAAGCTGGATATCCTCCTCCAACTGGCTTAGAAATAGAACAATTTTGCTTTGTTTTTCTGTTTGCAGGCTCCCTATATCTGTTTTTCTGTTGCATTTTTAAATTGATTGGTCCCCCTTATTTTTATTCTTTGGGTTTGTCACACACTGCTTTATATTAGGCTACTTTGATAGTCTGCCAATTTTATTCTTATTTGGATAATGTTTATTTTTGCTGTTAAGTTCAAGCATTATATCAGTTTTTTACTTTGTAGAGTATGGTGAATTTATATCATTGTTACACTCTGTATTTCTTCCAGTGTTGATATTGTCATTAATATGTCTATGCTTGTACCTTCTGCTCTGTAAACTTTAATAAAAAATATTAAGTTTAAAAAAAAACTTTAGAAAATAACTTTTATATTAGAGCACTTTGGGCAACTTCAGGCAGCAGAATCAAACCCTCCTGATCCCCACTGGTGATTGTTGGGTTCTGGGGGCATGTGGAGTGGACAGGAGCTCCATCAGAAGCTCTGTTTTGTGGGCTTCCCTGGCAGGAGGAAGTCTCTGTTCTCCACTGGCTCTTCTGCTGCAGAGGCTCATGGGACTTGTAATTCCAGAGTAGTGTCCCTTTCCTATCTCTCTCTCTCCCCCGCCCACTGGAGACCTGTTTGGGCCTGGGAGCTGTGTGAATGTTTTTCTTTTATTTATTTATTTTATGACTCCCAGTCCCCTGCTGCATGTCCTGTGGAGCTGGGGAAATAAAACCTCCAAGCAGTTCTTCTGCCACAGTGTGCTGGGTGTTTGCGGTGCCGAAAACAAATGGAGGTGTTTCCCCTGCTCCCTGTCCCACTTCTGTTGGAGGGGGGTTGGGGAGTTCAAAATACGTGTGACCCACCAGCCACATTGCTGGGCATAGGAGGCATTGAAATTGTCTCACTGCTCCCTGGCCCAGGCATCAGTCCAGGAGAGAGTCGGGGGGAACAAAGATGCAAGTGCCTTCAGCGGCGTGAAGCAGCAACCAGGATGGTCCCTGATAAGCTTCTGACTCGGTAGGGGGTTTACACAGCTTTTACAGGTATATTAGAGAAAAAGGCAGGGGAGTTGTAAGGCTGACTGAGGGTGGTAGAGTAATAGAAGAGGATGAGCAGAAAGCAGGCATTCTTAATGACTATCTGTGCTCAGTAGTCACAGTGGAGGATAGGGGGGCCTTTGCTGGAAAGTGGCATAAAAGCTACTGCAGGGGGAGTCCTAGAAATGGGACAGGCTGTGTTTACAGGAAGGCACCATATTTACAGGAGAAAGGTTTAGAAAAGGGCTTGAATTCTTGAAAACAGATAAGGCTGCAAGGCCAAATGAGATGCACCTGAGGGTGCACAGGGAACTTACCAGGTCATAATGTCGTACGCATAATAGCGTTCAACATTATGTTGCACTCGGACCTGTGCGCTCAAGTTGGACCCCCCCCCCGGAGTTGAGAATCCTAAATGGTGGGGTCGGGGTGCAGCCCCCCGTAATGGGGGGTATGGGGGGGCGGAGCCCCATACAGAACAAAAGCTTTGGGAAATCGCACAACGTGATTGACCCTGTGCCCACAGGGAACTAGCACTGGAACTGGCTGAACCCCTGGCAGGCCTGTTCAATAGCTCATTACAGTCAAGGGTGATTCCAGAAGATTGGAGGTAGCAGATGTAATTCCATTCTACAAGGGAGGGGACAGCGAGCAACCAAGTAACTACAAGGCCCATCAGTCTTACTCTGTTGTGGGTGAACTACTGGAGACATTATGCATTGGGGTACTAGTGGTCTACCTGAGGGAAATGGGTTCCAGGACAGTAAACAGCACCTGTTCATAGCAGAGAGGTCTTGCCAGTCCAACCTGATAGTACTCTTTGGGTAACTAAGGCGCTGGATAAGAGACAAGCAGTATTCTACTTCGACTTCAGTAGAGCATTTGACTCAGTGCCACATAGAAGTTTGCTGTAGAACTTTGAAAATCTAGATGCAGTAAAGGACTAAGTTTGGTGGGTTAGTGGTTGGGGGAGACAGCAGAGAGTGATGGTAAAAGGAGTCAGGTCAGAGAAAAAGAAGATCACAAGTGGGGTGCCACAGGGGTCAGACCTGAGACCAGTCCTTGTTCAATATGTTCATCATCGACATAGAAAAAGGAATACAGAGCAAGATGAGTATCTCTGTGGATGACATGTAGCTCTGTGGCAGGGTGGACAGCAAGGAGGAGGTAAGGGAGTTGTGCGGGACCTGCATAGGTTGGAGAGGTGATTCAAGGTTTGGCTGTTTAAATCCAATGCCGAGAAGTGCAAGATGATTCACATTAGGAACCAGAAATACAGGATGGAATATTGGATGGGAGGGGTTAAGCTGGGCACTACTTCTGGAGAAAGGGACCTAGGGGGCATCATAAGTGACTCCCTAAAACAATTTAACCAATGTATGTAACAAAGATTACAGCATGGCAACCAGGATCTGTATCAGGAGGGGTTTCAAGAGCAGGAGGATGGAGACCTCAGACAGCTAGTGGTTGATCCAACCAGAGACAGATGATTCTGGACATAGTACTGACCAGTGGGGACAGAATCACAGATGTCCAGGTGGAATATTAGTTGGGATCCAGTGGCCACCACATAGTGTGGTCTGGCATGGGGACAGAGACACAGACTAGTCACACTAAGGCAAAGGTCTTAGATTTTTAGGAGGGTGGATTTTACCAAAATGGGGAGATGTATCAAAGAGGCCCTGGTGAGGAGGGAAACTGGAGGGTGAGCTGAGAAGCAGTGGGAACACCTTAAGGGAGCCATAGAGGAGGTGACAAACCAATGCATCAAGAGGGTAAGTAAAGGCAAGAGAAGAAGAAAACCATAATGGTTCTTGAGAGAGGTGGCAGACAATGTAAGGGCCAAAAGGGCAGTTTTCAAGAAATATAAAGAGACTCAAAGGGAGGAAGATAGGGAGGTGTATCTAAAGAATCTAAATGAAGCGGGGAAGGCTGTAAGGAGCGAAAAGGTGCAGATTGAGGAAAGATTAGTCCAGACGGTGAAGAAAGGGGACAAGACATTCTGTAGGTACATCAGTGAAAGAAGGAAAACCGGGGTTGGGGGGATTGTAAGGCTCAGAGGGGATATAGGGGAGTGTAAAGAGGGAGACCTGGAGAAGGCAGCATTACTGAACAAATACAGTATTTCTGTTCAGTATTCACTGAAGAGGGGAAGGGTCATGGGCCACAGCTGGGTAACAGACATGAAGTTGGGGGGGTAAACAAAAGTCCATTCACTGAGAAGATAAGTCCTGGAGGAGATCACAAAACTAAAGGTGGACAAAGCAGTTGGGCCAGATGGCATAAACCCGAGGATATTAAGTTATCTGAGAAGGGAGCTAGCAGAGCCTCTGGCAGCCATGTTCACCGAGTCACTCAGCACAGGAGTGGTTCCAGAGGACTGGAGGAGGGGATATGTGGTCCCTCTACACAAAAGTGGTAGTAGAGAAGAGGCCGGGAACTATAGCCCTCTTCTTCCCGGTGTGCTTCAAGGTCTTCATTTTTCTGATGAAGTAAATATGTGGTATCAAAACTTTTTGTCTGAAAGATCATTTAGAACTATTATTGGTTCATCTTTATCCCATTCTCTTCCATTAGTTTGTGGTGTGCCCCATGGTTCAATTCTGGGACTACTTATTTTTTCCTTATTTATGAATTCCGTACCTGATATATGTACAAAAACTAAAATGATTCTTTACGCAGATGACGCTGTTCTTTTTTGTTCGGATCCCAGACCCAATGTCACCCTTTCCAGACCCAATGTCGCCCTTTCCTATCTTCAAACTGATTTTAATTTCCTGCAGGATTGGTTATCCTTAAGTCACCTGGTTTTGAATTCCCAGAAAACCAAAGTAATGGTGTTTTCTAAGAAGAAAAATGTACTAATTGATTTGCTTCCAATTTCTGATAGGACAGGAAACATAATTGAAAATGTATCTGTTTTTAAATACTTAGGTATTACGTTGGACACACATTTTTATTTTGAACCTCACATTCAGAATCTTAGGAAAATCCTTCATCAGAGGTTGGGTATGCTTTATCGAATTAAATCTTTTTTGACTTTGGAATCCAGAAAGCTCTTAGTTCATAGCTTTCTGTTCTCCATACTCGATTATGGCATACTGATTTATACATCCTCATGTACTAATATTTTGAGTCCTCTTAAAGTAATTTGCCATTCAGCTCTGAGGTTTTGGCTAAATTTACCATTTCGAATCCTTGCCCTGATCTGTATAATCAGTCATCTTCCTTATCTTTTGAAAATCGAGTACTTTATAAGATGGGCATTTTCTTATTTAAAGTTAAATGTAATTTGTTTCCTTATTCTATTTCTTTAATGTTTCCTAGATTAGTTAATGCGTTGTTTACTAGGTCCCAGCACACTTATAAATTTAAAATACCATTTTTTAAGACTACTTTTGGGCAAAGATCCTTATTGTTTAGAGCACCTAGTTTTTTTAATAGAATTCCATTATAAATTGTTCAGAATAGTTATTTTCAGGTTCATATGAAATCTTCAGAAGTTGTTAATAATAACTCCTGTCGGGGTTTTAAGACATGGTTAAAACAGTGGCTATCTTTGGAAACATGACGTATTTTTATGTATTGTATTTAATGATTGAATGTTTTGTTTGTATTATGTTTGTTAATTCTTTGTGTGTTTTTTAGTTTTAAACTTGTCTCCAATGAAAACGGGCAGTTTGCTCATTTGGATTTACAAGTATAAAAAATAAAAAATAAAATAAAAAGCCTCACCTCAGAGGTGGGTAAGATCATGGAGGCACTGCTTAAAGAAAGAATAGTGGCACACTTGGAATCCATCAGTGCCCAGGATCCAAGGCAGCATGGATTCATAATAGGAAGGCAGTGTCAGATGAATCTGATAGATTTATTTTGACTGGGTGACAACAAAGAAGGTAAATCGGGAGGGGGGGTGGACATCACCTACCTCAATTTCAGCAAGGCCTTTGACACCGTCCACATAAAATGCTGGTTAACAAGATGGGTAGTCTGGGCATGGGGCACAAGGTGGTAAACTGGGTTAGAAACTGGCTAACAGGAGGCAGAGAGCAGTGGTGAATAGGATCCAGTCTGGGGAGAGGGGGTTGACCAGCAGGGTACCTCAGGGATCAGTCCTTGGGGCCAGTCTTGCTTAATGTCCTCATTAGTGGCAATGCAGAAGGGCTGGAGGCAAAGGTCTGCCTGTTTGCAGATGACACCAAGGTCTGCAACAGGGTGGAGACACCAGACAGGTTGGAGAAAATGAGGAGGGACCTGGGGAAGCTTGAAAAATGGTCTGAGGTGTGGCAACTGAGGTTCAATTCAAAGAAGTGCAAAATAATGTACCTGGGATGAGAGAACCCTGGGGCAAGCTATGGGATGGGGTGGGAGTTGCTGACAATCACCAAGGAAAAAAAGGACCTGGGGGTTATTTTGGACAGCCTAAAGGTGTCTAAGTAGAGTACAAAGGTGGCAGGAAGGGCCAGTAGCATACTGGGGTGCATAGACAGAGGTATCACTAGCAGAAGGCAGGAGGTGGTGATGCCATTGTATAAAACATTGATGAGGCCTCACCTTGAGTACTGTGTGCAGTTCTGGAGGCTTCACCTTCATAAGGACATTGACAGGGTGGAGGTGGTCCAGAGAAGGGCAACAAAGATGGTACTGGGCTTGTACCAGAAAACATATGAGGAGAAGATAAAATACCTTAATATGTACTCACTGGAGCAGAGGAGGAATCGGAGGGGACATGATATAAACATTCAAGTACCTTAAGGGCATAAACAAGGTGTGGGGGGAGACATTTTCCAGTATATGAGAAGTACAAGAACAAGGGGGTATGATATAAGATTGGAAGGAGGCAGGTTGAGGGGAAATGTGAGGAAATTTTTCTTCACAGAGAGGGTGGTTGACGTGTAGAATAAGCTGCCACAGGAGGTTGTGGGAGCAAGAACAGTGGAGGGATTTAAACTTGCCTGGGACAGGCATAAGGGAACCTTAGAGGTGGGAAGGAGTGGTGAAAAGCTATTGAGCAGGTAGGATCAGAGGCCACATACAAGTGTAGGGCTTACAGGCAGACTCGATGGGCCTAGTGGTCCTTATCTGCCAACAATTTCTATGTTTCTATGCTACCTCTATATAGATCAATAGTGACACCCCATCTGGAATACTGTGCTTAGTTCTGGAGTCTCCATCTAAGGAAAGACAAGGACAGGCTGGAGAAGATGCCATGCAAATGCAGGGTAACCAGAATGATTCAGGGCCAACAGAGCAGGTCCAACAAGGACCGGCTTAGGGCACTGAATGTGTACTCGCTTGAGGGCAATAATTTATTTATTTGCTTTTGTTTACCGGGTAAGCACACTAGACAACGAATGCCTATTTTCAGGTACGACTGGGGGAGATTACAAGAGCATGGTTTACAAAACAGTGTGAGGGAATTACAACATGTGAAATACAAGCAATGAGCAGGGTGATACAAATAAACAGGTGCAGGATGAACAGATCAGCATATACATCAAAGGTAAGAACAAGCAAATAATAGTTACATTTCATGAAAATAATACAAGCGTAATTTGTCCCATTTTGAGGATGGTAAGTGCTGAGGTGAAGGGCATGCAGGGCAGATAATTCCCCTTACTAGAACTCAGAGGGGGTAGGTTTGCTGGAGACCTTCAAATTCATGAAAGGAATGAACAGGGTAAATGGCATGAAACTATTCAGCAGCAATAGGCAAAGCAAGGCAAATTTTATTTATATAACGCTCAGTCCAGCAAGGGCTCTGAGTGCTGTGCAGAGATAGACACCAATCAACACAAATATAATACAAAAGTAAACAACAGCTAAAAAATCGAATCATGTCATGTTAAAAGCTTGGTCAAATAAAAAGGCTTTCAATAAGGCGTTGAAGGTCTCCACCGTGCTAGCTAAATGAATGTAATAAGGAATTGAATTCCAGGCTCTATCACCTGATGATTTAAGCCTCAACAGAGGGACAACAATCAGACCAGCTTCAGTGGACTGGAGAGGACGGACTGGATGGTATGGAGTCAGGGCCTCTTTTAAGTAGTCTGGTCCTAGACCACGTAGGGTCTTGTATGTCAACAAGCAAATCTTGACGGTGATGCACAAATGCAAAGGCAGCCAGTGCAGGGCACATAGAACCGGTGTAATGTGGTCCCTTGGTGAAGAACCCACCAACATCAGGCTGCGGCATTCTGCACTAACTGCAGTCAATGCATCAAACCTCCAGACAGCCCTAGGTACTGAGCATTACAGTAGTCCAACCTGGTGGTGCTGAAAGCATGGATAATCATTGCTAGGCCATCCAGAGCTAAGTACGGCCAGATCCTAGTGATGTTCCAGAGATGAAAGAAGCCAGATCAGATGACAGAAGACACCTGCTGTTCAAATGTCAATCTGTCATCCAAAATAATCCCCCAAATCTCTTAACTGCACTAACTGCTGCGAGGGATTGGCTGCTCAATACTGGGAGAGCCATATCCCCTGCCACAGAAAGACATAGCAGGTCAAACAAAATAGCAAGTCAAAAACGTGGACTTGAGTGGAAGCTGGGGGCTGGGGATTCAGCAGGGACATGAGAAAGTTTTGTTTTTCAGAGACAGTGGTTGAGCTGTGGAACAGCCTTCGGGCACAGCTGGTGGGCATAAAAACATTAACTGTTTCATGCATGTCTGGGACAGAGTTAGGACTTAATAGTTACTCTGGGGTAGCAGTAAGGTGGGGGAGGAGGGGCATAAACCCCCTCTAGGCAACAGGTCTCAGGGTAGGGTAGGGTATAACATGGCAGACCTAGTGGACCAATGGTCTTTTTCTGCTGACACTGTCTATGTTTTTTAAGAATAATATGTTTAAGAATAGTGGGCACCATATCTTTAACATGAGTTACTTAATCACATTATGTCAAACTCCCACTGTGACTGCAGATGAAACTTGAAAAATATTAATGCACCATTGCTTCACAATTGCTGATGTTCCATGTCTGTGTATATTGTATCTTTCTTTCTGTAGGTTACTGTCATTTTCTGTGCTAGAGTTGTTGTCTGTATTGTATATTCCATGTTATACTGTGTTCTAATCCATTTATGTACGACGTGGAGCCTTTGCAAATGTCTCTCTGACTCAAAGGGTTGTAATTCCTAGACCTTAAATAAATAAATAAATAAAATTAAAAAGTATCGAGGGACATTTCTATAAAGTTAGTTTCAGTTTTTAATAGGATGCGTGCTCATAAATAGCTCTAAATTATGAGGAGCATCAGTAGATCTTCAAAGAGCAAGGGCAACTTTTGGTGTAAAAGTCACAGTACTGTGCAAAATCCATAGCATTTAAAAGCCATGGTCCCCCCTCTCCCAGTTGGCTCGGATTTCCCCAATATTAGGACCCATCCCCTGAATCTTTCTTGATGGCCTTCTCAAGGCCTGCATATTGTGATGTAAGTTTTTTTTTAAAAGCATTTGGGTTGCTACATTTGCAACAACAAATTGGAATAAAGACCAACTCACCAGGAACAAATTTCATTACCCCATCTTTAGCTCTAGGTAGGATGGGAATGGGAAAAACCCAATGTTTCTGAGACAGCAGAGTAATAAGATGAAAGAATCATAGAATTCTGCTGGCAGAAAAGGACCATTCGCCCATCCAGTCTGCCCGAAAGAGATAGCCCCACCCTCCGCCCTTTTACCTCTCCCCGGTAGACCTTTTACTAACAAATAATATGATAATTTTTTCTGGATTGCTTACTTTTGAAAATAAAAAGAGCAAACATTATTTCGAACAGGATGTTGTTTTCAAGTGGCATCCACATTAATACATTTGGAACTGGAAGAGGTATATTATGGGTCCAGTGAAAGAGACATTTTTCTGCCACAGAACATTAGCCAGTTTCTTCATTTTCACTTCACTGTAGTAATAACATTTGTGATAAGATCATTTGTTTCTGGTGAGAGAGTCTTTGCTCCAATAGTATGGTGTATACTAGGTTGGAAATTAGAGCAGACTCCTAGTGTTCTTTCTATTTTTGCAGAAGTGCGGTCATACTGGACTCTGTTGGCTATCTTCAGCCACAAGTAACATGATTAATTTGGCTTAGGTGATAATGTTAGGTTATTCATCCCAAAAACTGGATGCCTCAACGTGGTGCAGAGTAAGCCACTGGCAGAAAAGACTTTGACCCTGATATTCAAAAGGTTAGGGTGGCACCAAGAGTAAGCAAGCAATTGCTCCATGTCAGTCAGATAACGGCTGTCCGAGGTGCTGAGCAGAGGGGCTACGGCAGTAACTGTCCTGATGCCATTTAGTGGTATACTTACACTGAGTGGGGGCAAGGGTGTGTGTGGAAAGGAGAGTCCTTAGTGGGGGGGGAACAGAAGGGGGTCTGTAGCACTATCAGGGGGCATGGCAGTCAGGGTGCTGATGGTGTACTTACACTGTCCTCCACCAGGGCAGTTTGTATGTATCAGCCCACCTGGGATGGTGATGAGGTGATTAGGGGGTAGGGATGTACACTAACCACCACCAGGGCAATAAGTATCCATTAGTCCCCACCCAGAGTAGTGATTGGGGGGTGTTGGAGATATACTGGGCATCGCCAGGGGCATTTGTTTAGGGTTACACACCTGCCATGGTGCTCAGGGGTTGGGAGACTGCACTAGCCACCACCATGGTCTACACTTAGGTACAGCTCACCTGAAAAGGCAGTGGGGGGGTGCAACCAGTTCTGTACAGTGACACTGGACTGCCTCTGCAGCAGCATTGTGCTGCATACTAATGAGCCCATAATGGGCATGCTAATGGCCCTTGGCACCCTGCATTTCCAATGGGCTCATTAGAATGTTTGGGCTGAATAATGCACACAGTATCCCTAGCTCTGTCCCGTTTGGGACACGCTATCTCCACATGAACATACAAACATAAGAAAGTAGCCAGCAGAAGGAGACCATGTGGTCTATCCTGTCTGCTCAAAATGATGCAGGGTCCTGGTTTTACTCCATTCAGCGCCTGGGGCCATGTTCACTCGGAGGCTGTGTTAGCGCAGTGCATAGTCACTGTGTGTTGCACCAACACAGCTCAATATTCAGACAGTGCAGGCAGAAAGCCTCTCGAGACCTGCAGGATAAGGGCATCTATCAACCGCAGAGCAGGGGAAAGCAAGCAGTGCCACGAGGACAGTGACTTGGCATGGTGGATGTGTAGAGACAACAGGCCACTAATACTGCCATGAATACCATCACAGACATTGTACAGCAACTCCAAGCCATGAGACAAGAAGATGGTATCTCCAAGACGTAATAGCAGAACTGCAAGTACCCATTCCTTCATAGCAGCAGGTCTGTTTTGGGTGGGGTCCTGGGATGGGCTGGCTTCTTGTGGGGTTGGCCCGACTACTGGAACACACTGGGGATGCCCTGATTCGCCCACATACAGCCTTTAGAGTTTAATTTGGGAGCTTAAAATTAAGCAAAAAATTATCCTAAAAGTAGCTTAGCAGCTGAAGGAGTCGGGGGGGGGGTGCTCAGATGCGGGGTGGTGGTGAGCCTGCCAGGTCCCCTTACTGTGCTCCCTGCTAGCTCTGTTACAAGCCTGAGGCAAATATGATCTCAATAGTTCTGGCTGTTGCCAATGCCACTATACAAGAGGAGGGTATGACTTATTTAGGGATTACTATTACAAATAATATAGATGGATTCTATACCTTGAACCATAGTAAATTGTTTACCTCTCCGAAGGATAGATTTTTTGGGTGGAGCAAGATTCCATTATCATTGTGGGAAAAATTTCAAATTGTTAAAATGTTTGCAGTTCCATTTCTGTCCTACAGATTACAATCTATAATTAGGCCAGTTCCTCCCAACTGGCTCAAAAAATCAACAGTTTAGTCCGAAAATTCATTTGGAATAATAAACAACCTAGGATTTCTTGGCAAAGGCTCTGTATGCCCAAGGAGCAGGGATGTATGGCCTGCCCAAATGTAGAAGTTTACTATATAGCTTATATGGTTAAGGTAGCAATTAGATAGACAAATGCTGATGAAAACAAAATCAGTTTGGAGATTGAAAATTCAGTTTTAAAGGAACTAAATTCAGAAGTAATAGACACCAGAAAAAGTATTTTCACAGCTAAAAAATCAAGTAGTGTTATAATTAAAAATGTATGCTTCATAATCAGCAAATTTACAAATAAAGCAAACTGGGCAACTAATACAGCGCCACTGAAGAATAATTGGCATAATCCTAATTTCAGGCTGAATAGGAAGTTGCATTTCAATGAGAAAATTCCTTTTTGATAAATCATGGGTGGAAAAGGGAATTAAAAATGGCAAGATTTCTAAAAAGGCTTTAAGTTAAGCTAGGAGGAATATAGAGACAAATTTAAGTTACAAAACTATCAGTTTTTATTTTAACAGGTTGACTAATTTATACACAAAAGATTCCGGGCCCAGCATTTGGAGCCAGCTGGCTGCATGCTCAAAAAGTGCACCACGCAAAATAATTGGGTTGGCTGACTGTGGCGTCATATTCAAACAGATATCGAAATCCAACCTGACCACACTGTTTGAATATTGGACCCTGGTAGCACAGTGTACAGCAAGTGGTTACCATGTTCAGTGCAGAGCTACCAATGTATGGGGCTGAAGACCTCCCATAGGGGTCCAGCGCAGCACACACTGGTTAGCGCCATGGCCCCTGTGGGTGATATTCAGCCCAAACATGCAGATGAGCCTATTGGGCATGCATGGCACTATGGTCCCATTTGCATGCCCATTATGAGCTCATCTGCATGTGAGCACCCGGCCCAAGTGCATGCCCCCCAGCCCCGATCCATGTATTGATGACAAAAAACCCTTCTCCCTGGTAGTCTAGGGGTCCCTCCCCCATTCATGTTAAAATTAAAAATTACCATTCTCCATGGTAGTCTAGTGGTCCCCCCTTCCTGATCTGTATTAAAATAAAAAATTCCCATTCTCCCTGGTAGTCTAGTGATTTCCCCTTCCTGATCCCCAGTCAGTGCTATAATAAAAAATTTCCATTACCCCTGGTAGTTTAGTGGTTCCCCCTTCCTGAGCCTCGATCCCGTTCAAGAGAAATAAATTCCCCACATCCCTGGTGTGCTAGTGGCCCCCCACCCCAGGAGACAGTGACCCACTCCCCCAACCCGACCCGAGCCGGCGAGTGGCACAGCCCTCTCTCACACAACCATGGCCAGCTTCCGACTGAGCTGTACCAGAGCACATACAGTATACAGTACATGCTCATTGGTCATTACATGCTCTGGTATAGTTCAGTCAGCAGCTAGCTGTGGCGGTGTCAGGAGGGCTGTGCCAGTCGTCAGCTCTGGTCAGGTTGGAGGGGAGTGGGATGGTGGGTCACTGCTAATCGGGGTGGGGAATTTATTCTTGCTGAATGGGATCAGGGCTCTGGGAGGGGGACCACTAGACTACCAGGGAGAATGAGGATGTTTTATTTTAACACGGATCGGGGATCAGGGAGAAGTGACCACTAGACTACCAGGGAGAATGGGGAATTTTTTATTTCCACCGAGGTAGTCCTTTTGCCAGCTAATTTGGTTTTACTGTCATTTTTTTTAATAGTCCCAACAATTTGGGGTGACTTTGACTCTCAGGAGGCCTACACCATGAGATGGCATGGTCACATCTCCAGGTAGGGGAAGCAGGCAACACCACCAGCCAGAATCCTGGCCCAAGTAGGGTGAGTTTTTAACCCCCCTCTTGCGAGTCACCAGTAGTATGATAGTTAAATACGCCCCCTGCTTTTCAGCGAGTGGGTGTACCCAATTACAAGGTTTCCTGTCCATTGGCAGTACCTTACCGCTGAATACACCTGAGAGTTGTTCAGATTCTTAGTATTCACTTACATCTAGGCTGTGTATATAATTGGCCAAGGTTTTGGGTCTGGGATAATGGGAGCAGGCAGCAGTATGTTTACTGTAGCCGCATGTGAGAAAGGGAGGTGTCCTGGGGTCCCCCAAAATAGCTGGGCCAGGGCAGGCATAGATACCTGCCTACTAGCATAATCTAATAGTGTCTTCCTTATGAGCATTTAAGACTGATCTCACAAAATGTAAATGGACTTAGTAACCCAGTTACGAGATCTAAAATAATTACTAACCTTAAAAGGTACCAACCACAGCTCATCTTATTGCAAGAAATGAGTTTATCAGGGGCAGAACATGCCAAACTGACCAAATTTGGCACAAAGCAAGTGATAGCATCAGATTATAAACAGCGGCACCAGTGAAGAACAGCAGTATTAATCCCTAAACATTCACTATTCAGCCCTGACACGACACTCGTAGATAGAGAGGAGAGATTGGTGTTAGCTAATGGCCTGATTCAAGGGAAGCAACACACAGTGGGTAGTATTTATATACCAGCAGGGTCAGATGCCTCTGTGCATCAACAGTTATTTAATAAGATCTTAGAAGTAAGACAAGGCTCATTATTATTAGGGGGAGATTTTAATTGTCTGATAGACTCCAATAAAGACAGCTCTAATCCATGGCCGACAAAATCCAACTCATGACAAAAGCATGGTTGCCAGTTTATGAAAGATTTGGGATTAACAGATGTTTGGCGACATCTCAACCCACAAGCACGAGAGTATCTTTTATTGTGGTGCCCACACCCATTACTCTTATTTGGATTATTTTTTGAACAGCTCTGGACATGTAGGGTGGGTAACCCGAGTGGAATTAGCTCCTATATTATTTTCTGACCATGCCCCTATCTTGAGGCACAGAAATGCAGCAGAGGAGTAAATGATGGGGGGGGGTACTGATGGTCACCAAACAGGAAAGGGACCTGGAAGTAATCATATCTGATGATCTAAATGTTACCAAACTATGTGAGAAGGCTGTGAGGAGAGTCAGTGGAATGCTGGGGTGCATAGGGAGAGCTACCTCCAGCAGAAGGAAGGAGGTGGCGATGCTACTGTGTAGAACATTGATGAGGCCTCATCTAGAGTACTGCGTCCAGTTCTGGAGGCTGCATCTCTGGAAGGACATAGAGTAGAAGTGGTTCAGAGAAGGGCAGCAAAAATGGTGCAGGGGCTGCACCAAAACTCATATCAGGGGAGACTGGAGGATCTCAGTATGTATTCCTTGGAAGAGAGGAGAGGTGGGGGGATATGAAAGAGACTTTAAAATACCTCAAGGGTATAAATAAGGTACAAGAGGGTAGCATCTTTAAAAACAAAAAGATGTTCAAGAACAAGGGGCAATGATATGACGCTAGAGGGGGTAGACGTAGGGGAATGTGAGAAGGTATTTTTTCATCGAAAGGGTGGTGGATCCATGGAACAGCCTCCTGGCAGAGGTTGTAGGGGCAAAAATGGTAGCAGAATTCAAAACCATATGGGACAGACATAAAGGATATCTAGAGATAGGAAAGAGAGGGTAAGCCGCAGATCATTTAGGATCTGCAGTATATGAAACAGGTATGGAAAATAGGCAGACTAGGGAGGCCAAGCGGTCCTTATCTGCTGTCAAATTCTGTGTTTTTATGTTGGGCTTAGACCTAAGTCCAGAAAAACTCCCCCAACAATGGAGATTAAACATGACACTTCTCCGCGACCCTCAATTTATAGAGTTTATAGCTACCCACTTTCCCCAAATTCAGTGGTAAAACGCAGGACAAAACATCATTGCATCATTGTTGTATGATGCAGTAAAAGCAATACTTAGGGGAGAGATCATTAGCATGCAGTCCGGTAAAAATGCCAGAGGGAACAAAAACAGCAACAACTACAGGAAACACTGAAGTTCTTGCAGTTGGCCCATGTGTCAGGGGATCAAACAGTGTTCCTGCAAATTCAACAAGTTAAAACACAGCTTCAGTATCAGCACCAGTACAAAACGCAGCAGGCCCTGCTTGATGTTAAACAAAGGTATTATGAAGGAGGAGGAGCTAGGGCATCATGAATTCTCCACTACAGACTTCCTGGACGGGGTCCAGACATTTTATGAAACATTGTGTAGGAAAGGTGATTAACCTGAACCAGCCCAATATGAGGCCTTCTTTGCTTGTCTACAGATTCCCGCCTTGTCCGAGGACAAACAAGCAGAGCTCTCCAGACCCATAACAGCAACTGAAATTTATAAAGCTATAACAGATTCCTTTTTATTTATTATTAAATATACTTTATCAATAATTTTTCAAATACATAGATAAATAGCAAGGACAATGAAAAGAAACAGTAATAAAGCATATAACAACATAACTCAGAGGACAATCCCAAAAATGTACAATATACACAGAAATAAAGTAAAAACAAAAGTAGGAATCCCTCCCCCTCCCCAAGACCTGCACCCTCACGTAATATACAACACATAAAACACATATGGGTGGACCCAGTGAAAATTAGACAATATAATAAATCCAATGAACTCCCAAAAGATGGGGACCGACTAGGGGATCTAAAACTCCATAATGTGGGGGTTACCAAAAATATTGTATCTAAGGATTAAAAGAAGAAAAAGAAAAAAAACATAGCAATCCTAAATTGTTAATAAGGTTAGCAACGCTTCCCATTTTTAATGGAAATAACAATATCTATGGCATAAAATTACTGTAGAATGCTCAAGATTGAGAGCAAACATAATTGTTCGGTGCCATTCGATGTAGGAAGAAATGTCCTCATCAATCCATTGCTGGAGAATGATAAATTTGGCAACCAAGGTTATCAAAGAGACATATCTTCTCTGGAGTTCAAAAACAGTATCATCATATAGGCCAAGTAAACAGACTCTAGGGTTAAACACATCTTGGAGCCCCAGAAGAGGATCTAGTCTGCTTTAAATCTTGGATCATAAAGGTCTAGCCTTTTCACAACTATTGCATTGGATACAAGTATCAGAATCTAATCTATGCATTTGAAAAAGCCTTTGTGGAATATAATATCGTGTAATATTTTAAACTGTTGTAATCTAAAGCGATCCTGTGATCCTGCACAGTGTATCCGTACAAATCAGTCCATAGCTGTTGCGACTGATCTTTACTCTATCTAATTCCAGTACATTAACCCATGAGTAACATTTAGGAAATGGCATAGATGGATACATATCCTGGAGAGTGGTATACAGGCCGGAAATGGGGTGCAATTGGGTACCTATCGATATCAGGCCAGTAAGAGCCAGATCCCCCTGAGTCTGGCCATAGTGAAGCACCCATATATTGAAGGATACAGTGCTGCAGTTGCAAAAGTTCAAAAGCAAAAGTGTCAAAACCAAGGGATCAAAATCCGCCCATGTTGTATAAATGATTGGTAAGTGATAAAGGAACCCTGGTCCGTAAGGTTTCCTACAGAAGGGATAGCTTTATTATTCCACTGTTTTGGGTTCAGACTTTTGCCATTTACTTTAAAACTGGGGTTAATGAACAATAGCTGGAAACTGTCGTTAGACAACAACAATCCCACACGCCTACACATTTTGCTATGAGCCTTCATGGACCACATTATAAGCATAGATCGGAGCACCCCTTTACGGTGATATCCAGACGGCGAAACAGGAAAAAAGACCATTACGGCAACATTCGCAGTAATGGTCCTTTTTTCGTGTTTCGCCTTCCCCCAGTGTTCCGCCCCCTTCCCGGACCAACTCCGACCTGGAGTTGGAATCTTAAAGTCCAGGGGATGCGGTGGGCAGAACCCCCCCGCATGGGGGGGTGGGGGCTAAGCCCCCACAGAAAACACCCACAGAACAGGCGGCACAATACCTGCATCAGTATTGTGCCGTCACTGTAGGGGGAGGTCAGCATTGTCGCTGCTAAGATAACTTGGTGCTTCCAAACTAAGCTACACTCCACAACTTCACGCTAGTTGTTCTTCAGTTCGCAACCACTGAGGTTTATAGGCATCCAGTTCAGATGTATGAAGACAACACCATTGAATACAGCTATAACAGATTCTGAAACTAATAAAAGATCAGGTTCAAATGCGTATCCATCTGAATTTTACAATACATTTAAACAACTTTTGTGCCCCACACTCCAGTCCACTTTTCGTGGAGGGTTGAGAGGGAATACCACTATACCACGTAGTTGGCAACATGACAATATTTCAGCCATATTAAAGTCCCATAAAGATCCGACCTGGTGTAAAATGTATTGCCCAGTCTCTGTTCTAGATCAAGAGTATGAAGTTGTTCACTGGCATTTTAGCCAAATGATTGGAATACGTAATTCCCATCATTATACATAAAGACCAAGCTGCTTTGTTTCCCATTCATAAATATACAATAATACTAAGCGAACATTTTACCTGTTGGAGCACTCTGTAATCTCTAATGCTACAATGCTTATATTGGGCATGGGTGCCCAAAAAGCATTCAGTTGGGTCTCTTGGCAGTTTCTACAGCATACTCTCCAGCATTTCCACTTCCCGGATCCCTTCTGAGAGATGATCTGCAATATTTATACTGACCCCCAGGCAACTGCAAAGATTAATGGCACATATTTGGAGTGCTTCCATTTAACTAGGGGCCCCTCTCAGTGATGTCCCTTGTCCCCCCTCCTGTTCACCCTTTACGGCAAACCATTACCCCAATTGATTCAAGATAATCCCTTCATTAAAGGAGTGTGGCTGTGAAACCTGGAACACAAAGTGGTGTTTTATGTTGATGATTTATTGGTGTACATGATGGCCTCTGAGAAGTCACTACTGGCCTTATTTATGGACCTCAAAGAGATGGGACTCCCTGCTGGTTACTACCTGAATATGGACAAAACTGAGGTACTACAGGTGGGGTATGACCCCCCCCCCATGGCAGTTACACAAGAATACCGATTTTGATGGAATAGACTGGCTAGATGTTATTTAAGGGTCATGATCCCTCATGACCTGTCCAAACTATACTCTCTAAACTATGGCCCACTCCAGCGATACTGTAGAAAAGGAAAAGAATGCGTCAATTATATTTAGCGCAAGCCACAAAGTGGCCATATTTGTGTAAATTTATTTTCACTCTAAACTAAGTCTTCCATTCACCTTTGGAAAAAGTGCTAATTAGTATAATTTTATTTTCATGCTTCTGAGCACTTCAGTGAATATAGTGAAAATGTATGTACAGTGAATATTTCCTGTTCTACAGTAATTCTATGAAGACCTGAAAATATGGACTTTGTTACCCCTCCATGATCCATAGGGCAGAGGTGATCAGAATTAAACTTCTACCAAGAATTCTCTATTTCTTTCAAACACTCCTGCTTAAAGTGGATTTCAACAAGTGGAATATACATATATTCCAGTTTTTAAGGGCAAGCAAATGACTCACAGTGGCATTTGGGAAATTGCAGCTCTGTACAAATCAGGGGGGATCGGCACTGCCCAATTTCCAGGCCTACTTTCAGGCAGCCCTGTGAGTACATGCTTTGAAGTGGCTAGATCACACAAATTCCCTATACTAAAGGATGGTAGAAATTTTGACATTTCCACGGCAACCCTTCACACTACTATTCGAGTCTCCCATGTCAGGTTCCTGTACAGCCTCCTTATCCCAGTTCAGCAGGGAAATCCTAGATAATTGTGGGACCCTGGCTTAGACTTCCCCACATATCCCAAGATATACACTATTCAATATGCTGGCACGTGACCATTACTTCGGCCCCTCTAAAATTGATCATACCTTTCTTCAGTGGGAGGCACATAGGTTGATACAAGTTTTTTAGTTTTTTGAGTTGAACACTTTTTCAACATTTGAACATCTTCAACAACAATATGCAGTATGTCAGACTGACCATTTTTATTATCTCCAAGGTAGACATTATTTGCATGCTGGATTTGGACTAGCAGGGGATAAAAGTCAGGCCCACCTCTTAGAAGAACTTATTTTTCTGGCAATGGATGGAAACACTCCTGATCATATACTGTCAGGCATGTACAAAGTGCCGCAGTGCCTATCCACACACAATACAAAGGCAGTTCAGCAAAGACAGGAGGGAGAACTAGTAGAAGAAATATTGAAGGTGGACTGGACCATGTCCTATACAAGACAACGCAAGCTTACACACTCATACATCTGGAAAGAGTATGGATGGAAAACTATTACATTTCTGTGCTCCACACATTACAGGTAAATACGACACACAAAGAGGGACGTCCTGTTGGAGGAAGTGGCGACATCCACCAGTAACGCATGTGCACATTCTCTGGAAGTGTCCACTCATCCAAACTACTCTGGGTCAACATTGAAAGAGCCATTTCAGAGCTACTTCCAATTACTAGGAGGCTGACACCTCAACTGGTTCTTTCACTCATTGTTCCACCTTACATTAAAGCAAAACACCATCAGACACAATGAGGTCTATGTCTTACTGCAGCCAAGAAGGCATTAACTCATAACTGGTTACGAATGGCTCCCCCAACGCAAATGGAGTGGCAAGATATAGTGCAACAAATCTATACAGTGGATAAACTCATGCCGGCTCTTGCACTTGGGGCGGAAAAATTTAATTCAGTTTGGAATGACTGGCTGCTCTGGGTCATGGGCCATCGCTTGGGCATTATCCCTTAAGGGACTTAAATAGAGGGAAGGAAGGTAGCTACATAGAAAATACAAAATCACACATGCCCCCACAATGCAAAGCATCATGGGCTGCATATGCAAATCACCACAGAATGTTATGCTAGTCCAACTTTAAGCAGAATTGCATGGTGCCGAAAGGCCTCTCACACAGTTTGCAAAGGATGCTAACAGAAGACATAGACACGTGTTTCGTCCTACCAGGGCTCATCAGTATGCCTCGATCTGTTTGACACCCCAGTGGAATGGACCAGCTATCCTTAAGGCAGTGTGCCTTGGATATATTATAGTGAACCCATTAAAATAAAAACTATTTAAAGACAAAGAACCTCTGTGACTTCCAGCCAAATGCCTTTAGGGTAACCCTTGCCTCAGTGTTTGCGCACAGAGGTTCTTTGTCTTTTAAATGGTTTTTATTTTAATAGGTTCACCAAATGCCCTTTGGGTAACCTTGCCTCAGTGTTTGCACAGAGAGTGTTCTTTTGTCTTTAAATAGTTTTTATTTTAATGGGTTCACCATAATATATCCAAGGCACACTGCCTTAAGGGTAGTTGGTCCATTCCACTGGGGTGTCAAACAGACGAGGCATACTGATGAGTTCTGGTAGGACGAAACACGTGTTCATGTCTCTGTTAGCACCCTTTGCAAACTGTGTGAGAGGCCTTTCGGCACCATGCAATTCTGCTTAAAGTTGGACTAGCATAACATTCTGTGGTGATTTGCATATGCAGCCCATGATGCTTTGCATTGTGGGGGCATGTGTGATTTTGTATTTTCTTGAAACTTGGCTTCCCAGCCAAATGCCCTTTGGGGTAACCCTTGCCTCAGTGTTTGCGCACAGAGGTTCTTTGTCTTTTAAGGTAGCTACATAACTGAACTCTAGACATATTATATGAAAGAAAAGCTGTGGTTATTGCCAGAAAACAGTTATACATGTTTAGACCACTATAACTGAAAGAATGAACTTATCTTTATGTAAGAAAATGTTTTTAGATGGAAAATCTATAATATGAGACTGGAAGATCTGTCTGGCACTATAACTGTATTGTCAATACTGTATTGCTCCTGTTAAATGCTGAATAAAACTTAAATTTAAAGGGAAAGTTCCTTAAGCCTATGCTCTGTGTACCTAGAAACACAGAAACATAGACTTTGACAGCAGATAAGGACCGCTTGGACCACCTAGTCTGCCAGTTTCCCCTACCTATTGGATAAACTGCAGATACTAGTCAACCAGCAGCCTACCTCCTCTTTGCCCCGCATCCTACCCCCCCACACACTATAGTTGCTTTATGTCGGTCCTATGCATTCTTGAATTCCCCCGCTGTTTTTGACCACACAACCTCCTCAGGAAGGCTGTTGCATGCATCCACCACCCTTTCCATGAAAAAATACTTCCTCATGTTGCCCCTGAGCCATCCTCCCTCTATCTTCATATTGTGCCCCCTTCTTCTTGTGCATCTGTTTTTCTGAAAGATGATACCCTCTTGGACTTTGTTGATTCCCTTAAGGTACTTGAAGATTTCTATCCTGTTCCCCCCCCCCCCTTTTTCTCAAGGGTATATATATTAAGCTCTTTTAGTGTCTCTTCATATGGCTTCTGGTGCAGATCCTGCACCATTTTGGTTCCCCTCCTCTGGACTGCCTCCATCCTGTCTAGTCTGTACAGAGATGGGGTCTCCAGAACTGTACACAGTACTCCAGATGGGGTCTCACCAACTGTCTGTAAAGAGGCATAACAACATTTTGCTTTCTACTGGTGATGCCTCTCCCTATGCATCCCAGAATCCCCCCAGCCCTCCTTACTGCCTTCTCACATTGCTTGCCTACCTTAAGGTCATCTGATATTAGTACCCCAAGGTCCCTTTCCATTTTTGTTGTTGTAAGTACCCCCCCCCCATTGTGTACTCTTCCTCTGGGTTTTTGTTTCCCAGGTGCATTATTTTGCACTTCTTTGCATTGAAACTAAGCTTCCATAGTCTTGACCATTGCTCCAACCTTACCAAGTCCTTTTTCATCCTTTCCACCCTTCCCTATGTAGCAACCCTGTTGCAGATCTTTGTGTCATCTGCAAAGAGGCATACTTTTTCTTCCAGTCCCTCTGCAATGTCACCTATAAAAACATCAAAGAGTACTGGTCCCAGTACTGAACCATGTGGTACCCCACTAGTAACTCCCCTTTCTTCAGAGTGTGCTACATTTACTATTACCCTCTGCATCCTGTTGTCCAGCCAGTTTGTTACCCAGACTAATACCCTGGGACCCACTCCCAGGCTGGCTAACTTGTATATTAATCTTTTGTGTGGGACTGAGTCAAATGCCTTGCTAAAGTCTAGGTAGGCCATGTCCACATCCCCTCCCTGGTCTACTACTTTGGTCACCCAGTCAAAGAAATCTATTTGATTTATCTGACGTGATCTTCCTGCTGTGAATCCATGCTGCCTTGGGACCTGTGCCCCACTGGCCTCTAGGTACTCGACAGTTCTTTCTTTCAGAAGTGATTCCATCATTTTCCCTACCACTGATGTCAAACTAACAGGCCTGTAGTTTCCTGCCTCTGCCTTGTTCCCACTCTTGTGAAGGAGGATCACATCCACCTTCTTTCAGTCCTCTGGCACCACACCATCCTCCCATGATTTGTTAAAAAGGGTAGTTAGTGGTGTCACTAGGCATCCTCTTAGTTCTTTCAGAATTCTGGGGTGAATCCCAGTGGGTCCCATTGCTTTGTCCACCTTGAGATTTAAGAGTTCTTTCAGAACTCTTTCTTCTGTGAATGGACTGGTATGCCACCCCCCCACCCCACACACACATCCAGAGTGCTTCTATTGTTTTGTTTAGGTACCTTCTCCTCTTCTTCTTTTGTGAATACCGAGCAAAAGTATTAATTTAGTATCTCTGCCTTTTCACTGTCGCTCTCTGCCCACCTCCCTTCCCCTTTATTAAGCCTCACTATCCTTCCCCTGGTCTTTCTACACTCCCTAATGTAGCTATAAAAGGTTTTATCCTCTTCTTAACTGAGCTGACTATCTTTTTCTCAGTTTGGGCCTTTGTTATCCTGACTGCCACCCCCTGCTTTAACTGATACAGTTCTCTGTCCTGCTCCTTCTGTGATTCCTTATGCTTCCTGAATGCTATCTTTTTCTCCCTAACCTTCCTTGCCACCTCTTTTAAGAATCGTAATGGTTTTTTACTTCATTTTGTTTTCTTTATTCGCGTCACAGAAAGGCTTGTTGCCTCTATGATGACAGTTTTGATTTTTCCCCATTGTTCTTCCACCCCTCCTTCCTGCCCATTTGCTAATGCATTCCTTAGGCACTCCCCCATTTTGCCAAAATCTGCCCTTCTAAAATCCAATACCCTTGCTATTGTATGGCTTGACTCCACGGTTGTGTTTATCGTGAACCACACTGTGTGGTGGATGCTTGTTCCCAGATGGCTACCCACTTCTAAATCTGAGATCCTCCCTCCATCCTTGTTTGAGAGTGCCAGGTCTAAGAATGCTCCCTCCCAAGTGGGTTCCAACACTAGCTATCTGAGGCATGACCCTTGTAGGGCATCAAGAATGACCCTACTCTTGGATGTGGTTGCAGTAAATGTGCTCCAGTTAACATCTGGCAAATTCAAGTCCTCCATCAACAATATCTCCCTTTTTTCTGCCATTTTGAGGATGCCTTCTATAATTTCCTTGTCCATTTCCTCCCCCTGAGACAAGGGTCTGTATACAACTCCTGTGGGGATTGTGGTGCCACTACTTGCCTCCAAGGCGACCCACAGTGCCTCCTTTCCTCCCTGTTTACCCTTTAGTTCCATTACTTTGATCTCTTCCCTGACGTAGAGAGCTACTCCTCCTCCTTTACCCTCCCCATCCCTCCTGTAGATTGTGTACCCTGGTATGTTGACAACTCAGTCATGGTTCTCCATGTACAATGTTTCTGTGCCTGCCACGATATCCAGATGTTCCTCTTCCATCAAGGCCACTAGCTCAGGAAGCTTGTTACCCAGACTACAGGCATTAGTACTCACATTGCCCTCCATTTTATGACAGCCTTACCCTTTTTGGCCCCCATCCCTGCCCTTACTACCTTTGCCTTTTTCTCCATTTACCCCTGTCCTGCTCCCTATCGACCTCTGTACCTTGGTGTTTACCTTGCTAACTACCCTGTTTTGTGGGGCGAGGCTTGTAATTTCCTGCTTCATATCACTGCCTCCCCCCCTTGTCTAGTTTAAAAGCTTGCCAATGTAGCATTTAAACCTATCACCTAGGAGCCTGGTTCCCCTCCTGGACAGATGCAGACCATCACGCCAGTATAGGCCTGCATCCCTCCAGGCAGATCCCCAGTCCCCAATGAAGCCAAAACTCTGTGCTTTGCACCAGTCTTTCAACCATTCATTGAGCTGCATGGTGCGGAGTACCCTAGCCACACCCATGCCATAGACAGGTAGCACTTCTGAGAAGGTTACCATACATGCTACCTGTCTAAGGACCCTCCCCAACTACACAAACTCCTCCTGCAGTGCTCTGATCCCATGCCCAGCTAGGTCATTTGTCCCAAGGTGGATGATGATGTCTAGCTCCCTCTCTCATGACGCTGCTGCAGCGATCCTGAGGATTCACTTTCTGTCCTTCCAAGCCATGGCACCAGGCAGGCACCTTACTTCCCTCTCCCCTCCCTCCCCAGTTCTACCCCCCTAACAATTGAGTCCCCCACCTGGAGCTGCTTCATTCACCCCTGGCATCCCTTGCCACCCTCCTGTGGGTCTCCCTTATGGAGGTTCCCAGCATCCTCCTTGATCTCCACTGCTGGTGCCTCCATAGAGGAACCACACTCTGCCAGAATGGCATATGAATTGTGGAGAGGTACAGCTGCAGGGATGCACCTCTGTTCCACCACCCTCACCTTTCCCTGAGCCCACTGTGGTCCAACCACTCCTCTTTCTTGGCAACCTCTGAGGCAGCAGTGGTGGCACTGGTGTTCCTTGAGGCTTCTCTACTTCTTGCAGTTTCGGCCTGGAGATGGGCAACCTCCTCCCACAGACCAGACAGTTGCCTGCAAATAGGGCAGCAATGCAGCTTCCAGAATGTCTCCCAGAAAACTGCTGCCCTACAGCCAGTGCATTGCACCATTCCCACATGCCTCTCTCCCTTCCTGCTTGGTATATGTACATATATATATATATACCATTTTTTTGTGTCTTATTTTGTTCATGTGTATCTGTGCTTACCCTCTATGCACTTTGCTGGGTTGTTAAGGATATGATAGGATGCCGGCTCAGTGGCACTGAGGGTTAAGGAACTGGATGCCACACCTTACACCACGCCGGTGACCCTGGTTCAGAAGCGAGCCCGGGTGGCCGGGGGTCGACAGGGGAGGGAAGGGATCGAGCATCCAGTGGACTGCTCTCTCTTTCAAGGGAGGGTTCAGGGGAGCATCCATTCATTGAGCAACCTTTGGTGGCTGGGGGTCACCAAACATAGCGACGCAGCTTATGCCTGGGGGGTGGAGCTATGGCACCACATTGCCTTGTTGGCCGTGCTCCACAGGGGACAGGTAAAACTCAAGAAAAACACCCTCCACACTTGCAGAGATGATGGGGTTTCCAGGGACACAGCCCACATCCCATTGTCAGCCCTGTGATCGGAGGACTGCGCGGCCGACCTGCCACCCAGGCAAGACCTCTCCAACTACAGAAAGGCCTTCATGGGAGGATGGGCCCACCCTGGGGGTGATCCGGGGGGGGGAGGCTAGGACTGTCTGGGTGGTCAGGGGAGTCTCTCCAGTCCATAGCAGGATGCAGTCTGGGAGTAGAGGCTGTCATCAAGAGTACACCCTGGAAGGATACCCGGGTGTGGTGGAGATAAAAATAGTTAAAAAAAAAGGATAGGACCTGTGTAGTTTGTATGCATGAACAATAATTTTCTCTTTTGCATCCCCCTAATGTCATCCTAATTTAAATATAAATGAGGTTGCTTCTCTCTGTTTTACACCGGTGTGAAAACCTGTTTGTCTCCACTCCAAAGATCATGACTCCACTTATGCAAGGCATCATGTCCACAGTGAAGAAAGGGTGGTTACTAGTGGGGTAACACAGGGTTCAGTACTGGGACAGGTTTTCTTTAATGTCTTTATAGGTGACATTGCAGAAGAATTGGAAGGAAAAGTATGTCTCTGCAGATGACACAAAGATCTGCAACAGAGTTGATACACAAGGTGGGGTGGAAAGGATGAGAAGGGACTTGACAAGGCTGGAGGAATGGTCAAATGTATGGCAGCTCAGATTCAACGCAAAGAAGTGCAAGGTAATGCACCTGGGAAACAAAAACCCAGGGGAAGAGTACACAATGGGGGGTGAGATACAACAACAACAAAAATGGAAAGGGACCGGGGGTAACTATATCAGATGACCTAAAGGTGGGCAAGCAATGTGAGAAGGCAGTAAGGAGGACTTGGGGGGATACTGGGAAGCATAGGGAGAGGCATCACCAGTAGAAAACAGGAAGTTGTTATACCTCTGTACAGACAGCTGGTGAGACCCCATCTGGAGTACTGCATGCAGTTTTGGAGACCCCATCTCCGCAAAGACATAGACAGATTGGAGGCTGTCCAGAGGAGGGCAACGAAAATGGTGCAGGGTCTGCACCAGAAGAAAAATGAAGAGAGACTAAAGGAGCTTAATATGTATACCTTCGAGGAAAGGAGGGACAGGGGGAACATGATAGGAACTTTCAAGTACCTCAAAGGAAACAACAAAGTCCAAGAGGGTAGCACCTTTCAGAAAAATAGATGTGCAGGAAGAAGGGGGCACAATTTGAAGATAGAGGGGGAGGACTGCTCAGAGGTAATGTGAGGAAGTATTTTTTCACAGAGAGGGTTGTGGATGCATGGAACAGATTTCCTGAAGAGGTTGCGGAGTCAAGAACAGTGGGGGAATTCAATAATGCATGGGACAGACATAAGGCAATTCTAGTGGGGGGGTAGGAGGAAGTAGGCTGTTGGTTAACTAGGATCTGCAGTTTATCCATCAGGTAGGGAAATGGGCAGACTGGGTGGGCCAAGCAGTCCTTATCTGTCGTCAAATTCTATGTTTCTATGTGTAACCCTTAGGTGGTGCTATTCCATGGACTACTACCCCTGCCGTCTTGGCTGGTAGTGGGTTAAGGGGCCTGAGTTCTGAAACAGGTGCCTCCACCCAGACGTCAGGGTTGGTAGTGGTCAAGCTAACCTGGGCACAGCCTTCTGGGACACTGTAACCCCCCTCTTTCCTTGTTAGCGGCTGGAACAATACACAATAATCACTTTCACAATACTCCTGGTACACCACACAAGTACCCACACTGTTTGCACTTACCACCAGGGCTTTCCTCTGGCTCGGCCCTGGGGACCCCCTGTAAAACAAGGTTATACACAGCAAATAATAGCAGTACAGTACTCTTGCATAAACTGGAACCACAGTCAGGGTAAATGCAAAAAACAGTTAGATTTGATTTATTTGGTTGGCCCAGAGGCACTGAGGGCTGAGGCGCTGGATGCCTTACCTCGCACCACACCGGCAACCTGTGTTCGGGAATGAGCACGGACCACTGGGGGTTGGCCGGGGAAGAGAAGGATGGAGTGCCAGATGACCGCTCTCCTTCTCTGGGGGGGACAACTGCAAGCTCCCACCGAGATACCGCCACCTGGGGGAGCTCGGGTGGTAGATGCAGTAGAGGGAGGTAGCAGCATGGGAACGGGACAGACGTCGGCAGAGGGGTGGAGCAGATGGTGCGTCTCACCACACCTCCTCGCTCATTGGTCCTCATTGCACCCCGACATCACGGAAGAATACAGGAAAAATACCCCCATCTCGCCTAGGTGACGATTCCTCACTGCGCGCCCTCGGATCGTCGGGGCAGACTCCATTGTACAAGGTCCACAATCAATGGTTGGGGAGTTAGTGAGGGTCTCCTCACCCCACATCGGGGGGTAATCCGGCCATCAAGGGACTATGTGGGACCAGGTACTCTAGGAGCAGCCTCCGGTGAGAAGAAGGACAGTGCAACAGAGGAAGTCTGAATGAGTGGTGAGAGGGGCAGTAAGATGGAGAAATACTAATAAAAAAAAAGATCTGATTTATTTAAGGGACTTGAACAAGGGAGGGGTGTAATCAGGTTAATTTGCTTAAAGATTGTATCAAATAAACAGTTATGCATGCACTTCAGGGTCCATAAACAGTCACACACCCTGGGTACCCAGATGGAGAATGGTGGGCTAGCCAGAAACGTTGCAGCTGGTTGGGGCCCTGTAATGGAAGAAAAACAACATGCACAACACACGCTATTTGTAATCCGAAGGGCTCAGTTCATGAAAAGAAAACAGCAAGACAATCAGATGACACACTTTTAGATTAGGCTGAGTTGCAGGGAGCTACCCTGATGATTACTCACAATACCCAAGACTGGACACAGGCTGGACGAAAATCGAGACAGCAGGTGGTTAATCTGGAATGCCAGGAGATGCAGGGCTCACACGAATCACCGAGGTGCCATTCCTGTTCAAGCATGGAGCAGGGGGCTGATCCCCAGGCAGGTCTCTTGTCGATGGCTTTCTCTGTGCAGCAGGTTGTCTGGCTGGGCCAGTGTGGCAAGGCCCCGGCCAAATGGAGACAAATTCGGATACAGTCTGTTTTGGGCTGGATACAGCTTCCAGCAAGCAGAACACAGTTCACACAGTGGGGAACCAAATCACGACCCACTAACAACTCACAGTACATTTACGTGTAAGGAAATTCTACTGTACCAGGCAAACTGCTCTCCGGTCACAATTGCAAAGTCTGTGCACAAACCTGGGATTCAAAAGCAGCTGGAAATCCTTACGGGCTGATCACGTTCAGCAAAATCTTCGGTCTTCTTCAGGTATTAGCCTGGTAAAAAAAATCAGTGGCTTACTTCGTTCTCACAAACTTGGATTTAGTCCAAAATATTTCTGTTCTCTCCCTCTCAGGGGCAGCAGGCAGACATGCAGGCCACAACTCAGGCCTTTCCTCAATTCTCCCACGTGAAACTACTCAGACGGCTGCTTGACTGTCTCAAGCTGTTGCTTCTTCAGTTCCCAAATTAGATCTGATTCAACTGCCAGCAAGCCTGGGACTTTCCCCAGAATACAAAAGGTTCGTTTGGCTGATCTGTCTGTCAGTCACAACAAAGGCTCCACCTTCGGGTGCAAAAAGGCGCCAAAAGCCCAAAACTACAATTCCTACAGATTTTGACTCCAGACAACTCCTGTAGTCCAGCTCCATTTTAGGTCCCACCGGTACTGATTGGTCCAATTTGCCAGATACAGGACATCCACTGCATGGCCCCTGTCCAGTTGCCTAGTTACCCAGTCATAGAACTCCACCAGGTTGGTTTGACAGGATCTGCCACGTATGAAGCCATGCTGTCTGCTGTCCTGTAGTCCTTTGGTCTCTAGGAGGGCCACCAGCCTCTCCTTCAGGATAGTCTCCATTAGCTTACCCACGATGGATGTGAGGCTCACTGGTCTGTAGTTTCCCAGTTCATCCTTGGGGCCACTCTTGTGGAGGGGCACCACATAAACCATCCTCCAGTCCTGAGGTACACACCCTGAATGCAGTGAGGCATTAAATAGGTCTGGCAAAGGTCCAGCAAGGACCTCTGCCAGCTCCTTCAGTACCCTGGGGTGGATGCCATCTGGGCCTGGCGCCTTGTCCACCCTCAGTGCCTTCAAATCCTCCTGAATTCTGCCCTCCATGATTTTCCCATCTGTCACCCCTTCCCCCCCTGTTTCTGCCATTCCTTCCCCCTTGGGTGTCACCCCCTCTTCTCCTTAGTAAATACCGAGCAGAAGTAATCATTTAGTGCTTCTGCCTTATCACACCCTGCTTCCACCCAACCCCCCCTCCTTCCTAATCCTTACTATGTGGTCCTTACAGCTCCTTTTCTCCCTGATGTACCTAAAGAAGTCCTTCTCCCTCTTCTTAATGCCTTGTGCCAGCCTGAGTTCTATAGATGCCTTGGCTCCCCTTACTGCCCTTCTCACTTCCTTCAATTCCTTCAAGTACTCCTCCCTGTCCTCCCCCTCCCTGTTTTCTTGTACCTCCTAAAAGCAGCTCTTTTACTCACCTTTTCCATGACCTCCTTGCTCAACCAGCTCAGTTTCCTAGCCCTAACCTTCTTGCTCTGGGCCTTGCAGCAGGTTTTGATTGCCTCCACTATCCCCAGCTTTATGAGCTCCCACGTCTGGTTAGTGTCCATACTAGACTGAATTCTGGCCAGGTACCCTTTTACATCTTCCCCCATCCTCCCAAAGTCGGACCTCCTGAAGTCCAGCACTCGTGTGCCAGATTCCACTCCTACCTTGCCCATATCCAGTGTGAGCCATACTGAGTGGTGGTCACTCCCTGACAGTGGTTCCTCCACTGTAAGTTCTCTCACAAAGTCCCCATTTGCCAGCACAAGGTCAAGGGTATTCCCTAACCTGGTTGGTTCACTGACCATTTGCAGCAGGAAGCTCTCCTGGAAGGCATTCAGCAGTACCTGCTTCCTTCTGTTCCTGGTTGTTGGGGTACTCCAGTCCACTCCTGGCATGTTGAAGTCCCCCACAATCACCACACTACCCTACTCGCAGGTCCTCCTGATCTGTCCCGCTAGTTCCCTGTCTAACTCCTCCATCTGAGATGGCAGCCTGTACACCACTCCCATTCAGAGAATCCTATTCTTGGAATCCTGGATTTGCATCTAAAGTGACTCCGTACTACCCTCCTCCCCTTCCTCCCTTACACACTTCAGTCCTTTCTTCACATATAGTGCCACATACCCTCCTTTCCCAATCACTCTGTCCCTACGAAATAACCTGTACCCTGGTACAGACAGGTCCCAGTCATTGTATTGGGTGGCCCATGTTTCTGTGATGGCTGCAATGTCCACCTCTCCCTCTGCCATGAGCATCTGTAACTGCAGTTTTCCTTCCAAGGCTCCTAGCATTAAGGGTAACCACCTTCCACCCTTCCCCCCTCCCATCCTGCCCTCCTTTACTAGCATCACCAATAGTACTTGCCATTTGTCCTTTGTCACTGTTATGGGGGTAAGCTCATATGGTTTCCCAGCCTGTGGTCTCTGCATGTCTCTTGCCCAATTGCCACCCCCCGCTCCTAGTTTAAATTCCCAACTTCCTCTATGTACTCCTCCATCCTCTGTTTCAACACTTTCTTTCCCTCCTCACTCAAGTGTAGTCTGTCCTTGTCATAGAGACTACTGTCTTTCCAGGTCCCTCCCAACCCCCCAACAGCCCATACACTTTAGCACAACACCAGGTTCTTAGTCATCCGTTAAATTCGTCTATTCTCAGCTTTCTTGTTGTGCTTGCCTTGGGCACTGGAAGTATCTCTGAAAAAGTTACTGATCTTCCTGCCCCCTCACATAAATTGTCCTAGTTCCTCAAACCTCCTCTGGACTATAGCCACTGACTTGTCAGCCAGGTCGTTCGTCCCAAGATGTATAATTAAATAAGGCTTGTCCCTACCCCTTCTGGCATATTTCAGAACAGATTGTCCCACCCTTTCTGCTGTCATTCCTGGCATGGCCTCCACCCAAATGTGACTATGCCTCTCCCCCTTGCTACCCCACCTGACTCCTCTTAGTATTGAGTCCCCCAGCACTAAGATTCCACCCCTCTTACTCCCTGCTTGCTTCCATTCATCTCCCTCTCTCATTTCTGGCTCCTCTTCTTCCTCCTGCACATTATTTCCCCTTTTGCCCCTGTTGCAATTCTCCCAGCAGAACTTCACCCGCTCCGGTTTGGTCCAGGCATTTGTCAATTACTCCTCTAATTTCATCATTTCCCTCCTCCTCCTTCTTCCTCTCTAGCAGTGCAAAACTATTTTCTGAAGACCCTTCACAAATGCCCGCTCCCTCTCTCTTCATAGTAACCTGTTCTCTCCTTTCCACTCCATGACTTTTGCCACTTCTTCGCCTCCCCTCACAAGTCCCTATCTCCTCCTTCCATTTGTCTTTTGTCGCCTGACCTGGTTTCCCCGGCAATCGTTCTTCCTGGCCTAGGTCCCTTTGTCTCTGCTTTCCTTCTTCTGACCCTCTCCTCACCACTGTTGGCTCAAATCGCCCTCCCTCATCTCCCCTCCTTCCTCCCTCCAGTATTGGGCTAAACCCACCTCCAGTCTGCCTTGTCTGTCTTAGTTCCTCCTGCAGACCCTCAATCTCCTTTCTACATTTCTCTGTGTGGTTACACACTAAACATCCCCCCACACTCCAGGCAATTTTCAGAAAGATTGGTGCACCGCAGTTGTTGCAGCCTACCACCCTACCCATTGCTGTTGTTGCCCACCAGCGACCCCCCACCCTTCCAGATGAAGGATACCAAACACTCCCCCAAGTCTCCCCTCTCCTCCCTCTACCAGTGCAAAACATTCTTTTTTTTATTTCCATTACCCCCTTTGTTGTACATGTTTAGATAGATTGAGCAACTGCTTTTCATATTCCTATCCTTCTTATCCACATCCAAAAAGAGACTTTAGGTAGCTATTGCACAACCTTCTTCAAACTCCTACTCCTCCTTTCCACAATGCAATAGAAATGCAAAGAAGTAACAACGAAAGCTCCTTGATTTGCAGTTACTTCCCTTCCACTGAGATAGCAGTCACCTCTTCAATCGCTGCTGTTCCTTTCCTGGATTTCTGCTTCTGCTATGACAGGTGCATATCTTTTGCCTGTTTGAGGAAGTGATGTCAGAACCCCTGGTATAAAGGAAATCATGGACCAGGGCGGGTGGGAGTGAAGGGTTGGGACCAGCCCAATTCCAGAAACAATCAGGTAGCTGATGCCCCTGGTCAGACCATTAGCATCCTTTCCCCACTATGCACTAAACTTTGCAGATAGTGAAGCCAGCAAAAATGAATCACAATTCTACTCAAAGCCCCCAAAATAGGTTTGCTACCAAAAGAAACAGGTCTCCAATTCAAACAGCTTCACCAACAACACATCAAAATAGGCTTGAAATTAGAAAATATAGGTCTCCAATTCAAAGAAACAGCCCCAATTAAATTACACCAAATAGGTTTTAAATCAGAAGAAATGGGCCTCCACAAATGCAGCCTGCTACACAGTGAAACATCAAACAAATGAGCCCACTTATTGCCACCAAAACAGGTTTCAAAATTCCAACAGCCCCAAAACAGTACCCTGCTAGCCCCTTAGAAGTAGTAAGAAAGAAAAGAAATAACCTTCAACCAAGTAAAATCCACAATAAACAATGCAAAAACAACAAGAAGAAGCCACTGTACTGGAACAGATCTGATCCTTTCCCCTTCTAGTTCCTTCACAGACTGAAAAAGAATGTAATGCTTATCCAGCAAGTAAATCCTTTCCCCAACTGCTCAGCAAAAGAAGGTTCAGACAACCTCTGCCAGACCCCAACTGCTTCTGCAGTTAACAGACCTCAAATACAATGTACAACACACAGAAATGACAGCTAAAAAAACTACTTTAAATCAACTTACAAACACACTCAGCAGCTAAATGCCCTTTCTCTCCTCTAGCTGAAGACTGAATATTGAAATATATGCCTTGTACGTAAGAGAGGGCATAAAAGCAACAGAGGTGCAGGGTAGACTGGGGGAGACTGAGGCACTGTGGGTCACACTTGAGCCAAGCAATGGCACAGCAGTCCACACAGGGGGATCTACAGATCTCCTGCACAGGGGGAGAAGAAGGAGGAGGATAAGGATCTGTTGGATCAAATTCTTGACATGGCAACAAAGGTTGAGGTATTACTGCTGGGTGATTTCAATATCCCAGATTTGGATTGGAATATTCCAGTAGCTGCTTCATCTAGAAGCTGAGACATCCTTGATTCCCTACAGGGGGCAGGCCTCAGACAACTGATGACTGATTCCACTGGAGACAGGGCAATTCTGGACCTCGTACTAACTAATGGGGACAGAATCACAGACATCCAGGTGGAAGGTCAACTGGGATCCAGCAACAACCACATAGTGTGTTTTTTTTTTTTAGCCTTTGGTAACTGGGTAAGGCCCACTAAGACCTGGGAGCACTAGGCAGTTAAGTTACTTGCTCAGAGTCACACAGTATGCAAGTGGAGGTTGTGAGAATCAAACTCAGGTCTGGTCTGCTGGATGTATCAAGCTTATTCACACCTCGTTCTTCTAACCTCTAGGCTATACTGCCAGCCCTAGGGTTTAGTGTGGGGACACAGACACAAGCTAGCCATACAAAGGCAAAGGTCCTAGAGTTCAGGAGGACAGACTTTGCTAAAATGGGGAGCTGTATCAAAGAGGCCCTGGCAAGCAGGGAGAAGGGGAGGAGTCGAGGAGCAGTGGGAACACCTGAAGAGTGCCAGGGGGAGGTGACGAGCCAGTGCATCAAGATGATGAACAAAGGTAAGAGAAGGAGGAAACCACTATGGTTCTCGAGGGAGGTGATAGACAAGGTAAGGGCCAAAAGGGCACATTTCAGAAAGTATAAGGAGACTCAGAGGGAAAAAGACAGGGAGGTGTACCTAAAGAATTTAAGAGAAGCGGGAAGGCAGTAAGGAGCGCAAAGGCGTAGACTAAGGAAAAGTTAGCACAGACTGTGAAGAAAGGGGTCAAGACATTCTATAATCACAGCAGCGAGAGAAGGAAAACCCGGGGAGGCATTGTAAGGCTCAGAGGGGACACAGGGAAATGTAAGGAGGTGGATGTGGAGAAGGCAGAGATACTGAACAAATACTTCTGTTCAGTATTCACTGAAGAGGGGGAGGATCAGGGACCACAGCTGGGTAACAGATGTGAAGGGGGGAAGAGGTAGACACAGGTCCATTCACAGCAGAGAGACTCCTGGAGGAGCTCAAAAGCTGAAGGTGGACAAAGCAATGGGGCCAGATGGCATTCACCCAAGGATATTAAAGGAGCTGCGGAGATCTAGCAGCACCTCTGGCAGCCTTGTTCATAGAGTCACTCAACACGGGAATGGTTCCAGAGGACTGTAAGAGGGCACATGTAGTCCCTCTGCACAAAAGCAGCAGTAGGGAGGAGGCAGGGAACTATAGGCCGGTCAGCCTCACTTCAGTAGTAGGTAAGATCATGGAGGCATTGCTGAAAGAAAGAATAGTGGCACACTTGGAGTCCAACAGTGCTCTGGACCCAAGGCAACATGGATTCACAGCAGGGAGGTTGTGTCAGACAGCACTAGGATGATTAGTTGCCAGATTTAATACCGCGGTCATATGCTTGCAGTTTAAATGTCGCCTGTCCATTTCAGCACTGGATGAAACGTCGCCGAAAATGTTGCCGAGATCTAAAGCGGTGACGTATTGTCCGACGTATTGTCCGTTGTGTAGTCCGATTTAAATCAGTTATATTATTCCCCTTAATTTCGCTCCTACAGACAGGCATACTGGAAGCTTGTTGAAAGCAGTGGCAGCCTATTTACACAGCGCTTACATTCACTTCTAGCACCATACCTGAGCGAGCGTGATTGTTAATTGCACTCCTGATAGTACCTGCTATCTCAGGAACCTAATCTAGCTTTAATCTAATTTGATCATTAGTCACACCTGTATCTATTCTACTTAAGGTCTCAAAGCACTGCGGTGGTATTTTCGAGACATGGAGTTCATTCAAAGTCAGAAAGGCAAGCCTAAGCTTGCACTTGATAATTACTTGTATACCAAAGAGAAGGATGAAGCCGAAAATAAGATAATTTGGCGATGCGAGATGCGAAGCTGCAGGGCAAGACTACACACGGTTGGTGAGGCTATTTGCAAAGCTCCGACAGAGCACAATCATGCCCCTATACACGGCAAGGTTGTGGTAAATGCAGCAAGAGCAAGCATTAAGCGCAGGGCGAGAGAGATTGAGGAGCCAACACGAAATGTTGTGCATCGTGGATTGCAGGAGGTGGATGTTCGACACGCGCACCTTCTACCATCACAGGACACCTTGAGGAGAGGTGTTCGTAGACAGAGGCAGCAGTGCAGCACTAACGAGAACTGCGATATTCAGGAGTATGCTAATACTATTAGCAATGAACCATTTTTATGGGTGAATGAGGACATTGTAATTTCTGCAAGTGATGATGACCTTAAATGTTTAGCACAAAACAGTCATTGGTTTTGCAATGGTACATTTAGTGTTGCACCACGGGGAGACGATCAGATGTATACTTTGCACACATTAGTAAGTGGTGTAAACCGTCCATGTGTGTATGCCCTTCTCCCAGGATGCAGTGAGGCTGTCTACCTTGAGTTGTTTAAACACTTAGAGGTATTAATGTCTGCAAAACTTAATGCACAAAGTATTATGCTAGACTTTGAACTTGCTGCCATAAATGTTTTACGGAAGATTGTTCCAAATGCAGACCTCAGCGGGTGCAATTTTCATCTGGGACAAGCTTTGTGGCGCCATATTCAAAGTGCTGGTTTGCAACAGCGGTACATCAAGGAGGAAGAGTTTGCTCTGAAAGTTCGATGCTTACTTGCGCTTGCTTTTGTACCACAACAGTTTGTAGAGAAATTCTTTGAAATGCTACAAGATGATGCAAGCTTCATCTTGAAATAATACTAGATTATTTTGAGGATACATTGGAAGACCATACAGAACAAGAAAAAGTAGACGCCAGCCACGGTACCCAATCTCGTTCTGGAATCAGTATGACCGTGTTGTTAATGATCTTCCACGAAGTAATAATGCCCTTGAAGTGTGGCACCGAGCCTTTGCAAGAACTGTTACTATAGCCCATCCCACTCGTGCTAGACTGGCTCGCAAATTGAGGCAAGAACAGCACGCTGTTTCTCTGCAGCGAAGGCAACTAGAGCTTGGGCAGGATCCGCCGAGGAAGAACAATAAATACTTGAGGCTAAACAAAATTTACAAAAACATCTGCGGTGATTTCTCATGCCGTAAACCGAAACAATACCTTGCAGACATAGCCAGTGTCCTAGAAATAAATGTTGTATAAAGACGTTTTTAATAAAGATTTTATTTTATTTGTGATTTTAAAAATACTTCCAACAAGCTTTTTAACCTTTATAATAAAGATTTTACGGATTTTAGCATCAAGTGTGAAGCACAAAGCACAAAAGCGATTTTTAAAGCACGTTGTCCAATGTTAAGCACAAAGCACCTGAACCCGAGTTCCCAAGCGAACCCATAACCCAGTGTGATGCAGACATACAGAGCACCAAATGCCAATGTTACGCACAAAGCACCCAAACACGAGTCCCCGAGCGAACCCATAATCCAGTGTGAAGCTGTGAAGCATCCAGTTTGAGTGCCATGGAGGTTTGAAGCTAGAAGCACCAAAACCCTGGCTAACATACATACTCGCAAAAAGTGAGGGCGACATATAGACCACGACTATATGCAAGACGCGACTTTAAAGTTCAACATTATTTTGACCACTCGCCCTTATTGCCGCTATATTATGTCCGCGACATTTTGTCCAGGAACAAATCGTCCGCTTTCATGTCAGACGAATCTGATAGATTTTTTTGACTGGGTGATGGAGCGAATCGGGTGGAGCAGAGGCAGTAGATGTCGCCTACCTCGACTTCAGTAAGGCCTTCAACGCTGTCCCACATAAAAGGCTAGTAAACAAGATGGGTAGCCTGGGCATGGGGCACAAGGTGGTAAACTGGGTGAGGAACTGGCTATCAGACAGGAGGCAGAGGGTGGTGGTAAAAGAGATCCAATCTGGAGAGAGGGGGGTGGCCAGAGGGGTACCTCAGGGATCAGTCCTTGGACCAGTCCTGTTCAATGTCTTCATTAGTGACATTGCTGAAGAACTGGAGGGAAAGGTCTGCCTGTTTGCAGCTGACACCAAGATCTGCAACAGGATGGATACTCCAGAAGGGGTGGAGAGAATAAGGAGGAACGTGGGGAAGCTTGAAAAATGGTCTGAGCTATGGCAGCTGATGTTCAGTTCAAAGAAGTGCAAAATAATGCACGTGGGAAGAGGGAACCCTGGTGAGAGCTACCAGATTGGGGGGGGTACTGACAATCACCAGGGAAGAAAGGGACCTGGGGGTTATCATTTCAGATGACCTAAAGGTGTCCAAGCAGAGGACAAAGGCTGCAGGGAGGGCCAGTGGCATGCTGGGGTGCAAAGGCAAGGGTATCACTAGCTGAAGGCAGGAGGTAGTGATGCCATTATACAAAACACTAGTGAGGTCTCACTGAGTACTGTGTACAGTTCTGGAGGCTTCACCCTCACAAAGACATTGACAGGGTAGAGGTGGTTCAGAGAAGGGTGACTAGGATGGTACAATGTTTGCACCAGAAGACATATGAGGAGAGACTGAAAGACCTCAATATGTACTCGTTGGAGGAAAGGAGGGAGCGGGGGATATGATAGAAACTTTTAAGTATCTTAAGGGCATTAACAAGGTGCAGGGGGGACCTTTTCCAACATAGGAGAACAAGAACGAGGGGGCATGACATGAAATTGGAAGGGGGTAAGTTAAAGGGGAATGTGAGGAAGTTTTTCTTCACAGAAAGGGTGGTAGACACATGGAATAGTCTGACACAGGAGGTGGTGGGAGCGAGCACGGTGGAGGGATTTAAACATGCCTGGGACAGGCATAAGAGAACCTTATAGGTGGGTAGGAGTGGTGATAAGCCGTGACCAGCTAGGGTCACAGGCTGAAAACAAGTGTAGGGCTAAAGGGCTGATCGGATGAACCTAGCAGTCTTTATCTGCTGACAGTTTCTATGTTTCCATGGTATGTGCTAAAACAGTTACCACTAAGCTAAACTAGGGAGGCAGTATAATGCAGTGGTTTAACGCTCTGAGCTGGAGACCTAGGTTTGAATCCCACAGCCCCCACTTGCATACTGTGTGACCCTGAGCAAGTCACTGAACTTCTTTGTGCTCCCAGGTTGCACCTGTAAACAAGCTTTCAGCTTAGTGTGTCTCTCCTGATAAAAAAAAAAAAACTGTACTGCTGTAAATAGTAGCCACATAAGGAGCTACACTTGTACAGTGACCGTACACTTCTATTTTAAAACAGCTACACAACTAGATTGTGAGTGACAGAGATCTGCAGTATAAAAGAAAAAAGGTGGAATGAGAGAGCACACAAAATTATAGGCACACCAATGCACACAATAACAGGTAGCCTCATTTTGCAGAGGAAAATGTAGCGGGCATAAAGACGGTCATTTGGTGGGACTAGACCTGTCTGACTCCATATTAGCTATGCAGTAATCCCCCACAGATTATGTACTGTACATAACAAACTAAACAGTCATTATCAATGTCCCAGAATAATTCTGGCCTTGAAATTTGGAGGGGAAAAAAAATTTGTAGTGCTGCTCCACAGTCACAAATTAACCTCTACTCAGACATTGTACAATGTACACTAGTCCCAGACGTACAATACCGAAGGCACTATCCCACTCCAGCCTCTTTCTCAGAAATTACACTGTTTTGATCCCAGCGCCTCTGATCTCAAAGTCCTTGCACCAAATGGCTGGCATATTGAGGGTCCACGATGATGTACTCCTATTATTTTGCCACCACTCCAACCCATGAGGGGAAAATGCATTATGACTGTTGGACCCCAACAAATTCCTTTCTTTTCTGATGAGTTGAATAACTGATGCCTAGGTATATAGATATATTGTAGTCCTGATAGTCAGTCATCTCCTTCCTTTCTACTGCTCGAATTAAGTCCTTATCATGCAGTCTTGGCATCGAGGACAAAATAGTGTATGGGCCAGCTTCTGAGTGCTGCACACATTGCAGGGTACTATGATAGATTTTGCCCAGCTGTAAGGGCAAAATATCTTCAGGCAGTTGCAAATTACTGGTTAGCCAGTCTGCTAGGAAACTTCTAAAGTTTTCAGCTTCAGCTTTCAGGAATCACCAATATACATATATTTCACACTCTCTGCAGATGTTCTATATTCTCCAGCCAGAGATGCAGCAATCCGTTTTCTTCTACAAGCTTTTCAGTTGCAGACTTTGCCTCCCTAGAGTTTTATTAACCGTGTCATTGCTTTGTCAGTGGTGTCCATGCTGACTTTTATCCCCCTGCAAGTGGTCTTCCAGATCCATCCATCTTTTTACCAAAGTCCTTCATGTCACAGAGGAATAGGTCAAGAAGCATAGGCAGACTGTGAGAAGCTATAACATTTGCAAGTAGCATTTTATTATTATAAGTAACAATAAAATAAAAACATAACATTGTACAGGATAGCTCTTCAAAAGGCGGTTTCTTTGGAAAAGTTTAATAATCCTGTCCATTTTTTAAGCAGAGTTTCACTGTACTGATCTCTTATTTCATGTAAAAGATTGAAAAGATTGACCCACAGGGTAGCCAAAACCCTGTAATGTATCAGCAAAGATAATTAAGTTCTTCAGCTCTAAGGCCTACATATTCAGATGAGATGCGTGGCGCATCCCTGGATGCACTGCACATCACTAGACTTGCACGAGCCATTGGGGACGTGGCCATATTCAAAGGCCACTGATGCACCTCGCACCCCTGACTGCACCGCCGTGCACAATATTGTGATGCGCCTGTGGAAATGAGGGGTTCCTCATACATATGCCGCACATCACAATATTGACCCCCTCCAAGTGTAGCAATGATCAGCTGTGCTGGTGCATAGTTACGCTTTTGAAACCCTACTTTATGCGCGGGGAAAGTTGGTGCCCTGTGCACAGTCTAGAGCTGGATACACAGTACCCCCCAAACCCCGATCACTATAAAAAATGAAAAAAATCCCCATTTCCATAGTGTAGTGTCCCCTCCCCTCACCAGCAGCTATTGCTGTTATAACTTAAAAAAAAATCCCCATTTTCATAGTGTAGGGACCCCCTCTCCCCAGCCCCAATCACTGTCATATATAGAAATAACCCTGATCCCCGTTGCCATAGTGTAGGGACCCCCCCTTCCCAGCCCTGATCACTGTTATAAATAAAAATAACCCCAGTCCCCATTGCCATAGTGTAGGGATCCCCTTCCCCAGCCCCAATCACTGTTATATATATATATTTTTTGTTAACTCTTTTTACTGCTCCGGTTGGCCAGGGCATCTTTCCAAGGTGCTCTCTCATCCTAGCCTCTACTCTCTGCCTGAGACCTCTCTTCCCTGGACATCCTCCACCCAGGACCTTCCAGCCCCCTATATCACCCCACGGGGAGGGCCTGCCCACCTACCTGGTGGCCTATCTATAATTAGAGAGTCGGTCCTGGTTGGCACCATGGGGGTCCCGGAGGAGAGATGGTCTGGTGCTGCGGATGTGGGTTCAGTCTCTGGAGCCCTCTTTGCCTCCTTGGTCCACCGGCGAGTTTTCCTTGATGGTTGCCCCCTCAGAGCGCAGACGTGCAATGATGTCTATGGTGCTTACTCGCCGTCATCCACCATTGCTCCGCCCCCATGTCTGTCTGTGCTGCATGTTCCCAGCATTGCCCCTGTCTACCACCAGGAGCTGCCCAGGAGCGGCGCAAACCCCTGATCCCTCTCTGGGAAGGGAGAGCAGTCCTCCAGATGCTCAATCTCCCAAACCCGTGTCACTGGCATGGCACAAGGTGTGGCGTCCAGTGCCTTGACCGTCAGCACCACCGGGCCAGCTCTAATCACTGTTATAAATAGAAGAAACCCTGCTCCCCATTGCCATAGTGTAGGGACCCCGCCCAGCACCAGCCACTTTTATAAATAATAACCCGTTCCCTGGTGGCTAGTGGTCCCCCCACCCCCCTACCCCAATAGGTAGTAACCCATCACAGAACAGCAACAAAAACAGCTCCTCCGTGAAAACAGGTGCTCAAGTCAACACTGAAATCTGTAAAGAACAAAACTCAGCGATCTGTAGTTGGCGTATATACCAGGCATATTTTTTAATGAAATTAATGCCAAACCAAGCCACACAAAAACAGGTAGCACAGCAAAGTAAGTTCCCCAACGGTTTCGTGCACAGCATGTCATCAGGGTCCCCTGATGATGTGCTGTGTACGAAACCGGTTGGGAACTTACTTTGCTGTGCTACCTGTTTTTGTGTGGCTTGGCTTGGCGTTAATTTCATTAAAAATATGCCTGGTATCTACGCCAACCACAGAGTGCTGAGTTTTGTTCTTTACAGTAACCCATCACCACACACACACACACACATTCTGACCGATGCGGAGACTGGCACAGCCTCTCCAAACCTGCCACGCGAGTCATTGACTGATCAGTACTGGAACCGCGTACGGTAAATAGTACCCACTCATTGATCGACGGTCAGCCAGAGCATGTACTGTTTACTGTATGTGCTCCAGTACTGATCGAGATGGCGACTCTCTGTGGCAGAGTGAGGAGGGCTGTGCCAGTTGCCGGCACGAGTCAGGATGGGGGGTGTAGGGTGGTGGGTTACTGCCTACCGGGGTGGGGGGACCACTAGCCACCAAGGAAAGGGGATCAGGTTGTTTGTTATTTCTAATGGTGATCGGGGCTGGGGAAGGGGGTCCCTACACTATGGTGACAGGGATCTTTTTTTTTTTATTATTTATAACAGTGATCAGGGCTGGGGAGGAGGTGTCCCTACACTATGGAAATGTGGATTGGGGTTTTTACTATTTGATATAGTGATCAGGGCTGGCCCGGCACATTCCGACAGGTGCAGCCATGCAAATGAGCCAGTGATAGGCATGCAAATGCCCTCTTTGCCCCATGCACAGCATGCCCAATGGGCTCATTTGCAAGTCTGAACTGAATATTGCCCATGGGGGCTGCAGCGCACACAGGTATGCACCATGCATTCCCCTATGGGTGGTCTTCAGTCCCACACCGTGAATGCAACACACTATGCAGGGTGGATGCTTGCTGTGCACCGCACACTCAGGATCCGATATTTAAACAGATAGCAAGATTGTGTCATCTATTTGAATATGGCTCCAGAGCTGGCCAGCACATTTTTTTTCATGCTGCACATCTGTCTGCTTGTGCATCTGACTGGCTCTAAATATGGGGGCCTAAGACAATGTCAGGGTTGGTGCAATATGACAGATGAGTTCCAAGAACAGCAACAATTTTTGCATGTGCCATGTTCCAAAGTTCATCTCTGTATGCTTTAGTTGCCAGTTCCTGTGCTGCGTGTAAAATGCGATGTTCCACCACAAAGAATCAGACAGTCTGATTGAAGTATTTTCTGTATCCTTCAACTGTTTCATGCATGTTAGACTGTGATTGTAATACTAGTCATGCTTTTATTTTCTTCTTTGTTTTCTGTAATATCTTTCAAATGTCCCTCTATCACCCTCTTCTTCACCGTCTTCTTCCACTAGTCCTTGTTCTGATGAAAGTCCATTTGTGTGGTCTGGAACGTTGCCATTTTTTATACACAGAGCTCTTCCATAGCTCATTTTAGTCAGTATTTGTACAGCACTGTTAAATGTTCACAGCTGCATGCCTGTTTCATTACTATTTCACCTATACTGTCTAAAAAGTCTCTAAGATCTAACATGAGGAAGAAACAAAACAGTCACACTCAGGCTGCAAATAAAAAGTATATTTAATAAATTACATACCTCCACATAAGCACGCCATGAATAAGGAACACACTGAGCCCCAACCAGTTTCACACTACGTGCGTCATCATAAGGATAAATTTCCAATCACAGCAGGTCTTATAAATACAATAGTTAAAGACACAATACACCATTACATGCATCAATCACCTTAGTCCTCGACAACAGTGCAATACATTAAAGTGCAACAAAACTAATATAAAGTGCATATATATATATATATATATACAGTATATATATATACATATATTTATACAATGGGAATGGGAGCTCCACAGTGACAATAAAACTTGTTATTTCCACCGGAGTGGGATATCTGAAGCTGACGTCAGTGGAGTTAAAATATCTACCATTTATACATATCCCTCTGACGTCAGCTTCACTACCACCTGCACTCCAAATAACATCCACTCAGATCCATCTCCCTAAATTACAGCATGTTTCACAAACCAGAGTGCAAACCAAGTACTGCACAAACAGCACCTCCATAACCTCCAAAAACTGCACGAGCAACTGCATACCTAGAAGTAAATGCCAGCTTGCTTCCAAAACCCCATAATTGATGCCTCACATGGAGCTTTTCACATCACAAAGGGTGAGTAACAGCTACCAGTTTCAAACTTAAATCACATTTATACAACATCGGGTACTAACTATCTTCTTTTTCTCCTTGCAGGTCACCAATATCAGCAACTCCCAAAAACATGACAGCGTTTCATACCTTCCGACTCTGACTCTCACTAGGGAACTTGGAGAAACAGGAAGATGCACTGATGCACCAAACTCTAACTTCCAAAGCAAGAACATTCGGAAGATGCACTGATGCAGCCAACAACATTTTTCATATTTTCATTTTTATTTTTTATACTTGTAAATCCAGATGAGCAGAATTGCCCATTTTCATTGGAGTCAACTTCAATCTAAAAACACAGTATAAAAATACAAACATACAGCATAGGAGCAGGCTATACAATCAATAAAGTGCAATGTGAGCAAATACATTATGTTTTAGAAACAAGCCAATATTTTAACCTTTTCTTAAAACATTGGATAAGACTGCTCTCAACAATTACTAATGGTATTTTATTGAAAAAAGTGTGGGCTCTAAATAATAAAGATTTTTGCCCAAAAGTAGTCTTGAATAGAGATATTTTAAATTTAAAATTAAACTGGGACCTAGTACAATGCATTTATTACCCTAGGAAACATTATGGAAGTGAACGGGGGAAGAAGGTTGTGTTTTACTTTAAATAAAAAAGTACCCATTTTGAAAAGAACTCCATTTTCAAAAGATAAGGAATAAGATTGTTTATACAGATCAGCACAATGTGTTCGAAAGGTAGATCTAACCAGAATCTCAGAGCTGAATGATATATTACTCTAAGTGGGCTCAAGACATTGGTACATGAAGAAGTATATATTAATATTCCATAATCAAGTATAGAAAACAGAAAGCTATGAACTAATAGCTTTCTTGATTCAAGAGTCAAAAGAAATTTGGCTCAATAAAGGATACCTAATCTCTGATGGAGGGTTTTCCTAAGATTCTAAATGTGTGGTTTGAAGGAAAACTGATTGTCCAAAATTATACCTAAGTATTTAAAAACTTAAACAAGTTTAGTTCTATTGCCTTTTCTATCAATGATTAAAGGGAAATCAGTAGATACATTTTGTTTCTAGAAAAAAACATTACCTTTGTATTTTGAGAATTTAGAACCAGGTGACTTAATGATAACCAATCCTGCAGGTGATCAAAATTGATCTGAAGGTGGGAGAGAGCAGTATCAGGTCTAGGATCAGTACACAAAATGACGGCGTCATCAGCATAAAGAATCATTTCTGTTTTGGTACAGATATCAGGAGCAGAATTCATAAATAATGAAAAAATGAGTGGCCCCAGGATTGAACCCTAGAGTACACCAATACTAATGGAAGAGAATGGGATAAAGATGAACCAATAATGGTTCCGAAAGATCTATTGCATAAGAAGTCTTGGTACCACATAATTACATCTCCAGAAAAATGAAGACCACGAAGAACACCTGGAAGAAGATCGAATTCAACCAGGTCAAAAGCCTTGGTGAGGTCCACGAACAGTGCCACACACGAATGACCTCTATCAAGTGTGCCATATACACTGCCCGTGAGCCCCACCAAGGCTGTTTCAGTGTTGTACCCTGGCTTGAACCCATGTTGATTCCCTGAATGTAAGGAATATTTACCAAGAAAGTCTAAAGTTTGGTCCATAACAATCTTTTCCAAAATTTTTGATATGGGCGATAAAAGAGAAATTGGACGATAATTGGTAACAAAAGAGGAATTTCCATTCTTCAAACTGAGTTTTATGATTGCTCATTTTCAGCTACTTGGAAAAACATTATGGGATAAGGAAAATTAAAAAATATGTACTAAAGGATAAACAAAGCAATCTATACCCAATTTGATAATCCTAATATCGACTCTATCCTGACTCTGAAAGGGTTTAGGATTGTTTTTCAAAAATTTTTTTTTTTTTAACTAAAGAAGGGGTAAGAGTCTTAAAATAAAACTTTGGATTAGTGTTATTATAGGTATCATTATTATCAGTCACACCATCCAAGTTTATGGGAGTTCTATAGGAACCTAGATTCCCAAAGTGTCTGTTGAAAATATTGGATACCTCAGAATGATCAATTATACTTTGTCCATCTTGAAGAATGGTTGGGGCAGAAACTGTTTTTTCTTTTCCCATTATTTTGTTTAGGAAGTTCCAGTTTTGGGGGGGATTGGACCTAGAGTTCTTTTGTTCATTTAAACTATATGTCACCCTAGCTTTCCTGGTTTCAGATTTACACTAATTTTTAGGTGTCCTATACTCTTGAAGAAGGGCAGGGGTTCTGGATACCTTATAAGATTTCCAACAATTGTCACGTTTTCTCATTAAATTAATGATATCCCTTGTAACCCATTCTTGTTTAGATGATCTAATTCTTATTTTCTTTAAGGGTGAAACTGTATTTATAATTGCATTGTAGGCTATACAAAAAAATTCCCTCATTGCATCAATATTAGTACAAGATACTAGGGGAGACCAATCTATTTCATTAAACAAATCTTGGATTCTCTGAGAGGTTAGATTATCCAAGTTTTGACATTCAACATATCTAGGGAGACTTCTATGCAGTTTAATGGACCATTCACATTTAATGGGATGACAGTCACTCATGGTATCAGGCATAACTTCACAATTAGTAATCCTGTCAACATGAGTGACCATGATCCAATCAAGGATGGTCCCTTAACCTGTTTTATAATTGGACCTAGTAATTTCCTCTGTTAGTTGGTTAACACCCAGGTCAACCAGGATCTCTCTAATTCCACCCTTCAAACTTTTATTCCAGGGGGGTATTTAAAGTCACCAAGAGTAATCCATTCTCTGTTAGGGGGTAAGATCTCACGAAAAGAGGTCAGCAGTTCAAGGCCATGGAGTATTTTACCAGGGGGAAAACAAACTGTACTGAGGGTCAAGTGTTTTGCTTTGCCCAAAGGTCAGATCAATTGAAATCATGTTGCATCCTGAATTTAGCAAAGGGTGATCGAGAACAATATAATCAAATTTACAGAGAATATACATTAAGACTCCTCCTCCTCTTTTTCCTTCTCTATCCTGTCTAATTAGATTGTAGTTGGGGAGATATATAGTATATCAGAGCGCGACCGCACACCTGTACTTTCACCCCCTCCAAAACAATTCTGACATTTTATAAGATAGATAAACCACTCTGAGGGTGTCGGTCACACTCTGATATCGCCACCTTGGGTGGTTGATTACCTTTCGGCAATAACGCACACCAAGGCGTCGTATATCAGAATCTGACCCACACACCTCAGAGTGGTTTATCTATTACATATACAGTGTGTGTATATATATATATATATATATATATATTCTCACTCCTGCACAATGAGCTATGGATACTCATGAGTGCCAAAGGCATGAGTGAGTATCCATAACTCAGATCGATAAACGAGAATATATTGCCATATCACATGATCTGCACATCATGTGTGCGGTTTATACAATGGGAGTGGGAGCTCCTGTTGTATATGTTATAGGGTGGGACTTCATTGGTAGAAGTGATAGAGGAATGGATTGAGAATAGTGGTATGGTGTTGAGCTTTCAACATATTTCCATATGTGTACATTTATTTTGGGGTGTAGGTTTTATTTTACATGCAGTGATGGTGGTTGGTATACTTCTTTATAGTTTATTTTATGTCCTGTTCATTATGTTCACCTATGCCGGTTAACAAAAAATACTCCTTCCAGTTTGGTGATGCACACAGAGTTCGGTTAAGAAAAAAATTTTTTTGGTAGGCAAAATTTATTTATTGCCTGTCAGTGTATTTTATTCACAGAAAAGGTTGTGCTTTTTAGCACCATATGACAGTAGTATTTTTAATTAGTTCATGTTTTTATAGGGGGGGTTGTACTGATCTTGGTGAGGTGACTGGCACCTTTTCCCATGGGTTATGCCAGGATTTACCATGGGTAAAGTGCCAGTCACCTCATGAATCAATACAACCAAAAAATCTGCCATCTTAGATCACCGCTAAAGAGACAACTTGTCTCCCGCTAAGCCTCCATTCATACATTCTCCATTACGGCTACACAAACTGGTCGCTCTTTCTTCCTCACTTCAGTAAAAGTAATTACACCACCTACAGAAAACAAGACTGACATATTGGGCAAGAAAGTACAGAATGCTGCCTAACTTGAAGTAAAATTAATTACTCCCTGTCCCAAAAAAGGGACTGACATATCAGGCATGGAAGTAGCTCCGACTGTAAAACAGACATTCACCTGAAACAAATTCAGACAAGTACTTCACCTTCAGAAACCCCAAGTTAGCTGTCTCTGACAATACACGCTGTTTCTTTTTTTTTTTCTTTTTTTTTCAGTAACACATAGTTTTAATGCGGATTCTCACGGCGCTGACTCTCTCACTTGTCAATTGCTGCACATACCAGTCCCACTATTGGTCTCTCTTTCCCATCTGTACAAAGTTGACATTTGGAGCTGAGGGAAAAAAACACAGGATCACCACCTCAACCCCAAATACAGCAGACCTGTTTATTAGGTGCACAGTTGCTAGTCCCAATCATTGCTTTTGGCCACAGACTTTCACCGAGAACCACTTCCTAAAACATGGAAGCTGCTGACACCCATGCACACTGCTACGCACAATGGTCTGCTATCATAAACAACAAGCTTTAAATCACACCAGAGGCACAGACTTAGACAAAGGGAAAAAAGAGTTAAAACATAAGTATGCAGATGTGTGCCTGTGTGTTGGGAAAGTGTGATATGGATCCTATTCTACTTAACAATAGGTGGGGGACACAGCTCCTATTCCACCTCACAATGGGGGACTATTTAATGTACAGAGGAAGAGTAATATACTAAAAAAATTAAAAACCCATTTTTAAAAACAAATGTAAACTATTTAATAACTTTTTTGAATCCTTTACTCTCAGTCCGTTGTATAATCGCAATAAACCACTCCAGGGTGTGGGTTATGCTGGGATTTACCCATAGCTGACCTGGTTTGACTGCTTGGCCAATTGACCTCATGGCCAAACCATACCAGCCATGGGTAAATCCCTGCATAATCCACACCCTGCCATGGTTTATTGCTTAACTATGCAAATATTTCCTCAGCAACCTGAAAGAGAACAATTAACACAGTTAGTACAAAACACAATGAGCCAATCTATCTACATCTATACAGAACTTCTAATCACACATTCTGTATTTTTTAGAAAATTCATGGCACAGCTAAAGGGATCTTGGAACCAACAACCACCTCCTATGTTAAAAATAGCAATGATAAGGATGTCTTCACTTTTTAATACATTTCAGAATCTCTAGCCTATCGCTTAAACCTGGTGCCTGAAGAGGACCTAACGTGTATATCCAATAGGATTCCCTTTCACTAAGCTTTTCATCCAGATCTCCCCCTGTTGGACCCATACTCACCTGTTCGATGCCACAAACTGAAAGATATGGTCAGCATCAGTTGATCTAGCCCTTTTGCAATGGTGGCCAAGGGCATTTTTCATGTCCTCACCAGCAATACTACACAGGTGTTCTCCAATCCGGATTTTAAATGGCCTGGTAGTCTTGTCGACATAAAAAGCCCCACGTCCACACACAACAAGATAGACCAAATTAGGAGTTACACAGCTAAAAAAGACCTAGAATTATAGACTTCCTCTGTATTCACTGTAGTAAAGATATTGAATTTCAAAATTGAGGGCCAAAACTTGCAGTTGCCCCAAGAATAGGTGCCATAAGAACAATTTAACCAGTCACCACCTCTCTTAATTTTAGATTCTGGTTTATAACTATGCATTAAGCGGTCACCTACATTTCTGCTCCTCTTATACACTACCATTGGGTATGCTGATACAACCTCTTTTAGCAATGGGTCTATCTGGAGAATACTCCAGTTTTCTTTAATGACCCTTTCTATTTCCTTTGAATGCCTCGTATATGTTCTTACAAAATGCATTCTTGGTTGTTCACTATGCCTTACTTTTACTGTCTGTAACTCTTTCCTTTTTTTTTTTTTGTTAAATTATATTTGATTAGTTTTAGCAGCATTGTATAATACCAAATGCAATACAGAAATACAGTCAAAGATAACATACAGAACAATGGGCAGTAGCAGCAGTATACATTCAAAACCCTCAATATGTGGGGGGCCTTTATATGGGTTTGAATTTTTCTAAAAAAACAGAGGCATACTACTAATAATAATGATAACAATGATGCTAATAGCAGTAATAATGATATCCCCTCTATAGTCCGGCTTACAAAAGTAATTAGCCAGAGAAAGAAAGACCCCATCAGACTCCTTCCCCCCAACCCCTTCCACCTTCAGGGGCCCTACAGTATTTTGAGCGTTATATTGTATATTCAAGGGACAAAATCCGAATAACGTTCTAATTGATAGAGCATCCAGCATTTCCAATGATTGTCGAAACTATGGATCCTGTTACTCATTCTAGCTGAAATCCTCTCCAAATTATATATTTCATATTTTAATTTTCTCCAAGATTCTTTAGTCGGGATCTGAGTGGAAAGCCAGAGTCGTGTAATAATCTTTTTGGGCCGCTAAGACCAACAGAGTTAACATTCTAAACAGCATCTTCTGGACCTTAAGTCCAGTAGGGGGCGCTGCTGTCAAGATAAAAGTCGGGGTGAGTATCTCCAGTCTCTCATAAATGGCATTTAGCTCATCTATAATCTCTTGCCAATATCCCAATATATATGGACATGACCACAAAATATGCCCCATCCCTGCCTCATCCTGTCCACACACCCTCCAACAAGTTCCATATCTATGTCCTGTAAATTTTGCAGTGATAGCTGGGGTTCTAAAAAAACTTATTCTAGCCTTCCACGCATATTCCTGCCAATAGATATTAGAGGAGATTCTGGAATATAATGAAGTTGAGGTTTGCCATTGATCAAGCTCTAATTCAAGTCCCATTTCCCTTGACCACTTAATTCTAAGGTAGTCCAGTGACTCAGTACTGTATGACCTTAGTGCTAGGTATAGGCCCCCAATGACATGCTCCTGTATTTCCACCCTAAAATGGTGTATCACCATTTGAATCAAAAGAGAGGGGGATTCAGCTACTCCTGATAGGGTCTCCTCAAATGGTACCAAACCATTTCAGGGCTTGTATTGGTTATTGGGAAGTCTATACTCTGTTTGTAAGCAGGAGAAAGAATGAATGCCTAGTGGACCCACTAGTTGAAAGGTACAACAGAGATCGAACCTCTCCCACTGTTGGGTCGGGATCATAGAGAAGTATTGTCTCTCTGAAGGGGATATTAGATATCTCCACATTTGTAACCAGCTTCTAAAATATTCTGAGGTAAATTTTGTGAACCTTGTGAGTGGTATACACCCTTGTGTATCCCCAACAATAAAAGACTGAAAACTCTCCAGACCATTGAGTGTGACCTCAATGTCCTTCCAATATTCGGTTTAATGGGTAGCTGCATGTAACAGGGATATGCAGATTTGAGCCGCCTGAGCATATCTTTTCATGTTTGGAAGATTCAGTCCACCTTGTACCCTAGACAACTACAACGTGGAATATTTTACTCGTGGTGTTTTACCTCCCCAGACAAACCTAGAGATTAATTTGTCCCACGTTTGGAAATAAGTATTCGAAGGGAGCACCAGGAGAGTTTGCAAAAAGAAGAGCAAGAGAGGTAGAATGTTCTGTTTTACCATTTCGACTCGGGATAGGATCCCCATAGGAAGTATGGCCCACCTGGATAAGTCGGAAGTAATTTGTTGGGTGATATGTTCAAAGTTCATCAAATCCAGATGTATCATCTTATATGGTATTTTTACACCTAAATATCTCATCTCCACTCTGTTCCAACGGAATGGTAAGTCTGCCTTCAAAGTTCTAGTGGGTTGAAAAAAATATGTTAAGACTTCTGTCTTAGTGCTGTTAACTTTATAACCCGCCAGCTTGATAAATATATTTCATTGTGCCCATACCGCTGGAACAGAGGTTTCTGGGGAAGAAAGAGTCAATACAATATCGTCGGCAAAAAGTGTCAATTTATGGGAGTGACCTCCACTGGGACTCCCTCTACTTGGGTTTGGGCCCTGATATTAGCAGCTAAGGGTTCCAAATAGAGAGCGAATAACAACGGGGATAGCAGGCATCCTTGTTGGGTGCCTCTAGATAAGGGGAATGGTGAAGAAAGTGTCCCATTGAGTGTAAGATAGGCTAGGGTCATGTGATACATAGCTTGAATTTGGGAGATGAATTTATCAGGAAATGCAAAGCGTTTCAGGGTGGCCCACAGATAAGGCCAAAATGCCTTCTCGGCATCAAGACCGAGAAGGTCTAGTGGTATCTGCCTATGAGATGCATACTCAGTGAGTAGCAACACCCACCTGACTGCATCATGTGCCTGATGCTTCTTGATGAATCCCACTTGGTCACCATCAATTAAAGTAGGGAGCAGAACCGCCACCCTGTTGGCCAATACAGGCATAAATAATTTGTAATCACAGTTAAGTTTCAAGATGGGTCGGTAGAAGACCATCAAAGACGGGTCCTTTCTAGGATTGGGAATAGCTACTATCTCCATATATCTCCATGAGGGTGGGGGAGGTTGTCCCCCCCGGATATCTGTAAAGGTTGCTGTAAGGGGTGGGTCAGCAATCTACAAAATGTTTGATAGAACTCCATTGGATATCCATCGGGTCCCGGAGCTTTCTGATATTTAGTTAGCTTGAGAGTATCCCATATTTCAGTAGCTGTGCTAGGACAGAGTAGCCCTTCTACCTGGGCATGTGAAAGTCGGGGTAGTGGGGAATTTTGTAGGTAAGTAACCAATTGCTGAGGGGTGGGTGGATCTCTTCGGTATATAAAGTCTGATAAAAACTGGCCATCACCTGCCTGATCTCACCTGGGTGCAGTAGTAAGTGGACAGAGGTAGGGTCTCTTAGTTTCATAACCATAACTTGTGCTTTTGCACCTCGTAAACACCTGGCGAAATTCCTAGCTCCTCGGGGTCCTCCCTCTTGGTGTCGAAGTTTCAGATAGAGCAGCTGCTGTTCTATCTGCTGGTCCACCAGTTTCTGTATTTGTTGCTTAACCTTAGCTAATTGTGCCCTGACAGTAAGATCCCCCTGAAATTGTTTGGTCTGCAAGTGCAGCAGCTGTGTCTGCAATTCCCTCTGTAACTTCTCCCGGGCTTTTTTCTTATGGGTGGAGTATCTAATGATCTACCCCCATAACACAGTTTTAGGGTGTCCCATCTTATACTATGCAAATTCTCCAGGGAGTTATAATCCACAAAAATTTGCGGTATAGCAGCTTTAACCATCTTAATAAGTGCTGGGTCCTGCAAATGCATTAAATTCAAGCGCCAAAAGAAGGCATTCCTTGGCGTTGCAACATCTATTTTTAGGTACAAGGGAGAATGATCTGACAAAACAGAGGTGCCCACCACTAGATCTCCTATTAAGTCTAAGTGTTCAATTGAAGTAAAAAAATAATCCAATCTGGAGGATGTATGGGTCTTGGGAGAATAATAAGTATATGACCTTGCAGAGGGGAAGAAATGGCACCAAATATCCACCATACCCAACTTAGGGAGGGCCACCTTAAGATACTTTTGTAGTGGTGTAAACCTGTGTGGAGAAGGGAAAGTGGAATCTAGTTTGGTGTTTAATGTAACGTTTAGGTTGCCACCAACAATACACATGCCCTGTGTGTGGGTCAGAAGGTCATCAAGGAATTTACTCACTATGTGGACTGGGGAGCCTGGTGGGAGATATATAGAGGCCAGGGTGATTTTTGTTGTGTAGAGTTTACCCACCACAATGTCATAGTGCCCCTCACCATCTATAATCTCTTTTTGGAGTTGAAACTGGACTCCTCGGGGCACCAGTACTGCAGCTCCCCTCCACCTACCAGAGGTGTGCAAAGAGGCCACCACCACCTGAAACCCCCAGAAATTAAGCTTAGAGTGTTCAATTTGGGGGAGATGGGTTTCTTGCAAAAGGATAACATCTGGCTTCTCTTGTTTAAATAAATTAAGTAACCTTCTCCTCTTAATTGGGCTGTGGATACCATTTACATTAAATGATAGTATTAAAGCCGGTTTGGCTATTATACTAGACAATTTCCTTGCAGCTGTCTATGTAGTATGTTTTGGTATATCCAGCCCCTCCCAATATCCACCCATCTGCATAAGCAAATTTGCATGCCAATCACTGCCTGAGACCTGTCTCAGAGCCCTATTGGGGGGGTCCACTCGAACCTCTCCACCTTCTTGTAATAATCATAATGCTCTTAATTTTTTCATTCTGCATTGCTGCTAATAAAGAACAAGATATAGAACCGGTTGCCAACTGGGCAAACCAAGAATCAATAACGTTAAGTAGAATTATAAAAAAACAATGGTTTACATTATGTAACAACTTATATTCAAACTGAACTTCCAAGGTAGGGGAAATTTTAGCCAATTTCCCTATTATTTCTGGGAACACACAAATGCAGTCGTGCTTCATACCAGAAAAGGGGGTGGATCCGGCGCTCACCTGGCCCCAGGCCCCCTGTGGACTACGTAGGTCCAAACAAAACAAAAAGTAGTGCAAGAGTGAAAAACATAAGGGGGGAAGCAGAGGAGGGGTAGTCCAGAGAGTTATCCCTGGAAATACGCCTGTCAGCTTAGCCATAGGTACTCGCCTTCCCCATTACCAAAAAGTTGCCATCACAGGTGGAGCTGCTAGGCAAAATGGATAAAAAGAAAAGCATCCAAACTAAATAAATGTCCCGTGGAATGAAGTGTCTCATAGTCTGTACAGTTAGATGGTACAGTAAGCATAAATCCTATAAATTGCCTCATATTATTATTATTAATCCCTTTAGTAGAGATAGAACATTTTTATAAAAATAGGAGGTAGGTCCCTCCATAACTCGGGTCACAGCCGCCCCATGGATCATTCTTGCGTCATTAGGCGCTGGATGTGCAGTCATATAATGGGGAATCAAGGTCCCCTGTTTGAAACTTGGTGATAAAGACAGAAAGTCCCGGTGGTAAGGAGACCTAAACCACCTCATCAGGGCCTGAGGGGGAGAATGAGGAAAGAGGACCTGGAGGGGAGGTGACCCAAGGCAGTGCCATAAGTGGCCTTGAAATAACCCAGTTGAATAGAGCGTAAATAAACCAAAGTTTGCGGCCTAGAGTCAGGCCTGCCATCGGAGCCCAGGCAGGAACAAAACCCTTATCCAACCACCTCCGACCTCCCCACCCCAAAAGCCCCCTCTCACAAAGGGTATCTCAGACACAAAGCAGTGTGAAGAATGTAATCTGTTTTTCAAGTGTTCTGGATATTCTCCGTTCTATGAAACTTGGCTAGGAGTTGTTTCGGATCTTGATTGGTATTAGTGCCATCTTCTCGCTTGCGCTGTTTTCCCTCCCATGTCTGCCACATCGGGGTTGAGCTTTCTGGGCTGCAGGCAGGGTTGTGCATTCTGGAAAAACCAGGCCATGTTTAAGAAGAACCTCATGTGCCTCCTCCGCTGTGATGAATTCCTGTTTCCCTGAGGGTAGGTGCACAATCAATTTTGAAGGATACGGTGTGGTAAACTTCAGCCCCTGGGCCTTCAGAGTTGGTAAGAGAGGAAGGTATGCCCTATGGAGCCTCATTGTTTTAGGCACGTAGTCATGGTCCAAATAGAAATGATGTTAGCTGTGGAAAATCTGCTTTTTGCGCCAAGTCAGTAAGTGTACCTATTCCTTAATTGCATAGCTACCGAAACAGGCTATAATGGACCGAGGGCTAGCTGCAGGGGAGGTGGACCTGGGTGCCATAGCCCGATGGACCCATTCGAAATCAAGCACCATGTGAGTCGGTAAGTCCAGGGAGGTTTTCAGTTAAGTAGTAATGAATTCTTTTATATTTGTTCCTTCTGCTCCTTCAGCTATACAATAAATGCGGATGTTTTTACATCAGGCCCGGTTCTCGGTGTCCTCCTGCCAAGCTGCCAATAATTCTTGCTGATCCTGGAACTGCTGGACTATATTTTCTAAATTGTCCACACGGTTTTCATTTGCAGTCACTTGCCTCTCAGTATCGTCAGCTCGTTGTTCCAGCTGGGTAATGTCTCTACGCATTTCACCATAGAGCTGTTTAATGTCTGCTCAAAATGCAGAGAGTTCATTATAAATTGTATCTAGTTTGATCCTTTTCTTTGCCTTAGGGGTCTTTGAGGTAGCGCTAGCTGACTTGAGGTAGGCTGCAGCTGGATGGGGAAGCACACCATCTGTGTCTGTTACATCCGAGTCAGATCGCTTTTCATCCATGGGACGTTCTTCAAGTTTTCGTGCCCCCGGGGGCTCACTCCCTTTGTTTCCCCTCCTATTCATGTTCAGAATATTATTTTTTATTTGAAAGTAACGTTTGATGGAAGTAGAAGTGCTGGGGGTTCAGACGGAGTGAGTCGTCTACGCGGCCATCAAACTTGGAGGCGGAACCGGAAGCCTGTCTGTGACTCATTCCTGTGTACATCAAAAGAGTCTGAGAAAGCTTTATCCACCACCACCACATTATAATCTCTATCCATAAATCATTGATGCAATTCTGTCCTATGGATAACATGATCACTTACATCACTGCAGTTTCTCCTGACCCTGAGAAATTGGCCTTTGGGAATGTTATTAATAAGATGGTGTGGGTGGCAACTAGAGGTGAGTAATAGAGAGTTACGGTCTGTTTCCTTTCAGAACAAACTAGTGCGTAATGTTCCATTCAAGTTTTTATATATCTGTAGGTCAAGAAAGGAAACAGTCTCTAAATCACAGTACAAAGAAAATCTAAGATTTGGATTATTGTTTTCCAAATATTGCATAAATTCATCAAGCTCGCCCTTAGTGTCACACCACACCAATAATATGTCTGCATATCGACGCCAAATGTCAGTCCTATCATAGAAAGGATTGACATTGCTGTCATAGACATTTTCTGTCTCCCAAAGACCCAAATAGAGGTTTGCATAGTTTGTTTATTTCTTATATTTCATCAGGATGGGGGCATTAGGCAAAGCTTATTTTCAGTACCATCCTGTTTACAAAATTTCAATATATGGCATTAAAAAACAGATAAACAACAATACACATAATAACATACACTATAGATAACATTTGTATAGAAATGTATTTATTTAATTTATTTATCCATTCTTGGATTACAACCTTTGAGCACAAACCTGCTCATTTACAAAGGCTCCACATCAACAGGGAAGGGTAAACAAACATACAGTACATACAATAGGAAATTGGATAAAGTAACAACTTAAAAATATATATACAATCTAAGCTGGGAGACAGGGAAGCCCAGCATACAGTTTGTCTTGAAAGAATAACCTATAGAACCAAATGAAAAGCTGCAACCCGGAGGGCAATTGTCAAACAAGGAGGGAAGGAGAGATGAAAATAAGGGATGGTGGAGGTGGGTACAGCAGGGGGCAGGGGAGAAGGGGTGGAGGGCATGAGCACAGGTGGAGGGAGGAAGGGAGGGCGGGGCATAGGGCAGGGTTATACTTGAGGTGGCAGTGGGGACGGCAACGGAGGAGAGAAATTCAATGATAAGTACGTTTATACAAACAAGAATCCAATAAAGCAGATTTAAAAGTTTGATAGGACCAGACCCGGTGGCACTGAGGGTTGAGGCGCTGGACGCCACACCTCACACTGTGCTGGTGACCCGGGTTCGGGAACGAGCCTGGGTTGTCGGGGGTCGGCGGGGAAGGTGAAGGATCGAGCGTCCGCCAGACTGCTCTCCTTCCCCGGGAAGGGGGGTTTGCTGCCACCAGTGCTCTGGTGGCCTCTAGAGGTGGTTGAGGGCAATGCAAAAGCACAGGCAGTCGGGAGGATGTGCTAGGGCTGACACAGGGAAGGTGTGCGTGCAGTAGCATGCGCGTGCCTGTCCTTTGGCATCATTGCACACCTCACACTTCATGAGGAACCAGAAAAATGGGAACTTTGGCACTGGTTGTGGCGGCATGATGGCCGTCTCTGATGGAAGCATATGGCTCTGATGGTACGCAGCGACACACTGGATCTGGTCTCGGCAGAGGGCATAGGGGGGCCTGCCACCTTCCCGCCGCAGGGGGTAAGCCGCGGGGGTACTAGCTGTGGGACCCGAACGGGAGCTGGAGGTCCCTGGAGATGGCGGCCAGAAGACCTGACCGAATGCCAGGACATGACAGAGGTAGGCAGACCAGGGCCGAGGGGAGAAAAATGATCAACCAAAAAAAAAAAAGAAAAAAGTTTGATAGGTAGGCATGTTACATGCATTAGGAGGCAGCAGGATTGGTTCTGGCAGGACAAAAGTTGCCCCCATGGCTGTACCCTTGGTCTGGAGGCAGAAATCACCCTGACACATAAAACTATTCTGTTTCAAGACATGTTCAGCACAATGAAGAACAAAAATATTTTTAGAATCCACTACCTGATCATCACATGTTAAACAATACTCCAGGGCATTAAGACCCCCCTCATGGGGGATATTGGTGTATAAGGACTCAATATCCATAGACACCAAGAACCAATCCTGTTCTTTTTTTTCTATTCTTTATGGTCCAGGCCCCTCCTCAGGGAGCTCAGCCCAGCCCCACGTGCTGCCTCCCCATGCCCTGGCTTACCCTTCCCCGGATGGGGCCACTGGGCGGGCGCCCCCTCCCCATGGTCCTTTGGGTCTTGCCCAGGCTTACCCCCCAGGGTGGGGCCATGGGAGTGGGTCCCCCTCGGCGAACTCTGGTGGCAGCGGGGACAGCAATGGAGGACAGCATCATGCATGGGGGTCTGGAGGATTTCTTTTCCAATGCTGTTATGGCAGTACCTGGGGGTGGGGACATGCAATGACGTCCCGCATCTGCCCCGCCCCCTCAGGTGATGGCGCTGGCAGGAAAGAACCCCTAGCCTCTGCCAGAGGTCCATGATACGCTGGACACTGTACCCCCTTCCCCCCAGAGGAGGAGAGCAGTCCCCGGGATGCTCAATCCTTCTCCCCCTCCCTGCCCTCCGACATCCCAAGTCCGTTCCTGAACCCGGGTCATCAGTGTCGCAGACGGACGTCCTACCAGAACCAATCCTGTTCTATCTGCACATCCTCCAAGGTTCCCAATATCTGCATTGTATCCCTGACAAAAGATGCCAAATGACATGTCATTTTTTATGTATGCATCAACATACTTGGAGAGCATCTCAGTAAGAGAACTGATGCATACTACTATTGGGCCCCCTGGAGGCTCATGCAGATTCTTTTTCTTTTTTCCCATATATATATATTTTTTTCATTTTTTCTTTTTTACTCCCCCCTGGGGCCATGGCGAAAACATGCGTGTACGTGTGTGGAGGGGCACGCACACGCCAGGATCCGGTGGCCCCCTCCGCCCCATCCTGGACTTTCATCGCCGCTCCTAACCACCTACACTACCCACCGGGCCTCCACTCGGTGGCAGCGTGACTACAGTAGAGTGGGCATCCACCCATGGAAGGGAGAGCCATGGCTCAATCCCGTTTCAACCCTCCCCCCCAAGCTGGCACCCTGGCGGCTCGAGGTCGTTCCCGAACCCGGGTCGCTGGCGTGGCATGAAGTAAGGCACCAGCACCTCAACCCTCTCCACCACTGGGCCGGCGCTCATGCAGATTCTTATGGATCTTAGGCAGAATATACATGCATGCCCTGATAGGCTGTAGAAATTGTGCCCTGCAAATGTGCTTTTGATAAGAACACATCAATCTCTTTTTTGAATCTAGGGGTGAGACCTGATCATAGTTTACAATAAAACATCTCCTTATTCAGTTGCCTCTTAATTTCATTAATGAGTTTATCAGTGTGCATAACCACTACAGATTCCCCCTTGTCTGCTTTTTTAATGGTAATTTGAGTATTTTCCTCCTGGCTGACATGTAAGTTTCTTTGATCTCTTGTCTTAGTTGGGATTTTCACTCATAATCTGGCAGTAATGGTAATGACTGACCTGGGGCAGATAAGTGTTTTCAAGTTGTTCCATAGTTTTTAATGCAGACTTTGCCGACTTGTTATTTTATTGAGATTTTAATTGAAATATTATTTTTATGTTCACTGTCATTAACATATGTTTTATTGTTATTGCTAGTTATTACCCTCGCCTACTTGTACAGCGCCCAGAGCCTCCAGGATGGGGTGCTTAAGAAACAGTTTTACTTACTTACACTGTTATTTTGCTGCATTCCACACCTGATCATTCCCTCTGTTTGTGCAATCACCTCTTCTCTAGCATCCGGAATTCATTGGTTGGTATCAGTAACTTGAACCTTCAGCTTTCTAGCATCAGCTCTTACTTTAAGAAGCTCTGTAATAGTATCCACAGAACCCCTGGTGGTGAAAATTGCACATATTTTCAATTTCTATGTCATGATTGTGAATACAAGCTTCATGTTTTTCATAAATGTTTTGTGTGCATTTGGCTGGTCATCATAAACAGACCAAAGTGTTGGGCCGATGCAGGCAGTATCGGTGATCTCAATCTCCTGCAGAATCCTTTCATGTTCCATGATGGTCTCTAAGCTCTTACTGTCTGTCATCTTTGTTGTGATGCCAGTGGTGTGTCTGTCTGGCCATCTGACAGTCCTCAGCCAAAGAAATGGCCTTTTTCCCACCTTCTGGTTGATGTTGTTTTACCTAAAGCTGCACATCTGTAGGAACGATGTTAATAAATTGCTCCATTGCAAATATGTCAGTGACCTATAGGACTGTTTTGCCCTTTGGCTGGAGCCATTTAATGAGCTCTGTGAGTCAGGTGAAGGCTTTTGGAGGATTGTCGACCGAGTGGTACTTCAGGGACAGGAATCTCCACCTGTAGGTCCCTCCTGAGATGTCAAATCTTTTACAGATTTCTATTTTCACAAGGTCATAGTTTTGTGACTGTGCAGTATCCATATTGCTGTAGGCAAGTTAGACTTTACCTGTCAGATAAGGTACCAACCTAATTGCCCATTGCTGTTTTGGCAATCGGCAGGCTCCGGCGATCCTTTCTAAAGTTGTCAAGTATGTCTTGATGTCATCTGAAGGACACAGCTTTCTAAGTTTAATATCTTTTAAGGTGTTTGTGTTTTAGTGATTTGCTGGATTGGTACCAGATCCTCCAGCTTTGATAGCTTGCAAGGCATCCGACCATCGCTGCTCCTGTCGCTGCATCTCTTCTCTGTTTCTCAGTCTCTCTCTAGGTCTAGGTCAAGAAGCAAAGGCGGACCAGGAGAAGGTATAAAATTCACAAGCAGTGTTTTATTATTATGAATAATTAAAAAAAAAAGTTGTACAGGTTAGCTTTTCAAAAGGCAGAACAAACAAAAAGTCCTCTATCTGAGTCTCCCCCTAGAAAAACATTGCTCTGATTATATAAGATGTTTTTACCTGACAGTTCAAACTCTGCATCCTGTTGTTGTAAGTTACCGTTCCTATTTTTCACAGATGTATCAAAACTTTGTCATTTTCCTTCCTGAGGTAGCTTGAAGAGTGTAGTCTTAACAGGTGCAACAACACTGTCCCAGTGTTGGTTCCCTGTTAACAATTCTGTAAACAAGCTTATGTTCCAGATTGTCTTTCCTAATGAACCCAAATAGCTTTCTGCAATCATGTCAAAGGTTTTATATGTTCTTACAGAGCATAGAAGACTGAAGTCCATATAGCTCACACATTGTACTAACTATACTCTTGAATCCCAATCGATAATAAGTGTTGGCCCAGTTTGGTTTTAAACTCCTTTATATGTAAACTGGCAACCACTTCTACTGGTAGACTATTCCAGACTGGCACAACCTTCAGATTAAGCCAGTGTTTTCTTTTCAAGGTATGAAACCTCCCCCCGATAACTGTAGAGGGTGTGTTCTAGTGCAGTAACCTCGCTCTCTTATATGCAAGCCTAGCTGTTCCCATAGCCCCTCTTCAGACATTGCCCTAAAAACTAAACACATATCACCCCTTAACCTATGGTATTCAAGGGAGTACAATCCCGGTTCAGACAGCCTCTCATTATATCCCTTGTCTTTGACATCTGAGATCATTCTGGTGGCCCTCCTTTGGACCCTTTCAATAGCTTTTACCTCCCTTTTATATCCAGGTGACCAGAATTAGGCACAATACTCCATGTGCGGTCTCACCAATGATGTATAGAATGAGACCAGCACTTCCCTCCTTCTGCTGCTTATGTGCCTACCAATATAGCTCAATAATACAGCTCGCCTTTTTCACCACCTGGCTACAATGATTTTTAAAACTTAGGTCATTTGTTACTTGAATGCCCAGATCCCTCTCATCCGTAACTTCCTGTAGGGTTTTTCTGTTTAATGTGTATTTTGCTTTGATATTTTTTGTGCCGAAATGCATTATAGTGCATTTATCTATATTAAATGATATCCTGTGTTTATTCATTCCTCCACTCACAAAGTGCTACCTGCAAACTTGTGGCCTTGTCTATGTTATCAACCACCTTCCCTAGCCTGGTATCATCTGCAAATTTAGATTCCCATACATACTGCTTGTTTATCATTGAATGTATGTATATGTTAAATAAACAGGGTCCCAGTACAGATCCCTGGGACACTCCACTTGTCACCTCAGACCATCTTGAATATGACCCCCTGATGCATACCCTTTGTTTTCTACCGCTCAGCCATGAAGCTATCCAATGGGATAAATTCCCCTGGATTTTGTGGTCTATAAGAGCATTGACCAGCTCTCCATGATGCCGTAGAGAAATCCAGGAAAACGATTATCCCATTATCCAGTGCCTTACTAACTTTGCCATAAAGCTCCAGCATGTTAGTCTGGCATGAGCGTCCCTTAGTGAAGCCATGCTGCATAGAATTGATGTCCCCTGCCTGTATCATAAAGTTGGTAATATGATCCTTGATCATTCCATCCAGAACCTTGTCCAGCACTGTCATCAAGCTGGCAGGTCTGTAGTTACCCACATCTTGTTTGGAGCCCTTTTTATAAATGGGCACCACCGCCGCCTCCCTCCACACCTCCAGCACCTCACTCTGATCCAAGGATTTCTGAAACATTGCTGGTAGAGATCTTGCCAGTTCTACCGCCAGTTCTTTGATAACCCTGGGATGCAGACCATCGGGGTCCTGAGCTTTATTATGGTTTAATTTGAGTTACCTATTCTTAATATCATTGACTTGTAAAACCAGGCTGCCTTCACCTGTGCTACCTAAATGATTTTTAGTAGCCAGAGTTTTGGTATTAAATACAGATGTTGTAAGCATTACAGGATTCTGCCATTAGGCTGTTATCTACTATTAGTTGCCCATCCTGGTTTTTTAGTGTTCCTATCACCTTTGTTGACCCCTTTTTGTTATTAACATAACTGTAAAATGACTTATGATTGTCCTTTACCTTACTTGTTAACCTGAGCTCATGTGATCTCCTAGCTTGACCAATAGCACTCTTAGATGCCTTCAGGGTTAATTTGTAACTATCCCAACTGGCCTGACATTCACTATTTTTGACCCTTACATAAGCATTTTCCTTTTTGTTAATACATCTTTTGACCTTAGCAGTCATCCATACTGGTATTTTTCCCGCCCGGTTATATTTCTTTTTAGTTGAAACATATTTTTTTAATCAAGTTAGAGATTTTATACTCCAGTGTTTGCCACATCTGGCATAGTGTCAGCTGCCCAAACTCACTCTCCCATTCCCAATTTGTTAACTCCTTCCTCATGCTGTTAAAATCAGCTTTCTCATAAATACTAATAACAGTGTTACCAGTAGTCACTTCATTATACTCTGTAATGCTAAATCCCACTATTGCATGATCGCTTGATCCCAGTGGTGCTAACACCTTACTGTCTTGAATCCTGCCATGCGTAGTGCTTAGTACTAAATCCAACAAGTAGTCGCGTCTGGTGTTCTCCTCTACATGTTGCTTCAGTCCAGCCAGATTAAAAGCCTCTATAAAATGGGTGGCCCCCTTTTGCCTGACACACCGACAGTGAAACACGGAAAATGACCACTACTGCGACAGTCGCTGTAATGGTCCATTTCCATGTTTTGCTTTTCCCCAGTGTCCTGCCCCCTCCCCAGACCAACTCTGACCTGGAGTTGAGAATCCTAAAGTCCAGGGGTGTGGGGGGCACAGCCCCCCACAGAAAATGCTGAGGACTTGGGTGGCACAATACCTGCGTCGGTATTGTGCCATCACTGTGCGGGTCGTCACAGATTTACTGTCGACCAAACTTGGTGTCTCCCTATGAAACATAACTCAGCTGTAGATTTTGACCCCTGGTTTACCCAATTAATGCCTGGCAAGTTGAACTCTCCTAGCAGTAAGATATTATCAGTTGATTTCAATGTATCGATATAATCTAACAGTACTATGTCATCTGAATGTGAACTTGAGGGTGGTCTATATATTACACCAGTGCTGATTTTGGAACCATGTGGCGGGGTGATTTTAATCCATAATAATTCCTGTGCTTCCCAGTCTGTTGTGTCAGTCTGCTCCAATGGTATGTTATCTGACACATATAATGCAACCCCACCCCCCCGCTGCATGGCCTGTCCCTGGAATACATGGTGAACCCAGGGATTTACCTATCCCAAGAGTCCTCCCTATTCCACCATGTTTCCATTATGGCACAGATCTGAATATTCTCCTCTAATAATGTGTAGACACGTTCATCAAACTTTTTCACCAGGCTTCTGGCATTGAGCAATAAACATCTCCAGGTTGAATATTTCTTGGGCCTACTAGATGTCTCCTTATTGCTAATGCCCCCAGCAGGTTTGTTATTACTTCCCCCATTCCCCCTTATTTCAAGTTTAAATGCTTGTCAATTATTTGCTTCAGTTTGTGCACCAATATTCATTTTCCTGACCTATTCGTATGCAGACCATCCACTAAAAACAAATTTGAGTCCTGGAAACAATCCCAGTGTCTAATAAATGTGTGCCCTTCCCTATAACATCATCTTTTCAGCCAGCCATTTAGTTGTATGATGTCTCTGCTTCTCAATGCACCTGCCTTTGGGACCGGAAGTATTTCTGAGATTAAAATATCACAACCATTACTTTTTAGTGCCAGCCCTACCTCCTCAAAGTCTATCTGGATGTCCACATTCTTCCTTCGTCCCACATCATTGACCCCCACATGTAACACAGTGAGCGGGCTAACCATATGCTGTAGTAACTCTGGGAGAAGTTTCTTAACTTCCCTTATCCCTACTCCCAGGAGTACACTGACTGTTGTGTAATTATTTTGGTTTTTACACAGTGTTTGGTCTGTGTAACGTAACATGGAATCCCCAACCATTAGGACATCCCTGGGGTCTGGGTGTGATGCTATAGGTAAACTACTAGCATGTTCATCTCAAATACCCCCACTCTTGGAATCTTGGTCCAGATTAACAGCGTTGGCTACAAGCTGTTGCCCTCCTAACCCTGTACCCAGGTTCTTATGGTCAGATGCCTCGCTGTCCTCCAGGGTACTAAACTTGTTCTGGGTATGTATATTTCCAGATTCTCCAATATTTCTTCTTCCTTACTTAGATGTTTTTTGCACCCTACACCAGTCCTCCAAATCATTATCCTGGGGTATACTACCAACATAGATATTTTCCTCTGGTTTAAAACCCCCAGCACCGTCCTAGCTCTACGTGCCCTACTACATTGTCCATAAATTGTTCAAGTACTGTGATCTCGTTTTGTAACTGAACTCTGTGCTGAAGTACTACGATTTTCCTTTGTAAGAATGTGATTAAAGTGCATTTGTCACATGTGAAATCATCCACTTTGTCACCTACTGCAAACATGTTGCACATAGGGCATTAATTCATACTGTCACTCTTAACAACACTCAGTGGGGTCCCCATCACCTCCTGTTTAGGATTCCCTTCCCCCTGTTATTGCAAGACAGGTAATTTGGTCCTACCTTGGGTAGAGTAACCTGCCCAGGTCCCCAGCTGTCCCAGCCAACATGCGCCAAAGGCACGTGTCTCCACGCATGCTCCCACCTGCTCACTCTCGGCGGCCCTTTCAGCTGCCGAAACCAGAAGTACCACTACTTCCTGTTTCTGGTTTAGGCACGATGTTAAAAAGTCTTGAAAACTTGATATTTACTGGTTTCCCTAAGCACCAAGGACTCTTCACCACACTGTTGATGGTGTTATTAGGCCCCCTTGGTTTGTTAGGTCTGCAAAATGTTTGTACTCTATGAAGGCTAAGGGAAGCCCTCCAATGTCCCAGACTGCCTTAGTGCAAGATCACAAAGCACTGCCAGAAACTAGAGGGGATGGGCTCACCAGCCACAGTCCTCCTTACTCCAATTTATTTATTTATTTATTACACATTTCAGAATTACAACCTTTTGAGTCAAGGACTCGTTTCCAAAGGCTCCACATCAATTCCAGTGGATTCAACACATAGACAGCAACACAAATGCAATATGATAGACAGGAGGTTACAGAATTTTTTGTTACATACCAAACAGTGAATAGCAGACAATGTTCATATATTTGCAGGTATCAGAACAAACAACATAGAATCCCAAGCCATCCAGTGCCCAGATAAGAGTTACAGTATACAATAGCAGTACAGAGGTCTATATAGTGCGAAAGCTAAGCTCCTCGGCAAATACAGTAAATTCAGAATTGCAGCCTGAGATAAGGCGATTGTCGTCAAGCGTCTAGGAAAGGGGCCAGGGAAGGAGCAGGGCACCTATGGGCTAGGATCCCGCTTGTGGAGCGCATTTGCAGCTGCGGATGGAGAAAACGAGGCTCTTGAGAGCTGCCTTAAAAGGACCTATTTTAGTGAGTGAGGAGATCGAGGAGGGAAGGGCGTTGAACCAGTGTGGCGCCCTGTAACAAAAGGATCTCTGGGCGAGTGATGACCTCACCCTCGGGACTCTGACAGCGGCCTTAGTGGAGCCACGGGTAGAGGCAGAGGGGGAAGCAGGGTAGAGGGAGGCGGACACCCCTCGGGGGGAGAGACCTAGAAGTATTTTTTTAACTAGGAGGCAGGTCTGATATTGTAACCGCTCTTCTAGATTGAGTATTTTGGCCAGCGAGTATAGAGTGCATACATGAGTTCATTTGTCTGCACCAGTGAGGAGCTTACAGGCCTTATTTAGGGACAGTTGGATTCTCCTGAGGGTGGTGGCATCAGCAGCAGCGTAGACAGGGAGGTCGTTAGTCTACAAGAGACAGGACAGAGGAGGAGACAGCCAATCTGAGGGCATCCGATGGGAGGCAGTCCTTTTGACAGTAGAGAAGGCCTATGCACATGTTAATTGCTGAGGTTAATTGCTTAATTTACCAGGTGTGCTGCCCTAAAAACAGCACTGTGCATTTCCTAATGGTGTGACCACCTCTCCCCAGAAGTTGGCAAGTGTAAAATCAGCTTTCTCTCACCCCACTCACTCTCAGGGCCCTTTCAGCTGCCAAAACCAGAAGTACCATTATTTCCTGTTTCTGGTTTAGGCACGATGTTAAAAAGTCTCAAAAAATGGATATTTACTGCTTTCCCTAAGCACCAAGGACTCTGCACCACACTGTTGATGGTGTTATTAGGCCCCCTTGGTTTGTTAGGTCTGCAAAATGTTTGTACTTTATGGAGGCTAAGGGAAGCTCTCCAATGTCCCAGACTGCCTTAGTGCAAGATCACAAAGCACTGCCAGAAACTAGAGGGGATGGGCTCACCAGCCACAGTCCTCCTTACTCCAACTTAGCAGGTGGCTGCCCTAAAAATAGCACTGTGCAGCTCCTAATGGCATGACCACCTCTCCCCAGAGGTTGCCAAGTGTAAAATCAGCTGTCAACAATATAATTCTATATAATTGCAAGCCAAGGGATCCCAGTTTCACATAAAGATTCTCATACATATGTTTAACCACAGAGAAGCAAGGGGAGAAAGAAAGAATAGAAACAGCAAGTGTAGGGATGGAGACAATGATGAAATTGTGGGACTATTGGAGTCGCCAGTTCCTAGGTGTCACAAGGAAAATTTTATTGCACAATCAGGCAGGCAAGAAACAGACAAGTGGCAGAATAGGAGAGGAAAAATAGATCCTCGCTTTTAATTTTTTTTTATTTATTTAGTTTTTGTTTGCCAGGTAAGCACACTAGGCAAAGAATGCCTATTTTCAGGTACGACCCGGGCGGTTACAAAGGTAAAAATACAGAACAACATGAAGGTGCAACAGAGAAAAGGATATACAGGCAGTAATCTGAGAATCATGAACACAATAGTAGAGGCAATAACACAATAAGGACAAAGTACATTACATACAGGAATAAGCATTTGGGCAAGCCATGACCAGTGTTTGTTATGCAAACCATTTGCATAACAAATGAGACAATGTCTTACCCAACCCTGTCACACTGCAGTATTGGCACAGCTGCCCTAGGGTTTCGTTAACAGTGGCTAGAGACACTTCCTGGCTCAGTCTTCAGACAAGCCCGCCCACTCCTTTGGATGCCACCCATCACTTGTTCTGCCCCAAGGAGCCATTTTTAGGCTTACAAAAGTCTGTGGTGCCCACAGCACCCTTATGCTTACCCATTTTTGTGCCTGAAACCAATATCCAGCACAGGAACCTAGTTGCAGGTTGTAAAAATGAAACTTTTATAAAGTTTAAACTTAGTTAAAGGAATAGGGAGACAGTATAGTGCAGTGGTTAAAGGCTCTGAGCTGCAAATCTGGAGACCTGGGGTTGAATCCCACAGCCCCCACTTGCATACTGTGTGACCCTGAGCAAGTCACTTAACTTTCCTGTGCTCCCAGGTCGCACCTGTAAACAAGCTTTCAGCTTAGTGTGTCTCTCCTGGTTAAACAATTGGAAAACAAAAGTTTACTTGGGAGTCCTATTGCAGCCTGTCTGCTCTGGTCAGCCATTTATCCATGTCCCTCATCATTCAGTTCTAAAATGGCACTAACCACCAGTGTGTGAATCAGAAACTCCCACTATATTTACCAAAAGACCAGTAGAGACTGAACAACAATAGACTGGGGTCCAGCATTTAAAATATAGCTTCTATAGGAAAAACATGTTCACAGGTTTAGTGCAATTCCCCTTTAAGTGATAGATAGATAGATAAAATAAGGATTTAATAGCAGTTTTTAATAGGCAATAAACCACTTAGCAATAAATGTCAGATAGATAATGTAACACGACAACACAGTGTGATTGGCAATAACTTTACTGCCAATCATTCTAGGAAGATGTGGGGCTGCCCCCAAGGCCTCTATGTAGATAAAATGCCTAGGTCCTACCTCTATGAGTCCAGAAACAGGCTACAACTTGTGGCTATTGGTAATTACCATCCTTGAAAAGGACTCTTGTGAGGGACCAGACTCACATTGGGAACTCTTGACTCCACTAACCAGTTGGCAGGGCAAAGGAACATCCTTGCTAGCCCACCCCTGCACTTAGATTAAGGGCACTCAAGTTTCTGGTACCCACTACACCACACCACAGCACCTCCCAAGTAAGCCCTACTCAGGTGCTACACCTCCCGCTGGAACTGACTGCTTCTAGATTTGTGAAGGATATGAAAATTTGTTGATGTTGTACACTGCTGGCTATTATTCCTGTTAAGTCTGGCAATCCAAAGTTTGCTGCATACCAAGTCTGCCAAATCAAAAAGCAGTTTCCTGCCACTAGGCAATATAATAATCAAGTCTGCTGATTCCCCAAAATCTTCCACCAGATGTTAGCTGATATGCTAACCAAGAGTTCTTCCTCCAAGATGCCCTCTCTCAGGCCACCCTTCAGTATTGGTTAACCAACTTGCAGATGATCCCCAGGGCCTGCCATTGTTATGCAGACTCCACCACTGCTGACCAACCTGTCTGCTAAGTTTGTTGTAATGTAACTGGGTTTCATGCTGTTTAACGGCAACCCCACTTGGGTTCTGCCATTTCACCTTTAGTCAGTTTATCAGCTGAGTCTGCCCAGGAGCCCACCACTGTTAGGCCAATGTATTAATCCTCACTCTCAAGAACCACCCACTCATGGACTCCAGCCCTACGTTACTGGCCAAATTACAAACCAAGTCAGAATTCTCCTAGGGTACTCAGTTGCAGATAACTCCCAACCTTCTTCTTGGGGCCACTCAGCCTGGACGCTACCCTTTCCATGCACCAGTCTTTCACTTCTGGACAACCTGCCAGTCAATTCCATAGGGAGCTTGCAAGTCTTTGGAGGGAGCTGCCAGCTGATGCTGGCCACAGTCACCAGCTGTTAATACCCCATACACTGTCAGCCGACCTGCCAGCTGAACCATCTGGGAGCTTGCAGGGCACTTAGGGGAGCTGCCTTGTGGTGCCATCCTCCACTACTGACAACATCTGTCCACCACACCACCAGGCATTCTAACCCAGTGAACCCATGAGAGGGCTGCCAGGTGGGCAAGACTCCCAACCTTTTGCAGCATTTGCTTCAGCTGCCAGCTGAATCTCCCTATGACCACTCTACTTCTGGAACTCTCCAGGTCTCTTCCTGCTTTTCCTCGTTGGAACACCTAAACTGCTGAACTGTTTGTTATTTCATCAATTATTATTGGCAAGAAAGCCAAAATGGCTTATACTGGCACACACTACTGTATACAGCATTCAAAGCAAAAACTGTGTACTAGAACATCAGATTTCAGTGGACACAGATTCAGAAAAGTTGACGGACACTTTTGAAAACTGACACCACAGCAAATGCTGACAAGCACTATATGGTGAACACCAAAGCTACCCTGATGGACAATTGCTACCCAAGAACTCTTCTTTTTATGCTTCTGAGATGTGGCTACCCTGAGGGGATTCCCCAACTGGCTGGGAAAAGAGGTGACATGAAAATCAGGGCTTGAAAAGAATAATCGGTCATCCCCAGGACCTGCTAGCCAGGCCTTGTTTCCTTTACCCTGCATGAGATGCCTCCATTGGCTTCAACATTTTTTCAAGAGGTGTTTGACTCCTTTAATGTCCCACTATGGTAGCCACTGGGACAGGTCTCCCACAGCAGGGTCTGTTATAAAAGGGGGGTTCCCCACAGTTCTTTCCCCAGCATCCCTACAGAAGTGTGTACACATTTTTAAACTAAAGGAAAAGAAGCCTCTGCCACTATAGGATGCCACCCACCACTGACAAAGAGGGGGTGCAGTGGCTGCTGCTGTCCAAACATATAGCCTCCAAAACATAATTTACAGTATTATAGTGATAATGTTAACATGCATGGATTATATATGGTCATTCTGGAGTAGTCAAGGTTAACTACTTTATACTAACCTGCTTTAATTCCCTCTTAAAATTCTGGCAGATTATTCACTCCATTGACAGCCCCCCCCCCCAGCTCAATCTCAGTTGTCCACTCCCTGTCTGCAGCATGGGGGCTGTCCCTATATGCAATCCACTTTAAGTTGATGTTGTTTATAACAGCTTTTTCAGTACTTGTGCTCTGTCCCTCATCTCCCTTTCCCTCAGCCTACACCCCCTCCACTTTCTCACTTCCCCACTCTGTGCATCTTCTTCATCTCTTTCTCCAACATCAATGAATCCACCACCCTCTCTGCCGTCTTTTCTAAATAGACACAGACACAAACTGCAGATAAGAGCTGCTTGGCCCATTCAGTTGGCCCATTTTCATTGTGATTGCTTATTTTGTAGACCCCCTTGGTCTGTGACGTTGTCTCTTCCACCCACTTCCTGTCCTCTATGATTCCCTTGTGCCTATCCTAGGCTTTTTTGAATCCCACCATGTTTTTAGGCATCTGCCACCCTTTCTGTGAAGAAATACTTCTTCACATCTCTCCTGAATTTCCCCTCTTCAGCTTCATATCATGACCCCTTGTTCTAGAGCACCCTTCGCCTCCCAACTGTACCTTATTCACCCCTGTGAGGTGTTTAAAGGTCTCAGTTATATTTCCCCAGTCCCTCCTGTACTCCAGGGTGCACATATTGAGCTCCTTTAGCCTTTCCTCATAGGACTTTTGATGCAGACCCTGCACCATCTTCATAGCCCTCCTCTGGGCCATCTCCACTTTGTCTATGTCTTTCCTAAGATATGGTCTCCAGAACTGGACAAAGTACTTCAGGTGGGGTCTTACCAGTGACCTATATAGAGACAACACCACTTCTCTCTTCCTGCTGGTGATATGCCTACCTATGCATCCCACTAACTCTCCTGATTGCCTTTTCACATTGTCTGACCACCTTTAGGTCATCCGATATAACTACCCCCAGGTCCCTTTCCTGCTTGGTCATTGCAAGTATCTCTCCCCACATTCTGTACTCCATCCCCGGGTTTCTGTGGCACAAGTGCATTATTTTGCACTTCTTTGCATTAAATTCTAGCTGCCAAACCTTTGACCTCTCCCCCAGCCATTTTAAATCTCTTGCCATCCTTTTTACTCCCCCGCCCCGGAGTGTCTGCTCTTTTGCAGATCTTGGTTTCATCCGCAAAAAGGCAGACCTTCCCTGCCAGCTCCTCCACTATGTCGCTAATAAAAACATTAAAGAGGACTGGCCCCAGCACTAATCACTGAGGTACCCTGCTGGTAACTCTCCCCTCCTTGGAGCAAACTCTATTTACCACCACCCTGTGCCTTCTATCCCCTAATCAGTTTCTTACCAAGGTTAGCACCTTATTGCCCACCCCCATGCTACCCAACTTGTTTGCCAGTCTCCTATGTGGAATGATGTTGAAGGCCTTGCTGAAGTCTAGGCAGGCCACATCCATTGCTCCTCCCTGATCCAATACCTTAGTCACCCAGTCAAAAAATCTATCAGATTTGTTTGGCATGACTTTCCCTCTCTGAAACCATGCTGCCTCGGGTCCTGCAGTCAACTGGATTCCAGGTATTCCACAATCCTTTTCTTTAATAGTGTTTCCCTAACACCAAAGTTAGGCTGACAGGCCAATAATTGCCTGCCTCCTCCTTACTACCACTTTTGTGAAGTGGGTCTATGTCTGCTCTTCTCCAGTCCTCCAGGACCATGCCAGTCTCCACTGAACTGTTAAACAAGTCTAGCAGGCGTGCACCCAGTACCTCCCTGTTCAGGGTCACAGCTAAGGTGGCCTCAACCCAAAACACCTGTACTTCTCTGCTCCTGCTATTGCTACCCCACTTACTATTTTCCTCAACCTCTCCTTCCAAATCAGATCTGTTCTCAATGCATAGAAAATGGCTAAAGTCCACCCCTTCACAGATGAGTTGACTCCTCCCCTCGTGGGAACTACTGTCTCCTATCTCTCCTCCCTTCCCTGGCCAAATTCCAAGAAAATTTGGACTCTTCCATCTTATCTCTTTCTTGGACTCTTGCAATTTCCTCTCCACCATCCTGTCTGGTTTTTGCAAGGCATGCTCTGCTGTCTCGTTCCTCCTCCAGTTCAGCAACTCCATCTTGAAATGGATGGTCTAAGATCATCTTAGCGCCTCAGTTTTTATTGACTTAGCAAGGGTCTTTGATACAGTGGCCCACCACCTTCTCCTGGACAAGCTTACGGTGGGACGGGATTGTCTGGTTCTTTGGTTGAATGATTCTGCTTCTGTTTCTCAGATCGACATCGGTCAATTCAAATAGGTGACACCTTATCCCCTTCTCATCACTCTGGCATCCCACAGAGCTCCATCCGCTTTTCCATCTTCCCAAATGACTTCCCCTCAGTCTGTATATACATATATATGTATGTGTGCTGATGCCACTGTGCTTTTCTGTCATTGGTGCCTCAGTTTCCAAACTGGAAACACCATTTCAACATGAGTTTGACAATGTCCAGTGCTCGTCCTGCTCAAACCAGCTTGTGCCGAATTCCAAAAAGACAGTGTCCCAGTCCTTTGGTACTAGGCAAAAGCTTGCTAGACTAACCATCGCACTCACTTTTAAAACACTGGATGGTGCCCCACTTGAAGAGTCACCTACTGTAATTCAAGTACCTAGGTGTGTGGCTGGATAGAAACCTGGACTTCCCAACACACATATTGATGGCATCCATAAGAAACTCCACCCCAGACTCAATGAGTTGTACCACAATAAAGCTTGCCTCCCCTTTCGGTCTGACATGAGATCCTCCTAAAAATGATCCTGCCAGTGTTTGACTATGCCAACATGGTTTGTGGCACTGCTTCGAATTCTTCCCTAGCTAGTCTGAACTCTCTTTCATTCCTCCTGCAATTTTGCCTTCGACACTCCTGTGTGTTGCGAGCTACTGACAAAACATTCACGGAGTAAATGTTGAGTCACTTGCTCATCAGCATATCTGCAGCATAATTTCTCCTCTTTTGCATATCTGCATAGCCTTTGTGGTGTGATAATGACATTGTAGATATGCACACTGCTTAGCTAAAGGGGCTTCATCTCAATATAATTGCACACATTCACAATGTTTTTGTTAATGGGCCTTTAAACACTGAGCCAAAAGTAATGCTCCAAACTGGCTTCAGTAATATCCAGAGATGGTTCTGAGCTAACCAACTCTCAGTGCTTAAAAAGTGGTCTGTATGACCTTTGGCAGCAAACAAAGCCTGGCAAGGCTTCTCACTTACTACCCTGGTCATGAAGACCCTGGATGGTTACTTACTGGAGGAAGACCTGTCCTTTAAATACCCTGGTGCATGGCAAGGTTGTCTCCTCAGTTTTTCTAGCCACATAAATGCCTATAGTAAGAATCTGCTCTCCCTAGCTTTGCTGTGCTGCATCATAAGAAATCCTGTATAATTTTGTAACGGGTCACGTGATGGCAGCCAGCTAGGCAGCAGCTGAGGCCTAGAGCTCTTCCCTCCTGCTGCTCTAATCGCCAGTTTTTAAACTCCCCGGCGCTTTAATCGGCTGATATAGTTAATAAAGGAGTTGAAATACGCCTTCTACTAAGTGGGATTGAAGTCCGATTGCAGTAGATCGTCTAAATTAACAGGATGGAGGTGGATGGGAAACAGGCCTCCGTCAGACATAAACCACCTACATCCCCTGAAAAGGCAGCTAAGAAGCTGCGTAACCAGGGTGGTTCAAAACCAGAGTGGAGGGGGGATAAACTGCAACTATCCAACCCTCTTACGGAGGATAGATTTCTGCAAGAATTGACCCCGGTGAAGGAAATTCTACAAGAGTTGGCTGGTGAGCTTAAATCTCTTCAGAGCGACCTGTCCTCGGTCTCTATCTGAATGTCTGACGCGGAGGCCAGAGTGTTCTCCATAGAGCAATGGAGATCTAAGGCAGAACTGGATGTCTCTGAGCTTAAACAGCAGATTAAGAAGCTTCAGGCAAAAACTGAAGATTTAGAGGGGCGCAATCGTCGGAATAATCTCCTGATTCTGGGCTTACCTGAGATGGAAGAGGGCCCAGATCTATTAGCCTTCCTCAGGGTTCCTGACTAGAAGTGGTAGGCCCGTCACCAATTGGCCCTTAGTATCACCTGGGCCGGGCCCACGTTCGCTGAGGCCGCAAACCCCCGTCTGGATCTCCTCCACGTCCTATTATTATGAAGTTTTTAAGTTACATAGAGAGGCAACATGTCTACAGCAAATCTCGAGATTTAAAAGAGATATTGTGGGGATCGGCCAGAATACGGATTACTCAGGACCTTCCGAAGGAAACCAGAGAGAAGAGGGTGGCCTTCCATCCTGCAGTCCAGAAATTAATTGCTGCCTCCATTCCCTTCAGAATGATCTACCCGGCTACGCTAAAGGTTACAGTTGGAGGCTCTACCTATAGTTTCAGCTCCCCTGAAGCGGCTATGAAAGATCTGGCTATTAAGCTTCCGGACCTATTTAAGAACTCTGGCTGAGAGACACTATGTATTTTTATATGTTATTGCATTGCCGTCACTCTTTTTGGGTCTAATTTTAGTTGGATGGCTTAGTTTTCCCCCTTACTTTTCTCTTATTTCGTTGTATATTCTCTGTTCTACCCTAATCTGTTTTGTATGACCTTAGTGCCAAAACTCCTCCTGTTCCCCCCATTGGTGATTTCGGGCTCGATAGGTTTCCCAACCTTTGGTTTTGCTCTTACCTGGTGAATCCTTGATGGTTGGTTGGGGTGGCTGGGCGCTGTTCCATGGGTCGGGGTGAGAGCTCTTCCGCTGGGCCTCGGTGTGCTTGGCATCTCCGGAACCTATTTGCTAGGTTGTGGTTCCTCTGGGGTAACTTCCTGGCGGTGGGACCGGTTTGGTCCAGAGTTGATACAATTCCCCCCCTGGAAACATCGGGCCTAGGCGGCGAGCTCTCATGGATTTTGTTCTGCTCTCAGCTCAAGCTACCTCTGCGTGCGGTCATGGTTCCTCGAGGGTGAGTGAGATTTTTGTTCGACCTTGCGGATGGCTCTGTCATGGGTACGCTGTCATTGGCAGCCGGGGGGGAGGCATTACGGGTGGGGTGGGGTTTCTTCCCCTTAATCTTCGCAGTTTTTTCGATTGCTGGTGATTGGGGTGCGGGGGGGGTGTTTGGGCCTGGAGTTTTAGCGGCTTGCTGGATGTGGAATCGCGAGCCTAAGGTTGGGGGTTTGGCTAACCTCACCCCGGTGGTAGGGATACTGTTGGTCATCTTATGGGGGGTTGGGTCCTTTGGCCGTGGTATTAAATTTCTGGGTTGTGCTTCCCTCCTTTGGCCTGGTCAATTACTACTGGGGTCTCAGAGGTTCGCAATTGGGGTCGGGTGGTCAGCCCCCTTTCTTTGCCTGAACCGTTTCGGTCTTTGCCCTGGTTCCCCGGTGTAAATAATTGCTTTCTGGGGCTTAAGATTTATATTGGGGGGTGGTTGGGTTGTGATGTTTACTTCTTTCGCCTAAGTCATTTGTGGGGTAGTTCATGGAGTTGGGGAGGGGAAGCGGTATGTTATTGTGTGTTATGCTCTGTGTTTTGCCAAGTGTTGCTGTTATTACATATTACATAATTTAAATGGTAAATGTTATTGGAGGCATTTTGGGTGGGATGGGTTTTTTGGGGATAGTAGTGGGTGGTGGGAGGGCTTTGGGAGGTTAGGTCCAGTCTGCCAGCTTAGAGTGTGGTATTGTCTTATCTTGGTTAGATTGGTGGGGCTTTTTTTGTGGGTATTTTATTCTGGGGTGTGCTGGCGGACTAGTAAACTTTGGGCTAATTTAGCTTTGGTGTGCCTTTTTTCTCCTTTTATTACTGATCTTTTCTGGGTACATGTTTTCTTTATTTGGTATCTAAAATGGCTATTAATACGATTAAAATAGTCTCTTGGAATGTGCGCGGACTCAGGGATCGGGTCAAACGGTCTCAGATTTTTAACCACTGCTCATTGTTGCAGGTTGATATTCTTTTTCTCCAAGAAACGCATCTAAGCCATGTAGACACCAAATTCTTATCTCGTTCTGGTTTTTTCCCAGACTTATCTGGCTGGGAATTCCAGTTTTAGTAAGGGTGTTGCTGTTCTTATCAAAAAACATGTTTTATTCATGAAAGAATTGATTGTATCAGACCCAGACGGGAGGTTTATTCTGGTTAAGGGTACTCTCAATGGTGGCAGTGTTGTTCTAGGTTCTGTATATAGACCGGTGGGGGGGAGCCCAGAATTTTTTATGTCTCTTGCAGACAAGGTAGCTAGTTTTCTCCCTTCCCAGCTTTTATTGGGAGGAGACTGGAATGTCCCCCTTTCATCTATATTGGATAAAGAACCCCAGGATAAACGACCCCCTTCTCCTGCCCAGAGAGCCCTTCAGGAGTTATTGTCAATGTTAGGGTTATGTGACCCATGGAGGCTTTCCAATCCTTCTTTTCGTGCTTTCTCTTTTCTTTCTCAGCCGCATGGTTCAAAATCGAGGATAGATTTTGTTTTAGTTAGTAAATCCTTTCTTCCCAGTCTTCTTCAGTCCGGTATTGATCCAATCATTCTTTCGGATCACGCCATAGTTTGGATCAGACTTTCTTTAGACCCTGAGTTTTGTCGGGACTCTGTTTGGAGGTTAAATACTCAGTTGTTGAAAGACTCTCAAATTGTCTCGAGTATTAAATCTTTGATTTCTTTCTTCCTGGCGGAGAACTGGAATTCTACCCCGAGACTTGATTTAGTTTGGTGCTCTTTGAAGTGTTATTTCAGGGGTGAGTTAATAAAAATGGCCTCCTCCAGGAAGAAAGCTCGCCTTGCAAAATCTTTGTCTTTAATGAATAAAATTAGAGAGTTGGAAGCTAAATACTCTTCAACCTCTTCGTTACCGGCCCTTAAGGATCTTTTGATAGCTAAGCGTGAGTATATGGATCTCTTGAAAGAAAAGATGGAGTACTGTTTGATAAGAACTCAAGCTAAATATCTTGACCATGGGGAAAAGGCTGGGAAACTCTTGGCCTTGCGCTTGCGGGCGTTGGAAGGCTCTAGGATAATCCCTTCTCTGCTTTCCCCATCTGGTTCTACAGTATCCTCCCCTAGAGGTATTGCCCGTATTTTTGAGAGATACTACTTGGACCTCTATAGTAAGTCTTCATCGTCTGCCTCTATCTCAAATATCAACACGTATTTGGGAGATGTCGACATTCCTTGTTTGTCAGCGTCCCAACAAGAAATTCTATTGGCTCCTATTTCGTTGGAGGAGATAGAAAGGACTATTACCTCTATGGCTCCTGACAAAGCACCTGGCCCTGATGGCTTCCCTGCTAATTTTTATAAGGTTTTCGTTAAAGAACTGGCACCTATCCTCCTTAAGTTATATGAATATTTATTGGTTTCTGTCGAAATAGATCCCACCCTGTTTGAGGCCACAATTATCTTGATTCCCAAACCTGATAAAATTCCCATGGATCCGGCAAATTATAGGCCTATCTTCCTTCAAAATTATGACATGAAAATTCTCGCTAAGATACTAGCCGAAAGAATCAAGAAAGTCTGGTCTGGTTTACTTAGTCCTGAGCAAGTAGGCTTTGTTTCTGGCAGGTCTGCTGCGGACCATCTAAGGATCTTGTCTCATATTTCCCAGCATGCCCAATCAGTCCTTTATCCGGCAGCTTTGGTCTCTCTCGATGCAGAGAAGGCCTTTGACCGAGTGGACTGGACCTTCCTTTGGGCCGTGCTGGGGAGGATGGATTTCGTTACCATTCCTGAAAAGGTTCAGATGTTTTATGGCTCCCCTCAGCTAAAATTTATTGTAATGGGTTTCTCCCCCTTTCCGTTTACATACTGGTACTAGACAGGGGTGCCCACTTTCGCCTTTGCTGTTTAATTTGTATCTAGAACCGCTGCTTATCAGACTTAAAACATCCCCCCAGGTTAGAGGCTGTATGTTACAACAGCAGGAACTGGTGCTCTCTGCTTATGCAGATGACATACTTCTGCATTTAGAATACCCGGCAGAGTCTTTAAAAGCAGCGATTGACATTATTGAGCAATTAGGTTCTTTCTCTCAATACAAATTGAATATTTCTAAGTCCGAAATTTTCCCTTTAAATGTCTACACTAATAAACAGGAGTTTATCTCCTTTGGGATGAGGTGGGCCCCTAGATCCATTAAGTATTTGGGGATTCATTTTTCGACTGATCCCTCTCTTTTGAGGAAGCTAAATTTGGATAGAATTAAAAATCTGGTTTATCAGGATCTGCAGCGATGGTCTGTCCTCCCTATCTCTCTTTGGAGCCGGATCAGTATTATTAAAATGAATGTCCTCCCCCGGATCTTTTACCCGTTGAATTTGTTAAATCTTTGGCTCCCTATCACATACTTTCAGCAACTTCATACTATGTTTTCTAATTTTATCTGGCGCGGGAAGGGCGTTAGGTGCTCATATGCTAAACTATCTCTTCCTAAAGAAAAAGGCGGTCTTCGGTTACCTAATCTTCTACTTTATCACTGGGCAACCCATCTTTCTAAATTGGGGAGGTGGTTCTCTATAAATTCCACACTACCTTGTCCAATTTGGCTCCAGATTGAGCGTTCGCTTCTTTCTGAGGCTAAACTCGATAGCTATGCTATACTTTATACTCCTCCAGCAGCAATCTCACATTGGGTGACTGATAGCATGATTCTAGTTGCCCTTAAGTCACTGGCTCAATGTTTAGTATCTTTCCACATTTCTAGCGTCTCGGATCTGGGTCAGCCGGTAATTCTCAATCCTAATATAAAGTTGGGTAGTTCTTGGCTTATGCCGGATTGGCTCCCACAGATTAGAGAGGCCAAAGTGGAGCATTTCTATAATCAGGGATCCCTTCTTTCTTCCGGTGACATATTGGATAAGTTTGGCATTCCTAGTAGAGGGGTCTTTAAAGTGTACCAATTAAGACATCTTATTGCCGGGAAATTCGGTACCTTTTCTAGAGACTCTGTGGCCTATCCCTTTCTTTCTAAATTATTAACCTTGCTTCTCAGTCTCACTCCATCTCTTTGATTTATTCTTTCCTTTTGAACTACAAATTCCCGAGATTGTCGAGGCTCTAGTGTCTGGGCATACTTATACCTGATGCCTCCTGAGTTGGCCTTGTATATGGAAGGACATACATAGGTATCATACCCAGGATAGACTACGGTTAACCCAATACTATATTGTTAATAACCTGTATTATACCCCTGCCAAACTTTTCAAGCTCAAAAAACTTCCCCACCCGACTTGCTCTAGGTGCTCACAAGGAGAAGGTAACCTAATTCATATGTTCTGGGACTGTCCTAAGGTTGCCCCTTTGTGGTCCCTTATTCGGGATAATCTAGATCCCCTTCTGGGTCTGTCTGGCTTCTTCTCTCTGGAGATTTGCATTCTGGGTGAATATTCCCATATAGATAGTGTAGAACGTCGATACCATATGGCTTTGGTGTCCATGGCGGTCAAAAAATTAGTTTTGAGACATTGGACAGACCAGCTGGCCTTGTCATATGCAGATTGGCTGATTGAACTTACTACGTTTTTACATTCGGAGAGTTTGATTGCCAGTCTGAATGATCGGATGGATCGGTTTTGGGGAGATGGGGTAAACTTCAGGCACTATGTCTGCATTAGTTAACTTGGGACCTGATCCTGTAGTCCGATAAATATCTCTATTTTGATCATGTATGTTACTTTGTAATCTTGCTGGTATTGAAGATTGTATTATCAAAGATGACTGACTGTATTACCCAGAATATTTACTATATTGGGATGGCGCACCTGTAGAGGGGAGGAGGAGGGTGGTGGAGGGGTGGGGTGGGCGTGTTAGTGGTTGAACCTTTCCTTATTTATATGCTAATGGGGAGGGGGTTGGGGTTTTTTTCTTTTCTTTTTGTTGGGAGGGTGGGGTGGTCTTTCGGGGAGGCTGGGGGAGGGAGGAGGTTTAGGTGGGGGTTTGGTTGTACCGGATTCTTTCATTCTGTACTTTATCAGACATGTTTGTTTGTTGTTGTTGAACTATGGTTAAAACCCAATAAACTTAAATTTCAAAAAATAAATAAATAAATAAATAATTTAGTAACCCTCTCCATACCCACCTGGAGATTGGGTTTGTTAGGATTCTGGGTCATGAAATCAGATTTCTTGGACTCCAACCTGATTTTTAGAATTGCAGTCTGAAAATCTTAATTCAGAAACTTAGGGCTAAAACATGTTTTTACACCAAAATTTAGGATTCCAAGTCTGAATCTGATTCTGATTTTGAGACTCTTTTTGGAATTAGACAGAAATAAGATTAAGAACTGGAAATTCCTGAATTCCTAAACAGCCTAGCTGGATGGGAAGAAAAAAATTACTCACCAAAGTAATCTTGTTTCTTCTAAGGTATTCTTCAATATGATTAACTCTAGCAGTGAGCCTCCTGTGTTGAACTGCCCAGAGATGAATGGAACTTATGCAAATGATGGGACATCTATTGGCTCTTGCCACCATTTAAACTGCTGCCTTTATCAACTGCAGCATTCTATAACATTCAGATTCATTGGAGCCTGCAAGTGTAGATCACCAGGGTACATCTGGAATCGAGCGGTACTCTGCTTAGCATGCTTTCCTGGTAAATCTCTTAAATAAATAAATAAATAAATAAATAAACTTACTGATCTATTGTAACTAATGATAAAAAAAAATTCTAAACAGCAACAACCCCCCTCTAACCCAGTCCCCTAGTAATGCCAGATAGGACCATAGCAAGGAAAACAGCCACCTGGTTTTCAAATATAACATACCCAGTGTAAGACCCTTATAACAATAAAACAACAGTTGTGATGCAGAGGCCTAATGGTTCTGGAAGGGGAGGTAGGGTGGGCAAGTTAATCATATTGAAGAATACCTTGGAAGAAACAAAATTAATTTGGTGAGTAATTTTTTATTCTAACCCCAGGAATTCTTCAATATGATTAACTCCAGCAGACTATGAAGCAGTACCTTTGGAGCTGGGCACAGAACCCTATTTAGGGAATAGGCTCTGCAGCACTGCCGTGCCAAACCTAGCATCACTTCTTAATTGTGTATCAAGGCTGTAATGGTTCGTAAAAGTAGGTACTGTTCTCCATGTCGCTGCTTTGCTGATTTCCAATGCTATTGTTGTAGCCGTGCCCCTTGTAGAATGTACCCTCAAGCCCACTTGGGACTCTTGTCCCACTTTGCTGTAGCAAAACTGGATACGTTGCACTATCCAGTGAGCAACTGTCCTTTTAGAAGTTGATTTTCCTTTTCCCACATCCCCATAGGCCAGGAAAGTACAGTTACAAAGAGTTGTCAGGCACTAGGACCCCATTAAAAACTTAAGCTAGCAGGGGGACCGCCCACCTGACGTCATGTGATGGACATCAACATGTCACTATATAGTGGGTGGTCCCCACGCCTGCCCTTCAGTTCTCCCGGTCGGAGACCTAAGATGGTGTGACAGAAGAAAGGAGTGGGGTCCTGGAGCCAAAAGAAAGGCTAGAAAGAAATAGTCGCAGAAGCAGGGGGAAGGATGGAGGGAAAAAGGTACCTACTACAGGAGCCTCTCTCGAAGATCTACTATTACGGTAAGTTCTTACGTAATTGTACTGTCTTACTTTGAGAGGGCACTTGCAGTAGGTAATAACCATTGGGACTGAGACCCAAGCAGTGTATTTCAGACAAAGACTGAAGCATGGTTGGCAGGAAAGGTTAGCACTAGGTACCAGATTAAGACAGGAGGCCCTGAAAGACAGCTAGTCCAAAGCCTGCCCTGTACCTAGAGGCAATGCCCAGACAGTAGTGTTTGGTAAAGGTGTGGACAGAACTCCAAGTGGCTGCTGCACAAATGTCCACTGCAGAAACATACCTGAAACAAGTGGTAGATGTAGCCACGCCTCTGGTTGAATGTTCCTTGACTTTCCCCGGAAGGGGCTTGTTATATTTCTCATAAAACAAAATGCAGTTTGTTAACTATTTAGATAAGCATTGTTTGTAAACTGCCAGGCCTTCTCTTTTAGGTGCAAAAGAAGCCAAAAGCTGATCCATTTTACGGACTGACTTCATCCGGTTCGAATAATAATGCAAGGTTCTGTGCACAGAGGGTGTGCAGAATGGCTTCCCCTTGATTAGAATGCTTGGGGTAATACATTGGCAAGTGTATAGTCTGATTCAAAGTGAATTCAGACACCACCTTAGGTAGAAACTTAGGATGTATATGCAGAGCCACCCAGTCTCTCTGGAAAATCAAATAAGGCTCCTTACACAGCAGGCCTGAAACTCAGAAATCCTTCAAGCCGAAGTAATGGCAACTAAAAAGAGCATTTTCCAGGAAAGGTAGCACAGGTCTCAACTCATGGCCAGTTCAAAGGGAGGCAAAGTGAATTTCTCAAGGATGAAGTTCAAATCCCATGGAGGAATGGGGTTCCTGACTGGGGGTTTCAGATGGAGACTTCCTTTCAGAAAAGTTTTGGAAACCTCCAACTGCACCAAAGTCTTGCCATCCACTGGAGTGTGGTAGGCAGAAATGGCAGACAAGTGGACCTTCAGCGAAGAACAGCTAAGGCCAAGGTCAGAGAGATGTAGCACGTATTCCATGACCTGTGGGACAGGACAAGAGAAAGGATCCCATCGTTTGTTGGTTGCCCAAATGGAGAACATCTTCCATTTCATAGCATTTGTGGTTCTTGTGGCTGGCTTCTGGGCTTCTACAAGGACTTGGGCCACTCTGGAAGAGACTCCAAAGCATGCCACAGCTACGTCAGCAGGTGCCACATGTGAAGGTGAAGGGACTTGAAGCCCAGATGGACCAGCTTGCCCTGGTCCTGAGTCAGCAGATTCTGGCAGAGGGGCAGGGAAACTGGAGGCTCCACTTTCAACTGCTGAAGCAGAGGCAACCACACTAGGTGAGGTCAGTAAAGAGTTATGAGGATCATGCCAGCTCCTTCTTGCTGTAGTTTCAGAGGCACCATCTGCAACAGTGGAATGGGAGGGAAGGCATACAAGAACCTCCCTGTCCAGCAGAGAGACATCACATCTTGCCAGAAAACACCATGCCTGAAAACAAGCAAGCAGAAACTGGGTAATTTTGTATTGGATGGGGAGGAGAACAGGAGGCGAACAGATCGTGATCTGGGTGACCCCGTCGATCAAAGATGTCTTTGATTACTAATTGCCTTAGTTCTCACTTGTGTGCCCTTGCCTGAGTGTGGCTGAGGGTGTCCACCAGGACATTTTGAATGCCTAGGACATGCATTGCTGTGAGCTGCAGGCTGTGCTGTATCGCCCAATGCCACATGCGCATCACTTCCCTGCACAGTGGATACAACAGCGTGCCTCCCTGTTTGTTCAGGCACCAGACCATGTACATGTTGTCCATTTGTACCAGTAGAGGCCCAGGGAGGAGTAGGTGTTGAAAAGCCTGAAGGGCGTATAGTACAGTGCATCTCCTGCACATTGATATGCAGAGATAGCTTCTGCTGAGACCAGGATCCCTGTGTCCTGTGGTTACCCATTGTCAGGGTCTGAGCCGGAGGGAGCATCTGAAAAGGAACTCCTCTGGTGAGATTGGACAGATCCTGCCACCACAGGAGATTCCGATGCATTGAGCTGGACACCAGAATCCAGTTATCCAGGTCATCTGATTTCTGGTCCCACTGGACCCGAAGAGTCTACTGCATAATCCACATGTGGAGCCTGGCTGTGGGGCAGTGAGAATAGCCTCTGCCATCAGGCCCAGAAAGCTTAAGACTGAACAAACCATGGTCCATTGGCTGGCTGCCACGTGGATTGCCTGCTGACGCAAGGTTTCCACACTGTCCAAAGGGAGGAAAGCTTGACCCTGAGCAGTATCCAGCACCACCCCAATAAATTGGAGGTGTTGTGAAGGAAAAAGGTGAGAATTGGGGTAATTCACCATGATCCCCACTTGCCTGAATAGATTCAGGGTAGTAGTCAGGGAGGCCACCAGGATGTCCCTCAACGTTGCTGACAGGAGCCAGTCATCAAGGTATGGGAAGACATATACTCTCTGACAGCAAAGAGCCACTGCCACCACACCACTAGGCACTTGGTAAACACTCTGGGTGCTGAAGAGAGGCCAAAGGGGAATGCTTTGAACTGGAAGTCTTCCCCCTGGAAGATAAAGCATAGGAAGTGGCGGTGGGAGGGAAAAATTGTGATACGCAGATATGCATCCTATATATCCAGAGCACAAAGCCAATGACCCTAGTGCAGAAGAGGCAGCAGACTCGGTAGGGTCAGCATGCAAAACCTCTTGTACTCTATGTACAGGTTTAGTGTGCTGAGGTCCAGGATTGGATGAAGGTCCCCTGTTTTGGGGGGCATCAGGAAGATGTGGCAGTAATATCCCTTTCCTTCCTGGGTCTGAGGAACAGGCTGTATAGCTGATTTTGTCAGATGGGCCTGTATCTCTTCCCTTATGAGAAGAATGTGCCTTTTGGGTAGTGACAGAGACCTGGAGGATATATTGGAGGTCTCTGTGAATTTGATGGTGTGGCCTTGAGCAATGAACTAAAGGACCCACATGTCTGAAGTGATTGCCTCCCACCCAGCCAGGTGGTTGGTGAATCTTCTCCCTACTGGTTCCTCTGGAGTTGGTGGCAGAGGCTGGGGCCCTGCCACAAGTCAGTAGGTGGAGGGGGGTGGGGGAGCGCCACTCCGGCAGCCATTTGGGACTTGGCTGGGGAGGTGGCTCCCATCAACAGGGCTTGATATTTGTTCTGACATCGGGCTGGCTGTTGCCTATTCTGGTGCCATTGTTGGTGACAAAATGGCTGTTTTGGCTTGGTGTTAGAGTGGTACTCAGACTGGATAGATCGTAGTGCCTTGCCACTGTTCTGGAGCTCAGTGATTATGTCCTTGACATGGCCCCTGAAAAGGACTGGTCCCCTGAAAGGGGCATCCTTGATGGCCGACTGGACATCTTGGGCCAATCTGGATACCCACGGCCAGGAGTACCCGCGCATGCTGATAGTCATGGCGGTACTCTTGGTAAAGGCATTTACTGTGTCACATGTCGCTCTGAGGGAATGACGGCAGAAGATGTCTGCAATCCTAACAGTCTGGGAAATTTTGGTTTTAGCCTCAGAATTGGGCAAAGCCTCAAATTCTGATTTCAACTGTCCCAGGATAGATTTCTGGTTTATAGTCATGTGTGCCAGGTAGTTCAAAGCTCTGAGAGCCAGAGTGGACAGAGGAGTAAACCTTGCATCCAAACTGGTCTATTTGCTGTGACTCCTTGTCTGGAGGAGAGGTGCTCATGTGTTTAGGCTTAGCCATATGGTCATGGGCTGCATTAATGACCACTGAGTCCACTTCAGGGTGAGAACTAAGGTGGTCTTTACCCTTGGGGGCTCGATATAGTTTATCAGCCTTCTTGGTGACTGCAGCCACTGATGAAGGCTGCTGCCAGACTGAGGAGGCCATGTCCTCATGTGGTCCTATCCATGAAGGAATGAGCAGAGGGGACAGTTCAGGCATATCCAGGTGCTCCACCAACCTCTTGTGTTGGAGATCCTGATCCCCTGTCTTCCACCCATTTGCCTCCTGAATCTTCAGAAGGATCTCAGTAAAGGAGGGGTCCTCCAGAGGAGACTTGGAAGACTCTTTGGGCTTTGGATCCACCAGAGAGGGGGGGAACTCAAAACCTGAGGTGGAGGAGTCTGCAATGTCTGAGTCCAAGTCAGATGACAGACTTCCATCTGGAGACAGAGCCAGTAGAAGAGGGATCTCTTGCAGTGAGACCACAAGGCCCCTGCTGACACCGGCTGCCATGGTAGTATGCAAGGTCTGTCCCAAGGTAGAGGGGTGAGGCTCCACTGGAAAGGAAGATCTCAGGGTAAGGTCTGTGCGGGCCGGTGTGGAAGCCATGGCCAGTTGCCATCATTCCAGTTCTGAGACCAACTGCGTCCTGGTTTCAGACCACCAAGACTGTAATGCCTACCTAAAATCCACCTGAGGCTGAGGTGGTGGAGGAGAAGGTGGCTGATTGTTGGGCGGGTATCTTGGGATGGTAAGCCCTGGCATCATATAGCCTGGCACTCCATAGGGCGAATAGCCCGGAACTGGATACCTCAGCATGGGGTACCCTGGCATGTGATACCCTGGCAAAAGGTAGAGAGGAGCAGGGTAGCCTGGCATTGGAAGAACTGGCGAAGGGCCCAATGGCAGAGCCAAGGGACCAGCTGGAGGCCCTGATGGTGGGTAACCCGGCATTGTACCTGACAGAGGAGCCAAAGGTTCTATGAGGGGCTCTGATGGCTGGTAGCCAGGTGTAGGCCCTGGAAGGGGGCCAGAAGGACCTGAACAGGGCCCTTACAGAGGGTTAGAAGGGGCTGATAACATCAGGTCTAATGCTGGAACAACCATAGGAGGTGTTGGCATCTGCCTCAAGAGGGACGAGAATCCCACTGAAGTCTGAGGTGGGGGGCATGCCCAGATGGGGGAGCCTGTGGTGCAGGAAACACCAGCTCCCAAAGGAGGTCCAGCATCAGGCGTTCCAGTTCTGGCACCAGGGTTGTGTTGGGCTGATGCTCCTCTGACTCCAAGTGTGCAGGAGAGTCAGGAGACACCACCAGGGGAGATGGCGAAGGAGGATCCCGAGAGAGAGAACCCTTTGGAGAGCCACTGCCACCACCACTAGGCACTTGGTAAATGCTCTGGGTGCCGAAGAGAGGCCAAAGGGGAGCGCTTTGAACTGGAAGTCTTCTCCTGGAAGATAAAGTGTAGGAAGTGGCAGTGGGAGGGAAAAATTGTGATATGCAGATATGCATCCTATATATCCAGAGCACAAAGCCAATGACCCTGGTGCAGAAAAGATAGCAGACCCGGAAGGGTCAGCATGCAAAACCTATGTACAGGTTTAGCGTGCTGAGGTCCAGGATTGGACGGAGGTCTCCTGTTATTTTGGGGACCAGGAAGAAGTGGCAGTAATATCCCTTTCCTTCCTGGATCTGAGGAACAGGATCTATAGCTGAGTTTGTCAGAAGGGCCTGTATCTCTTCCCTTATGAGAGGAATGTGCCTATTGGGTAATGAGAGTGACCTGGAGGATATATTGGAGGTCTCTGTGAATGCAATGGTGTGGCCTTGAGCGATGAGCTGAAGGACCCACATGTCTGAAGTGATTGCTTCCCACCCAGCCAGGTGGTTGGCGAATCTGCTCCCTACTGGTTCCTCTGGAGCTGGTGTTGGAGGCTTGGGGTGCTGCCACAAGTCAGGAGGAGGGAGGGTGGGGAGCACCACCCCAGCAGCCCTTTGGGACTTGACTGTGGAGGTGGCTCTTGTTAACAGGGCTTGACGTTTGTTCTGACATCAGGCTGGCTGTTGCCTAATCTGGTGCCATTGTTGGTGACAAAATGACTGTTTTGGCTTTGTGTTAGAGTGGTACATAAACTGGATAGAGTGCAGTGCCTTGCTACTGTCCTGGAGCTCAGTGATTATGTCCTTGACGTCTCCCCTGAAAAGGACTGGTCCCCTGAAAGGGGCACCCTGGATGGCCGACTGGACGTCTTGGGCCAATCTGGATGCCCGCAGCCAGGAGTACCGGCACATGCTGATAGCATGGCAGTACTCTGGGTAAAGGCATCTACTGTGTCACATGTTGCTCTGAGGGAATGATGGCAGATGATTTCTGTAATCCTGACAGTCTGGGAAATTTTGGTTTTAGCCTCGGAATCAGGCAAAGCCTCAAATTCCAATTTCAACTGTCCCAGGATAGTTTTCTGGTTTACAGTCATGTGTGCCAGATAGTTCAAAGCTCTGAAAGCCAGAGTGGAGGAGAAGGAGTAAACCTTGCATCCAAACTGGTCTATTTGCTGTGACTCCTTGCCTGGAGGAGAGGTGCTCATGTGTTTAGGCTTAGCCATATGGTCATGGGCTGCATTAATGACCACTGAATCCACTTCAGGGTGAGAACTAAGGTGGTCTTTACCCTTGGGGGCTCGATATAGTTTATCAGCCTTCTTGGTGACTGCGGCCACTGATGAAAGTTGCTGCCAGACTGAGGAGACCAGGTCCTCATGTGGTCCTATCCACAAAGGAATGAGCAGAGGGGACAATTTGGGCATATCCAGGTGCTCTGCCAACCTCTTGTGTTAGAGATCCTGATCCCCTGTCTTCCACCCATTTGCCTCCTAAATCTTCCGAATGATCTCAGTAAAGGAGGGGTCCTCCGGAGGGGATCTGGCAGACTCTTTGGGCTTTGGATCCACCAGAGAGGGGGGGAACTCAAAACCTGAGTTGAAGGAGTCTGTGGTGTCTGAGTCTGAGTCAGATGACAGGCTTCCATCAGGAGACAGAGCCCGTGGAAGTGGGATCTCCTGCAGTGAGACCACAAGGCCCTTGCTGACACCAGCTTCCATAGTAAGATGCAAGGTCTGTCCCAAGGTAATGGGGTAAGGCTCCAGTGGAGAGGAAGATCTCAGTGTAAGGTCTGTGCAGGCCGGCGTGGAAGCTACAGCCGGTTGCAGTCATTCCAGTTCCAAGACTGACTGCATCCTGGTTTCAGACCACCAAGACTGTAATGCCTCCCTAAAATCCACCTGAGACTGAGGTGGTGGAGCGGGTGAAGGAGGAGGGGGCTGATAGATGGGCAGGTATTCTGGGAAGGTAAACCCTGGCATCATTTAGCCTGACATCAGGTAATGGTAGCCTGGTACTCCATAGGGTGAATAGCCTGGCATTGGATACCCTGGCGTGGGGTACCCTGGTGACAGGTACCCTGGCAAAGGTACTGAGGTGCAGGGTAGCCTGGCATCAGGAGGTCTGGTGAAAGGCCCGATGGCAGATCTGAGGGACCAGCTGGAGTCCCTGACGGTGGGTAACCCGGCGTTGTACATAACAGAGGAGCCAAAGGTCCTGTCAGGGGCTCTGATGGCAGGTAGCCAGGTGTAGGTCCTGGAAGGGGGCCCGAAGGACCTGACAGGGGCCCTTACGGAGGGTTAGAAAGGGCTGATAATGTCAGGTCCAATGCTGGAACATCTGTAGGAGGTGCCGGCATTGGCCTCAAGAGGGCCGAGGGTCCCGCTGGAATCTGGGGTGGGGGGCTTGCCCAGACAGGGGAGCCTGCAGTTCAGGAGACACCAGCTCCTGAGGGAGGTCCAGCATCAGGCGTTCCAGTTCTGGCACCACGATCGTGTTGGGCTGACACTCCTCTGACTCTGAGTGTGCAGGAGAGCCAGGAAACACCACCGGGGAGGTGGTGAAGGAGGATCCCAAGAGTGAGAACCCTCTGGGTAGGGTTGTAGCCATAGCAGCAGCATGCACTGATCCAGAGGATCAGTGCTGGGCCTGTTATCAGGGCCCAATGGAAGTGCAGTGGCTGGGTGGGCATCAGAGGAGCTGGCATGCGACTTATCATCCATGGCCCAGTGTTTGTCAGAGGGGCTGATGACCAACTTATCGGCCATGCCACTAGACTTAGGCCCCAGGGTTTTGAGGAGTCTAAGGGTGTCAGAGCTCTCCAATGGATTGGAGGAGCCTACCTGAACTGTGACCAGCTCAAGCGGGTGAGATCAAGGGCTGCTCCCCACAAGGAGGGGTAGGCTTGATCGGAGGAGCAGTACCCATGGCAGCGAGATGATGCTCATCACCTGTGGCCCCAGAAGGAGGCTGTGGGTGGTATGGAGACCGCGGTCTCGGTGCTTCTCCTTGTCCTTCCTCTTCTTCTTATGGGAGTCCGAAGAACCCCACCCCCCCCAGAGAGGACAATCCCAGTAGCTTTTGCAGCTCCTTTTCCATTGAAGCCATCCTTAATTTAAGAATGCGGGCTTCCAGTGCCTGTTGGCGGCATTTCCATGTGGCTGGGTTGAAATTCTGGCAGGCCTCACAGTCCTCGGTCTTGTGCTCTGGTCCCAGGCAGAGGAGGCAGAGGGAATGGCTGTCCTTTTGAGGGAGCTGAGTGCTGCAAGACTCACACTTGTTCTTTTGCGACTTAGAAGGCATCGAAGAAGACATGGATAAAAAAAGTAATGCTTTTCAAAGATTTACAGAAAGATATAAAAGCGATGAAATACTCATCCGAAAATGGCGGTCGAGTTTCTCCGCGAGGTCCGACGTGCGCAAGTCGATGGTGGGATAGAACTGGAGAGTGGGCATGGGGACCACCCATTATATAGTCATTCTGACATCTGTCACATGATATCAGGTGGGCAGTCCCCCACCAGACACTGCTAGCTAGTTTTCCATGTGGTCCTAGTGCCTGACTGCTCTAGTTCTAATGGTTATTGCCTACTGCAAGAGCACTCTCAATGTAAGATCAGCTGTTGCCTGTCCTGTCTATGGGCCTTGGTGTGATCAATATAATAGTTAAGAGCTTTCTTGACATCCAAGCTATGTAGCCTGAGTTCCCCTGAACTAGAGTGGTCAGTAAAGAAAACTGGAAAGGTGACAGACTGATTCAGATGGAGGTCAGAAACCATCTTTGGAAGGAGTTTCCTGTTGGTCCTGAGGGCAACTTTGTCCCTGTGGAAGGAGATATAGTTCTGTTCTATGCACAGGGCTTGTAACTCACTTATTCTCCTGGCTGAGGTGATGGCCACAAGGAATATAGTCTTCCAAGTGACAAATTTTAAATGTGCCATAGCCATGGGCTCAAATGGGGGCTCCATTAGCTTTGCTATGCAAATGATGATCTTAAAAATTTCTTGAAAATAGGGTTAGCAGCCATAGAAGTACCCTTGCCAGCTGAAAGACAGGCTGAGACTGATGCCAGGTGGACCTTAAGGGTAGTGGGCTGTAGGCCCAGTAAGTGTAGGTGGGTGAGATAGTCCAACAGGACTGGTACCCCTGCCTGAGAAGGTACTATCTTACTGCAATTGCACCAGACAGAGAACCTTTTCCATTTGGATGCATAGGTTTTCTTTGAAGAGGGTTCCCTACAACCCCTAAGAACCCCGAGTACACCCTCAGAAAGGTGTAATCCTGTGTACTCTAGGTCTTCAAAAGCAATGCCTTGAGTCTGAGACACCTAAGGGAAATGGAGGGAAAGCATATAGGATCCTCCCTGACCAAGTCCAGCTCCAGGGCATCCATGGGTCTGCAGCAGAACAGAGGCAACTGATGGTTCCCCTGTGAGGTGAAGAGGTTTATTTCTGGGGTGCCCCACCTGTGAAAGACCACCTCCAGTACTTGTTTGTTTCGGATGCAATTTGTGGTTGTTTTGGTTGAGTCTGCTGAGTGCATCTGCCAGAGTATTGTCCTTCCATGGGAGGTGGAGAGCCGACAGGGACACCTGTATGAAGTATGCCAGACTCCATATTTCCATTGCTCCTGTGCACAGCAGGTCAGATCTTGTCCCTCCCTGCTTTTTGATGTAATACATTGTGGTGGTATTGTCCATATTGACCTGTACCACCTTGTCCCTTACCAGGGAAGCGAAGGATTGCAGTGCCAAGAGTACTGCCCTGAACTCTAGAAGATTTATGTGCAGGAGTAACTCTGCAAGGGACCACTTACCATGCACTGTATGCTCTTCCAGATGTGCCCCCCCACCCTAGGAGGGAGGCATCTATTTTGAGTACCAAGGTAGTGGACTCCTTTTCAAATGGGACCCCTCCCCTGAGGTTGGTTTTGTCTTGCCACCATTGCAGGGCCTGCAACAATGTCCCTGGCACTGGTATCATCTTTGAGAGAGGGTCTCTCCTTTGGCACCAATGTGCCCTGAGGTGAAACTGAATGTCTTTCATTTGGAACCTGCAGCACTGCACTGTTCCTGTTGCTACAGCCATGTGCCCCTACAGCTGCAGGAAGTGCCTTGCTGGTCTTGGTCTGTTGAAAGAGTGAAAGAGCCTGCCAGCTGCAGGATATTGTCCACTCTGTCCTGAGGCAGGAATGCCCTCCCCTGCACGGTATCCAACTCTGCCCATATGAAATTTAGTACCTGGGTAGGTTGGAAGACAGATGTTTTAGCATTAAGAACCCTGTAGACTTCAGTGTACACTGAGTGACCTTGAAAGCCTCCTTCACCTGTTGCGGTGACTTGCCCATGACTAGCCAGTCATCTAAATAAGGGAACACTGTGATGCCCTGCCTCCTCAAGTGTGCCACCACTACTGTTAGGTACTTTGTGAATTCCCTGGGAGCTGAGGTCAGGCCAAATGACAGGACTGAGAAATGGTAATGTCCTGAAGGTAGTCTAAAGCTGAGGTACTTTCTATGTGATTCCCTGATGAAGACTTGGAAATAGGCATCCTTTAGATCCAGCGATGCCAGCCAGTCTCCTTGCTAGAGTGTGGGAAGAATCATTGCCAAGGTTACCGTCTGGAACCTTGGTTTTGCTAAGTGCTTGTTTGGAGCTTTTAGGTCCAAAATGGGTCGCCATTCCCCATTTTTCTTTAACGTTAGTAAGTATCTGGAGTAAAACCCCTTTCCCCCTTTGGATGAGGGGAACTGGTTCCACTGCCTTTGCCAGTAACAGATTTGACACTTCCCTTTCCAGGAGTGCTCTTTCTGTGGGGGATGAAGGTCTGAAAAACCTTGCTCTTAGTTTGGGGAAGGATTTGAAGTTGAGGGCTCGGCCCTGACTCACTACCTCCAGCACCCACTTGTCTGTGGTGTTGGTTTTCCAAGTCTGAAAGTAGTGAATCAAGCTGCCCCCTACTGGCTTTGGGGAGACGACCCTGACCAACACATTGGGGTTCTGTTTAGCCTGGTTGCAGTCTGTGGGGTCTGATCTCCACTCTTCTGGAACCCCTACAACCCCTGCTCCTGAAACAGCCCCTTGGCTGCTGGTAAGCAGTGAAAGCTTGGGCTTGGAAAAATGATCTGCCGTAACCCCTACCTCTACCTCTACCTCCCCTTCCTTGAGGGCTATAAGAGGTTGAGGCCTTTTCTTTTGCTGTATTTCTTTTATAGGTGGCCTTGTATTCATCCACCTTTTTCATGTATGTCTCTGTCTTCTCCCCAAACAAGGAGTTATTCTTCATAGGGAAAGCCATAGCTTTTGCCTGTGTGTCCTGTGTCAGATTTGTGGTTCTAAGCTAGGCAAACCTCCTCAGTGCAATAACTACTGCCATCCACCTGGCTGTGTTATCATTGGCATCTACTGCAATGTGGAAAAGATACCTTGAGGCCTCTCAGCCACATCCGGCTGTTTCCATCAAGTCAGCTGCCAGCCCAGGTGGTGCTTTGTCTGCCATAGCCATGACAGAGCTCCATAATGATTTTTGATACTGGGCAGCATTAGCCATGTAGTTGGCTTGCCTAATCCCTAGTGAAGCTGCCAGGTAGCCTTTCTTGGCCATGTTATCCATCCTCCTAGAATCTTTCTCAGGAGTATGGGTTGCCAGCGACACTTTGGCACTTTCACAAGCTACTGCTTGTACCACCCTTTCTGGATCAGGGTGTGAGAACAAGAATTTTGGCCCTGACCTTTCTAGCTGATACTTTCTGTCAGCTTTCTTGTCCACTGATGGTACTGTATTGGGAGTCTCCAGGACTTTCTAGGCATGCTTTTTCAAAAACTTGATGGGGAGTAACAGCCTCTTAGTAGGTGTTAACCCCATCATTTCCATAAACTGTGCCTCTTCCTCATCTTCCACAGACTCATGTGTGGTGTTGTCAATCCTCTGGAAATCGTGGTGGAGACTCAAAGTTCTGTTCCGGAGAAATCTCCAGTTCCAGCAGTTCATCTTCATCCTCATCCTTATCATACTCCTCGTATGAGGGATCTTGTGCCAACTGAACCGGTCTTTAAACAGTAGGAACTGATAATGGAACCAGCTGTTCCATTGGTATCGGTTGCAGCTGAACTGGCAATAATTCTTGATTTGTGGCAGCTTGAAGGGCTTGTAAGATCTGTAACGCCTGAGCCACTGCCTCAGCCGTTGGTACAGCTGATTTTGTAACTGAGAGCTCCATTGCCTTTCCAACCAGAGGTTCAATATATTTTTTCCTTATCTTTCTTTTTAGATAAATAAGACAAACCACAACTAAAACCAAGGAGAATCCCCAACTAAGTTAAATAAGTATTTTTTGAATAAAAAACTTAACAAACCAACTCCGATAGCTGGTTCCTCAGTGGTTACAAAGCACCCATGAGGAACTGCTAACTAAAGTAAAAATACAACTAAAAACAATTAAAATGAGCGCTAACTATAAAAACTAAGTAAAAAAGGCAGAAGTAGTAGAAGAAAAATAAAATGAATACTTATTTTCTGTGAAAATTAAATGTTTTCTCAGTTATGCTGAGGAGCAGTCTCCGAGGCGTCTAACTAGGCAGGCAGAGAATGAAATCTAAGCATTACAGAACACAGCGGTTAGTAAGGGCAGCAGTTTGAATGGTAGCACGAGCTAACAGATGTTCCATCATTTGCATAAGTTCCATTCATCTCCGGGGCAGTTCAACACAGGAGGCTGACTGCTAGAGTTAATCATATTGAAGAATCCCTGGGGTTATAATCAACCAGTTCTGAGTATCCGTACAGAAGAATGTGCTCAAAATACCCTTCTAACATTTGACTAGAGGAATGTGGTTCACAGTGCTGTCTCAAAGTCCACCCTAACCAGACAGAATCCTCTGTTGCACTCATTATGTCATTTTGTGTTAAACTGTCATACCTGCACCCCCTACAGCTTTCTTTACTCCAAACTGTCTCTCTCATTCTTAGAAGCTAGGTGTCTCTCTTCCTATGTGCTTACTTTTCTCCTGGTTTGGTTCTGTACCTTCCTACTTTTTTTCTTCTTCATCTGTCCATCCTTCAGTGCACCGGGTGGCCCCCTTCACACTGGCCACTCCAGCCCCTTCAGCCTGACTTCTTCTGGAATTACCTACCTGTGTCTTCCTCCAGGGCCCCCCCTCCAGCTGGATAAAAAGGGTTCCCCTACCCCGGTTTCAGAATGGATCCAGTTTTGTAGTGGTGCCTAGCTATCAGATGCAGAGCCTGCATGTTTTTAAATTCATCCTGCCACCCAAAGATTATCCTTTGGTTTCCGGGTCCCTTCCTAACGTGCACAGCGGAGCATGCATGCATTGATATCAATGGTAGTGCTACGTACACTTCCACATGTAGCACACAGGACGCTTGCCACTCCACCGCTTCCACTTTGTGGTCCCTTCGCCCTTCCCCCTGCCACTGCTAGGGGCCAGGCTAACACTGGATTCCATGTCACCCCCTTCTTGGAGGAGGAGAGCAGTCCAATGTATGCTCAGTTCTCCTCCCCCCAGCTGGCCCTCCAGTGACCCAAGTTTGCTCCCGAACTTGGGTCGTTAGCACTGCAAGAGGTACTGCTGCTGCTGCATTGGGGGGACGGTGTCTCTATCCAGCTACTTATTCTTCCCTCTGTTGCATTCTCCACCTACTCCATCAGAAGCACAGACCCTTCCTCCCCCTGAAGATCCTCTGCTGAGCAAGCTGCCTTTCCTCCAAGCTACCCTACCTCTGGAATAATCTTCTACTACCCCTCCACTCCTCACACACTCATCTCTGAAATGATTCCTACCCCTCAGCTCCTCACCCCTCATCTCTAAAGTACAGCTCTGCAAGCTTACTAGCCACTCATGTTCCTGTGCCCTTCCCCTTCCATCCCTCTAGTACCCCCCCAGTGCAGTGTACTGGTTTGAGACACACCCTTCCCCTATTAGAGTCCCATATTATATGTTATTGCTATGAAACTTTATTTTACTGTTTATCTTTAACCTGTATATTGAACTTTGCTGCTTGCATTTCCTTTTAAGGCTGCTTTGCAAAGCTGACATCGTAACATTTAGCGTGCATTTAATATAACCCTTTTTTTTACTTTTAGACCACATGCTGATGCAGCGCCTTGTTTTTATCTTAACATCACTGTAACAAGGCAATAGGCAGAAATGGAAACCTGTATTGCTCTGTTGCTTCTAACTCCTGACACCTCACAATGGCTAGGTCATTGCAATCTGTCAACATCTAAGTGCATATTCCAGTTCCAGAGGCATTAGTTACAGAAACGGCAAGTTGGGATTTATGTTTTCTGGAGAAGAGTAATTGATTGCAGTCTAGTAATATCCCATCCCCTACTGCTACCTTGCGCAGACCCCATTTAGAAATAGTTGATCATGTCCAGTATGGACACATATGGGGACACCATGCTACTTGTTTGCTTCAACCTGACTTTGATAGAAAAACTAATACTGTTAAAACTTATGCCAATGATGAAAAAAGGAAGTTATAAGCAGAAACTAAAGCAGAAATGAAAGCAGACAGCCCATTCCTCGTTAATGAAAGTAAGGGCCCCAGCAAAGAACGGTCCCATTGACAATTACTGCAGGATAGCTGCCTCTGTCCAGATGCACCTACAGATGCCACTGTGAATATGGTGGTGGTGGGGACTAAGTAAAAGGGCATCACCCATGAGCTCAGTGGGGCCTGATAATACCAGACCTGAGACCATTACATAAATTGTATTGGTCTCGGATCGAGTTGAGTATCCCACTACTCCGTTGAGCTGAGGCCCAAGCAAAGAGAAAACTGAACTCAAAAGACCCAGCTCTACAGGCTGAGATACAGCAAAAATGTCTTTAATCAGCTCAAGGACCTAAAACTATACAAGGTTCACACCTCCTCTTTGATTAGTGATTCCATCAGCTTCCCCATGATGGAGGTCAGACTGACATGCCTGTAGTTCCCTGATTGCTCTCTCTCCTTCCCCCTTATGAAGCGGTACAACATCTGCCATTCTCCAGTCCATTGGTATGGGGGTCTAGGGAGCTGCACAAAAAAAAAACAAAAAAAAAAAAACAAAGGCACTTCCCTGGATCTAAGTGAGCTGTTGAACAGCCCAGCCAGTGGTTCAACTAGTTCTGCTGCTAATTCCATAAGTATCCTCACATGCAACCCATCTGGCCCTGGGGCCTTATCTATCTTAAAGTGATTTGCCAAGTTTTGTTATGTGAAGGCAGCAATCAGTAGGTAAAGGCAAACGGAAGCAAAACACAATTATTTGTTTGTGTTGATTGCTTTTTTTGACCAAATAAAAGCTTTTTTCCCTGCTGCAAACCCAGAGGTGTCAGTATGTGTATTGCAAGAGGTATCTGGTGACCTTTGACATGCACTACCATTGAAAGGTCACCACAGGGGAGTCTCTGCTCAAAAACTGAACCGCAGGTTGCTTACTGTCTCTGCATCCAACACACTATTTGATGATGGCAGACAGTTCTTTCTCTGGCTCTGATGTGGACAGTACAGTAACCCCTTGCTATAACGAATGCCTTGGGAGCCATGTCAACCATTTGTTATAGCGCCTCATTCGTTACAGTGAGGGACACTAGCATGCAATACTGTCAGCCTGCAGCTGTCACTCTCTCACATCTCAAACACATTCCATATGCATTATTCAGTCATTAATTACAGTACCATTACTCATTTGTTAGAAAATGGATTTCTTCATTTTTCTTAAGCTGCCAAGTTTCACTGCGACAGAGACGGTAACAGAGTACAGTGCTTAACCCCCATTACAGCATTTTGGCTACCCTGTTATGAGTTTTATATGTTAGCTACAGTAGCTGCTGGAAAGCATGAGAAGCAGTATATGAATCACTGACTGTTTGGGCTTTTACACTTTCTGAGTCAAACTGGCATGTCAGATTTTTTTTGTGCTTTACAAGCATGCCATGCCACTCACCTCAAGTCACGGACCGCGACTCTACCAAATTACAGTACAGTACTTTATTTCTTTTTCCCCCACTGGTCCTCTGTTTCTTGACTGGAAAGCTGTTTGTTTGCAGTTGTCTTTTCAGTGGTATTGGTGGCCATGTGTGAGTCGGAGTACCCTTCTGAATGACGGTATGTCAGCAGTTTTAGCGAGCCAGATGGAACTGAATATGAAAGCAGGAGCAAGCACAGTGTACAGTAGATAGGTAGTCTGTAAGGCAGAATTTGATACAGAAGCTGTATGTTTCTTTTTCCAGTGCTCCCTCGCCATACCGATATACCAGCTGTGAGAGTTGTAACTTTTTCCCGGGAGCCACGATTCACATTCGTTATACCCAGGAATTGACAATAGCAGGGTTTGCTATACCGAAGGTTTACTGTATTAGTTTGTCAGACAGTGAAAGTGATGTTTCTGACATTGACTCTGTGTCATTAGTTGAAACTGTCTGTATACTGGACCCCTATAGGGACGACCTCTACTGTATGACAGCAGCAACAGCAATGGGGGGAGCAGCTATAGCAGCAGTCCTGATCTGTTTCAGTATGGCAATAAAAGTCAACTTAGCAATACAGAGTGGTAGTTCTCTATTTGTGTTTTCTGTCCTTGGGTCATTTTCATTTCTCTGTTTTAAGAATCAGCTAAAGTAACCCTTTCCTGCAGCCCTCAGATCTGCAATTGCAGTGCCCCCCACAACTCTCTCTCTCTCTCTCTGTTTTGTTTACTCAGCAACTAGTATTTTGTTTTCCAGTGCTTGAACGCAATTCTTAATTTAAATCCTAATCTGCCAGAAAGCAAACCCATCCTGATGCAGACACTACAAATCAGGCACACATCACTGCCATGAAAACAACCACTCTGACATGGTCGCTGTGAAAAAGACAAAGAAAGTGAGCAACTGGTGGTTTTAACAATGTGGACAAAAAATAGCCTAAACAATGTGAAATTAGCACTACTGCACCCCCAAAATTACTGCATGAACACCAGCACTGTATTTCACGCAAGCTTTAATTCATGAGATTGCTGGGTACAATTGCCAACCAGATATGCCCGTTCGGCTGTGTGGCAAACAGCTTAGCGCTGAAGTTCCCAGAGCAAACGCAAGTTATTATTACACTCTAGCCAGCATTCAGCCAGTTGCACTGTGACATATTCTGCAGCAAAGATTGTCGATTAAACCCTGACACCGACCTATTAGGCATGAGAAATCCAAGAGCTGGATGTTTTAGCACTTGTGCATATCACTATAACACTGAACAGCCGTGATGATACCCATGTAATGAGGTCCAGAAAAGGCAGCATTTAGCCACACCAGACAAATAATGCAAGTCTGGAGAAAGCAGCAATCCTGTGCTCCCCAATAACAGTACCAACCTCAGCACTAAATATTTATTTCTTTTGCGGTGAGATACTGGATTTTTTATGGTTTCAACTGTGGCATAGAGCTCCGCTGAATACAAGTATTCTCCAGTGTTCCAACAGAAGAGTGCCTGAGCAGAGACAGGTACTGAGGGAATGCCTTCCCTGCCCTGACATCACTCATGCATGGGGGTACAAAGTGCATGTGCGGAGTTCCTACAATGAAAAAAACAGCACAAAACCACCCTGGTGCAAAACATTTTAAAATACAGTTTCTAGATCTTTTTAACACACTTTCTAGGCGGTTCATCGTCGGGTTACCTGAGGAACTAAAGGAGCAAAAGCAGATTTGGATGCACAAAACTTGGTGAGTCGCTTTAAGGGCTGCCAGCCCTTTTAGGACCCTCTTACTAGTAAGTAATGACTGCCTCATTCCCCAGAGTCCCTTAACGTCGGCTTTGAGACTGCTTTATGGCATGGACCTGCAATCCTCCTTAGTGAATACTGATCAAAAGTAGTCATTCAGGTTGGCAGTCTTTTGCTCATCCTCCTCTATCACCCTACCCTCCTCAACTAGCTGTGCAATGCCTCTCCTTTTTCCTTTTTTTCACTGATGTATCTAAAAGAAAAAAATTTCTCACTGCAGTAATTATGGTTTTTCCAGGGGCTCACTCAGTATGCTTAACAAATGCAGTCAGCCTTCAGTGTTGAACTGCCATGGAGAAAATGGAATGTATGTAAATGATGGAACTCTCATTGGCCCATGCCAATTTCAAACTGCTGCCTCTAGTAACTGCTGCACTCTGAAGTGCTCAAATTCATTATGAGGCCTAACAAAGTGTAGTCACCCTATCTAGCTACATAACCCCATTACACTGTATGAGCCCCTTAAGGAATGGTCCCTGTAAGAAGGGATAACAATTAAACACAACTGGTTTATAAAACTCTCAAACATGAATCCTAATAAAACAATAGAACATATAGTGATCAGCAGGTATGCAAGATAAGGGATCCCCTTTTTCCTGGTTCTGGTATTGGAGGCAGGGTGAGAGCTTAAGCATACTGAGTGATTTCCTGGAAGAAACATAATTAGTATGGTGAGTATTTTTTCTTCAAACCCCATGAATCCCTCAGTATGCTTAACAAATGCAGACTACCAAGCAGTACCTTTGGAGGTAAGGCAGAGAACCTATTTGGGAAAAAGGCTCTGCGGAACTGCTGTGCCAAACCTGGTGTCACTTCTGGACTGTATGTCTAAGCAGTAGTTCTTGGTGAACGTGTGAACAGTTTTCTATGTAGCTGCTTTGCAAATTTCCAGTAGGGGTATGTCCCTTGCTGCAGCTATTGATGCACCTGTGCCCCTTGTAGAATGTGCCCTGAGGCCCAGGGGTGGCTACTTACCAACTTTACTGTATCAGAACTGAATGTAGGTCACTATCCAGTGTGCAATGGTTCATCCAAATGCTGGTTCACCTTTACCCACCTCATTATAAGGGAGGAACAACTGGGTAACCTCTGCCCTGTATGCTTTGGTCCTATCAAGGTGATGGCTAAGTACCCTTTTGACATCCAGGCTATGCACTCTTCGCTTTCCTGAGCTGGAGCTGGCAGTGAAAAAGACTGGCAAATGTAATGGACTGGTTCAGGTGGAAATCCGAAATGACTTTAGGTTGAAATTTCCTATTAGTCCTGAGTACCACCTTATCCCTGTGGAAAGAGATATAGTTCAGATCTGTGCACAGGGCCTGAAACTTGCTTGCTCATCTAACTGAAGTAATGGCTACTAGGAAAACAGTTTTCCAGGTAACATACTTTAATTCTGCAGTTACTATGAGCTCAAATGGGGGGGGGGTCCATTAGCCTAGCAATGCAAATGTTCAGATCCCAGGTGGCACTGGCTCCCTCAAGGGAAGGTGAAGGTGAAGAAGGCCTTTACAAAATATGCCTTGGAGACAGGGTGAGATGCCAAGGACCCATCTGTTCTGGCTGAGATATATGCAGAGACTGTAGCCAGGTGTACCTTCAAGGTAGAGGGTCTAAGGCCTAGTGAATTCAAATGGGTCAGATAGTCCAATAGGACAGACAAACCAGCAGTAGCAAACTGAATTTCTTTGTGGCCACACCATATAGAGAACCTATTCAACTTGGAAGCATTAGTTTTCCTGGTTCAGCATTTGCGAAAACCCCTAAGGACATTCAGGACCTCTTCAGAGAGGTGCAAACTGGCAAACTCTAAGTCTTCAAGAACCAAGCCCTGAAATGGAGGGACTTAAGCTGGGGTACAGTATCCTTCCCTGTGAGGATGTCAGCAGATTGTGCCTCTGAGGGAGGTGAATTGGCTGTGCCACTGACATTGCCAGCAGGAGCGAGTACCAAGGCTGTCTTGCCCAGTCTAGTGCTATTAGGGTGTCTGTGTGGCTCAGTTGGTAGCACATCCGCCTCTGGACCAGAAGGTTGTGGGTTCTCGTCCCACACCGGGATTGGACTTGCACCTAAAAATCGCTGGCATCTGAGTGCAGTATTGGGGGTGCTGTACAGCTGGGTGTGCCGTCCTTCAGATGAGACATTAAACCGAGGTCCTTCTACCCATCCTGGTGTTGTCCTGGTGGGTGTCCAGGTGGAAGTAAAGAACCCAGGGCACTCTTCGAAAGAGTAGGAACATTCGGTGTCCTGGCCAATATTCCCCTTCCCATAAACTGGTTCATGCAATTATCCAGGCTGTGTGTGGGTGATGATGTGCAATATGGCCGCCACCACACATTCAGTCACTTCACTACCAATCTAGCATTGCTTGTAAAGTGCTTTGGATGTATGAAAAGTGCTATATAAATGCTGATTCTTCTTCTTCTTCTTCTTCTTCTATTAGGGTCATTGCTGCTGGCTGGGTTTTGAGTTTTATCAGAACCCTGAGCATGAGAGGAAAGGGAGGGAAGGCATAAAGAAATCTGCCAGACCAATCCAATGCCAGGACATCCAGTGGCACAGTCCCCTTGGCTGGAGGTCTGCAGCAGAACTGTGCCAGCTGGTGGTTGTCTGGGGAGGCAAAGAGATCTATTTCTGGTGTGCCCCACCTTCTGAACACTGAGTGTAGCACCTGTGTATTTATGGACCATTCATGATGGTTCTGGCTGATCCTACTTAGGGAATCTGCCAGAATGTTGTCCTTGCCTGGTAGATGGATGGTGGACAGGGAGACTTGCAGGGAGTAGGCCAGGTTCCAGACCTTCATGGCCTCTGTGCACAGCAAGGTTGACCTGGTGCCTCCCGCTTGTTGATGTAATACATGGTGTTTTTTTTGTCTGTTCTGACCTGTACCACCTTGCCCTCTAGCTGATGTGTAAATGACTGAAGAGCCAGGTATATACCAATCTTAGCTCTAACAGACTGATGTGCAGAAGCAATTCCTGGGGAGACGGTTGAGCATGTGCATCCCCACCCCAAGAGGGAAGTATCTGTAGTGAGCACTAGTGAGGGGCTTTCCTTTTCAAAAGAAGTTCCCTCTCTCAGATCGTCCCTGTCCATCCACCATTGCAGGGCCTGCATAACAGTTTTTGAAAGAGGTACCAGCTTTTTCAGAGGATCCGTCCTTTGGGACCAATGGGCCCTTAAGTGGAACTGAATGCCTCTCATCTGGAATCGTGAACCTGGTACCATGGCTGTGGCTGCTGCCATGTGGCCTAGCAGTTGCAGGAAGTGTCTTGCAGGCCTGGGTCTGTTCAGTTTGAAAGACCCTGCCAGTCCCAGGATTCTGGTTACCCTGTCCTGGGGCAGGAATGCCCTTCCTTGCAGGGTGTCCAACTCTGCTCCAATGAAGTCCAGTACCTGAACAGGTTCTACTTGGGACTTTTGGGCATTTGCCAAAAATTGCAGAGATTCCAGAGTGTTCTGAACTAGAGCAAGGGAGGATCTGGTGTGTTGAGGGGACTGTCCTACAACTAGCCATTCATCTAGGTAAGGAAACACTGTGACCCCTTGCCTTCTCAAGTGAGCCACTACAACAGTTAGACACTTTGTGAATGCCCTTGGGGCTGAAGTTAGGTCAATGGGCATGGCTGCAAACTGATAATGACCTGAGGGAAGTCTAAACCTCAGGTATTTTCTGTGGCTGGGTCAGATTGGGATGTGAAAGTAGGCATCCTTGAGGTCCAAGGATGCCAGCCAGTACCCTTGCTGGAGAGTGGGAATTATCATAGCCAGGGTGACCATTCTGAACTTTGGCTTTGTCACATGTTTTTTCAGGAGTCTGAGACCTAGTATGGGTTACCAGTCCCCATTCTTCTTTTGTGTTAGGAAATACCTGGAGTAGAACCCCAATGCCCCTCCGAAATAAAGGGACAGGTTCCACTGCTCTGATGAGCAAAAGGTTGGCAACTTCTGCTTCCAGAAGCACCCTTTCTCATGGGCTGGCTGGAAAAAAATTTCTGCTTAGTGTAGGAGCTAGATTCTTTATTTTATAGATAGGGCAGTGAATGCGGCACATTCAATAATATATCTTGTTTTAAACTCAGTATTTGCATCTGGTGGATCTGCTTGACTTACTAGCAAGGCACTGACCAGAGGACTGTGGAGAAACTTCTACCTCAGATGAGACGGAGAGTTCTGGCTCCTGAGTGGCCTTTGGTGTAGACTTTTGGAGCAGGAATTACGTTCATTATGGTGAAAGGATAGCAGACCTTATCTTTGGACAAAGTGTTGGCTGACGAAGTCGGAGGAATTTTAAACCTTGAAAAGAAGGAGAGTTGTAGCTCCTGAGCATATCGCGTGATCCTGAGCAGCGTTTGGTGTGGACTCTCGCCGGGTGGTCCACTGAAGAGAGAGAGCATAACAGTCCCTTGGTTACTCATGTTTCCGTTTTGCTGGCATCGGCGGTTCTTTATTGTGCAATTATTGTCACAATGACCAAGGAGTTTGTATTATCAATGGGGATCAGGAATGTAAATTGTGTTTGCCAATGCTTGGGTTATCTGCCAGTCTATGCCTTTATGTTGCAAATAATATTTTCCCTCAAATACAAAATATTTGCATGTCAACATAAGACACCTACCATACCAACACAGACTACTTCAAACTGGGTTAGTTAGTCTTGAAAATAGAAGATTCAGGGGTGATTTGTTATTACTTTTTAAGATCTTACAAAACCCTGACTTATCTCAGTGTGGAGTACAGTTTGCATAACGGAGAGTGAATACAAGGAGCCATTGTCACCAACTTGTAGTCCTGAAGGCTTTTTCCAGCAAAAGAGACCACTGTTTTACTATTAGAGCAACAAATGCTCGGAACAAGTTACCATGGGAAGTTGCAGAAGTCAGTGAAATTGTAACATTTAAATCTCAATTAGACAAATATTTAAACTGGCACAGATACAAATTAATTTGTCCACACAGTTGTGGGAGACATTTATGATGGGCGCATGCCTTCTTATTTCTGCACAAATCTAATAAACCAAGTAATGCAAGTTTAGTTAACTCAATGAGAAAATCTACCATGGTGTCTGGATACAGAGTCGCAGATCTGAGACTGGCTTCCATGCCATGGAGTCCTCCCTCTTGGGGTACGTATACAGCGACTCCATTTCCATGATTACAAGAAACCAGTCTCTTTAAGTTCCGTGAGAACACTGAGTATGACTACTGTGTCCTGCAAATATTGTGGAAAGGCACTTGCTACACATTTAATGGGGGCAACAACAAAGTTACTCAAAGGTTTACAAATGGAACCAATACTGGCCACAATGGGCCTCCCCAGTGGCTCTCTAAGATTTATGTGAATCTTAGGTATTGTATATATAGTATGTCTAATAAAATACTTCATTGCCAAAAACTCACACATTTTGTTTGATAGGATAGTATTTTGACAAGCACATAACAAAACATTACTGTATTAATACAATCTTTAAAAGTCCATTAAGAAAAAATTACTTACCATCTTAATCTTGTTTTTTCTACGGGAATCTTACTGTATTCTGACATTTGCAGTATGGTTTCACCATAGGACTGCCCCAGAGCTGAAACGGTTCATAGAACCTGTGCAAATGATAGAATGCTAGGCTTCAGCTCAGTTTTCAAACCGCTGTCAAGGGTAGACGTCCTGCAACTGTCAGATTGTTATGAAGCGTGCATAGGAAAAAACTATCTAAACTATCTAACCAACTTAACCCATAAACTCACCCCCCCAATAAACTATCTTCCACATTTCAACAAAGAAAACATAGAAACAGAGAATTTGACTGCAGATAAGGGCTGCTTGGCCCACCACGTCTGCCCATTTCTCTACCTAATGGATAAGCTGCAGATCCTAGTTAACCAACAGTCTACTTCCTCCTATCCCCCACTAGAATTGCTTTATGTCTGTCCCATACATTCTTGAATTCCCACACTGTTTTTGACTCCACTACCTCCTCAAGAAGGTCATTCCATGTATCCATAACTCCTTCTGTGAAGAAATACTTCCTCACATTACCTCTGAGCCCCCGTATCTTCAAATTGTGCCCCCCTGTTCTTACACATCTCTTTTTCTGAAAGATGCTACACTCTTGGACTTTGTTGATTCCACTGAGGTATTTGAAAGTTTCTATCATGTCCCCCCTCTCCCTCCTTTCCTCGAGGGAATACATATTAAGCTCCTTTAATCTCTTTTCGTATGTCTTCTGGTACAGACCCTGCATCATTTTAGTTGCCCTCCTCTGCATAGCCTCCTTCCTGTCTATGTCCTTGTGGAGATGGGATCTCCAGAACTGCACACAGTACTCCAGATGGAGTCTCACCAACTGTCTGTACAGAGGGATAACAATTTTACGCAGACTCAAGTCACAGATATCCCAGAGAAAAACAACCCTGACGTTTCTAATAGCAATCACAGCTGTAGTGCAGTGCCCCCACCACAGGTTCTAGTGGGGGAGGTAGGAAGGGAGCTCAGAATACAGTAAGATTCCCTTGAAAGAAACAAGATTACTACGGTAAGTATTTTATTCTTCTAACCCCAAGAAATCTTACTGTATTCTGACATATATGCAGACTGCCCAAACAGTACCTTTGGAGTTGGACATAGAACCTATTTAGGAAACAGTCTGTGCAGTACTGCTGTGCTAAATCTGGCATCACTGCTGGCCTGGGTATCCAGGCTGTGGTGCTTGGTAAATGTGTGAACAGTTTTCCAAGTAGCTGCTTTGCAAATTTCCAACAAAGGGATATCCCTTACAGCTGCTATGGCAGCAGTTGTGCCTTTTGTAGAGTGGGCCCTGAGGTCTACAGGGGGTTCATTGCCTGTTTTGCTGTAACAGAACTGAATATAGGTCACAATCCAGCATGCAGTAACTCTCTTTGAGGCAGGCTTTCCTTTTCCCACCTCGCCATATGTTAGGAAAAGCTGGGTCCTGTCCTGCCTGTGATCCTTTGTGTGATCCAGGTAATAGCTGATAGCCCTCTTGACATCCAAGCTATTTAGCCTACATTCCCCTGAACTAGAATAATCAGTGAAAAAGGCTGGCAATGTGTTAGAATGATTTAAGTGGAAATCAGATGCCACTTCAAGGAAAAACTTCCTGCTAGTCCTGAGGACTACTTTGTCTCTATGGAATGAGATGTAGTTCAGTTCTGTGGATAAGGCCTGAAGCTCACTAATCCTCCTGGCTGAAGTGATAGCTACTAGGAACACTGTCTTCCATATCACATATTTGAGCTCTGACAACATGGGCTCAAAGGGTGGCTGCATCAGCTGGCCAATACAAATGTTGAGGTCCCTCACAGGAGTGGGCTCACTGTGTGGGGGATGCAAATGTATCAGGCCCTTGAAAAATTTTCTGAACACCTGGTTCGATGCCAGGGATGAGCCTTTACTCCACTAAGAGGTAGGCAGAAACAGTTGCCAGATGCACCTTAAGGGTAGCTGGCCTAAGGCCAAGGGAATGAAGGTGCACTATGTAATCCAGAACAATTGACAGGCTAGCCTGGTCATGGCCTATACCCTGCTGTTGGCACCAGATTGAAAACCTCTTCAGAAAGACTCAGGCCGGCATACTCTAAGTCCTCAAGAGCCAGGCCTTGAGCCTGAGGGACTGGAGGTTGGGGTAAAGGATTCTGCCCTATGATGACATCAACAGGTTGTGCCTCCTGGGAAGGGGGATTGGTCTGCTCATAGACAGAGTTAGAAGCAGTGAGTACCAGGGCTGCCTGGCCCAATCTGGAGCAATGAGGATCATGGTTGCTGGTTGTACTCTGAGCTTGTTTAGAATGCTGAGTAACAAGGGAAATGGAGGGAAGGCATATAGGAACTTCCCTATCCAGTCCAGCAGCAGTGCGTCCATTGGCACTGTGCCCACTGCAGGAGGTCTGCAACAGAACTGTGGCAGCTGATGATTGTCTGGGGCTGCAAAGAGGTCCACCTTCGGGGTGCCCCACCTCCTGAACACTGCCTGAAGGACCTGCCCGTTCAATGCCCATTTATGGTGATTCTGATTGATCCTGCTTAGGCATCTGTGAAGGCATTCTTTTTCCTGGGAGATAGACAGCTGAGAGAGAGAGAGAGAGAGAGAGAGTGAGAGAGACAGAGATGCCCAGGGAATATGCCAGCCTCCATATCCTCACAACCTCTGTGCACAGAGGGGATGGCTTTGTATCCCCTTGCTTGTTTATGTAGTACACTGTGGTTGTGTTGTCTGTTCTGATTTGAACCACCTTGCCCTGCAGCACTGGAGTGAAGGACTGAATGCCCAGATGGACTGCCCTGAGCTCCAACAGATTTATGTGGAGCAGAGATTCCTGTGGAAGCCACATGCCATGCACAGTCTGCTTTCCCAGGTGTGCACCCCACCACAAGAGAGAAGCATCTGTTGTTAGCACCACTAAAGGTGACTATTGCAGGAAGGGCACTCCTTCTCCTAGGTTTTACCTTTCCTGCCACCACTGAAGTGCTAGGAGCAGAGTTCTCATGACTGGCACTATTTTGGACAGAGGGTCCTTTTTCTGAGACCAGTATGATGTGAGGTGAAATTTAATGTCTCTCATTTGGAACCTGGAGCCTGGCACTGTTCCTGTTGCAGCAGCCATGTGTCCTAGCAGCTGGAGGAAGTGCCTTGCTGGCCTGCAGGTATACAGCTGAAAAGAGCTGACTAGCTGTACCAGTGTTTCTACCCTCCCCTGAGGGAGGAATGCTTTTTCTCTTACAGTGTCCAGCTCTGCCCCTATGAATTCCAGCAGCTGAACAGGAGTCAGCACTGACTTCTTGAGGTTTACCAAGAAGTGCACGGACTGCAGGGTATCCTGAGCAGTGGTTAAGGCCTCTGTAACCTGCTGAGGAGACTGACCTACCACTAGCCAGTCATCCAGGTATGGAAAGACTGTGACCCCCTACCTCCTTAAGTGGGCTACAACCACTGCTAGTCATTTTTTAAACTCCCTTTGTGCCACGGTAAGGCCAGAAGACATACCTCTGAACTGATAATGGCCTGATGGCAACCTGAGCCTGAAATGCTTTCTGTGGGACTACCTGATAAAGATGTGAAAGTAAGCATCCATCAGGTCTATTGCTGCCAATCAGTCTCTTTGTCTGAGAGTAGGCAGGATGGTGGACAGAGTGACCATTTTGAATTTTGGCTTTGTCAAATGCTTGTTTAAATGTCTGAGATCCAAGATGGGTTGCCACTCCCCTGTTTTCTTTACTGGGAGGAAGTATCTTGAGTAGAGTCCCTTCCCCCTTTGGGCCAAGGGGACAGGCTCTACTGCCTTGTCCCGTAACAGTTTTTCTACCTCCTCCTCCAGCAGCTGAACTTCTGATGGGGTGGCAGGTCTGAAGACTCTTGTACACAGCCTGGGCAGAACCTTGAAGCTGAGGGCAAGACCCAGGCCCACCATCTCCAGGACCCACTTGTCTGTGGTAATGGACTTCCAGGCCTGGAGGTGGTGAGCTAACCTTCTCCCTACTGGAAGAGGGGAGGTGACCCTGGCAGACCCCTCAGGGAGTCTGCTTTGCCTGTGTGGTTGGCTGGGGGCTGGGGCCAGCCCTACCACTGCCCCTCCTGCCCCTGCCTCTGAAATAACCCCTCTGGGGCTGCTAGGCTGGGAGGGCCTGGGTTTGAAAGAAGGGCCTGTAGTGGGCTCATCCTCTACCACCTCTGTTTTGCTGCTTCTGTGGAGTAACTGCCTTCTCTTTAGTTGCAGCGCTCTTATAGGCTACTTTATAATGCGTCCATTTTCTTCATATAGGCTTCTGTCTGCTGTGCAAAGAGGGATGTGGTCTCACAGGGGAAATCCAGAGCCTTTGTCTGGGTGTTCTGGAAAAGGTTAGTGGTCCTGTGCCAGGCAAACCTTGGTAGAGACACCGAGGTAGCCATATGTCTAGCAGCAGTGTTGTTGGCATCCACTGCCATCCTGAACAGGAACGTGAAGGCTTCTATACTCCTCTTGGCAGCCTCTGCCAGATCAGATGCCATGGGGCAGGGCAAGCTTTGGAAATCTTCATAACTGTGCTTCAAAGACTCTTCTGAAACTGGGCCTCATAAGCTATGTAGGTAGCCTGCCTGATGGCCAGTGAGGAGCCTAAGTAGGACTTCTTAGCCATAGAGTCCATCTTTCTGGAGTCCCTGTCCAACGGATGGGATGCCAGCCTTGTCACAAGCAGCAGCCTGATGGCTGGGGTGCCCAAAATGGAATTCAGCCCCAGACCTGGCCACTCAGTACTTCCTATCCAGCTTCTTATCTACTGGAGGGATAGATGCATGGGTCTGCAAAATCCTAGGGTCATGCCTCTTAAGAGATTTATAGATGGGGAGTAACAGCTTCTTAGCTGGTGGCACATCCGTCATTTCTACATAGTCTGGTTCCTCCTCCTCCTCTTCCTCCTCCTCTGTAGTCTCTTGAGTGGGGCGGTCCAGAGCCTGTGCCATCTGTTGTATGAATGCAAAATGTGTGCTGAAATCTTCTGATCCCTTGTCAGGGGAATCAGGATGCTCAGGATCAGGGGAAACATCCGGCTCCAGGGGTTCCCCCTAAATCTTCATCATCATCCTCATCATAGTCATCCTCATCCTCACCATAACCCTTGGTATAAGGTTCAAAAGAACCAGAAACTGAGGAAGAACCTGGGGTCTGAACCGAGGAAACTTGAGGACCTGACTGCGGAACCGAACTGGCAGCGGTCTGAAGAGACTAGATTATTCTTACAGCACTGGCAATTTCCTCTGTGGTCAGAACCATTGGGTTTGCCAGCTGTGGTTCCTTACCCAGATGCTTCTCCTTCTTCTTTGATGCGGTTGCCAGTTCAGTGGCAGTTTCCGTGGTTCACTTTTTACCATGTCAACCATCGCCCCTGTCACAGGATGATTTCTCTGGTTCCTTAGTGATTTCTTTGGTATGAGAAGAAGGAAGAGGTTTGTCCATAACTGGGTCAGCGGTCTTCTCGGACATCCTTTCCTTCAGTCGATTAAGTCACCTTTCCAGCATCGACTGTGGAAAGTTTTTACAAATTTCACAGTCTGCCTTCAGGTGGTCAAACCCAAGGCAGAATATGCAAACCAAATGTGGATCAGCTTTTGCAAACAGCTCACTGCACTCAGTGCAATGCTGAAACTCTGTAGGGCCAGTTCTCTTTTTGGGAATCTGAGACATAATAAAAATATAAGACTTCCATGGTAATTTGCCTTTTTTTTCTCACGGTTCAGTAATCAAGGGAAATATGGCACCGCAATCCACACTGGTGTTGTTTACAGATTCCTGTCTCAGGGGGAGGAAAGGGACAAGGAAATGATAGACAGCATCCTTAGAATGGCAGAAAAAGGGGAGATATTGTTGATGGGGACCTGAATATGCCAGACATTAACTGGAGCACATTTGCTGCAGCCACATCCAAGAGCAGGGTCCTTTTCAATGCCATACAGGGGGCATGCCTCAGACAGCTAGTGTTGGAACTTACTTGGGAGGGAGCAATCTTAGACCTGGTACTCTCAAATGGAGACGAAGAGAGGATCTCAGATTTAGAAGTGGGTAGCTATCTGGGAACAAGCGACCACCAAACAGTGTGGTTCATGATAAACACAGCTATAGAGTCAAGCCATACAAAAATGAGGGTACTGGACTTTAGGAGAGCTGACATTGGCAAAATGGGAGAGTGCACAAGGAATGCACTACCAAATGGGCAGGAAGGAGTGGTGGAGGAACAACGGGGAAACATCAAAACTGCCATCACAGAGGCAACAAGCCTTTGTGTGAAACAATAAAAAAAAGGAAAAAAAAACACTATGGTTCCCAAAAGAAGTGTCGGGAAAGGTTAGGAAGAAAAAGATAGCATTCAGGAAGTATAAAGAATCACAGAGGGAGCAAAACAGGGAACAGTATCAGTTAAAGCAGAAGGAAGCAGGAAGGCAGTCAGAATTGCAAATGCCCAAACAGAGGAAAAGATAGCCAACTCAGTTAAGAAGGGGGATAACACCTTTTATAGGTACATTAGGGAGCAAAAAAAGGCCAAGGGAGGGATAGTGAGGCTCAATAAAGGGAAGGGGAGGTAGGCAGAGGGTGATAGTGAAAAGACAGAGATCCTGAATGAATACTTTCTTTTTAAATTTATTTACTGAGTTCTTGGATTACACCCATGAGTGATTGCTCATTTATGGGTTCCACGTCAGTTACAAGGACAAAGGTACATCAAAACAGTAGTACATGTTTTAGACAGGGTAACAGTAAGATACAGTAATCCAGTAGTACATTTTTAGACAGAGTTCCTATAATGAACACACCAAATTTAGGACCATAGGCAGCAAGTAATTTGCCTGAGTCAAAGTCAGGACACCTTACTAGGTTGCATGAGAGGAGATGATAGTAGGATGATAGTGGTAAGGGTGATAGAGGGTGGGTAGGGAGTGGGGGGATTATACAGAATGGGTGGGGTAGAGGTGGCAAAGGTTGTGAGGTAGGGTGGTGACCTGAAGTGCTAAAGATAGGTCACGTCAGATGAGTAGGTTAGACATGAGAAAAGAGTACTAGGGTGCCCTTGAGGCACAGGAGGTGTGTTAGTGGAGGCAGCCACCTCTGCTGGTTGAGATAAGGTGCTGTCATAGTTTGTATTTGAAAACACCAATAGTTACAGCACCAGAAATGTCAGGTGATAAGACACTGGTCCAGTGAGGAGCATGGTAGTGGAATACGCGTTGTGCCAAGGCAATGCAGACTCTAGGAATTTTGTAGATCTGGGTGGTGGAGTTCTTGTGAAACAGGAGCTTGAGTACATGGTTAGGAGTTTCTGGACCCTTGCCGGTAGTAGATTGAGAGAGCATTTCTTGGCAAGGAGGCAAGATTGGTATCTTATTCTTTTCTTTAGTTGGTGAGTAGAGGTCACAGGTGTGCGTGAGTCTTGCAGCACCTGTGAGAAGGCGACACACCTTATTAAGCACGATGGAAATGTGTTGTAGGGTGGTATCAGTTGCCGATCCATAGACAGCCAGTCCATAATCGACAAGGGAGGCTGTTGAGCTGTTGATGGCCAGATTCAATGCCTCATAGGTTAAGCAGTGCTTGTGGTGGTAAAGAATCCCTGTTCTTGTACTAACCTTTGCAATGTTATCAATCTGTTGGACATAAGGCAGGTATCTGAAAAACTGGATGTGCTCCAGGGTTTCACCACTTTCATTTCTGATCACAAGGGGTAATGCTTCGAACTTACACTGGGTGCTGGAGTACAACATTGTCTTTGTTTTTTTACAGTTCATGATTAGTCTATGCTTCTTAAACCATTTCTCTGCAGGATGAGAATCCCCTTTGGAGTTCTGCTGTTAATTGTTCCAGATGGTGGGTTCTGGTGAAGATAACCGCATCGTCTGCATAAAGGAGCATCTGGGTCAGACAGGAGGCTGGCAGTTGGTTTAGGAAAAGACTAAATAGTAGGGGCACCAGAATTGACCCCTGTGGAACCGTGGAGCAGACAGGTCTGCTAACAGAGGTGGTGTCTCCTACCCTGACCTTTTGTGATCAGTTGCGAAGCTAGCTGTTGAACCATAAAATGGATTCTGGCAAGAGCCCAATAGCAGACGACCAGAAGGCCTTGGTCTACGAGTGGTGGATGTAACCTGTGAATTCCAGTAATGCTGTGATGGTACTCTGACCTGGTCGAAAGCCATGTTGTTTGGGACAGAGGAGTTGGTACTGGTTCAGATACTCGACAAGTGGATCTGCTACAATCCACTCTAGAGCTTTGGGGGGGGTGCAGAGGTAGGTCTGTAGTTGTGTACAGTCCGATCACCTCCTTTGTGCACAGGGGTTACTGATAGCGATTTCCATCGCAGGGGGAACTTGGAGTGGCAGAGGGAGAGACTGATAATCTTAATGAGAGGGCCGAGGACTTCCTCCACTGCCATGCTGACGAACTTAAGATTCAGGGTATCTCAACTGTGTCTTGATTTTTCCAGAGTTCACACAAGGTACTTTCTTGCTTTCTTGCTCAGTATTCACAAATGAAGAGGAGGGGGAGGTACCTAAACCAAACAATAGAATCATTCTGGATAGGGGGGTCGATACCAGTCCATTCATAGAAGAAAGGGTCCTGAAAGAACTCCTAAAACTGAAGGTGGACAAAGCAATGGGGCCTGATGGGATTCCCCTTATTATTCAAAAAGAACCAAGGGGAAAATTAGTGACACCACTGACTACCCTTTTTAACAAATCATGGGAAGATGGTGTGGTACCTGAGGACTGGAGGAAGATGGATGTTATTCTCCTCCACAAAAGTGGGAGCAAAGCAGAGGCGGAAAACTACAGACCTGTTAGTTTGACCTCAGTGGTAGGGAAAATTATGGAATCATTTCTGAAAGAAAGAATTGTTGAGTACCTAGAGGTCAGCAGGGCACAGGATCCAAGGCAGCATGGATTCACAACGGGGAGGTCATGTCAGACGAGTCTAATAGATTTCTTTGACTGGGTGACCAAAGTAGTAGACCAGGAAGGGGCTGTGGATGTGGCCTACCTAGACTTTAGCAAGGCATTTGACACAGTTCCACACAAAAGACTAATAAACAAGTTAGCCAGCCTAGGAATGGGTGCCAGGGTGGTCACATGGGTAAAAAATTGGCTGGACAACAGGACACAGAGGGTAATAGTAAACGGAGTCCATTCTGAGGAAAGGGGGGTTATTAGTAGGGTACCACAGGGTCCAGTACTGGGACCGGTCCTCTTTGATGTCTTTTTTTTTATTCAAGTTTATTAGGTTTTCAACATACAGGCCAAAACTTAATACAAGTATAACAGGAAAAATAGTCAAGGCATCCATATGGGCCTGTTCACCCCCAATCTCCCCGCTTGGCAACACATGTAAAAGGTAGAAACTTCGAAATGCATATAAGGTAACCTCGAGGTGGACAGGAGCAGACCACCCCCCCAGGAACTAAAAGACCTGTAAAAGGGAACCTCCTCCCTACTGGGATCATTACTAGCCACGTTTGTCACAGCCTTGTGTGCCTTGCAACTGAAGCAAGTAAAGAGTATGGAAACCCTCCCAAAGACTTTTGTATCTAGACAACGATCCTCAGAGCGTGGCCCTCATTTGTTCAACCTGGAGGTTGAAAAGGAGTTCATTTAGCTATTCCAGGTATGATATGGCTGATCCATCCAGCCAATGGCGAAGAACAAGTTTCTTCAAAGTTAAGGATAGGAGTGCCACGTGGTATCTACGAATTCTAACCGGTATCCGAGAAAATTCCCCTAACAGACATATCTCAGGGGTAAATAAATCTTTCAACCCCAACAAAGGGTCTGTTCTGTCTTTGATCTGGGTCCATGCTTTTTGAATCCCCTGACAATCCCAAAAGATTTGCTTAAGTGAACCTTCCTCCTGTCTGCATCTGTTACACAAGTTATCGGGGATCTACCCACTTTGTGCAGTTTGACCAGATTCCAATACATATTGTTCAAGATCTGGTACTGGGTAAGCCTTAATCTATCTTGCAAAAGATACTTATGGGTGGCCTTCCAAATACCATCCAATCTCTCTGCAGGATCAGGATAATGTACAGTCCAGGCCCTGGGAACAACCGTATTAGAGTCCAAGGTGATACCCCTCAGAAACATGTATATCAAAGACATGGCATGTGGGCTGGCCACTCATTGTCAACAACATATCAAAGGTTTCCCTATGGATTGGGCCCTCCTTCCAGTCTAATAGGAGATGTACCAAGAGGTGGTGAAGTTGTAAGACTTTAAAGATCTGGGTCTGCAACAGACCCATCTTGAGTATGATTCCTCTGGAATCAATACAGTTTTTCCTAAGGAAAAAAATATTTACCCTAGACTCACTGAGATTTGGAAGCCAGTTCGTAGAAATAGTATGGGCTCCAAGTTTACGGTTGGGATTGTTCACCACAGGTTGTCTGGGGTCCCTGGTATGTTTATAACGCAGGAAAGTGTAGAGTTGAGCATGTATCTTAAGGGATAAGACAATTGGAGATTTGGCCAGGGAAGGTGGAAGAGAAGATGCATCAATATGCAGCATGGCCTTAGGGGAAATCTTGGCTGCAGATATCATGTTTCTTTCCAGCACCAACCAGGGCAGAACATAGGTGCCCTCAGTGATCTCCACCTGAGGGGTAAGCCATCTGATGTATTTAGCTGCCTGACTGGCCCAGAAATACAAATTAATATGGGGTAACCCCAGTCTGTCTTTTAGAGTTAAGGCTGCCAGCTTACTATAAGCATGTCAGGGTGACTTCCCTAGCCAAAGGAAGGAAGAGATAATTGCATGCACTTTCCTTAACCAGACTAGGGGAATCCTCAAATTAAGCATGCTGAGGGGATAGAACAATCTAGGTAGGACATTCATTTTAACTATACTGATTCTCCCCCAGAGTGATATCGGGAGGGATTGCCATCTGCCTGGGTCCTGCTGGATAGTCAAAAAAAAGGCGTCCAAGTTCAATTTCTTCATGGACGTTTCCTGTCTGGTTAGCATAAGCCCCAGATATTTATGATGATGGGGACTCCACTGTAACCCCAGGGATGCTATATCACTCTTAGTAAGCTGATGGTTGAGTGGGAAAACTACAGTCTTACCTAGATTAACCTTGTAATTGGCCAAGTTTCCAAACTCGGATACTAACGAGAATACCTTGGGAAAGGTTTGGGTAGGGTCAGCCAGGTGCAGCAATATATCATCGGCATACACCGAGAGCTTAAATTCATGCAGGCCTGCCTTAATACCCCCGACCTCCTGATGACCCCTCAGCCTAGATAGTAAGGGCTCAAGATAAATATTAAACAATAAGAGGGGGAGAGGGGGCATCCCTGTCTAGTACCCAATGAGAGGAGAAACGGCCTTGAAAATACTCCATTACAATAAATGCGAGCTTGGGGGTGTTAATATAAGGAGGAAACCCAGTGGATAAATCTCTGTGGAAAGCCAAAATGGGACATGGTTAGAAAAAGAAACTGCCGGCCAGCAGCCCAGTGGCACTGAGGGCTGAGGCACTAGACACCACACCTCGCGCCACGCCGGCAACCCGGGTTCGGGAACGAGCACAGGCTGCTGGAAGTTGGCAGGGGAGAGAGAGGATTGAGCATCCGGAGGACTGCTCTCCTCTCTCGGGGGATCCAGGCTCATGCCTGACACCACAGCGGCCCCCACTCATTTTACGTAACAAAATAATTAGCGCCTCTAGCAGAGAGTCATCCAGATGGTTGGAGTTCAAAATCCAGTCATAGAAACGGCTTAATCAAGGAGAAAATATGTTAACAAAGGCTTTACAGAAATTGGGAGAAAATCCATCGGGTCCTGGGGCCTTGTCGGAGGTCAGGGATTTTATGGCTTCCTGAATCTCTGCTTCTGAGATTGTAGTGATTAATGATTCTTGCTGATCCTGGGTAAGAGAGGGGAGGGGGTAGCATCTAGATAATTCTGAATTTCCTGCTGTGTCGGGGGTGGGCATAGGGCCATATAGCTCTTTATAATACGCAGTAAATTCCTCTGTAATTGCCCTGGGGGAGAGGTGCAGGGACCCATCTACCTTAGAGCGGATACCCTGAATAAGCCTGGAATATTCAAATTTTTTGAGATGCAGTGCCAAGAAATGTCCTGCCCTCTCCCCCTAGTCAATATATTTAGTGCCTGTTTTGAGGATGGCATGCTCGGCCCTGTTACTCAGCAGATGGGCGTATTCATCCCTGAGTCCAAGCAATTTGGAATGCACAGCCTCCGGAGTAAGGGGTGATAGAGTGTCCTCAATAATGTGTATTTCGGATAGTAGGGAAATTGCTTTTTGTTCCCTCAACCTATTACGCTGTGATGCCAACTTGATCGGGACCCCCCTTAACACACACTTCAGGGCTCCCTATTCGAAATCAATTCGCTGTGTAAAATGTAGGTTGACCAGGGTATAGGCCAGGATTTCTGCTTCAGTATTCTTGATAATATCTTTGTCTTTAAGTAGCTGATTGTTCAGTTTCCAGGTTGACTCTTTTGGTGTATCCGCCTCCAGTATCAGAGAGAATGCCATTACCGAGTGATCTGAAATCACTCCTGGCTCAATGCTAGAGTCCATTAGGCCCCCTAACAAAGCATGACTTATCAGGAAATAATCTATTCTGGACCTTGAGTCATGCACGCCAGACTTAAAGGTATACTCCTTTAGAGTGGGGTGCAGGAGTCTCCATGGGTCACATAAGTCTAGGTGGTCCTCCAACTCTCTAATAGCGATCTGGGCAGGGAAGAGGCCTTTCCTCCCCGTGCCACCTTAGCTAAATCTGGTGCAAATGGGATGTTCCAGTCCCCCCCCCAAAACTATCGGAATGATTGCAAATGGGGCCAGTACCTGAATAAGTTCCATAAAAAAATTGGGGTGTATCAGCATTGTGGCCATAAACACTACCTAAAAGGACCGTCTTTCTGTCTAAAACCCCTTTCACTAAAATGTATCTCCCCAGAGGATCCCTCACGACTTGGTCACTCACAAAGGAGACCCCTATAGATACCAAAATCGCTACACTTCTGCTTTGGGTACTATCCCCTGCTGCAAATATCTGGCCAACATATTGTCTATGAAGGAGGTGCCCTTCAGCCTCCAACAGGTGTGTTTCTTGGAGAAAAAGAAAGTCCCTCTTAAGAAGTTTGAGGTGTTTAAACACTTGGTATCTTTTAGTCTTGTTTCTCCCCCCTCGAATATTCCAAGACAGAAATCTGAGAGCTCTCTGCATCAGTCTGCAACAATAGGTGATTTGTGAGTATTACAAAGAACCTATAAGATCTGTAAATGAGTCTTCTGCCAAGCCATGCCATTAACAACCCCACCATAAAGAATCCCCATACTGAGAACCAACCCCCCAAAAGCAATAAAACCCCCTCCCACCATACTAATATCATTACAGTGCGTGATCCACCTCCACATGATCACTCTATCTCTAAACCCCGCCCTCCCTCAAACCAGAAAGATGTAAGGCTTGCCATACCTGGCAGCTTATCTACTACCCAACTAATTAATTCCCAAACTCTAACCACTAAGATCGAAGAACATCAGAATTGCTCTAACCCCACAATCAAGAACAATCGTGTATAAAGGTAAAGACCCACTTTCAACATCTTAACAATGAACCTGCCCCCCCCCCCCAGAGGATGGGCAAGTGCCCCAAATATGCAGAGAATGATTCATGGAGCCTTAAGCAGACATAAAAGCTAAAAATGAAAATCCAGCGAAAGGAGCCACAATGTCCAAACCGTTCCTGTCTACAAGCTATAATAAAATGTCCCAGAACGGGAATTTACTGGAAAGGAGAAGGTATTAAATAATGTTCAATACGCAGGGAGATTAGTTCGAATAACAAGCAACATAATCTTCCAAAACAAAAAGCTATTCAGTCTATTTGCGAAATATGAGCAAGTGAGCCAGTCTCTGTATGCTCCATTGTGAGCCAAATAAATCCAGCAGCCGGTCTCACTTCAGGCCTCTTCTCTCTGGAACACAAACTGGCTTAAAATAGGGAGGAATAAGATCCAGGCTCCTAAGGCAGAACAACAGTCTCTGAGAGGGGCTAGGCAAAAGAAATTGAAAGGTGTCCACGTACCATTTCACAGGCATCTAGAAAGCATACCCGACTAACCAGGATCACTCCCCAAGAATAACGTGAAACCTCAAGGATACTCCGCAACCCTCAGTGATCGTTAAACAACTCAGGAAAAGAGACTTTCAGAGAATCTTCAACAGATTTCAGGTCTTCATATGCTTTCCATTCCCCAGTAATCAAAACTTGAAATCTGGCAGGATAACCCATCCTAAATCTAATATTGGCCACAATCAGCTTAGTAATGACTGCATGGTATAATGTGAGCTTCTGCCTCACTGACAAAGGTAAATCTTGGGCCACCCAGAGCCTGTTTCCCGTCCAGAAAACTTCTTTAAGCTCCTTGAGCTTGATCAAGACATGCTGTCGCTCATGGTAGTTCAGGAATTTAAAAATAAAAGTCTGTGGAGGTGCCCCAGGGGGAGGCATGGGCCTCAATGCCCTATGCGCACATTCAATAATGTATTCCGTACCAAAAGGAGACGGACCAGCTAACTTGACTAGCAATTTCTGCGTGAAACTCACTGGATTCTCTCCTTCCTCCTTCTCGGGGAGCCCAATGATGACTAATTTATTCCGGCGGCTCCTACCTTCAAGGTCCTTGACCTTGGCTTCTAATTTGGCCATCCTGCTTCTGGTAGTCACCAAAGCTGGGTCAATTCAATTTTCAGCTGAGACGATCCTCACTTCATTATCTGTCGTTCATCTGATGAGGTCTTCCAAAGCCCCAGATAGATTTTTAAAATCTGTAGCCAAGGAATGGAGCTCTTCTTTAAACAGCTTAAATTCCTCACTGAAGAGCTCTAGCATCAGTGGGGTTTGCTGCTGGCACCCTGTGGCCTGTGAATGTGCGGCGTGAGCCTGGTCCTTTGATTTCTTGCTTATTTTCTCCGATGTGCTCAGCAGAGTGTGATGGGGTAATCCAGGTTTAATCTCTGCCTCCATTTGTCGAGTCGTAGTGCCAAAATCACACCCGGAGAGTTCGGACCGATATCAGAACAAGTCCAGAAGAGTTTGTGCCTGTTGCAGGTCAGTAATTTGAAAAAAATAGTGGATTAATGAAGGGAAGGAGTGGGAGCTAACCAAGATAGGTGCTACCACTTCAGCTGCATCACGTGATCTCCCTCCTTTTTAACGTCTTTATAGGTGACGTTGCAGAGGAGCTGGAAGGAAAAGTATGCCTCTTTGCAGATGATACAAAGATCTGCAACAGGGTTGATACACAAGGGGGGTGTGGAAAGGATGAGAAGGGACTTAACAAGGTTGGAGGAATGGTCAATAGTATGACAACTTAGATTCAATGCAAAGAAGTGCAAAGTAATGCATCTGGGAAACAAAAACCCAAGGAAAGGGTACACAATTGGGGGGGGGGTACTAACACCAACAAAAATGGAACGGGAACTGGAGGTAGTCATATCAGAGGACCTAAAAGTAGGCAAGCAATGTGAGAAGGCAATAAGGAGGGCTGGGGGGATACTAGGATGCATAGGGAGAGGCACTACAAGTAGAAAACAGGAAGTTGTTATCCCTCTGTACAGACAGTTGGTGAGACCCCATCTGGAGTACTGCATGCAGTTCTAGAGACCCCATCTCCGCAAGGACATAGACAGGATGGAGGCAGTCCAGTAGAGGACAACTAAAATGGTGCAGGGTCTGCACCAGAAGCCATACGAAGAGAGGCTAAAGGAGCTTAATATGCATACCCAATAGGAAGGGGGGTGGGGACATGATAGAAATATTCAAGTACCTCAAGGGAATTAGCAAAGTCCAAGAAGGTCGCATCTTTCAGAAAAAGAGATGTACAAGAACAAGGGGGCACAATTTGAAGATCGAGGGTGGGATAGCTCAGGGGCAACATGAGGAAGTATTATTTCACAGAGAGGGTGTTGGACGCATAGAACAGCCTTCCAAAGGAGGTAGTGGGGTCAAAAACAGTGGGGGAATTCAAGAATGTATGGGACAGATAAGGCAATTCTAGTGGGGGGTAGGAGGAGGTAGGCTGTTGGTTAACTAGGATCTGCAGCTTATCCAAAAGGTAGGGAAATGGGCAAACTGGGTGAGCCAAGCAGTCCTTATCTGTCGGCGAAGTCAATGTTTCTATGTTTCTATGTTAAAACCGAGTGTCAGCCGGGTTAAAAATCCGAACAAACAAATCGATCAACTAGTACCAGAGAAGAAGGTAAATGAAAAGGAGTTTTACCTTAAAATAAGGCAAAAGGCTCGGTTTAAGCCCGGTTGCTGGAACCGGACAGGAACTGAGAAACTTACCCTAATAGTGCTAAATCTAGAGTAGTCTACCTGAATACCAGAGACAGCGGTTCAAAAAACACACAAAAATAATAGACTGTATAAAAACTGAGACCAAAATAAAATCTTCAGGAAAAATGGAGGAGAGCTCTCCGAGGTGTCTGACTTAGGCAAACAGAGAAAATAATCTGACAGTTGCAGGATGTCTACCAAAGACAGTGGTTTGAAAACCGAGCTGAGCCTAGCATTCTATCATTTGCATAGGTTCTATTAACCGTTTCAGCTCCAGGGCAGTCCTATGGTGAGACCATACTGCATATGTCAGACTACAGTAAGAGTTCCTGGGGTTAGAAGTGAGAGTTCCTTGGTCTCTTTTTGGCAGTAATATTGTTTGAATTTGGGAAGCGAGAACCTCATTGAAAAACATATCAGGAATCTTTTAGACTTACTGGGTTGTCATGCACCAGGGACTCTACAAGAATCTATAGGACTGCTTGCTATTTAATAGTTTTTGTGTTTGGGTGGTTAGGGTGGGTTTTGTGGTGATATAAGCGGTTGCGAGAATGAGTGTATTGTATGAGTGAAAGTGTTTAGTGTGTGGTTTTAGTGGTGTTTAGTGTTTATTTGGGGTGGTAGGTTGGGGAGGTTTAGGGGGTTTAAATTGGGCATTTTTGGGTTTGTGGGATTATAGAAATAAACAGCCAGTAGTGCCTGGGTTACAGGCCTATAAGGTGCGGCTACTCAGCAGCCTACCTCCACGACCTTTATCCTTTCGAGCTCCCCTCACTACCTGCAGAAACATATAAGAGATGCAGGTTGTTGGGGATTGCTTGTGTGGAGGGGGTGTTGAGGCAGGAGGTCATGTGAGTGGTGGACGGACACTAATGGACATGGGTGGTGAGGCCAAGGAGGCACCCTGGGGTGAAACAGAAATTGAAGAGGGGTTTGCCTTGCCTGATTCCCATACCCAAGGGTTCCACTGTTGATAGTGGGCAGGTGGTTGACCCAGTATTCTCTCCTCATCCTACTCGGGTTGTGCTTTGTAATACCAGGTTGATAAGGAACAAGACTTCAGTGATAGCAGACTTGGTGTCCTTGGTAGACCTGGTTTGCATCACAGAGACCTGGCTGGACAAAAATGCTACTCCCATTTTGAAGGCAGCAGTGCTGGCTGAGTACTCTGTGATACACACCCCAAGGAAGGATCGCAGAGGCGGGGGAGTGGCCATTTGTTGTAAGCCAGCATGGACCTCACGGTGCTACCTTTGGGTTCTACTGGGTCGTTTGAGAGTGTTGCTGTGTAGGGGGGTACTGGCGCAGGCTACAGGATCCTTCTGATTTACTGTCCACTGGATGGGGAGAGGGAATCCCTGTGGGAGGTTGGAGACTTCATCGCCGACCTGGTTTTGGAGTCCCCCAGATGGTTCATTCTGGGGGATTTCAATGCCTGGGCTGACAATGGTCTCTTGTCTTTTGGATATGACCTCCTGCAGAATATGGAAGTTCTGGGCCTGTCGCAAGTTGTCACCTTAACAAGCCACTCACATGGCCACACATTGAACCTGGTATTCACTCTGGGTCTTGGGGTCAATGACCTCAAGATTAATCCGGTCGTTTTGTTGGATCATAGCACCATGAGGTTCACATTTGGGTCCCCCCAAGGGTCTATCCTCTGTGGAGTGGTCCGGTACCGCCCATTATGGGGATTGTCCCCAGCCGGACTACAGGTGGTGCTTGATCCATCGAGTGTGGAGGCTGCGTTTGTGACTGGGCTGGAGGAGGCTGTGGCAGCCTATGATAGGGCCATCAGTGCAGCCTTCAACTCGATCGCACCTGTCTGTATCCGACCCTTATCTACTCACCGAAGGTCCCCTTGGTTTGATGGGGAACTCAGGGAGTTAAAGATAAAGGGTCGGAGGTTGGAGCAGTGCTGGAGGAGATTTGGACTGATGGAGAACAAATTGGCCTTGAAGTCACATTATGGTGACTGACTATCAAGGGGCAATCTCCTAAAAGAAGGCAGATTTTTTGTCAAACGAGATTGCTGTGGCAAGGAACAGACCAGCTCAGCTCTCCTGCATGATGGACAGGCTATTATATTGTGCCTGTCTCTGAGCAGGAGGAACAGGTTCAAGTACAAGGTGCGAAGAGTTTGCTCTGTTCTTTGCCAACAAATTTCTTCCAGTGTCACTCAAAGGGATTGTGGTGTTCGACATGAGATGTGCCAGGCACCCCTCTTGTATGGGCTGAGTTTGATCCAGTTGGAGTGGATGAGGTGACTGAGATAGTCTCAAGGCTATGACCAACGTATTGTGACCTGGACCAAGGTCCAATCTGACATTTGGTCGAATGTGTGGACCTGATAGGATCCGTGGTTGCTGAGATTGTTTGGAGTTCCTTGGGGAGTGGGGGTTTTCCTATGGCACTAAAAGAGGCCTTGGTTAGACCCCCACTGAAGAAGTCCTCATTGAACCCGGAGTGTCTCAGCAACTACAGACCAGTCTCAAACCTCACATTTTTAGGAAAGGTTTTAGAGAAAGTGGTGGCCATCTAGCTGGAGATACGTCTTGCCTCCTCCGCCACTTATGAGTGCTTCTAGTTTGGGTTTAGAGCTGGGCATAGCACAGGGACTGCCCTAGTGAAGGTGCTAAATGACCTCCTAATGCTGCGAGATAGGGACGAGCATAAAATCTTAGTGCCCCTGAATCTCTTGGCAGCGTTTGACACCATGGATCATGAGGTGCTACTGGACCACCTGCAGAACTGGTGTGGACTAATCGGTTTAAGTCCTACCTCATGGGAGTGCAAAGGGTGACTATGGGACTAGCCTCATCTAACCCAATGCCTCTACACTGTGAAGTTCCACAGGGATCGGTTTTGTTGTCCTTGTTGTTCACGGTGTACATGCTGCCATTGGGAGACATTGTCAGGTGGTAAGGTTTGGGTTTTCATTGTTATGCTGATGATACCCCGCTGTACCTGTCCTGTGCACCCGGAAACCAAATAGCAGCCTTAGTGTTTAACACCTGCCTGGAGGAGATCCAGAACTGGATGACTCACAGCTGGCTACAACTCAACCCAGACAAGACAGAGGTACTCATGGTAGATCCAGGTTGTCGCTATGATGGAGGGGGATCAGGAGATCCCCCTGCTTTAGTACTGGGGGGGTGCTCCCCTTGCCCTCTCTGTTTAGCTTAAGGACCTGGGCATGATCCTCAATAATGGTTTGATGCTTGATGCACAGGTGTCAGATGTCTTCAAAAGCAGTTTCTACCATTTGAGGAACATTGCCCGGATCTGGACCCCAATACCAACTGAGGACCTCACCACCTCCTCTACAGGGGGCATTGTCAGTGTACCCACTGAGAGCTGCTTTGTTTTTTCAGCAGGAGATGCAGTGGTATGTTTTTCTTTGTTTTCTTTTCACTGGAACTGGTTCTGAGGCAAGTTCCACCATTTATTTTGACTTAGAAGAGTAAAATTTCTCTAAAGATTTTCCCCCTGGTGCCTCACTTTATATATATATATATATATATATATATATATATATAGTGTTTTTGCTTCCCATGCCCAGCAGGTGGCTCTGGTCTCTCCCTCAGAGGGACTTGGTCTCCGGCCACACAGCTCCCGACCAACACCCCCTAATTCCCCATGGATTCCCCCACATGGCAGGGCCGAGGTGATGGGGTACCATCTTTACCCACACCCCCGGAGTGAAATCCAGACTTCAGGGGGCCGGTCGGGGCACTAGTGTGGCCACAATGGAGCCTGCTGGCTCCTTTTCTGTTTTCTCCCATCCCCCCTCCCGACCAGTGTAAGGACACCAACACATGCCCTCCTGACCCATACTGCCCTCTGGCCATCGCCAGAGGACAGTTAGCGAGCGGGACATCAGGCTTCTCTCCCCGAGAGAGGAGAGCAGTCCTCTGGATGCTCAATCCTCTCTCGCCCCTGCCGACCCCCCAGTGGCCTGGGCTTGTTCCTGAATCTAGGTCGCCGGCATGGCATGAGGTGTAGCGACCAGTGCCTCAACCTCCAGCACCAATGGGCTGGCCCTTTTTTCCTTCTTTTTTGAGGAGGAAGCCTCATCCATAGGCTTTGTAAGAGAGACAGGGGTAGCCATCTCTTCAAGTTTCATGGCCCTTTTCTTAAGGGTTTTAGGGCAGGAAGTTTTGCAAATATCATAGTTTACAAATATATGACTAGTACCCAGACAGGAAATACATGGCACATGGTCATAATGTGGTAAACAAAAACAGCTCAGTAATACACGGCACTGATAATATAGTGGGTACATTGTTAGCGCTGACCCTTTACACTGCAAGTAAAGATATCTAACAACACTGTACTACTTTGTTTTTTGCAGGGCCTCCACATACTGCACCCCCCCATTACAGGGGGCTGTGCCTCTGAACCTCCCCCTTATAAAGATCATCAACTCCAGGGTTTACGTACCTCGGGGGTGGTGAGAAACATGGGCGGGGGAAAAGAAGGACCTCTCACAAGTGTTTTGTTTTATTTAAAAAAAAAAAAAAAAATACAACATCAGTAGTCTGGGACCAGGATTCGAGCCCCAGTCCACAAACACAATGCTTCCCCTTACTGCCATCATCTCATCCCTCTGAACCATGGCAGATACTTGCTAAACCACCTTCTCAGAAGAGGTCTTCCTCTCTGCATCATGGCTTCCCAACCAACAGCATGCAGGGTACAAAACCATGCATGCAGCATTTCAGTGCTGCGGAGTTTTGTACCCTGTAGCGACAGTGCTGTATGCTGTATCTGTTGTGCAGTATTGACTACGCTCAACAGATTACAACATGTTGACCCGTTACCGAAATACACAAATCGTGCCTATCCACTTTGGCTACTATTTGTCCACAACCAGTACAGTTTTTAAAACCAGTTGGCCCTGTCCGTTTCTTTTTCTTAGGTGTTTCTGGCATTAGTGTCAAGAACCACAGAAAAACCCAATGAAAATGGCTGGTTCCAAAACCACACAAAAGTTTTTTTATTTTTATATATAAACAATCATTTCCAACAGAGAAAAAATATATTGGAACCGACTGACACACTTGTTTCCTGACATGAAAAGGAATACGGCAAACACTAAAACACAGCTAAAATAGAAATAGCGCTATGATCCTAGATGGAACCAAGTGCTAAATAGTAAAACAATGAAAAATACTGGAAAATGACTACAATAAAAGTGGTTCCTCACAGTTCCGTGGAACCGTAAAGTACCATTAAAAATCCCACAAAACCAACTAAAACTAAACTAAATACCTGAAATAGGGTCAGCAATCATAAAATAATAATGAAAGAACAAACTAGTTCATAAATAAATTACTTCCTAAAGAAGCTGAGGAGAGCTCTCCGAGGTGTCCGAACAGGCAGGTGAAGAAATTAATCAGAGCACTTCAGAGTGCAGCAGTTACTAGGAGCAGCAGTTTAAAACTGGCACAAGCCAATGAGAGTTCCATCATTTACTGTACATACATTCCATTCTCTCTGTGGCAATTCAATACTGAAGGCTGACTGCATTTGTGAAGTATACTGAGTGATTCCTGGGGTTTGAAAACTGTTTTTCTCCATTCTTGACCCCCTCCGTGGTACGCAGCTCCGTGTCTGCTTTCGCCTCCCTGACGGCCCTCTTTGCCTGTTTTTTTCTGCATTTAATCCTCCCATTCTGCCTCCTCCTGCTTTTCTTTGTAATTATAAAAAGCCTCCTTTTTGGCCCAAACCACTTCTCTGACCCTAGATGAGAACCATAGTGGTCTTTCAGACCTGTTTTCCTTTTAGATACTATCTTTATGCTTCCTTTTGATGCCTCAAGGATGGCTCCCTTTATTGTCCTCCCATCTCTCTTCCACCCCCATTATGTCCTCCACCCCTACTAACTTATCCATGACCAGTTCCCTCACCCTATCAAAGTTTGCCCTTCAAAAGTCAAGGACTTTGATTCTTGATTGTGAGTTGCCAGCCCCGAGAGCCAATTCAAACCGCACAGAGTTGTGGTCACCATTCCCAAGTGGCTCCCCTACTCCTACAGCACCTACCATCTCTGAGTTGGTGAGCACCGCATCAAGGGTTGCATTCCGCCTGGAAGGTTCCTAAAAAAGATGCACCAGTAGATCGTCTTGGAGGGCATCCAGTAATGTTTGACTCCTGGCACTCTTGGCCACCGGGACCTCCCAGTCGACATCAGGCAGGTTCAGGTCACCCAGCATCACTACTTCCCCCTTTGCTGCCCTTCTTTTAAGTTCCTCTTCAAATTCTATGTTCCTTTCCTCCCCTTGCCCTGGAGGCCTACAGATCACCTGTAAGTGCTCTCTGCTTCCTGAGGCTGCCATGAGTTGCCACCCACACTTACTCAGCCTCCCCACTGCTACACCTAATACTTATATCTTCTGCCACTTCAATGCCCTCCTTAACAAAAAGGGCAACTCCTCCCCCCACCAGTTCTTCTATCCCTCTTGAACAGTGAATACCCAGGGACCGTCATCTCTCAGTAATTTTTATCTGTTGCCCACGTTACCATGATAGCCACCAGGTCCACTTCAGTGTCTGTCATCAGTGCCTGGAGCTCACTGAGTTTGTTGCCTAGGCTCCTTACATTAAGGCATATCCCCCTCCATTTGACCCCTGCTGTAACTCTGCTACTGTCCCTTTGCTTTCTGCATTTTCTTCCCTCCTTGTTTGTGCATTCCTCCTTGTTGCTGGGTTCCTGGAAATCTTAAGTACTTCCATAACGTTCTCAGGCAAATTTAGTCCAGAGAACTCTAGCTCTTCAAGAACCATGTTCTGAGATGCAGAGGTATTGGGTCTGGGAATGTTATTCTGCCCTGAGACAGTGTTGGAAGATTGCATCTCAGGGGCGGGTTGATAGGATGTCTGTTGGAAAGGGACAGGAACAGAGAGTACCAAATCTGACTGGCCTAGTCTGGAACTATGGGAATCATTGTTGCTGGCTCCCTTCTCAGTTTGAGCAGTACTGTCAGCAGAATTGGGAAAGGTGGGATGGCATATAGAACTTCCCCGACCAATCAAAGACTAGAGCATCCTCTGGGACTGTACCTCCTGTGCAACAAAACAGAGGGAGCTGGTTACTCTCCCAGGAAGCAAACAGGTTTATTTCTGGTGTACCCTCCCCCCCAAACACTGTTACCAGCACCTGCTGGTTCAGGGTCAATCTGTGATTTCCCTGGCTGTTTCTGCTCAGGGAATCTGCCAGCACATTGTCTTTCCCTGGCAGGTGTACTGCTGAAAGCAGAACCATCAGGGAGTATGCCAAGTTCCAGATCTTTATTGATTCTGTGCACAGTTTCTGCTTGTTTGTGTAATATATTGCTGCGGTGTTGTCTGTTTTGACCCAGACAGACTGACCACTAATCTGGGAGGAAAACACCTGCATTGCCAATTACACCACCTTAAAGAGCTGATGACATGTTCTGGAGAAATTTAACAAAAACGAAAATTACATACTTACCGTAATTCTTGATATTTCTGTGTATCTTCACCATTCATCACTGATGGGTTCTGACCGGAGGATCAGGACCCCGCGGGATCTTTTTTTTTTTGTAAAGGGGAGTAGCCGACATCAAGGAAGATGCTGCCCTCGAGACCGGCACACTGTGTGGCACTCGTGGGTTGACCAGTAACTGACGCCAGCTCCTCCTCAGTCCCAGTTCTGCATGCCGGAGAATAGTTAGAAAAAAGAGAGAGGCTGGGGCAAGGGAGCCTGAGGGATAGGAAAAGGAAAGGATATAAAAACCAAGGAAGGAATAATGCCGGGCAAGAGCACAGAATAGAAGAAGCCTAGGGGTCTGGAATAGGGGGCCCCAACCTCTGGGCAAGCAAGGGAGGAATAGAGTAAGGAAGGGAGAAAGAAAGTAGAACAGACAGAAGAGAGGAGAAGGGAGACACTGCACCTCACTCTCGTGGTCCAGAGGACTGCCCGAGGACCGAAGAATGATATCACTGCTTTTAAGCCATATTTCTTCTCTCCAAGAAGGGACTGGAGAAAAAAACCTTCCAACTTAAGATTATCCAGAGGGATATGGCTGGCTTGAAAAGCCCGGGAATAGAGGTAAGACAGGGCATTAATTCCAAGGAGTCCTCCCCGGAGTCCAAGAAGCGTAGCAGGCTAGTGTCTCCCCCTTTTGTCTTTAGAATATCCTGGAGTGGGGACAGGATCATCCTGACAAAAATAAGCCTCCCAAGAGGTTTTAGAGGAGCGTCACCTCTAAAGGAGGAGAGACAATGCTAGGGGAGGATTATTTTTAGAGGGCATGATTGTGATTCCCCAGAGGGGGACCCTGTAAGGGGAGACCACTTAAGCAGCGGGTAGAAAAGGAGGGAAGAGATCACCAGGGCCCTACCAACACTGCCCTAAAGAGAACCCCCACAGTTCTAGATGAAACCAGAGGGCAGACCCAAGGATGATTCCGATCAAATGGAGGAGGATCTCATCAAGACGGCAAGGAGACCCCAGTGAACTCTAATAAAGAGGGTTGCAGATGGACCAGAGGGTAAGGTTTGTCTGTTTGCAGATGACACCAAGATCTGCAACAGAGTAGATGATCCAGATGGGGTGGGCAGAATGAGAAGAGATCTGGATAAGCTGGCAAAATGGTTGGAAGAGTGGCAACTGGGGTTTAATGCAAAGAAGTGCAAGATCATGCACATAGGGAAGAGAAACCCTGAAGCTACCTATAGGTTGGGAGAGTGTGACAGGAATCTCCTGCCACTCTTGAGGACTGACTTTTCCTTAAATCTCTTGCAACAGTTCTTCTATTTTCTTAGCCTAATCTATCCTTTACAACTTCTAGTTCATAAGGTTGGCCACCTATGGGCACCCCCTCCCCTTTCTTGACTATGCTATAGTGTCCTCTTTCATTTTCCCTTTACCTCTCAGGTCCTCATACAGGGAGGTTATTGTGGTGACCTCCCAACGTATGAAAAACAGGTTGTGTTTAACATTGTTGGATTTAGTATGTAATAGCACTATGTCATAAAATACCTTGAACTATATACCTTATGTTTATGAAATCTGTAAATGTTGAAAATACCAATGCACTAGGTGTTTTTGATAATGGTAAAAAGTACTAGGTGACTATTATAGAAATTACGTTAGCTGTGCTATTTAAAATGCATGTAAATTGCTGTAAATGGAACAAGTCTGAAATTCCATGATGATTTGCATATACCCCATGATGCTTTGCATTATGGAAATATGTATGACGTACTCCTTTGAAACTTGATTTGTGGCCAGTGCCCTTTGGGGTAACCTTTTTTCAGTGTTTCTACACTGAAGTTCTTTGTTTTTAGCTTTTTTTTTTTTCCTTCTTTTTGAGCCCCCACTACCCAAGCAAACGGGGCCCACCTAAGGATTTCACTGAAAAACATTTAGATCAGAGGTCAGTGTCAGTAGGTGCTGGCTAAGTGCAGAGAAAGTACATACATAGTCTGCTTCTGCAAACTGATGTACTGAAGAAGGAATATGACATTGCTGAAGCTTATTTCCTATATTTTGAATAAACATCACACAGCGATTGTCTATTGAACCTGAAGTTCAGTGTCTGGTCCATCTGTTATCCCACAACCCCTCCACAGAGAGGAGTTGCTGGCAATCACAAGGGAAGAAAGAGGCTTGGGCATCATCATCATAGATGACCTGAAATCATACAGGAAGACCACTAAAGCAGTAGGTAAAGCTAGAGGGATATTGGGGTGTATTAGTAGGGGTATCACAAGTCATAAGAGGGAGATAATCCCTCTTTACAAGACACTGGTTAGGCCCCATCTGGAGTACTGGAGGCCGCACCTGCACAAGGACATTAACAAAATGGAGGCAGTCCAGAGAAGGGCAACCAAAATGGTGCAAAGACTGCATCAGAAAACATATGAGGACAGATTAACAGAGCTCAATATGTATACCCTAGAGCAAAGGAAGGAGAGAGGTGATATGATCAAAACATTCAAACATCTTAAGGGCATTAACAAGGTGAAAGAGTCCAACATGTTTCCATATAAGAAAAATAGCAGGACAAGAGGACACAGCATGAGATTAGAGGGAGGCTGATTAAGGGGTAATGTGAGGAAGTTCTTTTTCACAGAAAGGGTGGTGGATGCATGGAACGGCCTACCTCAGGAAGTGGTCGATATGAATACAGTGCAGGGCTTCAAAGAGGCATGGGATAGGCATAAGGGAGCAATACAGATGAGTATGAATAGATAGGCCATTGACAGAGTAAAGGCCTATGGCACATTCATAAGGTAGAAAATATGGGCAGACTGGATGGACCTTGCAGTCCTTATCTGCTGTCAACTTCTGTGTTTCTATGTTCCTCAAGACACCCCTGACACCCCAGAAGAGGAGCGGAGCCAAGAGATACCAGAAGAAGGACCACAAGGGTCACAATGTGGAGAAAAACAAACAGGGAGGAGGCATCGCCCAGCGACTGAGGCCCAAGAGGGGAAGGAGGGCGGGAAGCAGTGATGAATGGTTAAGATACACAGAAAGATCAAGAATTATGGTAAGTACATAATTTTCATATCTTATCTGTGTCAATCTTCACCATTCATCATTGGTGGGTGATTGCCAAGCCCCCCGAAGGGTACCTGGAACCTCCCTGAGGGATGGAAGTCCCTCAGCCTCCTGTGGGGGAAGACACTAGAGGGGGGAACCCTCCCAGGCTTAATTAGACCTGAGATTGGTCTGGATGAGGTGGGGTTTTCCCCTAGCTGGGGGAAGGAAGTCGCCCCTAAAGTTCCTACCTCACCCTGCGGGAAAAAAGGTGGGTTCCCCAGAAAGAGGAGGCAATCACCCTTTGCTGGGCCACGGTTGATAAGTGATAGACGAAGCCATGTCGTCTGCATTATGCAGATCGCTGTCCCCGCCAGCCTGGATGCCACCTCACTGGTGTCATATGATGCCCTTGCTTGGTGCCTTGCAAACTCTAGTCCCCATGCAGAGAGCGCAAGGGCTTGTCTGATCATCTCCGAATCAGGCAAAGATACTAGTGTTTGTCTTAGTAAGGACCAAAAGTGTCTGTTATAGGCAGCATGATGGGCCTGATGTGCTGAACGAGATAGAGAGAAATGTGCCAAAGAAAACACTCTCCTCCCCCAAAAGTCAAACTCAGCAGCATCTGTCTCTGGGGGTCGGTCACGTCTTGGGCATCTATACCCAGAAGTAGTATCTAGGAGTGTCACGCCCGAAGGAGGGTGAGATAAGGTTCCTAAAGACCCTAGGGGTGCACAATACCTGCATTGGCAGTCCCTCAGGGCTGGAGAGGGGGCCGAAGGACTTCTCCAGGCATGGTACGATGCCTCCCTGAAGGGGGAGGGCCAGGCAGGAACCACCGGTTGGCCGCACTGAACTCGCCTAAAAAGTTGCTCACTGCCCTCTCAGGATTGCGACTTCCTAGTCTAGAAATGAGGAGCTCATCGACCAACCCCAAAAGGAAGCACTGATAACTGGACAGGTCAACAGCTGGGGATAGGTGGACGAAGGGATCCTCTCCCTCACATAAGGAAGATGAGGAAGTTTATGAGTCCAGAGAGTCAGGCACTGGCTGCACAGGAGAACGGTGGAACACCTCTTCATCCATTGACCTATAATAGGCAGCAAATAGGGCAGCCATGGATCTGAACTGTTCCCAGGTCAGGAGTCCCATAGGACTGGAGTGGCCTGGGAGAGAGGGAAGGGTTGGCAGAGATATAGGGGCCAAACACCTCTGAGGAGGAGGGCGACCTCTGCCAGGGCTGGGAGACAGAAAAGGTGACCTTAAAGTTTGAGAAGATCTGTCAGTCGAAGAAGTTGCAGGCCGTTCAACCAGACTGGAATGGTCAGGACTGAGCCCTACAAGAGAATCCTCCCTGTGAGGCGACCAGGGCTGCATGAGCCCAGAAGGGCAGCCCCTAGCCTCTAAAGATGAGATTCCTCCCAGGGAGACTTTAGGGGAAAAGACAGGACTGGCGTTGCAACTCCTACCTGAACCCCTGCAGCCTACACGGGTGGGATGCTGCCCCAGATTCTGTCTCCTCAACCCCTCAGACTCAGAGAGGAACCTCTTCCTCAGAGTCAACCTAGGCAGCCAACTCCTGAGAGACAGCTGATGTGAGAGCACCCTCCCCTGCTCCAGGTGCCCTAGCTGACCCAGAAATGGGTCCAGCCTGAGCTCCCATAGCAGGGAGTACACCCGTTACAAGACTAGGAGAACCACCAGCTCTGGAAGATCCCCTGGTGCCACCCTCAGCAACAGAAGACTTGTCAGAACCACTGACACTGGTGCTGGTAGCAACTGCCAAATCCAAAGGGGGGGTTGAACTGGAGTCGTTGTGCTGGGCAAAGAGGAGTTGGAGAGCTCTAAAGTATCCGGGAACCAGTCCACGTCTGCCTCCGAATCGTCATCCTCCCCGGAGGAGGCATGGACCCAGACCACTCCACTAACTCCTCTGCTTCTGGCATGGTGAGGTGGCCCCACACTGCCCACAGTGCCGCCTCAATCTCTGGCATGCATGGCATCAGGATCAGAAATGGTGCTGAGAAATGGCTTCATACCGCCCATGGTGCCACCTTGATCTCCAGCGCTGGAAATGGCACCAGGATTGGAGGCAGCACTGACAGGCAGCGCTGAGGAAACTGCCAGCCTGGGTCCATAGGACCTAGGCTGTGATGTTGGGGGAGCCTTCGCCTCCAAGGAGGCGATTGCCAGGATGGTACCTCCAGCCCAACTCCCAGAGGAATCAGACTGGTCCTCCTGCACCATAATAGGGGCTTCAGCTGAGGTGAGGCTTGAAGAGGTGGAAGCCCCGTCCTCCACGGTCCGTATATAACCAGGGGGGGACCCAGAGGAAGTGTCAAGAGACCTGCACTTGGTGTGCCTGGTGCGTGCCCGTCCACTGAAAGTTGGAGGCGTACATCTGACTTTAAATGCGTGAACTTCCAAAACTCGATGGTCCATGGAAAAACAGGCGTTGCAATGATCCATATCATGGTTTGGGCCCAAGTGGGTCAAGCACCAGTCATGCTGGTCTGAGACAGAGAAAAGCCAGCCACAGGGACACTGCCGCATAGGAGACCGGCCCGCCTTGGAAAGTTTCTTCTTGTCACAAATTAAACAATACCAGACAGAAAATAAACAAAAACAGTACTCAACAGCACCGAAAATATCAAGCAACGGTCTTACCAGTAGATGGCACTGAGAAATGCAGCTGTACAGAACTAGGATGATCCGATAGACTAGGCCGCTGACACAGGAAATTTGCTCCACATGAGGTTGTGCCAACTCGATGGTGGGAAAAGCAGAACTGAGACTGAGGAGGAGCCAGCGTCAGTTACTGGCCAACCCGTGAGTACCACGCAGTGCGTCGGCCTCGAGGGTGGCACCATCTCGAGGTCGGCTCCTCACCTTTACAAAAAAAAAGGCTCTCACAGGGTCCTGATCTTCCAGCCAGAACCCACCAGTGATGACTGGTGAAGATTGACACACATAAGATCATAATATTTAGGCACTGTCCAACTTGTATTTCCCATTAGTTCTGTATTCCTCCTTCCCATTATTTAGTAGTGAGGCCATTTGCATGAAAATAGGATAATTGCTCCTGAAGAGTTCATCTATTCCCACTGCTTTCTCCCTACCTGAATTCATAGAGCACTGTTTGTGACTTTATAGTTACTCCTATGGCAACAGACTGTGATGTCACAACAGAGATTATGACTTGAAGTAGGGAGTAAGCTATAGAGGCAGATGAACTCAAAATGAACTGTAAGGGGCAACAATCATATATTCATACACATTTCTTCAGTAATAAATTATGGGGAGGAAACATGTATAAAATATAAATGTAAATCACTCCCTGAGCTGCTAAAGATATTACTCTATCTCTAAGGGGCATATCTACTACAGCTTGTGTGTTGTAAATGAACCATTGATTTGTTTTATTGTGTATCTGCAGACATTTGACCCCTGTTCTGCGCAGGAACAGGAAGTGGGCTGGGAATTCTATGCAGCGTTCTGTGCAAACTACCAATCACCACTAATACCATTTTTTAGCCTGAAACAACCTTTGGGCATAGTATTTTACTGCTAGAGCCCCAAGACAAAGGCTCTTATTGCATTTTTTACTGTTTTTGTTGAATTCCACTGTTAGCCTCACTGCGTGACCTCTGGAGTTATTTCCGGGTCATGGATTTGTATATCTACTCAGCTTGCCGTGAGTGCAAGTAGTAAATCACTCCCTCAACTGCTAGAGATATTACTCTATCTATAGGGGTCATATCTACTACAGCTTGTGTGTTGTAAATAAACCATTGATTTGTTTTATTGTGTATCTGCAGACATTGGAGCCCTGTACTGCGCAGGAACAGGAAGACGGCTGGTAGTTCTGTGCAGTGTCCTGTGCAAACTACCAATCACCACTAACATCATTTTTTAGCCTGATACGACCTTTGGGCACAGTATTTTACTGCTAGAGCCCCAAGACAAAGGCTCATTGCATTTTTTACTGTTTCTGTTGAATTCCACAGTTAGCCTTGCTGCGTGACCTCCGGAGTTATTTCCAGGTCATGGATCCATATATCTACTCAGCCTGCAGTGAGCAGGGTGAGCTTGCATCGTAATGCGCAAAGACGCTCACATAGGTGGCATAGGTGGCTGTGGAGTATACCAATCACGACTAGGAATCAAGACCAGGTAGACTCTTGCTCTTTGCTTCCTTACTTGGGCTGTAGAATTCACATAATCCAATAAAGGAAAATACTAATTGTACTAACTATTACCACTCATCATTGTAGTTACAACATATATCACCAAACCAAATCAAGGAAGGCCCAATTAACGTGTGTATTACCTGTTTAATGTTTTGTTTAGGGGAGAAAACTGGTGATTTAATTTGCGACAAATGTCTTTTGATAGACACATTACAGGAAGAAATCTCTAGGCTCCTTCCTAAAGGGCATCATGATGAAGAGATTTCAATACTTGAGAATTTCATAGACTCTATGGCCCTACAAATCGAAACAGTGGCCCCAGCCATGGAAGCTAATGTCACTCAACCTGACCCCAACGACTGGGCCACAGTGGCCAGAACAAAGACAAAATGCAGAGGGGGACAGATTTTTAATACCCCCCCCACTAGAATTACACAATAGATTTCTCCTTTTAGAGCTTGAGGATGATGCTCAGTCTCCAATTAACATGCTAACCTCCCTGTAGTCCCCATGAATGAACCGTTCTTTCACAAACCACCCACGCCCTACAAACCTGGGAAAACTGCTCCTACAAGCCCTCCACTTCCCAATTCATCTTTTTTGATGTCTGTACCTCTCCCTGCCCAACAACCTAACTCTGAGACTTTGTTACTTCCTTCCCCCTCCACTGTACAACTCAGGCAAACCTTTGTGCTTGGGGATTCCATAATTAAACATATTGATCGTGCTATATGTAATACTGATAAAGTAAATCACACGTGCTCCAGTTTTAGAGGGGCAAAGACTGTGGACATCACAGCCATGATACACAATATATTACACACTGCAGGCAGTAACCGATTGGTACTCATCCACGCCGGTACTAACGATATGCTGTAAAACAGTCCGGCAGACATAAAAGAGGATATTGTTGCACTAAGCAATCTACTTATCGATACCAGCTGCACTATCTGTATATCAGAAATCCTACCAGTCCCCAGAGCCACTTAGTCAATCAAAACAATAAATGAATGGTTGCGTAAATGGTGTCTCAAACAAAACATACCATGCATATCTCACTGGGAGAGGTTTGTAGATAGACCCTTTCTCTACCGCTGGGATGGTTTACACCTTAATAGATGTGGCAGTACCCTTCTAGGTAAATCATTCCTTGTGAACATTAACAATTTTTTAAACTAGAAGGGAAGGGGGGAGAATGAGAAAACTCCCAAGTCTCTGAAAACAAACATTAAACAACCACCCACATGTAAAATTCTATCTTTAAATGCACTTTCACTACATGAGTCCAACAAAGCAGAATTAGAAGCCATTATAATAATGCACAACATAGAAATAATTGCAATAACTGAAACTTGGTGGGACTCCAATTCAACACTGATGAAATAAATTAAGGGCTTCAAACTCTATCATAAAGATAGGGAAGAGAGACAGGGTGGAGGAGTTTGTCTATACATAAGAGAGGACATAAACTCCCATGAGATACAACACTCAACCTCAATCAAAAGCATTGGTTATCCATTCAATTTAAAGGTCAGTCCCAAATCATTCTCGGGAACTGTTACAGGCCCCCCTGCCCAGACCCCGCCTACCACACAACTTTTGGATGATATTTTTTATCAGACAAGGGGCATATTATCATATTGGGTGACTTCAATCTTCCTGGCATAGAATGGACATCTCTAATAGGTTCTACCAATCAGGAAAAGATGTTTCTCTCATGCCTATCAGACCACGGACTCTCACAGCTCATCACTTCTCCCACCAGAGGTTCTAACACTATAGATCTTGTTATATCCAATACCCTTGAAATTATTTCTGACATACACATTAGAGCACCCCTCGGCACTAGCGATCATTCCACTATTCTTTTCTCTCTCACAACAGGACATTCAAATTTACTTAGACACACTACATTTAAAAACTATGACTAGGCAAATTTCAAGAATATTAACAAAACGCTTTCTTCTCAACCTTGGGGTAAACTAATGGACTACTTATCTGCCAATGACGCTTGGAAGTTGCTGAAAACAATAATTCATCAGATAGACTCAAAATGGGTCCCCACCAAAAAGAAATACAACACTAAGGGGAGAACCGAGATGATTTTTAATAACAAAATCAAATTCTTAATTAGGCAAAAACAGAAATTATTTAAAAGACTAAAAAACAACAGCTTACCCAACAAAGAATTCATTTATTCAAAATACAAAGACATTCTACAATCCCTTAAACACACAGTAAAATTAGCCAAAGCAAAACTCGAATTTAGAATAGCCCACACTAAAGATTCTTACAAAACTCTATATTCATATCTTAATAGTAAAAAAGGGAATACTAGGAAAGTTGGATCACTCTCCCATGACAATCAAATTGTCAACTCAGACATAGATACAGATAACATGTTTAACACCTATTTTGCTTCTGTATTCTCACCTAAAGATGCTCCCCCATCCATTGATTTCTACCCTACCAATAATACCATTAATTATTTTATTACTGACACTATGATTCTTTCAGCCCTGTGTACCCTAAAATATTCATCTAGCCTGGCCACGATAATATCACTCCAAGATTCCTACTGGAAACTTCCAATGCCTTATTAACAACCTTGAATATTATTTTCAACAAATCGCTCGCAACTAGTCAGATTCCTTTAGATTGGGTAACAGCTTCAGTAACCCCCATTTATAAAAATGTAATAAATCCAATGTCCAGAACTATCATCCTATAAGCCTCACCTCCATAGACTGCAAAATTATGGAAAAAATCATTAAAACATTTATAGAAAAGAAATGGACACATTCAACTTAGCTGACATTTCACAACACGGTTTCAAAACAGGGCACTCTTGCACTTCAAATCTGGTTTCCTTTAACTACAATATAAGTATCAGCCTGGATAATAACATCTCATCTGATGTTATACTACTAGACTTCAGCAGGGCTTTCGACAAGGTCCCACGTGGGAAACTGGTAGCCAAACTGGAAGCTTTCAGCTTCTCATTTTGCCTCACCAGCTGGATAAAACAGTGGTTAACCAACAGAACCCAAAGGGTGAATATAAACAGCTACCTGTCCAACCAATGCCCAGTTAGTAGTGGAGTACCCCAGGGCTCTGTCCTGGGACCCATCCTGTTTAATTTATATATTAGCGATATGCAAATCAATTCCCACAACTGGCTAGTCAAATTCACAGATGATTTAAAACTTGGGGGACATGTAGATACCGAAGCACATTTGTCAAACCTTGTTTCAGACCTAAATGCCATTGAACACTGGGGCAAAGTGTTCAATGGTATGGAATTTAATGTTGACAAGTGCATCGTTCTTCACTTTGGTTCAAAAAATCCCAAAAACATGTATAAAATAAACAACATACCACTAAAGGCATCTACTACTGAAAGAGACCTGGGAATTCTTATTAACAACAAATTCACAACCCACAGCCACTGTCAAAAATCACTAGGACAGCTAATTCCCTACTTAATAAAACCAAACACTCTTTTGTTACTAGAACAGAGCAATGTCTAATTCCCCTGTGTAAATCCCACATAAGACCTTATCTGGACTATGGCTCACCTCTCTGGAATCCACAATTAAAGGGTGACATAATACAACTGGAGCATGTTCAGAGACGTGCCAGAAGAATGGTGTCTGGTATGTCCCACAGACCTTACTCTGAGAGATTCCAGATCACAGGACTACACACTCTTCAGAAAAGACGATGCAGGGGAGATATTTTGTTTCTCTGTAAGGTCTTACAATCTCCAGAACTTATGACAAAATGTGGACTCACTTTTTTTACAACAACAAGAGTACTTAGATCACACAATAAACAAATCACAATAAAAAAAGCAAATTCCAATAAAATAAATAATTATCTAACAATTCGAGGATCTAGACTATGGAACTCACTCCAGCAAGAATTAGTCAACCTCAGTAATTTTGAAACATTTAAGAAACATCTGGACATTTGGCTTACTACTAATCCAAACCATATTTTCTAGCCCACATTGTGTTGGGGAAAATCATGATGGGCAGCGGCCTTCTTTTTTCCAAAATCAAAATCTAGTAAACTTAGTAATGCAAGCAGAATTGTACCTAACTACTGTATTATGTTTTTTAAAGTTTTCTTTGAGGCATCAGTAGCTCTTTAAGTTCCAGGAGATTTATGTGCTCCTGAGTCTCCTGTGTACTCCAAATACCACTTACAGTGAAGTCCTCCAGGTGGGTGCCCCAGCCTAGTAAAGTGGAATCTGTTGTGTGATCAAAGGTGATTGTTTAAAGAAGGGAATTCCCTCTCTGAGGTTGCATTCTTCCTTCCATCATTCCAATGCCCTTAACAAACACTTTGTGACAGGTACTAATTTGGACACTGGATGCCACCTCTGGGACCAGTGGTACCCTAGGTGATATGAAAAAATTACTCACCAAAGTAATGTTGTTTCTTCTAATGGAGTCTTGCTGTATTCAGACATAATGCAGATAGCCCCAGCACTTGATCTGTCCTGGAGAGGAAAGGGTTAACTCCACGCAGAAGCATGGAATGTTGAGCTCAAGCTCGGTTTTCAAACCTCTATCTGTGGTACTTCCCAATGTAACCATCAGATTCTTATGAGCAGCTAACTAACTAGCACTAAAATATATGGAAATTGTTTGAAACAGATAGCCAAAAGGCAAAATATTTTTTGGGTCCAAAGAAGACTCAAGTTGAGAACCCAAAAAGAAACAAGGTAGTGACAAATTAAGCTATGCAACACAAGAAAGATAAATATAACAGCTACCCTACCACGAGGGAGGGTACAAGGTACACCCCTGAGGTACAACACTGTACCTGCCAGCCCACTTCCCAAAAACAGGTTCTGAAAGGGGAGGCGGGGGGGAGGTCTGAATACAGCAAGACTCCATTAGAAGAAACAACATTACTATGGTGAGTAATTTTTTCTTCAAACAACATGAAGTCTTGCTGTATTCAGACATAATGCAGACTACCAAGCAGTTCCCTATGGAGGAGGGAATGCAGAACCTACTTTGGGAACAGGCTCTGCAGTACTGCTGTGCCAAACCTAGCATTACTCCTAACCTGGATGTCCAGGGAGTAATGCTTGGTGAATGTATGTACTGTTTTCCAGGTGGCTGCTTTACAGATCTCTAACAAGGGCATATCTCTGGCTGCAGCTAGAGTAGCAGCTGTACCCCTAGTGGAGTGAGCTCTCAGGCCTGAAGGGGGTGTGCTACCCAATTTGTTATAGCAGAATTGTATACAAGAAACAATCCACCTGGCAATAGATCTTTTAGTGTCAGGCTTACCTTTCCTCACTTCACCATAAGTGAGAAACAATTGAAAACAGTCATTCCTGTGTTCCTTAGTATGCTCTGTATAGTAGCTAAGAGCCCTTTTAACATCCAAGCTGTGTAATCTTCTTTCCCCTGAAGAAGAATGGTCAGTGAAAAAACATAGGAAGAGCTATAGACTGGTTTAGGTGAAAATCCGATACCACTTTAGGCAAGAACCTCCTATTAGTTCTTAGGATCACTTTATCTCTATGGAAGGATATGAAGTCAGGTTCAACTGACAGGGCCTGTAATTCACTAATCCGCCTGACAGAAGTAATAGTTACCAGGAGCACAGTTTTCCAGGTCAAGTACTTCAATTCAGCCAAAGCCATAGGCTCAAAGGGTGGCTGAATAAGCTGAGCAATGCAGACATTAAGATCCCAAGGCGGAGTAGGCTCCCTAAAGGAAGGGTTAATGTGAACCAGGCCTTTGAAAAACTTCCTGAAAACAGGATGAGATGCCAGGGGAAGAGCCCTTCCCTGCTGAAAGGAATGCAGAGACAGCTGCTAGATGAACCTTCAACGTGGCAGGCCTAAGGTTTAGACTATTCAGATGAACTAGATAATCTAAGGATGTGGAAATACCTGCAGAATCAGGCACAATACCTTTCTGAGAGCACCAAATACTGAACCTCTTCCATTTGGAATTGTAAGTTTTTCTAGTGGAAGGTTTTCTGGAGACCTTCAGAATATCCAGAACCCCCCTGAGAGAGATGTAGTGCTGCATATTCTAACTCTTCAAGAGCCAGGCCTTGAGGTTGAGAGACTGGAGATTGGGGTACCACATCTGCCCCTGGGAGGAGGAGAGAAGATTGTATCTTCTGGGAAGAGACATGGGACTTGACACAGCCAAGGACAGCAGTAGAGGATACCAGGGTTGTCTGGCCCAGTCTGGAGCCACCAGTATCACTGTGCAGGTTTGAGTTCTTATCTTGATCTGATCAGAACTCTGAACAGGCGAGGGACAGGAGGGAAGGTATAGAGAAACCTGTCCTTCCAGTCTAGAATGAGGGCATCCTGAGGAACTGTCCCCAGGACTGAAGGTCTGCAACAAAACAGAGGAAGTTGATGATTGTCTGGTGCTGCAAATAGATCTATCTCTGGAGTGCCCCATCTGGAGAAAATGATCCTCAGAATGTGAGGATTCAGGGACCAATAGTGATGTCCCTGTGAAATCCTGCTCAGGGCATCTGCTAACACATTGCCTTTCCCTGGAAGATTAACTGCTACTAGGGAAGTCTGAAGGGAATAGGCCAGAGACCAAATCTTCATGGCCTCTGTGCACAAGGCCATGGGCCGAGTGCCTCCCTGCTTGTTGATGTACCACATTGTGGTAGTGTTGTCCATCCTGATTTGGACCACCTTGCCCTTGACTGAATCTGAGAAGGTCTGAAGGGCTAGAAAAACTGCCCTGAGTTCCAGGAGGTTCATATGAAGAAGAGACTCCTGCGGGGACCAGATCCCCTGAGCTGTTAGGGCTCCCAGGTGGGCTCCCCAGCCTAGGAGAGAAGCATCTGTAGTCAGAACTACCGATGGAACTTGAGGGAGAAATGGAACCCCTTGTCTGAGGTTGTCCTGGTCCAGCCACCACTGGAGAGCTTGTACCAGAGTTCAGGTCACTGGAATCAGTTTAGTGAGAGAGTCCCTTCTCTGGGACCAAAAGGACCTTGGGTGGAACTGAATGTCCCACATCTGAAATCTGGCTCCCTGAACCACTGCAGTGGAGGCTGCCATGTGGCCCAGGAGTTGGAGGAACTGTCTCGCTGGAGAGAAACCTAAGGCCGAAAGGAGGAAGCAAAGTCTACTAAGGCCTTCACCCTTGCCAGAGGGAGGAAAGAAAGCTTTTGCTTGGATAGTATCCAATTCTACCCCTATGAAGGTGAGAAGTTGTACTGGTTCGAGGACAGATTTTGGCAGATTGAGAAGAAACCCCAGAGAACTGAGCAAATCCTGAGTGGTTTGCAGAGCTGATCTGACCTGGTCTGATGACTGCCCTACTAGGAGCCAGTCATCCAGATATGGAAAAATGGTGATACCCTGTCTTCTGAGGTAAGCTACCACTACTGCAAGGCACTTTATGAACACCCTTGGAGCTGATGTTAGGCCAAAAGGCATGGCCTTGAACTGATAATGGCCTGAAGGCAACTCAAACCTGAGGTATTTTCTGTGGGAGCACCTGATAGGGATATGGCGGTAGGCATCCTTGAGGTCCAGTGATGCTAGCCAATCTCCTGGCCTTAGAGACGGAAAGATTATTCCCAGAGTTACCATTTTGAATTTGGGTTTTGATATGTGTTTGTTCAAATACCTTAGATCCAGGATGGGTCGCCACTCCCCTGTCTTCTTTGAGGAAAGGAAGTACCTGGAGTACAGGCCTTTTCCCTGTGTTGAGTAGGAACCTTCTCTACGGCTCTGAGAGCCAGGAGAGATGAAACCTCTGCTTCTAGGGCAAGGGTTTCTGAAACTGATGCAGGTGGAAAAAACATGGCCCTCCTTTTTGGGTACCTTTTGAAGCTGAGGGCCAGTCCCTGGCTTACTACTTCCAGGACCCACTTGTCTGAAGTAACAGACTTCCAGGCCTGAAAGTAGTAAGCCAGCCTGCCTCCTACTGGGATTGGAGAGTCGATCCGGGCTGACACCTCAGGGTGTCTGCTTGGCAGGACCCTTAGACTGACAGGAGGAAGCAGCCCTACTCATCCCCCTTCTACCCTTCCCTCGGAAAAAAAACCTTTGTGGGTAAGAAGAGGAGGCCTGAGCTTGGTAAAAGGGCCTGCCCATGCCCCTGGACTGCTGCTTTTGAGGAGTGGCTTGCCTTTCCTTGGCCTGTGCACTCCTGTAAGTGGTCCTATATTCATCCATTTTCTTCATGTAAGTCTTTGTCTGCTCCCCAAACAGAGAGTTACCAACTACAGGAAAATCCATAGCCTTAGAATGGGTGTCCTGTAATAGGCTAGTACATCTGAGTCAAGCATGCCTTCTGAGAGACACAGATGTAGCCATGACTCTGGATGCCACATCGCTGGAGTCCACAGCAGTGTGAAATTGTACTTTGGATGCCTCAATTCCATTTGCAGCCACCTCCTCCAGCTCTTTGGCTAGCTGAGGGGAGGCCTTTTTAGCCAGTTCCAGAACTGTATCCCACCTGGACTTCTGGTACCTGGCTGTAGAGGCCATATAGTTTGCCTGCCTGCGTCCCAAAGAGGATGTCAAGTATAGTTTTTTGGCCATTTCATCAACCTTCCTGGAGTCCTTGTCTGGGGGATGTGAAGCCAAAAGAATGTTTGCCCTGTTGCAGGCTGCAGCCTGCACTACTCCAACATGGCTGCAATGTGAATAAAAGAACTCTGCAGCTGAGCCTGACAACATGTATCTCCTGTCCATCCTTTTATCTACAGGAGACAAAGAGTTAGGAGTCTGTAGAATCTTTTGTGTCTGTTTCCCCAAGGACTTATGAACAGGGATAGACAACCTTTTGGACTCTGGCATGTCCATCATCTCCACAAAATCAGGCTCTTCTTCCTCCTCAGCAGCTTCAACCATAGGGAGCTGGAGGGTTTCGGCCACCTTCTTGTAAAACAAGAAGTGTGAAGGGGACTCAGAAAGCCTGGGGGGGGAGACACCTGAGGGCCTGTCTGGGGAGATGTCCGGTTCAATGGGCACATCTAGACCCCCCTGGTCGTAGTCATCGTCGCCATCGTCAGGATAATCTTCGTCTCCCTCCCACTCCTCATAGAAAGCATCCGGATCGTAATCCGAAAGAGCCGGTTCTGACAGAACCAACTGCCCTGACCAACTGGCTGGTCCGAGATGAACCCAGACCGAGAAACAGTGGACAATACTAATAGCTTTGGCTATCTCGTCCGTGGTTGGAGTGCAGCGGTAATGGATCCGAACAGCAGACTTCGTTTCCTTTTGACAGAACCGACCCTCAAGTTGGCTCCTTTGCCGGAAGTGTCGCCAAGTCAGTAGGCACTTCCTCAGGTTCGGCAGCAACCGAACCGGGCTGGCCATCCAGATCCACGGACTTCTCGGCCTCCCTTTCCTTCAACCTACTCAATCTTTTTTCTAGAGTGGTTTTGGGAAAGTTTTTACAAATTTGGCAGTCTGACTGGAGGTGGTCAAACCCCAGACAATAAACACAGATGGGGTGGGTGTCGGCCTTGGCAAAGGCCTCCCCACACTCAGTACAGTGTTGAAACCCAGTGGGACCGGTTTTCTTTTTGGGTTTCTCAGACATGGCCAACCTACCAAAATTACCCTATGGAAGCTTTCAAGCCGGGTAATACCAACCGATCGGTAACAACCGTGTCACAGGTTTGGAAAAGAACTGAGAAAAGCCTGGTTCTTTTGAGACCGATCAGTACTGGAACACCACTCTAATCCCAGAAAAATTTACTTAAAATTAGAAGAAAACACAAGGTTGGTTCCTAACCAGACCGACCGAAAAGAAACAAACAATTTCCACAAGTTGTTTAAAATAAATACAGTTACTACCTATCTACTACACTACCCGTACCGTAGACAGAGGCTGGAAATCTGAAAAACAATAAAAGAATTGGTTTAAAACCGAATGCTTCACTTTTACCGAACCAAGCAGAGGAAATCTCCGGAGCGACTTCACTGTTAGGCGGAGTAAAAAATCTGACAGTTACATTGGGAAGTACCACAGACAGAGGTTTGAAAACCGAGCTTGAGCTCAACGTTCCATGCTTCTGCATGGAGTTAACCCTTTCTTCTCTGGGGCAGTTCAAGTGCTGGGGCTAACTGCATTATGTCTGAATACAGCAAGACTTCATGTTGTTTGAATGGACATCTCTCATTTGGAACTTCTGGTACCACTGCAGTGGACAAGACCATGTGCCCCAGTAAATACAGGAAATCCTTTGCAGGTCTAGGCTGGCTTGCCTTGAAGGATTTTGCAGTTCCATTCAGATTTGCTACCCTTGCTTGAGGAAGGAATGCCTTCCCTTGCTGGGTAACCAGCTCTGCATCTATAAAGATCAGAACCTGAACTGATTTTGTTTGTGACTTCCGAACATTCACGAGGAAACCTAGGTCCTCCAAGGTGCTGTGTGTCAGTAGTAGGGAGGAGTTTGCCTCCTGGTGTGTTTTTCCTGAGACTAGCCTGTCATCCAGATAGGGAAAAACACCACCCTTTGCCTCCTCAGATGTGCTGCCACTATGGTCAGTCACTTTGTGAACATTCTTGGTGCTGGAGAGAGGCCGAACGGAAGGGCTGTGAACTGGCAGTGGCAATTCCCTATCCTGAACTTGAGGTACTTTCTGTTGCTGGGCCAGACTGGCATGTGAAAGTGGGCATCAGTCAGATCCAGTGACCCCAGCCAGTCTCCTTCTTGCAGAGATGGGATCACTGAGCCCAGTGTTAATATCCTGCATTTTTCATTCTTTAAGTGTTTGTTCAGATATCTCAGGTCTAAAATGGGTCACCACTCCTCATTTTTCTTATGGGTGAGGAAGTACCTTGAGTAAAGTCCCTTTCCCCACTAGGAGGAAGGGGCTTTTCCATTGCATTTCTTGCAGTTATTTTTTCACCTCCATCTCTAACAGAATTTTTTCTGTTGGGATAGAAACATAAAATCCCTTGTGGTTCTGCAGTCTTGGGAATTTTCTGAACTGCAGGGACACACCTTGACTCACTATTTCCAGGATCCACTTATCTGTGGTTATTTTTGTCCATTCCTGAAAATAGTGAGTCAGCCTTCTTCCCAGTGCCAATGGACCGGAGACCTGTGTAGACTTGTCAGGGGTTTTGTTTAGCTTGAGCTTTGAGGGCTAGTGGTGCCCCTACCCCTAAAGTAACCCCTCTGTGGAGGGTAGTCATAGGAAACACGGGGAAAGTATCCCCTACCTCTGCCACCCCTTCCAGGAGGCTTGTAGGAAGTGGAGGCCATTTCTTTCTCAGTGTTTCTCTTGTAGATGGTTTTATATTCATCCACCTTCTTCATGCAAGTCTTTGTCTTGGCACCAAACAGTGAATTTCTGTCACAGGGGAAATCCATTGCTTTTGTTTGGCTGTCCTATGATAGATGGGCAGTTCTAAGCCAGGCAAAGCTTCTTAAGAACGTTGCATTAGCCAGATCCTAGATGTAGTGTCGTTTGTGTCCACTGCCATATGGAACTGGTACTTTGGGGCATCTATGGCTGAAGTGATCTTGCTGTGTCAGCGATATCCTGTGTTAAGTCCCAGTAGCTTTCTTGCTCAGCACCAGTATGGAGTTCCAAAGGGCTTTCTGGCACTATGCTGTATAGGCCAAGTAGGCTGCCTGCCTTCAAAGCAGAGAAGCTGAAGTATACACTTTTTTGCCCAAGCTATCCAGTTTCCTGAAATCTTTCTCAAGAGGTTAGGAGGAAAGGGGCACCTTGGCCTTGTCACAGGCAGCAGCCTTGACCACACCTTCATGATCAAAGTGAAAATACAGACACGCAGATCCCTGTTTGTCCACCTGATAACTTTTTCTCAATTTTCTTATCTATGCCAGCAGCTGAGGTGGGAGTTGACATGATTTTACAAATGGCTTTCTTGAGGGATTTATGGATGGGCAGCAGTAACCTCTTTGTGGAAGTGTTGACATAGCAATAAATTCTACCTCATCCTCATGCTCATCTTCCTCAGTTTCCTGCGAGGTGATGTTGAGTATGTTTACCATACACAGTACCTCACAAATGTACAGTGAGACATACAGTCCTCTAAAGCCCTGTCCACACTTAAGTCGTTCTTTTGAAAATGTTTTTGAGAACATTACAGGCCTTACCATGTCAGCGTATCCAAACTGAAATTCCATGTGTTTCTGTTGTGCCTGGTTTGCATCCGCACTACAGTTTGCAACCGTGTATTGCAAACACAGTTGAGAAGCAGGTTCATATCCCGTCTCGCCATCCATCCCATAGTGCACTTCAGGACATGCTGGTGACGTGCTGCTGCCTCATAAAGCAACTGGTTGGTTGCTAAACAACATTTGTTTATTCATGGCGGCGCCCAGTGGAAAATGGCCAAATGTGAGACGGACTTGGATAAAGTAATGTTCACTAAAGCATGCCCCCGTGGATGTTTGGGGTTTAAAACAAAAGGTTAAACTCAGAGAATTGCAGTGTGTGATTGTTTTTATTCAGGGTGTATGGAAGGCAGCTGATAAGCACTGAAATTTATGGCTTAGAGCACATTGGCACAGCTGTGTAATGACTGGGTGGCACACAATCATGTGGCATATCATAGCCAACAGCTACATGCTTCCTGCTGTTATTTATGTGTGGCAGTTATGCCCAACACTACTGACTTCTTAACTGTCATTAAGGTCCTTGTGTGGCATACACTATGGCCGAAAAAATAATGCTATGCTACTAATGCTACTTGCTTTAAGACATAGAAACAAACAGGCAAATAAAAGGAAGAGAAGAGCAGAACATGACAGAGGATGATATGATTGCAGAAGTCACTGTTGCAGACAATATCCTTCCTAAATGACATGTTGGTGTGTCTATTTGTGTCAGGCTCTGCACCCAGAAACATTTGGATGGTGGATAGAGCATGTACTTGGTGGTCTGAAATCGTGCTTGGGGGCTGGTCAAATGAGCAATGGCTTGCCAGTTTCAGGACGAAAAGAGAGACTTTTCATTTTATTTGCAACAAACTGACATCATACATTAAATGCATGGATACCAAGTTACGAAAAGCAGCTCCAGTGGAGAAGAGGGTTGCCATAACTACTCTCATAAATTTATTTGACTGGGTAACCAGAGTGGTGGACCAAGGGGGAGCAGTTGATGTCACCTACCACGACTTCAGCAAAGCTTTCGATACTGTACCACATAGATGATTGATTAATAAGCTGGGTAGGCTCAGGGTGGGTCTGACGTTGGTCAACTGGGTGGCAAACTGGTTGACGGGCAGAAAACAGAGAGTGGTGATAAACGGTATTCAGTCAGAAGAGATGTAAGTCACAAGTGGGGTACCTCAGGGATCAGTCCTGGGGCCAGTCCTCTTCAATATCTTCATCAGTGACATTGCAGATGGACTGGAGGGTAAGGTTAGTCAGTTTGCAGATGACACCAAGATCTGCAACAGAGTAGATGATCCAGATGGGGTGGGAAGAATGAGAAGAGATCTGGATAAACTAGCAAAATCTTTGGAAGAGTGGCAACTGGGGTTTAATGCAAAGAAGTGCAAGATCATTCACATAGGGAAGAGAAACCCTGAAGCCACCTATAGGCTGGAAGGGGAGTTGCTGGCAGTCACAAGGGAAGAAAGAGACTTGGGCGTCATCACCACCGATGACCTGAAATCATCCAAGCAGACCACTAAAGCAGTACGTAAGGCTAGAGGGATGTTGAGGTGTATTAGTAGGGGTGTTACTAGTCGGAAGAGGGAGGTAATAATCCCTCTTTACAAGACACTGGTTAGGTGCCAACTGGAGTACTGCATGCAATACTGAAGGCCACATCTTCACAAGGACATTAACCAAATTGAGGCAGTCCAGAGAAGGGCAACCAAAATGGTGCAGGAACTGCATCAGAAAACATATGAGGACAGATTAACGGAGCTCAATATGTATACCCTAGAGCAAAGGAGGGAGAGAGGTGATATGATCGAAACATTCAAACACCTTAAGGGCATTAACAAGGTGAAAGAGTCTAACATGTTTCAATATAAGAAAAATAGCAGGACAAGAAGACACGGCATGAGATTAGAGAGAGGCCGATTAAGGGGTAATGTGAGAAAGTTCTTTTTCACAGAAAGGGTGGTGGATGCACGGAACGGCCTACGTCAGGAAGTGGTGGATATGAATACAGTGCAGGGCTTCAAACAGGCATGGGATATGCATAAGGGAGCAATACAGATGAGTATGAATAGATAGGCCATTGACAGTGCAAAGACCAATGGCACATTCACAAGGTAGAAAAAGAAATGGGCAGACTAGATGGGCCTTGTGGTCCTTATCTGCCATCAACTTCTATGTTTCTGTGTAACTCTGTGGTGTCTTGCAACAAGTACTGAATACCGAACCCTGGCATACCTTTTGGGGGTAGGTCGCCTCACTGTGGGTGAAATTGTAATTAAGGTTTGCAAAGCCATTGTGTTTGTGCTGATGCCAAGGATGATAAAAGTACAGAACGTACCTTAGATCATCAATGGATTTGAAAGAGACTGGGGGTTCCCTAACAGTGGTGGGGAAATTGATGTCACATGCGTACCCATATTTTTGGCCCCCCTTGTAACGCCATGGAGTACTACAATTGTAAATCTTACTACTCTGTTATCCTGCAAGCACTAGTCGATCACAAGTACCATTTTCTTGACATGAACATTGGATGGCCTGGTAAAGTGTATGATGCACGTGTCTTTAAAAACAGTGCTTTGTACCAACTAGCATAATGTTGAAAACTGTTCTCAGCTCTAAACTGGGACATTAATGGATTGCCTGTGCCCAGAGTCACATTAGGAGACCTGGCATATCCATTACTGCCTTGGCTCATGAAGCCGTACCCTGACTACAGTGACCCCCCTAAAAAAGAAACTTCAGTTACAATCTCAGCAAAGCAAGGATGGTTGTGGAGTGTGCCTTCAGCCTCTCAAAGTTTGTTTGTGATGTCTTTTTAAATGGAATGACTTTAGCACTGACAATGTGCCATATGTGATTGATGCCTGTTGCACTTTTCACAATATGTGTGAACTGAAATCTTAGGAGTTCCAGACCGAGTGGGCGACTGCAGTGGAAGACGTGGTTTTCCAGCAGCTTGATGGAGACACTGTACCATCAGAAGACTTATCCCTGGCTGCCTTGAATTGGCAAGCTGTGTCTGTAAGGGGTGCATTTGTCCAATATTTCTGTACACAGATGTGAATACCTGAGCTATGTGATGCCCTGTTGCATGAAAGCTCTATCGATCTTTTGTGGGTAATGGTGTTTGTAAGAAAAATTTACATATGACACATGCCTAAAGTTTAAAACATTTTACTGTATGTGCACAGAAAAAATGTAACAGTTTTGTGTTGTTCACGAAGATTGTAGCTATCCTGTTTACTTTTTTTTTATAGTTAACTATGAAGTTATAGACCAATTGATGCAGCTATGAAACCTTGCATAAACATAAAATATGATGTCAAAACATTTCAAAAGTTTTTTTTTCCATATCAATGTTTATCTCTCTCCCAGCGGCTTGTGTCAGCTGTCTGTACTGGTCTCTGTGGTCTTTCGAGGCCTCCTTCCCTTAAACTTCAACATCACAGGTCCTGCCGAAGACTGACCGAATTTTTTCTTGCCATTGTATAATTGCAATTAAAATACTGTCAAGAAAAACAAACTCTAGACCCTCACAGCATTTCTAATGGTACTGAAGTTCATTTACTGGCTCTAGTATATTTGTCAGCAATCAATGCACCAGACGACCCCATGTTATTCATAAAAGTAATAAGTTATGCACACTTTGGATATGCGAACATTAGCATTACAATGATGTCCATGTTAGGTCTTTGCTGAACAGGTCATCAGTAAAGGAAGCAGTTACCTGATTTACAGAGGGACTGTTATCATGGACACCTTGAGTGGAATCTTGAGTGGGTGGGGTGATTGAACTATCATGGTGTGGTACTTGTGATGGAGAATGGAATTGTGTGCTTGTGCTGGGTTACATTAGCAACACCACTACCATCATGTGCATGGTAGTACAGTGACACATCAGTTTTTCCCCCAGTCGTCAGTAATATAGCCCTCCTCTTCTTTACCCTTCTAACCTGCCACCCCATACACGGCCTCTTTCTCCTATATGTGTAGTTGCCGGCTGCCTCACTCAAAAGATCTCTGCTTATAACCCCTGTATGCCTATGGTTGATTGTACATTTGCGGACTTCTTCAATTGTAAAATAATGCTGTTTTTTTTTTTGTATTATTTATTTCAACCTTGTACTGTACTGTACTGCACACACCATATATACTTTTTCTTCCTTGTATATTACTGCTTTTGTATACCTGCTTCTGTACTGTACTTTGATGTATTCATGACCAGGTCCACCTTGCAAATGAGCCTTGCTCAATGGTGCCCGTCTGGATAAATAAAGATTTTGATTGATTGATTGATTGATTGAAACAGTGGGTGTAACGGATACACAGGTGTGGAGCTGAGATGGCTTGGATGGTGGGGTGGCTGTCATCATATTAGGCTGTGCACCCAATGGCATGTTATTATTTGAATAAACTTGAGATGTACTGCATTGCTGATGTTGGTATTTTGATGAAAATACTTGTATTACATTCTGTAAAAATAAATGGTTCTGTTCTGTCTCTTCACCTTGCAATCTGACCTCCAGCTCCCGCTCTTCCCCAGCCCTCTCTCTCTCTCTCTCTCTCTCCATCTCCAGCATCTTGTTTTGTTGTTCCATAAGTATACATTGTGTTGGTTCCAAAACAGCCTGTATGATTTCCTGCATACATGTCACTTTCTTCTTTTTCCTGAGATTCAAAAGAGGTTCTGGGCTAAGGTGTCTCTTTCTTCTGAAACTACTACCATTTGATGCATGATCATTAGATATGGAGCCCTCAGACATGGCAACCACATCAGTGGTCACATCTGCTTCATGGCTTGATGTCATGTCTTGTTGTTTGTCATCTGTCAAAGGTATAAAAAAACAAAAATCAGTAGTGCCATTCAAAGGTACAACAGATACTTAAACTAACAGGAATGGGGGAAAAAAAATGTATCATATATATCAAAACATACCTGACTCCGGTATAGGATCAGGTTCAAAGTAGTCATCCACCTCCTGCTGATCAGGGTCTTCCACCGTGGTACTCTCCAGCACAATAGGGGGCTCTGACATCAGCTTTGTACCCAAGATCTTGTCAAGTTCTTCACAAAACGGGAAATTGTTTAACCATGAGAGGCACACTAAGCCAAAGCTTGTTTCCAGGTGTGACCTGGGAGCACAAGGAAGTTAAGTGACTTGCTCAGGGTCACACAATATGCAAGTGAGGGCTGTAGGATTCAAACCCAAGTCTCTAGGTTTGCAGCTCAGAGCCTTAAACCACTGCACTATACTGCCTCCTACTTCATAAAAGGGGCAAACCAACCTACCGCCACCGGACCAACGATTACTGTCTCTGGCTTATGGTACCTTATTTTTAACTGCTTTATTTCCTAACGACATTGCTTCACAGAGCGTTCTATGCTGTGTTCTAGCAGGTTCTTTGCCACCTTTTTGCATATTTTTGTGTTTCTACAGCAACTAGCCAGATCATCTTGTACCTGTTCTTGTGACCAGTAGTCTATCCACAGGTGAGTGTCTTCGTCAGACCATGTGGCACTTCTATCAACTGTGGATGCCATATCAGTCTTGGTCACCTATGTGTGGATTATATATATATATATATATTAGAGGCAAAAAACTCTGTTTAATGCTTCAGTTAGGGTTGTTCCACAGCGACAAAAGCGAGGAAATTTGATGTTAGGGTTGAAACCCCCTTTGCACACCTCCAGCCCACCCCCCTAACTGGAATCATGGTGCACGTTGGGGTCGTCAGGCCTAACTCTCACCCCATCACATGTGGAAAGAAGCTGAGGAACAGGAGAATGGGGGTGAGAGTTAGGACCGATGACCCCAACACGCACCCCGATTACAGTTGGGGGGGTGGGCTGAAGGGGTGCAAAGGGGGTTTCAACCCTAACATCGAATTTCCTCGCTTTTCTTGCTGTGGAACAACCCTAATTGATGCATTAAACAGAGTTTTTTGCCTCTAATTTCCCTTCTTTCTGAGAATGATAATGAGAAATAGTTAATGTAATGCGGCAGTGGGAGGCCCCGCACTCTCGCCACATGATGACTGGTCACATAGTAACATTGTGCCCACAAACGCAAATCGTAATGCGCATGGTGACACAAAGCAAAACAGAAAGAGAAACAGTACTGTAGACAGAAATGTTAAAAACAACACAAATGCAACCGCAAATGAAAATGCAAAGGGTAATGCACATGGTGGCGTAAACGTGAATGGTAATGGTAACAGTAATATAAGCGCACAGGCTGGTTTTCCTCAAAAGCTGCATAGAGAAAGACAGTGAGTACAAAGAATGTATGCAAAATAATGACACTTGGAACAGAAAATGAGGACTTGGAATAGTAAATTGCTTATATCTCAGGAACCATACGACATAGAAAAAAAATTTAAAAGTCATATGAATTATCACTTTCCTGGCTAGTTTTGTACTTAGCCCATGTTAGGGGGCTAAACATTTTTCTGATGAAAAGTCTGTATCTCGTGCCGTTCCTGAGATACGGGCCCCGAAAAGGCGCAGCGAACGGCGTAATGTTATCCTATGGGAAAGAAGCAGAAGTTCAGAGCGCCATAACTTTGCCTCCCTGTAATATTTGTTCACCAAACCACTGAAAGGCACATCTGTGGGATGTTGACTGTGCTCCCTGCAAATTTCAGCCCAAAAGACCAAACCGTTATTTTGCAGCAGGGCGCCAAACCATTGCTGCAATGCGTTGTATGTCAGAATGTTATCCTATGGGAAAAAGTGTCAACTTTGGAGTACCGTAACTTCGCTGCTGTGTAATATTTTTTTCAACAAAATACTGAAAGGCACATCTGTGAGATGTCAGCTGCGTTCCCTCCAAATTTCAGCCCAAAACTCCAAACCGTTCTTTTGCAGCGGGGTGCCAAAGAATTGCTGTCATTTTCCCACAGCCTAGAAAAGTACTGTCGCAATTTGCGAAAGCTTTCGCAAAAATTTGTGACACTTTCGTGAGTGCGACACTACTTTGTGAAAGTACTTTTTCCAGAAATCTGAAGAACATATTTCTGGTGTGTTTTACCCCAAAATAAAGACATGGCTAGCATCCTCAGGGTCCGACTAGGTGAATACAAAAAGAATTAGGTTGCTAGAGGGTCCCAAATTTAAATGGCAAGCATTTTTCTGATCACCAACTGAAAACAAAATGGCGGATTTGCGACAGTAAAAGGGCCATTTGCGAAAGTAAAAACTGCATTTGCGACACTGTCAAACTTTTTATTAACTTTTCCCATTGACTTATAATGGGAACTTGTTTTTTGAATAACTTTTTAACCGTTTAATATTTTTTCACGAAATCTTTGAAAGGCACATTGGGGACCCCGGCCGCATGTTCCCTGAAGATTTTGGACCAGTCGTGCAAACCGTGCGACCTGTAGGCGTGACCGAAATTCCAAAAAAAGCGTAAACGTATGCGCAGATCACGCTTAATAACTCTGCAGCCGTATATCCAACCGGTACGAAACTTGGCAGTTCCCAAGACGTAAGGGGCTTGAGTCTGTATTCTAAAGTTCAGGTAAATCCATTGAATGGTTGCAAAGTTATTAAGGTGCAAAATTTTGGGTTAAACATGTACTGTAAATGGCTCCTAGTATACTGGCACGGTAGTGTCAATATAGTTGGGGTTAGTGAGAGTGTTTAATGTTAAAGGCCAATTTTTGCAGGTTACTAACTTTGGAATGGTTTGACAGATTTTCATGAAATTTGACAGGCACCATCCGTAGGGGTAGGCCCCTTGATGTTGCAAATTTGGTTTGAATCCCTTTTGTGGTTTCTGAGATACAGAGAGTTGAAAAAACAGGTGTTTGCTGTTTTTTTGTCCACCTGTATCTCTGACACGGCTTTAGCTTCTGGGATGAAATTTTCAGGGTAGAAAGCACTGGCCTTACAGGTGTGCCTTTCAAAGGTTTGGTGAAAAAATATTGATCCATTCCAAAGTTATTAAATGTTGAATTTCCCATTATTTCCTATAGGGAAAAAAAATAGATGACCAGAGCGACATAGGATTTTTACATCGGTGCAGGAATCCTGCATCGAAGTGCCATTTTAGGACACACAGTCCTGCATCTACATCGTAAAATGCCACTTTGATGCAGGATTCTGCATCACAAAATGGCACTTTGATCCACCCCCATATTGATGCAGAATCCTGTATCAAACTGCCATTTTATGATGCCGAATCCTGCATCGAAGTGGCATTTTACAATGTAGATTCACTTAACATCCAGACTTGAGCTTCTGCACCCCTAGAGTGGATTTTGCTGCAAACAACACTGGTTCAGATGAAATTCAGACACCACTTGGGGAGAAATGTCCTGTTAGTCCCCAAGATTACAAGACTACCTTGTCCCTGTGGAATATGATATAGTTGGTATCTGTATAGAGTGCTTGAAGCACACTGACCCTTCTGGCAGATGTCATTGCCACCAGGAAAACTGTTTTGTAGGGGACATTTCAGAGCAGCAGCAGCCATAGGTATTGTCCGTCTGGACCTGCAAGAACTGACTCCTGATCAGAAGCACAAACTGTTAGAGATAACAGCACTGCCCAGAGCTCCAACAGGGTGACCAAAAATCATGGGCTCTATGGTTTCTCAGGTGTGCTTTCCACTCTATCAGAGACTCATCTGTCATGATCGTGATGGCCAGCTCTGGGCAGACAAATGGGATTCCTTCCTCCAGATGTTTTGTGACTAGCCATGACTGGATGGCGTCCCACAGTGGCTAGGTCACTGTGATCCGTTGGTGCCCAACTCCCACTGCAGGTGGCGCATCCACCAGTAAGCCCGACGAACCACACTTGTGCAGGATGTCATATATCCCTACAGCTGCAGGAAATCACAAGCAGGATGCAAGCACCCAACATGAAATGATTGGGCAAAGGAGGCAAGATCCAATGCCCAATCAGGAGGGAGGCAAGCCTTGGCCCACAGGGAGTCTACAGTAGTTCTACCCCAATGAACTTGATCACCTGCAAGGGTACCAGTTCAGACTTGTCAGAGTTGAACAGCAGGTCCAAGTCTTGATAGGTGTGGAGAGCCAGATCTCTGGCCCACTCAACAGTCTCTTTGGGCAGTCCAGCTGACAGCCAGTCATCCAGGAAAGGGTACACCCTAACCCAGCAAGCAGCCTCCCACCACTGCAATGCACCTGAAGACCCTGTGCACTGAGGAGAGACCTAAGGGCATGACACAAAACTGGTACAGAACACCTTCCAGCAGAACCAGAGATACAAGTGGTGGGATGGACAGACTTGGATGCTGAAGAACACATCCTGGAAGTCCACATGTTCTGTTCCAGAGATGGAATGATCTGATTCAGGGTGACCATCCAGAACTTGTCTTGTGCTTCCACATGAACTGGCTCAGATCCTACAGATCAGTATGGGGTGCCAACCCCCATCCATTTTGGAACCAGGAAATACCTGGACATGGCTATGGTTCCTTTTACAGTCAGCTGAGTGATGTCTTCCTGAGGTACAGACAGCATGTCCTACAACACCTTGCACTTCTGCTGAGTGAGGAGTCAGTATAGAGGCAATCCAGAGGTAGCCCTCAGCCTACCACTTCAAGCACCCACTTGTCACATGTACTTCAGGCACTGTAACTGGTCCAGGGCCAGTTCCCATATACTGCAGACAGTTTAACTGGTCCAGGGTCAGTTCCCATATACTGCAGACAGTGTAACTGGTCCAGGGCCAGTTAACATGTACTGCAGACAGTGTAACTGGTAGAGGGTCAGTTCCCATATACTGTAGGCAGTCTAAATGATCCAGGGCCTGCTCACATGTACTTTAGGCAGTGTAAGTTATCCAGGGCCAGTTCCCATATGCTGCAGGCAGTGCAACTGATCCAGGGCCAGTTCGACAGTATCCAGGCAGTGTAACTAGTTCAGGACCAGTTCCTAAGTAAGTACTACAGGCAGTGTAACTGATGCTGGGCCAGTTCCCAAGTACTGCAGGCAGTGTAACTGGTCCAGGGCCACTTTCCACATACTGCCGGCAGTGTAACTGGTCCAGGGCCAGCTTCCATGTTCTGCAGGCAGTGTAACAGGTCCAGGGCCAGTTCATATCTGGTGCAGGCAGTGTGACTGATCCAGGGTCAGCTCCTATTTACTGCAGGCAGTGTAACTGATTCAGGGCCAGTTCCCATGTACTGCTGGCAATGTAAGTGGTCCAGGGACAGTTCCTATCTTCTCGAGGCACTGTAACTGATCCAGGGCCAGTTCTCATGTGCTGCAGGTAGTGTAATTGATCCAGAGCCAGTGTCTATGTGCTGCAAGCATTGTAACTGGTCCAGGGCCAGTTCCCCATGGATTGCAGGCACTGCAACTGGTACATGGCCAGTTCCCATGTACCACATGTTTTGAAACTGATCCAGGGCCAGTTCCCATGTATCGCAGGCAGTGTAACTGGTCCAGAGACAGTTCCCATGTACCGTAGGCAATGTAAGTGATTCAGGGCTGGTTTCCATGTGCCACAGGCAGTGTAAGTGATCGAGTGCCAGTTCCCATGTGCTGCAGGCAGTGTAACTGGTCCAGGGCCAGTTCCCATGTTACCCAGGGAGAGTGACTGATGCAGAACCACTTTCATGTTACCAGGGCATTGTAACTGATCCAAGACCAGTTACATATTACCCAGGGCATCGTAAAGGGATCCAGGACCAATACCCTTGTTGCCTAAGGCATTGTCAGTGATGCTGGACCAATTGCACATTACTCCAGCACATTTGTCCATTAATGAGACTTGGTGAGCAGGCGCTGTACTTCTGTATGACACACATTTCTTGGGAAGGGGCATGGTAATCTGTAGCTATAATGGAGGGGGCACAGGATCCTGGATGAGAAGTTTAATGAGGATCAGAGCCAGCTAAAAGTGTTGTGATGATGCAACATCATACCCCCATGCATTCTGACACCCCATACACACTGTGAAAACTCATGATCCCATAGCCCTATACAAGCAGTCATGTTCATCATTCCACCCCACGAACCCTGTCAGACCCACCAACCCACTACCCCATGTATCCTGCCACTCCTCACGATCCCATACCCTATGCACTATTACATCCACTGATCCCATACCCCCATGCATGCTGTTACATCTAGCCATACCATATCCCCATGCATGCTGTGACACCTCATGATCCTATACTCCCATGCAGTGTCACACCTCATTATCCCATGCCCCCACTTACGATGTCACACCTCATGATCCAGTACCCTGACACACCTCATGATCCCTGCCACTTCTCATGATCCTGAACCCCATGCACGCTGTCACTTCTCACAATTCCGTACCCCATGCATGCTGTCACTCTCCTCATGATCAAGTACCCAATGCATGCTGTCCCTCCTCATGATCCCATACCCTATGGCAAACTGTCTCTTCTCATGATCTTGTATGCCATGCACGTTGTCCCTCCTCATGATACCATACCCCATTCATGTTGTCCCTCCTCATGGCACCATACCCCATGCACTGTCACAGCCACTGATCCCATGCATGCTGTTACATCCAGCCATATCATACCCTCAAGCACGATGTCACACCTCATGATACCATACGCCCATGCTCGGTGTCACACCTCATTATCCCATACCCCCATGAATGGTGTCACACGTCATTATCCCATACCCCCACACACAGTGTCACACCTCATGATCCAGTACACCTACATATGCTGACACACCTCATGATCCCTGCCACTTCTCATGATCCTGAACCCCCTGCATGCTGTCATTTCTCATGATCCTGCAACCCCATGCATGCTGTCACTCCTCATGATCAAGTACCAGATGCATGCTGTCCCTTCTCATGATCCCATACCCCATGTAAGTGGTCTTTTTTCATGATCCTGTACCCCATGTGTGCTGTCACGCCTCACGATCCTGTACGCCATGCATGCCGTCCCTCCTTGTGATTCCATACCCCATTCACGTTGTCCCTCCTCATGGTACCATACCCCAAGCACTGTCACATCCACTGATCCTATACCCCCATGCATGCTGTTACATCCAGCCATACCATACCCCCATGCACACTGAGGCACCTCATGATCCCATAACCCCATGCATGGTGTCACACATCATGATCCCATACCCTCACACACGGTGTCACACCTCATTATACCATGCCTCCATGCACGGTGTCACACCTCATTATCCCATACCCTCACACATGGTGTCGCACCTCATGATCTAGTACCCCCATCACGCTGACACACCTCATGATCCCTGCCACTTTCATAATCCTGAACCCCAAGGGTGCATTTCTCATTCATGTTCCCTGCGACTCCCCATGCATGCTGTAAATCATGATCCTGTACCCCAAGCATGCCATCACTCCTCATGATCAAATACCCGATGCATGCTATTCCTCCACATGATTCCATACCCCATGCAGTCACTTCTCATGATCCCGTACTCCATGCACGCTGTCTCTTCTCACGATCCTGTACCCCATGTATGCTGTCACTTTTCATGATCCCACACCCCATGCATGCTGTCACTACTCATGATACCATATCCCAGGCACTCTGTCCCTCCTCATGATGCCACATCCCATGCATGCTGTCACTCTACCCCATGCGCACTGTCACACCCACTGATCCCATACTCTCATGCATGCTTTTACACCCACCGATCCTATTCCATATGCACACTGTCACTCCTCATGATACCATACCCCCACGCGTGCTGTCGCACTCACTGAACCCATATCCCCATGCACGCGGTCACATCCGTCAACCAACCCCATGCTCTTTGTCACGGCCCCCCCTCCCCGACCACATACACCTACATACATACACTATCAGACTCATCTTTCCCATACATCCTGTTACTCACTGACCCAATACCACCATGCATGCTGTCACACCTCAAGACCTCATGCCCCCAGTACCCTGTCACACCCACCTACCACTTGCACGTTGTCACAACGGACTCCATAACACCATGTGACGGAGGTACCCCCTCCCTTTTGTTTGTTAGTTATGTTTGTGTGTGTGTTTACATAGGTTTGGATTTTTCTCTTTCTTTCTTCTCCCCCCCCCCCCCAATGCCTGTTGTGCAACAGCACTCTCTCTTTACATATTCTCTTTTCATGTTTTTGTATCTCTAACACAGTGGGATGGTCACCTACTGTGAACACTTAGCTCTTTTTCTTTTCTGGTTTCTCCTTTAAACCCAGACTCTTGGAAACACACAAGAATATGGTCCTTAGCTGCGTGTGTGCACATAAGTAGTTACCTAAAGGTTCTGCAACAGAGTGCAATAGGTGAGTGTTCCCTGGTTCGGTACACTTGATTCAGAGACCCTTCAGTCAGGAAATATATAGAAAAGGTATTGCACTACTATGGAGAGGGGTGAAAGCCATTTATGTTACTTGAGCTCCCGTTGAGTGCAGCTCCAGGTAAACTGGCAGTCTGTTCCCCTCGGAGATACAAGCAGGACAAAGCCGCGGGTATTACTGAAAGTTTTGTCATTGCCTGCTGCAGAACGCGGCTTAGAAATGCATGTACAATTTAAATAAATGAAAACCAAATGAAACAGAGCGATATCTGAACCTGCCCCTCCTTTATAAACCTCCCTTTTTCTTTTTCTTCATTTTTCATACCGCATTATGCTAGCAGTCATTTGTATATTACAGTATAGTTCGTCCTCTGGGTCAGCGGAATATTGGCGGCTACTCAGGTGTAGGACTTAGCACTAGAATGCAACCTGTAGCCGACAGCCCTGACCAAAGGTAGCTTTAGTCTTTTTCATACCTGTTTCTGACTTATGCATATATTAACACATATTATAAATATTTACCACTTAGGTGGTGTTTGTTCTCTTTCCTGCTGAAACGGAGAACCCTTGGAGTGGCAGCTTTGCAGCACAGCTCTCCAATCACAATACTTTTCTTAGCTGAGTGTCCTTGGACTCCGATAGGGAGACAGCAGCACCTTTCTTGCTATATTTATAGGCACCCAGGATGTCTATCGCCCAACAAAGGGGCTGAGTTTATGTGTAATGTAGCCCCTTTTCTCTAATAAAAGAAATAAGCTGTGACAGCATAGGATTTCCTACAGTACAATCCCAGTGCTGCTGAATATTATTATGCTTATTGGTTACCATGGAATCTAATAATGAAAATGTTATAAATAAAGAAGTGCTTTATGTGAATGAAAGTTTATTGAAGGTGGTACTTGGATAATGGGGAGAAGTAAGCTGGCTATAAAAAGCCAGCCCAAAGATTTCTAAGGCAGATGCAGTTAGGGTTTGAACCTGATAAAGTCTCCCAGAGTTAGATCTCCTTGGGGGAGGTCAGGCACATACCAATGTTAGGGAGTTAGCTGTTTTACTCCCTAACCTGTGCTTTCTTGTGGTACTTTTATTTTCTGTTATGAAAAAGTATTTGTTTTGAATTGCTGTTCTTGGTTTATTTTTTTTTAATAAAACTAAACACACACGCTTGGTGTGTTGTACCTTGAATATTGTTTGGGCAATCTGTTCTACTTCACCCACGACACACCAGGCACGCTGTCGCAACTCACAATTTTAAACCACCATACAAGCTGTCACACCCAATACTGTGCATGCTGTCAGACTCACCGACTGGCTCCATGCTCCATGCATGCTGTCACACCCGGAGATCTACACATACTCTACTGTAAATAAACAGGGAAGTGTGAGCAGCAAGATCGGAGCATAATTTTTTAAAAGTTGTTATTTTAACCTATCTCTGCCATATGACAGATTACACTGGTGGATCTATTGTCAATGTTGTGGGTATATTAGGAGCAGGGACCAAAAATAGAAATGCAGATTGTGTACTTTTTAGGTTGCAACTGCAAGGGTTTACAGATCCACAGGGTTTCCAGTACTACAAAAATGCTACTGTCTTCAAGGAGTACCAGTTCAAGTCAGCAAATCCTCCCATTAAGTAAACTGAGGGAGCCTGACACTCATTTTTTTTTTGGGGGGGGCGGTGTTCATGGGAACCTGAGGCTGTGGTGGTGGAGCGGACACGAGATCCTTTGTGGGGGGACTTGGGATACTAATGCAAAAGCTAATTGGGATCAGTAGCCATATGTAACGACTGTGGTGGGGTTGGGCTACAAAAACATTCCAGGCCCCAGACAAGGCTCCTCTACCAGCTGACCAACCTCCATGCAAGCAGGCTCTGGACTAGCTCCCCTCTCTATCTGACCAATCCCCCAACATCCATACCCACCTGTTCTCCCCAGCAAACTACCCTCCCTGCCTGGACAACCCTCCCATCCAACCTGCCTCCACGCATCTGAATCCACCTTACTGCCTACAGACCAACCTCCCCCTTCCCAACAGCCAACCACTGTCCCTGTATGTGGGCCACCTCCACATTTACCTCAAGCAAAACACCCTTCCTCTAGTTGGATCACCCCAAAGTCTCTGGACAAGCCTACCCCACAGCATAACAGGCTGTCTGCAGCTAACCTACCTCTGCACCAGACCACTCCCACTTTCATATCCATGATGGTAGGTAGTGCAGGAGGATATAGAGAGGGGCAGGCACTGCAAAGGAGATAATGGGGCTAGACAATTTATGAGGGCTACAGCACCATTACAGCTTACCTACTTTGCACAGGTCAGAGATCTCTTACCTGGGTTCTGGGGAGCCTGGGACTGGGGTATTGAGGCAATGTCTACTCGTACCTGTAAAAGAAGAACAGCAATGGGGTCACAAAGGATCTGTAGTTCTTTAGGAACAAAACTGGACCAATAGGGAGGGTTAAGCAAACAATACTTATCTAATCTGCAGGGACTGGTGTCCTGTCAGACAGGGATCGGCATCCTGTCAGACCTGCAGAAAATGAGGAAAACAATGGTTACAGGGCTTGAAATAAGTGGACGCTGGGAGCCAATTCATGTCCCACTGTGCTGAAACAGTGCCTGCTTCTGCTTGCCAGCAAGATGCTGGAGTGTTACATGCAGTGCTGTGGCTCAGCAGGGATCGCGCAGCTGTCAATCATTGCTGCGCAAGGGTGGAGCACTACTTTTGAAGGGTTGAACTTGCCCAACCAGCCATGCCAGTCAGTGGGTGTGTTCCGGGAGAGAGAGGAATTGAGCTGGACAGGGAAGGATCCTAGAGGCAAGGAAAGCGAGCAGAGGGCAAGGGAAAGACCACAGCTCCACTGGGTGGGAGAGTTCTGTGAGGAGAGGGGGTGGTCAAAGACAGGGAAAGGCCACAGCTGACTGGCTGCCTGTACTGTATTCAGGGCAGGGGTGGGGAGCACAAAGGATGGGTCACATGACCCACTGACTATACCAGCCAATCAGAAGTCAGCACTGGGGCTGACGATAGTGTGTGCAGTCCAACTGGTCAAAATCAGCGTCACACATTGTCTTCCAGCCAATGAGAGTCTTCTGAGAGCAGGAGTTGCAGAGATTTCTCAGCGAGACAACGGACTTGTGGCACTGGCGCACTTCATATTCAGCTCTTGAGAGAGGAGGATCTGTGCTAAATCAACTGTCTTTTAAGACATACAACTGATTACTTTTTATTCTGATTGAAGAAGCATTATGTTCACGTGTGTGTGTGTGTGTGTGTGTATGAACCTGGAAAAATACTATAAAGAAAGGAAATTATTTTATTTTTGGTGGGGGAGAGCTGCAAAAAATTCTTAAGGGCACTGGAGTCTTTTCTCTGCCTACTATGGCAGACGTCTTGCTATTTCTTAAATATTAAGCTTCATAAAGCATTATGATTTAAGTTTTTTCTGCCCGAGTGTACATCATCACAGAGGGGCAATAATTAATACAGCCCTAATTTGATTTGTTTCTTTGGCAAGGCAGAAAATAATCTTGCTGTTTGAGCATAAGTTGAAACAGCTTACTAATGTCTCTACCTGGAGTATAGGTAGAGTATATTTCTTTATTTTAAAAACAGAGCTGTACTTAAAGCCTTCAACTAATAAAAAGCTGAGTAAAAGCAAGTTTTTTTGAGACCACATAACTGCCTCGGTTTGGCAGACTTATTTTATTACTCAGTGAGCTTTTGATTTTATAAATATATCCTAGAATAGAAGTGCAAAAGGGCAAATTAGTACCCAGCACAACATTTATTTTAAATAGCTTTTTGAGACTTCACAGATTCCATTCGTTTGTCAAACAACAAGTTTCTTGATTTATAAGCATCAATCTAGTGCAAAGAAGGGGCAAATTAATACTTCAGCAAGGACATTATTAAAATTGTATTTAGCTTTTTTGAGACACATTTTCTCTGCACAGAGTTTGGCAGAACTGCAGTTTATACAATAAACAGTTTCTACCACTGCTCAGTGAGTACCAAGACAGTGCAAAGGACCAAATAAGTGTGTCTGTGTATATGTCCACCAAGCACATATTTTATTAATAAATAAAGTTAGCAGATATTTGAGATGTATGAATTTTCTCTGCCCCGTTTGGCAGAACTGCAGTTTATAAACAGTTCCTATCACTGCTCAGTGTACTAAGTGCAAATGACCCAATAAGTGACTGTATCAAGCACCAAATAATTAACAAAAAAAATTAAGCAAACAAAGTGAGACTTCACATTTTTCTCTGCCCTGTTTGGCAGATTAACTGCAGTATAAACAGTTTATATTGCTACTCAGTGTACTAAGAGCAAAGGACCAAATAAGTGTTTGTACCACCAAGCACATATTTTATTAATAAAAAAATATGCTAGCAGATATTTTTTTGAGAATATCTCTGCTCTGTCTGGCAGAACTATAATGGCTCTTTTAATTATCATGGACTGCTCAGTACTAAGTGCAAAAAAGGGCCAATTTTACTGTGTACCACCAAGCACAATACTTTTATGTAATACAAAAAGCAGATAAAGCTTTGAGACTTCACATTTTCTCTGTCCTTTTGCCAGAACTAGTTATAAACAGTTTCTTTGATAACAAGCATCCCAGCTCAGAAGTGTAAAGGACCACTAGCCAGGTGGCGCTGAACGCCTCACCTCACGCCATGCCGGCGACCTGGGTTCTGGAACAGCTTCGGACCATCGGGAATGGGCAGCCGCAAGGCAGTTCTCCTTTCCCGGGGTGGATACCCATACCCTCCGTAGTTCTGCTCCAACCGGATGGAGGTCTGGTGGGAAGCGTAGGCGTGAAGGGTGTGGCAGCAATAGCTAGGGGTGGGGAAGAAGGGTCAGAGCTGGTACCCGGCGTGTGAGTGTTCCTCCACGTGCACAAACGTGTCTGCCGGGGTCCTGGGTCAAGGGAGAAAAACCTACAAAGTACATGTGGAAAAAAAAGAAGTGCAAAGGTCCAAATAATATTGTGTATCTGCACCACCAAGCATGATTTTATTTATTTACTTGGGAGTTTTACCAGGAAGGCATACTGAGCAGTATACCACTCGATTCCAGATGCGCCCTGGGGGAATAGGGATAGGCAGGATACAGTAATAGTAGAATTTACACACATATACATGTTCAGTTACAGTTCAAATTTGAGTAGTCAAAATCCTATATACAAATAGCAAATGTATAGACAGGGTGGTATGGTAAGGGAACGGCATGCACTGAATTACGTATATAACCCGCAACACACAGTAAGCAGGGTTTGACAACCATGGGAAGAAAAACAGCGGAGACAATAAACAACTGACAACAAGGTTGATAGGGATTCGGTGAGGCAGGATGCAAGAGCAAGTGGTAGAGAACTGACTCTTAAGAAGAGCATTATGGTGTGGAGTGCTTGTGGCGAGTCTGATGTCGGCTGACAGGGAGTTCCATAATTTGGGCAGCCTAAAGCTGAAAGCAGCCTGTCCAGACCTGGTGGACCTGTGTGGGATGTGAAGTAGCCGAGAATCAATGTTTCTGAGTGAGTAGGTTGGAGGGGGAAGAACATTCAGGGAGGATGCCAGGTAGGAGGGGAGTGACTGCAACCAGAATTTTGCAGCGGTTCTAGCACAGTGTTGCAATCTCCAATTGTGGAGAGAGGGGAGATCCAAGGACTGGTAGAGGTCACAGTGATGTGTACTAGGAGGGCAGTCCAGGGAGAACCGGCAGAAGGAGTTGAAGAGAGGGTCTAGTCTGGGCAGGGAGATTTGAGGGGCTGCACAGTCTTATGGAGATAAAGCTTTGAGACTTCACATGCATTTTGCCTGTGTTTAGCCGACAAGTACATTCATGTGTCTTATAAGGATCTCACTTCAGTAGAAAATTTATAAATGCTCAGCTGTACTGAGCCAGCCCGCTTCCATTTTTCCCCTGTGCTCTTGAGCCTCTGGTATAGTCTGTGACCCAAGTCCTCTGACAAAATTATCCTCTCTTTCCTAAAAGCAATAACAACAAACTAGTCTTAGTCATATGTTCATTCTTTTACTGTAATTTCACACTGTTAGTACAAACGTCAGAGACTGCCAAGGGCTGCACAACAGCTGTTGCATTGAAACACTACTTTAGTGTCAGTTGCTCAGCAGGTAGCACACTCATCTCCGAGGTCGGGGAGATCAGAATGCTATGGGTTCCATCCCCACACCAGGCACTTGGGTTAAAATCCCAATACTGACACTGTAGTGCAGCATGAGAGGGGATGCTGCACTCCTGAGGTGCCGACTTTCGGTGAGATGTTAAACCGAGGTTCCATCTGCCTGCTCTGGTAGTAGTTCAGGTGGATGTTAAAGATCCCATGGCACTTGCCAAAAAGAGTAGTGGAATTTTTTTTTTATTAATGTAACATCAAAAAACAAAACATTTGAAACAATGTTAAATCACACAGTCTCATACAGAGCATAAATAATAAAGACAAAGTATTAAATTCATACTTTTGAACACATAACAGAAGTATTTGTACCAAATCATACACAGATTGTAAATCCTCTTTATACCCTACTCTCCCCTCGCACCTTATATCTTTCATTTATATTTAATAAAACCCCATAACCCTTTCCACCACTTAATTATAAGATGGTTAGCATTTGCATTACAATCCTTTATATATACTCCATTCATAGCTTGTTCGACTAGTATCTTAAAAATCCCATAAGGCATCCTTTTTTGTTGTAATACCCACTGGCATCTCACCTGCCACAGATAGTTTTTTAAGCAACAGGAAAAAAACGTGTCATGGTCATACCTACTCAATAACTGAGGGCAGTGTCCTAAAACCCAAGAGTCATATGACAATTGTGTAACCCATTTTAAATGCCATTCAGTCACTAAAAAATTCCATAACTGTTTAGCACAGGAGCATGTAAATAAAAATGTTCCATAGATTCTTCCTGGTTCTAGAATTCATTATAAGGACAATTTCTCTCATCCCTGGCCTTATGTTTAGCATTGCCTCTTAAATTTAACCTACCAAAAGCTGCTAATGATACAATTTCCCACATAAAAATTGGAATTCTTTTATTGTTTAACTGTTTTAATACTCCCCTGTTTCAATTCTGCAGGGCAATTTCTGAACTCGGGTTCTATGGGATGGATGGTTCCCATAACATGGCCATATAGCTGATGTCCTGACATATTTTTTATATATATATATGTACTTTATTTTTCTGTTTAATACATCTGAAAGTCACATAGGTACATATCATCTTGTCTTATTATGTCAATATCTCCATATAATAATCAGTCAATACCAAAATCAGCAAACTAATTCAAGAACATTAAAAAACCACTTGGTGAGGTACTGGTCGATGGTGTTTTTCTGGAGGAGGGTCCATTCCTTTGTTCCTTAAATCTCGCACTATGCTAGCACATTATGGTATTGGGCATTGCCCATTCTGGGTGTATAGCACTGTCTGTCCCACTCCCTCCCACCCCAAGGTATTAAGCACTGGGGTCTACTGTTATAACTGATCTGGTCTACCTTCTGATGAACGTCTCCCGCTCGTCCCTTACTTGATGTGTTAGTTCCTCCATATGTTGCATGGATGAAACAATTTGTTTCCAATCTGGTACTTGAGGCTGTGTCAGTTGTAGCCATAAATTAGAAATGGCCTTATTATAAGCTACTGCACATATATACCACATGTAAAGTGTGTCTTTTCCCTTCAGCCCCTCTGGGGTGAGCCCCAAAATCCAGTTCTGTGGGGTCAGTGGAACTGTTAATGGGAAAATTGTGGACATTATGTCCTCAGTCTCAGCTCAAAATCTGTCAAGTCTTGGGCAGGTATACAATATGTGAGTAGGAGTAGCCTTTAGTTCTCCACATTGGCACCAACAGCTGGAGGTGGTCCCAGTCTTCCATTTAACCACCCTATCAGAGATCAAAAAGAATCGTACTTTCATTTTCCCAAAATATTCCTGCCATGGGGGGAGGCAGTGCCTTTAGAGGTACTTCTCCATACACTGTCCCAGTCCCTGCAGGATAATCGAAAATTGGCTTCCCATTCCCATTTTGCCATGGTTTGTGTGTTCGCCACTCCCTTATGCCTATTTAAAAACTTATATAGTTTAGATATTGTCTGTTTGGGTCTAGAGAGGGAGAACAATTCTGTCAAAGTGGGGGATCTGATTACATCGGTCTCAATCTCTTGTGGCTGGCGTAGTTTTTTGTATATATGTGTGTATTTGTAAATAATGGATCATATCACTAGCTGTCCAGCCCCAGGTCTTAGTACACTCTTAAAAAGGGAGAACCTGGTCTCCCTTCATTAATTGTGCTGGATAAAATAGTCCTCGTCTCACTTGTCTCTGGTACCACGGGTCTATCTGACTTGGGGTAAAGTCCAGGGTCTGTGTAAACCAACACACTCTCAACTTCTCTCTCTTCGTCTCTCAATAGGTACAAAAACTATCCCATGCTTTCAGAGTAACTTGTATGGCTTGATACGCCAGTAATTCTGCTGGTCTAGTAGTGGCAAAAAGGCAGGTGGAGATAGGCACGTTGGGACATAAAGCCTGCTCTATACCTTGCCAATATGCCAGAGTAGGGGTACGTGCCCAAAATAGGGCCCATCTAATCTGAGCTGCAATCCAATATTCTTTCTAGTCTGGAACAGCTCGTTCTCCCATGTCCCTGCCTGCCATAAGAACAACTCTACAGATTTGTGGTCTTTTATTAGACCATATAAATCTAAAGAGTCGGGCTTGGGCATCCTGAAACCATTTTTGGGAGAGCTGCACCAGGACGCATTGAAATAAATATAGGATTCTAGGGAGAAGGTTCATTTTTATCGTTTGTGTTCTTGCATGCATAGGCAATATAAGTATAGACCAATTCCGTAAATCCATTTGTATTTGGTTCATCAGGGGCTTGTAGTTATCATCAAAGAGATGCAAGTTATTTGCTCTTAAAGTCACCCCTAAATGCTTTAACATGATCATGTCTCATTTCATTTTATATCTTGTTCTCAGGTGGGTCGAGGGGGTAAAGTGGAATGTCAGTATTTCTGTTTTGGTGGAGTTTAGGGTATATCCAGAGAGTGTGGTGAATGCATCGATCATTTCCATAGCTCTCTGTATAGAGGTCTCTGGGGAAGTAAGGTACAGCAATACATCATCCACGTACAATGCGGCTTTGTGTGCCCCCCCTCCTAATCTGACCCCCTGTACTAAGGGGTCCTCCCTAATCCATTGGGCTAATGGTTTGATATATAAAGCAAATAACAGAGGTGACAAAGGGCATCCTTGTCAAGTGTACCTCTGTAAATTAAATTTATGGGAGATATAGCCGTTAGTATAGACATATGCCTGAGGATCCTTATAGAACCTCCGAATTACCCCAATGAAGCCCTCTGGGAGACCAAACCCGGCAAGGACCCTATATAAAAATTCCCAGTTAACCTGGTCAAATGCTTTCTCAGCATCGAGACTCATAATAGTGGCAGGGGTAGCAGTTTTCTTAAGATGGTCTATGATATGTGTAGTTCTGCGGACACTGTCTGCCGCTAGTCGGTCCGGGATGAACCCCATTAGGTCTTTGTGGACCAAAAGGGGGATAAATTATTGTAATTTTTTGGCAATTATTGAGGTAAAAAATTTATAATCTACGTTAAGGACAGAAATCGGTCGGTAAGAGGGGCAGTGTGTAGGGTCCTTGCCAGGCTTAGGGATCACTGAAATGACAGCTTGTCTCCAGGAGGGTGGGAGCACAGAGTCCTCCTTCAGGGACTCTTGATACGCCATTTTTGGAATAGGCACTATGGTTTCTCGGAATTTCTTATAGACCTCCACTGGGAGTCCGTCGTTCCACGGGGACTTCCCAGTTTTCCCATCCCTTACGACTTCATAAATTTCTTGCTCTGAGATAGGAGCCAGCAGATTACCTTTTGCATCTTCCAGGATCTGTGGGAGTCATAGTTTTTGTAAAAAGGTCTCCTTCTCCTCCGGTCTGGGGCTCTCTTTTTGAGAGTATAGTTGTGTGTAGTAGGTGGTAAATGCCTCAGAGATGTGCTCCACTGTGGAGCTCCGCTGTCTGGTATGGGGGTGTACTACACAAGCTATATGTGCTTTCGCCCTTCTGGCTCACAGACAGATTGCTAATTATCTCAATGCCTTTGGCCCCCTTCATAATAGTGCCATTTTAAAAACTGAATGTTACGCTCAACCTGGAGATCCAAAATTTAGTTTAGTTCTCTTTTTAAGGTGATGAGTTCCTTCTCCCTGTGGCCCCGAATCCTCACCTGTTGTAGTTCCTCTAACTCTTTATCTGCCGTTCTAAAGTTTTTTGCCTTTCAATTTGTTGTTTCTTCCTAACTGTGGCTATGGCCACAAATTTCCTACTAATAACCGCTTTAATAGTGTCCCATAAAATTCCTGTACTAACCCCACTATTTATATTGTCCTGAAGCCTTTGTGTAATTAAATCTGGGATCTACTCCAATAGCTCTGAATCCCTGAGTAGGAACAAATCAATCTCCAAAAGGTGCTGCAAGCAGGCAGTGCCATGTCTAGGGTTAATAATAAAGGGGCGTGGTCTGAAATGGCAATAGGCCCGATCTCGCATCTTCGTGTCATACCCAGGGATTCATGGCTAAGAATAAAATAATCTAGCCTGGAATATAGGCAGTATGTAGCAGAATAATGGGTAAACCCTCTAGTTGGGCCCTGTAGAAAGGTCCATGCATCCTGCAGGCCCAGTTTCTGTAATAGGGCCTTAATTTGCTTCTGTGGCCTAAGTGTCTTCCTGGGGATCTGGGAAGTTGTATCTTTGGGCTGGTCTAAAATCATGTTCCAATCACCTCCTATAATTACTGTCCCCTCTGTCTTCTCTAAGATCAAAGTCAGCAGCTTCCTATATACCTCAAAGAGGGAGTTCGGGGGCACATAAATCGAAACCACCGTGAGCCTGTGACCACTGAGGTTGCCTTTTAATAGGGCAAACCTCCCTTCTTTATCAATTTTTTCCGTCACCTCAAATGGGGTCTTATTTGGGATCAATACAGCCACCCCTCTATGCCGCCCCCCTTTATAGGATGAGGAACAAACCTCTGAGAAGCCAACATTTTTCAGTTTATGATGTTCCTCCTCTGATAAATGTGTCCCTTGGAGTAACATTACATCTGCCTTAGTTTGTTTAATGTAGGTTAGAACCTTCTTCCTCTTTATAGGACTAGACAAACCATTCACATTAAACAAAAGAATTTTAACTACATTAGGACAACATTTGTAAGACGGCCCATTAAGGTCAGGGAATGTGCTCCGCCTTCCCCCTTCTCCTCCACATACCATCAAGAACCAGAAAAAAAGTTCCTCACTGATATAACTTAACTTAGAACTACGAACTTGAGCTATGTTCTGAACCATAGACGTAGCTTGGAATACTAATAACCAATATTTTAAACCCTTAACCAAATTCAAATTAGTGCTTCCAAGGTAGGGGAACAAATTTAACTGTTCCCTATCTCTGCAAAGTATAAGAATCTCTGCAGATGTGTAGTGAAATTTCATTCCTCCCTGAAGAGGAACACTACGAGGACAGTAGTAGGCTGGTGTCATACCCACAATCATCTGTCCCAAAAGGCAAATAAAACGCCAAATCCCAAATAGCCCCAGCATAAGCAAATATGTCCTTCTCCCCCCACCACAGGATATGCATGTACAGCTGCAAAGCTTATAAACCAAAAAAATACAGACAGCCAGAATTTCTTGACCCTGTATAGCATCTTTTCCAGGCCTTGATATGAAAGTAAAGCAATGTTCTGCCCCTCATCCCTCCCCCCACAGAATGTATTAATATTGCTGTGGAGTCAACGTAATAGATCCATCCGTGCTTTCATTTCAGGCCATATTAGTACTGCTTTATACATAACCCCCCCCCATCCAAGTCCTTAGATCCAGGCCTCTGCTGTGGCACATATGCAAGCTCTATCCCTGCCCTTTGAATTATTTGTCCATTAATCAGTTCAAATCCAAGTAGCAATCAGACATATGGGCCTGTTATCCAACTACCCGTGAGGCTTTCTAGCCTTCTATCCCATTGCCACCCTTTGCAAGGCCACGAATTAACATGGCAAGGCACGAATTCCCTTTTATGGTCGTGATCAAGCGTCCATCAGCATGACGCGACCATCACCAGAGGAACCCTTAGAGGGTGGCGAGGTGAAGAAAATAAACAGTTTTACTTAGAGACTGTCAGCTTCTCAGGTGGTAGACTCCTGCTGCTCGGGTAGTCATTGCGGTGATCTTGAAGGCTGTAACTTTTTTCTCATAGTGTCCAGAATTCATTGCGAGGAGGCCGTGTCCGGCTGCTTTTCAGGTCCCCCTTACAACTGACTTCGGAGTCTGTGAAGGTTCCTCTGGGTGTGTGCCATTAATGTCAGTGGGTATGGTTCCACTGCGATCCCTCTCTTCTTCAGTGCCTCCTCTACACTTTCTGGGGTGGTGTATAGGCATATACCATCCTCCCAAAACACCCTAATCTTTGCCAGATATGGTGTTTGAAAGCAGATTTTCTTAGAACGCGGGGCCTCCATCACCAGGCAATATTGGTGCCACAATTGCTGAATCTCAGGTGGGTAGTCTTGGTAAAATATAGTTGCACCCCATTATATTTTATTTCGCCCATTTGCCAGGCTTGACTTAGGATTTCTTCTTTTGTGGCATAACTAGCAAATTTCATTAATATCTGCCTAGGCCTGGCCATTGGATCAGTGGGCTGTGGTCCGAGGGTTCGATGCGCTCTCTCTATTTTAACATGGAGAGTCTGAGGGAGCGCCAAAACACCCTGCAACAGATTCTGCATAAAATGTGCTACATTGCTCACTTCAGTACCCTCTGGGAGGCTGGACAACCTCAGGTTGTCCCTTCTGGACCTGTCTTCAAGATCGATGCACTTAGCTTGTAGGGTATCTGCATAATGTAAAACTGCATTCAAGACATCTGTATGGAGAGATTCTACCATTTCTAGTCTGGAAACCCATCTGCTCACCTCTTCCAGAGCCGAGTCCATATCCGCCAATTTTGCATGTAGCTTTTGAAACTCTTATTTTCTTTTCGCATCTCCAGGATTTCTGAGAGGATTATGTCCAGTTGTGTGATTATGCAGGGTATAGCCATCTTTTTGTGCTGAGGCCTGAACTGGCTAGCAGGTCGGCAGAGGGCTCACATTACGCTCTTCTGGGAGAAGTCTGAATCTGGAGCCATCTATAGTCATTTGGTCACTATATCGCATATTTCTCTGCATTTTCAAGTCTCCTTTCCCTTTAGGCAGCATCTGGGTTATTTTGGAGCACTTTAGAAATTGGGGAAAAAGAGTTGTTTTATCCCGCGAGGAGGTAGCTATATATTCAAGCTGTGTGGTAGGCCATGGCGGAACCAGAAGTCGATGTCCTGACATTAATAATGAGTGATTTCGTCAGATGCCATGTAAGTAAAATTTTTAGTACAGGTTTAATGTACTCTGGTATTGCCAGCCTGGGACTTACTTTTGATGGTATCTCCTCCCCTCAATTAACAAATAATTTTTCCAGAGTATCGTAAAATTACCAATACTGTAAGCCTTGAGTAGATGCTAGCCCTATTTTTAGGTTCTGAGCTATGAATAAACCATGAAAGAAAAGGAATAGGGTCAATCATACCCAGTCCCCCTTAGGCCTTTGACATGCAAGTAAAACATCTTTTTATTGGGTTCAGCCTACTCCCCCACACCATTTGGAAAAAACAAGAATATACTCGTTTCCAAAGATGGTGGTAGGGGGAATATCATTGCCACATACAAAAAGGAAGGTCAAATAAATTTTTTAACTATGAGTACTCTTTCAAGCTTAGACAATCTCCATGATTTCCACCTATACACTTTTAATTCCGCAACTTGTAAGGCTCTTTTCCAGTTCAATAAGGGTACATTCTGAGGTCCAAATTGAATCCCCAGAATGTTCTGTAATTCTGAAGAAAACCTGATTTGACCAATATTGACTGTTAATTGCCCTGGGTTACCTAATAAAAGCAGCTTACATTTATTTAGATTTAATTTAGAATATGCTACCCTTGCATATTCCTGTAGTTGTTTTAGTGCCAATGACATTTGGTCAGGATTTGTCATAAATAGACAGATATCATCCGCATATTCTTGTATTTTCATTTCACTTGAGCTGTTAGGTCCTTGTAAACCTCCCCAAACTTGTGTCTTATATAATTTGCGTATCAATGGAGCTAGAGAAAAATTATACAGCAAAGGGCTAAGTGGACAGCCTTGCCTAACCCCTATGGTAAGTGCAATCTCCCCATGTAGTTTATTTTTAATAACTGGTCTTATAGATACCCTAGAATATAATAGTTTAATTTTTTGGATTAAACCCTCTGTTGTACCATAAAGTTAAAGTTAAAATAAAATGGTAAATATACTCTATCAAATGTTTTGCATTGATCCAAAGTTACAATACAACCCATTTTTTCGTTACCATGACATTCAATTACATCCCTAATAATTATTAAGGCCTGCTGCATTTTTCTTGCTCGGACCCCACTGAATTGAGCTGGGTGTATCAGTTGTGATGCTACAGCCTTTAACCTATTATTTAAGAGTTGCGATAAAATTATAAAATCCGCATTCAGCAGGGTTAAAGGTCTCCAGTTGCCAAGTTCTGTTCTATTCCCTGCTTTATACAAAAAAATTAACAATCCTGTTGTAAATTTAGAAGGAACTGCCTGAGTTGTAAAGGAACCGGAGAATACCTCAGCTAAACAAGAAGCCAATTCTTTTGGAAATGCTTTATAAAATTCGTATGGGAGGCCATCCAGTCCAGGAGATGCCCCATTTTTTAGAGATTGGATGACTGTCTAGATTTCTGTTACTGAAAAGGGGGCATTTAATTTAGTTACTGTATATCTTCCTGTGCTAATTTATCTGGTAAATCCTGCACATAGGCTTCCACCTCTTCAGCAGCCATTATCCTATCCATTCTATGAGATTCTAAACTTTTTTTTCACTATTCTGAATAAGTCTTGCTCTGAATCTACCACCTTATCTTGTGCATCTAATAATTGTGTCAAATCCATCCTTTCTTTCCATGTCTTGCATGCTTCATAAGGGTCACCTATAGGGGTTTTCTGTGTTCCATACTGCATTTCAGCTATTAATGTTTTTGCCCTATCATACTGTAATTTCCTCATTTCCTCTTTTACTTGAGTTTTCTGCACCTCATAATCCCATTTTGATGTAGTTGCAGCAGAAAACAAATATTGTAGTTGTGCTCTGAGTTTTAAATCTTGAAAACATTTCTGCTTTTCATGTGTTTTCCCATGATTCTGAAACCATGTCCTAAATTCCTGCTTCGTATCCATCCACCATTCCCCCACATCTTCCTAAAGATCATTCACTGATAACCTAGCCCATACCAACTCTAACAATTTATCCTTAACTTCTTTATCCAGCAAGGTGGAGGTCTTCAGTCTCCATCTTTTGTGACATCTAGGTGTACCTGGATTGAAGTTAAATATAGCTTTTTTTTCCTTAATTCAAATTTTATTGAAAGTTTTACATTACAGAGAACAGATCCATAGTTGACACATTACCAGACACACATTTGATAATGTAATGGACCTATTCTGCCTCCTTCCCTTCACTGCCCATTAAATATAGCTTTTAAAAACAAGTGATCTGAAAATTCGACCAGTAAAATGTGAAAAGTAGGCTGAGGCATATTTTGGGATACAAATATATAATCTATGGTTGATGAAAAACATCCTCTCCGGTATGTATATGGAGGCCCCTGAAATTGGTATTGTGCACAATCTATCAAACTATTTAAATTTACAAATTTTTTTAAGGCATTAGAGTCACAATAAGTTTTATTTCCTTTATGCTTTTTCTTTGGTAAATCACAATTAAAATCCCCCCTCAATATTATGAAGGAAGTTGTATGTAAATATGGTTGTACTTGGGCTAATAAAGCCACTCTGTCAGCTTTTGTCTGAGGCCCATACACATTTATTAATCTAACTAAATGGAAGGCAGTATAGCGCAGTGGTTTAAGGCTCTGATCTGCAAATCTGGAGACCTGGGTTTGAATCCCACAGCCCCTACTTGTATACTGTATGATCTTGAGCAAGTCACTTAACTTCCCTGTGCTCCCAGGTTACACCTGTAAACAAGCTTTCAGCTTTGTGTGTTACTCCTGGTAAAACATCTGAAAAAAAAAAAAATAACTGGTGTCTGATACCAGTACTCATCTAATAAATAATCTACCTGGTATTAAGTCTATAAGTTTCAATAGTTTGAAGAAATAAGAAGTAAAAACTATCCCTATACCATCTGCTTTATCAGGCCCAAAGTACAAGTAAGAAGCTCCTCTCCTCCATTCCGCCTTGAAACGTCTAAGCTGGTCTGCCGTGTACATCCAGATTTCCTGCAAAAAAACAATGTTAATAGTAGAATCCAACAAATACTGAAAAACCCTTTTCCTTGATTTATTAAGCTATCGCAATTGCAGGAACCTATAACCAATGTCTGCATGAAAAATTTGTTTTAAGGGCCCTTTTTCCTCTTTTTCTTTCCTTTCCTTTGTACTCTATTGTCCCCCGTTCCTGTGGGGTAGCATTATCTAGTTCTACTACTTCCATGTCATAGTCAGGATCTCTAGTATTCAGAATAGAAAAGGGATTAGTGGCCTCAAAGTGTGGGGGTTCTAGGGAAGGTTTAGAGTTCCTAGTCACTCTTTTCTGCATGGGAAGCCCCACAGTCCTCCTCGTACTCGGGGCAATCTTTATTTTTGTTTTTTCCTCCGGGACATCTGTTTAGCATACGGGTGGAAAAATCCCCCCAGGAAACAGATTCAATGATGGGATTAATAGCCTCACCCTTGTCAACTAACCCCTTCTGACCCTCTTCCTGTTTTTCTCCTTCCACTATTTCTTTAGGCTCCTCTCCAACAAGTTTGGGTGAGAATGAGGTTCTTAAAGCCATTGTACTTACTGATATAATGTTTTCCTTGGGTTCCCCCAAATCTTGTTTTACTGGATTTAAGGCCTCTTCCTGGGCCTTTTGAATCAGAAGCTCTGGACTAGTTACCAAAGCTTTATTTTTTGCAGGCCAAGGACATCCAGGGAAAATGTGCCCTGTCTCCTCACACAGATCACATTTGGTCAAATTTGCACATTGCATGGCTATATGACCCACCTCTCCACAATTATCACATCTCGATCTATCACATATGCTGGAGAGGTGGGTCCTGGATGCACATTTATAGCAAGCCCGGGGTTGCCCTAAGTAAAAACAGACTCCCCTGTCACTTCCCAACATGAACAAATTATGAATGTGTTCAATAACATTATCTGCCTGCTGCGATTTAACTTTGTATTTCTACCCTCACGTCCAGAATAGTTCAAAATCTAACACAGCTTTGGGTATACCCAATACCTCACACTTCTGAGACAACCAAAAAGTGATGTCCTCAACATGGACTCCTTCATTTTGGAACATCATGGTAACAAATTTGATTAGTGGTTTAGTGAGGGGAATAACAAAAAATGGGGACCAAAATGGAGAAAATTGTACAGCACTGTATCTCTGCCAAAATAACTAACATACAGTATATGATGAACGAATGCTAATGTCATAGTTATCTTCCCCCGAGATGTTAATAAAATTATATACTTCTTTGGGGGAAAATTTCAGATAGTCTTTTAAAAGCATTTTTCCCATAAACTGACGGTCTGGTCGTATTTCAAGTCCACCTTTATACCTGATCCTCACTGCGTTCCTCCATGGTGCAGCTTCCTTCTTAAATTTATTAAACAAGTCAGATAATAAGGGTTTCTGAGGTGGCACATCCTGGTCATTATTTAACATAGTTGGTACTTCTTGTGATGAATTAGGTTCTTGTCTGGGTTCAATTGTCTGCAGACCACTTCCTACAGGTGGGGTTGGGGGGGTTATCTATACTTGAACCAGCATCAGGGTGTGCTAGATCTTTGATCACTGCAACAACCTCAGCAACTATTGAGGCTTCCATTTCTTGAGAAACTAAATCTTGTATGTGCATCTCCCGACCCCGTTTCTTGCCCTCAGGATGCCATTCAGGGGTTTGTGTTAAAAGCGGATCCTGCCACTCAGGATCAGGAAGCCACTGACCTGACTGCATTTTTTTCCATTCTGATTCTCGCAGTGCTTTTTCTGGTGACCACTGGGCAAAGGGATCACCTATATTTGTTTTATCACTGTGTATGGCAAAAGCCTGCTGTATTGCTGCCAAGGTGAAAAGACCCAATCTTGCTCCAAGATAATTTTTTCTTTGGATTTAAACAAAAGATTCAACCCTGTTTTCCTGTTTGCCAATGTCACTGCAGCCCTTTTACTTTCTTCTTTAGGCCCCGTTTTTGAACCTCATGCAGAAAAGGAAAAAAAAATAGTAGCATCTTGTTGCCCATGCATGCTTGACTGGTATATCACTTTGTCCCCCTCCTGACTCCCTTGTTCCATCAGAGAAACATCCATTGTCTGCGGTAATGCTGACTGGTTTCTTTGATCACCAACATCTTTTTGTTTCTCCTCACATGATAAAACTTTTTCAACAGATATCCGTATGTTTTTAGGCACATTTTGTAAGTCATTACATTCAGTTATCTGCTGGATAGGAACCTGAATAAGTAGGCCTGCAATATCTGTTACTGTCACATTTTTCTCTTTAATCTCATACTGCGGCTCTCGGCACACGCCCAAGATGTTTCCGCTGCCAGCCGCTTCATGCATTATGTCTGTTTGTACAAAAAACTCCTTCCGTACCTGTGAATTGGGTTTTCCGGCCTCCTCCTCCTTTGATGCTAGTACATCACAGCTGTCATCAGGGCCACACTCCTTGTCAGCAATCGGAGCCTGCAGTAGCTTTAACATTTTAGCCTGTAAATGCGCTTTCTGTGCTGCAAATTGCTGCTCCGCTAAGCCAATAATTGTTTGAGTTATCCACATCTTTCCTCCGTATTCCTTGTCTTATTTCCATCAACACCATCCACAGTAGGCTCATCAGTAATCGTTGTTAAATCTTCAAGTGATATGAAAATATATTTTTCAGAATTCTTTTTCTGAACATCTTTTCCAGTATTTAATGCCTGTTTAGCCTTTTCCACAGCAAGGTCAGAGGACAAGGCCTGATCCCCTGCCTCAATAGCATTCATCCTCTCCAGGCCTCTAGTAAAATAAAGACTGTGGAGGAGGCCCTCTCCCCAATCTCCCTCACTTCCACACACACTCACTGTTTCAGTAGGACTGACCCAGTTTGTCAGACTGGCATGGATCCCCTTACTAGTGAGTAGGGGAATTTTATTAGGCAAAGAAACAGAACATCAAGTATATACAGAAAGGGAGTAATGAAACAATGCAATAATAGGAGAAATAATACATGTCAAAACAAATTATAAATAAACATAGTGGAAGAGCAATAATCAATCAGCATTACAATAACAATCAATGCAAAAAGTTAATATTCTTCCAAAAAGAAGTAAAACAGGCAACTGAAACTCGGTTATGCTCTGAGTCCATAATAGTTAACAAAGCGTTTTCTATTTGCTGAATAACATTAGCAGGAGACGTCTGTACCTGTTGTAAGACATACTGACAACGAGCTTGTCACAAATAATATTTACAAACTGAAAAAAAAAGGGTACTGGGTTGAAATCGCAGCCAAGGAGTAGAGAAGTCTCCCAATATCAAAATTTGATAAGTAATTCAGCTAAGAAGTGGTCACTTCCATTTGTTGGCCAATGTCTTCCAAAATAATAGAACATCCGGACAGTCAAGGAAAAAATGAGACATGGTTTCCTCAATATTATAACAAGAAGGTTTGGGACAAAACTGCTACTGGGATGATTTATGCTTTAAATTCCCCCATACAGGTAATCGTCCATGACAACATAACCAATGTCCCACATATGTAAGGATATTCGTGTATCTCTCAGCATTGACAAAGCACAGTCTATTCTAGAAGGAGAACATAATGGAAATTATACAATGGCAAGAAAATTTCCTGGACTCTGATTGGTCAGTGTGTGCCTGACACAGTGATGATATTAAGCTATAACATCACTGTATGAAGTTCAGGCACAACTGACCTGACAACACTGAAAATCCCTCCTTGCCCACACAAGCCACCGCAAGTGAACATTCCCTCAAGCCGTCATATGACACCAGCTCACCCCAAACAACAACAAACACAGTTTTCTTTATCACGGCCACACTCCTTCAAGAAATTAAAGCAAACAAACAGCATTAAAAAAAAAAAAACACAGCTCCGTATGTTCGACTGCATCCTAGCTGCCTCCGAATATGAAAGCGCGTGCTCGGACGTTTAAAAACACAGAATCACTCCCAATGCGATTTTAAACCCTCGCCAGCTTTTTTAAGCCCAAAAACTTCTGCTGTTTGACAAAAACCACTTATTTAAACATAAAACGACCTGTAACTTACAGGTTAAGCTGATGTTCATTCTGACGCAGCAGGCAAACCGAAGTAAACACTCTGCCTCAATCTTTTTCCGACTGTCCATTCCTTTCTCTGAGCACTAACAAAATAAAAATACCTATTCAACTGCTTCCAAAACAAAACCGCAGCATAATAATTAAATTCAAAAGATGCCACCACGATGACTGTGTTGGGGGGTCCATCTACTACAGACATATATTACCAGCAGCACCACCTAGTGGACTACTTTTCTCTTATTGCTGAAATAGACCTGTCATACAAAAAGCAATAAAAATATTACAACATTTTTTTATTTTAACTTTTTAATATTATTTGAAAAGCGAGCCATTGTATAATAGCAATGAGCACTCCAGGGATGTGTGTTATCGTGTAATAACGTCACTCCTGGGGTGGTGGAAGCACTCGGCTTCACCTCGTGTTTCAACCCACCCCAGGAGTGACGTTATTACACGATAACACACACCCTGTCGTGCCTTATTGCTTAATTATATAGCTGGTCTAGAGAGGTTAATGAAAGCATCATACAAGCGCTTCAGAGAGAGCGACATTATGGATGCTTTGGAAAGTTTCCAGCTGCGTAATTTCCTAAAACTATCCACTGCATAAGTTGGGGAACCAGGGACACGGGTAAGTATAGGAGGAAGAAGGACCCAATTATCCAACACGCTTTGCATGTGATAATTGATCCATATGTCACAAACATGGGTTACGGATCGGACTCTAAAAAAAGTTGAAAAGGAAAAAAAGAAAGATAAAAAGCAATAGGGTGAACCAAAGCAAGTCCTCCATGTTTAATGGGTAAATATGTGAAGTCACGCTTGACAGGGTTCAGACGGTTACCCCATAACATTTGAAAGAAAACACTGAAGATCTTTGTTTCTAGGGTGCGGGGTGGAGCATATTTATAACTAAGGTATAAAAAAATTGGAATGATGAATTTTTTGACTACTAAGACCCTCTTTTTTTTCCCCAATTTCCAGGATTTCCAAATATTGACTTTAGTTTCTCCCAAACTCAGGCATTTTTCCCAGTTATAGAGGGCAGTATGTTGAACATTAAACCAAATCCCCAAAATATGGTGTGGAGACAAACATAACTTAATTCCACCAACATCCGGTACTATAGCAGAGTCAGGATCTAAGGGGATAGAGACACTTTTTTGTAGGTTAAGAGTGCCTCCAGAGAGTTTTGAAAACATATGGAAGATAGCCACAGCACGGTCTCCTGACTGTTTATCCTGAACAAATAACACAACGTCATCTGCCTAGGCAGAAATCTTAACATGGGGCAATGTTGGGTGAGGTGCAAGACCTATAATAGAAGAGTCCCATAAAATATGTCATATAACAGGGTCTAACGTGAAGGCGTATAATAGCGGGCTGAAGGGACAGCCTTGACAAAAGCCAACTAATGGAAGCAAAGTATTTCCCATGTGACCATTAACGAGGGGTACAAAATGGGCCATAGAAAACAGAAGTGTAATCCATTGTATGAAAGTGACAGGGATACCATAGGATGTCAGAACTTGTACCAAGTATGCATACTGTACTGAATCAAAAGCTTTTGCTTGATCTAAGGAAAGTATAAATCCTGAAAGAGCATTACGATCTTTTGCCTCAAAAATTTCACGAAGAAGGAATAAATTGTTTTGTATGGAATGCCCCGGAACAGCGCATGATTGGGCAGAGTCAAGTAGGTCAGGAGCTACGAGTGATAATCTGGAACTGAGAATTCTTGTTAGAAGTTTATAATCGGTATTAAGGAGATGCAGAGGTCTCCAATTTTGTAAGTCATGGGCATCACCTTTCTTATATATAAATTTAAGGAAGAACAAACCAAAATCAGGGACAACCTCTGTACAGAATAAGATATAGTTAAAAACTTGTGTCAGAATTTCCAGGAGATTGTCCTTAAAAGTTTTATAAAACTCATGTGTTAAGCCATCAGGGCCCGGGGAGACCTGTAGCGGTAGGTGAGATATAGCAGAAGCCACTTCCTCCTGTGTAATAAGTGAAACAAGATCCGAGACACGGTGGACAGGAAACTGTGGAAACGGGGCAGAAAAGACTAAAGATAAGTCTGGTAACATAGGAGACGGTCTGCAAAATTGAGACTGTAAATGAGAATGAACTATAGTCAGCATGCTAGGAGTGTCTTAAGTAATAATACCTTGCTGATTTAATAAACCCTGCATCACCATGTTCCTAATCCTATCTTTGTGTGTGAAAAAAGGGTTCATAGAGGGTAGATTCGAGGTTCCCACTCTCATAAAAAAATCCAGCGTGCGAGCACTGTCGTACTGATATGAAACCATATGACGTTTTACCATAGCAATTTGGGAGGAATAATCAATAGGGGAAGTTGTGGATAGAGAGAGTAATTTATATAATTGATTTCTATATGATAAATAAGTGATATATTTAGCTCGGGCTACGCGTTTTCCCATAGCTTGAAAAAATGACGTAATTCTAATTTAGTGTCTGTCCACCACTGTAATATGGAATCATAAAAACAGAGTATCGAAATCCGGGCATGAAAGAGAAGATGAACACGATCTTGCATATCCAGAGAAGTAATGAGAGTATTGTTCAATTTCCAGTGAGTAGAGGAAGAAAGGGTGGAAAATGGGGATTGATTAACGAAAAACATGCAGGATAGTAAAAAATGATCTGAAATTTCCTAAGGTCTGAGCGTAGCCATCCGTGCTACACATTTCGGGGAAGAAAAAAAATAATCGAGTATGGAAATGTGATCTATAATACGTATGACCAGCAGTAGTGTGCAAGGAACGGTATGCATCAATGAGACCCATATCTCTCACTAGATCAGACAAGGCTAGAGAGTCACAATAGACTTTCTTCCCCTCTGCAGTCCGGTATTTAACATCTAAGGAACAATTAAAATCCCCCCCCCAACTAACATGTTTTGTGGTACATAAATACAGTTTAATTAAGTTCATTAAGGCAATACGAGTAGCCTTAGTTCGTGGGCCATAGATAGTAATCAAACAGAACTGAGAACTGTGAAAGGTACAATCTAGGATTAAGGCCTGACCAGGATAAACATCAATAATGCGTGTAATAGAAAATTGTACAGAAAAGAACAAAATAGCAACCCCATCTGCAACATTCTCTCCAAAGGTCCAATATGAGGGACCTTTAAGCCAACCTCGTTTAAGATGCTGAACCTCAAACAGTGTGGAGATATGGGTTTCTTGAATGAATAAGATGTCAATAGGTAGGGAAGCAGCAAGATGAAAAAAAAAACATCCTCTTCTTGTAGCTTTTTATGCTACAAACATTGAGAGTAGCTATGGTAAGGGAAGCCAGGATAAAGCATGTATTCACCTGCTGCCATCAGTAATGGTCATATTTTTCCGCTTCTTACTGACTTTGAGGGATTTGTTGGTTTTTTTACGAGAAACATCAGGAGGTTTGGTGATAGTCAAATCCATATCTGAGGGAAAAATGGAAGTATCTGACTCTCCATCCAATTCTTCCCTGCCACCCTTCAGACAATCAAAAGGATTAGAGAGGGGAATGTCAAAAACGTTCACATTTTTCTGAGCAGCAACTCTAGTGACCCTTCTACTGGGCTTGAAACCACCCAGATCCATAGTAGGGATCACGAGAGTAGCAGTAGGACATGACGAGAAATCAGATGTAGGTACTGGAGTAATAGGGTGATCTAATAGAATAGTTGTGTCCACACTCTCCACAGGATGGGGAAAAGGGAAGGGGTGTAACATCCATGGGATTTGAGACATCAACCAGAGTAATAGGTTTATCCTGTATTTTATCCTGTGCCTTTCGCACTAGTACATCATGATCCCATCCCTCCTTACTGTTTTTACTTGTCCAGGGACATTGGTGGTAGGCGTGCCCTGTTTCTTCACACAAATTACAGCAGAAAACATTCTCACATGAAACACTAGGGTGTCCATACCCACCACAGAGACTACATTTTAAGAGATCACATGTACTGCTTAAGTGTGTGTGTGTGAGCTCCACATTTGTAACATGCCCTGGGTTGACCCCCGTAGAAACACACACCCCGATCCTTACCCAAAAAGAAACTATTAGGCAAGTGGAGAATTTCGGAGTTAACTAGAAAAAGTTTCACTCTGAATTTCCAGCCTCTCATCCAGAGGCCTTCCTCATCTAAAAGTGCCTCAGGAGGGGATAATACTGTGCAGCGATTCTGTAGCCAATGATTAATGTCACTAACACTGACTCCCTCATTTCTAAACATGATAGTCACAGTACAAATAGGAGGTTTAGTAAGGGGAATAGCATAAAAAAAAGTCCAGGGGGAGATATTCTTTAAAGAAGCATATTTATGCCAGAATCTATCTAAACCAGCAGAAGTTTTAAAACTGATATCAAACGTTTCTTCCCCAGAAACATGAATCAGGGCGTATATGTCAGAAGCCTGAAAATGCATAGTCCCTTTTAACAATGTACGAGCTACATAATATCTGTCTGGAAAATCTGGAAGTCCGCCCCTATAACGTAAACGAACAGCATTACTTCTTGAGGCTTGTTCCAGTTTGTTTTTAAATAAATCAGAAAGTACAGGACCACTGTTGGGGGCAGGAGGGGGTACCACTGGGGAAGGCTGTAAGGTAGGAGTCATGGAGGATGGCCCTTCCCCGGGATCATCTAGGAGGGAGATTGAAGCAGGTGGAAGAGAAACAGGGGCAGAGCCTGAGAGAAGTGGGGAAGTTTGAGCACTTACTAAGGTAAGAACAGCAGTAGACTGGGCAGTATGAGAAGCCCCTGTGTCAGGGTGTAATGTTAAAAGGGTAGGTTCACTAGGGAGAGGCTGTTCCGAAGAGGGAATAGGGGGCTTAGGTAATAGAGCATCCTGTAAATCCATAACATCCCCCCAAGCTACCTTATGCACAGGAGACTGTTTAGAACTAGAATCATCAACAATTGAAATGTCCACATTAGAAGAAACCCATTGTAGGACAGGTACCTCCGTGGAGCTCGTAGACGTTGCAGACCTGGAGAGTGAAAACAAAACGCCATGGCGGTCAGCGTCCCAAGAAGGGTCTGGGGTCCAGGAACCAGATGCCGTTTTTGTCCATCCTGCCTTCTGTAGTGCACTCGAAGCAGTCCAGTGTGGATCACAAACATGGCCATCCGAGTTTAGTCCAAGACATGAATGTAAAAGGTCTGAAGTGGAGGAAGGAGGACATGGAGCGGACTTGGCAGGCAGTGGTAAGGCAGGGATTGTAGGCAAGTCTCCCGAAAGCGACTCTGTGGTCGCATCCCCTGCAGGAACGGAAACAAAAGGGGGAATATCCAGCGGGTGACACAGCAGTAGCTGAGTAGTGCGTTCCACTAGCAGACCCAAAGAAGAAAGCAACTCAGTTGGCAAAGGCTCCAAAACACGGAAAGCAGAAGGTACAGTGTTGTTCTCCGTAACACCAGCTAGTAGCGTATCACCTAAAGCTCCAGTCTTCTCAGGCAAAGTTGTGGAAGGCAGTTGTGAAGGCAAAGCAGTCTCTTGTAGCGTAGAGAGCTCCTGAGACGGTGCAGCACCATCGTGATGTTGACACCGAGTAAAAGCATCCATGTCTGCGCACTGGAAATCCCCTACCGACAAGAGTAGGGGAATTTTTATTTGAAAAGTACATAACATCAAGTACAAGAAACAGAAAAACAAGCAGATAAACAAAAATCAGATCTGTAAACATTTAAAGATCGTAACATACAAGATTATATATGTGATGAAAAAATAAAATTAAACATGTTTTAACCTAAAGTCAATTGACCTTAATTCAAGTCAGAAAGGTAATACCAGTCCAGTAGGATGCAAATGTGGTAGGAGAAAAATTTTTCAATTCCATTTCTCGTAGGTTCAAAATTGCAGATTCAATAGATTGAATAATAACCAGTGGACAAGTCTGTACTTGTTGTAAGACATATTTACATCTAACTTTGCCATATAATATTTACAAGCTGCAAAGCAGAACCTTAATGTACTAGGGTGGAATGTATTCCAACAACCAGAAAAACTCCCAGTATAAGGACTGAATATGTGATCCTACTCAGAAAAGGCCATTTCCATTTATTTGCTAAGGTTTTCCAAAACAAAAGGGCATCTGTACAGGAAAAAAAGTTTTCCATAGATTCTTCAATGTTGATGCAAAATGGTTTGGTACAATATCTCTCTTGGGCTGATTTATGTTTTAAATTACCACGAACTTGTAGTTTGCCATGACAGCATAACCAAGAAACATCCCACATATGAGCTGGGATTCTTTTATCTCTAAGTATATTTAGTGCAGATGACACGCAGGATGGAGAGCATAATGGAAGGCTTAATATCGGTTCATCCAGATGTAGAAAATAAATATAGAACTGCTTCCTAGTGAGGCCTAAAATGGAGGATTTATGTATTTTCCAGGATCTAAGGGTGCGGATACTATCCATAACATAGGACGGGGTATTAGGTATGCGAGAAATAATGGGTGGCAGGTCAGTCCAAACCAATATCAAAGATTCTACAGCTTTCGCCACCCATGAATCACATATAGTCATCATATAGGTATGGCTCTGTAAAATATGATGTTTAAAAAAAGAAAGAAAAAAAAGAGAGGGTTTATCGTTCCTAAACATCCTTGATTTGTGGGCAAATATGTGATATGTCTTTTAACAGGGTTCAGGCGACTTCCCCATAACATTTGAAAAAAAAAGACAGAACAAACGAGTTTCTAAATGTTTAGGAGGACAAAAAATGTGACTCAAAAATAAAAAGATTAGGGATAGAAATTTTTTCACCACCATGACCTGCTTCTTTTTACTCAGCTTCCATGATTTCCAAAGACGTACCTTGTTATCACTGAGTGTAAGGCGTGTCTCCCAGTTATAGGTAGAATCATTTGATGTGTTAAACCATATCCCTAGAATTTTCTGGGGTGTAGTACATACCCTAATACCATGTATTGCTGTTGTATCTGCAGAGATGTAATGCAATGGAATACATATACTTTTCTCGAGATTAAGTTTACCTCCAGATACTAATGTAAAAGATTGAAAAGTCTGAATAGCTTTATCTCCCGAAGTATGATTAAAACAGAATAAGACCACATCATCTGCATAAGCAGAGATTTTAACAGGCAACAAATTCGGGTGAGGTGTTATACCCATAATATCTGGATTCCATTGTATTTGCCTAATGATGGGATATAAAGCAAACACATATAACAATGAACTAAAGGGGCAGCCCTGCCGGAGTCCTACCCATTGTAACAGGGTTGGGCCCCTGAATCCATTTATCATAGGGAAAAAAAAATGCTAAGGAGAGCATGTGTGAAATCCAAGAGATAAACCTATCAGGGATACCATACAGTGATAATATGTGTAATAAGAAGTTATGATATACTAAATCAAATGCTTTTGATTGATCTAAGACAAAAAAATAACCAGATATCTTACCATGCATTTTTTTTCAAAGATTTCACGTAACAAAAAGAGATTTGTTTGAATATGTCTACCAGGTATAGCACAGGTTTGAGCTGTATCTATCAAATCTGGTGCAACTGTTCTTAATCTAGAGCAAAGAATTTTAGAAAAAATCTTATAATCCGTATTTAAAAGATGCAGTGGCCTCCAATTTGCCATGGATGTTATGTCTCCTTTTTTATATAAGAATTTTAGGATGGATAAACCAAAACTAGATGTTGTATCCATATTATCCAGAACATAATTAAAGACTTGTGTCAGAATTTCTAATAAATGTACTTGGAACATTTTATAGAATTCATGTGTGAGGCCGTCTGGTCCAGGGGAAACCTTTAACTGTAAACGGGAAATAGCACTGGCAACTTCTTCCTGAGAGATCCGTCTGATTAGGTTAGGAATGAAATGTGAGGGAAGCTGAGGCAACGGTGCTGAAAAAATGGGAGATATATCTGGAAGGGTGTCCGGAACAGTACAAAAATGGATCTGTAAATAATCTGACGTGACAGATAACATATCTGAGATAGAGGTCATTACAGTACCATGAGTATTTTTTAAACCATGCATAACAGTCGAATGGAGTCTCTCTTTAAAAGCAAAAAAGGGGTCAGCAGATGGGGAAATCGAAGTACCAGTTTGCATAATGTAATCCAGCAATCGAGCATTATCATATTGGTGAGAGAACATACAAGCTTTGATTCTGGATATTTGTGAGGAATAATCAACTGAGGAAATAGTTTGAAGAGACATTAATTTATATAGCTGATTGCGATATGATAAATATGTAAGGTAACCTTCTCTGACATTTTTTTTACCTAAGGTCTGAAAAAAAATGGCTATATCCATTTTAGTGTCTTTCCACCAGTCCCACATAGAATCATAACAAATCAGAACTGATATCCGTGCTTGAAAATGAGCGTGTAAGTGTGTCTGGACAGATTCTGGAGAAAACAAAGAATTATTCAATTTCCACAGGGAGTGATACGATATGGATACATTAGGGGAGCCAATGAAAAAGTGACCAATCAAAAGACAATGATCTGAGATCTCATTCGGAATTACAGAAATGTGGCGTGGGGGTACACTGACATGAAATAAAGAAATAATCTATCCTGGTATGATATACTGATCTATGATAAGTAAAGCCTGCATCTGAGTGTAGAGAACGATATGCATCTATCAGATCTGCGTCCTTTATCAAAGCGGACAAAGCTAGGGAATCACAGTAGACCTTTTTCCCCGAGGAGATCCTGTCTTTCGTATCAATGGAGCAGTTAAAATCTCCACCCCAAAAAATACATTTACGTGTACATAGATAAGGTTTAATTAAATCTAGCAAAGCTATTCGAGTAGCTTTAGTTTGTGGGCTATATATAACAATAACCCCGAAATGCTAATGAATATTTGGTGAAATCTATAATAAGTACTCTACCTGGGTAAATATCAATAATGCGGGTGATAGAAAATTGGGAAGAATAAAAGAGAACAGCTACACCATCTGCTATATCATCCCCAAACGTCCAATAAGAGGGGCCTTTGTACCATCCTCGTTTCAGTTGTTGTATATCATATAAATTTGAAATATGAGTTTCTTGTAATAACAGAATATCCAATTGGAGGGAGGTGGCATAATGTAGAAAACCCATTCTTCTTAAAGCCTTTCAGGCTGCATACATTAAGAGAGGCAATACGGAGATCCATTTGGTGAAAGATTCAGGGCTAGCCACCCCATCTGTTACTGTCATGTTTTTCCTTTCCTTACCACCCTTCTTTGTTTTGGTTAGTTTTTTCCTGGCAACATCAGGTGGTTTAATCGCCGGGGTGTCTACATCAGAAGGTATGGCAGACACATCTGAGTCCCCATCCGAATCCTCTGTCTCCTTTTAGACATTCAAAAGCATTAGATAGGGGGACATCAGGGGGTTTAAGTGATTTTCGGGCAGCGGCTCTAGTAACCCGCCTTCCAGTTTGAAATCCCTCTTTATCAACAGCGGCAGAAACAGAGGGTTGAGCAAGTGAGATCTCAGAAGGGGGGTCACTAGAGGCTTTCATTGGGGCAACCTGATCCTGTTGTGGTGAAGGGATAGGTTGTTCTGAGGCGGGGGGGGTATCGAAAGAGCAGAAGCAGTGTTCAGGGGAGTAATACGTTCTTGTGCTTTTTGTACCAAGGTTTCAGAGTTCTAACCCTCAGACCTATTTTTACTGGCCCATGGACATTGATGGGACGCATGCCTTGTTTCATTACATAAATTACATCGAAACACATTTTTGCAAGTCATGCTCGGATGCCCATATCCCCCACAAAAACTACATTTAAGTAAGTCACAGGTACTACTCAAATGTGTGGTAGCACCACATTTGTAACAGGCTCTAGGTTGGCCGCCATAGAAACAAACCCCCCTGTCTTTACCGAGAAAAAAACTATTTGGGAGGTGTACAATTTCTGAATTAACTTGAAATAATTTTACCCGAAACCTCCAACCACCAGTCCATAAACCATCATCATCCAGGATAGCTTCAGGAGGAGATAGAACATTACAGTGATTTTGTAACCAGTGATAAATATCACTAATGCTAACTCCTTTGTTCTGGAACATAATTGTCACTGTACGTATCGTAGGTTTGGACAAGGGTACAACAGAAAAGGGGGTCCAAACAGGGTCATTTTTTTGTAAGGTATATAAATGCCAGAAATGATCCAACCTGGTAGAGGTTTTAAAACTAATATCAAAAGTATCTTCCCCTGAAATATGTATTAGGGCATATATGTCAGAGGCTTGAAAATGTAGCTTGCACTTTAGAAGGGTTCTAGCCACATAATATCTGTCAGGAAACTCAGGGAGCCCACCCCTATAGCGGAGGCAGACGGCATTCCTACGGGGTGCTTGTTCAAGTTTATTTTTAAAAAGGTCGGATAGAATTGGCGTTCTACCAGATACTTGTTCTATAGGATTTTCATCTAGAATAGGGGTTAGTGATTTAGATGAGCCTGGCTTAGGATCCTCCAGGGGAGGAGGTGAGCCTGGTCTAGAAGTCAAAATAGTAGGGGAGGGGGAACCCGCGGGTTTTGGAGGTGAAATAGCTGTAGTAGATGTGAGCCCATGGGGGGGGCAGTAGGTGTTACATGTAGAGAAATAAGGGGTGTTTCACGAACATCTATAGTCTCACGGGAAGATTGCATAATATTTTGATCAGCAACATCCATAATGTTACCCCATGAATTTACAGAAATACTCGAGTCAGGTTTAAGTTCAACAGTGTCCTTATTTGCCTTAGAAGTAATATGTGGTACCTCGTTGGAGCTCATGGATGTAGCAGGCCTGGTAGTGGAGAACAAAACACTTTGTGAAGTCGCGTCCCAAGCAGGATCTGGAGTCCAGGTTCCCAGTGAAGATTGAGTCCATCCTGCTTTTGTTAAGGCATCCGATGCAGACCAGGAGTCCACGAAATATCCACTCGGGTTGTGCCGAATCGAGAAACCAACAGTCCTGTAGTGGTAGGGTCGTCAGAATGAACAACAGTTCAAGGGCTAGGAGCAGTGAGTCCTGAAGGAGAAAAGGGGTCGAAAGTCAGGTTGGAAACTGTTCCCAGTTGCGAAACAGTAGTCGCAACGGTAGCCGTTACTGTAGAACCGGAAGGTACAGGGGGAATGAGCGGTGCTACTCCTACCACATTCGCTGAAAGTCGTTCCAGCAAAATCATAGTGGCATCATGCTGAAAATCCTGGCCATCTGGAGTATTATGCGAAGGTCCAAGAATATCAGGAACATTGTCGGGTAAGGTATGCAGCGACGGTTGCAACTCTAGTTGGTCTGTGTCTAAAGGTCCATCTTGTAGTGCTTTGTCATCCGGTATCATCGGCGGAAAAGAAAGAAGAAGATCTGTCTCACAGTCAGTCCAAGCTCCAACTGACTCCTCCATGCTGTCGGTAGCAGAAACTCCACCCTACAGAGTAGGGGAATTTCCCCAGTGCCCTGGTCAAATTTCCCCCCATTCCCTAAAAATACCACCAACAGCTTAATCTGGTTCAAGGTCAGTTGGCATTCATCTGTATCCCTTCCCCTGGGTCGTGCCTGAAAATAGGCAGAATTTGTCTAGTGCACTTACCCGGTCAACAAAAACTAAATAAAAAATAATTCTTGTTCCTTTCTTGCTAGCTTACTGAATATGTCATTGCTAAATTTTGGATTTAGTACCTCTAAAAAACATACATACTCTAAGACTCATACTCCAGAGGAAAATAATAGTGCATCTACCTCTTCTGTCCAGCCTGACTCAACAAGTTCACCTAAGCCAAAGAAAAAACAGGCACATTCTTGCCTTATTTCCACTGTAAGATCATGGTAGTGCCAGCTGTCAAACCCAGATTTGTCTTGGTTACAGTTTGACTCGGTAGACGGTATTGTGACCAAAATTTGGTGCAAGTTTTACACAGCCAAACCACACGTCTTTCATAGGTGGGCCACCAAAGTAGGAAAAATTACTAATGTGGATTCTTATAGTTCAGGAACAAACAATGTAAAATAAAAAACACATTGTGAAAGACATGTATTGTCCAAAGGTCATAAACAGGCTAAAGAAAGTGTTCTAGCAGAGAGCAGGTGTTCTAGCAGAGAGCAGACCATCAAGGGGCAGGATAGAGAAATCCATTTTAAAAATGAATACAAAAAATCTCTTCATAAAATGGAAAAACTGACATTGCGTACTTCCTGGTAAAGAGGACCCTTTTCATAAATTTGGGAAGCTTGTAGCACCTGAGAAAAGACATGGAGTTGAGCTTGGAGAGGCATATGCCAAAGACAAAGCTTGTCAACATTTCTTTTATTGCAGGCCATTTGAAGCAACCTATTGACAGTCATTTGAAGGGAGACACAACAACTTACAAACACCATTCTGTATTTATGGATAGTACAACAGACAGAAGAGTCATGGAAAAATAGTTTACCTTAAAATTCCCATCATATGAATAAACAGAGGACTTCATGTTCCAGTGTTGTCAATCCAGCACCTTTCATAAGCACTAATTTCACATATAAAAAAAATCTAGAAAAAAAAAATTGTTGAAGTACTGCTAATCCATCACAGACAGTGGGTCATGCCATCCACAAGATGCCCCTACCACCATTCCTGCCCACAGATCAGCCTTCAAGCTGAACATACTCCCAGGACTTGGACCATTTACATCCCAGCCCCTCCCCGTATCTGGACCACTCTTCCAGCATCAATGCCTTGGGTTCTTTACTTCAAACACAAACAGATAACCAGCACCACCAACCTGAATATCCCAACCATGAAAATAAGTTTAAATCAGACATTTATTGGGACACAGCAGTGTGCAATATACCCCTCATAGGGAGAACAGAAGGGCAACCAGCTCCAGCTCCTACTGGTTTCACTTTCTCAGTGTCCTCAGGGAGTCCCTGTGAGGGGTATGTTGCACACTGCTGTGTCCCAATAAAAATGTCTGATTTACATTTATTTTCATGGTTGGGTTGTGATTTTGGTCGATGGTGCTGGTCATTTGTGTGTGTTTTGCCTTACTGTAGTCCATGCACACCTTAACTTCAGGGAAGTGGTTCCAATTGTTCTTACTGTTCTTTTATTTTCACCTGGACACCCAGGAGGACAGCAGTAGAGACGGTTAGAAGGGCCCTCAGTTTAAAACCTTATCCAATGGACATCACACCACGACAGTAAAGCATCACTCCCAGTACAATACTGTGGTGCCAGTGTTTATGGTATGAGCCCATGAATGCTGGTGTGGGAGTAGAACCCATGACCATCAGGGCCGGAGATGGATGCGCTTCCCATCTCAGCCACAATGACACCTTTCCTATTTTATCCCACCTTGCTGTGCACGCATTGTTTGTGCATACATATTAGGTCCTCTTTACGAGTCACTGTTTTCTAAGAGCAGCAGAGGACAAAAACGTAAAAAGTAACTCTAGTGACAGCTCCACAAGAGGTCTGGATATATGCTGTACTGACCCCTGCCTCTTCATCTGCCATCTGACATGATTTGAGCAGGCATAACTCAGTGATTCCCACCCCCAAGAGTCACACCACTGCTGCCCCTTAGGGTTGCCACCTTCTAAGAAGCCCAAAGTGGGACATTTCTTACTGAAACATGACTTTTTGCATGACAATGTGTAACCTCGATCAGTGCAATAGATTTTTTTTTACTCTAAATAACCATAATTTAGACTACATTTTGTACTTTTTTAGTTTCTATTCTTACTTTCAGGTATTTTAGTTACCGTATAGTTTTCTGCAGCATTTAGAGAAACATAAAATATTTTTTTCTACTATTAGGTGAGGATGTGTATTTTTCATGTTTTTTGGCACAATGCAGTTGCCCAAATCGGGACTCTCCTGCAAAAGTCAAGACGGATGGTAACCATACCCCACCTACTCCCCAAAAGTCACAGAACTGCCCCACACCCAGCAGCCACAGCACTGACCATCTACCCCAACAGCAACTGTGTAAACTATCAGACCACCCCATTACTGCAGCGCTCAAGTTATACTACTTGCCCACTTACGGCATGCTCTAGGTCACATCGGTCTGTTATTTTTTCTTAGTTTCTTTAAGCTGGGGGGCCTCACCCCCACACCACATCAAAAAAATAAACATGGGGGTGAGGGAATCAAATAAACTGACAAAACCAGAATCAACAGGAAGCACGTGACCAAAGTTTATGCCACGCTCTATGCCACATCGGCCTGTCAGTTATTTTTTATTAGTTTGAGTTGGGGGGGGCTTTGCCTCCCACACTGCACTGCCCATGTTAAATTCCCTTCTAGGGGCCTCCTTGCAATTCCAAGGACGAGGTTGAAAACTGCTGGTGACAAGGCCTTTTAGCATCACCGGTCCCGTCCTGTGGAATTCGCTATATGCAGCTGTAAGAGAGGCCCCATCAGTAGAGGTATTTAAAGTCTGCCTCAAGGCCTTTCTGTATAATCAGGCCTTCCCAGACTTCGTTTTATGAGTTTAATGGCCTGACTTCTGTGATTATTCTTTGTCCCTGGGCTTTTCTGCTGTTTATTTATTAGTCATTTCAGTTATTTTGAATTATTTATTTAATTGTGCTGATTTAATGTGCAGTATTTATTATGTGGTTGTATTGTGGGTTTTGGTTTTTTTCTACTGTTTTGTTTATTGTTCGGTGCCCAGGGCGTCTTTTATAAAATTTGCCTTTCCAAATAAGGGAGTGTGGGGGGCAGAGTCCACCAACTCAAATAAACTGATAAAACAGAAAACCGCAAACGTGCAACCAGAGTAGCAGAGCGCAGCTACAATACAGCACAGCAAGCATGTGCCAAAATTACATTGTAGTCTATGTAGCTTTACGCTACACTAGCAGCAGTGGTCCAATATTCTGCACAACTGCCCCTCCAACGATCACTGCACTGCCTCTCCCATCCGAGAGTTACAGCACTGACCCCCCAGAACACCAATAATCACAGCACTAACCCCTCTCTTCACTCTTCTCCTTTCTCCCAGATCCTGCGCCCCTTGCGGGTTCCCAGCATCCTGATGGGAATTAGCTCTTAGTTTGCCTCTCCTCGCTCCCTCGCCCCACCGCCTCCACTTCTTGTGTTTCAACCCCACCCTTCTGAATCCGTCTTAGCACTTAGTTACCTCTCTAAATCTAACTGCACTGAGGAATTCATATGTTCAGTCTGATACTTTTGCTCTCCTCCTGGCCTATACTGTACAGGTTACCTTTTCCAGGATTGCTACCTTATATTTATTTATTTAGTTTTTGTTTACCAGGTAGGTGCGCTAGCCATAGTCATGACTATTTTCAGGCACGACCTGGGAGGATACAAAACAACAAATACAGGAATACATTCCAAAAACAAGTACTACAGCAACAAAATCATTACAACAGTTTACAAATAGGTTGCAAGGAAATTAACTAAAAACAAGAATGTTTAGGTAACAGTGCAGAAAAATATGGAGCAGTACAAAATGTTATACCTGTATATGGTCCTGTTTAACCCTGTTATGTTTCACCCACTGTCTCTGGCTTTTTACTTTGCTATATAACATTCTTCAACACGATACTGTCTGTTCCCTAAAATTACATTGTATTATATCAGTATTTCACTTCTTATGTATTTGAATTTTGCACTGTATGTATTTTATTTTGTTTTTGCTTATTGTACCCTTATATAACCCTTCCCCCCAGGACACTTCTGGAAATGAGCGGTTTACAGCTCATGTTGTCTTTTCTGGTGAAACCTTTTCAAACAAATAAATAAACCCCTATTACTGACAAAGCCTTGCCCCAGCCTTTCCATTAGTCACAGAGCTGCGTCCCCCAACTGTCACAGCACAGACCCACCATTACTGAAAGAGCAGGCACTGCCCCTGAAACTCCCCCAACTGTCACAGGGCTGACCCCCCCACAGTCACAGAACTGACCCACCCCAAACCCTATAATTAGGATAAGCTTTCAGGGCCACTGCATTTGTTGTTGGTTGATTGTTTCTGCTCTTACCTCCTTGTTTCTTTCGTCCGTGGTTGTTCTTTTTCGGCAGGGGAATGGCCCAAGTCAACCACCCCACAGTACACTCCTTTTATAGGATAGCACAGTCGTGACATTTCCTGTAGCAAAGCAGGAAGGGGCAGATCAGAGGAGTAACCACACAGTGACCTCATTTACAGGAGCACAAGTAATTTAACTTGTTATAACAAGTTATACAAAAACAAACAAACAAAACACATAATCAAACTTTTGCTTTCATTTTCCTCTTTCTGATTACTCTGACCAGGTTATAAACCCAGCAACTTATCTGGAATGGATATTATTAACTGCAGGTACTGCGGGATACTTTTCAAAAGGGCAGTTATACAGGATTTAGGACACTGTCCTACATGCTGGGCCATTGGAGATCTAAGGGCTCAGCTCCAGGCAGCATGGGCAGAGATTGCGTGCCTCAAATCGCATATTCAGGAGGAAATATATTATAAGAACTGCCCGCCATTTACCCAACATCCAGCAGAAACACCTCGACCGCAGAGGGTAGTTGGTCCGGGAGGTTGGCAGGTGGTTGGGAGGGGCAAATCAGGTGCCCCATCACTCAGTGCTCTCCAACATATCACCTCCACAAACCATATAAAAACTACAAACAGGTATCTGCCTCTATTTCCGAAATCAAACAAAGGAGAAGAGGACACTGCAGCACAGGAGCTAGCACAAAAAAACTTGCCCAAAACAGGAACCAAAACCAAAAAAGCAAAAAGAAAATCCAAAACAGTTCTGATCATAGAAGACTCCATGATTCCGGGAGTTGAAACCTATCTCCAGCCAGGGGTAAATGGTCAGATGTCTCCTAGGTACATCACCGTGGAGAGACACTGACCGCATTGCTAAAATTGTACAGGAAGCAGGAGAAAACATAGACATCCTGGTACACATAGGGACCAACGATCTCGCCAGCCGGTCAGTTGTGGAGACCAAGGAACACCTGACCAGGCTGGGTGACAAACTATCACCCATTTCGTCTGGCATCTCCTTCTCTGAGATCCTGCCAGTCTGGGGGGGGGTAGATGGACAGAAGGTCAGAGAAGGGGAGATAGGGGAGCTAAACATGTTGCTCAAGGGCCGGTGCCAGGAAAAAGGACACAAATTTGTAGGTAACTGGCAACCGTTTTGGGAGCGAAAGGTCTTTAAACTTGATGAACTGCATCTGACTAAGGAGGGAGTCAGTGCATTGGGGCAGAAGTTTGACATCTTTGCAGAATATTTAAACTAGCAAATGGGGAGAGGGGTGCAGCACTAGATACGTGGAATGGGAAGAACACCCCTCCCCCTCAGCTACTGATCGAACAGGAGTTCAGCATGTTTATAGTTCATTTGCATCATCAGGTAAGGAAAAAGGTCCGGCTCCCCATAAGACGCACAGGGGAAATGCCAGACCTCACCCAGCAACTAACACACTGAAATCTGGCCAATGGAAAATCATGTACACAAATGCTCGCAGTCTGGGAAACAAGATCCCAAATCTGCAAGCAACAATGACAGAAGCTAAACTGGACATAGTAGCCATTAGCGAGACATGGTTCACCAGTAACCAGCTATGTACTCTTCAGAACTGACTGAGGTGCAAAAAGGGGGTGGGGGTGGCTCGGCCCTTTATGTCAATGAAAATATCAAAGCTACAGAAATTCAGAATACATATAAGGAGCCATAGGTCACCCTGGAAACAGGAAATGGGACAGCCATACGAACTAGGATTGTCTACAGGCCTCCAGACCATGAGGAGGAAATAAGACACATTACTGTTAGACGATATACAAAACATGACAGCTAAAGGGGAGGTTCTGATAATGGGAGACTTCAACATGCCAGATACAGATTGGTCACCACCAGCAGGAACATCTGCCAGAACTAGACACATAGTGGATTCCCTGCATGAGGAGGGCCTCAAACAACTGGTACAACAACCCACAAGAGACAGGGCTATCCTAGATCTAGTTCTGACTAACAGGGAAAGGATCGCAGATCTCCAGGTAGAAGGTCACCTGGGGGCCAGTGACCATCACATGGTATGGTTCAATTTGGCCACTAGAACTAAATCATCCCATTCCAAGGCAAAAATATGGGACTTCAGAGGAGCTGACTTTGATAAGGTGGCCAACAGAGTTAAGCTAGCCCTGGCAAGAAGAAATACAGGTGAGGGGGTACAGACAAAGTGGGCAAGCATTAAGGATGCAATACTTGAAGCGACATCCCATTGTGTTAAAGAGAAAAGGAAGCGCAAAAGAAGAAGGAAACCACTGTGGTTCTCAAAAACAGTAGCAGAAAAGGTCAGAGCCAAAAGGCTGGTCTTCAGGAAATATAAGGGAATGCAGCGGGACGAAGATAGGGAGGCATACCAAACTTCCCTTAGGGAAGCAGGGAAGGCAGTAAGGCAGGCAAAGCCCAAACTGAGGAAACACTAGCACAAATAGTAAAAGAAAGAGATAAGACTTTCTATAGATAACATTAGTGAAAGGAGAAAGTCCGGAGAGGGTATTGCTAAGATCAAAGTGGATAAGGAGGAGTGTGAGGAGGCGGACCATGGAAATGCATCTATCCTAAATAGATACTTCTGCTCAGTATTTACTGAGAAGGTAGGGCAGGGCCCACAGCTCAGCACCATGGACACTGGGGGGAAGGAGGTATGCACTAGTCTCTTCACAAAAGAAAGGGTCCTACAAGAGCTTGCTAAGCTCAGGGTGGACAAGGCAATGGGACCTGATGGCATACATCCCAGGGTACTAAAGGAGCTAAGACTGGAACTAGCAGAGCCATTATCAGAACTGTCTAGTGAGTCTCTGAGCACAGGAGAGGTCCCAGAAGACTGGAGAAGGGTTCATGTGATCCCGCTCCACGAGAGTGGTAGCAGGGAGAAGGCAGGGAACTATAGACCAGTCAGTCTTACCTCAGTAGTGGGCAAGATTATGGAGGCACTCCTTAAGGAAAGGATAGTGCAACACCTGGAATCCAGAGGAGCACAGGATCCAAGACAACATGGGTTTACAACAGGAAGAACCCGTCAAACTAATCTCATAGATTTCTTTGACTGGGTAACCAGAGTGGTGGACGCAGTTGATGTCGCCTACCTTGACTTCAGCAAAGCGTTCGATACTGTTCCACACAGAAGATTGATTAATAAGGTGGGTCAGAAGTTGGTCAACTGGGTGGCAAACTGGTTGACGGGCAGAAAACAGAGAGTGGTGGTAAACGGCATTCAGTCAGAAGAGATGCAAGTCATGACTGGGGTACCTCAGGGATCAGTCCTGGGGCCAGTCCTCTTCAATATCTTCATCAGTGACATTGCAGATGGACTGGAGGGTAAGGTTTGTCTCTTTGCAGATGACACCAAGATCTGCAACAGAGTAGATGATCTGGATGGTGTGGGCAGAATGAAAAGAGATCTGGATAAACTGGCAAAATGGTCAGAAGAGTGGCAACTGGGGCTTAACGCAAAGAAATGCAAGATCATGCACATAGGGAAGAGAAACCCTGAAGCCACCTATAGGTTGAGAGGGGAGCTGCTGGCAGTCACAAGGGAAGAAAGAGACTTGGGCATCATCATCACAGATGACCTAAAATCATCCAAGCAGACCACTAAAGCAGTAGGTAAGGCTAGGGGGATGTTGGGGAGTATTAGTAGGGGTATCACAAGTCATAAGAGGGAAGTAATAATCCCTCTTTAGAAGACACTGGTTAGGCCCCATCTGGAGTACTGCGTGCAGTACTGGAGGCCACACCTTCACAAGGACATTAACAAAATGGAGGCAGTCCAGAGAAGAGCAACCAAAATGGTGCAGGGACTGCATCAGAGAACATATGAGGACAGATTAACAGAGCGCAATATGTATACCCTAGAGCAAAGCCGGGAGAGAGGTGATATGATTGAAACATTCAAACACCTTAATGGCATTAACAAGGTGAAAGAGTACAACATGTTTCAGTATTAGAAAAATAGCAGGACAAGTGGACACAGCATGAGATTAGAGGGAGGCTGATTAAGGGGTAATGTGAGGAAGTTCTTTTTCACAGAAAGGGAGGTGGATGCATGGAACCGCCTACCTTAGGAAGTGGTGGATATGAATACAGTGCAGGGCTGCAAACAGGCATGGGATAGGCATAAGGGAGCAATACAGATGAGTATGAATAGATAGGCCATTGACAGAGTAAAGGCCTATAGCACATTCATAAGGCAGCAGAAAAAAGAAATGGGCAGTCTAGATGGGCCTTGCAGTCCTTATCTGCTGTCAACTTCTATGCTTCTAATCACAGCACTAACCCCCATTACTGACACAGCATTGCCCCTGAACTTCTCCCAACAGTCACAAGGCTGCCACACCCTCTCCTCCATTAAAGCAATCCCCCCACCCCCAGTTAAGGCAATGCCCCCCCCCACAGTCACAACACTGACCACCCACCATTAGCACTCCCAGCTCTGAACTCCACCCCTGACAGTTATTTCATTTGCTGTCTATATGAATAAATACTTAACTGTATAACCCCAAGCAAGAAGCAAACCAAAACTCACTCTTAGCCAAACGAGTACAAGGAAAATTATTTACTTATTAAAAAAATACAGGCACCATGCAGATGCCCCATTGCCAATAGATGACAAAAGCTCCTTCTCCCCAGTCGTTCCTCCACTAATGCTCCGTCTTCCCGACCGTTCCTCTCAAAGCTTCTGCAATTTTTTTCAAATTGAATAAACTTTATTAAGCACGCCAAAAGAAGTAATATTCCAATGAAGTTAACAAATCACAGATACAATCGTCAAGAACGACAGAAACAAGAATAAAACCAAATAGCGTACGATTTAGGCAAAATCTCACATCTCCCCACACCACTATCCCCAATCCTCCCATCCCCCCTCCCTGCTCACCACCAGAGGGTACCCAGGAAAATACAATGACAAGGTGGAATGATCTGGAATGCCAGGGAAATAAGATACCTGTATATTAATAGGAATACTCAGATCATTTGTAGATCCTGCAGTGGTTCCCAAACACGTTGGTAATGTGAGAATTGGCCAGCCATACTGGCAATAAGGTGCTCAGCTTGCAGGGTAAATAATATCTCCTTGTGCGACTTAAGTTATTGAGGTATCCCATCTGGAACAGAGGTAATCAGGGAATCTACCCATTCTATGCAGACGAACAGGGGTATAGTACAGGTTATGAATAATATTAAACTGCATAAACCTGTACCTATCCCACTAGATAAATTTATGAAGGTGTTTCCAGATAGTGGTCCAGTTTCTGGGAGTATCAAATGATGGGCGAGAGTGGTCCCAGCAATAAACTCTTGGCCCTTCATTGGTACCTAGGACATCCTGTAGTGCCCGATAGTATTATGAAATTTTGTGTGAAACAGGAGCCTGATGAATGAGAGGGAGAACTGAGATGCCTAATGGACTAAGCCACGGACCACTGCTAAAGTGTTGCAAAAGTATATGTGATAGTTGGAAATATCAAAAACACGAGGAGATGGGCCAGTGATATTTGACATGGGCATCTTGAAAGGATAACAGCTTTTGGTTGAAGGTAATATCACCGACCGATCGCACCCCCATGCCGGGCCAAAACTTCTCAGAGAGAAGCCATCCCGCTATACAGAAATTAGGGTTCCCAAACAATGGTTGGGACATGTCTTTATACAGACAGATTTTAAAAAAAGAGCAGAATTGCAGGTGAACCCATAAGGACACTTCCAGAGGGGAGTCTTGTTGGGTTGGGGGAAATTTCCTCCTCAGGAGATAATGGAGGGACTTGATATAAAAACCAATATCCAAACACAGGGAGCATTCATTGTCCACCCGTTGCGGGACATAATGCTTAGTGGAGTCACCTCCTGGTGTTCCCACCCAGTAGGAAAGCCAAATGAGGAGTAGGGCCAAGTAATATAAGAAAAAGTTAGGAGCCTCTAGTCCTCCATCCAATTTAGTTTGCATGAGCTTAAATAATGCTCTACAAACTGCCTTACCCTGCCATAAAAATGAAGAAAGACGTCGGTGGACCTGATTAAATCACGACTGGGGAAGGGCCGAATTAAACATCTGGAGGGGGTACAGTATTCTAGGGAGACTATTCATTTTAATGATGTTCAAACGGCCCCAGAGCATAAGAGGAAGTAAGGACCAACGATCTAGATCTATTTTAAGATGGGTCACCAGGGAATCTAAATTAAAATGGCGCATTTTAGAGGGGGAGGTACGAAGATAATTCCCCAAATATTTCAATTTATCTGGTGTCCAGATCAAACCGAGGTGCGCAGTTTCAGCTTAGACAGTAACGTTGTTCAGGGGCATAATCTCCATTTTAGTAAGTTTAATTTATAGTTAAAAAGAGCACCAAACTGAGAGATCATCTGAAGGGCAGCAGGCAGGGATGTGGCAGGGGAAGAGATAAGCAACAAAATATCATCTGCACAGACAGAAAGCTTGTATTCCGTTTGGCCAATTGGAATGCCCAGAACCTGAGTGGAGAGATTAATTTTGCGGATGAGGGGTTCCGAGAAAAGATTAACTAGAGAGTGGACAGCCCTGTCTGGTGCCATAGTGAAGAGGAAATGGCGATGATAATACTCCATTACAAAGGATCCCAGCTGTCGGGGAAGAATACAGCACCCTGACCCATTGAATATATGCTTGGGAAATATGATGTTTGGGGGAGCAGAGTAAATAAGTAGTCCCATGAAACTCGGTCAAAGGCCTTTTTGGTATCCAGGGACACCAAAGCTGCACGAGTAGAGGAGCCCCTGGACACTGAAAAGAGATAGGACAGCTTTCTAAGGTGGTCAGCCGAGAGTCTGCACTGAACAAAACCAACTTGTTCTTTACTGATAAGGGAGTCCCACACAAGTCCCAATCTACAGGCCAACACTTTAGCTAAAATGTTCATATCAACATTAATAAGGGATATCGGCCTGTAGTTGGAGACAAGTAGGGAATCCTTGTCAGTTTAAGTAGGACCACTACAGTTGCTGCTGTAAGAGAGGGGTCAGATAGACCAGTCATAAAAATATGATTATAGGTATCTAAGAGAATAGGAGCCAGTTGGTCCCTACAGGACTTGTAAAAATTAGTGGTAAAACCATCTGGGCCAGGCGCTTTGTCTGGGGCCAGAGAGTCAATAGCGTGGAAAATTTCCATTAGGGTTAATGGAGCTTGTAAGATAGTAACTTGTGGATCCGTCAGCTGAGGGAGGGGCACATCTTGCAAAAAAGAATCCAACTGAGCTGGACAAAAGGGGGAGGGAGGAGGGGCATATAGCCTATATGCCCCTCCTCCTCCTGATACAGGTTCTGATAGAAAATTCTGAAGGAATCAACAATATCATGTGGGGAAGTAAGGAGGGAGCCAGATTCAGCATGGATAGAGACTACAATTCTATTCGATATTTGGGAACGTAGCTGAAGGGCAAGCAGTTTTCCCGCTTTTTCTCCTTGGCTAAAATATTTCACCTTTAAACGAAGCAGGAGGCAGGAGATGTTCCATCCCCCCTCCAAGATAGTATTATACTGAAAGTGGAGACTTTCCAATCGTTCCCACTCTGATTGGGAGGAAGTCTGGGAAATCTGTTCCTGTAGGGCACATGTCTAGGTTAACAGGGGAAATAAGGTAGCAGAGGTTTGTTTCTTCTGTGTAGTCACTAATTGGATCAGTTCCCCTCTAAGAGCACATTTCAGAGCTCCCCATAATATATCAAGAGTAGGCACGGAGGGGGAGTCAATCTCCATGAAGGAGGAAGTAAAGGATCAGAGATGTTGTAGCAGGTCACTCGATTTAAGTAGTTGATTGTTTAGGCTCCAGACTTTATCCCTGTCAAGAGAGGGAATGAACTGGAGATGAAGAAGGGCAGGGAGATGGTCCGAAATAACCTCAGCTGAGTAATGACCTAAGAGAGCCCCAGGCAGGTACTCTGCCACTATTAAAAAATAATCAATACGAGAAAAGGAATTATGTGGGAGGGAGTAGAAAGAGAAATCTCGAGTATCAGGATGCAAAGCTCTCCATGGGTCAGCCAGTCCCACGGAGTCCATCAATTCCCAGAGAGCCAGCTGGCTATGAGAAAGTGCCAGACAGGCCTTGCCAGATCTGTCAAGGTCATTGGACGGACTAAATTCCAGTCTCCCCAAAGTACGATGGGATATCCAGAGAGCTAGGATGGACATCAAAGTAGTAAAAAAAAAAAAATGAAGATCTTCAGAGGTGGGACCGTAAACAGACCCAGGTATGATTTCCAAGTGGCTCAGTAAAGCCCAGAGAATTATATATCGACCTTCTGGATCCGTAACCTCCTGGAGGAGGTGGAAGGGAATGCTCTGAGCAATTAAAATAGCCACCCCCTTTTTGCAGGGGTGTCCGAGCCAGCTCCAGTTGCCTGTCCCACCCAGTACCGCCTAAAGGGGAAGACCTGGGATGGGAGCAAGTGGGCATCTTGCAGGAAGACAACATCCGCTTGTAATTTCTGTAAAAGGAGCAAGACCCTAGCCCGTCTGATCGGGGACTGGGTGCCTTTAATGTTCTAGGTACAGAACTTACAGGTAGCCAGTGGGAGATAGTTGGGAGTCAAAAACCATGTGCAGGTGCAGAGAAGCAAGCATAAAAAGGATATTTGGCCATGCTGACAGTGTCCATCTCCCTGGACTACCCTCCAACCCATTCCTCCGGTGGTGCCCACCCCTCCCACCCAAATCCCAACAATCCCCAACCAACCCCCTGTATAGTGGCACAACCATCGTAATGGGAGGATCAAGATGAAACATCTCCCATTAGGTAATACCCCATACAACCTACAAGGAAAGACCCCACTAACACAAACAATTAGCAATACCCCACCCTCTCCACCCTTCTGATCGACTTGTGAAGGTACCAAAGACAAATGCCATACCAAGCCTCCCCAACCCCCCGATGCTAAACACTCAAACTATCTAGACTTGGGTCCTTAAGGAGAAGAACCTCACCCATCCTAAAATGAGAGGTACCCCAAGGTGGACTCCAATCTGTGTCTGTCCTGGGGTTTTATACCAGGGCTGCCAATGAGTTATAAAGGTATATATCACTTTTAGTAGCAAAATATAATATAAGGAACCCAGACAAAAACATTGCAGTTAAATACATAAATGAGAGCCAAACAATATGTCAGAAACTATGTACAAGAGTAACCAGTAAATATAAGTTGAACATTAAATATAACAAAGTAATTAAGTCTAGGTAAACAGCAAGAATTAACAGAAAAAATACCTGGTACGCCAAACCTCTAAACAATCCCAAAGAAGTTATCCCCCCAAATTACCAATTGGAAGGGGATTAAAGGTATAACCAATGGGGGGGGGGGCAAGTCAGTACACAATAAGTTGTCCTGCAAACCCAGAATGGTGTTGTGGCACAATGGAGGGGAGCATGGATAAAAGGAGCCCCTGCTGGAGCCCTGCATCTATGTAGAGCTGAAAGATTTAGGTCTGCTGATGCAGGAATGAGCCCACAATGAATCGAAAAACAACCCTCTGTGCCAGTCCTTAACTTGAAAACAGTATCTTTTGATTCTAGCTCCTGGAGATCAGTCACCACTCCATATGGGGAATGCAGGAGAAGCAGGAGAGACACACCAAACAAGGGATCCGAAATAAGGGGGCAGGTCAATGTAGGGCTACAGGGTTGAACTCACCCAACTGTCCACGAAGACACCACAGGAAAGAAAATATGATTCTTGCCACCAGTAACTCCAGCTCCTAAAGAGGTGCACAGAAACCATGAACTTAGGAGCACTACAGTAGGTCCACATTAAATAGGCCATAATCGGTAGATACAGTCTAAAAGGGATCAAATATGCCATCAAAATTCCAGGGAAATAAAGTCATGGGAAGAAAAACGAGAAATAAATTAAGAAATCAGCAGCCGATGCAACATTGCCCAGTTTGACTGACAGCCATGTAATTATGACGTGAAATATATGTCAGCCGGCTTTAAATAAATCAGGAAGAAGGGATTGAAGTTCCTTGGAGGCATGAGCAGGGTCCTCAAATGTGTGCCAAGTATCCTGCAGATGAACTTGCTACCAGGCAGGATACAACATTCGAAATTTGATCCTAGCCGCGATGAGCTTAGAAACAGTTGGGTGGAAAGCTGCCTTCTTTTGTCTAACAGTAGCCAGGAGATCTTGTGAAACCCAGAGCCTATGACCTTCCCAGGTGACAGACTAAATGTCCCTGAGCTTAGCCAACACATTGTGTTTGTCAAAGCAGTTTAGGAGTCATAAAATGAGGGGCTAAGGAGGTGTGCCTGGTAGGGTCTAGGGCGTAAGGCCCGGTGCGCCCGTTCTATCACATATTGCGGCCCATTAGGTGACGGACCAGCCAGCTTGTCTAACAACTTTTGGGTAAATAGAATAGGCATGGAACCTTCTGCATCCTCAGGAAGTCCTAAGATCACCAGGTTGTTCCACCTACTCCTACCTTCAGGATCTTCTAGCTTCAATTCTATCTTGTGCAGTCATTGACAAAGTGAAAAGACTTCAGGGTCCAGTCAATCTCATCATTCCTCAAGGGATATTGACTTGGCTTCCATATCAACAACCTTCCGAGACGTGTCACTAATGTCTTTCCAGAGTGAGATGAGCTCTACAGCAAGGGTGGTGAGTGAGTCCTTGATTGGTTGGAGTTCTAGTAAAAAGCATTCTTCCAAGAGTAGGGTGGTCCCTTGAGTCTTAGTGGAAGCATGCCCAGAGATAAGACTGTGGCCCTTAGTTTTCTCTGGGACTTTGTCTGGAGTCTGGGTAGGTGTATGGTGCGGGAGACTGACTCATTTCTGCATCCATTTCGCCAAAAAATACCTGACAAAAAGTTCACCTGCAGCCATTGGAGACAATAATATAACTGTAAGAATAAAGATTCAGTAGAATTAGGCTATAAAAATGGTAATAAATTAAAAAAATATCCTGCTGCAGCAGGCAAGAAGACCTGTTAGCTTGATCTGTGCATCATGTGACTCCGGTTGCCTCTGCAATTGTTTTTGCAGTTTAACAATTTTTATTGTTTTAATATACAACGGTACATACACATATACATACAATAGATATAACTTTGATTGTAACTTAATTTCCACACAATTTAAAATGAATAAACTTATAGGGTAGTATTTCAGTGAGAATCATGTCCTGAAGTTGGATGGAGACAGCCGGCATGCTGTTGTATTATTTAATATGATTTTCTTTATTTTATCATATAAACTGATTATTACTGTTGTAAATAAACATTCGTGCTGCCTTTGTGCTTATCTTACCCCATAAGTCAGATTTATGTGTTTATTTGTAAATGTGCTATTCTTATCGTGAAGTTATATGATGAATTAATAAAACATATCCCGATACCTTAACTTTGTGTCCTTATCCTTAAGACATTTTTTCTATAGCTTAAGATGATAGGTGTTCAGTTCTCCTTTATGTGTGTGTGGTTAGTATCCTGTGTTTATACCGTAGTTATACCTAACATATGACTTCTATAAAACTACCTACCTATTACTTGAGCAAGATTATGTGGCAAGTATTATATCTCTTACAGGCAGATAGGAGTTCTATTGTAGGTAGTAACTTGGACAAATCTTAAGACCTTCTACAATCTACCATGTGTAAACTGTATACAATGGGTGGGATATTCAAAAGGGTTACGCCATGCGCAAGTCAGAAATTGTGCCATTCTGTGATATTCAGCAGGAGGCAGTTGCGCCACTGAAAACAGGCTGAGCAACAGCGCAATGCAAATGAATGCATGCTCAACTGGAGGGGGAGGAACCATGCGTAAACTGCACAGCCCGATATTCAGCCGGGCTGTGCAGAGGTGTGCAGGCACAACCCCCAACCTGCGCCTGCTGCGACTTTGAGCCAAAAAGAAAAAAGGCTTAAGTCGAGGGCCACCCACAGGTGAGCTGCTGCATTACAGGGCGCAACACAGCAGCTGCCACCTGTGGCTGGCCCGCAACCCAGTCCCTGTGCCTCCCCCGCAGCCCGATCACGGGCAGCCGACTGTAAATCACCAACACCCCCCACTGGCCGATCATGGGCATAATTACTCCCCCACCAGCCTGATCGGAGGCAGCAATGTAGCTCCCCAAGCGGATCCCTGGTGGTCCAGTGGACCGAAAGCCGATCGCAGGCGCAGTATGTTCTATCCCGAATGGATCCCTGTGACTGATGTCCCACCACCCACCCACCCGTGGCCCCACCACCCGCTCCCCCAGCGGCGGCAGCATCACCCGCCTGCACGCCCACGCCGACAATGACTGCCGGTGGGGACTCTCGCCACATTGGTGGAGAGCAAGAGCCAATGGGCGTGCAGCTCTACCGTCCAAGACAGTCCAGTTTTGTGAATGAACTCAATCACAAAACTGGAACATCTTCATATACGTATGGGCTGCGCCCATTGGCTCTGCTTCCACCAATCGGTGCAGCCAGACGTCAGTCAACAAGCGGAGCGGCAGGCGGCAGGCGGGGATGCTGCTGCCCGCCGGCTGCTGGGGGAGGGAGCGGGTGGTGGGCCACGGGCGAGTGAGTGAGTGGTGACACTAGCCACCAGGAGACGCCTGAGGGTGGGGCTAATAAACATACTGCCTGCGATCGACTTCCGATCCACTGAACCCTCAGAGATGACGAGGGGCATACGTGCTGCCGCGACTCGACGACTGTTGAAATTAAATCATGCCAGCGATCGGGCCAGTGAAAATGAAATGAGGTGGGGGTCTACACTGTTTTGCCCGCGATCGGACTGCAGAAGCGTCGGTCCCGGCGGCTGCTGCCTGGCAGGCGCCAGGCGCAGAATCCTCGGGGATCGGCGCACCTACATGCTAATGGAATGCAAATGGGGCCATAATCAGATGCAAATAATAGCCCCCCGTGCCTTGCATGAATTATGGCCCATTTGCATGTCACACTTTGAATATCGGGATTTTGCGCATGGCGCGAATGGTATTACGCCACCCCATGAGTTGAATGCTTCACTCTGTCAACTTGCGGTGGCGCAAGTTCCACTGCGCCATGCACCGTGGCTTTGGTTGAGGCTGATGTTCAAAGGGTTGCTCAATAAAGCAACTCCTTTGAATATGACACACCCCTGCGCAACTATATTGCGCAGCGCAAGGGCTTGCGCCTAAGAAGAGCTCAGTTTGAATATCTGGCCCTATATGCACAAGTATGCACGTGGCTGAGTGCTAGACTGTGTTTCTTTTTGAGGCTATTATGAGCTCTGTCATGAAGCCCATAGAGGTATTATACTATGGTAGAGGTATACGGGGGGGAGGGTGTGAAATACCCTATATCCTATGCTCTGCAGGTGACAAAATGAGTCTTGTGATTAACCTATGCCTGTTCTAGGTTGTTTGGCCACGGAATTACTATGGAGCATGATTCGAGGATCTTTGGTTTTTAAATATTGGAGAAAAGGTGACCAGGTTTTGTCATATTTGCTTAGGGTGTCGGAGTCATTCGTATTTTGCTAGGGTAGCAATATATTATCGAGTAGTTCTTTAACAGTCAGAATCGTCGGGGATCTCCAGTTACACATTATGAGACGCTTGACTTGTACACTAAAAAGGATCAGGAAATCCCACTGACTTTTGGAGAGATACTTACCTGTATAGATGCCCTAGAGCCCAGTAGATATGTCTGCTGCTAGTGGTAGCTTAATGTTTAAGATTTGTTGTAGAAAGTTGTGGGCTAGATTCCACAGATCTGTAATCTTAGGGCACGACCATAATATGTGAAACAGATCTCCCTATATATTACCACATCTCCAACATTCATCTGAGTTTATTAGGTTGGCTGAGAGTAGAACTGCTGGTGTTCGGTACCACAAATGGAGTATTTTATTTTGGATAAGTCTGCTGCGGGTGTTGGACTGGTTTAAGTACAGCAACCCAGCAGGAGGAGTTCCATTCCTTCAGTGCCATCTCTCTGCCTAATGCTTGCTCCCATTTTCCTTTTGCTTTTTTTGATTTGGTCAGGAATATTGTTCTGTATAAATGAATATAGAAGACTGGTTCTGCCTTTGGATTTAGATAATACATGGAGCGGGAGTGGTTCAAGTGAGCACTGTATTTGTTTAATTTTTCTAACCAGAGGTTTTATAGCATCTCTGATTTGCACAAGCCACCAAAAATCTTCTCTTGGTAGATCATATCATTTTTTTAGTTCTTGGAGAGACTCTATATCTGTCAATCCTGGTATCAGCAAGTCCTGCATTGTACTGATACCCTTCTTTGTCCAGTTTTCCCAGTGTATGGGTTTCCCTTCTGGCTTGATATTATTTACACAGTTTCAGGGGTCTCCATCTATCTAAATCTGTTGTTATCTTGGTAATCAGTGGCTCCAGGTTACGGTTTATAATTTTATTGAGGTTTGCTGTGATTTTAATTCCTAGGTACATTATGTGGTATTTTGCCCATCTCAGATTTTGAGCTGTAAAGTGAGATTCTATGCATAGTTTGTTAAGTGGTAAAACTTTGGTCTTGCTCTGGTTTACCTTTAGTCCTGATAGGTTAGTGAAGGTTTCTAGTAACTGAAGCAGTGGTTGCACTAAATTATGTGCATCTTGTAGGGTTACCAGCAAATCATCTGTGAACATCTGTGACTTGATCTCAATAGTCCCGGTTCTTACCCCTATAATGCCCTGGTGCTCCCTAATGGCTTCAGCTAAGGGTTCTATGGCAAGGACAAAAGCTATGACAAGGACAAAAAGGAGTGGTGAGAGTGGGCAGTCTTGGTACATCCCTCTCTCTAGGGTGAAGGATGCTGATAGGGTGTTATTCATCAGGATTCATGCTTTGGAGTTGGCATACAGTATATAGCTCCGATCATATTAATGAAGGTTGTATTGAAGCCCATTTTTTGCAACACAGAATACAGATATTGCCATTTCGCTGAATCAAAGGCCTTTTCAAAGACAATAGCCACTAGGACTCTAACACCCATAATGCCCACTCACCCACACTCTCCTTCCCCTTCCTTTTACCCCAACTCTTCCCCCTTGCCCTATCCCTCTGTCTTCCTCTCCCTTGTGCCTTTTCCCCCACTGGATCAATGTTATAACCAACCTACTACCACTACCTCCCAACCTCCTAGACAAAGCCACTTCTTTTGGCTGCCCACTCTCCCCCCATCCCAGTCTCCCTTCCCCCTCACCTCGACTCCTCCTCGGACTTGCACACGAGGTGTTACACCTCTTTATCTCCTTCGCTACATACAAACACTGTCCTTTACCCTAGTTGAATGCTCTTGACGCTGTACTAACACCATTGGTACTATGAATGGCATTGTAACCTTATTGTATACTAGCTACCTACTATTCGAGTATTGTATATAAACTGTTTGTTATTGTCATTGTCACTGTTTGACATGGAACCTTTGTAAAAGAGCTCTGTGCTCAAAGGTATGATCCGAATCCTTAAATAAATAGCCAGTGAAGCAGCAGGGTTGGGGGAAGAGATTGATAACTGCATCACATCTAGTAATGTTCTCATATGATCAGAGCTATATCTTCCTTTGACAAAGCCCACCTGGGATGGGTGCATTAGAGACGGAGTGAGCTCTTCCAGTCTGGCGGCAAATAGTTTAGCGTAGATTTTGCTAGCCACTGTTATAAGTGAGATTGGTATATAACTAGCAGGCAATTCTTTGTCCTTCCCTGGTTTGGGGAGAATTGTTATGGTTGCCTCACTCATTGTAGGGGAAGGTGCCTGTTTTTTGTATTTCTGAGAAGAGTCATTATATGACTGGAGTTACAATTTTGACCAGCGCTTGGTGGAACTCTGTAGGTAGCCCATCCCCTCCTGGAGCTGTTTTTTTTCTTTAGAGCTAGGATAGCAGAGTTTATTTCATTACTTGCAAAATTCTGGTCTAAGGCTATGGCCTGGGCAGGGGTTATTTTTGGAAGAGTTAGCTTATCAAGGAAAGCTGCCAGTGCCTCATGATTAGTGTTCGTGGTTGAGGTATATAACTGAACTTAAAGGCTTTTCATTAGGTTGTTAATCTTGTTTTTCTGAGGTGTGGATTTTGCCTGTATCATCTCTAAGGATATTTATATGTCTCTTTGCCTGTAGTTTTTTTAGTCTGTAGGCTAACAATTTCCCACATTTCCCCCCTTCCCAATATTTGTGTTTTAGCCGCATGAATGCCAGTTCTGCTTTCCTAGCTGTCAGGGTGTTCATTTCATTCCTTATTTTTAACATTTCCTTGTAAAGAAAATATTTTGATGATGCATTGGGGTTTGAGTTGTATCGGGCTCCTAAATCTACCAGTTTGTTTCCCAAATCTTTAAGTTCTTGTTCCCTTCTCTTGCGTCTGAAGGCAGCATAGGAAATGATGTTGCCCTGCATTGTAGTCTTGAAGGCCTCCCGTAGGATGGCCATCGAGACATCTCCAGTATCATTTATTTTAAAAAAATTGTTTGTTTCGTTAAGCCACGGAGTGAATTCAGGGTCTAACATCAGTAAGGGGTCCATTCTCCAGTTAGTTGATCTGTGGCTTACTGAGCCATGCAATATGTCTAACTGAAGTGGAGCATGGTCCAATATGATGAGAAGTTTGATGGCAGCTACAATTAACATGGTGGTGATTTTTGGGAAAGTAAGCCATATATCAATTCTGCTGTAAGTTCCGTGCCTACTTGAGTGACATATGTAGTCATTGACACCCAGGTTTAATATTCTCCACACATCTGTCAGCGTAGTCTGCAATCCACAGTTTAACCGCTTTGGCAGCCCTAGTATGTGGTTCTGTATTGCCTCTGCTCCTGTATATGTCTGCCTCCAAAATTAGGTTAAACCCCCACCCCAGCACCATTGGGTCATTTTTGTCATTAAACGAGGCTGTCTGAGCTGCTAGGTCATGAAAGAATTGGGGGGAGTCAGTGTTAGGGGCATATAGATTCCTTACCACAAGTGGTCCTCAAGGTGTCTGGAAGAGGGCTAGAACCCAGCAGCCTTCTTCATCATGTTTAGATTTCATCAGATTCCATGTTAAAGATTTATGAAAAAGAATCGAGACCCCTCCTCGTTTGGATTAAGCTGGACTGTGGACTTCTAGACCTACACATTCTCTAACTAGCTTAGTGGGCTCGTCCTGAGAAAGTTTTGTCTCCTGCAGCAGTTCTACTTGTTTTTTTAGTTTTTTTAAGATGCATCAGAACCTTACATTTTATTGGAGAGTTCACCCCTTCACATTCCAGCTATGTAATTTTAAGTCTGTCATTTTAACTTTTTAAAGTGGAAATACTAAATAGGTGTATTGTGATGACAAAACGTAGCGGGTCCAGATTCTGGCCAACCCCTGCCCCCAATCCGTCTCTAAGAGTCGTCAGGCTCTCACTGTGTACCTCTAAGTTTATGGCTTCACAGTTGTCTTTAACCACTTTCATCACTGTGCATTTTTTTTATTTTGTAATAAGATAGAAGTAAGTAACCAGTATCATAAACATTAGTGACTTGTACCCACGTGTTATATAGGTACTACCTGGATCGAAGTTTGGATTTTCTAAGCTCTATCTCGCCCAATTGTTGGGGTTCTCAGAGACCCTGGGTGGGATGAGAACTCTCAGCCAAAGCCCTCTGTGAGAACCCACGTGTGCTATTGTTGATTAAGAGTGTAAGATTCTGTAGAGTGTGAGAACAGAAACAGATTTGGTGTATAGTAACACTTATACTGTTCCTGTCCTCTGCCTGGTAACCTAGACTTTCTGTTGTTTCTGAGTATATAGACCTTGTGGTTAAGAGTAGCTCCCTACCCCCCATCCTTATTGCAGAAAATTTTACCAGAATCTCATGATGGCACTGTATCCTACAGTTTTGTGGTGAGAGAGGTTGATAGAAATAGAGGAGAGGTGTTGCATTGTCAGGTCTAGGCTAGATGCCTGATCAAACAAAGTCAGTATATGGAACAGGAACAGAGCAGGCTGAAGAGTCACCCCTTTTTCTTTTAGTGTGAAAGAAAGAGAAGCGACAGTATGGTGCTCCAGTGTGGCTGGGGTGGTGATCTGCAGCCTTTTTGTTGCACTGGAGTGTGGGCAGCATTTTGCAGTCTTAGGGTTTTCCTACTGTGGTAGGGGTATGGTAGTTCTCCTCCGCTAATAGCAGTTGTAGCATTGTTTTGTCAGTTATGATAGATGACAGAGCTGGACACCAGTGACTAGTATAAACACAAGTCATCCAGTCATGGAGTTAAGGGGAAAATCTAATAAAATGGTTCTTATACCTTAATCGGCTACTCAATAAATCCCACGTAATAGAGTACTGCACCTCTGTGAGGCATCAGTAAAACATCAATAACACAGTATAATGGTATATCAGGTTGCCATTTAACATCTAGGCATCTACAGTCATTATAACAGTTTAACAGCATAACAGCATGACAGTATCCTTAAGTATGCATTAGTTCCTCATGGAGTACCTTAGATTATTTTAAAGCCCCTGTTGTATGAAGCAACAAATCCACACTATCCTCTTTTACATCCACTCATTCCTATGCCCCCCCCCGAGACATCTGATAAACCATGACCAAGTGAAAACAAACTTTGGTATATTTAGAAAGTAGATATATTTCTCCATTGTTTATAAAGGCTGCTTTTTGTGGGAGGGGTATGCTGATGTACCTCAGCTGTATTAATAGGCTCAACAGTAATTACCCCTGGTTACATTTCTAAACGCTGTCTGCACCACCTTTACTTCATACCTTTATGTGATTAATGTTAGAACAAAAAAAGTTTGATGGTTTCCATTCGATGTAATTTTGGCACCACCTCCATAGGGGTGTAATCTCCTCCCCCTTTTTATTTTGGATGAAGAATAAAATAATCTTAGTTTTTTGTCAGGTTTTATTATATTTAAAATAGTTCAGCAGTCACTGGGTAAAGACATGAGGTAGACAATGAAAAACTGCAGGGAGCCTCTTCACTGCTCATATTATTAAACAATATCCATCACCTATTCGATGTATTGGGTGTCCAGTTTTTGCTTTAAGTCAGGAGGATCTCAGAGTTTGTGGCTAATACAGCTTAGTACTGAGGAGAGTCAGCTCAGCTCCTTTGTGAAATCACATCAGTGCATTTGGTGTGATTACAGCACTTTTAGGAGTGGCTTATTGCGCTTATGAAATGGTCAATGAATTTTTAAAACATAAATAATGTTTGTTGAATTTTGTTGACCGGTAAGCCCACTGGGCCTAGAAGTCCCTTTTTCAGGGGCGACTGGGGGACAAAGATGTAAGCAACTGAACCTGAACCAGATTAAGCTGTTGGGGTATTTTTAGTGAATGAGGGAAATTTGGCCAGGACATATATAATGAGTCTACAAGTTTTATATTTAAATAATTTTAAGTTTTATTTGAGGGAAAATCACTACGCTGGAAAAATAGCTCAATTTGTAGTTAAGATTTATTTTAACATTTCATTTAAATTGTAAAAGATCGTGAACGTTATTTAGATCATTACTTGTAAATGTAAACGTGAACATTGTGCAGCCTGTTAATGCCGGTGTACTTTGATATCTATGGTGGCGGCTTTTTTATTTTTATGCTTTTGGCAGCAGTGAGCGTAAGGGAGGTGACGCCAGTACTGTTTCTGTGACATGGGGGAAATATGCAGAAGTACAGTGGGGAATCACAAAGCTGTTAGGTGGCAATGTGGGCAGCATGTTTGAAAAAAGATAAAAAAATATTAAAGCTGAAGAGCTATGGCAGGAAAAATAGTGATTGGCCGTTGAGCAGGAGAGCCAGTGAGCCGTCAAGGAGGAGAAAGTAAGCAAATAAAAGTGAGGATACATAAAGGAATTAGCGAGCGGCTGGCAGGGGGGAATTGCAAAGCTGTTAGGAGATACTGTGGGCAGCATGTCTGAAAAAAAGAGATAAAAATTAGTATAACTGAACAGCTAAGGCAGGGAAAGTAGTGATCGGCCGTTGAGCAGGAGAGCCAGCTAGCTGCTGAAGAGGAGAGTCAGCGAGTGGGCTGGAGTGGGTGGCAGAGATTATGGTTGGCTAGCATTTTTTGAAAGGAATGCTTTATTTAGTAAACAATAAAAACTGAGGATAAACACAGGAACTAACGAGCAGCTGGCAGATCGACTGTTGAGGAGAGCGAGTGAGCAGATAGGGGAGAGATTTTGATATGCAGTGATTTTGTTGGTGTGTGTCTGTTGTGTGCAGCAGGAAATAAAGATGTTTCTGTCCTGTGTGAAAATGGAGGTTGCTTCTGTAGCATTCTAATTTTGCCTACTGTGGCTAGCACAATAAAAATGGCTGCCGGTTTGAATTGTGAAAGTTCTGAGGTGGGTGTGTCACCCATATCAATACCCACTGAGCACTGCTGGACCTTTTTCCTGTGCATCAGACACTTTATCACACGGTAACTGGCCAATCAAATAGCTTATATTTTGATACTCATTTCATAAAGCACTTTTAGGGGCCATTAGGCGATGTTTCTTCACAGTGGAGAGTCCTTAGAGAGGTGGAAGACTAGGTTTGCTGGCAAAGGCACCTAGCTTCATTGGAACTCTTTTCTTCCAGGTTTGCTTGTAAGGACAGAGCAAGGAACAACATTATCAGAGCAAGGAAAATGATTAAGGCTTCTTTTTTGCTAGGCAGATTTACTGTGTGTTATTTTCTTTTGTGCTCGCAAGATCTGATACTGTTTTTAGCTTACATTTTACTGCTCTACTGTTCTCTGATTCAAATTGCTGTTGCAGGGAATACCTTCTGCTGCATTATTACAGGGAGTGCCTACATGGTAGTTACTGTTTTGTGTTTACAGATTACTGTTGTAATCTTCTCTGATTAAATTTTTTTTGCACGGTATATCTTCTGTTACTGCTTTATTTTTCTCTGTAGCAAAGTGTTTTTTGCAGGGTATATCTTGTGTGAAATTGTTACAGGGTGGTGCTTACAGGGTTTACAGTTTTATCTAGCATTAGGCTAAGCTTTCAGGGCTACTGCATTTGTCGTTGGTTGATTGTTTCTGCCCTTACCTCCTTGTTTTTTTCATCCATGGTTCTTCTTTTTCGGCAGGGGAAGGGCCCATCACCCAACCCCCTCCCCAACCACCCCATGCTACGCTCCTTTTATAGAGTAGCACAGTCATGACATTTCCTGTAGCAAAGCAGGAAGGGGAGGATCGGAGGTGTATCCACACAGTGACATCACTTACAGGGGCACAAGTAATTTAACTTGTTATAACAAGTTATACAAAATAAAAAAAATCAAATTTTTTCTTTCATTTTCCTCCAGTTATGCAGAACAGGTTATAAACTCAGCAACTCAAGTGGAATGGATATTAACTGCAGGCATTACGGGACACTTTTCAAAAGGGCAGTTATACAGGATTTAGGATGCTGTCCTACATGCTGGACCATTGGAGAACTAAAGGCTCAGCTCCAGGCAACATGGGCAGAGACTGCATGCCTCAAATCACATATTCAGGAGGAAATATAAGAACCACTTGCCATTTCCCCAACATCCAACTGAAGCACCTCGACCGCAGAGGGTAGTTGGTCCGGGAGGTTGGCAGGTGGTATGGGACCCCACAGTGGAAGAAAACAACTCCTGGTGGGGGACTCCATTGTTAGGAAGGTAGAACTGGGGGAGGAAGGGGAGAGGGATGTAAGGTGTCTGCCTGGCGCCATGGCTTGGAGGGACAGGGAGCGAAGCCTCAGGATCGCTGGAGCAGCTGCACAGGGGAGGGAGCTGGATGTCATTGTCCACCTAGGGACAAGTGACCTGGCTAAGAAAGGGATCAGAGCAGTGCAGGAAGAGTTTGTGGAGTTGGGGAGGGGCCTTGGACAAGTAGCATGTATGGTAACCTTCTCGGAGGTGCTGCCTGTCTATGGCTTAGGTGAGGCTAGGGTGCTCCACACCATGGGATTCAATCAGTGGTTGAAAAACTGGTGCAGAGCTCAGGGATTTGGCTTCACTGGGGACTGGGGGTCCATCTGGAGTGATGCAGGCCTATACTGGCATGATGGTCTGCATCTATCCAGGAGGGGAATCAGGATCCTAGGTGATAGGTTTAAATGCTTCATTGGCAAGCATTTAAACTAGCCAAGGGGGGAGGCATTGGAAAGGAGCAGGGAAATCCTAGCCCCCCCCCAAAGAAAATCAGGGTATTAAGTGAGGTAAGCACCTACACAGAGATGTCAATAGGGAGAAGGGCAGGGGTAAATGGAGAAAGTGACAAAGGCAATAAGGACAGGGATGGGGCAAAAAGGGGTAAGGCCATCAGGAAATGGAGAATAATGAGTACCAATTCCTGTAGTCTGTGCATCACGCTCCCTGAACTGGTGGCTTTGATGGAAGAGGGATGCCTGGATATTGTTGCAGTCACAGAAACACGGTACACAGAGAATCATGACTGGGATGTTAACATACCAGGGTACACAACCTACAGGAGAGACAGGGAGGGGAGAAGAAGAGGAGGAGGAGCTCTTTATGTAAGGGAAGGGATAAAAGCAACTGAACAAAAGAGTAAACAGGGAAGAGAGGAGGCACTGTGGGTCACTTTAGAGACTGGAAATGGCACCACAATCTGCACAGGGGTTGTATACAGACCCCCATGTCAGGGGGAGGGAATGGACAAGGATATGATAGAAAGCATCCTTAGGATGGCAGAGAAAGGGGAGATACTATTGATGGGAGACCTGAATATGCCAGATGTTAACTGGAGCACCTTTGCTGCAGCCACATCCAAGGGCAGGACCATTCTCGATGCCCTACAGGTGGCATGCCTCAGACAGCTAGTTTTGGAACCCACTCATGAGGGAGCAATCTTAGGCCTCATACTCTCAAATGGGGACAGTGAGAGGATCTCAGATCTAGAAGTGGGTAGCCAACTGGGAACAAGTGATCACCAAACAGTGTAGTTCATGATAAACTCAGCTACAGAGTCAAGCCATACAAAAGTGAGGGTACTTGACTTCAGGAGGGCTGACTTTGGCAAGATGGGAGAGTGCCTTAGAAAAGCACTAGCAGACAGGCTAGAAGGAGGGGTGGAACAATGGGAAAACATCAAAACTGCCATCACAGAGGCAACAAGCCTTTGTGTTGAGCAAATAAACAAATGAAAACAAAAGAAAAAGCCACTATGGTTCTCAAAAGAGGTGGCAGGGAAGGCCAGAGAGAAAAAGACAGCATTCAGGAAGTACAAGGAAACACAGAAGGAGAAGGACAGAGAGCTGTACCAGTTAAGGCAGAAGGAAGTAGGAAGGGAAGTCAGAATAGCAAAGGCCCAAATTGAGGAAAAGATAGCCAACTCGGTTAAGAAGGGGGATAAAACCTTTTATAGGTACATCACAGAGCATAGAAAGACAAAGGGAGGGATAGTGAGGCTGAATGGAATGGACAGTGGGTGGGCAGAGAGGGACAGTGAAAAAGCAGGGATACTGAACGAATACTTCTGCTCAGTATTCACAAAAGAGGAGGGGCAGGTGCCTAATCCAATTAACAGAAGCACCCTGGATAGGGGGGTCGATCCCAGTCCTTTCACAGAAGAAAAGGTTCTGAAAGAACTCCTAAAACTGAAGGTGGACAAAGCAATGGGACCTGACAGAATTTACCCCAGAATTCTAAAAGAATTAAGGGGAGAACTAGTGAAACCACTGACTACCCTTTTTAACAAATCATGGGAGGATGGTGTGGTACTTGAGGACTGTATGAAGGTGGATGTGAATTCCCCTTCACAAAAGTGGGACCAAGACAGAGGCAGGAAACTACAGACCTGTCAGTTTGACCTATGTGGTAGGGAAAGTTATGGAATCACTTCTGAAGGAAAGAATTGTTGAGTACCTAGAGGGCAGTGGGGCACAAGACCCAAAGCAGCATGGGTTCACAGCGGGAAGGTCATGTCAGACAAATCTGATTTCTTTGACTGGGTGACTAAAGTAGTAGACCAGGGAGGGGCTGTGGACATGGCCTACCTAAACATTAGCAAGGCATTTAACACAGTCCCACACAAAAGATTAATAGTCAAATTGACCAGCCTGGGAGTGGGTCCCAGTGTGGTAGCCTGGGTAAAACATTGGCTGGACAACAGGACACAGAAGGTAACTGTAAATGGAGTCTACTCTGAAGAAAGAGGGGTTACTAGTGGGGTACAGCAGGGTTCAGTACTGGGTCCAGTCCTTTTTAATGTCTTTATAAGTGACATTGCAGAGGGACTGGAAGGAAAAGTATGCCTCTTTGCAGATGACACAAAGATATGCAACAGGGTTGATACACAAGGAGGCATGGAAAGGATGAGAAGGGACTTGGCAAGGTTGGAGGAATGGTCAGAAGTATGGCAGCTTGGATTCAATGCAAAGAAGTGCAAAATAATGCACCTGGGATACAAAAACCCATGGGAAGATTACACATGGGGGAGATAGTAACAACAAAAATGGAAATGGACCTGGGGTAATCATATCAGATGACCTTAAGGTTAGCAAGCAATGCAAGAAGGGAGTGGGGAGGGCTGGGGGATACTGGGATGTCTAGGGAGAGGCATCACCAGCAGAAAACAGGAAGTTGTTATCCCTCTGTACAGACAGTTGGTGAGACCCCATCTAGAGTACTGCATCCAGTTCTTGAGACCTCATCTCCGCAAGGACATAGACAGGATAGAGACAGTCTGCAGGAGGGCGACTAAAATGATGCAGGGTCTGTAAGAGAAGCCATATGAGGAGAGACTAAAGGAGCTTAATATGTATACCCTTGAGGAAAGTAGGGAGAGGGGGGACATGATAGAAGCTTTTAAGTACCTCAGTGGAATCAACTAAGTCCAAAAGGGTAGCATCTTTCAGAAAAAGAGATGTGCACGAACAAGGGGACACAATTTGAAGATAGAGAGGGGGTGGTTTAGGTGCAATGTGAGGAAATATTTTTTCACATAGAGGGTGGTGGACACATGGAACAGCCTTCCGGAGGAGATTGTGGGGTCTAAAACTGTGAGAGATTTCAAGAATGCATGGGACAGACATAAGGCAATTTTTGTGGGGGGTAGGAAGAAATAGGCTGTTGGTTAACTAGGATCTACAGCTTATCCTGTAGGTAGGGAAATGGGCAGACTAGGTGGGCCAAGCGTTCCTTATCTGCCGTCAAAGCCTATGTTTCTATGTTTAGGAGGGGCAAATCGGGTGCCCCATCACTTAATGCTCTCCAACGTATCACCTCCACAAACCATATAAAAACTACAAACAAGTATCTGCCTCCATCTCCAAAATCAAACGAAGGGGCAGAGGACACTGCACAGCAGGACACTGCAGCACAGAAGCTAGCACAACAAAACTCACCCAAAACAGGGACCAAAACAAAACAAAAAAGCAACACAAAAAGCACTTCTGATCAAAGGAGACTCCATGATTTGGGGAGTTGATACCTACCTCCAGCCGGGGGTAATGGTCAGATGTCTCCCAGGTATATCAGCGTGTAGACACTGACTGCATTGCTAAAATCGTGCAGGATGCAGGAGAAAAGATCGATGTCCTGGTACACATAGGGACCAATGATCTCTCCAGCCAGTCAGTTGTGGAGACCAAGGAACACCTGACCAGGCTGGGTGACAAACTATCATCCATTCCGGATGGCATCTCCTTCTCTGAGATCCTGCTGGTCTGGGAGAAGGAAGCAGATGGACAGAAGGTCAGAGAAGGGGAGATGGGGAGCTAAACATGTGGCTCAAGGGCTGGTGCCAGGAAAAAGAACACAAATTTGTAGGTAACTGGCAACAGTTTTGGGAGCAAAAGTTCTTTAAATTTGATGGACTGCATCTGTCTAAGGAAGGAGTCAGTGCATTGGGGCAGAAGTTTGACGTCTTTGCAGAATATTTAAGCTTGCCAATGGGGGGGGAGGAGTGCAGCACCTGATACATCAAACAGGAAAAACACCCCTCCCCCCTCAGCTAGTAATCAAACAGGAGTTCAGCATGTCTGTAGTTCATCTGCATCATCAGGTAAGGAAAAAGGTACAGCTCCCCATACAACATGCGGGGAAACGCCGGACCTCGCCCAAAAACTAACGCACCAAAATCTGGCCAATGGAAAATCATGTACACAAATGCTCGCAGTCTGGGAAACAAGATCGCAGACCTGCAGGCAACAATGACAGAGGCTAAAGCAGACATAGTAGCCATTAGCGAGACATGGTTCACCAGTAACCACACTTCGGAGACTTCAGTACCTGGCTATGTACTGTTCAGAAGAGACCAAGGTGCAAAAAAAGGGGGTGGGGGTGGAGTAGCCCTTTATGTCAATGAAAATATCAAAGCTACATGTAACCCCTAGATGGCGCTATCCCAGGGGCTACTACCCCCTGCCTGATTTGCCACTAACAGGTTGAGGGGCCTGGATCCAATGGCGGGTGCCTCCACCCAGAGGTCAGGGTTTGCAATAGTTAAACTAACTTGGTCACAGCCCTCTGGGACACTGCAACCCCCCTTTCTTCCCACTAGTGGCCCACACAATATATCAGAATTACCTTCACAGTATACACTTACCCCAGGACTGGTTCAGGCACTGGGACCCCTGTAAATAAGATACAGTGCAACAATCACAGTACAATACTTTAACATAGACAAATACCTCAGGCAATATAACTTGCTGAAACAAGCAGCTCTGATTTATTTAGGGGATATACAAGGACAGGGGGGAATCAGGTTAATTAGCTTATCACTTTACTCATCTACCTATGGCTCTGTGCACAGGCCTATCCCTACCAGTTACTATCCCTGGGTACCCAAGCCCTAGTGGCTAGTCCAAACCGTGGCAGCTGGTAGGGGCCCTTTCACACAGAGAAAAGAAAAATTAGTTACACAGTCAGCAGTACAGTAATTCCATTTGGATTCAATGTGGCAATTCAACAGGGAGCGACCCTGAATTAGTACTCACAACCTCCAAACAAGATAAGGTCCTTCAATGTCAGCAGGGCTACTCTTGAGCTCCACGAGACTCCTCACACATTTATATGGCAAACTGCAACAGGCAAAAGTCCTTTAATGGCGGCAGGATTCACTTGAGCTACACAAGCCTCCTCACACATTTATATGGTGAACAGTAACAGGCAAAAGTCCTTTAATGGCAGCAGGATTCACTCGAGCTACACAAGCCTCCTCACACATTTATATGGCAAACAGTCACAGGCAAAGTCCTTTAATGGCAGCAGGATTCACTTGAGCTACACAAGCTTCACACATTTATATGGTAAAGGAAATACTATACCAGGCAGGCTGCTTCTCTATCCTGATCGCAATTACTGCACAATACCGGGAGAACACACAGCAGATTCAGTTCCTGACAGACCGAGTGCAATTCAGCAATTTCTCCAGTCTTCTACATGGTGAGCCTGGTTTCTACTCTTCAGATATCCTTTGATTCTCTTCTAGGACAGATTCAGTCCTAACAAGCAGTTACAAAGCTGCAGACCGAACTCTGGGCCTTTTCCGACTAAAACACACAGAAAAAGCACAGGGCTCCTTCCCTCTTCACTGCCAGAGCTCAACTGAAACTCCAGCAGACAAAACCGGGCACTTCCTTTGAGTTCCTCCCAGTTCTTGGCTGGATTGGCTGTCACTCACAATAGACTGCCCCTGTTGGTCCAAAAAGGCACCGAAGTCTAAACTACATCTCCCAGAGTCACTGCCCATACAATCCTCTTGTGGCTGGCTCAGATTATGAGTCCAAGTTCTGATTCGTCCAAGGCACCATTTTAGAGCTACCTTAACCCACACTGATTGGTCCAGTTCAGCAGTTCAAAACTAGAATGGGAACTAGGCAAACACAGTTCTGACTGCAAAGAAAGCAGGTTAGACAAACTGTAATTTCATTATTACTCTAAATGATTTCTGGCAAACAGTTACATCTTTCAGATAGGTTCCCTTTGCACTCCTAGTGACTGCAAAAATGGAGTGAATTGGCAGCAGCTCGAGTGGTACTCAAGCAGAGAAGCACACAGTCCCCCACAAACTAATTATGTCTGCAAGCAGACAGCTCTTAAAGAGACAGTACCAGAGGCTCTAAAAACACTCACTGATAAATGGCTTAAACGCCAAACACCATTCAGGCTTGGAGCATTCAAGCAAGAACCCCCATTTGCAGGGGGGTTACATACAGAAATTCAGAATACACATAATGAGCCAGAAGAACTGTGGGTCACCCTGGAAACAGGAAATGAGACAGCCATACGAACTGGGGTTGTCTACAAGCCTCCAGACAAGGGAAAGGATGGACACATTACTGTTAGAAGATATACAAAACATGACAGTTGAAGGGGAGGTTCTGATAATGGGAGACTTCAACATGCTGGATACAGATTGGTCAATACCAACAGGAACATCAGCCAGAACTAGACACATAGTGGATTCCCTGCTGGGGGAGGGCCTCAAACAACTGGTACAACAACCCACAAGAGACAGGGCTACCCTAGATCTAGTAATGACTAACAGGGCCCACCTGGAGTACAGTGTACAGTTCTGGAGACCATACCTACGTAAGGACATAGACAGGGTAGAGAAGGTTCAGAGGAGGGCAACAAAGATGGTGCATGGATTGCATCACAAGTCCTATGAAGACAGGTTGAAGGAACTGAACATGTACTCCCTGGAGGAGAGGAGGGAGAGAGGGGATATGATAGACATACAAGTATCTTACAGGGAGGAACAGTGTGCAGGAAACACTATTTTTAAGCAAAAAGATGTTCCAGGACTAGAGGGCATGGGATGAAGTTGGAGGGAGGACGATTCAGAGGAAACATGAGAAAGAATTTCTTCACAGAACGGGTGGTGGACAAGTGGAACACCCTGCCAGAGGAAGTGGTTGGGGCTGAAACAATCACGGGATTTAAGAATGCATGGGATAGACATAAAGGAATTCTAGAGGTCAGGGGTAAGGGGAAATAGACTTCTAGGAAAACAAACTGAACTTACAAGCTCAAATGGGCAGACTGGGTGGGCCATAGGCCCTTATCTGCCGACACTGTCTATGTATCTATGTATCTATGTAGGGAAAGGATCACAGAATGCTAGATAGAAGGTCACCTGGGCACCAGTGACCACCACATGGTATGGTTCAATTTGGCCACTAGAACTAAATCATCCCATTCCAATGCAAAAATATGGGACTTTAGAGGAGCTGACTTTGATAAGATGGCCAACAGAGTTAAGCTAGCCCTGGCAAGAAGAAATGCAAGTGAGGGGGTACAGGCAAAGTGGGCAAGCATTAAGGATGCAATACCTGAAGCAACATCCCATTGTGTTAGGGAGAAAAGCAAGAGCAAAACAAGGAGGAAACCACTCTGGTACTCAAAAACAGCAGCAGAAAAGGTCAGAGCCAAAAGACTGGCCTTCAGGAAATATAAGGGAATGCAGCGGAACTAAGATAGGGAGGCATACCAAACTTCCCTAAGGAAAGCAGAGAAGGCAGTAAGGCAGGCAAAGGACCAAACCGAGGAAACACTAGCACAAACAGTAGAAGAAGGGGACAAGACGTTCTATAGCTACATTAGTGAAAGGAGAAAGTCCAGAGTGGATATTGCTACTATCAAAGGGGATAACGGGCTGTGTGTGGATGAGGACCAAGGAAAAGTATCTATCCTAAATAGATACTTCTGCTCAGTATTTACTGAGGAGAAGGTAGGGCAGGGCCCACAGCTCAGCACCATGGACACCAGGGAGGGAGCTGTGCACAAGTTCCTTCACAAAATAAAGGGTCCTACAAGAGCTCGCTAAGCTCATGGTGGACAAGGCAATGAGGCCGGATGGCATACATCCCAGGGTACTAAAGGAGCAAAGGGTGGAACTAGCAGAGCCATTATCAGAACTGTTTAGTGAGTCTCTGAGCACAGGAGAGGTCCCAGAAGACTGGAGAAGAGCTCATGTGATCCCGCTCCACAAGAGTGGTAGCAGAGAGAAGGCAGGGAACTACAGAGCAGTCCGTTTTACCTCAGTAGTGGGCAAGATTATGAAGGCACTCCTTAAGGAAAGGATAGTGCAACACCTGGAATCCATAGGAGCACAGGATCCAAGACAGCATGGGTTTCCAACAGGAAGGTCCTGCCAAACTAATCTCATAGATTTCTTTGACTGGGTAACCAGAGTGGTGAACCAAGGGGTTACAGCTGATGTTGCCTACCTTGACTTCAACATAGCTTTTGATATTGTTTCACCTAGAAGATTAAGATTTGTAGGATTGGGGTGCGTGAGAAGGTGGTCAACCGGGTGGCAAACTGGTTGGCGGGCAGAAAACAGAGTGGTGGTGGTGGTAAACAATATACAGTCAGAAGAGATGCAAGTCACAAGAGGGGTACCTCAGGGATCAGTCCTGGGGCCAGTCCTCTTCAATATCTTCATCACTGACATTGCAAATGGACTGGAGGTAAAGTTTGTCTGTTTGCAGATGACACAGAGATCTACAACAGAGTAGACGATCCAGATAGGGTAGGCAGAACGAGAAGAGATCTGGATAAACTGGCAAAATGGTCAGAAGAGTGGCAACTGGGGTTTAACGCAAAGAAGTGCAAGATCATGCACACAGGGAAGAGAAACCCTGAAGCCATCTATAGGTTGGGAGTGGAATTGCTGGCAGTCACCTATTTTTACATGCTTTTGGGGTTTGATTATGATGATGCATATATGTTTTCTTTTTGTTTTGTACTTACATGGCATGAAATGCTGTAAACATTTCTTCACTTCCTTTTAATGTACGGCGCCCAGAGCCTTTGGGATTGGGCGTTTTTTTAAATAAAAAATGACTTGACTTGACAAGGGAAGAAAGAGATTTGGGCATCATTATCACAGATGGACCTGAAATTATCCAAGCATACCACTAAATCAGTAGGTAAGGCTGAGGGATGTTGGGGTGTATTAACAGGGATATCACAAATCGTAAGAGGGAGGTAATAATCCCTCTTTAGAAGACACTGGTTAGGCCCCATCTGGAGTACTGCGTGCAGTACTGTAGGCTGCACCTTCACAAGGACATTAACAAAATGGAAGCAGTCCAGAGAAGGGCAAACAAACTGGTGCAGGGACTGCATCAAAAAACGTATGAGGACAGGTTAACAGAGCACAATATGTATACCTTAGAGCAAAGGAGGGAGAGAGGTGATATGATCGAAACATTCAAACACCTTAAGGGTATTAACAAGGTGAAAGAGTCTAACATGTTTCAATATAACAAAAACAGCAGGACAAGAGGACACAGCATGAGATTAGAGGGAGGCCGATTAAGGGGTAATGTGAGGAAGTTCTTTTTCACACAAAGGGTGGTGGAAACATGGAACCCTACTCAAGAAGTGGTGGATATGAATACAGTGCAGGGCTTCAAACAGGTATGGGATAGGCATAAGGGAGCAATACAGATGAAAAATTAGGCCATGCATCGACGGAGTAAAGGTCCATGGCACATTCACAAGTTAGGAAAAAAAATGGGCAAACTGGATGGACCGTGGTCCTTATCTGCCGTCAAAACTTCTACGTTTCTATGACGACGTACTGTCGCGCGGGAGACCCAGGTCTATGAAGCAGTCCGCAATTTTTGACGGCAGCATGCCGTCCGGCTTGCTTCCTACGTAAACGCCCCCGTCCAGGTGCAGCTTTAAAATCACTCGCGCCTGCTGCTCACTTGTTTTCAGCTCTCGTGCCCTCTATACACAACAGCATGCAAAGCACTCCACTGGCGGGCGGGTGCAGCCTCACGCTTGCGGCCGATTAGGCCTGTATAGCTGGGCAAGCCGTGCAAACAACCAATGGGGCGTAGCAATAGGCGGAGTCGTTGTACAATGCGGAAGCTGTCCCCCAGACCAACCAGTTCGGAACAGTCTTCTGGTAGCGATGTCTGCAAGGACTTCATTTTGTAGAAGGTATGACTAGGCAGCAGGATTTCCTACCTGTGCGGAAACGTCCTACTCGGTGCCGTCATCACGGGGCTCTCCGTCAAGTTACCGGGTAGTGTATAGCCTCTGCTCCCATCTACGAGCGCAGGGAGTGTGCAGTAGTGGGGACTGGAGATGTACTGTAGGTTATGTTTTTCAGATACTGTACTGGAGCACTGAAATCGGTGGTCCATCATTACACCTTTGCTATTAACAGTCAGCTGCTGGGTCTCACATGAGTCGGAGCACTTTACATGACCTCTTTATGCGTCCGTCTTCCAAGCTGTGGAGTAGTGATTGTGCAAATAAATACCCCTAGTAGTGGTAGATTCAAAAATGATTAGTACCAAACTACTCACATCGCCACCCTGGGGGAGTTTTGCCTGAATCCCTTGTAAGTCTCATCTAGAAAGATACCCAAGAGGTGGGGGTCGAAACAGCATGAAATTCCCATCCCTGGAGAAAGAAAAGATGCCACAGTAACCCCCGTGGTGCCACACATTGCTCAAAGGGCGTGGGATACTGCGCTGCATTATGAAGTACATGAGTAAACAATATAAGGTGGCGCTTTTTATGCTTGTATGTGGTGATATAAACTTGGGTGTCAAAAAACGCCAAACTGGTACAACACTTCCAATCTAACAGTTGATCACATAGGTGCTGGAACGGGGTGGGGGGGGATGGTCCTAGGGCCGTGGCCATACTACTTTCATAAGTGTTCCTATCAGTTTTTGCAATCATGTTATTGTATTTAATAGGGGAGAATTTACCTCTTACATCTCTGGCCCTACCACTTTTCAAACCGTTCCAGCACCAGTGATTGATCGTGTGAGCAGTTTGCTATTTTTTGCCAGCCAGTATGTGCATCTGACCACCTTATTTGAACTGGCTGAGGTATCCTCTGTTAACATATGGGGCAGGATTCTCAAAGGGATGCTGGCGCATCCCTTCTAGTAAGCAGATTCTAGCAGGGGGACGATGCGCCGCATACTGCCCATAATGATGTGTGGCACATCTGGAGGGGCTCTGAAGGGGGCGTGCCCATGTGTATGATGCACAGTCCTATTTGCAGCCTGACCAGGAGGCGCATCTCTGGTGCAAGTCTGGAGATACGCCCTTGAAAGATGAGTCTGCAACAAGTAGACATAAGTTGCATGCCACCCACAGGCAGGCTGCCGTACTGCAGACAGCAGCATGGCAGCCTGCCCACTCTGTCAATCCAATGTGCCCCCTTGCCCGCATCCCCATCTTAATGCCGCTCCCTGCGGTAGTAGTTGAAAATCACTGAACCCCCGCTTGCATCCGCATTCACAAGCTGCTCCCTGTGGCGGCAGTTGTATGATCACAGAACCCCTCCCCACCCGCATCCTCGTTCGCAAGCTGCTCCTTGCAGCGGTAGATATATGATCACAGAACTGCTCCCCACCCGTGTCCCCTTTTGCAAGCCATTTCCTGCGGCGGTAGTTGTATGATCACAGACCCCAGCCCATATCCCTGTTATGAAGCCGCTCCTGCGGCGCTAATAGTGAACCATCAGTACCCACCCTCCCCACCCCAACCCGAACATACCAGTGACCTATATCCATAAGCCCCTCCCCACTCAGACACCCCTATCACCCGCTCCCCCATCCTGGCATGGTTCCACTGTCGGTGGGCAGCTCAACCCACCCTAATACCGCCACGGCTGCCCACCGACAGAGCTGTCTGTGAATGACAGCTACTGTACAACTGTAAGTCCATTGGTCAGCTGTCTACCAGTGGGCATGCAGTGTGTACTGTAGGCCATCATGCACAACATTGTGAGTGTCATTCACAATGTTGTACACGACAACCTGCAGTACACTGCAAGCCCATTGGTTGTTACAATCGACCAATGGACTTACAATATACAACGATATCATTCTGAGCGCTCTGTCGATGAGGCGGCTGTGGCGGCTAAAGTGGGTTGAGCTGTCCGCCAACTGTGGGACTATGCCAGGATGGGGGGGTGGGTTGAAGGTGCCTGAGTGGGTGGGGGTGGAGGTCTGCTGGGCTACTGCAGGGAGGGCTTATGAATATATGTCACCAGTGCATTTGGGTCGCGGTGGGGAGGGTGGGTTCTGATTGTTCACCATTAGCGCCGCAGGAAGCGGCTTCTGAACAGGGATGCGGGTGGGGGGTGTTCTGTAATTCTACAACTACCGCTGCTGGGAGTGGCTTGTGAAAGGGGAGGCGGACGAGGAGGGGTCAGTGATTTCACAACTACCGCCACAGGGAGCAGCATTATGATGGGGATACAGGCATGGGGGGTCCAGGACTCCTACTCTACTGCCGCAGTGTGTGGCATTCACATGACGTCTCGGGCAGGGAGGGGTGCTGCATTGACCTAACAGGGGTGCTGGGTATGTGGCAGTACTGCCGCCCTTACAGGGCACCTGGTGCATTTTGCTGGGTGCAGCCGTGCTCGGCGCATGCAAATGGGGCCATAATGACATGCAAATGAACCCTTGCCTAATGGCCTCATTTGCATGTTGCCGACTCTGAATGACACATCTGGGCGCAGCGCATCCTGAAATGTGCTGCCCCATTAGTTTCCCAGCCAGACCATTGGGTTGCACCAGCGCATCCTGGGCTGGGCATAACTGTGATATTCACAGAGGGGCTGCACCGAGAGTATCCCCTGGCGCATCTTCTGTGAATACCACAGTTTGCACTCGGCACCTTTCATTTGCTGTGGGGCATCCAAGATGCGCCGAGCGCAAGATCTTTGTGAATCCTGTCCATGATAGGGTGGTTGAAACAGAAACACTGTGGCATGACTGTGTATTTGGATGTAACGCATTGCATGACAGTGGATTTTGATGCTCGGTTATGTGCCATGTTCCTTCCAGTTTTTTAAACCAAATGTTGCATTTCACTGGGTGGGGCTGGTAATACAGTATTTTACGAATATACAAAATTGCCAGAAGAAATGGGCCATAATAATCTATAAAGTCTGTATGAGTGTGCAGCTCAGTTTAGATCTCTGGAGTGTCCCCCCCACCTACTCCTCCTGGAGTCATCTATCCCTTGTCCCCTTCCCAGATCTGATTTGTCTGGTTCTGATTTTCTTTTTCACCCGGCCCCCCCCCCAAGCTGTCTACTGTATTCACCACTACTATTTCCTCCAGCAACTTATTCCACCCATTTACCACCCTTTCCGTGAAAAAGTGTCTACTCATTTCCTTCTTAAATCTACCCCCACCAGCTTCAGGCTATACTATCTTGTAGTACCCTCCGTTTTCAGGTTGAATATACCCTCCATACGAACCCTGTTTATGTCTTTGAGGTACTTCCTCCTCGCTGTCTTCTGGCTTTCAACTGCCCCCTGTCTTCACCTCAAAAGTTCTTAGAGCACTAGGGTCCCTTAACCCCTCTAAATCCAGTCCTGATGCATCCACACAGACTTCTCAAAATCTATGCTCCTTCTGTTCCTTCTAACTTACCTACTTAATCTTTCTCCTCCTCCACTGTCCCCGCAGCTTCGCAAGTTGCAACTGCCTTCCTTCTTCATAAAGGAGGTGACCCAACCACCACAGGTTATTACTGCCCCATGTCTCTTTTCCTAGCACTCGCCAAGCTCCAAGAATCCCTTGTCCTCTCTAGGCTAAATGACTTCTTAACCTCAGGAGTCCTTTAGCATCAGTACCTTTTTGCACTTAGCTGCCTAGGTGCAATTTCCCCGGAGATGTGCCTTTAAGAGATTTTTTAAAGAGCGTAGGGCTAGCCCATCAAAAGACAGGAGGGGGAGTGAACTGAGTGAAAGCTGTTGACTGCTTCAGAATTTTGTACTCTGCTGGACTGAGCATATTGCCTCTGAGGTATCTCCCAACTTTCCTTGTTGACAGCCTCCTAGTGCTTATCTGGGTAAAGTTTTCCTCATAAGTCTTTTCCTTTAGTGTGCTGAGTGACAACTTTTACATTTTCATTAGCGCTTCGCAAATTTTTTATTTTTAGCGTGACGGCGCTATTTAGACTTTATTTTTACCGCAACTATTTACTTTAAAGCCTAATTTTATCACGGGTGTTTATTTTCGATCGGTGAAGCTGGCCTCTCGCTGTGTATGCCTAAAGCCACCCTAGCACATACTGTAGTTTCCGGTTGTCACTAGCTAGATGGCTTCACCTCTCCCCGTGCTGCTACCTGATCTCACTTACTACCCTACTGTCTGTCGCTATGGAGATCCTACACACCTTATTCTTTGCTTGCCTGTTGGATATTGTATCTAATTCTCAATTGTATCTTGTCCCCAGTCTTGTTAACTGGGTATACCTTCCAATCAAATGTAAAACTTTTTCTGTCCTACATTGTTGTATTGATGTACCTGTAATGTATGGTAAGCACCTATTAACCACCGTAATCAGTCACACAGCTTTGTTATGCACTGTTTAGAATTTTAAAAGTTGTTAACCACACTTCGGAACTTCCAAACAGTTACATAACAAAAAAGAATACACCAGAGTTCCATAATTCTCACACATAGAATGCAAGCAGTGTTTTTTTGACCATACATTATAAAAGATGATGGCTGGGGATCGGGTGATAACCACGCTGAAATCACCTCTCATGGTTGCTAGGACTACAGTAAACCTCTCGAGCTGCACTCTCGAGGTTTGCTATGTTATCCTAGAAACCATTTGAGGTGATTACAGTGTGGTTATCACCCGATCCCCAGCCATTATCCTCTATGTTATACCCTGTTGTACTCTCCCGGGTCGTTCCTGAAAATAGGCATAAAACTTGTGTAGTGTACCTACCCGGTTAACAATAAATAAATACATTTTTGACTAATTTCTTGTGGGAACCATCGAATTGGGGACAGTTGCCTTGTTTTCCTCGAGGCACCTGCAGTAGATTTCAAATTTAAACAGTGCCTGGGGGTTTTCTCTCTAGATTGGCAATTACGAGGAAACCTTTTTTGTTATATTACTGGACCTTGGTATCATCTGTGTCAGGACTTTCCCTAAGGGTCCAGCAGCCACCTGTGCACAGTTGAGTATTACTGGTTTTCTATTAAGATTGGCACTGGTATAGATCCCAGTTTTACAACCAAAGAAAACAAGGGCACTAGTAATAGTCAGAGTTTATTAACTGGGGCAGGACTGGCCGATAGCATTTTCACAGAAACCTGCACTCAGTTTATAGGTCCAGAACTGGTTTGCTTTGCTTAAATTGGTGAACATAGCAGACAAACCTTTGATAATTATGGCTGAGGATAAATCAAAGGTTTCCGATGAGGGGCCATTCAAAAATACGAATACCAAAAGCAGAGGTGCTGAGGAACCCTCCAGATCCCAGTCAAAAATTAAAGCTTCCAAAGATGAAGTTCCTCACAATTTGAAAAATAATACGAGTGATGAAAAAAGGAAGCTTGACCAAGCCTCTGATGAAGTGGCTAAAAAGGAACTCTTGTCAAGACAGATGTGCTCCCGTTGCTCCTGAGAAAGCCAATAGTGAGACAACAGGTGGCTTAAAGCATTCAGAAAAAAACAAAGCATTTACAAACTGCGAAGGTTCTTCCGTCAGTGCAAGATATGGAAAAAGCATGGCAACTGTTTCAGACCCTTCAAAAGATGGGTCCTCTATTTACTGGGGCTGGCAAGCACTCTTCCACAGTTCTCTGTTCTGTAGACTGTGAGGGTGACGCAGATGATGATCAAGTCTATGATGCCCCTGACATGGATTTTGAGGGCCTTGAGCCCCAGGAGTCTCCGGACCCTCGCCTTGGGAATCCCACGGGTGACCACGAGGATCCTTCCTCCATGTTTTCATTTATGCAAAATATGCTGGATACCCTGGACCTCCCTACACAGGAGCCCAACCAGGATGTCGATGAAGACGAAGGTTATAGGGAGATGAAGGGTCTTTCATGCTCAAAGACCCTGGTCGTCCCTATCTATAATGCATTTAGAAAAAATACCATGAAGGTGCTTCAACACCCCACTTCAGTACTAAGGGTTGATAAACAGCTTGAGAGAAAATATAAATTGCCTGAAAATGGTAGCAAGTTCCTGTCAGCACACCCTAGCCATGAGAGTATAGTGCAGCATGCAGCTTGTGAAAAAGCTGCTGTCTCCTTATCGCCCTCGCCCCCTGACAAGGATTCCAAGAAAATTGACTTTATAGCAAAGAAAATGTATGCCACAACTTCCATGCTTCTCAGGCTTTCTTCTTACTTGGCATTCACAGCCAAATATCAGAAAGCCCTTTGGAAATCTGCCCAGGCTGTCGCCTGCAGCGGATCAGATTCTGTGTTACAGGAGTTGGTGGATATGTCAAAAACTGCCTTGGAAGCTACTATGTACCAATTCCACATGGCAGGTGACAATAATGATGCAGCCTCTAGGGCAATGGCCCATGCCATATCTCTGAGATGCTTCGCCTGGCTTAGAACAACCAGTCTAACCACAGACACTCAGAACAAGCGCATGGATTTTCCCTGTGATCAAAATATGTTGTTTGATTACAGAACCACTGACTACATGAAAAAGGTCGATGAGTACAAGGCCTCCTGGCAGAGCCATTCATCCAAGCCTAAACCCGCCACCCCTCAGAGATCCCGTCCAGGGTGGTAGGGGCAGAGATTTTTCCCAGGCCTTACAGTCCCTATCCCCAATCTGACTTTAGCCAGTACAGGGGGTCTTTCAGAGGCAGGGGCAGAAGGGACCAAAAAAGATCTACCTCTACCCAGCCACCTGCCTCTCAGTCTAAGTCCTGATGTGAGTGTCCAGGTTGCGTCCCCATTTCCAGTTGGAGGCAGACTCTCTCATTATCTTCAGCACTGGTCCCTCACCATGTCGGACAAGTGGATGCTGGAGATAGCGGAGAAGGGTCTGTCATTACAGTTCAAGCAGCTGCCAGACCTCAAACGTACCCAGGTGTCAAGACCTCTGTTGCCATCACAGATACCGTTGTTGGAAATGGAGTTCCAAAACCTTCTGGCTTTACGAGCAGTGGAGAGGGTCCCAGCCCACGAGAAGGGCAAGAGCCTCTACTCCAGGTATTTTCTGACACAAAAGAAAACTGGGGAGTGGCGACCTATCTTAGATCTCAGATATTTAAACAAACATCTGAAGAAACCCAAATTGAAAATGGTCACTCTGTCACTGGTCATACAGTCCTTACAGCAGGGTGACGGCTAGCCTCCCTCGACTTAAAGGATGCCTACTTCCACATACCCATAATGAGATCTCACAGGAAGTTTCTTAGGTTCAAACTTCCTTCGGGTCACTATCAGTTCACCGCAATGCCCTTCGGTCTGTTCTTGGCCCCAAGAGTCTTTACCAAGCGTCTCGCAGTGGTAGCAGCACATCTCAGGAGACTGGATGTGGCTCTCTACTCCTATCTGGACGACTGGTTCATAGTAGGAAAGTCTTCTTGCCAAGTCAGGGAATCTCTTTCCCTCACAGAATGCACTCTGGAGTCTCTAGGTTTCCTGGTAAATCTCAAGAAGTCTCACCCGGAACCCACCCAGCTGCTCACCTTCATAGGGGCCCAGCTGGACACTCGGAAAGGATATGCTTTCCTCCCACAGGAAAGAATTCAGAATTTCCTTTCAGTGGCAGATTCTTTCGTCCAGGGACAGCCAAGACCAGCCAGACATTTCCTCAAACTTCTGGGACATATGGCCTCTATAACTGCAGTAGTCCCAGGAGTCAGGTACAGGATGAGACTCCTGCAAGCCTACCTCAGAGTTCGCTGGTCTCAGAGAAGCAACAAATTTTCAAAGTTAATACCGGTGTCAGAGCAATTCCTCCAAAATTTGCTGTGGTGGAAGGACCCTGCAAATTTGCAGGCAAGGGTTCCATGTCAAGCTCCTCTTCCCACAAAGGTGATCACCACAGATGCCTCCCTGTTGGACTGGGGAGCTCATCTAGACTGTGCCTCAGTAAGCGGCAACTGGATTCCCGAAGAGTCACAGTTGCACATAAATCTTTTAGGACTCAGAGCAGTCTTACTAGCTCTCAAAGCTTTCACTCCCAGCATAGAAGGGCAGGCAGTTCAGATTCGAACGGACAGCACCACTGCAATGTTCTACATAAACAAGTAGGGTGGTACCAGATCAGGAATACTCTGTTTAGAAGCTCTGGTCTCTAGCGTTCTCCCTGGGAGTCAGCCTCTCAGCTATTCACCTCCCAGGCAAACTCAGTACTCTGGCGGATGCTCTAAGCCGCATCAGTCAAGGTCAAAGCAAATGGACACTGAACAAGCAAGTACTAGCCATGGTGTTCAGGCAGCGGGGCACACCAGACGTGGATCTGTTTGCCTCTCCTCTCAATTTTCAGCTTCCTCAATACTGTTGCAGGCCCCCAGTTCCGGGAAACACTTCCTCTGGATACCCTGATCCTGGACTGGTCAGGGAGGTTCCTATACGCATTTCCTCCCTTTCCCCTGATATTCAGGGTTTTGCTGAAACTCAGGCAGCAGCCTGCATCCATGATCCTAGTGGCTCTGGACTGGCCCAGGCAAGCCTGGTACCCTCTCCTTCTCTCAGTGTCCTGCAATAGGCCCATTTGCCTGCCTCCAATTCGCTCCCTGCTGATCCTTCTTCAGACAGGAGTGCAGTACCCAGACGTACACTCTCTTCACCTCAAAGCCTGGTTCTTGAGGAGTTAGTTTCCATCCTGACAGTACTCTGAACAAGTCCTTAAGATACTGAGGATGGCTAAAAAAACCGAACACTAAGAAGACTTATGCAGCCAAATGGAAAAGGTTTTCCCTCTGGTGCAGAAGCGAAAAGGTCGAACCCCTGTCTGCTTCAGACCCTAAGCTGCTAGACTACCTGGTACACCTACAGGCGTCAGGGTTGAAACTATCTTCACTCACGCTACACCTGTCAGCAGTTTCAGCCTACCTTTCGGTGGGAAAGAAGAAATCGTTTTTTTCCCCATGACATTTTTAAACAGTTTTTCAAAGGCCTCTTGCACCTCCAGCCTCCACCAGGGAGCCTGTTCCTCCTTGGAGCCCGAACCTTTGCATAGATGGGCTCATGACTCAACCTTTCAAACCTATGTCCACGGCCCACATCAAGTTTGTAACTTGGAAGACCATCTTCCTGGTAGCCATTACGTCTGCCAGGAGGATTTCAGAGCTACAGGCCCTGTGCACTGAGCCGAATTACATTATCCCCCACAACGATAAAGTTGAGCTCAGGACAAATAGGAAATTTCTGCCTAAGGTGGTTTCAGAGTTTCACTTGAACCAATCCATTACTCTGCCTGTCTTCTTTACTGAGCCATCTACTCCTGGTTAGCAAAAGCTCCACAGCTTGGATGTCAAGAGAGCCATCTTTCACTACCTAGAGCATACTAGACAGTCCAGAGGCTCTTCCACTCAGTTGTTTCTCATCTACGGGGATGTAGGCAGAGAAAAACCAGCTACCAAGAGAACTATTTCTTGTTGGTTGGTTTCTTGTATTAGATTCTGATATGAGAAAGCTGGTCAACAACCTCCAGTGGGGCTCAGTGCCCATTCCACCCGGGGCACTGCAGCCTTGCTTGCAGCTGCAAGGGACATTCCTTTACTGGATGTCTGCAAAGCAGCTACCTAGAAATCTGTGCACACCATTGTGAAGCACAACAGTTTGGATGTGCAGACCAGATCTGATGCCAAATTTGGCAGGGCAGTTCCTCAGAGCCTCTTTCCTAAGTAGGTTCTCTGCCCGCCTCCCACTTGGTACTGCTTGGTAGTCTGCAAAAAGTTACTGATGCTAAAGGATTCCTGGGGTAAGAAGAAAAAATTACTCACCGCAGTAATCTTCATTCTTCCATGGGGTCCTTTAGCATCAGTAAGCTCCCACCCTTCCTCTCTGGTTCACCTGTCGGAGAAGGGCTCTTACGTCACCTTTTACCAAATTTGGCGTTTATTATTGATGAGTTTTTACCTTGTGTTGCTGTTTCTATTTCCACTTTTGGACATTTTCATGTTTTTTGAATCCTGTTAATTCTTTTTCAGGGCATTTGCCCTCATTTTTCCTTTAAAAAAATTCTGAAGCAATCAACAGCTTTCACTCAGTTCACTCCCCCTCCTGTCTTTTGATTGGCTAGCCCTACGCTCTTTAAAAAATCTCTTAAAGGCACACTTCTGGGGCAGTTGCACCTAGCCAGCTAAGTGCAAAAAGTTACTGATGCTAAAAAACCCCATGGAAGAAAGAAGATTACTGCGGTGAATAATTTTTTCTTCCTGTCTGCCTCTAATGCTCTCTCCCCTGTCAAGTCTAGTTTTGGAAAATCTCACTCCACTCCCTCCTCCCTTCCTCGTTTCACAGATGCCATCTACTCCACAACAGGCAAAGGGCAGATCACCTCAGTCATTTTATTGACATAGCTAAAGCTTTTGATTCTGTCTCCCACCTCCTTCTTTTCAATAAACTAAGCGCCATTGGTCTGCCCCTGGCTCGTCTCATGGTTTGGGTCGTATCTAACCGGTTGATCCCAATCAGTAAAAGTAAACAAAGCCCTATCGTTTCCCCCCCATCCTTGCTGGTGTTTATTTATTTGAAAAATTTCACCAGGAATAGCACACTGAGCTGAAATAGCTCGTTTCCAGATGTGTCTCGCCTGGGGGACGGGGAAGAGGGGATATAATAGATAGCATACATAGAGTTTGGACTGTACAAAAAAGCAATATGGACATTTTGTGGGGTAGTCGAGCAGTAGTTGCAAGTATTTGTAACTATTTACTTATATTCATTCTAGTTATACATATATGCTTTAATGTCATTTACAGTTGTACTGGATGGTATTATTTGTTAGACCATTAACAAGGGAAGTAGGCTTATGCCATTCAGAGGTAGGAAAAAAGAGGACTATATCCAGGTAGAAGAGAAGAAGGTGGGTGGAATAGCATGGTGAGCCTACACCCTTCCTGGATGCAAACCCTGCAAGGGGATGGGTAGGAGCAATATGGGGCTTGGAAGGGGACTTGCAAGATCTAAACATAAGAGAAGATACAGGAAGGGATGAGTGTAGCATGGGTCAGGGAGGGAGTGAAGTAGAAGCTGGACCTGGCAGAGGGTATAGGAAAGGAGTGTGTGGTGCTGACCTCAAGAGGGAGGAGTTAGAAAGTAGTAGGGAAGGGGAGGTAGGAGAGGGCAGCTGTACCCAAATGGGTGAACCCTGAGGGGGTATGAACACTATTCGATGTGAACCCAGCTAGTGCATAAGGCTGGTGATGTGCCGGCGGGGAAGAGAGTGAAAGGAAGCTGGCAGTGATGGGATGAATAAGGAAAGGGTAGGGAGGACTGTAGAAGGGGTAGTGGTCAGGTGCACTTGCGTGGTGGGGAGATGTAGTGCTGAAGAAGATGGGATAGTGAACTGGTGGATGAGGCAGAGCGGATATTCGCGGGTAGAGAGTTCCAGAAGTTAGGAAAGTGGTAGAATGTTGCTCTCCCAGAGGAGGTGGTTTGGGGAGGGAGGGAAGGAGGGTGAGGGTCCTAATTAGGGGGTTATGGAGGGAGTAGTGGGGATAGCAGGGATGGACAGAAGGGAGTGAAGGTAAGGTGGCAGGACGCCAAGCCAGAAATTTCCAATTAAAGAGGTACTGTGGGCGAGGTGCCTGTCCCTGAGAAAGGGGAGGGAGAGTGCAGTGTGATGTCACAGTGGTGAGTACAAGGTAGACAGGCAAGAGCAAAGCAGTAGAAGGAGTGGAATAGAGTGTCCAGTCTAGTAAGGGTGGATTTGGGGGCTTTACTATAGATTATGTCTCCAAAGTCAAAGATGGGGAGGATTATCTTCTGGGCGATCTCTCTGCAGGCCGGTGGGGGGGGAGGCAGCTGCGGTGTCTATACAGTGCTCCTAATTTGGGCAGTAACTTTTTGTGGATAGCGTCCACATGATCAGCAAAGCCGAGGTTCCTGTCGAGCCACAGCCCAAGGTATTTGAAGGAGGAGATATCCTCTAGTGAGGGACAATCTAGTGTTCTCCAGGGATCGACCCTCTGTCCTGTCCTCTTCTCACTGTAATGTTCATAAACTACATGCCTTCGGTATGCACCCACGCCCATATCCACATGTATGCAGATGAGACTGTCCTCTTCCTCTCGGGTCCCTCTGCCTCAGATATCCAAACCCCTCTTCAACATGACTTCACTGCTGTAACAACCCACTTCTCAGCTAAGAGCCGAAAAGTGAATGCAAAAAAAAAAAACATCGCCATGACCTTTGGCACCAAGCAGAAACTTGCCAGGCTCCCTTCCCTCCCTACTTTCTCTGCCCCAGCTTGCACCCCTCTTGAAGAGGTCCCTGCCTGTAAATAGAAACATAGAAGCTGACGGCAGATAAGGACCACAAGGCCCATCCAGTCTGCCCATCTCTTTTTCTACCTTATAAATGTGCCATTGGCCTTTGCTCTGTCAATGGCCTATTTATTCATACTTATCTGTATTGCTCCCTTATGCCTATCCCATGCCTGTTTAAAGCCCTGCACTGTATTAATATCCAGCGCTTTCTGAGGTAGGCCGTTCCATGCATCCACCACCCTTTCTGTGAAAAAGAACTTCCTCACATTACCCCTTAATTGGTCTCCCTCTAATCTCATGCTGTGTTCTCTTGTCCTGCTATTTTTCTTATATTGAAACATGTTGGACTCTTTCACCTTGTTAATGCCCTTAAGGTGTTTAAATGTTTCGATCATATCACCTCTCTTCCCTCCTTTGCTCTAGGGTATACATATTGAGCTCCGTTAATCTGTCCTCATATGTTTTCTGATGTAGTCCCTGCACCATTGTCCTTGTGAAGATGTGGCCTCCAGTACTGCACGCAGTACTCCAGATGGGGCCTAACTAGTGTCTTGTAAAGAGGGATTAATACCTTCCTCTTCCGACTTGTGATACCCCTACTAATGCACCCCAACATCCCCCTAACCTTACCTACTGCTTTAGTGGTCTGCTTGGATGATTTCAGGTCATCGGTGATGATGATGCCCAAGTCTCTTTCTTCCCTTGTGACTGCCAGCAACTCCCCTCCCAGCCTATAGGTGGCTTCAGGGTTTCTCTTCCCTATGTGCATGATCTTGCACTTCTTTGCATTAAACCCCAGTTGCCACTCTTCCGACCATTTTACCAGTTTATCCAGATCTCTTCTCATTCTGCCCACCCTATCTGGATCATCTACTCTGTTGCAGATCTTCGTGTCATCTGCAAACAGACAAACCTTACTTTCCAGTCCATCTGCAGTGTCACTGATGAAGAGGACTGGCCCCAGGACTGATCCCTGAGGTACCCCACTTGTGACTTGCATCTCTTCTGACGGTATACCGTTTACCACTACTCTCTGCTTTCTGCCCGTCAACCAGTTTGCCATCCATTTGACCAACTTCTGACCCACCCAGTTTATTAATCAATCTTCTATGTGGAACAGTATCAAAAGCTTTGCTGAAGTCAAGGTAGGTGACATCAACTGCTCCCCCTTGGTCCACCACTCTGGTTACTCAGTCAAAGAAATCTATGAGATTAGTTTGACAGGACCTTCCTTTTGTAAACGCATGCTGTCTTGGATCCTGTGCTCCTATGGATTCCAGGTGTTGCACTATCCTTTCCTTAAGGAGTACCTCCATAATCTTGCCCACTACTGAGGTAAGACTGACTGGTCTGTAGTTCCCCGCCTCCTCCCTGCTACCACTGTTGTGGAGCGGGATCACATGAGCCCTTCTCCAGTCTTCTGGGTCCTCTCCTGTGCTCAGAGACTCACTAAACAGTTCTGATAATGGCTCTGCTAGTTCCACCCTTAGCTCAGTGTGTGTCTTGACCCTTCAGTGGACTTCTCTTCTCACTTTAATACCCTTCACTCTAAGCTATGCCCCAAACTGGGACTCCTTTACCGCCATAAAGGTAGTCTCATTTCCAGTCTGACGCTATTTCTTGGTCAAATGGATTCTCTCAGTCTTCGACTACACTGACATTGTATATGGCTCGGCTCCAGCTACCTCTTTTTCTAAACTTGATGTTCTCTTCAACACTTTCTGTTGTTTAGCCTCAAACTCCCCCTCGACTCACCACTGCGACCTCTACTCCTCCTCATCTCTCCAAGACCTCTCACAGAGGTGATTATCCCAATGTATGACCTTCATCTCTAAATACTGGTTTGGCACTCTCCCAACGTACCTCTCCTCCCTCCTAGTACCAGACACCCCTTCCCCCTACCACTCACGCATAAATTACCTCCTCTCCTTCTCCCTCTCATGAGCCCACACCTCTGTGAGGCAACATGCTTTCTCTTTCAAACTCCCTTCCCTCTGGACTAACCTCTCCCCAAAAACAAAATCTCCTTACCCCCCTCCTTCCCTGCACTTATGCGAATTCTCAGACTGTCCCCTGTTACATCCTGCTGCTGCGCACACACCCAACTCACCACTTAACTTCCTGTCCTCCTCTCTGTCGCCTATTCTCTACTTGGCAAAAATAACATAAGTATGAAGTTGCTATCTCAGTTTCTTGTTCGACATATTGTTTCCCATATTTCTTTTTTGTCATGTAATACATACTTGCAACACAACTGCTTGGATGGTCAACTTTTGTATGTTGTGTATTACGGTATCATAAACTGTGTAATCGCTTTGTGTATTTTGTACCCCCTGCCCCCAGGTCGCACCTGAAACCGAGCTTTGGCTCAGTGTGCCTTTTCTGGTTACCAAATTTTATTAATAAATAAGTAAACAAACTGGAAGCTTTCTGTCATGTCCCCTCTCTCTCTCTCTCTCTCTCTCTCTCTATTCTGTCCTCCAGGGAGTACATGTTGAGCTCCCTCAGCCTCTCCTCATATGTTTAGACCCCATGCCCTGGATCATCTTGGTTGCCCTTCGCTGGACCCCTCCAGTAGACTGACATCCTTCTTTAGATAAGGGCATCAGAACTGTACACAGTACTCCAGGTGTGGTTCCGCCAGAGACCTGTACAGTGGCAGAATAACTTCTTCCCTCCTGGAGGTGATTTCTCTGGTGATGCAGTCCAGCATTCTATTAGCTTTGGCTGCCGCCTTATGATATTGTGCAGAGTGCTTCATGTCACCCCTGACCAACACTCCAAGGTCCTTTTCTTCCTCCGAGATGGTCACTTGAACTCCCCCCCTGCCAATAGCTGACCCCTGGGTTCCTGACTCCCAGGTGCATGACCTTGCATTTCTTGGCATTGAATCCTAACTGACAGACGCCCGACCTTTTCTCCAGCCTAGCCAGATCTTCCTTTAATTCTTGTCTCCCCTCTGTGTTCCCCTCCCACAGAGCTTGATATCATCTGCAAAAAGGCAGATCTTACTTGGATTGCTGTTACGTGTGAGGCAGATATCTGGGAATGCTGGTCATTTTGTAAATAAGAGCCACGAGGCAGGAAATGTGTTGCTGTTTGAAAAGAGATTTCTCTTGGCTATGATGAAGTGAAAAATGGAGAATGTTTTATTTATTTGTTTGTTGTTCAGAAGTATGCCTTTGAGCATGTGCTCGTTTACAGAGGTTTCACATCAGGCTGATAGTATATAGATTGAATAACGTAACTTTCAGAGATTAATGACACAAATTGATCTAGGTAGCATGTAATTACAGACAAGCAGTAGTTTGGCAGCTCACAGTGAGCACTGTCATATAATAAGGTTAAGAAATAATTACACTTTGAGAGTACAAGATAGTACACCTCAGTACTGGACTGCAATTCCCTTGTTATACATGAGGCCTTAGGTACTACATCAAACAGGTGTGTGCAGCCAATCCTGATTCATCATAATGTGTATACATACAAACAGTGCTGTTTCCGGGGAGTGTTGAAAGGTGACCAATCAAGTGAGAGATCAGCTGTGCAGTCACAATTGGCACCATGTAAGAGAGCTTTTGTTCAGATTTGAAATGTACTATTTTTGGGATATACAGCAGGGATGTGGGCAGTTCGTTCAACCACTGTATGGCCCTTACTGCAAAGGAATGTGTGGCTAGACTTGTTTAGTGGAATGGCACTTGTAGTGCAGACCAGGCCATGTTCCTGGTGGTGAATTGGTTGTGAGCTGTTTGTAGTAGGTTTTTGATAGCTGGTGGTACGAGGCCTAGCAGAGCTTTTTCCCCCCATAATGCATGTGTGAAGTTTCATCCTGTCCTGGAGGGGAAGCCATTGAGTTTGGTGGTACAGGGAGCATGTACAGGTGAGCCTGTCTGTCCCAGGACAAATTGGCAGGCCTTATTGAGAACTAGTTTTACCCTATCAAGAATGGAGCCCGTGGCCACTCCATACACGGAAGCCATAGTTGATCATGGGGAGGATGGTTGAGGCTACAGCAGTACGCTTGTCTTCGGGGTGAGGTAATGTCTTTGTCGATAGAGGGCTCCCAATTTTTATTTATTTATTTTTTTAAACAGATGTTTCTAGGATGTCCACATGCGGTCCAAGAAAGAGGGCATCGTCGATGGTAATGCCTAGGTATCTGAAACTGCTAACCTGCTCCAGGGTAGCCCCTCCCTCATCTGTTATTGCTTCACTTTCACACACAATTTGAGTTCCCCCTTATTTACTGTTTATGCCCCCCCCCGTGTACTTGTCTCCACTCACACTGCTGTCTTTGGTGTGGCTCCAGCCTGCCCATCTGCCTCAGTGCACAACCTGTTGGTTTTGGGACAGAGCTCCAGTGGTGGAGGATATCCTGTGGGGAATCCCCTTCCAGTGGCTGGCCCAAAGAGAACTGGCACTTCCTCCCCAGGGCTGCACAAATCATCCCCTCCATGCCGGGAGGGATTGCAGGGCATGACAGGTGCTGATGATGAGGGGGCACACCAACGCCATGTATGCACCTGGGATTTTCTCCCTCTAGAGTACACTCAGTTCCTCAGTATTGTAATAGTCACACCACGCAGGCTGAGGGGAAGGGGCCCTGTATGTTGTGTGGTCACCTTCAGCACTTTTTCTAGCCCTTTACAGGAGATGCTCTTGAATCCAGAAGGTTGCAGGACCCAAGGCAGCACAGATTCACGAGGGGAGATCACATCAGACAAATCTGATAGATTTCTTCAACTGGGTGACAAGGGGAAATAGGTCAGGGTGGGGCAGTGAATGTGGTCTAGTTAGGTATTAGTAAATCATTTGCCACAATACCACATAGGAAACTGGTCAGCCTAAGGATGGGTTCTAAGGTGGTAAACTGGGTAAAACATTTATTAATGGATAGGTGACAGAGGATGTTTCGTTTACCTTGGGGAAGGAAGTGTGTCTAGTGGAGTGCTTCAGTGCACAAACCGAGATTTACCCTCTTTACTGTCTTTTATAAGTGACATCACAGATGAGCCGGAAGGGAAATTATGCCCCTTTGGAGATGACAGCAAAATCTGAAATAAGGTAGGTGCTTCATAGGGGGTGGTAGGAATGTGCAGAGACCGGGGAAAACTCGATGAATGGTCAAGAGCATGGCAGCTGGGTTTCGGTGCAAAAAAAAAATGCAAAATCATGCACCTAGGGTACAGAAACATAGAGGTGGAGAACAGGATGGGGAAGAGGTATTGACTATCAAACAGAAAAGGGACCTTGGTTTAATCACATCTGATGACCTCAAGGTGGCAAGACAGTGTAACAATGCAGTAGGTAGGTCCAGTGGGATGCTGGGGTGCATAGGGAGGGGTATTGCCAGCAAAAGGAGGGAGATTGTGTTGCCACTGTATAGATTGCTGGTGAGACCCACCAGGAGTACTGTGTCCAGTTCTGGAGACCACATCTCGGGAAGGACACAGGCAGTGGGAGCTGTCAAGAGGAGGTCAACTAAAATGGTGCAGAGGCTGCATCAGAAGCCCTACAAGGAGAGACTGAAGTAAAGGACCTCCATATGTACACCCAGGAAGAGAGGAGGAAGGGGCGACATGATAGAGACCTGTAAATACCTCACATGGTGAATAAGGCACAGGAGTGGAGTATCTTTCAGAGATAAAGGTAAGGTGCAAGAGAACAAGGTGACGTGCAATGAAGCTGGAAGGAGGAAAAATAAAAGGGTGGGTGCCTGGAACAGTCTTCCAGTGGAGGTGGTGGGGGCAAAAACACTCAGTGGTGGTCTTCAAGCATTCATGGGATGGGCACAAGGGAATCTCAGTTGGGAAGTGGGGGGGCTGGAGATCAGGTAGGGTCCACGGTGACAGAATAGGCAAGGAGAAATGTGCAGACTGGGTGGGTCAAGTGAACCTCATCTGCCATTAGATTCTGTGTTTCTATGGTACTGGAGGATGCTGTTGTAGTGGGCTGGATTAGGTGACGTTAGTTCAAGCTGGAAGTGGTTCCAGTGATGTTACTGAGGACCGTATAGTGGAAGGGAATCCGTTACACAAAAGAACTAAGTAGTAGATAGATATAACAAGCACAGCCACACTAACTTATCACTGTATAATCCAAGGGTACGGTACATGCTTAAGAAAATTTAAAGTTTACATCTGCACATTCAGTTTGCATTAGCAGAACTTGATTACACAAAATTTAACTCAAATCTGAGTTTATGACCTTGTATTTTCATTGCTGAAGACTCTTTTAATCCACATTTTATCGCCACCCCATGCTGACTGACTGACCACTGCTTTCCACTGGACTCTCCAGCCCTGTCATCCCGATATCCATCAGGACTCACCTCAATGGCACGGTGGTGCCTAGCTAGCCAGGTGTGGAGCCTGTGGGGGACCGGCTTCATCCTGCCAGTTGGCACCATTTTTTCTCCAGTTTTCACCTACCTGTGCCATGGCCACCCATATGTATGCACACACTGTGGATCTGCAGCGTCCTTCCTACTCGTGCCGCCCGCCCACCTGCACTAACCTCAGGCCTCCACCTGGGGCAGGCGTACTGCGGGGGATGACCAAGTCCTTCCCTGGGAGAGGAGAGCTACCTTTTGGCTGCTCAATCCTGCTCCCTCCCTTACTCCCTCCCCGGCCGACCCCCCACAACCCAGGCTCGTTCCCAAACCTAGGTCGCCGGTGTATTGTGAGGTGTGGCATCCAGTGCCTCAACCATCAGCGCCACCGGGCTGGCTTTTTTTTTTGTTTGTTTGTTTAACAAGTATATTTGCTTCCCTGTATGAGGAGATGGCTATACTGCCATCTGGCCATATCTACCATCTTGAGGCATGGACAGTGTTTATTTCACCCATAACCCTTGCTGTGCCATGGACTGATGGACTCTGTCCAGAATTCCTATACGTTTTAATTCTGTTGGCATCCTAAGGGTTAATTTCACTCTTGCTGCTGTGTTCCCATTCCCATGGGGACATCAGTGTTGGGGAATGATGTTCAAGCAGAAACACACACACACCCTGCTGTACGCTTCTCCACACCTGCTCACAAGAATCTCTTTGTGGCCTGGCCTGGTGGCACTGAGGGTTGAGGCGCTGGATGCCACACCACGCCGGTGACCCGGGTTCGGGAGTGGACGCGGGTCGCTGGTAGGTCAGCTGGGGGGGGTGAGATAGGCTTGAGTGTCCCACGACAGCTCACCTTCTCTGGGGAGGGGGAGGCCAATACCCGCGCACTTGCCTGACTCCAAGCGGAGGCTCAGAGTACTGCAAGCCCCAATTGTAGGGGATGGGCGGCTGCTAGACAGCGTGGACTTCAGCGCCTTGTGCCTTGACATCAAGGGTCGCACGCTGTAGGGGAAAGAAGAACAGGGAAAATCCCTGCTGACTTCGGGAAGACAGGCTTCTCAGTGCATGCCTCCAATGTGCCCCGCTTGCCGATCTACCTCCTCGGCCCGACGAAAGGAAGGATGTCTGGGTGTTGAGGCCCCACCTCGTCCCCGCATGGGGGGGGGGGAACGCAGCTCCATGAGGGATCGAGAGGGAAGTTTCGGTGAGTGAGAGGCAGGAGGATGACTCCTTGGATGCCCTGAAGGGTCGGAGTCAGCAGGCAGTAAAAGAGAGTAATTTCAAAAACGAACAAAAAAAATCACTTTGTGGGCAGGTATCCAGTGGGCTGGTAACTGTCAAAATCTAGTAGCCAAACCAATCTTTAGTGGCAATTGGCCAGCCAGTTTTTCCTACCCTGATTGGATGCCTATGTAGTTGCTGCAAAGGTGTTTGAAACTGTAGTTAAACACCTATGTACACAGCAGTTAAGGGCATAGATTGGAAGATAAATCTCATCAATGTCTGTAACAGTTCCAATTAATAATTAGAGAGGGACTATGGTCACAAATTACTTGTATAAATAAATTCAGAATATGGATCAACATAGCCCCAATCACTCTCATGCCAAAATTGAGATCCCTATGTTACTTTGTTTAAAAGTTACAAGTCATTTTACAACCCTAAATTATCTGCCTGATCAAAAAAGCCAGTTTCAGTGAAGAGGTGCTGATGATGTCATCTCCTGAATTCACAGTTTAGCCCTCCTTGTCAGCAAGCTCACAGGACCTGCTTCTCCAAAGTTTAAAAACTATATGCCAATGGTTTTGTCCAGTAAAACAGGCAGCACCATTCAATACACATAGCTTTGAAACCTATGTGTGTTTCAGGTTTTGTAACAAAGTTGACAAATTCATGTTTTTGTTTTTGGTGCTTTTTTGTTGTGGTCCTTTTTTCTTGGGTTTCTGGATACTAAGTTGCATCACACTAATGTGAGATTCACAGACTGGATATCTCTGATGTTTTGAAAGGCTGTGATCATTCACACCTATCATTCAATTGAGGGAATTTCTCAGAATGGTACTTTAAATTAATTAATTCATCACCCTGTAAATGGGGGTGAGAGAAGTAGAGCTATTTTGAAACCATAATAAGAGTTTCTATGCAGTAGCCAGCTCAATGCTTAATCAATCAATCAGTATGTTCCTCATCAGAGTGTGAATGAATGGGATACTCTTGAGCAGAGCTCATTTTCTGTTTTCTCATTGACAGGCTGTTACTTGAGCTATATTCTGGCTGATCTGCATTGTACTGCACATTACAGTGACTGTTTTGTTTTACCAGGACTAACACTTCCACTCCTAGTAGGACTTAACACATGTAAGTCCCCTATTAACACTTATTGTAACGCAGACACTGACAAACAGCAATGAAGTTACTAACACTGTAACACTTGTAGCAATACAACTTTCAAACATGCACTGCAGAATAACACTTCACATGGTATCAGCAGCCTGGAGGCATGCCGACTCAGCATCCTGCACCTCTGGAGAAATGAACCACACCAAAAATACATTAAAATACAAATTTGACAACTTTGTTACAAAACTTGACACACATAGATTCTATAGCACTATTTTTAGACTGGTGCTTTCTGTTTTACTTGTGAAAACCAGTGCAGAATGATCTTTTAACTTTGGAGAGACAGGTCCCATAAGCTTGCTGACAGGGCGGGCTAGACTGTGAGCTCAGGAGATGGCATCATCAGCACCTCTTCATTGAAACTGGCTTTTTTGAACAGGTAGGGAAATCAGGGTTACACAATCGCCCATAACTTTAAAATGAAGTAACACAGAAACCTAATGTTTGGTATGAGATTTACTGGGGGTATGCTCATTCTAATTCTGCAATGTAGCACTTTTGGCCAGAGTCCCTCTTTAAAGTTGCGCATTGGCAGCATTCAGATGCTTGAGGCCAGACTGCATTTGTGATATAATCAGTTCTGACATTGTTCTCAATGCAAAGTTTGTGGTTATCACAGACTGAACCCTAGAATGATGTGTGGTGCTGCATGCTTATTCATTACACAATATGTGTCTACAGTCCATATGGAAATGTACCTGCAGTGTAGAGTGATGGTCAAGTAACCCCCCCCCCCAAAAAAAAGGATTCCTTGTCCGTACTTGAGGGCAGATGATATCATTTCAAAGGCATAGAGTCTATGGATCACAGAAACATACAAAGCCTACAAAAAAATAACCCCCCCCAAATAAACGATGACACTGACAGCAGTAAAGGACCGCTTCAGTCATGCAGTCATAACACAGACAGAGAGACATATAAACACAAGTGGTAATGACAGATAGTGATAGTGGGGGCCAGCTACTTTGCCTTTTTTTCTCTACCTAATGCAGTAATGTAGAGCTTAGTTGATAAGAGACTGTCTCTCTTCCATAGTACGATGATAATCTTATGTGTTTCCCATGCAGCCATGAATGCCCTATAGTTTGTTCCCTCACCACATCCGCAGTGAGGTTGTTCTGGGCATCCAAAACTCTTTATGTGAAAAAGTACTTTCTCACATTGCCCACGTGTCTACCCACCTCCAGCCTCATATCAGGCCCACTTTTTTGTTACATATACCACCCTCATGTACCTGGTTTGTTCCACTGAGGTACTTGATTGTCTGTATCCACCTCACTCTTCTCTCCTACAGGGGATATATATAGTTGTGGTCATCAAGCCTTTCTTCACATGATATTTGTTGCAATCATTGCACCATTTCTGCTGCTCTTATCTGATCTGCCTGTGTTATTTGTATGCCCTTCAGCATATGTGGCCTACAGAAATTGACATAGTACTCCAAATGATGTCTAACTAGTGGTGTGTATTTTCTACTAGTGATACCTTCCCTCCAGCTCCTCTGCCGTGTCACTTGTGGTGACATTAGAGTGGACTTGTACCAGCCTGGGTAACTGTTTCACCCCGGTGGTCACTTCCCTGACCTCGTATTGCATGCCATGTACGGGCACTCATCGTGTCCTGTCACTTAATGAGTTTCTCACCTATGTTACCACCTTGTGTCCCACTCATATGCTGACTAACTTATTTACCAACCTACTATGTGTGATTGTGTCGTAAGCCTTGCTGAATCCGGGCAGGCCACATCCGCCATCTCTCTCTGTGATCAACTTACCTGCTCGTCCTTGCAAAGAAATCTACAAGATTTATGTGACCAGATGTTCCTGATGTTGCCTCGGATCCTGTGCTCCCTAGGATTCAAGAGATATCACATTCCTTTTCTTTATCAGTGAATCCATTAACTTTCTCACCACTGAGGTCTGTCTGGCTAGGCTGTTGTTGTCATCCACCTCCCTGTTCCCACTTCTGAAGTGAAGATCTACTTTTGTCCTCTTGTGGTCTCCTGCTGCCACCCCTGTTCTCTATAAAGGCTTGTAAAGCGCGGTTGTTAATGGTGCTTACTGATCCTGCTGGTACTCAGGCCATGCCCACCAAATTCTATCCATCACTGTTCGATTATGATTATCTCACACATTATTGAATCCCATTACTGTTTTTGATTAACGTGCTTGTTCATGTAGGCTATTTCATATATGCAGTACCTTTTTTATTTATGTAGAATTAGCATTTCACATGTGCAATGTGTATATTTTCATCTTAATGTATATATTATGGATCTTATAAGTGGCTATATATATATCTTCTTTGTTGTTATCGTTAATTATAAAATGGGCATAGCAAAATAAGAGTAATGATTGGCTAGAAGATCGGTGCCATATATGTATTACACATAGAAAAAAAAAAGGACAGGCAAACAAATCAATGCCCCTAAATAGAATGTTGACAAAAAAAAAAATGGAACGTTCATAAATGTTAGCCATCTTGTTTTCACGCTTAGCGAGAGCCACACGAGCAAATAGTGAAGCATGTGCAGCGGACAGGGGGGTGGTGCAGTGGGGAGTACCAGCCAGGACAGGAGTAGAGAAACTAGCAAAGTATGGGGCATGGTGATCTGCAAAACTAACCAAGTGGGGAGACGATCAAAGTTGGCAAATTAGAGAGGGCAGAAAGCAGTAATGTGGGGCCGGTGAAAAGGGAAGAAAGGAAAACAAAGTGAGGACAAAAAGGGCAGCTATGAAACTCATACAAAGTGAAGAAGAAGATCGCTGCTGTCTCTAGCCGCTGCACGGCGGGGAGACGGAAGGAAGGACTGAGGTGGTTGTATTGTTTGCTCTAGCCTCAGTCGTCACCACCCGGGACCGGCACGACAGGTGAACCCTGTGCAGCGGGTTTAAACTTTTAGAAGTTGGCGAACCGCTGGATAGGAAGAGTGAAGGAAAAGACAGTATTCTTCTTGTGGGGTCCATAGGTGTGTCTGGAGGGAACTATAACCGCCACCCCCCTCGGAGGAAAGGACGTTTTAGCTGTGTTGGTCCTTGGAAGCGGGAGAGAGTGTGTGTGTGTGTGTGTGTGTGGTGGTGTGGCAAAAGCACAAGGAAAAGCTGGGCGGGGGGCCCAGCCTGGCAGCCTGCAAAACCATGATATAACTTTCTTGCTGGCGGAAGGACTATTTTATCAGAAGTTCTGATAAAAATGCCCTTTGGTGCTTACAGGTGTGCTATTTTGTGGGGCCAAAAATATAAAAAAAAAAAAAAGTTTCCCATTTTGTAAGTGCAATAAAACACTCCAGGGTGTGTGTTGAACAGATATTACCTCACTTCCAGGGGCTGAAGGCACGTGTCAGGGCCTCGTACCTTACTATGCCCCTGGGTATGCGGTAATATCTGTTCAACACACACCCTGTCGTGTCTTATTGCTTACAGAGTACATAATGCTGTATATAGTAGTCTGTATGATATCCATCCTTTCTGTCATTGTCGTTAAAGAGTACGTAATGATGTATTTTAGTCTAACATCATCACACATTTGCTGCTTAACCTTCATCATATTATCATATTATTGACAGTCCCTATTCGGTCTCTGTCCTATCAGGTCCTTGCCTTTAAGTAGCACTGTCCACAATGCTGTTTTGAGATGCTCATTTAGCTTATTTTTTTCTTAGCAATGCTATTTTTTCATCACATTTGGTTTAGTTAGATAGTATGATTCACCCAGTGTACACATCCCCCCCCCATCAGTCCTTTCCAAGTCTCTAATGTTGCCTTATTCTTCCAATATGCTATCCTTAAGAACTTTTGTTTTTCCCCAACAGGGGCAATGGGGTCGAAAAGAGAGGTGGGATTAAAAAAAAAAAAAAAAAAAAACTTGGAAAGCACAAGGGAGTCATAAGAGATAGGTAGGGGTGGCAGATAAAGTTCCATGTACCCGGATGGGTTCTACAGTGAAAGCAATTCAACAACAAAGGGCAGACTGGATTGACCTTGCAGCCCTCATCTACCAACAGCATCTATATTTCAGTGTTTCTGTGTAATGTCACTACTGATCTTTCATTTGTGCAAATTGCTGTAGGTCAGTATTGCTTCATGTATACTCCTGGATAACATTTTATTCACAATACAGTTGCATGCTTTCTTGATGCAGTAACTTGTTCACCTTGAGATTAGAAAGTCACCACACTATCTTTAAATAGACCTGTGTCTATGCCTTTTCCATTTGTTGTCCCTGACCCAGATCTGTGATGGTTAATACTACCTTACATTTGTAAAAACTGAACATCGTAATTGCTCAAGATGACTGATACCTATTTGTTCACCTCTACACACCTCCCACCCACCTCAACCCCTACCCCTTATCTCTGAAGCATTACAGTTTACGGATGTGGGGTATGTCCGTAACATATTGATGGAGGACCCCCTATTGGGAAGCGACTATCGAATAGTGTGATTCTTGCTCAGTCAAGGAAAGAATGCAGACAGGACCAAGAGAAAGGTGGCAGATTTTAGAAATGCGGACTTTGGTAGGCTAAGGGAAATACTACTACTAGTAGTAGTAGTAGAGTTTGTTTGTTTATTTCGGGTGCCCTTACAAGACGCAAAAAAAACAAAACAGCTTTAGGATATAGCATACATAAAACTACAATACAATACATGTAAAATCTGTTAAATTACTAAGCACTTCCTAAGCTGTTTAGTGGCGTGAATATGTTCCTCAGGCCCCAAAGGCCTGTTGGAAGAGGAATTTTTTTTGATGTTTTTTAAATACCTCCAAGGAAGCTACCTCCCAGAAGTACCCCAGGAACAAATTCCAGAGGACCAGAGCAGCCACATCAAATGCCCAGTCCAAGGAAGATTTCAACCTGGCTCTAAGGACCTCCAGGAGGGCCTCCCCTACCAATCAGAAAGTGCAACTCTGGGTGTAGGGATGCAGAAGCTTGTGGGTCATCTCACCAAAATATGCCCAGACATGGATGTTGACCAGAACTTGACCATCATCAAACCGTGTCTGACAGAGGCCACTAATGTATGCAACAAGACTCAGAGTAAGAAGTCCATGACAAAAAAATCAGAGCTGGTTAAACCAGGCTGTAAAGGAGAAACTGAGGGAGGATAGGGTCACATTCATCAGATATATAAAATCTGGTCGGGAGGTGGTCAGGGAGGTGTACTCCAGGAAGTCCATGGGGGTATGTAGAATAGTCAAGGCGACCAAGACTTCAAGTGAACTAATGCTGGCATATGGGATCAAAGAAGAGTAAAATGATTTCTTTAGATATGTAAGGGAGAAAGGATGCAGAAATGAAAAAATAGTCAGAAACAAAAGAGATAGAAGGTTGACAGAAGATAGGGAGGGGTTCATGCAGAGGCACTTAATGAGTATTTCTGTTCTGTATATCCCAGTGAGAAGGATAGGCCTATGCTGCAAAGCAAAGGTTGGGTGGGCACAGGATGGGTGGGGATGATGGATGGGGAATTCCCGGTGGATAGTGTACTGGAGGTCCTTCAGTCCTGGAGGGTCGATAAGGCTCCAGGACTGGACAGTGTACATCCGCTAGTCAAGAGGGAGTTGTCATGGGTTCTGGAGGAGCCCATGGCAGACCAATTCAGTACCTCTCTATAGACAGTATTGTGCCTCATGACTGGAGGATGGCACAAGCAGTGCCTCTCCATAAGAATGGGCCCAGGAACAAGTCAGGTAGTTTCGTGCAGGCCAGCCTTACCTCCATCACAGGGAAGCAGGTGTCTATTCTGAGGTAGAGATTGGTGATCTTTATGGTGGAGAACGGGCTGCAGAACGATATGCAACATGGATTTGTCGCAGGTAGATCATGCTATACAAACTTGTTTGACTTTTTTGATTGGGTGACAAGGGCACTTGGCAAGGTACATGCGGTGGATGTCTTGTATTTTGACTTTAGCAAGGCCTTTGACATGATGACTCACGGGAAGTTGATCAGTAAATTGAGGGCCCTGCGACCCATGGATAGGTTGAGAGGATGGGTTAATACCTGGCTGCAGGACAGGGGTGTGGCTTGACGCTGACAATGGCGGCCACAGCCTAGACGAGCTCCTGACTGCACTCAGCCTAATTCAGTAGATTTGGGTAGTCTCGGACATTTAAATAAGTTTAATTGTGGTGATATCTGTAGGGGAATTGATGGCGACTGGCAGGAGCAAGTATAAGCAATCGAAGCTCTTATTTGGCACTTCACATCTTCCTAAACAGCAGTCTAGAGGCCTAGCTGAATCTGGAGGCACCGCAAACTCTATAATGGCGCAGGAGGGAATATCTGAACTGGAACTTTCACTAGCTGCAGTGCCTGCCACCCTAGCGCTTATGCAGCATGACATGAAGGCAAGTTTCGAAAGCATTACATCCCAAATATCTCATTTGTAGTTGGTGGTGATGGGGCTTTCTGAGACCTCTGCTTATCATACTACTCGCCTGGAGGAACTGGAGAATCGAGTAAGTGGCCTTGAGGACTCGCTGTCTGCAGCATTGGGGGACAAACAGAACCTCAAGAAGCTGGTGGAGGAGCTCAATGAAAGGATCGAGGATCAGGAAAACCGTTCTCGCTGTTCTAACTTCAGGATTGTTGGACTCCCCGAGGGGACTGAAGGAAACGATCCTGAAAGGATGCTGCATGCCTGGTTATTCGAACATTTAGATCTTCCTCTTGCTCCGCAAAAATGTGAGGTGGAAAGAGCCCATCGTGCAGGCCCAAAAATTTCAGGCTCCCATCCAAGGCACTTTTTAATAAAATATCTGCGATACACTGACAAGGAGGCCATTCTGAGGAGAGCGAAGGAGAAGGGGCCGATTGTGCTGGGCAGTCAGAAAGTATATATACATATCAGGACTTTAGTAAACTGCTACAAGCACGGAGGCAGAAATTCAGTGAGATCAAGGGTCAACTGTACAAGATGGGCTGGTCGTTTGCTCTTATCTTAGCAGCCAAGTTCATTTATTTATTGGCTTTTGGTAACCAGGTAACTGTACTAGGCAACAATCCTGCCTATTTTCAGGCACGACCCAGGAGAGTACAAGACGGAATACAAATAAGCACAGTTGTACAGTTGAAAATTGACAGACCGGGAGGTGCTCCACAATATTTTTCTTGTCCAGGAGCGGCGATGAAATGGCTAGATTCCTTACCCAAAAATAGAGATGGAGTTCGGTCTCCGCAATGGCAGGAGGTTGAGGAACGCTGAAGGGTACATCGCTGCAGACCTTTGGTCTTTCATATCCTCTTACACCTATGAATATGACGAGGGTTCAGTGGGTACATGAGCCCTTTGTTTTCTATACTCTCCTTTGCGATTCTTCGCATAACCGCAAGGGTCTATGACTATACACAGCAAGAATGAGAAGGGACATGTTTCGGTGTCTTCACACACCTACACCGGATTGCCTCAGCTAAGTCTTTTTAAGTTGTTTTAGACTTTATTTTAGCCCTCTGACTGTGACACTCAGTCTATTCCAGTACATTATTTTTTTTTATTACACTTCTGATTTGATTTGAAGAGCGTTTATGTGGATATAACTGTCCAGCTTATATGTGAAACCTTATCTGCGGGTTTCATGGACTGCTGAGGGCTATACAGATAAATGTGCCACTTGGTGTATGAGAAACAAAGTTATCCACACACTCCAGGGCTTCTACAGACTTTTTCTTTCTCCTTTTTTTATCTACATTTTTTTAATGATAGTTTTTGTGATTTATATGATACTCCTGTGATTATGGTGTTGTTTAAGGAGTGCAGTGCAAAGTATACATTGTAACATCATATGTTCACTAAATGTTTGCAGGGATTGTTGAGATGGGCTGTCTTATGCTCATTGGGGGTTGGGGGGTTTGTGATATTGGTCCGGGGTTTCTCTCTCTTGCAAAGGTATAGGGGTGGGGTTGGGGGGTTGCCAGAGGGGAGTATCGGGGGAGACTCGAATGGGCAGTCGACAACGATGACTGTACAGGTCGGCTGTTATTGGGGTTTCTTCCTATACCTTCATAGCTGGGGGGAATGGGGACTAGTTAGATTTAATATTAAAATGAGACATCGGAGAATGCATGATAGGTCTGCATCGCTTGTAAAAGAGGTGGTTGTATACCGGCCATTTATTGTAGACTATGGATAGTTCTATTTCTATAGCATCCTGGAATGTTAATGGTTTGAAGTCACTCCACAAGAGAAGAAGAGTCATATCAGAGGCCAAAAGGGCGAAGGAGACACATATGTCTAAACTGGAGGCACCGAGAATGGAGACCTTTATGGGGGTGTGTGTGTGGATATCAGCAAATATTTCTTCCAAGGCTCGGGGTGTCTCCATTTGGCTACGTAAGGGTTCCTATCTTGGAGTACTGGATACTAAATTAGACCCACATGGCAGATATGCCCTTGCTTGGGTAATGATCCCAGGGTCGGGCATCTATAACTTGGAATCGATATAGGCAGCTAATGTGGATGACCCTCACTTTTTTCAGAGACTCTCATTGGATTTGGTTATCTGGCAGGGTTCTTGGATCCTGGGGGGGTGACTTCAGTTGTGTAGTGGACACTGTGTTGGATAGATCCAATCCTGCTCCTGTTTCTTTGACAAAAAATGCAAGGGCATTGGCATTGTTAATGCAGGAGGTGGGTTTGATTGATTCCTGGAGGCATTTATTTCCAGCAGGTCGAGATTACAGCTTCTACTCTAATGCACACAAATCATATGCTCGCATAGATAAGATGCTGATTAGTGCTGATATGCTACCTTCAGGGGGGTCTGGCTACTCTCTGGTCTCGGATCATGTGGTGGTGACTGTAGACCTTAGGCTGGGCAACGTAGCTTCTGGGACCAGAACATGGAGACTTGATCCACTTTTGCTGAAGGATCAGGCCTATGTTTGTTTCATTAAGGCATGCATCGATGAATTCCTCACCTTTAACCAAAAAGGGGATACTTCTAACTCAACTCGGTGGGAGGCATTGAAGGCTTACATTAGAGGCCATACTATTTCATATACAGCACATGAAGCCCAGACCAAGTCTAAAGATATAGAAGAATTGAGATCCCAGATTGAGGAGACTGGGAGGGCTCACAGATTGAAGCCGGATGGCATTTTATACAATAAGTTGCAGAAACTGAAATGGCAGTACAACTCGGCTTCTGGGGTTCAGTTGGAGAGAGCAATATTACTGTCTCGAGCCGGCTAGTATTTTGACAGAGACCGGGCGGGGAAGATGCTAGCCTGGCAGCTACGTAGGAAGGAGGAGAGAGGGCAGTGACTAGTGTATATTCCTCGGGGTGGGGGGTCCTGGTAGATAAGACAGAAGAGGTGGGCTGAGATTTTGAAGATTTTTATAAGCAGTTATACACTGCTGAGTTCACTTCATCACCTGAACAGGTCAGGGCATTCCTAGACAGGGCCACTCTAAAAACACTTTCTAACTCCCAGGCTGACTTATTGGAGACCCCAGTTACGCAGGAGGAGATCAGCGTGGCTATCAAGAGGCTTAAAGTGGGCAAAGCTCCAGGGCCGGATGGTCTTCCAATTGATTTTTTAAAATGTTGTCAAGAGGTACTCTTAGCGCCTCTGGCTGATATGTAGGTTGAGGGGCGGACCATGGGATGTTTACCCCCCTCCACTCGGTCAGCAGTTATTACAGTTCTCCCCAAACCTGGTAAAGATTCCAGTCGGCGCTCTTCTTACAGACCTATTTCTCTCCTTAATGCAGATTATAAAATTTTAGTGAAGGTACTGGCCTCCAGGCTAGATCCTCTGTTGCCTGATATTGTGCACCCAGATCAGACTGGATTTGTTAAGGGTAGATATGGGAAGCACAATGTTAGGAGATCTCTGAATATGGCTCACCACTGGGAGAAATCTAAAGATAAACATGGAGCAGCGATTCTTGCACTGGATGCAGAGAAAGCTTTTGACTGGGTGGTGTGGGGGTATCTATTTGCTACTTTGGGTGGTCTGGGATTTGGCCCGAATTTCATCTCATGGGTTAGAACCCTTTATATGAACCCCACGGCCCAAGTACTGGTGAATGGACGTCTGATATTTAGGTTTACCCTCAGTAGAGGAACCAGGCAGGGTTGCCTTCTCTCGCCTCTGCTATATGTGCTGTCCTTAGAGCCCTTGGCCGGAGTTATTAGAAACAACCCAGACATACGGGGTTTTGATATAGGGATACTGAGCACAAATTGGTCATGTATGCTGATGACCTCCTCCTATACCTTCGGGCCCCACATGAGGATCTCCCTAATGTGCATCGAGTCCTCTCAGAATATGGATCAGTATCAGGTCACAAAATTTAATTGGACCAAAAGTCAAGTCCTGCCGGTTGGTAAACTGAGTAGGAATAACTTGCTCCAGCACTTGAATGGTTTGCAGTTGGTGTCTAAGCTTAAATATTTCGGGATCTTTGTGTCAGGGAAAGCACAAGCCTTGTATGGTATGAATTATAGGCCTCTGCTAAAGGCACTAGCCGTGGACTGTGAACGCTGGACGGCATTACCTATTTCACTATTGGGCAGGGTGGGAGTGATACATATGATGGTGCTGCCTAAGCTGCTGTACCTATATCAGTCCCTCCAGATAAGGCTTCCAAAATGCCACTTCCAGAGGCTAGAGACTATTGTTTATAGATGTTTGTGGCAGGATAGGGCACCCAGGGTTAAAAGATCTGTATTACAGCTGTCTTCATGTTGGGAGGGGGGGTCTCGGTCTGCCAAACTTTAAGTATTATTATCAGGCCGCACAATTAGCTGCGTTGCCAGTTGGCCAAGAGGATTTGAATACTACATGGGTAGAGCTGGAAGAGAGATTGGTGTGGACCAGAGTCTCGGGGAGTTCTAGCAGAGGTGCTTTGGTCTGAGTACAACCAGAGCATTGTAGCCCTTTTGCTTCGGCCACGATTGGAGCTTGGTTTGATGCTCATCAAGCAGTTGGCAGACCAGCTGCCCCTACAAAACTGACTCTAATAACAGAGGCAGTAAAGTTGAAGTTTGCATCTACCACAGCTATGACGGGGAGACTGAAAGACTGGGAGCTTAGAGGGCTGCGCTGGGTTTACCAACTAAATGAGGGAGATTGTATGGTTCCCTTTTCTTACATTAAAGACAAATGGAAGATACGGGGGGAGAATTTTTTATCTATCATCGCCTGAAAAATATATTGGGACCTGACTTGAGTCCTGAGGTGGGCTGGGCACCTCTCTCTCCTCTGGAGGAGGAATTGTATTTCCCACAGCCTGGAGCTAGGCCATTGACTACTTACTACAGTTGTCTTAGAGGGAGTGATATGGAGCCCTTGAATAAAATTATAAAAAAAAAATGGGAGGTTGACCTGGGTATTAAGATAGATGAGAGCCTCTGGAGATGTGCATCCAAACATATGAGAACTTGCTCTAGGAGCAATAAGCTCCGACAGGTGCAGTTTTCTTTCTTACATCAAGCGTATTATACCCCAGTTAAACTTAATAAGTTGGACCCCTCCAGATCCGATCTGTGTCCTAAATGCCGGATAGTTAAAGCAGACTTTATGCATATGGCATTAAAGTGCCCTAAGATCATGCCTTTTTGGGGTGGTATGCATGACATAATGTCTAAAGTCTTAGGTCCCCCCCCCACACACACAGAGACGTGAAATTCCTGCTGGGAGCGGATCCTGAACGCCCACACAGGGCAAGGCATGAAACCCTGTGGTCCTTAGCCCTGGTGAATGCGCGCAAGACGGTGGCACAGAGTTGGCTGGGTCCCACCCCTCCTGGTATACAGCAGTGGGTTAATAATTTAAGGCAGTGTATGTTAATTGAAAGGGCCCAGTTTACTGCCTTGGGCCAAACTGAGGCGTTTATGCAGCTATGGGGGCCACTGATGGCGTCAATTGAAGCAGATATTTTTCTGCTATAGGATGGCTTTGTATTATAACAATGTATTGGAGCAAATTTTACAAGTCCATATTAATTACTGTATATCCTAGTAACTGTTTTCGGCCACCTGTATTATTTCATGGCTATTGGATTGTGATAATTTGCTGTGGTGAAACCTGTGGTGCTGTAAGTTTTCTTTATGTCTCAATAAAAACTATGTTGACAAAAAAAAAAATCTGGCTGCAGGAAAGGCAACATAGTGTAGGTGTTAGTGGGGAGTTTTCATCTTCCCGAGCCTGTCAGCACTGGGGTCCCACAACAAGGTGCAGTACTCGGTTCTGTGTTATTCAGCATCTTCATTTGAGATATAGCAAACGGGAGCAAAAGTACAATCATCTTGTTCTCTGATGATACTAGTATTGGTGGAGTGGTGGACAGTGAAGAGGGGAGGCAGGTCCTGCAAGATGATCTTGCTAAGATTGAGCGCTGCTGTGACAGTTGGCTGATGAGACTGGATGCCAACAAGCTCAAGGTACTGCACGTGGGAATCAGAAACCTTGGGTACGGATACTTGCTGGGAAAGTGCAGTATCACACTTCAGAGAAAGAAGGATCTAGGGGTACTATAGCACATGAATCATTCTGCACGTTGCAGGAAGGCACTAATGAAAGCAAGTAAAATTCTGTGGTGCATTGCCAAAGGGATTCCCTCTTGAAGAAAGGAAGTTATCCTGCCATTGAACCGGTAGCAGGTGAGACTGCAGTTGGTGAACAGTGTACAGTTCGGTTGCGAGCATGTGGAGGCACGCTACGCACCCTGTGGTGCCAGCTTAGCCCCTTCCACCTCCCATAACTTGTGCCGCTCCCTCTCCACTACCCTCCTACCTCCACCAGTGGGAGGCGGAACCTACGGGGAGGGAGCTAACCACCCCACCTTTGGAGGAGAGCTGCCCATCGTGTACTCCAATCTGCTCCGCCCCCACCCCGTCGGCACCCTGGCCCGAGGTCATTCGAACCCGGGTCACCAGCGTAACGTGAGGCAAGGCGTCCAGTGCCTCAACCCTTAACGCCACTGGCCCAGCAGGTTACCTATATTTTAAGAAAGTCTTCAGTTTCTTCAGTCTACTATAGTGGGTGCAGCGTTTGGTGACAAAACCGATCATGGGTGATATGCCATATGCGGGACAGACTGTGTGAGCTCAACATGTATTCACTGGAGGATATGAGGGAGTGAGGTGATGAGACATACGAATAGGAGCTCAGGAGCCTAGCTGTCAAGGGATTATCCAGATTGTCATTACAATGGATGGAGAGTTATTTGTCAGGTAGGGAACTACAAGTTCTTTATGAGGGTTCAGTGTCAAAGAGTAGAATTTTAGAAAAGGGTGTACCTCAAGGGTCAATCTTGAGACCTCTGTTGTTTTCCATATTTGTGGATATTATACCAAGTAAAATTCTTAAGGCTAAGACAGTTTTATATGCTGATGATATAATATTATATAATAGCTCTAATTCATTAAATAAAATTGCCCAAGATTTGACTGTAAATTTTTAGAGTCTAGAAAATTGTTTGTTGGACTTAAAATTATCATTGAATATTTCAAAAACCAAGAGTATAATACTTGCCTCTAAACAAAAGTTGGTTAAATTAGGGAAACTGAATATTTTTTGGTAAAAATGGAACTAATTTGGAGCAGATGCAATGTTTTAGATATTTGGGAATGAATTTGGATTCAAATTTAACATTTTCAAATCATATATTGACTTTAACAAAATCAGTAAATCAGAAATTAGGGGTTTTAGTCAGACTACAGAATGTGTTAACTTTACAAGCCAGGAAACATATAGTCCAAAGTATACTACTTTCTCAACTGAATTATAATTCATTTTTGTTTACTAGTTTGTCTAAACATGTGGTAAATAACTTAACAATGACTTTTCATAGTATTTGTAGATTTGTTTATAGATTGCCTTATAGTACACATTATTGTACTTTACATCAAGTTTCAGGGTTTCTACCGCCTAACCCTAGTTCTATTTACTCTCTTTGTTGTAAAACGGATAATGTATTGAGACAAAAACGTCTCTCTCCCTTGTATTCTCTGATATTTGTAAGGGGAGCTCCGAGAAACTTGAGATCAACTTTTCTTTCTTGTTTAAATTTGAAAGTCACTAAAACTAAAATGGGTGCTCAAGCTTTTTCTATCCAAGCACCAAAATACTGCAGTGATCTTCCAATTGAATTGAGAACTATGAGTAGTCATAATTTATTCAAAAAGAAATTGAAGCATAATTTATTGCAATGCTTGCAATGTCACTGCTATTTTAAATAATTTGTATTATATTGTTTGTCTTATGTCATGTATTTGTATTCCTGTATTAAGTGAATGTAAAAGTTATATTTTTGTATAACATCTTGTGACTATTTTATAGTCTCGGGTTGTATATGAAAAAGGGCCTTGGCTCATATGTTTACCCGGTTAACAAAATAAATAAATAAAAAATAAAATAATACATTTTTATGTATTTATTTATTTATTTTTTTTACTTGCATTTTGTACTCCTCAACCCTTCCCCCCGCTCCCTGAGCCCCGCTTCATTGGGAGTTGCCTATGGTGTGTGCCCCTGTGCTCTCCACCTACCTGAGACCTGTGGGTAAACCCCATGGAACTGTGGTTATACCCCCCAGGTGGGTATGAGGTGGGGCCTGTACACCCCGAAGTCCTCCTTGTTTTTGTCGGGCACCCAGCAGGATAGGCAGGCGGGAGTTGTGGGGTCTGCACCAGGCACTCCGTCTTCACGGTACTCCTGGAGTCGATTTTCTGCTGTTCTTGGAGGTGTGACGTGCACCCAGACATCGGGGTGCAACCGCCGACGTCCGTCACACCCCAACCCTCGGACTGGCTCTGGTGCTTGCTGCGCCTCCGGCTTCTATCAGAAGCCAATCATGCGTTGAGCTTCAACCCCTCTCTCTCCCTGGAGAAAGTGAGCAGTCCTCGGATGCTCGAGCCTCCTTCCTCTGGCTGGCCCTCCATCTCCCTGGGCAGGTTCCTGAACTCGGGTCGACGGCATTGCAAGTGGTAGGGCAATCACTGCACTGGCAGGCCAGCACATAAGAATATTTAAAGCATTAATAGGGTAAGTTCTGATGACATGTTCAGACTAATGGGAATGGTGAATACGAGATGTCATAGTCAGAAAATGTAGGCCGGTAGGCTCAAGAGGGAAATTAGGAGGCACTATAACACTGAAAGGGTGGTAGACAAGTACAACCAATTGCCAGAGGAGTTGATTTTGCTTGAAACTTTGAGCAGTTTTAAGAGAGGGTGGGGTGGTCACAGGTAAGGTCATAACTGAGTGGAAAAAGGGGGGAGGTGGTCTGGGGGGGAATAACACATTTGTCTTGGAGTAGGGTCAACTGCAGTATAGTAAGTAGACTGTGATCTGCATATCAGAACAGACTTCATAGACCGCTATGGGATGTATGTGCTGGTACGATTGTATGGTTTTATGTCGACACTCTGTATGTATTTTTTATTTCGTAAACAAATTACTCCTTGATCCCATTCCTTTACTGACTGTGATATATTCTCATTGTGTGTGTGTGTTTGCTCTACTGACCACATTCCATGCCTCCCTCCAATTCTCTTGATAGAACTCCACATCAGTATCTCTCTATACCTTTTGAACACTATACTTTTTGACCTAGCCTTCCCAGGTAGAAAATTGCATCTAGCTGTTATACCTGCCCTGGTACACCAGTGGTCCTCAATATCCTTTTTTCAAGTGTCAACAGCCAATGCACCATGCAGACACTTAGTCTCCATTTCCAAATCCCTCCATTTTCCCGAATATATATTTCCCTCTTAATGTATTTTCCCATATGTGGATGCTTCCTCATCATATGGGTTCGTTTTCAAACCACCCAGGGGACTTGATGATGGTCCACCACAACACGTTTTTTCAGTCCCATGGGTTTCTTCTTGCAACAGTACTTGCACATCATGTAGTGGGAATGGGACAGAAAACACAAACAAAATAATTTTGTCCCTTTTTTTTTTTGTTATGTTCTTTGTGGTAGTGAGAGGTCCCTTGTACATTAGCATGATCAATGCTAGCTAATGACATATACAAAACATGGGTACACTTTTGCAGAACTAATCCTTTAAGCCGGGCTGCCTGCACAGGGTAGTGCTACTGCTCATGACACCGGCGACCGGGTTCGAGAAGCGGGCCAGGGAATCAGAGAGCTGGCGGGGAGAGGCTGAGCATCCAGGAACCACTCGCCTTCTCCGGGGAGGGAGGGGGCTGAGGCTCAGCGCTGCTAGCCCCAGGCAGAGGCCTGGGGTACAGCAAGCACCCAACCATGTAGAGGGAGGCATGACAGGCGTCAGTGGTTATGCCTTGATATCAGGGTGCACGTCACGTCCACAGAACAAGGACAATTTATTAGCTTCTGAGCACCGGGAAGATGGAGCGCTCAGTACAGACCCCACAGCTCTGTCCTGCCAGGACCCGACAAAACCAGAAAGTTCAGGGTGTACAGCCCCACCGTCCCTGCTTTGGGGGGGGGGGCAGAATTACGGCTCCATGGGGGTACCCGCAGGCTCCAGGTAGGTGAAGAAGCAGGGGCAGACACAATAGTGATTCCCAGAGATCGGGGTGCAGGATAAAAAACACAAGTTTAAAAAAAAAAAAAAAAGACCTGATCCTTTAATGATCCAAACAAAACAAAAATAAATTTCCTGAGTCCTATAGTTCACCATGTGGCCAGCGATGCTGTAATTTGATTAATTTACTTTACATTGAAAGCACTGAACTTTTGCTATGTTGAATATCTACAAACTCTAATGGCGCTGCCCTGACATGTGGACATGAGTGTGTTCCAGAAGTGGGTAGCATTGTCACGGATTTCCCAAATGCTCTATACACAGCCTCATACTTGACTACAATGGTGCATACAAGGCGCTCTGCTGCAATGTATACAAACATACGAAGAAGCCCCCCTCCACACTTCTCATCCTCCCTACCCTTGATCCTTACCTTCCCCCTATGCATGTCCTAGCCTCTTTTGAATCTGTCCACGGTCTTCAACGAGACCACGTTATCTGGCAGTGCATTCCAATTGTACACCACCTTCTCTGCGAAGAGGTGCTTCCTGACATCCCTCATAAACCTCCCCACTCCTACTCCAGCTTAAGACTGTGCTCACTCTTGTTATGGTTGTAACCCCGCTTAAGAGACCCTACTTATCCACCTTACTTATACCTTTTAAGAACTTGAAGGTCCCAACCATGTCCCCTCTCTCACTCCTTTTACTAAAGGGAGTACATGTTCAGTGCCTACAACCTCTCCTCGTATGTCTTACTCTGTTGTCCCACTGTCACGTTTGTAGTCCTCCTTTGGACCTTCTCCAGCAGGTTAATGTCCTTTTTAACATGTGGGCACCATTACTGAACTCTTTACTCAAAATGTTGCCTCATTAGTGCCTTGTTCATGGGTAGTATAACCTCATCTCTCATACTACTTACTGATACTATTGATCTCCCTAGCTATGCAAACCAGCATCTCATTTGCTGTTGCTCTTGCTTTCTTGCACTGTGTGGAGTGCTTCAGGTCACTAGTGATCATCACTCCCTTGTCCTTCTCCTCATCTGATGCAGCTACCTGGACTCTACCCAGGTAGTACTCTGTCCTGGGATCCTTGTCACCAATATCCGTAACTTTGCATTTCTTGGAATTGAAACAAAGCTGCCAGATCCTGAACTACCTCCCCAGCTTTTCCAGATCTGTGGGCTGCACTTTTGCCTCTGTGTCCCATTAAGGCTGCTGCAGGCCCCCATCTCCAACTTGCTTCAGAACCTCGCTGCCTGTTTTTTTGTTTTTTCCATTAGCAGATTATATCTTTTAGCCACTAGAGGGCCCAGTTATAAGCACACTTACCCAATCCAACCCAATACATTACAATACAATTCCTGTCTCATTTCACTTATTGTTTGGTCAGTCTATCACTATTCATCAGTCTTTGCCCTTCCCTCTTCTACTGATTGATACTGATTGATTGGCCACACTCAGCCAAGTTCCTACCCAATCCTTCTGTGCGCTTCTACTCCTCCTTAAAGCTACTGATCTGCACACCAGGCTTGCTGTCTCTGGCAGGCACGACACTTCCGAATCCTGTCTTCTCCTATCCACTTAACCGACTGTGTCCATAACTCTCCTAGCCCTTGTATTTGTGGTGCCATGGCACGCTTCTTATACTCAAGCCTTTTCTTATTCCTAACCACCTTATCCATAGCAGCTCACCACAACAAAGAACAAGGATCAGGTCCCCCTCTTGAAATTTCCAATCCTGTAACCGAAACCTCATTCCACTGCACCTCCCTTTATTTAGTATGTCTACCTCCCTTTATCCTTGTCCCATATCCTTCACCCTTACACTTTCTGCTCCCTTCATATATGTTGATCGGAGCACTCTCCTTAGCTTCCCCTCACTGCTGCACTAGCATTATGTCGCACCCATCATCGCCCTGCGGAAGGTCACAAAGGAAGAAAGCGCACTTATCCTGCAGAAACTGGATCAAGAAACTGCTTCTCTTGCTCCTTCTCTGTTCAGGTAACGTGGAGCTAAACCCTGGACCCCCATTACCACTTGCATCTCCCGCAGAATTTGCGTCTGCACCTGGACTTAAGTTAATGTTAGTCAACATATTGAGCCTTGCAAAAAAGTTTGATCAGCTCCAAGTATGAGCTGCCCATACTGAGCCAGTCCTCATTATTATAACTGAATCTTGGCTCAAAAAGTCAAACAGTGATCAACAAGTCTCCCTTCCTGGCTACAATCTGCACAGGGCAGATAGGGAAGCCAGAGGGGGTGGTGTGACCATCTACACTAAATCTAAGTTTACAGTCAGTGATATTCACTGTAAATCTAAACTTAAGGAGTACGAAATCGTATCTTTCAAATTACACCTTCCATCCACTGAATGTCTCACTATTATTGGTGGTTATCGCCCCCCCATCTGGTGGCACTGACATCCTCATCATACTTAAATCCTTAATCGCCTCCGCCAACACTGAAACTTTAATACTTGGGGATTTTAATATGGACTGGCTTACCCTCAAGTTGCACAGCCTGAAATCCTTCTGTGACGAAGTTGTCTTATCCCAGTTAGTCGGTGAACCCACTAGAACCAATACATCCAATCCCGACAACAGTTCTCTCCTTAATGTCATACTTTCTATGCATCCCTACAAAATTCTTCACTCTGCAGTGTTCCACAATGACATGAGTGATCATGGGGTGGTTGTTTGTACAAGATCACAAATTATAGCCCGACAGCAACCAACACTCATAACTAAGTGGTCCTTTGCAAGTTTAATGCATCGGACTACTTATCCAACGAGTAAATTAGATGGCAGACCTCTACCTTGCCAAAACAATTGCTAGAGGGTCACTGTCATAATGACAGCCTCACCCACGCTGAAAAAAGCATGCCCCTTTGATCAAAGTCAGGGTGCGTAAAACATCCAACCCATGGTTTACATCAGATCTCAAGGCTACACTCCTACATCGTGCTAAACTCTGGGCTAAGGCTAGAAAATCCAAAAGCCCAGCTGACTTGCAAGCATTCAGAGCAGCTAGAAACACCTGAGTTAAACAAATCTGTGCCAGCAAAGCTAACTATTATGTCTCCACCCTTGAACAGGCAAAAGAGAATTCCCAAAAATGGAAGACACTCAAGTCCATGAAGGTGTTGTAGCCCTCCATCCTCTGAAGATCCTCAGCAATGGTAGGGCTGTGGAAAACAGCTGCCCTAATCCTTGAGGAAATCAACAATCACTTTGTAACTGCTGGCCTAGCTTTTGACTCTTCGCCTTATGCGGCCTGTGGTAGCAACCAAGACTGTAATAACATTGACTTGCAAACTTCGACCTGCCCGCTCCAGTTGTGCCCGCTTAGCTATAAAGAAGTCGAAGATTCACTTCTTAACATAGACATTCGAAAAAGTGCAGGGGACGATGGCCTAGAACCTTTTTTTCTTAAACTAGGCTATCTCAACCCCACCGCCCCTATCCTCCACATATTCAATCTTTCCATTTCCACTGCCACTGTTCCCTCCTGCTGGAAATCTGCCCATGTCCTCCCATTGTTCAAGTCAGGGGACCCATACGACCTAAACAACGAAAGGCCCATCTCAATCTTACCTGTCATCTCCAAAGTTCTTGAAAAGCTAGTTTACTCCCAAATTAAACTCCATATCAAATCATCTTCAATCCTCAACCCTGCGCAATCTGGCTTCTGGCCCAACCATAGTACAGTCACTGCTCTAGCCAAAGTTACCAATGAATGGATCACAGCCATGGACTCCAAGAAAGTTACAGGTGCAGTATTTTTAGATCTCAGCAAAGCGTTTGACGCTGTCGACCACAATCTTTTAGTCTCAAGCCTAATAAAAGTAGGCGCAACCCCCCCTTGCTGCCCAGTGGTTTACCAACTACCTACCTGGAAGGACCCAGAAAGTAAAAGCTGGTGGCCTCTTTTCTGCATCCTTCCCAGCTGTCAGGGAAGCCCCGCAAGGCTCCATATTAGATCCCATCTTCTTCTCCCTGTACATCAATAACCTTGATGCACACATATCCCAATCCCATCTGCATTTCTTTGCTGATGATACTGTAATGTATACGTCAGGCCCTACACTGGCTGAAGTGAGGGATGTACTCCAAGCTGACTCTGCACAACTAGAAATCAACCTAATCAATGCCAAACTACTACTCAATGCCAAGAAAACTAAGGCCATGATCTTTGCCCCAAACACCACCTCCACTTCCCTTGCAAACACGCACAAAGAATTCATCACTACCTCCCTAGGTGAACCCCTTAAAATCACCTCCAAATTCAAATATCTTGGTATGTGGCTAGACAACAAGCTTTCCTTTCATGACCACTTCGATGATCTGGCAAACAGGCTAAAGATTAGGCTAGGTTTCTTCTTCTGTAACAAGTCCCTCTTTCCAGTGGATACCAGAACTAGGCTGGTCCAGGCCACTTTCTTGCAGCTACTCGACTGTGGAGATCTAATCTATTCCTCCACAGCGGCCTCAGGATACAGCAAACTAGGCGTCCTCTACCACCGCACTATACGGTTCATGACAAACCTACCCTACCGAATCCACCATTGCGATTTGTACCTGGCTGCTGGATGGACATCACTCTGAACTAGACGCACGCTTCATGCTGGTATCTGGACTCTTAAGCTACTCCTGAACAAGGTCCCGAACTATCTCACAACCCTTTTCCATATTTCCCATAGCGCCTACTCTCTTAGGAAAAATGACCTCCTCCTCCTCCTCCTCCTCCTCGATGTACCGAGAACTCGCACCTCACTTGGCGAGCGGGCCATATCGAGCATACTCCCAAATATCTGGAACCAGCTCTAAGGTGTACTGAAGCTTCCCGTTACTGTCCCTGTCAGCCTATATAAAGGTTGGCTGCAGCAAAAATAAAAGATATGTGCAGCTGCTTCTAAATCCTAGCTCACTGCTCTAACCCTATCCCACTGCTTCCTCTTACTTACCTAGAAATTAGATGCCTTGATACTCCGAAACAAGCACTTTGTACCTTTTTTCCTGTACTTGTATTTTTCTGTCATTGTCATTTTTATGCAACATGTTAATGCCTGCCCATAATTTTGTACTTGAATTTGTACTGTTTTTTCGATTATGCAGTCTGTAACTACCTGTCTGTGTCAAAGCACCTCCTTGTGAATGAGCTTGCTCAACAGAATTTTCCTACAATAAACTTGAGATCATCCTGTAGGTCCTGTATCTCCTGTATCCTTTCAGCTGTGTCCACTCTCCCACAGCGCTTGATGTCGTCTGTGAATAGGCACATTTTACCCTTAATGCCATCCCCAGTATCACTGAAGACATTAAACACTGGCCCCCGCACTGAGCCATGTGGAACCCTGCTGGTGAAAACTCTGGTGCCAGATAACTTTTCTCCCTAAAACGACCCTCTGTGTTTTGTCCATCAGCCAGCTTTCCATCCATCTGGACATTTTATCTCCACCACCAAGATCTGCTGACTTCCTGATCAACCTTTTGTGGGGCACATAGTCAAAGGCCTTGCTGAAATCCAGATGCAGGATGTCTACTGCTTTGCTCCTGTCTACTATCTTAGTGGCCCAGTCAAAGAAGTCAATCTGATTCGTTTGACACAATCTTCTCCCACATGAACCTGTGTTGCCGTGCATCCTGGAGACCATGCTCCTCCACATATTCTACCAGTCTGTCCTTAAGTATGGTTTCCATGAGCTTGCACATGATTGAGGTCAGACTGACTGGTCTGTAATTCCCTGGGTCATCCTTGGGACCGCTTTTGTTGAGTGTCACCACATGTGCTGTTATCCAGTCTTGCAGCACCATGCCAGACTCCATTGAACTATTATATAAGCCTGCCAGTGGCCCTGCCAGCTCCTCGGCCAGTTCCCTTAGTATCCTTGGATGCACTCTGTCCGAGCCTAGCAGTTTGTCCACTTTCAGTGCTAGCAGCCCCTCCCTTACTCTAACCTTCTATATACCACACCAGTGGTGAATAAATTGGGTAAATCATATAATTGTCGGATACATATTCATTTTTACTTACAACACAATTTATTTCACTTACAACACAAAGTTATTTAACTTAGAACATGTTATTTCCACTTAGAATATTGAAAAGGATGATCGAGAACAATGGGCCAGCTAGGGAACTTACAATGGAAAGAAAGGCAGTTTTAAGCTAAAACAAGGCAAAACTCATCAGGAAAAACATTATAAATGGTATGGTCTGTATCAAACTCATAATGGATTGCAGTAGAATATCACATTTATCTGCACACATGAATGCCAAGACCTTTATATCTAAAATCGTGGCTTCGCCACTCGTGAATTATAGGTCTCACTAGTGGAGATAAATGTGTTATTCCTCTAACATCCATTATGTAGTCCCCATCTATCACTACATCTGTGTTCCCCCGCCCTGATCCACTTCTGTCTCCTGAAGGCGCTGGTCTGTCCTTCACCCTGGTAAAGACAGAACATAAATGTTCATCAAGTATCTCCGCTTTTCCTCTATTATCCTTCACCCACTGCTCCGCTTTCTTAATCTGAACAATCCCATCCTTTTTTCCCTTTTTCACTTACTGTATATAGTGGAAGAAGGCCTTCTCCCCCTTCTTAATTCAATTAGCTATCTGCAACTCCTTCTGTGCCTTTGCTCGCTGGACTTCCTTACTTATGTTACCAACCAACCTTAGGTAGTTCTCCCTGTCCATCTCTCTTGGTCTTCCTGAATTTTTTGTAGGTCAGCCTCTTTTCCCTTACTGCCTGGGTGACCCCAGAACTGAACCAGGTGGGTGCTTTGGCCTTTGTGTTCTTCCACCTGAGCCTAATGTACTCTGGTATGGCAATCAGTATTCTTTTCTTAATAATGAACCACCTTTGGTCCACCCCCATATCTACTCTGATGCCTGCCAGGTGACTCCTTTGCAATAAGCCCATCTTCCTCAAGTCCGCCCTCATGAATTCCAAATGTTTAGCAGGGTTTTAAATAATTGATTAGCAGTTTTTTTCTTGGGACAATACTAACTGTACAGAAAGTATTTATATAAATTTTCTAGAAGTGCTGTGTTTGTTAAACACAGTGAGGCAAGAGCTATTCATTTTCACAAAGTTTTAGCACTTTTATGAGCAAAACGCTAATTAATTTTTAGAGTTAAATAAAACCCTGTTTGGTCTTAGATGGGATGCTTTCCATGCCTATATCCAACTGGAACCACACTGAGCAATGGGCACTCCTACCAGGGTGCTCCCTAATTTTCTGTACATGCTCCCCATTTGTTAGCAACAGATCAAGAATTGCCTCTGCACATTTTAAGACTAATACTGGCTGTTTAATATAGGCAGCCACTGTGATAACTGTGTCATCAACACAAGCAAGCATCCATCTGCCATGTTACCATGTGCCACTTATTGTATACTGGTGCATTCCCCTTTCACGATGTGCAACCTATGTCATCTGAAATGTTTCCTGAATAACTAGAGTGCTCTCATATCGACATCTGCAGCAGTACCGACATTGCAAGTTAAAACCTTCACCACATCCTGTTCTTTCCTTCATTCCATTGCTGTCATAACATCCAGTTAATGCCTTGATCAGCATGTAGTTGTGTAACACACAAGTAAAGTGCTTTTGTTGTGATATTTATTTCTTTATACCCATTTATGTTACTTCAAGCATACAAATACTACTAAACTGTTCAGTAACTATCAAACCATTATCATTACAGGTAAAATGGAGAAGTCCGTGAAAAGAAAGAGAGGACGTCCGTCTTTACAGAATGCTGATGAGGCAGAGCAAAGGAAGCTTGAATGGGCAAAGCAGTATAGGAAGTAAGTTTGTTTGGCGTCCAATCCTGGAGGCTCTGGGTGTCTTACAATAACATTCAACAGTGCGATATAAAACATTCAGACTGTCATGAGCATATTTAGGAAGAGCCCATTAGAAATAGTTTGAATTCTGGCAGGAATTGCAGTATACAAAGGATGAAGACTTAGCATTTTTCCTTGTTACATTCTACTGGTATGATGTGACTTTTTTTTTATTCTTTTCTTTAATTACCTAGGTGGGGGGGTTATTCAGATAAATGCAATGTTTGCATCAATGTAAACAGTAGCCTTTCCTTCACCTCTCCATGAAGCCATGTTTTAAATTGTTTCTTTCTAGAAATGGGTTGTTTAGGTCTCCTTTAATTAACAAATGCCATTTTTGGATGGCCGCAGCAGGGGCGGTTTCTATGAAGTTGCATCATACACTGTAATGTAATGTGACTTTCACTCAGGAGCCTGTCATTGCACGCATTCGTGAATATAAAAAGATGGAATTCTAATTGGATCTTAAAATTGCTGGTTTCTCTTAGCTGCCCATTAAAAATCCTACTTCTAAAACTACAATTGAGCCAGCTATCTTCCCAAGGCACTATGATGATATTGGTGGCTCAAAGTTTCACTCCATGGTAAGTGGCTGAAGGAAATTGGTTTTGTGTCTTGCCATACTACGCTACTGACCCTTTTTTTTTTTTTTGGGGGGGGTGTTGGTGATAGTAGTACCGCCAGTGCCCCATCATGCCTTGCCACCTACATTGGTGATGTTAGTATTTTGCAGCTGTACACCATGGACATCTCATGGAACTGCAGCTAGGTATTTCAAAAAACTTTGCTCAGGACAAGCTTGTATATCCTGACAACAGATCACATCAGTTTGGGCCAGCATCAAGTGTGAAGCTGTGATGAATTGAATCTGTAACTGACAAAATAGAAGCCGTATCAAAAGTCACTGGGTGTTAGAGATAATGATATCTACTTAGTTTAGAAGACTAACTAAAAGACCTTGCAGCCTCTTCAAAGATGGGAACGTTTCTCACAAAGTTGTTAATACTAGACCACAATCTTATAATTGCAGACTAATTAAAAATGTTATTAACACACTGAAGAGATAGAAATATAATCCCTGCATCTGGTCCTACTTTCTTTCGCGAACGAGTTAGTGACATAGTATGATTAAATTCTAGTGTTCATGTGAATTTAAGGGTTCGCATATGGCAGATATCATGGGCGATGTTGTAAATGTAACATTGTAACTTGGCAGCACATTCTGAACATGCCATGTGGAGGTACTATTAAATTGAAAGAAACAAGAATAAATCAGTAACAAATTTAAAAGTTGGCATTTTTTTGTTTGTTCTTCAAACAATAATAGCAATAATGGACGATCCCACATTCTGCGCCTCGTTAACATTACACACCCAGGGGTTGATTAACTAGAATAGTAACACAACTACCCATCGTTCATTATTGCTTAATAAAAAGAAAGGTTAAAAAAATAAAATTAAAAATATATTGCCGCCCTTTACAAAAGTACAGTTATGACACAAATGCAGGCATTATGTCAGTAATAATACCCGACAGGGTGGGCGTTATTGGGACATAACGGACCGTCCAGGGGCGTAATGAGGCCCGACGCTGCAGGCGGAGGGCCTTATATCCCCTGGAAGGTCTGTTATATACCATAATGCCCACCCTGGAGGGTATTTTTACACTTAGATAATGGCTTATATGTTTCATTGTTAATAAAATGGAATTAAATCAATAGGAAGCTGAATAAATATGATATATACCATAAAACTATATATATTTTGCAAAGTAGTCCCTGGGTGGTGCTGTTCAGGAGAGGCTGTGGAGTAATCTGGATTTTTTGTCGCACGGATTTATGGGAGCTGTAGTCCTGTTATCAGATGTCCTGAAAGGAACAGTAAAAAAAAAAAAATATTTTTAAGAGTTTGTAGAGCTAAAGAGAAGAGACAATGTTCACTGTAAAGGTACAGTAAGGCTGGTGGGTTGGGTTATTGTCAGAGAGACAGCGAGAGGGGGCGGAGCCTGCAGTCCAGCCAGAAGCAGCGTTTTTCTGGAGCTCCTAATAATCGCAATTAAATCTAAATTTCTAGTTGATATTTTTGCCTGGAAAGCAACTGAACACTTGTCGGAAGCTAAGTGGGACACTTTGGCAACTTTTGATAAATGCCAACTACGGAAATGGGGAAAACAAAACCCCCCAAACAAGACTTCTTCCAACAGGCTTCTGCCTAAACATGTGGAGCAAATAGAATGTGCTGGCCATTTCTGCAGGCCCAGATCAGACCTCGCAATGCTGAACTCACTCCAAAGTGCACTCAGTGCCCTAACCAAGACAGTCCAAGGGATGGACCAAAAACTGGATGCCTTTTCACTGCGGTTCCAGAGGATGGAATCGCAAATTGACTCAATGGGGTAGACAACTAAAGTCATCGAAGCTACCTCCGGGAAGGCTCTATCAGCATCGGCAACAGCCATTAAGGAACAAGCAGCTTTGAGTAGCCGAATCGAGCAGCTAGAGAATGTGGTAAGGGCTCCAAATATTCGGATACTCGGACTCCCGGAAGGCACAGAGGGGGGCAACCTAGCTGTTTACCTCGAGCAATGGCTGAAAAACATCACCGAGTTGAAAGCTGTACAAATACAAAGAGCCTACAGAATCACCCCTGGTAGGCCTATCTTAAACCAAGAGACCCCCGGACTATTCTGGTCTCCCTATCATCTGCGGCTGAGAGACTTGGTTTTAGGGACAATCCGCCTAGGAACCCAATATATGAAGGGACTCTCGTGTTATGTTTTTCCGGATTTGGCTATGCCCACAAGAGTGTACCGAAAAGCCTTTGGCCGTGAAGAGAAACTGAGACCTGGGTATCACGTGACTGTTTGGCCTTCCTGCCAGACTATGTTTTACAGAAGGCCAACGTCAATTTCGATTTACAGACCCTAAAGAAGCGGGAGCTTGCATGGAGAGAATAGCAGCTCAAAGGATGCACGAAGACCGGCTATCAGAAGAGGACCTTGAGGAGGACTGAAAACCTGGACTTTCAATGGGCAATCGGACTGTGAGCTTAACAGAATGGTCTGATGTTTATTACCAACACCTTGCTCAGTACTTACTTATGTTTGCCTTAATGTTAAAGTTTTAAAATATGCTTGAACGGCATGCAAAGCTTAGAAAACTTCTACGCAAATCATCTGTTTTACTTTGCAAATACGTAGGTAGAGACTGTTAACTGACGTTTATAACTCGGGACATTTAGAAATTGAAATTTGCTGGCTAATTCTATGTCTGCAATCACCATGTCTGTCTCTACGATTAAAAGTTGGGTAATCTCACAGGAAATAATGATTTAAGGAGCTCTAGAGAAGTGGAAGAGTTTTCTTCTCCTTTACATGATAAATGATTAACTTAGGACCTGGTGGTCAGTTAAGATAATATATAATTCTGATTACTGATATAATTACCCAAGCTTTGACTGCACAAAGGCTCCTAATGCTGTACACCAAATACTAAAGATAATAGATGAAATGTCTAATTTCTCTCTACCCCCAGAGATGTACCAATTGTAGTATGTAATCAAACCTCCTTTGTATTGTACACGGATATGGAATGATTTCTTTATACATACTCTGGAAAATTGATTTTATGCTCATGTATAAAATACTAAATAAAAAAAAAATTTAAAAAAAAAAAAAAAGAGAGACAGCGAGGGCCGGTGAGGTGGACAGGCGAGCTGGTGTGGATCGTGAAGAAGGCGCATACGGAAGAGAGAGTGGGGAGTTTTGTGAAATTGGTGCTGCAGATGAGTCGGCTGCTGGGCTGGGATATCTGTGGGGGGCGGCAATCGTGCGTCGGGAGGTGTCTCAGCTGTTTAGTAGTGCGAGATTTTCGGGTTGGGGAGGAATGAAAAAAAATATGTTGTTCAATTTGTTTAAGTGTGGAATATATGTATTTTTTGTTGGTGTGACTGTTTCGGAGGGTTAATAGTGATGAGGCCTGTAGCTTGCTGTCTTGGTTAGCGAGAAAAAATGGCGGGCCATATCAACTGTGACGGGACCGGGGTACTGAAATTTGTCATAAACTGCCTGCCATGAGACCGACCAATCATGCTGGGGCCCTCTTCTACTTCTGCGGCTTACTGAACCTAATGAAGGTTACTGCCAGCTTCTTTGAACTCTACACCTTGATTTGTCACCACGATGTAATCCAGATGGATTCACATCTATCACGTCATAAACAGCAAAGACATTGTCTTGAACATCTGTCGAAATGGATGTTTAGTTGAAAACCTACAGAACACAAGGACATACTGTGTATCTCATTTACAAATGCATATTATTTCCGTTCTTTGCAAACAGATGGTGTATATATAGTTATAATCTACACAAAATGCATGTAAAATGCGATTCTTGCATCTCCATGCCAATCTTGTATTCTGTACCTGAGTTTCTTATTCCCGGGTACATGATTTTACCTTTCTTGGTATTGTTCATCAGTTTCCACCTTCTGGACAACTCATCCAAGTACTCTAAGTCAGCTTTCATCTTGTGTACCCCCCCACACACACATACACAAATGTCTGAGTGTTTCACCATCTGAAAACACACAGAAACATAGAAAATGTCAGCAGATAAGGACCGCCACGCCCATCCAGTCTGCCCGTAAGCCTATCCTTGTTTGGATATGCATATGTTACCTCATAGGCCTTCCATAATATAGCTTACATAGACATTAAAAAACAGTGGTCCCATAACTGTCCCCTGTGGTTCCCCTCTGGTCACCATCTCAACCTTCGAGCGTATCCCATTTACCACCACTCTGTGACTCCTGTCACTCAGACCATTTCCCACCAATTTCTTAAGCATTAAGGCATGAAGAGCTGTTAGTTTAACAGTTGGTTAATCATCAGCTAGGAGTGTAATGTGGCATGAGGTGCAACTGAGTGCTATATTGCCCACAGGGGGTGATTGACTGTTAATCTAACTCCTGAGAGTGCTGTATTGATATTCTAAAAATTATTCCAACAGAAAAGTGTCAAAAGTATACTTTTCAAATGATTTGCTCATTGAGAGGAAGATTTTTAATAAAATAGTTCTTCCGCCAACAGTTTAAGAATGCTGATTCAGAGTCAGAATGCATCATTCCAGTCATTCCGTAGTGCTAGAAGGATAGGATGCTAGCAGGAAGATTTCATATGCCGTGGTGAACAGGCTGTACATGACAGTATAACAGGGATTAATGTAAGGCTATCAGAATCCTTACAGCCAATCATAATGCAAAATGTCTGAGATCTTTTTTTATTATCGATCTTTGTACCAACCCCCGAGCCACTCTGCTTCATTACCAGCCTCCCATGTGGGATGGTATCAAAGGCATTTTTTTTTTCTATTCTCCATTTTTGCTGGGAGCCTGGGGGGTGGCTATGGCCGTACCTCAGAGGGACTCATCCTTCAGCCCGCGTGTCCCCGCACAGACAATCCCCAATAGTTCCCCCATGGCGGGGCAAGGGTTTGGAGCTCCGGCCCCCCCCCCCCGCCGAACACAAATTCAGAAGCTGAGGGTGGCACAGGGATGTGGGCCATCATGGAGCCCGCCAGCTCCCCTTTTCATCTTTCTCTCCCATCCTACCTCCCCTTCTGACCTAGGGACATCGGTGTGTGCCTCACGACCTGTATTGCCCTCCAGCTACTGCCAGAGGGTAGTCAACAAGTGGGACAACAGGCCTTCCTGTCCCCGAGAGAGGAGAGCAGTCCTCTGGATGCTCGACTCTCTTTAACCCCAGCTGACCCTCGGCAGCCCAGGCTCATTCCCGAACCCAGGTCACTGGCATGGCGCAAGGTGTAGTGACCAGTGCCTTAACCTCCAGCACCACCGGGCTGGCCTATCAAAGGCTTTTCTGATGTCCAGGTAAGACACATCCACCACACCACCATAATCGACCTCCCCTGTTACTTCGAACAATTCAGTGAGGTTGGTCTGACAGGACCTCCACCTAGTGAACCAATTAACCAGTGTTCTCTGTTTTACAGCCACGTTATCATCTAGGTAGTCTGTTGTCTGTTTCTTGATTGTCTCCATTACCTTGACATACAACAAAGTAAGGCTTAGCAGCTTGCAGTTGCCAGGGTCTGCTGTATTCACCATCGTTTGTATTGGGATCATGTCTGCCATTTTACAGTCTCTAGGTACCTCCCCTATACTCCATTGATATATTGTATAGTGTAGTCAGTGGAGCAGCATGAAACATCCGTAAGCTACCACAGGAGCCTAGGGTGCAGTGCATCGAGCCCTATTGCCCTGTCCACCCTGGGACTGTCCAATTCCTTGTGGACTTCTGTCCACAGTGAAGGAACTAATGTACTCATATGGGCTCGATGATGCTTCCCAATGTATTATTGGTCCGTCCGCCTCCACCCAACTGTAAAAACTGAAATAAAATATTATTCCAAGATTTCAGCCTTCTGTCTGTCCTCTTCTACTGGAACTCCTCCATCCTCAACTACTCTGGCAACTCCCCACCTCCCAATTTGACCTTCCTTCTTTCATACTATATCTAAAGCATAACTTGTCAGCCCCCCCCCCCCACCACCACTCCACCGCCATTGCTGTATTGAGAAACCTCTCCGCAGTTATTGCTTTGGTCGTCCCAACAGCTTTCCCCACATCACTCTGCCATCTCTGTTAAGTTTCACTTGCCTCATCTTTCTGCTTTGTTTTGTACTGTCTGAAGGCCTTTGTCTTAGCCCTGACCTTATTTTGACACCTTCTTCATATACTACAGTGGTCTCTGTCTTCTCTTCCATTTGCTAACTAGCCTTACAAACAGGCTGGTTTTGAGATCAAATCCCTCCATGTTTTACCCAACATCTACTCCACATCGTTTGTTTCAAACAACTTGAAGTCTTGCAGTATTCTCACAAGTGCAGTTAGCACCAGCCTTTAAACTGCCCTGGAGAACAAAGGGTTAAACTTTCTATGCAGAGCATAGAATGCTGAACTCAAGCTCGGTTGACGTCTCTGTCTGTTTCCCTTTGAAATCTAACTGTCAGATTCCTTACTCCGTCTCACTGAACAGTCGCTCTGGAGATTTCTCCTGCAGCTCGGTTCGAAAGTCAGTTGAAGTATTGGTTTTCCGTCGGTTTCTAACCGAAATTTATTCCACATAGTCAGTTCAGTCTCTGTCTGTGGTACCGTGACTACTAGATATGTTTTGTACTGTCTTTCTGTGTGGAACTTGTAAAAGTGTGGATCGGTTCGGCTGAACTGATCATTTGTTAATACTTGTATTTAACTTTAGTGTGTGGTTACTGGTCCTTATTGGTTCTAAAAAAAAACATGTTTAGCATGTTTTTTTCTAAGACCCGTGACACGGTTAGGAACTGATAAGGGAGTGTTGCCTGGCGGTTGCCGAAAAAAGGGTAAGTTTGGTTAGGTTGGCCATGTCTGAGAAACCCAAGGAAAAAAAGGGGTCCACTGGGTTTCAACACTGCAGTGAGTGTGGGGAGGTCTTTGCTAAGGCCAGTCCCCACACCACCTGTGTTTGTTGTCTGGGGTTTGAACACCTCGATTCAGACTGCCAAATTTGCAAAAATTTTCCAGAATCTACCCTTGAAAAGAGGTTAGGTAGACTGAGGGAAAAGGAGGCCGAGAAGTCCGCTGACCCAGATGGCCAGCCCTGTTCGGTTCTGACTGAACCAGAAGGAGTGCCCTCTGACCAGGTGATACTTCGGGCACATAGAGAGTCGATCGCATGGGATCGGTTCCGACAAAAAGAAAAACGCAAGAAAGCGTGCACGTTCGGATCCAGAAGTCCATGTTCCAACCGCCGAGGAAATAGCCAGAGCGATTCAGATTGTGGAATCGCTTCGCCCGGTTCTGACCAATCCAGCACCTTTTTGGCAGGGGCTCGGTTCGGTTGGTTCCCCCGGTTCACGATTATACCCCTGAAGAATTTTATGAACCGGAGTTTGAGGAGGAAGGGGAGTTTGAAGATGGTGATGGTGAAAGTCTGAATGTGTCTGTGGAACCGGACATCTCCCCAGACAGACCTTCAGGTGTATCCCCTTCTAGCTTTCTGAGTCCCCTTCCCGCTTTATGTTCTACAGAAAGGTGGCTGAAACCCTCCAGCTTCCTATGGAATAGGCAATGGAGGATCAGGAGGAGCCTGATTTTGTGGAAATGATGGACATCCCAGAGTCCAGGAGACTGTCTATTCCCCTTCACAAATCTTTTGGGAAGCAGACACAAAAAATCCTGAAGTCTCTCAATTCTATACCTCCTGTGGATAGAAGAGTGGACAAGAGGTATACACTGTCAGGCTCAGATATGGAGTTTTTGTGTCAGCAATGCAGCCATGTTGGGGTTGTGCAGGCTGCTGCCTGTGATAAGGCGAACATTCCCTTGGCTTCATACCCCCAAGACAAAGACTCCAGGAAGATTGATGCCATGGCAAAAAAGCAGTACATGGCATCTTCTTTGGGACTCAGGCAGGCAAATTATATGGCCTATACAGCCAGGTACCAGAAGTCCAGGTGGGACACTGTACTGGCACTAGCTAAACAGGCCTCCCCCCCAGCTAGCCAAGGAGCTTGAGGAGGTGGCTGCAGGTGGGATTGAGGCATCAAAGGTTCAGTTTCATGCTGCTGTGGACTCCAATGATGTGTCATCAAGAGTCATGGCTACATCTGTTGCTCTTCGGAGAATGGCTTGGCTCAGATGTACTAGCCTCTCGCAGGATACCCAGGCTAAGGCCATGGATTTTCCTGTAGTGGGTAATTCTCTGTTTGGGGAGCAGACAGAGAATTACATGAAGAAAATGGATGAGTACAGGACCACTTAAAGGAGTGCTCAGGCCAAGGAGAGGCAGGCAACTCCTTAAAGGCAGCAGTCTAGGGGCAGGGGTAGGCCTTTTCATAGGCCTTTTTACCAAGCACAGGCCTCTTCTCACTTTTCACAGAGGGAGTTCTTCAGAGGGAGAGGCAGAAGCGGGATGAGCAGAGCTGCATCCACTCCTCAGCCTAAGGCCTCTGCCAAGCAGACACCCTGATGGGCCTGTCCGGATCGACTCTCCTATTCTAGTAGTGGGCAGGCTGGCTTACTTCGTCCAGGACTGGATATCTATTACATCAGACAAGTGGGTCCTGGAAGTAGTAAGCCAGGGACTGGTTCTCAGCTTCAAAAAATTTCCAAAGATGAGAGCCAGATCTTTTTCACCTGCAGGTCTCTCAGAAACCCTTGCCCTAGAGGCAGAAGTTTCATATCTGCTGGCTTTAAGAGCCATAGAGAGAGTACCTACCCTACACTGGGGCAAAGGTCTGTATTCCAGGTACTTCCTTGCCCCAAAAAAGACAGGGGAGTAGTGACCCATCCTAGACCTAAGATACCTAAACAAACATCTTTTAAAACCAAAGTTCAGGATGGTAACTCTGGGAATAATACTTCCCTCTTCAAGGCCAGGGGACTGGCTAGCCTCCCTGGACCTCAAAGATGCCTACTTTCACATTCCCATCAGGTGCTCCCACAGAAAGTACCTCAGGTTCGAGTTGCCCTCAGGCCACTATCAGTTCAGAGCAATGCCCTTTGGCCTAACTTCAGCTCCAAGGGTTTTCACAAAGTGCCTGGCAGTAGTAGCTGCCTTTCTAAGAAGGCAAAAGATTTCCATTTTTCCATATCTGGACGATTGGCTAATAGTGGGCCAGTCTCCAGACCAAGTAAAGTCACACCTGCTAGTGACCCAGTAAGTGCTCACTTCCCTAGGATTTCTTCTCAACCTTCCCAAGTCAGTTCTCGAACCAGTCCAGCTTCTTACCTTTATAGGGGCAGAACTGGATACGATCAAAGCAAGAGCCTTTCTTCCCCTGGAAAGGGCAAAGGTTCTTATAGAACTAGTCTCTTCCTTCAGCTTTCAGGTATCTCGACCAGCAAGGCATTTCGTCCAGCTCTTGGGCCATGGCAGCTTCAACAGCAGTGGTCCAAGGGGCCAGATTCCAGATGAGGGACATTCAGTTCCATCTGAGGGCTTTTTTGGTCTCGGAGGAGGGATTCCCTTACCAAACTGATTCCAGTGACTCTGACCTTGATCCAAGCCCTTCAATGGTGGCAGGATCAGGACAATCTAAGGCAAGGAATCCCATTTGCCACCCAGTCTCATTCAGTGGTCCTTACCACGGATGCTTCCCTTCTGGGCTGGGGTGCCCATCTGAGGGGCCTCACTGCCCAGGGTCTGTGGTCCCCTCAGGAATCCCTTCTCCATATCAATCTCCTAGAACTCAGGGCAGTTTTTCTGGCCCTGCAAGCTTTCTCTCAGTTAGTGCAGAACAAGGTGTTCAGGTCAGAACAGACACCACCACCACCACCATGAGGTATATCAACAAGCAGGGAGGCACTTGGTCTATGGCCTTATGCACAGAAGCCATGAAGTTGTGGTCCCTGGCTTATTCCCTGTAAATCTCTCTGATAGCAGTTTGCCTTCCAGGGAAGGATGGTGTGCTAGCAGATGCACTGAGCAGGATCTCATAGAGCCATCACGAATGGTCCCTGGACCCTCTGGTATTGAAGGTGATTTTTTCAAGGTGGGGCACTCCAGAGGTAGATCTTTTTGCAGTCCCAGACAATCACCAGCTTCCTCTCTTTTGTTGCAGACCCCAAGTCTTGGGCTCAGTCCCCCTGGATGCTCTGATTCTGAACTGGGAAGGGACATTTCTGTATGCCTTCCCTCCCTTCCCACTTCTGTTCAAAGTTTTAGTCAAGATAAGGTCACAACCTTGCAAAGTGATTCTGATTGCTCCAGACTGGGCCAGACAGCCTTGGTACGCCCTGTTGTTGTCCCTAGCAGTCCATCTTCCCCGTCTCTTTCCAGGAATTACAACCTGTTAACCTCCTCTCAGGGGAGGATTTGGTACTCCAATCTTCAGTCTCTCAATCTCAAGGCATGGCTCTCGAAGAGTTAGTTTGCGGATTTGCATCTTTCTCAGGGGGTTCTGGATATTCTCAAAGCTTCTCGAAAGTCCTCCACCAGAAGGACTTATAACTCCAAATGGAAGAGATTCAGCATTTAGTGTTCCAAGAAGCATATTTCTCCAGATACTGCTGAATTACCTACGGTTCTGGATTATATGGTCCATCTTAATGGCCTAGGCCTCAGACCAGCTACTCTTAAGGTACACTTGTCAGCTGTTTCTGCTTTTCTGTCAGTGGGGAAGTCTTCCTCACTATCCTCTCATCCTGTGTTCTATAAATTTTTTAAAGGATTGCTTCATACCAATCCTCCCTTTAGAGACCCTGCCCCTGCCTGGGATTTAAATGTTTGCATTGCTCAACTTATGCAACCTCCTTTTGAGCCTATGTCCTCAGCAGAGCTTAAGTACTTGACTTGGAAAACTGTGTTTTTGGTAGCCATTACCTCTGCAAGACGTATCAGTGAATTGCAAGCCCCTTTCACAGAGAAAGTGGTCCTTAGAACCAATAGAAGGTTCTTGCCTAAAGTGGTTTCAGAATTCCATTTGACTCAGTCTATGTCTCTCCCTGTTTTCTTCACTGATCATTCTTCCTCAGGAGAGAGAGGGCTACACAGTTTAGATGTTAAAAGAGCCCTTAGCTACTACATAGAGCATACCAAGGGTCACAGGTTTGATTCCCTCCAGTTGTTCCTCACTTATGGAGAAGTGGGAAAGGGCAAACCTGCCACCAAGAGAACTCTTGCCAGGTGGATTGTGTCTTGTATACAATTCTGCTGTGAAAAACTGGGAAAGATTCCACCCTCAGGCCTGAGGGCTCACTCTACAAGAGGTACAGCTGCTTCCCTGGCTGCTGCCAGGGATATCCCTCTCTTAGAAATTTGTCAAGCAGCCACCTGGAAAACAGTCCATACATTTACCAAGCATTACTCTCTGGATATCCAGGCTAGGACTGATGCTCGGTTTGGCACAGCAGTACTTCAGAGCCTATTCCCAAAGTAGGTTCTGTCCCTCCTCCATGGAGGTACTGCTTGGTAGTCTGCACTTGTCAGAATACAGCAAGACTTCAAGTTGTTTGAAGAAAAAATGACTCACCTTAGTAATTATGTTTCTTCTATTGGAGTCTTGCTGTATTCTGACCTCCCTCCCTGCCTCCCCTCTCAGAACCTGGTTTTGGGAAGTGGTGGGCAGGTGCACTGTTGCACCTCAGGGGTGCTCCTTTACACCCTCTTCTTTTTGTTTGGGTGTTTGTTTTATTATTATTCTTGTTTGGTTGGGTTTTTGGGTTTGGGGTTTCTTGAGTTGAGTCTTCCTTTGGGAATCCATAACTTTTTGTTGCCAGTTGGCTAGTAAAAATTTTACAATTTCCACATAGAATAGCTAGTGAGTTTTGCTCATAAGAATCTGATGGTTAGATTTCAAAGGGAAACAGACAGAGACATCAACTGAGCTCGAGCTCCGCATTCTATGCTCTGCAAAGAAAGTTTAACCCTTTGTTCTCCGGGGCAGTTTAAAGGCTGGGGCTAACTGCACTTGTCACAATACAGCAAGACTCGAATAGAAGAAACATAATTACCAAGGTGAGCAATTTTTTCTTCTTGCACTCCTTCCAAGGCCTCCATTAGGTAGCTGGGCATTTCACCAAAGTTTGCCCTCCAAAAGTGTATGAACATAGTCCTTATGTGACTATAAACCACTTCAGTTCTTATCTCAAAAGCTGTAATCTCTAAAGGTCTAGTTCAGTGATTGAAGATCACCAAGAAAGCAGGAACTGCCTGTACATGTCTTTAGTCCCTTTTATATAAGACAATTAACTTATGCAAGCCCTTGGAATTTGAAAACTAATTGTGGAACAGATCTAACTGTATAAGGGACTGTAACAATTGTATTGAAAGCACTGTACCTACTGGAATGCTAATTAATTTAAATGATCCACTGTACCTAAATATTGTCAATAAACTTGAATTAAAAAAAAAAAAGCTTGTAATCTCTTGGTCGCTGCTCATGTGGTCCTGCAATGAGAGGTTGGATATATTATCCAGATTTGTAAGGACAAGTTCCAGTATTGCCTTACCTGGATAGGTTCCATGACCATCTGTCTGTGCTCCACACCATGCATGGTATCTAGGAAGTATATACTTGTGACAGTTTCTGCTGCTATACGTCCCCAATCTATGTCAGACAAATTAAAATCACCCAATAGTAGTACTTTCCCATTTTTAGGCCATAACCTGCATCTCTTCCACCAGAGCCCTATCCTCATCCTCCCCTTGCGTAGGTAGACGGTTGACAACAACAGCCCTAACAACCTCTTCTTTTTTTCCTTTCTAGTGTTGCCCTTAGCATCCCTGTTCTGCCCTGTCCCTCTGAATCTCTATTGCTTTTATCTGCTTGAGCACGTAAAGCGCAACCCCTCCCCCTTCCTACCCACCCTGACGCTTCTGTATAGATCAATCCCTGGAATATTAACCCCCATCCCCACGCCTGGTATTCGTTAAACCCAGTCTCAGTTATAGCAGCAGTGCCTATGTCCTTTAACACTGTGCCGCATAGAAGGCCGTTAAACTGGAGAACATGGGATTGGGTAGGACAGTTGTGTGGTGGGTGGGGAACTGATTGGATTGCAGGACACAGAAGGTGGTTGTAAATGGCTGTCACTCCGCAGAGGGAAGGGTGACCAGTGGGGTGCCACAGGGATCAGTGCTGGGTCCAGTCCTCTTCAACATCTTTATCAATGACAATACAGAAGACCTAGAAGGGATAATATGCCTGTTTGCTGATGACACAAAGCTCTGCAACAGGGTGGACACTCCGGAAGGCATGGAAAGAATGAGGAGAGATCTGCAGAAGCTTGAGAACTGGACAAGGGAGTGGCAGTTAAGGTTTAAATCAAAGAAATGCTAAATAAATCACATGGGGCACAAAAACCCAGGAATAACACATCAGCTGGGGGGGAGTGGGGGGGAGGCTGTAGAATGCTCCAAGCAGGAAAGGGACCGGGGCTATAAAATGCTCCAAGCAGGAAAGAGACCCAGGGGTTATCATCTTGGATTACCTCAGTGTAGAGAGTCAGTGCAAAAAGGCATCAGGAAAAGCAGTGGGATGCTGGGTTGCATAGGCAGGGGTATCACCAGCAGGAAAAGGGAGGTCATAATTCCACTATACAAGACACTAGTGAGGCCACACCTTGAATAGTGTCCAGTTCTGGAGGCCTTACCTACGTAAGGACATAGACAGGGTATAGGCAGTTCAGAGGAGGGCAACCAAGATGGTGTAAGGGTTCCATCACAAAACCTATTAGGACAGGCTGAAGAATTTAAATATGTACTCCCCGGAGGAGAGGAAGGAGGGGGGATCTGACTGAGACATACAAATACCTCATGGGGAGGAACAAGGTGCAGGAAAACACAATTTGTCATAGAAAAATGTGCTCCAGGACTAGAGGACATGGAATGAAACTGGAGGGAGGGAGATTCGGAGGGAACATTTTTTTTTCCTCCAAGTTCCTTTCCCTCCGTTCACCACCGACTGGGGCTTCTTCTGTTGACCTACTTTATCCCCTCTAGCCTGAGGTCCTCCCAACTATGTCTGGCTTCCTGACTTGCCCGCGACACACCTAATGGAGCCAGTCCCTCTGGAATACACCCCCTGGTGGGGCTGCCTTCTGCTCCCCGGCACATTCATCTGGCGCTCCATAGGCAGAGGCAATTTCAGGACCAGGGCACAGTGGGCAGGATCCAGCAGTGGAGGTGGGGTAGGCAATGTCTACCCCCCAGTCAGTGGGTGTTTTTCCTTTTCTAGAGCTCCCCCTAGGAGCCTGGACGTGCATTGCCATTCAGTGCTGCCGGGCGTGCTCCCGCACCCAACTCATGGACGGCTACCGAGGCTCCTCCCCTGCGCCTAGCGTGATCCCCAGACTTTGGCACTCCCAACCTCCGTTATGAGCCTCTCACGCTGGGGAGTCAACCACCCACCCTCCTCAGGAGAGGAGAGCTGTCCTTTGGGCGCTTAATCCTCTCTATCCCCTGCTGACCCCTGACGACCCAAGCTCACTCCCGAACCCGGGTCACCAGCGTGACGTGTGGTGTGGCGTCCAACGCCTCAACCCTTAGCGCCACCAGGCCGGCTGATTCAGAGGGAACATGAGGAAGAATTTCTTCACGGGAGAGGGTTGTGGACAGATGGAACACCCTGCCAGAAGAGGCAGTGGAGGCTGAAATGATTACAGGATTTAAGAATGCATGGGATAGGCATCGGAGGATCCTGGTAGTTGGGGGAAGGGACAACCTAGTTGTAGAGAAGCTTGAAGAGCCAAAGTACATGCACAAATGGTCAGACTAGGTGGTCCGTAGACCCATATCTGCCATCAGCATCTATGTATCCTCATTGTTATGAGAGTCTACAAGTCTACAATCTTATTGCATAGGCCATGGACATTTACACAATGGCTTTCCGCCTACTCTTATGCCTACCTATGATATCCCCTTTCATGAACTCTTTTTCCATTTCCAGGAGAGTGTTTGACAGGGACATGCCCAGTACATTTAATACAATCTTCCAAGCCACATACTCCACCATTTTCAGTTGAAATGAATGGACTTCTCTATGTTTCTCATTGGCCTAACTCAGAGCAGATCCATCCATTCCAAGTTGTGTACTGGGTGTGCTTTGAAACAACTGAGAAGCTGCGTGGGATATACTATATTGGACTAGGTATTTGTAACTAATCTCTCTCTCTCTCTCTTGCTTACATCTGAGAGAAGTTTTCCTCACTTTTACAGTGGTATTGGTTTGTGTTTAATTATTTTAGTTTTTAATTCAGGAAGGGGGTTTTCAAAACTGCTTGTCTTGTCAGCATCTTCAGAAGGGCTGAAATAACTGCATATTTGATTTTCCTTTGTGGCTAACTGGACTGATTACTAGAATTCTGTGACAATCTGCATCAATATATTTTGCAACATTTGGTGGGGTTGTGTGATTTAAAATAGCAAAGGCTGCAGTTTGTAATTGGATGCCAGACATAGCTTGAGGTGGGGGAAATTCTCTTCACAAGTTAGAGGCCTGCATCACAGCCAATTGTCTAGCTTGACTATTTCAGCATTGTTCAATTACTATAAACTACTGGTGTGATCCTGTTTGAGACAGAAGTCCATCTTCTTCCAAGTTGTGTACTGGGTGTGCTTTGAAACAACTGAGAAGCTGCGTGGGATATACTGTATTGGACTAGATAGTTGTAACTAATCTCTCTCTCTTGCTTACATCTGAGAGAAGTTTTCCTCACTTTTACAGTGGTATTGCTTTGTGTTTAATTATTTTAGTTTTTAATTCAGGAAGGGGGTTTTCAAAACTGCTTATCTTGTCAGCATCTTCAGAAGGGCTGAAATAATTGCATATTTGATTTTCCTTTGTGGCTAACAAACCACCAGGCTGTTTCGGGGCTGGAAAAGTTTACCTGTGTCTGACTTGGATGTCTGGATTTTTCTGTTTGATTAGCTGGGTACTTTCTCTGTCAAATTGTTGTGTAGGGTATCTTGCTGACAGGAAGGCACTCATCGCTGTGGTGGGTGAGAGCTTTTAGCTGATTGTTTTGTGAGGGCACAGTTTAGGCCCAACCCTTCCACCCTCACCCACCCCTGGAAATAGTTCCTTTATACCTGAGGTTCTGACATAATTTCCTCAAGAGTGCAAGGTGCATATCGCTGTCATATCCTCTCTGGCACACTGCACTGACAATATAAGCATACACATTGTATAATATATATATTTCTATATAACCAGTCACACACACACACACACACACACACACACACATATACAAACAAACCAAAAAAAAGTAGATAAACATGTGGGGAGTAGTACAATGTAATGGCTGTGGGGCAGCAGTCTTCCGGGAGTCTTTCTGGAGGCTGAGATGCTGCCCTATTTGCAGACAACTATCTGCTCTGAGGGAGGAAGTTGCCCATCTTCAGGCCGCACTGGACAGTAGTAAGGAAACCTTCCCCCAGGCCACACTGGACAGTAGGAAGGAACCTCCCCATCCAGGGAGCACTAGCGCCACCACCACCACCACTACCTCAGAGGTTGCAGAAAGCACAGCAGTTGGACCACAGTGGGCTCAGGGAGGGTGAGGATGTGGAACAGAAACACACCAGTCATTTGTTCCACTCCACAATCCATACACCATTCTGGGGAGCATAGCTCCCCTATGGATGCACCCGAGAGAAGACTGATGACAACTGTCACAAGGGAGGCCCACAGGAAGGAGGCAGAGGACACCACAGGAAAGGGAAGCAGCTCCTGGTGGGGAACTCAATTATTAGGGATAGAACGAGAGCTGGGAAAACTGAGTAAGGTGCCTGCCTGGTGCCATGGCTTGAGGGACAGGAAGCATCCTCAGGATCATGAGAACAGCTTAAGGAGCCTGAGCTGGACGAATTGTCCATCTAGGGACAAATGACTTGGCTCATCATGAGATTAAAGCAGTGCAGGAGGACATTGCAGAGTTGGGAGGGCCTAAGACAAGTAGCACACACAGTATCCTTCTCAGAGGTGCTGCCTGTCAAAGGCATGGGGGAGGTGAGGGTAATTAGCACCATGCAGTTTAATGAATGGTTGGTTGAAAAAATGGTGCGGAGCACAGGGGTTTGGCTTCACTGGGGACTGGGGTTCCACCTGGAGGGACACCAGCCTGTACTGGCAGGATGGTCTGCATCTGTCCAGGAAGGGAACAAGTCTTTTGAGCATTCGGTTTAAATGCTTCATTGGCAAGCTTTTAAACTAGTCAAAGGGGGAGACACTGACAAGCAGCAGGAAAATCCCAGCCTCTCCCTACAAAACAGGGTACTAAATGAGAAAAAGACCGAGGTAGAACAGTCAGTGGGGGATGCTGCAACAGAAGGTAAAGCCATCAAAAAATGGAGAGCAATGAGTACCAATGCCCGTAGTCTGGGTAACAAGCTTCCTGAATTAGTGGCCTTGATGGAGGAGGAACATCTGGATATCATGGCAGTCACAGAAACATGGTACACACAAAACCATGACTGGGACGTAAACATACCAGGATTCACTATCTACAGGAGGGACAGGGAGGGTAAAAGAGGAGGAGGAGTAGCTCTTTACATAAGGGAAGGAATCAAAGCAACAGAACAAAAGGGTAAACAGGGAGGAGAAGAAGCACTGTGGGTAAATTTGGAGACAGGCAATGGCACCACGATCCGCACAGGGTTAGTATACAGAACTCTTCTCAGGGGAGAAATGGACAAGGAAATGATAGAAAGTATACTTAGAATGGCAGACAAAGGGAGATATTGCTGATGGGTGATCTGAATATGCCAGATGTTAATTGGAGCGCAGTTGCAGCTGCCACTTCGAAGAGTGGAGTTATTCTAGATGTCCTACAGGGGGCATGCCTTAGACAACTAGTACTGGAGCCCACTCGAGAGGGAGCAATATTAGACTTGATTCTCTCAAATGGAGATGGAGAGAGGATCACAGATGTAGAAGTGGGTAGCCATCTGGGAACTAGCGACTATCGAACAGTAAACACAGCAATAGAGTCAAGCCATACAAAGACAAAAGTACTGGACTTTAGGAGGGCTGACTTTGCCAAAATGGGTGAGTGCCTAAGGAATGCACTAGCAAATGAGCAGGAAGGAGGGGTGGAAGAACAATGGGGAATAATAAAAACTGCCATCACAGAGGTAACGAGCCTTTGTGTGAAGCAAATAAACAAAACAAAACGATGTAAGAAACCACTATGGTTCTTAAAGGAAGTGGCAGTGAAGGTTCAAGAGAAAAGAAAGCATTCAGGAAGTACAAGGAATCGTAGAAGGAGCAGGACAGAGAACTGAATCAGTTAAAGCAAAAGGAGGCTGGGAAGACAGTCAGAACAGCAAAGGCCCAAACTGAGGAAAGATAGCCAACTCAGTTAAGAAGGGCTAAAACCTTTATAGGTACATCAGGAGCGAAGGAAGACCAAGGAGGGATAGTGAGGCTTAATAAAGGGGAGGAGGTGGGCAAGGGAGACTGTGAAAAGGCAGAGATACTAAACAAATATTTTTGCTCAGTATTTACAAATGAAGAGGAGGTACATAAAACAAACAGTAGAAACACTCTGGATACAGAAGTTGATACCAGCCCATTTACAGAAGAAAGGGTTCTGAAAGAACTCTTAAAACTGAAGGTGGACAAAGCAATGGGGCCTGATGGGATTCATCCCAGAATTCTAAAAGAACTAAGTGTAAAACTAGTGACACCAGTGACTACCCATTTTAACAAATCATGGGAGGATGGGGTGGTACCTGAGGACTGGAGGAGGGCAGATGTGATTCCTCTTCACAAAAGTGGGAGCAAGGCAGAAGCAGGAAACTACAGACCTGTTAGTTTAACCTCAGTGATAGGGAAAATGATGGAATCATTTCTGAAGGAAAGAATTGTCGAGTATCTAGAGGCCAGAGGGGCACAGGACCCTAGGCAGCATGGATTCACAGAGGGAAGGTCATGCCAGACGAATCTGATAGATTTCTTTGACTGGGTGACCAAAGTAGTAGATCAGGGAGGGGCTGTGGATATGGCCTACCTAGACTTTAGCAAGGCATTTGACACAGGCCCACACAAAAGATTAATATACAAGTTAGCCAGCCTGGGAGTGGGTCCCAAGATGACAGCCTGGGTAAATAATTGGCTGGAGAATAGGACACAGAGAGTAATAGTAAATGGAGTCCACCGAGAAGAAAGGAGGGTTACTAGTGGGGTACCGCAGGGTTCAGTATTAGGACTGGTCCTCTTCAATGTCTTTATAAGCGACATTGCAGAAGGACTAAAAGGAAAAGTATGTCTCTTTGCAGATGACACAAAGATCTGCAAGAGAGTTGATGCACAGGGTGGGGTGGAAAGGATGAGAAGGGACTTGGCAAGGTTAGAGGAATGGTCAAATGTATGGCAGCTTAGATTCAATGCTAAGAAGTGCAAGGTAATGCACCTGGGAAACAAAAACCCAGGGAAGAGTACACAATGGGGGGTGAGATACTAACAACAACAAACATGGAAAGGGACCTGGGGTAGTCATATCAGATGACCTAAAGGTGGGCAAGCAATGTGAGAGGGCAGCAAGGAGGGCTGGGGGGATACTGGGATGCATAGGGAGAGGCATCACCAGTAGAAAGCAGGAAGTTATTATCCCTCTGTACAGACAGCTGGTGAGACCCCATCTGGAGTACTGTGTGCAGTTCTGGAGACCCAGTCTCCACAAAGACATAGACAGGATGGAAGCTGTCCAGAGGAGGGCAACTAAAATGGTGCAGGGTCTGCACCGAAAGACATATGAAGAGAGACGAAAGGAGCTTAATATGTATAGCCTCGAGGAAAGGAGGGAGAGGGGGGACATGATAGAAACGTTCAAGTACCTCAAGGGAATCAACAAAGTCCAAGAGGGTAGCATCTTTCAAAAAAAGAGGTGTGCAAGAACAAGAGGGCACAATTTGAAGATGGGGGTGGCTCGGAGGTAATTTAAGGAAGTATTTTTTCACAGAGAGGGTTGTGGATGCATGGAACGGCCTTCCGGAGGAGGTTGTGGAGTCAAAATCAGTGGTGGAATTCAAGCATGCATGGGACAGTCATAAGGCAATTCTAGGGGTTGGGGGTAGGAAGAAGTAGGCTGCTGGTTAACTAGGATCTGCAGCTTATCCATCCAGTAGGTAGGGAAATGGGCAGACTGGGTGGGCCAAGCGGTCCTTATCTGCCGTCAAATTCTATGTTTCTATGTTTCTATTTAGGAGCAGCTTGTCTTTTCAGTTCAGGCTTTCCTCCCTATATGTGTCACCCCAGTCCCCAATAAGATTGAAGTCCTCCTGCCTACACCATCCCTTCAACCATTCATTAAACTCCTCTAGCATCCCTTACTGTACTGGCTTTGTGTATGGGCAGCGCCACTGAGAAAGTCAAAGAGCTGTCCCTGCTCCTATAGGTTCCTGCAATGTCCCTAAATCTCTTTTGCACTGTTTCCACCTCATTACCTGATAGGTAATTCATCCATAGGTTCAAGACTACATGGGGGTTGCCCCCCCCCCCCAACTCTACAGATCCCATCGTTGATCATAGGTCCGGCATTACCAGTATCCAGGCCAGGAACACACATTACCTACCTCATTTTTTTGAGTAGAACCCGATTCTTAAATCAGTGGATCCCCTTTATTATGGAGTCCCCTACACATAGAAATGTTACCCATCTCCAAACTCTCTGGGAGGCCTTGCTCCTGCTGCCCTTAATTGACCATTATCACCCTCCCCTGTTCGGTCTTGATCCCCTGTTAGCGGTTCTTTATTAGTAGTTGTGTGCTTATCATGTGCTCCCTTCGTCCTTTGCCCCACCATTTTGTCCTCCTTCTCAGTGTCTCTGTGTCTACCACTTCTGTGCCACCCCCTCATTTCCAAACACCACACCCCTTCTGTCCTTGGTATCCCCTCCTTCCCATATAGGCAACTGTCTGCTACCTCTCATAATTGTTCCGCCACTGGTATATGAGTATCATTGCCCATGCGTGTATTTAGGAGGTTACAGCTGCCGATACTCTTATCAGCTCATCCTTCTCACCTTTCTAACCTGTTCCCTGCCCTCCCCCAGGACTGCGTATCAATTTGACAGGCTCAGGTCTGGAGTTGTGCAGCCCTTAAGCTGCCCAACCTCCTTGAGGTTCCCTCTGCACCAATGGTGCACAGTGGTGTCTTCTGTGGGACACCCTCACCCCTCTCATCTCTCCTGCCCATTAACTCCTTACCAGAAATTCCGTCATGGTTTGCGATTGTAGGCTAAGCTCTGCTAATCATTTGCATCACTCCACCTCCCAATTGTATCATTGCCGGTCTCTCCCTGTCGATGCAATAGAGCACAATGGGTTAAGGCTCTGAGCTGCAGATCTGGAGACCTGGGTTTGAATCCCACAGCAACCTAGGTGCATACTGTGTGATCCTGACAAGTCACTTAACTTCCTTGTGCTCCCAGATCGCACCTGGAAACCAGCTTCGGCTTAGTGTGCTACTCCTGGTTAAACAATGTTTCCTTCCTTCCTGCCTGATTCCTACCCCAGTAGGGGCTCCTACCTCCCCTTATTTCTCACTCTATATATCCACTTAACCAGTATATGTCCGCTGTCACAACTGGCTGCAGATCTCGCATGCTCCCGCTCTCCACTTTATATCGAGGAAAACTGCCGCCCAACAACCATTAAGCAATAAAAATGAACAGGGTTTAGATTAACAGTCTATATAATCACAGCCAATCAGATTGCAGCATTTTTTGAGATCATTTTTACGACTGTGGGCAGAGCCAACAGGAGTATTGCATGTACAAAAGGAGTGATGTCATGTTTTCTGTCCGTGGAACTGATTGAAGGTGTAAATAGTCTCCTCCGCCTTACCCTCCTCTAAGCAATGTTTTCCGCCCTCAAATAAATACGCTTTCATGTTAGTCAATGGTTACAGGGTACTGTTTTCTTTTTTAAATGGGTGGTACAAGAACTGGAACCTGAGTGGTGGGAGGCAGCATTAGGTTTTTTTGGGGAGTAAGATCCACCTCCACCTCAGACTTTTTTCTGATTTATGTGGGAGGGGCATGAGATAGCTCTAGCATGCTGTAATGAGATACATTAGTTTGGAACCTTACCAACCAACAGACATGCCTTGGCAGTGCAGAACAGAACAGAAAATATTTAATGCCTTCAAATTGACTTAAAAATCCTGTGGAACAAATGATTATCAGAGCCACCTGGGGCCTCAGAAGGAGACCTAGACACACATCTAGCTCTGTAAGAAAATGTTCATTTTTTTTGTGGGGGCTGTGGGATTCAAACTCAGATCTAACTGCCCAGATCATCAATGCTATAATTAACAGACCCTAGCTGTTTTCTTACAGAAACCCCACTCAGTTAGATTTCAAGTATTTACTAAATTGTAAACATAGAAACACAGAGCCACTACGACTATGAATGCATTAACTAGATAAGGGTGTTTCATGGGCTTAAACATAAACATGTATTTATTTAAAAAATATCAGATTCACAAATCTTTGAGCAAGCTAACTGGGGTTTCTGTAAGACAGTAGCTACTAAATAGCTCTAATTCACTATTTTTGTTTTCTCTGTGCATCAGGTTTAGCTAGCAGGAGTGTTTTAACATCAAAAACACAAATAATGAATTGGAGCTATTTAACAGCTGTTTTCTTACAGAAACCCCAGTTAGATAGCTTTCAGGTATCTGCTAAACTAACTATTGACATTTGTGCTCCCTGGATAAGAACAGTTACAAGGCTCTGCAGTTGCTAAACTAATTTTAAACCAGTACACATGCTAAATCTAAGGGCATGTCTACATCACTGTCACATGAGACAGGGGGCATCCTAGAAGAAAGAAAGACAGACAATAAAACTATTTGTTATGGAGATCCCCAGGGGTCGTAAAACTACCATACAGCTAGCAGGCAGTTTTGGAAAAACTCCAAATAGCAGACAGAGGAAAGGACACACTAGGACTTAACATACATATCAAAACACTCTACATAACATATGTACTGCATTCTGGGAAGATTACCTTGGCAGGGATCCTATAAAAAACCTGAAAAACAGGTTTAATGGAGTGAATGGTGACATCCTATTTCTAGTGTCCATGATGAAATAAAAAATAGTTAAGGTTTTTTTTATGTCAGCTCTGATCATAATAGCTTTTAAAATCACCAATTATTTTCTTGTTCAAAGTTTTCTAATACATCTTAACTTAAAAGAAAAAAATGCACTTTATCATCAAAGTCTGTTTTCAGCTTCCTACTATACACTTCATTTGTAAAAAAAAAAAAAAAAAGGATCTTGTTACAGACCACAGTCAGCACTAACTACTAACAGAATGCCGATACCTACATTTACAATTTAGCAAATACTTGAAATCTGAGTGGGGTTTCTGTAAGAAAACAGCTAGAGTCTGTTAATTATAGCATTTTATAGCATTTATGATCTGGGCAGTTAGATCCGAGTTTGAATCCCACAGCCCCCACAAAAAAAAAGAAAATTTTCTTACAGAGCTAGATGTGTGTCTAGGTCTCCTTCTGAGGTCCCAGGTGGCTCTGATAATCATTTGTTCCAAAGGATTTTTAAGTCAATTTGAAGACATTAAATATTTTCTGTTCTGTTGTGCACTGCCAAGGCATATCTGTTGGTTGATAAGGTCCCAAACTAATGTATCTCATTACAGCATGCTAGAGCTATCTCATGCCCCTCCCACATGAATCAGAAAAAAGTTTGGGGTGGAGGTGGAGGTGGATCTTACTCCAAAAAAAAACCTGGAGTACTGCGTCCAGTTCTGGAGACCCCATCTCCACAAGGATATAGACAGGATGGAGGCAGTTCAGAGGAGGGCAACTAAAATCGTGCAGGGTCTGCAAGAGAAGCCATACAAGGAGAGACTAAAGGAGCTTAATATGTATACCCTTGAGGAAAGGAGGGAGAGGGGGGACATGATGGAAACATTTAAGTACCTCAGGGGAATCAACAAAGTCCAAGAGGGTAGCATCTTTCAAAAAAAGAGGTGTGCAAGAACAAGTGGACACAGTTTGAAGACAGAGGGAGGACAGCTCAGGGGCAATGTTAGGAAGTATTTTTTCACAGAGAGGGTGGTGGACACATGGAACAGCCTTCCTGAGGAGGTTGTGGGGTCTAAAACTGTGGGAGAATTCAAGAATGCATGAGACAGGCATAAGGCAATTTTTGTGGGGGGTAGGAAGAAATAGGCTGTTGGTTAAATAGGATCTGCAGCTTATCCTGTAGGTAGGGAAATGGACAGACTAGGTGGGCCAAGCGGTCCTTATCTGCCGTCATAGTCTATGTTTCTATGTTTCTCTGCCAGAGTTTGTTATAATAGCAGTTAATCACTCTTCCACTGCCTTCCCTAATTTGCATCTTGTCAGGTAGCACCCAACACCTCCTTCCAACCTCTCATTCCTTCCCATCCATACCCACTTCCTACCTTCCAACATTACAGAGTACAATACATGGTATAATCTCTACTGAATACTTTTTGCCATACTACGTTGCTACATTTAATTCAGTAACATCACCACTGTATAATGTTCCTTACTAAATGACTTAGTTTAATTTGGCAATATCAGAAAATACTCCTAACCAGTATCCCAGTGTAACTAACTACTGTCCAACAGGTATCATTAAAAAGTTACATTTGGTGATATCAGAATTTGCCCGTAAGCATCAAACCAGTAGCACCCGAGTGGCTAACCAGTACACATCAGGAATTAATAAGAATTTGCTAAAGCAGGTGTCAACCAGATTAATCTTTATCTCACTTCAGTACTTTAGCAGTTCTATAGTACTGCTCAAATCAGGGGTGAAAATAGAATGATTCTTCAACTTTCACTAAACAAAGAATAAATCGGGTAATAGCAGTACATTTTTTAACAATCGAAATCAACAATGTTGGTCACCTGAATGAGTTGTCAGCCGGGAGGGCAGCAGGGATATAGACAGGTAATGCAATGAAAAAAGGTAACAGGGAAGGCAGCAACCACTATCTTGTCTTCTTTTTATAGTACTAATTTACATGTCAAAACTAGGGCTGAATGATCTGATAACCTTCCCTTTGCAGGAGGGTGATTATTCAGTCTTTTTTTTTTTTTTTCAACTGCTGTACAAATTACAGCTCGAATGGAAACAATGAACATACGAAGAAGCCAGCAGAAGAAGGCCATTTGGTCTATCAAGTCTGCTTGTATTGCAGTAGACATTTACATTTCAACAATGTATGTGCCATTAGAAGGGTACATGACATAATTGCAGACTTGTTTGCCAAATGCAGAGCCAGGGACAAAGCTTGGTACCACTACAAGAAGTCCTTATCTCAAGCAGACCTCCAAGTTTACAAAGCCCTTCGGAATAATTGCACAAGGCCATCTGCCTCTCCAAGGCTAATTACTTCAGGCACCACCTGCAGCAACATCAACACAACCATGTCATTTTGGAAGGTACTCCACTCTCTCCTTGACCCCCTGCCCAAATAGCCTCCCCGGTCCTCAAAGTTGATGGCTCCCCTGTTTCTGACCCAGCGTCTGTCGCAGAGATTTTTCAACAAATTCTTTACCACTTGTGCTCTCCCTGACAACACCACCTCCATACCCCTGAACACCCCCCCCCCCGGTCCTATCGGATACTCCAGGTTAATCCTCTAAATTTCAATTCCCTCCTCTCCCCTCCCCCCTTGAAGTCTACACATCCCTCCTCGCCCTTAATCCTTCCAAGTCCATCCCTGATGGTCTGCAGCCCAGGTTTCTCCACATCTCTGCCACAGCTATAGCAGCCTCACTCACCCACATTATAAAACTCTCTCTCTTTCTTCCACCTCCTCCATCGCAAGGGCCTGGAAATCTGCCAAGGTCTTACCCCTTCACAAGGGAGGTGACCCTTCTGCTCCCGGAAACTATAGGCCTATCTCCGTCCCCTCTTTTGCCAAACTTCAAGAATCCCTTATTTACTCTAGGCTGTCTGAATTCCTAACCATTACACATACTCTCTCACCAGTGCAGTCTGATTTTAGGAAACAGCACTCGACCATCTCCTCACTATTTCTAGTTACATATTCAATATTCTCGGCTATGGACAAGAGCCTTATTACTGCCGCCATTTTCATTGTTCTGGCAAAGGCTTTCGATTCAGTCTCCCATCCCCTCCTGCTACAAAATCTTAGATCTGTTGGCCTTGCTGAACCTGCCGTTAACTGGTTCCACTGTTATCTTCATGACAGGCAGCAATTGGTACAACTAGGTGATGCTCCCTATCCTTTCCGGGGTCCCCTAAGGCTCCATCCTTGGCCCCATCCTTTTCTCTCTATTTATAAACCACCTCTCATGAGTCTGCAAATCTTCTGATATGCACATGTATGCTGACAATTATTTTCATCTCCAGGCCCTCTGCCATCAGTGTACAGTCCCCCTTCCAGGAAGATTTCAACAGAGTTCAGTCTTGGTTCTAGGACAACTAACTTAAACTCAAAGCAAAAAAAAAACAGTGGCTATGACTTTCTGCTCCAGACAGAAACTGGCCACCCTTCAGTCTTCTCCCGCCTTCACTACCTTGGACGGATCTCCCATTGAACATTCCAACTTTCAAATACTTGGGGGTATGGTTGGATAGCCACCTGGATTTCTCCACCCACGTCAATGCCATCTGCACTAAACTACGTCCCAAATTGGCTGTCCTCTATTGACATAAAGACAGTCCCCCCCCCCACCTGCTGAGAACTGGTATCCAAAATTATCCTACCCATCTTTGATTATGCCGACGTGATTATGGCACAGCCTCACAATCATCCCTTACCAGACTAGACACCCTGCAACTCCTTCTGCCACTTCGCTACCACCACCCCTTACCCACCACTGTCTCCTATATTCTACCCTCTCCCTTGCACCTTTATCTCACCGGAGAATGGTTCACTGTGCATCCTTTGCTGCAAAGTTATGGTTTGGAACCCTCCCCACCTACTTCTCCTTCCACCTTTTCCAAGCTGCCACCTCAAACTACTCCCTTCGCAACAGAGATCCATGTACCTTTTCTATCCCTCACCCCCACTCTGCTACTGGTCAGTCTGCTTCTTTCGTTTCCCTTTTCTCTGTAATAAACTTCCTTCTGACCCCTGACTATCATCCTCCTCCTTCTTCCTCAAAAGGCACCTCAGATTTCTACCCCATCTGCAGTGCTCCCATCTCTCTCCTCCTTATATAATTGAAGTTTCCCCTTTAGTTGTCAACACTTTGTAGTTCCATGCTTCCCACTTTTGGATAGGATCCCAGTATTGAACCAAGTGCCTTGCTTGTGTGACTAATGGTCATGACATTAATTTTACTTTGTGTTGCCGTAGGTCCTGCATCTGTACTAGTATTGTAACTGTGGTTCCAATTGTGTCTTTATTTGTATGCATGTATCAGGCTGTTACATACTGTATTTTGGTCTTGTAACCATGACCCATGATTGCTAACTTGCTAAGGTTGTTTTACATCATTGTTTTCCCTGTGTAACCCTTTTCTCCGGGTCGCACCTGGCAACGAGCCTCGTCTCAATGGTGCTTTTCCCGGTTATTTACTTTTAAATTAAAAAAATAAATAAATAAACTACTTCCATATGGAGGGGGATTTGGAAAGGGAATTCTTTAATCCTGAAAGGCACACTAAACCGGATGTTGTTTGTAGGTGTGATTTAGGTGCACTAGGAAATTCAGAGACTAGCTCATGGTCGTGCAGTATGCAAGTGTAGACTTTGGAATTCAAACACAGGTCTCTGGGTTTACTCCTCAGTGCCCAAAACCACATTACCATACTGCCTCCTGTGTTCATATATGGGGCACGTGGCTGTCGGCAGGGCTGTTGAGCACAACTCATTTTGGACTGTAAGAGACAGTACAACAAACCTGCCAAACAAATGAGAACTACTGCAAACTAAATCTTGTGCACATCACTCCACCTTGGAGTGTGAATTTTACAAGCTGCACAGTACAAAAGTTCCATTGACATAATGTGAAACAATGAAGAAAAGCCACATAGATAAGGGATTAATGAATTAATAAACTGAGTGGCTACAGCTAGAGAATTGTTCAGTGAATGACGTGTCATACATGTGTAGAGACATAAAAATACAGTAAAACCAAATGAAGTAGGGTGCATGACACAATAAAAAGACAAACTAGCAATGATGGGCAACCTGTGGGTACTATTACTGTATTCAGTATACATCAGATGTGACTGTGGTACTGGCACTCATATAAGGCATGGCTCATCTGATAATCAGTACTGTTTACAGATCGAATCCCAGGCCCCCTTCGCACACTGAAGAACTGCAGCCACTGACAATGATAACGCGTACAATGTGTTTAAGCTTTATTTCATATATAAAACCATTTATTTATTTATTTGAGTTTTGGTAACCGGGTAAGTTCACTGAGACAATTACAGTCCCTTTTTCAGGGTCGACCCGGGAGTACAACATGATAAAAGCACATCTGTATAACTTGAAGGCATAACAGATAAAGACAAACCGTGCCCTGAGAAGAGATTTCCATGTATAAAGCATAAAAAATATCAACACTTATTGCCACTGACATGACTGACTTTCTGTTGGAATTAATGTCATGAACCATTTCTCCAGACCCTTAAAAAAACACACCGCAGTGTCATGATTAGTCAGAATGAAGCAGTACACCGAACTTTAACATGTTGCAACTACATTTCGGTGAAAGACTCAAACAAACACATGCTCCGTTTTGACTGCCTGTACTTGAAAACGACGACTGTGGTTTTTTTTTAATTCCTTATCTCCCACCACAATACGTGAACACGCACTCTGGGATAATTTGCATGTAAGTTGGAGGAGTGTGAACAGCATAGTATGCAAATTACAAAAACAGATGTCTCAAGTTACCGCTCTGGTTTGGGAGTTGCTAATGGCAGACTGGGTGAGGAAGTGTATGAAATTGAGGATTTTACTACTGAAATAAGTGGAAAAAAATGGTTTTGCCATACAGGAGGAGGACTTGGACTGCAGTATCATTGCTGGAGCTTCCATGGGGTGAGTAATCTTACTCAGATGCCAACATGCACTGCTGCTTTAAGATGTGATGAGACATTAACACTGTGTGTACCCTGTTTTATGACTGCAAAAGGCCAAAAGTCCTTTCCTTACAATGCTGCAAAGCACTGGAACAATATTCTTCCTGGTATAAGGAGTGTTAGTAACTTAAATTATTTTAAGAAGATGTATAAATAGTGTTTGGTGACTGAAGCAAATTGTAAGTGTTTAAATGGTTGTGTGTGTGTGTATATGTGCTTAAAGTTGGACCAGCATAACATTCTGTGGTGATTTGCATATGCAGCCCATGATGCTTTGCATTGTGGGGGCATGTGTGATTTTGTATTTTATATGTGTATGTATGTATGTATTATATATATATATATATATATATATATATATATATATATATATATATATAACTTGTAAACGTACTGTGCCCCAGGTCGGTGCTGTAAAAGGGCCTATAGGCCCACTGTACTTACCTGATTAACAAAATAAAATGAATGAATAACTCTGGCTCACAGGCAAATAATCTGCAGCTTGTCCCCCATAGTCAGAAACGTGAAAGGGGGAATACTTTGTTTGACGTGCTCCTGAGACTAAACGGAGGAGCCAGCAAGGAAGAGGCAGGTCAGGTGGGTGTATTGAGATAAGGGACTTCATCTGTCCCAATTGTGCCCCTTATTATTTGATCCCGTAGCCCCCCCCCCAACCCATCTCACTCACAGTTCATGCTCCTGTGGGGCAATCTGGCGTTGTACCTATCGGGGCCAGTGGTGGGATGGGCGAGCCCCACTCCATCTTCAGAACTCCCTTGCTGGCCACATGCTGAGCATGTGATGCCTCTGTGTCTCACAACTCGTGTTAAGAGAATGGGTGCTTACGGATATGATGCTGTTTCATAAGACAGCACTGGTCCTTCCCACATGACACTCCTTCCCCCCGAGCCACCCAGAAGCGATTGTGCAATGGAAGGAAGTGCCCTTCCTCCCTAAGGCAGTTGGCATCCATGGAAGATGCCAGAACCCTACCTCTCTGGTCTGTAACGGAGACATCACAGACCTGGGAGGCAAACCTGGCAAGCATCAGCACTACCGCAGTGGTAGCTGTTCGGCCCCAAAATATTTACTTTGATATCAAATATGTATGTATCTTCACACAGCCTCTCTATGATGACCTGTAGCTACAGTGTTAGTCAGGGCTTCTTAACAGTCCTCCGATTATCAGGGATGGCATGCAGTAGAACCACAAAAGACACTCCATACTTCCTTAGGCTGCATTTGTCCTTAACTTAGCATGAGCAGTGGCACTGGATATGACTACTGCTAAAACTCTGAGATTTCAGCAAGTACTCCTGAATTGCTGTCCCTGTACTGCCTCTTATTCTGTCATGGTCTCTGATCGGGTGTAAATATTCCAGGGACCAGTGAGCTACATACAACTCATCAGTGACCACAAAGATATTTGGTACATGGGCTCTTAGAATCTAGTGTGTGACAATATATGCATGGCCCTTTCTCTTCCCCCTGTGGAAGAATGACATCCAGATGTTGTTCACGTGTTGTAGTGACATCCCTAGAGCTAGTGTTATAGATGGAGAAGCACTCCTGATCATCGGAGCACTGTTCTCTGCTCACGAGACCCTCTTATTCTGTGAAGTGTCTCACACGCAGACGCCCTTGGAACAGGCATGTTAGGGAAAGTTTTTTTTAACCATTATATATTATTGCTCGGTCTCTGTCAGTAATATGTAAATAGCACCACTGAGTCCACTCTTACATTTGTAAGGACAGTCTCACGTGTATCCTTAGGGTATCAGAACTGCTTACCTTTGGTCGATGGTTCCCATACCCAGGAACCGTGAGAGTGGTTTCTGAGGTGGTATTAACATACTGTATATCAATAGTATAACACAGAACCTAGAATTACTAGCACCGGGCAAACATTTGATAAAAATAATAGGCAGTTATATAATAAAATTAAGCACAGCCAGGGTTGGGTCCATCACTTTGAGTTAATCTAACCTTATGAAGATCATGAGGCAAAGCAGAGTGCCTATAACACCTAGTGTTAATAAGTAAGGTAACCTAATAGCTGAATCACCTTAAATTAGGATGTAGAGTTTTCAGGACCTATTATATCAGATGACCTAAAGGTGGGCAAGCAATGTGAGAAGGCAGTAAGGAAGGCTGGGGGGTATTGGGATGCATAGGGAGAGGCACCAACAGTAGAAACAGGAAGTTGATATCCCTCTGTACAGACAGTTGGTGAGACCCCATCTGGAGTACTGCACGCAATTCTGGAGACCCCATCTCCGCAAATACATAGAGTGGAGGCTGTTCAGAGGAGGGCAACCAAAATGGTGCAGGGACTGCACCAGAAGACATATGAGGAGAGACTAAAGTAGCTTAATATGTATACCCTTGAGGAAAGGAGGGAAAGGGGGACATGTTAGAAACTTTCAAGTACCTCAAGGGAATTAACAAAGCCCAAGAGGGTAGTATCTTTCAGAAAAAGAGATGTGCAAGAACAAGGGGGCACAATTTGAAGATAGGGGGGGATGGCTCAAAGGTAATGTTATCAAGTATTTTTTCACAGAGAGGGTTGTGGATGCATGAAACAGCCTTCCTGATAAGGTTGTGGAGTCAGGAACAGTGGGAGAATTCAAGAATGGATGGGACAGACATAAGGCAATTCTTGTGGGGGGTAGGAGGAAGTAAGCTGTTGATTAACTAGAATCTGCAGCTTATCCATCAGGTAGGGAAATGGGCAGACTAGGTGGGCCAAGCGGTCCTTATCTGCTGTCAAATTCTGTGTCTGACCTCCTAAAATCTGAAATTTGTATTTATTTAAGCAAACCGGATAAATACCTACAAACATACAAAATTGCCAGCAGATACAGGCCCCATGGTCTATTCAGTCTGCTCTGTTGTGCATTGTCCATTAGACTGCAGCTGCCCCCCACAGTTCCCTTCCTCTCCCCTCTCTTCCTCCTCCCGGTTTGTACTCTCCCTTTGAATCTATCCCACCTCCTTTTGAAGCTCCCCACTGTCTGCAATGATACGATTTCCTCTGGCAGTGCATTCCACCCCTCCACCACCCCTTCGGTCAATTGTGTCTTTTCATTTCCCTCCTGAATCTGCCCCCTCCAATTCCAGAGAGTGCCCTCTGGTTTCCCTTCCGGTCTTGAGAGCGAGCACACACCTGGTGCCCACCCTGTTGACCCCCTTCAGGTACTTGAAAGTCTCAGTCATATCCCCTATCTCTCTTCTGTCCTCCAGGGTATACATATTGAGCTCCCTCAGTCTTTCCTCGTAATGTCTATCCTCCATCTCCATGATCATCTTTGTTGCTCTTCTCTGCACCACCTCTAGCAGTTTGATGTCCCTCTTTAAGTAGGGGTCCCAGAACTGCATGCAGTACTCCAAGTACGGTCATACCAGGGATCTTAACAGGGGCAACATGACCTCAGTATTCCTTGATGTAATTCTGTTTGCTATGCACCCGAACATCCTGTTTGCCTTTGCTGCTGCCTTCCTGCACTGTACTGAGTGGTTCATTTCCCTGGTCACACGCACCCCCAGATCCTTCTCCTCCTCCTCCTCAGATGTTGATAATTGGACACCCTCCAACCAGTAGGTGTAACCTGACTTCCTGGCTCCTAGGTGCTTCACTTTGCACTTCTTGGTGTTGAACCCAAGCTGCCAGGTGTGTGACCATTCCTCCAGTTTTGCCAAATCCTCCTGGAGTACCTTGTCCTGCTCACTCCCATCCACCTCAGCACCGATCTTGGTGTCGTCTGCAAAAAGACTGATTTTTGATCCCTACAGCTATGTCAGTGATGAAAATGTTAAACAGGACCGGTCCCAGTACTGAGCCTTGTGGGACACCAATTGTGACTGCCTTGGGCTCCAATGCTTCATCCCCCGACCACTACCTTCTGCTGCCTCTCCCGCAGCCAGTTTTCGACCCATCTGACCAATTTCCTCCCCACTCCCAGACGCTTAAACTTGCAGGTCAACCTGCCATGTGGCACTGAATCAAAGGCCTTGCTGAAATCCAGGTAAAGTGCATCCACCGCGGGGCCCCTGTCCAGTGCCCTTGTAACCCAGTAAACCAAGTTTGTCTGGCAGGATCTGCCAGAAACAAACCCTTGCTGCCTGTTGTCCAGCAGATCATTATTCTCAAGGAACTGCACCAACCTTTCCTTAGGATAGCCTCCATCAGTTTAAACACCTTTGAGCATTAATGCTCTTTTACAAAGGTTCCATGTCAGTTTGAGTGGTGCAACAGCTCAGGGTACATACAAGTCAATTACAGAGTGGTACAGCAGTTTAGGGTAAATGCAGAATGTAGGTTATAGCAGGCAACACGCAACAGAGAAGCAACCAATGTAGGCATTGTCAGAGCACACAGAACAAGACATGTGAGGCATAGTAGCCCGCAGTGCTGATAGAGTAACCTAGTAGGCTAAGGGGAGATGGCAGTCATGTGGTTGTTAGGTGGGACGGGAGGTATAATTGATAGGGACAGCTACATGGGCCAGGCAGTAGATCTTTGTTGAATTGTCCAATTATCGAGAGCCCCCGAAGTGGCATATCCAAATCATTTAACCAATGAGGGGCACTGGTCGCAAATGACTGCATGGCCAGGCTAGTTCTGCAGAGCGAGATCGTGAGGTAGTCGTGGGTTGAGCTCCTGGTGGCATAGACATTTTGTGTAGGGATTAGAAGAGTTTCTCTCCCAGGGGAGGTGAGAACCAGAAGTGCTTTTGCTTCCATCAGGCAGGTCGGATATTTTATCCTGCTACCAAGGGGTAGCCAGTTTGTGAGGGTATAAAGTGTACAGGTATGGGTGGTTTTGAATGCTTCCGTGAAAATGCGACATGCTTTGTTCAAAGCCATCTTGACCCTGTTTAGAAATGTTTCTGAGGCAGCCCCATTGACCAGGATGCCATAATCAGTCATAGGGAGGATGGAGCTAGTGACAGCCACACTTTTGGCCTCAGTGGTAAGCTTATGCCTCAGCCTGTAGAGTGCACCAAGTTTCCTGTTGATATTGCAAACCAGCTGATCAACATGGGAAGTGAAGGTAAGTGATTGGTCAGTTGTGACGCATATTGGGAGGGGGCATGGTTTCTTTTTTTTTTCTTTCCTTTTTCTCTTTTTGTCTGCTGCCCACGCTGGTACCCTCAGTCCAGTCATGGACCCCTGCCGCCTCACCCCCACATGAGCCGCACTCTCGATACCCCCTGGCTTTCCCCCCAGGGCGGTGTCACGATAGTGCCGTGAACTTCAGGATAGGTCAGAAGTCGGCCTGGGAACAATGAAGGCGGCAGGGTGGATGTCATCAAGGTGGCAGGTGGCTGTGGCTTTTTTCCCCACTGTAGGGGTGGGAGCGTGCAGTGACAACTTGCGTCCGTCTCACTCCCTGAATGTACTGGTGCCATCTGCTTGTACCCAATGGCCTCTACCAGGGGACTGTCATGCGCCGGGCACTCTCCCCACCCTCCCACAGAGAAGGAGAGCAGTCTACAGGACGCCTCATCCTTCAAACAACATGAAGTCTTGCTGTATTCTGACAATAGCAGTGAGTCCCAACCTTTGAACTGCCCCGGAGATGAAAGAGTTAACTTTCCATGCCAGGCATGGAATGCTGAGCTTGAGCTCGGTTGAGACTCTGTCTGTTGCTGTTTGAACTCAAACTGTTGGATTCTTTACTCCGCCTCACTGAACAGTCGCTCCGGAGATTTCTCCCTTTGCTCGGTTCATTTTGTCGGTTAAAGTACCGTTTTTCTCAGTTTTCGACCAAATTTAAACCGTAACCTATCAGTTCAGTCTCTGTCTGTGGTATTCATGAGTACTAGATAGGTTATATTGTTTTTCTGTTCTGTGTGGAACTTGTAAATGGTTCATCGGTTCAGTTTGAACCGATCAAGTTGTTGTAAAATCTTTATCTGTACTTTTAGAGTGTGGTTACCGGTTCTTATCGGTTCTAAAAAAAAGGGATTTTATTACGTTTTTTTCCATGACCCGTAACACGGTCAGGAACCGATAAGTGAGTCTTGCCTGGCGGATTGCCATTAAAAGGGTAAGTTTTGTTAGGACTGGCACAATGTCTGAGAAACCCAAAAGAAAAACCGGGCCCACTGGGTTTCAACACTGCAGTGTGTGTGGGGAAGTCTTTGCCAAGGCTGACCCCCACACCACCTGTGTTTATTGTCTGGGGTTTGACCACCTCAATACAGACTGCCAGATTTGTAAAAATTTTCCTGCAGCTACCCTAGAGAAGAGAGTTGGTAGGCTCAGGGAAAGGGAGGCCAAAAAGTCCGCTGAACCGGATGGCCAGCCCGGTTCGGTTCAAACCGAACCAGAAGGAGTGCCCTCTGACCAGGACGAGACTTCTTCGGCCAAAAGGAGAGCCGATTCCGAGGAGTCGGTTCCGGCTAAGAGAACAAGAAAGGAAAAATCAGCTGGTGTGGATCCAAAAGTTTCTTCTCCAACCGCTGAAGAAATAGCCAAAGCGATAAAAATTGTGCAGTCACTTTCCCCGGTTCCGACTGAACCGGCACCACCAGGAAGGCGCTCGATTCGGCCGGTTCCACAGGTTTAAGATTATGATTTAGAGGAGTATTATGAACCGGAAGAGGAGTATGAGGAAAGTGAATGTGGTTTTGAAAGTCTGGATGTGCCCATTGACCCGGACATCTCCCCAGACAGACCTTCAGGAGTGTCTTCTCCTAGGCTTTCTGAGTCCCCCTCCCATTTCTTGTTTTATAAGAAAGTGGCCGAAACCCTTCAGCTTCCTATGGAAGAAGCTGTGGATGACCAGGAAGAGCCTGACTATGTGGAAATGATGGATATCCCAGAGTCTAGGAGGCTGTCTATTCCCTTACACAAATATTTTGGGAAACAGACATTTAAGATTTTAAAGACTCCTAATACTATACTTCCTGTGGATAAAAGAATGGACAAGAGGTATATACCCTGTCAGGCTCAGATACGGAGTTCCTTATACAACAATGCAGCCATGTTGGGGTAGTGCAGGCTGCAGCCTGTGATAAGGCAAATATTCCCTTGGCTTCACACCCCCCAGACAAGGGCTCCAGGAGGATTGATGCCATGGCAAAGAAACAGTACATGGCAGCATCCTTGGGACTCAGACAGGCCAACTATATTGCCTATACTGCTAGGTATCAGAAATCCAGATGGGGCACTGTCATGGCTTTAGCAAAACAGGTTCCCTGGCCAGCTTGCCAAAGAGCTGGAGCAGGTGGCTGCTGTTGGTATTGAGGCATCCAAGGTGCAATTCCATGCTGCAGTGGACTCCAATGATGTTTCGTCTAGAGTCATGGCTACATTTGTGGCACTTCGTAGAATGGCTTGGCTCAGATGTTCTAGCCTGTCACAGGATACCCAGACTAAGGCCATGGATTTTCCTGTTGTGGGTAATTCTCTGTTTGGGGAGCAAACAGAGAATTAAATGAAGAAAATGGATGAATATAGGACCACCTATAGGAGTGCCCAGGCCAAGGAAAGACAAGCCACTCCTCAGAGGCAGCATTCCAGGGGCAGGGGCAGGCCTTTTCATAGGCCTTTCTACCAAGCCCAGGCCTCCTCTTCTGCCTATGCTCAGAGGGGGTTCTTTAGAGGGAGAGGCAGAAGGGGCACAAGCAGACTGCTCCCACCCCTCAGCCTAAAACCCCTGCCAAGTAGGCACCCTGATGGGATTGCCAGGGCCGATTCTCCACTACCTGTAGGGGGCAGGCTGGCTTACTTTGTCCAGGACTGGAAGTCTCTAACATCAGACAAATGGGTCCTGGAAGTAATAAGCCAGGGACTGGTTCTCAGCTTCAAAAAATTTCCAGAGCTGAGAACCAGATCCTTTCCACCTGCAAATCCCTCAGAGACACTTGCCCTAGAGGCAGAGGTCTCTTCCCTCGTGGCTTTCAGAGCTGTGGAAAGGGTTCCACCCCTGCACCAAGGCTAAGTTGTACTCCAGGTACTTCCTTACCCCAAAAGACAGGAGAATGGCGCCCATCCTGGATCTCAGATACTTAAACAAGCACCTTTTAAAGCCAAAATTCAAAATGGTGACTCTGGGAATAATTCTACCCTCTCTAAGGCCAGGGGACTGGCTAGTCTTCCTGGACCTCAAGGATGCCTACTTCCATATTCTCATCAGAAGCTCCCATAAAAGTACCTCAGGTTCGAGCTGCCCTCAGGCCATTACCAATTCAGAGCAATGCCCTTCAGCCTAACTTCTGCTCCAAGAGTGTTCACAAAATGCCTGGCAGTAGTAGTTGCTTCTCTAAGAAGGCAAAGGATTGCCATCTTCCCATATCTAGACGACTGGCTCATAGTAGGCCAGTCCCCAGACCAGGTCACGTTACACTTACAGATAACTCAGCAACTGCTCACCTCTCTAGGTTTCCTTCTGAATCTTTCAAAGTCAGTTCTAGAACCTGTTCATCTCCTCATCTTCATAGGCGCTGAGCTAGATACAGAAAAGGCCAGAGCCTTCCTTCCCCTGGACAGGGCAAGGACCCTTATCACACTGGCCTCTTCATTCACCCTACAGGTGTCTTGTCCAGCAAGGCATTTCCTGCAGCTCCTGGGTCACATGGCTGCTTCTGCAGCAGTGGTGCAGGGAGCAAGATTTCAGATGAGAGATATTCAGTTCCACTTGAGAGCCTTTTGGTCTCAGAAAAAGGACCCTCTTACCAAACTGATCCCAGTGACTCGAACACTGATCCAGGCCTTGCAGTGGTGGCAGGATCAGAACCATCTAAGACAGGGAGTTCCCTTTGTCACTCAGTCTCACTCTTTAATCCTTACTACAGATGCCTCCCTCTTGGGATGGGGGGCCCATTTGGGAGACCTGACCACCCAAGGGTTGTGGTCCCCTCAGGAATCCCTGCTTCACATCAACATGTTGGAACTCAGAGCAGTATTTCTAGCACTTCAAGCCTTTTCCAAGTCTGTTCAGAACAAAGTTATTCAGATCAGAACAGACAATGCCACCACAATGTGGTATATCAACAAGCAAGGAGGCACTCAGTCTATGGCCTTGTGCACAGAAGCAATGAAGTTGTGGTCTCTGGCTTATTCCCTGAACACCTCCCTCACAGCAGTACACCTCCCAGGCAAGGACAATGTCCTGGCAGATGCTCTCAGCAGGATATCTCAGGGCCATCATGAATGGTCAGTGGATCCCCTGGTTTTGGAGGTGATATTCTCCAGATGGGGCACCCCACAGATAGATCTTTTTGCAGCCCCAGACAATCACCAACTTCCCCTTTTTTGCTGCAGGCCCCCAGTGTTGGGCTCAGTCTCCCTGGATGCCTTAGTTCTCAGTTGGGAAGGGAAGTTCCTGTATGCTTTCCCCCCTTCCCTATCCTGTTCAAAGTGCTAGTCAAAATCAGGTCTCAGCCCTGCAAGGTGATCCTGATTGCTCCAGACTGGGCCAGACAGCCCCGGTATCCTCTCCTATTGTCCTTAGCAGTCCACCTTCCCCTGTCTCTTCCCAGGAATTACAACCTGTTAACCTGTGCTCAGGGGAGGGTTTGGTACCGGAATCTCAAATCTCTCAATCGCAAGGCCTGGCTCTTGAAGAGTTAGAGTTTGCTGATTTACACCTCTCCCAAGGTGTTATGGACATTCTAAAGGATTCTAGGAAGCCTTCCACCAGAACTACTTATAATTCCAAATGGAAAAGATTTTTCATGTGGTGCTCTGGGAAGCATATTTCCCCAGAGTCTGCTGATCTAACCACAGTCCTTGACTATATGGTCCATCTGAATAGCTTGGGACTCAGGCCAACTACACTAAGGGTGCATCTGGCAGCTGTCTCTGCTTTCATTTCAGCAGGTAAGCCCTCTTCTCTTTCAGCTCACCCTGTATTCTCCAGGTTTTTCAAGGAATTGCTTCATACCAATCCGCCATTCCGGGACCCTGCCCCTGCTTGGGACCTTAACGTTTGCATTGCTCAGCTTATGCAACCCCCTTTTGAGACTTTGTCCTTAGCAGAGCTTAAGTACTTGACTTGGAAAACTTTGTTCTTGGTGGCCATCACTTCTGCCAGGCGCATAAGTGAGTTACAAGCCTTGTCAGTGGAGCCTGATTTTATCTCCTTCCATAGAGATAAGGTGGTCCTCAGGACTAACAGGAAGTTTTTGCCTAAGGTGGTTTCAGACTTCACCTTAACCAATCTATTTCTCTTCTGTGTACTTCACTGACCATTCCTCCTCTGGTGAGAGGAGGCTGCACAGTTTAGATGTGAAAAGAGCCCTTAGCTGCTACATAGAACGTACCAAGGGTCACAGGTTTGACTCCCTCCAACTGTTCGTCACTTATGGTGAGGTTGGTAAAGGAAAACCTGCCACTAAAAGATCTATTGCCAGGTGGATTGTCTCTTGCATTCAATTTTGCTATGAAAAACTAGGTAAGATTCCACCCTCAGGCCTGAGGGCTCACTCTACCAGAGGTACAGCTGCTTCCTTGGCTGCTGCCAGGGATATTCCTATCTTAGAGATATGTCAAGCAGCTACATGGAAAACAGTTCACACTTTTACCAAGCATTACTCCCTGGATATCCAGGCTAGGAGTGATGCTCGGTTTGCACAGCTGTGCTTCAGAGCCTATTTCTAAGTAGGTTCTGTCCCTCCTCCATGGAGGTACTTAGTTGGTCTGCTATTGTCAGAATACAGCAAGACTTCATGTTGTTTGAAGAAAAAATTGCTCACCTTAGTAATGTTGTTTCTTCTAATGGAGTCTTGCTGTATTCTGACCTCCCCCCTTCCCTCTCAGAACCTTTGTTTTGGGATGTGGGTGGGCAGTAGCAGTGTTGCCACTCAGGAGGTGCCCCACCTTTTTTGTTATCACCCTCTTTCTTTGGGTGAATGGGTGTTGGGTTTATTTTATTTTTGGGGTTTCCTGACTTGAGTCTTTGTTTTGGGACCAAAAAATTTGTTTTTATGTTAGTAGCCAGTTGGCTAGTGTAGGTTTACAGCTTCCACACAGGACCTCAGTGAGTTTAGCTCGTAAAGATCTGACGGTTTGAGTTCAAACAGCAACAGACAGAGTCTCAACCGAGCTCGAGCTCAGCGTTCCATGCCTGGCATGGAAAGTTAACTCTTTCATCTCCGGGGCAGTTCGAAGGTTGGGACTCACTGCTATTGTCAGAATACAGCAAGACCCCATTAGAAGAAACAACATTACTAAGGTGAGTAATTTTTTCTTCTCCCCCGGCCGGCCCTCCGATGCCTCAGGTCCATTCCCAAATCTGGGTCGCTGGTGTCGCAAGCAGAATTCCAACCACTGCACCGATGGGCTGACTGACATGGTTTCTTTTCTGTGAAATCTGTGAGAAGCTCCTTCAAAAGAGGCACTGGGCCCATTGTTATCCTTGAATAATCTGGAGAGTTGAGTTTGATCTGAGGGTGTTATCCCAGTCAGGTGTTTGAATCTTCTGCTACAATGAGAAGATTGCTTGTTCTGCCAAATAGGCGCCATGATTTATGTTCTCCAAACCCTTAGCACCTTTGTTGCTCTCCTCTGAAATTTCCTAATCGTATCAATAGGTTTTCTCAGGTATGGGAGCCAGAACTGCAATCATTGTACTCAAGATGCAGCCTAACCAAGAAATGGTACAGGCTCGAAATATAGCCTTTCCGTATTTCCGTGGAAATGCGGTCAGGCTGCAGGAAATGTAAATATCGGATCCGCATTTCTGTCTGGAAATGCTGTGTTGCTGCTGAAAAATGCTGTGCTGCCGTTGCCCCTTTAATTACCTGCAGAAGTACTGTTTCCCGACTGGTGGTGGAGTGCTTGAGTGTGACTCCTGACTCCTCGACTGCGCTGATTTCTCTGGCAGTGTCCAGTATCGGAATTGGGGGGAGGGTGGAGAGAGAGCGCGCCATTGATCTCTTTCTCAGGACGCCGTGCGGGCTATCAGTAGGTCTTGGGGCTGACTCCAATCAGGTGCTCCTTAGTCCTGGACATACCAGGAGCCATGTGCCCATAACCGCTGCACTGACTGACTGATCGGGACCACTGCATGCTGTGCTGACCACGAATTTTGGGAAATTGTGAGTTTGCAGTGATAGAGAAAGGAGCTCTGTGCTGGTGAGCTAAACTAAATTGTCTTGTGTCATGGTACAAACAAGTAGTGAAAACACGCTTTAAAAAGGAGAGTGTGTAGAACTGTCAATAGCTGTACTGTCCAGAAAACCACCTTTTTCCCCCACAGTAAGGGAAGAAGTGGGGTAAGGGGACAAATAGTTTCGGGAGAAGTGAAAGAAAACGAAGTGGCTGGGGTACAGCCAGACAAGTTCCTGTATCACTGTGAAAATATTTTTTAGATTTAAGTGGGAAGGCTGTGACAAGTTGGCTTGGGTCAGGGAACAAATGAACAACAGTGAGCTTTAGTGAAATCATGCACAGGCAGGCTTTTTGCTGGAAAAAATAACTTGACTCCTGGGGGGAAAATATGGATCTTCTCGGACAGCTTGAGTTCAGTCAAGCCTGCTGAACAAGGAATAAAACCACAGAACTTGACTGTCTCCTGTTTGAATGTATTCTTGACTTTCAAAAACTTGGGAATTTTCTCAGACTCTGTGGTGCGGGAAAAAGTTATCTAATTAAATACAATCAGAGAGCACATTGCCCTAACTGTAAGGGAAGGTCCTGGTTGAGTCTCATCTCTGAGCAGCAGTGTGCAGAGGCTAAAAAAATAATTCCTGCATACGCATCATTGCTCAGTGGAGAAAGTCCTTGCGGGGAGTGATCTGATCTCTCTTTCTGAGCTGCACTGACTGATGGATAAATTCCTGCTGCATACAAAAGTTGCCCTGTAGGATTGGGAAAGACAAGTCCTTTGTTGCCCTTTAGGGAAGTCCTTGTGGGGAAATTGTGTGAGCTGCCTGTGTAGTGGATAAATAAATAAAATAAACTAATTCCTGACTGCACTATCTAAGCACATTCCCATACATTAAGAAAAGTTAAGCCCTTGTGGGGAGTCTGACTCTGAGCTGCAGTGTGGTAGATAAGTTCATCTGAGGGAGACAGTGAAGGGGAGGCTTAAACTGTGTCCCTGGACCGCTCTACTGTTTTTTCATTGTTTTCTAATACATTTTATAATTTTCTATGTGGAAATGTACCATTTGCTCTGGAAATGTATGATGCTGCACCTACATTTCCGGAGGAAATGTACTGCTGAGGCCATTATTTCATGCCCTGCTTAAACACCGTATAGAAAGGGCCAACTTCCAGGCACTTGGTGGAAACTTCTTTGCAAGCAGTTCTGAGCCCCCTATCTCCAAACAGACATGGCTGACACCTCTTGGATGGTCAGCTCAGTTCTGTTCTCATGTCAAAAGAACCTGCTCCAAGTGGATTGCTAGAACTTACATCATGCAGATGTCAGAAATCTGCATGCACAAGGATTGATTTGTGCCAGTGCAAAGCAAACAATCTGTGTCAGATATTCAGAGTTTTGCTCGGGCTCGGAGAGACAGTAGACTACCAGGAAGATGGCCATGATTAAATATGGACTTTGTTGGGGATTGGGTCTGGGGGTACACTAGATCACCAGAGAAAATGGCCATGATTAAATACAGACTGTGTTGGGGATTTTGGGGGCAATTAGACTACCAGGGAATATGGCTGTTATCAAATACAGACTGTGTCGAGGATCAGGATCGAAGGTTGGGGGGGGGGGCACTGGACTACCAGGGTCAATGGCCGTAAATACATACAGACTGTGTTGGGGATCTGTTTTGTTTTGGGGGGCCACTAGACTACCAGGGAAGATAGACTTCATTGACTGCAGGCTGTGTCAGGGATCGTGGGTGGGGGACACTAGATGGTGCTGCGCTATTTGTGGCGCTAACGCCCGTTGCGCAGCACTATTCTTTTGAATATTACAGTGCACCTGTATTCATGTCCCCACCCCTCCCTTGGTCCCCTGCATACATTTTTTAGCACTAGTGCTATCATGTTGCGCCAGCACATGGAGGTCAAGGTACTTACTTAAGGTCATAGCTAGTAGCTGGCTGTGCTGGGATATGAACCTGTGTTTCCTGCTTTCTACATGTGGACTCCAACCCCAGGTCCACTCTGCCTCCTCATTTCTTTGATGGATGATCCACATAACTGTTGGCAACAAGCACAGGGACTCCTGAACGTGAGTTGGGTCAGGACCAACACATAAACGAAACATGGACCATAGCCTCCATTCATACCTCACAACTTCCTGCAGCATAATTCAGGGTCAAGGCTTACGACATCAGGGACACATCTGCAGATATGGTGATATCCACTCAGGAGGTTGGTAGATTGAGGGACTTTGTGTAAACTGCATTTTCAAAGGATGTAGAGGTCTGTACCTGTACTGTTTGACATTTTGTGCTTACAACCCCCTCTGTTTAGTCACAGCAACACATTGTTTGGGAGGGACAGAGTACACTTGTGAAGCATGATTAGGAACATCCCTGAACATCAGGGACAGTTGATAGGTATGCAGTAGACCACCAGGTTCTGTTGTTGTGTACACACATAGCGTGCAGCTCCTGCACTGTTGTTCATGTCTGACAGAGAGGTGTAGCTGTGTGTACAACCGAGCCTGCGGCTGCCGACCTGTAGTTTCAGTCTGACGTACAGGTGAAGCTGTGGGCTCCATGCAATAGCGCCGGGAAAACTACATGGGAGTGCATGCAAAGCACACCATAATCAGATGCTAATTTGTCTGTTTGCCCACAGATTGCCTGAGTAGTCTCATTTGTGTAGGGGCTTTGATTATAGCAAAATGTTGCCCCGGGCTAGTGTGTTTGCACTGTGCTAATGTGTTTGCATTGTGCATACGAGTTGGCCATGGGCAAACCTCTCAAAACCATAGCGCAGTTCTGCAGTGTGTGGCCTCCGATGTTTGCAGTTGTGCCCCACTTCAGTGCTATCTCCCACACTGACCACCTGCTGCAGCACTGACTTACTCCAGCGCTGTGTGCACTGGGATGCTGTTGCAGTTAGCACTGCCCAGTTGCTCTGTTCAGAGCTGTCTTATTTGCTTGGCTATTTTTGCACTGCACTGTCAGCCCTGATTGCACACCTTTGTTTGCAGGCTATGTTCAACTGATTTAGCCCCTGGGTCATTCCGTTGAATATATGGCTCTGGGCTATTTTTGCATGCTGGGCAGTGCTGATTTTGCCCCGGGGCTGAGTTTTGAACATCTAGCCCCTAGTCTGTACAGAAGTTTGTTTTTGCATGCCAGGCAAATTGTATGAAAATGCCCGTAGAACAATTGCTTATGAAGATGATTAAGATGATGTGAAATGTGTTACAGTTTTAGAATTTTCAACCACATGCAGAATACAGTTGTGTATTTATGTTTAAATTGTATTCCAAAATAGTGCTTCAGAATAACTAGACATACAACGTTGTATATCTGTGGAGTCTCACTGTATTCATTTTGTGTTTTGGGAAGTAAACATTTGTGACTTTGATTCAAGTACCTTGTTTAAATTTTCTTTTTTCATTGTCAAAATTCAAGGTTTTGGGGTTTCACATCACATATATTAATGTATATGTGTGTGTGTGTATGTGTATATATATATATATATATATATATATATATATGTGTGTGTGTGTGTGTGTGTGTATAAATGTACATAGTCACACATTCACAGTGTAACTGTGTGGTAATATACAGTACTTTGGCCAAAATTGCCATGATTACATTTTCCAAAAATGTGATCTTATCTGTGTCAGTCTTCACCATTCATCACAGATGGGTACTGGCCAGAGATCAGGACCCCGCGGGAGCCTTTTTTTTTTTTTTTTTTAAAGGATAGGCGGAGCCGACGCAGCATTGGCGCCACCCTCGAGGCCGATGTACCACGTGGCGCTTGAGGATTAGCCGTTAAGCTGTGTCGACTCCGTCTGCCCAGCAGTTCTTCATCTCCCGCCGTCGAGGTCGCCTCGTGGGAAGCTGTTAGAAGAAAAACTAGGCCTGTCAGCCTTTATTGCGACGTTTAAGTCCGTCGGTCTTACTAGTTCTGGGTTTGCCTCTACTCGACGTCGCTGGTAAGATCTTCCCATTATTTATAGTTTTGGCGACGTCGAGTCTATTTTTGGTGTTTTTTTCCTCAGGTCATGTCGCGGTCGGAGGGCAAGAAGTCTTCTAAGGTGGGGCGGCCCCCTATGCGTCGGTGCCCGTGCGGCCGCAATTTCTCCGTGACTGACCAGCATGACCGGTGTCTCTCGTGTCTTGGCCCGCTTCACGACATGGATTCATGCGACGCCTGCTTCTCTATGGACCACCGTGTTCTTGAACAGCGTGCATGGAAAGTTGGACGAGCTCTGCCGACTTTCGGAGGTAGGATCTGCACTTGTCGGGCCAAGCCGCGTTCTCTTGGCCTTTCCTCCGGGTCCCCTCCCGGTTCTATACGTACCGTGGAGGAGGTAGTCTCAACCCCCCGTAGCCTAGCCTTGGTTGAGGCTCCTCCTGCCGCGTGAGGAGGGCCCGCTTTGCTTCCTCTCGGAGCGGGTGGAGGCGCCGCTATGGCAATCACCCCTTCGGGGGTGAAGGCCCCACCGGTGTCACTCCCGCGGTTCGGAAGGCCCAGGTTGACGTCGTCCTCGACACCGTCGGTCGGTGCTGTCGAGGCATCCGGTGCCGCTCGCGGTGCCGAGGGCCTTGTCGGCGCCGTCTTGTCTCTCGGTGCCGTGGGCTCTGTCGACGCCGCTTGTGGCGCCAGTACTGCTCGCGGCAACGCGACCCTGGATCCGGCTTCGCCTTTCGCTATGTCTTGCCTCGGTGCCTCGGTTGAGCACGGTGCTGCGGGACCCTTGGGGTCGTTGGTCGGCGCTGCCTCTGCGTGGCGCCGAAGCCTGGTGGTGCCGTTTCGGCGCGGGTCCGTTTCGGGGCTGTCGGCCCGCTTTGGTCCTAGTGCTCGCGGCGCGCCGGGAGCCTGGCGGTGTCGCAGCGCCGAGCCTGCTCGGAGCAGTCGGCGCCACCGACCACCTCCAGTGCCGCTCGGCGCCGGAGGCCTGGCGGTGTCTGCGACTCCCGGGGCTGCCGCTGGGGCTGCCGCAGGGCCGTCTCTGTCCCCGGTGCCGCTCCTGGTGCCGGTGGACTTGACGGCGCTGCGGCTGGCCCTAGCTCTGGACCTCTGGTCCAGGCCGTCCTGCCACCTTCTGCTGGCCCCGTCCGCGGGGCCGTGGAGGGCGCGGGTGCTGCCTCGACCACTGCCACGACTTTTGGGCCCTTCGCGAAGGTCGCTTTTCCTCGCCCTCCTACCGTCTGGCTTAGGGCCTCGGACTCCACCTCTTCAGAGTCGGAGTCGGGCTCAGAGTCAGACGAGCAGTCACACCCTTCGGGGTTGCCTGCACAGGAGGGTGAACCAGTGGTCTCTTCGACGAGTCTGAGTCAGCCCCCTCTTGAGGAGTGTCGGGGTTCCCCCCAGGTCTGGGTCAGTGGCACTGACCAGCAGGCTATGGTGCGTGCCACTACAGCCATGCAGCCTGGCCTGGGGGGTTCCTGGACCCCTCAGCAGGTGTACCCCCTCCCGTGGTGTGTCTTGATCGCCCAACTTTGGGGTCTATCGAGAAGCCTATGGGTGAGGAGGGTGCTGCGCCTTGGATTTCCCCCTCGGGGACATCCTAGGGCTGCCAGCTACCTAGGCTGACCCTTCCGAGGACCAGGACTCTCTCGGACTCTGAGGGGTCGAGGGGTGTGGGGTCTGCACGTAGGCCTTTCTCTGGGGTCCACCCGGGTCCTGGACGAAGCCGGAGTGCGGACTTCCGTCCTTCCCCTTCCGGGTCCTTGAGGGGGTCCCATTCTTTGGAGACAGGGGACCGTCCTTCTGGACCCATATGGCCCCGGTTGCCTCACTGGGGGATTCTTCTGGGCACAGCTTAGGCAGTACCAAAGTGGTTGTACAGCTGTTGGCTGCGGAGTCTTCCGGGACACCTTCCCTGGGTGTCCATGGTCCGCTCCCTAGCCCTGGCAGAGGCCAGCCGATTCCTTCCCTCGGCTCTGCCCCACCCCTCTGCCACATTCTCCAGCACTCCCGGGCATTCTTGGTCCTTCCGGGCCTCTCACCTGGGAGCAGTTCAGAGCTGTGGCTTCTCTGTTCCCTGCCTACGTTAGGGCCTTGGACAGTCAGGTTTTTCAACCTCCCCCCGAGCAGCCACCCTCAGAGCATATGGTGACGTCCAGCTCCTCATCCCCCTCTTCTGGGGGTGAGGAACCATCTGTCCACATCTCTCCTGCCGCTGATCTCGCCGAGTATCAGTGTTTCCTCGCGAGGATGCTGGAGGACCTTCACCTTCCCCCCCTTTCCGTGAGCAATCCAGAGCATGCGGCGCACGCCTTTCTAGGCGATTTCGGGGCGGCCACCCTTGTGTTGCCCCCCTGGCCTGCTCCCTTTCGGGAGGCGTCCATGCGTTTCTGGCAGAGGGCCTTCTCCGGAGTTCCTGCCCCTAGGGACCTCAGCCAGAGGTATTGCGCTCCCCCAGAGTCTCCAGGTTCTATGCCTCATCCACAGCTCGGATTGACGCACCTGGACACTCCTGATGGGCTTCGCACCCTCCACCGTGACCGGCCCCCAGATCAGGACTCTTCGGATTTTGATTTCTGGGGGAGGAGGACTTTCTACTCGGCACGGTTGCTTCTTTCTATCTCCGCTCATCAGGCCCACCATGCAGCCTACAACAGGTTCTTGTGGTCAGCGCTGGGTCAGTTCCTAGCTGCTTTGCCTGACTCGGAGCAAACCAGGCAAGCCATCGCACTCTCTGCACGTGGCCTGGAGCTAGCAAGGCACCAAGCAAGGGCATCTTACGATGCCAGTGAGGTAGCTACCAGGGTAGTAGGGACAGCAATCTGCACCAGGAGATCGGCGTGGCTTTGCCTTTCCCGGTTGTCACCCTTGGCCTGGCGTAGGGTGATCTGCTCCGCTCACCAGGGAACTTATCTCTTTTCCCGTAGGGTGAGACGACGTTTGTCGGGGCAAATTCCTTCCCCCTGGGGACCCCGTCTCGCTCTCCCCACTCTCGGGCCTCCTCAGGCCCAGAAGGTTCCCCCCCTTAGTGTGTCACCCACTGAGGGCTAAGGGACACTGTCCCTTAGGGTGCAATTAGTCAACCCCCTTTGGGGGAGCTTGGTACTCGCCCATCTGTGATGAATGGTGAAGACTGACACGGATAAGATATAGAAATTACGTTCTTACCGTAATTATGATCTTTCTGTGTATCTTCACCATTCATCACAATCCCACCCGCCATCCCCCTGGGGCTCCAGTCTCTGGATCCTCCTCTCTCTGTGCCTGCCCCTCTTTTAAGCGGGGTACATTTGGGACACACAGGGGGGTAAGTTTCTTCCCCAAGGGGTACAGTTCGAGTGGCACTTCCTTTCTACTATTTTTCCTCACCCCTACGGGGTGAGAACTGGTGGTTGCCCTCCTTCTGTTATCCTTCTATTTAAAAAAAAGACAACCCTTTTTTCACCAAAAATCTTTACAGAGAGAGAGTACTGAGTCCTGTACCTGTTCCTTCTCCAGTATAGCCGACTCGGCTTTGGGAGTATTGCCAGTTATTCTGTGCCTTGAATTCTGGCAGATGAGCTTGCCACTCCTTGCAGTTCCTATACAGTTCAGGACGGACAAGGGTCTTAGACCCTTGTTACCTCTCACTCTCTCCCAAATTCTCTCTCCCCTCCTTCCCTTCTTTCTTTTCCAGAGATTAGGCCCCTACCCAATCCCCTTAGTTTTACTTCTTCTATGCTGTCCTCTCAGTCGTTATTTCTCCTTTTAGTTCAGTTTTCTCTTCCTTTTTCTGTCTCTTGGACTCTCTTGTCCCACCCTCCATCCCTTCCTCTTACCTCTCCAGCGACTCAGAACTGGTAGGCAGGCGGAGTCGACACAGCTTTTCGGCTAATCCTCGAGCACCATGTAGTACGTCGGCCTCGAAGGTGGCGCCGATGGTGCGTCGGCTCCACCTATCCCTTTAAAAAAAAAAAAAAAAAAGGCTCCCATGGGGTCCTGATCTCCGGCCAGTACCCATCTGTGATGAATGGTGAAGATACACAGAAAGATCATAATTACGGTAAGAACGTAATTTCTATTTTGACCAAAAATCACTCAACTGTGAACACATTTCCCATTTCTTTAACAAGGAGGTTGTTGCCACCTAGATATATATTCTGAGCTTGTTTGAAAAGAGTATTTTACACGGCTTTGGCAAAATAGTCAATCTTACATATTTTTGCTGACAAAAAAATATCTGCAGTCAAAACTTGTTCTCAAAAAACATAATTGTTATGGAAGTCAAACTTATTTGGCCAAAGTTATGTATTTACAGTATATTGCTGACATATATATCTAGTCATGCTGGTAATATGTTTCACATTTGGGAAGGATCTAATGGATAATTTATGAACTAGGAGCTTCCAAAGACTTGCACACAGAAGTTTACACCATAAAGACAGGCAGAAAGGCACTTGAACAAGTCACTGAAAATTAGACTGCCGCGCGTTAGTAATGCCACAATTTTGATGCACAGCAGGTCTCAGGATATGCTCAAAACATCCAACTAACTGAATATAAAGTCAGACCTTCCAAATACTGGGTGTGCTACCTGACCCTGTTTTCTAGGCCCCTTTTGAAAATTGGCTTTTCGGCTATTAGGTAGTATTTTTACTTTAAATTCTTCTTTTAAAGTGAATGACTGTATTTGTCTATATTGATGTTCCTCCTTTTTTTTGTGTGTGTGTATTTTTGTTTCTGTTGACTGGGAAAGGAGGGTTAGGCAGTTCTGCCTCTTTTCAGCCAGGGGGGGGTGAATGGGGAAATTTGACCAGGACAGTGGGGGAAATACACTACTCTCTTTCAAGGAGTGCCGTGGGATCTTTAATTTCCACCTGATCAGCCACCAGAATAGGCAGATGGGACCTCGGTTTACATCTCATCTGAAAGACAGAAATTCCTTTGGAGGGTCCATCCCACCAAATAAATTGCAGCATGTTCAGTTCAATAATGCCTGCCTTCCGTATTCTGCTTTCAGTGGTTGGTGTGAAGGATTCATCTCTCCAATTTGAGACAAAGTGACTTTTTTTTTTCAATTTGATTTTCATTCTTTTTGTCTTTACCTGCCAGGTCCTCCTATAGTGCCTCTACCTATTGGGGGAGCTCTCTAACTCAGCCATTTCAGGAGGTCATTTGTTATCCCCTTGGGGTGGCACCCTGACCAGCAATGCCTCAGCAGTCATATATATACCTCTTTACTAATCCAGTTGCTCATCACAAGGGGAGGATGTGTCTGACTGGAGAGCCATGACCTGGGAAAGAACCTTGATTTACATGAGGGGTGGGTGTCGCATCATCCTCCCAACTGGAAACTGACCGTTTTCTCCAGTTTTGTCTCAAAAAAACTCCCTCGAGGATGCAGAGACTTTGGTGCCAGAACACTAGACCTCCTGCACGTGGGTTCCCAACCACTACAGTCCTGTATTGCCACCTGTGCTCACCCAGTGCAGTTGGGACTGGAGTCCCCCCCCTCCAAGAATAGGAGTATGTCCTATGAGACATCCAAGCCTCCTCCTTCTTCTGCTGTGATTTTTAGGGATCAGGGAGAAAAACCCTTTGCTAGCATGTGAAACGACTCCCCCAGCTGGCGTATTATTGGACGGACAAGAAAAACTGACGTTTAATGGTGCTTTCTGGGGGAACATCGACCAATTTTGTTTCTTTTTTGTTCAACAGAAAAAATTATGTGAAGATGTGCCACATAATGTCTTTGCCGGAGCATGTATTGGTGCAAATTCTTTCCCACTTACCTGCAAAAGACTTCATAGCAGTATTCAGGCTTGTTTGCAGACAATGGAAAGAAATTGTGGATGGATCCTGCCTTTGGAAGGAAAAATGCCAGCGGGAAGGATTTATGCCCAACAACATCAGGAAATTTCCCAAGGACTGGAGGGCATTTTATATCTTGACCTCTAAGAAGAGGAACCTGATAAAAAACCCTTGTGGAGAAAGTAAGTTTGGTTATATATCATCCGCAGGCTTATTGTGACATGTTCTCAGTTTTAATGTCTCTGTTTTTCATGTTTTCTGAAATAGCTATGCGAGGGATTGAGAGTGCCCCAAAATTGTTGATGGAGAACAGATTACATCTACTTGCTGGTGAATGAATACTTTACATGTAAAGAAGTTCTGAGTACAGTAATGTACAATAGAATTTAATTTTATGCATGCGTTTTAGTTTGGATGAGGTCATGAAAATTAAGCAATCAGCGTAGCGTTTATCAACCTAGCTAAAAAACATGTCTCATGCTGTAATGAACAGGTTGTTCCACTAGCAGGGCTCCAGTAGGCTTGTAGTCAAATTCCCAGCACCCTGCAGAGTTCCTTTGGTCCATGATGGTGTATTCTGAAAGGGGCTGGCTAGCCCCCAGAAATTAATTCCAAACCAGTCCAGCAAAGCGCATTCTTAGTACAGGATCTTTCTTTGCTCAGGCTTGGCTGAGCTCTTCAGTTGCATTCATGCATTACATTGGTACACCACTTCACGTCACAGTTTGTAGCCACAAAAAGAAAAGAAAACTTCTCTCAAAGATTATAAACTACTATTTGCACTACAATTATTCTGAGTGCAAGCAACCTTGGAACACTAAAGGATACCCCGGGGCTTCGACTTCTAGGTCTTCCTCAGGGGCGGGGTCTTAATGTGTTAACTCCTCTTATATATTGCCTAAATCATGCCTTTATGGCGTAAAATAATGCTTCCTGTATAATTATATTACAGGCCTTTCACAAGTTCCTTCGCTGAGTATACAGTGCTGCCATAGTGAAAACACGTATCAAGGACATACATTACCTTAGTTAGTGACAAAATGTAACTACATAATCAAGTGAAAAAAGAAATTTGATAAGCTTTGAAAAAAACGGGCAGGGGAGAAAGAAACACAACCAGTTTAGTAATACAAGTTCCTTTACTGTGTTGTTTGAAGAGTTATATAGGCTCTATTATAATAATCTCATTTTAGTCCTGTATGATTGTATGATCACCCCCCCCCCCCAAATATGCTATAAGAAAAGGAGGATCTGCTAATAATTCCAGCCAAACAGGGCAGGTAGTACTCTTAAAGCAGCAGTACAATGAAAAGTTGTAGTTTTTGCATTTGTGATTTTAATTTGGTAACATGCTGCTTGATGTCCGATTTTAAGTTATTCTAAGGGTTTCCTTTGGTTGTTTATTATTTTGTAATGAATTTCCATGACATGTTTGTTCTCTTCATGTGACTTGCCGGGCAGCACATTAATTTGTGCAAACTAATTACAGTTTTTATTGAAGGAATAAAAATAATAAAGAACTGAAAGAAACCTTTAGAATAACAAAACAGACATCAAGCAACATGTTAGTGAAATCACAGGTGACTGCAAAATTACAACTTTTCATTTTGTTCTCTGCTGCTTTAGAGTTTTTTTTTTAATATCATAAAAGAATTTAGAACACTTTCTGGAATGGTGCCTAAACATTCAATGTGATCAACCAGTCACATTTCTGGAATTCTTTATCGTAAGGGGATCAGCAGATCTTATCTGTATCAGTCTTCACCATTCATCACAGATGGGTACTGGCCGGAGATCAGGACCCCGCGGGAGCCTCTTTTTTTTTTTTTTTTTTAAAGGATAGATGGAGCCGACGCAGCATTGGCGCCGCCCTCGAGGCGACGTACTACGTGGCACTTGAGGATTAGCCATTAAGCTGTGTCGACTCCGCCTGCCTACCAGTTCTTCGTCTCCCGCCATCGAGGTCACCTCGTGGGAAGCCACTGAAGAAGTTTTTTGACAGTTGTTAGGCCTTAGCCTTCGAATTTGTGCGTTTGTCAGTCCGTCGATCTGCTAGTTCTGGGTTCTGCCTCCCCTCGACGTCGCCGGTAAGATCTTTCCTTTTATTTTAAAGTATAGTGACGTTGAGTCTATTTTTGATGTTTTTTCCTCAGGTCACGACGCGGTCGGAGGGCAAGAAACTTTCTAAGGCGGGCGGCCCCTATCGTAATTGCCGATGCGGCGCATAAGTACTCCATTACCGACCAGCATGACCCGGTGTCTTGCGTGTCTTGGCCCGCTTCACGACATGGATTCGTCGCGACGCCTGCTTCTCCATGGACCGCGCGTCCTAGAACAAGCGTGCATTCAAAGTAAAGGCGAGCTCCGCCCGACTTTCGAGTAGAGTTCCTTTCGTCGGGCCAAGCTGCGCTCTCTCGGCCTTTCCTCCAGGTCCCCTCCCGGTTCTATACGGACCGAGGAGGAGGGAGCCTCGGCCTCTCGTAGCCTAGCCTTGGCCGAGGCTCCTTCCGTGGCGCAGGAGGCCCGTCCCGCTACCTCCCGGGAGCGGGCGGGAGGCGCCGCCATGGCAATCACCCCTTCGGGGGTGAAGGCTCCCACGGTGTCGCTCCCGTGGTCCGGAAGGCCCGGGTCGACGCTGTCCTCGGCAGCATCGCTTCGGTGCCGTCGGGGCCGTCAGCGCCGTGGGTCCTGTTAGTGCCAACTTCGTCTTCGGTGCCGTGGGCGCTTTTGTCCGACCCTGCTCTCGGCGCTGTGACCCTGGAATTGCGTAGCACCTCGCCATGTCTAGCCCCGGGCGCGGGGTAGAGCACAGCGCGTGGGGCCTTCAGATTCATCTGTCGGTGCCGTCCTGCGGCGCCCGTTGGTAGCTCGGTGCCACCAGCAGCGCCGAGGGGTCTCTAGGCGGTGCCGTGTTCAGCGCCCAGTCCGCCATCGGGGTCGTCAGCGCCGCTTCGGTCTTCAGTGCCGCTAGTGGCGCCGAAGGGCCTGGCGGCGGCGTCGGCGCCGAGGCTGTGGCTGGGGTTTCTGTCGGCTCCGTCTCTGTTACTGGTACCGCCCCTGGTGCCGGTGGACTTGACGGTGCCGCAGCTGGCCCTAGTTCGGGATCTTTGGCCCGTGCTGCCCTGCCACCTTTTGCCAGCGCTGCTTGTGGGGCTGTGGAGGGTGCAGGTGCCGCCTCGGCCACTGCTTGGACTTCTGGGCCCTTTGGTAAGGTCGCCCTCCCTCGCCCTCCTACCATCTGGCTTAGGGCCTCAGACTCTACCTCTTCGGAGTCGGGCTTGGAGTTGAGCGGGCAGTCACACCCCTCGGGGTTGTCTGCAGAGGAGGACGAGCCGGTGGTCTCCACGACGGGTCTCAGTCAGCCCCCCTCTGAGGTGCGTCTGGTTCCCCCTGAGGTTAGGGTCAGTGGTACTGACCAGCAGGCTGTGGTGCGTGCCACCATTGCCATGCAACCTGGCCATGAGGGGTTCCTTTACCCCTCGGCGGTGGTACCCCTTCCGGTGGTGTGTCTCGATCGCCCAACTTTGGGGCCTATCGGGAAGCCCACAGGAGGAGGTACTACTCCTGAGTCTCCCCTTCGGGGGCAGCCCAGAGCTGCCAGCTTCCTAGGCTGGCCCTTTCGAGGACTAGGACTCTCTCTCGGACTCTGAGGGGTCGAGAGGTGTGGGGTCGGCGCGTCGACCTTTCTCTGGGACCCACCCGGGCCCTGGACGAAGCCGAAGCGCGGACTTCCGCCCTTCCCCTTCTGGTTCCTTGAGGGGGTCCCATTCTTTGGAGGCAGGGGACCGTCCCCTCCCATCTGCTGCCTTCTCCAGCATTCCCAGGTATTCTTGGTCTTAGCGGTCCTCTCACCTGGGAACAGTTCAGAGAAGTGGCTGCTCGGTTCCCTGCCTACGTTAGGGCTATGGACAGCCTGGTTTTTCAACCTCCCCCCAAGCTGCCACTCTCAGAGTGCATGGTGACCTCCAGCTCCTCATCCCCCTCTTCAGGGGGAGAAGAACCGTCAGTCCATATCTCTCCTGCCGCTGATCTCTCCGAGTATCAGCGTTTCCTCGTGAGGATGCTGGAGGGACCTTCACCTTTCTCCCTCTCCCAGAGCAATCCCTGGCATGCGCAGCGCCTTTCCTGGGCGATTTTAGTGCGGCCACCCTTGTGGTGCCGCCCTGGCCTGTTCCTCGAGGCGTCCATGCGTTTCTGGCAGAGGCCCTTCTCCGGAGTTCCTGCTCCTAGGGACCTCAGCCAGAGGTATTGCGCTCCCCCAGAGTCTTCAGGTTCTATGCCTCATCCACAGTCCGGATTGACGCACCTGGACACTCCTGAAGGGCTTTGCGCACTCCACCGTGACCGGCCCCCAGATCAGGACTCTTCGGATTTTGATTTCTGGGGGAGGAGGACTTTCTACCCGGCACGGTTGCTTCTGTCCATCTCCGCTCATCAGGCCCACTATGCAGCCTACAACAGGTTCTTGTGGTCAGCGCTGAGTCAGATTATAGCTGCTTTGCCTGACTCGGAGCAAACCAGGCAAGCCATCGCACTCTCTGCACATGGCCTGGAGCTACCAAGGCACCAAGCAAGGGCATCTTATGACGCCAATGAGGTAGCTACCAGGGACAGCGATCTGCACCAGGAGATCGGCGTGGCTTTGCCTTTCCCGGTTGTCACCCTTGGCCCGGCGTAGGGTGATTTGCTCTGCTCACCAGGGAACCTATCTCTTTTCCTGTAGGGCGAGACAGTGTTTGTTGGGGCAAATTCCTTCCCCCTCCTGGGGGACCCCGTCTCGCTCTCCCCACTCTCGGGCCTCCTCAGGCCCAGAAGGTTCCCCCCCCTTAGTGTGTCACCCACTGAGGGCTAAGGGACACTGTCCCTTAGGGTGCAATTAATCAACCCCCTTGGGGGCTTGGTACTCACCAGTCTGTGATGAATGGTGAAGACTGACACAGATAAGATATAGAAATTACATACCTACCGTAATTATGATCTTTCTGTGTATCTTCATCATTCATCACAATCCCGCCCGCCATCCCCCTGGGGCTCCAGTCTCTGGATCCTCCTCCCTCTGTGCCTATCCCTCTTTTTGAGCGGGGTAAAGTTGGGACACACAGGGGGTAATTTTCTTCCCCAAGGGGTACAGTTCGAGTGGCACTTCCTCTCTACTACTTATCCTCACCCCTACGGGGTGAGAACTGGTGGTTGCCCTCCTTCTGTTATCCATCTATTTAAAAAAAAAAAAGAGACCCTTTTCACCAAATATCTTTACAGAGAGAGTACTGAGTCCCTGTACCCTGTCCTCCTCCAGAATAGCCGACTCTGCTTTTGGGGTATTGCCAGTTATTCTGTGCCTTGAATTCTGGCAAGTGAGCTTTGCCACTCCTTGCAGTTCCTATACAGTCTGGTGACGGACAAGGGTCCTGGATCCTTGTTACCTCTCACTCTCTCCTAAATTCTCTCTCCCCCTCCCTCCCTTCTTCCTTTTCCAGAGATTGGGGCCCCTACCCAATCCCCTTAGTTTTTACTTCCTCTATGCTGTCCTCTCAGTCGTTATTTCTCCTTTTAGTTCAGTTTTCTCTTCCTTTTTCTGTCCCTTGGCTGTCTTGTCCCACCCTCCATCCCTTCCTCTTACCTCTCCGGCAACTCAGAACTGGTAGGCAGGTGGAGTCGACACAGCTTAACGGTTAATCCTCGAGCGCCACGTAGTACGTCGGCCTTGAAGTGGCCTTGATGCTGTATCGGTTCCGCCTATCCTTTTAAAAAAAAAAAAAGGCTCCCTCGGGGTCCTGTTCTCCGGCCAGTACCCATCTGTGATGAATGGTGAAGATACACAGAAAGATCATAATTACGGTAGGTACATAATTTCTATTTATGGGTAGCACTTCCAGATCAAGCAACCTAAAAGAAAATTTAATCTAGTAGAAATGGGTTCAAATCCCATTCTATTTCAGCCTCTTTGGTTTCAGACTTTTGAGGGAAAAAAAATCCAAAAGGTCTCCCTTTCAGTCTGTTCCCTCCTCTCTGGTACAGGCACTGATAGAAAAATAGAAATATAAAATTTGACGGCAGAAAATGACCGCTTGGCCGACCTAGTCTGCCCATTTTCCCCCTACCTGTTTCATATACCGTAGATCCTAAATGATCTGCAGCTTACCCTCTCTTTCCTATCGCGAGCATTCCTTTATGTCTGTCCCATAGGTTTTTGAATTCTCCTACTGTTTTTGGCCCCTACATCCTCTGCCGGGAGGCTGTTCCATGGATCCACCACCCTTTCCATGAAAAAATACTTTCTCACGTTACTCCTATTACCTCTATTTTCATATCATAGCCCTTTGTTCTTGAACATCTTTTTTTTTTTTTTGAAAGATGCTACCCTCTTGTACCTTATTTATGCCCTTGAGGTATTTGAAAGTCTCTATCATATCCTCTTCGATCTCCTCTCCTCCAGGGAATACATATCGAGATCCTTCAGTTTCCCCTCATAGGACTTTTGATGCAGCCCCTGCACCATTTTTGCCACCCTTCTCTGAACCACTTCTACTGTCTGTCTTTCTAGAGGTGCGGCTTCCAGAACTGGACACAGTACTCTAGATAAGGTCTCACCAATGTTCTATACTGTGGCATCCCCACTTCCTTCTATCTGCTGAAGATACTTCTCCCTATGCACTCCAGCATTCCACTGGCTCTCCTCACAGCCTTCCTCGCATTGTTTGGTAACCTCCAGATCATGAGACATGATTACTCCAAAATCCCTTTGTTTGGTGGCCGTCCGTACCTCCCCCCATCATGTACTCCTCCCCTGTATTTTTGTGCCCCAAGTGCGTGATCTTGCACTTCTTTGTATTGAATCTTAGCTGCCACACCCTTGACCACTTCTGAAGCTTGCTTAGGTCCCTTTTCATTTTCTCTACCACTCCTGGAGTGTCAGCCCTGTTGCAGATCTTTGTGTCATCTGCAAAGAGACGTATCTTCTCTTCCAGCCCCTCTGCAATGTCACTTATGATGAAGACATTAAAGAGAACTGGTCCGAGCACCGATCCCTGCGGGACCCCGCTGGTCACCCCTTCTCTTTGGATTGAACTCTTTTCACCACCACCCTCAGTGGCCTATCGCTCAGCCAATTTTTGACCCAGTTTAACATCATGGGACCCTCTCCCAGGCTGTCCAGCTTGTTTACTAGCCTCCTGTGTGGGACGGTGTTGAAGACCTTGCTGAAATCCAGGTAGGCTACATCCACCGCTCCTCCCTGATCCACCTTCTTTACCACCACCTGCCCGCTCACATCGGACCACTGAAGTCACCCCAGCTACAGTTAACCGTCATTACCTGTGCTTGCTGAGCATTTTAATTTTTACCATATTCTTTAGTTCTAACATCGAGTTTTCAGTGCTACCGACTTAAGGTTTATGTCTTCTCTACCTACCTTATCTTCCGACTGCTCCATTAAATGTGTTTACAGCAAACAAATTCCAGAAAAAGATGAACACTCTGCTTGCATCCTGTGCCTAGGTCCCAGCCACAACACCGAAGCCTGCCAGATCTGCTAAACATTTAATCGGATCACTCTGAGACATTGGCTCAAAACTCTGAAGAGCCATCTGATCAAGCAGAAGCTCATCACGATGGAACAGGAGCTGCAGGCTAGGAGCTCTTGGACTTTGCCATCCCAGTTCTTTGGGGCTTCCACTTCCTCTCAGTCTTGGAAAAATCTAGCGGGAAGCATAGGGACTGGGAATGGTCTTCTTCCCACTCGTGGTCCTCTCATAAATCTTCTGGGTCTTCCTCCCACGGGGTGGGGGCAGCCTCTTCAGCCCAGTCTGCCCTTACTCCTGCAGGGCTACCGGTGGTCCCGCTGCTCACCCTTATCTCTGTGGTGGAAGGTGGCTCCATGGGGCAGGGGACTTTCTCTTCTACTCCCCAACCCCGACGCTCAGACCTCTGACCTTCATGGGCTCTCAGCCAAGTGGCTCGGCCGGTGTGGGTGCGACTGGCGCCAGCTCCTCTACCATCCCTCCCCCAGCCCCAGCTCTGCCTACATCTGTCCACAGGAGGCTTCCGCTGCTTCCTCAAGACCGGTGTCGCCTCTGTCTTCACCAGGGAGGTCTTTTTCTGCCCTGGTACCCATCTCTCTTCTCCTGGTACCAGTGGATTCCCCTTCCAGGCTTCCTCAGCTGGCACCCGCTGGCCGACACCAGTATTACCTCTGCCGCAGCCCATGGGCCGGGCGCGGATCCACAGCCTGTGCATGCCAGACCCTGCTGGAGTACCGTATGCCGGCTCTGCCTGGCCCAGCGCCACCTTTTCCTTACCCAGCGCAGGCCTGCCCTTTTCCACCAGTCTATAACTACCCTGTGCCAGTGGACTATAATGCTCTCTTTAATGCATGGTGGTCTTTCATGCAGAAACAGGTCCCCAATCCTTAGGGCCCTGCCTCCGGCATCCCCTCAGGAACCTGCTGGGGTTCTTCCACCCCTGGACCCAATGCATCCGGGTCCTAGTGCTCTACGAACTGGTGGTCACTAGGATCCACCAGTTGATTGTGAGCCAGATGAAGAGGATGAAGAGGGCTATGACTATTCTGAGTCTTCCTCCATTCCGGGGGACTTGTCTAAGTGTGAAGAACCCGTGAAGGTGGTCCCCAGGTCTCCTCCTGATGATCCTTCCTTTATGGACATCATGAGGCACATCCAGGCCACCATGGGCTAGGAAACAGAGGAACAAGACCCGGAGTGACGCCAGCTAGCCTTTATTTGTGGCAACTCGATGCCCTCCCCTTGGTGGTGTCTCCCTTTATTGACTCTTACAAGGTTGTCACCAGGACAGCTTGGAATCGCCCCTCTTTGACCCCAGCAGGGCCTAAGAAAGCCAATCGGCTCTGCCACTCTTCGGCTGGTAAGCCGTTGTGAGGGGACAGCCTAAAGCTGACTTCGTGGTCATCAGTGCAGCGCATGACTGCATTAAGAAACCCAAACACCTTGGCTCACTTCCCCCTGACAGGGAGTCGAGACAGCTGGACCACCTGGGCAAGCAAGTCTTTGCTTTGTCTATGCTGGCCATCTGGGCCATTAACTGTGTGACCCATATGGACCAATACCAGACCGTCCTTTGGGACCAGGCCAGGAAATTGGTTTAGGCTTTGCCTGATGACCCATCCAAGAAACAACTCGCCCAGGTTCTCAGGGCAGAATCAGATGTGGGAACCCACATCCTTGGAGCTGCCTAGGATGCAGTCAATGCCTCAGGCAGAGGGGCAGCTGCTTTTGTCTGTCTCAAGGCGCCCTCTTTTGGCTCCGGTTGTCCGGGTTTGCCTCTGATGTACAGTCCAGTATTTTGGACACCCACTTTCGGGGTTCTGCCCCTTTCGGGGGATGTCCAGGATCTAATCTCCTCCCTTCAGGAATTGGGCTGGGCCCTCTAGTCCATCCACTTGCTGTACCATACCCAGCCTAAGTCTGGTCAGAGGCCACCCTTTCATTGCTCCTCCTGCAGACAGACCCACCCACCCTCCAAAGGTCAGGGCAAGCGCAAGACCGTGGCAACCTCCTCCGCAGCCAGTGCCTGAGCTCCTCAAGCACCCATGGCTGCCCTCCTGGCACCTGCTCCTAATTCCTGACTCCTGCACCGACGACCCCCCCCCTCCAGAAGGGGTTCTGGGAGAGGCAGTCAGGGTTTGGTTCTTCCTTCTCCTTGGAGGGGGGGGGGACATTACCTCAGACAATTGGGTTCTGCAGATCATAGAGCACAGCCACACTTTAGAGCTTCTTGAGTGGCTCCCAGAAAGTACTCCGGGCAACTCCTCCTACCGCCACCGGCTCATGTGCTCCTCGTCTGGAAGGAAATACAGGCCCTTCTGCAAAAAAGGGCCATAGAGCCTGTCCCTCCAGCTCAGTGGGGCATGGGGGTTCTGTTCCTACTTTTTCCTGGTCCCCAAGAAGATGGGGGATCTCCGTCCCATCCTGGGTCTGAGTCATCTCAACCTGTGCATAGAGTACAGACGCTTCAGGATAGTCGCCCTTCAGGATTTGTTGCCTCTCCTGCACCAGGGAGACTGGCTCTGTTCTCTGGACACACAGGATGCATATCTGCATATCAGAATTTTTCCTTTCCATTTGCGCTTCCTCTGCTTCCATTTCCAGGAAGCCCATTTTCAGTTCAGGGCCCTCTCTTTTGGCCTGTCCTCAGCTCCTAGTGTGTTTACTGAGTGCCTGGTGGTGGTAGTGGCTGCCTTGAGGTGGCAGGGCTTCTATGTGTTTCCCTACCTGGATGATCGGCTCCTAGTGGTCCCATCCAAGCACCGTCTTGTCCAGACCATACCTTCTGCCTTTCCAGTCCTTGGGTATCATCATCAACAGGCCAAAGTCCTGCCTGTCCTCCTTCCAATGCCTCCAGTATATAGGGGCCATCTTCGATACCACCCAAGGCATGGCCTTTTTGCCCATGGACAATGTGGAACGCCTGATGGCCCAGGCCTGCCTGGTTTTCTCCATACGACAGGTCCCTGCCAGAGTATTTCTGCACCTTCTGGGCCACATGGCAGTAGCCATTGCCATGGTTCCCTTCTCCCGCCTGCACATGCGGGTACCTCAGTGGCCATTGAGAGTTCAGTGGGACCAACGCACAGATGACCTGGACCCAGATGGTCATGGTCTTCAATCCGGTCAGGAGTCCTGTTGTGGTGGCTAGAGCTGACCAACCTACTTCAGGAGATCCCCTTTATAATCTTGGCCCCTCATCAGATCCTCATGACGGATGCCTTGGGTCTGGGCGGAGGAGCTCACTTGGACACTCACCAAACTGGCACTTGGTCAGACGTGGAATAGGGCCTCCACATCAATGTTCTGGAGATGTGCATGGTTCTATAGACTTTGCAGGCCTTCCAGACTCTTCTCCTTCCCGGTCTGCTCTTAATGCAGACGGACAACATGTGGTGTAGTGCATCAGCAAACCGGGGACTTGCTTCTACCCTCTGTGCAGGGAGATGATGAAGGTCTGGTAGTGGGCCATTGAGTACGATATGGAGCTCTTGGTCATCCATGTTCCAGGCGTCCAAATTGTCTTGGCAGACAGTCTCAGCTGTTCTCAGTCCCAGAGCTTCTGACTTTGGTGGTTGAAGATCGCTTCGACAGATGGGTTGGCCAGAGTTGGACCTTTTTTTGTCCCCACTCAGTGTAAAACTGCTTTTTTTCCTCGCTTGATCCCAGGCCTGGAGTTTTCTGGTGAGACGCATTGTCACTCTCCTGGAAGGGTAGGTTTCTGTACGCCTTCCCTCTCCTCCAGCGGGTGCTGCTCAAACTTCAGTTGGGGGGGGGTGGAGATGATCCTCATAGTCCCCTTCTGGCAGCGTCAGATTGGATTCCTCTTGCTGCAGCAGCTGGTGTTGGAACCTCCAGTGCCCTTGCCCCTGTGCAGCAGCTTGCTGTCCCAGGACCAGGGCAACCTGGTCCATCCAGATCTAAAATCTTTGGATCTCCATGCATGGCTTCTGCGGACTTAGCCATCTCCCTCTGGGGTTTCCTGTAGGGTTGCAGATGTTCTGGTGGCTGCCAGAAAGCCATTCACCAGGGCCACTTATGCCATGAAATGAAAGCACTTCACCCATTGGGCTGCATTGTACCAGTTGGACCTTTTCCCCTGTCTAGTAGATCAGGTATTGGAGTATCTTCTGTCTCTGTCTGACGGGCTTGGGGTACTCCTCCCTTAAGGTGCATCTCTCTGCTATCACTGCGTACCATGTACCTATTGAGGGCAGGGCCGTGACTCAGCTTGAGGTGCCTTGCACTTTCCTGTGGGACATTTTGCATCTGAAACCTCCCATTTGGGACCCAGTCCCTCCATGGGACCTTCATTTTGTGTTGGAGAAACTCACAATCTTGCTTTGAGTTGGAGCTCTTGCAGCAGGCAGTAACCGTAAGGACAAAGCCACCAGGCACCAGGACCCCACAGAAAACTTCTAGCTAGCAGTCTACAGTGGGGACCAGCCCCTGATGTCAGTCTGCCCCCGATGTCAGCCAGTGGTATAAAAGAGGTGAGCCCCAGCCCTACCGTAGTTCATTTCCCACCGTTGACTGGTTCGCACTGGCTCCACGGATGCCTCCTGCTGCAGTTGACTGCCATCGCGTATTTACCCATGTTTTTGTTATTTTTTCTTAAATTGGTGATTTATTTCCCTTTCTCTCTGCATATTGTCTTCTCTGACTTCCTCAGTTGAGCAGCGAAAGTCCAAGTGTGCATGCGGCAAGCAGCTACCATCGAAAGACAGCCACATAGCCTGTCTCTTCTGTCTGGGCCCAGACCACAACTCTTCGGCCTGCCAGCATGGCCAGAGCTTTAACCAAAGGACTAGAATTCACCACAAGAAGGCCCTAAAAAGCCACCTTCTTGAGCAGTAGCTTGCCACCATGCAGAAGCAATCCTCTAGGAAAAGTCTGTCTTCTTCCTCCTCCATTTTCAGGGGGCCTCATCATCAGCAACGCACTGGGAGAAGGGCTCAGGGAAGCACAAGTCCCAGGATAAGGAGAAGACCTGGACACGCTCTCTGTCTCCTCATAAGAAGACCTCTTCAGGTTCCTCCTCCCGCAGGAGGTCGGCCTGTTCTCCTCAGCCTGCTCTCACCTCTCTGGGCAGCCGGTGGATAAACCTCCTGCCTTGGTTCTGGCGATGGGCGGAGGTTTGTCAAGATTCAGGGCTTCGGTCTCTGTGCTGCAGCCTTTGAAGATAAGGGCCATACCTAAGTCATCCGCCTCCTCCTCAGGTAGGGGGTCAGCACCTGGTGTCAGACTCGGCCACTAAGTCTTCAGACCAGGCCCCCCCCCCCGATGCCAGGAGTATGCATCTTCCTCCACAACCTCTGTGATGCCTCTGCCCTGTTTCATGGTGTCCTCACCGAAGGCTCCTGCTAAGCCGTGTCTCCGGACTGTTGCCAACACACACCCATTCATGTGGTGCCACCGTGTACCCTGACATATACCCCAGCGACATGTCTGCCATCGCTGGACCCTCCTACATCGCCGATAGACATGAATGTCTCTCCTACACTGGCGAAAGAGGACCTGATGCCAGATGCTTCTCCTCCTAAGGACCCGATGCTCGGACGTCCGACCCCAGCTCCACCGATGCCCACTGACCCTCAGTCTCAGGTGCCAGCTGGCCCTTTAGGTCCTCGGATTTCTCTGAGCAAGGTGAAGGACCTCTTCCACTTTTGCTGGAATGAGATTAAGGGTGACCTTGTCCCGCCTAAACATTCTGAGACTGTGAGAGTGGAAGCAGATCTTGTGACCTAGAAGCCCTTCCCTGAGCCCTGATGGCAGATGCAGGGGCCAGTCCAAACATAGGGTCAGAGACACAGGCGCTCCTCTTCTCTGTCTTCAGGCTGATGTCGGGGCCGTTCCTCCAGCAGATGGTGGCACAAGAATTCTTTCTCCTCCCCCGAATCAGAGGATTCGAGCTGGAGATCGTCCTCCTCCTCCTCCTCTTCCAGGGACTCAGAACCCAGGGGTCATCCTCCTATGCCAGACTGCAGGAACACCCCTAGATCCCCTTCTGATGATCCAACACTTGTGAACATCATGAGGCATGTCCAGGTCAATAATGGCTGGGAAATGGAGGACCTGGATCTAGAGAGCCGTAGGCTGGTCAAGCACCTCCGCCAAAGGAGCCAAAACCCTTAGTGGCGCCCCCGCTGGTAGATACCTTCCAGGACCATACCAAAATAACCTGGAAGCACCCCTCTTCCTGTGAGAGCAGAGAACTCTGCTTAACAGCAGAAAAAAACACTGATACCACTTGTTTAAAAAAAAAAAAAAATGTCTAGTCCATACTGAAATGCTGTATCTGAAACAATTACACCCTCATCAAAGGTTTTGCGGCCAAACCTTTTTTTTTTTTTTTTTAAGCACTGTGTTGTTCTTTTTCTCCAGTAGTACAAATAAATCGTAAAATACAGTTAGTGTTTCCGATCATCAGTTCCCTTCTTACAGGCGTTTAGGTCTGTGACTCATTGTAACTAGGGGAGCGGTGAAGGAGAAGGAGAAGGAGAAGAAGAAGAAGAAGCTTTTCATACATCCAAAGCGCTTTACAAGCACTGGTACTGAAGTGACTGAATGTGTGGTGGGGCCATATCGCACATCATCACCCACACACAGCCTGGATAATTGCATGAACCGGTTTATGGGAAGGGGAATGTTGGCCAGGACACCGGGAATGTTCCCTACTCTTTGCGAAGAGTGCCCTGGGTTCTTTTACTTCCACCTGGACACCCACCAGGACAACACCAGGATGGGTAGAAGGGACCTCGGTTTAACGTCTCATCCGAAGGACGGCACACCCCAGCAGTACAGCACCCCCCAATACTGCACTCGGATACCAGCGATTTTTAGGTGCTCCAATCCTGGTGTGGGACGAGAACCCACGACCTTCTGGTCCAGAGGCGGATGTGCTACCAACTGAGCCACGCTGACACCTTGCACTTTATAATTCAGGTTTTGCCTCCGTTTGTGTTAGTGGTGCAAGTGAAGTTGGACGAAGCTGATGCTGCTTGTCTCTTTAAGAATGTTGCCCCGAGGTTTCCAGTGCTGGCTGTCTTGCGCTTTGACTCATTTGAAGCAGAGCTCGAAGGGCTGTTGTAGCAACAGCAGGGACAAGTCCCACTGCTGCTGGCTGGCTGAACGACAAGCTGCTGTATAAAACCTTTCAAAGGTGGTAAGGAGATACTGGAGCACTATCACCAGTTACAAATATCCCCAGTTCACATCTACCCTTCATACTCAACTGCCATGTCATTGACCACTCTGCACCGGTCCAGAATAAAGAAGCAGCGAAGTTCTAACAAAGCAGTAAAAAATACTTTCTGTAAACCCACAGCACGAGTTGTGCAAAACGACTTACCTTGTAGTCTGCACTTGGCAGGTTGTGCTCACGGAGTGGTAGGCAGTCTTGGTTTGGTACGTTTGTTGCTGCCTGAGAGCTCAGTCCCAGGTTTGATCCCCACAACTATATTTTTCAAACAGCATGAAGTCTTGCTATATTCTGACATATGCAGTGATCTCCAACCATTGAACAGAATAGCGCAGTCGCTGTTGGAAATCAGTGTTCGGGACAGATTAAGAAAATCACAGTATTACTGTTTATTAGTGGAGGTCCCAAAATGCCTATATTGAAAATCTGGTGAAAAAAATCCAGTTGTTCTTCTCTTATGGAGAAGTGGGAAAGGGCAAACCTGCCACTAAGAGAACTATTGCCAGGTGGATTGTATCTTGTATACAATTCTGCTATGAAAAACTGGGAAAGATTCCTCCCTCAGGCCTGAGGGCTCACTCCACTAGAGGTACAGCTGCTTCCCTGGCTGCTGCCAGGGATATCCCTCTTTTAGAAATTTGTCAAGCAGCCACCAGGAAAACAGTCCATACCTTTACCAAGCATTACTCTCTGGATATCCAGGCTAGGAGTGATGCTCGGTTTGGCACAGCAGTACTTCAGAGCCTATTCCCAAAGTAGGTTCTGTCCCTACTCCATGGAGGTACTGCTTGGTAGTCTGTATATGTCAGAATACAGCAATACTTCATGTTGTTTGAAGAAAAAAATTACTCACCTTAGTAATTGTGTTTCTTCTATTGGAGTCTTGCTGTATTCTGACCTCCCTCCCTGCCTCCCCTCTCAGAACCTATTTTTGGGAAGTGGGTGGGCAGGTGCAGTGTTGCACCCAAGGGGTGCTCCTTATTTACACCCTCTTCCTTTTGTTTGGGTGTTGATTTATTACTGTTATTTGTATTAGATTGGGTTTTGGTTTTTGGGTTTCCTGACATGAGTCTTCCCTTGGGAACCCAAAACTTTTTACTGCCCGTTGGCTAGTAGGAATTTTGCAATTTCCACATAGAATTTTTAGTTAGTGGACTCGTAAGAATCTGACAGTTTGAGTTTGAAACACTCCAGACAGAGACTCCAACCGAGCTCGTGCTCAGCATTCTATGCTCTGCATAGAAAGTTAACTCTTTGTTCTCTGGGGCAGTTCAGTGGTTGGAGATCACTGCATATGTCAGAATACAGCAAGACTCCAATAGAAGAAACACAGCTACTAAGGTGAGTCATTTTTTCTTCTAAGCACACTGTTAGACCAGCCTGCTCTGCCGTCCCATATGAGAAGGCACACTACTACCATGACAGACAAGGGAGAATGTATTATTATGTATTATGCACTAATGATCACTGATGTACTGATATGTTGTTCTATATTAGAGGCTTAGTCAGGAACTTACTGCTTAGCCAAACATGTAATGCTTTACACAGAAATATGTTTGTGGTTAATAATGGTATCTACTGACAAGTACAGTGCTAGCAGCCTAACATGACATAGTTATACAAGCATTTGTCAATGCCGAAGGTTTGCTTGCTGGCATTAGCAGTGGAAGTGCAGGAGTTAGACAGATGAAGTATAAGAATGGCAGTGATATATTGAACTGACACCAACTCCACTCCCACCCTGCAGAGATGGACAGACATTGGGGTGAGCCTTTGGGTCATCACCCATATCGGTCATGACATTTCACCTCACCCTACCCTGCAGACACTGACAAGTGTTGAGGTGTGCCTTGGGGTGTTTGGGCTTTGCACTCACCCCATTCCATAAGGAAATACGCTGAAATGGGTGCAGTATAGGAGAATGGTGTGAACTCTGACGCCAAAGAGTCCAAGGTGCACCTCGATGCTTGTCACTGGCTGCAGGAGGTGGGGAAGGGTGGGGGTGGAATGGCATGAGCATTACTGTCGACAATCCCAGGTTACACCCCTGACGCCTGTCATTCCCTACAGGGTAGGGCGTTATGGTCAGAAACCCTAAGGCCCTGGGCATGTCTTGGTATTTTTACTCTTAAGTTTTCAGCGTGGGCTTTTTGTGACCCCACTGCATGAACAGTGACACTATCAGTTTGTTAGCCGAAAGGTGATTTTACACAGTGACTGCGCCATTAACGCTACAAGTGCGAAAACACATTTCCAAGATGTGAAAAATGACAGCTGTACTGTTCATGAGGAGGTGTAAAAAAAAAAAATGGTAATGTTGAAAATCTGGAGTGAAAATATAAAAAAAACGGTGAAGTCACGAGCGTGCATAGAAACTGCTCAATGCACACCCGTAATGCAATTATTTGGGGGAATTTTTTCACCAGATTTTCAATATAGGCATTTTGGGACCTCCACTCATAAACAGTGTTACTGTGATTTTTTTTAATCTGTCCCGAACACTGATTTCCCACAGCGACTGCGCTATTCTGCGCTGAAAGTGCGAAAACACATTTCGGCCAAGATGTAAAAAATGACAGCTGTACTGTTCATAAGAATGTGTGGAAAAATGCCAGTGTTGAAAATCTGGAGTGAAAATATTACAAATTTGTAAAGTTACGAGGGTGCGTAGAAACTGCCCAATGCACGCTCATAACAGAGTCATTTTATGGACTTTTGTGACCAAATTTTCAACATAAGTATTTTAGGACCTCTGCTCATGAACAGTGTCACTGTGATTTTCTTAATCTGTCCGTAACACTGATTTCCCACGGTGACTGCGCTATTTTGGGCCGGAAGTGCGAAAACGCATTTCAGCCAGGATGTGAAAAATGACAGCTGTACTGTTCTTAAGGAGGTGTGAAGAAATGCCAGTGTTGAACATGTGGAGTGAAAATGTGACAAATTCATGAATTTGCGAGTGTGTGTGGAAACTGCGCAACACATGCTCGTAACACAGTAATTTTGGGGAATTTTTTTCACTAAATTTGCAACATAGGCTTTTTGAGAGCCCACCTTATGAACAGTGACACTGTTTCGCTAATCAGTCTCCGAAGGTGATTCCGCACAGTAAACCGCAAAATCACCTTCGGGACTGAATAACAAAATGACAGTCACTGAATTCATGAGATGGGGTCCCAAGAACCTATGTGGAAAATTTTGGTGCAAAAATTCAAAAAATGACCAAGATATGCACCAAAATTGAAAAAACCCTATTTATGCCATTATACAGCTTACCGGCATTTCTTTAGTTCGCGATCGGCTTTGAAGAGTGCAGACATATTTCCCACTCCACGGATCGTTGCACTGGCCTCCGGAGTAAGTATGGGAGTGAGGGTGTGGGGAAAGTTGAATACGCAGAGGGTGGTGCGGGTTGCGGAAGGGGGGCAAGAGAGTCAACGAGGGAGCATTTTCTTTTGTTACAGATTTATTTTTAAATTTCATTTTACATGGATGACGTGGGACTTTTGCCACACTGGTATGGGCTCCCATCGTGGCACTTGGAAGTTTTGTTGGGATGGGCAGTGGAGCCAAGGGGGGATTGGGCACCCCTTTTGGTCATATAGTGTTGGGGGAGGACACATGAGGATGCTGGACATTTGCCACACTGGGGTGGGCTCCCAGCGTGGCACCTGGAAGTTTTTTTTTTTTTTTGGGAGGGCACTGGAGCCGGCCGGGGATTGGGCACCCCATTGGACATATAGTGTGCTTGGTGAAGTGCGCGCGGGCGAGAGTTGGGCACCTCCTTGACCACCACAACAAAGGGAGGCGCGCACATCCATCCACTGCTACAATCGGTGGTGACTTGAGGCAATTTCCATACTGCTGACGGTAGGCAGTATGCAAATTGCCTACATGTTACCACTGCTGATTGTAGCGTGTCATTTGCTTTCAACTATACGCCACTGCAATCTGAACTACTGTCATAGACAGCTAGGAAATTCATTGATGCGGTGAGGCCGCGCTTACAAAAACGCTGAGGGCATTGGAAGCGGGGGTGCCACACCTATGAAAACTCATATGGTGGCACTATGTTTCTAGGGACATGGATATGTTGTTCATCCACACTATCTGGCAGATTCCTTGCCGCTTTAAATCTTGCCGGAAGGTTTTCAAGCTAGCTCTTCCCACCCACCCGGGTGGTAAAACTCTCGGCTCCGCCCCATGACTCCAGATCTTCCTTACCGCTTGGAAGCTCAGGTTCCCTCCTTAACGCTCTGCGTTTAAGCTTTGGGCCCAAAAATCTTCGGTTTGAAACTTTCAAAAATTAAAGCGTTTACCTCTTGGTCTTCTTCCCTTGCGGCTGCGATGGACAAATCGATTCCCGTTTCGGAGATGTCCTGTGGGCAGAAGATGTCTCGGACGGACCCGCACTCACGTGCGTTTACTGCCTTAGCCGGGAGCACGACCCGCGAGCCGATCTGTGTTCCTCCTTTCCGGTCTCGTCCTCTCGAGACGCGCCGCCCGTCTCCAACTAAGGCGCGAAGGAGATTTCCTCGGTTAAATCCAGGAGGCTCGACTGGCGGTTTCGCGATCTGCGGATCCGCTGAACAACTAGAACAGTTGGTTGCCCTCAAGGAAGGCGGCTCAGGCGCGACTTCATCTACTGCGGCTTTCGTTCCGCTTTCTCTTGGGGCCTCCTACTCCGCTCGTTTAGGAGCTTTGCCTGACCCTCTCAACTAGGCGAGGTCCAACTTCTTCGGGACCGTTTCATCCGGTCGAAGAAAATAAGGTAAGTCCATCGTCAGCGCTCCTGGGGTGAAAGATCTCCCTCCCTTGTCGACAGTCGACTTGATTGAATTTTCGGCCGGCCACTGGCTTCCACGGTGCCCCGTCAGGCCAGGTGACCGAGACACCCGCCGACGTGGTCGAGATTTTTCTCGACCCGTTAGACGGGTTGTCGGCTGGAGAAGCCGAGAATCCCTCCTCCCCGGTTCCCCCGGCGAGGACTGTGTATACCGTCGGCTCATCTGCGCCTCCGGCCCCAGAGCCGCCGGTTTTGTCGACCGAGCCGAGGGGATTGCTGATCCTCGGCTCCCCGCCTCACCGACCTCTGCCTGGCCGAGATTTTCGGTCTCGGTCTCGGACATCTTGGCGGTCAGCCGCTCTGTCGACAAAGAGCGGTCTCGTCTTGACTAGCCGGTGGCGGCGCGCGCTCTTCCTCATCTTCCTCCTCCTCGGACGAGGGGAGGCTTCGGCGTAAGTTGCGCCAAAAATATGAGGATCTCAGGTGGCAACAACTTTTACTGGCTGGCAGTGAGCCGGCTCAGGCCTCTTCCCCGGCCATTAAATGGTTGCCACCGGACCAGTCGAATCAACCCCTCGTGGTGGTCGAGGAGCCTGTTTCCAGGCCAGTTGTTCGACCTATTCCAGCTGCTCCACCGATTTTGGTGGAACCGCCTCCGCCTCAGCCGACAGTCAGGGCACCGTCGAAAGATTCACGGTCGGCCCAGGGCCTTCCCCACAGGCTGTCGGTCACTCTCACGCCCGATAAGCCTCGGCAAGTGGAGAGTGGCTCAGACCCCAGGCAGCTCTTCGACAATTCGTCGGAATTGGATGACTCCTCCCTATTCTCCAAGCGTCTGGACTTGGAGTCCTCTGGGGGGCAGTCAGCGGACGATAGCCCTTCGTCCTTCCTCGGACTTCTTAGGCTCATCTCAGAATCCACTGGGATGAAGCTTGAACCCATATCCAAACGGGCTGGAATATCCCTCACTGAGATTCTGGACCGGGGATTCTCCTCGGAGGCCTTTCCGGTGGCCAAAGCCATTGTCGGCCCGCCGGAATTATGGTAGCGTCCGGCTTCCTGTCCCTGCGCCGTCGTAAGGATGGCCAGAAAATCTGGCGGTCCCACAGGCTCTCTGTCCGGCTTTTCCGAACACCCTTCGGCTGAAGGGTTGGTTACAGACAGTGTTTTCCGGCGTGCCGGCAATGCCAGGGACGTGGACAAACCGCCCGACAAAGAGTCCAAGAAGTTGGACTATGCGGGGCGGAAAGTGTATGCTGCCTCCTCTCTTGGTCTTCGTCAGGCCAGTTCGGCCGTCCTTATGGCACACTTCTCCCATGCCCTGTTGGGCTCCCTGGATGAGGTTGTCCCTCATCTTCCCGCCGACCTGCAGACCACGGTCAAGCAGGTGCGGGACCAGGGCAAAGCAGTAGCCAAGCAGCAGCTCCAGACTGCCTTGGATATCTGGGATTCTTGCGCCCGGTCAGTGGCGGCCACTGTGGCCATGCGTCGGCGGGCGTGGCTGAGGATATCCACTTTCACCTCGGATACCCAGCACAAGCTTGCGGACGTTCCCTTCTTGGGAACAGACCTCTTCGGCCCTGGAGTGGAAGGCCACCTCCAGAGGATGAAGTCCAATGCCACCTTGGACTCGGTCTCGTCCGCGCAGAGAGACAAGGGTCGTAAGCCTCAGCCTAAACCCTTTCGCCCCTCTGCTCCCGCTGCACGTCCGGCCCAACATCAGCGTCAGGGCCAGCAGGCTAGACCTTGGTATTCCAAGCCCAAGCCACCAGCTCCCTCAAATAGGAAGCAAGGAGGAAAAGGCCCTGGTGGTCCATCGGCTGGTCCTTCCTCCAAGCCTGCAAAGTGACGGGCTGAGGGGTGTCGCCCCCATCCCAGTCACCTCGCCCCTGGTTCCCCCCGTGGGGGGATGGCTTCGACACTTCCTTTCCACCTGGTCCACTGTTACCACGGACAGGTGGGTTTTGGAGGTGGTGGGAAGAGGCCTGCCTCTCGAATCCGAGCGGGCTCCGCCCTTCAGGGCCGTCGCCCCGCGGGGGGCTTTGGGGTCCCAGGCCTCTACAGGCTCGTCGAGCCGACCGCCGCTCTCCTTCTAAAGGGGGTGATAAAGAGATAGAGGACCCACCTTCAGAACCGAGGGTTCGTGTCCAGGTACTTCCTGGTCCCGAAGCAGACGGGTGGCTGGCGCCCCATCCTGGACCTACGACCTGAACAAGTTCCTAAGGTCTCGAACCTTCAGAATGGTCACTCTGGCTCAGATAATACCATCTCTGGAACACGGCGTGTGGTTCTGTTCTCTGGACTTCCAGGGCCAGCGTTCTTTCACGTCCCTATCCGTCCGTCTCATCAGAGATTCCTCCGCTTCAGGGTGGAGGATCCCTCTTCGAGTTCAGGCCATGCCTCTTTCTTCAGCTCCCAGGGTCTTCACCAAATGCATCCAGCTGGTGACAGCCTTCCTCTTGGCACCGAGGGTCGGTGTACCCTTATCTAGACGATTGGCTGATAGCAGCCCCCTCCAGGTTGGAGGTGGAAGCGGTCAGAGATCTGGCCCTCTGGGTTTGCTCAACTGGGCCTCCTGGTCAGCGAGGCCAAGTCGGAACTCGAGCGAGCAGGTGATATCTTTCATCGGGCAGAGCTCAACTCTCTTGAGCCAAAGCACGGCTCAGCGGACAGGGCGAGTTCTTACCTCCTTTGCCCAATCATTTCTGGTTGGGCAATCGCGCCCTGCCCGGGACTTCCTGTGACTTCTGGGTCTCATGGCGGCCTGTACCAGCGTAGTCAGTTGGGCACGCTGGCACATGCTCCCCCTCCAGTGGGGACTGGCCAGTCAGTGGTCACAGCGTTGCGATCCTCTGGACCAGTGTGTGTGGACGACCCAGGAGATGTGGAACGCTCTCCAGTGGTGGACCGTTCCGTCTCATCTGCAGGAGGGTATCCCGTTTGTCCGCCCCGAGCCGACGGTCTCTCTAACGACCGACGCCTCTTTGATGGGTTGGGGTGCCCATCTGGGGGAACACCGAGTGCACGGCCTCTGGTCCCTGCGGGAGTCCCGATGCCATATCAACCTGCTGGAGCTCCGTGCGGTCCGCCAAGCTCTCACCGCCTTTGCTCCGTTTCTCCGGGGTCAAGTGGTCCGAGTCCAGACGGACAATACCACGACCATGTACTATCTAAACCGCCAGGGCGGGACGCGCTCCTTGCCTCTATGCAAGGAAGCTCTCGCATCTGGTCACTAGTCTTGCGCAGCCTGGAGGTGGATCTCCTAGCCATTCATGTGGCAGGAGCCTCCAACACCCTGGCCGATGCCCTGAGCGGATAGAGGGGCTGCATCGCGAGTGGTCTCTCCTGCGGAGATAGTACAAGACCTGTTCTCCGCTGGGGCACACCTCTGGTGGATCTGTTTGCCTCCAGGGAGAACGCGAAGCTGAGGCTGTTTCATGCCCGCCCCCCTCAGCAGGGCTCGCTGCAGGGGGATGCCTTCTCGAGGCCGTGGACCCCGGGCCTCTTTTACGCCTTTCCCCCCGTTCCCCTGATTCACAGGGTCCTGCTGAAAGCGAGGAGGGACAAGGCGCAGGTGATTCTGATAGCCCCAGACTGGCCTCGCCAGTTCTGGTACCCAGATCTCCTCAGTCTCAGCTCCAGGACTCCGCGGCAGCTTCCAGCTCGCCCGGACCTGCTCTCAGTCAATCAGGGGAAGGTGTTCCATCCGGACCTTCAATCCCTGCACCTGACGGCCTGGTTCCTGAGCGGCTAGAGTTCCAGGCCTTGGGTCTTTCCGACGAGGTCCTCAACGTCGTTGAGGCGTCCCGTAAGGAGTCGACCAGAAAATGCTATGCCTTCAAATGGAAGAGGTTCTCCATTTGGTGTCGGGAAAAAGGGTTGGACCCTTTCTCATGTCCTGTGGCAAGCATTTTGGACTATCTATGGTCCCTATCTAGTCAAGGGCTTAGGTCGACGACCCTTAAGGTGCACCTGGCAGCCATTTCTGCTTACCGGGCGCGGGCCGGTCAGCAGTCAGAAGCGCCAGGGAAAAGTGGTGAGGCTTTCTCAAAAGCTTGATCACATTTCCCTCCAGTGCGGGAACCCCCACCTCTGTGGGTTTCTACTGCTGGTATTGGCAAAGCTCATGGGCAAGCCTATTCGAACCAATGCACAGGTGTGGTCTCCCACCTGTAGTGAGAAGACAGCCTTCTTGGTGGCTATCACGTCAGCCAGAAGGATGGGAGAACTCCAGGCACATAGCATCGAGTCTCCTTACCTGGTCTTCCACAGGGACAAGGTTGTCTCACGCCCCACCGAAATTCCTTCCGAAGGTGGTGTCAGAGTTTCACCTTAATCAGGTGTTGACTCTGCCGGTGTTCTACCCCAATCACCTCGGAGGCGAATATAGGCTCATACTCTGGACCCTAGAGGGCTTCGCTTATTATAAGGACGCCACGGCTGAAATCGAGGAGAGGTTCACCAGCTGTTTGTCACTCACGCTGAAGCAGCACCTGGCAGACCTGCAAAGCGGACGATAGGCAGATGGGTCACCTCCCGCATAAATCTCTGCTATGAGTTGGCGGGCATGGAGCCTCCCAGAGGGATAAGAGCTCATTCTACCCGCCATACTGCTGCATCGGTGGCTGCTTCCAGGGATGTCCCTATCCAGGAAATCTGCAGGGCTGCTACCTGGAAGTCAGCACACACCTTTATTTCCCACTACCACATCGACCTTGAGTCACGCCGGGATGCTGGTTTTGGGGCCTCGGTTCTCCAATCTTTGTTCCCCAAGTAAGTATTAGGGGGTGTGCGCCTTGCCTCCCTCCTCCCGGAGAACTGCTAGGAGTCTGCCAGATAGTGTGGATGAACAACATATCCATGTCCCTAGAAATACAGGTTACTCACCTGTAACAGGAGTTCTAGGAATGGTATATGTTGTTCATCCACACGAACCCACCCGACCTCCCCGGCTTCGACGCACAACCTGAGCTTCCAGCGGGCCAGATCTGGCGTCATGGGGCAGAGCCGAGAGTTTTACCACCCGGGTGGGTGGGAGGAGCTAGCTTGAAGACCTTCCGGCAAGATTTAAAGCGGCAAGGAACCTGCCAGATAGTGTGGATGAACAACATATACCATTCCTAGAACTCCTGTTACAGGTGAGTAACCTGTATTTCTTGCACATGCGTTCAAGCAAACATAATAATGATATATTTTGTGGTCTGCAGTGCCACCTATGTTCCGAAGTCAGCATGTTTATTTAACAGATTATATGAGGACTAGTCTGTTGTTCTCCTAAGCTAGTTACTCAGCAAATAACTATAACTGTTACAAAAAGCAGCGGTCCTGGGTATAGACGCCCATGTTTTGACCAGTGGTACACAGAGTACAGAAACACACTGACGTCTGTAAGCTTGTTACTCAGGTAACCAAACATCTCTTATCTGCAGTATATTCACAGCCAAGCACCTTTGGGATTCTTGGAAGCAGCCAGCTTCAAACAACATGAAATCTTGCTGTATTCAGACATAATGCAGTTAGCCCCAGCACTTGAACTGCCCCGGAGAGGAAAGAGTTAACCCTATGCAGAAGCTTAGAACGTTGAGCTCGAGCTCGGTTTTCCTTACCACCCCCCCACACACCTCCACAGCAATAATTGTACATAATATGTCGCCATGGCCAAACTGGTCCCTGGGGCCCTCTATCCTCCCGCCCTCTTTCCATGCGGACTTGCCTGCTCTATATATCCCCTTCCGCACAGCCCCTATCTTTACCTTACGTACTTCAAGGCGCCCCACTCGACGCGGGATAGCTCTAAAGCCCTTACGCCTACTAAGTCACATCCTGGCTCTCCTCCTCCTTATAGCCGGGGACATTGAAAGCAATCCAGGACCAACGGCATCCATAGCTGCGCAACACCCCACAACAGCTACGCCCCTCCCTAAAGGACTCAAGATTGTTCATCTGAACATATGCAGCATCCTAAACAAAATTGCTGCCTTACAAACCACAGTCCTCTCTCTCTGCCCTGACATTTTAATCATCACCGAATCCTGGCTAAAACCTCACAACCAAGATGTTGAATTCTCTATACCTGATTTCGCCCTAGTCCGCCAGGATAGACAGGGCAAAAAGAACGGTGGTGGAACTGCCATGTACATCTCTTCTACTCTCCAATTTTCCTTAATCACCTTGCCGGTCCCCTTACTACCTATAGATTCCTTCCTAATCAAAATCTCTCTGACTCAGTCCATCCCAATTTTTATAGCCGGGTCTTACTGCCCGCCAGAAACTCCATTGGGTAGCATCCTTGACCATCTCAGCAACCTGAGGTCCCTTACGGAGGGCGGTGAACTTCACATACTTGAGGATTTCAATCAAAATTGGCTAGGCAATGGGGCCTCCAAATCTCGGCACCACATAAATGCCCTAAATTTGTCACAGCAAATAGTTGAACCAACTCGCCTAAACCGTAAATCAAACAAGCACACATTCCTGGACTGGGCACTTACCACCCACCCCCATCAGATCTTTAAAGCTGGCCTTCTACCTGACTCCCTTAGTGACCACCATATGATCTACATGGTACGCAAAATCTTCAGACCCATTGCTCCCCCTGCCCGGACACTTCTCACTAGAGTTTACAAGTCCCTAGATCTGCCTGCACTCCTAAACGACCTCACCAACATTGACTAGTCTTTCATCCCAAAAGCCTGCTCCATGGATGAGGCCTTGGAATTCTTTTTCACAAATTTCCTCACCATCTGGGACAGCCATGCTCCACTCAGGCGATCTCGAGTAAGAGGATCCCATTTACCTTGGGTAACAACAAACCTGATGCAACAACTAAGAGCCAGAGACCGCGCCTGGAAATCTTTCAAGGCCTCAGATAGTCATATGGCCCAGCAACACTACAGGTCACTACGAAATGCCTGCACAAGGCTCATAAGGCAAGCCAAATCAAACTATTTCAAAACTGCCTTGAATAACAATTTTGGGCACCCAACTCAATTCTGGAAGTCTATAAAATCCCTTCTCTCCCCTCCAGCCCAACCACCTGCCCCCTCACTTAACATTGCAGGAAAACTTATCACGGATCCCAGCATGGTCGCCTCAGCATTCAATTCTTACTTCTCCACTGCTGCATCAACCCTTCTCTCTGCTATTCCCCATCCCCGCCACTGCTCCCCTATCGAACCCTCCACTGCTTCTTCTCCCTAAACCCTGTATCATCAGCTCAGGTGCTAAATTTATTACTGTCTCTCAACCCAGACAAAGGCAAATGTCCCTCTGGCCTTGACTCCAAAATGCTCCTGCTCTCAGCACCAGCCATAGCTCACCCACTTACCCTGCTTTTTAACCTGTCATTTAAACTCGGAACAGTCCCCAATAAATGGAAGCTAGCCACAGTCATTCCCCATCCTAAAGGAGGGGACCTCTCCTCGCCTTCCAGCTACCGCCCTATATCCGTGCTGCCCATCCTGGCCAAACTTCAAGAACGTCTGATCCTCTCCCAACTCCACCACTATCTGGAGTCTATATCCTTCTTCACCCCTTACCAGGCCGGTTTCAGGAAGAATCATTCCACCACCACCTCCCTCCTCCGGCTCACAAATGCCATCCTCACGGGTATAGACAAAGGGGAATTAACTGCTGCTATATTTATTGATCTGGCGAAAGCTTTCGACACCGTCTCCCAGCCATTGTTGCTGGCAAAACTTGCTCTAGCCGGACTGTCGGCAACTGCAAACAACTGGTTCCACTCATACCTGTCCAACAGGTCCCAATCTGTCCGCGTTGGCTCGGCTACATCCACCCTACTCCCAGTCACCAGCGGAGTCCCCCAAGGGTCTGTTCTCTGCCCATTATTGTTCTCTATATTTCTCAATGACCTTCCTGCAGCCTGCCCAACTACGGCCATCCACATGTACGCTGACGATACGGTGTTGTTCGCCTCCGACCCATCCTCCAGTGCAGTGACAGCCTGCCTACAGAAGGACTTCGACTCTGTCCAATGTTGGCTCATCTCAAACCAACCAGTCCTAAACTCAAAAAAAAAATGTCGCCCTCAACTTTGGCTCCCGGCCCAAACTCACACGGCTTACTGCACCACCTACGTTCCACACTCTCGACAGCTCCCCATTGGAGGCCTGCACCTCCTATCGTTATCTAGGTGTCTGGTTAGATAAACACCTTGACTTCTCTGCACACACTGAAGCTATACTCAAAAAACTGAACCCCATGTTGGGAGCCCTCTACCGGAATAAAAATTGCTTACCCCTACCAACCAGGCAAGAAATAGTCCAAAAAATGATCCTCCCTATTATTGACTATGGTGATACTGTCTACTGCGCGGCCCCTCAAACCTCCCTAGCAAGACTAAACCCCTTATTTAACTCCTTCTGCCGTTTTTCGCAGGACTGCCCTCCCAACACCCACCTTGTATCCTCTACCAATCCCTGAACCTCACCTCTCTACCCAACAGAAGATCGCTTCACTGCACTAGAACCGCGGCCAAGTTCTGGTCCCAGTCTCTCCCTTCCTACCTGTCATCCTCCCTAACTGCCCTACTCCCACCATCCTACGCGCTCCGTAACATCGACGCCAGGCTCCTGCATATCCCTATAGATCCACCTGGTCCGGCCAGGGAGCTTTCAGCTTCAGGTTGCCCAAATTATGGAACTCCCTGGGAGCTGATATTAGACACTCCACAAGCACTCCCCAACTAAATGCCCTTCTCAAAGTGCACTTCTCTACCACCTGCTCCTGTAACCCCCCCAAACACCTCCTCACTCCAGTACCCGCCCAGTGTTAAAATCAAATCTGGTCTCTCCCCTGTTTGATCTGCTACCTTGTAAAAACTGTATGTTGTATTATAATCTGCCTACCCTCAATTGTTTCTATGCCCATTATGTATACTATTATACCTATGTATGTTGTTTCTGACTGTATCATGTTCCACTGTATGTTGTGTTCGGATTGTATCATGTTTCCACTGTAACCCCAAAACCCCAGGGCGCATCTGGAATTGAGCGGTACTCTGCTCAGCATGCCTTCCTGGTAAATCTCTTAAATAAATAAATAAATGCTTTGGCAGTCGTAGCCCTTAGTGTGTAGTGTCATTAACCAGTTACCTGCATGGAAGCAGGAATATTTTTCTTTTGGAGTGAAAACAAAAATAAATTGCACCTAGTTTTTATCACTTTTCTATGCCTTTTTTGGGACAGGGTACATCTCTTTGACAGTTGAGTAGCCCATATCTTGTAATCTCGCTAGACATTTATCTGCAAGTAATATTTTTATTTTGTAGCTTAGTAAAAAAAAATAAAATTGCACCAGACTTACATCAATTTTGTATGCTGTTTTGGGAGAGATGGTGTATCCTTCCAGTGGCTTAGTAGTCTACAGCTTGTAGCCTCACTAGCTAGTTACCTATGTGCAAGTAGGATGTGTCTTTTGTTGCCCAATGCAAATAAATTGCACCAGACTTGGTGTAGGCTTGTGTCATGTATGAAGCATTTCTTCAGGGAGACGTTACACCACTCTGGCAGTTGAATAACCCATCATTTGTAGTCTCGCTAGCCAGCTACCTGCATGAATGCAGTGATATTTTTCTTTCAGATCCAAGCAAGAAAACTGTACCAGACTTAAAATAGGCTTGGGTCATGTGTGAAGCCTTTGCAAGGGGCATCTTGTAGTTGGATGAGTAGTCAAACTTGCTGTTTCATCACTAGCTGTTTACCTGCATGCAAGCAGTAATATTTTCCTTTTGTTGCCCAATCAAAATAATTCATACCAGACTTGATATAGGCTAGAATCATACATAAAACAGTTTTTGGGAGACAATACTCTGTTATAGCAGGTCTATATTCTATATCTTTTAGTCTTATCACTAGTTAATTATATATGTGCAAGCAGGAATGTACTAATACAAAAAAAAAAAAGATACATGAAAAAAGAATCCTATCTGATTTGCTTCATGAGTTGCATGCATTGTGTCGCTCTCTGGTAGTTGAGTTGTTTTTTGCTTTTACCTCGCACTCAGACTTGTCAATTATATTTACCCCAGGGTAACACAGGGTACCTTAAACTGCATTAGACAGGTGCTTGCTTAATTGTTTAGCAGCTGTTAATCAAAATATGTATATTAAACTATATAAAGATGGAAGGGAATGTGCCTGTGAAACAATCTGCCAGCATCTGTAAGAACAAGACGAGACAGCAATTCAGGGACAAAACTTGTTACAAGCTCAAGTTCTTCCACTGCAGCTGGTGAATCCCCTTTCCCTACTGCATCTTCATCAACCTCGTAAGTCCTCATTGCCAGGGATCCTCTCCTCTTGCTTGTAGCTGCTAGTGATGCCCAGTCAAGCACAGACTGTCCAAAAGGTCACAAGTGAAGTAAGCATTAAGCCACGACGAAGGTGGCATCTAATGCTGGATTAATGCATAGTTGGGAGGGCGTGCAACAGCCCAACCATGCATTAGTAGCATTAGATGCCACCTTCGGAGTGGCTTAATGCGCTTGTAACATGGCAAGTGTTCATTTAGTACTGTTTACATTCACAATAATATGCCACATACATCAACAGCTACTTTTTACATTGTTTAATACAGTATTTTCTGTTGCTCAACCCTGTACTTTCTTCGTAGACATCCATCTCCTGGGAGTGCATGCACATTCACAGCGCAGTATCTATTTATATTGTGATTGCTCTTTCCTGCACGTTTACAACTATTGTCTAAAAGCACTATGCCGCTACATGTAACGTGCCACGCTACCTTTCCTTGCTATCTAGATGGCTGTTTTCGCTCGTTTATTGTGTTAACTTTTATCATTCAGTAGAGGATTGTGGGAACATACCTAATATTTAGATATCTCGCCTTTCGGTTCATTCAACATAGCGAGGTATGCAAATATTGTTTATTTTCCCACAATGCACTCATTTCTGCAAGTTTCTGCTCCTAACAACTGATCGAGCTCACAGTACCAGTATCGCTGTCACGGAGCTTTTCTGCGCTTCCTTGCTCTTCAAGCACTAGATCGCCTTTCTCATATTGCTCGAGGGATATGACCTACTTGCTGCGGTGCCATTCCATTACGATCCTCGGCAGGATAGATGCCTCTCCCACTCGCTCCCCCTGGGTTTATTCCATATCGCCTACACACGTGCTCCACCTTTCTGGGGCTTGTGCACAGCAGTAGCACTCCTGTAATGATTTCCTTTGCGTGCTCCCTTCAATACCAACACAGCATATATCGTGGATTAATCCCCGCTTGGTGTTATATCAGCTGACGCGATAGAGCCAACTGGCTTCCTTGTTTGTGGTCCTGTTATTTTTACCATGTTACAAGCTTGGTTGATCAACCAGCAGTTAGAGTGACTCTGTACTTCAGCACATTTGTCTATAAATATGAGGTTTCAGCTACTACAATTCACTAGAGAATACATTTGTTTTTAATTTTCAATTTTCCTTTCTTGGGTTTGTAATTCATCTTGGTACCATATCTAAGAAGTGTGTAGCAAACCCATTTGCCTGTCCTCCACTGATCTCATGGTGCCTTTGCTTATAACATCATGGTGCTCACCATGACAACAGACTGTGATGTCACAAAGAGCAGTTGTGAAGTCAAGTGGGGATAGTCAGATGTTTTTTTCAAAGACTCTGTGTAATATGTGCTGCATTATCTGAAATATTATTTATTTTAGTTGAGAGTCACTCCTACAGAATGCTAGGTTTGGTAGACGTAGTTAAAAAGACGGTTGCAGGCAGTGCATATAGTAGAAACGAAAGAATGAGCAGACCCTCTGAAGTGGCAATATGTAGTGGTGACCCAGTATGTGTTCAAGGCAGTTCTCCTGCATGAAGCTATAAACTTGTCAATTCCAGCTTTGGTGTGTGTGCCATTTTTCTTTTTTTCTGTGAAAAATATGCATACATTCGACTCAGTGCCACATGGGAGACTAGGAACAAAACTCAAAGGCACAGGGGCAGGACCAAAAATGGTGGGATGAGTGACAAGCTGGCTGCAGGGGAGGCAGCAGAGGGGTAGTGGAAGGGGAACTGTCATCCCCAAGGGCAGAAAATGAGCAGGGTTCCACAGGGCTCGGTGCTGGGACCAGTGTTAGTTGGGATATTTATTGCAGACATATCCAAGGGCATCATGGGCAAGATCAGCCTGTTTGCCAATGACACCAAGATTAGGGCAGTGGTGGATGACATGGAGGGGTGGCAATGTTTGCAGGAAGATCTGAATAAGCTGGATTCTTGGTCAGACACTTGGTAGCTGGGGTTCATTGTGAAACAGTGTAAGGTACTGCACTTTGGGGCAAAAAAAAATCCAAGGAGACACTACAAACTGGGAGGGGTGCAACTGGCAGAGACTGAGGAGGAGAAGGATCTGGGGGTGGTCATCACAAGATCAGTGAACAACTTGGCATAGTGTAGGAAAGCAGTGACAAGGGCCAACAAAATGTTTGGTTGCATCGCAAGGGGAATAACATTGAGGAGGGGGGAGGTGATTCTGCCACTGTATAGAGCACTGGTTAGACCTCAGCTCAAGTACTGTGTGCAGTTCTGGCACCTGTACCTGGAAAGGGACATTAAATTACTGGAGGGGGTGCAGCGAAGAACGACCAAGATGATCCAGGGGCTGGGGGACTTACCATATGAGAGTAGGCTAAAAGAGTTGAACATGTACTTGTTGGAGGAGAGGAGGGACAGAGAGGATATGATCGAGATATTCAAGTACATGAGCAGGATAAACAAGAAGTATGGAGGGGCTATTCAGGGTAAGGGTGGGGAGGGTCACTTGGGGCCATGACATGAGATTGGAGGGGGAAGGTTCAGGAGAGAGATAAGGAGACATTTTTTTACAGAGAGGGTGGTGAAAGCATGGAATGCGTTACCAGCAGAGGTGATGGCTTGTAGAAAGGTGGGCTGCTTCAAAAGGGGATGGGACGAGAGGGAGGATGAAGGGAGGGGAGCGTGGAGGGAGGGGCAGCTGCAGAATTGGGTTGCTAGCTGGAAAATCGAGCAGACTCGATAAACCAAAATGTCTTTTTTTCTACTGGCAAGTTTTTTACGTTTGTATGTTCACATCATTAAATATTTTAAAAGTTTTACCAGGAAAGACGTACTGAGCTGTGTAACTGCTCATTTTCAGACGCATCGGGGAAGGGGGGGCTTTAAAGGGAGATATATACAGAGTATTTACAGTATATAATCTGATTGTACAGTGAAATGACATAGAGCATAATGTGTAATAAATGGGGAAAAAACAATAGTATTACAGTAAGCATTCCTAAGAGCAGTATACAACAATCAATAGGGCCAACTATCTAGGCAGAAAATACCGCAAAGACATTCAGTGGTAAGGGAGCAGAACAGAGTAGGCAGGGGGTGAGGAGGAGATTACAAGGAGATTATCAGGAGATAATGTGCGGGGAGCATTTATTATGCACTAAAATCTGTCCTTTTTTTTTTATCTTGTAATCTCACCGGTCTTTTGATGTCAAAGCTGTAAACCTTTCAAACAACCTGAAGTCTTGCTATATTATGACATATGCAGTGAGTCCCAACCTTCGAACTGCTCCGGAGGTGAAAGAGTTAACTTTCCATGCCAGGCATGGAACGCTGAGCTCGAGCTCGGTTGAAACTCTGTCTGTTGTTCTTCAAACTCAAACCGTCAGATTCTTTACTCCGCCTCACTGAACAGTCGCTCCGGAGATTTCTCCTTCTGCTCGGTTCATTTTGTCGGTTAAAGCATTATTTTTCTCGGTTTTCGACCGAATTTAAACAGCAACCGGTCAGTTCTGACTCTGTCTGTGGTATTTGTGAGTACTAGATAGGTTTTACATTAATTTCTATTCTGTGTGGAACTTGTAAACAGTTATCGGTTCGGTTTGAACCGATCAGGTTGTTTAAAATATATTAATCTGTCATTTAGAGTTTGGTTACTGGTTCTTATCGGTTCTTAAAAAAATGGACTTTATTATGGTTTTTTCCACGACCCGTGACACGGTTGGGAACTGATAAGGGGGTCTTACCTGGCGGATTGCCATAGACGGGTAAGTTTGGTTAGGACTGGCACTAGGTCTGAGAAACCCAAAAGAAAAACCGGGCCCACTGGGTTTCAACACTGCAGTGTCTGTGGGGAAGTCTTTGCCAAGGCTGACCCCCACACCACTTGTGTTTATTGTCTGGGGTTTGACCACCTCAATGCAGACTGCCAGATTGGTAAAAATTTTCCTGCGGCTACCCTGGAAAAGAGAGTTGGTAGGCTCAGGGAAAGGGAGGCTGAAAAGTCCGCTGAACCGGTTCGGTTCCAACCGAACCGGAGGGAGTGCCCTCTGACCAGGGCGAGATTTCCTCGGGCAAAAGGAGATCCGACTCTGAGGAGTCGGTTCCAGTAAAAAGGACTAGGAAATCAGCTGGTGTGGAGTCAAAACTTTCCTCTCCAACCGCTGAAGAAATAGCCAAAGCGATTAAAATTGTCCAGTCGCTTTCCCGGTTCCGACAGAACCGCACCATCAGGTAAGCTGGCCCGTCTGGCCGGGTTCCACTGTGGGTTCAAGAATATGATTTGAGGAATATTATGAACCGGAGGAGGGGGAAGAGGAGTATGAGGAAAGTGAATGTGGATTTGAAAGTCTGGATGTGCCCATTGACCCGGACATCTCCCCAGACAGACCTTCAGGAGTGTCTCCTCCTAGGCTTTCTGAGTCTCCTTCTCATTTTATGTTTTATAAGAAAGTGGCTGAAACCCTCCAGCTCCTTATGGAGGAAGCTGTGGATGATCAAGAGGAGCCTGACTATGTGGAAATGATGGATATCCCAGAGTCAAGGAGACTGTCTATTCCTCTGCATTAATCTTTTGGGAAACAGACAGTTAAAATTCTAAAAACTCCTCACACTATACCTCCTGTAGATAAGAGAATGGACAAGAGGTACACATTCTCAGGCTCTGATACAGAGTTCCTTACAAAACAATGCAGCCATGTTGGGGTAGTGCAGGCTGCAGCCTGTGACAAGGCAAATATTCCCTTGGCTTCACACACCCCTGACAAGGACTCCAGGAGGATTGATGCCATGGCAAAGAAACAGTATATGGCAGCATCCTTGAGACTCAGACAGGCAAATTATATGGCTTATGTTGCCAGATATCAGAAATCTAGATGGGATACTGTTATGGCTCTAGCAAAACAGGTCCCTAGCCAGCTTGCCAAGGAGCTGGAGCAGGTGGCTGCTGATGGTATTGAGGCATCCAAGGTGCAATTCCATGCTGCAGTGGACTCTAATGATGTGTCATCAAGAGTCATGGCTACATCTGTGGCACTCGCAGAATGGCTTGGCTCAGATGTACTAGCCTGTCACAGGATACCCAGACTAAGGCCATGGATTTTCTTGTTGTGAGTAACTCTCTGTTTGGGGAGCAGACAGAGAATTACATGAAGAAAATGGACGGTATAGGACCACCTATAGGAGTGCACAGGCCAAGGAAAGGCAGGCCACTCCTCAAAGGCAGCTTTCCTGGGCAGGGTAGGCCTTTTCACAGGCCTTTTTACCAAGCCCAGGCCTTCTCTTCTGCTTATGCCCAGAGGGGGTTCTTTAGAGGGAGAGGCAGATGGGGTACAAGCAGGCCTGCTTCCACCCCTCAGCCCCTGCCAAGCAGGCACCCTGATGGGGTTGCCAGGGCCGATTCTCAGTTACCTGTAGGGGGCAGGCTGGCTTACTTTGTCCAGGACTGGAACTCTCTGACATCAGACAAGTAGGTCCTGGAAGTAGTAAGCCAGGGACTGGTTCTCAGCTTCAAAAAATTTCCAAAGATGAGAACCAGATCCTTTCCACCTGCAAATCCACCAGAGGCACTTGCCCTAGAGGCAGAGGTCTCTTCCCTCCTGGCTCTCAGAGCTGTGGAAAGGGTTCCACCCCCACACCAGGGCAAAGGATTGTACTCCAAGTACTTCCTTACCCCCAAAAAAGACAGGAGAATGGCGGCCCATCCTGGATCTCAGATATTTAAACAAGCATCTTTTAAAACCAGAATTCAAAATGGTGACTCTGGGAATTATTCTACCCTCTCTAAGGCCAGGGGCTGGCTAGCGTCCCTGGACCTCAAGGATGCCTACTTCCATATTCTCATCAGAAGTTCCCATCGAAAGTACCTCAGGTTCGAGCTGCCCTCAGGCCATTACCAGTTCAGAGCAATGCCCTTCAGCCTAACTTCTGCTCCAAGGGTATTCACAAAATGCCTGGCAGTAGCAGTTGCTTCCCTGAGAAGGCAAAAAATTGCCATCTTCCCTTAGCTGGACGACTGGCTCATAGTAGGCCAGTCTCCAGACCAAGTCAAGTTACATCTACAGATAACTCAGCAACTGCTCACCTCTCTAGGTTTCCTTCTGAATCTTTCAAAGTCAGTTCTAGAGCCTGTCCAGCTCCTCACCTTCATAGGCGCAGAGCTGAACACTAAGAAAGCCAGAGCCTTCCTTCCTTCCTTTGGACAGGGCAAGGACCCTGGTCTCTCTGGCCTCCTCATTCACCCTGCAGGTCTCTCGACCAGCAAGGCACTTTCTACAGCTCCTGGGGCACATGGCTGCTTCTACAGCAGTAGTGCAGGGAGCAAGATTTCAGATTAGGGACATCCAGTTCCATTTGAGAGCCTTTTGGTCTCAAAGGAAAAACTCTCTAACCAAATTGATCCCAGTAACTCGAACCCTGATCCAGGCCCTACAGTGGTGGCAGGATCAGAGCAATCTGAGACAAGGGGTTCCCTTTGTCACTCAGTCTCACTCCTTAATCCTTACTACAGATGCATCCCTCTTGGGGTGGGGAGCTGACATGGGTGACCTCACTACCCAGGGATTGTGGTCCCCTCAGGAATCTCTGCTCCACATCAATCTGTTGGAACTCAGAGCAGTTTTTCTAGCACTTCAAGTTTTTTCCAAATCTGTTCAGAACAAAGTTGTACAGGTCAGAACAGACAACACCACCACAATGTGGTACATCAACAAGCAAGGGGGCACTCGGTCTACGGCCTTGTGTACCAAAGCAATGAAGTTGTGGTCTCTGGCTTACTCCCTGAACACCTCCCTTACGGCAGTTCACCTCCCAGGCAAGGACAATGTCCTGGCAGATGCTCTCAGCAGGATTTCCCAGGGCCATCACGAATGGTCACTGGACCCCTTGGTCCTGGAGGTGATATTTGCCAGATGGGACACCCTGCAGATAGTTCTTTTTGCAGCCCCAGACAGTCACCAACTTCCCCTTTTTTGCTACAGGCCCCCAGTGTTGAGCTCAGTCCCTCTGGATGCCTTAGTTTTCAATTGGGAAGGGAAGTTTCTCTATGCTTCCCCCCCTTCCCTCTCCTGTTCAAAGTGTTAGTCAAAATCAGATCTCAGTCCTACAAGATGATCCTGATTGCTCCAGATTGGGCCAGACAACCCTGGTATCCACTCCTGCTGTCCTTAGCAGTCCATCTTCCCCTATGTCTTCCCAAGAATCACAACCTGTTAACCTGTGCTCAGGGGAGGGTTTGGTACCCGAACCTCAAATCTCTCAATCTCAAGGCCTGGCTCTTGAAGAGTTAGAGTTTGCTGATTTACACCTCTCCCAAGGTGTAATGGATATACTAAAGGCTTCTAGGAAACCTTCCACCAGGGCTACCTATAAATTCCAAATGGAAGAGGTTTTCCATATGGTGCTCTGGGAAGCATATTTCCCCAGAATCTGCTGATTTACCCACAGTGCTGGATTATATGGTCCATTTAAATACCTTGGGGCTGAGACCAGCTACCCTAAAAGTACATTTGGCAGTTGTGTCTACTTTTATTTCAGCAGGTAAACCCTCTTCTCTTTCAGCTCATCCTGTATTCGCCAAGTTTTTTAAGGGATTGCTTCACACCAACCCTGCATTCAGGGACCCTGCCCTTGCCTGGGATCTTAATGTTTGTATTGCTCAGCTTATGCAACTCTCCTTTGAGCCTCTGTCTTCAGCAGAGCTTAAGTACTTGACTTGGAAGACTGTGTTTCTGGTAGCCATTACTTCTGCCAGACGCATAAGTGAATTACAAGCTTTGTCAGTGGAGCCTGATTTTATCTGCTTTCATAGAGATAAGGTGGTCCTCAGGACTAATAGGAAGTTCTTGCCTAAGGTGGTTTCAGATTTCCACCTTAATCAATCTATATCTCTTCCAGTGTACTTCACTGACCATTCCTTCTCTGATGAGAGGAGGCTGCACAGCTTAGATGTGAAGAGAGCCCTTAGTTACTACATAGAGCGTACCAAGGGTCACAGGTTTGACTCCCTCCAACTGTTCCTCACTTATGGTGAGGTTGGTAAAGGGAAACCTGCCACTAAAAGATCCATTGCCAGGTGGATTGTCTCTTGTATCCAATTCTGTTATGAAAACTGGGTAAGGTTTCTCCTCAGGCCTGAGGGCTCACTCTACAGAGGTACAGCTGCTTCCCTGGCTGCTGACAGGGACATCCCTATTCTAGAGATATGTCAAGCAGCTACCTGGAAAACAGTTCAGCTTTTACCAAGCATTACTCCTGGACATCCAGGCTAGGGTGATGCTCGGTTTAACACAGCTGTGCTTCAGAGCCTATTTCCTATGTAGATTCTGTCCTCCTCCATGGAGGTCCTGCTGTGTAGTTCGTATATGTCATAATATAGCAAGACTTTATGTTGTTTGAAGAAAATTACTCACCTTAGTAATGTTTCTTCTAATGGAGTCTTGCTATATTATGACCTCCCCCCCGCCTGCCCCTCTCAGAACCTCTGTTTTTGGGATGTGGGTGGGCAGTGCAGTGTTGGTACTTAGTAGATACCCACCTTGTTGTTTTCACCCCTCCTGTTTTGGGGTGACTTGGTGTTGTGTTTTTCATTTTTTGGGTCTCCTGACTTGAGTCTTTGTTCTGGGACCAAAAAATGTGTTCTTATGTTTAGTAGCCAGTTGGCTAGTGTAGGTTTACAGCTTCCACACAGGACGCCAGTGAGTTTAGCTCGTAAAGATCTGACGGTTTGAGTTTGAAGAACAACAGACAGAGTTTCAACCGAGCTCGAGCTCAGCGTTCCATGCCTGGCATGGAAAGTTAACTCTTTCACCTCTGGAGCAGTTCGAAGGTTGGGACTCACTGCATAGGTCATAATATAGCAAGACTCCATTAGAAGAAACAACATTACTAAGGTGAGTAATTTTTTCTTCTTGCCTATGTCAGACCGTTGAGATTACAAGATGGAACAGAAGTCACAGAGAGCATTCTTTTTTCTGAACGTTATCATGCACCCACTTTCGAACTGCATTCTGTTGTGGTGGATTTTAGTAGTGAACCTCTGTCTCCCAAGCGTACCTGTTTAAAACTTGTCTTGCACATTCTTAAAGTCCTTTTTTAATTGTTTTCCCCTCTAGAGTGTTCTCTGTTTATTCCTTCTCCAGTCTGCAGTGTGGTAACACGGACAGTGATTGTTTGTGAAGGCGGCGTTGTGACGTCACGCAGTACCACGTGATATGCGTCAGCCAGCCAGATCCACCATTCCAACATTCGTTTAAAAAATGCAGTTGTTCTTGTGTTTTTTTAGTTAATATTCTTCTTTTTAAGACTTCATATTGATTTGCCAGTGGTTAAGTAAAGTGGTTGTTTTGTTGGTAATGTTAACTAATAATACATTGCTCATTTTGTTTGACACAACGGACTCATTACTGACTCCTTCAGTTAGGTAAGCCACTTACAGTTGTAGTTATGTGCAGATGGAGGGTAAAAACTTTGTTTTTCTTTCAGTGGACATTAGCTTTTATAGTGTAAGGAGCCAATACAGTATAAAAGCTAATGGATGGCCATCAGGCGGTAACCAAGCTGTAATCACTTCGAGAGGTTTCCTTAACAACCTTTTTTTTTTTTGCTGTTACTTTTTACCTCCTTTTTTCTGGACCACCTGGTCTGCTTTCCTGACCTCACATCCTTCGGAGAATCCGGCCGCCATCCACCTCTACTGTTAGTCCACCTGGCACCTTACCCTTGCGGTTGTACCCTCCGCAGCAGGGCTGCAGGGAGCCCCCAACTCCCTTTAGAACACGGATCCAGTGTGCGCCGAACAACCACGGCGAAACTCACTGACGGCCATCAAGTCGCTCAACGCAGGTGCCAACCCCTTTCCACCCCGGAGCTGGAGGACGCGTAGCGGACATCGCTGAGGGGAGCTGCCAAGACGTGCCGCCTGCTCGCACTCCTTCAGACGCTCTGCCCTTGGCTGCACCCCTTATGTGCAGCGGAGTGTATTGTTCCTCAGCCTCTGCCAGGAGGCACCCAAGCACCGACTGCTGTGAACCCCCCTCCCCGGAGAAGGAGAGCAGTCCTTTGGATGCTCAATCCTTCTCCTCCCCTGCCAACACCCGGCGACCTGTGCTCATTACCAAATGCCAGTTGCCGGCGTGGTGCAAACTTGCAGCGACCAGCATCTCAGCCCTCGGCGCCACTGGGCCGGCTTCTTTGACAACATGGTAAACCTCGAGCGCAGCTCGAGAGGTCTAACATTGTCATGGAAACCTGGAGAAGTGATTACCAGCTTGGTTACCGTCCGATGGCCATCCATTATTCTCTGTATAGTGGTTGAGGTAAAGGAGGAGGGGAAGGGTAGAATAGAGGAGTAGGCGTGGGGAGCTTAGGTGCAGTTGCAGAAGGGAGCAGTGAAGTCTTGGAGTTGACAAGAGTGGGAGAGAATGGAGTTGGCAGAGCATACCACCTTCTCAAGATTCAGCTGTTTCTCATTTCTCTGTGAACTCATACGACAATGACAATACCAGTAGCAGTGAATGCATTCCTGCAAGACAGAGATCAGAAGGCCACTCAGAGCTGAGAGTGTGGTACCGCTGGCATAGCACAATCACTAGAATACAGGAGAAGCCGGCCCTCTTGCTTGCAAATTCAACGCACCAGTCCAAGAAGGTGCAAACCAAATTCATTGGTATAAAGTGATCAAAGTGCTAAACAAACATTGAAATAGCATTAGGAACAAACTAGTAACCAATGTTTTGCACTAGTAATCAAGCACTTTTTCAAGGTATAGTGCTTCTTAGTGAGTAACATTTGTAATGCCAGTGGATGTAAATAATTGCAAATAACTGCATGTGTTTTCATATCCAGGGAAGCTGTAGTAAAAATAATGTATTTTCACTCCAACCCTGAGAGCAATGGATATTTCCACTTTAGTTCCATAATATTCTGAGCAGAATCTTCCTTTTATACCTAACATACTGTTTAGTCCAGGCCTGCTAGTACAAAATGGCACAAAAATATTAGCAAACTTTCCAGCCCTTGGCATTGTACAAATTGCACATGTCATGGGTTGCATGAAAATAAATTATTTATTTTTAATGGCTGGGTATGACATCAGTAGACCTTAGTTGTGGCTCCTTCACTCATGAGGTCAATAGAGGTCATAACCAGCCACTAAGAATAATTTATTTTCCGGTTCCAGCATGGACTTCTGGTTCAGTGGGCTGTTAAAATTAGTCCTGCTATGAGCAGGGTGAGTATGTGCAGGGCACGTGCGCGCTTGCGCGTGTGAAGACACGGCAAAGATATGCATGTCTAGTGCGTGTTATGCGTGTTTGGCGTGGCAGGATGGCAGATGTTTGAGTAATTATTTACCTGAGGTGAGCAAATCAGATCCATAATTCTTGCATGTTTCCTGGTCTTTCCTCGTTTATATCTCGTTGCTAGTGTCATGAGCTGTTCTGGGACCTTCTACCTTGTAAATTTCTTACTAATTGCTGAAATAGCCATTAAAACTTCTACTAATAAGCGGCCGGTGGCACTGAGGGTTGGGCGTGGCGCCACCTCGCGCCACGCCGAAGAATTCGGTTTGGAACGAAGCCCAGGCTCATTGGGGTTCAGTAGGGAGGGAGCGGATTGAGCGTCTGGAGGATAGCTCTCCTTTCCCGGGAGGGCGTGGGGTTCTGACTTGGCACTTGTCTGGCCTCTGGCGGAAGCCGGAGGCACAATGAGCACACAGAGAGGGTTGGGAGTGAGGACATCAGCGGGGACGCCTTGATGTCTGGGCATAGCCACTCCCTTAGAACAAGGGAAAAAAGACACCGGAGCGCCGAGGAGAAGGAGCGCTGGGTATAGGCCCTGATGACTGCTGCTTGCCTGACCGCCAGGGAGGACCCGACGAAAGTTGATTGATCGGGGGTGTATGGGCCCCACCCTGTACCCACCTGGGGACACAGCCACGGCTCCATGAGAGTCTACCGGGGTTCCAGGTAAGGCAGCAACTCCCGACAGAGCGGGGCTCTGGTGTAGAGAGGAGAGAGATAAATTACAATTTCAAAACCAAAAAAAACTTCTACTAAGGGTTAGAAACTTCTGTTAAAAATGGCTGACTTTATAACCACTATTAATGGAGAAATCGCCATGAAATGTCCATCTTTTAACTTGTACTCATTTCCTGTAAATGCACTATGCAGAAACACTATCTATAAATGCATAAAGTGCATCTCAACTGAAGAACTACAATATGAAGTAAGAACATTTGGAGAAAGAGTGCTGATGGTAGAAGCAAGCCAAAAAGACATAGCTAACAGACTCCAAGTTAATGTTGACAGAGAAAAGCAGTCAATCGTAAACACTAATATTTCAGCTAAGGGCTCTAGAGAATCAGATTTGTCTAGTATTCCAGTTAATAATCCCATTTTTGAAACAGATATTACACAGGCGCGGATTATTGATTTACAACCACAGGTTGAGACCCATTATAACAACAAAAAAAAAGACTGAGGGAAAATTATCTACATACTAAATTAGATGAAGATTAGTTTGTAGTACAAAGCTCAAGGGCACCTAAAAAAGGCTGCAGAGTAAATACCTTTGATCTGCCTTTTAACAAATCAGTTTACTCTGTTAAGTACTCCTGATGTACATGAAGCTTGTAGCAACAATCATACTGATATAGATTCCCCTTTGGTTTCCCTTACTCCAGGTATAAATACATCAATAAATGTTTCTCCCACAGAACTTACAAACACTTTATTGCCTCGTTTTCCCACTGAAATCAATCTAATGGATTTTGATACTGACACAACTACTAGACCATTGTTTGTATTGGGTGATTCTATTGTTAAAAAAATTAGATAGACTATTATGTAACCCTGACAAGACATCTAGAACATTATCTTCTTTTGGAGGAGCAAGAATAAGAGATATCACCTTAATGCTTGATAACATTGTGGCTAAATCCGAACAGCCCATAGTTATTATATACGCAGGGGCAAATAATGTCTTGAGAGAACCATTAATAAAAATTAAACAAGACATTGTTGCAATGACTAACAAACTTATTGATTTAAATTGTATCTTTGCCTTCTCTGAGATTCTTCCAATTTCAAAACCTCTGAATTTAATACAAACAAAATTAGAGCCTTGAATAACTGGTTAAGAAGATGGTGCATAAAACAACAAATTGGATGTATAACCCATTGGGAGGATTTTTTTTTTCACAGGGAAGAGCTTTTTTTGTGGGATGGGCTTCACTTGAGTAGAAGGAAAATACCTTATTGGGGAAGCATATATTCAAAGTACTTTAAACTAAAACAACAGGGGGAGATCCCTACTTAAGAGGATTTTCTAAATAATAGACTTTCTAGGGACATGGATATGTTGTTCATCCACACTATCTGGCAGGTTCCTTGCCGCTTTAAATCTTGCCGGAAGATCTTCAAGCTAGCTCCTCCCACCCACCCGGGTGGTAAAACTCTCGGCTCCGCCCCATGACGCCAGATCTTCCTTACTACTTGGAAGCTCAGGTTCCCTCCTTAACGCTCTGCGATTAAGCTTTGGGCCTAAAAACTTCGAATTTGAAATTTCTTCAAAACTTTTCTATACCTTCAAGGTCTTCATCCCTCGCGGCTGCGATGGACAAATCGACTCCTGGTTTTCGGAGATGCCCCTGTGGGCAGAAGATGTCTCGGACGGACCCGCACTCCACGTGCGTTTACTGCCTAGGCCAAGAGCACGACCCGCAGGCCTGCGAACTGTGCTCATCCTTCTCGGTCTACGTCCTTGAGGATCGCGCTGCCCGTCTACAACTTGGGCGCCCAAAAGGAGATTTCCTCCGGTTAAATCTAAGGAGGCCTGACTGGCGGTGTCCACGGCTGCGGGCTCCGCAGAACAACTTGAGCAGATGGTCGCCCTCGAAGAGGAGGCGGCTCAGGCCGTTACATCTTCGACCGCGGCATTCGTCCCGCTCTCGCTCGGGGCCTCCTATTCGGCTTCTTTTAAGGAGCTTTGCTTGACCCTCTCGATCAAAGGTGAGGGTCCAACTTCTTCTGGGCCGTTTCATCGGTCAAAGAAAAGTAAGGGTAAGTCCCATCGTCGACGCTCTTGGGAGCGGGAAAGATCTCCCTCCCCTTGTCGACAGTTGACTTCGGTCGATTTTTCGGCTTCGGCCACTGGCTTCACGGTGCCCCGTCAGGCCAGGTGACCCAGACACCCGCCGACGTGGTCGAGATTTTTCTCGACCCGTTAGATGGGTTGTCGGCTGGAGAAAGCGAGCTTCCCTCCCAGTTCCCCTGGTGGACTGAGATACCGTCGCTCATCTGCGCCTCCGGCCCTGGAGCCGTCCGGTTTGTCGACACAGGCGAGGGGTTTGCCTCCTCGGCTCCCTGCCACGCCGACCTCGGCCTGGCCGATTCTCGGTCTCGGACATCATCGGCAGTCTAGCCGATCCGCTGTCATGGCGGTCTCGGTCTCGGCACCAGGTAAGCGCGCCGCTTCTTCCTCATCTTCCTCCTCCGGATGGGAGGCTTCGCAAGTTGCGCCCGAAAATATGAGGAACTTATGTGGGCAACAGCTTTATTGGCGGAAACAAGCTGGCTCAGGCCTCTTCTCCGCCATAAATGGTTTGTCACCGGACGCCCGAAACAACCCCTCGCGGTGGTGGAGCCTGTTTCCAGGCGGTTGTTGACCTATTCCTGCTGCCCCACCAATCCTGGTGGAACCGCCTCCGCCTCAGCCGACAGTTGGGGCCCCGACGAAAAAGTTCGGCGGTCGGCTCATGGCCCTCCCATGAGGTTGCCGGTCACCCTCACTCCCGATAAGCCTCGCGCGTGGAGGGTGGCGCGGGCTTTTAGGCAGCTTTTCAGCGACTTCCAGTCCGGTCGAAGACGACTCCTTCCCTGTTTTCCAAGTGCCTGAACTTGGAGTCCTCTGGGGCAGTCGGTGGACGATAGCCCCTCGTCCTTCCTTGGACTACTCAGGCTTATCTCAGAATCCACTAGGATGAAGCTCGAACCCGTGTCCAGACGGGCTAGATATCCCCTCACTGAGATTCTGGACCGAGGGGATTCTCCTACGGAGACCTTTCCGGTGGCCAAAGCCATTGTTGGTCCGGCCCTGGAATTGTGGCAGCGTCTGGCTTCCTGTCCTGCGCCTTCGGCCAGGTTGGCCAGGAAGTATGCGGTCCCTACGGGCTCTCTGTCCGGCTTTTCCGAACACCCTTCGGCCGAGGGGTTGGTCACGGACAGTGTTTTCCGGCGTGCCGGAAATGCCAGGGACGTGGACAAACCGCCCGACAAAGAGTCCAAGAATTGGACTATGCAGGGGCGGAAAGTGTATGCTGCCTCCTCCCTCGGCCTTCGTCAGGCCAGTTCGGCCGTCTTGATGGCACATTTTTCCCATGCCCTGTTGGGCTCCCTGGATGAGGTCGTCCCTCATCTCCCTGCGGACCTGCAGACCACAGTAAAGCGGGTGCGGGACCAGGGCAGGGCAGTAGCTAAGCAGCAGCTCCAGACTGCGCTGGATATTGGGGATTCTTGTGCCCGGTCAGTGGCGGCTGCAGTGGCTATGCGTCGGCGGGCGTGGCTGAGGATATCCACTTTCACCTCGGATACCCAGCACAAGCTTGCGGACGTTCCCTTCCTGGGAACTGACCTCTTCGGCCCTGGAGTGGAAGGCCACCTCCAGAGGATTGAAAAGTCAATGCCACCTTGGACTTGAGTGCGTCGGCGCAGAAGGACAAGGGCTGTAGCCTCAGCTCAAGCCCTTTCGCCTCTCTGCTCCAGGCGCGACTCGCCCAACAACGTCAGGGCCAGCAGGCTAGACCTGTATTCCAAGCCCAACAGCCAGCTTCCTCTAATAGGAAGCAAGGAGGAAAAGGCCCTGGTGGTCCCTCGCCAGTCCTTTCTCCAAGCCTGCACAGTGACGGGCTGAGGTGTGCCCCCATCCCGGTCGCCTTCGCCCTGGTTCCCCCGTAGAGGACGGCTCCGACACTTCCTTTCCGCCTGGTCCGTTTGTTACCACGGACAGGTGGGTTCTGGAGGTGATGGGAAGAGGCCTGCCTCTGGAGTCGAAGCAGGCTCCACCCTTCAGAGCCGTCACCCCAAGGGGGGCTTACGGGGTCCCCAGACACTCTCTAGAGGCTCGTCAAGCCGACATCGCCCTTCTCCTTCAGAAAGGGGTGATAAAAGAGATACAGGACCCTCCATCAGAACTAGGGTTCGTGTCCAGGTACTTCCTGGTCCCGAAACGGATGGGGGGCTGGCGCCCCATTCTCGACCTACACGACCTGAACAGGTTCCTAAGGTCTCGAACCTTCAGAATGGTCACTCTGGCTCAGATAATACCATCTCTAGAACACGGCGTGTGGTTCTGTTCTTTGGACTTTCAGGACGCGTTCTTTCACGTCCCTATCCATCCGTCTCATCAGAGATTCCTCCACTTCAGGGCGGAGGGATCCCTTTTCGAGTTCCAGGCCATGCCCTTCGGCCTCTCTCCAGCTCCCAGGGTCTTCACCAAGTGCATGGCAGTGGTGACAGCATTCCTGTGGCGCCGAGGTGTCCGGGTGTACCCTTACCTGGACAATTGGCTGATAGCAGCCCCCTCCAGACAGGAGGTGGAGCGGTCCAGAGATTTGGCCCTCCGGGTTTGCTCTCAACTTGGCCTCCTAGTCCAACGAGGCCAGAGTCGGGCCTTCGAGCCAAGCAGGTGATATCTTTCATTGGGCAGAGCTTGACTCTCTTGAGGCAAAGCGCGGCTCCCGGACAGGGCAGTTCTTACCTCCTTTGCCCAATCATTTCTGGTTGGGCAATCGCGCCTGCCGGGACTTCCTGCGACTCCTGGGTCTCATGGCGGCCTGTACCAGCGTGATCCATTGGGCAGCTGGCACATGAGTCCCCTCCAGTGGGGACTGGCCAGCCAGTGGTCACAGCGCTGCGATCCTTTGGACCAGCGTGTGTGGACGACCCAGGAGATGTGGAACGCTCTCCAGTGGTGGACCGCTCCGTCCCATCTGCAGGAGGGTATCCCGTTTGTCCGCCCCGAGCCGACGGTCTCTCTAACGACTGACGCCTCTTTGATGGGTTGGGGTTATGTAACCCTGACGAGACATCTAGAACATTATCTTCTTTTGGAGGAGCAAGAATAAGAGATATCACCTTAATGCTTGATAACATTGTGGCTAAATCCGAACAGCCCATAGTTATTATATACGCAGGGGCAAATAATGTCTTGAGAGAACCATTAATAAAAATTAAACAAGACATTGTTGCATTGACTAACAAACTTATTGATTTAAATTGTATCTTTGCCTTCTCTGAGATTCTTCCAATTTCAAAACCTCTGAATTTAATACAAACAAAATTAGAGCCTTGAATAACTGGTTAAGAAGATGGTGCATAAAACAACAAATTGGATGTATAACCCATTGGGAGGATTTGTTTTTTCACAGGGAAGAGCTTTTTTTGTGGGATGGGCTTCACTTGAGTAGAAGGGGAAATACCTTATTGGGGAAGCATATATTCAAAGTACTTTAAACTAAAACGACAGGGGGAGATCCCTACTTAAGAGGATTTTCTAAATAATAGACTTTATCCTACCACAAATATAACACAGGTTAACTATATTAACTTTGTACCAGCTAGAAATACAAAACAAACAAATTCATACAGTAAAAAGTACTCTGAAAATAATTTAAATATTCTACTATTAAATGCAAGGAGTCTGTTAAACAAGATTAATGAGCTATCTGACTTCATGGAATTAAATAAAATAGATATATGTGGAATGACCAAATCCTGGTTCAAACATGATGACTGGGCTACTCAAATATCTTGATATGCCAAATTTGAGAAAAAACGAATACATGCAAGGGGAGGTGGAATTGTGCTTTATATAAAGGAAACTTTTAAAAGCTATCTAGCAGATAATGATTACCAACCTAATGAAACTACTGAATTAATCTCGTTTAAAATTATCCTATCCAAAAACCATACAATTACAGTAGGACTAAAATATAGGGCACCAAATTTAAGTAAGGAAGAAGATGATAGGTTCACGTTCAATATCGAATCCAGTTTGGCTGATAAAGATTGCATACTCATGGGTGATTTCAACATCCCAAATATCAACTGGGAAGTTGGTAAGGGCAGCTCTTCTCTTGATTTATCTTTTTTAGATCTCATGATTACCAGTAACATGGAACAACTAGTTAAATTCTCAACTAGACACAGGAGCGTACTAGGTCTAGTCTTTACTAACATCGAAGATGCAAATATTAAAGTCAAGGTTACACATCCCTTGTCTAATAGCGACCATAATATGGTCCTTACATCTGTGAACCTCACTCATTCCTCTGAATTAAAAGGTTGTACAGTAATAAAAAACTTCAATAGAGCTAATTTCTTTGGTGTTAAAGATCATCTTAAAAAATGGAATTGGGCCAAAGATCTTGCAGATTGTGACTTAGAAAAAATTTGGAGTAGGATTTTTGTCAAACTTCAATTTTGCATTAACTCATGGGTTCCAACTACGAAAAAATACATTAAGAATAGAAGATGTCCAATATGGTGGAATACCAATATAAAAACAATTCTAGCCAAAAAGCAGAAACCTTACAAAAAAATACAAAAATATTCCTTCCACATCAAACTGGAAATTATATAAAACAATAGCCAATAAAAGTAAGAATATGATTAAAAAGCAAAAACAAAAACTAGAAAAAAATTTAGCTATAACAGTAAAAGATAATAAAAAGTCTTTCTACAACTATATTGGTTCTTTAAAATGAAATTGTCCCATCATTGGTCCCTTACACACTTCAGATGGTATCTTGACTGACGAATCAGAAATGGCATATAATCTGAATAACTATTTTACAAATGTATTTAAACCAAAAACTACAGACTGTGTACCAAATAAAACAATTGATATCCCCTTTTTTTCAATATCTGAATAGGAAGTTATAGATGCGATCAGCTTATTAAAATTCAGTGGGTCCCCAGGGCCTGATGGTATACCATCAATATTTATAAAAAATGTATCTTGATTATTTAATTGGACCTATAACTATATTGTTTAATTGCTCATTGAATTCTAGCTCTGCTTTCCCAATATGGAATAAGGCCACAGTTATTCCTTTACATAAAGGTGGCAGTAAAAGCTTACCACAAAATTACAGACCAATTATCTTAACTACAGCATTATGTAAATTACTAGAAAGAATACATAAAGATAGAATATCCAGATATTTAGTAGAAATAGATTATGTGGACATTTACCAGCATGGGTTTATCAGAGGCGGATCATGTCAGACAAACCTTTTATATTTTCTTGAACCTGTCAGCGAAGCACTAGACAAGGGTGTATCTGTGGACATAATCTTTCTTGATTTTTTTCCAAGGTTTTTGATTCTGTGTCCCATCAAATACTTATTAAACAACTCGAGATTTTAAAATTACATTCTGTAATCATAAATTGGATTCATGCATGGTTGTCTAACTGAAAACAACAGATTTCAGTTAAAGGTCATCTCTCACCATGGGATCAAGTTACTAGCGGGATCCCTCAGGGCTCTGTACTGGGACCAGTTCTTTTTAATATATTAATATCTACCATGCGCCCACTAACTAATACATGCTGGTTTGCTAAATTTGTTGATTGCAAACTGGGAAGCATAATAACTGATGCAAATTCTGCCCTTGATTTACAAAATAATTTGTCACAGCTTGTTGAGTGGTCAAAAGGCAATGATTTACTGTTTAATGAAACTAAATGCAAGGTAATGCACTTAGAACAAAACAATCCATGCTATATTTACAAAATCAATAATATTGATTTACAGATAATAGACCATGAAAAAGATCTAGGTGTCACTTTTTCAAAGGATTTTTCCTTTGATGTGCATGCAACTACTGCTGTCAAAAAAGCAAATACAATATTAAGTTGCATTCTTAGAAATATAAAAAGTAGGGACAAGAATGTAATCATCCCCTTATATGCTAGTCTTGTTAGACCACACTTTGAATACTGCACTTCAGTTGTTGCACCATATCTGTTTAGGAATAAAAAACTTATAGAAAGGGTTCAACGCAAAGCTACAAAAATAGTTTGTGCAGTTAGTGAACTTGATTATAAAACTAGACTACGAATGTTGGGCCTTTATTCCGTGGAGCACAGAAGATTGTGCAGCGATTTATGCCTCACTTAGAAAGCTCTTCAAAATGACTCAATTCTTGAAACAATAGGTCTACTCAGAAATACGTCGAATGTTGATACTAGATCACACTCATTGAAATTAAAAAGTACCCAAAACAATACTCAAAAGAGAAATCAGTGAAAGACTGGCAAATTTTTGGAATAAATTGCCTGAGAATGTTGTATCCAGTATCACCTTGGATTCCTTTAAAACACATCTGGATTTATACATGGGGGACTCCAAGTTTGAATTCCACCAGTGATTGGTGGCGAGTCCATAAAGGGTAATCTTACCCACTGAACTTGTACACATCCTATGAACCTATGATTGAGCACCTACCTGGAGAAGCCCTCTCGCATCATCCAAATCCCCCCAGGCGGTCGTGAGGACTGAACCCAGGAGTCCTCCCCCCTCCCTCCGTTGCCAGCGGGGACGAAAAGAAAGCGGACCTCCCAGGCGGTCGTGAGGACTGAACCCAGGGTCCTCCCCTCCCTCCGTTGCCAGCGGGGACGAAAGCGGACCTCCCAGGTGGTCGTGAGGACTGAACCCAGGAGTCCTCCCCCCCTCCCTCCGTTGCCAGTGGGGGGCGAAAAGCGGACCTCCCAAGCGGTTCGTGAGGACTGAACCAGGAGTCCTCCCCTCCCTCCGTTGCCAGCGGGGACGAAAAGAAAGCGGACCTCCCAGGCGGTCGTGAGGACTGAACCCAGGAGTCCTCCCCCTCCCTCCGTTGCCAGCGGGGATGAAAAGCGGACCTCAGGCGGTCGTGGAGGACTGAACCCAGGAGTCTCCCCTCCACTCCCTCCGTTGCCAGCAGGGACGAAAAAGCGGACCTCCCAGGCGGTCGTGAGGACTGAACAGGTCTCCCCCCCCTCCCTCCGTTGCCAGCAGGGACGAAAAGAAAGCGGACCTCCCAGGCGGTCGTGAGGACTGAACCCAGGTGTCCTCCCCCTCCCTCCGTTGCCAGCGGGGACGAAAAGCAAGCGGACCTCCCAGGTACATACCAGGACAAGCTAGAGCTGCATTGCCAGTGGCTCCTTTGTCTGAAGTGACTCGCTTGGCGCCTTTTTGGTTTTAAAATAGAGGGCTCGGCCCAACAATGCAGATAGGGTATTTTTTCTGCTGTGTATAGCCTCCCCTTTTAAAAAAAACTCCCCTTGAAAAGCTTCTTTCTTTTATTATTTCCACTGTGTCCAAACTACTGCTTAATTTAATTGTGCATAGCCTCCCCGTTGAAACCGTTTCTACTGTCTCTGCATTTAATTATAAACTGTTACCTAGAAGCGTTTCTTGCTTTCTCTGCTTTAGATTACTGTTGCATTGTCTTGAATCCCTACCCCGGCCCCCCAGCAACTGGGTAGTCCTCCCGAACCCTACTTAATCAGCCTGTCTTTCTTCTCCTCTCTCCCCCAGGCGGTCGTGAGGACTGAACCCAGGAGTCCCCCCCCTCCCTCCGTTGCCAGCGGGGACGAAAAGAAAGCGGACCTCTCAGGTACATACCAGGACAAGCTAGAGCTGCTTTGCCAGTGGCTCTCCCCACCACCCCCACCACCACCCTTGGTCGGCTCTCCCTTATATAGGCATACTCACATGGGGTGCCAGAACCAATCAGTCGACTTTCCCATTTGCTGGTTATATCCTTCCAGCACTAGAGGGAGCCTGCACTCAATTTCTACTCCTCCTACTGATATATCTCTCACAAACATGTTCCTTGCTATACTTGTACTTCTCCTACCACAGCACCCACTGCTCACCCTCAACCCCTTTATATCTCCCACTGACCTGCCCCGGCGAAACCACAATCCCCCACACTCAATACCCTGTTTTCTCTCAGCTTATTGCACACCTACCTCTCAGCCCATCCCCCAGATCCATCCCAACCCTGGACTACCAAACTTACCCCCACCCACCCACTGCCAAAGCGCAGCCCTCAGTATCACGAATTCTATCACAAATGGTCACTCTCCTCGCTAGTGTCTCCAGTTCTTTTTCTCTTCCCGTCCCATGCACCACCCTTGTGAGGTCTCTCGGCAGCTTCATGACCCCACCCTCAACAACCACTACCCTGTGGAGCGCCTATTTTTCTGCTGCTCCTGCTCTCAGGCAATGTGCACCCAAACCCTGGGCCCGTCAGCTCTGCCATGCCCCAGCCCACCTGTGGCAAGGTCTACGAATTGCTTTCATGAACATATGTAGTCTCCTAAGAAGACTGCAGCTCCAATGCTGGGTCACGCAATATTCCCTGACATTCTCATGCTAGCAGAAACCTGGCTCTCCCTGCTCACGCCTGATTCAGCCGTCTCTCTACCAGGTTTTTCCCTGTTCAGGGCTGATAGGACGGGCAGGCGTGGAGGGGGGTGTGCAGTCTACCTGCGCGACTCAGTTCTGGGTCATGCCCTCCCTACCCCTGAGCTCAACCATGGGGCACAAGCCATTACTGTCAAAATCACACCTTACCCTTGTCGTGGCCCCTATACCTAACCACGGCTTACATACCCCCGAGTACAAAAAATCTAGCGATCACCTCCCTCCTTGACTATCTCTCCACCCTACTCCAGAAGGCTGAACAACTAATATTGAGAGATTTAAACACCAACTGGCTCAGCCCCTCGTCTGATAATATAAAGGATGAGCTTGCAGCCCTCGACCTGTCTCAAATGGTCACTCAGCCCACTAGACTTAACAAAGCAACGGGAACCAGCTCACTCCTGGACGTAGTCCTCTCTAACCGGCCACATAAATTGGCATCTGTACAAGTCCTTGCGGACTCACTTAGCGACCACTCCCCTGTCATCTGCTTTTGGTCCTCCCCCACATTCAGCCCTGCGTACAGCAACACCCCTCGACGCAGACTTCTCCCCAGAGGTCTTGATAACCTCAAACGTCACCTCGCACAAGTCAACTGGACCCCAGTGGCCCATGCATCTGACATAAACTCTGCCCTAACCTACCTCACTACGGCCTTCAACCACGCCTGACCTGTTTCCCCCATCACCACATCTAGACTAAAAAGCGGACTTCTGCATGGATATCGCCTGCACTGATCCAGCAACTAAAAGAGAATAATCTTTGGCACATAGCAAGCGACTCTGGTAGGGTGGCAGACAGGCAAGCCTATGGGGCAGCCGCAACCAATGCACCTGGGCCATCAAGCAGGCAAAAGCTAAATACTATCAGGCTGCTTTGACATCCTCCTGGGGTTCATCCAGAGCCTTCTGGGACAACATTAAGAACTGAATGGTAAGACCGCTCCCCCCTATCTCAGATTGTCAAATGGGGCAGTCTCAACGGACCCAACATGTATTGCAGACTGCCTTAATAAAACCTTCACGGACTTAAGTGCAGTTCTCCCTGCCCATTTTTTGACCCAGTTTCACCCCCACACTCACACTTCAGGCCGCAATTCCACTTCCAGATGATCTCACCCCATGATGCCAAACCTTTTTTCTAAAGTCCTCGCCTCTCATAACCAAGTAATGACCCTCTTGACTCCAGGATGCTCCGCCTCACGCTGGATGTCATGCTTATCCCCTCACGCTCATCATAAATAAATCCTTAGGCTTAGGCCAATTTCCAGATGCTTGGAAGCAGGCTGAAGTAACCTCATCCATAAGTCTGGGGACCGTATGCTACCAAATAACTACAGGCCCATCTCCATCCTCCCCCAAAGCTTTGAAAAAATAGTAACCTCACAGCTCACAGAATACCTATATAATCGACCTTCTATGTCCTGAGCAACATGGGTTTCGTCCTGGCCACAACAACATCCACGCCTCACTGAAATTCTCCCACCACATACACTCTCGCTTGACAAGGGTCAACTTGCAGGGGCAGTTTTCATAGACCTATCCAAGGCATTTGACACTGTTGCCACCCTTGCTGTTAAACTCCCTAAGCCAACTGGGATTCTCATCGACCCCCTGAACTGGTTCTCCAAGCTACCTGCACAACAGGTCCCAAAAAGTTAAGCTAAATGGGACCCTCTCCTCCAACCTACCAGTACTCCTCAGGGTCCCATAAGCTCATCCATGGACCCACCCTCTTCAGTCTATTCTTAACACCCTCCCAAGCTCCTGCTCCAACAAAATACTGCTCTATGCTGATGATGCAGTAATCCTAACATCACACTCTGACCACTCCTACTCCAAGGCACACTGCAAAGCCCTTCCTCCAAGCCTGAAAAATGTGCACAATAACCATCGACTAGTCCTGAACCTAGAAAAAACAAAGTCAATGCTGTTCTCACATCGGCAAAACAGCACCAAAGGACACCCCCTTCACATCACCACCAGCATGTCTCTTTCACACTAGAACAGGTAACTACATATAAGTACCTGGGCATCACCTTTGACTCTGACGCCTTACATTCCCACACACCTAAAAGCTCTGTCATCAGCCATGAACTCCAGGATCGGGCTCCTCCACCGCCATAAGGTTGCCTCCAGAATCTGTCCTTAAAACTAACCATTACCTCATCTGTGTGTTGTCACTGGCCCGACTATGGACTTCCAATTTACGCGGCGGCTGACCCCTCCTCCTTAACAAAGTCCAGACCTCTATTAACAAAACCTGCAGGCTCCTCACCGGTGCCACAGCAGAACCCACACCTGTCTGCTATACTCCGCTGCTAACATACTCACTCTTGAGGAAAGACTGAAATATCACACCTGCCTACTGGCCAAAAAATCCATATCAGGGCTTTGCCCACCAGGAGTCTCTTCATCCCTGCAGCTGGCTGTCCGACCCTTACCAACCCGTAACTCCACCGCAGCCACCTTCATAGTTCCCAGGGCAAGGACCTCGCTGCCAAAGATCCTTTCTTTTTTTTTGCATAATCTTTTTATTAGTTTCTCTTTTCGTACTACAGCAAAGAAAAAGTATACATCACCATCAGCATATACTAGTCTTGTGCATACTTTACAAACTTTTCCTACTCCATCAACCTAACATCGTCAGTTGCTTTAAGTACCTTTCTTATAAACCTAATACACATTAAGAGTACATCTCTGTTTTTTATACTTAGGGAATAGGTCCCTAATGGTGAGCATGGTAAGGGAAGAAACAGAGGTAAGAGAAAAGAGAGAATCTGTAGATAGAAGTAGAAGAGAAATTAAGAATCCTCTCCCCATTCCCCCACCCACCCCACCCTCTTCCCTTCCCCTCCAGTCCCACCCCCAGCTAATCGAGTATTCACTTCATTCCATATATATATATCTATATGTCTTATCTTTATCCACATCTTATTATCTCTTGCTCCAATGGCTGCATGGAGTCTAGGTAGGGTGCCCATATATTCACGAACTGGTTTTCTCTTCCCCTCGCCTTATATGTCAAGCTTTCTAATTGTATCACATCCCATGCCAACTTTCTCCACTGTCTTATTGTAGGCTTATCCCCAGAAACCCATGTGTTTAGAATACATTGTTTTGCCCAAACCAGAAGTATTCTCACCCATCTTTCCAACAACCCCCATTCCTCCTGGTATGTGTCATCTATTCCAAACAACATTGTAAGCGGTTCTACTTTAATCCGCTGCCCTTTCATATTATTACAATCAATTCCTAACCCATCACCCCAGAAAACTTGTAGTGTTAGGCATGCCCAAAGAGTGCAAGTAGGTACCCAAAGCCAACCCACCTCTGACATATAGCCAAGACTGTTGGGTTGTACCTGTTCACAACCACAGGTGGGGTATACAATCTATGAACAAATTTGTATACTACCTCCTTGTGTTTATTACAAAATAATAGTCCCTGATGCGTCCCTCTCATTAAAGCCAACTTCTCCTCCAGAAAGCACAACTCCTAGGTCCCTTTCCCATAAGTGTTTAGTTTTGTCTGTTATATCTAGCACTGGAGCAGAAGAGGACGTAGCCTTCTAACAACAACCCGTAGGTTTCTGCCTAACTTGTTGTAACAGTTCTCCACCATCTGTATTTGAGGAATCCGGGTCTTTGCTTCTCAATTTCCTGTACATATTTTCTGCTTCTGGAAGTCTAAACATATGATGTGCAGAGCAGCAAGTCTAGGTTTTCCTAAGTTCACTGAATGCACTTAATCACTCCCCTTTCTCTTAAATCATTAAGACACATTACCCCTCCTTCCCAGCTCTGTAACTGGGTCTCCCACACCGGTATAAAAAGGAGTTCCCAGCCAGTGGCAAAACAAAGATTCCCTCTTTGATGCCTCTACTAATTTCTTAATTTGGTCCCAGCTATCTACTACCTCTTTCACTAAGAATACTCGAAACCCACTTATCCGCATCCCTCTTCTGTTGCTTCTCCTAACAGAGCGATATCTCGAATCCCCCATCCCTTTTCCTCCAGGTCCATCCAACCTAGCCTCTTTTGGCTTATACACCCAACCTTAATAATCCTTAATTGCGCCCTTAAAAGTATAACCTCATATCCGGATAGTTTAACCCTCCTTTAGATTGATCAGCTTTTAACTTATATAAACTAGCTCTAGGTTTCTTCCTTACCATATAAATCTAGAACAATCCTTTTTCAAATACTTTTACATCTTTCCCTGTCAGACCTGTTGGCAACATCTGTAATAGAGATATAAAATTCTAGGAAGAATGTTCATCTTAAGTACATTAATCGTCCCATCCATGATATAGGCAAATTTCTCCATCTGTCCATGTCCGCTCTCAATATTTTTAGTAATGGGGTGTAGTTCAGCCATAAAGTGATCTCAAATCCCTACCTATCTTAATCCCTAAACAAGTGAGGTGTGTACCTACCCTCTTCAAACCCCATGTACCACCCGGATCCCCCCTCTCTTCTCCCAAAATCATAATTTCAGAATTCCCCAGGTTCAATTTATATCCTGAGAATGTGGCAAATGGACCTATAATGTCCAGCAGGACAGGCATAGACTGTGTTAAGTCCCTCACATATAACATCATATCGTCAGCATACAACAGGGATTTATTTAACTCCAAAAATTGATTAGCGTTTTGCGCATAAAAGTGCTAAAACATTGTGAAAATGCATAGCACTTGCTTCACTGTGTTTAACAAACATAACACTTCTAGAAAACCTATATAAATACTTTCCGTACAATTAGCATTGTCCCAAGAAAAAAACTGCTAATCAATTATTTAAAACCCTGTACAATGTAATCTTATGCTGTCTTCCACTTTTCCCTTTTTTCCCTTGTATTCTTGGGTCCTCTCTTATGGCTATAGCCAGTGGTTCTATCGCCATTGCAAATAGCAATGGAGAGAGGGGGCACCCCTGCCTCGTCCCTCTAAAAAGCCTGAATTGTTCCGTTGTGTGCCCATTGACTAAAACTGCAGCTTTAGGAGCTCGATACAATGCTCGTATCATTTTAATGAAACTCTCCCCAATCCAAATCGCTCCAAAACTGTAAATAGATATGGCCACTCTATCCATTGAACCCTTTTTGGCATCCATTGACAATATAGCTGTCCGCCCCACTTTCTTGGCCTGTTCCACCACATTAAGGGCCTTCCTAATATTGATAGATACGAATGTCTTGCCTTTTATAAAGCCTGTTTCATCCGGTGGATCACTCTGGGAGGATACCCTCAGTCTACAAGCTAATATTTTAGCAAATATCTTTGCATCACAGTTTAACAAGGATATTGGTCTATAGTGAAGCATCTACTGGGTCCTTATTTGGTTTGGAATCACACACACCAGGGGCGGAACCACTTGTATCTAGCAATTCCCTTTCTCCTTTTCCTCACAATACCTCCCGTACCTCTTTTACCTCCTCCTTCAATAATTTATAATACTCTGCTGGTAGGCCATCCGGGCCGCATGCCTTCCCAGTCTTCATCTTATCAATGGCCTGAAGGACTTCCTCCCTTGAGATCTCCTTATCTAACATTTCTTGCTGTTGCTTTGTTATTTGGGGGAGTTTATGCTTAGCCAGGAAATCGTACATTTCCTTATCATTTCTTTCTCCAATTGCCCTATACAACTCCTCATAATATTTCTTAAATGTGTCCCTTATCTCCACATATTTAGTGACCACCACTGCCCCCTTTGTAGTTTTGATCCACGAGATATGACACGCAATTTTTCCTACCCCTTACTAGGTTTACCAGTAAGGGCCCGGCTTATTCCCCATTCATATACTCTATGTTTCAGGTAGAATATTTTTTTCTTAGCTTCATCCATCAGTAAAGTGTTAAGCGCCTGTCTAGCTGTTACCAGCTCTTGTCTCGCCTTTTCACCTCCTTCCCCCCTTGCTACCCTTCCCTCCATTAATCTCAGTTCCTGCTGGAGTGTCTTCTGTCTTTCCAATCTGTTCTTCTTATATTTGGCCATGTACCCTATAATTGCACCCCTCATATATGCCTTGCCCGCATCCCATAACACCTGTTTGGAAGTGGCAGTCGGTGCATTTACCTCCATATAAAACTTAAACAGCTCTTTCACATATTCCTTAAATTCCTCTTGGACCTAATATCATAAGTAAGGAATCTCCATGTCTTAATTTCTCCCTTCCTCTTAGGAGGAAAAGGGACGCATAACCACTCCTGCGTGGTCCGATGTATGTATGGGACCATGTTCTATCTTTCTCAGCTTCTCATACCAATCAAGCATTACATAGAGATGATCAGATTCTTGACCACGCTCTTATGTGGGTTTGAGGTAAATGTGTATTCTTCAATCCCGGATGCGCTGTTCTCCAGGCATCCACCAGGTTCAGTTCTGCCAATCCTCGATCCATTTCCTAATACAAGGATCTCTCGACCTCCTCCCCCTCCGGTGATCAGGGCAGCATCAGGTGTGCAGTTAAAATCCCTCCCATGATCAGGTTCTCAAATTGTTCCCTCATTAATATGGACAGCATGTTGTCATAGAGACCCTGGATCCAAATTAGTTGGTGCATACATGCTCCCCAAGCGTGACTTTCAGGCCATGGAGCTCCCCTACTACAAACACATCTACCTTCCTTTGGGTCTGCAAGGACTCTCGTAATCTGAAGTGGTAATCTCAATTCCCTGTACATATTTTCTTGCCTGGAAGTATCTAAACATATGATGCAGTGCAAGTCTAGGTTTTCCTAAGTTCACTGAATGCACAATCACTCCCCTTTCTCTTAAATCATTAAGACACATTACCCCTCCTTCCCAGCTCTGTCGCTGGGTCTCCCACACCGGTATAAAAGGGGTTCCAGCCAGTGGCAAACAAAGGATTCCCTCTTTGATGCCCTACTACTTTCTTAATTTGGTCCCAGCTATCTACTACCTCTTTCACTAGAATACTCAAACCCACTTATCCGCATCCCTCTTCTATTTGCTTTCTCCTAACAGAGACGATATTCAATCCCCCATCCTCTTCTCCAGGTCCATCCAATCAGCCTCTTGGCTTATACACCCAATCCTTAATAATCCCAATTGCGCCCTAAAAGTATAACCTCATATCCGGATAGTTTAACCCCTTTAGATTGATCAGCTTTTAACTTATTTAAACTAGCTCTAGGTTTCTTCCCTTGCCATATAAATCTAGAACAATCCTTTTCAAATACTTTTACATCTTTCCCTGTCAGACCTGTTGGCAACATCTGTAATAGATATAAAATTCTAGGAAGAATGTTCATCTTAAGTACATAATATTGTCCACATCCATGATATAGGCCAATTTCTCCATCTGTCCATGTCCGCTCTCAATATTTTTAGTAATGGGGTGTAGTTCAGCCTATAATAGTGATCTCCAATCCCTACCTATCTTAATCCCTAAACAAGTGAGGTGTGTACCTACCTCTTCAAACCCCATGTACCATCCAGATTCCCTCTCTTCCCAAAATCATAAATTCCAGAATTCCCTAGGTTCAATTGCCCTATATCCTGAGAATGTGGCAAACTGACCTATAATGTCCAGCAGTGACAGGCATGACTGTGTTAAGTCCCTCACATATAACATCATATCGTCAGCATACAACAGGATTTATTTAACTCCAAAATTGATTAGCGCTTTTGCTCATGTGCTAAAACATTGTGAAACTGCATAGCACTTGCTTCACTGTGTTTAAGAAACATAACACTCTAGAAAACCTGTATAAATACTTTCCGTAGACAATTAACATTGTCCCAAGAAAAACTGCTAATCAATTTTCAAAACCCTGTACAATGTAATTCAGTGCTGTCTTCCACTTTTCCCTTTTATCCCTTGTATTCTTGGTCTCTTATGGCTATGATAGCCAGTGGTTCTATCGCCATTGCAATAGCAGAATGGAGAGAGGGGCACCCCTGCCTCGTCCTCTAAAAAGCCTGAATTGTTCCGTTGTGCCCATTGACTAAAACTGTAGCTTTGGAGCTCGAATACAATGTCGTATCATTTTAATGAAACTCTCCCTAATCCAAATCAGCTCCAAAACTGTAAATAGATATGGCCACTCTATCCTATTGAACCCTTTTTTGCATCCATTGACAATATAGCTATCCGCCTCTCTCACTTTCTTGGCCTGTTCCACCACATTAAGGGCCTTCTAATATTGTGATACTGAATGTCTGCCTTTTATAAAGCCTGTTTGATCGTGGATCACCTCTGGGAGGATACCCTCCAGTCTGATAAGCTATTTTAGCAAATATCTTTGCATCACAGTTTAACAAGGATATTGGTCTATATGAATGAGCATTCTATTGGGTCCTTATTTGGTTTCGAATCACACACCAGGCTGGAACCACTTGTATCTGGCAATTCTCCTTTCTCCTTTCCTCCTAAATACCTCCCACATTACCTCTTTACCTCCTCCTTCAATAATTTATAATACTCTGCTGGTAGGCCATCCAGGCCGCATGCCTTCCCAGTCTTCATCTTATCAAATGGCCTGAAGGACTTCCTCCTTTGAGATCTCCTTGTCAGACATTTCTTGCTGTTGCTGTTGTTGGGGGAGTTTATGCTGGGCCAGAAATCGTATATTTCCTTATCATTTCTTTCTCCAATTGCTCCATACAACTCCTCATAATATTTCTTAAATGTGTCCTTTATCTCCACATATTTAGTGACCACCTGCCCCCTTTTAGTTTTGATCCGCAAGATATGCGTCACATTTTTCTACCCTTACTAGGTTTACCAGTAAGGGCCCCGGCTTGTTCCCCCATTCATATACTCTATGTTTCAGGTAGAATATTTTTTTCTTAGCTTCATCCATCAGTAAAGTGTTAAGCGCCTGTCTAGCTGTTACCAGCTCTTGTCTCGCCTTTTCACCTCCTTCCCCTTGCTACCCTTCCTCCATTAATCTCAGTCCCTGCTGGAGTGTCTTCTGTCTTTCAATCTGTTCTTCTTATATTTGGCCATGTGTCCTATAGTGCACCCCTCATATATGCCTTGCCCGCATCCCATAACACCTGCTTAGAGTGGCAGTTGCATTACCTCCATATAAAACTTAAACAGCTCTTTCACATATTCCTTAAATTCCCTGCGAGCCTAACATGTAAGTAGAGTCTCCATGTCTTAATTTCTCCTTCTCATTCGGAGGTAAAGAGCCTCAACCACTCCTGCGTGGTCCGATATATGTATAGGACCGTGTTCTATCTTTCTCAGCTTCTCATACCAATCAGCATTACATAGAGATGATCAATTCTTGACCACGTCTTATGTGGGTTTGAGTAAAATGTGTATTCTCTATCCTCCGGATACGCTGTTCTCCAGGCATCCACCAGGTTCAGTTCTGCCAATCCTACGATCCATTTCCTAATACAAGGATCTCTACGACCCTTCCCCTCCGAGTGATCCAGGGCAGCATCAGGTGTGCAGTTAAAATCCCTTCCCATGATCAGGTTCTCAAATTGTTCCCTCATTAATATGGACAGCATGTTGTCATAGAACCCTGGATCCAAATTAGTTGGTGCATACATGCTCCCAAACGTGACTTTCAGGCCATGGAGCCCCTACTACAAACACATCTACCTTCCTTTGGGTCTGCAAGGACTCTGTAACCTGAAGTGGTAAATTTTTATGCACCAAGACCGCCCTCCTTGTTTACGTGGGCGAAAGAGGCTGCATAACCATCCCCACCACCCCTCTTAAGTTTTACATGCTCTCCGATGTTAGAATGTTTCTTGCAGCAGAGCCACTTGCACCTGCGCTCTCTTTAATGCTGTTAACACTCGCCTGCTTGAATCGGAGATGAAAGGCCATGAACATTCCAGGATTGTATTACCACATCACCACCCATCATTGTCTTTTCCATTATCCCTTTCACTATCCTTCCAAAGTACTTCCTGTTTCCAGCATTCCTCTCCCTCTCCCCCTTTGTTCTGTCCAATGCGGATATCAATGCCCTGGTAGCCAGATCTGTAGCCCTACTAGCCAAACATGCCCTCTTATCCTTTTCCTCATATGTGAATCTCGATAGCCCTTTGATTTCCCTTTAAACTACACGAATATCTTTTCTTACCCCATTTTCCGAGTACTACTTCCATTCCCAACCAGGTCAAGCTGTTTCTTTTCCTCCCAGCACTCCTCTTTCCAGCATAGTATCCCTCGCTCATCGTTACTCATTCCTGCCATCATGCAGCACTCTAACATCTGCTATTTGAGCAACTTACCTCCCTCACCCCCCCGCCCCAAGACCTCTTCGTTTATGGCCTGAAACGGCCCCTCTGATTCATAACATAATTGCTTTCTTAGGCTGGAACCGCATCCAACTAGTCTCCTTTAGCCCGTAACAGTGCTTTCTCTCTGATAGTCATCCCCTCTCCCTTTTCACAATTCAGCCCCACACACCCCTAGCATCAGTCTCCCAGTTATAAGGCTTCTTTTCCTTCAATTGGCCCGGTTGGAGGCCGATGGAACAGGCCGCATGGTTTTAAACGTCTTTACACGCCAGGCCCAGGCCATCAGACTCTCCTCCCAGTTCCCATTTTCTCCACGAGTGATCCTCCATCATTTCCAGCTCCTGCGAGCTTAAACTCTCCGCATATATTTTCTCAACAAACAGTCTCGTGCTATTATCCATCCAGTAAATCCAAGGCCTTCCGACTTCCAAAAAATTAACACAATTAAACATGAACAGTCAAACTGAGAACTGGGGATTTATCCCCTTTTAAAACCAACAGTTAGTATCTCAAGTCCTTCTCATCCGTTCTCAGCTCCCTTCAGCCCAGCTTCTTCCGGAGTTCCTTTATGAGGATGTTCGCCTTCTCCACCTCCCAGAATGAATACACCGCTCCTTCATGCTTTATTTTAAGAATTGCAGGATAGATCATATAATGTTAGAGCTTGCATCTCCCTTAGCTGAGCCATTGCGTAGTAAACAGTCGCCTCTTCTTGAGTAGTCTATTGAATAGTCCTGCGTAACATGAATTCTCACTCCATCTATTTCAACAGGCTGATTTACCTTAAAGCCTTTATCACTGCCTCCTGTCTTGAAAATTATGGTAACGGATAACAATGCTTCGGTGGTTGGTCTGGGCCTGGCTTTGGTAACAGTGCTCTGTGCGCCTTTCGATCTTGTGTCTTCCTCCCTTGGGCTGCAATTTCGTGTTTTTGCGTTCTCAGTACAAAATTTCAGTATTTCTGGACCTTCCTTCCCTTCTAGGAGCCCACGTAAGCGAAGGTTGTTGCGTCTCACATAATTCTCCTGATAGTCAAAAGCTTCTCTCAGGTTCTCCAGCTCCTTTTCTAAAGATTTTATTTTCTCTGGCAGGGGTTGTATTAAATCTTCAACTCTAGCTGTACGCTCCTCCACCTCCGATAATCTTTCACCATGTGCTGCAGTTCTCTCTGCAATTTCCTGTAGCTTTGCTTCGATTTTATTCTCTAGTTTTTCGAATCGAGGATTCAAAGGTGCCAGCACCTGTGTTGTCACCTCTCGCCTAGTACAGCTAATCTCACGAGAGAAAATTGGGCCTGTGCTCTGCCATGGGCCCAGTCGATTGTTTCTTGGGATTTATCCCCGCGTTTCTAGCAGGCTTCCCTGTTGCGTTTGTAAGATAATCATCCATCCTTTAACACCTCGGAGTGAAAATATTGCGGAATCCAAGTCTCTTTTCCGTTATATGAAATAAAATATTATAGTTAGGTCTCTAGGGTGCGGAGCTCGAGGAGAGTGCGTCTTTACTGCTTAGCTGCTCATCAGCGCCCCCCGAAAGACCCTTTCATCATAAAGCTCCGGCCTGGTTTAACTCCATTCCTGAGGCTATCACTAAGATCCCTGGGACTGGCTGATTCAAAATTGCCCTCCGCCAACACATTATTGACAGCCAATGTTGTAATTGCCTGTAGTGGACCAAAACCCTATCTCGCTTAGCTCTATGCCCTTTGGGTCCCATAGACGCCTGGATGCTGGTACAATTGAACAGACCGTAACAATGATGTTATATACCGATGTGTATGATATACCGATGTGTATGATGTTATATAATGATGCGTGTAACCCAACATATGCTTGTACCTGTATAATTGTTGCCTGCAACTCTACGTGTGTATTTATGTATCTCACCTGTATGTAACCTCTGTCTTAAACCTCACTTAATTGTTGTCTCCCCCCTCCAATGACGAGGTACCTTTGTAAACTAGTCCCTGACTCAAAGGTTGTAAAACTGATTATTTCAATAAATAAATCGGTCTCCTACTTCAACTCTAACCTAAAGAAAACTACTGAAATCTGCCACTCTGATTCCGGGAGATATACCAAATAAAAATTCCCGAAAAATATGGCCAAACAACAACGGAACTGATATCAGCTGCTGTCCGACCTAGAGGACGGGGACAGTCAGGGGCCTTCTGATACTGACTACACCAACAGACCCTCTCACAGCCAGAGCCAAAACTCAGACCCAAAATAACAGCTTGCCAACATGAAAGATGGGAGAAAGAAGAGCTCCAGTTCTCGGGTAGAAGAAAATATCCTTCGGGCCATAGCCGACTTTAGAGGGGAAATAAGGGACTCGCTACGGGAGATCAGGGCAGACATTGGCGCTCTGCAACATTGGATGGATGAGGCTGACCAGCAGATTTTGGCTAACTCCTTCTGACTAGACACCATTGAAGCAGCAGTAAAAGCCTTGGCTTCAGAACAGCTCCACATCTCTATTTGGCGGGAAAACGCAGAAAATAGTGGCCGCCGGAAAAACATAAGAATTTTCAGCTTACGAAGAACGAGGAGGGCGGAGATCCACTGGCCTACTCTGATTATCTCCTCCGACAGATCCTGGAGTTGGAGCTCGAATTTCAGCTGGATATTGAGCGGGCACATCGCGCTCTGGGCCCCAAGCCGTCACACACAGATGCAAGGCCACGTTCGTTTGTCATCAGGTTTCAGAGTTATTAAAGAGCAACTGCTCAAAAAGGCTTGGCAGAAAGGTCGAGTAATGCTTGGGATGCACCATTTAATCCTTAGCAATGACTATGCCCCATATACACAGCGCCAATGCAGGCAGTATGCCCCGCTATTCCCGCTGCTTGGAGCGCAGAAGATCAAATTCCGCACCCCCTATCCGGCCAGGCTAGTGGTCCAGCTCCCTGAAGGTCAAGTCACCTGCACTTAAGCAACTGAGGCAAATGAGGACCTTATCTCCAAGGGGATTATCAAAGAGCGTATCCTTGGTTAAACCAAGCCATGACCAGCTCAACCAAAACAAAAGGAGGCAGATGAGCAGTGCAGGCAACTGGACCTCTCCTTGAAAGATATGCTTAGCAAGATGTATCAGCTAAGAAATCCCACATTGCTCTCTTAAATACAGTAGGTCTTTTTCTTGCTCTGCACTCCCTCCTTGTTTGTAAGATGTCATCCGTTCTCTCCCTTGCTGGGGCCGGGGGCTGCCACTTGACAGCGGGTCATGAGCTCTTACATAACCCAGGTAACAAAAACAAATTTTTTATTTTAATTATTTATTTTTTTTAAGTCTGTTTGTCTCCCAGGCACCAGAACTCTCTCTGGCCTATCCACTTGCCTATGTCGCTCTACCGCCCACTGTGAACCCTGTCATCTTCAAGGGCATTACTTTCCCCCCCCGAGCCCCGAGGAGGATGAAGAGCCCGAGGAGTCTGAAAGGGCAGTGGCAGGGTTCCAGTACTGGGCATGTGGCGGTTCGGCACTGGGATGGCCGTCGCCTGTCCGAGCTGGTAGGGCTTTTTACGTAGTTTACGCCCCAGACGTGGGACATGCAATGCTGTCAGCCCCCGACGTGGGTGCTCCCACTCATGTCCGGAAGGCAGCTGCCCAGCGTCTTCCCTGTTTGTGAGCCCCTGTGCATCGCAGTGCCGCCGGTCTCCATTGGGGGCCGCTGCTGCGCGGGGCTACCCCTGGATCCCTCCCCGAGAGAGGAGAGCAGTCCTCCGGACGCTCGATCCTCTCTCCTGCTGGACCCCTGGCGATCTGGGCCTCGCTCTCAACCCGATCGCCGCGTGGGCGTGAGTTGTAGCGCCCAGTGCCTCAACCTCAGCGCCACCGGGTGGCTAATCAAAAACAAATAACTACAGTACAACTCAATAACTAAATATTGTCTGAATCTGTTGCTATTCTGGGTAATATAGGTCTTTTGATGGCGAGCATACAGCTGGGCTGGTAGACGTGTTCTATCCTGCGGTTCATGGTCTCCTCCTCCTTGGACCTTATCCGGGTCCGCTGGGGAGGGGGATCCCAGTGGGGGTCAGGAGGGATGTGCTAGGCGGATTGGGACCCTGAGCACCTCTGGGTCCAAAAGGAAGGAAATACCTTGATGAGTCAGCTCATCTCTTTTTCCAAGTGGCCGTGTTTTTGGTCCCACACCACCACAGGAGCCCGGGGAAAAGGGGGGAAAAAAAAACCCAGTACTGACCAATAGACGCTGTCCAGATGGAAACACGCAGTACGGCAGGTCTCGTCCAACATGGAGAACAGGCCGATAGTGGAGGGCCTCAAAGGGACCCTGCCCTTATTTACAGACCATGTTTAAGCGTATGTCACATGCACACCCTACCAACGCTCTCAAACTGTGAGAGAGATGTAATGGGGGCTACTAGAACTCGGAGGCTCCCTTTTCTCACCGGGTGGCCCCTTCAGGGGGGGGTGACGGTTGGGGAGCAGGGGGAGGGCCGTATGGCAGGGGCCTTTATATGGACTCTCCCCCATACTTAGGGAGGGGCAATGGGAATATTCACTCCCCTCTTATTGGATGGAACAAAAATAAAGAGCTTTCCTCTCGCTCCCTGCTCCACCCCTTCCCAAGCAAGACATTTAGCCTTTATTTTATGGGACCACTAGGGCCTGGCCGTCAGCTTGGCAGGGGAGGCCAGACCGGATTATTTTTCAATGTTCCCTATACCCTCCCCCATGAGGGATTCCCCCTGGGATAACAATCATAATGATGGGAACAAATTATTTCTCAATGCAGGTGGACCCTGTGGACTAAGTTCTGCTTCTGAACCATGCCGACCCAAACCAGGAGCATACCCCGTTCTGGGGTCCCAACCCCTTTGGGGGCACTCCTTATCATCGGATGGATCTCCATCCACCTGATGAACTTGGAGGCCCCTGATCCTACTCCGCCCTTCCTATAGGGAAGCAGATGGGAGGTACCAGAGGTGGTTTGTAAGTAACACCTCTAAGGTGGAAGTTGATGTGTACATAGTTATAGTTCTTATAATCACTGTTATTGCCAAAAGGTGGATATTTATCTTTTTCTGAATTTCTTGTTGATAATGTTTATAATTATCTGTTTATATAGTGTTAGTTCAAAGAGGGTAGGGGTAAGTTAATGAGACACATGAGACGAAGTACTACAAAAACTGATGAAACTTTATTAGGCAAGATTCAGCAACTAACAAGGAAAAGGTTGTGGTATGGACTCTCCCAGGGTCCCCGGTGCACCTCTTCTGTTGAGTTGTTTGTACCCCCGGATGTTTCTGGGCGGGCGACTGATTCGGGAGATTCATCAGTGGTGTCACTCAACGCTGGGGGGGAATGGTCCAGAAGAAATTAGTTCTATCTAACCTTAAAAAAGGCAAAAGCAAAAAGAAAATTAGTAAAACAAACCACAAAAAAACTACACAATGACATCACAACCAGTAAGGATTTATTCTCAAAATGTTAACGGCTACACAACCCCATTAAACGTTCCTGACTAATGCAACACCTCAATAAGCAAAAGGCAGATATCTTTTTCCTTCAAGAAACTCATCTGTCAGACTCTGAACATCAGAAATTGAAATAGGGACATAGATACGAGGTCTACTCCTCCTCCCATCCCAGTGGCTGGAAAAGAGGAGTCGCAATAGAGATTCCTCCAACTACCCAGCTGGAAATAAAGAGCACACATACAGACGGACAGGGTCATTATGTTATCATACAAGGTCATCTCTATGCAAAAGAGGTGACCCTGGTGAACATATATCTTCCACCACAGACCAAAACACCAGTGGTTCACTCCATTATGGCCAAGATACTCGATACCCTCCAGGGTCAACTAATTCTTGGAGGGGATCTCAACATGACAGTACAATCCAGCTTAGACTCCTCAAACCTGAAAATCTACTGCCATACCAGTACGGTCAAATACTTCAAAACTCAGCTTGAACATTTGGGCTTGGTGGATATTTGGTGGAAAACATTCCCATCTTCCCCAGGGAACACATTTTACTCTGGAAGATTCCACTTCTATTCGAGACTGGACTATTTCCTCACCACATGCGAGCATTTCTCCTCAGTAATAGATATCTCAGTTTGCCCAAAAACCTTGACCGATCATCACCCCCTATTACTACAACTGGATCTGGGCAAAAAGCCCAAACACACTCTCTGGAGACTCAATCCACTCCTCCTCCTCCTAAAAGATAAAGAACTTTTGGACCAGATAAAACAGAGAATTCCATAGTTTTTTTAGGGAAAACTCTTCCCCAACCATCTCAGAGGCAATGCTCTGGGATGCCATGAAGGCAACTATCAGAGGTGAGGTAATAGCATACGCCTCAAAGAAAACAAGCATTTGTCAATGCCAAGTGTTGCTTGCTGTCATTAGCAGTGGAAGTGCAGGAGTTAGACAGATGCAGTATAGGAATGGCAGTGAAGTACTGAACTGATGCCAACTCCACCCCCACCCTGCAGAGATGGACAGGCATTGGGGTGTGCCTATGGGTCATCGCCCATAATGGTCACGACATTTTAACCTCACCCTACCCTGCAGACATTTACAAGTGTTGAGGTGTGCTTTGAAGTGTTCAGACTTTATGCTCACCTCATTCCATAAGGAAATACACTGAAATGGGTGCAGTATAGGAGAAGGGGGTGAAATCTGGGGCCAAAGGGGGCAAGGTGCACCTCATGCCTGCCACTGGCTGCATGGTGGGGGTGGAATGGTGTGAGCATTACTGTCGACAATCCCAAGTCACACCCCTGACGCCTGTCAGTTCCTTCAGAGTAGGTGTTGTGGTCAAAACCTAACATCGTGTTTGTATTTTCTTTTCAGAGCCCAAGTTTTCAACATGGGTCTTTGTGATCCACCGCATGAACAGTGACACTATCAGTTTGTTAGCCGAGGTGATTTTGCTCAGCAACTGCGCCACTCTGGCGCCACAGGTGCTGAAACACATTTTGAACAGGATGTGAAAATGACAGCTGTACTGTTCATGAAGAGGTGTAAAATGAGCAATGTTGAAAATCTGGACTGAAAATATAAAAAACTCAGTGAGTCACGAGTGTGCGAGAAACTGCGCGAATTGCACACCCGTATGTAAATAGTTTTAGATTTTTTAGCAGATTTTCACCATAGGCATTTTGGGACCTCCGCTCATGAACGGTGTCACTGTGATTTTCTTTAATCTATCCTGAACACTGATTTCCCACAGCAACAGCGTGCTTATTCTGGCGCTGGAGTGTGAAAACACATTTCGGCCAGGGTGAAAAATGACAGCTGTACTGTTCATAAGGAGGTGTGGAAAATGCCAATGTTGAAAAATCTGGACTGGAAAGATTACTAATTCATGAACTTATGAGGGTGCGTGGAAATTGCACAATGCACACTCATAACACAGTCATTTTGTGGACTTTTGCCACCAAATTTTCAACATAGCCAGTTTAAGATCTCTGCTCATGAACAGTGTCACTGTGATTTTCTTAATCTGTCCCGAACATTGATTTTGCACGCCGACCACGCCACTGTGCGCTACATGTGCGAAAACACATTTCGGGTGAGATGTGAAAAATGACAGTTGTACTGTTCATAAGGAGGTGTGGTAAAATGGCAATGCTGAAAAATCTGGAGTGAAAATATTAAAAATGCTCGGAGTTAATGAGTGTGCGTAGGAACTGCGCAATGCATGCTTGTAAAACAGTCATCAGGCCTTGCGTTAGGGTTGGAAATGAGGGGGTCAGTCTGACCCCCTGCTTCCAAAGTAGGGGGTCAGAAGCCAAAAGTTGAGGGTCAATGCACTGAAATTATAAACTTTCGTGAACACCAAAATAAATGGCTTTTATTAATTTGGCTTGATTCTTACAGCCTCCACTTGCATACTCTGCGACTCTAAGCAAGTCACTTAACCACCCAGTGCTCCCAGGTTGCCCTGAGGGCAGGCACTTGTGCCTAGTGGGCCCTTACCCAGTTACCAAAGACAAAAAAATAAAAATCTAGAAAGAATATTAAAGTCGAGTACAGAGGGCAGTGTACCACTTTAGCCAGATTGTGCTGACTAGTCAATCAGAGAAATGCAAAGGTTACTCAAAAATTCAACATCCAGCCCCCAAGACTAAAGTCTGAGTTCTACAGACTGTCTTCTTCAAATCCTGAGTGCTTTGCCACAGCAAGCTCTTCAGTAATTACTCAAAGCAAGCTGTTTTTTTTAAGAGTCACTTTTCTGCCTCCTTTTTTTTTTGTCAGCAAGTTACATCCAAAGTCGGAAATAATGTGTATAAAAAATGAAAATAAAAAATCTGGTTTCTGATCCGTTTCACTGAGGCCACTATTCCCTCAGACTCTCCAGCTTACAGTCATGCTGTTAGCCTTGATCCATCTTAAAAGCTGTTGTCCAGAGTAATTCTTTTATCAAAAACTCAGACAGAAGGAGAAGGAAGAATATTTAGAATGAGTTCTTCTCAGGAGGAGAAAGTTTTAATGTTTTAACATGCCAAATAGTTCAACTGCCCTGCATTGCTAAAGGAGATCCTTCTCCAATGGCTGAGTAAGCTTAAAGTAATCAGTGCGTTAATGCATAGGTGTAGTTAACATTATCTGTGTACCACGTGTGCGTATGGAAGACTGAAAGAGGCACCACGTGATACAGACTTTCTGTTAATGAGCATGCATGTTAGGTGGACACTTACTGGAACCCCCGTCTCATATCCAGTCACAGCACTTCACTGAACATGGCTAAATTATTGCATGCTGCTGTGTAATTAATGCACGACTAGAGCCTGCATAGTACATCACTCATTTTTTCTCCAACTCCAGCATTGCTACCCCTCCAGGCAGGTCTCATTACACCTCCTGCCTCCCAGTAAGAGAAAACGTTTTAGCCCAAGTTCCGTCAATCTGTTATGGCAAGTTCAACAAGCCCTCCTAGTTGGGTCAGCACGGTGAGCAGTGTGAAGATCGGGAGGGCGCGGGCAGCTGATGTGCGAGTCAGACACATGAGTCAAAGCTGCTTTGCTGGCTGTGAAACAAGAAAGAAATCTGGGCTGGCTGTTAAATGGCAGAGTGGTCTAGCAGCTAGTTAATCGCCGCACCTTCGGTGAATTCATCAGAGAGAACAGCAGTGAAGCAGCCAGCCCCTGATGCGGTACAAAACACAGAAGGGTTAGCTAATGAACCCATCTGTGTTGTGTAATCCATCAGGCGCTGGTGTTTTTGCTGTTCTCTTTACATTACACTGAAAGAGTGCGGCTTGTGGCGCCATTGTGACTTTCGCTATTTAAATAAGCTAGCTCTGAATTTTTTCTGTAGTTACTGCACTGGGCAAGCAGAACACCTTTCTATGTCTGACTCGCACAGCTTATGAACCCTCCTTCATGCTAGCTCAACCCCTGCTCTCTGCATCGGCCATCCGATCCATCATTGAGCCTTGCCGCGATCCTGAGTAAATGAGGACCCCCCAAACACACATAAGCAGAACACAACCCAAAGCATCCATTTAGTCTGTCCATCTCTCTCTTTTACCCCTGTGCACTCAGAAAATGAGGGCTGACAGTCACTCTCTTCTTGGTACTCCTCCTGCCAGACTCCCAAAACAGACCCTAGCAGGTGCAACATCACTGGACACCACTCATTCACCAAAGCATTTACCATCCAACAGAAGGCACATCGGAGAGGAGGTATTGCAGGGGTCGAAATAAAGTTTAATGGCTAGGAGCCTGGAATAGCTCCTGGGTATCGGCACTTTCTAGCCAACCAGGAGCTACTTTGGCAAAACCAGGAGCTGACTTTTAAATACGAACATACATAGGAAACTGCCAGCATAAAAAGGCCATTTGGTCTGTCGAGTCTGCTAGATTTTGCAGCTAGCACCCTTACTCTGCAGCTGCCTCTCCCATGACCCTCCCATTTCCCCTATCCCAGCCCCTCTTGAAGCATCCCACTGTGTTATAGGCCACCACCTCTGCTGGCAGTGTGTTCCATTCTTTTACCACCCTTTCTATAAAGAAATGCCTCCTGATTTCCCTCCTAAACCTTCCACTGTCCAATCTCAAATCATGACGACTGTCTCTCCCCATTCTCCACTTGAACAGTCCCTGTGTGCCTGTCCTGTTTATTCCTCTCGTGTACTTAAGGTCTCAGTCACTTATCCCCTGTTCCTTCTCTCCTCCAGAGAATATGTTCAGCTTCCTCAGTCTAACCTCATTGGTAACTCCCACAGACCCAGGATCATATTTGTTGTTTGGCAGTGCACCCTTCTAGAAATCTAATGTTCCTCTTTAGATAAGGATCCAAAACCGAATGCAGTACTCCAGTGGGGTCTGACCAGTGATCTGTGTGATGGCAGAATCACCTTCTTCCTTACAAAATGTGCATTGAGGCAGTGAGGTCTGTTAGGAGACTTGTGTATCTTAAGGGTGAGTCTGTGGGTTATAATGGTAACACTGGTCTGGGAATTGGGAGACTGACAGGTCCAAACCCCACTGAAGCCAAATACAGACTGTGTGGACTTTAAGTTTGGGCAAGCAATTTCCAATTGTTTAACCAGGAGAGACACACTAAGCTGAAAGCCTGTTTACAGGTGTGACCTGGGAGCACAGTGAGTGACTTGCTCAGGATCACACAATATGCAAGTGGGGCTATGGGATTCAAACCTGGGCTCCAGATTTGTAGCTCAGAGCCTTAAATCACTGTGTTACTGCCTCAAACCTGCCTCCATTTAACTTCTCAGTGCTCCTGTCCACCAAGCTGCAGGAATTGGAAGAAGCAGGACCACACAAGAAACAAGATGTTGAATCCAGGTTGGGCTTTCTCGGATAAAAAGAAAAATATATAATTTTTTTTAAGTTCTCTGACACAGTTGTGCTGTTTATCATAATTTATTTTTTCACAAACTTGGCTGCTGGGAAGGTGTGTCTACCAGCTTATCTGTTTCCTCTCACGTACCAATGCTTCTGTGCTGTTTATAGGTTAGGGGTTTGTGTGTAGGGTTCAATATATCCTTCCCTGCTGTAGTATTCAGGATATTTGGCAGTGGTAAACACTTTCACAATACCTGTAACTCCGCCACGTTATGATTTCTTTCTCAGACTGTAAAGTACATTACATTCTCAGGCTATTACACAAAGTGTACACACAGCACACTCTGTACCTATACCAGCAAAACTGAAAACTGTGGTAAGGGCACAAGAGCCTGGTAGGGCTTAGGTCCATTGAAGCCAGTGCTGGCTTCCCCCTCCTCTGTATGCTACTTAGCTTAGACTGTTCATATTTGAACTGGCTTCCTCCCATGACATTTCAAATTGCAGCTCATCACTATTTGAATACTTTCCCATTCTCTATCCCCAGTCTTGTGTTCCATCTGTTTACATACTTCCCCGTCCCTCTTCACATGCACTCGCTCTAATCATTTCTTTCTTCTGGCTTTGCAAAGGAATTTCAGTTCTCCAGCACGCTTTGCATACTTCACTCCTCTTCAGTTTTCATCCGGCTGACTCGTCGGTATCCAGTTTCAGCTATCCAGCAACATCGTTTGCATATATCACCCCTTCCATTTTGTGCTCACTGACTGGTCTGCATGCAGTTTCAGCCCTGGGAATTTCAGCTTTCTGGAAACGTATTTAAATATGTCACGCCCCTTTCCTTTTCTGCTTGCCGACTCTTCGCATCCGATTTCAGCACAATGTGCCGTTTACTTAAGATGGAGCTCGGACATGCTTCTCCTGACACTGCAGATAACAAGGAGCTTTGAAGCACCTTCTAACATGCTGCCTCTTTCAGCCCTGTATTGTAATGATGAGAGCTGACTCGCGATCCCAAGCTCAGGCAGTGTAATTAAAAGGGTTAAGTGCTAGCTGTGCACTTCGTATGGTGGCTTTTTGTATTGCAGCTCACAGGCAAACAAAATAAATTGTTTTTTTCTCCTTCCAGCTGCGATTAAAAGCTAGGGAGTGCTGCGTCAATCAAGATGCACTGAATCCTAATCAGTGCGTCAAAGAGATGAAATTTCTCCGATGAGGACGTCACTAGTGCGTTAACGCGACCCCTGAGTCATGTTGGTGAATTTTTCACCACATTTTCAACGTAGGGTTTTTGGGGGCCTACCTCATGAACTGTGATACTGTCATTTTATTAATCAGTCCCGAAAGGTGGTTCCGTGCAGTGACCGTGAAATCACCTTTTGGGACCAAATAACAAAATGACAGTGACTGAGTTCATGAGGTGGGGTCCCAAGAACCCTATGTTAAAAAACTGGTGAAAAAATTCCCCAAAATGGCCAAGATATGCATTAAAGTTGAATAAAAACCCATTTATGCTATTATACAGCTTACCGGCATTTCTTCAGTTCGCGGTAGGATTTGAAGAGTGCAGACGTGTTCCTGGTCAACCGAAGATCGTTGCGCTAGGCTTCTGAGGTAGGTATGGGGTGAGGTGGGGGTGTGGGGAGGCGGGCTACGCAGAGGGTGGGCGCGGGTTGGAAGAGGGGGGCAAGAGAAGCAATGAGGGACGTTTTTCTTCTTCTAGGTCTTTTTTTTTTTAAAGATGACGAGGGACTTTTGCCACGCTGGGGTGGGCTCCCAGAGTGGCATCAGGCAGTTTGGGGGGGCAGTGGAGCCAGTGGGGGATTGGTCACCCCTGTTGGCCAAGGAGACTTTTGCCATGCTGGGGTGGGCTCCCAGTGTGGCAGATGGAAGTTTGTTTGGTGGGGCAGTGGAGCCGATGGGAGATTGGGCACCCCCGTCGGTCATACAGTGTGCTTGGGGGAGGGGGACGCATGAGCCATGGGGGGGTGCATTATGCCGACGGGGATTGGGCTACCCCGTCGGCAAATGAACTGGAGAGGGGGTCATGCCGACAGGGGGATTGGGCACCCCATCAGCTTTTTTTTTAATTTATTGAAATGTTTTACCAGGATGGCACACTGAACGGCAGGCGATGGCTTTCTATTGGCTTCCTGGGGACTGTGAGAGGCTGACGGAGAAGCCGTCGCCATGGGGACACCATGCAATCAGCTGTTTTGGTAGCTTGTGATGCACCAAAACAGCTGATTGCGTGGTGACGTGGCCGAATTTCTTGATGCATTGTGACCTGCTCCTTAACTGCTGACTGATGCAGTGTGTTTCTTGCACATATGTGCAAGCAACACAAAAAAGGAGAGAGAAGCTAAATACTCTGAGCTTACAGATCATCTCCAAAATTATCAATTACTCTATAACGAGGGGGATAAAGGGCTCCAAAAAAAATCAGGGACACTAAGGCAGCACTTCAAAAAATAATAGACACCAAGATTCAGCAATCCCTGATTTACTTAAAGCAAGCAAACTGTGAAGGGGGAACAAAGGGTTCCCGCAGGTTGGCTCAACAGCTGAGAACTTGCAAAAATATAGTAACTATACTGAAACTTAAAAATCCTAAAACAGGCCAGACCACCCATAAAGAGGAAGAGATAAGGCAGATAGTCTCAAACTGTTACCAAAATTTATACAAACCAGAAGGATCGGCCATCCCTGAACAGAGACAGTATCTTTTAAAATAATTAAACCTTCCAAAATTAACAGAAACACAAATAAAAAAACTAGAAGCCCCAATTAGACCAGAAGAGATACAAACGGCCCTCAAAAAACTATCACTGGGTTATTGCCCGGGTCCAGATGGTTTTTCGGGTGAGTGGTATAAAATATTCCAAAACTAATTATCCCCCAGACTGCACTCCCTATTTATAGAAGTGGCAGAGGAATCCCACCCATGTTGGGATTACGCCATTTTAGCAGCACTCCCCAAACCTAATAGAAATAAAATTGACCCATCATCCTACCATCCCATTTCCATTTTAAACACAGACTACAAAATCTATGCAGCCATCTGGACAGCAAGATTAGAAAATATCCTACCTTCCAAAATATACCCAGACCAAGTGGGCTTCGTGAGACACAGAAGTACAGTATGACCGACAACATCTGGAAAACCCTTATATTAATGGAACATATTCAAGCCCGAAAAAATATGACAGTCTTTCTCAGCCTAGATGCAGAAAAGGCTTTCGATCGGGTGTCATGGCCTATCTTACTTCAAGAGGGCTCTTGCAGTAGGTAATTACATATAGGACTGAAGCCGGCAGGCGTCAGGACCCCATGGAAAAGTTTCTAGCTAGCAGTCTCTGGCAAGGGACCGCCCCATGTCAGGTGACCAGCGTCAGACGACGTCAGTATAAAGGGGCGGTCTCTCATGCCCGCCTTCCAGTTCTTTCCCGCCGTTTGCTTTCAACAGCGCCTCACGGTTAAGTTCCACTGCTCATCAATCTGTCGTCGCTGGTAGTTATACCATTGTTTTTTTCTCCGATTTCGATTATTTTCATCAGGATTTTCTTTCCTGCTGTGTATGTCGTCTCACCACATCCCCGAGCATTGGGCAACGGGCACGGCCAGTGGCGCCCACTCTCGCACAAGGACGGGCTGTTCTCGGTGCCTCATCTGCCTAGACCCTGACCACCCCATGGATTCCTGTCAGCACTGCCTGAAGTTCAACGCGGCCACCCGAAAAAGAAGGCAGCAGTCCCTGGAGGCTCACATACTTAAGAATAAGATGTCCTCCATGGAAAAGGAGCTGAAAAAGCTCCAACAGGCTTCCACCTCTCCCGAAGGCCTTAAGAAGAAGAAAGAGGAGCACCGGGACCAGGACTCCTCATCCGCGGCTGCGATGACTTCGGCTGGAGTCGCTGCCCTTCAGGTATCGTCCCCTCTGGGGGACCGTTCCTTGACGGCCGTCTTGGTGGTGTCTGAGACAGTGTCGCTCCCCCCAGCTGGTTCACGCTCGGGCCAGTCGGGAGCCTCTGGGGCAAAGGAGGCATCTGCTCCCAGTAAGGCTGCCCCTGCATGGCCTTCTGGTTCGAGCCTCTCTGGTAAGTCGGGTGTCGGTTCCTCCGATGTCTGCCCGGAGCCGACTGCTAAGTCGCTCGACCCTTTGGGGCAGTGCACGGTTGTCAAGCCGCCCATCAAGGTCACCTCCCCTGTGCGGTCTTCTTTGGGCGCTGGGTCCGATCAGTCGGACGTCAGCTTCTCCGAAGCCCACCCGGATCCTGCCAGTCAGATGCCCGCCAGCCCGTCCGGAGGTCGCTCGGCGAAGGAGCCTATGCCGGATCCTCTGATCACATCCGGTGCCGCCGGCTCCCCACAGCCTTCGCCGCTGCTGTCCGAGGCCCCTGCGTCTCCCCAGTTGGACCCAGAGGATCCCTCCGACCCTCCCCTGGACGCCGCTGGGGACTCTTTGGCGCCTCCGTCAGGCCTCCCTCCCATAGGTCCGGATGGCCTGACATCGGACCCTCGGATGCCGGCCCCGTCGCCGGCTAATGTCCCCTTGCTGGATGTCACCCCGATGCCGGACCTGACGCCCGCGGGGCCCTCTCTTCTGGGCCCGCCTGTGGGTCTTCCTCCTGGACCTTCTACTCTGGTAGAGCCCTGGTGCCAGATCTTCTGCCATCTTATCCGGCTCTGCAGTCCCCGGCACCGCATTATCTTGACGCCGCAGTACCCGGTGCCTCAGTACCCGACGCCGGGACTCCCACCGTCTGGCTACAGATATTCACCCTACGGATACCCCCAGTATCCGTATCAGTGTCCCACTCCTCCTCCTCCTCCTCCTCCTCCTCCTCCACCACCCTCTCAGGCGCCGGTGGATCTGAGGGAGACTCTGGCTTCTTGGTGGGCTGAGGCCAAGGATCAGCTCACCAGGGAGGTGGAGAGCCGCCTCCCAACGACGGATCGGTCCCGGATCCCCATTCGCTGAGGCGAGACCCCTTCCCCAACCCCAGAGACATTGCTACGGGGTCTAAGGCTGGGGGTGGCATCTTGCCCCCTAGGGGCCGTGTTCCTCCCCCGAGTGGGAAGGGGTCTTCATCTCCTTCGTCTGACTCATCGGATGACTCCGATAGTTCCAGTTCAGATGAGCCCTGCACTCCTAACAAGCCCAGGCCCAGGCCTCCTCCGAAGTCCCTTCCGGAGGATCTCTCATTTAAGGAGTTGCTGAGAAAAATCCAGGCTCTTCATCAGTGGAAATCGCTGGAGCCGGATCTACAGCGGCAGAAGCTAGCTGCCCATTTGGATCTCCCGACGTCACTCCCACGTTAGTTCCACCCTGGATCGAGCTTCACGCCAACCTCGTTTCCACTATCTGGAAACAACTGTCGGCTTTAGCCCCCCTTCCTCGGAAGGTGAATAGGCTGTATCAGGCTCCCGAGGGGATTGACTTTCTTTCGTCTCACCCCAAGGCTGATTCGGTCATGATCAGCGTCACCCATGGCCATTTGGTTAACCCGAAACACCTCAGCTTGTCCCCGCCTGATAAGGAATCCCGCCTTCTGGACCAGTATGGCAAGAAAGTCTTTTCTTCTTCCACTCTGGGTATCAGAGCCTTGAACTATGTGGCTAACATGGGGGATTACCAGAAAGCTATCCTTAGCGAGGTGGAAGCTAAGTTGGACACCCTTCCTCAGTCCCAGACTAAACAGGAAGTGGCAGATCTAGTCCGCTCCGCACGTTCGGTTAGTAGGCACATGCTGCGCGCTACTTACGATGCGGTGGACGCTTTTGGACGAAGTTCGGCGTTCGCCGTGAGTCTGCGGCTACATGCCTGGCTTCGGGTGTCAGGTTTGGCCTCAGAAGTACAATCCACCATTCAGGATGCCCCCTCTTCCGAGGTTCGGTGTTGTTCAGTGGTGATGTCAAGGACATCATTATCGGGCTGAGAGAGAAGGGCACTGCTCTCAAGGAGGTCGACTCCATGTACAGAGCCCCTCAAGTGTAGCATCGTTCCTTTCCCCGTCACTCACGGCCCAAAGCGAAACCACAAGGAAAGTGGGCCAACAAACGCTAAGCTCTTCTGGCTGTGATACCCCCCCCCCACCCAAATGGGCTGTGGGAGTTCCAGCTGCAGCGCTGCCCCACACCTCCTTACTCCCTCCCTCTCCCACAGCCTCTGGTCCATCCAGAGGAATCGGTAGGTGGGAGATTCTCCCTTCATTTGCCGGGTTGGGAGAGGATCACTACCGACGCTTGGGTCCTCCTGCTTATAGCAGAGGGCCATACCATAGAGTTTCTTCAGAAAACCCCCCTCCAGGTTGTCTTACTCCCCCCAAACGTCTTCTCAAGGTTCAGGAAGAAATCTCCTCCCTTCTGTTGAAGGAGGCAGTAGAACCCGACCCTCCTTCTCTTCGGGGGATGGGTTTCTACTCCCATTTCTTCCTGGTCCCCAAGAAGACAGGAGACGTGAGGCCCATTCTGGACCTCAGCTCTCTAAATCTATTCGTGGAGTACAAAAGGTTCAGGATGCTCTCCCTACAGAGTCTCCTGCCCCTCCTTTGGCCGGGACTGTGCCTGTGCATTCTGGACATGCAGGATGCATACCTGCATATCCTTATCCGTCCTTCCCACTGCAGATACCTTCGGTTTGCTTTCCAGGGTACCACTACTAGTTCAGGGCCCTCCCATTTGATCTTTCCTCGGCCCCCCGAGTATTCGCTAAATGTCTGGCGTTGGTGGCAGCCCACCTGCGTACCCAGTGAGCGCAGGTTTTCCTGTACCTGGACGATTGTCTCCTGGCTGCCCCATCCAGGTAGGTGCTCCTGCGTTCCCTTTGCCTTACGAGGCAGGTCTTTACCAGCCTGGGTATTACCATCAACCAGGCCAAATCCCATTTGATCCCATCTCAACGCCTCCAGTTCATCGGGCGATTCTGGACAAGACGACCGGTATGGCCTTTCTACCCCCAGACAGGGTGGCCACACTCCAGGCTCAGGCAAGCTTCTTGTACTCTCACAGGCGGATCCCCGCCAGGTTGGTCCTTCGCCTCCTGGGGCTCATGGTGGCTGCAATTCCGACAGTTCTGTGCGCTCGGCTCCACATGAGAATCTCTCAGTGGACTCTTCAGTCTCAGTGGGATCAATTGGTTGACGACTTCAAGTTCAAGTTTATTGCAGGAAAACTCCATTGAGCAAGCTCATTCACAAGGAGGTCCTGTGACATAAACACTTAAAGTACAAACACAGATAGGTAATAACAGTATATACATGAAATACACGTTACATGATGCAGGCTGGATATACATCCAAGGGTACCACACAGGGTGACCGCAGGTGGTAAACATTGATATGAGACAGGGAAGCGACTTATAGGTCGCATACTGATAAATGAAACATGATGACTAGTGTGATTTGATTTAATCAAATCAAATCAAATATACAGTATTTTGGCAGCTAGAACAAACAACAGTCTACAACTGATTTGGGAGGGAGGAGAAATTTGATGGAGTAGCAGTGGAGCGTAAGCAAAGATAAAGCCAGGAGTAGAAGGGGAAGGGAAAGTAGTTAATATGACAAATCAATTATACCTTACCAGTGGATAAATATGGCACATGGGAAGGAAGAGACTTAATGACAGTTACAGGTGTCTTTTATTTTGGCTGAACTTAGCGATTTGTAGAAGTTTATTGAAACTGTGCTAGTTAGTTTCAATACGGTTTGTAATTGGTTCCAAATGGAGAAGGGCATATGCAATATACGTTTACAAAGGAAGTCCGGCCTTGGTATGTCAAGCATAATAAAGTCAGATTTTCTTAACGAGTATGCACTATGTGAGATACTAATAAGGGAAGAGAGATAGCTTGGCAATTTCTGCAGGAGCAGTTTAAGAGTCCATAGCCCAGCATGGAGCAGGCGTCTAGTAGTTAGGGATGTCCAACCAACAGCTGCATATAAGTCACAGCGAACGGTAAGGGAGTTGGTAATGAACCGTAACGACGGTGATAAAGGATGTCCAGTTTACTTAGATTTGCAAGAGTGGTGGAGGAATAGATTACATCGCCATAGTCGAGTAGGGGAGAAAAGTGGCCTGTACAAGCTTGTTTCGAGTTTCAAGGGGAAAAGGGCCTATTTCTGTAGAAGAAACCTAACCTTGCTTTTAACCTTCTAGAGACATCTTCGATGTGGTCACTGAAAGATAATTTATTGTCGATCCAGATACCTAGATATTTAAATTTGGTTACAACTTCCAGAGGCTCGTTTAGTGGTGACAATGAAGTCTTGGGCAAGAGTATTGGGGGCCTGAGACAGCACTGTGAGAGAATATCATCGCTTTAGTCTTCTTGGCATTGAGCGAGCTTTGCCTTTATTAAATTATGCTCAAGTTGTGCGAGAAGTCCGGCGAAGCACTCCCTTGACTTCAGATAATGATGAGCCAAGTATACAACACAGTATCATCTGCAAAAAGTGCAGATTGGACGTAGATATGTTAGCATCTAAGTCATTGATGTACAGAAAACAAGATAGGGCCTAAGATGGATCCTTGGGGACTCATCTTGCAACTGGCAAGGCAGCAGAAAAAAAGCCTTCCGCCTTTACTTTTGGAATCTTCCAGTTAGGTAGCTAGAGAACCACTGGGTGGTATGGTATGTGGCACCCAACTTTGCAAGGCAACTGACTAATAGTTTGTGATCAACAGTATCAAAAGCTTTGCTGAGGTCCAAAAGACTGACCAGTTACCTTCTTAGCATCTATAGCAGAGATCCAATCATTGGTTACTTTTGCTAGTGCAGTGATTGTGCTATGATTAGCCCGGAAGCCAGATTGAGCTGGGTTAATGAGAGAGAAGGTTTCCAAGTGAGATTTTAACTGAATGTGGATCAGTTTTTCGAGAACTTTAGAAAGGATAGGCAATATGGAGATAGGCCTATAGTTGTTTACATCACATGGGTCACCAGATTTAAATAGACTCGACCCTGGTGATTCGGGATTTGCACTGGTGGTTGGTTCAGGAGAACCTTTGTTGGGGAGTTCCCTTCTGCCTTCCTCACCCCTCCCAAACTCTGACAACAGATGCCTCGGGCGAAGGTTGGGGAGCTCATCTAGGATCTCATCGCACCCAGGGCTCATGGTCCATTCTCGAGCGGATGCTTCACATCAATGTGCTTGAGCTCAGAGGTGCTGTACGCTCTTCAAGCGTTACACCCCTTTCTGCTTCCCAGTCACCTGGTGGTCCAGACTGACAATATGAGTGTAGTCTGGTACCTCAACAAATGGGGGACTCGTTCATACCCTCTTTGTCGCGAAGCGATGCAGGTCTGGGAATGGGTGACCCTTCACAACCTTCATCTCACGACGATCCATGTCCTGGGGGTAGGGAATTAGTTGGCAGATCACTTGAGCCGATCCTCGGCACAGCCTCACAAGTGGGAATTGGACCAGGAAATAATAGACGGCATCTCCCTACATTGGGGAACCCCTCAGGTCGACCTGTTCGCGTCCCCACTAAACGCAAAACTGCCCACCTTTTGCTCGCTCGCTCCAGGACGCGGTAGGCTCTGGAGAGACGCTCTGTCTCTCGATTGGAAGGGCAGATTCGTTTATGCCTTTCCACCAATTCCATTGATTCCGAGGATCCTGCACATGCTCAGCTCAGAAGGGGCCCGTATGATTCTCATTGCTCCCTTCTGGCCCAGGCAAGTTTGGTTCTCTCTTCTGCAACAATACTCAGAGGAACCTCCGATTCCTCCTCCTTTTTCGCGGCTTCTGTTGACCTAGGATTGGGGATCCCTGGTCCATCCGGGCCTCAGGTCCCTTCAGCTGCATGCTTGGCTCCCACAGACGTAGCACAAGCCTGTTTTTGGGTTTCCCCTCAAGTGGCAGAGATCTTGGTGGAGGCCAGGAAGCCGTCCACTCGCTCCACCTATGCCATGAAATGGAAACGGTTTTCCATTTGGGCTTCGTCCAAAGACTTGGAGCCTTTCTCCTGCCCTTTCGGGTGGCTACTGGACTACATGCGGTATCTCTTCGACCTGGGTCTCAGTCATTCCTCTTTGAAGGTTCACATGGCGGCTCTGGCCGCTTACCATGTTCCCTTTGGGGATAGAACTTTTGCTTAGCTGGAGGTCGCGAAGACCTTTCTATGAGGGGTTCTTCATTTGAGACCCCCCATTCGGGTTCCTGCCCCTCCTTGGGATTTGAATTTCATTCTTGAGAAGCTTACGCTGCCTTCCTTTGAGCTGGCAGCCTCACCAGAACTTAAGTTCCTTTTGTGGAAGGCTCTCTTCCTAGTGGCCATTACTTCTGCTCGAAGAATTTCCGAGCTTCAGGCCTTGATGTGCAAAATTCTGTATCTGATTTTCCATAAGGAATGTGTGGCTCTTCGCACCAACCCTAAGTTTCTTCCTAAGGTGGTAGCAGAATCTACGTTGAACCAGTCCATTGAACTGCCTGCCCTTTTCACGCAGCACTCCAGTCACGGGGAGTATCTTTTACATACCCTGGACGTTCACCGGATTCTGAGATACTACACTAACCGGACGAAGGATCTCAGAAAAACTGACCAACTATTTGTTTCTTTTGCCAGCAAAGAGAAGGCAACGCTGTTTCCAAACAATGTTTGTCCAAATGGTTGGCTCACTGTATCACTTTCTGCGACGACAAGTATCAGAAGACCTTACCAGGCCAGGTCAGGGGTCACTCCACCAGGGATGTCGCGGCCTCTGCTGCCTGTTTCAAGAATGTGTCAGTGGCTAATATTTGCGCCGCCGCAACTTGGAACTCAACCGCGAGGCGCTGTCAAAAGCAAACGGCGGGAAAGAACTGGAAGACGGGCGTGAGGGACCGCCCCTTTATACCGACGTCTCCTGACACCGGTCACCTGACATGGGGGCGGTCCCTCACCAGAGACTGCTAGCTAGAAATTTTTCCGTGGGTTCCTGATGCCTGCCGGCTTCAGTCCTATATGTAATTACCTACTGCAAGAGCCTCTCTCGAAGATCTACTGTTACAGTAAGTTCTTACGTAACTGTACTTTCCTGTGGGATACATTGCAAGCATTCCGATTTCCAGAATCCCTCCTAACTTGGCTCAAACATCTTTATACTTCCCCAAAAGCCTATGTTCGAATCAAGGGGGGGCATGTCCTCTCCGTTCCCATTATACCAAGGTACACATCAGGGCTGTCCGCTCTCCCCATTGCTTTTTGCACTTTACATTGAGCCTCTGGCTATAGCCCTAAGAACATCTCCAAAGATCGAAGGCATCCCTCTGCATCAAACAGAATAAAATGTTAGTTTATTTTCCAGCACCATTCTCTGGTCTCTCCTTTCCCCTACGCGCTCTTTTCCAGACGTCTGGAACATTCTAACACAATTTGCAAAAATAGCAGGCTTCAAATTAAATATCTCTAAAACAAAAGTCCTTATATTAAACTATATCTCTCCCCAATCTCTGAAACAAGCATTTCAATTAAAATGGAGATCAACCAAAATGAAATACCTGGGAATATATATTCCTCTAAATCCAAAAGTAATGGAGCTAATAAATTATGAGCCCCAGTCAAATTCCATACAAAAGGATTTAGAAAAATGTCAAAGACTCCTTCTCTCATTTTATCAAAGAATCAAGACTATCCGGATGAACATATTGCCACGTTTTCTATACCTGTTTCAGAATATCCCCCTTTTCCCGTCCCCATACTTCTTTAAATCTTGGGACAACATGATTTCTAATTTTGTCTGGGGAAAACAACTATCCTAGAATACGAGTAGAGGTTCTAAAATTATCCCTGTCCCAGGGAGGAACAAACCTTCCCGACCTCAAGCTAAATGCTGAAGCCGCTTTTCTTCTAACCCTGCTTTTATGAATATTAGGAAATTATGATGCTTCCTGGAAGATATTGGAATTCCGCCTGAACGATCTTTGTGATGTTAAAAAGATTGTATTTTCCTCAGTAGAAAAGACCCTGCCTTTAAAAGATTTTACGAATATATTACATTACACGTACTAAAAATATGGTTCGGAGTTAGGAGGAAGGGGGTCTTCTAACCTATCTATGAATACTGTAAAATAGTTTCAGAGGACGAGCTCTTTCTTCCATCTCAAACAGACCTGACTTTCTCTAGATGGAGACAGTTGGGACTAGGACATGTCTTCCATTTTCTGGGACCATCAGGGGTCCTAATGGTCGAAGAGTTAATTAAAAACTATAATATACAGAAGTCCGACTTATTCAGATATTTCCAGGTTAGAAACCATATTTTGAGAAATCAACCCATACAAGCCAAGATCTCACATCCCATCCCTCCTCTTCTTAAATTATTTTTTGACTACATCCAGGGAAATCACTGGAACCACTTAGTAGGATCCCTATACAAAATCTTGAGAGACCTAACTGTAGAATCCACTGACTCTATACTAGAAAGCTGGAACAAAGTTCTAGATATGGAAATTCCAAAAGACCTATGGTCGGCAGCGGCCACTCCGAGTGATGAAGATTGCTTCTTCACACATCTGGAGAGAATTCTCTTGGAAATGTAGATACTGTATAGATTTTTTTTTTTGTCTCTGGCAAGACTAACTAAATACCTACCAGAAAATTATGGTTACTGCTGGAGAGGCTGTGGCTGCTCTTTGACCAACCTCACTCACATTATATGGCTATGCCCTCTTCTCATGCCATTCTGGATATCCTTACAAAATGAACTCTCACTGTGTTTAGGATAATCCATTGAATTCACAGCTGAAATCATACTTTTGGCCATATACTCGGACCATTCCCCCTCATGGGCTAAAACTTTGCTTCCTGTATAATTGCTAGCAGCCAAAAAAGCTCTAACCAGAAAATGGATGTCACTGGACATCCCTACAGTAAAAGACTGGAGAACTATAATGAACACCAGCTATCAAATGGAAAGCCTATCCGCTAACATGAATAACCAGTCGCAACCATTTACAGTGAAATGGCAGAGGTGGATTCCCCCACCAGTTGGAGTCAGATCCAGGCTTTTTCCCTTGACTTAATGCAGAGACAGATGACAGAGGCAGAAAGTGGAGAACATAGAAAAAAGCAAAAGGTTATAAAATAAAAGAATATTCTGTTACTGTCTGTATGGAAAAATGATACTTAAGGTGTAACAAGATGTATGAATGCTGATATTAAGAAAATGAGTTGCTGTCTCCTCATGTGTGTCAGTGGAAAACAAAAATACTAATAAAAATGACATTAAAAAAAAAAAGAATTTATTTTGGTGCAGTCCATAGTGCATTTCCTGTTTATAACTGTCCCTTAAAGGGATATACTGATTTACTACTCACAGGGGCACTAGTATAACACACAGCTCCCAACAATAAATTGCAGCTATCTTTTAACATCATGTACCCCGTAACACAAAATATATAGAAATATACTGTAAATACAAACACAAAGTGATTTCAGTGAGAAAATATGAATAGGACAATGAAAATAAAAGAAACGGGAAGGAGGGTTATGTTTTGAGGTGGTGGAGGCTGGGTTAAGACTAAGAGAGGTCGTGGAAAAGGAGTATTGGACAAGAACAGTAAGATAAAATGACAGATTCATTTTATGTCATTATAAACTGTTTTTAACCCATGATAACATTTACATTTGTAGAGGCATGACATCAGACTGCACATGGCAAGCAAGTATCCGGGCATCCCTCTGCATTCTGTCCACAGGAAAATGCATGTGACCAGCTGTCATTGAGCTAGCAACACCTAGTTGTCTCAACTCTTCTATCCTCTATTACACATTTGATTATTGTGTATGTGTAGCATAATACAACATGACTTATGTGTGCCGCACAGTTTACAGTATCAATGTTGCACATACTAATAATTTTACACTGTATCCATTTCAATTACATAACCTGTCACACATAGAAACATATAAACTGATGGCAGATAAAGACTGCTGGACCCATCTAGTCTGCCCGTTTTTAATTATGATCACTTTTGCTGCAGACCCAACTTGATCTACAGCACGGTCTCTTCCATCCCTTTCCTTCCTTCAAGGGTTCCTTTGTGCCTATCCAAGGTATTTTTGAAACCCACCACCGGTTTCACCCCCACTGCCTCCCATGGAAGGCTGTTCCAAGACTCTACCACCCTTTCTGTGAAGAATTATTTCCTCACATCTCTCCCAAATCTACCTCCTTCCAGCTTCATATCTGACCCCTTGTTCTACAGCACATTTTTCTCTAAAACATACCTCCCTCTTGTACTTTATTAACCCCATGTGGTATGTAAAGGGCTCCATCATATCCCAACTCTCCATCCCTTCCCCTCCCCTCCTCTTCTCCAGGGTGTATGTATTGCACTCTTTCAGTTTCTTCTCATAGGGCTTCTGATATAGACCTTGCTCCATTTTGACAACCATCAGCTCTCTTCTTCGCTTTCCAATTGTTCCTCCTTCCTCACCTTTCTTCTTTGACTGCTCCTTTCCCCCCTACCTCCTTTGCAGCCCCCCCCCCCGCTTTACTGAATAACTTGCATTCTGGTGGAACTATCTCCCCTTGGGCTCTCCTACTTTCTGTCTCAGCCCACGGTGGCCCACTTTCTGCCCCCCTCCTGTCTTCCATCACACTCCTTGGCTACTTTAAATATCCATCGAAGTAACATTTAAGCTACCCACTTGACTATGGTTCATTTCTTAATGGAAGCTGGCCATCTCCTCGGTATAGGCTGTTATCTTTCCAGGTTGGCCCTCAATCCCCATTGTTGCCATACCTCTCCTGCACCATTTCTTCTACCATTACTTGAAGGCCTTGGTGTGGAGCTTCCTCTCCTTCCCCACATAGTACAAGATGCACTCAATGCTAGCATTTTAAACACATGAGAAACACAGGATCAACCAGATAAATGATCTGACTGCGCCAAAAATGAAATTTACGCATGAAGCTGACTACAGCAATTCATCTTTAAGTTTAAGCCCATGAAACACCCTTATCAAGTTAATCTATTAGCAGCCGTAGTGGCTCTGACCATAGTTTGTTTTACATGCTGTTGCCTAACTTCAAAAGCCCAAGGCTTCAGTTAATCAGCTGTCAGCCTCTAGTCGCTTCTTTATGAAAAATTTGTATCCTTCATTGAAGCGGTACCAGTACAAGACAAATAACACCACTGGAAAATCATAAATCCATACAGCTCAAAGTTTTATTCCCCTTCCTCCGTGCAGCTCCAATTCACGAAGAAAAAAATAACTAAACTCACTTGCTCTCTATGCTGTGCATAGACATACGAGCTGGGAACTTCCAGTGGGATATCCCCAGCATCAGGGGCTTCCACCTTCAATGTCATTAACAGCCAGTCATTTTTGAGTAAGTGATGTAATAAAATAACAGTGCACTTTCTGCACAGCAGTTAAAGATCTAATAATAATAATATTTATATAGCGCCTTTCAGCATTCCAAGGCGCTGAACATGTCAAAACCACAACATCAAACACAAACCAGTAACACATATAAATAAATTCATATCATATTAACAACAATTATTAAAATCAATTAATAAATGCAAATAAAAATCTCAGCAGAATAAATTTACTTAAACATCCAAAAGGATTAAGCATCCAAAAATGCCACAAATAAGTTTTTCTTGAATTCCTCCACGGAGGTGCACTCCCGTAACCGGCGTGGTAGAGAATTCCAGAGAGTGGGAGCAGCATAAGAAAAAGCTCTACTGCTAGAAGATTTTAAACTCACTCTCTGAATCTCTAGCAACCCCTCGTCGGCTGAGCGGAGCGATCGGCCAGGGTAGTAAGGCACCAGAAGTTCTTTCAGATAGGCCGGACCCTGATCGTGAAGGGCTTTAAAAGTCAGTAAAATGACTTTAAAGGTGATCCGCCACCGTATAGGCAGCCAGTGCAGTTCACGCAGCACTGGGGTAATATGGGAGGACCTGCTTGTCCCAGTCAAAACCCGAGCTGCAGCGTTCTGCACTAGCTGTAGGTGGCGGATTTCAACCCCAGAAAGCCCAAAGTAAAGGGCGTTGCAATAGTTCAAACGCGAGGACACAAAGGCGTGGACCAATGTTGGCAAAGAGTCAGATGGAACAAGGTGCCTAACCCTGGTGATATTCCTAAAATGGTAAAAGGAAGTCCTGACAATAGTCGACACCTGAGACTGTAATGTCAGCCTGTCATCTAGGACAATCCCAAGGCTACGCACCCATTCAGAGGACAGAAGTGACACGCCACCAAGAGATATTCCAGAAGGCGTGCCACCACACAACCTCTCTATCTGACCTCCCGGGTCCACAACCCGAACCTCTGTCTTCTCTGAGTTCAGCTTTAACCAACTAGAATCCATCCAACCCTGGATTTCTTCAAGACAGTTATTAAACACCACGAGAGCTCCATCCTGGTCGGGTGCAAAAGCCGAGTATAGCTGGGTATCAGCTGCATAGCAGTGAAACTTCAGCCAATACCGTCTAATAATGTCTCCGAGGGGCAGCATATACACTGCAAATAACATGGGTGACAGCACGGAACCCTAAGGCACCCCACACAACAAAGAAGTTGGGCCAGAAGAAAAAACTCCTGACACAACTCTTTGTGATCTCCCAGTGAGGAATGAGGTGAACCATTGTAAAACAGTTCCCGATATTCCACAAATTAGCCTCAGACGTGCTATCGACACCAAGTGATCCACAGTGTCAAAGACTGACTAGAGATCAAGGAGAACCAGAATGGAACATCTCTTCTGATCTCTCTCCCTCAGAAGATCATTAAGCACCTGAACCAGCGCAGTCTCGGTGCTATGTCTTTTACGAAAACCGGATTGGAAGGATTTGTAGATATTGTGGTTGGTTAAATGGTCTTCCAATTGGGCAGCCACTACCTTCTCAATAACCTTCCCAATAAAGGGAAGGTTAGAGATGGGTCTGTAGTTTGAGAAACAGTCTGGGTCCAAGGTAGCTTTCTTCAAGAGAGGTGTCACCACCGCCTCTTTCAGGGAGCTAGGAAACTCACCTGACTCCAAGGAGCTCCAGACTATTTGCACCAGGACTGGACTGATGGTATCAATACAACCCAAAATTAGGGGGGTCGGTCCAGGGTCCAAACCACAGCTTGTGGGACGCACACTATGGATGATCCTCACAATATCCACGGACTCAGGTCGACCAAAGGAACTCCAAGAGAAACAGGGTACTGTGAGCTCACATTGTTCTACAACATCACCCTTAGAGATTGCCGGACAGAGGTCCGCCCTGATGTAGGCCACCTTAGTTGCAAAGTAACGAGCGAGCTCCTCACACTCTTAATTGCGAAAAGGCTTTCCGAACTTGTAGACAGGCTGGATTGCACAGTCTGTCTACAGTCCGAAACAGCTGAGCCGGTCGATTCTGTGCAACTGCAATCTCCCTGGACAGGAATTGTGCCTTCTTAAGGGTGATTGCAGATTAATAGGTAGAATAATGTTCCATCAATCTAAAGTGGTCGGTATCAAGGGTGGATTTACATAGACTTTGACGGCAGATAAGGACCACTTGGCCCACCCAGTCTGCCCATTTTCCTACCTACTGGATAAGCTGCAGATTCTAGTTAACCAACAGCCTACTTCCTGCAACCCCCCACTATAATTGCCTTGTGTCTGTCCCATGCATGTTTGAATTCCCCTACTGTTTTAGACTCGACGACCTCCTCAGGAAGGCTGTTCCATGTATCCACCTCTCTCTCCATGAAAAAAAATTTCCTCACATTACGCCTGAGCTGTCCCCCCCATCTTTAAATTGTGCCCCCTTGTTCTTACACATCTCTTTTTCTGAAAGATGCTACCCTCCTGGACTTTGTTGATTCCCTTGAGGTACTTGAATGTTTCTATCATGTCCCCCTGTCCCTCCTTTCATCAAGAGTATACATATTAAGCTCTCTCAGTCTCTCTTCATATGGTTTCTGCTGCAAACCCTGCACCATTTTAGTTGCCCTCCTCTGGACTGCTTCCATCCTGTCTATGTCCTTGCGTAGATGAGGTCTCCAAAACTGCACACAGTACTCCAGATGGGGTCTCACCAACTATCTGTACAGAGGGATAACCACTTCCCTTTTTTTACTTGTGATGCCCCTTCCTATGCATCTCAGTATCCCCCTGGCTCTCCTTACCGACTTTTCACATTGCTTACCCACCTTTAGGTCATCTGATATGACTACTCCCAGGTCCCTTTCCATTTTTGTTGTTGTTAGTATCTCCCCTGCTATTGTGTACTCTTCTCCTGGGTTTTTGTTTCCCGGGTGCATTACTTTGCACTTCTTTGCATTGAATCTAAGTTGCCATATGTCTGACTATTCCTCCAACCTTGCCAAGTCCCTTCTCATCTTTTCTACCCCCACCTTGTGTATCAACTCTGTTACAGATCTTTGTGTCATCTGCAAAGAGGCATACCTTTCCCTACAGACCCTCTGCAATGTCACCTATAAAGATGTTAAAGAGGATTGGACCCAGTACTGAGCCCTGAGGTACTCCACTAGTAACCCCCCTTTCTTTGGAATGTGTTCCATTCACTATTACCTTCTGTGTCCTGTTGTGCAGCCAGTTTGCTACCCAGGCTACCACCCTGGGACCCACTCCCAGGCTGGCTAACTTGATTATTAATCTTTTGTGCGGGACTGTGTCAAATGCCTTGCTAAAGTCTAGGTAGGCCATATCCACAGCCCCTCCCTGGTCTATTTACTTTGGTCACCCAGTCAAAGAAATCAATTAGATTCGTCTGACATGACCTTCCTGCTGTAAATCCATGCTGCTTTGGGTCCCTGCCCCGCTGGCCTCTAGGTACTCAACAGTTCTTTCTTTCAGAAGTGATTCCATCATTTTCCCTACCACTGAGGTCAAACTTACAGGTCTGTAGTTTCCTGCTTCTGCCTTGCTCCCACTTTTGTGAAGGGGAATCACATCTGCCCTCCTCCAGTCCTCAGGTACCACCCATCCTGCCATGATCTGTTAAAAAGCGTGGTCAGTGGTGTCACTAGGTCCTCCCTTAGTTCTTTTAGGATTCTGGGGTGAATCCCGTCAGGCCCCATTGCTTTGTCCACCTTGAGTTTTAGGAGTTCTTTCAGGACTCTTTCTTCTGTGAATGGACTGGTGTCAACCCCTACCCAGAGTGCTTCTATTGTCTGGTTTAGGTAACTCCTCCTCATCTTCTTTTGTGAATACTGAGCAAAAGTATTCATTCAGTATCTCTGCCTTTTCACTGTCTCCTCTGCCCACCTCCCTCTCCTTTATTAATCTTCACTATCCCTCCCTTAACCTTTCTATGCTCCTAATGTACCTATAAAAGGTTTTATCCCCCTTCTTAACTGAGTTGGCTATTTTTTCCTCGGTTTGGGCCTTTGCTAGTCTGACTGCCTTCCCCACTTCTTTCTGCTTTAATTGATACAGTTCCCTGTCGTGCTCCTTCTGTGATTCCTTATACTTTTTGAATGCAGCCTTTTTTTCCTTAACCTTCCCTGCCACCTCTTTTGAGAACCATAGTGTTTTTTTACTGCGCTTTGTTTTCTTTATTTGTTTCACACAAAGGCTTGTTGCCTCTATGATGGCAGTTTTGATTTTTCTCCATTGTTCTTCCACCCCTCCTTTTTGGTCATTTGCTAGTGCATTTTTCAGGTATTCACCCATTTTGCCAAAGTCAGCCCTTCTAAAGTCCAGTATCCTTGTTTTTGTATGGCTTACTTCCATGGTTGTGCTCATTGTGATGCACACTGTGCAGTGGTCGCTTGTTCCCAGATGTCTACTGACTTCTAAATTTGTGATTCTCTCTCCATTTGAGAGTACCAGGTCTAGTATTGGTCCCTTCCGAGTGGGTTCCAACACTAGCTGTCTAAGGCCTGCCCCCTGCAGGGCATTGAGAATGACCCTGCTCTTGGATGTGGCTGCAGTACATGTCATCCAGTTAACATCTGGCATATTCAGGTCCCCCATCAACAGTATCTCCCCTTTTTCAGCCATTTTGAGAATGTCCTCTATCATTTTGTTGTTCATTTCCTCCCCTTGAGACGGGGGTCTGTATGCAACCTGTGTGCGGATTGTGATGCCATTCCCTGTCTCCAAGGTGACCCAGAGTGCCTCTTGTCCTCCCCTTTTACTTTTTAGTTCTGTAGCTTTGATCCCTTCCCTTATGTATAGAGCTACTCCACCTCCTCTTTTACCTTCCCTGTCCCTTCTATAGATTGTGTACCCTGGTATGTTGACATCCCAGTCATGGTTCTCGGTGTACCATGTTTCCGTGACTGCCACAATATCCAATTGTTCATCTTCCATCAGGGCTACTAGCTCATGAAGCTTGTTTCCCAGACTGCAGGTGTTGGTACTCATTGCCCTCCATTTAATGCTGGCTTTATCCTTTTTTCCCCCGTCCCTGCTCTTACTGTCCTTGTCTATTTTTCCATTTACCCCTGTCCTGCCCTGTGTTGAGCTCTGTACCTCAGTGTTTACCTTACTACCTGCCATGTTTTGTGGGGGGAGGCTTGAAATTTCCTGTCTTTTATCAGCGTCTTCCCCCTTGGCTAGTTTAAAAGCTTGCCAAGGAAGCATTTAAACCTATCACCTAGGAGCTTGGTTCCCTTCGTGGACAGATGCAGACCATCATGCCAGTATAGACCTTTATCTCTTCAGGTGGCCCCCCAGTCCCCAATGAAGCCAAAGCCCTGTGCTGTGCACTAGTTTTGCAACCATTCATTAAACTGCATGGTGTGCAGTACCCTAGCCTCACTCCTGCCATGGACTGGTAGCACCTCTGAGAAGGTTACCATGCTTGCTACCCGTCTGAGGCCCATCCCCAACTCCACAAATTCATTCTGCACTGCACTGATCCCATGCCTAGCTAGGTCATTTGTCCCATGGTGGACTATGATATCTAGTTCCCTCTCCTGTGATGCTGCTTCTGCAATCCTGAGGATTCGCTTCCTGTCCCTCCAAGCCATGGCACCAGGCAGGCACCTTACTTCCTTCTCCTCTCCCTTTCCCAGTTTTACCCCCTAACAATAGAGTCCCCTATCAGAAGCTGTTTCCTTCCCCTGTGGTGTCCCTTGCCACCCTTTTGTGGGTCTCCCTTGCGGATGTCCTCAGCATTCTTCTGGGTCTCCACTGAGGGTGCCATCATAGAGGAACCTTGCTCTGCCAAAATGGCATTTGATTTGTGTAGAGGTACAACTAGGGGGCTTCGCCTCTGGTCCACCACCCGCACCCTCCCAGAACCCCATGTGGTCCAACTGCTCTTCATACTTGGCAACCTCTGAGGCAGTGGTTGTGGCAGTGGTGCTCTTTGGAAGGGGGAGGCCTCCTTAGTCCTTGCTAATTCAGCCTGGAGGTGGGCAGCCTCCTCCCTCAGAGCTGACAGTTGCCTGCAAATAGGACAGCAATGCAGTTTCCAGAATGTCTCCCGGAAAACTACTGCCCCACAGCCAGTGCATTACACCACTCCCCACATGTCCGTCTCACTTATAATATACAATATGTAATATATATATATATTTTTTTATTATTATTTGTGTGTGTACCTACCCAACAACGTTCAAACCTTCGCCCCTGTCTCCGCATCTCCCGCAGTGTCCCATCAAACCAAGGGGACCCGGGGTGAAGGGATAGGGGGCGCTCACGAACAGGAGCAATAAAGTCCAGGGCCGCCGTAACGGCCTCATTATAGGCCGCCACCAGCGTCTCCGGATTACTGCTCGCCAACCCGGGGGATGATAGGTCAAGGACTGCCGCAAGGCCTTGGGAAGTAATATTCCGTAATGGGCGGTACCTGACCATTTCCACAGGGGAAAACCTTCTCAGAGGGGTGCAAAAAATTGAACCTCACAGTGTAGTGGTCTGACCAGACGACTGGTTCCACCCGCTCGTCAGATGCATCAATCCCTAAGAGGAAGACTAAGTCCAAAGAGTGTCCAGATTTATGAGTAGCAGTGGAAATTACCTGTGTAAGGCCCAAAGAAGACATTAATTGAAGGATCTAGAATACACGCTTCTCTGTTTTTCTAACAAAATGAGTACTGTAGCCCACGCAGTACATACACTTCTGATTTGGTTTAATGTTTAATGTTTGGCATTAAAAAATCATGTTTTTATTGTCCCACATTCTTTGTTTTTAATATTGACACTTTAAAATAAAATACATCGTTAGTAATTACATTTTCATAGAAAATATTATTGAATTTTCTCATGGTGCTCTAGCTGTTTTCTAAATTGAAAAAGGAAATTAGTGGTAACATTTGGAGAAGGAGGGGCAACCATGTACAACAAGATGGTTTCCTTTGAGGGGTTTTGATGCCATCATAGGGACCTTAATGATGTCATCAGAGCTCTGAATTGTAACATGACTGAATTTTGAATTGCTGACCATATGTTGTTTTTTTTTTTTTGTATATTATATAGTTTGAACAAAATAAAAAAATGTTTTTTCCAACAATTTGTTTCATTTTATTTTTAATGTAAACCTCCACCCGCCCCCCCATAGTTGTGCTTACCTTGGGCTCATGGGCCTCAGCATTTTCCTCCTCCAGCCCTTCAAAACATCCCCCATCACTCAGGACTGCAGAAATAGGGGCCAGCAAGGCAGTGCAGCAGCAGTGTTGCAGCAAGGGGGGAAGTTGAACCCTGATTCCTTTCCCATTCAGGGCTGGAGCCACCTTGGTAGTACCTCAATCCTGGCCCCAGGGCTGCTTGTGGGGTTGGGGTCAGGACCGAGACCAAAAAAGGAGCACCATCAGGTGCAGTGGAGAACTCCCCAAACCCAGGACAGGCAGTGGGGTTTGGAGCCAGAAAGAAAAATGATGACGATAGAGCACCATCACCGCTGAATATGCAAAGCAGAATGTAAATGGAGCCAGAGCTCCACTTCAAACAGTGGCCTGTGCACCCACATCAGCAATGAGTCCCAGACTCAGGGCAGGCAGCAGAGCCATGACTAAACAAAAGGAGCACCATCTGGCACAAAAAAGAAGGGTTTCCTGGCCTCAAGACAGCTGGGCCGGGAACAGAGAAGTGCAGAAGCAGCAAATGCTCACATGTACATCACCAACATAGGGAGGGAGGAGGCAGAGAGGGGGGAGGGTTCTGCTGCCTTCTTTTCTCTCTGATCCCTGACTACTCGTCGGGCAGTGTTCCCACAACAAGAAATATCTTCCTGGTGCCAGAGCAGGCAGCAGTGCTAGGGCATCATAAAGTGTCCATCCAGGCTAACCGTGGAGTAGCCAGAGGCTGCAGAAGCACAGAGAGACCCTGTAAACAAATGTAACGCCGTCCTCCCACTAAAGGGGTCAGACAGTACTAATTCTCTGGTGAATGTATGTAGTGAATAGTGAAGAGTAGTCAGCAAGGGGTTATCAGCTAGCACAGCTTAGTAGGAGGTTTTGAGAGTATAGTCAGGAACCACCATTTTGCAACAGTTCTGGTCCCTGGGGGCTGAATGAGAGATTTCTTCAAGGACCTAGCAGAGTTCATACTAGGCATCACCCTTACAGGAGGGCCTATATGGCGGCAGATGCATGCAGCAGAAGAAAGCCTTTAAATGGCACAGACCGAATGCAGTACAAAGTGAGGGGTTCCATGTAAGGAGGACGGGGGCCTTTCACCATTCACTTTTCAGCTGCGATGGCAGGAAAGGGCATGCTGGGCTTCGGATGGTCACAAGGTCCTGAGTCTAGGGGTGGCACATGTCCTTACCTGACTGAGTCTCTGGGGCACATAAATGACATGAAGTAGGAAGGCACAGCAGTTGCCATAAAACTCCAGAAAATAAACATTTGCACTAACTGCTTTAGGCCTTCTTGATCTGAAGAAAAGTGAAGTTTGAGAAAGATTATGTGTACATCATTGTGTACTAATCAGAGACTCGGGGACAGTAAAGAAGCATTATTGCCCCAAATTAAGAGTCACTGCATTATTTGAGACAGCTTACCATTTCCCCTAGGCAATACATTCATCCACAGCAATGCCCATAGCCTGGGCCCAGAAGCAACAGAGGAAGTTTAGAAGCCAGCAGCAATTGGAGAGGCAGAGGAGTGAGATGGAAAAGAACAGTAGATGAATAAAAGACCTGGCCAAGTCACCGCATTGGTGAGTTCCCCCCTTCACTGTGATGCCATTTTGCCTTGATGGGTAGAAACTTTGTCTAGTTCAAAACAAAAAGCTGATCAGTCTTATGGCCACTTTTTGCTTTGATCTGCAGGACACCACCCAGCAAACAGCTGTTCAGTGTCCTGATCAGCCTGGCTGATGTCGCCCACTTTTTGCTGTGCTTGTGCTCCCTCCTCACCACCCCACCGGTCCCTTCCCTTACTGTCTCCGCACGACAATCTTACCCTTGTCTACCCCCCCCCAAGTGTGGAGCTTACCTACTGCCCCCAAACACTCCCACTGGTCACCGCCAGCCTGGGTCCTGTGCCAGATTCTGAAACTTCCTGCTGGCCCCCCTCAGTGGTTTCCTGAAAGCAGAAGGCTGGAGAAGCACAGACGCGCAGCTGCACTCTGAAAGTGCGAGATGGCGGGTCACGCATGTTTGTTTTAAAGTCACTCCTTTGACAAAACTGAGGCTCCTCCCCTGTTCCTGGACCCCCAAATCGCCTAATCGGGCCCAGAGACACGAACGAGGGACCTGAAGGGCCCCAAAAGTTGTTTTCTAAAAGTGCCAAAAAAGCACATGTAAATAAGCCAGCGGCTGAGGCTGCTGGGAACTGTACTCCTTCCGAGCGGTGCTGGTCGATAATAATACCAACGGCAACATTCCGGCATTGAAAAATGCTTGTTCATGTTTATATTAGACGTACATGTATCTTGCAGTAGTATCGCATCTTGCTTATCCCTATTTAGGAACTATATGATCTTAGCCTTCTTGACCAGACTGTCAATCCTGTTGCCCATTCTTTGAAATGATCTTAACTGGTTCTACCGCTGTAGTCACCCATGTCCTTATGGAAATGTTACTAGTCGTTTGTGTAGTGATACCTGTTTTGTAAGAATGAGTTTTTCTCTAATACGATCAAACTAGAACTTCCCTGCAAATAGCCTGACATAAACTGCTTGAGATCCAGAAAAAAAGATGATTAAATCACTGTTTTTGTGTCTCCCCATGCAGCGCCATCAAGTCAGTGCAGTGTTTGAGTCAGCAGCATTTGGTGCAGGTTGGTGTACTGCTTGCACCTTGCCAGCTAACTCCTCTGAGATGATGTATTTTGCTTATAGTAACCAAGTTCAGCCGTTTGGTGCAGCTAGATATTGTACTCATTTTTTTTTTCTGCTGGCATCTTGCCAGCCGACCTATCTAAGATGGTGTTTTGTACTGCCTACAGCGTTTCAAGTGTTTTTCCTGTAGCTGGCAGCTTGCCAGAGGGAATCTTTCAGATTGGTGTTTGGTGCACTTTCTGGCGGGCAGTGGGGTGAGCTGGGGGCACAAACCATTGTGGTGATGTCACATGCTCTGCGTGATATCTGATGCTCACACAGCTTGGAGCAAGCTATTATGGTGTCCATGTGGGTGCAGCTGGTTGCCCAAACTGAGGGCCTCCCAGCATGGTTCTGAGGTATTTGGTAGCATGAGGTATCTGCTCAGAGGTGAGCAGCCTGCTGTTTGCTCAGAGTGAGCAGTCTGACAGGGAAACACTTAACATTTTTTGCTCTAAGAAGAGCAGTCTGGCAGAAGAGCACAAGGTATTTGCTCAGAGTGATCAGACCTGCTATTTGCTCTGAGTGAACAATCTGGCAGGGGAACGCTGTATTTTTTTTCCTGGGAAGAGCAGTGTGGCAGGGGAGCACTTGTTTGCTAGGAGTGCACAGCCAGGTGAGGAAACATGCCTGATTTTGTTTAGAAGAAGACCAACCTGGCAGAGTGGCATTACTTGCATGTAGTCACAGGTGCAGTAAGTTTTTTCTTCTTTATTAGTCTTGCTCGGCATCTCCAGAGAGAGATGGTTTACATAAGCAGTAATGCACGACAGGGTGTGTGTTGTGCTGTGATAATGTCATGCCTGGGGTTTGGCAGCCAAGGTCGCAGGCTGTGTGTGTCCAATACCCCAGGCGTGATGTTATCCCAGCACAACACACACCCTGGAGTGCATTATTGCTATTATACAATTACTCTTTTTTTTCTAAAAAATAGATAAAAAAAAAAAAATACTGTTTTAGAAGTATTTTTTTCTGTGTGCAGGTGTACATTCATAAAAAAAAGTCCATTGTTACTGCTCTCGGCCAGCAGATGGCAGTGTCGTTATATCCCTGTTTCTAGGCATAACTTATTTTGACCTTCCTGTACTGGCTGTTTGTTTTTCTTGGCTTCTATTTACGTGATGACCTCCCCCCCCAATCTGGTCGCAGTTTGTGATAACTTGTTTTATAGACTTTACATGTCTATCACGGAGGTCGGGGTGATCTGCTGCCTGACAATTTGTCAGCTTTCAGTGGGGCGATATCTAGTAGGCTTGAGACTGGAGAATGCTTTCCAGGTATGTTCTCTTCTGGTAGGATAATGAATATGGGGGCTATGAGGAGAACGCTTTGTAAAAACGTAGACTTCCTTTTTTTTGCGAGGGGAAAATGCCACAGTGTTTTATGACACCCTTTTCCCCATGAACGGAGCAAGCTCAGTGGACCGCATGACCGGCAGTTATGGTCTCCATGGTTAAATAAAGCCACTGGGTTTGGGGAAGAAACACAGAGGAAAAAATTTATTTTGTAACCTTTGTGTGCTAAAGAGTGTAGTTTAGTGGGAGGGAGGTTTTTACAATAAAGGATTGGGAAAGAGTGACTGCAGCTTGCGGAAGCAATTATTGAGACGGGTGCAGCCGTTATAGCGTGGCTTATGTGCGGGATCACTGAAGCTGATCGGGGAATACAGAGGCAGGCTGCATGGAGTAATTCCACAAAAAGTTGATGTGGTTATCTGTATACTGGAACTAGACTCGTGATGTTGAACTGGGATAACATCACATGTCCAGTCCCAGACTGACCAATCAGAAGCCAGCAGTATTTCTTGCCATTGTATAATAAGAGACATGTGGCCACCTCAACCAAGACACAGCTTCCAGAATTGAAGAGAAGTATGCGGTGTTGGTGTCACCCACTATGAGCTTGAGAGCAAAGGGATTCCATAGGGCCTTACTTGTCATGGAGCCCACACCCTTCCTAAGTTGGTCATTGCAGTGATGTGTGAACTTTTGGGCTGCTTTTGGAGCAGGGGGCCGAGCCCCAGCAAGCCCTTCCCACTTTCCCTTCCCCTCTGTCATCCCAACAGCAGCAATCTGTACTGTGATGATTTAGCTGTACAGCTGTATAGTTCACAAGTCTGCCACACTGGGACTAGCATTGTTGATGGAGTTTATGCATATGGTTGAATATGGATTTTACGTAGTTTATGTGTGTGATTGCATATTGAGTCATTAAGACATTGTGTGATGGAGTTTGGTAATTAACGTGCAGGCCATTCACTGATCAGTGTCCTTCTTGCAAAACTTTGAAGGACTTTAATAGCACTGTGTAGACCTATTAAAGAAGGACAATGTGTCCCTGTGTGTTATGACAGCATGTCTCTGTGTTGTATTATGATGTACCACCCACCTACTGTAGTGACCTCTGGCTACATATGAGACCATTCCACACAGAGATTGGTGACATCAAGGATTCTCTGATCCCTTCCTCTGTAATGACCCTTTCCCAGTTGGGTACTACCTGAGTACAGTATCTTACCTCCCCAACTGGAGTAGCTGAGAGCTGCCAAGAGTAGAGAATGCTGCACTGGACTGATCTGGAGACCTGCAGGAATATGAGACACTGGTACTGCAAGCAAGGAGTCTGACACTTGGGTAGTTGAGCAAAAAGGTAAAAGTTTATCAAAATTCTGAAAGAAATCTTTGTAATCACAGCCACGAATGGCACAGTTTAAATTCAGGCAAAAAACAACACTTTAAACACATAAATTAGAATTCTAGGGACATGGATATGTTGTTCATCCACACTTATTGGCAGGTTCCTTGCCGCTTTAAATCTTGCCGGAAGGTCTTCAAGCTGGCTCCTCCCACCCACCCGGGTGGTAAAACTCTCGGCTCCGCCCCATGACGCCAGATCTTCCTTACCGCTTGGAAGCTCAGGTTCCCTCCTTAACGCTCTGCGATTAAGACTGGTTCCTAATTCTTGAGTTCGAAATCAAAAGTTTTGCTAAAAGACTTGGTCTTCTTCTCTCCTGACTGTGATGGACAAATCGACTCCGGTTTCGGAGGTGCCCTTGCGGGCAGAAGATGTCTAGGAGCGGATCCGCACTCCACGCGTCGCGTCTACCTGGGCCTTGACGCGACCCGCGGGCCTACGACTTGTGCTCTTCTTTTTGACCTCGTCATGAGGACCGTGCTGCCCGATTACAACTGGGCGCCCGAAGAAATTCCACGGTGAAATCTAAAGAGGCCCGGTTGGCGGTGTCCTCGCGTGGCTCGGCAGATCAGCTCGAGCAGATGTTAAGCCCTCGAAGAGGAAGGCGGTGACGCTTCTACCAGCTCACGGCATTTGTCCGGCTCTCGGTGCCTAAAGTACTCTGCTTCTTTTAAGGAGCTTTGTCTGACCCTCTCGACGAAAGGTGAGGGTCCAACTACTCGGGACCTTTCCAGGTCCAAAAGAGCAAAAGTAAGCCTCTCCGTCGGCGCTCTTGGGGCGGGAAGATCCCTCCCTTGTCGACATTCGACTTCGGTCGACCCCTCAGCTTCGGCCACTGGCTTCACGGTGTCCCCGTCAGGTCAGTTGACCGAGACTCCCGATGATGCGGTCGAGATTTTTCTCGACCCGTTAGATGGGTTGTCGGCTGGAGTAGCTGAGAATCCCCTCTCCCCGGTTCCCCCGGTGAGAGTTGAGGATCCCGTCGGCTCGTCTGTGCCTCCGGTTCCGGAGCCTTCGGTGGGATCGTCCGAGCCGAGAGGAGTGCCGGTTTCCGACACTTCTCCTCGCCTTCCTCGGCCTAGTCGAGACTCTCGGTCTCGGACATCCTCATGATCCGACCCGATCCGCCACCATAGGCGGTCTCGGTCTCTGCACGCTGATGGCCAGCGCCCGCCGCTCTTCCTCGGACGAGGGAGGCTTGGCGCAGGTGCGTCGGAGGTATGAGGAACTTATGTGGCAACAGCTCCTTTTGACCGGGAATAAGCCGACCCAGTCGTCTTCCCCGGCCATTAAGTGGCTGTCACTGGAGCGGCCGAAACAACCCCTCGTTGTAGCCGAGGAGCCTGTTCCCAGGCCGGTTGTTCGGCCAATTCCAGCTGCCCCCGATTCTGGTGGAACCTCCGCTCCACAGCCTTGAGTTGGGGCTCCGACCAAAATTCCGGTCGGCTATGGGTTTGCCCCATAGGCTGTCTGTCACCCTCACTCCCGATAAACCTCGGCAGGTGGAGGGTGGCTCAGGCTCGAGGCAGCTCTTTGAGGACTCTTCCGGGTCTGAGGATGATTCCTCCCTTTTCTCCAAGCGCATGGACTTGGAGTCCTCGGGAGGACAGTCAGTGGACGATAGCCCTTCGTCCTTCTTAGGATTGCTTCGGCTCATCTCGGAGTCCACCGGGATGAAGCTCGAACCCGTTTCTAAACGGGCCAGGTATCCCCTCACGGAGATTCTGGACCAGGGATCTCACGGAGGCCTTTCCGGTGGCCGAGGCCATAGTGGGTCCGCCTTGAGCTTTGGCAGCACCCTGCTTCCTGCCCTGCGCCTCGGCCAGAATGGCCAGGAAGTATCACGGTCCTACGGTTCCCTGTCCAGTTTTGGAACACCCTCTGCTGAGGGTTGGTTACCGACAGCGTTTTCCGCAGGCGGGAATGCCAGGGATGTGGACAAACCTCCTGACAAGGAATCCAAGAAATTGGATTATGCGGGCGAAAAGTCTATGCTCGTCCTCTCTTGGCTTACTCACAGGCCAGTTCGGCCGTCCTCATGGCACATTTTTCTCATGCCCTGTTGGGCTCCTGGATGAGTGTCCCTCATCTTCCCGCGGATCTGCAGACTACGGTCAGGCAGGTGCGGGACCAGGGCAGGGCAGTGGCCAAACAGCAGCTCCAGACTGCTTTAGACATCGGGGACTCATGTGCCAGGTCGGTGGCGGTCGCAGTGGCCATGCGTCGTCGGGCTTGGCTGAGGATATCCACCTTTACCTCGGATACCCAGCACAAGTTGGCGGATGTTCCCTTTTTGGGGACTGACTGACCTCTTCGGCCCTGGGGTGGAAGGTCACCTGCAGAGGATCGAGAAGTCCAATGCTACCTTGGACTCGGTCTCTTCCGCTCAGAAGGACAAAGGCCGCAAGCCACAGCCTAAGCCCTTTCGTCCTTCTGCGCCCGCGGCGCGCCCGGCCCAGCAAAGTCAGGGCCAGCAGGCTCGAGCTTGGCATCCCAAACCCAAGCCCGTCGGCTTCCTCCAACAGGAAACAGGAGGAAAAGGCCCAGGAGGTCCCTCGGCCGTGTTCCTCCTCCAAGCCTGCCCAGTGGACGGGCTGAGGATGTTCGCCCATCCGTCACCTCACCCTGGTTCCCCATGGGGCGGCTCCGACACTTCCTTTCCGCCTGATCCGCTGTTACCATGGACAGGTGGGTACTGGAGTGGTGGAAAAGGCCTGCCTCTAGAATTGAGCAGGCCCGGCCCTTCAGAGCTGTCGCACTGGGGCCTCGGGGTCCGCAGCCTCACTGGCGGCTCGTCGAGCCGACATCGCTCTCCTCCTCCAAGGAGGTGATAAGGAGGAGAGGACCCCCCTTCAGACCTAGGGTTCATGTCAGGTATTTCCTGGTTCCGAAGCAGACGGGGGCTGGCGCCCCATTCTCAGACCTGCACGACCTGAACAAGTTCCTAAGGGCGCGAACCTTCAGAATGGTCACTCTGGCACAGATAATACCATCTCTGGAACACGGGCGTGGTGGTTCTGCTCTGGACCTACAGGGCGCGTTCTTTCACGTCCTATCCGTCCGTCACCCGAGATTCCTTCGCTTCGACGAGGGATCCTCTTCAGTTCCAGCCATGCCCTTCGGCTTATCTCCAGCTCCCAGGGTCTTCACCAAATGCATGGCAGTGCTGACAGCATTCCTCGGCGCCGAGGGGTCCGGGTGTAGCCTTACCTGGACGATTGGCTGATAGCAGCCTCCTCCAGACGGGAGGTGGAGCGGTCCAGAGATCTGGCCCTCCAGGTTTGCTCTCAAGTCGGCCTTCTCATCAACGAGGCCAAGTCGAACTCGAGCGAGCAGGTGATCCTGTTCATCGGGCAGAGCTCGACTCTCTTGAGCCAGAGCACGGCTCCGGCGGACAGGGCCGAGTTCTTACCTCCTTTGCCCAATCATTTCTGGTTGGGCAATCCCCCTGCCGGGACTTCCTCGCCTCCTGGGTCTCATGGCGGTCTGTACCAGCGTGGTCCATTGGGCATGCTGGCACATGCCCTTCAGTGGGGACTGGCCAGCCAGTGGTCCTGGCGCTGCGATCCATTGGACCAGCTAGTGATAGTGACCCAGGAGATGTGGGGCAGCTCTCCAGTGGTGGACCGTTCCATCTCATCTGCAGGAGGGCATCCCGTTTGTCCGCCCGAGCCCGGCGGTCTCTCTGTCGGCGATGCCTCTCGATGGGTTGGGGTGCCCATCTGGGGGAACACCGAGTGCACGGCCTCTGGTCCCCGCGGGAGTCCCGATGCCACATCAACCTGCTGGAGCTCCGAGCGGTCCGCCTAGCTCTCACCGCCTTTGCTCCGTTTCTCCGGGGTCAAGTGGTCCGAGTCCAGACGGACAATACCACGACCATGTACTACCTGAACCGCCAGGGCGGGACACGCTCCATGCTTCTATGCAAGGAAGCTCTCCGCATTTGGTCACTCGTGCGCAGCCTGGAGGCGGATCTCCTAGCCATTCATGTGGCAGGAGCCTCCAACACCCTGGCCGATGCCCTGAGCCGGATAGGGGCTGCATCTCACGAGTGGTCTCTCCTGCCGGAGGTAGTACAAGATCTGTTCTCCCACTGGGGCACACCTCAGGTTGACCTGTTTGCCTCCAGGGAGAACGCGAAGCTGAGGCTGTTTCATGCCCGCCCCCCTCAGCAGGGCTCGCTGCAGGGGGATGCCTTCTCGAGGCTCTAGACCCCGGGCCTCTTTTATGCCTTTCCCCCATTTCCCTTGATTCACAAGGTGCTTCTCAAGGCAAGGAGGGACAAGGCGCAGGTGATTCTGATAGCCCCAGACTGGCCCCGCCAGTTCTGGTACCCAGATCTCCTCAGCCTCAGCTCCAGGCTCCCGAGGCAGCTTCCAGCTCGCTCGGACCTGCTCTCAGTCAATCAGGGGAAGGTGTTCCATCCGGACCTTCAATCCCTGCACCTGACGGCCTGGTTCCTGAGCGGCTAGAGTTCCAGGCCTTGGGTCTTTCCGACGAGGTCCTCAATGTTGTTGAGGCGTCCCGTAAGGAGTCGACCAGAAAATGCTACGCCTTCAAATGGAAGAGGTTTTCCATTTGGTGTCAGGGCAAGGGCTTGGACCCTTCCTCCTGTTCTGTGGCAAGCATTTTGGACTGTTTATGGTCCCTTTCTAGTCAAGGGCTTAGGTCGGCGACCTAAAGGTGCACCTGGCAGCCATCTCTGCTTACAGGCGCGGGCAGGGAGCAGTCGTGGCGCGGAAAGGTGGTTGGCGCTTTTCAAAGGCCTTGATCACATTTCCCTCCGTCGAGAACCTCCACCTCCGTGGGATCTACTGCTGGTACTGGCAAAGCTCATGGGCAAGCATTTGAACCAATGCACAGGTGTGAACTCTCTCACCTGTCGTGGAGAGACCGCCTTCTTGGTGGCTATCACATCAGCCAGAAGGATGGGAGAGCTCCAGGCGCTTTCCATGAGTCTCCTTACCTGGTCTTCCACAGGGACAAGGTTGTCCTCGCCTCACCGAAATTCCTTCCGAAGGTGGTGTCGGAGTTTCACCTTAACCAGGTGCTGACTCTGCCGGTGTTCTACCCCAATCACACCTCGGAGGCCGAATATAGGCTCCATACTCTGGACCCTAGAAGGGCGCTCGCTTATTATAAGGAGCGCACGGCTGAAATTCGGGGAGAGGTTCGCCAGCTGTTTGTCACCTACGCTGAAGCCGCATCTGGCAGACCTGCAGCCAAGCGGACGATAGGCAGGTGGGTCACCTCCTGCATAGATCGCTGCTATGAGTTGGCGGGCATGGAGCCTCCCAGAGGGATAAGAGCTCATTCTACCCGTCATACTGCTGCATCGGTGGCTGCTTCCAGGGACGTCCCTATCCAGGAAATCTGCAGGGGCTGCTACCTGGAAGTCAGCACACCCTTTATTACCCATTACCACATCGACCTTGAGTCACGCCGGGATGCTGGTTTTGGGGCCTCGGTTCTCCAGTCCTTATTTCCCAAGTAAGTATTAAGGGGTGTGCGCTGCCTCCTCCTCCCGGAGAACTGCTAGGAGTCTGCCAGTAAGTGTGGATGAACAACATATCCATGTCCTAAATACAGGTTACTCACCTGTAACAGGAGTTCTAGGAATGGTATATGTTGTTCATCCGCTACGACCCACCCGACCTCGGCTCGACGCACAACCTGAGCTTCCAGCGGCCAGATCTGGCGCCATGGGGCGAGAGCCGAGAGTTTTACCACCTGGGTAGGTGGGAGGAGCCAACTTGAAGACCTTCCGGCAAGATTTAAAGCGGCAAGGAACCTGCCAATAAGTGTGGATGAACAACATATACCATTCCTAGAACTCCTGTTACAGGTGAGTAACCTGTATTTACTGTATAGCCCAGCAGGGCACCTGCACTCCACTATTCACTTTGTAATCACCCCTGGAGACTGCAGGCGCTCACCACCCACCAGCCCTCCAGATATCACACCTTTCCAGGATAAGCGCCCACCTAGGCCTTACTCCCCGAGCTTTATTCACTGTAGAACTAAGGAAATCGGTGACTACTGGGCCTTACATCCGAGCACTAAGTCCCCTGACCCCTTCTGCCAGATACCCTCCCTGGTATCCGATTACTGTGTACACTCTGTATAGATCTAAGGAATGCACTGACTACTGGGCCATACCTCTGAGCAGTGAGTCCAGTGACCCCTTCTGCCAGACACTGACCTTGGTATCCAGTTACACAGTCACCGTACTGTATTTCTTATACTTTAAAATCATACAAAATCAATTGACATCTCATTAGATCATTACTGTAACACATTTAAACTGAGCAATGGCATTAAACAATGTTGCATGCTGGTACATTAAAAGTTGTGACAGAATCCCCCTCAGTCCCTTCAAGTTCAGTCCTTCACTTTGACAATAGTCATTTTAAATTTAGAAGGATTGAGGTAATTCTCTGTAAAACAGTGTCACTGTGGCTTTTAAAATAGTCCCCAAACTGTATCAACAAGGTTTTTTACTATAGCACACTCCTTTTGGGTTACTGAAAAAATTATTTGTAAAGATGTTGCAGCTTGATGTGGTTGGAGGGTCCCATTTGTGAGTCAGCAGGATGGTGATGATGATTATGTGAGGAGAAGGATTTCCTAAGAATTGCAGCTTTTCTTTTTCTGTGAGGGAAAACTGGTTACACAGGATCATCTCACTGGGCACTTGAAGCAACAGGCTTTCTATTCTAGGCCCCATTCTCACTTACTGCCCTATCTGACCCTACTGTGGGATACAGGTGATCCCCTATTCTTACACTGTATTTAAATTAAACTGGTTCTGACGGGCTTTTTCTTTTTCACAATGCCTCCTCAGACAGACAGACACCCCTTTAAATGGGCACCTTCCTTCTTGGCCATGCTCCCTGGTCAGACTGACTGCACACTGGCTGTGCACCTCTTTTTATGGCCAAAAGCTCATTAGCATATTCAAATGTGTGGTCACTGAGTGGATACTGACCTGACCAGCAGCTCAGCACCAATCACATTTGTCTCTCCAGCAGCATAAGCCACAATGGAATTCTCAGTTTTGAAGCTCAGCTGCCCCTCTGAACATTCTAATGCTTCCCCTGTTTTTTAATAAGTTTTGGGCATTTTAAAACACATTTTCTTTATCACTAAAAACATAACATTTCCCCATGGGTTAAGCACTATTTTATTATAATGGCTGGACAGCGGATTTCCTAAGCTTTCTGCTGAATTTGTTCTGTAAGCAGTAGGTCCTAAGAGCTGAATCACTAAGGCTACTATCCTTTTATCATTAAAGCACTTACAGTAAATAATCATTTCTGAACACTTTTCTTTTTTCCAGTCAAACTGTTGTTTTTCCCCGGTATCTGTGTTTAGTTCAACATTTGTTTCTGTCAGACATTAAATATTCATTTTCCCACGCTAAGCCCCAGCTCCTTGATACCTGCCTGCATGGATTACTTCAATAAGGACCCGCTCTTTCTATTAAGGTTAGTGACTGCTCTGTTTTTCACTTTAAACATCTAAAACTATTTCCCTTGTGTAGGACACCATACAGAATGTGTGTGCCAAGTCTGGGCTAATTCTAGCAAAAATCGGCTTGGCAATATGTCTCTGAATTTGACAATATTGTTGCAGCATGACTGGCTTTGCATTCTGATAGTGTCTACTTTAAAAGTACTCCGTTTTAGCTTCTATGCACTTTTGTACTCAAATATTATTGAGTTGTGCCCAGGACTCCACATGCTTATTTATTTGCTTATTTTCAGTGTATTTTCCATGTGTGTGTGTAGCCATGAGCCCCGTGCCACAATTGCACCCTTGAATGCACAAAATGACTCCTGTGAGCTCTCCTTACAGTATGTGCACTCCTTTACTGTATGTGGGCTTCCTGAGCATTGATTTGCAGACTGTGCCTCATTTGGTAATTATTTGTTTTATGTGAGCTAGGAGCCAGTTCCTAAACATATTCCCTGGCACTTTCCGCCTTTCCAACTATTTCACAGGGAATCATTTTATCTGGTTGATACTGTCTCGAGAGGAACATATCATGCTGCTGCCTCTTAGCACTGTGTGTAGCAGGATAGACTGCTAGGCTGAAGCCCATCTTCCGTATGGCTGTTGAGTGAGGCGGACACCCTAGGCAGACCTAAGGATTCCTTTACTGAGCGCCAAGCACTCTTGCTGTGGGACTGACTCTCAGTCACTCACTCTCCTTCTCACTCTAGTTACTGGTGCCTGAAATGCCCACAGCTGCCACTCTGCATCTAAAACTTTAACCACAGAGCAGCTATTTCTTCTGCAGTGATTACAAATATTAAATACTTATTTTTAGTATAAAAAATCTCTACAGGCAACTCAGGCAGTCCAAATCCTTTACTGGCTACCAGCACTTGTACAACTAAGCCAGGGCACTCAGTTAATCGCCCACTGACCATCCGTATTCCTATAATTATTTTACTATTAAACTACTAATTTTACCACAAAAATGATACCTATCATAATAATCTATGTAAAAACTGCATGTGTATGAGAAAACGGCAGGGTCAGGAGTCCTTTCCACTTCCCCCCTGTGCTGCATCCCAGTGTCTTTAATTAATAATATGCTCGCAGTGTATTTTACTACCAATCGTATTTGCTATTCTCTTCTGTGGTATAATTATGAACACTAAATCTAGTCTTCTTATTGCTGCAGAAACCACCCTGTATTTCTCTGGCAGCTCCTGACCTGTGCCTGTAAACGTTGAATCTTTTTTTCTCTCTGCTTCTTCATCTTTTTTTGTTGTATAGCCCCGCTATTTAAAAAAAGGCAATCAGGCTTTCAGGTTCTGCCACTGCCTGTTATTCTTTTTCCATGACTGCTGCTGGCCATACAGTCTCAGCTTAGACTTCTGTCTCTGCTAGTTTGGCTGACATTTTTCTGGTATTCACTCCTGGGCTTACTGCTGCAAAATCCATACCTTTATTCTGTGCTTCCCTGGTACCAGGTTAGTACCCACGCACAACACTCCTGGCTTAGAGTATGCATGGCATAAGGTCAGGAAGCATGGGAAAATCAGGAACAGTTATAAAATTCGCAAGTAGCGTTTTATTATCATCAATAACAGTAATACAAAAAATCTAAATTGTTCAGTATAACTATTTACAAAGGAAGTACAGACAAAACAAAGTCCTTCGTCTGAAGGTATCTCTAATTCCAAGTTTCAGTCTCTCCCCAGCAAAAGATTGCTGCTTTTTTATAATAAGACTTTGCCTGGTAATTAACTTCTGCAACCTCAGCTCATTAACAGGCATCCCGGTTCTCATAAAATGTGTTAGAACTTTTTCAATTTCCTTGTAGGTGCAACAAAATAGAATATGGTGTCCCAGAACTGACGTCCTGTTGACAGTTCTGAAAAAGAGTTTGTGCTGCATCTCAAGGTGTAACCCCTTGAGTTCCAAATACCTTTTTGCAATCATTTCAACAGTATAACAGATCTTACTTCGAGTGGGAGCTCTTGCAGCAGGCTGTTACAATCAGGACTACGCCGCAGGCACTAGGACCCTCCGGTGAAAACTTCTGCCAGCAATACACAGCAGGGACTGCCCCCGATGCCGGCCCTGCCCCGACATCAGTCAAGGTACAAGAGGGGGCGGACCCAGCTCCACCTCAGTTCTTTCCCGCCGCATACCCACATGTGAAGCCGAGAGACATAGCTTCTGTCTGCAATCCAGTGAAAAGAACTTCTTCTATCAAGATTCCTTGCCCTTTTTGACGTTTTTTTACCATTTTTCAGGTACCGACGTCAGTTCAGCAATAAACGGTTACTTTTTCTGCTTTAGAGCATTGTTTTCCTCGCTCATGCGGCTTCCAGTACTGGCGATCAGCCGTTATCTTACCGGCTGGGTTCGATGTCTTCTGGACCGTCGGCATCGCCCGAACACTTAAACAAGTGTGACTGCGGGAGGCAGATCCCAGCTAAGGACAGCCATCGGCGGTGCGTTTTCCGACTGAGCCCCGACCACAACACCGCCAGTTGTGCAGATTGCTAGGACTTTACCAGCCGGACCTGCATCTGCCGCCTGAAAGCCCTTAAGGCTTACCTGCTGGAGCAGAAGATGGTTCTGCGCTCCCTGGAGAGGAAAAAGAAGGAGAAGAAGCGCCACAGCAAGGACCGTAGTCGGTCCCGTCACCGGTCCCGGTCTTGGTCGCGCTCGCATTCGTGGCCTTCTCCCAAAAAGGCGCGTCTGTCGGGTTCTGGAGAACCTTCGAAAACTCCTCAGGCTAAGGCCGGCTCGTCGGGGGAGAAGCCGGCCAAGCCGAAAGTGACTCCACTAAGGGTCATTACTAAGTCCTTAGAGGTGCCTGCTTTGGCCCCACCTGCTAAGGCACTGATGCCGCCTGCTAAAGGCGCGCCTCCGGAGACCAAGGACTCTCCGGCGCCCCCTGGCGTCCACTCCATCGTCGTCCCTACACGGCGCTGGTTGAAAGAGGCGAAGGGCGAGGTCAGTCGTGGAGATACCGGCGTCCACGTCCGCCCAAGTCCTCCTCCCCCGGGCCCTCAGGAGAGCTCTTCTTCACGCCCCAACATTCCGGAGACTTCCTTTCCAAAGCGAGCGGCTGAGATTTTCACCAAGGATGAGCTCAAGGATCTTTTCTCCTTCTGGTGGGGGCAGGTCCACAAGCGGTCCTCCCCGTCGCCGGCCCAGACACTGGTACCGGACCGTGTGGGTGAACCACAGCCGGGGGGTGAGTCTTCCACGCGGAAGTCACTGGAGCACCAGCCTTTACCCCCCTCCAGGGCTCGTTCCCGCTCCAAGTCTGAGGACCACCGACATCGCTCCAGGGACTCTGGTGACCGACGTCTGTCTAGGTCACACTCCAGGAGCCCTTCTCGCTCCAGGCGAGAACGCTACCGACATCGGTCATTGCTCCGTCGCCGGTCCAGGAACCGAATCGGTCTTCGGACTGATGTCGGTCCCCTAGCTACCGACGTCAGCGAAGGCATGGTCGTAGGACGGGGTCAGACTATTCCAAGTCGGATAGTCGATCCTTCTCTTCATCGTAGACCTCTTTATCCTCTCTCAGCCTCAAACGCTCCCCGGGAGAGAAGGACCAGCCTCGCTCGCCTCCGGATGATCCTACTTTCATGGACGTCATGAGGCATATCCAGGCTTCCAACGAATGGGCCATGGAGGACCTGGATCCGGAACGCCGGAGGTTGGCCAAGTACCTGAGGCAGAAGGAGCCAAAGCGTCTGGTTATCCGTCCTTTGGTGGATACATTCCAGGACCTTACTAGGACCACCTGGATGCGTCCGGCCTTGATCCCGGCAGTTCCTAAGAAGTCGGACAGGCTGTATAAGGCCCCGAGGTCGGAACCCTTTCTAGCGGAACACTCTCAGACTGACTCTTCGGTGATCACGGCTGCCCATGACAAGTCTCGGTAGCCGAAGCACCTCAGCTCACAGCCTCCTGACTCGGAGTCCCGCTACCTGGACCAGGTGGGCAAGAAAGTATATGCAGCCTCCACCTGTTCCATCCGCTCCCTCAATTTTCTGACGCATATGATACAGTACCAGAATGCGCTGTGGGAAAGGGGACTAGAGCTGACACAGGCTATGCCAGACTCTGACAAAAAGACAGAGCTCCTGGCCCTTCTTCAGTCGGGCTCAGATGTAGGCTGCCATGTATTGAGGGCCTTGTATGACACTGCAGACACGGCAGCCAGGGCAACCGCCTCCGGGGTGTGCCTCCGGCGCCATGCCTGGTTGAGAGTCTTGGGCTTTCACCAGGATCTGCAGACCGGTATCTGGGATCTGCCCTTCCAGGGTACCGTGTTATTTGGGCAGGAGACGGAGGCTTTGATCTCCCGCCTCCAAGAGTCGGGCAAGTCGATCTGGTCGGTCCGTCAGATGTACAGTGGCGACCAGCGACGTCAGCACCGTAGACGGCCCTTTCGTAAGTCCTCAGGCAGTCAAGGTTCAGCCCGTGGCAACCAACAGGGGCAGAGAGGAGGCTTCCGCAGGAGATCCGGGAACCAGCATTCTGGTGGACCTCCCGCCCGTGGGCCCAAGTCCTCCCAAACCTCTCTTCCCACTCCCGGCTCTGCCCAGTGACTCCCTTCCACCCCCCCTTCCACCAGAAGACCCAGGGGAGCCGGTTGGGGGCCGCTTCTCCCTTCATTTCGAAGGGTAGAAGTCTATTACCGCAGACCAGTGGGTCTTGGATATTGTACGGAGAGGACACACACTAGAGTTCACAGAGTTTCCTCCGCACACTCTGCCAAAGCTCTCCCGCTATCCTCCTTCTCACATCACACTGATCGAAGGAGAGATTCAGACCCTCCTGCAGAAGAGGGCAATAGAGAGGGTCCCCTTGCAGCAGCAAGGTCAAGGGTTCTATTTCCACTTCTTCTGGTCCCAAAAAAGACCGGGGACCTTCGTCCCATTCTGGATCTCAGCCCTCTAAACCTCTTTATCGAGTACAAAAGGTTCAGGATGGTGACTCTTCAAGAACTTCTTCCCTTGCTGCACCAAGGGGACTGGCTATGCTCTCTCAACATGCAGGATGCATATATGCATATCGGGGTCTAGCCTCCCCGCAGGAAGTTTCTGAGGTTCCATTTCCAAGGGGAGCATTTTCAGCTTCGAGTGCTTCCGTTCGGCCTCTCTTCCGCTCTGCAAGTCTTCACCAAATGCCTAGCGGTGGTGGCTGTGGCTCTAAGGCGGATGGGACACTATGTGTTCCCCTACCTCGTCGATTGGCTACCTACGGCCTCATCAAGAAGCAGCCTCTTACGAGCTCTCGAAGACACTTATACTCTGTTGCAAGAGCTGAGGATCACCTTGAACTTACAAAGATCATCCCCGGAGCCCAGCCAAATGCTCACCTTCATAGGAGCGATCCTGGATTCCTTCCAGGGCATGGCTTTCCTCCCACAGGACAGGGGAGTTCACTTGCGAGAGATGGTAGAACGGATCTCTATAGCATCTCAAGCTCGGAACTTCCTCAGTTTACTGGGGCACATGGCGGCGACCATTCCTGTCACTCCTTTGGTTCACCTCCACATGAGAGTCCTGCAGTGGATGCTCAGGGTGCAGTGGGACCAAGGCTACAACGACCTAGACTCCCTGGTCAAGATCTCTGAGCCAGTCAGGAGAACTCTGCTTTGGTGGATGGACCCCAACAATCTGGAGAAAGGGGTCAGCTGTCATCCGGAGCCACCAGGTCAGACTCTGACAACAGATGCATCGGACCTGGGGACGGGGGGGCACACCTGGGTGCGCATCGAACGCAAGAGGTTTGGTCACCTGAGGAGCAGTCCCTCCACATCAATGTACTGGAAATGCGAGCGGTCCTCTACGCCCTCCAGGCTTTCCGAGAGGATCTGGTTCCAGGCTGTCTTCTAGTTCAGACGGACAACTTGGCGGTCGTCTTTTACATCATCAAGCAAGGAGGCACTCATTCGTATCCTCTTTGCAGGGAGGCGATGAGAGTCTGGTACTGGGCACTGGAGCAGGGCATTCTACTGTCCGCAATGCACGTTCCAGGCATCTTAAACGATCTGGCCGACAGCCTCAGCAGGTCACGTGCCAGAGCGAACGAATGGGAACTGCTACAATCCTTAGTGGACCAGCTCTTTGACAGGTGGGGTCTTCCAGAGCTGGACCTCTTTGCGTCACCATGCAACGCCAAACTGCCAGCCTTTTGCCTGCGAGAGCACGCGCCTAGAGTTTTTTGGCCAGACGCGTTATCCCTTTGCTGGGCAGAGAGGTTTCTCTAAGCCTTTCCGCTTTTCCCTCTCATTCAGAGAGTACTGCTCAAGTTACAGGCAGAAGGGGCCCGGATGATCCTAGTGGCCCCAAAATGGCCTCGGCAGATTTGGTTCCCACTACTGCAGCGGTTATCCACGGAGTCTCCAGTTCCGCTGCCCATATGCTCGCAGTTACTGTCCCAGGACCAAGGGTCGCTGGTCCATCTGGACCTTCGATCCCTACACCTACATGCTTGGCTCCTTCAGACGTAGCTCAACATAGATACGGGGTTTCCCCGGAAGTGGTGGCGGTCTTAGTGTCAGCAAGAAAGCCCTCTACTCGCTCCACCTACGCTATGAAGTGGAAGCGTTTCTGTCTTTGGGCATTGCCACAACATTTGGATCCTGTCACCTACCCTGTGAACTCAGCTTTGCAGTATCTCCCTCCTTGTACGATAAGGGCCTGAGTTACTCCTCTATCAAGGTGCACATGTGGGCAATATCCACCTATCGTGCTCTCGTGGGAGAGAGAGCATTGGCACAATTGGATGTGGCACGCACCTTCCTTAGGGGAATTCTACAAATGAGACCTCCCATTCGGGACCCTGTCCCACCCTGGGACCTCCTTTTTGTGTTGGAGAAACTCACCCTCCCACCTTTTGAGCCAGCAGCGGATTGTGAGCTGTGTTACCTTTCCTGGAGGGTTTGTTTTTTGGTTGCTGTTACTTCAGCTCGAAGGGTTTCCGAGCTTCAGGCTCTGATGTGTAAAGAGCCCTATTTGCTTTTCCACAGGGAAAGGGTTTCCCTCAGAACAAATCCTAACTTTCTTCCGAAAGTAGTCTTAGAATTGACCCTCAACCAGTTGGTTGATCTTCCTGTTTATTTTCCTTCCCCTTCCAATAGAGGGGAGGCTGTCATCCACACATTGGATGTCCACAGGACTCTGAGGTATTACCTCAAAAGGACGGTTCAGCACCGTAAATTGGAGCAGCTATTTGTGGCCTTTGCGCCACACTGCTTGGGTCAGCCGGTGTCCAATCAAAATATCTCTAACTGGATAGTTTGCTGTGTCTCGTTTTGCTACGAGCATCACAATAAACCCCTGCTGGGCCCGGTTAGGGGTCACTCCACCAGAGGAGTGTCAGCTTCTTTTGCCGCCCTGTGAAATGTCGCTATACAGGACATTTGTGCGGCCGCAACCTGGAACTCGGTGCATACTTTTATCAAGCATTACAGCTTGAATATCGTCTCCAGACGCCGGGCTGGCTTTGGCCTAGCCGTTTTACAAGGGCTTTTGTCCTAAGGCCTCTGGATTCAGCATATTCCACCTTCCGGGGTTGGCTACCTCCTTGCTGTGGGAGTACTTGGGACTCAGTCCTGATTGTAATAGCCTGCTGCAAGAGCTCCCACTGGAAGTGAGATAGTACAGTTACGTAAGAACTTACCGTAACAGTAGATCTTCGAGAGGAGCTCTTGCAGCAGGTGCTTCTTCCCACCCGCCTTCCCCCTCAAGGTGTGCAGATCCATTTTCTTTCTTCTCCAACTCTCTTCATGGTAGGCTTCGTCTCCTTCTCTTGTCAGGCCTTCTGCTGGGTCTTGGTGGGAGAACTGAGGTGGAGCTGGATCCGCCCCTCTTGTACCCTGACTGACGCCGGGGCGGGGCCGGCATCTGGGGCAGTCCCTGCTGTGTATTGCTGGCAGAAGTTTTCACCGACGGGTCCTAGTGCCTGCGGCATAGTCCTGATTGTAATAGCCTGCTGCAAGAGCTCCTCTCAAAGATCTACTGTTACGGTAAGTTCTTACGTAACTGTACTTTTCAAACCAAAGGATCCCAGTTTCACATAAAGATTCTCATATATTTTTATAACTGCAGGTATGCATGGGGGAAGAAAAGACAGACATAGCAAGAGGAGGCAGAGAGAGATAGTGAATAGGCAGAGAATAGCAAGACTGTCTGAGTGATCATTTCCTAGATCTCATGAGAATATCTGGTTGCGCAACCAGTCAGACAAGAGACAGAAAAGGAGAGGATAGAACAGATCTATGCGTTTAACTCTTTCTGCATAACAAATGGGACAGGGCTTTATTCAACCCTGTTACAGTGCTCATGGCATTGTGGGTTTAGAGAGCAAAATTTGCAGCAGAATTTGGCAATCGTTAATGTAGTCTTTTACCTTACTTTTTTTCCTAAGGACCTACAGGGGTGAGAGTTTGATAGGCCAGAGATCGCGGATGTCATGTGGATTCTCCAAACTATGCGGCCGACTTGCTGTAGTTTGGACCCAGGTCCAACCCGCCTTTTAATAGGTTGTGTTGATGTGATCGGCCCTGTCCTTGCGGAGATAGTCTGGTGTTCACTGGAGTCAAGTGAGTTTCCAAGCTGTCTGAAGAAAGTGGTGGTAACTCCCCTTCTTAAGAAATCTTCACTTGTCCCAGACTGCCCCGCTACTACAGACCTGTTTCTAACCTTCTCTTTGTGGGAAAGGTTATTGAGAAAGTCGTAGCACTGCAGTTGGAGAGCCATCTTACCATCCATAACATCTACGATCTTCCCCAGTCCAGATTTCATAAGAGGCATAGCACAAAGACCACTGGTTCAGGTACTCAATGATTTCCAGATTGTGAGAGATCAGAAGTGCCATTCCATCTTGGTACTCTTAGATCTCTCTTCAGCTTTTGACACCATGGACCATGGGTGCTACTGGAATGTCTGCAAGTTATCTGTGGCCTGTCTGGGATGACCCTCAGATGGTTCAGTTCTTTCCTCACTGGCAGATCTCAAAGAGTGGTTTCGGGGACTTGTTCCTCTGAGTCATTCCCTCTGCCATGTGGGGTGCCTCAGGGTTCCGTGTTGTCCCTCATGTTGTTCATGGTGTACATGCTGCCATTAGGAGACATTGTGAGGCAGTATGGGCTGGGTTTTCACTGCTATGCAGATGATACCCAGCTCTACCTGTCCTTTGTGCCTGACCAGGATAGTGCACTCTCAGTGTTTAACAACTGCCTCGGGGAAATCCAGGACTGGATGAATACCAGCTGGTTGAAGCTGAATTACAAGAAGACTGAGGTGTTGGTTGTGGATCCTGGCTGCCGGATAGAGGGGTCAGTGGCAGGACATCCCTCAGGGCTTTGGCTTGGGGGTGCCCTGTTGCTGACCTCTGAATGGGCGCGCAATCTGGGGGTAATATTTGATGTTGGGCAGACACTTTGTTCTCAGGTGTCGGCTGTGGTCAAGTCCTCTTTTTACCATCTGAGCAATATCGCCTGGATTAAGCACCTAGTTCCATCCAGCGACCTTCCAACATTGATCCACGCCTTTGTGACCTCACACCTTGACTACTGTAACTTCCTCTACCTAGGGCTTCTGGGGGTTGATATCCACTGCTTGCAGCTGGTGCAGAACACAGCAGCCAGGTTGTTGTCTGGATTATCTTGATCCAGCCATAATACACGTGTGGTGCGCGAACTGCAGTAGCTGCAAGTTCAGTGGAGGATCAAGGTCAGCCTGCTGACCTACAAAGCCCTACGTGGACTGGGTCGAGCTACCTGCAAGATCTCCTGCACCCTTACTGCCCCTTGCGACTGCTCCGCTCAGCCGATGAGGGATTGCTGGAGATTCCCAGGGTACAGTTGAAAACTTCTGTATCTCGGGTGTTTTCTTTCACAGCCCCAACCCTGTGGAATTCTCTGCCTTGTCACATTTGAGAGTGTCTGACAGTGGAGAACTGCAAAACTGCATTAAAAACCTATTTTTCTAGGGACATGGATATGTTGTTCAATCCACACTTACTGGCAGATTCCTTGCCGTTTTAAATCTTGCCGGAAGGTCTTCAAGCTGGCTCCTCCCACCCACCTGGGTGGTAAAACTCTCGGCTCCGCCCCATGACGTCAGATCTTCCTTACCGCTTGGAAGGTTCCCTCCTTAGCGCTCTGCGTTTAGACTGGATCCAAACTCTTCGGTTAACCTGAAACTAATTTTAAAGTTTACTAGACTTCGGTCTGCTTCTTCCTTCGTGGCTGCGAGGGACAAATTGACTCCCGGTTTTCGGCAGTGCCCATGTGGGCAGAAGATGTCCAGGACCGATCCACATTCCACGTGCGTCTACTGCCTAGGGCTTGACCACGATCCACAGGCCTCTGATTTGTGCAAGTCCTTCTTGGCAAATGTCCTGAAGACGTGCTGCCAGGCTCAACTCCTGCCTGAGACGATACCGGTGTGAAGTCGAAGGAGACCACAGCAGGTTTCATGGTGGCTGGCTCAGCTGAACAACTTGAACAGATGATCACCCTCGAGAAGGAGGTGGCCCAGGCTGCATCTTCATCTTCCTCGGTCGTGGCATTTATCCCGCTCTCCTTGGGCTCCTCCTATACGGCTTCTTTTAAGGAGCTTTGCCAGTCCCTCTCCACGAAAGGTGAGGGTCCATTGGGACACTCCTCGTGGTTCAAGAAGAAGGACTCGAAGGGTAAGTCCCACTGTCGGCGTTCGTGGGAGCGGGAGAGGTCCCCTTCCCCGGACAGTCGACTTTCTACTTCGGTCGAGGTTGTGGCTAAGGCCGCTTGCTTCACGGTGTCCCTGTCAGGTCGGCCGGCCGAGACACCCGTCGACGTGGTCGAGATTTTTCTCGACCCGTCGGACGGGCTGTTGACTGGAGAGGCCGACAACCCTTCTTCACCGGTTGCCCCAGTAGAAACCGAGGACTTGCCTGCGCCTCCTGTGCTAGAGTCCCTGGTTAAGCTCCCGAGCTGAGGAAGGAACGGGTTTCCCTCACTCCCTCCCAGACCCACCATCGGAAACACTGACGGTCTCGGTCTCGGACCTCTTCTCGGTCCAGCCGATCCCGCTGACACCAGCAGTCTCGGTCTCGGCACCGAGGAAAGAGGCAGCGCCGCTCGTCCTCGTCTTCCTCCTCCTCGGAGGAGAGGCTTTGGCGCAAATTGCGTCGACGCTACGAGGACTTAATGTGGCAGCAGCTCCTTCTGACCAGGAACAAGCCGACGCCGTCGCCTTCCCCGGCCATTAAATGGCTGTCACCTGAAAGGCTGAAGCAACCCCTCGCAGTGGTCCAGGAACCCAAACCGGCGCCGGTTGTTCGGTCAAAACTAGCTACCCCACCGATTGTGGTGGAACCCCCGCCTCCACAACCAAAATCTGGGGCTCCGACCAAGGATTCTCGGTCGGGTCAGGGACTGCCCCACCGGTTATCGGTCACCCTCACTCCCGACCACCCTCGGCAGGTGGAGGGTGGCTCAGGTCCTAGGCAGCTATTCACAGACTCCTCGGAGTCTGATGACGACTCTTCCCTGTTCTCCAGACCCCTTGACTTGGAGTCCTCTGGGGGGACAGTCGATGGACGAGAGCCCATCCTCTTTCATGGGTTTGCTTCGGCTCATCTCAGAGTTCACTGGGATGCAGCTCGAGCCCGTATCCAAGCGGGCCAAGTATCCCCTCACGGAGATACTGGACCGAGGGGATTCTCCCACGGAGACCTTTCCGGTGGCTGAAGCCATTGTTGGCCCAGCTTTGGAGTTATGGCAGCGCGTGTCTTCATCCTGCTCCTTGACCAGGATGGCCATGAAGCACGAGTCCCGACCGGTCTCTGTCTGGTTTCTCGGAGCACCCTCTGCGGAGGGGTTGGTTACCGATGGTGTTTTCCGGCATTCCGGGAACACCAGGGACGTGGGCAAGCCCCTCGACAAAGAGTCCAAAAAGCTGGACTATGCCAGGCGTAAAGTGTATGCTGCGTCCTCCCTCGGCCTCCATCAGGCCAGTTCAGCTGTACTGATGGTGCACTTCTCCCACGCCCTTATGGGCTCCCTGGATGAGGTGATCCCTCATCTCCTGGCTGACCTCCAGACTACGGTCAAGCAGGTGCGGGATCAGGGAAGGGCAGTGGCGAAACAGCAGCTCCAAACGGCTCTCGATATTGGAGACTCCTGTTCCTGGTTAGTAGTGCTCGCAGTGGCCATGCACCACAGAACTTGGCTGCGGATCTCCACCTTCACAGCGGATACCCTACACAAGTTGGCAGACGTCCCCTTCCTGGGTACCGACTTGTTCGGGCCTGGGGTGGAAGGTCACCTCCAGAGAACTGAGAAGTCCAGTGCCACCTTGGACTCTGTCATGTTTGCCCAGAAGGACAAAGGCCGCCGGCAGCAGCATAAGCCCTTTCGCCCTTCTGCCCCTTCGGCACATCCAGCCCAGCAACACCAGCATCAGGGCCAGCAGGCTCGCACTTGGCACCCCAAAGCCAAGCCTGCAGCTTCCTCCAGCAGGAAGCTGGGAGGGAAAAGGCCCGGGAGGTCCCTCAGCCGGTCCTTCCTCCAAGCCTGCCCAGTGACGGGTTGAGGGGTGTCGCCCCCAGCTGCATTGCTTCCCCCTGGGATCCCCACGTGGGAGGATGGCTCCGCCACTTTCTTTCCGCCGGGTCCACTATCACCATGGACCGCTGGGTGTTGGAAGTGGTAGGAAGGAGTCTGCCTCTGGAGTTCGAGCAGGCCCCGCCCTTCCGAGCCATCACCCCCAAGGGGGCTACGGGGTCCGCAGCCTCTCTTGTCGGCCTGTTGAGCCGACATTGCCCTGCTCCTCCAGAAGGAGGTGATCAGGAAGGTGGCGGATCCTCCGCCAGACCCAGGGTTTGTGTCCAGGTACGTCCTGGTCCAGAAACGGACGGGGGCTGGCGCCCCATTCTAGACCTGCATGACCTAAATAGGTTCCTAAGGTCTCGAACCTTCAGGATGGTCACTCTGGCTCAGATCATTCCATCCTTGGAACGAGGCGTGTGGTTCTGTTCTCTGGACCTTCAGGACGCGTTTTTTCACGTCCCAGTCTGTCCGTCACACCAGCGATTCCTCCGCCTCAGAGCAGAGGGGTCCCTTTACGAGTTCCAGGCCATGCCCTTCGGCCTTTCTCTAGCTCCCAGGGTCTTCACCAAATGCATGGCAGTGGTGACAGCATTCCTGCAGCGCCGAAGGGTCTGGGTGTACCCATACCTGGACGACTGGCTGATTGCGGCCTCCTCCAGACCAGAGGTGGAGCGGTCCAGGGATCTGGCCCTCCAGGTTTGCTCTCAAGTTGGCCTCCTCATCAACGAGCCTAAGTTGGAACTCGTGCCAAAGCAGGTGATCCAATTCATCGGGGCAGAGCTTGACTGTCTGCGAGCCAGAGCATGGCTCCCGGTGGACAGGGCCGAGGTTCTTTCCTCCTTTGCCAATTATTTCAGGTTGGGCAGTTGCGCCCTGCCCGGGACTTCCTGCGCCTCATGGCATCCTGCACCAGCTTGGTCCATTGGGCCCGTTGGCATATGCATCCCCTACAATGGGGACTGGCCCACCAGTGGTCACAGCGCTTCAGTCCTTTGGACCAGCCAGTGGCAGTGACCCAGGAGATGTGGAACGCTTTCCAGTGGTGGATCATTCCAGCTCATCTGCAGAAGGGCATCCTGTTTGTCTGCCCCGAGCCGACGGTCTCTCAATCGACCGATGCCTCTCTGATGGGTTGGGGTTCCCATCTGGGGGAGCACAAAGCGCATGGCCTCTGGTCTCCTCGGGAGTCCTGATGCCACATCAACCTGCTGGAGCTTCGTGCGGTTTGTCTAGCCCTCACCGCCTTCGCTCCATTTGTACGGGGTCAAGTGGTCCAGGTCCAGACGGACAATAACACGACCATGTACTACCTAAACCGCCAAGGTGGGATGCGCTTCATGCCTCTGTGCAGGGAAGCTCTCCGCACTTGGTCCCTCTTGCGCAGCCTGGAGGCGGATCTCCTTGCCATCCATGTGGCAGGAGCCTCCAACATTCTGGCTGATGCCCTAAGCCGGATAGGAGCTGCGTCCCACGAGTGGTCTCTCCTGCCGGAGGTAGTACAAGATCTGTTCCCCCACTGGGGCACGCCTCAGGTGGACCTGTTTGCCTCCAGGGAGAATGCGAAGCTGAGGCTGTTTCATGCCCGCACCCCTCAGCAGGGCTCGCTGCAGGGGAATGCCTTCTTGGGGCCATGGACCCCTGGCCTCTTCTACGCCTCTCCCCCATTTCCCTTGATCCAAAAGGTGCTTCTCAAGGCGAGGAGGTACAAGGCGCAGGTGATTCTGGTAGCCCTAGACTGGCCCCGCTAGTTCTGGTATCCAGATCTCCTCAGCCTCAGCTCCAGGCTCCCGAGGCGGCTTCCAGCCCACCCGGACCTGATCTAAGTCAACCAAGGGAAGGTATTCCATCCAGACCTTCAATCCCTGCACCTGATGGCCTGGTTCCTGGGCAGCTAGAGTTCCAGGCCTTGGGTCTTTCCAACGAGGTCCTCAGCGTCGTTGAGGCATCCCATAAGGAGTCGACCAGGAAATGCTATGCCTTTAAATGGAAGAGATTCTCCATTTGGTGTCAGGGTAAGGGACTGGACCCTTCCTCCTGTTCCTTGGCAAGCATTCTGGACTACCTGTGGTCCCTTTCAAACAACATGAAGTCTTGCTATATTATGACATATGCAGTGAGTCCCAACCTTCGAACTGCTCCGGAGGTGAAAGAGTTAACTTTCCATGCCAGGCATGGAACTTTGAGCACGAGCCTGTTGAAAACTCTGTCTGTTGTTCTTCAAACTCAAACTGTCAGATCTTTATGAGCAAAACTCACTAAGGTTCTGTGTGGAAGCTGTAAACCTACACTAGCCAACTGGCTACTAAATATAAGAACATATTTTTTGGTCCCAAAACAAAGACTTAAGTCAGGGGATCCAAAAAATGAAAAACACAACACCCAAACACCCCAAAAAGGAGGGGTGAAAAACAAGGTGGGCATCTACTAAGTGCCAACACTTCACTGCCCACCCACATCCCAAAAGCAGAGGTTCTGAGTGGGGCAGACAGGTGGGGAGGTCCTAATATAGCAAGACTCCATTAGAAGAAACAACATTACTAAGGTGAGTAATTTTTTCTTCAAACAACATGAAGTCTTGCTATATTATGACATATGCAGACTACACAGCAGTACCTCCATGGAGGAGGGACAATAACCACTTAGGAAATAGGCTCTGAAGCACAGCTGTAGAAACCGAGCATCACTCCTAGCCTGGATGTCCAGGGAGTAATGCTTGGTAAAAGTGTGAACTGTTTTCCAGGTAGCTGCTTGACATATCTCTAGGATAGGGATGTCCCTGGCAGCAGCCAGAGACGCAGCTGTACTCTGTAGAGTGAGCCTCAGGCCTGAGGGAGGAACTTACCCAGTTTTTATAACAAAATTGGATACAAGAGACAATCCACCTGGCAATGGATCTTTAGTGGCAGGTTTCCTTTACCAACCTCACCATAAGTGAGGAACAGTTGGAGGAGTCAAACCTGTGACCCTTGGTACGCTCTATGTAGTAACTAAGGGCTCTTTGACATCTAAACTGTGCAGTCTCCTCTCGCCAGAGGAGGAATGGTCAGTGAAGTACACAGGGAGGGACATAGATTACTAAGGTGAGTAATTTTTTCTTCTCAGCTAGGGCTTCGGTCGACGACCCTTAGGGTGCACCTGGCAGCCATTTCTGCTTGCCGGGCGTGGGCCGGGAAGCAGTCAGTGGCGCAGGAGAAGGTGGTCGGGCACTTTTTCAAAGGCCTTGATCACATATCCCCTCCGGTGCGGGAACCTCCGCCTCCGTGAGATCTACTGCTGGTACTGGCTAAGCTCATGGGCAAGCCATTCGAACTGATGCACAAGTGTGACATCTCTCACCTGCCGTAGAAGACCACCTTCTTGGTGGCTATCACATCAGCCAGAAGAATGAGAGAGCTCCAGGCGCTGTCCATCAAGTCTTCTTATCTGGTCTTCCCCAGGGACAAGGTTGTCTTGTGCCCCCACCTGAAATTCCTTCCAAAGGTGATGTTGGAGTTTCACCTTAACCAGGTGTTGACTCTGCAGGTGTTCTACCCCCAATCACACCTCGGAAGCTGAATATAAGCTTCATACTTTGGACCCTAGAAGAGCGCTTTCTTACTATAAGGAGCGGACGGTTGAAGTTCGGGGAGAGGTTCACCAGCTGTTTGTCACCTACGCTGAAGCCGCACCTGGCAGACCTGCAGCCAAGCGGACGATAGGCAGGTGGGTCACCTCCTGCATAGATCCCTGCTACAGGTTGGCAGGTATGGAGCCTCCCAAAGGGATAAGAGCTTATTCTACCCACCATACCGCTGCTTCGGTGGCTGCTTCCAGGGATGTCCCTATCCAGGAAATTTGCAGGGCTGCTACCTGGAAGTCAGCACACACCTTTATTACTCATTACCACATCGACCTTGAGTCACGCCGGGATGCTGGTTTTGGGACCTCGGTTCTTCAGTCCTTATTCCTAAGTAGGGGTGTCGCTTTGCCTCCTCCTCCGGAGAACTGCTAGGAGTCTGCCAGTAAGTGTTGATTGAACAACATATCCATGTCCCTTGAAATACAGTATACCTGTAATGTTCTAGGAATGGTATCTGCTGTTCATTCACACAACCCACCTGCCTCCTCGGCTCGACGACAAGACAACCTGGCTTCCAGCGGCTAGATCTACGCCATGGGGCGGAGCCGAGAGTTTTACCACCCGGGTGGGTGGGAGGAGCCAGCTTGGAGACCTTCCGGCAAGATTTAAAGCGGCAAGGATCTTACCAGTAAGTGTGGATGAACAACATATACCATTCCTAGACTAACCTGTATATTTGGGCTAGCCTTTGGAGAAACATTTTAATTCCTCTTAGATTTTGCTATTTGAGTTTTAATCATAGTGATTCGACGAATGTTTTTTTGTAATTTTATAGTTTTACTTTGATATTGTATAGTTTATACAGCGCTTTGGTACAATGTGAACGGCGCTTCATAAATAAAGATTATTATTATGCCATGAGCCCTGCAGACACAGCCATTCAGCAGTCATTTTCACAAGCAGTAGTTATGGGATGACGCCAGTAGGTACCTGTAAAGGAATCATATGGTATTCTTCCCTGCCCTACCTAGGTGGATACTGCTTTTTAGAACCCATATGTATTAACTATCTTCCCTATTGATATTGAGGAGCAATACAGAAAGTAGAAATTCCATCATACTTACTGTAATTTCCTTTTCTGTTAGCTCCAGTGTTGTCATTGGGGTCTCTCTCTGGAGCTGTGTCTGCTTTTCTGGAAAAATATTGGTGTACATTGCTTTTTTGTTTTGTATTGGAGGACACCTACAGTGCTCTTTCATGGTTCAGAATACATCAGCTGTGTCGGGACACGTTTGTACAATAACTTAAGTTTTGTGTAATGAACCATAGATTTCAAGGTGAGACATATAAGCTCATGTTTTTCTGGGGATCCTGCATGAGTATCCGCCAGTCATGTGCATTCAGTTATATCCCTTTTAACCCAACAATCTTCTTCCAGGATATCTCTTGCAGCAAGTCGCACCTTGGGAACTATGGCAATCAGGTACCAGGACCACACAGAAACATTTTTGCTAGCAGTCTTAACGGGGCCACCCATGATGACTTAATCGCACCAGCGTTCTACCTATATAGCTGTGGGTGGCTCCACGCCCTCCATAGTTCTTTTGCTGCCATCGACCATCGCACTTCGAACTCCATGGAGCACCATCGCTTCAGTCAACTGCCGTTTTCCAGAATATTATGTTTTTTAATTTCTCACCCTAGTTCATTAGTCACTTGTTCTTGAAAGTGATTCCCCCTTTTCTTTTCGTTTGTGCCAAGCGAATCCAGTAATCATGTCTGTCACTGCAGCTGTGGACAGAAGATCTATGATAAGGAGTACCACGAGGCCTGCTTCCGCTGCCTCAGCACTGACCATGACGTTTAGGCCTGCGAGATCTGCTGCTTTAATCAGGCTACCCAGTGGCTTAGCCAGAAGGAGCTAAAGTACTTCCTCATGGGAGTAGAAGGTCGCCGCCTTGGAAAATGAACTTCAGTCCAGGAGCTTCTCTGCTTCTCCGGCCCTGTCTTCAAGCTCTCATGCTGCTAAGGCTCGGGACAAGTTGTTAGGGAAGCAGTCACCGGGAGAAAGACAGGTCTTCCTGGGAATGTTCTCGGTCACCATGCCCAGCGCTGACCGTTATGGGGTCTTCGACCAGACTGGTGGCGATCCCTGCTGCCGCCCACACCCTCTCTACTACAGGGTCGGCACTGGCAGCCTTTCCTGTGAGCTCCTCAGCTCAGCGTCATTTCATCAACAGGCTTACCCCTCTCCCACTGATGATCCCCCCACCCGCCTCCCTCACCCTGTCTGCCTCAGGGGGACTCTGGCAGTATGGTCCGTCAGTTCTTCTTCTGCTGACACCAGCCAGTCATCACCATGGTTTGCCTTACCCTCCCAAAGCATCCACCCCAGCTGAATGTCCCTCCGCCTCCTAAGGGGCTGCAGTCAGGGAGCACTGTTTCCCTGCTGGTGGCAGTGATGGTCATGTGTTGTTGAGCTTCATGCCCCTTCAGTCGATGCCCCTGACCATTCCTTTGAAGTTGGGATGCAGGTTCCCAGCTGGTCCCTCAATCTGCCCCTGTCTCATTGCTGTTGCTGTCCTCCCTGCCAATGCTGGGGCCTCAGTCCACCCCGTCGCTGTCACAGGGCTCTCTGTTGATGCCAGTGACTATTGACGTCCAGGCCCTCCTTTCCTCGGTGTGGGAATTCATGCAGAGAGTTGTCACACTTCAGGGCCTATTGCCGACGGGACTTTCTCGGTCAGCGTCAGTGCCATCCCACCAGGTGTCATCATGACCACCCACTCATGATCATCCATTTCCTCTGTGCCCATATCTGATCCAGGGAACGACAGTGATTATCGCCCTGACTTCCTGCTACCCGATGAGGATGAGGATGACAAGGGTACCAGGGTCTGGAGCCCCTCTTGCACCTCTACTGTTTTCTCAGTGGGGGAAGACTCCTTCATATACACCTCAGAGTCCCTCCCCCCCCGCCATGGATGACTCCTCCTCCTTCATAGCAGTGATGCGACAACTCCAGTCAGCTATGGGGTTTGATACAGCAGAGCAGGATAGTACTCTGAGGTATCTGGTGGATTACCTAGACCTGCCAGATTCTCCTCCCATCATTATTCCTCCTGTGTTTAATACATATGAGGATACCACCATGGCTGCTTGGTACAGGCCTAACTTGATCCCCCCTATGCCCAGAAAGGCAGACAAACTGTACCGTGCCCCCTCTGGGAAGCCCTTTTTTGTGGGGGCCCCCACATTCTGTGGTGATCGACGCGGCCCCCATGATAGATCTATGAGGCCTCAGCACCTTAGTTATCTTTCCCCAGACAAGAGTCAAGGAAGTTGGACCTTATGGGCAAGAGGGTATTGCCTCCTCTACTTTGGCCATAAGAATCATCAAATACATTGGCTATATGCTCAAATTCCAGAATGATCTCTGGAAAGCGGCTAGGTCTGCAGCCCAGTCCCTTCCAGAGGGCCCTCAAAAACAGGACATGCTCAAGACTCTTCAGATGGGTGTGGATGTGGGCAAGCACCTCTTGTGGGCTGCCTATGATGCCCTAGATGCCTCCATCAGGGCCTCCACGGTTGGAGTTTGCCTGAGGAGGTACTCCTGGCTCAGGGTGTTCAGTTTTGTCTCTGACATCCAACAGTCTGTCCTGAATGCTTCCTTCAGGGGTTGTAAACTCTTCAGTGTCGACGTGCAGATATTCTCAATAACCTGCAGGTCTCAGGAAGAGCTCTGTGGTCTGTTCACCTCCTCTACCACACCCACCAAAAGTGTGAGCAGAGGGTGCCCTTTCAGTGTGCCACCCGTCATCCCAGGTCTGGTACCAGATAGCCAAGCAAGTGCAAAGCTGCCTTGACATTGCCTACTCCCCCCCTCCTCCACAGGAAAGTCCTCTGGGGTGGAGGAGCACCCCTGGCTGCAGGATCAGCCTCAGCCTGACTCCTTGCCCGACCCACTCCATTTGGTTCCCCAGCATGTGGTGGTGGATTGGGGGGTGGGGGGCATTTCTCCCTCCATCGGGATGGGTGGCAGGAGATCACAACAGATGCCTGACTGCTGCAGCTCATAGAACAAGGACATGTTCTAGCATTTGTGGAGATGCCTCCAGAGCTTCTTCTGAGGCCCTCCACTTACCCTCCAGACCACATACCCATGCTGCTGGAGGAGATCCAGATGCTGCTGTAAAAAAGGGCCATAGAACTGGTCCCTGAGAATCAACACAACACAGAGTTCTACTCCCACTTCTTCCTCATTCCAAAGTCCACAGGGGACTTGAGGACCATGCTGGACTATGAAACCTGAACTACTACATTCAGTACAAAAATTGTCAGGATGGTTACACTCCCAGGCCTGTTGCTCTTGCTCCGGGAGGGAGACTGGATCTGCTTCCTAGATAATCAGGATGCATATCTGCACATCAAGGTCTGCCTTCCCCAGAGGAAGTACCTGGGAGCACTACCAGTTCAGAGTCCTCCCTTTTGACTTGTCTTTGGCACCTCTGGTCTTCACCAGATGCCTAGCGGTAGTGGCAGTGACCCCGCAGGATGGAGGGGCTTTACGTCTTTCGCTTTCTGGACTACTGGTTGCTCAAAGCTCAATCCAAGGAGCAATTGTCTTTGACCCTGGCACATACCTTATTGTTGTTTAGCTAGTTGGGGATTACAGTCAACCTATCCAAGACAGTAATGACTCTCAGCCAGCGTCTCCAATACATAGGAGCTATACTGGACACGGCCCAGGGTTTCCCCTTTCTGCCCTCGAACAGGGCAGAGTGCCTAATAGTGCAGGCCCAGGAAATCTGTCACAACCAGTATTTCGCAACCAGAACATAACCTCAGGCTGCTGGGCCTGATGGTTGCAGCTGTTGCCATGGTTACTCTGGTGAGGCTACACATGCACATCCCTCAATGGACTCGGAAGGTACAGTGGGATCAGCAGCCTGATGATCTGGAGCAGATGGTTCATGTCTCTTCACTTGTCAAGAAGGTTCCCCTATGGTGGATGGAACCCAGTCATTTGCACAAAGGGGTTACTTTTCTCATACCCTTCCCTCATCAGATCCTCCGCACAGATGCCTCAGGGATGGGCTGGGTGCTCATCTGGGTCCTTAACAGACTGAGGGAGGTGGTCTCCACTCGAAGCTTCACTCCACACGAGTGTCCTCGAGATGAGAGCTGTCCTCTACAGACCTTCCAGTGTCACCTGTCCCCAGGCCCCCTGCTAGTGCGGAAGGACACTATCAGTGTCGTGCACTACATCAGCAAACAAGTGGGAACTCACTCATACCCCCTATGCAGGGAGATGATGAGGGTTTGGAACTGGGCTCTGGAACATGGCCTCAAACTATCAGCCGTCCATGTTTCAGGTGTCCAAAACATCCTGGCAGACAAGCTAAGCAGATGGCAGTCCAGAATGCATGAATGGGAACTGCTCACCTTCGTGGTAGAAGACCTGTTCAGCAGGTGGGGTCACCTAGAGTTGGACCTTTTTGGCTATGTACACACTAGATTACAGAGTTTTAAAACGGAATATGACATGTTTTTAAACTCACTCTGGTATTCTGTCCACATCACATGGTAGCGTGTTGAATTCTGTTTTGCCTTGAGTCCGCACCATGGTTTTACGCCCGGTTTGCTGGCACGGTTCTCTGGTCTCTGCAGACACAAGCACGGAATGCTCCCGTCTGCATTACCAGGTGAAACGTTTTATCCTTGTAAGCATACTTAAAATCGTGTTTAAGCCTTGGTTGCTGGCAGAGTTTAAGCATGGTTCTTAAACATGCTTACAAACCGTGGCAGATGAGGACACACACCATGTTACTGCTTTTTAAAATGTTTTAACTCTGTTAAAATGTTTAAAAAAATCTAGTGTGTACACAGCTTTTGTGTCCCCATGCAATGCAAAACTGTCGCTTTTCTGCTTGCTCGATCACAGATTGGAGTTTTTTGGCGAGGGGCAGTGTCCTTCTCTTGGAAAGGGAGTTTCCTTTATGTCTTCCATGCCTTCCCTATGGTTCAGAGAGTGCTCATCAAGCTCCAAATGGAGGGTGCTACCCTGGTTCTGGTGGCCCCCTTTTGGGATCGGCAGACTTGGTTTCCACTGTTGCAGCAGTTAGTAGTGGAGCCTCCGGTGCCCCTTCCCCTGTGCCAGGGCTTGCTATCACAGGAACGGGGGACCCTTGGCCATCTGAACCTCTGGTCTCTTTACCTGCATGCCTGGCTCCTGAAGATGTATCCATTGCCAGGTTCGGTGTCTCACCTAAAGTGGCTGATGTTGCCGGCCCGGTGGCGCTGAGGGTTGAGGCGCTGGATGCCACACCTTGCTCCACGCTGGTGACCTGGGTTCAGGAATGGACTTGGGTCACCAGAGGTCAGCGGGGGCGGAGAGGGATTGAGTTCCTGTGGACTGCTCTCCCTCTTCAGGGAAGGGGGGCCACCAGTTGTCAGTGCACTAGCGACCTCTGGCGGAGGCTGGGGGACGGTGTGCTGGCACTGCATGGAAGGCATGTGCATGCTCTCTCCATTGGTGTCATTGCACGCCCCAGCCCATGCCAAACCAGGAAAAGCAGGGAAAAGGAGGCATCAGTCATGGCGGCATGATGGCCATCTCTGTGGGGGACCGCTCGGCTCTGAAGGTATGCGGCGCATACTGGATCCTGTTCCAGTGGATGAACATAGGGGGGCTCTCCACCACCCTGCCGCGGGAGTAGAAGCTGCGGGACCTGAATGGGAGCTGGGAGATCTTCGGGACGGTGGCCGGATGACAGGGTATTCCAAGACGTAAGGTAGGCAGACTGGGGCCCCGGGAAAAAAAGGACTAATTATACATAAATAAATAAAATAAAGTTGCTGCCGCCTTGGTGGACACCAGAAAGCCTTCCACCGGTGAGACTTATTCCATGAATTAGAAGTGCTTTACCTTATGGATGGCTTCCCATCATCTGGACCTCTTCACTTGCCCAGTGAACCAGATTCTAGAGTATTTGTTGTCCTTGTCAGATGCTATCCTGAAGTATTCTTCACTGATGGTGCACTTGTCTATTATATCATCCTTCCCTGAGTCTGTTGAGGGTCATACAGTAGCCCAGCTGGCTGCGGCCCATACTTTTCTGGAAGGCATCCTGCATTTGAAGCCTCACATCTGTAATCCAGTCTCAACTTGGGACTTGAATTTTGTTTTAGAGAAACTTACTTTGGCTGCTTTTGAGACTGCCGTGACTTGTGAGCTATGCTTTCTGTCATGAAAAGCATTATTTTTAGTTGCTATTACCTCTGCTCGTAGGATTTCCAAGCTTCAGGCAGTATGTGCGAGCAGCTCTATTTGCGTTTCCACAAAAACAGGGTGTCATTACGTACTAACCCTAAGTTTTTGCCAAAGGTGGTGTCTGAGTGACTCTGAATCAAACCATCCACCTACCTGTTTATCGTCCTGATCATGCCAGTCCAGGGGAAGTATTGCTTCATACTTTAGATGTACATAGAATACTCTGATATTGTGTTCACTGCATGAAGGACTGCAAGAAGTCCTTGCAGCTATTTGTTTCTTTCACCCCCGGAGAAGAGGGTGTACTGGTTTCTAAACAGTGTCTGTCCAAGTGGTTGGTCAACTGTATTATTTTCTGTTATAGGAAGTGCGTTAAGGAACTTCCTGGGGCAGTTAAGGGCCATGGTACCGGAGGCATGGCTACTTCTGTTGCCTGTGTCAGAGAAGTTTTAGCAGCTGACATCTGTGCTGCTGCCACTGGGAGTACTGTCCATACTTTCACTAGTCACTACAGTCTGGACATCACCTCTAGAAGGCGGGACATGTTTTGGCCTAGCAGTGCTACAGGACTGCCTTTCAGCCACCCGGACTGTTTTTCTCCTCAGCAGTACTACTTGGGATTCATTTCTAAGGTGTGACCTGCTGCAAGAGATATCCTCAAAGAAGACAGAATAGTTACGCAAGAATTTATTGTAATGGTAGATCTTTGAGAGAATCTCTTGCAGAAGGTCATGCCATCCCATGCACCTTCCCCTTTCCTTCTGAGTTCCTCCTTTCCTGTCCTCTCCTTTTCCAGGCTGGTGAGCCTTCTGCCTTATACGCTCCTTCTGGCGGGTCTCTCTAGCTCTCCCTCGGGAGTGTACCCTTGGTGGATGGTCTCTGGCGGGGAACTGAGGAGGGCATGGGGCTGCCCATGGCTATATAGGAAGCCCATTGGTGTGATGACGTCACTGTGGGCAGCCCCAGTTAGACTGCTAGCAAACATATTTCCATGTGATCCTGGTGCCTGACTGCTATAGTTCCTAAGGTGTGACGCACTGCAAGAGATTTTCTTGAAGATTTATTGTTGCAGTAATTTCTTATGTAACTGTTCTTTTCTCTGTGTATAAGACAAGCTTTCAGGAGCAGAAGACCATGAGATCCAATAATGAACCTGGTGTCCAGTGTTGTGGTCCGTGAATAGCAATCATATGTATCAACTGGAGCCCTGTTCTTCAAGACAGGTAGGCCTGCATTTTCCATTCATTGCTGTTTTTTCTGGTATATGCTTATGCAAAGGTCCAACCAAGGACGTGATATTAATAGTTAATTAAGCAAGTAATAATACCCAACAGGGTGGGCGGTATTGGGCAATACCGGACCACCCAGGGGCCTTATAGCCAATGCTGCCCAACCCCGAAGGGTATTATTGCACTTAAAAAATGGGCTAGTTAGTGAAAAAAAAACACACATTCAATTTTTTTTTACTTTGTAGTATAAGAAATGTACATTTATTTACCTTAAACTTTCTTTGATCAAGTAGTCCCTGTACTGGTATGCTTGCCAGTAGAGGGCAGTGCAGTGTTTGACAGGTGTGTTTTTTCTCTGTGGTACTTCCAGTTCTCTTTAGTCCCCCCACCCCTGCTTTCTTTTAAGGAAAGCCTGAGGCCCTATCCTGCTGCCTTAGCACCATGCTCCATTTTAGTTCTAGATCTCACTCTCCCCCCACAGTTATAGATATCCCTCTCTCCTCCTCTACTCCGATAGTATGTGAATGCTTTGGAACACTTGCAGTTCACTGTACTGGAATCGCGCAAGGCTTTTTCATCCAGCGGCAACTTGTGGATCACAGTTCCAGATGAGGGAGATTAGTTTTTTTTTCAGATGTTTGCAGCTTATTTTAAGTTGTTTTCTCAGCATGGAAAACAGTATTGTCAAGCGGGAGAATACCACGAGCTTAGAGCTATGAGAAACCGCTGCTTCTAACTTGGTGGTTTCTTTAAAAAGAAATAAAACATTTGTTTCTTTTACTGGTATATTCATTTTTGTAATTTGCGAAGGCATGTTGGGTCCTAGTGAGATTGGTAGGTGACTGGGGTGGGGGTTGTAATGATTGTAGTTGTGGGGAGTGGTGTAGCACTTGCTAACTAATAGAAAAACAAACCAGGGCTGCAGTTCTAGTTTGTTTTCCAATTCGGCACAGTGCTTTCTGTTGTGCAGTGGCATATTTGTCTCAGTGGGCTGGCAGTTTTTATCTCCTGGTCATCTATTTGAAAGTTAATGTACCCCCTGCCCAGGTGTACCAGCCCATCAGAGCCCAGGAAATAAAAAGCCAATTTTTTTAATAGTAGTTTTTGCATGGTGTTGACAGAAGTGAACTGAGGTGGAATGCAGCTGGAATGTACCATGTCCCTGGGAGTCTGTGCTGAGGTCACAACTTTGGAGCGGTATCACTACATCAGTGGGGAAAGCACATTACCCATAAGTATTAACTACCTTTCCTATTGACAAAGTTGGATTTAACAGAAAGGGAATTTAAGGTAAGTATGATGGAATTTCTCCTTTCCTGCACATCTTAGTCTGGGCAAGGATGGGTGAGATGGGCTGATATTTCAAGAGGGAGAAGGATCATTCCCTTTGAGTACTACTTTTAACCCAAATGAAGGGACATTCCCTTGGTATATGTAGACAGGAGATAAAAAGTGAGGTGTTGGGTTTTAGTGCTAAATATATACCTAAAATGCGTGTAAAACAGTTCTAATCTTTTTAAGCTTTTACAATTGCAGTCAGGCACTGAAAATGTGCATAGTTCGTGAAAGACCATATAGGGTCCTTGCACAGTTTTTGTTATTTTTCCTAATCTCCCTATTCCAGAAGCTATAAATACACATCAAGGTCTACTGCAGGTAGATTCTAAACACTGTCTCAGCATCTTACAGAGAGAATGGGTGGTCCCTCTAATTGGATTTTAGATCAACTATTGGGAAGGGGGGTTCCCCCTATAAACATTGTTGGCTTGAATCTGCATTTGAACCGGTGTGCCAAAAGAGTCGCAAGAACAGGTATGATGATTGCAGACGAGATTTTGTGGACTTAATTTACTTTGAAATCTTGTCTGCAATTTCTTATGAGTTTGTGCCTGTAGTTACTCCTTCTATTGAGAGCTCTTTTTATTTAATTAATTTATTTATTTTGAAATTGTATTTTATCTTCTCCCACTACCTATCGGCCCCAATGCTTCAGGGCATCCAAGGGGTCATCCTTCTGCCACCCTGCCCACCGATACTTACCTCCTTTTCCCCTATGTAGCTTAGGCTTACCCCGAGTGGGGACAAGGTGGGGTGGACCCCTGTAAATCAACTTTCGTCGGGTCCGGAGGTAGTCGACGAGCAGGGGCACATGGAAGCCCATCTCCTGGAGCCGACAGGCATTTTTCCGCTTTCCTTCCTCCCCCACATAACTTCCAACCCCCCAACGTCATGGTGCTAGTCACCAACGTCTACTGTACGTTGGGCCACCCGTCTCCCTTCTAATGGGAGCCTGCAGTCCCCCAAGCCTCCGCCCGGAGGCGCGCAAGTGCAGTGGGCAACAACCCCCACCCGACTCCTCCCTGGAGACGGCGAGCTGTCGTGGGACGCCCAAGCCGTACTCCTCCCAGCCGACCCACCAGTGACCCTTGTCCGCTCCCGAACACGGGTCGCTGGCTGGGAGCGAGGTGTGGCATCCAGCGCCTCAACCCTCAGCGCCACTGGACCTGCTGCTCTTTTTATTTTAAATTAGAAGCTTCCAGGGCAGAGCAAACACTTAAATAAAATATCTGCCTGGGGAAATGTCAGCAGGCACTTTCAAGATGCCTGCATTTTGGAAAGAACCCCAAACTCTCCCAGGCTGCTGGCTGATCAGATGGCCCACTCTAGAGGCTGCGGCATAGACTCACAAGTAAATTCCTACACAGCTCAGCAGTGTATTTCTTTTTAAAACATCAGGCTGTGGCATACCTCTCAACTGTGCCTGATTACAAGGGAAATCACTCATTTTAGCCCTAAAAAACTGCTCTGTCATCCGTCCCATATGGAAAAGGTGCCGCCCACACAGAGAATGTGCTGTAAATTCAGAACTTCCCCCATATTCCCCCAGAAATGGGGTCCAGGAGCAGTGGGTATAAAAGCAGCAAAGCAGGTGTTTCTAATAAGTTAGGTAAGGGTACTAGGAGAAGGGGGCTCATAAAGCCAGCAGGAAGTGTGGAAACAAAAATAAGGAGTGAGGGGAAGGAAAAGGGAGAGGAGCTCATAAGAGGGTGGAATGGTATATGCACAAGCTGAAAGGTAGTTTGCCTATGCCAGGAGCCTGGAAAATAAATTAGTAAACTCCAGGTGATGGTGGTGGATGTAGGATTAGACTTCATAGCCATCACAGAAACATGGGTCACTGGGAATAATGACTGGGACCTGGCAGTACCATGTATAGGAGAGAACAAGGGTAAGGAAAAAGGAGGTGAGGATAGTCTTCTGTGTCAAAGAAGGCGTAGAGGCAAAAAAGGAGGGCTCCATCAAAGGAGGAAATAGGGAGACAGAATCACTGTGGGTATAGCTCATGACAGCATCAGGAAAGACGCTGGGCACGTGGGTGGTCTGTAGACCACTGGCACAGGGAGGTGGGGGGATAGGAACTAAGGGCAGAAACTGAGAAGGGGGATGTAGTAGTTGTGGGGGGGATTTCAATCTACCTGACATAGATTGGGATATTCTAGCAGCTAAGAGCACCAGAAGTCAGGCCCTGTTAGATATGTTGCAGGACTGCCTGCTGGTACAGCTGGTCAGGGAACCTAGAAGACAGGCTGCCATTCTCGATGTGGTGCTATCGAGCTCTGAAATGGTCAATGGAGTGTTGGTTGGGGAGTCACTGGGTTCCAGTGACAATAACACCATGTAACTTGAAATGGCAATCGGTATCAGTATACTGTCATCAAAGTCTGTGGTTTTGGATTTCAAGTAAGCAGACTTTGATCAGATTAGGGAATTAGTCAAGGGCAAGTTATTTGGAGTATACAAAATCAGGTCGATGGAGGAGAGGTGGGGAGAAATTTAAGGGACCATTCTCAAAGCAACTAAACAGTGTTTGAGAATGGTTACCAAGGGTAATAGGCATGAGAGGCCAGTCTGGTTCTCTAAGAAGGTCAGCGAGGCAATGAGGGCCAAAAAAGGGCATTCATTGGCTATAGGGAGAAACAGGGGGATGAGAAATGGAGCAAATACCAGGTAAAGTTGAATGAAGCCAAGAAGGCAGTCAGGGACACAAAAACAGACACAGGTTTCTAAGGGAATGTAGTGCAAAAGAGGTTGTAAAGCCCATAACTGCACCTTGTCAATTATAGTACCCCAAGTTTGGTTTATTTAATATAAGTTTGTCAAGGCGATTTTTTTAAAGGTTTTTTTGTCGTTACTGGTAATGATTTCTAATGGTAGATTATTCCAGGGATTTATAATTCTTTGAGTGTAGTAGTTTTTCCTGGAAACATGAATAAATTTAGACCTATTAATCTGTAGTGGGTGACCTCTAGTATTGTATATATTATTTTTAAATTCGAAACCCATTTGAAAAAACAGATATGGGTAATTTATTATGTTGTACATGTAAATTAAATCTCCTCGTAGACATCTAAGTGATACGGGCATCAGATTTAACTTTTCTAGACGTAGTTCGTATGGACATTTGGAAAGTCCTTTGATATTTTTAGGGAATCTCCTCTGTACTTTTTTGAGAGAAGCAATCTCACTCTTTTTATATGGATTCCATAATTGTGATGAATATTCCAAGTGGGGTCTAGCATAAGCTCTATATAAGGGCAGCATTATCCGTGGGTCTCTAGATTTGATGTTTATCTTAACAGACCATATTATCTGATTTGTTTTCTGAATTGCCTAATTTATTTGTTTATTATGCTTTAAATCATTAGATATATATATGCCTAAGTTTTTTTCGTCAACAGTAGTTTCAAGTGGAAATCCATTTAACATGTATATAGCCAGAGGGTTATTTGGTCCAACGTGCATCACCTTACATTTATATAAGTTTAAACGCATACGCCAAGTATTAACTCAATTCGATGTACTATTTAAATCCTGCTGTATTATAGATATCTTATCATCACTGCCACAAGGTCCATAAAGTTTTACGTCATCTGCATGTTTAATAGAAATAGACTTACAATTTGTTGTCAGATCAGCAGTGAACACTAAAAATAGGCTGGGGCTCAAAACAGACCCCCAAGGAACACCACTACTAACACGTCGGGATGTGGACAGAAGACAGTTGATCAAAACCCTCTGTGTTCTTTGATCCAACCAAGTTTTTATCCATGCAATGATGTATTTATTAATATTGGTATCAAGCAATTTGACTATTAGGGAGTGATGAGCCATCGAGTCGAAAGCTTTGCTAAAATCGAGATGAATGATGTCCCAAGGAGAGCCATGGTCAATATTTTTGCTAACATTTTCATAGAAGCACATCAGGTTGCTAAGACACCCTCTGCCCTTTTTAAACCCATGTTGTTTCGGATCAACAGTATTTAATGTATTGCTAATAAGATCCTTGATTAAACTCTCTAATATTTTACAAACAGACGATGTCAGACTGATAGGTCGGTAGTTTTCCCAATCTGAGCGAGATCCTTTTTTATATATAGGAATAACATAGGCAGACTTCCATTCTATAGGCATGAACTGGTGCATCAAACAGTATTCAAAAAACAAACATAGGGGATGAGCTATATAATCAGCAAATAAATATAATAAAACAGAGCTGTGTACTGTGGAGGGGTTGGGAGGGGGGACAGTTCATCGTCATGTACATAAGGGGGAAGGGAAGATGAGGTGGAATTGTTAGGCTAATAGGGATGAGGGTAGTAGAGGAGGACAAACAGAAGGCAGCCATTCTGCTCAGCATTCACAGTGGAAGATAGCAGGCTTCTGCTGGAAAGTCGCATAAAGGTTGCTGCAAGGGGATCCCAGAAATGGAAAAAGGAGTAATTTACAGGAGAAAGGGTTCAAAAGGGGCTTGCAGCCCTGAAAATAGACAGTGCTCCAGGGCCAGATAGGATACCCCTATTTTTCAAGTCACACTATCTCTGGCTGGAAGCTGCAATACTGAACATAGGATTTGCAAGAAAGCGAGTTGTGCTCACAACAGAGGAAGGTGAACCTTACAGTTGTCTTTGGTTTGGAGCAGATATTCTGCAGGTGGAGGCTACTTCTAACTGAAAGGTGAAATAAGGAACTTAGAATTATCAGGAAAAGACAGTCTTTGTTACAATTCTTAAGATTTTCAGTGCAGGAAGAGTTTAAAGCACAGCTGCCTTATTTTGGGGCTGACTGTTTTCAGAGCACAAACCACCAGGCTGTTTTGGGCTGGGGAGGTTTTACCTGTGTCTGACTTGGATGTCTGGATTTTTCTCTGTTTGATTAACAGGTATTTTCTCTGTCAAATTGTTGTGTATGGTATCTTGCTGACAGGAAGGCACTCATCATGGCCGGTGGGTCAGAGCTCTTAGCTGATTGTTTTGTGAGGGCACAGTTTCAGCCACTGGATGGTGAGAGAACCTTCCCAGGCCAGACTGGATGGTAGAAGGAACCCCATCCAGGAGCACCAGAGCCACCACCACTACCTCAGAGGTTGCAAAGAAAGCACAGCAGTTGGACCACAGTGGGCTCAGGGAGGGTGAGGATGATAGAACAGAGGCACACCCAGTCAGTTGTTCCACCCACAATCCATACACCATTCTGGGAGCATAGCTCCCCTATGGATGCACCCGCAGAGGAGACTAGAGGCTGAGGACAACTATCACAAGGGAGGCCACAGGAAGGAGGCAGAGGACACCACAAGGAAAGGAAGCAGCCTGGTGGGGACTCAGTTATTAGGGGATAGAACTGGGGGAGCAGGAAAACTGAAGTAAGGTGCCTGCCTGGTGCCATGGCTTGGAGGGAGAGAAGCGCATCCTCAGGATCACGAGAACAGCTTGCAGGGTCTGAGCTGGATGTCATTGTCCACCTAGGGACAAATGACTTGGCTCAACATGAGATTAGAGCAGTGCAGAAGGACTTTGTAGAATTGGGGAGGGGCCTAAGACAAGTAGCACACACAGTATCCTTCTCAGAGGTGCTGCCTGTCAATGGCATGAGTGAGGCGAGGGTACTTTGCACCATGCAGTTTAATGAATGGTTGAAAAATGGTGTGGAGAAGAGGGTTTGGCTTCATTGGGGACTGGGGTTCCACCTGAGGACACCAGCCTATACTGGCAGGATGATCTGCATCTGTCCAGGAAGGAACAAGTCTTTTGAGCAATAGGTTTAAATGCTTCATTGGCAAGCTTTTAAACTAGTCAGAGGGAGGCACTGATAAGCAGCAGGAAAATCCCAGCCTCTCCTACAAAACAGGGTACTAAATGAGAAAAAGACCAAGTAGAAAGGTCAGTGGGGATGCTGCAACAGAAGGTAAAGCCATCAAAAATGGAAAGCAATGAGTACCAATGCCCGTAGTCTGAGTAACAAGCTTCCTGAATTAGTGGCCTTGATGGAGGAGGAACATCTGGATATCGTGGCAGTCACAGAAACATGGTTCACACAAAACCATGACTGGGACGTAAACATACCAGGATACACTATCTACAGGAGGGACAGGGAGGGTAAAAGAGGAGGAGGAGTAGCTCTTTACATAAGGGAAGGAATCAAAGCAACAGAACAAAAGGGAAAACAGGGAGGAGAAGAAGCACTGTGGGTAAATTTGGAGACCGGCATTGGAACCACAATCCGCACAGGGGTTGTATACAGACCCCCTTCTCAGGGGGAGGAAATTGACAAGGAAATGATAGAAAGTATACTTAGAATGGCAGAAAAAGGGGAGATATTGCTGATGGGTGATCTGAATATGCCAGATGTTAACTGGAGTGCAGTTGCAGCAGCAACTTCGAAGAGTGGGGTTATTCTAGATGCCCTACAGGGGGCACGCCTCAGACAACTAGTATTGGAGCCCACTTGAGAAGGAGCAATCTTAGACCTGGTTCTCTCAAATTGAGATGAAGAGAGGATCACAGATGTAGAAGTGGGTAGCCATCTGGGAACTAGCGACCATCGAAAAGTATGGTTCACAATAAACACAGCAATAGAGCAAAGTCATACAAAGGCAAAAGTACTGGACTTTAGGAGGGCTGACTTTGCCAAAATGGGTGAATGCCTAAGGAATGCACTAGCAAATGGGCAGGAAGGAGGGGTGGAAGAACAATGGGGAACAATAAAAACTGCCATCACAGAGGTAACAAGCCTTTGTGTGAAGCAAATAAACAAAACAAAATGATGTAAGAAACCACTATGGTTCTCAAAGGAAGTGACAGTGAAGGTTCAAGAGAAAAAGAAAGCATTCAGGAAGTACAAAGAATCACAGAAGGATCAGGACAGAGAACTGTATCAGTTAAAGCAAAAGGAAGCTGGGAAGGCAGTCAGAACAGCAAAGGCACAAACCGAGGAAAAGATAGCCAACTCGGTTAAGAAGGGGATAAAACCTTTTATAGGTACATCAGGAGCAAAAGGAAGACCAAGTGAGGAGGGAGGGTGGGCAGAGGGTGACTGTGAAAGGCAGAGATACTAAACAAATATTTTGCTCAGTATTTACAAAGGAAGAGGGGAGGTACCTAAACAAACAGTAGAAACACTCTGGATACAGAAGTTGATACCAGCCCATTTACAGAAGAAAGGGTTCTGAAAGAACTCTTAAAACTGAAGGTGGACAAAGCAATGGGGCCTGATGGGATTCATCCCAGAATTCTAAAAGAACTAAGGGTAGAACTAGTGACACCACTGACTACCCTCTTTAACAAATCATGGGAGGATGGGGTGGTACCGAGGACTGGAGGAGGGCAGATGTGATTCCTTCACAAAAGTGGGAGCAAGGCAGAAACAGGAAACTACAGATCTGTTAGTTTAACCTCAGTGGTAGGGAAAATGATGGAATCACTTCTGAAAAAAATTGTCGATTATCTAGAGGCCAGAGGGGCACAGGACCCAAGGCAGCATGGATTCACAGCGGGAAGGTCATGCCAGACGAATCTGATAAATTTCTTTGACTGGGTGACCAAAGTAGTAGATCAGGGAGGGGCTGTGGACATGGCCTACCTAGGCTTTAGCAAGGCATTTGACACAGTCCCACACAAAAGATTAATATACAAGTTAGCCAGCCTGGGAGTAGGTCCCAAGATGACAGCCTGGGTAAAGAATTGGCTGGAGAATAGGACACAGAGAGTGATAGTAAATGGAGTCCACTCTGAAGAAAGGGGGTTTACTAGTGGGGTACCGCAGGGTTCAGTATTAGGACAGTCCTCTTCAATGTCTTTATAAGCGACATTGCAGAGGGACTGGAAGGAAAAGTATGTCTCTTTGCAGATGACACAAAGATCTGCAACAGAGTTGATGCACAAGGTGGGGTGGAAAGGATGAGAAGGGACTTGGCAAGGTTAGAGGAATGGTCAAATGTATGGCAGCTTAGATTCAGTGCTAAGAAGTGCAAGGTAATGCACACGGGAAACAAAAACCCAGGGGGAGAGTACACAATGAGGGGTGAGATACTAACAACAACAAAAATGGAAAGGGACCTGGGGGTAGTCTTATCAAATGACCTAAAGATGGGCAAGCAATGTGAGAGGGCAGCAAGGAGGACTGGGGGGATACTGGGATGCATAGGGAGAGGCATCACCAGTAGAAAACAGGAAGTTATTATCCCTCTGTACAGACAGCTGTTCAGACCCCATCTGGAGTATTGCGTGCAGTTCTGGAGACCCAATCTCCACAAAGACATAGACAGGATGGAAGCTGTCCAGAGGAGGCAACTAAAATGGTGCAGGGTCTGCACGGAAGACATATGAGAGAGAGACTTAAGGAGCTTAGTATGTATAGCCTCGAGGAAAGGAGGAGAGGGGACATGATAGAAGCGTTCAAGTACCTCAAGGGAATCAACAAAGTCCAAGAGGTAGCATCTTTCAAAACAAGAGTGTTAAGAACAAGGGGCACAATTTGAAGATAGAGGGTCGGCTCAAGAGGTAATTTAAGAGTATTTTTCACAGAGGTTGTGGATACATGGAGCGGCCTTCCGGAGGAGGTTGTGGAGTCAAAAACAGTGGTGGAATTCAAGCATGCATGGGACAGTCATAAGGCAATTCTAGGGGGTGGGGGCAGAAAGACGTAGGCTGCTGGTTAACTAGGATCTGTAGCTTATCCATTAGGTAGGGAAATGGGCTGACTGGGTGGGCCAAGCGATCCTTATCTGCCATCAAATTCTATGTTTCTATGTTTCTAAGGTTGCTCAGGGAATTTGCAATAAAATTGACTGAACCCTTGGCAGAGCTGTTAAATAATTCACTGCAGTCGGGTGGTTCCAAAAGATTTGAGGATAGTGCACACAGTGCCACTTTACATGGGAGGGATCAGGGAGGAACCTGGAAATTACAGTCCCATCAGTTGTACCTCCACTGTAGGTGAACTAAAGAACACACTAAAGAACAAAGAGGACCTAGTGTGCTTCCTGGAGAGAAATGGGCTCTAGGATAGTAAGCAGTATGGGTTTGTGGCAGGGAGCTCTTGTCTGACCAACCTGATAGTATTCTTTGACCAAGCAACAAGGGTGGTGGATAAGAGAAAAGCAGTGGATTTATCTACAGTATTTTGACTTCAGCAAGGCATTTGACTCAGTGCAAATAGAAGGTTGTTGAAGAAATTATAGTATTTTGGAGCAGCAAAGGAACCGGTTAAATGGGTGGGAAGTTGGTTTGGGGAGGCAGCAGAGAGTGGTGGTAAATGGGGTCAAATCGGAGAAAGGGAGGTCATGAGTCTGGCACCGCTGGGGGTCAGTCCTGGGAGCGGTCCTTTTAAACATTTTCACCTGTGACATAGGAGAAGGAATACAAAGCAGGATGTGCCTCTTCACAGATGACAATAAGCTCTGTGGCAGGGTAGACAGTGAGGAGGAAATGGTATGGGAGATGTTGAGGGACGTGCAAAGGCTAGAGAGGTGGTCCAAGGTCTGGATATTAACATTCCATCCCAGAAAGTGCAGGGTGATGCACATAGGGAACAAAGACCCCAGGAAGGAATACTAGATGGGAGGGATTAAACTATCGCTACTTCAGAGGAAAGGGGTCTGGGGGTCATCATAAGTGATTTCCTAAAACAAACTAGCCAATGCAACAAGGTTTATAGCAAGGCAACCAGAATGTTGGGGTGCACTGAAAGGGATTTCAGTAGCAGGAGGAAAGAGGAAATATTACCTCCCTATAGATCACTGGTGAGACCCCATCTGGAGTATTGTTGTGCCCAGTTCCAGAGTCATCACCGGAGGAGAGACAGAGACAGGCTGGAGGCGGTGCATTGTAGAGGAAAAATTATGTCAGGGTCAACAGGGTAGATCATATGAGGATCAGCTCAGGGCACTGAACATGTACTTGCTGGAGGGCAGAAGGGAGGGGGGGGGGCATAGAAATATAGAACATAGACTTTGACAGCAGATAAGGACCGCTTGGCCCACCTAGTCTGCCCATTTCCCTACCTAGAGGATAAGCTGTAGATCCTGTTTAACCAACAGCCTATTTCTTCCAACCCCCCCCCCAAAAAAAAATTGGCTTATGTCTGTCCCATGCATTATTGAATTCTCCCACAGTTTTAGACCCCACAACCTCCTCAGGAAGGCTGTTCCATGCATCCACCACCCTCTCTGTGAAAAAATACTTCCTCACATTGCCCTGAGCCGTCCCCCTTGCGCATGATAGGGAACTTCAAGTTCCTGAAAGGAATAAACAAGATAAACTGCAATGAACTATGTAGCAGGACTGGCTGGTCAGAAATGAGGGGACATGAATGTAAGCTGGTTTTGGGGGGATTCAGGAGGGATGCTAGAACATTTTACCTTAGTGAGGGAGTGGTTGAACCATGGAATTGCATACCCGGTAGAGGTGGTGAGCGCAGAACCCATTAATGGGTTCAGGCACGGCTTGGACAGAGTAAAGGTTTTAATAGTGTCTCAGTGGAGCAGCAGTAAGGCAGAAAGTTTGAGGGGGGGGGTGAAGAGAGCAAAAACCCCATTTGGACAGTATGCCATGGAGTAGAGTAGAGTAAAACTGGACGAACTGGATGGACCAGTGGTCTTTTTTTACTGACATTGTTTTATTTTACTTATTTATTGAAGTATTTCAGCAGGAGGGCACACTGAACAAGTTGCTCGTCTCAAGATGCGACCTGGGGGGAAGGGATTACATTGGGTTGTGAAGGATGATCAGTTACAATAGTTTGTGGGTAGTACAAATAATACAACATTGTAAGATTATGTAACAGTTGTAACACAAGATATTGTACAATAAATAGTAGTGGAATATTGGGTAAAGTACAAAACATGTCCAAAATCATACAAAAGAACATATTAACATACCAAACAGTAATAAAGCAACAGAACCATTATAGCGCATGAGTGTACCAGGAGCAGGCTTGAGGTAGTACGCAAGTGCTGTTGGAGTAAAAAGGATGGGGTAGGTTGTGCACACGGGTGATCCAGAAGGGCAGGTGGAGAAGAGAAGTGGGAGAGGCAAGAACTGAATATGAGGAGAAGGGGTAACCATTTCCTGATTCCCCCTTCAGGATGTTGAGAACCCTGCCGAAGGGATGTCAGAATAGGAAGGCAGAAACTGGGAATAGGCATTAAGGAAGATTAAAGCAGGAACAGCTGAGCGAGAGGTAATTGTGTAGGGCAGAGGTAAGGGAGTAGTTGGAGGAGGAGTGTCGTATTTCAGGGTGGAGGGAATTCAGATTTTAGGGAAGCGATGGGCAAAACCAGTCTGACTGATGAGGGTGGAGCGGCAAGGAAACGTCAAGGTGTAGGCGTCATTAGATCCGAGAGAGTGGGTGAGGGAGGCGGAGTGGAGAGAGAGGATGAGCGATGGGAGGGGAGCACTCCGAACCAGAATTTGGAGGTTAGTTTGGCACAGTGTGAGATGCGTCTGTGAGATAGTGGAAAGAAGGTTAGAGAGCGATAGTTTTCAGTGATGGGAGTCGGAAGGGGAGTCGCGAGCAAAGCGGCAGAAGGAGTTAAAGAGAGTGTCCAACTTGGTCAGGGAAGATTTGGGAGCAGCACCATAGACTACGTCACAGTAGTCAAAGATGGGGAGTATCATCTTCTGGACAATTTCACATCGTCAGTTTTCTCTGTTTCTAACTTTAAAGGTAACAAATCTCCCACTGTAACTTCAAAGCAGAAATTCACAATATTCTGAGATGTAAATTAAAAAAAAAAATCTTTGTACAAGTAAACACAGTGCTTTCCACAGTGTGCTAAGCTTGTGTCTCCGTGTTTCAGCATGTGTCCCTATTTATTTATTGATTGATTGATTTGTTTATTTCAAAAGATTTACCAGGAAACACATACTGAGCTGGTGACAAGTCATTTCTAAATGCGCCCTGATAACATAGGGGATGGGGAGTAAACCGTACAGGATGTGCAAGTGAAAATAGCATAGTATAGGTGCAAGAGTAATAAAATTAAAGTACAGTACAATAAATAATTACCGTAAAATAAGATTACATTACAGTGAGCAGTCAGGATAGCCAGGTAGATTGTCAGGGCAACACAAAAAAGATGTACAACAATGTATTTATGGTACAAGTGCAATACAGTACAGTAAAAGGAGCAAACACCAGAGAAGGAGTAGTTTATTACCACCCAGACTGTGGAGGTGCGAGTTATCAGTGCCAATGCAGTAAAATGGAGAAAGGAGCAAAAAAGTTACCAGATGTGAATTCTGATTTGGAGTAGTTCAGCCTAGGGTACCTGGGTAAGTGGGTGGAGTGGGGTGGGACATGGGGAATCAGCTTAATGGGGAGGGTGGGACACAAAGGCGTGAGGGGCATCAACAAAATGAGGGAGGATCACAAAGGTCACTGGTCAGAAATGGCTGGAGTGGGTAGCAAAGTCAAGAATATGGGACTCAAGGGAGAAGTAGGTTGAGCAGGTAGATGGGGGAGGGGGTTGTGGGGGAAGACCAGAGTTTAAGAAAATTACAAGAAGTCATTTTGGCCAGTGGAAGTTTTCCTTGAGGAGAGAATGGGAAGCAGTATTCCAGAGGGAGTAGGAGGAGGGATAGATAAGAGAACGGTTAGATAGGGAGGGAGGGAGGGAGAGGGTCAATTCAGAATTTGAAGGTGAAGGTAGCACAGTGGGCGAGGCATCTGGCATCGAGGGAAGGGAGCGAGCAGAGGGAGTAGTTGTGGACTGGTTATGGGCTATGTCCCTCATTTTGAGTCCGTGTCTCTCATTTAGGGGACAAAAGGTTGAGAGGTATGGGGTGTGGTTTTCTTTTTTACATGTGGCCCTTCACAAAGAGGGATGTCCTTGCAAATTGTGCTTAAAAGAGAACACCTGTGTACAAAGAAAGGTGACAGTATTGTTGCCAAGGAAAACCTATACCAGATAAGCTATTGACCAAACTTGCGATTGTTTTAGGACCAGAAATGGAACACATTTATTTCCACATCCCTTTGCAGCTGGTGGCATCCATTTCTACTTCACTACCACAGGAGACATCTGAGAAGGGAAATGAAGTAAAATACAGTGCTGTCAGTAATTCCTAATGAAGAGTTCTTAATCCCCACCACTCTGTGTAATTTTTAATAATTTGTGCTGATGGCATTTTCAGGCACCAGCACTCCTGCAAACTTGCAGATTTGTAAAGCACTATTTAATGGAAATAAATTTTGCACCATTGTGAGAAATGTTTCATAGTGCCAGTGCCACCAGTTTCCAAAACATTTGTGATTTAATTGCTTTGCACAATGTTTTATGGCATCCCCATTTAGTGAATGGCTGTGAGGTTTGCAAAACGTCATACTGCTTGTACTTTGCTATATCATTTTTGTGCCTGTACCATTTTACCTGTTTGTTTGCAGTGATGCAGTTTTTCATAATTTGTTGTGCTGGCATCATTTTGTGTAATGTGAGGCACTGTGGTCTAGTGGTTATAGCACCGGCTTGTTTTTTTATTTTGTTTTTGGTAACCGGGTGAGGTGTGCTAGACATAAAAATGTCTATTTTCAGACATGGCCCGGGAGATTACAGCAGAGTGAAAACCTGACAAAAGGCAAATTACACTACAACACATGGTTATGTGAACTGGAGGAATCAGAGGCTCAGACCTCAGCAGTGTCAGATAGTCACTGTGTGACCTTGAGTGAATCACATAACGTCTCAGTGCTCCATTCAGTCCAGCTGTAGAAAAGAGTAGATACAGGGCCCTACAGGACATGAAAGATTATATCTCATCTGGGCAAACCGGGTAATTTAGGTTGTAGAAAACAACTGTTTTCTGATGATGTGCTATAGGGTTGCTGCAGCTTTGAACTACAGTGACTCTTTCTCTGGGGTGGGGGCCTTGGCAGTGTGCCCATCTGTTAAATACTGGCATTTTAAAGGTGCAATCCTCCAATTTCTAATGCATCAAAAATTTCAGTGAGGCCTGTATTGGCTACTTCATTTTTATAACAAAAATGCCAATGATAAGAATTAGTAACAATGCGTGACAGTATCAACCTCACAAACAGTGAAATAAATACAAACTGACTTTTGGAAGAATGGATAAAATAAATCTAATCAGAGCCATATAAAGGAAATGAAGAGCCAGTGCAGCTCAAAGCTGTTGGGGTGTTGGTGGGTGCCCTCATGTTGTGAATTTTTGCTGATCTACCTTTGCAACATTGGAATTGCTTCCTGGATTAAATGGAAGGTGGAAATGTCTTAAGAGCCTTGAAAAGGTGTGTCAGTGCCATTTTTTTCAAGTGCCCACTACCTTTTTGCAGCTCTGACAGCTGCGCCTGGCGCTTTTCCCCATATTGAGCTAATGGCCTTGTCCACCTCCGTAGCTGATAATGGGTTATCTTATTCCTCTCTCTGAACTCATGTAGTAGTTAGCAACATCACCTTTGAGAAAAAAATCATTTATAACCCCTTTGCTCGAACTGCATTCTGAGCTGTACAGCATTTGGTAATATGAGCAAAATTCATGCTCTATTACTACTGGGGCTCAAGATGCTATATCCTTGGTCGTTTTGATGCCTGGGACAAATGTAGCACCTACCTTTGCTTTTAACTGCCACACCAGCCTTTTCCCACTCCTGTTGCCTTCAATGTACAGTACAAGTCGCATTAAACTGTCCCACCAATAAGCTGGTTTAGCATTGTTTTTAACAGATGGCAATGTAGTCCCTGGCTCTGGCCGATATGATATGCCTTTCTTTCTTTTTTTTAAACTTAATGTTCATTGCAGCATATCTCATACATGTTACAGTAATGAATGGCACAGTTGATCCAGGAATACATAAAATGCAAGCAATGTAAACCTCTGTGCCCAGAACTTCAAATCCCTAGTATTATAGTAAAGTACTTCAAATAAAGCACGTTATAGTGAAACAAAACTTAAAAAAACAGTAAAAACATTAAAAGCCCTGTATAAATTATAAAAACTCTGGTGTGTGTGTGCAGACTGGTCTGTGGATCCTAACCATAGTTAAAACACATAAATGCAGTACTGTGCCAAATGGGACATCTAGTTCATAATCCATTTGTCAAGGATCTTTATCATATCATATTTTGGGATTAAACATTTTTGAAAATTTAGGCCAGCTAGGGAAAAGGTACAGAAATAATTAAGTCCCTCTTGGAACCAGGAAAAAAGATAGTCAGTGCGCTTCTGTTGCTTCAGTTTGGTGCCAGGTCTTGAAGAACTTGAGAAGACACAGACGCAGAGTAGCTGTATTTTGTTCCATCTTCTCAATTTCTGAAACTTTCTGCTTCCATTGTGATAGTGCAGGCTGATGTGGCATTAACCAGTGGAATGTTATACATTTAAGTGCTGCTACTCAAAACACCTGATATAATTTAGTATTATTTTTTAGAACTTAAAGAAACCTCTAGATGTCCCAGGGCCAAACCAGTGAAGGTGACGGGAATGGGTTCATCCAGCACTTTCTGTACTGTATGTGGTCATGTATCTGTTGCCAAAATGGAGCTCTGATAGAGCAGCTCCAAAATATATGAAAGTGGGAGCTTATAAACCCACAGGAGTGCCAGCATAGGTCCGAATGAATGATGTTGAAGGGCACGGGGTCATTATGTCACAAGACATATTGCTGCATGGCACAATCGCGCTGCGCAAATTTATGCAGTGAGGCATATGTCTTTGTTCTGTGGGGGCTCCACCCCACACACCCCAAGCTACTGAGGGCTTGTTCCTGGGACCCCCCACTAAAGATTCTCAACTCCAGGGGTCCAACCTCGGGAGCGTGACAGGTTCGGGTTCGCCTATAATGCCGTACGCTATTAAGCATGTAATATTATGACCCAGTGCAGTGTTGAAGTGCTTCATAATAGTAAGGGTGCAGAAATAATGGATTAACACCTTCCAAGTGGGAGACGCTGTTACAGCCCAGCCCCCCACCCTACTCTCCAAATAACCTTGTGGGATTGGCACCACTGATCCACCCTCCCACCTGGCTCTATTGTGTTCAGTTGGTGGGTCCCCTTCATTGGTAAGAAGTTTGTAAAGGTTTGATATAGGTTTTGGTTTTATGTTTAAAGTGACCTACCAATAAAAACAGTTCTCCAATGTGGGCTGAGGACAGTCTCTGTAACTGCTGGAGGTGAGATTTCTGTAGAATAAAGTGTCTCACCAGCAAAAAACAGAAATGATCCTCCTTCCGTAGTGAGTATCTTTGTTGAATATTCTGAAAGACTAGACAGTGACCTCCCTGAAGTAATTGGGCAAATCTAGTGAGGCCCTTGGCTTCCAATATTGAAAGCCATTATCCATTTTCGGGGCAAAATTCTCAAGTTAAGGGTCCAGTATCATTGGGGGGTATCTGTTAATCGATGTAATTTGAATACATTTTAACTGTATGTTTGATCCAAGGATTCGAATAGAACATTGCAACTGAGATGATAGTGCTTTGGTAGGTATTGTCCATAGGGGTGGGTGTGGAAGGTCTGCATTTCTGATTGTGTACCAGCCTGGCTCATCTCTTTGTTTGACCCATGTATACAGACATGCCCCCTGAGCCACTAGATAATGTTTTGGGATATCTGGGAGGCCTAGGCCATTCTGCTTCCTGGGTAAACAAGGTAGGGACCAAGAGAGACGAGGACGCCTCCCTAACCATATATATTTGAATTGAGTTGTCTGCAAGTCATTCCAATAAGAGATGGGAATTGGAATTGGGAGGGTTTAAAATAAAAAATGAAGAACGGGGGAGTATAGTCACCTTAACAGTTTGTAGAAAAGAAACATCTTAGCAGTTTGTAGTCTACCATAAAGGGTCAAGGGACGCAACTTCCATCTAGTAACATCTTGCCTAATAATGGTTGATTATTTGTGATAGTGTGATTTTCGGGACAAATCAGAAGAAATTTGAATTCCCAGGTAACGGAAACTGTTTTTGGGTGCCCAAGCAAATGGGAAAGTGTTTTTAAAATCAGCAGGAGGACTTGCACTCAGAATCATAGCTTCAGATTTAAGCAGGGTTAATTTTACAGCCTGCTAGGGTCCCACATTGACTTAAGGCATCTAATAGGTGAGGGAGGGATGACACTGGATCACCTAGAAAAGTAATGTCATTGGCATAGAAAGTGATTTTCTGTTCTTGCCCTCCATCCTTGACACCTGTAATATGGGGATGTTCTTGAATCTCAACTGCAAGGGGTTCCAAAGGGAAGGAGGCAACCCTGCCATGTTCCCCTGCTCGGGGGGAAGCAGCAGGAAAGCACCCCATTAACTCGCACTGGACCGGCCTGGTGGCTCTGAGGGTTGAGATGCTGGACGTGGCGGCGACCCAGATTTGGGAACGGACTCAGGCTGCCAGGGGTCAGCAGGGTAGGGAAGGGATCGAGCTTCCGGAGGACTGTTCTCCCTTCCCTGGGAGGGATTTGGGGCTAGCGCCACTCCTGTGTGGCTCCTGGTGGTGGCCAGGGACAATGCTGGAACATGCGGCGCTCTGCGAATGCAGTGGGCGTAGCGGTGGTGGGCATCAGCATGTTGTGCCATTGCACGTCTTCGCTCTAACGGGATAAACATCCATGAAAATCCCTGGAGGACTGGGGAAGTGACGAGGGCTCCAGAGATCTGGCCACACATCCCCAATGCCGGACCGCTGTCCCGATGGTCCCCAGGCGCCACCCACAGGATGGACCCTTCTAACTTCAGAAAGGTGACGCCAAGGTAGGTGGGGCGGGCCCGGGCCCTCCCAAGGGGGTGATCCGGGGGACTGGAATGCCCTGGTGGGGGGGATCCATCAGTGGCAGGGTCTGGGCTGGGAGTAGCAGGCCTCTGATAGAGTGAGCACCTCTGAGAGATGCCTCAGTCTGATGGAGTACAAAATAAAGTCTGAGAAAAAAAAAACCTCGCACTGATGTCTCAAGTCCACTATACAAGGTGGCCACTGCTCCCACAAAATGCTCTCCCAGTTTAAATTTATCCAGGACTTGGTGCAAGAAATACCATTAGACCCTATCAAAGGCCTTCTCAGTGTCAACACTAATAACCAGCTGAAAGGCCTTCATATAGGATCTGCTTTTCTAATACCTGTGTTGTGACATTGTTATATTTCATTTTGATGGACCGTTGGTCTTTTTCTGCCATCATTGTTTATGTTTTTATGTATATAGTTTAACTTTCAGTCTAATTGCATAGAGTTATGCAGTGGGATTGGACTTATGGGCCTCCTCACGGGCTAGGAGTATAATTTCCAGCCTATTTAATCTCTCATTTCATTTTATTTTATTTTTCTGGTGTGAGTTGAAATAACTTCTCCTCTAATGGTGACTTTTTTTATTTGAAAATTGGTAACTGGGACAGGCACACTGAACTGAAGTTTCTTTCTTGGTACAAGCTGGAGGAGGGGGGGACATAGGGTACAAAGACAGTGAGCAAATCAACAAGGTACACAAGTGACATGATAAATAAAGGCTTGAATTGTTGGTACTGAAATCAGTTAGACAAATGAAACATATAGTACTGCAATGAAGCCCTATAGAAAAGGTAATATACACAGTATTATGACAGGGCCAAAGACTAAGAACTAAACATATGGGGAAAATCGGATTACAGCAACTTAAAGGGGGTTCTAGGGACATGGATATGTTGTTCATCCACACTCATTGGCAGTATCCTTGCCGCTTTAAATCTTGCCGGAAGGTCTTCAAGCTTGCTCCTCCCACCCACCCGGGTGGTATAACTCTCGGCTCCGCCCCATGACGCCAGATCTTCCTTACCGCTTGGAAGCTCAGGTTCCCTCCTTAACGCTCTGCGTTTGCGACTGGTTCCTATTTCTCCGTTTGCGGATTTAAAAATAAAAAATTTGCAAGACTTCTGTCTCGATCCTCGCGGGCTGCGATGGACAAATCGACCCGGATTTTCGGAGATGCCCATGCGGGCAGAAGATGTCTCGGACGGATCCACACTCACGGTGTCTACTGCCTAGGGCCTTGAGTACCCACCCGCAGGCTTGCGACCTGTGCTCATCTTTCTCGGCCTACGCCCTCAAGACCGTGTTGCCCGATTGCAACTGGGCCGTCCCGAAGCGCTTTCTCCGTGAAGTCCAAGGAGGCCCGGTTATGTGTCATGGGCGGCGGTTTCGCGGATCAGCTCGAGCGGATGGTCGCTCTCGAAGAGGAGGCGGCGGGGTCAGATCTTCCTCGGCCGCGCATTTATCCGCTGCTCTGGGTTCTTCCTACACGGCTTCTTTTGAGGAGCTTTGTCTGTCCCTCTCCACTAAAGGAGAAGGGCCGCGCCTGCTGGACCTTTTCTCGTCCAAAAGAGGACAGGGTAAGTCCCTCGTGCTGACGCTCTTGGGAGCGGGAAGGTCCTCTCCCGGGCCGTCGTCCGTCGGCTGCGGCCGATCAGCTTCGCCACTGGCCTCACGGTGTCCCCGGCCAGGTCAGTTGACCGAGACTCCCACTGATGAAGTCGAGATTTTTCACCCATTGGACGGCTGTGCCTTAGCAGCCGAGATTCTCTCCCTGTTCCCCGGGAGGAGTTGAGATCCCGTGGCTCTGCTTGTGCCTCCGTTCCGGAGCCCTCGGATGGACCTTCCGAGTCGAAGGGAGTGCCGGTTCCGCCGACACTCTTCCGACTACCCGGGAAATTCCGGGACTCTCGGTCTCGGTCTTCGACCTCTTCATGTCCAGCCGTTCCCACCGTCCATAGGCGAGTCTCGTCTCGCACTGCTGGTAAGCGGCGCCGGCTGGCTGGCCCTCGCCCTCCTCCTCGGATGAGGGAGGCTTCGGCGTAATTAGGCCGACGGTACGAGGACCTTATATTGTAAACAGCTCCTCCTGGCGGGAATAAGCCGACTCCGCCGCCTTCCCCGCCATTAAGTGGCTGTCACCGAACGGCCGACACAACCCTCGACTTGTCCGAGGAGCTTATACCGAGGCCGTTGTGTCGGCCAAACCAGCTGCTCCACCGATTCCGTGGAACCTCCGCCCACAGCCACCTCACACTGGGGCCCACCAAGGATTCTCGGCCCACTCAAGCGGTCACTCTCCCATCGGCTGTCAGTTACCCTCACTCCCACCCACCTCGGCAGGTGAAGGTGGCTCAGGCCAGAGGTAGTTTTCGAGACTCTTCCGGTCCGAAGATGATTCCTCCTTCTTCTCCAAGCGACTGGACTTGGAGTCTTCAGGAGGTCGGTCATGGACGATAGCCGTCGTCCTTCCTAGGGACTGCTTCCGGCTCATCTCGGAGTCTACCGGATGGAGCTCGAACCTGCTTCCAACGTGGCCAGGTATCCTCACGGAGATTCTGGACCGAGGGACTTCTCCGACGGAGGCTTTCCGTGGCCGAGGCCATAGTGGGTCCGGCACTCGGAACTTTGGCAGCGCCTGCTTCTGCCCTGCGCCTTCGCCAGGATGGCTAGGAAGATCGCGGTCCCTACCGTTCCTTGTCCGTTTTTTTCGAACACCTCTGCTGAGGGGTTGATTACCACAGCTGCTGCGTTGGGCCGGGCAACGCTTAGGATGTGGACAACTCCTGACAAAGAGTCCAAGAAATTGACTATGTCGGGCGAAAAGTCTATTGCTAGGCTCCTCTCTCGGCCTTCACAGGCCAGTCTGGCCGTCTCATGGCACATTTTTCTCATGCCCTGTTGGGCTCCCCTGATGAGGTCATCCTCATCTTCCCCCGATCTGCAGACTACGTTAAGCAGGTACAGGACCAGGCGCAGTAGGCCAAACAGCAGCTCCAGACTGCTTTGGATGTGGGGACTCATGTGCGATCGGTGGCGGCCGCGAGGCTAAAAGGTCAAGCGGGTTGGCTGAGGATACCACTTTTACTCGGATACCCAGACAAGTTGGCGGATGTTCCCTTTGGGGACTGACCTCTTCGCCCTGGGGTGGAAGGTCACCTGCAGAGGATCGAGAGTCCATGCCACCTTGGACTCGGCCCCTTCCGCCTCAGAAGGACAAAGGCCTGAACCACAGCCTAAGCCCTTCGTCCTTCTGTGCCCGGCGCCCGGCCCAGCAACGCTAGGGGCCGCAGGCCCGGCCTTGGCATCCCAAACCCAAGCCGGGCTCTAACAGGAGGCAGGAGGAAAGGGCCCAGGAGGTCCTCGGCCGGTCCCTCCTCTAGCCTGCCCAGTGACGGGCTGAGGGTGTCGCCCCATCCCCGGGCCACTCACTCCCTGGGTCCCCGTGGGGACGGCCCGCACTCTGCTCCGCCTGGTCCGCTAAGTTACACGGACAGGTGGGTCTTGAGGTGGTGGGAAGAGGCCTGCCTCTGAATCGAGCAGGCACTCACCTCAGAGCCGCCGCCTGGGGGCTTCGGGATCCCCAGCCACTGGCGCCTGGCCGAGCCGACATCTCCTCCTCCAGGCTGAGTGTGGTAAGAGAGGTGGTGGACCCTCCTTCAGACCCAGGGTTTGTGTCCAGGTACTCTGGTTCCGAACGGACGGGGTTGGCGCCCATTCTCGACTTCTACCTACCTAAACAAGTTCCTGCAAGGTCTCTAACCTTCAGGATGGTCACTTGGCTCAGATAATACCTGTTACATCCTTGGAACGCTGCGTGGTTCTGTTCTCCTGACTTGCAGGACGCTGCTTTTTCACGCCCCATCCGTCTGGCTCCCACCAGAGATTCCTTCGCCCGAGCGGATGATCTCTCTTAAGTTCCAAGCCATGCCCTTCGGCTTGTCTCCAGCTCCCAGGGTCTTCACCAAATGCATGGGCAGTGGTGACAGCATTCTGCGGCGCCCGAGGGGTCCGGGTGTACCACCTGGACGACTGGCTGATAGCAGCCCTCCAGGAAGGAGGCGGAGGTCCAGATCTGGTCTTCCAGGTCTGCTCTCAACTGGGCCTCCTTATCAACGAGGCCAAGTCGAACTCGAGTCGGGTTAGGTGATTTTGTTCATCCGGGCGCAGCTCGACTCTCTTCGAGCCAGAGCGCTGCTCCCTGGGACAGGGCCGAGGTTCTTTCCTCCTGCCCGATCATTTCTGGGTTGGGCACCGCGCCTGCCCGGGACTTCCTGGGCGCCTCCCTGGGTCTCATGGCTGCCTGTGCCAGCTTGGTCCGCTGGGGCCTGGGCTTGGAACATGCGCCCTTCAGTGGGGACTGGCCAGCCAGTGGTCACAACGCCACATCCTTGACTAGCCGAGTCGGGTGACATAGGGATGTGGAACGCCTCCAGTGGTGGACCACCCAGATCATCGCAGGAGGGCATCCTGCTCGTCTCGCCTTCGGCCGACGGTCTTCTATCGACCGGCTGCCTCTCTGATGCCAGTTGGGGTGCCCATCTGGGAACATCAGCTCATGGCCCTGGTCCCCGCTGGAGTCCCCGATGCCACATCAACCTGCTGAGTCTCGAGCGGTCCGCCTTAGCTCTTACCGCTTTTGCCTGCTCGTTCGGGGTCAAGTGGTCCAGAGTCCAGACGGACAATGGCCATTTACTTATGTACTATCTAAACCGGGCTTAGAGTGGGACGCGGCTTCCATGCTTCTGTGTGCAGGAAGCTTCCAGATTTGGTCACTGTGGCGGCAGCCTGGAGGCGGATCTCCTAGCTATCCACGTGGCAGGAGCCTCCCAACACCCTGGCCGATGCCCTGAGCCGGATAGGGGCTGCATCCCACGAGTGGTCTTCCTGCCGGAGGTAGTACAGCATCTGTTCTCCTTTGGGGCACACCTCAGGTGGACCTGTTTGCCTCCATGGAGAACGCTGGTTGAGTCTGTTCCATGCCTGCCTCAGCAGGGCTCATGGCAGGGGGATGCCTTTCTCGAGTCACTGACCCTGGCTCTTTACGCTTTTCCTTTCCTTGATCCACAAGGTGCTTCGCGCTTAGGAGGACAAGGCAGGTGATTCTGATAGCCCAGACTGGCTCTCGCCAGTTCTGGTACCCAGATCTCCTCAAGTCTCAGCTCCAGGATCATGTGGCAGTTTCCAGCTCAGCCTCGGACCTGCTCTCAGTCAATCAGGGAAGGTGTTCATCCGACCTTCAATCTTGCACCTGGACGGCCTGGTTCCTGAGCGGCTAGAGTTCCAGGCTTTGGGTCTTTCCGACGAGGTCCTCAATGTGGTTGAGGCGCCCTGTATGGAGTGTCGACTAGAAATGTTATGCCTTCAAAGTCGGAAAAAGGTTTTCATTTGGTGTCAGGGCAAGGGCTTGGACCCTTCCTCCCTGTTCCTTGGCAAGCATCTTGGACTATTTATGGTCCCTTTCAGTCATGGGGCTTAGGTCGACGGCCCTAAGGGTGCACTCTGGCAGCTATCTCTGCTTACCGGGCGCGGGCTGGAAGCAGTCGGTGGCGAGGAGAAGGTGGTCTGGCGCTTTTTGTGGCCTTGATCACATTTCCTCCAGTGCGGGAACCTCACCTCCGTGGGATCTACTGTTGGTATTGGCAAAAGCTCTGGCGGGCAAGCCATTCGAATTCCTATGGCACAGGTGTGCTCTCTCTCACCTGTCGTGGAAGACCGCCTTTCCTGGGTGGCTACTCACGCCAGCCACAGAAGGATGGGAGAGCTCCAGGCGCTTTCCATCGAGTCTCCTCACCTGGTCTCTCCACAGGAGAGCAGTTGTTCCTGCGCCCCCACTTGAAATTCCTTCACGGTGGTGTTGGAGTTTCAATTTTAACCAGGTGTTGGACTCTGGCCGTGTTCTACTCCACTCACACCTCGAGGTCAATATAGGCTCCATACTCTGATCCTAGAAGTTGGGCGCCATTATAAGGAGCGCACGGCTGGAAATTGGGAGAGGTTCAGCTGTTTGTCACCTACGCTGAAGCCGCATCTGCAGACCTGCAGCCAAGCGGACTGCAGGGCAGGTGGGCAACCTCCTGCCAGATCTCAAGCTATGTTAGCGGCATGGAGCCCCTAGAGGGATACAAGAGCCATTCTACCCGCCCATACTGTTGCAACGGTGGCTGCTTCCAGGGACGTCCCCATCCAGGAAATCTGCAGGGCTGCTACCTGAAGTCAGCAACACACTTCATTACCCACTACCACATCGACCTTGAGTCACGCCGATGCTGGGTTTTGGGCCTCGGCCTCCAGTCTCTTTCCCAAGTAAGTATATGGGTGTGCGTCTCCCTCCTCCCGAGAACTGCTAGAGTCTGCCATTAGGTGGATGAACAACATATCCATGTTCCTAGAAATACAGGTTACTCACCTGACAGGGAGTTCTAGGAATGGTATATGTTGTTCATCCACACGACTCCACCTGGCTCCTCCTCTCGCCTCGACGCACAACCTGAGCTTCCAGCGGCCAGATCTGGCATGGGCATGGAGCCTGAGTTATACCACCCGGGTGGGTGGGAGGAGCAAGCTTGAAGACCTTCCGGCAAGATTTAAAGCGGCAAGGATACTGCCAATGAGTGTGGATGAACAACATATACCATTCCTAGAACTCCTGTTACAGGTGAGTAACCTGTATATCCTCCCCTCCCCTGCAGTAATGTAAAGGTCCCAATTAAGAAAAATGAATTAGGAAGGAATTTTTTTCGTTCACTTACTGGCCTGTAATTTAATATTTTTTATCAGGTTGATATTGCAACCCTCTGCCATCTATATAAATATGCTGCCTTTCCCAATCACGCCCCCCACCAGCCCTCTGATGATTTGACTAATGTGGCCTTGTATGTCAATGAAAATATCAAAGCTACAGAAATTCAGAATACACATAAGGAGCCAGAAGAACTGAGGGTCACCCTGAAACAGGAAATGGGACAGCCATAAGAACTGGGGTTGTCTACAGGCCCCCCAGACCAGGGGAAGGATATAGACACATTACTGTTAGAAGATATGCAAAACATGACAGCCAAAGAGGAGGTTCTGATAATGGGAGACTTCAACATGCCAGATACAGATTCGTCAATGCCAGCAGGAACATCTGCCAGAACTAGACACATGGTGGATTCCTTGCAGGAGGAGGACCTCAAACAACTGGTACAACAACTCACAAGAGTCAGGTCCATCCTAGATCTAGTGCTGACTAACAGGGAAATGATCACAGATCTCCAGGTAGAAGGTCACCTGGGGGCCAGTGACCATCACATGGTATGGTTCAATTTGGCCACTACAACTAAATCATCCCATTCCAAGGCACAAATATGGGACTTCAGAGGAGCTGACTTCGATAAGATGGCCAACAGAGTTAAGCTAGCCCTGGCAAAAAGAAATACAGGTGAGGGGGTACAGGCAAAGTGGGCAAGCATTAAGGATGCAATACTTGAAGCAACATCCCATTGTGTTACAGAGAAAAGGAAGTGCAAAAGAAGAAGGAAACCGCTTTGGTTCTCAAAAACAGTGGCAGAAAAGGTCAGAGCCAAAAGGCTGGCCTTCAGGAAATATAAGGGAATGCAGTGGGATGAAGATAGGGAGGCATACCAAACTTCCCTAAGGGAAGCAGGGAAGGAAGTAAGGCAGGCAAAGGCCCAAACTGAGGAAACACTTGCACAAACAGTTAAAGAAGGTGACAAGACTTTCTATAGATACATTAGTGAAAGGAGAAAGTCCAGAGGGGGTATTGCTAAGATCAAAGGAGACAAGGGGGCATGTGAGGAGGAGGACCATGTAAAAGCATCTATCCTAAATAGATGCTTCTGCTCAGTATATACTGAAGAAAAGGTAGGGCAGGGCCCACAGCTCAGCGCCATGGACATAGGGGGAAGGGAGGCGAGCACTAGTCTCTTCACAAAAGAAAGGGTCCTACAAGAGCTCGATAAGCTCAGGGTGGACAAGGCAACAGGACCTGATGGCATATATCCCAGGGTACTAAAGGAGCTAAGGGTGAAACTAGCAGAGCCATTATCAGAACTGTTCAGTGAGTCTCTGAGCACAGGAGAGGTCCCAGAAGACTGGAGAAGGGCTCATGTGATCCTGCTCCACAAGAGTGGTAGCAGGGAGGAGGCAGGGAACTACAGACCCGTTAGTCTTACCTCAGTAGTGGGCAAGATTATGGAGGCACTCCTTAAGGAAAGGATAGTGCAACACCTGGAATCCATAGGAGCACAGGATCCAAGACAGCATGGGTTTACAAAAGGAAGGTCCTGTCAAACTAATCTCATAGATTTCTTTGACTGGGTAACCAGAGTGGTGGACTGCAGCAAAGCTTTCAATACTGTTCCACATAGAATATTGATTAATAAGCTGGGTAGGCTCGGGGTGGGTCAGAAGTTGGTCAACTAGGTGGCAAACTGGCTGACGGACAGAAAACTGAGTGGTGGTAAACGGTATACAGTCAGAGGAGATGCAAGTCACAAGTGGGGTACCTCAGAGATCAGTCCTGGGGCCAGTCCTCTTCAATATCTTCATCAGTGACATTGCAGATGGACTGGAGGGTAAGGTTTGTCTGTTTGCAGATGACACCAAGATCTGCAACAGAGTAGATGATCCAGATGGGGTGGACAGAATGAGAAGAGATCTGGATAAACTAGAAAAATGTCCAGAAGAGTGGCAACTGGGGTTTAATGCAAAGAAGTGCAAGATCATGCACATAGGGAAGAGAAACCCTGAAGCCACCTATAGGCTGGGAGGGGAGTTGCTGGCGGTCACAAGGGAAGAAAAAGACTTGGGCATCATCATCACCGATGACTTGAAATCATCCAAGCAGACCACTAAAGCAGTAGGTAAGGCTAGGTGGATGTTGGGGTGTATTAGTAGGGGTATCACAAGTTGTAAGAGGGAGGTAATAGTCCCTCTTTACAAGACACTGGTTAGGCCCCATCTGGAGTACTGCGTGCAGTACTGGTGGCCGCACCTTCACAAGGACATTAACCAAGTTGAGGCAGTCCAGAGAAGAGCAACCAAAATGGTGCAGGGACTGCATCAGAAAAACATATGAGGACAGATTAACGGAGCTCAATATGTATACCCTAGAGCAATGGAGGGAGAGAGGTGATATGATCGAAACATTCAAACACCGTAAGGGCATTAACAAGGTGAAAGAGTCTAACATGTTTCAATATAAGAAAAATAGCAGGACAATAGGACATAGCATGAGATTAGAGAGAGGCCGATTATGGGGTAATGTGAGAAAGTTCTTTTTCACAGAAAGGGTGGTGGATGCATGGAATGGCCTGCCTCAGGAAGTGGTGGATATGAATACAGTGCAGGGCTTCAAACAGGCATGGGATAGGCATAAGGGAGCAATATAGTTGAGTATGAATAGATAGGCCTTTGACAGAGCAAAGGCCGATGGCACATTTATAAGGTAGAAAAAGAAATGGGCAGACTGGATGGGCCTTGTGGTCCTTATCTGCCAGCAACTTCTGTATCTATGTTTCAACTTCTATGATGGACTGAGCCATGGAGGTCGTCTGTGTGCTGCCAAGTCACATAGCATTGCTGTGAAGTAGCTCATTGATTGCCACTTATTCTTATGGTACCAATTGTGCTAAACTTTGCACGATTGGTAGTGGCAGAGTAAGCGTGAACAATGAGCTCCTTCACAGTAATTCTAGGTAAGTGATTTTCCGGCACATAGACTTCCTATGTGGCTCAGTCATTCCGTCATGTTGTCAGAGGACTGGCCGTGGGGGGCACTGGGAAAGGTAGTATATTAACATGGTGGGCGGGGGGTTGCAGAATCAGCCAGATACAAAAATTACATTACAAGCCAGTAAGTAAATGAAAAAAACAACAACTTTCTAATGCATTTTTCTTAATTGCAACCTAAAGGTCCCACAACATTCCTGTAGTGGAGGTGAGGATTACTCTTTAACTAATTAGCAGTAGGCCTGGCTTGTCTGGTTTACGGGACGGCAAGGTGAGGGCAGGTACAGTACAAGGGGAAGCAAAGTGAGACTGCAGAAGTGATTTAAGAGAGCACTAAACGGATGCAGATTGGAAGTGAGTTCCAGACTGAGAACAGATGACCCAAGAAGGAGCATTGCCCTGCTGATGAGAAGAAGTGGAAAGTAATAAAAAGAGTGAAAATTAGAGGAGTGTGCAGAATAGGAGGGAAGGCAGAGCAAGTACAAGAGGTAAGAGGAATGCAGAGAAAACTATAATTTAGAGATGAAGAAAGCCTCATGGGAGAGGCAGCAAGAGAGGAAGGAGAAGAAAGGGAAATTACTTGGTAAAGGACACAGTAATAGGTGAGGAAAGTGGAGTTAGTGGCAATGCTACAGAAATAAATAGAGGATATCCAGTCCGGCTAAGGTGGAATAGGAGCCTCAACATAGACCTCATCCACATAGGCGCAAGATAGGATCATATTAATCATGATTGCATTAGGTAGGGAAAAGGGGCAGATTATTTTTAAAATACTCCACGATGGGTCTAAATCACCACCCACTTGGCATACTTGCTATCAAACAAGGCTCTCGTCAGTTGAGGTCCTCTTATTAAATACTTGACTGCCCCAGGTTATCTATGGTCATGGGTCAAAGGGCTTTTTCCTGGGCAGTCCCCAAATTCAGGAACTTTCTCCCTGTTGAACTCCACTCCTTGGAATCCACACAACCTTTAAAGGGCACTTCAGGAATGCTCTAACATCCAATGTGACCTGTAATTGCTAACTAGCACTAATGCCAGCACTGTTTATTGTGTATTCACTTGCATTTAATATGTTAATTGTATTGCCTGAACACTGTTTTCATTTTAGTTGTTACCCCATTGTTTTGGGCTAAATGTATAAATGTGGAACTCGTCACAAACATTTCTCTGTAACCTATGTGAAAACTGCTATTGTAATGTCATGTTGATCACGTCTTTGTACTGTGTGCCATCTAAATGGCCCGGGTTGTACCTGAAAATGGTCCTTTGGATCAGTTTATCTACCTGGTTAACAAACAAGCAAACAAATAGATGGGCCACACGGTCCTTATCTGACATCATCTTCTATGTATCTGTGATTGCCCACTGGACTGGGAGTAGAATACAAGATTTGTTCCTGTAAAAGGCTCCTAATTTAGGGTGCAACTTCTTGATGGTTACATCAGCTGGGCTGAGAAGTTAAGATGACTATCAAGCCACACACCTATTTATTTTTAACTTTTGTTTATCGGGTAAACATATGGGCCAAAGGCCATTTTTCATATGCAACTCGAGACCGTTTCTTTTACAGTCAAGATGGTAAGTATACACAATTACATTTAAACATATTACAAAGAATTAAAAAAAGTTTTAAAATAAATTAACAAACATGATACAATACAAATAGAACATAACATTATATTAACACATACTGTATCAGTTAAAAATTATAAGAACATTGCAATTGATTAAAAAGATGACTTTTCAAATTGGTTTTAAACAGATCATGACTTATACCTGTCTTTAAGTCAAGAGGAAGGGCATTCCAATGTTTGGGGGGGAGCCTGGATGGAAAATGCTCGGTCACCAATTTTAGTCTGTTTTGTTTATTATTAAACCATCAGTCAATCTTAAGTCTCAGTTTGTTGATCTCATTTTTTGCAGAGGGAAGAGTGATGATTTTTCATTTTGCTGTAAGATATTATTGGTTAAACTACATAACAAGTAAATACTACTCAAGTTTGGTGGGAGCCACCAGGTTATTTGATAAAGTTTACAATGATGAGTACTGTAGGATAATTTATAAGTAAATCTGCAGATACTATGAAAAAGTTCAGTAGAGACAGCAGTATACTTTGTGCAGTTGCTTTTCTGGCTTCTAAAGTTAAAGAATTCTGTAGTTTGAATAACACCACCAATTTCTGTTTTATTTTCCTAGTTAAAGTTTCTGTATGATATGAAAATGTCAATTGAGTGTTCAGATATACTCCCAAGTATTTGATTTGTTCCACTTGTTCCAAGTTTGTGCCCTTACTATCGCTCACTATAAGTTTTCCAGACTTTTCTAATCTTTGTTGTGACCCAAATAACATGATTTTGTTTTTGTGCTATTTAGTGATAATTTAGACTTAATTAACCAATTGCCTAGTTTAAGAAAATCACTATTTAATTTTTGGGCAATATTATCAACAAGACTAGAACTTGGATATAAAATAATATCATCTGCATAAAGTAATTTATGAGTTTTTGTCAAAATTTGGAGGATGTTAGCAACATAAATTGAAAAGAGAAGGGGCCTCAATATCGATCCCTGTGGGGCTCTTTGTGTTAACCTCTTGGTATCAGACAGAGTACCGCCATAGGATACCTGCAGCTCTGTGTCAGATAAATAACTTTTGACCCAATCCAGCGGGAGAGTGGATAAATCTCTGTCTGCAAGGCTCCTGAGCAGCAGACGGTGATTTACCAGGTTGAATGCCTTGGACAGGTCCACGAAAACAGCACCAGTGAGTTCTCCATTATCCATTGCCTTACTGATGTGGTTCGTGAACCTGGCCAAGGCAGTCCCTGTGCTATGAAACTTTCTAAACCATGCTGCTCGGGATTCCTTAACCCACATTCCAATAAATGAGAAGACGGTTGTTTACCAATTTTTCCAAGATTTTCCCTAAGAGATGGAGCAGGGATATTGGGTGATAATTACCCAACTCCCTTGGATCCCTCCCTTTAAATATTGGCATGACAACCGTGTGTTTCCAGTGAGTTGGGAAGCAACCAGTAAATAAGGATAAATTGAAAATTATTGTTAAGGGAGCCATTATTTTGGAAGCTACAAAGTACTTGAAGCAAGGGACAATGTTAATGGAATTGCCATCAGCAGTACAGAAAACAGTTACCATCTGAGCCTACTGAGACATTGGTGAGTGCCAAAAGTCATGGTGACAATTTTTTGGGCATTCAGTGAGAGTCGATTAGCACAGAACCGGCGCTGGACACTGTCAAAATCACACTGTATGGTCTGCTGTAATAGGTGGGTGGCTGCTCTAATGGCATAGAGTATCCTGCCATCTGCATGCATGTCAGTATTTGCTGACACACAGGCAGAGGGGTGAACCTTAAGAAAAATGGAGAAACGTGTAGACCCCAAAATAGAGCCTTGTGTTGTACTGAAGTTAATGGGAAGGGGGAGGAGAAGGACTGCCTGGCCTGGACAAACTGGCTACATTCAATGAGGTAGGATCAAAACCATTCAAGTACAGAGACTGAAAGCCCGGCACACTTTAACTTACTCAAAAGTAGAGGGTGAGTTGCTGAGTTCAATGCCTTGGCCAGGTCAGTAAAAATGGCAGCAGAAACCTGTCCCTTATCCATCACCTTAAGGATCAAATCAATGACAGGGAGACGGGAGGAAGCTCTGGAGTGGGATTTATGGAAGCTAGACTGGAAGGGAGATGGAAAAAAAAGAGGAGTCAAGAAAGTTGGGGAGTTGGGAGATGTCAAGTTTTTCTTCAAGTTTGGATAGAGAGGGAGAAGCAAAATAGGACGATCATTCACATGCCTGCAAATCACAGCTCCTTTGTGAAAAGGGAGAACATTAGCCAGTTTCCAACAGTGAGCACCTGAACCAAGCTGATAGGAGAGGTTTAGAAACAGTGAAAGGGGAGCAGAAAGATGAAGTATGGGATCGAGACCATCAGGGTTATGGCCTTTGGAGAGGTTGAGGGAGAGCAGTGCAGACAGGACCTTGGTGTCTATAACCAGAGAAAAAGATAAGGTAGCAGAGGTGGAGAAAGGTGGAGTAGGGGAAGGGGAATTAGGGAAGCAACAGGAGAAGAGGCGGAAGTGAAGTGTGTTTTAAAAGTGCCTGCCACCTCTGCAGGATTGGAAAAGACCACTGGGGGTTACTGAGCTTGAAGGTAGGGGCTGATACCTGGGAAGAGGCAGTGTGAAATAGAGTAGATATCCCTCCAAAACTTACTTGAGGAATTAATATTGTTGGGAAGGTTGGAGGCAAAATAATTTGCTTTTGCCTTGTGAAGGGCCATCATGCAAACATTCTGCAGTTATTTGTACCTAATCTGTCCTCTGGGGAACCAGACAAGGCTGAGTCATGAGTCCTGAAAAGAGAGGTAAGTTCAGAAGTTACACAGGGAGGTGAGCACCTTGTACTCAAGACCTCCTCAGGGGTATTTAAACAGATGGAATGGAAGTTAGACTGTAAGAGAGATGGCAACATTTATGTCCAAACAGTGGAGAAGGGGAGCATAGTTGGAGGACCTCGGGTCAGCACCCAGGGCATCCAGGTTAAAGGAACTCAATGACCTGGTCCAGACATAACATGGGGGGGATTATTGGACGGTGGATTTTCTGAACACGGTAGACCATACAGTTGTCACTGATTGAGTCCGGGAAGCTACCAGCAGCATGAATCCTATGATGGTGAGTGGAGAGGACCTAGTTAATAACGGAATGGTTGGGCAAATGAGGGTTGTGAGGAGTGGGATCTGAGAGTATTTGCATGAGGTAAGTGTTTCAGCCTTTTGAGTGAGGAGTTTGTGGACACGAGAGGGTCAGTTTAGGTTGATATCTCCCTGGATAATAAGTTCACTGTAGGAGGCATGAGTAAGGAAGGAGGAACGAAGGGGAGGGACGGAGTTAGGTTTAGCTTTAGTGTAGAGAGAAACACCATAGATGAAAGTGGACAGGGAGAAAGAGAAGGAGAGTTTACATAAGAGAAGTTCATTGGAGGAGGGGATGGCAGTACGGAAGACAGTTTCACAGGAAAGTATTACAAAGGAGATATACCAGCACACCACCTCCTAACTTGCCACGGTCTTGTTGAAAAATTACGTAACCAGAGATAGAAATGTCACTATCGCTAATCCTAGCACAGAGCCTTGATTCAGTGATGATCATGACATCTGGATTAAATTACAGTACTCACAGCCTAAGGTGGTCAATTTTAGGAGGCAGACTCCTCACACTGAGGTGGTAGATACTGAGACCCATAGGCAAAGAGGGGGAGGGGTGCTGGAGGAGGGGCCCGGATTAAGTTCTACATTGTCTGAAATAAATAGAAGAGCAATGAGTACCTTGCGAAAAGGTCCTTAGCAGTGGGGGAACCACACAGTTTTTGAGCAGGGGAGTGTGGGAAGATGGAGTGCAAGAGGAGGATGGGTCAGGGTTGTAAAAGGAGGACAGTGACACCAGGAGGGAGTGCACAGGGAGCGAAGGAACTGTAGAGTAAGAACAGCAGGAAGGGAGGGAGGGAGTTGGGGACATTGTTCAGATGCAGATAAGGGAGACAAAAGAAGTCCAAACAATACAAACTAAGGACACTAAAACCACAGGAAGAACAGCAAAGCAGAGCAACAGCACACTTAGCAGTACATGGCCTAGCCCTCAGAACAAATGCAATGGTACTGAATATGTCATTTGAAGCAGTGCAACCCCTAGCAGGACCCTAGATCGCAGATAAGCTTGTGTGAATAACTGTAGTCCAGTATTAGTACAGGAATAAGTACATTTGAGATCAGTTCGGTTGCTTTCCTTCCCCAAAAAACAGAAAGGAAACTACTTAGATTGCAGGATGAAAGTTGGGCAGAGTCCACTGACTTCTACCTCTGGTGACTCCCCTTGAGGATTCCCACTTCTGGTGCTTCACTTATGCTGTGACCACTAGGGTACAGCTAGCTTATCAGCTGTGTTGGGAACCCCCCTCTCAACAGCATTCTGTGCACTAGTTGGCTGTTGTAGGAGAGAGTTGTTAAGAGCGGATTTTGTTGCTTATGGAAAACCAATGTGGGAGGGGGTTACGAGTCCTGGGGTGCCCTGAATCGACTTGGACTCAAGACCCCTGTGCAAGACGGTGGTTTCTGATGACTGGTACCCGACTGAAAAGTTTGGCCCCTTTTAAGGCTTCCCATCAAGAAGCATTGAAGGTGTCATCCTCATGATTCATTTCTAGGAACTCCCTGGTCACTGGTACCATATGCTCCCCAAACCCAGGGTCCTTAAGCAAAGTTGGATCTAGTGTCTAGATTTTTGCTTTTGCTTCAGTTACCCCCCCCCCAACCACCAGCACAGCAGACACTGTGGCATGGTCTGTGATCAAAATGGGACCAAGTTTCACCTCGCCCAGCACCGGCAGTAGCCATGGCACTATTGTAATAAGGTAGATTCTGGCATATGTGTTGCAGGCATGCGAGAGGAAAGAGAAGTCATGCCCTGTTGGTGCCATACATCTGTCACTTGGCGGTCTGTAATCAAGACCCTGAGGGTGTCTGAGCTTGTAGTTTACATGATGACTGTGACATTCTGCCCCTGCTTCTGGTTACTTGCATGTTGTTATTACTGTAAATAAATGGTCTGTGTATGAAATGTCAATATGTAAGAGATTTGGTCTTTAACGTACAGGGTCAGCAGCTGAAACCACAGGATGTTGTAAAACAGACCAGGAGAACCATTAATTAAGACATCTTCTAGAGAGACAGTTTATGGCCCTCATAACCTGTGCTGCCTTTGAAGTATCCCACATATATGACTTTTATGACGTAGCAGGAAGAAATCGTTACTGGACTGACTCTTAATGGTTTTCTCATGTATCTGAGAATAAAGAACATGAGTGTGGGATTGTTAAGTTTAAAGAGAAATGTTTAATTAAAGACTGTCATATTTGGGAAATGGCTAGTTACAGATTTTTTTTTAAAGCAATGACCCACATCGTTAGAGACACTGATGTAAGAATATTAAAACTGGGGAGGTTCTAACTGACCTCATCAACGGGGGTGGGAACAGATAGAGCTAAGAATGAAACATAGTATATGGAATGGACTTATGAAATAGACTCTGACTGGGAGAGCACCTAGAAAGGTAATAGTTAGAAAACAAGTAAGTCTTTGTGGTAGGAGTGCTGTTATGAAACTTCCTTTTTGTTTAATAACATTGTAAGCTGTATGATATTTTGTTCTGTACTTAATGTTACATGTTTTTATCATCTTTTAGTAAACAACTATTTCTATGAAATACTGCTTGGGTGTCTTTCAGTTCTTTCTGCATGTGATGTATAGATGGTTAAGTCTGACAGCTGTTTGCAAAGCTTGATTGTTACTAAGCTTGCTTAAAAAGGTAAGAACTACCTTTAGAGTTAAAAAAAAAAAAGGGTCCCTTTTGGATACCTAGTTAGGTGCCCCTGGCGAAAGATTGTACTGCAGTCTCGAAGAGGCTACATATATGAGCCTGTACATTGGGTGTGCTAGCATAAGGTTCACAGTTTGAATCCCTCCAGAACTCGAGGCTAGAGGTGATTTGGACACCAAGCAGACAGTAAGGTTACCCTGTCTGTTACCTGTTCACACTATTGCGCTCTGAGGTTGGCACTGTGGGAGCAGAGGGCCTAACCTATGGAGTGCATTTGTCACAATGACCACTTGAGTGGAAAATAACTGCTTAGTGTGATATAGCTAGACCATTAGTTCTCACACTTTGTGGTAGTGAGCCTCCCCCAAGCCATGGAAAAGATTTCGAGCCTCCCTCAAATTTGGAAAAAAACCTTGGGCCTCCCCATAGAAAAAAATTTTCATATTTTGCACAGTACACCAGGAATAAAGTGAGACTAATAAAGTTGACTGAGTATATTCTCTTTTTATTCAACTTATTGTTCTCTATTCCCAAACCCACACCCCATGTTATCTTTGTCACTCCACTTTTCTGACTCTTGGTTCCTTGTTACTCTGTTCCCTTTCTGTCTGGAACAACTAACCTAGTCACCTTCATCGCATCCCCTCTTACCCTTTTGTTAAGCAGCTTCATGTACCCTTCCCTCAGGTGACACCTGAAACAAACACTGGGTCTGTGTGCCTTTCCCAGTCACTTATTTGCATATAAATATCTATTGTAGCAACAAGCCTTGGAACAGTGTGCCTTTCCCAGTCATTCATCTGCATATAAACACCTACTGTAGAAACAATCTTTGGATCAGTGTGCCTCTCCTAGTTACTCATCTGCATATCAACACCTACTGTAGAAACAAGCCTTGGGCCAGTGTACCTTTTGCAGTCACTCATTTGTATATGAACACCTACTGTAGAAATAAGCCTCGACTCAGTGTGCCTTCTAATAACCAATATACATATAAATACACACCTAGAAATAAGCTTTGGCTTATTGAGCCTTTCCTGGTCTCCAGTTTGTGCATATGGAAAGAAATTCAGTTGCCATTATTCATATTTTAGTTTGCTTCATCCCATCGCACAAAAAATCAAAAACTTAAAATTTAAATACTGTACATTCTCAGACTTGACCAGGCCTCTCCTGGAGCAGTCTGGGGCCTACCTTGGGAGGCTGGCCTCACCATTTGAGAACCACTGAGCTTGACCAGTCATGTTTCATCAAGGGCCAATAGGGGAAAGGGAACAAAACAAGAATCCTTAACATAGTGTGTCGGGGGAGAAGAAGGTTGTGGGAGGACAGAGGAAGGAATCCCTAACATATTTAATGCTGAAAAAGCCTTTTACTGCGTGGAATGGGGTTTCATGCACAAGACCCTACAAAAATTTGAAATTGAGGGAGAGATTTTAGAGCTGGGTCAGGATGCTGTATGCCAGGCCTGCTGCTCAAATAGTGGTAAACGAAAACCTGGCAAAACCATTTGAGTTCAAGTGAGACACAAGACAAGGGTTCCCACTCTCCCCACTACTTTGTACTGACATTGGAACCCCTAGCACCAGCAATTTGGATTAATGATAATATTTGGTGTTTCCAAGCGGGGGGCATAAATTATCACTTTTTGCAGACAGACTGTTGTTATATGTACTCAACCTAGACAACCAGCTACTCCACATAGCTGCAGAATTAAAGGTGTATGGCTCTCTCTTGGGACCCAGATTTAACTGGAGCAAATGTGAGGTCATGTATGTTCATGTCCAGATAACATCCAGTGCAGCAGCCTTGACCCTGAAATGCAGCCACTTCACCTCTGAAATTAAATGTAGTAGACAAAGCCAAGTACCTGGGAATCCTAATCCTCAAAAAGCTGGCAAGGCCTTTTGAGTTAAATCTTCTCCCCCCCCCATTACTAAAGGCCATAAAAGGTGCCCCTCACTGTGTTGAGAAGAGTGAATACAACTGAGATGTGCATATTTCCCTAATTGTTATAGATCATGCAGGCTCTCCCAATCAAAATTTCCCCTCAAATTTTTTAAACAGCTAAACTATACAGTACATTTCACTCCTTCATGTGGAAAAGGAAGCTGGCATGTATTAGACTGTTGACACTGCTGGAGCCTTTGAAATTAAGAGGCTTAGCACTTCTTAAAAACATATTACTAGGCAACGCAGCTTTTCTTCCTTGATGCAAGTGGGGAAAGTACTTGGCCTCTGTGGTGGCAGTTGGAGGAGGAAGAGCTACAGGGCGCCTCAGTACTTGGGACAGTGCTTAGTCTCAGTCTGAGAGAAACATCACCCCTGCAGACAACAAATTCTTTTTTCACTAGAACCACAGCCAAAATTTGGCTGCATTTGCACAAACTTATTTAACATCCCAAAGGCTTATCACCAGAAGCATACATGACTCATGCCTTTAAAATTTTTGGGGGGGAGGGGGGTGTGCATCGGGGCTATTGTGGTGGGCCACAGAGGATCTCACAAGAGTGGGCAATTTGTATGAGGGGATACTGATACAATACCTAACCTTGAAAAGAAAGTTAAACCTACCTTTCAATTGTTTTTGTATATCTGTGTCTGAGAGGTAAATAGCTTCCCATCCAGGACCCCACTGAGAGTATCATACTGACCCACCAGCCAGTGTCCGGCCTATCTCAGCCTTCTATAAACTTATCAAGGGAAGTAGTGTCCTACTTCCCAAGCTTACATATGGAGTTTCTGTATTCCATGCTTTAGCCAAATCTACTTTGCAAACATGGAATGTTACATGTCTCTGAACTGCCATACCCATCACTGTATGGCTTCCACATGCTGCCCTGCGTGATTTAAACCTGGCAGAGGTAATATTTTACGTTTTGCACAGCCAGTCCCTCCAGTCACTCAGAATGCTTCTCCAGTCCCCCACTGGTGCTTATCCACCAAGATCCACTAATCTAGACCTGCTGACCATACCCAGAACTAGAATAAATAAGAGGATATTGCATTCTATGTTGTTGCCCTCAGGCTATGGAATTCCATACCAGCTGACCTATGTTTATGTCAGACTGTGGCCTCCTCCTCCTCCTTGAAAAAGAGATAACGCAGCTACCTCCTTAAGTCATCTGTCTGTGCCTAGCTTACTTATTTGATTTGGTCTGCGTGTTATGTCTAGTATTACTATCAGCTCCTGAAATTTTATTTGCACCCTTTGCTACAGTGGTTTGTTTTGTAGTGTCTTGATAGTTAAGCCAGTTATGACAGGCTTACTGCTCACATTTTTGCCAGCATCTCCAATGTCATGCATTCTGTGTATTTAGTCTGATTATCTTTTGTAAATGCCTTTGTTTTATATGTGCCTGTTGTTGTCAACTCTGACCATCTGTAACCTCCCAGGTCATGCCTAAAAATAGGCTTTTTTAAATGATTTATCCAGGAGTAGCACACTTAGCTGAAAGCTTTTTTACAGGAGCGACCTGGGAGCACAGGAAAGTTAAGTGACTTGCTCAGGGTCACACAGTATGCAAGTGGAAGCTGTGGGACTCAAACCCAGGTCTGGTCTGGTCTGCTGGATGTCACCAGATTTGCAGCTCAGAGCCTTAAACCACTGCGCTGTACTGTCTAGTGCACCTACCTGATTAACAAAAACTACCTAACAAAATCCCCCCCCCCCCAAAACTGATGACTACAAAGAAACCTGGAGCCAGGACCTTGGTATAGGAATGACTCCGGATGTGTACAAAGCAGCATCTCTGCATGCTTTAACAAGTGCTAGGCTCAACAGACTGTGACAGATACAATTTTGTGTTCTGTGCCTATTACCCACTGCAGAGGCTGCATAAGATGCACAGTAAAATAGACCAGCATTGTCCTAAATGTAAAAACCAAGAGGGCACATTCATACACGTTGTATAGCTTTTCCCTCCCTTGCAGCTATACTGCAGTGAGGTACACAGAATCACGGAAAGGATGCTGGACAGCTCATTACTCAGTACCCCCTTGGAGAGAGTACTGGGGGGCAGATACCAGAATGGGTCATTATCGAAATCAACTACTGTATGGCCGCTTGCTTTCATCACTGACAGGAAGACACAGGCCCACCATTGGATCAGTGTAGGACCTGCTCCCCCCCCCTCCCCCAAATAAGCCAGTGGATAAATAATTTATTAATGTATGAAATGAGAGTGTAATACAATGCAAATCGAGATAAGTTTCTTTTTCAGAACATATGGAACCCACTAGTGGTAGGTATGGAAAGTTGCTTAATGGGGGGGAGGGGGTAGCATTTGCATTTCCATCTATGCACACCACTTGAAATGAGGGGAAAAGGCACAATCTGGAGAGGCGACACCTCAGAATTGCTGAGGTGAGATCCTTTGGGGGAAGATATTGCTCCATTTTGAGGAAATCATAACAAGTGGGTAAAAGTAAGACAGTAGGATGACATAACTGTTAGTAAATGTGAAATGTGTTACATAGAAACATAGATTTTGACGGCAGATAAGGACCGCTTGGCCCACCCAGTCTGCCCATTTCCCTACCTATTGGATAAGCTGCAGATCCTAGTTAACCAGCAGCGTTAGAATGCATTGTGCCCTACATTACTTCTTGTAATACTGCATCATATACTGTACAATGAAATAATTCCTACATCTGTGGACTTGTATCTGAAAAAGCACAAATAACGTTTATAAAAAGAAATCCAATTTCTAAGTTGGTCGACATTCAGCTCTGCCTAATGATACTCACACTACCTGCAGTGTCATATTGTATAAATGTTCATGAGTGTAGCAGAGTGTTGTGAGGAGTCAAGTAGATAAACCTGCATTTGTTTAACTATTTAGATTACTTAGACAACTGGCAAGTAACTGACAGTGAAGGAAATCCATGGCATACTGAATCTCTGCCGGGATTTTATAGAACAACGTCTCCTGATGAACATGTGAAAAAATACTTTGTCACATCATATCAGTAAGTTTGATCATTTTGTATTTTGTGCTAACTTTAGTGCTTGTAAAAGGGGGAGGCTTGGACAGCACCATAACAAGGCATGTGTTCAAAGGACAGACTCTGTGCTGTCCTTTCCATCTGTATAGATAACTGCTGATCCAAGCGAACTACATTTGGACTTCAGATCCGGCCAGGCAATCCACCTTCGCAATAAGCTTCATGTATAGTAAATTAAATTTAGTGTATCTAGTTGTAGATAGTTTTTCTTGTTATGAGCAAGCCTTTATTACTCCAGTCACATTAGCAAGACAAATATGTTTTACACCACAGCACAGTCCTATGTTTATCCACAGCAAGAAATCCCTTTTTCTGTGTAATTAGCTTTATAATGTCTAGAAAAGGTCAGGTGATTTGATTGGCTGAAAGTACTTCTGAGCTATATAATTATTGACCCATAATTACAGTACATGCCAGAACTACTTACAGCCATTCACACCACATAACACCTGCAGCACGAATCCTGATGCACTACCCGCATCCGAGAAATTTGGTAGGAGCAGTTTTAACTAGTGAGGGCTGAAGTCGGAGGCTCTCCCCCCTCTCCTCAGCTACCAGACAGACTCGCAAACCTGCACCCGTTAGCAGGCAGTTGCTACTTGTGAGGGCTGAATTCGGAGGCTCTCCCCCTCTCCTCAGCTACCGGATGGACCCACAAGCCTGCACCCGTTAGCAGGTATGACCATCAGCTCTGAAGGAGTTTGTGTCGGCATAGCTGTGGAGACCCACCCATCCCTCTCCCTCCCACCCTGGGCGGACACTTGCCTTATTGCGGGCCCCGATCATGTGACTCTGATCACATAGAAACATAGACTTTGATGGCAGATAAGGACCGCTTGGCCCACCCAGTCTGCTCATTTCCCTACCTATTGGATAAGCTGCAGATCCTAGTTAACCAACAGCCTACTTTCTCCTAACCCTCACCAGGATTGTCTTACGTCTGTCCCATGCATTCTTGAATTCCCCCACTGTTTTTGGCCCCACAACCTCCTCAGGAAGACTGTTCCATGTATCCACCACCATCTCTGTGAAAAAATACTTCCTCATCTTGCCCCTGAACCATCCCCCCTTTATCTTCTAATTGTACCACCTTGTTCTTGCAGATCTCTTTTTCTGAAAGATGCTACCCTCTTGGACTTTATTGATTCCCTTGAGGTACTTGAACATTTCTATCCTGTCCCCTCTCTCCCTCCTTTCCTCAAGGGTATACACATTAAACTCCTTTAGTCTCTCTTCGTATGGCTTCTGGTGCAGACCCTGCACCATTTTTAGTTGCCCTCCTCTGGACTGTCTCCATCCTGTCTATGTCCTTGTGGAGATGAGGTCTCCAGAACTGCACACAGTACTCCAGATGGGGTCTCGCCAACTGTCTGTACAGAGGAATACCGACTTCCTGTTTTCTACTGGTGATGCTATTCTTATACATCCTAGTATCCCTCAGCCCTCCTTACTGCCTTCTCACATTGCTTGCTTACCTTTAGGTCATCTAATGTGACTACACTCAGGTTCCTTTCCATTTTTGTTGTTGTTAGTACCGGCACGGGGTCAAAATGTCGCACGACAGAATGCCATGTGACTTAATGCGGTGCACAATTTCTCGTTTTCTTTTGTTGTTCGTGGGAGCCCACGATCACTGGGGCTGTACCCCAGACCCCCACTAAGGATTCTAACTCAGGGGTCCAATTCGGAGACGAGAGGTCCGTGTGTGCCATAATGCTTTATGCTATTAAGCGCATTTATATTATGACCCGCACGTTGGTACCTCCACCCACTGTGTTCTCTTCTCCTGAGTTTTTGTTTCCCAGGTGTATTTCTTTGCACTGAATCTAAGCTGCCATACTTTTGACCATTCCTCCAACCTTGCCAATTCCCTTCTCATCCTCCCCCTGTATCAACCCTGTTGCAGCTCCTTGTGTTGTCTGCAAAGAGGCATACTTTTCCTTCCAGTCCCTCTGCAATGTCACTTATAAAAACATTAAAAAGGACCGGTCCCAGTACTGAACCTTGCGTTACCCCACTGGTAACCCCCCTTTTTTCGAAGTGGACTCCGTTTACTATTATCCTCTGTGTCCTGTTGTCCAGCCAGTTTTTTACCAGGCTACCACCCTGGGACCCACTGCCAGGCTGGCTAACTTGTTTATTAATCTTTTGTGTGGAACTGTGTCAAATACTTTGCTAAAGTCTAGGTAGGCCATGTCCATAGCCCTTCCCTGGTATACTACTTTGGTCATCCAGTCAAAGAAATCTATTATCTCCAACTGACTTGACCTTCCTGCTGTGAATCCATGCTGCATTGGGTCCTGTGCCCTGCTGGCCTCTAGGTACTCGACAGTTCTTTCGTTCAGACGTGATTCCATCATTTTCCCTACCATTGAGGTCAAACTACAAGGTCTATAGTTTCCTGCCTCTGCTTTGCTCCCATTTTTGTGAAGGGGGATCACATCCACCCTCCACCCTCCTCCAGTCCTCAGGTACCACACCATCCTCCCATGATTTGTTAAAAAGGATAGTGGTGTCGCTAGTTCTCCCCTTAGTTCTTTAAGAATTCTGGAGTGAATCCCGTCGGGTCCCATTGCTTTGTCCACCTTCAGTTTCAGGAGTTCTTTCAGAACACTTTCTTCTGTGAATGGACTGGTATCGACCCTTCCCCCCCATCCAGAGTGCTTCTATTGATTGGATTAGTTACCTCCCCTCCTCTTCTTTTGTGAATACTGAGCAGAAGTATTCATTCAGTATCCCTGATTTTTCACTGTCACCCTTTGCCCACCGACCCTGCCCTTTATTAAGCCTCACTATTTCTTCCTTGATCTTTCTTCACTCCCTAATGTACCTATAAAAGTTTTTATCCCCCTTCTTAACAGAGTTGGCTGTCTTTTCCTCGGTTTGGGCCTTTGCTATTCTGACTGCCTTCCCTGCTTCCTTCTGGTTTAACTGGTACAGTTCTCTGTCCTGCTCCTTCTGTGTTTTCCTTGTACTTCACTGAATGCTATCTTTTTCTCCCTAACCTTCCCCGCCACCTCTTTTGAGAACCATAGTGTTTTTTTCCTTAATTTTGATTTGTTTATTTGCTTCACATAAAGGCTTGTTGCCTCTGTGATGGCAGTTTTGATGTTTCCCCATTCTTCCTCCACCCCTCCTTCTTGCCCGTTTGCCGGTGCTTTTCTGAGGGGCACTCCCATTTTGCCAGAGTCAGCACTCCTAAAGTCCAGTACCCTCACATTTGTATGGCTTGACTCTACGGCAGAGTTTATTGTGAACCACACTGTTTAACAGAAACATAGAAGTTGACAGCAGATAAGGACCGGAAGGCCCATCCAGTCTGCCCATTTTTTCTATCTTATGAATTTGCCATAGACCTGTACTCTTATCAATGGCCTATCAATTCATACTCATCTGTATTGCTCCCTTATGCCTATCCCATGCTGTTTGGAGCCCTGTACTGTATTCATATCCACCACTTCCTGAGGTAGGCCATTCCAGGCATCCACCACCCTTTCTGTGAAAAAGAACTTCCTCGCATTACCCCTTAATCAGCCTCCCTCTAATCTCCTGCTGTGTCCTCTTGTCCTGCTATTTTTCTCATATTGAAACATGTTAGACTCTTTCACCTTGTTAATGCCCTTAAGATGTTTGAATGTTTTGATCATATCACCGCTATCCCTCCTTTGCTCTAGGGTATACATATTGAGCTCCGTTAATCTGTCCTCATATGTTTTCTGATGTAGTCCCTGCACCACTTTGGTTGTCCTTCTCTGGACTGCCTTCATTTTGTTGTTGTCCTTGTGCAGGTACAGCCTCCAGTACTGCACACAGTACTCCAGATGGGGCCTAACCAGTGTCTTGTAAAGAGGGATTAATTTATTACTTCCCTCTTACGACTTGTGATACTCCTGCTAATACACCCCAACATCCCTCTAGCCTTACCTACTGCTTTAGTGGTCTGCTTGGATGATTTCAGGTCATCTGTGATGATGATGCCCAAATCTCTTCCCTTGTGATTGCCAGCAACTCCCCTCCCAACCTATCGGTGGCTTCAGGGTTTCATAGAAACATAGAATTTGATGTCACATAAGGACCGCAAGGCCCATCCAGTCTTCCCATTTCTTTTTTTACCTTATAAATGTGCCATCGGCCTTTGCTCTGTCAATGGCCTATCTATTCATACTCATCTATATTGCTCCCTTATGTCTATCCCATGCCTGTGTGAAGCCCTGCAATGTATTCATATCTACCACTTCCTGAGGTAGGCCATTCCATGCATCCACCACCCTTTATGTGAAAAAAAACTTCCTCACATTACCTCTTAATCGGCCTTCCTCTAATCTCATGCTGTGTCCTCTTGTCCTGCTATTTTTCTTATATGGAAACATGTTGGACTCTCTCACCTTGTTAATGCCCTTAAGATGTTTGAATGTTTCGATCATATCACCTCTCTCCTTCCTTTGCTCTAGGGTATACATATTGAGCTCTATTAATCTGTCCTCATATGTTTTCTGATGCAGTCTCCGCACCATTTTGGTTGCCTTTCTCTGGACTGCCTCCATTTTGTTAATGTCCTTGTGCAGGTGCGGCCTCCAGGACTCCAGATGGGGCCTAACCAGTGTCTTGTAAAGAGGGATTATTACCTCCCTATTCCGACTTGTGATACCCCTACTAATACATTCTAACATCCACCTAGCCTTACCTACTGCTTTAGTGGTCTGCTTGGATGATTTCAAGTCATCGGTGATGATGATGCCCAAGTTTCTTTCTTCCCTTGTGACAGTCAGCAACTCCCCTCCCAGCCTATAGGTGGCTTCAGGGTTTCTCTTCCCTATGTGTATGATCTTGGACTTCTTTGCATTAAACCCCAGTTGCCACTCTTCCGACCATTTTGCTAGTTTATCCAGATCTCTTCTCATTCTGCCCACCCCATCTGGATCATCTACTCTGTTGCAGATCTTGGTGTCATCTGCAAACAGACAAACCTTACCCTCCAGTCCATTTGCAGTGTCAGATATTGAAGAGGACTGGCCCCAGGACTGATCCCTGAGGTACCCCACTTGTGACTTGCATCTCTTCTGACTGTATACCATTTACTACCACTCTCTCTTTTATGCCTGCCAACCAGTTTGCCACCCAGTTGATGAACTTCTGACCCACCCCGAGCCTACCCAGCTTATTAATCAATCTTCGATGTGGAACAGTATCGAAAGCTTTGCTTAAGTCAAGGTAGGTGACATCAACTGCACCCCCTTGGTCCACCACTCTGGTTACCCAGTCAAAGAAATCTATGAGATTAGTTTGACAGGACCTTCCTTTTGTAAACCCATGCTGTCTTGGATCCTGTGCTCCTACGGATTCCAGGTATTGAACTATCCTTTCATTAAGGAGTGCCTCCATAATCTTGCCCACTACTGAGGTAAGACTGACTGGTCTGTAGTTCCCTGCCTCCTCCCTGCTACTACTCTTGTGGAGCAGGTTCACATGAGCCCTTCTCCAGTCTTCTGGGCCCTCTCCTGTGCTCAGAGACTCACTAAACAGTTCTGGTGATGACTCTGCTAGTTCCACCCTTATCTCCTTTAGTACCCTGGGATGTATGCCATCAGGTCCCATTGCCTTGTCCATCCTGAGCTTATTGAGCTCTTGTAGGACCCTTTTTTTGGTGAAGGGACTAGTGCTCACCTCCCTCTCCCCTGTGTCCATGGTGCTGAGCTGTGGGCCCTGCCCTACCTTCTCTTCAGTAAATACTGAGCAAAAGTATCTATTTAGGATAGATGCTTTTATATGGTCCTCCTCCTCACACGCCCCCTTATCTCCTTTGATCTTAGCAATATCCCCTCTGGACTTCCTCCTTTCACTAATGTATCTATAAAAAGTCTTGTCACCTTCTTTTAGTGTTCGTGCTAGTGTTTCCTCCGTGTGGGCCTTTGCCTGCCTTACTGCCTTCCCTGCTTTCCTTAGGGAAGTTTGGTATGCCTCCCTATTGTCATCCCGCTGTGTTCCCTTATATATCCTGAAGACCAGCTTTTTGGCTCTGACCTTTTCTGCTACTGTGTTTGAGAACCAAAGTGGTTTCCTTCTTCTTTTGCACTTCCTTTTCTCTCTAATACAATGGAATGTTGCTTCAAGTATTGCATCCTTTGTGCTTGCCCACTTTGCCTGTACCCCCTCACCTGTATTTCTTCTTGCCAGGGCTAGCTTAACTCTGTTGGCCATCTCATCAAAGTCAGCTCCTCTGAAGTCCCATATTTTGCCTTGGAATGGGATGATTTAGTTGTAGTGGCCAAATTGAACCATACCATGTGATGATGACTGGCCCCGGGTGACCTTCCACCTGGAGATCTGTGATCCTTTCCCTGTTAGTCAGCAGTAGATCTAGGATAGCCCTGTCTCTTGTGGGTTGTTGTACCAGTCGTTTGAGGCCCTCCCCCCTGCAGGGAATCCACCATGTGTCTAGTTCTGGCAGATGTTTCTGCTGGTATTGACCAATCTGTATCTGGCATGTTGAAGTCTCCCATTATCAGAACCTCCCCTTTAGCTGTCATGGTTTGTATATCTTCTAACAGTAATGTGCCTATGTCATCCCCCTGGTCTGGGGGTCTGTAAACAACCCCAGTTCTTATGGCTGTCCCATTTCCTGTTTCCAGGGTGACCCACAGTTCTTCTGGCTCCTTATGTGTATTCTGAATTTCTGTAGCTTTGATATTTTGATTGACATACAGGGCCACTCCACCCCCATTTTTGCACCTCGGTCTCTTCTGAAAAGTACATAGCCAGGTACTGAAGTCTTCCAAGTGTGGGTACTGATAAACCACGTCTCGCTAATTGCTACTATGTCCAGTTTAGCCTTTGTCATTATTGCCTGCAGGTCTGGGATCTTGTTTCCCAGACTGTGAGCATTTGTGTACATGATTTTACATTGGCCAGATTTCAGTGTGTGAGTTGTCGTGTGAGGTCTGGCATTTTCCCCTGTGCCATATGGGGAGCTGGACCTTTTTCCTTACCTGGTGATGCAAATGAACTGCAAACATGCTGAACTCCTGTTTGACCACTAGCTGAGGGGGGAGGATGTTCTTCCCATTTGACGTATGGGGTGCTGCACCCCTCCTCATTTGCTAGTTTAAATATTCTGCAAAGACGTCAAACTTCTGCCCCAATGCACTGACTCCCTCCTTAGTCAGATGCAGTCCATCAAATCTAAAGAACTTTCGCTCCCAAAACTGTTGCCAGTTCCCTACAAATTTGTGTCCTTTTTCCTGGCAACAGCCCTTCAACAGCCACATGTTTAGTTCCCCTTCCCTGACCTTCCGTCCATCTGTTCCCCCTGTCCCAGACTGGCAGGATTTCAGAGAAGGAGATTCCGGACGAAATGGATGATAGTTTGTCACCCAGCCTGGTCAGGTGTTCCTTGATCTCCACAACTGACTGGCTGGCGAGTTCATTAGTCCTTATGTATACCAGGACATCAATGTTTTCTCCTGCTTCCTGAACAGTTTTAGCAATGTGGTCAGTGTTTCTCCAAGCTGATGTACCTGGGAGACATCTGACCATTACCTCTGGCTGAAGATAGGTATCAACTCCCCGAATCATGGAGTCTCCTATGATCAGAAGTTTTTTGGATTTCCTTTTTGCTTTTTTGTTTTGGTTCCTGTTTTGGGCGAGTTTTGTTGTGCTAGCTTCTGTGCTGCAGTGTCCTGCTATGCAGTGTCCTCTGCCCCTTTGTTTGATTTTTGAGATAAAGGCAGATACTTGTTTGTAGTTTTTATATGGTTTGTGGAGGTAATATGTTGGAGAGATCCGAGTGATGGGGCACCCAATTTGCCCCTCCTAACCGCCTGCCAACCTCCCAGACCAACTACCCTCTGCGGTCGAGGTGCTTCTGTTGGATGTTGGGGAAATGGCGGGTGGTTCTTACAGTATATTTCCTCTTGAATATGAAATTTGAGGCGCACAGTCTCTGCCCATGCTGCCTGGAGCTGAGCCCTAAGATCTCCAATGGCCCAGCATGTAGGACAGTGTCCTAAATCCTGTAAAACTGCCCTTCTGAAAAGTGTTCCACAGTACCTGCAGTTAATGATATCCATTCCAGATAAGTTGCTGGGTTTATAACCTGGTCCGAGTAATTAGAAGGAAGAAAATGAAAGCAAAAGTTTGATTTTGTGTTTTGTTTGTTTTTGTATAACTTGTTAAAACAAGTTAAATTACTAGTGCCCCGTAAATTAGGTCGCCACGTGGATACCCCACTGATCCGCCCCTTGCTGCTTTGCTACAGGAAATGTTACGACTGTGCTACCCTATAAAAGGAGTGTATTGTGGGGTGTTTGGGGATGTGGGTGGATGGCTGGGCCCTTCCCCTGCCAAAACAGAAGAACCATGGACGAAAGAAGCAAGGCAGTAAGAGCAGAAACAATCAGTCAGCAACAAATGCAGTAACCCTGAAAGCTTATCCTAATGATAGATAAAACTGTAAAACCTGTAAAGCACCACCTGTAATAATTTCACAGAAGATATACCCTGTAAGAACACTTTGCTACAGAGAAAAATAAGCAATAACAGAAGATATATCTTGCAAAATACAATTTGAATCAGAAGATTACAGCAGTAATCTGGTCATACACACCTGTAGGCACACATTGTAATAATGCAGCAGAAGGTATACCCAGCAACAACAATTTGAATCAGAGAAAAATAAAGCAATAAAATGTTAGCAACAAACAGTAACAGTCCCTGTGAGTACAAAATAAAAATAACAACACGCAGTAAATCTGCCTAGCCAAAAGAAGTCCTAATCCTTTCCCTTGCTCTGGTAAGTTCTTTGCTCTGTCTTTTCAAGCACCTGGAAGGAAAGAGCTCAGGTGAAGCTAGGTGCCTTGGCCAGCAAACCTAGTCTTCCACCTCCAAGATATGAGCTAACCTGACCTTTTAACCCTTCTTTCTGTTGGAAGTTACTGACAGTTTGCTAGCTCCACCCCCCCAGATACACACCTAATCCCCTGGAAGAGATGTGGGAGGAAAACAATTAGCTCCTTCAATGTGAGAAGTAGACTGCAACACCTCTGAGGCAAAAAAACATTTCAGCCAAAAAAATAAAATAGTGACAAACAGTAATTTTGCTGAGCCTAATGATAAAAAGTCACAAATATGTAAGCATCACCTGTACTAATTTCACAGAAGATATACCCTGTAAGAAACACTTTGCTACAGAGAAAAATAAAGCAGTAACAGAAGATATACCTTGCAAAAGACAATTTGCATCAGAAGATTACAGCAGTAATCTGTTAGCACACACCTGTAGGCACACCTTGTAATAAAGCAGCAGAAGGTATACCCAGCAACAACAATTTGAATCAGAGAAGAATAAAGCAATAAAATGTTAGCAACAAACAGTAACAATCCCTGTGAGTACAAAATAAAAATAACACACATTAAATCTGCATAGCCAAAAGAAGTCTTAATTCTTTCCCTTGCCCTGGTAAGGTTCTTTGCTCTGTCGTTTCAAGCAGCCTAGAAGGAAAGAGCTCAGGTGAAGCTAGGTGCCTTGGCCAGCAAACCCACTTTCTCTTCCCTATGTGCATGATCTTGGACTTCTTTGTGTTAAGCCCCATTTGCCACTCTTTCGACCATTTTGCCATTTTTCCCAGATCTCTTCTCATTCTGTCCACCCCATCTGGATCATCTACTCTGTTGCAGATCTTGGTGTCATCTGTAAACAGAAAAACCTTACCCTCCAGTCCATCTGCAATGTCACTGATGAAAATATTGAAGAGGACTGGCCCCAGGACTGATCCCTAAGGTTCCCCACTTGTAACTTTACATCTCTTCTGACTGTATACCATTTACTGCCACTCTCTGTTTTCTGCCCGCCAACCAGTTTGCCACCCAGTTGACCAACTTCTGACCCACCCCGAGCCTACTCAGCTTATTAATCAATCTTCTATATGGAACAGTATCAAAAGCTTTGCTGAAGTCAAGGTAAGTGACATCAACTGCACCCCTTTGGTCCACCACTCTGGTTACCCAGTCAAAGAAATCTATGAGATTAGTTTATTATTTATTTAGTTTTTGTTGACCGGGTAAGTGCACTAGACAGATCTTGCCTATTTTTAGGCATGACCCAGGGAAGGGGGATACAGATGAATGCCAACTGACCTTGAACCAGACTAAGCTGTTGGTGGTATTTTTAGTGAATGAGGGAAATTTGGCCAGGGCACCGGGGAAATTCCCCTACTCTTGCTGCACATCGCGCAGTCGCGCTGCAGGAGAGTCGAATGGTGGTTAGTGTGCCTCTGACTATGGACGGTGTGGGTTGTCTTGAGGAGAGCTCCTGTCTGGAGCAAGACTGTCGGGCTGTCTCGGTGGCGACTTCGAATTTAGAGTCTGAGATTGTTACATCTGCTGAGTTTTCTCCTGTTGTGGACTCCGGTTCGAAGTCGATAGACCCAGATGAAGAAACCCTTAAACGTGACTTGGACATTCGAAAACAACAGTTGTTGGATTTAATTTCAGCTGCTGAACGGGATTTTTTGGCCAGGAAATTAACTTTGGATGAACGGAAAAGAAAACAATCTGGGCAAAGCCCTTTACCTGGGAGTGGTAAACGTTTGCCCTTGGAAGTTGCTGCTGATTCTTTAGACCCTGTCTTGCATTCTTCGGCGGATCCCGCTCTGGTTGATGACGTCATCACTTCGACGCCAGGTTCTGTTGCAGACTGGACACCAGGGCTGGCTCTACAGAATGTCGGTTGGATTCGTGACGGGGATCGCTGGGTTCCTGACCCGGTTGTTCCATTGCCGGGTTCTCCGCCTTTGTTGCCTATTCCAGTTTCGGTGGTTTTCTCTGAGTCCATGGCAAGACAGCAGGGGACTCAATTGCCTGCTGCGCGATTTCCGCCCGAAACGGTGTCTCCAGTTTCGGTGTGTGATACAGACAGGCTCTGTTTTTAGTTAGCCAGCAGACCTTTCATGCTCCAATGGTCACTGTTTCTTCTGATGTCGCCCCTGCTGTGGATGGTAAGGTGCCTATTTCTTCTTTGGGAGGTGACGGTGCGGATTTTGGGACTCAAGCTGTAACCCAGGACCAGCCCAAAACATTTGCAGGACTGTTTCACAAGCCTGCTGAAGCGGCGAAGAGGCGTTTTTTGGTTCGGTTAAAATATATTGGGACTGCTCCTGTTATTCCTGATAGGATATGGGTGGGGAAAGCATTGATTAATGACTCTTTGGGCTTTGCACCCTCGGAGGTGTATGCTTTCATTCATGCACCGGGTGATCGGATTTATGATCTTAGTTTTTGCTCTATGTACTTACTGGACAAATTTTGGAAATTGTATTATTCTGTTAAGGACTCTGGGGTATGGCAAGATTTTATAGCCATCCCTATAACAAAACCGACCTTTAAAACAGTTACTATTTTGTTTCGGAATGAGGGGGTTTGTATAAATGATATTTCATTTTGGCTAGAGAAAAAATGTACTGTTATGGAGAAACCTAAACCCATTATTGATGAAAATGGGTTTTGGAATGAGGGATGGTTGTTTCGGGTACAGTTAAACCAGTCTGAAGTTGGGATTTCCCATTTGCCTAGCTCCTTTTTTTGGGGGCAGAGATCGGGGTGTCCTGTTTTATGCTGGTCAACCCAAGAGTTGTTATAAATGTGGGGCCCTCAATCATCTTAATGTAGATTGTGATCAGATCCGGTGTTTTCACTGTGGGATGCTTGGGCATACTGCCCCTCAGTGTACTGCCCGCCCCTTCTGTAATCTGTGCGGGGAAGAAGAACATTCTTTTCATGAGTGTCCTTGGGCAGCACACAATTTGGAAGGGGAATCAGACCAAGATTATTATCTAGATAAGGCTAAACTGTGCTTTTCTGTACCTCTACAGCCTAATGAAGGATTGGTTTCTGGTCGAGGTAGGGGTCGGGGTCGTGCGTTACGGCCTGTACCCCGGGGTGGTGGTTTAGTTCCCCCCTTTCCCATTCAGATTTGGGTGTTAAGGAGATTCCCTCTTCCCTTTCCCATATGTTTCCAGGCCCATCACGCTCCAAGTTGGTGGACCTTGTCAATCCACCAGTTACTCCGCAAGGTTCCCCTGTCCGGACTGTGTCATTAGCTACTTTTCAGGAGCAGCAACATCCAACCCATTTAGGTTTACCTTCCCAGAGTCCTTCTGAGACCACTGCAGTTACTGTTGTGGTTCCCCCTGGCTCGATTCCTGGACCTGAACCAGATATTTCGGCTACGGAAAAGGAATTTGTATTTTCTTTACAGTTTCATAATCGGTCTCAGGCTGAGAAAATGACTCCTCTTTCTCCTTTGCCCCTGTCAAATCGATTTTCAGCTTTTTCTTGGAGTGAGCAGGTGGATTCAGATCTCCCAATGTCAGGTATTGATCCTGACCCGTTTCCACCTCTTGCTCCCAGTACTGCCCCATCTAAGAAACATCAGTCTAAAACTCAGATGAAACGAGTTACCCGTTCTAGTGGTAAACTAGTAGATGTTCCTCCCTGATGGGTTGGGTTTACGAATTGCCAGTTTAAATGTCAGTAGTGTGCTATCTGGAAAGAAACGCCTTATTACCTTTGGTATTCTTTCTCTGCTACCTTTTGACGTTTTTTTTTCTCCAGGATACGAGGATTCACTCGTCACTGGACATTGACCAGATTACAAGAGATTGGAAGGGCGATTTGTCCTTTTGGTCAGCAGGATTGGACCCTTACAGCGGGGTGGGGTTTTGTTTTAAAACTCATGTCTCTTGTTTTCATTTAGTAGATATTGAACCTGGCCGTGCCTTTTTGTTGGACGTTGTTATTAATTCAGTGTCGTGCAGACTGATTAATATTTATGGTCCTCAATTTAAAGCCTAGAGGATTTCCTTATTGAAAAAAATACAACCCTTTTTATATACAAATAGGCTTGTTTTTTTTGCTGGGGATTTCAATATTAATGTCCTGAAGGAGGGGCCTCAACAAAGTGTATTGTGATAGGCTTTCCTGAGGGACTTAATATCTCATACTGGGTTGAAGCAGGTATCTGTCAGGTCTTCGCAGTCGTTGAAACCTACTTATTATAGGGGTAGGTTAGCTTCCTGTATTGACATGATTTTTCTAACTAAATCTCTATCGTGTGGGAATTTGGTTTCCATCCCCATTGAATCCTCTGACCATGTTTTGCTTGGAGTCTGTATGGACTCTCCCTCTAGTAGGATTGCTGGCCCAGGATACTGGAAATTGAATTCCACTCTTTTACAGAATCCTCTGGTTTTGTCTTCTTTAACCAAGATTCTCAATGATAAATTATCTACAAAGTTTTTTTATGGAAATCTGGGTTTATGGTGGGAAGACCTGAAGATTTGCTTACGTGATTTTTTTCTGGCAGTCGGTAAAGATCAACAACTGTCTAAATATTCTAGTTATCTCTGATTAAGGCACCATTTAAGGATTTTGCTTACGAAACATCATTTGGGAAGGGAGGATGTAGCTTTAAATATTCAAGAAGTTCATGTTCAGATGGAGTTATTTCAATATAATAGGATGTTGTCTTTACAACATGAACAGAGATTTGGTACCCATGGGAACTTGGACCAAGGTAACCCCTTTTTTAATTGCCATAACCGAACAGAGAAGAAAGTGTTCCAAAATTTAATTTCGGCACAAGGAATTTCGGTTTCGGATAATAAGGGTATTATGTCTACCCTAGAAGAGCACATTAACCTTGTATTTGGGACTCCGGTTCCTGATGAAGGTTTTAGTGCTCAGATTTTGAATTTGGCTGCTTTACCGCACTTGGACTCCTTGTCACAGGATGAATTGCTCTTACCATTTACTTCTTTAGAGATGGAATCAGTTATTCTTTCCTTGAAGGGGGATACGGCTCCTGGATCGGATGGTTTGACTGCTGAACTTTACAAGATCCTATGGCGCCTTATTCCAACTGATTTTTTAGAGGTGTTTAATTTCATGTGGTCTGATTTCTATTTACTTTCTTCTATGTATAAGGGCTTAATGATTTTTTTGTATAAATCAGGTGACCAGGTGGAGCTTACAAATTGGCGTCCTATTACTCTGCTTAATGTTGATTTTAAAATTTTTGCTAAATTGCTTGGTAATAGGATTATGTCTAGGATGGCTCCACTTATTTTTTCTACGCAGTTTTGCTCTGTGCCTGGCCACCGTATTACTGAAGCCTTACTGTTACTTAGAGAAATCTTGGACAGTAGGACTTCATTGACGGCATCGGTTGGCAATGGGTATATTGTTAGCTTGGATCAGGCTAAGGCTTTCGATGGGGTTTCTCATGCTTTTTTGTGGAATTGTTTGGCTTCCTACGGTTTCCCGGATTTATTTATACAACGGATAAAGCTATGTTATGCTCTAGCTTGTGTTACACCTTATGAGAATGGATGGATGGGGAAAACGATTTTGATACGTAAAGGAGTTCGACGGGGTTGTCCCTTGAGCCCTATTCTTTATGTCTTTACATTATACCCTTTATTGCGTATTCTTCAGAATTCCCCAAACATTTATCCTCTGGGTATGGGTATTTCCTTTCCAATTAAAGTACTTGCATATGCAGATGACATTTGTTTATTGGTTAATGATGCACACTCTGTACGTTTGGCTTGTGCTTTACTTCAGGAATTGGGTAGAATTTCTGGTGCCCGGCTGAATATGGCCAAATCGTGTTGTTTGAATGTTGCAGGATTTATTGACCAAGAGGATTGTATTGGTGATATTCCCATCTCACGGGTGCCTTGTCGCATTCTTGGTATTTATTTTGGGGGGGACGATATGGCACATACTAACTGGTCACGAGTCTTGAACGTGGGGCATTCCAAGGTTAAATTATGGAACCTGTGGAAATTATCTAAGAAACGACATATTTTTCTCCTAAAATCATTTTAAATCCCTGAATTTTTGTTTGTTAGTTCGATATTTTTTTTACCGGCATGTCTGTTTACTTCATTGATGTTTTTTTTTTGTGTGTCTGGGGTAGTAGATTAAATCCTGTTAAATGGGAGGTTTTATATGCTTCTATTAAGTCTGGGAGTTTAAACATGATTCATCCAGTGGTGTTTTTTTTTTACGATTTTTCTTTATGTGAATATTATTCCTTTAGTTACGGGTTCTGAACGTTTGTGGTGTAGGTGGGGTAGGGAAACCTTACATGGTGTGTTTTTGGAATGGTCAAACAATGCTTTTTTGCGTAAAAACAAGAGATCTCCTCGTCTCCCTTGTAGATGGGATGGCGTCATTGATGCTGTTAAGAAATGGGGTGTACGGCTTGATGCAGTTGTTAGTATGTCTAGAAAAGCAATTTACGGGCAAATTATTTTGCGTTACTTTACTGTACCTACCTTTACGAATTTTTCTTCATTGGAACAAAAACAGATTTCTGACTATATTTCAGATTCTAGACTTCCGGTTCATTTATGGGATACTGTTTGGTTGGGGTTGCATGGTAGGATAAACGTTAAAGGGAATCAGAAACACAAGGCCTTGTCGGAACGGTACTGTCCTCATGTTTCTTGTTCCATGAAAATTGAAATTATGGATCATTTATATTTACATTGTCCATACATTGTAGACTTTTGGGACATTAAGAATCGGTGGAAAGGGATTGGCTCTATTCCACCGACATCAGGGTTGTTATTTTTGGGATAACTCCATCTTTACCGAGTGGGTTACATTATGGTACTTACCGTATTCTTTTTGCTCATGTTTTATACTGGATATGGATAGGTCGTTGCAGGTTCATTCTGCAACAACAGGTTATTACTCCATGGGAACTTTTTCATATCATTAACACTGAGTTAGGTAAGTGGAAATTGGTGGAAAAATCACATTTTTCCTTTATTCAATGGTTTGGCCTTTGGAGACACCTTGCCTTTGTAGGCCATTAACTGAGGATTAATTATTTCAAGGGGTGAATGGCAGGGGTTTTGTTTATTACTTTGGTTTGTTTGTTTGCTCTTGCTTTTAGGATTGTCGCATGCATTTTCTTCTCTCTTTGTAACTGATTTTGTCTCTTTTATGATTTTGTATAAAGACGTTCTGTTTAGTTTAGGTTTTTTTGTTTGGGGATCTTGTATAATGTAATATTTATTTATGTTTTTGTTTCTCTTTTACTTTCTGATTTTGTATGATGTGATACTGTATTGTATATGATGTGTTATGGTTTCAATAAAAAAATTCCCCATCTCTTTTCAGTAAGTGCCATGGGATCTTTAACATCCACCTGAACTACCATCAATCCAGGCAGATGGGACCTCGGTTTAACGTCTCATCCGAAAGATGGCACCTCAGAAGTCCAGCACCCCTCTCATGCTGCACTACAGTGTCAGTACTGGGATATTAACCCAAGTGCCAGATGTGGGAACTGAACCCACAGCCCTCTGATCTCCCGGCCTCAGAGGCGAGTGTGCTACCTACTGAGCCACTGACACTGATTAGTTTGACAGGGCGCTTGTTCCCAGATGGCTACCCACTTCTAAATCTGAGATCCTGTCTTCGTCCCTATTTGAGAGCACCAGGTCTCAGATTGCTCCCTTACGAGTGGGTTCCAACACCAGCTATCTGAGGCATGCCCCCTGTAGCGCATCAAGAATGACCCTGCTCTTTGATGTGGCTGCAGCAAAGGTGCTCCAGTTAACATCTGGCATATTCAGGTCCCCCATCAACAATATCTCCCCTTTTTCTGCCATCCTAAGGATGCCTTCTATCATTCCCTTGTCCATTACCTCCCTCTGAGATGGGGGATCTGTATACAACCCCCATGCGGACTGTGGTGCCATTTCCTGTTTCCAGGGTGACCTACAGTGCCTCCTCTCGTCCCTGTTTACCCTTTAGTTGCATTGATCCTTTCCCTTATGTAGAGAGCTACTCCCCCTCCTCTTCTACCCTCCCTGACCCTCCTGTAGATTGTGTACCCTGGAATGTTGACATCCCAGTCATAGTTCTTTCTCTATACCATGTTTCTGTGACTGCCACAATATCCAGGCTTCCCTCTTCCATCAGGGCCACTAGTTCAGGGAGCTTGTTACCCAGACTATGGGCATTGGTACTCTTTGCCTTCCATTTTTTGATTGCCATACCCCTTTCAGCCCTATCCCTCTCCTTACTGCCTTTGTCTTTTTCTCCATTTACCCCTGACCTTCTCCCTAATGACTTCTCTATTTTGGTGTTTACCTTGCTAATTACCCTGTTTTGTGTGGGGGGGATGGGATTTTCCTGCTCTTTTTCAGTTCCTCCCCCCTTGGCTAGTTTACATGCTTACCAGTGAAGCATTTAAAGTCGTCCCATCGGCACAGTGGTTGGACTTCCGCTTCCGACGCCGGTGACCCGGTTCGGCGGGACCAGGTCGCTGGAGGCCAGCCGGGGGAGAAAGGCTTGACCATCCCACGACAACTCGCCTTCTCTGGGGGGAGGCCAAGGCCTGCTACTTGCCTGACCCTGAGCGCAGGCTTGAGGTACAGCAAGCCCTGTTCACAGGGGGGGCCGGCCGCCTTGATGTCAGGGCACACACCACGCGAGGGGAGGAAACTGGAGGAAAAACAGCCTTCCATCACCGGGAAGACGGGGCGCCAGGCACGTGCTCTCGATGTTCCACCACTCGCCCGGACCACCTTGCCCGACGAAACTAGAAAGTGTACAGGATGTAAGGGCCCCACCTCATTCCCCACCCAGGGGCATAACCGCGGCTACATGGGGCGCAAGGTAGGTCTTGGGTCGGGTGGATGGCAGAGGGATGACTCCCAGATGCCCCCGAAGGGTTGGAGATGGAGGGCACGTAGGCGGGGAAAAACAGAAAGAAAAAAAAAAAATGAAGCATTTAAACCCATCACCTGTAGGTTCTGGTTCCCCTCCTGGACAAATGCAGACCATCGCGACAGTATAATCCCGTATCTTCCGAGGTGGACCCTCAGTCCCCATTGAAGCCAAAACCCTGAGCTCTGCACCAGTTTTTCAACCATTGATTGAATCCCATGGTATGGAGCACCCTAGCCTAATCCATACCATTGGCAGGCAGCACCTTTGAGAAGGTTACCATGTGTGCTACTTGTCTAAGGCCCTTCCCCAACTCCACAAACTCCCCCTGCACTGCTCTGATCCCACTCCCAGCCAGGTCATTTGTTCCTAGGTGGACAATGATGGCTAGCTTCTCCACCTTGTCTTTCCAAGCCATGGTGCCGGGCAGACACCTTACATCCCTGTCCCCTCCCTCCCCCCCTTCCTCCCTCTCCCAGTTTACTCCCCTAACAATTGAGTCCCCCTTCAGGAGTTGTTTCCTTCCCCTGTGGGGTCCCATGCCACCCTCCTGTGGGTCTCCTTTGTGGAGGTTCCCAGCATCCTTCTTGATCTACACTGTTGGTGCCTCCATAGAGGAACCATGCTCTGCCAGAACGGCGTATGAATTGTGGAGCAGTACAACTGGAGGGATGCGCCTCTTTTCCATCACCCTCACCCTCCCTGAGCCCACCATGGTCCAACCACTCCTCTTTCTTGGCAACCTCTGAGGTAGCAGCGGCCGCCCTCGTGGTCTCTCAGTGGGAGAGGAGGTTCCCAAATCCTGGCCAACTCAGCCTAGAGACAAGCAACCTCTTTCCTCAGCCCAGAGAGGTGCCTGCAGATGGGACAACACCGCATCCTCCAGAATGTCTCTCGGAAGACTGCTGCTCCACAACCACTGCATCACTCTCATCATGTCTTATTTATGGCTCCTCGACTGTTGTTTTGTATGCTTACACTTTCCTCTCTGTTTTCTTTTTTTGTTTGCTTTTTTCTCCCTGCATTCCTTCTGCCTCTGTGCCCTTACAGCTCCTGCCCTACCTTTTCTAAGACAGGAAGTTCCTGTATTCCTCAGTGACCCCACTGCCACGTTCTGTCTCCCCAAATTACCACTAGTTGGCTATATATCTTGGCCATTAAGCGTTGCCATCTAACCACTCTAGGGGTTGTAACATATTACTCTTCTTCCCTTAGCTATAAGTATTCTATTAATGGTAAATTCCCCCTTCGTACCTTCTCCCCATCCACCCTGCTGCTCTCCCTACTTTCCCTCCTCATTCCAGGTGGTGGCCTTGAACTTATGTCCCTGGAGTTAGAGTTTCTGCCATATTCACCTGCTCTAAGCATTAGGCCACTCGGCCTGCTAAGGAGCACCCTTTCCCCTACTTCTGTTATCCCACATTTTGCCCAGAGGCCACAGGTGGTACTACACCTCTCCGTGCAAACTAGTCCACTGGACAATATATAATTTTTTTAACCTAGCTTGCTTCTTCCTCTGAGCCATATCTCTCTTTCTTCCTAATCTACAATGCATAACATTATCTTCTATTGGCTCTTTTTGCTCCACCAATTTTACTACCCCTATCTGTCTACCCTCTATCCCCTGCCACCCCACTCTCCACCCATCCTACTCCCTAACACACTCTACACTCCCTGCTCACCCTACTCCAATCAATTACCCCTGACCTCCCCATGCTTCCATACTTCCCCTATATCTCTCTTAGTTATCCTAAATTATTCTGAACCCCTCTCTACTTCTCTTCAGTCCCCCAGTCATGGTCTGCAACCCGAAGCGTCCAAATGGGTCTATTGCTTTTCCAAACTGCTTATCATCCTCCTCCTCCTCATTGCAGCAGGAGACAATAACTCAAACCCTGGTCCTACCCCTCCTCCCCTTATGCACCCCCGAAGACCTTAAAAATTGGTCACATCAATATAAGAAGCCTACTCCCCAAACTCTCCCTCCTCCAACTGATCATTCTGGATTTATACCCAGATGTAATTCAAACAGAATGCCGCAAAGCAGCCTGAGCAACTAGGTGTACCCGAGTGAGTCGCCATCTCGCTTAATGGAAACCACAGTCAACAGAATCGAGTGCACTCTGCACCAAAACAAACTCAGAGAAATATAAATTAAATCCAAATAGCGTATTTATTCCAGCTCTTAAGCTTGAACATGACAGTGCACGCCAGCTAGCCACCCAGTGCTTCAACTCGTCGCGAGTCTTCCTCAGGGGTGTGGCTAGGGTGAGTAGAATTACGATTTAAAAATATCACAATTCATTTGCATTTCTAATTTACATACTGACGTCATATTTGCATTATTCATTTTACATAGTCACATCCTAATGCCTTACAAACATAAATTAGCACCTTACAAATTTGTGTAATACATATAAAAAAAAGGAAAAAAACTGCAAATTATTGTTAGTACCAGAAAAGAAATATAAGGACAATCACTTCTTATTTTTGATTATATTTACTGTGTAAAATACCAGGATGCAGCTATAGCGCAAACCTCATTTCCATCCTAATTCAAAAAAGCACTGTCAATAACACTTCTTATCACTTAATAGTACTATAGTTACTTGGAAACACTGGGATTCAGTCTCTGGCAAGGAAAGCTATTTGGATTTAATTTATATTTCTCTGAGTTTGTTTTGGTGCAGAGTGCACTCAATTCTGTTGACTGTGTTTACACCCAGATGTCCTGGTGCTCTCAGAAATCTGACTGACCCATAAGATACCTGATACCATTCTCGCTACTCCAGGCTACACTCTCGTTAGGCAAGACAGACCCGTAAGGATGGAGGTACCGCAATGTATCTATACTCCAGCCTTCAATACTGTCCTGTTCTGTCTATCTTGTCACCATCCCAATACGAACTTCTAATCCAGCTATCTCTCCCTTCCACACTCTCTATATTCATAGCCTGCACTTACTCTCGCCCTGGTCTCCATACATCTGCTATATCTGAACTGATCATGACTATCACCTCACATACCACCACTGGCGAGTTATACTTGCCGACTCCATCTTACTGCCTCCAGCTCCTGTGATTGCCTCACCTAATCAGAAATACTTGCCACCACCAACAGCCTTGTCTTGCCACCCCCTCATAGCACTTATCTCCTATTTTACCTCTGCTCCTGTGACCCTTCCCCCTTCCCACCTCTCCCCTACCCACCCCCTCTCTCCAGCACTTCTCCTGGTGATGTCTGACAATGCCTCCAGCTGCTACTACTCCCATCTTGCCATCCCGTTCCTCCTCCATTGTTCTTTACCCCTCTCCTAGTTGATGCTGCTCTGGGCCATTCTATGTACTGAGCTCTAATGTGTTGCCTCCTTCCTTAATTAATAACTGTATAATGTACTGTTTACCTGCAATGTTGTTATTTCTGTTGTATCCCCTGTATTGTACTTCAGCTGACGTGGATCCTTTGTAAAAGAGCCTTGGCTCAAAGGTATTTGTAATCCTAGGACCGAATAAATAAAAAAATAATAAATACTTACTAGGTTACTTAAATGCGGATTGGCTCTCTCCTACCAACCCTACAATCTGCAACAAAGTAAACTCCCTAAGTCTGACACAACTTATCACCTCCCTGACTTGACTAAACCACAGATTTTTCAAACACACCCTGACTGACTGGGCCCTTACCTCTCATCCCCATCGCATAATTGATTCCAGCATTCTCCCAGATTCCCTTAGTAACCACCACATGATTTACTGCATCCGTAAAGTCCATCAGATTAAAGCCCCCCCCAGACTGATCCCTCTACACTATTTTCAATCACAAAACATAGCTCCCCTACTATATGACCTACACCACACAGACTGGTCCTCCTCTCTTCAGAATCCTCTATTGATACTGCCCTTAGCTACTTCCAGACAAAATACGGAGCAAAAAAGGATCAAAATAGTCCTAAATAAAGCCTGTAGGCTTGTCTCAGGGGCACATTGTCTCACTCACACCTGTGACCTGTATACTCAAGCTGGGTGGTACAATCTGCAAAGCAGGCTTCAATACCAGGTGTGCCTGCTCGTCAGAAAGTCTGCCTTGGGACTAACACCCCCAGGTGTCTAGAGCCTTCTGTGTCTGAACACTAAATGGATTGCAATTAGACCCTCCTGTCTATCTAGTGTTAAAGTCCCCTTCCTCGCACCTCACAAAGTCAGCGGTCCTTTGGGTACCGGACACCCAGTTGGCTCAACTCTCTCCAAGATAACGAAATGGCTAAAATGAAGCTTGGTCCCTTCAAAACAAAACTATGCTCTCACCTTATAGCACTCAGTAGTTGTGACTGCTATTCCTAAATAGTCAGAGTGTGCCACTGGAAATTTGTACAACCCATGCACTTGCACCCTACCCCCCATGCAACTGAACCCCCCTTCCTCCCTACCTACTTCCCACATCCTATCAACCCTGTCCCTCCTCCATCACCTCACCTCTATCCCACTTGCCTAGGACAAAGCCTGTGCGTCGGATGTTCTTCACATTGTTATCCCATCTTTATCTCTATGTTCCCCCTCTCTCGATTGTATCTAAAGCACTGTTTAACACATAAACAGCTATGTCTCTGTTCTTTTATGTCTTTGCTAGGCCCTCTGTTTTAATACTGCTTACTACAATTTCCAAAAATGTGTATGTCATGCTTGTAAACAATTCATAGAATTATATTATAGAAGCTTGACGGCAGAGAAGGACCATACTGGCCCATCTAGTCTGCCCTTTTTTTCCCCCTACACCTCCCACTCCTTGCCAGCCCCTTCCCCCTAATACTCAGCCCCATATGCTTGTCCCATGCCCTCTTGAATTCTTCCACTGATTTAGCCCCTACCACTCCGTCTGGTAATCTGTTCCAGAGCTCCACCACCCTCTTTGTGAAGAAGTGCCCTATCACATTGCCCCTGTATCTTTTTCCTTTGCAGTTTGAGGCTGTGCCCTCTAGTTTTGACCCCCTCTTTCCTCTTAAGTAAACGCTCTTCTCCCACTTTATTGATCCTCTTTACATATTTAAAAGTTTCAGTCATGTCTCCCTTTTCCCTCCTTGTCTCCAGCGTGTACAGCTCCAGCTCCTTACATCTCTGCTCGTATGACTTTCCCTTCCTACCCTGCACCATCTTGGTTGCCCTTCTCTGAACCCTCTCCAACGCATCTATATCCTTGCGGAGATGAGGCCTCCAGAACTGAACCCCATACTCCAGGTACGGCCTCACCATGGCTTTGTAAAGGGGCATTATTACCTCCCTCTTTCTGCTAGTAATGCCCCTGCCTATGCATGCCAACATTCCATTGGCCTTTCCCGCTGCCCAGTTACATTGGATTCCTACCTTAAGGTTCGAGGAGACTATGATCCCCAGATCCCTCTCCTGTTTTGTTACTTTAATTTCCTCCCCACCTAGGGTGTACCCTGCTCTTCTGTTCCTACTCTCCAAGTGCATTACAGCGCACTTCTTGGCATTAAACTTCAGCTACCACGTCTAAATATTTTTGTATCCTAATAAAGTGGAACCTCTGTGAATAAGCTTCTAGTTCAAAGTTATTGTAATAATCCGAGAAATAAATAGATAAATATAAAGCACGCCCCTCCTAAACTAACTAGAGTCAAAGGTTTACACCTTCCCTAGATTAATCCTGAGCTGTTGGCCTGCATGTGTGCAGGGGACCAGGCCTGGAAGGCTTACATGGAAACCAAATCTCATACTCTTCTCCTCCACTATAGGCAACTTAGAAACGCTTGCACAAAGGCCTCCAGATATGCAAAGTCTGAATACTTCTCCACATCCTTCTACACCAACCTAAGCCATCCCTCCAAGTTTTGGAGAGTAGTCCAATCACTCTTCTCTCCACTCTCCCACCCTCTGATCCCTACACTCATCCATGGCAACGAAACACTTGCTGACCCTCCATCGGTTGCATCTACTTTCAGCACCTTCTTTACATCCTGTGCCTAGTCGCTGCTCCCCACATGTCTGCCTACTGCCTCCCCAGACCCCCTACGTGGTTCAAACCTCCCCACCCTACCCCCTTTCTCATTCTCTCTCATTTCGCCAAATGATGCTCTAAAGGCCCTCCATTCCTTGAACCCCTTCAAGGGGAAAAGCCCAGATGCCTTGACCCCAATCTGCTCTATCTCTCTGCCCTGCTATAGCAGCCCCCCGGCCTCCCTCCTCAAACTATCCTTTACTCTGTCCTCAGTTCCTTCATCCTGGAAACACTCTACTGTTATTCCTCTCCCCAAAAGTGGTGATTCTATTACCCCTGGGAACTATCGACCTATTCCCTTACTTCCTATCGTAGCTAAGCTCCAAGAATGTATTGTCCTTGCCCAGCTCACCCCTTATCTTGACTCCACCTCATTTTTCACCCATTTCCAGTCTCATTTCCGTAAGTCCCACTCCACCACCATCTCCCTCTCACGGCTTACAGATTCCATACTCGCCAATATGGATTTGGGACACATTACCGCTGCCATATTTTTCAATCTGGCAGAAGCCTTCGACACAGTATGCCACTCCCTCCTCCTCCTCCAGAAACTCACTGGTGCTGGGTTAACATCAGCCAAAGCATGGTTTCAATCCTACCTGTCTGGCAGATCCCAACTGGTCAAAATTGCCACCTCCCTCTCCTCTCTTCTCCCTATCACCACTGGCGTCCCACAGGGCTCTGTACTTGGCCCCATTTTATTTTCTGTTTTTCTTAATGACCTCCCTTCTGCCTGCTCCTCTTCCCAAATCCACATGTATGCAGATGAGATCGTACTGTACACGTCTGGCACCTCACACACTGATGCTGAGGCTAGACTGTAACATGACTTCAGCAAGGTTCAGCAATGGTTCCAGTCCAACCAGCTGTTCCTGAATGCCAAAATACAGTCTCCATGTCCTTCGGCACTAGACAGAGGCTATCTAAACTTAACCCCCTACCGCCTTCTGCACCCTGGATGGTACCCCTATTAAAAATATCACTTCCTTCAGATACCTTGGGGTCTGGCTAGACTACCATCTGGACTTTCCAGCACACATGCATGCAATCCAAAATAACTTATGCCCCAAGCTTGGTGCTTTATATAGAAACAGGGATTGCATTCCTCAAATTGCCTGTCATGCAATCGTGCAGAAAATATTTTTCCTACCTTTGACTATGCAGACATAGTTTACAGTGCCGTACCCAAAACCACCTTGGCCAGACTGGATAACCTTTTCAGCTCCTTCTGTTGCTTCGTGTTTTCCTGCCCACCTTGTATTCACCACTGCTACATAGAAGTTGATGGCAGATAAGGATCGCAAGGCCCATCCAGTCTGCCCATTTCTTTTTCTACCTTATAAATGTGCCATCGGCCTTTGCTCTGTCAGTGGCCTATCTATTCATAGTCATTTGTATTGCTCCCTTATGCCTATCCCATGCCTGTTTGAAGCCCTGCACTGTATTCATAGCCACCACTTCTTGTGGTGTTCATTCCATGCATCCACCACTCCTTTCTGTGAAAAGAATTCCTCACATTCCCCTTAATCGCCTCCTCAATCTCATGCTGTGTCCTCTTGTCCTGCTATTTTTCTTATATTTAAACATGTTAGGCTCTTTCACCTTGTTTATGCCCTTAAGGTGTTTGAATGCCTCGATCATATCACCTCTCCCTCCTTTGCTCAAGGGTATACATACTGAGCTCCGTTAATCTGTCCTCATATGTCTTCTGATGCAGTCCCTGCACCATTTTGGTTGCCCTTCTCTGGACTGCCTCAATTTGGTTAATGTCCTTGTGAAGGTGTGGCCTCCAGTACTACACGCAGTACTCCACATGGGGCCTAACCAGTGTCTTGTACAGAGGGATTATTACCTCCCTCTTATGACTTGTGATACCCCTACTAATTGCTACCTTTACAAAGCCCTGTCCCTCTTTTCCCTGGACTCCAGATGACTGTCCCATAGAGCTAACTTCATGGCCAAATTCTGGGACAGTAATCTCCACACCTATCTTTCCTCCTCTATTTCTACCTCCTCCCAGAGCTCTTACTCCCTCTGAAACGCTGACCTTCGCTCCTTCTCAACCCCCCACCACTGGCCAATCTGCCTTTTCTTTCCACTGCTTTAAGCAGTGGAATGGCCTCCCCTTCCCCACCCGAAATGCCACCTCACGCAAATCACCCTCCTACGTGATTACACAGCCCACTCCTGTTCATGTCAAAACTTATCGACCCCTCACCCTACACTGTCCCTTCTCCCTTACTCTTTAGCCCTTTGCTTTCCCCTCACCTTGTAATGGTTATTTATGTGGACTGCCCAACATAGCACTTTGCCATCTTCCTTCCCTATTTTACTCCGGCTGCCTACCCAGCTCATGTTAACTGAATGTTTATCCCAAGAACATCCTCTTGTATTTCTGTGTATTCTCATGTTGCAGTATTGTACATTTATTTTTTTTTTTGGATGTACCTGCCATATTGTTCTTACTGTTTCTGCTTTGTGATTCTGTCTAGTATGTATATTGTCAATTGTATTTACTTTGTACAAAACTGTAACCATGTACTAATTATTTCAACTCCACCTCCCTTTCCCCCCAGGACGAATCTGGAAATGAGCAATATTGCTCAGTATGCCTTCCTGGTGAAACTCTTGACTAAATAAATTAACGAATGTTGCTCCCATCTGTCTGCTCACTACTCTGCCTGCAACAACCCCCCAATACTGTAGTTGCAATGTGACCATGCAGGATGAGCAGGTGCTGCTGTTTTGCTTGCAGCCAACCCCCCAAACAACAGCTTTAGAGTGGCCGCGTGGAATGCTTGGCTACGCCACTTTTCCACTACTTGTGCATCCCCCTAATTGGAAATGTTTCATGCAGCCATTTACGAAAGCAAGCACAGAGGTCACAAGCAGTGCTAGTGCATGACATAGAGGAAAGGAAACTCTAACGTTGCCATTGTACACACTAGAATGTGGGGAAGTGGGACATGGGGAAGCAAGAGAGAAAAGGCAGAGCCTGGAAGCCTCTTTTAGATTCACATCCAGGAAGGTGGGTGCTTCGAGACTGGCTGAGACTGAGAAAGTGATACTTGGTGTTGGGACCACCAAGGCAGTTTGGAGTTCGGGAAAGCAGTCATCACTCGCTGTATAGAGAGAGGGGGCAGTGAGAATGACGAGGTGGTAACTAATGATTAGCTTTAAGCATTTATAGCTAATTGTCGCAGGAACTACTTTATGTCCCACACTGTTCAAACAGTAAAGTATCACTTCCTAGCCAAATAAATAGTGTCTGTCATTTTTCCTTAATGAATCTTTCCACACATTATTGATCATGGGCAATAATCACACATCTCTCTTGGGTGTTGTAAAGGCAGTCAGTGCAAGCCCCTTGTGCTGAACAACAAGCTCAAGAGTGTATAATTATTGACCCAAATTTGCACCCCCAAGACTGCATTATTGCTTACGTGAGCAGTGTAATCAAAAGGTAAGAATTACAAAGCACCACCTGGACTGCCGGCACAGCGGCAAGGCATCCGCTTTTGGCGCTGGCATCCTGGGTTTGGAGACTGACTCGGGAGTCAGAGGGCCGGCCAGGTAGAGAAGGATTGGGTGTCCCAGGGACTGCTTTCCTTCCGTGAGAGGGAGGGAGGGAGGGGGTAAGAGTGTTTGGCACTTCGGACCTCTGGCAGAGGCTGGGGTACCACCACTGTTAGCAACTCACTAAAGGAGGGCGGGGTAGACCCTGGCAGTCTTTGCACGTCCCTGCCCCAAGGATCTCTACAGCATCCAAAAAATCTGCCCCCCCATCCATGACACCCTGCCTGCTGCCGCTCCTGCTACAGTCAGTGTCCACGGGGGGGGGGGTCCTGCTCCTGTGGCCCTGCCCTGGGGGAGGGTAAGCCAGTGCTTGAGATTGTTGTCCTTTGGGGGGGCCCGCCCAGCAGTCCCACCCAGGGGGTAAGCCTGGGCTTGGGGGGGCAGCATGCAGGGCAGGGGCAGATCCCCTGAAGGGAGAAGGGGGCCAGGACGAAAAAAAGAATTACAAAACATCTGTTAATGAAATTAATTGTTTTTATGTTTTTTTTTCTTCCCCAATTATTTAACCAGGATTAGTACACTAAGCTGAAAGCTTGTTTACGGGTGCAACCTGGGAGCACAGGGAAGTTAAGTGACTTGCTCAGGATCACACAGTATGCAAGTGGGGGCTGTGGGATTCAAACCCAGGTCTCTAGATTTGCAGCTCAGAGCCTTAAACTGCTGCGCTATACTCCCTCCCAACTGTGATGTTATGTAACAATAAACAGTCGTGAACCATCATTCAGTTACAGCACATAAAAAGAACTAACTAATACAACTGTAGTAACTAAGGGATTATGCAGATATGATTACTGGCGAGCAGTTTTTTGTATGGGCTCAGCCAGTTTATATCCTCTGTAATAATTTGCGGGTTATTACGGCGAACACACTCTAAGTCACTCAAAATTGAGCGCTCTGCCATTGGCTCTCCTCTTTCTTATGGGTGGGCTCAAGAGTTCCTCAAACATGGCAGCTCCGTATTTCAGTTGGCGAGGAGCCATCATAGATACAGGGCCACCACAACAACTAAGTTGATCCTGCCTTTATATCTGAAAGAAAAAAAAAACATGAAAAAATAAAGCAAATAGGTTTACGGAGTTCATCCTGGTCTTTATCATGTTTGGGAGGACGAACAGCACCGTGGTTTACAGCCAACAGCTGTACTGAAGCATACAGCAAATCATGATGAGAAACGCTTAAAAATCCTCATACCGAAAAAGAAGGCTCAAGGAGAAGGAGAAAAAAAACATCCTCATAGTGGTTCAGTAGTCATATAAAAAACTTAACAACAAAAAAGGACTTACTGTAAATACAGAAAGAATAAAACTCCTGAAAGGCTGGATCCACAGAGGAAGAAAGTAAAACAATGTATAAAAAAAAAATTCAAAAAGCAAAAGCTGAAGCAGAATTTAACCTAGTAAATGTCTAGAAGGACAACAAAAAAATATTTTTTAACTATGTAGGGAGTCTTAAGGGTAGTCAGAAATAACTAGGACCTCTAAGAGAAGGAGACGTAGTAATAGAAAGCAAAGTGGAAATGGCAAACACATTTAATACTTATTTAAAGAAAATACAAAATCACACATGCCCCCACAATGCAAAGCATCATGGGCTGCATATGCGAATCACCACAGAATGTTATGCTGGTCCAACTTTAAGCAGAATTGCATGGTGCCGAAAGGCCTCTCACACAGTTTGCAAAGGGTCCTACCAGGACTCATCAGTATGCCTCGTCTGTTTAACACCCCAGTGGAATGGACCAGCTACCCTTAAGGCAGTGTGCCTTGGATATATTGTAGTGAACCCATTAAAATAAAAACTATTTAAGACAAAAGAACAACATATGCATGAACACTGAGCAAGGGAGTAACCCCAAAGGGCATTTTAGGCTAGGAAGCCATTTTAGAAAATACAAAATCACACATGCCCCCACAATGCAAAGCATCATGGGCTGCATATATCACCACATTATATCCAAGGCACACTGCCTTAAGGGTAGCTGGTCCATTCCACTGGGGTGTCAAACAGACGAGGCATACTGATGAGTCCTGGTAGGAGAAACAAGTATCTATGTCTTCTATTGGCACCTTTGCAAACTGTGTGAGGCCTCTAGCCACCAGCATATATCACTATTACATTATATCCAATGGCACACTGTCTTTAAGGTATTGGTCCATTCCACTGGGGTGTCAAACAGACGAGGCATACTGATGAGTCCTGGTAGGACGAAACACGGTCTATGTCTTCTGTTAGCACCCTTGCAAACTGTGTGAGAGGCCTCTCGCACCATGCAATTCTGCTTAAAGTTGGACCAGCATAACATTCTCTGTGGTGATTTGCATATGCAGCCCATGATGCTTTGCATTGTGGGGCATGTGTGATTTTGTATTTTCTTAAAACTTGGCTTCCCAGCCAAATGCCCTTTGGTACCTCTTGCCTCAGTGTTTCATACACAGAGGTTCTTTTGTCTTTAAATAGTTTTTTATTTTAATGGGTTCACCATAATATATCCAAGGCACACTGCCTTAAGGGTAGCTGGTCCATTCCACTGGGGTGTCAGACAGACGAGGCATACTGATGAGTCCTGGTAGGATCTAAACACGTGTTCTATGTCTTCTGTTAGCACCCTTGGTAAACTGTGAGAGAGCCTTTCGCACCAGGCAATTCTGCTTAAAGTTGGACCAGCATAACATTCTGTGGTGATTTGCATGTGCAGCCCATGATGCTTTGCATTGTGGGGGCATGTGTGATTTTGTATTTTCTTAAAACTTGGCTTCCCAGCCAAATGCCCTTTGGGGTTACCCTTGCCTCAGTGTTTGCGCACAGAGGTTCTTTGTCTAATACTTATTTGCTAAATGTTTATCAAGAACAGTACCCACCACTAGAGACTCCATTTAATGAATATTGTGAGGCTAAAAAAATGACAAAATCATTTCAATGAATTATGTTCTGACAAAATTAAACAACCTATGTGGGAACAAATCCTGTGGGCCTGATGGACTCCACTCCAGGTTCTTAAAGGAGCTTGAATATGAGCTTGCTGGCCCCTTTTCTGTAGTATTTAACATCTCCCTGACACAAGGTATAGTTTTACCAGAATGGAAATTAGCACACATTACCCCAATCTTAAAAAAAGGAGATGAGGAAAATAATGGAAGGATTTATAAAGGAGCGTATTGACATACATATGAAAGAACATGGTTTATGGATATAACACAGCATGGATTCGTTCCTGGTAGATCCTGTGTCACAAAATGTTTTTTGTAACTCTCCTTTATTCAGAATTTATGGGCAGAGTACAATCCAGAGACTGTCTGATTGCATATGAATGTCACAGGCATAGCATGAGGTAATCCCAGATCTCATATCCCTTTTTAAATCCAGTCTTGAGCTACTTGATCAGTGTCATAGGAATGACCAAGCCTTGTACAGTCTATGATCACACTCCAGTCCTAACCACAATGACACCGTGTCACAAATTTATTGGACTTTTTTGAACCAGTTAGTGCTGCCTTAGACCAGGGTCTACCGGTGGAAGTGGTGTACCTGGATTATGCCAAAGCCTCCGATTCAGTATCTCACGAAGTGCCTATAAAAGTCTTGACAGACATGCAACTGGATCCATGTCTTGTTGCATGGATCAAATCATAGCTCAGTAACAAAAAACAGCGAGTCAGTATAAGAGGATTTTTTTGTCAGATTGGGGGACAGTGACAAGTGGAGTTCCCCAAGGATCTATTTTGGGGCCAACTTTGTTTGGTATATTTGTGTCAATAATGAAAATATCAAAAGAAATGTAGCCCTGCAAATATGCAGATGACACAAAATTGGGGGCAGTAGTGAATAACAAGGACTCTGCAATTGAATTCTAAAAGCAAATATATGCATTGGAGGAATGAGCAAAACACCATAAGCTTAAATTCAGTGAACAAAAATGTAAAATAATGCATTTCGGATACAACATGAAAGCAGAATACAAAGTTAACAATGGAGTTATAGCTAGCACTGAAAATGAGAAGGATTTAGGAGTAATCATAACAAACACACTCAGTTTTGACAACCATGCAAGGCAAGCTGCAAAGAAATGGAGTATATTAGTATATATTAACTGGTGACCCCCTTAATCAACCCGTTTTTGAGTGCTGTAAAAAGTCGTATCAACCCGCAGGTAGCTACGAAAAAACTCGTATCAACCCTCGGGTTGATATGACTTTTACAGTCTCGCGCTGAGAAACCTGGAGCGGTCCAGACAAGTTAAACAGACTAAGGCATCAACAGATGGTTCTCCGACCACAGATTCTCACTCACAGCATAACCTCCATTTTAACAGAAACATACAGGGCCAAGTAGCAAAGCATAATCGTTTTGTTATTCAGAAATGTAGTATTTACCAGCAGGAAATCTCTCCACTAAAGGCATACTTTCCCGACTACCCTTATTGTTTCCACAGGCGGCATGAACTTTCACCTCGGCTCCACAGTGACTGTAATGACCTGACCTGTCGAGATGACAAAACAACACAAACTGAAGCTAAAGGACTTGGGCAAACATTATAAATAAGTAGAAAAACATTTTTTTTCCAAGTTTTATTTATTTTTTTACTTCATTCCTAAGATCGTGATTTACTTTACCCGACTCGAACCGTTGACCATAACATAAAGTAGCCTTTCTGCACCAGTTATTATAAAAAATAAAACATATGTAGGTGGTTGACATTCAGTTTTTTTACACACCCTCGGTGTGTGATCATAGTGAAACCTCTCGAGCTTCGCTCTTGAAGTTTCTCTATTATCACACACCTTGGGTGTGTAAAACAACTGCATATCAACCTCCTACATATGCATTATTCTATATATAATATTCTGAGAAACATCAAGAGTAGAGACAGGAAAGTCATCATTCCTCTGTATGCATCTTTGGTTAGACCTATTGTGGAATATGGTAATCCCTTTTGCACTCCTTAATGCCGTAGGCAGAATTAAACTAGTGGAGAAGGTCCAGAGAAGGATAACAAAAAAAAAAGTCTGTAAACTAAAAGAAAAAACATATGAAGACAGACTGAACTATTTGGGACTATACTTAATATCATACAGAAGGACCAGAGGAGACCTTTGTTATGTTTATAAGGTCTTTCATAATAAGATCCTATGGGAATCAATTGGACTGAGAAAAAAGAAGGTTTTGGACAAACATGACTCCATTGTATCCATTAAGGGGTGAACTGTATAAAACCTCAAGATGAGGAAACTGGTTTAATCAGAGTGTTGTAAGTGTATGGAATGATGTGCCAGAATTCGTGGTTAAAGCTCCCGATCTAAAATCCTTCAAAATATTCCTGGATATATGGGTAATAGTAAAACCAGTTATTATCACTGATATGTGGCAGGTCTAATTATGGTTTGAACAAGTTACTTGACTTGTATTAGACCTACGAACCTATTGTGAAAAAGAAGGGACATAAGGGGAGTGTGTGTGTGTGTGTGTGTGTGTGTGTCTGTCTCTGCCTGCCTGCCTGTCACACATGGTCACAGAACTAGGACTGCAAAAAAATTGCTCACCGGCAATTATAGAAAGTAAAAGATGGGGAAGTGTGCATATGAGAATTTAATGCACACCCTTGGTGTGGGGTGCTTTAATAAACCCCTCTGGCTTTGCCCTCGGGGTTTATGTAGTATCCCACACCTCGGGTGTACATTAAATTCTCATATCACACACTTCCCCATCCTCTATTCTCTATATACCTTCTTCAACTTTATCATAAATGATTTTTTTTCATGAAAAATGGATACACCATTGAGTCAGGTGGTTTCCAGTTGCAGCTGCTTCTGGTTACAGATTGGAAAAGGTGCAATTTATACATTATAGTTTGAGTACAAATGTAGATTTTCACCAGAGTTATAACAATATCTAAAGATCTTCGAGGATATCACTTTCATCAGGCCACAACTATGGAACTGTAGCTGCCTGGTGCTAGGACCACTTGGAAACTTTTGTTAGCAGTCTACCAGAGACTGCACACAACTGTCAGACGTTGATGTTCTCCTGTATATAGGTGTGGGCAGCCTCTCACCCTCCTTAGTTCTTTTCCTGCTGTCGACTATACTTGCTGGATTCCATGGAGACACTGCCATTACAGTCTACTGCTTTTTCTTGTCTTTTCTTCTATTTTCTCCAGCTTTTGTTGCTTTTATCACTTTTATTTGAAAGTGATTGCCGTCGTTGTCCATCAGCATCACAGAATTGTCCAGCAATGACCATGATGTCTGCTCCTGCTGTCTCGGAGAAGCCCACGGCACTATGGCCTGCTAATCCTGCCTGAAGCCTCCTGGTGATGCTGTCAACGAGTCCTGCTTCTTTCCGACTACCCAACCTGCAGGCTTCCCGGAATGGAAAGAAGAGAGCTCTACCGCATCGCTGGCCCTTTCTTGAGGCTTGCCCTCCTACCAGGGCCCAGGAGCAGTCCTCTATGCATCTCAACACCAGGAGTGGAAGAGTAGGTGGGACATATCCCCCCCCCCCATGCGCTCCTGGTCAGCGCTTCTTTCAGCACCGACTACTGTAGCACCATCGACCGCTTCGATGTTGACACCTCCTGCCACTTGGACCTCAAAATCCATCTGGTTGGCTCAGGCAGTGAATACTGCCAGTCCTCCAATGGCCGGCGAAAGGCCCAGTAGGGCTTCATTCACCCCAGTTAACATCCCATCATCATCCACTGCTTCGGCACCGATACCTCCAGTGGCTCAGACCTCCATACCCATAGGTCAACTCTAGTAGTGAGTTCTGCCGGACTTCTCATGGCCAGTGAAGGCCTGTCAACGTCTGGGCTTAATTCACCCTCGGCGACTTCACAGTGCCATTGACTGCTTCAGCATTGATGCTTCCCGCTGCTCAGTCCCCAGTACCCTCTGGCAGTGAGTTTCGTCAGATTTACTGTGGCCAGCAAAGGCACCTCAAAGTCGGGGCTGCAGGCCCCCCCCGTTAGCATCACAAGTCCTGCCACCTAGACCTCAGAATCTTAAGGGTCGCCTGGCAGGGAATTCTGCTGGATCTACCCTGGCCGGTTAAGGCTCGTTGACGTCGGGGTTATAGTCACCCCCACTGATGTTGCAAGGCGCCTCTGTAGTGTAAGCCACCATCGACATCCAGGTGCTCCCCTCCTTTGCAGAAATAATACAGTGTCTTCTGTCTCCTCCTCTTATACCAGACAAAACAACAATGGGGCCTCTCAGACCAGCCTCTGCATTGTCGCTGGCTAGATCACCAAGCAGTACACACTCTAGGGCTTCAATGTTTTTGATCTCTTCCTTGAGGCCTTCAGGGCCCGTCGACGAGGATTAGGCATGCAACCCTGCCCATCCTTTTACAAGAGGTTGAAAAGGATGAGGAAGATACGACAAGGAGCCCATCTGAGAGGTCTGGCTCCATCAGTCCCACCAGGAATGTGGATCTTACACTGCACCCCCCCCCCCAAGGTACCCTCCTGAAAAACCCTCTCCCCATTTCTCTGCTGATGCAATTAGAAACAAAGAAACATAGAAGCTGTCAGCAGAATAGGACCTGTTAGTCTGCCCCAAAGTTCCTATCTACTATGATACCGTAGACCCTATTCGATCTCCAGCCTTACATACCCCCCATCCCTGTTACTAAGGTCCCCCTGTGTCTATCCCATGCATGTTTGAATCCTCCTTCCATTTCAGTACTCACCACCTCTGTTGGGAGGCTGTTCCAGATGTCTACCACCCTGTCAGTGAAGAAGTATTTCCTTATATCCCCTCTGTCTTCCCCCTTCCAGCTTCTTATCGTGCCCCCTTGTCCTTGAGCATCTTGATCTTACTTTGAGATTAAGCTCTTGCAGCAAGTAACACCAGTAGGACTGAAGCTGGCAGGCAGCAGGACAACACAAAAAATTTCTAGCTAGCAGTATACAGCGGGGGACCACCCCCAATGTCAGCCTACCCCTGTCACGTGTGGTATAAAGGGGGCGGTCCCCCAGCGTCACCTCAGTTCTTTTCCCGCTGTCGACTCACATGCATTGGCTCAATGGACGCCTTCAGCTATGATTGACCACCATCTTACCTGCAACTTCAACGCTTTATTTACCCAAACAAAGTTTGTTTCTTCTGTCTACTTTCTGTATGTCATCTTCCCCACCATCTTCCATCGACCAGCACCAATCGAAGTTTGCCTGCAGCAAACAGATACTGTTGCGAGACAGCACTTGGCCTGCCTGCCTAGGCCCAGACCATGACACCATGGCCTGCCCACAATGCCAAAAATTTAAAAGCAGGACAAGAATCCGACGCCAAAAAGCCCTCCAGGCCTTCTTTTTTTTTTGTAGAAATAATTTATGTTCCATTCCATCATGGAACTTTTTCACCATCCACCGCACCCGTGACCTCTACCTCCTGCCTGAAGCTTCTCTCTCCTTCCCCCCGCACGAGCTACATAGATCCCCTGGCTCTGCATCCCTTGAGGTGGGGCTGCCCTGTCCGCCTAAGGTGCTCTATCTTTGAATCCAAAGCCCTGGCCAGGAGAGAAGCCTGGCTCTGGAGTGTGGCTCGGCGCCATCGCCTATCCCCAAGGATGGGGGTTTTTCTTTGGTTTTCTCCTCTAGGAGTGCGACGTGCAATGACACCTGCGCATGGCTGCCCTGCTGGCATCTGCTGCACTCTGCCCCTTACGTCAGTTGGTGTACCTGTAGTGTCCCCGGTCTCCATCGGGGGCCGCTAGGAAACACAGAGCATCCCTGGATCCCCAGGGAGAGGAGAGGAGAGCTGTCCTCCGGATGCTCCATCCTTTCCCTCCCCTGCTGACCCCCAGCCACCCGAGTCTGTCACCGAACCCCGGTCGTGGCGTTGCGTGAGGTGTGGCATCCAGCGCCTCAGTCCTCAGCACCACTGGGCCGGCTCCTCCAGACCTTCTTAATGGAACAAAAACTCGCTGCCATGCAGAAGGATTCTTCTTCCAAGGAAGGCCTCTCGCACAAGAAATAGGGGAAGCATCACCACAAAGAGAAGAGGAGAGACAGGGAAAAAGACAGATCCCAGTTGAGATATAGATCTTCTGCCTCCCGGGGGAGTACGGACTCTGCATCCCAGGCAGCGAGCTCTCCTACCTGGCTCACTGTAGTGAGACTACCCGCCCAGGTAAGGGCAACGGGAGGCACAGCGCAGGGGTCTGGGTCCTCAAGTTCGACCCTGCAACCTCTGAAAATCTGGCCACACTCCCAGACCTCTGGCTGGCAATCGGATAGTAACATCCAGTCCTCCTCCAGCAACAGACTGGCAAAAGTGTCCACCAAGTCGGCCACTTCCTCAGGTGCTGAATCCCTGGACAGACACGGGGGCTCGGGCCACTCCAGGAGGTCCGTCTCTTAACCCCCTAGAGGCCTAACATCGCTTAAGCTGATGTCAGACAAGCGCACACTGGAGAAAAGGCCATCGACTGACATTCTTCTCCGTCACCAGGCCATGCAGCCCGCTGCCAGGCCAACATCCCAGGCTGCAGCTCATGCTACCTTGACCCTAGCATCATCGGCCTTGCCCCCACTGACAGCCGATGAATGCCCAGCTTATAGCCCGTCACCAGGTAACCCGGCATTGGCCTCAACTTAGACCATGGCTGCCAACCCCGGACCACCACCTAAAGTTCCGAAAGCGCTCATGGACCAGGCACAGGGTCCATTGAACTACCAGATGACTGGTCGAACCGTCCAACACCAGACCATTAGCCAATGCTCTAGCTATTGGAGATCAAAGACCTATTTAGCTATTGGTGGGAGACCATTAAAGCAGATGTCCTCCCCCCAAGACACACACCAACAGGGGGACCTCCTCCCAGGGACTACACTCCTCTGCCCAAGGATCCCCCCTCCCACCAATGTAAGGGACCACTCAACCCACAAAAGATAATCCCGGACAAGAAGCCAGAGTTCTTCCCACTCCACAAATGGGCACAAACTTAAGCACCATCGTACAAGGTCTCGATCCTCCTCCCCTGTGGATTCTGACCATTCCTTATCATCCTCATCGAGGTCCTATTTGGCAGAAGAGCTCCCATCACTAGATCCAAGAGACACCCCAAGATCCCCTCCGGACAATCCCTCCTTTGTGGTGGTCATGCGCCACATTCAAACAAACATGGGCTGGAACACAGAGGACCTCGACCCTGAGAGGCATCATGTGGTCAAATATTTGTGCCAGAAAGACTCCAAACCAGTGGTTGTACCACCTTTGATGGACACTTTTCAGGATATGACCAAGGTGGCATGGAAGCACCATCAACATCCTCAGCAGTTCCCAAGAAGACAGATCACCTCTATAGGGAACCCAGAGAGGAACCCCTTTCTAGGCGAACAACCAGTGGTAGACTCTGTTGTCATTACGGCCGCTCATGACAGGTCCCAGAGGCCTAAACACTTAAGTACATAGCCACCTGACAGAGAATCTAAGCAACTGGATTCCATGGGTAGAAAAGTATATTCATTGACCACCTGCACCATCAGGTATCTCAGTTTCCTCACGCACATGGTGCAGTTCCAAAATGCCATGTGGGAACAGGGGGATGGATATGGTTCGCGACCTTCCGGATTGCCCACAAAAAGCAGAGCTCGAGAAGCTCATGCAGAAAGGCTCCGACACAGGCACTCGCATCCTTAGATTGGCCTGTGACTCAACAGACACAGCAGCCAGGGTGGCCGTGACTGGAGTGTGCCTCAAGCGACATTCCTGGCTTAGAGTCTCTGGTTTCGCCCAGGATGTTCAAGCTGGCATCTTGGATGCTTCTTTTAAATGTTCAGTTCTTTTTGGAGAAGAATCCAAAAAGATCATTGCCAGGATACAAGACTCTGCAAAAGCCATCTGCTCAGTCCAGATGATGTATAAACCCAAACAGAAGCCTTTTCGGAGACTGTGTTTCTAGGGACGTGGGTATATTGTTCAATCCACACTTCTTGGCAGGTTTCTTGCCACTTTAAATGTTGCTGGAAGGTCTTCAAGCTGGCTCCTTCCACCCACCCGGGTGGTAAAACCCTCGGCTCCGCCCCATGACGCCAGATCTTCATTACCACTTGGAAGCTCAGGTTCCCTCCTTAACGCTCTGCGTTTTAGGCATGGATCCACACTCTTTGGTTAACCCAAAACTAATTCTAAAGTTTACAAGACTCCAGTCTTCATCTTCCCTCGCGGCTGCGATGGACAAATCGACTCCCGGCTTTCATTGGTGCCCCTGTGGGCAGAAGATGTCCCGGACCGATCCGCACTCCATGTGCATCTACTGCCTGGAGCTTGGCCACGATTCGTAGGCTTGCGAATTGTGCAGCTCCTTCTCGGCTTCGGTCTTGGAGGACCATGCTGCTCATCTACTTCTTGGGCGCCCTGAGAAACGATATCCGCCGGTCAACTCAAAGAGGCCCATTGGTGGTGTCCATGTGCAGGCTCCATGAACAGTTGAGCAGATGATTGCCTCAAAGAGGAGGCGGCCCAGGCCACTTCTTCTTCCTCCTCGGTCATGGTGTTTATCCCTCTCTCCTTGGGCTCTTCCTATACAGCTTCCTTTAAGGAGCTTTGTCAGTCGCTCTCCACCAAGGGAGAAGGACCATCAGAACATTCCAGTCGGTCCAAGAAGAAGGACTGAAAAGGTAAGTCCCACCGTCAATGTTCATGGGAGCAGGAGAGATCCCCTTCACCGGACCGTCGACTTTTGACTTCGGTCGAGGTTGCGGCTAAGGCTGCTGGCTTCACGGTGTCCCCGTGAGGTCAGCCGGCCGAGACACCCATCGATGCGGTCGAGATTTTTCTCGACCCGTCGGACGGTTTGTCGACTGGAGATGCTGACAACCCTACTTCACCGGTTTCCCTGGTAGAAACCAAGGACTTGCCTGTGCCTCCTGTGCCGGAGTCCCCGGTTAAGGTCCCTGTGCCGAGGGAGGAGCGGGTTTCCCCCATTCCCTCTCTGGCCCACCCTTGGAATCCCTGATGGTCTCAGTTTCGGTCCTCTTCCAGGTCCAGCCAGTCCCGCCGACATCGGCGGTCTCAGTCTCGGCACCATGGAAAGCGGCGCCGCCACTCATCCTCTTCATCCTCTTTAGAGGATAGGCTCCGGCGCAAGTTGTGTTGGCGCTATGAGGACTTGATGTGGCAGCAGCTCTTACTGTCCGGTAACAAGCCAACTCCATCGTCTTCTCCAGCCATTAAGAGGCTGTCACCGGAGTGGCCAAAACAACCCCTCGTAGTAGTCAAGGAGCCGCCACCGGCGCCGGTTGTTCTGCCAAAACCGGCTGCTCCACCCATTATGGTGGAACCTCCGCCTCCCCAACCGAAGACTGGGGCCCCGACCGAGGATTTTCGTTCGGGTCAGGGCTTGCCCCATAGGTTGTCGGTCACCCTCACTCCTGATCGGCCTCGGCACGTGGAGGGTGGCTGAGGCGCTTGGCAGCTGTTCGCAGACTCCTCGGAGTCTGACGACTACTCCTCCTTGTTCTCCAGGCTGCTCGACCTGGAATCTGCAGGGGGTCAGTTGGTGGACGAGAGCCCATCCTCGTTTTTGGGAATGCTTTGACTCATCTCAGAATCTACCGGGATGCAGCTTAAACTAGTTCAGAAATGGGCCGAGTATCCCCTTACGGAGATACTGGACTGAAGGGATTCCTCTACAGAGGCCTTTCCGGTGGCCGAGGCCATTTTTGGCCCAGCCCTGGAGTTGTGGCAGTGGCCAGCATCTTGTCCCACACCTTTGGCCAGGATGGCTCGAAAGTATGCGGTCTCTACCGGTTCACTCTCCGGTTTCTCGGAGCACCCCTCTACGGAAGGGTTAGTGACCGATAGCGTTTTCCGGCATTCCGGGAACGCTCGGGATGTGGACAAACCACCAGATAAGGAATCCAAAAAGCTGGAATACTCAGGGCGGAAGGTATATGCGGCTTCCTCCCTAGGCCTTTGTCAGGCTAGCTCGGCCATTCTGATGGCACACTTTTAACACGCCCTTGTGGGCTCCCTGGATGAGGTGATTCCTCATCTCCCGGCTGACTTTCAAACGACGGTCAAGCAGGTGCGGGATCAGGGAAGGGCGGTAGCTAAACAGCAGCTCCAAACTTTGTTGGACATTGCTGATTCGTGTGCCCGGTCAGTAGCGGCCGCAGTGGCCATGCGCCACAGAGCTTGGCTGCAGATCTCCACCTTCACGGCTGATAACCAGAACAAGCTGGCAGACATTCTCCTGTTCGGGCCCGGGGTGAAGGGTCATCTCCAATGGATTGAGAAGTCCAGTGCCACCTTGGACTCGGTCACGTCTGCCCAGAAGGACAAAGGCCACCAGCAGCAGCGTAAGCCCTTTCGTCCTTCAGCCCCTATGGGACGTCTAGCCCAGCAACACCAGCATCAGGGCCAGCAGGCTCACGCTTGGTGCCCCAAAGCCAAGTCTGCTGCTTCCTCCAGCAGGAAGCCTGGAAGAAAAGGCCCAGGAGGCTCCTCGGCCGGCCCTTCCTCCAAGCCTGCCCAGTGACGGGTTGAGGGGTGTCACCCCCAACCTCGTCACTCCTCCCCGGGTTCCGCCCATGGGGGGATGGCTCCACCACTTCCTTTCTGCCTGGTCCGCTATCACCACAGACCACTGGGTGTTGGAAGTGGTAGACAGGGGTCTGCCTCTGGAATTCGAGCAGTCCCCCCCCCATTGAGTCGTTGCCCCATGGGGGGCTACGGTTTCCACAGCCTCTCTGTCGGCTTTGTCGAGTCGACATTGCCTTACTTCTCCAGAAGGAGGTGATCAGCAAGGTGGCGGACCCCCTCCAGACCCAGGGTTTGTGTCCAGGTACTTCCTGGTCCCAAAACGGTCGGGGGGCTGGTGCCCCATTCTCGACCTACACGACCTGAACAAGTTCCTAAGGTCTCACACCTTCAGGATGGTCACTCTAGCTCAGATCATTCCATCCTTCGAGCCAGGCGTGTGGTTCTGTTCCCTGGATCTTCAGGACATGTTTTTTCATGTCCTAATCTGTCCGTCTCATCAGCGGTTTCCCTGCTTCAGAGCAGAGGGATCCTTTTACGAGTTCCGGGCCATGCCCTTCGGCCTCTCTCCAGCTCCCAGGGCCTTCACCAAATGCATGGCAGTGGTGACAGCATTCCTGCGGCGCCGAGGGGTCCGGGTGTACCCTTACCTGGATGACTGACTGACTGATTGCAGACCCCTCCAGGTTGGAGGTGGAGCAGTCCAGGGATCTGGGCCTCCAGGTCTGCTCGCAGATTGGCCTCCTCATCAACGAGGCCAAGTCGGAACTCGTGCCATCGCAGGTGATTCAGTTCATTGGGGCAGAGCTCGACTCTGTTCGAGCCAGAGCCTGGCTCCCGGCAGACAGGGCCAAGGTCCTTTCCTCCTTTGCCCAGTCATTTCTGGTTGGGCAATTGCGCCCTGCCCGGGACTTCTTGCGCCTTCTGGGCCTCATGGTGGCCTGCACCAGTGTGGTCTGTTGGGCCCGCTGGCATATGCATCCCCTACAATGGGGGCTGGCCCGCCAATGGTCACAGCACTCTGGTCCTCTGGACCAGCCAGTGATGGTGACCCAGGAGATGTGGAACGGCCTACAGTGGTGGCTTGTTCCAGCTCATCTGCAGGAGGGTATCCTGTTTGTCCACTCAGAGCCGACATTCACTCTGATGACTGATGCCTCTTTGATGGGTTGGGGTGCCTATCTGGGGGAGCTCAGAGCCCACGGCCTCTAGTCCCCTCAGGAGTCTTGATGCCACATCAACCTGCTGGAGCTTTGAGCGGTCCAACTATCCCTCACTGCCTTCACTCCGTTTGTACGGGGTCAAGTGGTCCAGGTCCAGACGGACAACACCATGACCATGTACTACCTGAACCGACAGGGCGGGGCGCACTCCTTGCCTCTGTGCAAGGAGGCTCTCCGCACTTGGTCTCTCGTGATCAGCCTGGAGGTGGATCTCATAGCCATCCATGTGGCAGGAGCCTCCAACAGTCTGTCCGATGCCCTCAGCCGGATAGGCGCTGCATCTCACAAGTGGTCTCTCCTGTCGGAGATAGTACTAGATCTGTTTTAGCATTGGGGCACCCCTCAGGTGGACCTGTTCGCCTCCAGGAAGAATGCGAAGCTGAGACTGTTTCATGCCCGCCCCCCTCAGCAGGGCTTGCTGCAAGGGGATGCCTTCTCGAGGCCGTGGACCCCGGGCCTCTTCTATGTCTTCCCTCCATTTCCCTTGATCCACAAGGTGCTTCTCAAGGCAAAGAGGGACAAGACGCAGATGATTCTGGTAGCCCCAGACTGGCCCTGCCAGTACTGGTACCCAGATGTCCTCAGCCTCAGCTCCAGGCTCCCGAGGTGGCTCCAGCCCGCCCGGACCTGCTCTCAGTCGACAAGGGGAAGGTTCTCCACCCGGACCTTCAATCCCTGCACCTGATGGCCTGGTTCCTGAGCAGCTAGAGTTCCAGGCCTTGGGTCTTTCCGATGAGGTCCTCAACGTCGTTGAGGCGTCCCGTAAGGAGTCGACCAGAAAATTCTATGCCTTCAGGTGGAAGAGATTCTCCATTTGGTGTCAGGACAAAGGGTTGGACCCTTCTTCCTGTTCCTTCGCTAGCATTCTGGACTACCTGTGGTCCCTTTCTCAGCTAGGGCTTTGGTCGACAGCCCTTAAGGTGCACCTAGCAGCCATCTCTGCTTACCGGGGCGCGGGCCGGCAAGCAGTCGGTGCCGCAGGAGAAGGTGGTCGGGCGCTTTTTCAAAGGCCTTGATCACATATCCCCTCTGGTGCGAGAACCTCCACCTCTGTGGGATCTACTGCTGGTATTGGCTAAGGTCATGGACAAGCCATTCGAACCGATGCACAGGTGTGACATCTCTCACCTGTCGTGGAAGACCGCCTTATTGGTGGCTGTTACGTCAGCCAGAAGGATGGGAGAGCTCCAGGCGCTTTCCATCGAGTCTCCTTATCTGGTCTTCCATAGGGACAAGGTTATCCTGCGCCCCCACCCGAAATTCCTTCCGAAGGTGGTGTTGGAGTTTCACCTTAACCAGGTGTTGACTCTGCTGATGTTCTACCCCAGTCACACCTCGGAGGCCGAATATAGGCTCCATACTTTGGACCCTAGAAGAGCTCTCTTGTTATAAGGAGCGGACAGCTGAAGTTCGGGGAGAGGTTCGCCAGCTGTTTGTCACCTACGCTGAAGTCGCACCTGGCAGACCTGCAGCCAAGCGGACGATAGGCAGGTGGGTCACCTCCTGCATAGATCTCTGCTATAGGTTGGCAGGCATGGAGCCTCCCAAAGGGATAAGAGCTCATTTTACCCACCATACCGCTGCTTTGGTGGCTGCTTCTAGGGACATCCCTATCCAGGAAATCTGCAGGACTGCTACCTGGAAGTCAGCACACACCTTTTTTTTTCCATTACCACATTGACCCAGAGTCACGCCGGGATGCTGGTTTTGGGACCTCGGTTCTCCAGTCCTTATTCCCCAAGTAAGTATCGGGGGTGCGCGCCTTGCCTCCCTCCTCCTGGAGAACTGCTAGGAGTCTGCCAAGAAGTGTGGATTAAACAACATATCCCCATCTCTAGAAATACAGGTTACTTACCTGTAACAGGAGTTCTAGGAGTGGTATATGTTGTTCATCCACACGACCCACCCGACCTCCCCGGCTTCGACGTGCAACCTGGCATCCAGCGGGCTAGATCTGGCGTCATGGGGCGGAGCCAAGGGTTTTACCACCCGGGTGGGTGGGAGGAGCCAGCTTGAAGACCTTCCGGCAACATTTAAAGCGGCAAGGAACCTGCCAAGAAGTGTGGATGAACAACATATACCACTCCTAGAACTCCTGTTACAGGTGAGTAACCTGTATTTTCGTGGCAAATCTGGCCAACAACCCAGATATCAACAACAGCGGCAACAGAGAGGGGACTGCAGCTGTAAAGACCCCTCTCATAGTTTGGGGAGCTCAGGTCCCAGGACCCAATAGGCCCTGCCCACTGCAACCAATGCCTGACTCCTTGCTAAATCCTCCTCTTCCTGCAGCCCTGGCAGGAGAGGCAGTCGGAGGCTGCTTTTCCCTCTACTTAGAGGGTTGGAGGAAGATCACCTCTGACCAGTGGGTTCTACAGAGAGATAATCCAATGCGGGCACTCAAAAGAATTCACAGAGATGCCACCAGACAGGCCACCCCTGCTATCCCATTATTCCCAATCGCATGCAGCTCTCATCCAGAATGAGAGTCAAGCTCTTCTGGACAGGAGCAGTAGACCCCATCCCGGCCTCTCAGAAGGAAAAAGGGTACTATTCTCACTTATTTCTAGTACCCAAGAAAACTGGAGACCTATGTCCCATCTTAGACCTCAACGATCTCAATGACTCCGTGGAGTACAGGTGCTTCTGGATGGTCACCCTACAGGGTCTTCTCCCCATGATCCATTCAGGAGACTGGCTGTCTACCCTTGACATGCTGGATGTGTACCTACACATCCTCATAGCCCAGCACCACAGGAGATTCCTGAGGTTTGAATTTCGGGGTCAGTACTACCAGTTCAGGGTTCTGCCCTTTGGCCTGGCATTGGCACCATTGGTTTTTACCAAGTGCCTGGCAGTAGCAGCAGCCCTCTGAAGGAGGCGCCATTACGTCGTTCCCTACCTGGACAATTGGCTCCTCACAGACCCATCCAGGACAGCACTTCTTCACACTGTGAAAGACACCTTTTCCCTCTTTGCAGAACTGGGAATCACTGCAAACCTGTCGAAGTCTTCTTCATGTCCAAGCCAGAGACTCCAATTCATTACAGCCCTTCTAGAAACCATTTGGGGAAAGGCCTTCCTCTCAGAGGACAGAGCAGACCTCCTCCGGGGTCTCGTTTGTCACATCTTGTCCTTAAGGCAGGTCCCCACCAGGACAGTTCTCAGAATCCTTGGCCACATGGCAGTTGCCATTGCCACAGTGCCATTGGCCCTCTTGCACATGATAACGATCCAGTGGACTATGAGGGTCCAGTGGGATCAACTCTGGGACAATCTGGACCAACCTATCTCAATCCCACACCTGGTCCACCACGTCCTTCGGTGGTGGCTCACACCATCCCACCTCTCGGTGGGAATGCCCTTCCAGGGGACACCGCTCGCACAGACCATGACAACAGATGCCTCTGACACAGGTTGGGGACCACATTAGAATGATAGCAGGACTCAAGAGTCATGGTCCGAGCTAGAGGAGTCCCTACATATCAATGTATTGGAGATGAGGGCCATCCTCTATGCTTTACAAGCCTTGCAAACTGACCTGCTCCCGGGACACCTACTGGTTCAGTCAGGTATGTCGGTGGTGTTTTACATCAACAAACGGGGAGGAACTCACTTGTACCAACTTTGCCACAAGACCACGAGGGTTTGGAACTGGGCCATAGATCACCATCTGGTGATCTTGGCAGTTCATTTCCCAGGGATGCAAAACACCTTGACTGACATACTAAGCCGGTAAAGGTCCAGAGCACATGAATGGGAACTCCAGCAATCTGTCATACAAGACCTGTTCGACAGATAGGGCTGACCAGAACTGGACCTCTTTGCATCCCCACACAATGCAAAACTGCCCAGTTTTGCTTGCTAGATCCTGGGCCTGGTGTTTTTTGGTGAGACGCGTTGTCCCTCTGTTGGACAGGAAAGTTCTTCTACGCTTTCCCTCCCTTTCCACTGATACAGAGGATTCTTCTCAAATTGCAGTCAAAAGGAGCAGAGATGATACTAGTGGCTCCCTTCTGGCCCCAACATATATGGTTCCTTCTACTTCAGCAGCTGGCAAGGGAAGCACCTCTGCTGTTGATCTCACTCTTGCTCTCGCAGGACAATGGGACCTTAGTCCATCCAGACTTGAGATCATTACACCTACAGTACATGCACGGCTTCTACGGATCTAGCCATCTCCCGCTTTGGGGTCTCAGCTAGAGTGGCTGAAGTTCTGGTGATCGCTAGGAAACCCTCCACTTGGGCCACCTACGCCATGAAGTGGAAGCACTTCTGTCTCTGGGCCACAGCTCACCGCTTATGCCCCTTTGGCTCGTCCGGTGAACCCCGTCCTTGAGTACCTCCTTTCCCTTTCATAGTTAGGTCTCAGTTATTCATCCATAAAGGTGCACATATCTGCAGTGTCAGCCTATGATGCAGCTATGCAGGGCAAAACCCTGGCACAGCTGGACCTAGCACGCACCTTCCTGTGTGGCATCCTACACATGAAACTGCTCATCAGGGATCCCATCCCTCCATGGGACCTTCTTTTTGTTTTAGAGAAACTTACGATCTTACTTCGAGAGGGCTCTTGCAGTAGGTAATTACATATAGGACTGACCCGGCAGGTGTCAGGACCCCACAGAAAAATTTCTAGCTAGCAGTCTCTGGTGGGGGACTGCCCCCACGTCAGGTGACCGACGTCATGTGACGTCAGTGTAAAGGGGTGGTCCCCCACGGCCGCCTTCCAGTTCTTTCCCGCCGTCGACTTGTGAAAGTTCCTCGCAGTAAAGTTCCTTCGCTTGTCAGTCTTATGTCGGTCTAGGTTACTGAATTTTTTTTTTTTTGACCGTTTTTATGTTTTTTTCACTAACTAATGGCCGTGTATGTCGTCCCCCGATGCCCTCCGAATCGCATAAAAATAAGTGTGACACATGCAGTTTACAACTGCCGCATAAGGACGGTCACTCCCTGTTCCTCTTCTGCTTAGGCCCGTACCACCCCATGGAGAAGTGCCAGCACTGCCAGCAGTTCAATGCAGTCACCCAAAAACAGAGGCAGCAGTCCCTGAGGCTCACATTCTGAAGAAAAAGATGGCTTCCATGGAGAAGGAGCTGAAGAAACTAAGGCAGGATTCCACTTCCCCCGAAGGCCACAAGAAAAAAAAGGAGAAGCACCAGGACTGAGACTCCATCTCCACGGCTCCCGTGACTCTGGTTCTCAAGGTAACATCCCCTCCGAGGGACCGCTTCTCGATGGCTGTCTTGGCAGTGTCTAAGACGGTGTTGCCTCTCCCGTCGGGCCCCTCAGGTGCCTCCAGGGCAAAGGAGGCTGCTGCTCCCGGGAAGGCCACTTCCACGCGGCCCTCTGGGTAGAGCGGGTCCACTAAGCTGGATGCTGGTGCCACCAACGTCTGCCCGGACAGGGCCGATAAGACGCCAGCGCTCTTTGGGGCACACAGTCCCTCGCGACACCCATCAGGGTTGCTTCCATCGCGACCCCTGCCGGGCCAGGGTTCTAATAAGTCAGGACGCCAGCTTCAAGCGCCCACCCGATCCCACTGGTGTGCCAGACGTCGGCACCTCCGACGAACGCCCAGCAAAGGAGCCTACGTCGGCCCCCTTGGACCAGTTCGACATCCCCGGCTCACCGCAACGCTTGTTGTTGCTAACCGAGACTCCCGCATCTCCTCTGCTGGACCCTGGGGATTTTAATCCTCCATCCCCGGGCGACATGGAGGACTTGGGTACGCTGATGTCAGGACTCCCACCTACAGGGCCAGATCCCCCTGATGCCGGATCCTTGGACGCCGGCCTGCCCGATGCCAGACAATGTTCCCTTACTGGACATCGTTCCAATGCCAGGTCTGATGCCCGCTGGGCCACCTTTACCTGGGCCACCTGCTGGGCCTCTTCCTGGACCTTCTGCCCCACCAGAGCCCCTGGCACCCGGGTATCCGACATCGCTTCATCTGGTGCCATCCTACCCGGTGCTGCAGTGTCTGACGCCGCAGTACCCAGCGCCACTCTATCCGATGCCGCAGTACCCAGCGCCTCAATACCCGACACCGGGCTTTCCGCCATCGGGTTACGATACTCGCCTTATGGATACCCTCAGTATCCATATCCCCCTCCTCCTCCTCCACCGACCACACCACAGATTTGAAGACGACTCTGGCTGCCTGGTGGGCCGAGGCCAAGACTCAGCTCACCAAGGAGATGGAGAGCCATCTCCCGGCAATGGACCCTGCACAGGATCCCCTAAGCTGGAGATGGGAGACTCCCTCCCCCTTACCCAACACCAGAGGTGAACCCTCAGGCGCCAGGAGTGGGGAGGACATGCTTCCCAGAGGGCTTCCCAAAGTAACCGTTCCTCCCCCGCGTTGGGAAGAGTCTTCCTCCCCTTCATCGGTGACCTCTGACTCTGACTCAGGGGTATGCTCTGATCTGGATGACGAGCCACATACTCCAGATCGACCCAGGCCAAGGATTCCTCCGAAGTCTCCTCCAGAGGATCCTTCATTTTTGGAGTTACTGAGAAAGATCTGGAAAGGTTCATCAGTGGCAATCTCTGGAGCCAGATCCACAGCATAAGAAGCTTGCTGCCCACTTGGATCTGCCCGAGACTGCTCCAACATTGATTCCACGCTGGATTGAGCCTCACGCGGACCTTATTTCCAATGTTTGGAAGCAACCGTCCACGTTAGCCCTCCTTCCGAGGAAGGCGGACCCGGCTATATCAGGCTCCTGAGGATGTAGATTCTTTGAATGTACACCCCAAGGCAGACTTGGTCATGATTAGCGCTGCTCACGGCCGTCTCCACCTGTTAAGGAGTCCTGTCTTCTGGACCAGTATGGGAAAAAGGTGTACGCTTCTTCTACCCTGGGAATTAGGGCCCTGAACTATGTTGCTCATGTAGGGGACTACCAATAGATGATCCTAAGTCTGGTGGAATCACAACTGGACTCCCTTCCTAAGTCTCAGACCAAACAGGAAGTGGCTGATCTTGTCCGATCTGCTCATTCGGCCAGTTGGCACGTGCTTCGTGTCACCTACAATGCAGTGGATGCAGCTGGTCGGAGTTCAGCTTTCGCCATAGGTCTTAGGCGTCATGCCTGGCTCTGGGTGTCAGGGTTGGTCCCTGAAGTGCAATCCGCTATTCAGGATGTGCCCTTCAGGGGTTCGGTGCTGTTCAGTGGTGATGTCAAGGACATCATCACCGACCTGCAGGAGAAGGGTACTGCACTCAAGTCTGTGGACTCTGTACAGGCCCCCTCAGGGACAGCATCGCCCTTTTTGCAGACGTTCCCGCCCTAAAGCGAAACCACAGGGCAAGCGGGCCGATAAACGTTGGGCCCCTCTAGCAACCAAGACTCCCCCACCCAAAAAAAGCTGCAGGAGCCTTGGCCGCTGCGTTGCCCCACACCTCCTGACTCCTCCCCTGTCCCACAGCCTCTGGACCCTCCAGAGGAACCAGTAGGAGGGAGGTTCTCCTTCCATCTACCAGGTTGGGAGAGGATCACATCAGATGCTTGGGTGCTCCAACTGATAGCAGCAGGACACTCAATCGAGTTTCTTCAGAAACCACCTAGAAGACCACCCCCCAAGTTGTCTTACTCCCCGGAACATCTTCCTCTGGTCCTGGAAGAAATTTCCTTCCTTCTCTCAAAGGCAGCGATAGAGCCAGTCCCCAACCATCTTTGGGGGACAGGTTACTATTCCCATTTCTTCCTAGTTCCAAAGAAGACTGCAGACGTGAGGCCCATTCTAGATCTCAGCTTCCTGAACATGTTTGTGGACTACAAACGCTTCAGAATGCTCTCTCTGCAGAGCCTTCTGCTGCTTCTTCGACAGGGACAGTGGCTGTACGCTTTGGATATGTAGGATGCCTACCTGCACATCTCCATCCTCCCTTCCCACTGCAAATTTCTTCGGTTTTCTTTTCAGGGGGACCACTACCAGTTCAAGGCCCTCCCCTTTGGTCTTTCCTCTGCTCCCCGAGTGTTTATCAAATGCCTGTCTGTGGTAGCAGCCCACCTGCATACCCAGGGAGTGCAGGTATTTCTGTACCTGGACGACTGGGTCCTGGCGCCCCATCCAGGGAGTAACTTCTGCGCTCTCTTTCCTTTAACCTGCAGGTTTTCACCAGCCTGGGTATCACCATCAACCAGGCCAAGTCCCATCTGGTTCCTTGCCAAAGACTCTAGCTCATCGTGGCGATCCTGGACACGACCATCGGCAAGGCTCTTCTGCCTCCAGACAGGGTGGATACCCTCCAGGCTCAAGCAAGTCTGTTGTCCAGTCACAGAAGGGTCAGTTCTTTGCCTCCTCAGGCTCATGGCGGCTGCTATACCTACAGTCCCTTGCACTCTGCTCCATACGAGGATCTCTCAATGGACGCTCCAGTCTCAATGGGACCAGACACTGGATGACCTAGACCAGGAGGATCTGGTTTCGGATCCCATGGTCAGGGACTTGCAGTGGTGAATGGTGCAAGAGAATCTTTGCCGGGGAGTTCCCTTCAATATCGAACTCCCCTCCCAAACATTGACAACATATGCCTCAGGAGAGGGCTGGGGAGCCCATCTAGGGCCTCACAGGACTCAGGGCTCCTGGTCCAGACTCGAGCAGACTTTACACATAAATGTGCTCGAGCTCAGAGCCGTCTTGTATGCTCTCCAGGCTGTACGCTCCTACATTCTTCCTGGTCATCTAACCATCCAGACAGACAACATGTGTGTAGTTTGGTATCTCAACAAGCAGGGAGGAACTCGTTCCTACCTTCTGTGCAGGGAAGCAATGAGAGTTTGGAGTTGGGCAGTTCAGCACAACCTTCACCTGATGGCAGTTCATGTTCCGGGAGTAGAAAATATGTTGGCAGACCACCTCAGTCGGTCTTCAGCCAAAGCCCACGAGTTGGAGCTGGATCAAGAGGTAGTAGATGACATCTTCCTGCACTGGGGAACCCCTCAGGTAGACCTGTTTGCATCTCCTCAAAATGCAAAACTTCCTGCCTTCTGCTCGCTTGGTCCAGGGCGAGGCATTTTCTGACGGGACGCTCTGTCTCTTGATGGGAGGGACAGATTTGTCTGTACCTTCCCTCCAATCCCCTTAATTCCGAGGATCTTACACACACTCAGTACAGAAGGAGACCGGATGATCCTCATCACTCCATTCTGGCCCAGGCAAGTTTGGTTCTCTCCTCTGCAACAATTTTCAGAGGAACCTCCGCTTCTTCTTCCTCTGTCACAACACTTGCTGATCCAGGATCAGGGGACCCTAGTTCATCCAGGTTTCAAATCCCTTCAGTTGCATGCATGGCACCTGCAGACGTAGCACAAGCCCGGTTCGGGGTTTCTCCGCTTGTAGCAGATATTCTGGTGGAGACCAGGAAGCCTTCCACTAGATCCACCTATGCTATGTAGTGGAAACGTTTTTCGATTTGGGTCTCTTCAAGGGACTTTGAGCCTTTCTCTTGCCTGTCGAGAGAGTCCTGAACTACATGCGTCATCTCTTTGACCTGGGTCTCAGCCACTCCTCTTTGAAGGTCCACGTGGCGACTGTTTCAGCCTGCCATGTCCCTTTTGGAGACAGGATGTTCACGCAGTTGGAAGTCTCTAAGATGTTCCTCAGAGGGGTTCTCCATTTGGAACCCCCTATCCACATTCCTGCTGCTCCTTGGGATCTGAATTTTATTCTCGAGAAGCTTACTCTGCCTCCTTTCGAAAGGGCGGCCTCAGCAGACTTGAAGTTCCTCTCTTGGAAGACTCTCTGCCTGGTGGCCATTACTTCAGCTCGACGAATTTCCGAACTTCAGGCCCTGATGTGCAAAATCCCTTATTTGATTTTTCACAAGGAACGTGTGGCTCTACGTACCAACCCTAAGTTTCTCCCTAAGGTGGTAGCGGGATCTACGCTGAATTAATCCATTGAGCTACCCGCTTTCTTTATGCAACACTCCAGTCAAGGGGAGTACCTCTTGCATACCTTGGATGTTCATAGGATACTGAGGTACTATACCTCCAGGAGTAAGGATCTCAGTAAAATGGATCAGCTTTTTGTCTCTTATGCTCACAAAAGAGAGGGCAATGCAGTTTCCAAGCAACGCCTATCAAAGTGGTTGGCTCATTGTTTCACCTTCTGTTATGACAAGTACCACAAGACCCTGGCGGGTCAAGTCAGAGGTCACTCCACCAGAGGAGTAGCTGCCTGTGCAGCTTGTTTCAAAAATGTGTCAGCGGCAGACATCTGTGCAGCCGCAACTTGGACTTCTGTCCATACCTTTACGAACCACTACAGTTTGGATATTGCCTCTCGCTGTAGAGCAGGCTTTGGGTTGGCTGTACTGCAAGGTCTTCTTTCTTAAGACCTGTGCAGCCAGAGGTTACAATGGTTGGTTAGTTTTCCCTCCTCCCGAGTGCTTTTCCTTTTCCCAGACTGCTTGGTATTCAGTCCTATATGTAATTACCTACTGCAAGAGCCTCTCTCGAAGATCTACTGTTACGGTAAGTTCTTACGTAACTGTACTTTCTAGGGATGCAGATATGTTGTTCAATCTACACTTACTGGCAGGTTCCTTGCCACTTTAAATCTTGCCGGAAGGTCTTCAAGCTGGCTTCTCCCACCCACCCGGGTGATAAAACTCCGGTCTCACTCTGCTGACGCCAGATCTTCCTTACCCTTGGAAGCTCAGGTACCCTCCTCTGCGATCTGCATTTTAGGCCTGGATCCAAACTCTTCGGTTAACCCGAAACTAATTTTAAAATGTACAAGACTTCGGTCTTTATCTTCCTCGCGGCTGCGATGGACAAATCGCCTCCCAGATTTCGTCGGTGCCCTGTGGGCAGAAGATGTCATGGACCGATCCGCACTCCACATGCATTTACTGCTTGGGGCTTGGCCACGATTTGCAGGCCTGCGACTTGTGCAAGTCTTTTTTGGCTACGGTCTTAGAGGATCGCGCTGCCAGATTACAACTTGGGCGCCCTGAGAAACATTATCCTTCGGTCAAGTCGAAGGAGGCCTGTTGGGCGGTGGCTGCTGGCTCGGCTGAACAGCTCGAACAGATGATCGCCCTCGAGGAGGAGGCGGCCCAGGCTGCAGCATCATCACCCTCAGTCGCGGCATTTATCCCGCTGTCCTTGGGCTCCTCCTACACGGCTTCGTTTAAGGAGCTTTGCCAATCCCTCTCCACCAAGGGAGAAGGGCCTTCCTCTCGGTCCAAAAAGAAGGACTCTAAGAGTAAGTCCCACCATCGACGTTCGTAGGAGCAGGAGAGGTCCCCTTCCTGGATAGTCGACACTCGACTTCGGTCGAGGTTGCGGCTAAGGCCACTGGCTTCACGTTGTCCCCTTCAGGTCAGCCGGCCGAGACACCCGTCGACGCGGTTGCGATTTTACTCGACCCGTCGGATGGTCTGTCGACTGCAGAAGTCTACGACCCCTTCTTCACCGGTTCCCCCAGTGGAAACCGAGGACTTGACTGTGCCTCCTGTGCCGGAGTCCCCGGTTAAGGTCCCTGAACCAAGGAAGGAGCGGGTTTCCCCCGCCCCCTCTCAGACCCACCCTCGGAATCCCTGAAGGTCTCGGTCTCGGATCTCTTCCAGGTCCAGCCGATCCCGCCAACGTCTCGGTCTCGGCACCATGGAAAGCGGCAGCGCCGCTCATCCTCATCATCGTCCTCTTCGGAGGATAGGCTCTGGCGCAAATTGCATCAGCGCTACAAGGATCTAATGTGGCAGCAGCTCCTTTTGTCTGGGAATAAGCCGACTCTGTTGCCTTCCCTGGCCATTAAGTAGCTGACACTGGAGCGGCCGAAACAACCCCTCGTAGTAGTCGAGGAGCCAAAGCTGGCACCGGTTGTTCAGCCGAAACCGGCTGCGCCACCCATTGTGGTGGAACCCCCACCTCCACAACTTAAAATTGGGCCCCGACCAAGGATTCTCGGTCGGGTCAGGGCTTTCCCCACCGGTTGTTGGTCACCCTCACTCCCGATCGACCTCAGCAGGTGGTGGGTGGCTCAGGCGCTTGCCAGCTGTTCGCAGACTCCTCGGAGTCTGATGATGACTCCTCCTTGTTCTCCAGGCCGCTTGACCTGGAGTCCACTGGGGGTCAGTCAGTGGACGAGAGCCCATCCTCGTTCCTTGGAATGCTTCGATTCATCTCAGAGTTCAGTGGGATGAAGCTCGAACCCGTTTCAAAACGAGCCAAGTATCCGCTCACGGAGATACTAGACCAAGGGGATTCCCCTATGGAGGCCTTTCCAGTAGCCGAAGCCATTGTTGGCCCGGCCCTGGAGCTGTGGCAGTGGCCAGCTTCTTGTCCAGCACCTTCAGCCAGGATGGCTCAGTATGCTGTTCCCACGGTTCACTCTCCGGTTTCTGGAGCACCCCTCTGGAGGGCTGGTGACTGACAGCGTTTTCCGGCGTTCCGGGAACACTCGGGATGTGGACAAGCCTCCCGACAAGGAGTCCAAGAAATTGGACTACTCCGGGTGGAAAGTTTATGCTGCTTCCTCCCTAGGTCTTCGTCAGGCCAGCTCGGCCGTCCTGATGGTACACTTTTCACACGCCCTTTTGGCTCTCTGGATGAGGTGATTCCTCATCTCCCGGCTGACCTCCAAACTACGGTCAAGCAGGTGCAGGATCAGGAAGGGCGGTGGCCAAACAGCAGCTCCAGACTTCCTGACATCGCTGACTCAGGTGTCTGATCAGTAGCGGGTCAGAGTGGGTCATGCACTCAAGAGAGCTTGGACACGGATTTTAACTTTACTGTGATACCCAACATAAGCTGGCAAGACATTTCCTTCCTGGGTATCGACTTGTTCGGTCCTGGGGTGGAGGGTCATCTTCAACAGATCGAGAAGTCCAACGCCACCTTGGACTCGGTCACATCTGCCCAGAAGGACAAAGGCCGCCAGCAGCAGCGTAAGCCCTTTCGTCCTTCAGCCCCTGCGGCTCGTCTGGCCCAGCAACACCAGCATCAAGGCCAGCAGGCTTGCACTTGGCACCCCAAAGCCAAGCCTGCTGCTTCCTCCAGCAGGAAGCTGGGAGGGAAAGGTCCAGGCGGCTCCTCGGCTGGCCCTTCCTCCAAGCCTGCACAGTGACGAGTTGAGGGGTGTTGCCCCCAACCTCATCACTCCTCCCCGGGTTCCCCCCGTGGGGGACCGGCTTTGCCACTTCCTTTCCGCCTGGTCTGCTATCGCCACGGACCGCTGGGTGTTGAAGGTGGTAGGCAGGGGTCTGCCTCTGGAATTCGAGCAGTCCCCACCCTATTGAGCCGTTGCCCCACGGGAGGCTACGGGGTCCGCAGTCTCTCTGTTGGCTCGTCGAGCCGACATTGCCCTGCTCCTGCAGAAGGAGGTGATCAGGGAGATGGCGAATCCTCCTCCAGACCCAGGGTTTGTGTCCAGGTATTTTCTGGTCCGAAAACGGAAGGGGCTGGCACCCCATTCTAGACCTACACGACCTGAACAAGTTCCTAAGGTCTCGTACCGTCAGGATGGTCCCTCTGGCTCAGATCATCCCAACCTTGGAACGAGGCTTGTGGTTCTGTTCTCTGGACCTCCAGAACGTGTTCTTTCACGTCCCAATCCGTCCGTCTCACCAGCGATTCCTCTGCTTCAGGGCAGAAGGATCCCTTTACGAGTTCCGAGCCATGCCCTTTGGCCTATCTCCAGCTCCCAGGGTCTTCACCAAATGCATGGCAGTGGTGATAGCATTCCTGTGGCACCGAAGGGTCCGGGTGTACCCTTACCTGGATGACTGGCTGATTTCAGCCCCCTCCAGGTTGGAGGTGGAGCGGTCCAGAGATCTGGCCCTCCAGGTCTGCTCTCACATTGGCCTCCTCATCAACGAGGCCAAATCGGAACTCGTGCCAACACAGGTGATTCAGTTCATCGGGGCAGAGCTCTCCTCTCTTCGAGCCAGAGCACGGCTCCCGGCAGACAGGGCCGAGGTACTTTCTTCCTTTGCCCAATCATTTCTGGTTGGGCAATTGCACCCTGCCCGGGACTTCCTGCACCTCCTGGGCCTCATGGCGGCCTGCACCAGTGTGGTCCGTTGGGCCCGCTGGCAGATGCATCCCCTACAATGGGGACTGGCTCGCCAATGGTCACAGCGCTCCGGTCCTCTGGACCAGCCTGTGATAGTGACCCAGGAGATGTGGAACAGTCTCCAGTGGTGGCTCATTCCAGCCCATGTGCAGGAGGATGTCCCGTTTGTCCGTCCAGACTCGACGGTCACTCTAACGACCGACGCCTCTCTGATGGGTTGGGGTATCCATCTGGGGGAGCTCAGAGCGCACGGCCTCTGGTCCCCTCAGGAGTCTCGATGCCACATCAACCTGCTGGAGCTTCGAGCGGTCCGACTAGCCCTCACCGCCTTCACTCTGTTTGTACGGGGTCAAGTGGTCCAGGTTCAGACGGACAACACCACGACCATGTACTACCTAAACCGCCAGGGCAGGACGTGCTCCTTGCCTCTGTGCAAGGAGGCTCTCCGCACTTGGTCTCTCGTGAGCAGACTGGAGGTGGATCTCCTAGCCATCCATGTGGCAGGATCCTCCAACAGTCTGCCGGATGCCCTCAGCTGGACAAGGCGCTGCATCTCACGAGTGGTCTCTCCTGCCGGAAGTAGTACAAGATCTGTTCTCCCACTGGGGCACACCTCAGGTGGACCTGTTTGCCTCCAGGGAGAATGCGAAGCTGAGGCTGTTTCATGCCCGCCCCCCTCAGCAGGGCTTGCTGCAGGGGGCTGCCTTCTCGAGGCCATGGACCCCGGGCCTCTTCTACGCCTTCCCTCCATTTCCCTTGATCCACAAGGTGCTTCTCAATGCGAAGAGGGACAAGGCGCAGGTGATTCTGGTAGCCCCAGACTGGCCCCACCAGTTCTGGTATCCAGATCTCCTCAGCCTCAGCTCCAGGCTCCCGAGTCGGCTCCCAGCCCGCCCAGACCTGATTTCAGTCAACAAGGGGAAGGTACTCCATCCGGACCTTCAATCCCTGCACTTGACAGCCTGGTTCCTGAGCAGCTAGAGTTCCAAGCCTTGGGTCTTTCCGACGAGGTCCTCAACGTTGTTGAGGCATCCCGTAAGGAGTCGACCAGAAAATGCTATGCCTTCAAATGGAAGAGATTCTCCATTTGGTGTCAGGATAAGGGGTTGGACCCTTCCTCCTGTTCCTTGGCTAGCATTCTGGACTACCTGTGGTCCCTTTCTCAGCTAGGGCTTTGGTCGCGACCCTTAAGGTGCACCTGGCAGCCATCTCTGCTTACGGCGGAGGCAGAGCCAGTCGGTGGCGCAGGAGAAGGTGGTCACGCTTTTCAAAGACCTTGATCACATATCCCTCTGGTGCGAGAACTCTACCTCCGTGGGATCTACTGCTGGTACTGGCTAAGCTCATGGGCAAGCCATTCGAACCGATGCACAGGTGTGATATCTCTCACCTGTTGTGGAAGACCGCCTTCTTGGTGGCTATCACGTCAGCCAGAAGGATGGGAGAGCTCCAGGTACTTTCCATCGAGTCTCTTTATCTGGTCTTCCACAGGGACAAGGTTGTCCTGCGCCCCCACCCGAAATTCCTTCCGAAGGTGGAGTCGGAGTTTCACCTTAACCAGGTGTTGACTCTGTCGGTGGTCTACCCCAGTCACACCTCGGAGGCCGAATATAGGCTCCATACTTTGGACCCTAGAAGAGCGCTCTCTTATTACAAGGAGCAGACGGCTGAAGTTCGGGAAGAGGTTCGCCAGCTGTTTGTCACCTACGCTGAAGCCGCACCTAGCAGACCCGCAGCCAGGTGGATGATAGGCAGGTGGGTCACCTCCTGCATAGATCTCTGCTATAGGTTGACGGGCATGGAGCCTCCCAAAGGGATAAGAGTTCATTCTACCCGTCATAACACTGCTTCGGTGGCTGCTTCCAGGGATGTCCCTATCCAGGAAATCTGCAGGGCTGCTACCTGGAAGTCAGCACACACCTTCATTACCCACTACCACATCAACCTTGAGTCACGCCGGGATGCTGGTTTTGGGACCTCAGTTCCCCAGTCCTTATTTCCCAAGTAGGGGGTGTGCGCCTTGCCTCCCTCCTCCCGGAGAACTGCTAGGAGTCTGCCAGTAAGTGAGGATTGACCAACGTATTCACGTCCCTAGAAATACAGGTTACTTACCTGTAACAGGAGATCTTACCTCGAGAGGGCTCTTGCAGTGGGTAATTACATATAGGACTGACGCCGGCAGCCGGCAGGACCCCACGGAAAAATTTCTAGCTAGCAGACTCTGGCAAGGGACTGCCCCCACGTCAGGTGACCGGCGTCAGGAGATGTCGGTATAAAGGGGCAGTCCCTCACGCCTGCCTTCCAGTTCTTTCCCACCGTTAGCTCTGCTGGAGTACCTGCGCCATCTCTTTGACCTGGGTCTTAGTCACTCATCTCTAAAAGTCCACATGGTGGCCATTTCAGCCTATCATGTTCCCTTTGCAGACAGAACGTTCGCTCAGCTGGAAGACTCTTAAGACTTTCCTCAGAAGGGTTCTCCACCTGAGACCTCCTATCCGAGTCCCCACCCCACCTTGGGATTTGAATTTTGTTCTTGAGAAACTAACTCTGCTTCCTTTTGAACCGGCAGCTTCCGCAAACCTAAAGTTCCTTTCATGGAAGACACTTTTTCTTGTGGCCATTAGCTCTGCTCAGAGGATTTCTGAGCTTCAGGCCTTGATGTGTAAAATTCCATACTTGGTTTTTCACAAGGAACGTGTGGCTCTGCGCACCAATCCTAAGTTTCTCCCCAAGGTGGTAGTGGAATCTACTTTAAACCAGTCCATAGAGTTACCCGCTTTTTTTACGCAGTACTCCAATCAAGGGGAGTATTTGTTACATACTATGGATGTTCACCGGATTCTGAGATACTATACTACCAGGACGAAGGATCTCAGAAAGACAAATTAACTGTTTGTCTCTTTTGCACCCAAAAGAGAAGGCAATGCTGTTTCTAAGCAATGCCTATCCAAATTGTTGGCTCATTGCATCACTTTCTCTTATGACAACTACAACAAGACCCTTCCAGGTCAAGTAAGAGGCCGCTCCACCAGAGGAGTCACTGCCTCAGCGGCTTGTTTCAAGAATGTGTCAGTGGCAGACATCTGTGCTGCTGCCACTTGGACTTCCGTCCATACCTTTACAAAACATTACAGTTTGGATATTGTCTCTCGCCATAGAGCAGGCTTCGGGCTGGCTGTTCTGCAAGGCCTCCTTTCTTAAGGCCTTCACAGCCAAAGGATCTACTCTAAATAACTTTCCTCCTCCCGTGTGCTTCTTTTTGTTCCAGACTGCTTGGGACTCAGTCCTATATGTAATTACCTCCTGCAAGAGCCCTCTCGAAGTAAGATAATACAGTTACGTAAGAACTTACTGTAACAGTAGATCTTTGAGAGAGGCTCTTGCAGTAGGTAGTACCTTCCCGCCCTCCATCCCCCTAAGCTTTTTCAGCTCCTTTTCCAGTGAGGGAAATATCCGCTTCTCTCTCTCTCATCCAGCCTCTTTTGGCCTTTGGCGGGAAAGAACTGGAAGGTGGGCGTGAGGGACCGCCTCTTTATACCGACGTCTCCTGACACCGGTCACCTGAAGTGGGGGCGGTCCCTCGCCAGAGACTGCTAGCTAGAAATTTTTCCGTGGGGTCCTGCGGCCTGCCGGTGTCAGTCCTATGTGTAATTACCTACTGTAAGAGCCTCTCTTGAAGATCTACTGTTACGGTAAGTTCTTACATAACTATGCTTTCTAGGAGTGGTATATGTTGTTCATCCACACAACCCACCCGACCTCCCCGGCTTCGACACGCAACCTGGCTTCCAGTGGGCTAGATCTGGCATCATGGGGTGGAGCCAAGAGTTTTGTCACCTGGGTGGGTGGGAGGAGCCAGCTTGAAGACCTTCCGGCAAGATTTAAAGCGGCAAGGAACCTGCTAGTAAGTGTGGATGAACAACATATACCACTCCTAGAACTCCTGTTACAGGTGAGTAACCTGTATTTCAAACAACATGAAGTCTTGCTGTATTCTGACTATTGCAGTTAGGTCCTGCCTTTCAACTGCCCCGGAGAGCAAAGAGTTAAACTTTCCATAGCCAGCATGGAATGTTCACCGCAAGCTCAGTTGAAGCCCCTGTCTGCTGTTGTTTAAACTCCAACCGTCAGATTCTTTACTCCGCCTCACTGAACAGTCGCTCCAGAGATTTCTCCTTTGCTCGATTCAAAAAAGTCGGTTAAAGTGTCGTTTTTCGCTCGGTTTCTACTGAATTTCTGCTACCGAATCTGTCAGTTTAAGTCTCTGTCTGTGGTACCATGAGTACTAGATAGGTTTTGCATTTAGTTCCTGTGTGGAACTTGTAAATGTCGGATTGGTTTGGCTGAACCGATGAGTTTAGGTAAAAAAAAGTTTGTGAATTTACTTAGAGTGTGGTAACCGGTCCGTATCGGTTCAAAAAAAAAAAGATTTTATTACATTTTTTTTCCAAGACCCGTAACACGGTCAGGAACCGATAGGGAGTCTTCCATGCGGACTACCGAAAAAGGGTAAGTTTTGGATAGGATTGGCCATGTCTGAGAAACCCAAGAAAAAAAACGGGCCCACTGGGTTTCAACACTGCAGTGTGTGTGGGGAAGCTTTTGCTAAGGCTGATCCCCACACCACCTGTGTTTATTGTCTGGGGTTTGACCACCTCGATTCAGACTGCCAAATTTGTAAGAATTTTCTCAAAGCTACCCTGGATAAGAGAGTAGGTAGACTGAGGGAAAGGGAGGCCGAGAAGTCTGCTGACCAGGATGGCCAGCCCGGTTCGGTTCCGACCGAACCAGAAGGAGTGCCCTCTGGCCAGGGCGATACTTCTTCGGGCAAGAGGAGAGCCGATTCTGAGGAGTCAGTTCCGGTTAAAAGAAAAGATAAATCGTCCGGTTCGGATCCAGAAATTCATACTCCGACCGCTGATGAGATAGCCAAAGCGATAAGAATAGTGCAATCGCCTACTTCGATTCCGGCCGAACCGGCACCGTCTGGCAGGGGTTCGGTTTGGTCAGTTCCCCCGGTTCCGGATTACCTTCAGAAGAATTTTATGAACCAGATGAGGAGGAGGAGAGTATGAGGATGATGATGGTGATTATGAAAGTCTGGATGTGCCTATTGACCCGGACATCTCCCCAGACAGACCTTCAGGTATTTCTCCTCCTAGGCTTTCGAGTTCCTTCCCACTTTATGTTTTACAAAAAGTGGCTGAAACCCTCCAGCTTCCAATGGAAGAAGCAGTAGAGGATCAGGAAGAGCCTGATTTTGTTGAAATGATGGACATCCCAGAGTCCGGGAGACTGTCTATTCCCCTCCATAAATCTTTTGGGAAACAGACAAAATTCTTAAGACTCCTAACTCCATACCTCCTGTGGACAGACAAATGGACAAGAGGTACACTCTTTCAGGCTCAGACACGGAGTTCCTTTCTCAGCAGAGCAGCCATGTTGGGATAGTGCAGGCTGCTGCCTGTGATAAGGCAAATATCCCCTTGCCATCACACACCGACAGATAAAGACTCCAGGAGGATTGATGCCATGGCAAAGAAGCAGTACATGGCAGCATCTTTGCGACTCAGGCAGGCTAACTATATGGCCTACACAGCTAGATACCAGAAGTCCAGGTGGGACACTGTGCTGGCTCTGGCTAAACAGGCCCCTGACCAGCTTGCCAAGGAGCTGGAGCAGGTGGCTGCAGATGGGATTGAGGCATCCAAGGTGCAATTTCATGCTGCTGTGGATTCAATGATGTTTCACCAACAGTCATGGCTACATCTGTGGCCCTTCGGAGGATGGCTTGGCTCAGATGTACTAGCCTATAACAGGATACCCAGGCTAAGGCCATGGATTTCCCTGTTATTGGTAATCCTCTGTTTGGGGAGCAGACAGAGAACTACATGAAAAAGATGGACGAGTACAGGACCACCTACAGGAGTGCTCAGGCCAAAGAAAGGCAGGCCACTCCTCAAAGGCAGCAGACCAGGGGCAGGGGCAGGCCTTTTCAAAGGCCTTTTTACCATGCCCAGGCCTCTTCTTCTTCTTATGCTTAGAGGGGTGTTCGTCAGGGGGAGAGGCAGACTGGGAATGAGCAGGCCTGCACCCACCCCTCAGCCTAAAGCCCCTGCCAAGCAGACACCCTGATGGGTCTGCTTGGCCGATTCTCCAATACCTGTAGGGGGCAGGCTGGCTTACTTTGTCCAGGACTGGAAGTCTCTGACATCAGACAAGTGGGTCCTGAAAGTAGTAAGCCAGGACTGGTTCTCAGCTTCAAAAATTTCCTAAGATGAGAACCAGATCCTTCCACCTACAAATCCATCAGAGACCCTTGTCCTAGAGGCAGAGGTTTCTTCCTCCTGGCTCTCAGAGCCATAGAGAGGTTCCATCCTACACAAGGGCAAAGGATTGTACTCCAGGTACTTCCTAACCCCCAAAGACAGGAGAATGGTGGCCCATCCTGGACCTAAGATATCTGAACAAGCACCTTTTAAAACCAAAGTTCAAAATGGTGACTCTGGGAATAATCCTGCCCTTTCTAAGGCCAGGGGACTGGCTAGCCTCCCTGGACCTCAAAGATGCCTATTTTCACATTCCCATCACGTGCTCCCACAGAAAGTACCTCAGGTTCGAGTTGCCCTCAGGCCACTATCAATTCAGAGCAATGCCCTTTGGCCTAACATCAGCCCCAAGGGTTTTCACAAAGTGCCTAGCAGTAGTGGTTGCTTTCCTAAGGAGAGAGAAAAAAGATCTCCATCTTTCCATACTTGGACGACTGGCTCATAGTGGGTCAGTCTCCAGACCAAGTCAAGTCACATTTGCAAATAACTCAGCAAGTGCTCACTTCCTTAGGATTCCTCCTCAACCTTCCAAAGTCAGTTCTCGAGCCAGTACAGCTCCTCACCTTCATAGGGGTGGAGCTGGATACAGTAAGGGCAAGAGCCTTCCTTCCCCTGAACAGGGCAAGGACCCTTATGGAACTGGCCTATTCATTCACCCTACAGGTGTCTTGACCAGCAAGGCATTTCCTGCAGCTTCTGGGCCACATGGCTGCCTCCACAGCAGTGGTCCAGGGAGCAAGATTCCAGATGAGGGACATTCAGTTCCACTTAAGAGCCTTCTGGTCCCAAAGAAAGGATTCCCTTACCAAACTAGTCCCAGTGACTCGAACCCTGATCCAGGCTTTGCAATGGTGGCAGGATCAGGACAATTTGAGACAAGGAGTTCCTTTTGTCACTCAGTCTCATTCAATGATACTCACCACAGATGCCTCCCTGCTGGGCTGGGGAGCCCACCTGGGGGATCTTACCACCCAAGGGCTGTGGTCACCTCAAGAATCTCTGCTTCATGTCAATCTCTTGGAACTCAGAGCAGTGTTTCTGGCACTGCAAGCCTTTTCCAAATCTGTACAGAACAAGGTGGTCCAGATCAGAACAGACACCACCACCACAATGTGGTACATCAACAAGCAAGGAGGCACTCGGTCTACGGCCTTGTGCACAGAAGCAATGAAGTTGTGGTCCCTGGCCTATTCCCTGCAAACCTCTCTGATAGCAGTTCACCTCCCAGGGAAGGCCAATGTCCTAGCAGATGCTCTCAGCAGGATATCCCAGGTCCATCACAAATGGACCCTAGATCCCCTAGTTTTGAAAGTGATTTTCTCGAGATGAGGCACTCCACAGATAGATATTTTTGCAGCCCCAGACAATCACCAGGTTCCTCTCTTTTGTTGCAGACCCCCAGTCTTGGGCTCAGTCCCCCTGGATGCTCTGATTCTGAATTGGGAAGGGAAATTTTTGTATGCTTTTCCTCCCTTCCCTCTCCTGTTCAAGGTGTTAGTCAAGATAAGGTCACAACCATGCAAAGTGATTCTGATTGCTCCAGACTGGGCCAGACAGCCCTGGTACCCACTGTTGCTGTCCTTAGCAGTCCACCTTCCCCTGTCTCCTCCCAGGAATTACAACCTGTTGACATCCTCTCAAGGGATGATTTGGTACCCGAACCTCAGGTCTCTCAATCTCAAGGCATGGCTCTTGAAGAGTTAGAGTTTTCTGATCTGCATCTTTCTCAAGGGGTTCTGGATATCCTTAAGGATTCTTGAAAGCCTTCCACTAGAAAGACTTACAATTCCAAATGGAAAAGGTTCACTGTTTGGTGTTCTAATAAGGATATTTCTCCAGAATCTGCTGGGTTGCCTACGGTTCTGGACTATATGGTCCATCTCAATGGCCTAGGCCTTAGGCCAGCTACACTTAAAGTGCATTTGGCAGCTGTTTCTGCCTTCTTGTCAGTAGGCAAGCCCTCTCCTCTGTCAGCCCATCCTGTGTTTTGTAAGTTCTTCAAGGGATTGCTGCACACCAGTCCCTCCTTTAGGGACTCTGCTCCTGCTTGGGACCTTAATGTTTGCATTGTTCAGCTTATGCAACCATCCTTTGAGCCTTTGTCCTCTGCAGAGCTTAAGTACTTAACTTGGAAAACTGTGTTTTTGGTAGCCATTACCTCTGCCAGGCGTATCAGTGAATTGCAAACCCTGTCAGTGGAGCCTGATTTCATCTCTTTCCATAGAGATAAAGTGATCCTAAGAACTAACAGGAAGTTTTTGCCTAAGGTGGTTTCAGATTTCCACCTTAACCAGTCTATGTCTCTCCCTGTTTTCTTCACTGACCATTCCTCCTCTGGAGAGGGGAGGCTGCACGGCTTGGATGTTAAAAGGGCCCTCAGCTACTACATAGAGTGCACCAAGGGTCACAGGTTTGAGTCCCTCCAATTGTTCCTCACATATGGAGAGGCTGGTAAGGGCAAACCTGCCACTAAGAGATCTGTTGCCAGGCGGATTGTCTCTTGTATACAATTCTGCTATGTAAAACTAGGTAGAACTCCACCCTCAGGCCTGAGGGCTCACTCTACTAGAGGTACAGCTGCTTCCCTGGCTGCTGCCAGGGCTATTCCTATCTTAGACATTTGTCAAGCAGCCACCTAGAAAACAGTCCATACATCCACCAAGCATTACTCTCTGGATATCCAGGCTAGGAGTGATGCTCGGTTTGGCACAGCAGTACTTCAGAACCTATTCCCAGAGTAGGTTCTGTCCCTCCTCCATGGAGGTACTGCTTGGTAGTCTGCAGTAGTCAGAATATAGCAAGACTTCATATTGTTTGAAAAAAATTACTCACCTTAGTAATGTTGTTTCTTCTAATGGAGTCTTGCTGTATTCTGACCTCTCCCGCGCCTCCCCTCTGAGAACCTGGTTTTTGGGATGTGGGTGGGCAGGAGCAGTGTTGGCACCCTAGGGGTGTCCCTTTTTCACCCTCCTTTATTTTGGGTGAGTGTTATGTTTTGGGATGTGTTTTGTTTTTTGGGTTTCCTGACTTGAGTCTTTGCTTCGAAACCAAAAAAACCTTTTATATAAATTTAGTTGCCAGTTGGCTAGTGTGAGTTTTACAGTTTCCACACAGAACGTCTAGTGAGTATTGCTCGAAAAGACCTGACGCTTGGAGTTTAAGCAACAGCAGACAGGGGCTTCAACCGAGCTCGCGGTGAACATTCCATGCTGGCCATGGAAAGTTTAACTCTTTTTTCTCCGGGGCAGTTGAAAGGCAGGACCTAACTGAAATAGTCAGAATACAGCAAGACTCCATTAGAAGAAACAACATTATTAAGGTGAGTAATTTTTTCTTACCTCCCTTAGGGCCAGCCGCAGATTGCGAGTTACGCTTTCTATCTTGGAAAGCGTTATTTTTAGTTGCAGTTATCTCCTTTCAGAGGATTTCTGAGCTTCAGGCTCTGATGTGTTAAGAGACATATTTGGTTTTCCACAGGGACAGGGTGTTTCTACGAACAAATCCTACGTTTTTGCCAAAGGTGGTGTCTGAGTTTACTCTTGATCAAGAAATCCACCTTCCAGTTTATCATCCTGAGCAGTCAAATCGAAGGGAAGCTCTTTTGCATACCCTGGATGTTCACCACGTTCTCCGTTATTATGTGACCTGAACCTGGGGATCCAGACAATCTGACTAATTGTTCATTTCTTTTGTCCCCAGAATGCTAGGGGCACCTGTTACAAAACAAACCTTATCTAAATGGTTGGTTATTTGTGTTGTGTTCTGTTACCAAAAGTATGGTAAGCCCTTACTGGGACCGGTAAAGGGCCAGTCCACCAGAGGAGTTGCGACTTACTTCACTTCCTTGAGGAACGTGTCTGCTGCAGATATATGCGCAGCTGCCACCTGGAGTTCAGTCCAGATGTTCATTAAGCCTTACAGTTTGAACATTGCTTCCAGGCGCAGGACTGGCTTTGGTCTCGCAGTCCTGCAGGGACCTCTCTCATGAGGGATTCAGCCTTTATCTCTCCATTACTTCCACCCTGAATGTAAGGGCCTCTGTACTGCTTGGGACTCAGTCCTGCAGGTGCTGCAAGAGCTCAATCTCGAAGTAAGATAGTACAGTTACGTAAGAATTTACTGTAACAGTAGATCTTCGAGAGGAGCTCTTGCAGCAGGTGCTGCTTCCCACCTGCCTTCCCATTAGGGATTCCTTCTGCATTCGCAGCATGACCATCTGACCTCCTATTTTAGAGGAGTATCCTCGGTTTCTCCATCCATCTATCCATCAGTGCCGGAGTTTCCGGCAGGAGAACGGAGGTGATTCTGGGGGACCACCTCTTTTATACCCCATGTGATGTCGGTGGCGGGCCAATGTTGGGTGTGGTACCCCGCTGTATACTGCTAGCTAGAAATTTTCCGTGGGGTCCTGCTGCCTACTGGCTTCAGTCCTACCAGTGTTACCTGCTGCAAGAGCTCCTCTCAAAGATCTTCTGTTACAGTCAGTTCTTACATAACTGTACTTTCTGTGCAAAATGCCCCCTTCATGTACATTATTAATACCTTTGAGGTATTTGAACATTTCTATCATGTCTCCCCTTTCCCCCTTTCCTCTAGGGAGTGCATATTTTATTCCTTGAGTCTTTCCTCGTAGGGCTTCTGATGTAGGCCATGCACCATATTTGCCGCCCTTCTCTGTACTGCCTCCACCCGATCTATGTCTTTTTGGAGATGGGGCCTCCAGTACTGGACGCAGTACTCTAGGTGGGGCCTCACCATCGATCTGGAAAAGGGTAACATTACCTCCCTTTTTCTGCTGGTGATACCCCTATCTATGCACCCCAGCATTCTACAGCCTTTCCCACTGCCTTATCATACTGCTTTGTTACCTTCAGGTCATCAGATATGATGACCCCCAGGTCCTATTCCTGTTTGGTGGTTGTTACAACCGCTCCCCCTAAATTATATGTTGCCCTTGGATTTCTCTGTCCCATGTGCATAATTTTGCACTTTTTGGTGTTGACACCTAGTTGTTACACCCATAACCAGTCTTCCAGCTTTTTCAGATCCTCCCTCATGTTTTCCACCCCTGGTGTGTCCACTCTGTTGCACAGTTTTGTGTCATCCGCGAACACGCATACTTTCTCTTCCAGACCTTTTGTGACATCGCAAATTAAGACATTAAAGAGGTCTAGTCCTAGTACTGACCCCCTATGGTACCCCGCAGGTCACTGTGCTTTCTTTTGAGTGAACCCCATTTACTGCCACCCTCTGAGTTATGTTACTTACCTTGTAGCACTGTGGTTTAGGGCACTGAGCTGCAAACCTGGAGACCTGGTCTGAATCCCACAGCCCCCACTTGCATACTGTGTGACCCTGAGCAAGTTACTTAACTTCTTGTGCTCCCAGGTCACACCTGGAAACAAGCTTCCGCTTAGTGTGCCTTTTCTGGTTAAACATTTTCCCCTTTTCCTTTCCTTTGTACCCATTTTACTACCTTTGGACCCACTCCCAGACTTCCCAGCTTGTTTACCAGTCTTCTGTGTGGAATGGTGTCGAAGGCCTTACTGAAATCCAGGTGTACCACATCCACCTCCCTAGTAACCAAGTTGAAGAATTCAATTGGGTTTGTTTGGCAAGATCTCCCTATTGTGAACCCATGTTGCCTCGACTCCTGTAATCCGCTGGCCATAAGGTATTCACCAATCCTTTCTTTTAGTGGTGTTTCCATAACTTTGCCCACCAATGAAGTCAAGCTTACAGGTCTGTAGTTTCCAGCCTCCTCCCTGTGACAGGGTTGAATAAGGCCCTGTCCCATTTGTTAAGCAGAAGGAGTTACATGTCGGGCTCTGTTCTGTCCTATCCTTTTCTGTCTCTTGTCTGTCTGTGGTTGCACAACCACATTTTCTTGTGAGACCTAGGAATTGATCACTCTGACGGTCTTGTGATTCTCCACCTCTTGCTATCTCTCTGCCTTCACTTGCTGTTTCTGTCTTTTCTTTCCCCTTGCATATCTACGGTTATAAAAAAATATATGTGAATCTTTATGTGGAAATGTAGCTGATACTGGGATCCCTTTGTTTAAAACTGTTGAAATGATTGCAAAGCAATTTGGAACTCAAAGGGTTAACTTGAGATGCAGTTTTCAAGCCCTTTACAGAGCTGTGAACAAGAGGTCATTTCTGGGTCGCTATGTACTGTTTTGCTGCAACTGCAAGGAAACTGACAAGCACATTCTGTGAAAAACACCGTCTCCTTAACAAGCTTCCTGCAAAGATGTGTTATAAAAAGAGCAGCAACGCTTTTGCTAGAGAGACAAGGAGACTGAGAGACTGAAACTTGGAATTGAGAGATACCCTCAGAAGAAGGACTTAGTTTTCTCTGTTTGTACTGCCTTTGTAAATAGTTATACTGAGTAATTTTTATTTTGCTGTTATTGAGAAAAATAAAATGCTATTTGCAAATTTTGAAACTGCTCCTGGTTTTCCTATACTTTCTGACCTGTGCCTCGATGACAGCTGGTGGTAACAGTGGGATTTACGCTCTGCATACTCTAAGCCAGGGGTTTTGTGTGTGGGTACTTGACCTAGTACCAGGGAAGCACAGCAGAAAGGTATGGATTCTGCAGCAGGAAGCCCAGGAGTCATTGCCAGAAGAATGGCAGCCAGACTAGAGGCAGAAACAAAAGTCCAAACTGAGTCTGTTCAGCCAGCACCAGATGTGGAGAAAAGAACAGGCAGCGACAGAACCTGAAAGCCTGACTGCCTTTTTCCAATGATGGGCAATACAACAAAATGAGACAATGAGAGTGAGAGAATGAAACTTGGAATTAAGAGATACCCTCAGAAGATGGACTTAAGTTTTCTCCGTTTGTACTGCCTTTGTAAATAGTTATACTGAGTAATTTTAATTTTTTATTTTGCTGTTGTTTTTTTTTATGCGCCTCCCCCTGCTGCCTCCCCCGACCTGCCACTCCTTCGGAGCGCCAGTACCAACCACCACGCTCCAACACCATACCACCTGCTACCAGCTCCCCTATAGCGACCTACCTGAGAGTGGCCCTGGTATATCCCTGTACTGGGTGGGTCCCTCTCCTCCGGAGGAAATCGCCTTGCGGCCCCTATTCAGCTTCTCAGGTGCCACAGGGGTGGATCCAGGCTGGCTCCAGGGCTTCAGGTGGTAGGGGCCGCGGGCGCTCGTCATCTAGGCCTTGGTTGGGTGGCATTTTTCCGTGTTCTGGTGCCTCGCTCACTGCAGTTCTCGGCCATGCGTGAAGCGTGGAGGGTCCTGGGACGAGAGCGTGCAGGGGGCGTGTTGAGGCCACACGTCTCCCAAGCACACTCACCAATACATCCTCTGGTCTCCTGGCTGACCCCCCCCCCAGGAGGGAGGTGTCCAGTGGACGCCTGAGAATCCCCTTCCCCACCGGACTCCGCTCCTGACACCCAGGCTCGGGATTTTGCTGTTATTGAGAAAAATAAAATGCTATTTGTGAGTTTTGTAACTGCTTCTGGTCATCCTATGCTTCCTGACCTGTGCCTCGATGACGCTCCCTAGTTCCACTTTTGTAAAGCAGGACCACATCTGCCCTCCTCCAGTCCCTCAGAACTTTCCTCCATATCCAGAGACAGATTGAGCAAGGCTGTCAGAAGCACGATTAGCTCCTCCTTTAGTTCCTTCAGTATCCTGGGATGAACCCCTCCTGCCCCATTACCTTATCCACTTTCAGTTTCAGTAGTTCCCTGAGGACTCTCTCCTCTGTGAAAGGGCTAGTGTCCACCTCCCTTCCCTTCATGCCCCTTTCCCCTAACTTTGTCCCTTCTCCTAACCCTTCCTTCGTGAATACTGAACAGTAGTACTTGTTCAGTATAGAAACATAGAAACATAGAATTTGACGGCAGATAAGGACCGCTTGGCCCACCCAGTCTGCCCATTTCCCTACCTGATGGATAAGCTGCAGATTCTAGTTAACCAGCAGCCTACTTCTTCCTACCCCCACCCCCTAGAATTGCCTTATGACTGTCCCATGCATGCTTGAATTCCACCACTGTTTGTGACTCCACAACCTCCTCTGGAAGGCCGCTCACACATCCACCACCCTCTGTGAGAAAAATACCTTAAATTACCTCTGAGCCGCCCTTCTATCTTCAAATTGTGCCCCTTGTTCTTGCACACCTCTTTTTGAAATATGCTACCCTCTTGGACTTTGTTGATTCCTTGAGGTACTTGAAAGTTTCTATCATGTCCCCTCTCCTCCTTTCCTCAAGGCTATACATATTAAGCTCCTTAAGTCTCTATTCATATGTCTTCCGTGCAGACCCTGCACCATTTTAATTGCCCTCCTCTGACAGCTTCCATCCTGTCTATGTCTTTGCGGAGATTGGTCTCCAGAACTGCACGCAGTACTCCAGATGGGGTCTCACTAGCTGTCTGTACAGAGGGATAATAACTTCCTGTTTTCTACTGGTGATGCCTCACCCTATGCATCCCAGTATCCCCCCAGCCCTCCTTGCTGCCCTCTCACATTGCTTGCCCACCTTTAGGTCATCTGATATGACTACCCCCAGGGCCCTTTCCATTTTTGTTGTTGTTAGTATCTCACCCCCCATTGTGTACTCTTCCCTGGGTTTTTGTTTCCAGGTGCATTACCTTGCACTTAGCATTGAATCTAAGCTGCCATACATTTGACCATTCCTCTAACTTTTCAAGTCCCTTCTCATCCTTTCCACTCCACCCTGTGCATCAACTCTGTTGCAGATCTTTGTGTCATCTGCAAAGAGACATACTTTTCCTTCCAGTCCCTCTGCAATGTCACTATAAAGACATTGAAGAGGACTTGTCCTAATACTGAACTCCTGGGTACCCCACTACTAACCCCCTTTTTCAGAGTGGACTCATTTACTATTACCTCTGTGTCCTATTCTTCAGCCAATTCTTTACCCAGGCTGTCATCTTGGGATCCACTCCCAGGCTGGCTAACTTGTATATTAATCTTTTGTGTGGGGCTTTGTCAAATGCCTTGCTAAAGTCTAGGTAGGCCATGTCCACAGCCCCTCCCTGATCAGCTACTTTGGTCACCCAGTCAAAGAAATCTATCAGATTTGACTGGCATGACTTTCTCGCTGTGAATCCATGCTGCCTTGGGTCCTGTGCCCCTCTGGCCTCTAGATATTTAACAGTTCTTTCCTTCAGAAGTGATTCCATCATTTTCCCTACCACTGAGGTTAAACTAACAGGTCTGTAGTTTCCTGCTTCTGCCTTGCTCCCACTTTTGTGAAGGGGAATCACATCTGCCCTCCTCCAGTCCTCAGGTACCACCCCATCCTGCCATGATTTGTTAAAGAGTTTAGTCAGTGGTGTCACTAGTTCTACCCTTCGTTCTTTTAGAATTCTGGGATGAATCCCATCAGGCCCCAATGCTTTGTCCACCTTCAGTTTTAAGAGTTCTTTCAGAACCGTTTCTTCTGTAAATGGGCTGGTATCAACTTCTGTATCCAGAGTGTTTCTACTGTTTGTTTTAGGTACCTTCCCCTCTTCCTTTGTAAATACTGAGCAAAAATATTTGTTTAGTATCTCTGCCTTTTCACAGTCACCCTCTGCCCACCCTTCCTCCCCTTTATTAAGCCTCACTATCCCTCCCTTGGTCTCCCTTCGCTCCCTGATGTACCTATAAAAGGTTTTATCCCCTTTCTTAACTAAGTTGGCTATCTTTTCCTCGGTTTGGGCCTTTGCTGTTCTGACTGCCTTTCCAGCTTCCTTTTGCTTTAACTGATACAGTTCTCTGTCCTGTTCCTTCTGTGATTCCTTGTACTTCCTGAATGCTTTCTTTTTCTCTTGAACCTTCACTGCCACTTCCTTTGAGAACCATAGTGGTTTCTTACCTCGTTTTGTTTTGTTTATTTGCTTTACACAAAGGCTTGATACCTCTGTGACGGCAGTTTTTATTATTCCCCATTGTTCTTCCACCCCTCCTTCCTGCCCATTTGCTAGTGCATTCCTTAGGCACTCACCCATTTTGGCAAAGTCAGCCCTCCTAAAATCCAGTACCTTTGTCTTTGTATGGCTTGACTCTATTGCTGTGTTTGTGAACCATACTGTTCGATGGTCGCTAGTTCCCAGATGGCTACCCACTTCTACATCTGTGATCCTCTCTTCATCTCCATTTGAGAGAACCAGGTCTAAGATTGCTCCCTCTCGAGTGGGCTCCAATACTAGTTGTCTAAGGCATGCCCCCTGTAGGGCATCTAGAATAACCCCACTCTTAGAAGTGGCTGCTGCAGCTGCACTCCAGTTAACATCTGGCATATTCAGATCACCCATCAGCAGTATCTCCCCTTTTTCTGCCATTCTAAGTATACTTTCTATCATTTCCTTGTCAATGTCCTCACCCTGAGAATGAGGTCTGTATACAACCCCTGTGCATATTGTGGTGCTCTTCCACACTTCCCTTCCCCTTTTAGTCTTACAATCCCTGCCTTGTTCTTCTTCTTTTTGCTTATGTACCTAAAGAATGTTTAATCCAGGGCCCCATGTTTTCTGCGATTTTGTGGTTGCAGCGACTGCCGAAGAAACATGGTCTCGTCGAAGAAACAAGTCTCTGCTGCAGAAACAGCATTTTTTGGTGCAGTAAAATGGTTGTCACCCCAACTAAATGGCTAAAATGATTGTGAGCAAGCTTAAAATGGCATCAGTGTGAGTTGTTGGCAGCTCCATTATACATCCATCCCCCTGGATTGCAGCAGTCAGTGGGGCCACCCCTTTCCAATCCACTGGCACTCAGCCCCAAAGCTTTTGACCATTATGGCCTTCTACAAACACTGAGGGAATGAAAAAGTATTAGTAATTATTGCAGACAAAAAATGGGAGGTTTTCTGGACCTTTGTCTAGTGTAAAATGGTCCAGCTACTCTCTAGCCTCATAGTAAATCCTTACAGAGTAGGAGAGAAGAAGATATGGAAGCTAAGTGGCATTGACACAAACGACCCCACCAGTGTTGAAGTGCGCAAGCAGGAGGAAGCAATTAGAGCGACCTTACAGCACAAACCATCACCAGCAGGCTTCAAGTAAGTGGGTGGGAGGGAGCTATTGGAGCAGCACTATTTTGCAACCAGGCAATACTGGTCTTTTAGCAACTGGGCAGGCAGGGGGAGAAATTCGCAGGAGCATAGCTGTGGTAAAACAGCACTGGGCAGGTGGGAAGGAGCCATGAGACGATGAAATAGATTGCAGTAAAAAAATAAATAACCCTTCAATTCCCCCATGCCCTACATCCAATCCAAAATGATGCCAGAATTGGAGGTCCTGTTTGCCGCAGTAAACACAGAGCCCTGGTTTTACCCTTTTTTTTTTTTACTGATTTGGCAATGTTCTCCTCTGTTTGTGCCTTTGCTGTCCTAACTGCTTTCCCTCCCTCCTTTTGTTTCTCCTGATAACCCTCCCTATCCTCTTTCTTCTGGGTTGACTTGCACCACTTGAATGCTTGCTTCTTCACCCTTACCTTCTCTGCTACTTCCTTGGAGGACTGTGGCGGTCTCTTTTTTTCTCTTTTTCTTTCTAACCTGCCTTACACAGATCTCAATGGCCTTCCTTATTCTAGCCCATTTTTTTTTAAGTTCTTTAACCAGGATTAGTACAGTAAGCTAAAAGCTTTAAACTTTTTTTACAGTAGCGACCTGGGAGCACAGGGAAGTTAAGCGGCTTGCTCAGGGTCACACAGTATGTAAGTGGAAGCTGTGGGATTCAAACCTAGGTCTGGTGTGCTGGATGTCACCAGATTTGCAGCTCAGAGCCTTAAACCACTGCACTATACTGCCTCCTCTTTCCTTTTTCCTCTACCCCATAGATGTTCCCTATCCTTGCTAGGGCTTCCTCAAGGCACTCTTCCATTTTCTTGAAATCAGCCTTCTGAAGTCCAGGACTTTTGTTTTAATTATGTTTTGTTTCTGGGTCAGTCCTTATATAGAACCACATTGTACGATGGTCATCAGTCCCCAGGTGGCTTCCCACTGTGATGTCAGTGGCACTGTTCCTGTTTGACAGTACTAGGTCTACAATTGCCCCTACATGAGTGGGTTCCTTAACATGTTGTCTGAGCAATGCCCCCTGCTGGTAGTCTAGGATTTCCCTTCGCAGGGATGCTCCAGTCCATTAAAGCCCAACACTATCAATTCTTCCCCCTTGTTTGTTTGCCATCTCTTGGATTTCTTCTATCATAATAACCTTATCCCCCACATCCCCTTGTGCTAGAGGTTTGTAGATCACCCCTCTTCAAATAGTGGCCCCTTCCTGTCTGCAGGGTGACCCACAGTACCTCCACCTCTCCCTGTTCCCTCTGTATTTCTTTGGCCTTTATGTTTTCCCTCACGTAAAGAGCCGGCCCACCTCCCCATCCCCCAGTCTGTCCCTCCTGAATTGAGCATTCCCTGGTATGGCTACCTCCCAGTCCTGGTTTTCATTGCACCCAGTTTCTGTAATTGCGACTATGTCCAGCTGTTCTGCTGCCATGGTGGCCTCAAGGTCTGCCATCTTTTTTACACAGACATTCAGCATTTGCACACATGGCTCTCCATTTTGTACTGCTACCTCCCCTCATCTTGCCCTTTTGCCCTCCCGTTTCCTCCAGTATTTTCCTTCCTCTTTCCCCTCCCTCTCCCTCCTGATTAGCTGTCTCTGTTTTTTTGAGGGGGACTTCCCACTCTCAGGATTTCCACTCCTGACCTTGTAATCATGGGGGGGGGCAGACTATGTCTACCTGCCTTATTCCACACACACAGCCCCGTCCCGTTTAAATGCTTGCCGTTGTAGCATTTAAACTTTTCACTGAGGATCTCAGCCCCCCTCCCTGGCTGGATGCATGCCATCATCCCAGTAGAGGCCTTGATCCCTCCACGTGGGACCCCAGTCTCCAGTGAATCCGAATCCCTCTTCTCTCCACCATTTCCTCAACCATATGAAATCCCTAATGTGGAGCCTTCTGTCATCCCCCTTGTCATGGACAGGCAGCACCTTTGAGAAAGTAGCAGATTGTACTACTTGCCCAAGACCTATCCCTAATTTCCTGAATTTCAACTTAACTAGTTGTTTCTGGCTCCTCCCTTGCCAGGTCATTTGTCCCCAAATGGACAATGACATCAAGCTGTCCCTTCCTCCCTGCCTCCCTGGGGATCCTGAGGATCTTCCCCTTCATCCTTTGAGTCGTGTGACCAAGAAGGCACCTCACCACCCTCTTCTCATCTCTGCCTGTTCCCCAGCTGTATCTCCCTTACTATCAAGTCCCCACCAGGATTCACTTCCTCCTATTCTGGGGTCCTCTGCTACCTCCTTGGGGTCTCCACCATGGAGGACCTCCACATCCATCCCGGTCACTACTTTGGGTACCTCTGTCAGACAGTCCAGCTCTGCTAGTGCTGCATAGGAGTTCAGTAGTGGTATGGAATGTGGGATATGCCTACACTCCACCACCGTAACCCTCCACGAGCCCTCCTCTGTGCAGCCACTCCTCCTTCTCTGCATGCTTTGAAGCAACGGAGGTGGACTAGGCAGTCCCTGAGTGGGGGAGGTGGTCCTTCAAACCCAAGCCAGCTCGGCCTTGAGTCTGGTAACCACCTCCCTCGGCCCAGAGAGATGCCTGCAGATGGGGAAGCACCACAGTCTCCAGAATGTCTCCCTGAAGACTGCTGCCCCCAGAGTCCCTGCACTACACCACTCCCAGCATAGCTACTCTTCCTATTTCAAGACCTTAGCCACTACCCCCCTACAAATTGTTTTTTTAATCTTAACTTTCTCCCTCACTACCTCAGGATACTATCACCCAGATGCCAACAATGTACCTTTCCGACTGTCACCAATCCCCCATTACACTACTTGAACCCTCAACCACAGGTTAACACTCCTAGATGTACTGTTTACATGCACCCCTTGAAGAGCTACCTGCTTCCTTTCAGCTTGAGCTCCTACTGCTATTCAAACAACATGAAGTCTTGCTATATTATGACATATGCATTGAGTCCCAACCTTCAAACTGCTCCGGAGGTGAAAGAGTTAACTTTCCATGCCAGGCATGGAACTTTGAGCTTGAGCTCGGTTGAAAGCTCTATCTGTTGTTCTTCAAACTCAAACTGTCAGATTCTTTACTCCGCCTCACTGAACAGTCGCTCCGGAGATTTCTCCTTCTGCTCGGTTCATTTTGTCGGTTAAAGTATTAATTTTTTCGTTTTTTTAACCGAATTTAAACTGCAACCGGTCGGTTCAAGCTCTGTCTGTGGTATTTGTAAGTACTAGATAGGTTTTACATTTACTTTCTGTGTGGAACTTGTAAACGGTTTTATCGGTTCGGTTTGAACCGATCAGGTTGTTTCTAATAAATTATCTATCTTTTAGAAGTGCGGTTCCTGGTTCTTATCGGTTCTAAAAAAATGGATTTCATTACGTTTTTTTCCACGACCCGTGACACGGTTGGGAACTGATAAGGGAGTCTTGCTTGGCGGATTGCCATAAACGGGCAAGTTTTGGTTAGGCTGGCACTATGTCTGAGAAACCCAAAAGAAAAACCGGGTCCACTGGGTTTCAACACTGCAGTGTCTGTGGGGAAGCCTTTGCCAAGGCTGACCCCCACACCACCTGTGTTTATTGTCTGGGGTTTGACCACCTCAATGCAGACTGCCAAATTTGTAAAAGTTTTCCTGCAGCTACCCTGGATAAAAGAGTTGGTAGGCTCAGGGAAAGGGGGGCCAAAAAGTCCGCTGAACCGGATAGCCAGCCCGGTTCGGTTAAACCGAACCGGAGGGAGTACCCTCTGACCAGGGCGAGACTTCCTTGGGCAAAAGGAGAGCCGACTCTGAGGAGTCAGTTCCAGCAAAGAGAACTAGAAAATCAGCTGGTGTGGAGCCAAAACGTCCCTCTCCCAACAGCTGAAGAAATAGCTAAAGCAATTAAAATTGTCCAGTCGCTTTCCCCGGTTCCGACCGAACCGGCACCATCAGGTGAGCGTTCGGTTCGGCCGGTTCCACCGGTTCAAGAGTATGATTTAGAGGAATTTTATGAACCAGAGGAGGGGGAAGAGGAGTATGAGGAGAGTGAATGTGGATTTGAAAGTCTGGATGTGCCCATTGAACCGACATCTCCAGACAGACCTTCAGGAGTGTCTCCCCAGGCTTCTGAGTCCCCTCTCATTTTATGTTTTAAAAAAGTGGTTGAACCTCCAGCTTCCTATGGAGGAAGCTGTGGATGATCAAGAAGAGCCTGATTATGTAGAAATGATGGATATCCCAGAGTCTAGAGACTGTCTATTCCATTGCATAAATCTTTTGGGAAACGGACAGTAAAAATTCTAAAAACTCCTCACACTATACCTCCTGTGGATAAAAGAATGGACAAAAAGGTATACATTATCAGGCTCTGATACGGAGTTCCTTACACAACAATTCAGCCATGTGGGGGTCGTGCAGGCTGCAGCCTGTGACAAGGCAAATATTCCCTTGGCCTCACACCCCCCTGACAAGGAATCCAGAAAGATTGATGCCATGGCAAAGAAACAGTACATAATAGCTTCCTTGGGACTCAGACAGGCAAATTATATGGCTTATGTTGCTAGATACCAGAAATCCAGATGGGAAACTGTTTTGGCTCTAGCAAAGCAGGTCCCTGGCCAGCTTGCCAAGGAGCTGGAGCAGGTGGCTGCTGACGGTATTGAGGCATCCAAAGTACAATTCCATGCTGCAGTGGACTCTAATGATGTGTCATCAAGATACATAGATACATAGACAGTGTCGGCAGATAAGGGCCTATGGCCCACCCAGTCTGCCCATTTAAGTTTGTAAGTTCAGTTTATGTTTTCCAGGAAGTCTGTTGCCCCTTACCCCTGACCTCCAGAATTCCTTTATGTCTATCCCATGCATTCTTAAATCCCGTGATTGTTTCAGCCCCCACCACTTCCTCTGGCAGGGTGTTCCACTTGTCCACCACCCGTTCTGTGAAGAAATTCTTCCTCACGTTTCCTCTGAATCGTCCTCCCTCCAACTTCATCCCATGCCTCTAGTCCTAGAACATCTTTTCACTTAAAATAGTGCATTCCTGCACCCTGTTCCTCCCTGTAAGATACTTGTATGTCTCTATCATATCCCCTCTCCCTCCTCTCCTCCAGGGAGTACATGTTCAGTGCCTTCAACCTGTCCTCATAGGACTTGTGATGCAATCCATGCACCATCTTTGTTGCCCTCCTCTGAACCTTCTACCCTGTCTATGTCCTTACGTAGGTAAGGTCTCCAGAACTGCACAGTGTACTCCAGGTGCGGCCTCACTAGTGTCTTGTATAGTGGAATTATGACCTCCCTTTCCTGCTGGTGATGCCCTGCCTATGCATCCCAGCATCCTATTTGCTTTACCTGCTGCCTTGTCACACTGTTTCCTGCCTTGAGGTCATCAGAGATGATAACTCCAAGATCCCTTTCCTGCTTGGTGCATGCTATATCCTCACCCTCCAACTGATATATTGTGCCAGCATTTTGTGCCCCATATGCATTATCTTGCCTTCCTTGCATTATTTCAACTGCCAAACCCTGACCATTCTTCAAGTTTCTGCAGGTCCCTTCTCATTCTGTCTAGACCCTCTGTGTGTCTACTCTATTACAGAGCTTTGTGTCATCAGCGAACAGTGAAATTTTGCCTTCTAGGGTCCCTCGCAATGTCACTGATGAAGATATTGAATAGTACGGTCCCAGCACTGATCCCTGTGATACCCCACTGGTCACTCTTCCCTCTGTGGAGTGACAGCCATTTACCACCACCCTCTGTGTCCTGCTGCCCAGCCAGTTACCTACCCACCGCACTACTGTCCTGCCCACACCCATATTCCCCAGTTTGTGCAATAGTCTTCTATGTGGCACAGTGTCAAAGGCTTGCTGAAGTCCAGATAGGCCATGTCCACTGCCCTCCCTGATCCACCTCCTAGTCACCCAGTCAAAAATTCAATGAGGTTGGTCTGACATGACCTTCCCTGGTGAAACCATGCTGCCTTGGGTCCTGTAGTCCATTGACAACCAGATGTTCCACCAATCTCTCCTTCAGTAGTGCTTCCATGATCTTCCCCACTACCGAGGTGAGGCTGACTGGTCTGTAGTTCCCGCCTCTTTGTTCCCACTTTTGTATAAGGGACTACATCTGCTATCCTCCAGTCTTTGGGTACCTCCCTGTTTCTAGTGATCGGCTAAACAGGATAGCAAGAGGTTCAGCCACCACCTCTCTTGGTTCTTTAAGGACCCTGGGTGCACCCATCTGGCCCCATTGCTTTATCAACTCTTATTACTTCCAGTTCCTTCAGGACCCTTTCTCATGTAAAGGGACTTGTGTCCATTTCTGCACCATTCTCACCCCTTTTACTCCATTCAGACCCATTACCCTCCTCTTCCTCAGTAAAGACTGAGCAGAAATACCTGTTCAATATGTCAGCTTTACTGTTGTCATGGCTACATCTGTGGCTCTCCGTAGAATGGCTTGGCTGAGATGTACTAGGCTGTCACAGGATACCCAGACTAAGGCCATGGATTTTCCTGTTGTGGGCAACTCTCTGTTTGGGAAGCAAACAGAGAATTACATGAAGAAAATGGATGAATATAGGACCATCTATAGGAGTGCACAGGCCAAAGAAAGGCAGGCCACTCCTCAAAAGCAACCTTCCAGGGGCAGGGGCAGGCCTTTTCATAGGCCTTTTTACCAAGCCCAGGCCTCCTCTTCAGCTTATGCCCAGAGGGGGTTCTTTAGAGGGAGAGGCAGACGGGGTACAAGCAGACCTGCTTCCACTCCTCAGCCTAAAGCCCCTGCCAAGCAGGCACCCTGATGGGGTGTCCAGGGTTGATTCTCCACTACCTCTAGGGGACAGGCTGGCTTACTTTGTCCAGGACTGGGAGTCTCTAACATCAGACAAGTGGGTCCTGGAAGTTGTAAGCCAGGGACTGGTTCTCAGCTTCAAAAAATTTCCAAAGATGAGAACCAGATCCTTTCCACCTGCAAATCCATCAGAGGCACTTGCCTTAGAAGCAGAAGTCTCTAACCTCCTGGCTCTCAGAGCTGTGGAAAGGGTTCCACCCCTACACCAGGGCAAAGGGTTGTACTCCAGGTACTTCCTTACCCCAAAAAAGACAGGAGAATGGCGGCCCATCGTGGATCTCATGTACCTAAACAAGCACCTTTTAAAACCAAAATTCAAAATGGTGACTCTGGGAATTATTTTACCCTCTCTAAGGCCAGGGGACTGGCTAATGTCCCTGAACCTCAAGGATGCCTACTTCCATGTTCTCATCAGGAGCTCCCATCGAAAGTACCTCAGATTCGAACTGCCCTCAGGCCATTACCAGTTCAGAGCAATGCCCTTCGGCCTTTCCTCTGCTCCAAGGGTATTCACAAAATGCCTGGCAGTAGCAGTTGCCCACTTAAGAAGGCAAAACATTGCCATCTTTCCTTACCTGGATGATTGGCTCATAGTAGGCCAGTCCCCAGACCAAGTCCGATTACATCTTCAGGTAACTCAGCAACTGCTTACTTCTCTAGGCTTCCTTCTCAATCTTCCAAAGTCAGTCCTGGAGCCTGTCCATCTTCTCACCTTTATAGGTGCGGAACTGAACACAAAAGAAGCCAGAGCCTTCCTTCCTCTGGAAAGAGCAAGGACCCTGATCTCTCTGGCCTTCTCCTTCACCCTGCAGGTCTCTCGACCAGCAAGGCATTTTCTGCAGCTCCTGGGACACATGGCTGCTTCCACAGCAGTAGTGCAGGGAGCCAGATTTCAGATGAGGGACATCCAGTTCCATTGAGAGCCTTTTGGTCTCAAAGGAGGGACCTTCTAACCAAATTAATCCCAGTGACTCGAACCCTGATCCAAGCCCTTCAGCGGTGGCAGGACCAGGGCAGTCTGAGACAGGGGGTTCCCTTCACCCCTCAGTCTCACTCCTTAATCCTTACTACAGATGCATCCCTCTTGGGGTGGGGAGCTCACATGGGCGACCTCACTACTCAGGGATTGTGGTCCCCTCAGGAATCTCTGCTCCACATCAATCTGTTGGAACTCAGAACAGTTTTTCTAGCACTTCAAGCTTTTTCCAAATCTGTTCGGAACAAAGTTATTCAGGTCAGAACAGACAATACCACCACAATATGGTACATCAACAAGCAAGGGGGCACTCGGTCTACGGCCTTGTGCACCGCAGCAATGAAGTTGTGGTCTCTGGCTTACTCTCTGAACACCTCCGTTATGGCAGTTCACCTCCCAGGCAAGGACAATGTCCTGGCAGATGCTCTCAGCAGGATTTCCCAGGGCCATCACGAATGGTCACTGGATCCCCTAGTACTGGAGGTGGTATTTGCCAGATGGGGCACACCGCAGATAGATCTTTTTGCAGCCCCAGACAATCACCAACTCACCCTTTTTGCTGCAGGCCCCCAGTGTTGGGCTCAGTCCCCCTGGATGCCTTCCTTCTCAGTTGGGAAGGGAAGTTTCTCTATGCTTTCCCCCCTTCCCTCTCCTGCTCAAAGTGCTAGTCAAAATCAGATCTCAACCCTGCAAGATGATCCTGATTGCTCCAGACTGGGCCAGACAGCCCTGGTACCCTCTCGTTATGTCCTTAGCAGTCCACCTTCCTCTGTGTCTTCCCAGGAATCACAACCTGTTAACCTGTGCTCAGGAGAGAGTTTGGTACCCGAACCTCAAATCTCTCAATCTCAAGGCCTGGCTCTTGAAGAGTTAGAATTTACTGACCTACACCTCTCCCAAGGTGTATTGGATATCCTGAAGGCTTCTAGGAAGCCTTCCACCAGGGCTACTTATAATTCCAAATGGAAGAGATTTTCCATATGGTGCTCTGCAAAGCATATTTCCCCAGAATCTGCTGATTTACCCACAGTCCTGGATTATATGGTCCATCTAAATACTTTGGGGCTGAGACCAGCTACCCTAAAAGTGCACCTGGCAGCCGTGTCTGCTTTCTTATCAGCAGGTAAACCCTCTTCTCTTTCAGGCCATCCTTTATTCTCCAAGTTTTTCAAGGGGTTGCTTCACACCAACCCTCCATTCAGAGATCCTGCCCCTGCCTGGGATCTTAATATTTACATTGCCCAGCTTATGTAACCCCCTTTTGAGCCCTTGTCTTCAGCAGAGCTGAAGTACTTGACTTGGAAAACTGTGTTTTTGGTAGCCATCACTTCTGCCAGACGCATAAGTGAGTTACAAGCATTGTCAGTGGAGCCTGATTTTCTCTCCTTTCACAGAGATAAGGTGGTCCTCAGGACTAACAGAAAGTTCTTGCCTAAGGTGGTTTAGGATTTCCACCTTAATCAATCTATGTCTTTCCCTGTGTACTTCACTGACCATTCCTCCTCTGGCGAGAGGAGGTTGCACAGTTTAGATGTCAAAAGATCCCTTAGCTACTACATAGATTGTACCAAGGGTCACAGGTTTGACTCCCTCCAACTGTTCCTCACTTATGGTGAGGTTGGCAAAGGGGAAACCTGCCACTAAAAGATCCATTGCCAGGTGGATTGTCTCTTGTATCCAATTCTGCTATGAAAAACTGGGTAAGGTTCCTCCCTCAGGCCTGAGGGCTCACTCTACCAGAGGTACAGCTGCGTCTTTGGCTGCTGCCAGGGACATTCCTATCCTAGAGATATGTCAAGCAGCTACCTGGAAAACAGTTCACACTTTCACCAAGCATTACTCCCTGGACATCCAGGCTAGGAGTGATGCTCGGTTTGGCACAGCGGTGCTTCAGAGCCTATTTCCTAGGTAGGTTCTGTCCCTCCTCCATGGAGGTACTGCTTGTAGTCTGCATATGTCATAATATAGCAAGACTTCATGTTGTTTGAAGAAAACATTACTCACCTTAGTAATGTTTCTTCTAATGGAGTCTTGCTATATTATGACCTCCCCGCCCCTCTCAGAACCTTTACTTTTGGGATGTGGGTGGGCATGGTAGCGTTGGCACTTAGTAGATGCCCACCTTGTTTTTTCACCCCTCCTTTTTGGAGTGACTGGTGTTGTGTTTGTCATTTTTTGGGTCTCCTGACTTGAGTCTTTGTTTTGGCACCAAAAAATGTGTTCTTATATTTAGTAGCCTGTTGGCTAGTGTAGGTTTACAGCTTCCACACAGAGTCTTCGTGAGTTTTGCTCGTAAAAATCTGACAGTTTGAGTTTGAAGAACAACAGCTAGAGCTTTCAACCGAGCTCGAGCTCAAAGTTCCATGCCTGGCATGGAAAGTTAACTCTTTCACCTCCGGAGCAGTTCGAAGGTTGGGACTCACTGCATATGTCATAATATAGCAAGACTCCATTAGAAGAAACAACATTACTAAGGTGAGTAATTTTTTTCTTTTCTGCCCTCGATGACAGACTGTAAAGCAGTTGGGTGGGCAGAGGCTGGGAGGGAAGGCCAGAAATCCACCCGAGACTAGCAGTTTGTCCTGGAGCTGGTCTCCGCTCTTCCCCTGCAGTAACTGAAAACAAGGAAACAATCCTTTGGAGAGTTCCCCTGCACTGTGGCAACTGAAAACAAGAAAAAAAATTCTTCTGAGACCAGTGGTTGTCTTGGAGCTGGTCTCCTTTGTTCCCCTGCCCTGTGGCAACTGAAAACGAGACAAAAATACCCAAAGATTATTAGTCCTTGTTGTGGGGGGGAAGGGTCATCGAGGCACAGGTCAGGAAGCGTAGGAAAAACCAGGAACAGTTGTAAAATTTGCAATAAGAGTATTTATTTGTACTAGCAGTAACGTAAAAAAATAACATTTGTTCAGTATAACTATTTACAAAAGCCAAATAAACAGAAAAAGTCCATCTGAGGTTTCCTTCAATCTCTGTGTCCCCTTTTTGCAAGCAAATGCAGCTCTCTCTTATAAGTCCTTGCAACCCCCCTTCTTAACAAGCATCCTGTTTTGGTTTTTTCTAAAGTGTTCTTGTATGTTTCAGGCTGGTGCTGGCAGGAACACAATGTTCCAGAACTGAGGCCCCTTTCTCCACAGTTCTTCTGCAAAAGGCTTAAATCTTGCACTCAGATAACCTCCTGAGTTTCCAATACCTTTTTGCAATCTTCTCAAACTATATATACATTTTAACAGTAACACTAAATAATTTCTAAACAAAGGGGATTCCAATATCGGTTACATTTCTGCATGATGATTTGCATATATTTTTATATCAGCAGATATGCAAGGGAGGAAAAGACAGACAGCAAGGAAAGACTGAGAGATAGCGAGTGGCAAATAATTACGAGACTGTCGGGGTGATCAAGACCTAGGTCTCGCAGGAAAATTTGGTTGTACAACCAGACAGAGAAGAGACAGAAAAGGAAAGAATAGAATAGATCCCTGCATTCAAGCTCTCCATAACAACTGGGACAGGGTCCTATGCCACCCCGTCACATACACCCCTCTCCTTAAGAGGGAACCTGTTTTATTCAACAGATTTCCAAAACTTTGTATTAATTCTCTACTAATATTAGCTTCTAACTTTCAGAAATTAAGCACATGTGCATTATCCGTTTTTGCTATAACAGTACAGCAAACAGTAAAGTTCAAACCCATACATTTGTTTTTCAACCTTCAGAACCCTCAGTTCCTGATCCATATCTTGACAGAAAATCAGCTTTGCTATTCCCTTTACCAGATTTGTGTATCACGGTGAATTTAAATGGCTGTAGTGCCAGGTACTACTTTGTAATTCTGGAATTTTTTATCTTTCATTTGGTTAAGCCAACAAAGAGAGGACTGTGATCTGTTATAAGTACAAAGTCAGCTACTAGTAAATAAAACTTAAAGGACTCCATGGCCCACTTTGCTGCTAAACATTCCTTTTCAATGGTGGAGTACCTTTTCTCTCTTTCATGCAACTTCTTTACTTATGTACAGAATAGGATGTTCTGTCCCATCTATATTTTGACTCAGGACTGCACCTAGGCTTACCTCCGATGCATCTGTTTGTATCAAAAATGGTTTATCAGAGTCTGGGCTTCTCAAAACAGAGGCTGAACATAATGTAGCCGTAATGGCTTGAAAAGTTTCATCACACTCTGAGGTCCATTTCACATTATTTGAGTACCGTTTTTTCGTGAGTTCAGTGAGGAGAGTGGCTAACTCAGCAAAGTTGGGAACAAATTTCCGATAAAAACCAGCCAGCCCTAACAATGACCTGACATGTTTCTTTGTTTTAGGAACAGGGCTGTTAGCTACAGCTTCTGTTTTAGAAATTTCTGGCTTAACTTCTCCATTTCCCAACACGTAGCCCAAATATTTGGTTTCCTGCATGCCCAGTGCACATTTCGTAGGATTAATAGTCAGACCTGCATTTTTGATAGCCTGGACAACTGCTCGTAGGTGTTCCAGGTGGCTTTTCCAGTCTGGACTGTACACCACAACATCATCCAGGTATGCAGCACAATAACCAGTGTGAAGTGATAAAATGACATCCATGTACCGTTGGAATGTAGCTGACACACCATGTAAACCAAATGGCATGGTGGTGAATTGATAGAATCCAACAGGAGTGGCAAATGTAGTTTTGTCTCTGGATTCTTTAGCTAAAGGTATTTGCCAGTAACCCTTGGTGAGATCGAGGGTACTGATATACTTTGCACTCCCAAGTCTGTCCACCAAATCATCTATTCTGGGCATAGGATAACTGTCAAATTCTGACACTTGAATAAGTTTCCTAAAATCAAAGTGGATTCTAACACCGCCTTCTTTTTTGTTTACAGTTACTACTGGAGATGACCAAGCACTCCTCGACTGTTCTATGATACTCAGTTCTTACATTTTTTGTATTTCCTTAACCACGTCAGCTCTTAACCGCTCTGGTAACCTGTATGTCTTTTGCCTAACAGGATGAGCATTCAGAGATATGTTAGAAATAATTCATCACTGTGAGCTCTGTTGTGTGTTTTAACTTAGAGCTGCAAGAACTTTCCTGTATTCTGTGCCAGTGCTTCTCCTACGGCAATTACACTAGCTCGGGACATTAACTACACTTTCCCAACCTGAATCAGCTGTGAGAGGGCTGATCAGTGAGCAGCTGATGCTGGAGGAGGAGGGGCAGGACAGCGTATAAAGGTCTCACGTTCCTGATTCAGAGGTACACTAGAAATAATCACTGTGAGCCCTGTTGTGTGTTTTAACTTAGAGCTGCAAGAACTTTCCTGTATTCTGTGCCAGTGCTTCTCCTACAGCAATTACACTAGCTCGGGACGTTAACTACACTTTCCCAACCTGAGTCAGCTGTGAGAGGGCTGATCAGTGAGCTGCTGATGCTGGAGGAGGAGGGGCAGGACAGCTATAAAGGTCTCGACATTACCGCGCTGAAGCTTTAGTTAGCGAGAGTGAGTGGCACGCGCCACTCGGAAGAGAAATTTTAAAGATTTGGACAATAGAAGGTCATAACGTAATTCTTACATGTCTAAAAAAGTGCAAGTATAAACGTAAATTAATTTGTTAGACTAGTATTTAAAGATACTTTGGCCTTAAGTCATCTATAGTTTTAAATATCTTCCTTCCCTGTTTCCGGCTGGTGGCAGAAGCCGGTTATCAGAGTTTGGTAGTAATACTGATAATTTGGGGTGGGTAATTTTGAATAGAGTTACTCTGGTTTAGGCTCAGTGTAAGATAGTTAGGCGGGTGATGAAAATGGATTCACTTTTGAAATTTATTAAAATAGCAGTCTTGTTTTTTATATTGTTTACAACTGATGATGTTAAATCTTGTTTTAAACGATTCGATATTAAGGAGAATGTTTTGTACTTGCAAAGTAATCAGACAAAGGGCTTTTGTACATCAATTTATTTAAACAACTCAGGTTTGCGGGATCATAAGCACAATGGTATTGTTCAAGAATTGCATTTTATCTCCGGGAAAATGACCTCATTACTGCTTTGTTTGCACTGTAATTATGAGATTATCTCATTTGTACATCCAATCACTGTGATTAATAGGCCTAAAATGTGTTTTAAGAAAGGTTTAATGTTTTCTAATGGAGTTAGGAAGTTAGTACTGTTATTATTGTTACTTTGAGGAACAGTATATCCAAACCCGGGCCCTAAGGCTGGGGTACCAATTGAAACTAAGGGTCCATTAAAATCTTCCCTTCATATGGTTCACCTGGATATAGCTAGTTTAATAGCAAAAAAAAAACAATTCTGGAATGCTGGGTTTTGAATAATAAGTTTGATGTAGTTGCTTTGACTGAAACTTGGTTGACTGATAATATCACTAATTCCGAAATTTTGTTACCAGGATATTCTATTTTTAGGAAGGATAGGGTAGGTGGGGGGGGGGGGTTGTTCTATGTTGCTGATCATTTGCTGGTACAAGAACTAACTAATATTCTTGATAGTAAACTGTTTGAATCAATTGCTATTTCCATTACCTTTGGTGACAAAAAAGTTTTGACCATCATAAATGTATATGTTCCGACAGATAGATCAAAGGAGGAGGTTCCTGCTTTTTTCAGTTGTATTCAAAAAATACCTACAATAAGGGAGACTATTTTGGTTGGTGATTTTAATCTAAATTGGTTGTCCCCAGCTGAACATGAGATTAGAACAACTGTCATTGATCTTGGGTTTCAACAGTTGATCGCTGGCCCCACCAGGGTGAATTATAAAACAGGGTACTCTTCAACCCTTGATTGGGTTATTGCCAATAGTCGATCCCATATAATTAAATGTGGAATTCTTCCTGATGGGATCAGTGATCACAGTCCAGTATTCTTTGATTGGTCAGTTAAATTTCATAAAGAAGAAACTAGGATTATAAAATACAGAAGGCTCAGAGATTTAGATGAGCGAAGGTTCTTTGAGGAATCACAGTTACTTGATTGGTCATTTTTGGATAATATAACTGATATTAATGAAGCATATCAGAAATTTTGTTATTATTTTATTTTTATTTGTGATAAAATAATACTGATTAGATCTATTAGGGTTAAGGGGAATAGCAATGTTTGGTTCACCACTAACCTATTGAAATTGATATGGGAAAGAAATCCAGCATGGAAAGTTTACAGAAGGACTAAACAATTGGATCATCAATTATTCTATAAAATGCTTAGGAATAAATGTCAATTAGCTATTCATGCAGCAAAAAAGGATTATTTCAAGCGAAAATTTACAGAAGTTAAGGGGAATCCAAGTGCAACATGGAATACAATTAATCTGTTAATGGGTAAACTGAAGGGGAGTGAAAACTGTGCATTAGAGAAGGATGGTGGTATTATGGATCCTAAAACTGTGGCAGAAGCCTTTAATTTACACTTTACTAACTTTGGCAGGTACAGTTCTAATGTGGATAGCATGGATGGTTCTTGGAGCCATTTGGATGCTCTCTTGCAACCAAGTGGTGATAGAATAAATGGGAGTGATAATATTCCAAAATGTTACTTCCGTTTCTTACAAACTAAGGACGTGGTTGATTTTGTGTCTAAAATGGATCCAAGGCGTTACAGGGGATCAGATGGTCTTGATTATAGGATATTGAAAAAAGTTATTAATAGTGTTGCCGGACCGTTGACAAAATTGTTTAACCATTCTCTTTGTTATGGGACCTTCCCAGATGTGTGGAAGAGTGCAGTGGTAAAGCCAGTTTATAAATCAGGGTCAAGCTTGATCCAAATAACTATCATCCAATTTCTATGCTGGCCCCCCCTCTCTAAAATTTTAGAGAAAATGGTTTCAGTTCAGTTGACAGAACATTTAATAAAATATAATATTTGGTCAGACTCACAACACGGTTTCAGACCTAATCATAATACAGAGACAGCCTTGGTGAGGTTCACTAGTCAAGTTGCTAGAGCAATAGATACTGGAGATGTTGTTGTAGCAGCTTTTGTGGACCTCACCAAGGCTTTCGATCTAATGAATCATGATGTACTTTTGAAACAGTTATCTTCTGTACAGTTGTCAGATGGGGTTAATTCTTGGTTCAGTGATTACTTAGTTAATAGGAATCAGAAGACACTAATCAATGGAACATTACCTGAGCCCTTTGTGCTGAAATGCGGAGTCCCACAGGGCTCCATATTAGGCCCCTTGCTTTTTTCATTATTTGTAAATTCCTTAGCTGTTAATTTTAAAAACACTGAGTTATTGTTGTATGCAGATGATGCAGTTTTGTTTTGTTTTGGTTCTAATTTTTTGACTTTACAAAATACTTTACAAGATTTTAGTTTGCTTCATTATTGGTTTGATAAACATAAACCGGTGTTGAACTCAGCAAAAACCAAGACCATTGTGTTTTCTCATTTTAGGAGAGTGCAAACTCAAGAACTAAAAATTATTGATAATCTGGGTAATGCAATTGAACAGGTTAGGCAGTTCAAATACTTGGGAATATTAATTGACTGTCACTTAGCATTTTGATTCTCATTTTACAAAATTAATTAGTAGGTACATAAAAGGTTGGGGTTTCTTTATCGTATTAAGGAGAATCTTACGGTTGATGTTAGATTATTACTTACACATAGTTTATTGTGATCTGTAGTGGATTATGGGTCTGTAATATACTCATATACTTCTGACAGAGTCTTTTCTAGACTCCAAGTTACGTATCATTCTGTCTTACGTTTGCCTCTGGTCAATCGAGGTTAACCCACCATTGTTCTCTTTACAAACAATTTGGCTGTTTGTCTTTAAAGGGATGATTTAATTTTAGGGCATTGTTGTTTTTGCACAAGGTTTACTTGGGTATTATGCCGAAAAGCATTCTTAATTTATTCCCTAGGAATATAACTGGTTGTACAAGATTACACAGTAAGGAGGGCTTTTTGGTTCCTTTCTTTCATACAACTTTTGGCCAAAATTCATTGAATTTTACTACTGTTATGATGTATAATTAACTTCCTAATAATGTTACAAGACAAAAGCAATTATCTATCTTTAAGTCTGAACTTAGAAAAAATTTGTTGGAGAATTCAGACTGTAAATGTTATGCATAATGCATATTTATGGCTTGTAAACTGTTTTAATTTTGTATGTATGTCTTTTGTACAAACTAGTCGTTTGTGAAAATGGGCTTGTCCCACAGACTTACCAGTATAAAAATAAATAAAATGAAAAAAATGAAAAATTCCTTGTCCCTGTAACATGCTCAACCCCTGCTCAACCCCTTTTGCTCGGCCTGATACTGTGGTAAAAGTACTGTTAAATGTCTTTAGCACATTACGAATGTCTGCAGTTTGTTCTGAGGTTAAGGAAACATTCACCTTTACAGCATCAGCATTTAGTATGTTCCAGTCTATCATAAGCTACATTAATATCTTCCTTATCAGTTTCTGGTAAAACTAGCAAAGCAGCTTTTGGCATTTTTTCAACCCATTTCTTGAGGAGGTTAGCATTGTATATCTTAGTAGGATTTTTCCTGTCAGGGGTCTCAGTCCCATAGTTAACGGTGCCAGTACATCTAAGCACTCTATAAGGCCCTTTCCACTTCAGTAACAGTTTATTTTCTGTTGTGGGTAACAGTAGCAAAATCTTTTCACCTGGCTCGAAAACTTTTTCTTTTACCCCATGGTCATAATATACCTTCTGCTGGTTTGGGGCCTCTTCCTGATTACTATGGGCAATTTCAACATATTTTGCCAGCTTCTTTCTTATGGTGCACATATAAGATGTTACAGGTTGTTTCTGAGTGGGGTTATCTTCCCACGTTTCTTTTATCAGATCCAGTGGCCCTTTTGGCTGTCTACCATACAGCATTTCAAATGGTGAAAACCCTGTTGATGCCTGTGGCACTTCTCTGTAAGCAAAAAGTAGGTAAGGCAAGTATTGGTCTCAATCTTTCCCTTCTCGTTTTACAAACCTTTTTAACATGTGTTTTAGGGTTTGGTTAAAACGTTCAACAGGGTCATCTGTCTGAGGGTGATAGGGGGAGGTTCTTATGGCAGTGATACCTTATAGTCGCTACAGCTCCTTAAGTAATGCAGCACTAAAATTACTACCCTGATCAGTAATAATTTCTTTAGGTATGCCCACTCTGCTGAAAATTTTTTGCAAGCTCTGCTGCCACTTTTGAAGCTGTGACAGTAGTTGTCTCGACTCAGGTTTTTCAGTACAGCGTATATTTAATTGTACATAGTTATTGATATGAGCTCTGTATTTATTGAAATGCATACATATCATAATGTTGTTAACATTATAGGTTAGGGGTATCTAAAATAAACTTTGTAAAGCACGCAGAAATAAACAGAAAGCTTGGTTTTTGACTCCATAAAATTAGATTTAAGATGCAGCTGTAGTTAAAGTGGATACCCTTTACCTAGAGGTTACTACAAAACATATTACTATGAGGTTTAATAGTGTCCCCATGCTTCGGTACATTCAGCTAATTTTGAAGTTAATCATTAATTAGATACCTTTTGCATTCTGACAATAGTGGTCAATTATAAATTAAATACATATTGGATGATTGCACTAATTAATTGATGGATGTGCTTTTTTTTTTTAATTGCTAAGCCTGAAACAAAATGCAGGAATGCAAAATGTTTTTATTGATGTTGTATAGATTAGTTACGGTTGCATGTGGTTTTAGAACTATGTAAGTCACATAATATGAATGTCATTAATCTCTGATGAAGCTCTGCGTTTAGCCTTGCGAAACGTAAGAAGTTTTTTGCCTGTGAGCATTATGCTCTAAGAACCGGTATTTTTGCACTGATGCACTTGGTCAAATAGATATTTTTATCAGTATATTTGGCCTGGACTGGGTGCTGATTCTTTCTACAATTTAGTCGCATACTACCAGGATAAATCTATTACTCTTTTTACTTTTGTCTAAAGGACCAACCACATCCATTGTAATTCTCTCACAAGGCACATCTATCAAGGGTAGGGGCACCAGGGGCACCTTGACTTTTCTATTGACTGCGGCTACTTTCTGACACTCAGCACAGAAGTTACAATAGGTAGCAACATCTTCATGAATTCCAGGCCAGTAAAATCTATACAGCAATCTGGCAAGTGTAAAATCCATCCCTGAGTGACCAGCTATAGGACTATCATGTGCTATCTGTAACAACTCTATTCTGTACTTCTGTGGTATAGCCAATTGTTCTGTCTGTTCCTGTGTCTAAAGTTTAACCCATACTCTGTACAGTAACTGTTTACATTTTTTAAACATTGGTCCACCCTGTTTTGGTTTCACCCCCAGCTGCTTAAAATAACCCTGGAGAGAAACATTGTTAGGTTGTTCTGAAAGAAAATCACAATCAGTTATCTACTTAGTTTCAGCATTTTCATATGTTAACCCCTTACGTCCATCAGTCCGCAGTTTATTCAGGCATTTTCTTTCTTTCCTGGATTTCTGAATCTTGGATTTGTGCTCAAACAAGTCAGACTCAAAATCACTGAATGGAAAAGAGTCCCTACCATCTGAAATTTTCTTTGTCTGAGCTCTTGTCACCACAGCTGCTGAAATATCAGGAATTTCTCCTTCTTTAGTTAACTCGGTAAATCCTGGAAAGTCATTTCTAGTAATCACAAGTATAGGTAACTTAGGTACTACCCTCACTTTCATTTGGTGCGACACACCCTTAGTGGTCAAAGTCATTTGGATAGTGGGCTAGTATTGAGTGTCCCCGTGGCTGCAGATGACACCAGTACCTGGTCCTTTCGCCCAGTGTTTTCCCAGCACTTCAACATGCACTAGGGTCTGTCTGCTTCACGAATCAATGAGTCTCTTTACAGTCTTATCCCCCACCTTCACATCTGTTAAATACTTGCCCCAATTTGCCAAGGACAAATCTGCTCCAGTGCCACTCTCTTTACTATGGCAGTTTCTCCCAATATGGCCTGGCTTATTACAGTTCTAGCAAATAACATCTTTGGGCACAGATTTGTTACCCCCACCAGAGTTCTTATCAGGCTTGGAGTTTAAATGGGAAAAAGAGTGTCTTACTTGACTGTTACCTTGCTATAGTGGTGTCTGTCTGGCCATTTGGTAGTCCTTGGCCAAAGAAACAGCCTTTTTCCCACTGTCTGGTCGGTGTTTCTTTACCCAGAGCTGCACATCTGTAGGCAGGGTGTTGGTGAATTGCTCCATTGCAAATGTATCGATGATCTGTGGGACTGCTTTGCCCTCTCGTTGGAGACATTTTATCAGGAGTTCTCTGAGTTGGGTAAAGGCTTCTTGAGGATTGTCGACTGAGTTGCACTTCAGAGATCGAAATCTCTGCCTGTATGTCTCTCCTGAGATGTCATACCTTTTCAGGATTTCACTTTTCATCAGGTCATAGTTTTCTGACTGTGCAGTGTCTATTGCTGTAGGCAAGTTGGGCTTTACCTGTCAGGTAGGGTACCAATCTGATTGTCCCATTGCTGCTTTGGCCATTGGCAGGCTATTGCAACCCTTTGAAAAGTTGTCAGGTATGCCTCGATATCATCCGAGGGACACAACTTTATAAGTTTAATGGCTTTTAATTTGCTTGTGTTTTGTTTCTCATCTGGATCTGTACCGGATCCTCTGCCTTTGATAGCTTGCAAGGCATCCAGCCATTGCTGCATCTCTTCTGTCATCTTCTGCTCCTGTCTCTGCATCTCTTCTCTCCTCTGCTGCTCCTGTCACTGCAAAAGCTAATATTCTTCAGGTGAAGCTAGCTCTGGCTGAAATCTGTAATACTGAATGTAGGATCTGCAAGAAAGCAAGTCGTGCTCACAGCAGATGGAGGTGAACCTTACTTTACAATTTACAATTGTTCTATGGTTTGTAGCAGATTCATCAGAAAAGCTAATATTCTTCAAGTGGAGGCTACTTCTAACTGAAAGGTGAAATAAGGAACTTAGAATTATCAGGAAAGACAGTCTTGCTCTCAGCAGAGGGAGGTGTACCTTACTTTACTTGTTACAATTGTTATTATTGTTTTCAGTGCAGGGAATTGCAGTACTGCTTTCCAGATTGAGAGTTTAAACCCAGACGGATTGAAATACTGTTTACTGTGTCTGTCCTCGTGCACAGCTGACTTGTTTTGGGGCTGATTGCTTTCAGAGCACAAATCACCAAGCTGTATTGGGGCTGGGGAACTTTACCTGTGTCTGACTCTGATGTTTGGATTTTTCTCTGTTTGATTAGCAGGGTATTTTCTCTGTCAAATTGTCATGTAGGGCATCTTGCTGGCAGGAATGTCAACACTCATCCAAGCGGTGGGTGAGAGCTTTTAGCTGATTGTTTCATGAGGGCACAGTTCAGGCCCAAACCCCACCCACCCCTGATAACATTTCTTTTATACCTGGTGTTCTGACATCATTTCCTCAAGAGGGCGAGTGCATAACACTGTCATATCCTTCTAGCACACTGCACTGACAATATAAGCATACACATTGTATAATATATATATATATATTTATATATAACAAAACAATCACACACACACAAAAAAAATTTAAATAAGAAGGTAGACAGACATGTGGGGAGTAGTGCAGTGTAATGACTGTGGGGCAGCAGTCTCCCGGGAGTCTTTCTGGGGGCTGAGATGCTGTCCTATTTGCAGACAACTCTCTGCCCTGAGGGAGCAGGTTGCCCATCTTCAGGCCACACTGGACGGTAGTAAGGGAACCTCCCCCACCCAGGGAGCACCAGAGCCACCACCACTACCTCAGAGGTTGCGAAGAAAGCACAGCAGTTGGACGACAGTGGGCTCAGGGAGGGTGAGGGTGGTGGAACAGAGGCACACCCAGTCAATTGTACCACTCCACAATCCATACACCATTCTTTTTTTTTTTGTACTTTATGTTTATTGATATTACAATAAGCATACAGTTAAAAAAAACTTTTCCTGATACAGTTTTTAAGGATTCATACATAAAGATTCCACCTGAGGGCGCCACCCCTCTTAATACATACATTTTAAATTAATCAAACTGCGTCTATAAGATACATCCCTGGAGGGTTTACAGTAAAAAACTTTTCAACCTAAAATAATAAACAAATCGTTATAGCTATTTAGCAGGCCCATGAGCTGCATGTTATTTAAATTCTATTTCAAAATGAATTACAAAACAAAACTCCTTCACCAAGGAGATAAATGTACATGCATTTATCGAATAATGGTACCTATCTGGTAACCTTAATAGGTGTTTAATTTGTCTGAAACTACTACCTAAGCCCTTGCAAACATTCTTTAGGGCTGTATTTGGGGATTCCCATCAAATAACAGTAAAGAGTAAGATCTCAACCAGAAACATAGCAAAAAACAGAGAAAAAAGGACATCCCTAGTCTCCCCAACTAAGTTCCTCACCTTCAAATCCTTTTAGCTTCTAACATTATGAAGTTATTTATGCAGTTGCTGCTTCCTCTAAACAAATGTTTACCAATTATTAGAAATAGTAACGTTAGATTCAAACATTTAGCGGTCTATAGAGAGTCTGGGATCGAAATTAGTTCTACTCAACCATCTTGTCCAGTATTAATGTCTCTCAGAGCAAATCAGCTGTTAAGTCCGTCAGTACCGCATTTAGGATTTCACATCTTCGATGAGTTCTGCCTCCGACTGATCCATAGGTTCTCTTCATCTCTGAGGAGATTTATGTTTCTGGGCCCATTTCTGAGCTTCCACAGGGTCTGAAAATATGTAGATTTTCCCTTCGTGTAGGATTCGCAGTTGCGCAGGGAAGAGCATGTTATGAGGGATTTGTGCCTCCCGAAGGAGGGCCCTCACCTCATCGTATCGTTTCTTCTTTTGCGGGTGGCGAAACTCAAGTCTGGGTATAGCTGTACTTGAGTGCCTTCGTAAAGTAGGACTCGTTTCTTTCTGGCCAGTGCAAGAATAAGATCCCTGGATCCGATACCATCAAGGATTGCCACTATTGCTCTGGAGGCTTCTGTGTTTATTTGCCTGCCCCTCAAGACTACACGGTAGGCTTTCTGTATTTGTATATGCCTATCAGTGTAAGGTTGCCCCAATTGCTGTTCCAGCGACTCGGAGAGAAATACAATTAAATGGTCCCCCTCGCTGCGTTCAGGGATCCCAAAAATGCGAAGGTTTGCAGCTGTGGCTTGGTTTTCTAACATTTCAAGCCGACTCCTCAAATGGGTATTCTCTTTTACCAGGGTGGCCGCTGTGCCCATGGATGCTTCTGAGCACTTATGGGATTCTGAAACTTCAGTCTTGATCACTTTGACCTCCGCATCTATTACATTAACCCTGGTTGTCAGTGAGTCAGATTTTTCCGAGAGTTCAGACACTGAACTGATGAGTCGGTTCATTTTATGGCCCGAAGTTTGCAAAGTCTCTTCTCCTTTCGTATCTTCCTCCGGAGGATTCTGGCCTTGTGCTGACCTCGTGGCAGGGGGTCCGGGGGTATTTCTGCCTCTGGCTCCATCTTGTAATGCTTTTTCTATCTTTGGATTCCCCATAATTAAACTCTGGAGTTTCCGGTTTTCAATTTTATATTCTTATTTGATGTGAACCACCAAAATGCAGTCTACATATATTATTTTATTTTATTTAGTTTAGAGCTGTAGTTTCCGATGACCGCTTTGCTTGGGCTCTCTAGCGCCCCCCAATCCATACACCATTCTGATGAAGCATAGTTCCCCTATGGATACAACCACAGAGGAGACTAAGGAGGTTGTGGACAGCTGTCGCAAGGGAGACCCACAGGAAGGAGGTAGAGGACACCACAGGGAAAGGAAGCAGCTCCTGGTGGGGGACTCAATCATTAGGGGCATAGAACTGGGGGGAGCAGGGAAAACTGAAATAAGGTGCCTGCCTGGTGCCATGGCTTGGAGGGACAGGAAGCGCATCCTCAGGATCACGAGAACAGCTGTACAGGAGACTGATCTGGACATCGTTGTCCACCTAGGGACAAATGACTTGACTCAACATGAGATTAGAGCAGTGCAGGAGGAGTTTGTGGAGTTAGGGAAGGGCCTAAGGCAAGTAGCACACACAGTATCCTTCTCGGAGGTGCTGCCTGTCTATGGCAAGGGTGAGGCGAGGGTACTTCGCACCATTCAATTCACCCATAGCAGTGCCCTTAACCTGATGATACAGCTGTTCACCAAACAGAAACACATTCTTAGTGAGCACCATCTCCAATAAATCCACTAAAAACAACACAAAACTATTCGAATGTGTAGTAAAACTACACAATGACTCATGAATAGCCTGTAAACCTGCATGATGAGGAATACTGGTGTATAAAGATTGTATATCAAGTGTCACCAAATACCATTCAGGTTCAACTGCTATTTCATTCAACAAATTCAAAACCTGTGTTGTGTCCTTCAAATAGGATCTGTAACCCATCGCAATTTCCTTAATGTACGTGTCTTCATACTGCGCCAGGGGTTCAGTTAAAGAAACCCTGCTAGACACTATTGGTCTCATTGGTGGACAATCCATGCTTTTATGTATTTTAGGCAAACCGTACACATGTGCTACAATGGGATCTGAAACTGTCAAAAAATCATGTCTTTTTGGAGATGTGCCCACCACAAATGCTTCATGTAATAATATATCTACATCTGTTTTATGTTTGCCAAGAACATTACTGTTAACTTTGACATAAAACTCAGCATTATCTAAATGATCACTCATTGCCAAGTTATACTTAACTTTGCCCATCACCACAATGGCTCCGCCTTTGTCAGCGGGCCTAATGGTGATGGATTGATGTTCCTTTAATGTTTTGATGGCCTCCTTTTCCAACACTGTACAATTATAGAATTTCGGTTTGGGTAAGGGCTGATGTAGCTTGCCAATGTCCTCTTCACATTTTCTAAAAAAAACATTAACAGTGGGATTCATGCTAGGCATGTACACAGACACCTTTTTGAAATCCTTCTCTAAAACAGTGTCATTGTCGGTATAAACATCGCCTTCTCCAACAAATTGTCCACCTGAATTAAAAACTGTATCTTGATGGTAAAGAACTTTTAAATTCAGCTTACGTGCATAACTATGTAGGTCAACTATAGTGTTAAATTCATTGTTATTATTGGTTGGAACAAAAGATAATCCCTTAGAAAGTAGTCACTTTTCATGTTCATTAAGAACATAAGATGATATATTAATAACAAGAGAGTCATTCACACTGGAGCTTGATTCTGCACATGCACTTGATGAAATCATGGCACTCTGATCATTAATAACAAAATCAAAATCAGATGTTAACGCTGTCTTCCGCCCCTCCTGCGTTGACTGTATGCCCCCCTGTTCTGCCTGCTTCGACCCATTTGTCTCCCCCTTCTGTTGTAAGTGTGCATCCACGACTTGTTTACATGTTCGAATCCCTCTTGCACCTCTACCTCTAGTGCCCCTCCTTCTACCTCGTTGGCAAAGCATATCAACCTGGGGCTTCTTCTGGTGCTTGTATGCATTGCTCTGTATGGCATAATCGGGAGAGCTGGATGTGCATTTTTGTCCCCTGCTTTTACGAGCCGTGAAACATTGTTCTCTCCTTGCAGTTGCACATATGCTATTGCACTGGTCGATGGTACACTGCAACAGCCGTTCAGTTTGGATTGCTCCATTTGTGTAGTCTGAGACATCATGGTCATTTTGTCCACTGACTCCTGCATGACATTCTCGCTCATTGTTTGACTTGAGCTCACTGCAGGGGGTTGGGGGGTATGAAATGAAAAAGGCTGCTCTTGAGGCATAATCACTATGTTAACATCCTCAATGTCTGAAGGGTCCTCGCTATCAGTTCCTGATGTACTAGTGTACACGTCAGTGCTCCTGTTTTTTAAAATAGAGCGTATTTCATCTTGTTTCCTGCTCCAGTTAAAAACAGTACCTCTCTCGTAATCACGACGATCACATTCAAATTTAGTTGTTTTAATCCTCTTAATTCTATTATCTTGATTTGTAAGTGTGCTTTTGAGTTTAGTTTTATAATTATCATATTCAGAAAGACAGTTAAGTCTCAAAATTAGCTTCACATTTAATCAGTTCCAACCGTAATTCTTGTTCCATAATAGCCCCATGTTTCAGAATAATTCTAGTCAAACCAGCTGCCAATTCTAATAGGTGTACCTGCCAATCTCTAAGAAAATTATGTTGCTCCAGTCCAAAACTAGGTTGTTTAACCAATCGTTGTGCTGGACAAATGTGAATCATGACGCATGGAACTGTGTCGCTAGTGAAACCATCGTTCCTATCTGTTGCATGAACACCTGGGCTGGAAGTCGAGTGGCATGCTGAAATTTCTGAAGAAGTGTTTGTAAGTCCTGTAATTTTGTTGATGATGGGAAGACCTTACCCTAGCAAGTTCTGAAATCTGCCCCAGATGGTTCGGTGTACAAGCTGGAGTCAGGGAACGCTTTTGATGACTAATGACAAAACCGTGGGCAGATAGGCAGCGCATAACCCGTTACCGCTTTCTAAGATAACTCATGTTAAGTCAAAGGTATTTGTAATCCTAGACTTGATAAATAAGTAAATAAAATGTAGAGGAGTTCAGAACAGGATGTCATCCAAATAGGGGAATAGTTGGATCCCGACTACGCAGTGATGCCACTAGAACCCTGGAGAAGACTCTTGGGGATGAGGAAAGCCCGAATGGAAGGGTTCTGAACTGGAAGTGGTGGTTCTGGACCTTGAACCTCAGATACTGCCAGTGAGCATCCGGGATGGGGATATGCAAGCAAGCGTCCTGGAAGTTGATGAAAGCTAGGACAGTATCCTTGGTGGACTTGTGATAGACGATAGCATCTCCATTTTATTTATTTATAATTTGGTAACCGGCAAAGGCACACTGAGCTGAGACTCATTTCTAAGTGCGACCCAGGGAAGGATGAGATGGAACAAAACAGTAGCAGACAATAGCAAAACATCTGAACAGACAGACGAGCAATGTGTTACAATAACAGAATAAATAAAGAGAAGTTACTTGTACCACAATTAAAACAAAGTACAGTAAACTGTAGCAGTGTTTAGAATCATGACGAAAAACTTGTATGGGATAAAATCAACATTTCAAGGGTAACTGGAAGCAGGATAGCAGGATCAACCAGGAGGGAGGGGGCTGAAGTTTCTGCAGGCGTTTAAAGGTGTTAAAGGATGGGGAGAGATGGAGGGAGGAGGGGTGTTTGTTCCAGAGAGAGAGGGAAGCATTTAAGAGAATGCAGACTGTCCAGCAGAGGAACGTGGGTGATGAATGGTAAAAGTGCAATGATCCTTAGAGCAGAGGGAGCAGAAGGCAATTGGGATGTGGGATAGGAGCAAGAAGAGGTAGGCAGGAAGGGTGTTGAACCAATGTTTGGAGATGAATGTAGCGCAATGGGCCTGTCTGCAAGATGGCAGAGGGAGGATGGAGAGGAAAGAGCAAAGCGAGCAATGATGTGATGCAAAACCGCAGAAGAGTTGAGGGTATCCAGTCTGGCGAGGGAAGTGGTGAGGGCAGAGCCATAGACTACATCCGCACAGTTGAAGACAAAAAAGGCACCATTTTGGTAATCAGCTCCTGTGGACATGCATAGAAAGGCAATCTTTGTAACGATACAGGGCATCAAGCTTGGGACGGAGCTTGGCATGGATGGCATCAATGTGGGCTGAGAAGTCAGGTTTACTATCAAGCCACACTCCAGGTACTTAAAGGACTTAACCATTTCAAGTGGGTTGCCATCCAGATTGCTGAAGATGTTGGGGGGGCGGGGGGCGGGGGGGGCAGTGAGTCTGTCTAGTTTCTGACTGGTTCCAAAAGTCATGAAGACCATCTTTTAAGTTGGTTAGAATGGAACCAATGGAGGACACTGCTGAAGTTCTGCTGGAGCAGGTTTTCTACAGCTGCACAGGAAGAACCAGAGATGAAGATGACTGTGTCATCTGTATACATGTGTATATGTATATGCAAGATGAGGGGGCTAGCTGCACACTCGAGCAGACTTGATAGACCAGGTGGCCTATTTCTGCTGGCAAATTCGTTTGTTTGTATGTTAATTGATACAGGCAGAGGTGAGGTAATTGAGGAAAACTAAAAGAAAGGAGAGGTCCAAGGATGGAGCATTGTGGAACCCCAGATTGGCTAGGAAGGGGAGGTGACAGGAACCACCAACCTGTGCTGATTGCAGATGGCCGGTTAGCTAAGATTTGAACCAAGCAACAGTAGAGGCAGAGAAGCCAGAATTTCTTGGCTTTTCCAGGAAAAGCAGGTGGGACACAGTCGAAGACTTTGGCCAGAGCAACAAAAATTGCTGTGGTAATGAGCCCATGTCCATCCTGGAGAAGATGGCATCAGTAACATGCAGCAGGGATGAGACTGTGGAATGGTGCTTCCAGAAGCCAGACTGGAAAGGTGATAGGAAGTTAGTAGATGAAAAGAAATCAAGAAGTCCGGTGTGGACCAGATTCTCTTGCAGTTTAGAGAGGGAGGGGAGGAGTGAGACGGGACAATAGTTACCAGGAGAAGATGAGTTGCCCTCTTTTGAAGAGGGATAACTTTGACCGTCTTCCAAGACTGGGAGTAGTGCAGAGAGTGAAGGAAAGGTTAAGCTGGTGAGTAAGGGGAGCTGCAATACAGGAGTTGAGAGTTATAGCAGCTTGGGGTCAATACCCATCAGGACTGGAAAGACCTGCTACAAAGAGATTTAAGAAAGTACAGTTATGTAAGTACTTATTGTAACAGCAGATCTGCAAGGAGATCTCTTGCAGCAGGCCACACCTCTGGAACTATAGCCGCCAGGCACTAGAACTACAAGAAAACTTTTCTTGCTAGCAGTCTACAAGGGAGCCACCCATTCAGACATCATACGCTGATGTCTACCAATCCTACGTAAGTGGGTATCCCCCACACCCTCCTCAGTTCTCCCGCCGGAGACCATAAGCCAGCTAGCCCCAGCTGAAGGAACTGAGGAGGAACCTAAGGTTCCCACCAAAGAAAGATGAGAACAAAGGAGGTACAGATGCAGAAGGGCCTCCCAGACCCAGGGGAAAAGGAGGGACGGCACAACCTGCTGCAAGATCCCCTTGCAGATTTAATGTTACATTAAGTTACATACTAACATACTATTTGCCAGCAGATTAGGCCTTATGGTCTATCGAGTCTGCTCGAACCTCAGATCCCTAGTTGGGTGCCGAGGCCCTCCCCCTGTGTTCCAGAAACCCTATCATCCATCCCCACCCCCGGACAGGCCATCATCTGATATATCCACTTTCTGTGTCTGTCCCACCCTCTCTTGAAGCTTTCACTGTGGATCTCTGAACCAGCTTGCCAGGCAGTGCATTCCAAGGGTCCACCACCCTCTCAGTGAAAAACCTCCTCCTCTTTCCCCTCCCTTCCACCTTCCAACTTCAAACCATGCCCTCTGGTGATACCTCCTGCTTTAGTCTAAAGATCCCCTTCATGTTTACCCTATTTATTCCTTGAGGTACTTGAAGACCTCAATCATGTCCCCCCTGTCTCTCCTCTCCTCCAATGAAAACAGGCAGAGCTCCTCAAGTCTGTCCTCATACGTCAAATCCCCTAGACCTCGTATCATCTTAGTTGCCCTCCTCTGTACCCTCTCCAGGAGCTGTATGTCCCTCTTCAAGTGTGGTTTCCAGTACTATACACAGCACTCAAGGTGTGGTCTAACCAGTCTATTGTACAGCGGCAGAATCACTTCCTTGCTTCTAGAGGTGATCCCCCTTACGATGTATCCCAACATCCTGTTTGCCTTGCTAGCCACTCTCCTGCACTGCTCAGAGTTATTCATACATGCATCCACCATGACCCCTAGGTCTTTTTCCCCTGTTGAGGCCTCTAGCACCTCCCCTCCCAGGGTGTACCTGTGTTTAGGGTTTCCCCGCCCAAGATGTAACACCTTGCACTTGGTGATATTGAAATTTAATTTCCATGTGTGAGCCCAGCTTTCCAGGGTGTCCAGGTCCCCTTGCAGGGCCAACCTCCCCTCTTCTCCCTCAACTACTGCTCTCACCTTGGAGTCATCAGCGAAGAGACTCATTTCACACCCTATACCCTCCCTGATGTCCGATATGTATGCATGAAACAGGATCAGACCCAGGACCGAGCCCTGTGGTACCTTACTACCAACCTCTCTAGGGTTCGAGAGCTCCCCACAGACCACTACTCTCTGGGTGCGTCCAGCTAGCCAGTTTTCAATCCATCTGACCATCAAAGGCCTACTCCCAACCCCATCAGTTTCTCCACCAGAACATTGTCGGGGAAAGAGTCAAATGCCTTGCTGAAGTCCAAGAATAATACATCCACAGGCTTTCCCCTGTCCAGTTCTGATGTTACCCATTTGTAGAACTCCACAAGATTGGTTTGACATGATCTAACTGGCACAAACCCATGTTGCCGACTATCCAGACCTCCCATCTCCTCCAAGTACACCCCCAGTCGTTCCCCGAGTATACTCTCCATTAATTTTCCCACCACCGAGGTCAAACTGATTGGTCTATAGTTACCTGGTACTTCCCTCGACCCCCCCTTTATGGATTGGCACCACATGTGCCTCTCGCCAATCCCTAGGTACCCTCCCTGTCTCTAGTGACCTGCTGAAGAGCTCTTCCAGGGGTGCAGCCAGTATGTCCGCCAATTCCCATAGTACTCTCGGATGAATGCCTTCCGGCCCAGGAGATTTGTCTTTCTTTAGGGCCTTGAGGGCTAACCACACCCTTTTGGCGGAGATAGCATCATCCGTCCCCTCCACCTTACTGGCCTTTTTATCCCTTTCCTGATGTGACACCCCTGGGGTACCTCTCCCTCCCTCTTGCTCCATTTCTGTTGCTCCCCTGATCCCACTCACTGCCGCTTCTATCCCCATTGTGCCTTGCTTTGTAGATATCCCATCCCCCTTCCTAGTGAACACAGAGGCAAAGTACTCGTTAAATACCTCTGCCTGGTCCCTTGCCTCTTCCACCCACCCTCCTTCTGATCTCAATCTGCTGAGATGGCCCTTAGTTTTTCTCCGCTCCCCAGTGTACCAGGAGAACCCCTTTTCCCCTCCATGTATCCCCTGTGCCAGCCGCTGCTCTTTACTGGACTTTGCCCCCCTCACCATCCGGGTGACGTTTCTAGATGCAAGATGGTACATTTCCTTATCCCTATCCCCTCTTGTTGTTTTATATTTTTTGTAGGCTGCTTTCTTTTCTCTAACCGCTACCTGAACCTCACTGGACCACCAGCATGGTTTATGTGACCTTGCTCCCTTACGTTTCACCTTAGCGTAGACTGCCTCATGAAGTCCCTGTTTTATGAACTTCCATCTCCTTCCACAAGTTCTTATGCAATTGTACTATCTGACTTTTGGGGTATCTCTTGCAGAAGACCACACCCATGAAATGAGTCTCAGGCAGATCTGTCAGTAGACAGCACAGTCTAGGTACAGGAGACCTCGAGCCTACTAAAGCAGGCCCTGGAGGACAGCTAGGCCAGAGCTGGCCCTATGCCTACAGGCAATGTCCAGACTGCTTGGTAAAAGTGTGGATAGTACTGCAAGTAGCAGCAGCACAGATGTCTGCAGTTGACACATTCCTGAAACAGGCAATAGAAGCAGCCATCAGCAATGCCTCTGGAGGAATGGCCACAAACAACACCAGGAAGGTCCTTGCTGTACTTCCTGAAGTAAAAAGTAATACAGCTGGCCAATCATTTAGACAAACACTGTTTTGAAACAGGTACACCCTGTTTCCTGGGTGAACCAAACAAACAACTGAGAGGACTTCTTGCAAGTCCCTCGTACAAAGTGTGTAGTAAAGCAGAATTCTATGCACATCCAAAGTATGGAGCAATGCATCCCCTGGATTGACGTGCTCTGGGTAATAAACATGTAAATATGTTGAATCTCCTTTGTATTGCTTCCTCTGTCCTTACAACCCTGGACCCTTTGAAAACAGGCTGAACCTAAAGGGTCCAGTGTGTAACAAATGGATAAATAAATAAACAGGGAGGTGGATGGAGTGGTTTAAAGTAAACTCAGACACCCCCTTAGGAAGAAAGGGTTAGTATGCAACAACACCATGTCTTTGTGGAAAACCAAATATGACTGCTTACACATGAGCGCCTGCAGGTCTGAGATTCTTCAAGCAGAAGTAACAGTAACTAAAAATAACGCTTTCCGTAACAGAACGCATAGGGTACATGTTGCAGCTGGCTCAAAAGTATGCTTCTCCAACACAAAATTCAAGTCCCAAAGTGGGACTGGATTGTGAACTTCAATTAAAGAATGCCTCTCAGAAAAGGGGCACTTCAAGCTGTGCCACCATACAGCCTACAATGGGCACATGGAAAGCAGGCATGTGCACCTGAAGGGAAGAGTACTTCAGACAGGAGTCTGAAAGGGACAGCAAGTACTCCAGAACCTGATTTATGGGACAAATGAAGGAATCTAGCTCACGAGCAGCAGCCCACAGCGCAAAGCGTTTCTACTTCATGGAATAAGTGGCCCTAGTGAAAGGCTTCCTAGCATCCACCAGGACATCAGTCACGTTGGGAGACACCCGAAACTGAGTCATGGCTGTCTTCAGGAGTCAGGCGTGAAGATGCAGGGATGTGAAGTCCGGATGGACCAGGGTGCCCCAGTCCTGGGAAAGCAAGCCAGTGCACAGAGAAAAAGGAACTGGAGGTTTCAGTGTGAGCTGTTGCAATATGGGGAACCAGGTCTGACACAGCCAGAAGGGGGCGATGGCAATCATCGTGGCTCCTTCCATCTGAAACTTAATCAGAACCCTCTGGGCAGTTTTACACTGAGTGGGGATGCAAAAAAGTCCAACTCTGGATGATGCCATCTGTTGAAGAGGTCTACTGCGATCAGCAGCTCCCACTCGTGTGTCCTTGACTGCGACCAGTTTAGGCTGTCCACCAGGACATCTTGGATGCTGGGAACATGCATGGACGACAGGTCAAGACTGCAGTCCAGAACCCAATGCCAGGCTCTCATGGCTTCCCAGCAGAGAGGGTATGAGTGAGTGCCCCCTTGCTAGCTGATGTAGAAGACTACAGTTATGTTGTCTGTCTAAACTAGCAGAAGGCCTGGGGACAGCTGAGTCTAGTAGGTCTGCAAGGCATAAAGAATTTTAATTTTTTTCTTTAGTTTTTGTTTACTGGGTAGGTGCACTAGCCATAACTATGACTATTTTCAGGCATGACCCAGGAGGGTACAAAACAAACTTCTGAAAATACAATAACAGTATAGTTTAGAAGTAGTGAAAGTAATTGGTTCATACAAGCAGGTAGCAGCATAGGTAATACAGTATCACAGGTATATGTAAACATCACAGACAACTGCAAGAAAAGTTGGGGCTCATACTAATATGAGGAGAATAAGTTACAGATTACAGTGTCACTTTAGCAAACAAAACAGAGTAGATTTGAAAGAAAGGAACTAAGAAAGTAATATTTTAGCGACCAGAACAGGACTGAGTGAAAGAAATAAATTTAGGGAAGAAAGTAGCAGAGTAGCACTGAAGGAAAAAAATAGAGGGAAGTGTGTAGGGATAAGAATAAGAAGAGTGAGACAGCAGGGTATGGGGGTAGCCCTGTCGGATTGAGAGAAAGTGTTGAGGCAGATATAGGGACAAAACTAAAAAGAGGCAAGGGGATTCAGAATCTGCCAGCCAGCGGGCGGGCGGCGACCGACAAGCCGACCAAGGAACCAGGAGGCCGGGAGAAGCAGGCAGGTAGGCATGGCAAAAGCTTCAAAATTTTGCCCGCCCTCCCCTCTCGGTTGATTCTTTTATACATCTTTTCCGCCATTTCTCTAATCCACGCCCATAGCTATTTCTCTTCCTCTACTTTAGCCCCTACCTTCCCTCCACAATGTTACTTTGCTTCCTTTTGCTTCTGAGCCTCTCATCTTCCTCAATCCCAAATGACAATTATGATATACCCCATGCCATGGTGATTAAGGCAGTGAATATGGCCTGCCCACCCCTGCCATCCCCAGTGGACACCCACCAATTCCTTATTTATATTCTGCCATTTTTGCACTGCAATCCCTGGGGTATCCCACAAAAAGGCTCTCTATCCTTACATCACTCCTCAAGTGCTTGCATCCATTTTTGGCATTACATTAACCCACTATGCCTGTCCATCAGATTATTACTTTGTGATAAATTCCACACCCATATAACAGGACCCTCACCCATTACACAGTGGTTCCCAAGAAGAGGAGGAAATGCTCTGATCACTCCCTATCCCTATCATTTGGTGCCCTCTCAAACTAATCTTCTTCCTTCTGATCAGTATTGGTACTATTGAAATCAATCCTGGCCCCACTGAAAGTTTTTTATCCCCATCTGATCTAACCTCCATAAATGGCCTAAGTTTTCTTCACTTCAATGCCTGCAGCCTCCTAAAAAGTTCTCCTTAATACAGGCATGGGTTGCACATACCTACCTGACTTCCTGGTTATCTCTGAAACTTGGCTCAGATCTACAACAAAGACAGTGATATAAACCTTCCCAATTACCAGCTCTTCAGATCAGATCGCCTCTTCCAGGGGTGGTGGGGTGGCCATCTACGTCAAGGAAACCATCTCTGCATCCTGCCTCATCAATACATCCGAACCAAAGGAATTTGAATGCTTTTCAATTAAAATATCCTTTCTAACATGTCTTCCTTTAAATTGATTGGCTGCTATAGGCCCCTCTGCAGGCCTCAAACTCCTATCCCACCTAGGATCAATACTCAGTCTAGGCCCTGAAGATACCATCATCCTTGGTGATTTGAATTTAAATTGGTTATCTAATGCATCTGCACCCTAGTAACCTTCTGTGACATCTATGGATTCACTCAATTAATCAAAGATCCAACAAGGATTAACCTAAAAATACTACCAACAGCTCACTCCTGGATATTATGATGGTAAACAAGCCTCACTTGTATTCTCATGCTGGAGTGCTACCCAGTGATGTAAGTGATCATTGTCCTATAGCTGGCATAAGATCTACACTCATGCCATCCAATCCTGCAAAATTTCTCCATAAAAGGTCAAAAAAGAATTTCAACATCTCAGGATATCTCCATGATTTGTGCACTACAACATATTGGCAAGATTGTTACCTTACAACCTCAGTTGAGACAGCTCTTCAGATCTTAAAGGACATTATCACTAATGCCCTCAATATACATTCACCAATCACCAGTGTCAGAACTAAAGTAAAATCTTGTTGTTGGTTCACTGCTGACGTTAAATCAGCTTTGTTAGCCAGAGACAAACTCTGGAAAAAGGCAAGAAAAACAAAGGATACTAGAGACTGGCTTCAATTCAGAAAAGCAAGAAACTCATGCACAAAACAAATAAGAAATGCCAAAGCTGCCTACTATAGAGCTGAATTGGATGCATCCTATACTAACCCATCCAGATTCTGGGGTACTATAAAGGGAATTCTAGGCCAAAATTCTACACCTGCCTTACCCTCCAAACTGCTACTAAGTGACATAGAAATCATTGACAAGCAAGAAATCTTAAATACCTTCAGTGACCATTTCACCACAGCTGGCCTAGCATTTGACTCTTCACCTGCAAATCTCTTGAGATCATCATTAAACCTTCAATCCACTGTGGGACAAAAGGCTGCTTCAACATTCTCCTTCAACCAATATCCTTAAAAGAAGTAGAAGACCTCCTATCCAATTTAGATACTTCTAAGAGTGCAGTGCAGACTCCTGGACCCCTGCTTTCTTAAGTAGCATTGCACGCCTTATCTGCCCCTCACTCACCTCTTCAATCTTTCCCTAGCTACTGGTTCCATCCCTCCATATGGAAAACAGCTCAAGTAGTTCCACTACTTAAATCAGGTGATCCCATGGACCTTAACAATTACAGGCCCATTTCCATCCTACCGGTACTATCCACGATGCTTGAAAAATAAATTCACAGTTAAGGGCCTATCTGGACACCAACAACCTCCTAAATCCAGCACAATCTGGATTTAGATCAATGCATAGCACCATCTCTGCCCTAGCCAAAGTCACTAACGATTGGCAGACTGCCCTGGATAAAAAGAATAGTACCTGTGCTGTGTTCCTGGATTTGAGTAAAGCATTTGATACAGTGGATCATGAATCTCCTCTCTTAGCTCTGTAGGCCTTGACTCACTCTCACTCAATTGGTTTAGGTGCTATCTCTCTGGAAGGTTACAATTGGTAAAAAATGAAAATTACCTATCTACCTCTAAACCACTGCTAAGAGGTGTACCACAAGGCTCTATCCTAGGCCCCATCCTCTTTGCCATTTATATTAATAACATTGATGCCAACCCCTCTCAATCTAACATTCATCTGTTTGCTGATGATACTGTATTATATGTCAGCAATCCCGCACCATCAAAAGCCTGTGAACTGTTACAGTCAGAATTCTCCATCCTACAACACAACCTATTGGAAAAAAAATTACTTCTAAATGCCAAAAAAACAAAAGCTATGTTCTTTGCAACAAAGAATTGCTCTGCCACTACCCCATCATTCATCACCCCACAATTATCCACCTTATTTGGAGAAAAGCTGGAATTTGTGAATAAATTCAAATATCTTGGAGTCTAGATTGACAATAAGCTTGACTACTCTGTCCACATTGAAGAGCTATTAAAAAAGTTGAGACAAAGGCTTGGCCTATTTTACAGAATAAAACACTACCTTACCAGAGACTCCAAACAAAGATTAATCCAGGCATCATTCCTATCCCTTATTGACTATGCTGACTTTCTACGGCCATTGCTCACTCTCCCTCTTAAATAAGCTGGACACCCTGTATCATAGAGCCATCAGATTTATTACAGACCTTCCTCCAGCACCCATCATTGCTCTCTTTACATGGCAGTCAATTGGACATCCTTACAGCACAGAAGAAAAAGGAATGCTGCAGTCTGGATCTTTAAAGCTTTATCAGGCAAACTCCCCTCCTATATCTCAGACTGTTTCACCCGAATCACATCTAGGCCATACACCTTAAGGATCAATAAGCTCATTATGTTAAAGATTCCCATTACCTGCACCCGGTTTGGGAGGGCTGCTATCAGCTATTCCCTAGCATTTGTCTGGAACTCACTCCAAAAATCTATGAATCTGAATACCCTCTTACCCTTATCATCCTTCAAAGATTATACGCCCTTTTTCCAGAGTTGTGCAACTGCTTCCATAAGGCCTAGTCTCATCCAACCTACACCCTCCCTTCTGTAATCCACTATGTTTAGTTTCCTTCTTCTACCCAGTCAGTTATCACATTTCATATAAAAGCCTACAAAAGCCCTATTATTTGATTATTATCCCTGCTATATCTATTATCCTCTTCATTTTTACAGGTTACGTTATTTTACTGTGCCTTGTATATCTGTAAATTTTGTATATATCTCTTATTTATTTGATTGTACTAATGTTATGCTATTCTCATGTCTTTGTAAAAAAACTTGTACCCTTATTTGTATGACCACTCAGGCCCATCTTGTAAATGAGCTACGCTCAATGGTGTTCGCCTGAATAAATAAAGATTTTGATTGATTGATTGATTGATTGAGAATCTAAGTCGAGGGTCTATGGTGGTTTGAAACAGGAGCAAGTACAGGACAATATGAGATGGTGGCATAGTGCCTTCTTAAGAGGTGTGGGAAGAGGCTTGACGAATGGTTAGAGAGATGGAGTGCCAGTACTGGGGGGTCTGACAGGCAAAAGCACTAGTGCCCGTGGTGGTAGTATGTTTAGGGATACAGACAGGGGCAATGCAAGCAGAACGAAGGTCATAACAGGATGCCGTGTTTTGGAAGAGTTCCACTAGGGGTTTAGGTATTTGAGACCTAATAATGTTGTCAATGATAGAGCCGAAAGAATAGGACCTTGACGCATGAGGAGGAAGCCAACCAAGGTCAGAGTAAAGGAGGCAATGGTGTTTCAGTGGTCCAGATCTGCAGGTTACACTGATGTGGAGAGAGGACTCCAACCCAGACCACGTCCCTTGAGTTTCGTGGGGCCCTAGATGAGCCCCCCCCACCACAACCCCAAAGCATCTGTTGGGAGCAGCTACGGAAGGCAAGGAATGAGGAAGGGAACCCCTCTTAACAAGTTGCTGGGTTCCATTCCCCAAAGCAGAACCTTTTTCACAGGGGAGAAGACCAGAACCTACTGTTCCAGGTTGTCAGCACGCTGGCCTCACTGGATCCTCTGTGTTCATTGGGGTTTCCTCATGTGCAAACGGGCTAAAGGCACTGTGAGTACAGCTGCAGCCAGGAGGCCCATGAGGAGGAAGATTGTTCTGACTGAAACATAATGGCTGCTGTACAGCAAGCAGGCTTGATGCACGAGGTGCTCTGCCCTGTTCTGGGGCAGGAAGGCCATTCCCTGAGCCATATACAGGGCAGCACCATATACACTTAAGAAAGTCACAGGGTTCGAACAGACTTTGGCACATTGACTGTACTCCCCAAGTTTTGGAATAGGTGGTTAGTACGTTCCAGAGTCTAAAACAGGTGGTCCCTGGACTGGGTTTTGAGAAGTCAAATGTCCGGGTGGGGGAAAGAAAGAGAGTCCCTCCCACCTGAGGGCAGTTGCCACTATTACCAAGCATTTGGTAACATCTGAGAGCCAGAGGATAAGCCAAAAGGCAGTGTCCCAGAGCTGGAAGCATGTTCCCTGGTTAAGGGATCTAAAATAAAGCTGGAGGGAGGTGCACACCTAACAGGCAAGGAAATGGGTGGGGGGGGCATGATCAACCATCCCTGATGCAGAAATTGAAAGTCCCTAAAGGGCCATCCTCCAGGATGCCTTGCACTGCAAGAGGACATTTAGCTCTCCAGTGCTTAGACTGGACCTAAAACCCCAGGGATCTTCAGGGAGAGAGAGAAGATAGAGATTGACACTGGCCTAAAGAGACATGGCACAAGTCACCGCAGAGGCCGACCAAAGCTGAAAGGTCCAAGCCTGCAGGACAACTGACGCTGAAAAGAGACTTGACATCAGGAGCAGCACTGGGTGGAAATAAGCTGGCAGAACACACTGCCAGGACTGAACCCCAGAGGGTATCAGATGGAATGGAGAGCAAGCACGGCTGGGGCTGGAAATCAAGACCCAGAACCTGAAGCCCAAAGAAATCGCGCCTGCCTAGAAGTCCAGAGTGGTGGTAGGATAGAATGAAGGTGCCCCGGAAATGAGGGAACCCCACCAGTTGTAGTCAAGCCTGCGGCCCTCAGCCAGCACCCCACCCTGAATGCAAGAGTATAGGACTGGAAAAGGTGGAGGGGAAAATTAGGATGGAACCCGAGGGTTCACCGGAGGCCATTTCCGAAGCTCCAGAATGTGACTGCGACAAAAGAGCAGTCATACCACGGCATTTCTGGCGATCTCCTTCCACTTGGCAGGAGGGAACAACCCCCCAACCCCCTCCTGTTCCAAGGAGTGCCTTAGCATGGAGGCCTGTTCTATCATTGTCCTAAGTCTAGGTGATTGCGTAGGGCCTATGGGGGCATCCTCTATCCACTGCCCAGAAGGGTATCCAAATGGGCCGAAGAACTGCCAGTAAGGCTTGGCCCTCTAAACCAAGCTTGTCCCCAGAAGGGCTAACTAAAATGAGTGGTCAGGGGCTACGCAATGCCGACTGCAGGGGATGCACACCAACATCAGCCCCAGACAGAAACATAGAAACATGGAATTTGATGGCAGATAAGGACCGCTTGGCCCACCCAGTCTGCCCATTTCCCTGCCTACTGGATAAGCTGCACATCCTAGTTAACCAGCAGCCTACTTCTTCCTACCCCCACCCCCTAGAATTGCCTTATGACTGTCCCATGCATGCTTGAATTCCACCACTGTTTTTGACTCCATGACCTCCTCTGGAAGGCCGTTCCATGCATCCACAACCCTCTCTGTGAAAAAATACTTCCTTAAATTACCTCTGAGCCGCCCCCCCACCCATCTTCAGAATTTGCCCACTTGTTCTTGCACACCTCTTTTTTTGAAAGATGCTACCCTCTTGGACTTTGTTGATTCCCTTGAGGTACTTCAAAGTTTCTATCGTGTCCCCCTTCTCCCTCCTTTCCTCGAGGCTATACATATTAAGCTCCTTAAGTCTCCTTAAGTATGTTTTCCGGCGCAGCCCCAGCACCATTTTAGTTGCCCTCCTCTGGACAGCTTCCATCCTGTCTATGTCTTTGTGAAGACTGGGTCTCCAGAACTGCACGCAGTACTCCAGATGGGGTCTCACCAGCTGTCTGTACAGAGGGATGATAACTTCCTGTTTTCTACTGGTGATGCCTTTCCCTATGCATCCCAGTATCCCCCCAGCCCTCCTTGCTGTCCTCTCACATTGCTTGCCCATCTTTAGGTCATCTGATATGACTACCCCCAGGTCCCTTTCCATTTTTGTTGTTGTTAGTATCTCACCCCCCCCATTGTGTACTCTTCCCCTGGGTTTTTGTTTCCCAGGTGCATTACCTTGCACTTCTTAGCACTGAATCTAAGCTGCCATACATTTGCCCATTCCTCTAACCTTGCCAAGTCCCTTTTCATCCTTTCCACCCCACCTTGTGCATCAACTATGTTGCAGACCTTTGTGTCATCATGAGACATACTTTTCCTTCAGTCCCTCTGCAATGTAAACATAAAGACATTGAAGGGACAGTCTAATACTGAACTAGGTACCCACTAGTAACCCCTTTCTTCAGAGTGGACTCCATTTACTATTACCTCTGTGTCCTATTCTCCAGCCAATTTTTTACCCAGGCTGTCATCTTGGGACCCACTCCCAGGCTAGCTAACTTGTATGTTAATCTTTTGTGTGGGATTGTGTCAAATGCCTTGCTAAAGTCTAGGTAGGCCGTGTCCACAGCCCCTCCCTGATCTACTACTTTGGTCACCCAGTCAAAGAAATCTATCAGATTTGTCTCTCATGACCTTAAACTGTAAACGAGGTCTGCATCAGGGTGCCGCTGGCAGGACTAGAGCAGTCTCATCAGCCCATCCTCTGAGATGGAAAAAGGGAAGCAGAAGGAAAAGTCCAGTGGCCCTTCTGCTGGGGCACCACAGGGCAAGAGTCTGCAGTCCATGCATTAGAGAGGCAGGAGATCTGCCTGTCCTACCACTCCCCCCCCCCCCGCATACAAAAAGGGCACGGGAGGCTGAGACCCCGCTATGGCCAGAGGATCAGGGACTGCCGCCAAAGCAGGGAAACGTATCCAGTTGCAGGGCCGAAGGTCTCTGCATGCCCTCAGATCAAGGCTAGCCAAAGAAAAGCCACTCATCCTGCACAGCATCCTGAACATGTTCACCCGACAGTTGTGTGGGGATCAAGGACATGAACCCTTGGCCTAGGCAGGGACCACAGAACAGGTAGCTAGAGTCCAGCAAAACCCCGGGACACAGCTGATCCGCTGGCACTGAGGGTTGAGGTGCTGGACGCCATACCTCATGTCACGCTGGTGACCTGAAGTTGTGAACGAGTTCAGGTTGCCGGGGGTCAGCCAGGGAGGAGAAGATCGAGCATCTTGAGGATAGCCCTTCTCTCCTGGGGAGGGGGACTGGATACTGCCACATCAGCGACTCCCAGTGGAGACTAGGGTGCCAGAGCCAGGATTGTGCACGCAAGGCGGGCGGCTATAAAGCAGGGTGTGGAAGTGTGCGGGCTCGCTGAGCGTCATTGCACATCCGCGCATCTGTTGGGGTCACGCTCATGAACCAAAAATATGGAAACACACTGCTCTTGGGGAAACGACGGCACGCCAGCCCCACACCCACTGTCGGACACCGCCTACTTAGGTCCTGATATCCTCCAGCCTACACCAGACCACCAAACTAGATTAAAGGAGCGCCTAAGGTAAGAGGAGGGCAGCCCTGCCCTGGGGGCACAAGCCAGGGGGACAACGGTGGAACAAGGTGCTAGGTCAGGTTTCCAGGGGACCTAGGATGAGGGGGGGGGTCTCAGACTGGGTGGGATAAGGTGGGGATGCCTGAGGGATGCCCCAGGACCAGCGAATGAAGGAAAACAGAAGGAGGAAAAAAGAAGCTTGGGGAGCAAAGACAATGCTACAGGCCACAGGGGAGCTGTAGACCCCCACCTCAATACTGGTGAGCACCAAGTGGCGGACAAGAGGGGGCATGTCTCAGACAACCAGTGTTGGAACCCACTTGGGAGGAAGCAATCTTAGACCTGGTACTCTCAAACGGGGATGAAGAGAGGATCTCAGATTTAGAAGTGGGTAGCCATCTGGGAACAAGTGACCACCAAACAGTGTGGTTCATGATAAACACAGCCGTAGCATCAAGCCATACAAATGTGAAGGTACTGGACTTTAGGAGGGCTGACTTTGGCAAAATGAGAGAGTGCCTCAGAAAAGCACTAGCAGATGGGCAAGAAGGAGGGGTGAAGGAACAATGGAGAAAAATTAAAACTGCCATCACAGAGGCAACAAGCCTTTGTGTGAAGCAAATAAATCAAAATGAATGAAAAAAACACTATGGTTCTCAAAAGAGGTGGCAGGGAAAGTAAGGGAGAAGACAGCATTCAGGAAGTATAAGGAAACACAGTAGAAGCAGGACAGAGAACTGTACTAGTTAAAGCAGAAGGAAGCGGGGAAGGCAGTCAGAATGGCAAAGGCCCAAACCGAAGAAAAGATAGCCAACTCAGTTAAGAAAAGGATAAAACCTTTTATAGGTATATTAGGGAGTGAAGAAAGACCAAGGGAGGGATAGTGAGGCTTAATAAAGTGGAGGGTGGGTGGACAGAGTGTGACAGTGAAAAAGCAGGGATACTGAATGAATACTTCTGCTCAGCACTCACAAAAGAAGAGGAGGGGGAGGTACCTAAACCAATCAATAGAAACACTCTGGATTGGGGGGGTCGATACCAGTACATTCACAGAAGAAAGGGTCCTGAAAGAACTCCCAAAACTGAAGGTGGTCAAAGCAATGGGGCTTGAGGGGATTCACCCAGAATTCTGAAAGAACTAAGAGGAGAACTAGTGACACCACTGACTATCCTTTTAACAAATCATGGGAGGATGATGTGATGGAGCAGGGGCTCTGACAGAACATGGTACCCAACGACCCCTGGACAGAAAGATAACAAAGATTATGCCCCCTTTCTGGAAAAAGGGGCACTGTCATGCCTCAGCTGGAAGCCCTGCACAGTTTTAGCTTTGCTGAAGAAACAGCCCTGCTAGTGTCTCCCTATCTGCAGAACTGCCAATCAGCCAATCCAGAGTCTAGTATGGATGGAGGCTATGTTGTAACAGCCCCAATTAACACCTTTTATCTCCCAGCAGATGTGTTCAAAACCGCACCAGCATATACTGTATGTCCAAATAGCCCCAATGAATGCCTTTATCACTTAGCAAGAAAGCCAACGCCCATTCTATATTCCGTCTATAATGGTACAGGATGCAGCAGGAGCTAGAAGGTGTGATATACAATATACTGTAGCAGCTGACGCGATTTCCTGCACTCAGGATCACTGTGGATGGCACAGTTCACTGTAAAGGGCTGTAGCACCACAACCCATCCCCAGCGATTGTGGCAATATCAGTGCTCACTATTTTCTGCAGAAGCTCTGTAGCACAATTCTGGTACCCTTGTGTACTCTTCCAAGGCTACAGCATTGGCTTGGTTCTCACTGTTTCTCCAATAACACTTGTGTCAGGCTGCTGTCGCTCTGGCTCCTTGAGTGGTCTGGGAATCGGCAGTGGAGCTATAGAGTGAATTGGTGCCTGGAGCATTCAGAAACTGGCTGCAAATGTCTTTTTCACATGCTGACTTCCTTGTCCCTTTCACTCGGTTTCCCTACTAAATTGAAACTCAATGTGGTTGCTGCCCTGGCAGAAAATCACTTTTCTTTTCTCCTTGCTGATCTCAGAATATGCAAAAGAACCACTTTCCCTTTCTCATTGTGTGCAGCTTGAATTGCCGGATACATAGAAGGACCACTTTCCCAATGTGTGGAGCTTGGATTGCCGCATACGTAGAAGAAACACTTTCCCTTTCTCCTTGTGTGGAGCTTGGATTGCCAGATATGTAGAAGAATTACTTTCCCTTTCTCCTTGTGTAACTGCTGAATCGGAGCTTGAGTGGGTGGGGAGGTGGGTCACCAAACTATGCTTCAAGGCTGTGTCTGAGAGGCCCCGGCTGGAAGATGTCCAACTGAGTGCAGGGTAGAGCTGATCATGGCAAGATCTTTCTTCCACCTTCCAGTATCAAGCCAAAAATTCACTTGAGAGGTGTTCAAAGAAAATAGTAACAAACTTTGAAGAAAAAAAATCTTCGGCTCTGCCACCAAATGACACAGGTGTGCTCTAAGATGCCTACTTGCTCGGAGGCAGGAAGAACACTGGAATAATCCCCTGTGGGAGGAGCCGATATCCTACACTGCTGCCGTTCTGCGTCCTTCCTCCTGCCTCCAGAGGTGCATGAGAGGGAGATCCCAGTGGTCCTAGAGCTCTGTGACCAGCACATAGATGGAGAAAAGCTGTCACTCCATGAGCTACTGCCTTCTTTATCCAACTATTACCAAAGCTGGAAAACTCACTGCATCTGTACAGTCAAAGAACCGTTTACACCACCATGCCTGCCAAATCACATCCAGTTGGCAGCCTATGTTGCCATGCTGTACAATGCTGATATCCTCATGGCAGTAGCTACCCCGTTCCTTCTGTGACAGAATGCAAGCTGAGCAATATGACTGCAGACGGAAACCTCATTCCTTCCAGTGGTACTCCCTCACCCTCCTCCACACTGACTGTTTGATACCCCCAAGCACAACAGCACTCCTCTTCTATTTGTGCCACACTCCTGCTACCTGCATCTAGGTCCTAGCAGCAGTAGCCAGATACTGCACTCGTCTGACTTTGCGATGCCAGTGCACTAGTGATGCAACTGATACCAGCGTGGCAGGGAACACTTTCCCCATCTCCACGCTCTCCTTTGTAGCAAGTCAGTGGCGCAAGCTAAACCTCCTCCTCCTCCTCCTCCCCTCCCTCCACCACCTTCTCTCCCTTCTGGTCCTGTGACTCTCTCCCATACCTTATCTCCATCTTTTTTTTTTTTGATAATTTCATTTTTATTAAGAATAGAGACATATTGGTACATACAGGTAATTGCCATTAACATATCGCCACAGCTAAGAGTTACTACAGCAAATTTGATTGCATAGCAATAAGCATTACTCAAATAATTACACACAACCTTGACATATTTATTTTCTCTCTTATATTTCTGCCCTTCCTATTACTTCTCCCTCTCCCGGGGCAGGCAGCCGACTCATTCACAAGGTATAAAGGCTTTAGAGTTTCCGTTACCGATTATCATGATCTCTTCCTTTACATATGAGGGGGGATAGAGCCCCCCCCCCCCCAGTCGACCGCTGTCTTGCTGAGACCACTCCACTCATGGGATAAATTCCGGGTCAGACCCTGAGGCATGGAACACCCATCTACGCCATTTTAGTTCAAATTGAGGGAGTCTGTCTTGCAATTTAGCTATAAGCTGTTCATAATGGTAGATTTCTTTTATTAGATTACACCAGTCTCCAATGGAAGGTATCGTGGGTGTCATCCATCGTCGAGTGATGGTTTTTCTGGCTACTAAAATAAATAAGGGGAGTAAAGTCTTGTCCCAGTGTGATCTGTTAATTCGATATTCTCTCCCAGGCACCCCGATAATTCCACCTGCAAAGCACACCAGAAGGGTGTCAACCTAGGGCAAAAACAAAATATATGTCCTAAATCAGCCAAACTGCAATTGCAGCCTCTGCAGCAAAAGCCATAGGAGGCCGGGAGGTATTTCAGAAGTATCGCCGGGGAGTGGAAATACCAAGAATGGGCTTTCCATGTGAATTCTCGCCATGTATTTGAGGCAGTAATTTTAATAGCTTTTAAAGTTGCCTCAGTCCATGTTTCAAAGGGAACTTCTAATTGTAAGTCCCTATTCCAGGCTTTCAGTATTGATAGGGAAGAGTCCCCCAATGCATCCTTTATTATCCTGTAGAGATGGCTAATTAATTTACCCCATGGATTGCTTCTCAAAGTAGTAGTTTCAATAAAACTAGAAGAGGGGAAGGTAAGCAGGCTGAGTATGAAGTTTCTCACCTGGGTACAGCGGAACAAATCCCTCTCGGGAAGGGAATACTGACTTTGTAAATCAGAAAAAGAGATTACCCCTGTGGTGTTAAGAAATTGCCAATAGAAGTTAAGGCCCAACCTCCTCCATGCTTTAAATGTAGAATCAAGGCTAGCTGGTAAGAATAATTTGTCAGCTTAAATTAAGGTGAATGAAAAAATTGTTTGTTTTAAGGACTTTTTTTTGTTTTATCTTTTGACAAATCCTTAGAACCTGGGCTATAAATTGAGAGAAGTCCCGGAGAGGGGGGACACGCTCCCGAGATGCAAAGGCTATTTTTTCCATATCATATAGGTCGTGGAGTAGGAATTCGATATCCTTCCAAATCAACTGAGACGTCGGAGAGAGACAAAGTATAAATCTTTTTTAAAAAGCAGCCAATGTGTAATATTTTAAGTTGGGGAGGTTGGCTCCCCCCTGCTCTAGGGCTAGTGTCAGTACAGAAAATGCAATCCTGGGCTTCTGACCCTCCCAAATGAAAGAGGATATGATTTTGTTCCAGGACCTAAAATAAAAGTCCAACGGAAAGATTGGAATGTTCTAGAATAGATACAATAATCTTGGGAGAATGTTCATGCGTATAGTTTCTACACATTGAAAAAAGGTACGTTTTAAGCGTCCCCATCTGTTCATATAGAAACATAGAAACATATAGAAACATAGAAGTTGACGGCAGATAAGGACCGCAAGGCCCATCCAGTCTGCCCATTTCTTTTTCTACCTTATAAATGTGCCATCGGCCTTTGCTCTGTCAGTGACCTATCTATTCATAGTCATTTGTATTGCTCCCTTATGCCTATCCCACGCCTGTTTGAAGCCCTGCACTGTATTCATAGCCACCACTTCTTGTGGTAAGACATTCCATGCATCTACCACCCTTTCTGTGAAAAGAATTTCCTCACATTCCCCTTAATCGGCCTCCTCTAATCTCATGCTGTGTCCTCTTGTCCTGCTTTTTTCTTATATTTAAACATGTTAGACTCTTTCACCTTGTTTATGCCCTTAAGGTGTTTAAATGTCTCGATCATATCACCTCTCTCCTCCTTTGCTCAAGGGTATACATATTGAGCTCCGTTAATCTGTCCTCATATGTCTTCTGATGCAGTCCCTGCACCATTTTGTTGCCCTTCTCTGGACTGCCTCAATTTGTTAATGTCCTTGTGAAGGTGTGGCTCCAATACTGCAGCAGTGTACTCAGATGGGGCCTAACCAATGTCTTGTACAGAGGGATTATTACCTCCCTCTTACGACTTGTGATACTTCTACTAATACACCCTAACACCCCCTAGCCTTACCTACTGCTTTGAGGTCTGCTTGATGATTTTAGGTCATCAGTGATGATGATGCCCAAGTCTCTTTCTTCCTTTGTGACTGCTAGCAACTCCTCCCAGCCTATAAGTGGCTTCAGGGTTTCTCTTCCCTATGTGCATGATTTTGCACTTCTTTGCATTAAATCCCAGTTGCCACTCTTCTGACCATTCTGCTAGTTTATCCAGATCTCTTCTCATTCTGCCCACCCCATCTGGATCATCTACTCTGTTGCAGATCTTGGTGTCATCTGCAAACAGACAAGCCTTATCCTCTAGTCCATCTCGTAGGTCACTAATGAAGATGTTGAATAGGACTGGCCCCAGGACTGATCCCTGAGGTACCCCACTTGTGACTTGCATCTCTTCTGACTGTATACCATTTACCACCACTCTCTGTTTTCTGCCAGTCAACCAGTTTGCCACCCAGTTGACCAACTTCTGACCCACCCCGATGTTCAAATCATCTTGAACCTCCACAGAGATAGGTTTGTAATTTATCAGTTCAAGATGCATCAAATTAAGAGGGATGTAAATTCCCAGGTATTTAATTTTGGTACGTCACCACTTCAGTGGGAGGGAGCCCCTAAGGGTGTTAGATAGGGAATAATAGAGCACTAATGCCTCTGTTTTTTATATATTTAATTTAAAGTTTGCCAAACGTTCGAACTGACAGAAAATCTCCAAGGACACGGGGATAGAAAGTTCCGGGGAAAGAAGGGTCAGAAGAATATCGTTAGCAAACAACGAAATCTTGTACATTTTTTGTCCCAGAGGGATCCGCGCCACCCTCGGGTCTAAACATAAGGCAGCTGCCATCAGGACCAGGGTATTTTGCTGGCTTAAGAGCCTCAATGTGGGACAAGATCTCATCTGGTGTGATCGCGGCCTCTAAAAAGGACAGTTGAACTTCTGTCAACTTAGGGAGGGAGAGCTGAGAAAGGAAGGCCTTCCTTTTGTCCACTAGGGAGAGATCAGAGGGTGACATATAAAGTGATTGGCAGCAGAGTTCCCATTCACGCATAAATGTACGTGAATCACGTAAAAAATATGAAATTCACGCACATCTATGTGTGAAGGGGGTACACTGCACGTACAGAAGCTGTTGTGACTTTTGTGAAAGCAGTCCTGTCTGTGTGCTCCTTTATGTGCAGCCTGTACGCTTAGAAAGGGCGCTTTCTTTTTTCTCCTTATTTTGAACCGCCTTGTGATTGGTCCACATTCACAGTTAGCTGTCTTGCACCCCATCAGTTTCAAGTAGACGCAGCACGTGGGCTGGACAGACTGCATCCCGTGGGGTGGTGCTAAATGGAATCGCGGGCTTCGTGTGCTGACGACAGTGAAGAGGAAAGCTGCAACTTGCAGTTGAGGTAAGCAAAGAAGTCCGTCATAGCTCACACACTAGCTTGTCACTTCAACCCCTGATCTCCGTGCGAACCACCCGGCACCCGCCATCCTGATCACCTGCCGAGTGTAGGCCGGTGCTTCATTTGATGATCAGGTATGTGGACTGTGTCTTTTATCGAGCATTGCTTTAATTTATTTTGAGCTGCCCTGAATTGGATTCTTCTTTTCTTCCTGATGACATGTCTTCCCCCCCCCCACCCCCACAACACCGGCCTAGTTCATCATCGTTCAGTCCTCCTTTAGGATCAACGTCACCCGATCTCCGGCTGGTGGTATCGAATTGTTAGTGCAGCAATTGCTGCACTACCCTTCATATCACAGAGCTGGTGATTGGGCGACAGTTGGTCCTTAAAGGAGGACTGAGCGATGACGGACTAGGCAGGGGGGGGGGGGGACAACATATCGTCGGGATGAAAAGAAATCCAATTCAGGACAGCTCAAAATAAATTTGCTTCCTTTGCTGTACTCTATGCATTTCTTCTTTTTGACTTGCTGTGCCAACCTGTGACTTAGCTAAAAAAAAAAAAAAAAAAACACTGTGCTGCTTGCTGAGGTACTGGTCCTCCCCCGCCATCCTGCCCGGTTTTTGCCTTCCCAAACCCCTTCCCCCATGCAGAGCCACCTTTAAATCCACTCACCGTAGTTCTGAACCCAAGATGCCAAAAAACAAAACAGAAATGCTGTCAGTATCTTCTACCTGCTCTCAGCTAATCTGACCATGGGTGTACTAGTGCCAAGATGGTGACTGGTGGTGGACCAGGCAGGATGCATGTCTGAGGCACCCAGTTAGTGCACTACTGATTTTTCTGTTCACACACACTGTAAACAGTTTCACCTACCTATCCTCCTCGACCACTGTGTAAAAAAAATAATTACTCTTTATATTGGAAGTCATAAATCTGCTGTGCTGATTGTTGTTTTGTGAAAATGTAAAAGTGATATTGCCAGTCATAAACATGGCTGTTTTACTTTCAGTGCCAGAAATAAATCATAGTTGATCTGAAGGGGGCAATGCTTCTTTTTATCTCATGTATAACCTTACCTATATTCCCCTAGATAAAAAAAAGAGTGGTGGCAAAAGTCAAGTTTTTAATGTAATTTGTGGCCCATATGTGATCTGCCCATCTGCTGTTTTTTTTTTTTTTTAAATTGACTACGCTGTTGCCTTGTTGGGATCTAAATAGGTGTCCTGCTGTTGAGTGATTACGCGGGAACAGGCCAAACCAACACATACCTCCAGTGATTTTTTACAAGGGGTACGACATGACCTCAAAACTCATATTGTACCCCTGAAGAATATAGAGGAGGGTTCACTGTACCCTCTAGTATGTGGATGCAGCGGAAACACTGATTGGTAGTAAGAGAAAAAGGCTGAACGTATATGTTCATCAATATGAGAAAGCTGTTTGGTAACTGGGTGTTTTATTTTAAGAACAGTCCCCACCCATTCCCTCGCTCTGAGTCTACGAGCCAACATCCATGTGCCTCTTGTTCCCCCCTCATAGTTTGATAGTTTTAGGAAACTAAGACCTGACATCCTTGCAGTGGTGGAAACTTGGCTGACACCTAAAGTTCCTGGCTCAGCAGTAACAATACAGGGCTACAGTGTTGACAGGCTGGACCAGATATCCAAAAAAGGCGGTGGTTGCACAATCTATATCAAAGACTCCCTGTCTTGGCACCCTGTAGCAACTCCATCACTTTCTGCCTCAGCCCAGATTCTGCCAATAAAAATCGTCCTAGGTCCCAACCATAAAACCCTGACTATTGTCTCCGTATACATCCCGCCCAGGGACCCTAAACATGGATTCAATGACGTCCTAAACTTTATCAACTCTCATCCTTCCGGAGCTGAACTTATTCTACTAGGGGATTTCAACATAAACTGGTTAGCATCGAGTGCCAGTGCCTATAAAGACTCCGTCTCAGCTGCTAACCTCACGCAAATGGTAAACTCCCCTACTAGGATTAACTACAAGACTGGCACCAGTACCCTCTTGGATTGGGTCCTCACCACTCACCCCACAAGGATTTCTCGTACGACCATTCTCCCAGACTCACTCAGTGACCACTCCCCAGTCATGTGGGCATGGTCTAACAAATTCTTTAAGCCCCCTCCCAAAATTATCGCTAGCAGAGTCCTTCCTCGTGGAAAACTTCCACATCTCAAACAACACCTGCTTCTACAAGACTGGCTACCCATCTATGAAGCAACAGATGTTAACTTGGCTGTTGATCACTTCATCTCAATTTTTAACAAAGCCTGTGACCTCTTGCCCCTGCTAAAGGCAGAAAACAAAATCTCTCTCTAACCCATGGGTCACAGACTCTTCTCTCACAGCTGAAACTAAGGGATCACCTCTGGGCAGTTGCCAGGGCCACTGGCAAACAACTGGACATCAAAACTACAAACAAGCACGAAATGCCTGCACAAAAGCCATACGGCTAATGAAATCCACCTATTACAAACACGCTCTCACCAATACATGGGGAAATGGTCGTGCTTTCTGGGACAATATCAAGGATGTCACAGGGAAGCAGCCAAAAATCTCTCCGGCCATGTTAATGGTTGATGGATCCTCAACCCTTGACCCCAAGGTGATCGCAAACATCTTTAATACGGCTTTTTCAGACCTTAGTGCTGTTCTACCCCATGACTTTTTCGAAAACAGGGCCTATTCCCCAAATACCTCAGCCCCTCAGTCTAACCATCCCCTCTTCTACTTCAGGAAGGTAAGGCTGAATGAAGCTCGCTGCTATATTACTGCAGCTATCTCTAAATCTAGATCTAGTAGCGACACCCTGGACCTTAAGCTTCTGTTGCTCACCCTCGATGAGGTAATTCATCCATTAACAAAAATCCTAAACCTCTCTCTCACCTGTGGAAAATTCCCGGACCTATGGAAAACAGCCACCGTGACACCTGTCCATAAAAGTGGGGACAAGACGATTCACTCAAATTATCTCCCTATCTCCATACTGCCCCCACTCTCTAAGGCACTTGAGCGCATTGTGGCTGATCAACTTACCGACCACTTGGATAAATACAATATACCTTGTCCACAACAACACGGCTTCCAGAAAGGTCACAGCACCACCACAGCCCTTCTTGAGTTCACTGGAGCTTTGCACAAGTCCCTTGACAACGGCCTTCTCACAGGGGCCGTTTTCGTCGACCTCTCCAAGGCCTTTGATACAGTACACCATGGACTACTAATACACCAACTACTGAATGCTGGGCTATCACCTGACTTTTCTCTCTGGTTTAAAAGCTACTTAGAAAACTGGTCACAGAGAGTAGAAATTGCAGACGCTTTTTCTAACACCCTGCCTGTTCGCTCGGGTGTCCCACAGGGATCCATACTGGGACCCTCCTTTTTTAGCCTTTTCTTAAACTCCCTTACTACTGCTCTGAGCAGATCATACTTCATATGCCATGATGCTGTTGTATTCTCCACTACAAAGATCCTGCAACTCTTCATTACAACCTTCAACTTGGTTTCAGTTCTGTAGAGACATGGTTTCTTAATCATAAACTGGTCCTCAATGACAAGAAACCAAATCTATGCTCTTCTGCAGCTCTCATAACCCACACAAGCTACACCACTTGGCTATCTCACCACCCAGGGCAACACTCTAGATCAGGTGGTGTCGTTCAAAATACTTAAGGGATTCAGCTTGACCCTAATCTCTCCTATGAACTTCATGTTGATAATGTAGCTAGAGCTGCTAATACACGGCTTGGTCTCCTGTACAAACACAGACCACACCTCACGCCAGAAGCTTTGAAGGTTGCAGTCCTGAGCTCTGTGATCTCTGTAATAGACTATGGTCTCATCATTTATGGCTCGCCACAACCACAACCCTTAGACGCCCTCAACTGCCTTTTAATAAAGCATGTCGGCTCATCACTGGTGCTCACCGTCTCACCCACACATGTGACCTGTACACTCAGACCGGCTGGCTCCAACTATCAAACTGCATAAAGTTTCTCACCTGCTCCATGGTCAAAAATCTACTTTGGCCTTGCACCTTCTGGGGTCTCAACTCTGTTACAACACCGATTAACAAATGGTGCCTTAGGAGATCCACGCTACAGCTACTGAAAGTCCCCACTGTCACACTTCACAGGGACAACGCTCTTTGCTTATCGAGCACCACTCTGGTTCAATGGCCTCAGCCCAACCATTTCCTCTGCCCCAACTATTGGTATGTTTAAAACTAGGCTCCGGACTGTCTCTACTACCAACAGCTCCGTGACTGCCCAACTTAACCTTGTTTCTCCACTTCCTTTCTGCTCTAGTGGTCCCTCCTTCTCTCCTGACTGGATTCTACCTCACATCTTGGTATACCCAATGCTGTACTTTTCACCCTCTTGCCACCCTTCCTACATTCCTTCTCCCCCTCCCTCTTCCTCTCCCTATGACTCTGGCACTTCTTATCTGTTGTCTGTTTTCTCTGACAAATGCCGCTGGCTACCTTGTTACAATGCTACCCTTGAACTGTATTAATCTGTACTCTGTTTGCAATGTCCACATTGTTGTAATGCCTGTCTTGATGTTCCCCATAATTTGTATTTCTCTGATGTGGAACCTTTGTAAAAGAGCCATGGCTCAAAGGTATTTGTAATCCTGGACTTGATAAATAAATAAAGAGTCTGTCGGTTCTTAAGATCCATAATTTTTTGTATTTCTCGTTTCACCAATCTGATTTTCCTGTGTAGTGTCCTATCTCCCTCTTGGTAAAGTAGTTGGTAAGAGTTCAACTGTTCAAGCAAGTAATTATAGGAGGCTTCCATTTTCTGTCTTTTCCTAATAGTAAAAGCAATAGTTTCACCTCTAAGGACTGCCTTTAAAGTGTCCCATATAATAGGGTCAGTAATATCCTGGGAAGCATTTTCATTTAATATTTGGGGAATTTTTGGTTTCATTAGATCTATATACTCTGCGTCTTTAAGCAGAAGGGGATTAAACTGCCATATTTTTGAAAATTTAGGTTTTCCCAAATTGATTTTAAAGATCAAGGGATGGTGGTCGGATAGAACATGGGGGCCCAGGGCCAAGTCCTGTACCCCCAAGGGAAGTGTTCGCAAGAAACAAAAAAATAATCTAGTTGAGAAAACATTTTGAAACGAGGGGAAAAGTATGTGAAACCTGAATTCACAGGATATAATTTCCTCCAGACGTCCACTATTCCCAGGTGCGACAACATTCCCTTTAAATATTTTAATGCACTAGTAGACCTATGAGCTCTTGAGGAAGAGGAATCCAACTGCGGGAATAAAGCAAGATTAAAGTCCCCTCCCATTATTAGAGTGCCTCAGAGGTTATCAATAACCTTGTTGAGAAAAAAACTAATCACAGCTCAAGATGACTGAGGAGGGAGGGAGGTATGCATTCACCAGAGTGATTGCTTGGGAGTACATAATACCAGTGAGGGTCACAAACCGCCCCTGAGTGTCCACAGTCATCTCCCTCAGTTCCCAAGAAGTTGAGGCCGGAATAAGGATGGCCACCCCTCTCTTGCGACCACTAGGGTGTGAAGATGCATAGACCTTGTATCTATACCCCCACTTTAATTTCTGATGTTCCATTTCTGGAAGGTGGGTTTCTTGTAAGTAATAAACATCAGCCGCCCGCCTCCTTAGGGATTGCATCAGACATGCTCTCTTTATCAGGCTATGAAGTCTGTTTATATTAATACAATATATTTTAACTGGGTTTACCGCCATTTTTATTCATACATATTTTCTTATCTCCCCAGAAAGGAGAGAACGAGAAGATGAAAATGGACCTCTTATCAGGCGCCGTCCCCTCTCCCAGCAATTGAGCAGATCCAGCAGACCCTCAGAGCCATTCCATCTCCTACAGCAATAAACCATCCCATACAAAACTGTGTGTGTGTGTTTTTCCCTTATGTCTCATACTAATTTTTTTAGCCTTAATAAACAACCAACCAGGTCTAACCATGGCCCATTTAGAAAAAAAAAAGAAAGAAGTAAAAAAAACAATACTAACAGCTGCAGAACTAAACGGTAACCTTGACTGGCCTCTATAACCCGAGGCCAGAACCTTAATTTTAAACATAGCGACTCCCAAGTGTGGGGTGTCAACAAAGGAACACCCCTGTAGATTCCCAACAAGACCGCCAGGAGGGGGTGTAATGGGATCAAGGATTCCCATGGTCCACGGAGGGATAAGACCCCTCCAAGGATCCAGGAAATCCCCCACAGAGCTAACTCTCCAAGTGGGAGATGCCCAGAATGTGGTTCGGCATGAGCTTGTCTTAAGGCTACCATAGCCCTAACAGAACCCCCCCCCCCCCGTAAGATAAGCTAGTTAAATCTTCCAAGATTTATCCCTTAGAAGTCGAGGAGAGGGACATCTGGGCAACCAAGTAATAAATTTACTATGTTTACAAAGTATGGGGCCCAGGAAAGGGGGGAACAAAGAGGGCGGAAGAGGGTGAAAATGTGGAGATGGGGCATAAAAGCCAATCCTGTAAAGTAAAATTAGCCTGCCTGACTGGTAATCAATGGGGAGGGGGGAACGGAGAACCAAGCAGCACGACACTCCCAAGGGAGTAAATCGGGATGGGCAATACGAACACGGTATCCTCCCCAACTAAGCGGGAAAAGCAGAGATGGGGCAGAGGGCACAGTCAAGACCTGATATTACTTTACCATTCTTTAAAATCATATTTCAAGCAAACAAGACTCGAGTCCCCCTTGTGCCCCTACCCACCAGAATTCAATTCCCAGCCATCCCCCAAATTCAAGCGGTGCAGTTCTATATCACTCTCAGGCCCCCCATCCCCGTAGATCATAGTCTCTCGGAGCTATAAAAAGAGATGGGAAAGGAAAGACAAAACAAAATACATAGACAACAAATGAAAAAAAAGGGAGGGGAGGGAAAAAGAGGGGGGAGAGAAGGGAAGGGGAGGAAGGGTAACAAACTGAGAGTCCCATATAGGCAGTTCTTTTCTTTTGGAGGACGTTAACTGGTATGTCCATCTGTTCTAGTGTCTGGTAAGGGAGGGGAAAATGTCCCTCTCAGCTCCTCCATTTCTCTCTCTCCCCCCCTCCGGTCATCCTTTTCACTCCCTCTCCCTTAGTTCGTGATCCAGGGCTAACTCGAAACAAGACAGGTTTCCTTCAACCCTCTTCAGGACCCTCCCCTCCCTGCTATCCCCCGGGCCCAAAAAAGTTCCAGGTCACAAAGCCACAAACCTTAGAAAATACACTGCAGCAGCTCTGTGTGGGTGAGAAAAGGGGAAGGAGGGCCCGTCCATCAGGCAGCGCCCCAAAGCCCTACGCACGATCATCCAGCCTGTGGGGGTTCCCCTGCCATCAGATGACCAGAGCCCAGTATAGCAACCAATGTCCAAACCGAATATATTTTAGATATGGATTAGCCCTGAGGAACATAGTTGCCTGGGGTTCAGGAGGGAATCCGGACACCGCCTGGAGACAATCAAAGCTCGCCCCCACCCCCCGAAACCCCAAGGCCCGAGGAAGCAACACAAGAGGAGGAGGTCTGTTAAGGGGAGGGAAACAACAAATGACTGTACTCACTGTCTTTTCAAAAGGTGAGGACTGGATTTCAGTACTGGCGAATTTTCTCCAATAAGTCCTGGAGGGGGAGGTCGAGGGCTCTCTCGTCTGTGGCAGCACGGCGCGTTCGTTGTAGAAATCGAGGGCCAGGAATACACTCCCTCAAAACCCCCTTTGAGGTGAGGTCTTCTTACCGCCTCCTGGGCCGAGAAGTAGGTCACTGAGCCCGATGGCAACTGCACCAACAGCCTCACAGGATAGGGAGTGCAGAACTTGATGTTTTGGGCTCTGAGAAGTGGGAACAGCATGGCATATTCTTGGTGTAGCTGTTGCATATGGGGGGCATAATCATTATCTAAGAGTAGGTGGTGTGAACCGTGCATTGTTTGGCCCTTTTGCCAGGCATTTTTTAATAGCTGATCTTTGATCTGGAAACTCTAAAATTTTACAACAAAAGATCTGGGCCTGGCATCCTCTCGGGAGGGCTTGGGGCCCAACGCTCTGTGGGCCTGCTCTATGTCGAGCTGAAAGGAAAGATCCAGATTGAGAAGTGAGCGGAATAAGTGATCCGTGAATGCCACTGGGTCCTCATCTTCGTCTCCCTCAGGGAGACCATAAATTTTAATATTTTTCTACCTACTTTTATTTTCAGCGTCTTCCTGGTGGAGCGCCATGTGTAACTGTTCTGTGAGGATTTTTTTTAACAGTGCCCTCCAAGTCGTCCAATTTAGTAGCATTGACAGAGATCTGGTGGTCAGCCTCCTCCATGCGGGTTTGCAGTGTAGATATATCCATGCGGAGCTCCTGAATGGAGTCCCGCATCTCGCCCCAAAAATCCGAAATGGCTTTTAAAATATTTTCCTCTGCTTGGTGGTCGAGTCCCTTTCTCTTACCCCTGGTCTTTGCTGTTGTGGCTGGAATTCATTTTTTCCCCTCAAGCTTCCAACTGTCTCTAGGCTGCTCATTGTCAGAAGGCCCCGGGTCGTTGGCCTCCTCGAGGTCCGCAATGGGTTGGAAACAATTGAGGTAAGTTTTTTGCCATTTTCTTCGGGGAGAAATTAGTCGGACTGCCTCCCAATATGCTGGTACAGTTAAATCTAATGTAGTATTGTAGTGATTTAGTGATAGGGAGGTGAATTATGGTAAATAGAGTGAGGAGGGTTCGCGGGGTAGTTGACTATCCTTGCATGCCGGAACCGGAAGTCTCACCTTACCTCCATCTTGATGACTGCAGGTATAGCCACTCTTGCTGAAAAATTCTCTGACCAGGGTCCTTTCCCTCTCAAACCAACACCACCACGTGAGGTCACACTGCTCAGACAGCACATCATCAACTCACATGGTGACTGTTATAGGAAGCAAATGTAGCATTACACATTGATGTCACATGCTGACTTGTCCCACTGCAACCCTGCCCCAAACTTCTCTGTTCTGCCTCTGGCTGGGACACCTAGAGATTCCAGGAGATGGTCCACCAGATGCCACATTTGCTTCCTACGGGTTAACTAGCTTGCTATTTGGGTGGGAGGAGGTGCCTCACCCCAAGTGGTCCACAATTATGGAGAGGCTCAGATGACACCCCCTCCTAAGCATCGTTTAATTATATCATGATACCAGTGACTGGAAAAGAGAAAGTGCAGCAATAACCTAATTGCTCTGTGCGCTGGTGGCTACAAGGCCAGTACATTCACCTCCCACCCTCTCCTTACATCTCCCACTCCTCCCATTCCTCTTTCTCTGACAAAACTAATGCTCGTGCACCTACTCCTTCCTTCTCTTTATTATTTCTCCATACTCCCCCACAATTCCACCCACCCCATCTTACTGCTGGCCATAAGCTCACAGGTAAATGGAGTATGCAAATGCTGTCCTTGCCTTTTACGATGCCCCCCCCCCCAATCAGGCTATTCCTGCAGTGGGACCTGCCTATACCCTTCCACCATATTTCCTGCTGCACCTCATTTCTTCAGTAGAACCCCCCTTTGCATAAATTGATTCTCTCTTGAAGACATCCAGCTAACTAAAACGTAACTTGCTCATTCTCTGCCCAAAGAGGGTAGCAGTCCTCGTGCTCACCTGCTACGGTTATCTGCTTAGAAGCTGATAACTGCTTCATGAAGGACTCTCATCTCTAAAGCATTTAGTATTATCAGTACCTCTCCCTATGGTTCTCTTTTCATCTTTTCATCTGCCTATTACTTGTTATTTGCATTTAATATTTTGGGTAACCGTGCAGTTTGTAAAAAAATGTGTTTAACAATATGCACTATGTTATACCTTTTTGGTTATGGTTACTAAAGGTTAATGGTTCTATTGTTAAGCACATTCCTAACCACTATTACCTGGCTCAGCCTCATTTGTAGTCATAGTGGCAATCACTAATACTCCACCACTGCTCCCAAGGCCTATGATGTTAGCCTGTGGAAATGAACAAGGGTTGAAACCCTTATAATCAATGCCTCACTGATGCCCTCACCTCAAAGTCACAGTTCTTAATGGGGACATGTACTCCTTTCTACCTCTGCACAGGAACCACCTGCTTTATGGGAATGAAAATGGGAACAACACTAAAGCTCACTTCTGGATGGCCCGCCGGTGCATCAGTAGTTCCACTGCTCGTGACACGGCGATCCGTATGACCAAACGAGCCGAGTTAAGTCAGAGGGCTGGGGGCGGGAGGCTTGAGCATCAGAAAGACTACTAGTCTCCGCCGGGGGTGGAGCACTGAATTGGTGTGTGCCTGGACTCTGTTGGTGGCTAGAGATACAGCAAGCCCGGAGTCCGGTATGGGGAGGTGTGACAGATGTCGGCATGTGCCTTGCGTCCCTAGCGCACGCCATGCCTCCAAGGTGGGGTGTACTGAAAAGCTGGCCCCCAGTGCAACACTGATGAGAGGGTCCAAGATTGGCCTTCATTTACGGCACGCGACCATGAGAGGACTTCAATGAGATTTGAAGGTAAAGGGAAGCAGGGGAGGCCTCACTTGACGCTTCTGTGGGGGTTCTCGGTGTGCAGTGTCGATGGGGAGTCGGGTGACAGTGCGGTGATGAGGGGATATAAACAGAAATGTGACTAGTAGCAGGTGGGTCCTGGCACGACTGCAGATTGATTACTAGATCCTCACAGTGGGCAATGTGTATGGGCTGGCAGTATAGCATAGAGATTAGAGGAACGAGGTGTGAACGAGCTTGGTACATCCAGCAGACTAGATCTGAGTTTGATTCTCACAATCTCCACTTGCATACTGTGTGACTCTGAGCAAGTCACTTAACCGCCCAGTGCTCCCAGGTCACCCCTGAAAACAGGCACGTGTGCCTAGTGGGCCTTACCCGGTTACCAAAGACTAAAATTAAAAAAAAAAATGTACGCCCCAAATGAGAACACAGTATTATTTTTCCCAGAGGTGGTGCAAACACCGACTGCCATACGTGTCCTGGGGACAGAGTGATTATGGATGTGGATTTCAGCAAAGTATGTGACCCCCTGCAGGATAAGCTGAGGTGCCCCTCCACTCTACCCTCTAAATCTCGCCAAGCATTGCACTCTCTAGCTCAGGAGTTCTACCTTGGAGGGTTACACACCCTCATGAAGGGACTTCACTTCCCACTCTGCTAATCACAACACAAACAGCAGAACAGACTACTTTCTTATTAAGTCTGACTTGCTCCCCTCAGTTCAGAACACCCACAATGGGCCTATTATCATTTTTGACTATGCCTGAATACATCTGTCTTTAACCCTATGTACCCCCCCACCCCCAAACTTAGAGGTGGCACCTCAATAGCTACCTGCCCCAGAACAAAACCTTCAAAAAAATTGTTGGAAGCACAATTCAAAACCTACTTTGATATTACTGACAACACAGATGTTACACCTGCAACTCTTTGGGATGCCTTTAAGGTATATACTCGGGGCAAAATAATCAGCAATTCTACGCATGCTAACAAACTAAGGGTAGCAAACATCACCCAATTAGAGGCCATGCTTCAAGCAAAAGGAGAATACCTATAACTGCCAGCCACCCCTTAAGCAAAAGGAGAATGCCAATAACTTTGTTAGCCACCCCTCACAAGAACGTACCTGGGAAATCTTGCAGAGAAGACAGCAAATAAATGCCCTATCCCAAACAGCAGCACAAAAAGCTGTCCATCGAACATTCCACAAATACTGGCAGTCAGGAGAAAAGGCTGGACCACTCCTAGCCTGCAGAACTAAGATGCAATAGGCTGCCAAACACATTCCAAATGTCAAAACAGCTCCTAACCAGGTCTCCACTAAGCAAGCAGAGATAAACAAGGCATTTTACAACTATTATTCTGATCTTTACCAGTCTCAAAGAGGATTTTCTCCACCATCCCCACAGGACTTCCCAAGGGATACCACTCTCCCATGCCTCATAATGATGAAAGTAGAATCTCTAGAGGCCCCTGTCTCCAAACAGGAGATACAGGCTGCAGTCAAAGTACTACCAGCCTCAAGATTCTGGGAACTCTGTCATTGAGGCATAAGTCAGGAAGACTAGGAGCAGTTGTAAAATTTGCAAGTAATGTTTTATTATTAGCAATAACAGTAGAATACAAAAATACAGATGGTTCAGTATAACCATTTGCAAAGGCAATACAAACAGAGGAAACTAAAGTCCTTCATCTGAAGGTATCCCTAATTCCAAGTTTCAGTCTCTCCTCAGCAAAGATTGCTGCTCTTTTTATAACAAGCCTTTGCTTGACAATTAACTTCTTACACTGGAGTTCGTTAAGGAGACATCGTGTTTCTCACAAAATGTATCAGAGTTCTTGCCAGTAATTCTTTGAGAGCAGGCTTGCAAATAGAACAGTGACCCGAGTTGGTCTCCTGCTGACAGCTCTGCAAAAGAGTTTGCAAACACGCCTGAGAGGAACTCAAACTGCATCTCAAGTTAACCCCTTGGGGTTTAAGATTCTCATACATTTTTATAACAGCAGATATGCAAGGAGAAAGAAAAGACAGAAACAACAAGTGATGGTAGAGAGATAGCGAGAGGCGGAGAATCTCAAGACCGTCTGTGATCAGTTCCTAGGTCCCCCACGAACATTTGGTTGCACAATCAAACAGATAAGAGGCAGAAAGAAAAAATTACTCACCTTAGTAATTGTGTTTCTTCTAATGGAGTCTTGCTGTATTCTGACAAACTGAAGTTAGCTCCAGCCTTTAAACTGCCCTGGAGAACATAGGGCTAAATTTCTATGCAGTGCATAGAACGTTGAGCTCGAGCTCGGTTGAGATCTCTGTCTGCAGCCCTTTGAAACTCAACCGTCAGATTCTTACGAGCAAAAACTCACTAACTATACTATGTGGAAATTGTAAAATTTTTAAATCAGCCAACTGGCAGCAAAGAGTTTTGAAGACTCAAGTCAGGAAACCCGAAACCAAAAACCAATCCAAAATAAGGATAACAATACAACAAAACACCCAAATAAAAAGGAGGGTGTGCAAGAAGCACCTCTGGGGTGCAGCACTGCACCTGCCCACCCACTGCCAAAAAAATAAGTTCTGAGAGGGGAGGCAGGGAGGAAGGTCAGGATACAGCAAGACTCCATTAGAAGAAACACAATTACTAAGGTAATTTTTTCTTCAAACAACATGAAGTCTTGCTGTATTCTGACAAACTGCAGACTACCAAGCAGTACCTCCATGGAGGAGGGACAGAACCTACTTTGGGAATAGGCTCTGAAGTACTGCTATGCCAAACCGAGCATCACTCCTAGCCTAGATATCCAGAGAGTAATGCTTGTAAAGGTATGGACTGTACTCTTGTAGAGTGAGCCCTCAGGCCTGAGGTGGAATCTTCCCAGTTTCTCATAGCAGAATTGTATACAAGACACAATCCACCTGGCAATAGTTCTCTTGGTGGCAGGTTTGCCCTTTCCCACTTCCCCATAAGTGAGGAACAACTGGAGGGAATCAAACCTGTGACCCTTGGTACGCTCTGTGTAGTAGCTAAGGGCTCTTTTAACATCTAAACTGTGTAGCCTCCTCTCTCCTGAGAAGGAATGATCAGTGAAGAAGACAGGAAGAGACATAGACTGATTCAAGTGGAAGTCTGAGACCACTTTGGGCAAGAACCTCCTGTTGGTTCTAAGGACCACTTTATCCCTATGGAAAGAGATAAAATCAGGTTCCACTGACAGGGCTTACAGTTCACTAATACGTCTGGCAGAGGTAATAGCTACCAAAAACACAGTTTTCCAAGTCAAGTACTTAAGCTCTGCTGAGGACTTAAGCTCTGCTGAGGACATAGGCTCAAAAGGAGGTTGTGTAAGTTGAGCAATGCAAACATTTAAGTCCCAGGCAGGGGCAGGATCCCTAAATGGAGGATTGGTATGAAGCAATCCCTTGAAAAATTTAAAGAACACAGGATGAGACGATAGTGAGGAAGACTTCCCCACTGACAGAAAAGCAGAAACAGCTGACAAATGTACCTTGAGAGTAGCTGGTCTGAGGCCTAGGCCATTAAGATGGACCATATAATCCAAAACTATAGGCAATTCAGCAGTACCTGGAGAAATATGCTTCTTGGAACACCAAATGCTGAATCTTTTTCCATTTGGAGTTATAAGTCTTTCTGGTGCAGAGCTTTTGAGAAGCTTTGAGAATATCCAGAACCCCCTGAGACAGATGCAAATCTGCATACTCTAACTCTTCAAGAGCCATGCCTTGAGATTGAGAGACCGAAGATTGAGGTACCAAATCCTCCCCTGAGAGGAGGTTAACAGGTTGTAATTCCTGGGAAGAGACAGGGGAAGATGGACTGCTAGAGACAGCAACAGAGGGTACCAAGGCTGTCTGGCCCAGTCTGGAGCAATCAGAATCACTTTGCAAGGTTGTGACCTTTATCTTAACTAGAACTTTGAACAGTAGAGGAAAGGGAGGGAAGGCATACAGAAATTTCCCTTCCCAGTTCAAAATCAGAGCATCCAGAGGGACTGAACCCAAGACTGGGGGTCTGCAACAAAACAGAGGAAGTTGATGATTGTCTGGGGCTGCAAAGAGATCCATCTCTGGAGTGCCCCATCTTGGGAAAATTACTTTCAACACTAAGGGGTCCAGCGACCATTCGTGATGACCCTGGGAGATCCTGCTGAGTGCATCTGCTAGCACACTGTCCTTCCCCGGAAGGTGGACTGCTATCAGAGAGGTCTGCAGGGAATAAGCCAGAGACCACAATTTCATGGCTTCTGTGAACAAGGCCGTAGGCCAAGTGCTTCCCTGCTTGTTGATGTACCACATGGTGGTGGTGTTGTCTGTTCTGACCTGAACTACCTTGTTCTGCCCAGACTGAGAGAAAGCTTGCAGGGCCAGACAAACTGCCCTGAGTTCCAGGAGATTGATATGAGGAAGGGACTCCTGAAGGGACCGCAGTCCCTGGACTGTGAGAGCTCCCAGATGAGCTTCCTACCCCAAAAGGGAAGCATCCATGGTAAGGACCACCGATTGAGACTGAGTGACAAATGGGACCCCTTGCCTTAAATTGTCCTGATCCTACCACCATTAAAGGGCTTGGATCAGTGTCCGAATCATTGGAATCAGTTTGGTAAGAGGGTCCTTCTTTTGGGACCAAAAGGCCCTCAGATGGAACTGAATGTCCCTTATCTGAAATCCTGCCCCTTAGACCACTGCTGTAGAAGCTGCCATGTGGCCCAAGAGCTGAAGGAAGTGCCTTGCTGGTCGGGACACCTGAAGGCTGAAGAAAGAAGCCAGCTCCACAAGAACTCTTGCCCTTTCCAGGGGAAGAAAGGCTCTTGCTTTGACAGTATCTAGCTCTGCTCCTATTAAGGTAAGAAGCTGCACTGGTTCGAGGACTGACTTGGGGAGGTTGAGAAGGAACCCCAGGGAAGATAGCACTTGCTGGGTCACTTGCAGGTCTGACTTGACTTGGTCTGAAGACTGACCCACTATGAGCCAGTCGTCCAGATATGGAAAGATGGAAATCTTCTGCCTTCTTAAAAAGGCCACTACTACTGCCACGCACTTTGTGAAAACCCTTGGGGCTGATGTTAGGCCAAAGGACATTGCTTTGAACTGATAATGGCCTGAGGGCAACTTGAACCTGAGGTACTTTCTGTGGGAGCACCTGATGGGAATGTGAAGGAAGGCATCTTTGAGGTCCAGGGAGGCTAGTCAGTCCCCTGGCCTTAGAGAGGGAAGAATTATTCCCAGAGTCACCATCTTGAACCTTGGTTTTAAAAGATGTTTGTTCAGGTATCTTAGATTTAGGATGGGTCGCCACTCCCCTGTCTTTTTTGGGGTAAGGAAGTGCCTGGAGTACAGACCTTTGCCCCAGTGTAGGGTAGGAACTCTCTCTATGGCTCCTAGGGCCAGAAGAGATGAAACCTCTGCCTCTAGGGCAAGGGTTTCGGAGAGACTTGCAGGTGGAAAAGATCTGGCTCTCAACTTCGGAAACTTTTTGAAGCTGAGAACCAGTCCCTGGCTTACTACTTCCAGGACCCACTTGTCTGAAGTAACAGACACCTAGTCCTGGACGAACTAAGCCGGCCTGCCCCCTACAGGGATCACCCATCAGGGTGTCTGCTTGGCAAGGGCCTTAGGCTGAGGAGTGGATGCAGCCCTGCTCATCCCCCTTCTGCCTCTCTCTCTGAAGAACCCCCTCTGTGAAAAGGGAGAAGAGGCCTGTGCTTGGTAGAAAGGCCTATGAATAGGCCAGCCCCTGCCCCTAGAATGTTGCCTTTGAGGAGTTGTCTGCCTCTCCTTGGCCTGTGCACTCCTATAAGTGGTCCTATACTCCTCCATCTTCTTCATGTAATTCTATGTCTGCTCCCCAAACAGAGAATTACCTTCCACAGGGGAATCCATGGCCTTAGCCTGGGTGTCCTGTGAGAGGCTAGTACATCTGAGCCAAGCCATTCTCCAAAGAGCCACAGATGTAGCCATGACTCTTGATGACACATCATTGGAGTCCACAGCAGCATGGAACTGTACCTTAGATGCCTCAATCCCATCTGCAGCTACCTTCTCCAGCTCCTTGGCAAGCTGGGGGGAGGCCTGTTTAGCCAGTGCCAGTACAGTGTCCCACCTGGACTTCTGGTACCTGGCTGTATAGGCCATATAATTAGCCTGCCTGAGTCACAAAGAGGATGCCATGTATTGCTTCTTTGCCAAGGCAGCCATCCTCCTGGAGTCTTTATCTGGGGGGTGTGAAGCCAAAGGGACATTAGCCCTGTCACAGGCTGCAGCCTGCACAACCCCAACATGGCTGCATTGTTGGTAGAAAACCTCCATGTCTGAGCCTGACAAGGTGTACCTCTTATCCATTCTTCTATCGACAGGTCGGTACAGAATTAGGAGACTTTAACATTTTTTGAGTCTGTTTTCCAAAAGATTTGTGCAAGGGAATAGACAGCCTCCTGGACTCTGGGATGTCCATCATCTCTACAAAATCAGGCTCCTCTTGATCCTCTGTGGCTTCCTCCATAGGAAACTGAAGCGTTTCAGCCACTTTCCTGTAAAACAAACAGTGGGGAGGGGAATCAGAGAGCCTAGGAGGGAAAACACCAGAAGGTCTGTCTGGGGAGATGTCCGGTTCAATGGGCACATCCAGACTTTCTGCTCCATCATAGTCATCATCAAAATCCCCCTTCTCCTCAAATTCCGGTTCATAAAAATCTTCAGGGGCATATTCCTGAACCGGTGGAACGGACCGAACCGAGCCCCTAGCCAATGGAGCCGGATCGGACAGAACCGGGTGAAGCGATTCAACAATCCGAATCGCTCGGGCAATCTCATCAGCGGTCGGAACATGAACCTGGATCTGAACCGGCTGATTTGTCTTTCTTTCCTTGTAGGAACCGATCCTCAGGATCGGGTCTCCTTTTGCCCGAAGAAGTATCGCACTGGTCAGAGGACACTCCTTCTGGTTCGGTCGGAACCGAACCGGGCTGGCCATCCGGGTCAACGGACTTCTCAGCCTCCTTTTCCCTAAGTCTATCTAATCTCTTTTCCAGGGTAGACTTAGGAAAAGTTTTGCACATTTGGCAGTCTGTATTGAGGTGTTCAAACCCCAGACAATAAACACAGGTGGTGTGGGGATCAGCCTTAGCAAAGACTTCCCCACACTCACTGCAGTGTTGAAACCCAGTGGGTCCGGTTTTTTTCTTGGGTTTCTCAGACATGGCCAACCTACCCAAACTTACCCTTTTTTCAGCAACCGTCAGGCAAGACTCCCTTATCGGTTCCTAACCGTGTCACGGGTATTGGAAAAAAACATTTAAAATAAGTTTTTTTTAGAACCGATAAGGACCGGTAACCGCACACTAAAGTAAAGTACAAGGAATCAATATAAAGGATCGGTTCGGCTGAACCAATCGAACAAACTTAGAATTTCCACACAGTAATCAGAAACAACTATCTAGTACTCATGGTACCGCAGACAGAGCCTGAACCTACGTTGCGGAATAAATTCGGAATAATTTTGGTTTACAACCGACACTTTAACTGACTTTTGTGCCGAGCTGAAGGAGAAATCTCCGGAGCGACTGTTCAATGAGGCGGAGTAAAGAATCTGACGGTTGGGTTTCAAAGGGCTGCAGACAGAGACCTCAACCGAGCTCGAGCTCAACGTTCTATGCACTGCATAGAAATTTAACCCTATATTCTCCAGGGCAGTTTAAAGGCTGGAGCTAACTGCAGTTTGTCAGAATACAGCAAGACTTCATGTTGTTTGAAAGGAGAGGATAGCACAAATCCTTATGTTTAACCCTTTCTGCATAACAAATGGGACAGGGCCTAACCTGTTTAAAAAACAGACTTCCAAAACTTATTAATTCTCTTCTAACATTAGCCTATAACCTTTACAGTTCAGTGCATATGTAGTACAGCAAACAAAGAAGTTTAAACTCACACGCGTTCTTTTTTTTCAACCTTCAGAATTCTCAATTCCTGATCCATATGGTAACAGAAAATCAGTATTGACATTCTCTTTCCCAGATTAGTGCATCCCTTTAAATTAAAATAGCTGTAGTGGTAGATACCATGTGGTGATTCTGAAATTTTTAATTTTCATTCAGTTAAGCCAACAGAGAGGACTGTAATCTGTTAGAAGTACAAAGTCAGCTCCTACCAATAAAACGTAAGGGTCTCCATGGCCCACTTTGCCACAAGGCATTCCTTTTCAGTGATGGAGTACCTTTTCTCTCTGTCGTGCAGTTTCCTACTGATTTACTGAATGAGATATTCCTTTCCATCTATATGCTGACGCAAGACTGCACCTATGCCTTCAAACACCATGAAGTCTTGCTATATTATAACAAAAGCAGTCAGCCACTGCAGCTGAACTGCCCCGGAGAGGAAGGAGTTAACTCCAGAGGATCTGGAGTTCTACAGCGCGAAGGCGCTGTGCCAAAGCTCTATCTGGCAAGTTTCAAATGAAACTGTCAGATTCTTTACTCCGCTTCACTGAACAGTCGCTCCGGAGATCAGCTCCTTCAGCTCGGTTCATTCTCGGTTCAAGCGAGTATTTTTCGGTTCATTTGAACCGGCAAAAGTTATTATTTTACCGATTTCGTTAAAAGCTCTATCTGGTAAACCGTAAGTAACGAATTTAAAGTCTGTGTGGAAAGTTAATTATCGGTTCGGTTTTGAACTGATCGGTTTGCTTATTTCAACATTTTAAAGTGTTGGTTGAGTTTTTTAGAGTGCGGTTCCCGGTTCTTATCGGTTCTAAAAAAACCTGAATTTTAATAGGTTTTTTCAAATACCGTGACACGGTTAGGAACCGATAAGGGTTTCTGCCTGGCACTGCCATCAAAAGGGCAAGTTTTGATAGGCTGGCATTATGTCTGAGAAACCCAAAAGAAAAAACCGGGGCCCACTGGGTTTCAACACTGTGGATGTCTGTGGGAAGCCTTGCCAAGGCTGACCCACACACCACTTGTGTCTATTGTCTGGGGCTGACCACCTCCTGTCAGACTGCCAGGTGTGTAAAATTTCCTGCAGCCACCCTGGAGAAGAGATTGGGCGGCTCAGGGAACGAGAGGCCAAAAGTCCGCTGACCGATGGCCAGCCGGTCCAGCACCCACTGGACCAGAGGGAGTGCCCTCTGACCAGGCTAGACTTCTTCGGCAAAGGAAGGCTGGTTCAGAGGAACCAGTCCCAGTTAAAAAGACAAAGAAATCAGTAGGTTTGGAGTCCAAAATTGTGTCTCCAACTGCTGCAGAGATAGCTAAAGCCATTCAGATTGTCCAGTCACTGTCTCAGGGACCTGTCGAACCACCAACAGTTGGTAAAAGGTTGGTTCATTCAGTTCCAGTGGTTCAGGAGTATGATGTTGAGGATTTTTATGAACCACAGGAGGGGGAGGAGGAATTTGATCAATATATGTGTGCTGGGAGGGTCTGGACGTGCCCATTGAACCGACATTTCTCCAGACAGACCTTAGAATCTCCTCCTATTCTGTCTGAGTCCCCTTCTCATTTTATGTTTTACAAAAAGGTTGCAGAAACCCTCCAGCTTCCTTTAGAGGAGGCTGTGGATGAGCAAGAGGAGCCTGATTATGTAGAAATGATGGATATACCAGAGTCTAGGAGGTTGTGTATTCCTTTGCATAAGTCATTTAGGAAGCAAACAACAAAGATTTTAAAAAATCCTCATTCTGTCCCTCCTGTAGATAAAAAAATGGACAGAAGGTATACTTTGTCAGGCTCTGATACAGACTTCCTCACTGAACAGTGTAGTGATGTGGGTGTGGCAAGCTGCAGCCTCACAAGGTTAATATTCCCTGGCCTCACATCCTCCTGATAAAGATTCCAGGAAGATTGATGCCATGGCAAAAACAGTATATGGCAGCTTTGGGACTCAGGCAGGCAAATTATATGGCTTATGTAGCTAGATATTAGAAATCTAGGTGGGACACAATATTGCAGTTAGCCAAGCAGGCCCTGGCCAGCTGGTAGTGAATTGAACAGGTGGCTGCTGATGGCATTGAAGCCTCTAAAGTTCAATTTCATACTGCTGTTGATGTTAATGATGTCTCCTCTAGGGTCATGGCCACTTCTGTAGCTTCTCAGTAGGTTGGCATGGCTCAGATGCACTAATCTGTCCCAAGATACTCAGTCAAAGGCTATGGATTTTCCTGTAGTGGGAAATTCTCTGTTTGGGAACAAACAGAAAACTATATGAAAAGATGGATGAATACAGAACTACCTACAAAAGTGCCCAGGCTAAGAGAGGCATGTCACACCACAAAGGCATGCTCCCAGAGGTAGGGGCAGGCCTTTTCACAGGCCTTTTACCAATTTCAAGCCTCCTCTGCTGTTCGCAGAGGGGTTTCTTCAGAGGCAGGGGTAGACGAGGCACAAGTAAACTGCCCCTCCCCTCAGCCTGCTGTTGCCAAGCAGGCACCCTGATGGGGTGCTCACGGCCGATTCTCCTGTACCAGTGAAGCAGGTTGGCTTATTTCAGCCAGAACTGGCTGTCCTTAACTTCGGACAGATGGGTTCTGGAGGTAATAGCCAGGGTCTGGTTCTCAGCTTCAAACACTTTCCAAAGATGAGAGCAGACATTTTCCACCTGCAAATCCTTCAGAAGCCCTAGCTTTGGAAGCAGAGGTTTCTCTTCTGACTGCAAAGCAGTGGAAAGGGTTCCTCCTTGCCATCAGGGCAAGGGGCTTTATTCAAGATACTTTCTCACCCTAAAGACAGGAGAATGGCACCCATTCTAGATTTAAGGTACCTGAACAAGCATCTTTGAAACCAAAGTTCAGAATGTTGACTCTGGCAATGATATTGCCTTCTGTAAGGCCAGGACTGGCTAGCTTCCTGGACCTCAAGGATGCCTATTTTCATGTCCTGATCAGGCCTTCTCACCGAAAGTACCTCAGGTTCGAACTGCCCTCAGGCCATTACCAGTTCAGGGCATGCCTTCGCCCTACCTCTGCGCCAAGGGTATTCACAAAATGTCTCGCTGTGGTAGTGGCTCACTTAAGAAGGCAGGTTGCTGTGTTTCCTACCTGGACGACTGGCTCATTGTGGGTCAGTCTCCAGATCAGGTAAAATCCCACTTGCAAGTCACCCAGCAGCTTCTCACTTCCTGGGATTCCTAAAATTACCAAAGTCAGTTCTGGAACCAGTTCAGGTCCTAACTTTCATAGGTGCAGAATTGAACACAAAGTTAGCCAGGGCATTTCTTCCCTCGGAAAGGGTAGACAGACTCATGGCCCTGGCATCCTCCTTTACCCTGCGAGTCTCTCGACCAGCAAGGCATTTTCTGCAACTCCTGGGGCACATGGCTGCTTCCACAGCTGTAGTGCAAGGAGCAAGATTCCAGATGAGGGACATTCAGTTCCATTTGAGGGCCTATTGGTCTCAAAGGAAGGACCCCCTTACCAAATTGGTCCCAGTGACTCAAACTCTGATCCTGGCCCTCCACTGGTGGCAGGACCAAAGCAATCTAAGACAAGGGGTTCCCTTCATTCCCATTTCCCACTCCCTCACCCTCACCACGGATGCCTCCCTGTTAGGGTGGGGAGCTCACTTGGGCGACCTGTCCACTCAGAGAGTGTGGTCTCCTCAGGAATCTCTGCTCCACATCAATCTTTTGGAACTCAGAGCTGTCTTTTTAGCTCTTGAATTGTTTCAGTTTCTGTCCAGAACAAAGTGGTTCAAGTCAGGACAGACAACACCACCACAATGTGATTTTTCAACAAGCAAGGGGGCACTTCGGTCTTCAGCCTTGTGCACCAAGCAATGAAGTTGTGGTCTCTGGCTTACCCTGAACACCTCCCTGATAGCAGTTCATCTCCCAGGGAAGGACAATGTCCTGGCGGATGCCCTCAGCAGAATTTCTCAGGGCCATCACGAATGGGCTCTGAATCCACAGGTGCTGGGGTCTGTCTTTGCCAGATGGGGCACCCCTCAGATAGATCTTTTCGCAGCTCCAGACAACCACTAACTTCCTCTATTTTGTTGCAGGCCTCCAGTGCTGGGCTCAGTCCCTCTGGACGCCTTTCTGTTGGACTGGAAAGGGAAGTTCCTGTATGCCTTTCCCCCCTTTCCTCTTCTTTTCAGGGTGCTAGTGAAAATCAGATCTCAACCCTGCAAAGTGATTCTGATTGCCCCAGATTGGGCCAGACAGCCCTGGTACCTCTGCTTCTGTCCTGACAGTCCACCCTGCCCTGAGCCTGCCCAGAGTCCACGACTTGCTGGCCTGTGCACAGGGAGAGTGTGTATCCGGACCTCAAATCCCTCCATCTCAAGGCCTGGCTCTTGAGGAGTTAGAATTTGCTGATTTACACCTTTCTCAAGGTGTCATGGATATTTTAAAGGCTTCAGGAAGCCTTCCACTAGGCCACTTATAATTCTAAGTGGAAGAGGTTTTCCATCTGGTGCTCTGAGAGGCAGATTATTCCAGAATCTGCTGATCTTCCCATTCTACTGGACTATTTGGTCCATTTAAATTCCCTAGGCCTTAGGCCAGCTCATGAAGGTTCATCTGGCAGCTGTCTCTGCTTTTGTGTCAGCAGGAAGCCTGCCTCCCTCTTCTCACCCTGTGTTCTCCAAGTTTTTAAAGGGTTACTTCATACTAACCCCCCTTTTCGGGAACCAGCTCCTGCCTGGGACCTGAATGTTTGTATTGCTCAGTTAATGCAACCTCCCTTTGAGCCTCTGTCCTCAGCAGAGCTCAAGTATCTAACTTGGAAAACTGTTTTCCTAGTGGCTATCACTTCTGCCAGACGCATAAGTGAATTACAGGCCCTGTCAGTGGAAGAAGATTTTATCTCTTTCCACAGAGATAAGGTAGTCCTCAGGACTAATAGAAAGTTTTTGCTTAAGGTGGTTTCAGATTTCCACCTGAATCAATCCATCTCTCTCCCAGTATTTTTCACTGAGCATTCTTCCTCAGGTGAGAGGAGACTGCACAGCTTGGACGTCAAAAGAGCCTTAAGCTACTATTTGGAACGCACCAAAGGTCACAGGTTCAATCCTCCAACTCTTTCTTACTTATAGGCGAGTTGGCAAAGGAAACCTGCCACTAAGAGGACAATTGCAAGGTGGATTGTCTCTTGTATCCAATTTGTTACCAAAACTAGGTAGAGAACCCCTCAGGACTGAGGCCCACTCACCAGGGGTACAGCTAGCTCTAGCGGCTGCTAGAGACATTCCCATTCTGGAGATTTGTCAAACTGCTACCTGAAGACAGTTCACACTTTTACCAAGCATTATTCCCTGGATGTCCAGTCCAGGAGAGATGCTCGTTTGGCACAGCTGTGCTTCAGAGCCTATTTCTAAGTAGGTTCTGACCTCCTCCATGGAGGTACTGCTGTGTAATCTGCTTTTGTTATAATATAGCAAGACTTCATGGTGTTTGAAGAAAAATTACTCACCTTAGTACTTGCTTTTCTTCTCATGGAGTCTTGCTATATTATAACCACCTCTCTCCTGCCCTCTCAGAACTTCTACTTGGGTAGGGTGGCAAATTAGTGCAAGCACTGTGTCATGCCATTGTAGTTGTTTCCTTTACCTCTTTCCTTTAGGGTTAGGGAACTAGGTTGTTTCGTTTAGGTTATAGATATTGACCCCTTCCTGACTTGAGTCTTGGGGAAGGGGGTTCTAATGGTGCTTGTCAAGGTGGTAAACGAACTATAATACCATTATTCATTGTTATTATGGCTATTGGTGTTTTTTGTTGTTTATATTGTTGTTATTACTACTAGTAGGTAGCCATTTGGCTAGTGTAGAGTTTTCCACACAGACTTGTTGTTTAATGTTAGCTTTAAAGATCTGACAGTTTCATTTGAAACTTGCCAGGTAGAGCTTGGCACAGCGCCCTCGTGCTGTAGAACTCCAGATCCTCTGGAGTTAACTCCTTCCTCTCCGGGGCAGTTCAGCTGCAGTGGCTGACTGCTTTTGTTATAATATAGCAAGACTCCATGAGAAGAAAAGCAATTACTAAGGTGAGTAATTTTTTCTTACCTCTGATGCATCTGTCTGTAACAAAAATTGTTTCTCAAAGTCTGGGCTTCTTATTTTTTTCCCCCAATTGTTTAACCAGGTGAGACACACTAAGCTGAAAGCTTGTTTACAGGTGCAACCTGGGAGCACAGGGAAGTTAAGTGACTTGCTCAGGGTCACACAGTATGCACGTGGGGCAGTGGGATTCAAGCCCAGGTCTCCAGATTTGCAACTCAGAGCCTTAAACCACTGCACTATACTGGTATAATGTAGCATTGATGGCCAAAAAAGCTTCATAACACCCTGGGGTCTATTTCACATTATTCGGGGATCGTTTCTTTTATGAGTTCAGTGAGGGGAGTAGCTAGCTGGTTAAATCTGGGAACAAATCTCCAATATAACCAGACAGCCCTAAAAATGACCGGACATGTTCCTTTGTTTTAGGGACAGGATTGTTAGCTACAGTTTCTATCTTTACTCCTCTATTTCCCAAAACATAGCCCAAATATCTGGTTTCCTGCATGCCCATGCACATTTGGTAGGATTAATTGTTAGACCAATCACTGCTCCTGTCACTGCATCTCTTCTCTGCTTCTCGAGTTGCTGCATCTCTATTTGTTGTATAGCCCACCATTTGAAAAACAAAAACACAGTCAGGCTTTTCAGTTCTGTCACTGCCTGTTCTTCTTTTTCCATCACTGGTGCTGGCTGTACAGTCTCAGCTTGGACTTCTGTCTTTACTAGTTTGACTGTCATTCTTTTGGTAATCACTCCTGGGCTTGCTGCTGCAGAATCTATACCTTTCTTCAATGCTTCCTTGGTAACAGGTCTAGTACCCACGCACAGAACTCTTGACTTACAGTATGCACGGCATCAATCCCACTGTTCACATCATCTGTCATCGAGGCATAGGTCAGGAAGCATAGGAAGATCAGGAGCAATTATAAAATTCACAAGTAATGTTTTATTATCAATAACAGTAAAATGAAAAAAAAAATGTTCAGTATAACTATTTACAAAGGCAATACAAACAGAGAAAACAAAGTCCTTCGTCAGAGGGTTTCTCTAATTCCAAGTTTCAGTCTCTCTCCAGCAAAGATTGCTGCTCTATTTATAACAAGCCCTTGCCCAACAATTAACTTCTTCATCCTGAACTTAAGGAGACATCCTGTTTTTCACAAAATGTATCAGAGTTCTTGTCAGTTTCTTTGCAGAGCAGGCTTGCAAACAGAACAGGGTCCCGAGCTGGCCTCTTGCTGACAGCTCTGCAAAAGAGTTTGCAAACAAGCCCAAGAGGAGCTCAAACTGCAACTCAAGTTAACCTCTTCGGATCCAAATAGCTTTTTAAAATCATTTCAACAATATAACTATATACAGTTTCAAACCAAGGGATTCCAGTTTCACATAAGAAACAATTACTGACTGTAATAATATTTCTTCCAGGGGACCCTTCTATATCCTTAAGTGATGTAGTTACACCAGCTGGTTTCAGCTGCCCTGGAGCTGGAGTCATGCTAATGAAGCCAGAGCATTAGCCAATGCGGACTCAGGAGAAAGCTGTGCTGCGTTTGGTGCTTTCACTACAGATTCATTTTGAAGTTAGAGGGGTAAAAGGCCCCCAAAAAGTAACAAAAACGGAACTCCAAGAGAAAAAAATCCAGAGAAAAATTTTTGGAAAAAGGAACAGGAGAAGTAAGCGCCGTAGGCAAACTATGAACACAGGCAGACAAGAAACAAAAGATTTTATTTGTGTACAGTCAAAAATTTGACTTAGGTAAAAACTGCAGAACTACTCTCAGCCAGGTTATGTGAGGGGAGGCTGGGTGGGAAGTTAAGCATACAGAAGGATCCCCTGGAAGAAATATTACTACGGTGAGTAATTTTTTCTTCTCAGCCCAGAAAACCTTCTGTATGCTTAACTGATGCAGATTACAAAGCAGTGCAGTTGGGAGGTGAGACCAGGACCTACTTGAGAAACAGGTTCTGCAGGACTGCAGTGCCAAATTTTGCATCAGACCTGGACTGCACATCCAAGCAATAATGCTTTGTGAAGTTGTGTACAGTGTTCCAGGTAGCTGCTTTGCAGATATCGAGCAAGGGGATGTCCGATGCAGCTGCCACTGAAGCTGTAGTGCCCCTAGTTGAGTGGGCTCTGAGGCCTTGAGGTGGTTGTTTGCTAGCCTTGCTGTAACAGAACTAAATACAAGAGACTATCCAGCGAGAGATAGTTCTATTAAAGGCTGGTCTGCCTTTACCCACTTCACCATAGGGGAGGAATAAAAGATGAGTATAAGAGGCCCCGAGCTGCTTGATAGGGTCTAGATAGTAGGTCAGTGCCCTTTTGACATCTAGGCTATGAAGCCTGTACTCACCAGGAGTGGACTTGTCTGTGGAAAACACAGGGTGTGTATTGAATTGGTTGAGATGAAATTTGAACACCACCTTTGGCAGAAACTTCTTGTTAGTTCTGAGGGTTACCTTATCTCTGTGGGAGATAATATAATTAGGTTCAGTCCAAAGGGCTTGCAACTCTGAAATCCTTTGGGCTGAAGTGACTGCCACCAAGAAAACAGTTTTTCAGGTAATATGTTTTAAGTCAGCTGTGGACATGGGTTCAAATGGGGATTCCATGAGCTTAGCAATGCACAGGTTCAAATCCCAAGGGGGAACGGGTTCCCTGAGTGGCAGCTGAAGATGCAGCAGGCCTTTAAAGAATTTCTTAAAAATGGCATGAGAAATTAAAGATGACTCCTTGTGAACAGACATATAGGCTGAAACAGCAGCTGGGTAGACTTTCAGGGATGAGGCTTTAAGGCCTGATGTTTCTAAGTGCACCAAGTATTTAAAAATGGAAGGCAGACTAGCCTGTAAGGGATTAATCTGCCAGTCCTTGCACCAGAGAAAAATCTCTTCCATTTGGAAGCATTTTGATACTTGGCTTCTTGATCAAACAAAGGACTTTCAGGACTTGTTCAGAATACTGAGAGTCCGGGAACTCTAGCTCTTTTATAGGCACAGGATTTGACTGACAACAGGAACTTCCTGTTTGGGAGCAGGAAGAGAGTGATCACAGAGGTGCAAAAGACTCACCATCCTAGAAGAAAAAGAGCAGCCCTCCATCTCCCCTAGCTGCTGGAGATCTGACTCTGAGCAAGTAAGGAGGAGACTACTGAGGAATATAGGAACTTCCTGTCCCAGAACAGGAAGAGCAGGAGCTTTAAGGGCATAGAGGCAGTAGGAAAGTAGGGGGAAAAAATAAATATATATAACATAAAAAAAGTAAATAAACAGAGAGAGGAAAGAGTAAGCATACAAAACAACAGTTGAGGGGCCACAAATATACATGATGGGAGTGGTACAGTGCAGTGGCTGTGGAGCAGCAGTCTTCTGGGAGGCGTTCTGGAGGATTCGGTGCTGTCCCATCTGCAGGCACCTCTCTGGGCTGAGGGAGGAGATTGCTCATCTCCAGGCTGAGTTGGCCAGGATTTGGGGGACCTCCTCTCCCACCCAAGGACCACTAGGGCTGCCGCCGCTGCCTCAGGGGTTGCTAAGAAAGAGGAGCGGTTGGACCACAGTGGGCCTAGGGAGGGTTAGGGTGGTGGAACAGAGTTGCATCCTTTCAGTTGTACCTCTCTACAATTGTACGGCATTCCAGGAGAGGTTCCTATGGAGGCACCCGCAGGGAGCATTCATGAGGATGCTGGGAACCTCCACAAAGGACAATCACAGGAGGGTGGCATGGGACCCCACAGAGGAAGGAAACAACTCCTGTTGGAGGACTCCATTTTTAGGAGGGTAGAACTGGGGGAGCAGAGGGAGGTAAGGTGCCTGCCTGGCGCCATGGCTTGGAAGGACAGGGAGCGAATCCTCAGGATTGCAGGAGCAGTTGCACGGGGGACAGAGCTGGATGTCTTTGTCCACCTAGGGACAAATGATCTGGCTGGGAAAGGGATTAGAGCAGTGCAGAAGGAGTTTGTGGGGTTGGGGAAGGGCCTTAGACAAGTAGCATGCACGGTAACCTCAAATCAAATCAAAGTTTATTTATAATGTGCTTTTCAACATATCAAAGCACAAGTACATATCAAAATAACATCTAACATAATAAATAACATAAAAACAATAAAAAGCAGCAATAAACCTATTCAAACGCTAATTGAAATAGATAACTCTTCAGAGACGCCTTAAATGATTCTGTGGACAGGCACTCTCTAATCTGACGAGGTAGAGAATTCCACAGGGTTGGGGCCATGAAAGAAAAAGTTCTGGCACCAGATGACTGAAGACGAACCCTGGGAATCTCTAGCAATCCCTCGGCAGCGGAGCGGAGAGGGCGGTAGGGTCGAAGGAGATCTTGCAAGTAGCCCGGGCCCTGACCGTGTAGGGTCTTATAGGTCAGCAACGCAACCTTGAAGGTGATTCTCCACCGCACCGGCAGCCAGTGCAGTTCACGCAACACAAGTGTGATATGGCAAGTTCTTGGTAACCCAGTCAACAACCTGGCTGCAGTGTTCTGCACCAGCTGCAGGCGACGGAGATCCACCCCTGGCAACCCTAGATATAGAGCATTACCTTCTTGGAGGTGCTTCCTGTCTATGGCATGGGTGAGGCTAGGGTGCTCCACACCATGGGTTTCAATCAATGGTTGACAAACTGGTGCAGAGATCAGGGTTTTAGCTTCATTGGGGACTTGGGGTCCACCTGGAGGGATGCAAGCGTATACCGGCGCGATGGTCTGCATCTGTCCAGGAGGAGAATCAGGATCCTAGGTAATAGGTTTAAATGCTTCATTGGCAAGCATTTAAACTAGCCAAGGGGGGCACTGAAAAGGAGCAGGGAAATTCTAGCCCACTCCCCAAAATCAGGGTAGTTAGTGAGATAAACACCAGGATAGAGAAGCCGATAAGGAGAAGGGCAGGGGTAAATGGAGAAAAAGGCAAAGGCAGTAATGACACGGATGGGGCAAAAAGGGGTAAGGTCATCAAATAATGGAGGGTAATGAGTATCAATGCCCGTAGTCGAGGTAACAAGCTCCCTGAACTGGTGGCCTTGATGGAAGAGGGATGCCTGGATATTGTGGCAATCACAGAAACATGATACACGGAGAATCATAACTGGGATGTCAACATACCAGGGTACAAAATCTTCATGAGGGACAGGGAGGGTAGAAGGGGTGGAGGAGTAGCTCTCTACATAAGGAAAGGAATCAAAGCAATGGAACTAAAGGGTAAACAGGGAGGAGAGTAGGCACTGTGGGTCACCCTGGAGACCAGAAATGGCATCACAGTCTGCACGGGGGTTGTATACAGACCCCCGTCTCACTGGGAGGAAATGGACGAGGAACAGATAGAAGGCATCCTTAGGATGGCAGAAAAAGGGAAGATATTGTTGATGGGTGACCTGAATATGCCAGATGTTAACTGGAGCTCCTTTGCTGCAGCCACATCCAAGAGCATGGTCATTCTCGATGCCCTACAAGGGGCATGCCTCAGTCAACTAGTGTTGGAACCCACTCTGGAGGGAGCAATCTTAGACCTGGTACTTTCAAATGGGGATGGAGAGAGGATCTCAGATCTAGAAGTGGGTAGCCAACTGGGAACAAGTGACCACCAAACAGTGTGGTTCACGATAAACACAGCCACAGAGTCAAGCCATACAACAGCAACGGTACTGGACTTTAGGAGGGTTGACTTTGTCAAAATGGGAGAGTGGCTCAGAAAAGCATTAGCAAACCGGCAAGATGGAGGGGTGGAGGAACAATGGGGAAACATCAAAACTGCCATCATAGAGGCAACAAGCTTTTGTGTGAAGCAAATAAACAAATCAAAACGAAAGAAAAAAACACTATGGTTCTCAAAAGAGGTGGCGAGGAAGGTTAGGGAGAAGAATATAGCATTAAGGAAGTATAAGGAAACACAAAAGGAGCAGGACAGAGAACTGTACCAGTTAAAGCAGAAGGAATCGGGGCAGGCAGTCAGAATAGCAAAGGCCCAAACTGAGGAAAAGATAGCTAACTCGGTTAAGAAGGAAGATATAACCTTTATAGGTACATTAGGAGCAAAGAAAGACTAAGGGAGGGATAGTGAGACTTAATAAAGGGAGGGTGGGTGGGCAGAGAGGGACAGTGAAAAGCAGGGATACTGAACTAACAGTTCTTGCTCAGTATTTATAAAAGAAGAGGTGGTACCTAATCCAATCAATAGAAGCACTCTGGATAGGGGGCGATACCACTCCTTTCACAGAAGAAAGGGTTCTGAAGGAACTCCTAAAACTGAAGGTGGACAGAGCAATGGGGCCTGATGGGATTCACCCCAGGATTCTGAAAGAACTAAGGGGAGAGCTAGTGACACCACTGACTAACAAATCATGGGAGGATGGTGTAGTACCTAAGGACTGGAGGAGGGCAGATGTGAGTCCCCTTCACAAAAGTGGGAGCAAAGCAGAGGCAGGAAACTACAGACCTGTTAGCTTGACCTCAGTGGTAGGGAAAATGATGGAATCACTTCTGAAAGAAAGAACTGCTGAGTACCTAGAGGTCAGCGGGGCACAGGACCCAAGGCAGCACGAATTCACAGCGGGAAGGTCATGTCAGATGAATCTAACAGATTTCTTTGACTGGGTGACCAAAGTTGTAGACCAGGGAGGGGCTGTGGACATGGCCGACCTAGACTTTAGCAAGGCATTCGACACAGTCCCGCAAAAAAGATTAATAAACAAATCAGCCAGTCTGGGAGTGGATTCCAGTGTGGTAGCCTGGGTAAAACATTGGCTGGACAACAGGACACAGAGGGTAATAGTAAATGGAATCCACTCTGAAGAAAAGACGGTTTCTAGTGGGGTACCACAGGGTTCAGTATTGGGTCCGGTCCTTTTTAATGTCTTTATAAGTGACATTGCAGAGGGACCGGAAGGAAAAGTATGCCTCTTTTCAGATGACACAAAGATCTGCAACAGGGTTGATACACAAGGCGGGGTGGTGGAAAGAATGAGAAGGGACTTGGCAAGGTTGGAGGAATAGTCAAAAGTATGGCAGCTTTAGATTCAGTGCAAAATAATGCACCCGGAAACAAAACCCAGGGAAGAGTACACAATGGGTGGGAGGTAGTAACAGCAACAAAATTGAAAGGGTCCTGGGGTAGTCATATCCGATGACCTAAAGGTAAGCAAGCAATGTGAGAAGGCAGTAGGGATGGCTGAGGGATACTGGGATGTGTAGGAGAGGCATCACCAGTAGAAAATGGAAGTTGTTATCCCTCTGTACAGACAGTTGGTGAGACCCCATCTGAGTACTGCATGTAGTTCTGGAGACCCCATCTCTGCAAGGACATAGACAGGATGGAGGCAGTCCTAAAAAGGGGAACTAAATGGTACAGAGTCTGCAACAGAAGCCATACAAAGAGAGACTAAAGGAGCTTAATATGTATACTCTTGAGGAAAGAAGGAGAGGGGGACATGATAGAAACTTTTAAGTACCTCAATGGACTCAACAAAGTCCAAGAGGGTAGCATCTTTCAGAAAAAGAGATGTGCAAGAACAAGGGGACACAATTTGAAGATGGGGGTGGCTCAGGGGCAATGTGAGGAAGTATTTTTTCACAGAGAGAGTAGTAGACACATGGAACGGCCTTCCTGAAGAGGTTGTGGGTTCAAAAACAGTGGGGGAAGTCAAGAATGCATGGGACAGATATAAGGCAATTCTTGTGGGGAGTAGGAAGAAGTAGGCAGTTGGTTAACTAGGATCTGCAGCTTATCCAAAGGTAGGGAAATAGATCAGACTGGATGGGCCAAGTGGTCCTTATCTGCCATCAAAGTCTATGTTTACCAGACTTTGAGGAGAAGAGACTCGAAATATTCTGGGGCATGCTTCCCCCATCTGGGGTACAGTCAGGAGACTGTGGGTTGGTGGCAGGCGAATGGGTCTTCTGGCTGGTAGGGTGAGGAGCAGAGAGTACCACGGCTGTCTCGCACAGTATGGAGCCACCAGAATCATGGTTGCTGGTTGGGCTCTGAGCTTTAGTAGGACCCTGAGAATCAGTGGAAAAGGAGGGAAGACATAGAGAAATCTGCTCGTACAATCCAAGAATAGGGCCTCCATTGGTGCTGTACCTAGGGCTGGAAGCCTAGAGTAATATGGAGGAATCTGATGATTGAGGTGAGCAGTGAAGAAATCTATCTCTGGAGTGTCCCACCTCATGACAACTGTGGTCAACACTTGCCTGTTCAGGGTCCACCCGTGATGGCCGTGACTGATGTGGCTCAAGAGTCCGCAAGGGCATTGTCCTCGAAAACTGCATGTCCGGGGAGTAAGCAAGGGACCAAATCTTCATGGCCTCTGTGCAAAGCTCTGTGGATCGCGTGCCACCCTGCTTGTTTATGTAAAGCCTAGCAGTGGTGTTGTCTCTCCTGATTTGGACAAACTGCCCCTTTAGCTGCGGGGGTGAAGACTTTGATAGCCAAGAGAACAGTTCTGAGTTCCAGGAAATGTATGTGACACATGGCCTCTGGGTGACCAGACCCAGCTTATGGACTGGTCTTCCAGACAGGCACCCCATCCTAGGAGGGGAGCATATGTGGTGAGGACCCTGGAAGATGCCTTTCCTGAGGTTGTTAATGTCCTTCCACTAATCCAAGGCCTGCAAAAGTGGTCTTGTGACTGAAGACAACTTTGAAAGAGAGTTTGTCTTTTGGGACCTATGAGTTCTGAGATAGTGTCTGGCAAGCCTTGGCTGGCCAAGAGTGAACAGGTGTGCCAGGGCCTGGAGATTTCGTACCCTGTCTAAGGGGAGCAGGGCTTTGCCTTGCAGTGTGTCCAGCTCTGCTCCTATGAACTCCAACAGTTGAACTGGCTCAGAGTGGGACTTTTCTGTATTGATCAGGAAGCCCAACAACTCCAGAGTATACCTTGTTAGGCAGAGTGAGTCTCTCAGCTGCTGAGGAGACTTGCCCACTATCAGCCAGTCATCCAAATAGGGGAAGTCTGGCAAGCCCTGCCCCCTGAGATGTGCTGCAACCACTGACGGACATCTTGTGAAAACACTGGGAGCTGAACATAGAAACATAGAACATAGACTTTGATGGCAGATAAGGACCGCTTGGCCCACCTAGTCTGCCCATTTCCCTACCTACAGGATAAGCCGCAAATCCTAGTTAACCAACAGCCTATTTCTTCCTACCCCCCACAAAAATTGCCTTGTCTGTCCCATGAATTCTTGAATTCTCCCACAGTTCTAGACCCCACAACCTCCTCAGGAAGGCTGTTCAATGCGTCCACCACACTCTCTGTGGAAAAAATACTTTCTCACATTGTCCCCTCTATCTTCAAATTGTGTCCCCTTGTTCTTGCACATCTCTTTTTCTGAAAGATGCTACCCTCTTGGACTTTGTTGATTCCACTGAGGTACTTAAAAGTTTCTATCATGTCCCCCCTCTCTCTCCTTTCCTCAAGGGTATACATAGAAACATAGACTTTGACGGCAGATAAGGACCGCTTGGCCCATCTAGTCTGCCCATTTCCCTACCTACTGGATAGGCCACAGATCCTAGTTAACCAACAGCCTATTTCTTCCCACCCCCCACAAGAATTGTCTTATGTCTGTCCCATGCATTCTTGAATTCTCCCACAGTTTAGACCCCACAACCTCCTCAGGAAGGCTGTTCCATGCATCCACTACCTCTCTGTGAAATAATACTTCCTCACATTGCCCCTGAACCGCCTCTTCTATCTTTAAATTGTGTCCCATATTAAGCTCCTTTAGTCTCTCCTCATATGGTTTCTCTTGCAGACCCTGCACCATTTCAGTTGCCCTCCTCTGAACTGCCTCCATCCTGTCTATGTCCTTGCAGAGATAGGGTCTCCAGAACTGGATGCAGTACTCCAGATGGGGTCTCACCAACTGTCTGTACGGGGAGATAACAACTTCCTGTCTTCTGCTGGTGATGCCTCTTCCTATACATCCGAGTATCCCCCCAGCCCACCGTACCGCCTTCTCACATTGCTTGCCAACCTTAAGGTCATCTAATATGATTACCCCAGGTCCCTTTCAATTTTTGTTGTTTTACTACCTCCCCCATTGTGTAATGTTCCCTAGGTTTTCCCAGGTACATTATTTTGCACTTCTTTGCATTGAATCCTAGCTGCCATACTTCTGACCATTCCTCCAACCTTGCCAAGACCCTTCTCATCCTTTCCACGCCTCCTTGTGTATCAACCCTGTTGCAGATCTTTGTGTCTTCTGCAGAGAGGCATACTTTTCCTTCTAGTCCCTCTGCAATGTCACTTATAAAGACATTAAAAAGGACTGGACCCTGCGGTAACCCACTAGTAACTCCTCTTTCTTACAATTACCTTCTATGTCCTGTTGTCCAGCCAATGTTTTACTCAGGCTACCACCCTGGGACCCACTCCTAGGCTGGTTAACTTGACTATTAATCTTTTGTGTGGGACTATGTCAAATGCCTTGCTAAAGTCTAGGTAGGCCATGTCCACAGCCCCTCCCTGGTCTACTACTTTGGTCACCCAGTCAAAGAAATCTATTGATTTGTCTGACATGACCTTCCTGCCTGAACCCATGCTGCCTTGGGTCCTGTGACCCACTGGCCTCTAGGTACTCAACAATTCTTTCCTTCAGAAGTGATTCCATCACTTTCCCTACCACAGAGGTCAAACTGACAGGTCTGTAGTTTCCTGCCTCTGTCTTGGTCCTACTTTTGTGAGGGGGACTCACATCTGCCTTCCTCCAGCTCTCAGGTACCACACCATCCTCCCATGACTTATTAAAAAGGGTAGTCAGTGGTGTCACTAGTTCTCTGCTTAATTCTTTTAGAATTCTGAGGTGAATTCCATCTGGCCCCATTGCTTTGTCCACCTTCAGTTTTAGGAGTTCTTTCAGAACCTTTCTTCTGTGAAAGGACTGGGATCGACCCCCCCTGTCCAGAGTGCTTCTGTTAATTGGATTAGGCACCTCCTCTTTTATGAATACTGAACAGAAGTATTCATTCAGTATCCCTGCTTTTTCACTGTCCCTCTCTGCCCACCCACCGTCCATTCTATTCAGCCTCACTATCTCTCCCTTTATCTTTCTACGCTCTCTGATACACCTATTAAAGGTTTTATCCCCCTTCTTAACTGAGTTGGCTATCTTTTCCTCAGTTTGGGCCTTTGCTATTCTGACTACCCTCCCTGCTTCCTTCTGCCTTAACTGGTACAGTTCTCTGTCCTGCGTCTTCTGTGTTTCCTTATACTTCCTAAATGCTATCTTTTTCTCCCTAACCTTCACCGCCACCTCTTTTGAGAACCACAATGGCTTTTTCTTTCATTTTGATTTGTTTATTTGCTTCATACAAAGGCTTGTTGCCTCTGTGATGGCAGTTTTGATATTTCCTCATTGTTGCTCCACCCCTCCTTCTAGCCTATTTGCTAGTGCTTTTCTGAGGCACTCTCCTATCTTGCCAAAGTCAGCCCTCTTGAAGTCCAGAACCCTCACTTTTGTATGGCTTGACTCTGTAGCTGAGTTTATCGTGAACCACACTGTTTGGTGGTCACTTGTTCCCAAATGGCCACCCACTCTAGATCTGAGATCCTCTCACTGTCCCCATTTGAGAGTACAAGGTCTAAGATTGCTCCCTCACGAATGGGTTCCAAAACTAGCTGTCTGAGGCATGCCACCTGTAGGGCAACGAGAACGGCCCTGCTTTTGGATGTGGCTGCAGCAAAGGTGCTCCAGTTAACATCTGGCATATTCAGTTCTCCCATCAACAGTATCTCCCCTTTCTCTGCCATCCTAAGTACTGTATGCCTTTTATCATATCCTTGTCCATTCCCTCCCCCTGACATGGGGGTCTGTATACAACCCCTGTGCGGATTGTGGTACCATTTCCAGTCTCTAAGGTGACCCACAGTGCCTCCTCTCCTCCCTGTTTACTGTTTTGTTCAGTTGCTTTTATCCCTTCCCTTACATAGAGAGCTACTCCGCCCCTTCTTCTCCCCTCCCTGTCTCTCCTGTAGGTTGTGTACCCTGGTATGTTAATATCCCTGTCATGGTTCTCTGTGTACCATGTTTCCGTGACTGCTACGACATCCAGGCATCCTTCTTCCATCAAGGCCACCAGTTCAGGGAGCTTGTTGCCCAGACTACGGGCGTTGGTACTCATTACCATCCATTTCTTGATGGCCTTACCCCTTTTTGCCCCATCCCTGTCCTTATTGCATTTGTCTGTTTCTCCATTTACCCCTGCACTCCCCCTATCAACATCTCTATGTTGGTGTCTACTTCACTTGGTACCCTGATTTTTTTTGGGGTGGGGGCTAGGATTTCCCTGCTCCTCTCCAGTGCCTCCCCCTTGGCTAGCTTAAATGCTTGCCAATGAAGCATTTAAACCTATCACCTAGGATCCTGGTTCCCCTCCTGGACAGATACAGACCATCACGCCAGTATAGGCCTGCATCCCTCCAGGTGGACCCCCAGTCCCCAATGAAGCCAAATCCCTGAGCTCTGGACCAGTTTTTCAACCACTGTTTGAATCCCATGGTGTGGAGCACCCTAGCCTCACCCGTGCCATAGACAGGCAGCACCTCAGAGACGGTTACCATGCATGCTATTTGTCTAAGGCCCCTCCTCATCTCCACAAATGCTTCTTGCACTGCTCTGATCCCTTTCTTAGCCAGGTCATTTGTCCCTAGGTGGACAATGACATCCAGCTCCATCCCCTGTGCAGCTGCTCCTGCGATCCTGAGGATTTGCTCCCTGTCCATCCAAGCCATGGCGCCAGGCAGGCACCTTACCTCCCTCTCCCCTTCCTCCCCCAGTTCTACCTTCCTAACAATGGAGTCCCCCACCAGGAGTTGTTTCCTTCCCCTGTGGGGTCCCATGCCACCCTCCTGTGGGTCTCCTTTGTGGAGGTTCCCAGCATCCTCCTTAGTCTCCACTGTGGGTGCCTCCATAGAAGAACCACACTTTTCCAGAACGGCATAGAAATTGTGGAGAGGTACAACTGGAGGGATGCGCCTCTGTTCCTCCACCCTCACCCTCCCTGGGTACAATAGCATTAGTGATTATTTGCTGTAATACCTCCTGTAGTTGCCCCTTAAAGTGGAGGACTCGTGGGCATCTCCAGAACACATGGACATGTGCAGCCGGAGAATATCCACACTGTCTCCAACAATCCGCTTCTCTGTCAGGTAAGTACTTCTGCTGGATTGCCAGTGTTCTAAAGAACCTGATGGACACCTTCTAGGCACACTCCTTCCATATCTTGGAATTGAGACCCTGCTGCATCCTGCTAAGATGCCTTTCCCATAGCTGTGCCTGGATATCCTGCCCTAGATCCTTCTCCCATGCCCTGTGCACTGAATCCAGTGAGTCTCCCTCTAAAGCCCTCAGAGCTGCATACAGGGCAGAAATTAAGTGGGACGGTCTTCCGCTCCAGGGCCCACACTAGTATGCCGAGAAGTGTGGGACTTGGGCTCTCCTTCCAAGCTTCATCTATAATGGACTTAATAAAGTCCCAGGTTTGGAAGTAACGGAACCTCTCTGTATGAGAGACACTGTACTTCTGCACTAAGTCTGTGAGGGTTAAGATTATTCCCTGTGGTGCAAAATGGTAAACCAAGTGGAGACTGTGTGCCTCCCATCTCTGAAATTCCTTATCTAATTTGGCTGGCTCAAAATGGGACAGATGGGCAGTGAGAACAGCAGGGGTCTTCACCTAGAAAAGCCCTTAGTTGCCAATCCCCTCTGCCAACAGAGAATAGTAGTGCGGGTGTATGGGTTAGTTATCCTATCTAAGTTCGTATTTGGTGGGAAAGACAGCAACACCTGATGTATGTCCTCCAGGCCCTTTTCTTGTCTTTCCAGTGATTTCCATCTGGCCTCATATCCCTCCCATAACCAGTATAGTGTCGTCCTCATCTGGACTGCTAAATGGTATAGCTTTAAATTTGGGAATGTTAAACCACCCTGGCTTTTAGGTAGTTATAAAATAGAGAGCCTTATCCTCGGTCTCAGAGGCGTAGATGATTTTGGAAATTTTCCTGTGCACAGTTCAGGAATGCTCTTTCTAAGGTTGCTTTTCTTCCTTCCATTACTCTAGCACTTGCACAAAGGTCTTTCTGACTGGCACTAGCTTGAGCAGAGAGTCCCATCTTTGTGACCAGTGGTCCCTTGGGTGGTACTGAATAACCCTCATCTGAAATCTAGTCCATGGTACCACTGCTGTGAATGAGGTCATGTGGCCTAGTAACTGCAGAAAATCCACTGCAGGCCCTGGGTGGCCTAGTGCAAAGAATTCTGCAGCAACAATCAGATCTGATACCCTTTCCTGTGAAGGAAAGCCTTCCCTCACAGGGTATCAAGGTCTGCACCTATGAAGTCCAGTACCTTAAATGGTCCTGTCTGAGACTTCCGCAGATTTATCAGGAATCCCAGGTTCTCGATGGAGCTCTTTACCTTTTGGATAGGGCAGCTTGCCTCTTGCTCTGTTTTCCCTGAGACCAGTCAGTCATCCAGGTAGGGAAAATCCACCACACACTGTCTTTCACCATAGCTGTGCTGCCACCACAGCTAAGCACTTTGTGAAGATCCTCGGTGCTGAGGTGAGACCGAAGTGGAGGGCTATAGACTGGTATTGGTAGCCAGCCTTATCCAGAGAGATTTTTCCTGACTGGGTCTGACTGGAATGTGAAAGTAGGCTTCTTTCAGATGCAGTGATCCCAATCAATCTCCTGACTGTAGGGGGTAGTATCACTGTGCCCAGTTGTGACCATCTTGAACTTTTCCTATCCGATGTTGGTTCAGATACCTTAGGTCTAAAGAGGGTCACCACACACCATTTTTTTCATGGGTCAGAAAGTATCTTGAGAACACGCCCCTGCCCCACTGTGAGGTAGGAACCTTTCCTACTACTTTTGCTTGCAGCAGACTCTTTACTTCCAGTTCCAGCAGAATCCTTTATGTTGGTAAATGGGCTTGGGAGTGTCTGCAGTTTGGGACATTTTTTTGAACTGCAGGGACAATCCCTGGCCCACTATTTCCAGGACCTACTTGTCAGTGGTAATTTTTGCCCATTCCTGAAAGTAGTGAGTCAGTCTCCCCCCTCCACCCCCCAAACTGGCAATGGCTGACTGGCAATCTGGGCAGAATGGTCAGGGGTTTTGCTCTGGCTGTGGCTTGGGGGCTGGTGTTGCAACACGGCTGCAGCCCCTCCTGCCTCTGCAATAACCTCTTTGATGAAGGTACTCATAGGGAGCATAGAGTCTTGGATAACAGCCCCTACCTCCCCTTTCGTAGGGCCTGTAGGAAGTGGAAGCGGTTTCTTTTGCAGTGTTATTTATATATGCCTCTTTTCTTGTCACCAAATGTGGATTTTCCCTCAAAAGTGAAATCAATGGCTTAGGTCTGAGTGTCCTGGGTAAGGATGGTAAGCCCTTTCAGCAAACCTCCTCCAAGCCACTGCATGAGCTAAGCTTCATGAAGCTGGGTCACTGGTGTCCACAGCCATATGGAACAGATACTTAGTGGTGCCCTGCTCTATTAGCAAGAAGCTATGCCACGTGCTTTTTGGTACAAAGCTATATAGCCTCAGGAACAGGGAAGCTTTTGTGCACACTTTTTTTGGTCATAGTATCCAGTTTCCTGGAATCACTCTCAGGAGGCTGAGCTGAGAAGGGCACCTTGGCCTTCTCACAAGCAGCTGCCTAGATCACTGCTTCATGAGCAGGGTAAGCATACAGGTATTCCACCCGTCTAGCCACCTGATACTTCCTTTCAACTTTATCAATACCAGCAGCTGAAATAGGTGCCGACATGAATTTTGAAGCAGCTTTTTGTAGTGAATTGTCAATGGAGACTAGCAGCCTTCTTGTGGAGGCCAGCCCCATCAGATCCATGAACTGCACTTCCTCCTCATCTTCCTCTGTTTCATAAGAGGGGATTTTGAGGGTGTATACCATCTGTTTGACAAACATGGAGCAAGAGGCATAATTCTCGTGGGCCTAGGAAGAGAACCAAACTCCTGGTCAAGTGAACAGTCAGGTTCTATAGTTTCATCTCCACCTCCTACTCGTAATACAAATCCGCCTCCTGCGCAGGCAAATGGTCCAGGACCTGAGCCTAGGGAGTGAGGAAGGGCAGGCATGTTAAGGAAGTTTTTCATAACCAAGAAACCTTGGAAAACTGACATGTGCTGGCATTTGACTTTGATCCACTGCCTGCTCCTTTTCCTCTGCAGGAGGAGTGGCACAGATTTTTCCTTTTGTGTTTTTTCTTAGTAGACAATGGTTCCAGTACCTGCACCAAGGCTCTTTTGTTTGTATTTTTGTCATCACTGAACTCAGGCTTCCCCCTTTTGAACATCCTGGGATCTTTTCTATTTTTGGCATGTTTACCTGATAGCTGAGCAGCGGTTCCTCTATGCCGCGGGGACAAGAGATTTGTTGACAGGCAGCATGGCGACAGCACAATACTGCCTGAGTGGTGGTGTGCCGTGTTTCGAACCAAAGTGTTTTCTGAGGGGGCTTTGCCTCCACCCCTCCTCATGGGACTCTGCCCCCCGCACTTCGTACTTTATATTCCTAACTCCAGTCAGAGTCAAGTCGGGAATGGGGGCAAATACCTCACCGGCAACAGTGTCGGGAACAAGGAGACCATCATAGCAAACTGCCGGAAATGTCGCTGTGATGGTCTTTGCGGTATTCCCGTCACTGCGCAGTCTTTATACCCTGAACTGCTTTACTTTTTTATCTGTCCCCTTTGACACGGACTGCTGCTGCTTATGAGAAGAACCTTCTGATACATGCTTTCCACCATTATTAGGAACTCCTCTGAGCCTTTATTGTGCTTTGGTGGCACAGAGGCAGACTAAGAAGCCATAAATTCTCGTTTTTTTTCCGGCCCTTTTCTTTTGGGTTTTGGGGCAAAACCTTTTACAGAACTCACAATTGATAAAAACGTTTTCTGAACCCCAGGCACTCTGAATAACCCGCACAATTCTCAAACTCACCAGCATAGTTAGCCTAAGAGTTTTCAGATCACTCACAGAAAACGTATGCTATGAACCATGTGCATGTAAAAGCCTAAATGTAGGACTACCAGTGCATTCAGCATTTATTTGGTTATTTGTGAAAAATGTCTATTCCCCGTTACGCACGGATGCATGTGTGTCATGGTCCCATATTAGTGACAATTTTTCTACACAGAGTCAAATTGTATAATCTGTAGTAGTATACACCTTGTTAATTATTCTTCATGTTATATTCTGCTCTCTGACCAGCACTGCTGTGTATACCTTGTCAAATAGTTCTTGTGCCATGTTCAATGCTTCCTTACTATTCTATATTGCTGTAAACTGTTCCTTGTTGCATGCTGTCCAACCCAGGACCTCTTTGAAAATTGGCTTGCTCAATGTGGAGCCTTCTCCTGGCGAAATAAATAAACTAAACTCATCACAGTTTTCTTTTGCCACGAGCTGAAAACAATTTGCTTTGCACTTGTCCCTCTTGTTAGCCTTTGGGAGTACCACCCATCACACGAGGTGTTCAGCTGGGTCCTGGATACCGATCCCACAAGTATTGTGCTGGATGCCACAGACTTTTTCTAGTTTTCGTCCCCATTTGTTTTTGTAGTTCCAATACCTAGAGGGCGCTGGTGAGAAGGACATTCGTCCAGACTGATGACATGCTGACACATGTCATAGTCAAGCGCCTAATGGCGCCCTCTCCTCCCCTAACTCAAGGCAAGTCACTTTATTTATATAGTGCCCAATCCGAGAGGCTCTGGGTGCTTAAATATACAGAACAGGGTAATACATACTCAGACAGCAATTTTTGCCCCACCGGTGATAGAATGAAGGGAGCACATGCAACCTGGCATGTCCCCACGGAGGACAGCTTTTTTCTCCCAACCTTCCCTGCCACCTCTTTTGAGAACCATAGTGGTTTCTTACATCGTTTTGTTTTGTTTATTTGCTTCACACAAAGGCTTGTTGCCTCTGTGATGGCAGTTTTGATTATTCCTCATTGTTCTTCCACCCCTTCTTCCTGCCCATTTGCTAGTGCATTCCTTAGGCACTCACCCATTTTGGCAAAGTCAGGCCTCCTGAAGTTCAGTACCTTTGCCTTTGTATGGCTTGACTCTACTGCTGTGTTTATTGTGAACCATACTGCTCGATGGTCACTAGTTCCCAGATGGCTACCCACGTCTAAATCTGTGATCCTCTCACCATCTCCATTTGAGAGTACGAGGTCTAAGATTGCTCCCTCTCGAGTGGGTTCCAATACTAGTTGTCTAAGGCACGCCCCCTGTAGGGCATCTAGAATGAAACCACTCTTAGAAGTGGCTGCTGCAAAAGTACTCCAATTAACATCTGGCATATTCAGATCCCCCATCAGCAATGTCGCCCCTTTTTCTGCCATTCTAAGGATACTTCCTATCATTTCCTTGTTCGTGTCCTCCCCCTGCAATGGGGGTCTGTATACAACCCCTGTGTGGATTGTGGTGCCATTGTCTGCCTCCAAATTGACCCACGGTGCTTCCTCTCCTCCCTGTGTACCCTTTTGTTCTGTAGCTTTGATTCCTTCCCTTATGTAGAGAACTACTCCTCCCCCCCCCCTTACCCTCCTTGTCCCTCCTGTAGATAGTGTATCCTGGTATGTTTACATCCCAGTCATGGTTCGGTGTGTACCATGTTTCTGTGACTGCCATGATATCCAGATGTTCCTCCTCCATCAAGGCCACTAATTCAGGAAGCTTGTTACCCAGACTACGGGCATTAGTACTCATTGCTCTCCATTTTTTGATGGCTTTACCTCTTGTAGCACTATCCCTGTCCTCATTGACTTTGCTTTCTCCATTCACCCCTGTCCTGCTCCCTACTGACCTTTGCACCTTGGTCTTTCCCTCATTTAGTGCCCTGTTTTATAGACGGAGGCTGGGAATTCCTTGCTGCTTATCAGTGCCTCCCCCCTTGACTAGTTTAAAAGCTTACCAATGAAGCATTTAAACCGAATGCCCAGAAGACTTGTTCCCTTCCTGGACAGATGCAGACCATCCTGCCAGTATAGGCTGGTATCCCTCCAGGTGGAACCCCAGTCCCCAGTGAAGCCAAACCCCATTGCTCTGCACCATTTTTTTAACCATCCATTGAATTGAATGGTATGGGTGCAAGTATGGCGCCAAACTTTGCGAATGTTTTCTTGTCGGAATGGGAAAGTAAATGGGTATACAATTGTGACAATAATCAATTTCTGGAGTATATTGATTTTTATCGACGATATATTAATATGGAAGGGAAACATCGATCAGTTGCATGATTTTGTTGCATATTTAGAAACAACAAATTCTAATCTGAAATTTACTATTAATGTGAGTAAAGAACAGATAGCTTTTTTAGATCTTCTGATATTCAAAGACACAGAGGGTGGTTTGGCCACTGATTTATATAGGAAGCCAACTGATCGGAATGGTATCTTACATTATACTAGTAATCATCCATGACATGTAATTAAAAATATACCAGTTGGACAATTTATGCGATTAAAAAGAAATTGTAGTTCGCAAGATAAATATTTCAAGGAAAGAGATGATATGTACAATTGGTTTAAAACGAGAGGATACAGTGACCAATGTATACAGGGTGCCATTGATAAAGCAGATCACATGCAGAGACCTAGTTTGCTTCAAAAGAAAAGTAACAAAATAGTTAATACTGTATGTGTTCCTAATTTCATTACTGTATTTGATGCACAGGTATCTGAAGGATCTGATGTTATTCGGAAGAACTGGGGCATTTTAAGTGTGAAGCCAAAACTGAAAGAAATATTTGAATAGGGAGCGAATTTTGTTTATCGAAGGGGAAGTAACTTAGCAGATTTATTGGTGCATGGCAAAGACAATATTACATCTAAGCGTGGACCTACACTTCCAAAATGGAAATTACAGATGTGGGACTTGTAGTGCTTGTAAATTTATTCAGGTGGGATCTGACTTTACAATGCCTAATATGAAGGATGTACATCGGATGAAGAGCTTTATAAACTGTAATACAGAATCAGTGGTTTATTCAGCAACATGCAAATGTAAATGTTTTTATTGGGTAAAACTATTAGAAAGTTTAAACATAGAGTTTTGGAACATCTTAATAGTATTAAAATGAAAATATTGGATAATGCATTGGCTGTACACACATCACAAGCTGGATGTGATCACACCTTCACTTTTCAGGGGACTAAAACAAGTTACCCTGGGATGTAGGGGAGGTGATTTAAATAGTACTTTGATGTGCCGTGAGACTTTTAGGCAGTATACGTTGCAATCTAGTTATCCTGGGTTAAATGATGTTTTCCAGCTTACTCCATTTTTGAAAAAACAAAAATGATTTTTTAGTTTATTTCATTTTTGATAAAATGTCAATGAAGTATAATAATTGAACATAGCATTTGTATATAGTTTTTAGTAGTTTATTATGGTATAAATGCCTATTATTGTTGTTGTATAGTGATTGATTTCTTATAATGCCTAACTAGTTTAAAGCAGTTAGTGTGATTGTGATTGTTTCTGGTCCGGGGTAACGTATAGTATTTAAGTAGATTCTTGTTTAACTGCTGATGTCTTGTCAAAGCATCTGTTTTCGACGTGAAACATTGACGGTTTTTGGGGTTTTGCCACCACTTTTGTGTACCTTCAAAGCAGTTGTTTTTACTGCGTTTAAAAAAAAAATAAAAAGCAGTTTCAGTGTGTCCTAATTTTGTGGACTGTTTTTTGTGGATAACTGTAGAGCCCGCGTTCTCTTATTGCTTATTCTGGATTTGTTGTAGCGGAGCTCCAGTTTTCTGAGCTGACTTGAGCCACCGAGTTTGTTAGTTATTAAGGCCCTGAGTTCGTTGCATTCCATGTACTGGCCTGAGTCATGGTCCACCCATCGCAAGTCGTTTTGCCGGCCCTCTCGCCAATTCCCCCGAGGACCAGCAGGTGAAGGGCCTTTTTAAGTGCAAGGCTCACACCTCACCAGCTGCAACAGCCGCCCCTAGGGTCCCTCGAGCTTCCCTGTCCGTCCCCCCAGGGTCGACTGCCTGACTCCTTACCCAACTCCCTGGCAGAGACTTTGGGGGAGGCGGTAGGGGGTCACTTCTCCCTTTACTTCAACAGGTGGTAAGCAGTGACCTCAGACCAGTGGGTGATCCAGCTCATCGAGCACGGTCACACTCTAGAATTTCTGCCCCCCCCGAAACTGTTCCTTGCTCCAGGCCCTCCTGCACAAAAACGCAATAGAGCCCATCCCTCTGGCTCAAAAGGGAAGGGGTTCTACTCTCACTTCTTCATCCCCAAGAAGACAAGGGATCTGAGGCCCATCCTAGATCTCAGTCACCTGAAATTGTACATAGAATACAAATGCTTCAGGATGGTAAACCTCCAGGGGCTGTTGCCCCTTTTCTATCAGGGGGACTGGCTCTGCTCCCTGGACACACAGGATGCCTACCTCCATGTTTGGGTTTTCGTGGGCCACAGCCAGTTTCTCAGCTCCTGTTTCCAGGAGAACCACTTTCGGTTACAGGCCCTCCCCTTTGGGCTTTCCTTAGCACCTTGGGTGTTTACCATGTGCCTAGCGGTGGCGGCTACGTCTCTGAGGAGATGAGTTTTATGTGTTTGCTTACATGGACGACTGACTGTTAGCAACCCCTTCCAGGGACTGTCTGCTTCAGACCCTGGAGTGCACCTTTCAATTCTTCCAGGCCTTAGGAATCACGCTCAACCTCCCAGAGTCCTGTCTCTCTCTCTCTCTGCCAGCACCTCCAGTATTTTGGGGGCAATCCTGGACTCTTCCCAGGGCAGAGCCTTCCTACCAGTAGACTGAGTGGAATGCTTGATGGAGCAAGCTCGCTTGGTCTCCTTCAGCCAGCGGATCCCAGACAGAGTGTTTCTCCACCTGTTGCAGCACCTAGTAGTGGCCATAGCCACAGTTCCTCTGGCCTGTCTGTATATGAGGATCCCTCAGTGGTCCCTTCTGGTCCAATGGGACCAGCGCTCGGGCAACCTAGACCAGTTGGTGATGGTTTCCAATCCGGTGAAGAGGACCTTGGAAGGTGGCAGAACCCTGCCAATCTCCTGCAAGAGGTCCGCTTCCAGGCAGCATCCCCTCAAAAGGTTCTCACACAGCTGCCTCCAGTCAGGGCTGGGAAGCTCACTTGGTTGACTATCAAACCAAGGGGACCTGGTCTGAGAGAGACCAGTGTCTCCATATCAGTGTGATCGAGATGCAGGTGGTTCTTTATGCCCTGCAGGCCTTCCAGACCCACATCCTTCCCGGCCCTCTGCTGATACAAATGGACAACATGTCTGTGGTGTACTACATCAACAAACAGGGAGGCACTCATTCCTATCCCATGTTGGGAGGCGATGGGGGTCTGGTACTGGGCCACCAAGCACGGCCTGGAGCTATCAGTGGTTAATATTACAGGCACCCAAAATGGCCTGGCCGACAGTCACAAGTGGGAGCTTCTACCTTCAGTGGTAGAAGACCTATTCTGCAGGTGGGGCCATCCAGAGTTGGACCTCTTTATGTCCCTGCCCCATACAAAACCACTGCTTTTCTGCTTGCTTGATCCAGGGCCTGGAATTTTCTGACATAACACGTTGTTCATCTCTTGAAAAGGGAGGTTCCCATATGCCTTTCCTCTCTTCCTGCTTCTGCAGAGTCCTTCTCAAACTGCAGTCAAAAGGGGTGGAGATGATACTCATAGCCCCCGACTGGCCACGCCAGATCTGGTTTCCCCTGTTGCAGCAGCTGGCAGTGGAACCTCCTGTGCCATTGCCCCTGTGCACCAGCTTGTTCTCCCAGGAGCAGAGCACTCTGGTTCATCTGGATCCCAAGTCCCTGCATCTTCATGTGTGGCTTCTGCAGACTTAGCAGTAGCTCAGTACGGGGTTTTGTCTAGGGTTGCTGATGTCCCGGTGGCTGCTAGGAAACCTTCCATGAGGGCCACCTATGCCTTGAAGTGGAAGCCCTTCTACCTATGGGCCACTGCTCGCCACCTGGATCCCTTCACCTGCCTGGTGAACCTGATTTTGGAGTACCTTCTCTTCCTTTTGGATTCCAGCCTAGGGTACTCCTCTTTTAAGGTGCATCTTTCTGCCATCTCTGCATACTGTGCACTGATTGAGGGAAAATTTGTTGCCCAGGTGGATCCATTCTGTACGTTTTTGAGGAGGATCCTTCATTTGAAGCCCCCCGTTAGGGACCCGGTCCCCTGTGGGATCTTCTTATTGTGTTGGAAAACTCACTCTGCCTCCCTTTGAGCCAACTGCGAGTTGCGAGCTGCACTGTCATGGAAACGCTCTTTTTGGTTGCTGTTAGTTCTACTCTAAGGACGTCCGAGCTCCAGGCTCTGATGTGTGTAAAGAGCCTTTTTTGTTTTTTCACAAAGACAGGGTATCTTTGCAAACTAATCCTAAATTTCTTCCCAAGGTGGTGTCCAAGTTTACTTTAAATCAATCCATCCACCTGTTGGTTTATTTTCCTGAGTAGTCTAATCAGGGGGAGGCCTTGCTCTATTCTTTAGATGTTCATTGGGTGTTTAAGTATTATAAATTGCACCCGTACTGTTAGGAAAACTGACCAATTGTTTGTTTCATCCACTTCCAAGAGAGAAGGGGCTTCTGTTTTGAAACGGTGTTTGTCTAAATGGTTAGCCAACTGTATTTTGTACTGCTGCTGTAAGTACTACAAGCCGTTGCTTGGAACGGTGAAAGGCCACTCTACCAGAGGTATTGCTGCCTCTACCACCTCCTTCAGGAACGTGACTGCCACAGATGTTTGTGCAGCTTCCACTTGGAGATCTGTCCACACCTTCATCAAGCACTACAGTCTGGACATTGCTACTTGGTGACAGGCCAATTTCGGACTTGCAGTCCTTCAGGGCCTTCTTTCTTCAGCTGTCTTTCTTATACCTTCTCCCGGCTGCCCTTGGTCAGTTCCGGTACTGCTTGGGACTCAGCCCTACTGTTGTTGCCTGCTGCAAGAGCCCCCTTGAAGTAAGACGGTGCAGTTACGTAAGAACTTACCGTAACAGTAGACCTTTGTGAGGAGCTCTTGCAGCAGTCACTGTTCCCCCCCATAAGTTCTTCTCCTTGCACCTCTTTTCATGTTCCTTCAGCTCTGAGGGCCTGCCTTGGTTCTTCTTTTCTTTTGCCTCCTGTTTTGGGATTTCCAGTGGGAGAACTGAGGTGTGGCTGGGGGACCTCCCTTTTATAGGATAGGCGGACATCAGTACGCTGACGTCAGTGGGGGCAGTCCCCCATGATAGACTGCTAGCTAAAGTTTTCTGTGTAGTTCTGGTGCCTGGCGGCTTCAGTCCTACCGGTGTTGCCTGCTGCAAGTGCTCCTTTCAAAGATCTGCTGTTACGGTAAGATCTTACATAACTGTACTTTGCTTACCTGTAACCATAATTCTACTACTAGTATTCAGTTCACATCCATACAGCCAAACTGACCTCCCTATGCAAGATTTGCTCAGCTTCCTGCTTCTGGCTTCCAGCTGCAGATCTGACATCTAGCAGTGCAGAGCTGAAGGATGACATTATGGGTAGTGGGAGGGGTCGAGCTTCATGATGCCTGATGACTAAGCTACTCACAACATAACTGCCAAAGTGTGAATGTAAACTAAATACTTGTAATAGAAATATGTTTACAGGTGAGTAACTTCTATTTTGGGGGTGGTTCAAGGTCTGCTGGGTTATCAAACAAAAAAAGCACCATCCAGATGTATTATATGGAAAACAAGGGTCAAAGAAATAAGGCAGTACTGTACAGTATATTGTCTGTCAGTGATCTCAGCTTATGACTAAGTCGCTGTGATATGAGCAGAGATTTTACACACGTCATCTTTTCTCCAGCTATTGTGAGAAGCAGCAGCTTATTGATCTGAAGAAGGAGGGATACTGGCCGAAACTGCTGGATGATGTCAACCCTGCCATTGTAGTCACAGACTGGTAAGTGTATTTAGTGTATTAGTACTTTAATATCACCAAAACAAACTGGTAGGTGTGCAAAGGGTATAGTACCTTAATATCACAGCTACCAATGGACAGGTATAGAAATGATATAGTACAGTACAGTAACATCACAGTCACTTACTGGTAGGTATGTAAAGGGTATAGTACCTTCATATCACAGTCACAAATACAAAGGGTATTTTTACCTTGCTATCCCACTCGTGGACTGATACGTATATAATGGGTACGTTACCTTAGCATTACAGTCACGGATTGGTAGGTATATAAAAGGTATAGCACCATAATATAGTCATGCACTGGTTTGTATATAAAGGCTATAGTACCTTAATGTCACAGGTCATGGATTGGTATGTATATAAAGAATATAATACTTTAATATCTCACTCATGGACTAGTGGGTATACTGTATAAAGGGTATAGTTCCTTATTATCATACACAAGCACTCTGTAGAAACCCTGATTTCATAGTGCTTCATAGAGGTAAGGTGATATTTAAAACATATGTGAAATGTTTACCCAAGGAGGTCTATCTTCATAAGAATCAATCTGTAGTATTGCTTGTGTTTTCCCGAAACCCTCACTCCCATGTAGGAGATGAGATACGTCACATCCTGGACGTTAAAGGAAAGCTGTCCAAACCATGGGCTCCCACCCCCGGAAGCCTTACCCGCTTTTTTACAGTAAGAGCAGCCTTTTCTCCGCCGCAACTTACTGTATTTTAATTCTAAAGTCCGAAACCCTGATGTGGCGGATGCAGGGGAGGTTCCATTTGCTGAAAAGGTGCGGCACCGCACCGCTTGCTTCAGTACTTTAGTATTGAAGCGAGCGGTGCGGCGCCACACCTTTCAGCAATTGGAGCCTCCCCTGCATCTGTTATACTTCTGGGTTTCGGACTTTTGTCAATTAAAATACAGTAAGTTGTGGTGCAAGAAAAACGCTTCTCTTACTGTAAAAAGCTAAACCAGAGGGTAAGGTTTCCGTGAGCGGGAGCCCACAGTTTAGACAGCTTTCCTTTAAAATGGCTTTGAGTTTCTACATGCAAAGGACAAACACATCCAGGACTGAAAACGAACAATTTTTCACTTACAATGAAGTAGGAAGAAGTAAATCTGCTACAGAAAAAGACAATTTTTAATTGAGGTGTGTCTTGTATTGAGTTCTGCTATGAAAATTTTGGCAAAGAGTCACCAATAATTATTTTTTTTATTTACAGTAAAAGTTTATTAATTTTTCAGTTAATTACGACAAATGGTCACACAGAGAGGGCTAGGAAATGATCGAATGGATGCTAGGCAGCTCTCATCTCCCAGACTGATGTGGTGAGATCTTACTTCGGGAGGGCTCTTGCAGTAGGTAATTACTTGTAAGACTGCGCCCCCTGGTGTCAGGACCACACAGAAACTTTTGCTAGCAGTGTCTAATGGGGGACCGCCCAGCTGATGTCACGCGTGACACTATATAGTGAGCGGTCTCAGCGTCCACCCTCGAGTTCTTTCCCGCCGTCAACCTGTGCATGTCGGACCAACTGAAGCTTGTCGCAGCAGTTTGAACGCCTAATTCGGCTGAGTATCTGTTTTTTCTCTATTCTGTATTCCTAATAATCGTTTATGTCATCCTCTTCATCCACAGAATCGCATAAAAATAAGTGCGGTTCTTGCTGCATCCAACTACCGCATAAGGACCAGCATACCCTCTGCCTCATCTGCTTGGGACCAGATCACAGCGTCGAGGAGTGTGAGGCCTACGCTCAGTTCAACCAGGCCACATGAAAAAGGTGCCAACAGTCACTCGAAGCCCATCTCCTGAAACTAAAAATGGCTTCAATGGAAAAAGAAATTAAGAAGCTTAAAAGCACCTCCTCCTTTGCAACTGACCCCCATAACAAGAAAAAGAGGGACAAGGAAAAAAAATCGGGACTGGAAGCAGTCCCCCCCCCCAAAGCCACCCTCCCCTGAAGCCACCCACGGACCCTTTGGCAGAGGATTGGCCCCCTTCCTCTGAGAAGGCGAGCACCGCGGACAAGCTTGCACTCCCATCTAAAGAGCAGCCTTTGGCTACCCCACCACCACTGGTTACAGTGACAGCAGGTACCTCAGATTCATCAGAGGCCGGTGCTGCACTTAAGCCCATCACTACCCTGGGCTCTAAGTCGGCAGGTGCGGCTAATAAGCTGCACCCGGCTGGGATTGTTAAGTCGGAAGTCTGGGTCTCCGACTTATGCACAACCCAGGTTGATCAGCCAATCATTGGACCCTTCAACGATCGCATGACCATTTCGCATCTGTCAGGTTCTGACAATGCACAGCCGAACATCCGCTCCATCACAGCTGGAGGGCAGAGGTCGCCCTGGGACTCCATCCATGGAGAGCACCCATCTCCTCCTCTGTAGGAGATTCCTCCGCTATCGCTGGACCCACAGGTCCTGATGGAAGACCTTTCATCAGGTATACCTGACGGGGTTCCAAAAGGCCTTACGGTGGCTCCACTGCCCATGGTAGAAGTGCCAGACCCTACCCCTCCTCAGTGCCTTCTGGTCCCCTTGCCTCCATCAGGACTGCCAGCGAACCTTCCCCTATCAGGGCTCCCAACAGGTTTCCCACCTCCGTGCCCCTCAGGACTTATGCTCGGCCCTTCGGGATCCCCGCAGGACCACCGACAGGACCTCCTTGAGGCTAACCGCCTTCAGGACCATCAGGCTGCCCTCCATCAGGGCCGTAGTCAGGCTACCCTCCATCAGGGCCACCATCAGGACCACTGTCTGGCATTCCTACTAGGTTATCCTCCGTCAGCCCCGATGCAGGACCCCTTTTTGACGGGCTTTTACTACTGTAGCTACCCTGGTTATTATTCTCCACCAGGTTATTCTCACCACTATCCTTCCACCAGTTCTTGGGACATGTAACTGAGTCAGGATTCCCTCATTTCACCCTCCACCTCCTCCCATTCCACCTTCTCCTGCTCAATCACAGGTGGATTTTAGGGAGATTTTGAAATCTTGGTGGTCTGACACAAAATCACAATTGGTCTCAGAGTTGAACAGCAGGCATCCGCAACCTCCAGACACAGGCTGCCCAGATCCTACCCCTAGGGCACCCTTTTCTGTCATTCCTCACACCTCAATGTCAGGCCAGACGATAGCCCGAACGCAGCCCCTGACATCAGAGGGGATCTCCAGGGAGCTGGAATCTCTGATTCCTGAAAAAATTCTGAAGGATTCAGAGGATTCCGAAGCAGACTCAGATTCCTCTTCCAAGGGTTCGTGTTTTGAGACATCACCCCATGAGGAACCAGTCCTTAGGGAGTCTCCCGAATCCCCACCCGAAGATCCCTCCTTTGTGGACCTCCTCAGACAAATGGCGGAGGCTCAAGAATGAAAGTCAGATGCTCTGGACCTAAAACGACAAAGACTGGCAGAGCATCTGGATTTCCCAGAGATGAGTCCGGTGCTCACACCCCCATGGCTGGAACCTCACAAGGATTTATCCTTACCCATTTGGCAGAGACCTTCCTCTATCCCGGCCATGGTCAAGAAAGCCGACTGGGTTTACAGGACCCCTGAAGATAAGGATCACCTCAGCGTGCATCCTAAGGCTGATTCAGTGGTCATTACTGCAGCCCATGATCATCTACGAAGCCAAAGCACCTTAGTACCTTCCCTTCCGACAAGGAATCCAGACAAATGGACCAGTTCGGGAGGAAGTTTTATTCTTCTTCTACTACACTAGCCATCCGTGCTCTGAACTACATCTTGCACATGCTAGTGTACCAGAAGTCTTTGTTCCGCCAGCTCAAGCCAGTTGTAGAGGCCCTTCCAGACTCTGAAACAAAGACCACCTTGGCAAACACTTTAAGATCGGCCAAGGTGGCAAGACATCATTCTTTACAGGCCACCTACAACATGGTGGATTCCTCCGCTAGAGGTATGGCCACAGGTGTGAGCCTTCACCGATACTCTTGGCTGTGAGTATCAGGCCTAGCCCCTGATGTTCAGTTGGCTATCCAGGATGTCCCTTTCAGAGGCTCTGTCCTGTTTGGCGAATCTGCCCAGGACATTATCACAAGCCTGCCGGATAAAGGCACAGCTTTTCGGTCGGTTCACACCATGTACCGCCCGAAGCAACAGCAAAAATGTACTTTTTGTTGGCAAAACAGACACCAGACGAAAAATCAACAAGCACCCAAATGTCAGTTTAAACGTAGGGCTCCCAATACAGCCGCCGCCCCTCCAGCCAAAACCCAGAGGGTTTTGGGAGCGGTCCTTCCCAACCCCCCTCCCATTCCTGACTCGCTGACCACCCTCCCACCTCGTCTGTTGGAGGAACAAGTGGGCAAAAGATTCACAAGGCATCTGGGAGACTGGGAGTCCATCACAACAGACGTCTGAGTGCTTCACTTAATAAAGCTGGGTCATACTCAAATTTTGAGAAAAAACACCAAACAATCCAACAAGGTTTTCTCACTAACTAAGGGCGAACATTCCCCATTTAAGGGAGGAGATCACAGCTCTTCTTCGAAAAGAGGCAATAGAGCCAGTGCCAGCAGACCAGATCGGTAAGGGATTCTACTCCCACTTCTTTCTGGTACCCAAAAAGACGGGGAATCTACGCCCAATTTTAGACCTCAGTACCCTCAACTTCTTCACAGAGTACAAGAGGTTTCAGATGCTGATGCTACAAAGCCTGCTGCCTCTCCTTTCCAAAGGACAATGGCTTTGTGCCCTGGACATGCAGGATGTGTACCTACACATCCCAATATTCTGTCCACACCACAGTTTCCGCAGATTTCCTTTCCAAGGGGAGCATTACCAGTTCAAAGCTCTCGCTTTCGGACTGTCCTCCACACCACGGGTTTTAACCAAATGCCCAGCGGTAGTGGCAGGTGCCTTGAGGGGTCAGGGGCACTACATCTTCCCTTACCTCAATGATTGGCTTCTTACGGCTCCATCGAGGGAGGGGTTGGAGGCTTCCATATCGGCTATCCTGCACCTTTTTGAATGTCTGGTTATTACTGTCAGTTACCCAAAATCCCAGCTTGCTTCTCTCCAGCACCTACAATTTATTAGGGTGGTTTTTGATACAGTACAGGGTATGGCCTTCCTCCCCCTGGACAGGATAGAGACCCTGGAGAGGCAAGCCAAGCTGGTATCCTTCAATCGACACATTTCGGCTAGAGCAGTTCTCCGCCTACTTGGTCTCATGGCAGCAGCTATACCTACGGTCCCAGTGACCAGACTCCACATGCGCATCTCGCAGTGGACTCTCAGGTCACAATAGGATCAGAGGGCAGATGACTTGGACAGTCAAGTCCTAATTTCCAGTCCAGTGCAGAAGGATCGGCTATGGTGGCAGGACTCCAACAACCTTATTCAAGGAGTCCCTTTCCAGGACCCTCCTTACTCCCAAATCCTGACCATGGATGCGTCGGGAATGGGACGGGGTGCCCATCTGGGATGTCACAGGACCCGGGGCCTGTGGTCACCTGTGAAACTGAACTTACACATAAATGTGCTAGAAATGAGAGCAGTGCTTTATGCTCTTCAGGTCTTTCAGCACATACTTCAGCAACATACCCCAATAATCCAATCGGACAACATGTGCGGTGTGGTACATCAACAAACAAGGGGCACCTGCTCGTGTTCTCTTTGCAGGGGAAGCAATGCAGGTCTGGAATTGGGCAGTCCTGCACAAGGTCCATCTTCTGGTGGTCTACGTCCCAGGTATGCAGAACATTCTCACAGACAGTCTCAGTCGCACCAGAGTAAGAACCCACGAGTGGGAGCTAAAACAAGAAGTACTAGATCACATCTTTGACCTTTGGGGTCATCCGGAGACGGATCTATTCACAGTTCCATCAAATACCAAACTTAACAAGTTTTGCTTGCTCTATCCTGGGCATGGTGTTTTTTTGGCAAGACTTGCTGTCGCTTTCTTGGACAGGGAGATTTCTGTACGCATTCCCTCCTTTCCCAGTCTTACAGAGAGTGCAGATCAAGCTACTGACAGAAGGAGCACAAATGATATTGATAGCTCTGTGTTGGCCTCGACAGATTTGGTTCCCGCTGTTCCAGCAGCTGGCAGCGGAATCTCCGGTTCTTCTACCACTTTCCTACAATCTCCTGACCCAGGAGGGGGGACAAGCTAGTACATCCGGGACTGAAGTCCCTTCACCTTCACGCATGGCCCGTCAAGACATAGTCGCGTCAAGGTATGGGGTTTCCCCTCGGGTGGCTCAGATTTTGGTAGAGGCAAGAAAGCCCTCTACCAGAACTACCTATGCCATGAAGTGGAAACACTTTCCCATCTGGGCCACCTCGAAGACTTTGGATCCTTTCTCATGCCCCACTCCCCAGGTCATGGAGTATCTTCTCCACTTATCGTATCTGGGCTTGAGCTATTCGTCACTGAAGGTGCATCTAGCGGCCATCTCTGCCTATCATAATTTAGTAGGGGACAAGAGTCTGGCTCAGTTAGAGATCTCAAAAACCTTCTTAAAAGGTATTCTGCAGCTGAAACTGCCGGTGCGTAACCCTGCTCTACTGTGGGACCTTAATTTTCTTTTAGAAAAATTAACCTTACCTCTTTTTGAACCGGAAAAAGACCAAAAACTCCAATCCAGGCAAACCTCAGAGAAGTAGACAAAAAGGAAAGCATACTTTAAGAGGAGTGGCTGTAGTCCAGTCAAGCGCTGAAGCACACTAAGCAAAGATTGGAAATAATGGCCTACTCACCCAGATATTCTTCAATACAAAATAATTTTATTTTCGTAACATCCAGACCAACAATGTCCTATGTTTCAGGAATACCCTTCATCAGGGAGTCTGGTTATCAAGTTATACTCTTTCTTTCTTTGGTTTTATAGTTGGTGCTTCCCCTTAGCTGCTGTATCAGTTCATATTTTGAAAATGTATTCTGTCTGTAAATAGCTCCTTTAGTGAGTGCATCTCTTTCAAAGGGGAAAAAAGAGATGCACTCACTAAAGGAGCTATTTACAGACAGGATACATTTTCAAACTATGAATTGCTACAGCACCTAAAGGGAAGCACAAACTATAAAGTACATTGATGATAAATCTAAAACAAAAGAAAGAAAGAGTATAACTTGATAACTAGACTCCCTGATGAAGGGTATTCCCTAAACATAGGACATTGTTGGTCTGGATGTTATGAAAATAACATTATTTTGTATTGAAGAATATCTGGGTGTGCGGGCCGTTATTTCCAATCTTTGCTTAGTCTCCTTTTGAACTGGCAAGGACATGTGGCATGTGTTTTTTGTCCTGGAAAGCTCTCTTTTTAGTTGCAGTGACTTCTGCTCAAAGAATTTCTGAGCTTCAGGCCCAGATATGTAGGGTGCCTTATTTGATTTTTCACAGAGACCAGGTAGCTCTGTGCACAAATCCTAAGTTTCTTCCAAAAGTTGTTTCAGAGACTACCCTGAATCAGTCTCTTAAATTGCCAGTGTATTACCCCAAACATTCTAATCAGGGGAGGCCATTCTGCATACGTTAGACATTTACAGAATTTTACATTATTACACAAACAGGACTAAAACTGTCCACAAAACGGATCAGCTTTTTGTTTCTTTTGCACGGAAGAGAGAAGGTGCAGTAGCTTCCAAACAGTTCCTTTCCAAATAATTGGCAGACTGCATTACTTTTGTTACCAGAAGTATGGTAAAGTCCTTCCGGGGCAGGTGAAAGGACACTCTACCAGGGGTATGGCTGCCTCTACAGCCTATTTCAGAAATATATCTGCCTCAGAAATATGCGTGGCTGCTACTTGAAGTTCTGTTCACACTTTCACAAAACACTACAGTTTGGACATTGCCTCTTGGCACAGGGCTGGTTTCGGACTCACAGTCCTCCAGGGACTCCTGTCCTAGGTTTTCAGCTACCTATTAGCTTCCTGTTCCAGCCTCCCATGTTTTGCTGTCCCTTGGACTCTGATTGCTTGGGACTCAATCCTACAAATAATTACCTACTACAAGAGCCCTCTCTAAGTAAGATAATACAGCTACTTAAGAACTTACTGTAACAGTAGATTTCCGAGAGAGGCTTCTTGCAGTAGGTAACCTTTTTCCCCACCCACCTTCCCTCTCTTTAGTTTGTAGCTCTCTTTCTGGGAGCCTTTTCTTGGATTCAGGAGCTTCTTTTCAGTTCTCCTGTCATGACTCTTGGAGGTCTCTGGCAGGAGAACTGGAGGGCGGACGTGGGGACTGCCCACTATATAGTGTCACACTGACATCCGTCACGTGATGTCAGGTGGGTGGTCCCCCATCGGGCACTCCTAGCAAATGTTTCTGTGTGGTCCTGATGCCAGGGGGTGCAGTCCTACAAATAATTACCTACTGCAAGAGCTTCTCTCGAAGATCTACTGTTACGTTAAGTTCTTACGTAACTGTACTTTTCCTGACTCTTGGCTGACACCCGGTGGAGGCTGGGTGTTAGAGCAGAGGTCTGGGGTGCTGACCTAACCTCAGGAGGGTGGATGGGACTGTGATTCCCGGAGTGCATGAGTGCCTCTGTGCACATTTATTTATTTAGCTTTTGTTGACCGGGTAAGTGCACTAGACAAATCCTGCCTATTTTCAGGCACGACCTGGGGGAGGGGGATACAGATGAATGCCAACTGACCTTGAACCAGATTAAGCTGTTGGTGGTATTTTTAGTGAATGAGGGAAATTTGGCCAGGACACCGGGGAAATTCCCCTACTCTTTTCGATAAGTGCCATGGGATCTTTAACATCCATCTGAACTACCACCAATCCAGGCAGATGGGACCTCGGTTTAACGTCTCATCCGAAAGACGGCACCTCAGAAGTGCAGCGCCCCTCTCATGCTGCACTGCAGTGTCAGTACTGGGATATTAACCCAAGTGCCAGATGTGGGAACTGAACCCACAGCCCTCTGATCTCCCGGCCTCAGAGGCGAGTGTGCTACCTACTGAGCCACTGACACTGACATGCACCTGCGTGCTGTCACAGTCCTGGGTTTGGGGAAAACAAAAAAATACTGTCTCTGCCTGCTGCCATATTTGACGGCCCCCAGTGATTCCAAGCCCCGCTCCATGCAGATCCACACTGGTGTGGCAGCTGGGGGAGCAGCAGAAAGGGCTAGAAGTCACCGTGCCAAGGGCCTGATTACAGGAACAGGTGGCAGCAGAGGGCAAAATGCTGAATGAAAAAAAATAGTGGAGTGGATGTGATGTGATGTGATGTGAAAAGCACTGCTTTACCTTGAAGCATACAGAGCTTGTTCTGTTCCTTCCACTAGTGCATCATCAGCATGTGACCTCACTCGCTGTTACATCACAAGCCCTGCTTGCCTGATTTGTAATGTATTACAAGTTACCAGTCAAGCAGCAGGAGACATTACTAGTAACCAAGAAGAACCAGTCGGTGAGGTCACATGCTGAGGAAGTATAGGAAGGACTAGAATTAACTATGTCAGCATCCAGATAGAGTGCTGTTTCACACGATACCTGGTACTGTCAGGTACAAAATCTTCTAGTTAGCAAAACAGAAAAGAAAAAAAAATGCTTTGGATATAAGAATAATAGTTCACAAATTTTGAAAATTAATATTTTCTGGGTGGTACACAAGCTCTTAAAAGTCATTATAACATGAGGTCCTGGGGGAGAAGTTTAATTGGTCAGGAAGTGCCACCTGACCATTGATTAAATGCCTGTACCGGCACAGTTCGGGTGAAGCAACCCTATGTAGTATCCCTGAGCCTGCCAGGTCCTGCTATCTGGGCAGAATGTGAACAGTAAATGGCAACCATTTAAAACCACACATATAAAATCACAACACAGTAAGGGCTGTAAAAGTACTGGAGGATTGGTTGAGTACAAAGAAAATGACCATCAATTGCAAAGAGCTCTCAACAGATAACTACTGTTTACCACTTTTTCCTACAGTATGAGCTACTGTTCACACATTTATTTCTCAGAGAATGTCAGAGCTGCTGCATAAGCTATATTATTTCCAGGCGGTAAACTAGCTCTTAAAAGTCATAAGTCAAGATCCTGGGACTCTCATGTAGGGCCATCACAAAGCAGAACCCTTCTCCTAACAATCTCACCCCGACATCACTGACCAAAATAAACCATAGGACTTCCATTTAGTCCCATTTTTCCACAATATTGTACAGCCACATCACAACTGACAGGTTTCCACACAGTCTTCTCCTGCCAAATTCCTGGTAGCTATAGACTAAAAGTCAGTCTTGTTTTGTGTCTCCTCACTCTCATATTGATGTGCAATGGCATTGCATTTTCTTGGTCATACTTTTAATAATAAAAGCATTTTAGCTGTCACACAGACTCTGTTGGCAGCATGATCAAGTTTATGTAGGTCTGCAGGCTGCACCAGGACAATGGCCCAAAACAGGTAGCAGGAGACATAGAATGGAACACGTTTTCAGCCTGTAGCTACTGGGAATGGGGGGAATGGTCCTGTGAAAACCAGTCCAGTCTGCTGCAGCTGTTAAGACATTGTACAACAGGAATGGAATGGAAGCACCCTTGGCTGATTTTTAACACTGATGTCTGCTGGTCAGAGGTTATGGGATGTTTCTGTTTTGTGCTGACCATAGATACAGTTATGGGATTACCTTTATGCTAGAAATATAAGTGAAGAAAAAAAAAATGGGACTGGCAGGCCAATGTGTAGTTCAGGACAATTTATCTTTAGTTTACATCCTCTTTAAATTACATAGCAGGACCAGCTACTGCTGATGTCGGACAACTCTTGATCTTCGATGGTATCTCAGTCATCAGGTCACACCGTAGGAACTTCACCATGAATGAAGCAGGATCCACACAGAAGACTTTCAGCAGTAGCACTGGGGTCGCCCATGCCAATGTCACCTGCTGATGTCACTAACCCTGTAAAGGTGTGAGTGGCCTCGCTCCCGCCTTCTTCCATCCTTTCCCACCATTGACTGTTCGCATGGGTCTCCTTGGAAGCTCTGACACAGTTTTACGCTATTTTGCCTATGATTTTTCTGTACTTTGGTCGTTTGAACCTCTTTTAAATAAGAGACTCATTTACCTTGTTTATGTCGAGTCACTCCATCCACTTCTCTTTTCCATCACTGCCACTGTGCAAAGCAGATTGTCTCTTTAGATGACCATAACCTCTGTGTTTGCTGTCTTGGGCCTGACCGCGATGCCTCCAACTGTGAGCTCTGCCAGAAATTCAACAAAGCAACTCTTAGGTGACTCAAAAAGGCTTTAAAGAAATTTCCCATGGAGCAACAGGTAGCCAGTTCTGGGAAGGGATCCTCCGGAGTCCCTCCCTCCCAGTCGCCAGTGGGTTCGTCGAGCTCCCAGGCCTCGAAGACCCGAGACAGATCCTTGGGGGAAAGTCACAAAAAGACTGCGAACAGGACTGCTCCCACTGGCAGCGCTCTCACTCACCGATCCTTCTTCTTCATCTTCCAGGGGTACTCCCATCAGTCGCGACTGCACCAATGTCCTCTGTTGTCCAGGTCTCTGCTTCTGTAAGGCCCATAACGCTAGCCCCACTTCCCACTTTTCAGGGAGTCCGACCATTGGCCCCCAGTCAGTTGACCCTCGGGTTGTTGACAGCCCCTCCATTGAGGCCTGATGCTCCCCCAGGCTGATGGCTTTTGGGCTTCTCGGGCTCTCAAGCCCCGATGGATGGTTCACCATGCCTAGTGCTGATGACCTGTCCACTGCCACCGCAGCCTTTTCCTGCTGTCAACCTCAATTATATTTTGGCCAGGATCACTACAGCCCTCGAGCACCAGTTGGGCTCATACAGACCTAGGTTCCCTTTGCCACCGATGGCCCCATTGTCATCAAAGCCTCTTGGACCTCCTTGCTCTGCGTCCCATAGGGCACTTTCAGTACCTCGTTTGTCGGACCTAGAGTTGGAGCAAGTTGACATCGAGGAGGAATACCACCCAGACACGATTCTATCTGAGGAAGAGCTTCTTTCCTTAAACAGGTCTACTGCATCTTCAGTTAGTGAGGACTTTGTCTAGCATACTCCTTGGTCCTCTTCTGAAGATCCTACTGTCTTTAATGTAATGAAGCAGCTGTCCTCAGCCATGGGCATTCACATAGAAGAGGATAATGCCACTAGACGGGACCTGGTGGACTTCTTGGAGATCCCAGAATCTTCCCTTAAGGTCATTCCTCCCATCCTTTCTGCCTTGAGAAATGCCACTGCTGTGGCCTGGCATAGGTCAGACATGGTACCTGCCATGCCCTTCTGGGTGGATAAGCTTTATCATGCCTCCCCCAGGGCCTTCCTTACTATCTTGTCCAGCCGGAGACCAATTCTGTGGTCACTAGAACAGCACATGACAGGTCCAAAGAGTCCAGGCACCTTAGTCCCCCGACAGGAAATCCAGGTGGATTGACCTTTGGGGTAAGAGGGTCTATGCCTCCTCCACCCTGGGCCTTTGGATTGCTAACTATCTTTCACATATGGTCAAGTACCAAAATACCATCTGGAAGAAGGTCAAGACAGCTGCCCAAGCCCTCCCAGACTCTTCCCAGAAATTGGAGGTTTTCAAATGCTTACAGACTGTGGAAGATATTAGTAAGCATCTCCTTAAGGCCTTATACAACATTTCAGACACTGGTGCAACGGCTGCTGCCACAGTCATTTGCCATTGTAAGCACTCCTGGTTGAGAGTCTTGTGGTTTGCAGCGAATGTCCAGCAGAAGGTGCTGAATGCCCTCTTTAATGGCTCCAAGTAGTTTGGGCCAGATGTCCAGGATATCGTCAATGACTTGCAGGCATCAGGTAGGGCTGTCAAGTCTGTCCTTTCGCTTTATTATATGCAGCCTAGGAGCAGACAGTGCCCACCCTTTCGTAAGGTGACGCACAAGTCCGAAGCAGGATCCCCCTTCCCCGGGCAAGAGAAAGGTCTCTTCTGCCCTGCCAAACCCCTTCCTCCTCCGGCGCAGCCACAGAGTACCCAGAGGTGATGGACCCAACCCTGGCGGCTGGATCTGCCTCTGCTTGACTCCTTGCTAGACTCCCCTCTTCCGGTTCCCAACCAAGAGGTGGTCGTCAGAGGTCGGTTTTCCCTCCATCTCAGTCAGTGGAGAACCATCACTTCAGGTGCCTGGATTCTTCAAATTATAGAGAGGGGTCACATTCTGGAATTCGTACAGTTTATTTATTAGCTTTTGGTAACCGGGTAAGTGCACTAGGCAACAATCCTGCCAATTTTCAGGCATGACCTGGGAGAGTACAAAGTGAAAATACAGTAATAGCAAGCAGTAGGGTACAGCAGTTACAACAGTCAGGCATGTAGGACCATACCTGTCAGGACACCAAATATCACAGTAACTAAAGTATACAAACAGAGATAAAAGTAAGCAATAAAGTTCACAGTTAGGGTAGGATACAATATTGGCAAATGCATTGGTACCCAACAAAAGAGCCTAGCTATGAAAGAGAAAAAAGAATAAAGAAAAACCCACAAATTAGACAACATATATACTATAGGACATTATCCACAAATAGCTTGAACACAGAGGACAATACAGTGGTCACAAGCAGTCACAGGTACCAAGAGAATAGAGATGAGAAAATAGTGATCGCTTAAAGGAGAGGTGAGAAGAACTATTTTTAATAGGATGTAGGAGAGAGTTCCAAAACCTGGAAGCAAAATAGGCAAAAGCTTGCTCACCCATTTTAGAAGAGCAGTGCCGAACGGCGAGCATTGAGAAGAAGGAGGATCTAAGGGTTCGGGAGTGAGAGACCGGAGTAAGCATGCCACCCAGTGAGGCCGGACGAGGGGTTCTGGTAAGGGAGTCAGTGAAGCACCCTAGAGCATATGAACAGCGGGCATCGGGAGACAGCCAGTGTAAGGCAGCATAGAGTAGGCATTGGTGTGTAAGAAGAGGAGCTGATAAAGCGAATCTACAGATATTGTTATAGGAGGTGTCCCACTTGTGGAGAACCCCTGCATTGGCATGAGAAAATACAGGGAGGGCATATAGGAGGTGAGGGAGTAATACACCACGTGCTACAGAGATCATAGTGGCAGGAGTGAGTGAGTGGCGCACTCTATAGGCCGTACTGATCTTAGCATTAACAGAGCGGCATATTTTATTGATTTGTGCGCCAAAATCAAGTACAGGGTCAAGGGTAACCCCGAGGTATTTCAAGGTTATGGAGTTAGAGACACCAGAACCGTCACAACAGCAGACCAAAAACTTAGGGGTCTATATGGACACTTTTTTAGCGGATCCAAAAAGCATGGCCTGGGTCTTAGATATGTTTAGAATTTGATGGTTAGAAGAAAACCAGGATTGAATGGCCTGAAAGTCCATGGAATGATTATGATTAATAGCCACCATAGACTTGGAGGCAGAATAAAGCACTAAGTCATCAGCATACAAGAGTATACTGCTGTGAGGGAAAGGAACAAGGATGTCGTTAAGGAAAAGAGTAGGGGACCAAGGATAGATCCCTGGGGGACCCCACATGTGATAGGGGCAGAGGAGGAGAGAACCTTGCGGAATGAGAAAGTCTGGAAGTGATTTTCAAGGTAGCTAGCAATCCAGGATAGGGTAGAGTTAGAGGCACCAAGTTCCTGTAGCTTAGCCAGTAATAGCGGGTGATGAACCATATCAAATACTTTAGTGAACTCTATAAATACAGCTCCAGTGAGTAGGCCCTTGTCCATGTTACATTTGGTATCACTTATAAACTGGGTCAAGGCAGTCGTTGTGCTATGCCCTGCCCAAAAGCCATGTTGAGCAGGGGATTGGAGACTGAATTTGAGAAGGTAGTCAGAGACCTGCTGATGGACTAGCTTTTCAAGCAGCTCGATAAGCGTGAGGAGGAGTGATATAGGGCGATAGTTAGACAGGATCTTAGCATCACCTTTCTTAAACACAGGTATAATTCTGGCCGTTTTCCAGACCGAGGGGACAGAGGCAGAACAGATAGAGAGATTAAAGAGCCGGGTTATGGGAGCCGCAAGCCAAGCAGCAAACTGTTTAAGAATCCCTGGGTGAATGCCATCTGGACCCGCAGTACCACAGACAGGGATAGATCCTAGTAATATAAGGACATCATGACACGTGACCGGTGACAACTCCAGAGGAGGGGGAGCATTGGCCGGTGGGGGTGAGGCAGTCCAGTCAGAGTGGGACAAGGTAGGGGTAGGGGTGGGAAGAGTGGTAAAAAGGGCATTGAAGGCATTAGCAATGGTGAGAGGGTGATTGCAGTGGGTATTATTCATATACATATCATTAGGAGTCAGAGGCTGATTGCTCCCCAGGATTTCCTTAATCTGGGCCCAGTATCATTTAGGGTTGAGGCAGAGGAACTGAGGAGGTTCCTGTAGTGTGCACTCTTGGCAAGATGAATCTCCTTTTTACAAGTATTCCGTAAAGCCTTATAGGCATCGAAGTCGCATGACTGGGAGGATGACTTCCATGTTGACCAAAGTTTATCTCTTTGCTTCAGGAGCTGGAGCAGGGGACGTTTGAGCCATTTGGTTACTTTCCCTTTTACCCTATGTGTGGTGACCGGGATGTGCCGATTCTGTAGAGAGAGTAGGGTAGCATTGAAAAAGTCAGTTGCAACATTAATATCGCATGTATTGTAAAGGGGAGACGAGTCAACCAGATTTATATCATGAAGGAATGCACCCGCATTTAGATTAGAGAGGTTGGAAAAAGTTAAGACTTTTGATGGGAAGGAGGGAGAGGAGGTGTCCCAAACACAGTAAATCGGGCAGTGGTCACTTATGGAGTCAGGTAGCACACCAGCAGAGGGGAAGAACTCCTTCTTATTAGTGAGGATCCAATCTAGGAGAGTGTTGCAGGCACCATGACAGGAGATCCTCGTGTGATCCTGAATAAGCTGAGTGAGGTTGGCCTTGCTAGTCAGGGAGGATAGGAGGGAAGAGCTAGGTCCTGCCCAGTCCAGATTAAAATCACCCAGGCAGAATATGTCATTTTTCCTGGTTACTGGTGGGAGTTTATGGAGGGTTTAAGCCAGGTTTCAGATAATGCCAGTATATCAGGCTTATTTGCAGACACCCAGGCAACAAGTTCAGGGTGGTTAAACATAATGCCCTAATGTTTAGGTGCGCAAAGGTGAAACCCGAAGACTGAGGCAAACAGTTCACAGGGTGAGACTGGGTGGTAGTAGGGGCAATAGCAGGACCAGGATTTGCCTCTATATTCCTCGCAAGGGTAAGGGATAGGGAGATAATCCATATAGAAGTATTAGCAAATGCCAGGGAGGCACTCCCTAGCGAGATAGAGAACTTCTGCAGGATATAGCTAGTTAGCAGTGCAAGTTGCTTGTTATAAAGCCCAGAATGAGGTAGTGGATTAGGAGATGAGTCAGACAGTAGATTGGAGAAGTTGAACTTGTCCAGTGAGTACACACCACTAGGCATGGGAAACACAACAGTACAGGTAAATGCTGATAGAATAAACAGTATGCTTATTAAAGGCAGAAGGTTGAGAATAGCCCTGATATCCATGATTAGGTAGCAGAGCAAGGGGGTTAAGTGAGGTGTAAAGGGACATGAGAAGGAGAGGATTAAGGGGCAACTGAATCCAAAGAAGGAGGTCCAGGTAAGCCATGTTGAAAAAAGAGAGAGAGAGAGAGAGAAAGAGAGACTAGATTCCAGAAGCTAATATGCAGCCCCTAGTGGCAGCATAAAATAACGTGCAGATGGCAAACAGCAGAGATAGGAAAAAGAACAACCAGTCACGCCACGCTAGCTCGCGGGACCATCAGCTATAAAACTAAAGCCAGCCAAGGGTGGGAGGGTATTGGGGGGCGGGCAGGGAGCAGTAACTGTGGGGTGGGAGCTAGTGCAGAGGACAAAGGAATCTTCCCGCCTGCTGCACACAGAGGCTTAACTGGAAGCCAGCTCTCCAACGTCCAAGTTCACCGTATCTGATGTTATTTTGGGGGTTGGGGGAGGTCAGCACCAACTCGGCCCTCACGATCTTACTGCTTACCGGGCGGCTGTGGAGACAGAAAGAGAAGGGATGGGATGGGATTTATAAGCAAGCCCAGACAGTATTAGCATACAGGTTTCAAGTAACAGTTAATAGTTAAAAAAACACTGGCGCTGCCCGGTGGCGCTGAGGATTGAGGCGCTGGACGCCACATCTCGCTCCATGCTGGTGACCCAGATTCGGGAGCAGACTCGGGTTGCTGGTGGGTCAGCTGGAAGGAGTACGGCTTGAGTGTCCCACGACAGCTCGCCATCTCCAGGGAAGGGTCAGGTGGGAGGGTCGTTGCCCATCGCACTTGCGTGACTCTGGGCGGAGGCTCGGGGGACTGCAAGCTCCCATTAGAAGGGAGATGCACAGCCCAACATGCAGTAGATGTTGGCGACTAGCACCATAACGTTGGGGGGTTGGAAGCTGCGTGGGGGAGGAAGGAAAGCGGAAAAACGCCTATCGGCTCCGGGAAGATGGGCTTCCTGGGGCGTGCCTTCAGTGTGCCCCCTGCTCTCCGACTACCTCTGGACCTGATGAAAGTTGATTTACGGGGTCTGCCCCACCTCATCCTCTACTGGGGGTAAGCCTGCCATGGGGGATCCGGAGGTAAGCATCGCGGGCAGGGTGGTAGAAGGATGACCCCTTGATGCCACCTGAAGGGTCGGGGCCGACAGGTAGTGGGAGAAGGCAAAATACAATTTAAAAATAAATAAATAAATAAATAAAACACTGGCTAAGCACTAAGTTAAATGGCTGCATAAGTTTAACTACAGGTACTGATATTGATTTAAATGCAGATTTAGGTAACAGATATGCTGAGATCTAGTATACTGCAGGTACTAATATAGATTTACATACAGGCTTAGGAAGTAGATCAGCTTAGGCAGAACGAGTTACAATTGCTAGCCCGCTACTGAATCAGTACAGCAGGAATTTCTGGTGCCGTGTAACAGACTAAATGCAGAAACAAATTGTAGCCTATCTTAAGGCAACAGGTGAAACAGTCAAGAAACTATATTAAAGCTCATTAAATGGACTTGAGCAGAAACCAGTCTTCACTGTTGCAGCGACCAAAAGTCCGAGCTCGATTCGAATTTAAAATTTAAAAAGGCACCAAAGAAGCTGAGCTAGTGCAGAGGACAAAGGAGTCTTCCCACCTGCTGCACACAGAGGATTAACTGGAAGCCAGCTCTCCAATATCCAAGTTCACTGTACTTGATGTTATATATGGGGGTTGGGGAGGGCAGCACCAACTCGGCCCTCACGACCTTACCGCTTACCGGGTGGCTGATGTTATTTCGCGGGATGGGGGAGGGCAGCACCAACTCGGCCCTCACGACCTTACCACTTACCGGGCCGCTGATGTTATTTCGGGGCGTGGGGGAGGGCAGCACCAACTCGGCCCTCATGACCTTACTGCTTACCGGGCAGCTAATGTTATTTCGGGGGGTGGGGGGGCAGCACCAACTCGGCCCTCACAACCTTACCGCTTACCGCTTACCAGGCAGCTAATGTTATATCTGGGGGTTGGGGAGGGCAGCACCAACTCGGCCCTCACGACCTGACCGCTTACCAGGCGGCTGATGTTATTTCAGGGGTGGGGAGGCAGCACCAACTCGGCCCTCACGACCTTACCGCTCACCGGGTGGCTGATGTTATTTCGCGGGATGGGGGAGGGCAGCACCAACTCGGCCCTCACGACCTTACCACTTACCGGGCCGCTGATGTTATTTCGTCGCTGGGAGGGCAGCACCAACTCGCCCCTCATGACCTTACTGCTTACCGGGTAGCTAATGCATTTCGGGGTGGGGAGGGCAGCACCAACTCGCCCTCACAACCTTAACGCTCACCAGGCAGCTAATGTTATATCTGGGGTGGGGAGGGCAGCACCAACTCGGCCCTCACGACCTGACCGCTCACCGGGTGGCTGATGTTATTTCAGGGGGTGGGGGAAGGCAGCACCAACTCGGCCTTCACGACCTTACCACTTACTGGGCGGCTGATGTTATTTCGGGGCGTGGGGGAGGGCAGCGCCAACTCGGCCCTCATGACCTTACTGCTTACCGGGCAGCTAATGTTATTTCAGGGGCTGGGGGAGGGCAGCAACAACTCGGCCCTCACGACCTTACCGCTTACTGGGCAGCTGATGTTATTTCAGGGGTTGAGGAGGGCAGCACCAACCCGGCACTCACAACCTTACCGCTTACTGGGCGGCTGTGGGATGCCTCTAGAGACTCCTTCAGTGCCCTCCACCTACCCCCTGCCCACCTAGCCATTCTATGGGAGGAAGTACAGACCCTTCTGCGTAAAAGGGCCATAGAGCCTGTGCCTGGGCACCAAAAGAACAAGGGAGTCTATTCCAGGTTTTTCCTGGCCCCAGAAAGGATTGGAGATGTGAGGCCTATTTTAGACCTCAAAGGCCTCAGTCTTTACATCCAGTACAAAAAAATTCTGCATAGTCATTCTCCAAGGTCCGCTACCTCTGCTCAAGCAGGGAGACTGTCTGTGCTCCCTGGATAAGCAGGATGCTTACCTTCATGTTTTAGAGTTTCCTCTGCACAGGAGGTTCCTCCGGTTCCTTTTTCAGGTCAAGCATTACCAATTCATGGTATTGCCCTCTGGCTTGTCTTCTGCACCGCGGGTCTTCACAAAGTGCTTATCAGCAGTAACTGCAACTCTTTGGAGGAAAGGTTTGCACATTTACCCCTACCTGGATGACTGGCTTCTCTTGGAGCTCTGTCCAGGGATCAGCTCCTCCGGACCCTGGAGAGGACTGTCAACAGTTCTTGTCCCTGGGCATCACGGTCAGTCTTCCCAAGTCCATCTTCATCCCATCCCAGATGCTGCAGTATATAGGGCCAGTTTTGGACTCTACGCAAGGTAGAGCCTTCCTGACCCTTGATGGGGTGGAGTGCCTCATTGCCCAGGCTCAGGAGGTCACCCAGAGCTGTTACATCACTGTAAGGGTGTTCCTGAGGCTATTGTGTCTTATGGCCATGACCATTGCCATGCTCCCCTCTGCCCAGACTGCACATGTAGGTGATCTAGTGGACACTCAGGGTGCAATGGGATCAGTGTAGAAATGACCTAGAACAAATAGTACTGGTCTCCTCTCCAGTCCGCAGAGTGCTCCAGTGGTGGATGGATCTACAGCACCTGTTACAAGGGGTTCCTTTTCAGATCTATTCTCCCTGGCAGATCCTCACCGTGGATGCCTCTATCTCCTTCCAGGCCACACATTGATCCAGTCAGAGAATCTCAGTGTTGTCTACTACATCAACAAGCAAGGGGGAATGCACCTGTACCCCCTGTGCAGGGAAGCCATGAGAGTTTGATACTGGGCACTGGATCACAGTCTGGTTCTCTCAGCAGTCCACGACCCAGGCATGCTAAACACCCTGGTGGACAGCCTCAGTCAGACTTAGTCCAGCATGTACGAATGGGAACTTCTCTTCTCCATTGCAGAAGATCTGTTCACCAGATGGAGTTGTCCAGAGTTGGACCTTTATGTGTCCCCACTCCATGCAAAACTGCCCAGTTTCTGCTCACTACATCCAGGGCCTAGAGTTTTCTGGCAAGACGCGTTGTCCCTGTCCTGGTGCGGGAAGTTCCTTACACCTTCCCTTCATTTCCTCTGATTCAGATGGTGCTAATCAAGCTGCAGATGGAGGGAGCCAGCATGATCTTGGTCACACCATTCTGGCCACGGCAGATATGGTTTCCGTTACTGCAACAGTTAGCAGAGGAGCCTCTGGTTCCTGTGCCCCTCTGCCTGGATCTACTGACACAGGCTTAAGGGACTCTGGTCCATCCAAGCCTCAAGTCCCTTCGTCTGCAAGCTTGGCTCCTGAGGACATAGCCATTGCCCGGTTCAGAGTAGCAGATGTCCTTGTAGCAGCTCAAAAGTCCTCCACTAGGGCCACTTATGCCATGAAATGTAAGAGGTTTGCCAAACATCATCTGGACCCTTTTCACCTGTCCAGTGAACCAGATTCTGGACTACCTGATCTTCCTGTCAGACTCAAGCCTCCAGTACTCTTCCCTCAAGGTGCACCTATCAGCTATTTCTGCCTTTCACGAGCCCATTGATGAGTGTATTGTGGCTGAGTTAGAGGTGTCCCATATTTTTCTCAGGGGCATCCTGCATCTGAAACCCCCAGTCCGTTCTCCTGTCCCAGCTTGGGGTTTAAATTTTTGTTTGGAAGAAATTGACCCTGTCTCCATTTGAGCCAGCTACGACTTGTGAGCTACACTTTCCTTTTTGGAAAGTGTTATTTTTAGTTGCTGTTACTTCTGCTTGAAGGATTTTTGAGCTTAAGGCTCTCTGGTGTGAGGAGCCTTATTTGATTTTTCACAAAAACAGGGTGTCTTGTGCACAAATCCTAAGTTGCTCCCTAAAATGGTATCTGAGTTTACCCAGAACCATTCTATCCACCTTTCAGTTCATTTTCCGGAGAGTGCCAACCAAGGGGAAGTACTGCTCCATACTTTAGATGTGCGCAGAATTTTGAAATATTATCTGCTGTGAACTAAGGACTGCAGGAAGTCAAAGCAGCTTTTTTGTTTCTTTTGCCCAAGGAAGAGAGGGTGCAAAGGTTTCTAAACAATGCTTGTCATACTTGCTGGTCAATTGCATTTTGTTCTGCTACAACAAGTATGGCAAAGAGTTGCCAGGGGCAGAGAAGGCCAACTCCACAAGGGACATGTCTACCTCTGTAGCCTGTTTCAAGGGGGTCTCAGTTAATGAAATTTGCGCTGCTGCCACTTGGAGTACTGTCCATACTTTCACCAAGTATTACAGTCTGGACATTGCTTCTAGAGCCAGGGCAGGTTTCAGCAGGGCTGCCATCCAGGGCCTTCTGTCTTAGGCTGTGGTTGGCCTTCTCCCAGACTGTTTAGCTGCACCTGTAACTGCTTGGGACTTGTTCCTCGGTGTGACCTGATGACTGAGATGCCCTTGAAGAAGATAGAACAGTTATGTAAGAACTTACCATAACAGTTGATCTTCAAGGGCATCTCAGTCATCAGGTCTGCCTTCCCTTCCACCATCCCCCTCTTAGGGGGCTCTCATCTCAGAACTGGCTAACTGGTATAGCCAGTCTTTTATTCTGCATCGGGTACCTCTCTCTTCTTGGTCCCCATGGCACGGGTTTTGTTCCTTAGTCTTCGGGTGGGGGTGGGGCTGAGGAGGGAGCCGGGCTGCTCACACCTTTATAAGGTTGATTACGTTAGTAGGTGACCTCGATGTGGGCGGCCTCAGTGGTACTGTTGAAAATCTTCCATGTGAATCCTGCTTCACTGACAATGAAGTTCCTGTGGTGTGACCTGATAACTGAGATCCCCTCGACGAGCTACTGAAACGGTAAGTTCTTGCGTAACTGTTCTTCATACGTGCACTAAATAACGGACCCCACAACCGGCAGCAGCCACCAGTGAGTAAAATCGCCCCATACAATGAGATAATTTTAGGAAGCTTTTTTTTAATACTACGAAGCTGTTAATGGTAGGAGTTTTTATGATAAGGGGACAGAGAAGGTGGTATGTGGGGAGAAACAACAGAGGGTATTCAAATGTCTGACAGGGGTCTCAGTTTGCAGGGAGGCCATCAGGACAGAGGGAATCTTAAAGTACATGGTGGAACCACTTGTGTTAGTCCAGTTGGGGGGGAACGACCTGGTAAACCAAGAGCTAGAGGAAGTCATGAGAAACTTCCACAGGTAGGGCAGCAGGCTGAGGGAGACATTGGCATTGGTGGGCTTCTCTGAAGTTCTGCCAGTGTGGGATAGGGAGAACTGGAGGTAGGATAAAACAAAGGAGGCTCTGCAAGTAAGATGGGCTACATTTCACTGATGAAGGGGTTAGTGTGTTAGGCCAGAATGTTCATGCCTACATTGCTTGACATTTAAACTGGAAAGGGGGGAAGGCTTGGGCTAGAGAACCCCTAGGTAGACAGATGGGGAGGAGGAATCTAGCAAGCACTCTCCCAGTCAGGGTCTGGAGACACAGAGACATTAGCACCAGGACAAGCAGGCAAGGGATAAGACCAAAAGGTGGAAAAGAAGGAAGAGAAGAGTGGACGAGTACAGCAGTGGGCACAGGGATAGGGATGTAGACAAGGCAAACACAAAATAAGAGCTGGGAGGCAGCAGGTAGAACTACTGTTAGGAGCAAGCAGAAGGCAGTAAACCAAAAGTGCTAGGAGCTTGGTCCATAAAATAATTGAAACCCAGGCTGGGGTAACTGAAGCAAATAATGACACTGTGGCTATGACAGAGACATGGGTGACAGGTACCGAGTGGGATCTTTTTTTTTTATTTAATACACTTTATTGAATTTTTCAAAACATTATTCATTTATTTCATTCATTTTATTTTTTATCCTTGTTGGCAAGATGAGCAGAATTGCCCGTTTTCACAAGTGACAACTGCAGAAACATTTAATACAATAGACAAGACATGCCTTACAAAATACAATAACATCAGACATGTATATAAAAAACAACAATCAATATCAGTAACAAGTACATTTAACAAGAGATTCAAGCCATTGCACCAGCCTAGATCAAACTGTTCTACAACAGGTAACAACATCAGGAATAATATTTAAAAAGTTGTACCTCTAAAAATGAGTGATCTCTGACCTGTTGCCTTCTTATAAAGGAGTATCCTATATGCAAATCTACCCTGAGACCTAGTTCCTAAAGAATCTGACAGCCTGGCGAATAATGACTGAACATTAAGAGGTAGGAGACCCTGCGTATCCTTGAATAGAAAAGTTCCCAATTTGACGTTTATCCTATTCTCTAATGGAGGACAGTTGGCTTCCTTTAACAAGTCACAGTGGTGGGTTCTCAGTGGAAGTCCTGTCATGAAACAGAGAATACTATTGTATGTAACTATAAGCTCATTTAACATATTTTCACTGGTTCCTGAATATACAATTAAACCATAGTCAAGGACACTAAATAAGAAACTACGTGACAACAATCTACGTGATTCTGGTATGAGATAAGACCTTACTCTAAACAACATCTCTAGTCTCTGATTAACTTTTTTATAATATTAGTAACGTGTTTCAAAAGAAAAATGTGAATCCCGTGTTACCCCTAAATAGCTGAATTTATGAACAAACTCAATTTTTCACCACTTAAATCAACAATCGAACGTTTAAAATCCCTATCCATTGTAGGCTCCGTGAAAACCATTACTTTTGTTTTTCTTATATTAAGAACCAATTTCTGAGACAATAGCCACTTTTGAAATAGATTGAAATCTTTTCGGGCATGCATAAGAGCAAGATCAGGCTTATTTCCTGTTTCAAAGGTAACTGCATCGTCTGTATATAAAATCATGTCTGATTTCACACAAGAAGGTAGAGCAGCATTAACAAACAATGAAAACAAAAGAGGGCCTAAAATTGAGCCCTGTGGTACACCACAGCGGCTCTTAAGGGTATTAGAAACTTTCCAGCCAATTATTGTTCTATGCTCCCAGTTAGTCAAATAACCCTCTAACCAGGAAATGACTTCTGAGGAAAAATGAACATCGTGTAAAGAACCCAACAGCAACAAATGATCCACTAAGTCAAAGGCCTTGGTAAAGTCCAAGATCGTTGGCCCGGCCCTTGAGCTTTGGCAGCATCCTGCCCAGCACCATCTGCCCACATGGCCCACAAGTACGTGGTGCCCATGGGGTCCCTTGCAGGATTCACTGAACACCCTTCAGCCGAGAGCCTGGTGATCGCCTCAGTGTTCAGGTGCACGGGTAGTTCGGCCGATACTGGCTGACCCCCGGACAAGGAGTACAAAAATATGGACCACTCTGACTGCAAGGTCTGCACTGCCTCTTCTCTGGGCCTTCGTCAGGCCAGTTCGGCTGTTATTATGGCACACTTCTCCCATGCCCTCCTGGGGTCATTGGACGAGGTCCTCCCTCATCTTCCACCGGACGTGCAGACTACTGTCAAGCAAGTCCGTGACCAAGGTCGTGCTGTCGCCAAACAGCAGCTCCAGACAGCCTTGGACATTGGAGATTCTTGTGCCCGCTCATTGGCAGCCAGAGTGGCCTCTCGCCGCAGGGCTTGGCTGAGGCTTTCCTCTTTCCTAGCGGATACTCAGCATAAGCTTGCTGATGTGCCCTTCGTGGGGACCGACTTGTTCGGTCCAGGAGTGGCCGGTCACCTTCAGCATATAGAGCAGTCCATTGCCACCTTGGATGCTACTTCTGCCAAGGGTTCTTCAGGCAAGAACCAGCAGAAGAGAAAGAAGAAGCCATTTTGGCACTCTTCCCCTGCAGTCAGGCAGCCCTCCTGTCAAGGAGGTCAGCAGCAGCAGGCTCAAGCTTGGCACACACGGCCCAAGCAGGGTCCTTAACAGCCCCGTAAGGGTGGCCGAGGCGCAGGCTCTGGAACCTCCTCCTCCTCCTCCTCTAAGCCTGCTCAGTGATGGGTTGGGGGTTTGCCACCCCTACACCCGTCACGCCAGCTCTGGGCCCTCCCATGGGGGGTCGGCACTGCCACTTCCTTTCTGTCTGGTCCGCTATCACTTTGGACAGGTGGGTTCTTAAAGTGGTTGGTCAGGGACTGCCTCTGAAATTCGAGCAGTACCCTCCCAGCCGAGCCCATGCCCCTCGGGAGGAACGGATCTCCGCATGCACCCAGTCGGCTCTTCGAGACGACGTGGCTCAGCTCCTCTGCAAGAAGGCAGTAGCCCCAGTGCGGGATCCTCCAATAGACCCAGGTTTTGTTTCCAGGTACTTCCTGGTGCCCAAGCAGATGGGGGTTGGTGCCCCATCCTAGATCTCCACGACCCGAATCAATATCTCAGGTCCCGCAACTTTCGGATGGTCACTCCGTCCCAGATCATACCATCCTTGGAGCGAAAAATGTGGTTCTGTTCACTGGATCTACAGAACGCGTGCGTTCATGTCCCAATCCGTCCATCCTACCAGCGGTTCCTCCACTTCAGGGTCGAAGGGACTCTGTACAAGTTCCAAGCCATGCTGTTCGGCCTGTCATCAACCCCTCGGGTCTTCACCAAATGCATAGCAGTGGTGGCGGCCTACCTTCGGCATCGAGGAGTCAGAATCTACCCTTATCTTGATGACTGGTTCTTGGCAGGTTCCTCCCGTCAGGAGGTGGAGAGGTCCAGGGATCTGGCCCTCCAAACCTGCTCCCAACTCGGCCTCCTGATCAATGAGGCCTAGTTGAAACTCATGCCATCTCAGATGATGGGCTTCATCAGGGCAGAACTAGACTCTTGTCAAGCCAGAGCTCGGCGCCCGGCGGACAAGGCGGAGGTTCCCTCGTTCTTTGCCCAATCATTTCTGGTTGGGCACTTGCTCCCTGCCCGGGACTTTCTGTGCTTTCCGGGTTACATGGTGGTGTGCACCTCAGTGGTCCATTGAGCCCGGTGGCACATGCGCCCCCTCCAGTGGGAGCTGGCTGCCCAGTGGATTCAGCGATACGGTCACTCCGACCAGCTGATCACTATAACCCAGAAGATGTGGGACGCTCTCCAATGGTGGACCGCCCCAGAGCGATTGCAGGAAGGGATCCGTTTGTCCACCCCGAGCCGATGGTCATCCTCATGACCGATGCCTCTCTCATGGGCTGGGGAGCGCACATGGGGGACAGCAGGGTCTACGGGTTCTGGACCCCCGAGGAGTCCTGATGCCACATCAGCCTGTTGGAGCTCAGAGCAGTCAAACTGGCACTGTCAGCTTTCACTCCTCAGCTCTGGGGTCAAGTGGTTCAAGTCCAGACAGACAATACCATGACCATGTACTACCTCAACAAACAGGGCGGCACGCACTCCTGTCTGCCGTGCAAGGAGGCTCTCCGCACCTGGACCCTTGTAAGCCGGTTGGAGGCGGATCTCCTAGCCATCCATGTGGCAGGAGCCTCAAACTAGCTGGCGGATGCTCTCAGCCACATAGGCCAGACATTCCATGAGTGATCTGTCCCTCAGAGGTAGCTTACAGCCTTTTCTTCCGTTGGAGCAAACCGATGGTGGACCTGTTTGGCTCCATGGACAGCACCAAGCTGAGGCTGTATCATGACCGCCCCCCTCAACAGGGCTCGCTGCAGGGGGATGCCTTCTTGAGGCCGTGGACCCCAGGCCTCCTCTATGCCTTCCCTCCATTTCCCTTGATCCTCAAGGTGCTACTCAAGGTGAGGAGGGACTAGACGAAGGTGATTCTGGTAGCCCCAGACTGGCCGCGCCGGTTCTGGTACCCAGATCTCCTCCTCCTCAGCTGCAGGCCCCCGGAGCGGCTTTGTACATGCCCGGACCTGATATCTCTCAATCAGGGGAAGGTCTTCCATCCGGACCTTCAGTCCCTGCACCTCACAGCCTGGTACCTGAGTGGCTAGAGTTCCAGGCTTTGGGTCTTTCCGAAGATGTCTACACTGTGGTGGCGGCATCCAGAAAGGAATCGACCTGGAAATGTTATGCCTTCAAATGGAACTGTTTTTCCATTTGATGTCAGGGTAAGGGTCTGGAGCCCTTATCCTGTTCTGTGGCTAACATTCTCGACTACCTTTGGTCTCTCTCCAAAGGCGGTCTACGGTCATCGACCCTTATTTATTTATTTGTTCTAGGATTACACCTTACACCTTAGGGTGCATTTAGCAGCTATTTGCCATCGGGCGGGCCGTAATAAAATAAATTGGCGCATGAGACAGTGGTCGGGCACTTTTTCAAAGTCGTGGATCACATATCCCCTCCGGTGCGTGAAACTCCACCTCCGTGAGATCTGTTGCTGGTTTTGGCAAAGCTCATGGGCAAGCCATTCGAACCCATGCACAAATGTGAGCTTTCACACTTGTAGTAGAAGACGGCCTTCCTGGTGGCTATCATGTCTGCCAGAAGGACAGGGGAGTGCCAGGCGCTTTTGGTGGACTCCCCTTATCTGGTCTTTCACAGGGACAAAGTTGTCTTGCGCCCCCACATGAAATTCCTTCCGAAGGTGGTGTCAAAGTTTCACCTTAACCAGGTGTTGACTCTTCCGGTTTACTACCCTAATTACACCTCGGATGCCAAGTACAGGCTTCATACTCTGGACCTGAGACGTGCTCTCTCCTACTACATGGAGAGGACAGCAGAAATTCGTGGAGAGGTTTGCCAGCTGTTTGTCACCTACGCCGAAGCCGCTTCTGGCAGACCTGCAGCCAAACGGACCAAGATGGATTACATCATGCATTGGTCTGTGCTATGAGTTGGCGGGCAAGGAGCCTCCCAGAGGGTTAAGAGCTCATTCTACCCGCCATACTGCTGCATCAGTGGCTGCTTCCAGGGACATCCCTATCCAGGAAATCTGTCGGGCTGCTACCTGGAAGTCAGCAAACACCTTCATTACCCACTACCACATCGAACTTGAGTCACGCCGGGATGCTGGTTTTGGGGCCTCGGTTCTCCAATCTGTTTCCTAAGTAGGGGGTGTGCACCTTGCCTCCCTCCTCCTGGAGAACTGCTTAGAGTCTGCAAAGAAGTGTGAATGAACATCATAGCCACGCTCCTAGAAGAACAGGTTACTCACCTGTAACAGTAGTTCTAGGAGTGGTATATGTTGTTCATCCACACACACCCACCCACTCGACCTCCCCGGCTTCGGGCGCACAACCTTGCTTCCAGCGGGCTAAGATCTGGCGCCATGGGGCGGAGCTGAGGTATATACCACCCGGGTGGGTGGGAGGAGCCAGCTTGAAGACTTCTGGCAAGATTTAAAGTGGAAGGGGAAATGCCAAGAAGTGTGGATGAACAACATATACCACTCCTAGAACTACTGTTGCAGGTGAGTAACCTGTTCATTTTTATGTTGCTGTTACTGAGAAAAATAAAATGCTATTTACAAATTTTGAAACTGCTCCTGGTAATCCTATGCTTCCTGACCTGTGTCTCGAAGACACCAATGAATTCACCTGTTCATTTAAAAAAAAAAGTCTTAGCTTTTCTAATGTGGGCTTTACATTTATCTCTAAGGGTGTTATAATTTTGTAAGGTTACAGGATCCCCATCTTTTTTAAATAATTTCCACATTCTATCTCTCTTTTTCATAAGTTCCAGCAAGTCATGTGCCACCCATTTATTTTTATTTGCTCTTATTCGCATTTATTTGAAGGGGGCCACTTTATTAGCAACTTGATTACATAATCCACTGAATGTTTCCAACATTACATCCGTATCTTGAATATCATTAAAGCAGGTCCAGGCCACCTCTCTATGATGCTTGGCCAGCTGATTATGATTATTCTATGATTTTTGTAATATAAAAATATATTATGTGATTGTCTCACATAAGACAACCTGGGCTTCCATGCCGCCCCCCACCCCCCCAGGTTTCAGTGAAACTACAGGATATGTACAGTAACTGACCAGGAGAGCTCTCTGTAATGTAATTAACTTCCTTGAGAAATTGCATTTTTTGGCCTTTTTATGACCTGTTGCTGCTTTGAAGCTGAGAAACTAAATATACATTTTATTACAGGACAGGACATCATTTAGCTGATTCTTGTTGGCTATATCGCACCTAGGTGACGGATTGCAGGGTTGTAAACCTCAAAGAAACTGATGGATCAAAGATTCATAATTTGGGAAATGAGTTTTTGCTGATGACACCTTATTTAATATACCTCCTGATAGGACATCATGTTTGTATTTTTGTATATTCTAAAAGGAGGAGCTAGATGACTCACAGAAGGGGTGTGGAGACACAGAGTTAAACTAATACTTGTGTCTGAACTGTTTGAGAGATATACCATCTTGGGACTCTAGAAAGGCACAGCTCTCTGATTTAAGTTAACTGCACTTACAGAGGTAATACATTAGTTAGAAAAGATCTAACTGTATGTTGGTAGGAGTTTGTTCTGTAGTTTTCCTTGTTTTTCTTTTATGTGATTGGGATGCTCTTTGATATATTGTTCTGTGTTTACATTTTTCATATTTTTATCATCTTTTAGTAAAGAATCTTTTATTTAAAAGACGGCCTAGGTGTCTGCCAGTTCTTTTTGCACGTGATGTATAAGGGGTTAAGCCTGACAAAACTGTTCAACAGCTTGATGGTTTTACTGAGCTTGAGTACAAAGGTAAGAATATATTGAAGGTCTCTTATAGAGTTAAAAGGGTTCATTTTGGAAGCCTGGCTGGTGCCCCTGGCGAAAGATTGTACCGCAGTCCCCAAAGAATGTACGTATCTGAGCCTGTTCATTGGGTATGCTACCATAAGGTTCACAGTTTGAATCCCCCCAGAACTTGAGACTAAAGGTGATTCGGACCCAAAAGCAGACAGGAGGGTTACTCTGTCTGTTACCTGTTCTCACTATTGTGCTCTGAGGTTGGCACTGTAGGAGCAGAGGGCCTGACTTGCTGAGTGCATTTGTGACAGTTTCCTTCTCTCTCCAGATCTCAGCGCACTGTATCCTCTGCCTGTTGGGTCTCATGGTGGCTGCTATACCCACAGTCTCTTTTGCCAGACTACACATGAGGGTGGCCCATTGGTCCCTCCGGGTCCAGTGGGATCAACGCATGGATGACAGATCACAGGGTTCTACTCTCCAACAGCTTGAAGAGGGATCTCCTCTGGTGGCAGGATCTACCCAACCTTTCTCTGGGGGTTCCCTTCCACCCCCAGCCCCCCATCATGACCCTAACGACAGATGCCCCGAGCCATGGTTGGGGAGCCCGCCTGGGAGACCACCGGACTCGGGGAACATGGTCTCCCCTAGAGGAGCATCTGCATATCAACATTCTGGAGATGAGGGTAGTGCTCTATGCTCGCCAAGCTTTTCAGTCCCTCTTGCTTCCAGAAACACTTCTGATCCAGACTGACAACACGGCCATGATCTGGTGCGTCAACATACAGGGAGACACCCAATCATACCTCCTTCACAGGGACACAATCCGGGTGTGATACTGGGCAGACCAGCATGGCCTGACATTGATAGCAATCCATGTCCCAGGAATTCACAACATCCTGGCGGACAGTCTTAGCCGCACTGTCACACGGGCTCATGAGTGGGAACTAAAGCAAGAAGTAGTGGAAGATTTCTTCCTTCAGTGGGGTCGGCCAGAGATAGATCTATTCGCCTCTCGATCCAATGCAAAACTACCCCTCTTTTGTTCGCTTGTTCCTGGGTGTGGTGTTTGGTGAGACGTGTTGTCTGTACCTTGGACAGGGAGATTTATGTACGCTTTCCCTCCCTTTCCTATTCTGCAGAAGGTTCTACTAAAGCTTCAGGCAAAAGGGTCTCATACGATCCTCATAGCCCCTCTTTGGCCTTGGCAGATTTGGTTCTCTCTGCTCCAGCAGTTGACGATGGAACCCCCGGTACCTCTTCCTCTCTCACATGACCTTCTGTCTCAGGAGCAGGACAGCCTGGTGTATCCGAGCCTCAAGTCTCTCCACCTGCATGTATGGCACCTCTGGACATAGCCGTCTCACGCATCAGCATCTCTTCAGGAGTCGCTCAAGTCCTGGTGGAGGCCAGAAAACCCTCCACGAGATCCACATTTGCTATAAAGTGGAAGAGATTTCATAGAAACATAGAGGCTGATGGCAGATAAGGACCGCAAGGCCCATCCAGTCTGCTCATTTTTTTCTACCTTATGAATGTGCCATAGGCCTTTACTCCGTCAATGGCCTATCTAGTCATACTCATTTGTATTGCTCCCTTATACCTATCCCATGCCTGTTTGAAGCCCTGCACTGTATTCATATCCACCACTTCCTGAGGTAGGCCGTTCCATGCATCCACCACCTTTTCTGTGAAAAAGAACTTCCTATCGTTACGCCTTAATCGGCCCCCCTCTAGTCTCATGCTCTTGTCCTGCTATTTTTCCTATATTGAAACATGTTAGACTCTTTCACCTTGTTAATGCCTTCTGCTTCAGCAGTTGATGATGGAGATTCTCGATATGGGCCACAGCCAAAGGTCTGGATGCTTTTTCTTGCCCCAGCACCCCACGTCCTCAAGTACCTCTTGCACCTCTCTGACTTGGGCCTCAGTTATTCCTCTCTGAAGGTCCACCTAACTGCGGTTTCCACCTACCACTGTCCAGTGGAGGGTAAAAGCATTGCACAATTGGAGGTCTCCAAGACCTTTCTTAAGGGGATCCTCCACATTAAGCCTCCGATCTGTAATCTGGTTCTCCCCTGGGATTTGAATTTTATTTTAGAAACACTTACTTTGCTCCCATTTGTGTTGGCAGCATGTTGCAACATGTATTTCCTATCTTAGAAAATGCTCTCTTTAGTTGCCATCACTTCTGCTCGAAGGATTTCAGAGCTTCAGGCCCTAATTTGTAAGGAGCCTTATTTGATTTTCTACAGAGACCACATGGCTCTGCGGACTAACCCTTCTGTTCTTCTGAACGTCGTTTTGGAGTTTACTTTGAACCAAAATGTTGAACTGGCAGTATATTACCCAGAGTATTTCAACAGGGGGAATACCTACTGCACACCCTAGATGTGCAAAGGATTCTGAGATATTATATCTCTAGGACTAAAGAGGCTCATCAGTCTAACCAGTTGTTTGTCGCCTTCATGCCCAAATGCCAGGGCAAGGCCATTTCCAAACAGGGTTTGTCAAAATGGTTAGCTATTTGTATCTCGTACATTTACCACAAGTACAAGAAGCCCCTTCCGAGGGACGTGAAAGGCCACTCTACTCGGGGCATGGCTACTTCGACAGCCTTCCTCAGGAATTTGTCCACTGCGGATATCTGTGCAGTGGCCACCTGGTCTTCCATCCACACCTTCACCAACCAAGCATTACAGTCTGGACATCGCCTCTAGGCACAGAGACAGTTTTGGCCTTGCAGTTCTGCAAAGCCTCCTGTCCTAAGTAGACCTCTAGTTGGCAGATGTTTCCTCCTCCCGGGACTTAGTCTCTGACTTCTTTTTCTCTGACTGCTTGGTATTCAGTCCTATATGTGAAGACCTACTGCAGGAACCCTCTCGAAGTAAAATATAGCAGTTATGTAAGAACTTACCATGACAGTAGATCTTCAAGAGAGGTTCCTGCAGAAGGTCTCAATTTCCCACCCTCCTTCCCCTAGCTCCTGTGTCTTTCCCCTTTTCCTTTCCCAGGGCTTTGTTATTAGTAGCTCAAGGCTCCAGGAGTAGATACCCCTTTCCCCTGCTTCCTCTTCCGAGGTCACCGGCGGGAGAACTGGAGGGTGGGCATTGGGACCGCCCCCTTTATACTGTCACACTGATGTCCATCATGTGACACTGGGGGTAGTCCCCCGCTACAGATTGCTAGCTAGAAGTTTACCGTGTGGTACTGACACCAGGGGGTGCAGTCCTACATGTGCAGATCTACTGCAGGAACCTCTCTCAAAAATCTACTGTTACGGAAAGTTCTTGCGTAACTGCTATATCAATTTTAAGCCCCAACCTGTTAAACCAGGAGGGAAATAGACTGAGGGGAGTGTTAAATGTTTATCAGGTCCCAATAATATATCAACTGAGACTATGTCACAGCCTGAATCATTAGGCTAAGACTCAGTCTCTTGAATTTTAAACTTTGTTTTTACATAAATTAAGGTTCCACCCCCTTTCTTCCCCACCCTATCCTTTCTAAAAACATTATAACATGAGAGTGCTATTTCAAAATCTTGGATTTTACTGTTTAAGCAAGTTTCAGACAGCATTATAACATCAAACTGGACTACCCAGGCTTCAAATTGGCACCTTTTGTCAATAATACTTTGTACGTTTAGGTGAACGATCTTGATTGAGGAAGCCCTCATACTAAATACACTTGTATCTGGGGAACAACTGGGCTTTTCTTCAGTATTAATATACCAGGGTGAATATGGCTGTCTCAGATATTAAAAGGAGAACAATAATGATAATTACATGAAAAACATGAACTACAAAATTCTTGGTACGATGTCTCATTTGGTTACAGATATACAAATAATTCTACATAAATAAATCTCCCAACTCAGTACCCCCCTTAACCTAAACCTGTACCCCCACCCTGGTGCACAGTAATCAAGATAATGGGGTTCTAAGAATAAAGTTGTCAAAGCCATTAAAAAAAGGAAGAAGTAATCTATTTATCATAGCAAAATCCAGAAAGGTAAGAAAATAAAAAGTAATATATCAAGAAGAAGAAAAAAGGGGACGAAAGTAAATAAGTACTAAAGCCATTAAGTCAACTAAAATGTGAAGCAATTGCAATCTTTGATGAAATAAATGAAAGCAGTTGTGGATAGATGCAATTTGTTGCTCCACATTCAATGCTGTAAGTATTTCTTGATACCATTCCTGCTTAGTAGGAATGCTGTCCTCTAACCAATGACAAATTATGACCAATTTAACTGTGAGAGTGGTCAGAGCTATATGAGCCTCTTTCTGGCCATCTACTTGTGAAGAATAAAACCCAACCAAACAAATTTCAGGTGTAAAAAGATCCTCAAGGCCAAGTAGTAGGTCCATAGAGCTCTTGATTGCCTCCCAAAAGGGAACTACTTTAACACAATCCCATAATTTATGTTTGAGGGTACCTTTCAGTAAACTGCACCTGTTACAAAGCGAGGTTGACAATTTACCCATCCTGTGTAACTTATGGGGAGTATAATAAAGATTATGTAAAATTTTATGTTGAACTAATCTATATTTGTCTTACTGTATATATTTGTATAGCCGTTGTCATATAACGTGACATGTATCAGTGGTCCAAGATACTCCGAGGGACTGTTGCCACTAGTAACAGGCAACTGAAGGAGTACTGGAATCTAAAGTCTGAAACACTTTATAAAGATGTGAAATAGGATGAGGTTGGACTGCTGTTTTGGTAAGAATACCTAAGGAAGTGCCAGCTTGCCAAGTCCAGGGCCCAGTACCAAAATGTGCTTTCAGTATATGGGTTAATTGCAAGAATTTGAATCTAAAAATTAGAATCAAATGGTAACGTTCATACAAAATAAAGAATGAATGAAAAGACTGTCCAGTGGAAAGAGTTTGCCTGTGGGCAGTATGAAATCGGTATAGTGCGACAGTCGGTCAAAAATTTGGGTTGCCCAGTACAGCTTGGGAAATATCTTTTACTAAATGTAGGCCAAGGTATTTAGTTAACTGTATGTGTGCTTTAATAGACCAATATATTTGAGTTTGTTTCACACGTTTTGGTAATTGAGCAAGTGTGATATAAAGCAAACTACAGGATAGTAAACCCTCCTTACGACAGGGATCCTGCTCTATTTGTAACCAAAGAGGAATGTAAACGTTTTCCTGTGGCTGACTCTTCTTTTGTCCCCACCACATGAACTTACTACTATGGAGAGCTCCATAACACAGAAAGAAATTCAGAAGTTGCAATCTGCCACAACAGTTAGGAGCAGTCAGTTTAAAGTAAACCCTTTGTACTGCTTTACCATTCCATAAACATTAATTCAAGAGTGACTGTAGGTTAATACATCCCTGTTTGGGAAGAAACACATTTAACATACTTAGTGGATATAATATCCGTGGAAGAACATTCATTTTAATGGTATGGATACGGACCCAAAACATTAGGGGAAGAGCTGCCCATCTCTGTAAATCCATCTTAAGAGTAACAATAAGGGGTTCTAAATTACATTTAACTAAGTCAGAAAAATCGTGCAAAATGTTTATACCCAAATGCATAATATAATGAGGCTCCCAGATTAACCCCATATCCACAACAACATGTTTAGGTAACAGATGATTTAATGCTAAAACTTTCGTTTTACTAATATTTAACTTATTCCCCTCCAGCAGCAGGGTCGTGACGGACCCGAAGGCCTCCCAAGAGCAATGTCTGGCACCTCCCACGGAGCTACTGAACAGGTACAAGCTCACAGAACACCGGCATTATTGGATCTAGTGCTCACAAACAGCACAAGGATCCCAGAAGCAGAGGTGGGAGCTAATCTAGGGACCAGTGATCACAGTTCCATCTGGTTTACTGTGAACAATGTGGAGGAAAATTAGTCACACCAAAATCAAGGTACTAGATTTCAGAAAAGCCTACTTCCCCAAAATGAGAACTATGATCACATCCATGGTAGAAGGAAGAATCACAGGAGATGTAGAGGACTGCTGGAGTATTCTGAAGGCTGCTCTGCATACAGTAACAACTGTATTCACTAAGCAGATCAGCAAGTCCAAAAGAAGGAAAAGACCTCTCTGGTTCTCTCATGAAGTAGCATCCAAAATCAAAGAGAAAAAAAAGGCTTTTACACAATTCAAGCAAACAAAACACGAAGGAGACATGAAAGAATACAAGAAGAAATTAAAGGAGACAGGGAAAGCTGTTAGAAGGGCAAAAGCACAGACAGAAGAGAAAATAGCACAGCGTGTTAAGGAAGGAGACAAAACCTTCTATAGATACATACGAGAAAAAAGAAAAAACTAAGGGAGGAATAGTCTGACTAAGGAAGGTAAGATGGCAGAGAGTGACGAGGACAAGGCAGAAGTGTTAAACAAGTTATTTTACTCTGTCTTCACCATAGAAGACAGTGGCAAAGGTCCCACACTGAACAGGACAAAGGAAGATGCCCAGGGAGCAGATACTAGCCGCTTTACAAGAGAGAGTCCTAAAAGAGCTTAATAAACTAAAAGTGGAAAAAGCCACAAGACTGGATGGCATACACCCTAAGATATTGAAGGAGCACCGAAAGGAACTGGCCGCACCGTTGGCTGAGCTCTTTATCAAGTCACTAGACAGCGGGAAAATACATCAGGACTGGAAACAGGCAACCGTTGTGCCCTTACACAAGAGTGGAAACGAGGAAGAGGCAGAAAATTGCTGCCCTGTCAGTTTGACTTCAGTTGTGGGGGAAATGATGGGAGTCACTACTAAAACAGAGGATAGTGGTGTACCTAATAGATACTGGAAAAATGGACCCAAAGCAACATGGCTTCACAGTAGGACGCTCTTGTCAAAACAACTTGATCGATTTCTTCGACTGGGTCACCAGAACATTGGATCAGGGAGGGGGTGGAGGATGTTGTATACCTAGATTTCAGCAAGGCCTTTGACACCGTCCCTTACAGAAGGCTAACCAACAAGCTGGAACATACGGGGAGTTGGCCAGAACATGGTCAGCTGGATCAGTAACTGGCTGAATGATAGGACCCAGAGAGTGCTAGTCAAGGATCATTGTCAAGGGAGGGTAGGGTGACTAGTGGTGTCCCTCAGGGATTGGAACTGGGTCCGATCCTATTTAACATATTTATAGCAGACATAGCGAATGGACTAACAGGGAAGGTTTGCTTCTTCACAGATGATACAAAACTCTGCAACGGAGTGGACACAAGGGAAGGAGCAGACAACATGGAAGCAGACCTTAGAAGGCTAGAGAATTGGTCCATGGACTGGCAGTTACAATTTAACGCTAAAAAGTGTAAGGTAATGCACTTGGGAAAGAGGAACCCTGGAAAAAGTACACACTGGGAGGACATAAACTTGAGACACAAATGGAGCGAGATTGCGGCACAATCATCACTGATAAAGTAGGAAAACAAAGTGAGACAGCAGCAGAGAAAGCGGGTGGCATCCTCAGATGTATAAGTATAGGTATTTCTAGTAGAAAAAGGGAGGTTATCATGCCCCTCTACAGGTCCTTGGTGAGGACACAATTGGAGTACTGCATTCAGTTCTGGAGACCTCACCTCAAAAAGGACATTGACCATTTGGAAATGGTGCAGAAGAGGGCTACTAAGATGGTGTATGGACTGCATCACAGGTCATATGAAGCAAGACTTGGGGAGCTGAATCTATACTCCTTTGAGCAGAGAAGAAACAGAGGGGACATGATTGAAACATTTAAGTACGTGAGGGGATCTAACGCAGCTCAGACAGGCAATCTATTTCAGCAGAACACGGCAGCATGCACGAGAAGGCATAATATGAGACTGGTAGGAGGAAGGTTCAAAAGCAACCTCAGGAAGTACTTCTTCTCCGAGTAAGTGATAGACCCGTAGAACAGCCTGCCCCAGGAGGTGGTAGCATCAAAGACAATCAGGGAGTTCAGACTCACATGGGACAGACATAAAGGACAAGTTAGGACGAAGGCTGCATAGGAAAGGGGGTAGTTTCTAGGGCAGACTAGGTGGATTGCACGGTCCCCATCTGCCGACGCTTTTCTTATGTTCTTATTTCCTTCCAACAGCAGGGTGTAAGGGACCTGAAGCCCCTCCCGGGGCAACGGCTGGTGCCCCCTCCCCCTCGGACCTATAGGACAGGTACAAGCTCACAGAACAGTAGCATTCCCCTTCAGCAGCAGGGTTGTGAGGGTCCTGAAGCCCACTCCGGAGCAATGACCGGTGCTCCCCGCAGACCAACAGAACAGGTAAAAGGTGCATACAACACTGTGGAGGCAGTGGAAGAGCCACACGGACTTTGGTGTCCAGCGCCATCTTAGGTGCTTTTTCTGTTGGTAGAACAACACTGATTGAATTTTTCTATGCTGCTTTCACATGCTAAGCCCTGTGCTCACACAGTGTTTCATACAGTGCACATTAAGTGCGATTGCTACCTTTGCTCAGTCAGAACTCCCATTCAGGGTTTACCCATGATTAATGTGTGTTTTCAGTGCACCTTAAGATCTGTTTCTGTGCTGTTTTATTAAGCTCACCATACAGTTCTGTTCAAGTACTGCACTTACTAAACTCAGCTAAGGACCCTAGGAATTTCTGGAGGAACATTAAAAATATAGTAAGTGGTTTCTCCAATTGTGGGGTCTCTGACATGCTCATAGATGGATCTAATTGTAACAATCCACTAACCATCTCCAATGCATTCAACTCCCACTTCTTGGATCTGTCTGCCTTCACCTCCCTATTCTCCACTGGTGGGAGTGATAGTCATGTCCCGGCCTCTGCCGCACAGTCGGCCCCTATCTCTCATCCATTACTCTACTTCAGGGCTGTGACAGCACAGGAGGTGCAGTCTTCTCTCTGGGTTCTCCCCTCTAGTGCTGGCCACGATAGCATGGAACTTAAGCTCCTCCATCTTGTTGCCTCTTACATTGCCTCCCCAGTGGCCCGTATCTTCAACATGTCCCTAGCCTTTGGGGTTATCCCCAACCTCTGGAAGGTGATGAGGCTTGTCCCTGTTCTCAAACAGGGCAACCCAAAGATCCTCGACAACTACCGACCGATAGCCATCTTGTCGGCTATCAGTAAACTTCTGGAGAAAGTTGTGGCTGGGCAACTCATGGAGTATATTCAGGCCCTTGAGCTACTGTCTTCCGTGCAGCATGACTTTCGTAAAGGGCACAGTACTTCCTCTGCCCTTGTCACTGTCTCTTCTGGGATCAGGGTAAGCTGTCAGGCGCCATCTTTATTAACCTATCTTAAGGTCTTTGACCTTGTTGACCATGTCTCACTTTGCTCTCAACTTTGGTCCCTTGGTCTTTCCCCATCTGTCTTAAGATGGTTCACTAATTACCTCTAGGGCAGACAGCAACTTACTAAATTCAGTAAGGTCTTCTCAGCCATTACTCCTGTGACCTCTGTTGTCCCCCAGGGTTCAGTCCTAGGGTCACTTCTCTTTTCTATCTTTGTCAATAATCTGCCCTCTACTTCTTCCAACTGTAGCTCTATCCTATATGCGGATGACCTGGTTATACTCACCCATTCCTGTGACATTGGGGTCATCAACCACCGAGTGAGGATTTCAGGAGTATCCAGTCCTGGATAATGACCCACAAGCTGGTCCTTAACCTTAAAAAAACTCAGGTCATGCTTTTTGGGTCTCTGGAAAAGATAAAGGCCTCCCCTGCCCCACTGAGTATCATTGGTATTGATGGTACTCCTGTCCTAATCATTGACTCCATCAAATACCTTGGGGTGACACTTGACCCCCAGCTTGACCTTGGGCATCATATCCAAAATGTATGCAGAGCTGTCAGCTGCAAACTGGGTGTGGCCTACAGAGTGAAGAAAAATCTTACCTCTGCTGCTCGCCTTGCACTGGCCAGAGGTGTGTTTCTCCCTTCTGTCTGCTATGGACTCATCTTGTTTACACGCGCCTCCAAAGTTCACCTCTCTAGGTGGAACACAGCCTATAACAACATTTGCCGCTTTGCACTTGCTGCGCCTTGCCTCACCCACCACTGTAACCTGTATAACAAACTTAACTGGCTCACCCCACCCAACCACATGAATTTTGTCTTGGGCAGCTTCACAGGCAAGGTTCTCAGAACTGCCTCCTCCCCCCCCCCCCCGGACTGGCTGAGCTCCTCAAATTGGCTGCCTCTTCTTCTTACTCCCTTAGGTCATTGGGCCCTGCTGTTCTCAAAGTTCCTGCCACTCGAACGCAAATGGGGGACAGGGATTTTGCTTCATATGCCCCCAGAGTATGGAATTCCTTTCCCGCCCAGGTCCGCTCCTCCCCCTCCCACTCATGCCTTCGGAACTCCCTGTGGAATTACTTGAAGCTCTCCTCTGCGTGTGGTTGTCCTAAACCGCCATAAGTAACCTTGGTCCCCTGCACTGGACTTACATGTCCTTCTTTTGGTACCCTTGCGCAGGTCTTGCTGATGCATCCTGCCTCCTTGGGTTCTGCTCTGTATATAATGTATTTACTCTCTGTTCCAGGTGATGCTTTGACTGCGGCTCTGCTTTTGGGGCTCTGAGCGGTATAGAATTGTATAATACACTGTTCATAGCCTTGGTGACTCTATGTATATATTCTTTGTTCCTATTCTAACTGTGTTTACTGACTGCTTGTGTTATGTTCATCTGGTTCTACCTGCTTCTGTGTAATGCCTAACTTGTATCATGTTGTCCTCTGCATGAACTTGTATTTCATTGTACTCTCCCGGGTCATATCTGAAAATAGGCAAATGTCTTGTCTAGTGTACTTACCTGGTCAACAAAAGCTAAATAAATAAATAACCTGTTTACTGAAGCTTACAGAACACTGCTCTTTACTTGCCTACTCGGCTCATCTTAGGGCTTTGTTCCATTTAGGCTACACTGCATTGGCTGCATGTTTTAAGGTGCTTTGTGTGTTTTCAAGCCTGCGTAGGGCACCTGGGGAGTAAACAGCTCTCCAGACCCTCTGCAGCACTGCTCTCCCTCGTCATTATTTCACTAACCTGCCTCTTGCTCTTTTTCCTCAGCAGCTAACAGAAGTCCAGTATTCCCCTCCAGAAGCAGGGTTGTGAGGGACACAAAGCCCTCCCTGGAGCAATGGCCGGTGCCACCACCCCCCCCGTGGAGCTATAGGACAGGTATAAGATATATACAGCACTGTGGAGGAGGCACTGCCTTGTACTTCCCCCTCAGCCACCCCTCCTCCCGCCTACCCAAGGTAATGCTCAGTTTAAAGGACAGTTAAACCATCTTTTTGCACATTTTGTCTTTTTTTAAATGACTCCATAGGCTTGTAAAGGAGTGACTGCTGTTTACAATTACTGTATACTGAAGTAGCATTTGAAAATTGTAAACACAGCCTCTCCTGATTCAAAAATCCTGCTGTAAGTATCCTAAAATGGCTGCCTTGATGATGTATTCTAGCTCTATGTACTGTATTCAAATGCAAATAACTTTAAAATGAAAAATGATAGCATGGTACTGTGAGCACGAAAGTTGTTCAGCACAAAAATATCTACAAAATAAGTGGTGTTTCATTTATCAATACCTTCTGTTTTTTTTTTTGTAAATTAGCAAAAAAGCAGCAGAAAGTTAAATTTTTTTTTTACTGTTTGCAACAAACAAATGCAAATAGCTTTAAAACGAATTATGATGGCATGGTGCTTTGAGCACAAAAGTTGTTCAGCATAAAAATGATCTACTAAATGAGTGGTGTTTCATTTATAGAAACCTTTTAGATTTTTTATAATCAGCAAAAAATGGCAGGAAATTAAGTTTTTTTCGGTTATTTGGAGGTATGGCATAAATGGAATATGCTACCTCGCTACTAGAAATAATGTTGATATTTTTTGTTCTCGTGCTGATTGACCTGATGACATCACTTGAGGCTTCTCCACTTGTGATGTCATCAGGTTAATCAGCACGTAACCAAAAAATATCATCAATATTTCCAGTGGGGGGTAGCATATCCCTTATATATTCTTTGCAAAAACTCAGTTAATGCATCAGTTTGTGTTGCTATTAAAGCAGAAGAAGTATGGAACTGCGATGTTAGGGTTCAAACAACATGAAGTCTTGCTGTATTCTGACAAATGCAGTTAGCCCCAACCTTTAAACTGCCCCAGAGAACAAAGGGTTAACTTTCTATGCAGAGTATTGAATGCTGAGCTCGAGCTCAGTTGATGTCTCTGTCTGGAGCCCTTTGAAATCCAGCCGTCAGATTCTTTACTCCGCCTCACTGAACAGTCGCTCCGGAGATTTCTCCTACAGCTTGGTTTGAAAGTCGGTTAAAGTGTCGTTTTTTAACCGAAATTTATTTCCGCATAGTCAGTTCAGTCTCTGTCTGTGGTGCCATGAGTACTAGATAGGTTTTGTGCTGATTTTCTGTGTGGAACTTGTAAAAGTGTAGATCAGTTCGGCTGAACCGATCATTTGTGGTGAATACTTGTATCTTTCTTTAGTGTGTGGTTACCGGTCCTTATCGGTTCTAAAAAAAAACGTGTTTTGTGCAGATTTTTCCAATACCCGTGATACAGTTAGGAACCGATAAGGGAGTCTTACCTGGCGGTTGCCATAAAAAGGGTAAGTTGGTTAGGTTGGCCATGTCTGAGAAACCCAAGAAAAAAACCGGGCCCACTGGGTTTCAACACTGCAGTGAGTGTGGGGAAGTCTTTGCTAAGGCCGATCCCCACACCACCTGCGTTTATTGTCTGGGGTTTGAACACCTCAATACAGACTGCCAAATATGTAAAAATGTTCCCAAATCTACCCTTGAAAAGAGATTAGGTAGACTGAGGGAAAAGGAGGCCAACAAGACCGCTGACCCGGATGGCCAGCCCGGTTCGGTTCCGACCAAACCAGAAGGAGTGCCCTCTGACCAGGGTGATACTTCTTCAGGCAAGAGGAGAGCCGATCCTGAGGGATCGGTTCCGACAAAAAGGAAACACAAAGAGAAATCAACCGGTTTGGATCCAGAAGTTCATGTTCTGACCGCCGAGGAAATAGCCAGAGCGATTCAGATTATGGAATCGCTTCACCCGGTTCCGACCCATCTGGCACCTTTTGGCAGGGGTTCGGTTCGGTCGGTTCCCCCGGTTCATGATTATACCACTGAAGAATTTTATGAACTGGAGTTTGAGGAGGAGGGAGAGTTTGAAGATGATGATGGTGATGGTGGAAGTCTGGATGTGCCTGTGGAACCGGACATCTGCCCAGACAGCCTTTCAGGTGTATCCCCTCCTAGGCTTTCTGAGCCCCCTTCCCACTTTATGTTTTACAGAAAGGTGGCTGAAACCCTCCAGCTTCCTATGGAGGAGGCAATGGAGGATCAAGAGGAGCCTGATTATGTGGAAATGTGGACATCCCAGAGTCCAGGAGACTGTCTGTTCCCCTTCACAAATCTTTTGGGAAGCAGACACAAAAAATCCTAAAGTCTCCTAATTCTATACCTCCTGTTGATAGAAGAATGGACAAGAGGTATACACTATCAGGCTCAGATATGGAGTTTTTATACCAGCAATGCAGCCATGTTGGGGTTGTGCAGGCTGCTGCCTGTGATAAGGCAAACATTCCCTTGGCTTCACACCCCACAGAAAAAGACTCCAGGAAAATTGATGCCATGGCAAAAAAACAGTGCATGGCATCTTCCTTGGGACTCAGGCAGGCGAATTATATGGCCTATACAGCTGGGTACCAGAAGTCCAGGTGGGACACTGTACTGGCACTGGCTAAACAGGCCTCCCCCCAGCTAGCCAAGGAGCTGGAGGAGGTGGCTGCAGATGGGATTGAGGCATCAAAAGTACAGTTTCATGCTGCTGTGGACTCCAATGATGTGTCAACAAGAGTCATGGCTACATCTGTGGCTCTTCGGAGAATGGCTTGGCTCAGATGTACTAGCCTCTCGCAGGATACCCAGTCTAAGGCCATTGATTTTCCAGTAGTGGGTAATTCTCTGGGGAGCAGACAAAGAATTACATGAAGAAAATGGACAAGTACAGGACCACTTACAGGAGTGCTCAGGCCAAGGAGAGGCAGGCAACTCCTCAAAAGCAGCAGTCTAGGGGCAGGGGCAGGCCTTTGCATAGGCCTTTTTACCAAACACAGGCCTCTTCTCCCTTTTCACAGAGGGGGTTCTTCAGAGGGAGAGGCAGAGGGGGGATGAGCGGGGCTGCATCCACTCCTCAGCCTAAGGCCTCTGACAAGCAGACACCCTGATGGGCCTGCCCGGGTCGACTCTCCTAGTCCAATAGGGGGCAGGCTGGCTTACTTCATCCAGGACTGGATGTCTATTACCTCAGACAAGTGGGTCCTGGAAGTAGTAAGCCAGGGACTGGTTCTCAGCTTCAAAAAATTTTCGAAGATGAGAGCCAGATCTTTTCCGCCTGCAGGTCTCCCAGAAACCCTTGCCCTAGAGGCAGAGGTTTCATCTCTTCTGGTTTTAAGAGCCATAGAGAGAGAGTGCCTATCCTACACTGAGGCAAAGGTCTGTACTCCAGGTACTTCCTTACCCCCAAAAAAGACAGGGGAGTGGTGACCCATCCTAGACCTAAGATACCTAAACAAACATCTTTTAAAACCAAAGTTCGAGATGGTAACTCTGGGAATAATTCTGCCCTCTCTAAGGCCAGGGGACTGGCTAGCCTCCCTGGACCTCAAAGATGCCTATTTTCACATTCCCACCAGGTGCTCCCACAGAAAGTACCTCAGGTCCGAGTTGCCCTCAGGCCACTATCAGTTCAGAGCAATGTCCTTTGGTCTAACATCAGCCCCAAGGGTTTTCACAAAGTGCCTGGCAGTAGTAGTTGCTTTTCTAAGGAGGCAAAAGATTTCCATTTTTCCATATCTGGACGATTGGCTAATAGTGGGCCAGTCTCCAGACCAAGTCAAGTCAGACCTGCAGGTGACCCAGCAAGTGCTCACTTCTCTAGGATTTCTTCTCAATCTTCCCAAGTCAGTTCTCGAGCCAGTCCAGCTTCTTACCTTTATAGTTGGCAGAGCTGGATACGGTCAAAGCAAGAGCCTTTCTTCCCCTGGATGGGGCAAGAGTTCTTATAGAACTAGCTTCTTCCTTCAGCCTTCCGGTGTCTCGACCAGCAAGGCATTTCCTCCAGCTCTTGGGCCACATGGCAGCTTCTGCAGCAGTGGTCCAAGGGGCAAGATTCCAGATGAGAGACATTCAGTTCCATCTGAGGGCCTTTTGGTCCCAGAGGAAGGATTCCCTTACCAAACTGATTCCAGTGACTCGGACCTTGATCCAAGCCCTTCAGTGGTGGCAGGATCAGGACAATTTAAGGCAAGGGGTTCCATTTGCCACTCAGTCTCATTCAGTGGTCCTTACCACGGATGCTTCCCTTCTGGGCTGGGGAGCTCATCTGGGGGCCCTCACTTCCCAGGGACTGTGGTCCCCTCAGGAGTCCCTTCTCCATATCAGTCTCCTAGAGCTCAGGGCAGTTTTTCTGGCCCTGCAAGCTTTCTCTCAGTCAGTGCAGAACAAGGTGGTTCAAGTCAGAACAGACAACACCACCACCACCATGTGGTACATCAGCAAGCAGGGAGGCACTCAGTCTACAGCCTTGTACACGGAAGCCATGAAATTGTGGTCCCTGGCTTATTCCCAGCAAACCTCTCTGATAGCAGTTCACCTTCCAGGGAAGGACAATGTGCTAGCAGATGCACTGAGCAGGATCTCACAGGGCCATCACGAATGGTCCCTGGACCCTCTGATATTGAAGGTGAATTTTTTCAAGGTGGGACACTCCAGAGGTAGATCTTTTTGCAGTCCCAGACAATCACCAGCTTCCTCTCTTTTGTTGCAGACCCCAAGTCTTGGGCTCAGTCCCCCTGGATGCTCTGATTCTGAACTGAGAAGAGAAATTTCTGTATGCCTACCCTCCCTTCCCTTTTCTGTTCAAAGTTTTAGTCAAGATAAGGTCACAACCTTGCAAAGTGATTCTGATTGCTCCAGACTGGGCCAGACAACCTTGGTACCCCCTCTTGCTGTCCCTAGCAGTCCATCTTCTCCTGTCTCTTCCCACGCACTACAGCCTGTTAACTTCCTCTCAGGGGAGGATTTGGTACCCCAATCTTCAGTCTCTCAATCTCAAGGCATGGCTCTTGAAGAGTTAGAGTTTGCAGATTTGCATCTGTCTCAGGGGGTTCTGGATATTCTCAAAGCTTCTCGAAAGCCCTCCACCAGAAAGACTTATGACTCCAAATGGAAGAGGTTCAGTATTTGGTGTTCCAAGAAGCATATTTCTCCAGATACTGCTGAATTGCCTACAGTTCTGGATTATATGGTCCATCTTAATGGCCTAGGCCTCAGACCTCAGACCAGCTACTGTCAAGGTTCACTTGTCAGCTCTTTCTGCTTTTCTGTCAGTGGGGAAGTCTTCCTCACTAACATCTCACCTTGTGTTCTGTAAATTGTTTAAAGGATTGCTTCATACCAATCCTCCTTGTAGATACCCTGCCCCTGCCTGGGATTTAAATGTTTGCATTGCTCAACTTATGCAGCCTCCTTTTGAATCTATGTCTTCAGCTGAGCTTAAGTACTTGACTTGGAAAACTGTGTTTTTAGTAGCCATTACCTCTGCCAGACGTATCAGTGAATTGCAAGCCCTGTCAGTGGAACCTGATTTTATCTCCTTTCACAGGGATAAAGTGGTCCTTAGAACCAATAAAAGGTTCTTGCCCAAAGTGGTTTCAGATTTCCATTTGAATCAGTCTACATCTCTTCCTGTTTTCTTCACTGATCATTCTTCCTCAGGAGAGAGGAGGCTACACAGTTTAGATGTTAAAAGAGCCCTTAGCTACTACTATACATACAGCGTACCAAGGGTCACAGGTTTGATTCCCTCCAGTTGTTCCTCACTTATGGAGAAGTAGGAAAGGGCAAACCTGCCACCAAGAGAACTATTGCCAGGTGGATTGTGTCTTGTATACAATTCTGCTATGAGAAACTGGGAAAGATTCCACCCTCAGGCCTGAGGGCTCACTCTACAAGAGGTACAGCTGCTTCCCTGGCTGCTGCTAGGGACATCCCTTTCTTAGAAATTTGTCAAGCAGCCACCTGGAAAACAGTCCATACCTTTACCAAGCATTACTCTCTGGATATTCAGGCTAGGAGTGATGCTCGGTTTGGTACAGCAGTACTTCAGAGCCTATTCCCAAAGTAAGTTCTGTCCCTCCTCCATGGAGGTACTGCTTGGTAGTCTGCATTTGTCAGAATACAGCAAGACTTCATGTTGTTTGAAGAATAAATTACTCACCTTAGTAATTATGTTTTTTCTATTGGAGTCTTGCTGTATTCTGACCTCCCTCCCTGCCTCCCGTCTCAGAACATGGTTTTGGGAAGTGGGTGGGCAGGTGCAGTGTTACACCTCAGGGGTGCTCCTTTTACACCCTCTTTTTGTTTGGGTGTTTGTTTTATTATTATTCTTATTTAGATTGTTTTTGGGGTTTTGGGTTTCCTGACTTGAGTCTTCCTTTGGGAATCCGAAACCTTTTGTTGCCAGTTGGTTGGTAAAAAGTTTACAGTTTCCACATAGGATAGTTAGTGAGTTTTTGCTCGTAAGAATCTGACGGTTGGATTTCAAAGGGCTCCGGACAGAGACATCAACCGAGCTCGAGCTCAGCATTCTATGCTCTGCATAGAAAGTTAACCCTTTGTTCTCCGGGGCAGTTTAAAGGCTGGAGCTAACTGCATTTGTCAGAATACAGCAAGACTCCAATAGAAGAAACATAATTACTAAGGTGAGTAATTTTTTCTTTTCAACACTAACTCCACATTCCCCAAAGCAGCCAAAGGGGGCAAGGCAACATGGGTAACCACAGACATCCATCATCTGGTAAGACAAACAACATACAACTCTTTCCAAATGACGTAAGAGGCATCCATCATCATGGTCCAGTGCTTCTGTAGCCTTGGATACAAATGCACACTTGCACACCACCTGGGAAGTGCAGTAAAACAAATTCCCATAGGATCACATTGTAAGTAAGCAAAAACACATGACAAGGTGTGCAGTAATGCTAAATTACTGAATGCCCAGGTGAGTTGTGAGGTACGAGGCACAGCTGAGTGCCATCAACCAGCTGGGAAATGCTGATGTCTTCACTCAGGTGCTGAAAGCAACTGTGCTGCCGTGGAAGCACATACTAGGGGCATGGGAGAGTCAGCAGGTGGCTGTTCTGAGGAGCACCAGGCCCCTTGCTTGTTTGCCTGGAAACAGAGGTAACATTCCACCTTAAATGGCACACAGCTGAATGACGCAAAGTGAAATCAAAAAAGGGAAATGGCAACAGTGTGAGATGTAGCTCTGGGTAGTAGGGCGAAGGCAGTTTTCACGTGTACTGACTAAACGCAAGGAAGAAAGGGAAGCATTGGTGGGTGGGTGCGTGAGAAATGTGGCATGCCCTAGATCAGTTTGCCTGATAATGTAAAGTGGGAATATGAGAATCTGTGGTTCACACTAACACAGCGAGGCAGCATTGACAGAGCAAGGGAAAATAGAAATGGAAACATTAAGCGTAAAGCAGTTTTGCACACCCCTCCCCCCATTCGGAAGACAAGAGGTACATACGAACATACTAAATTGCCGGCAGAAAAGGCCCATAGGTCTATCAAGTCTGCCCCACTGTGCAGCTCATAGTATAATACTACTGCAGCTGCCCTCTCCCTACCTTCCTTTCATCCCCCCTCCCAGTCCTGCCCCCATCTTTTCTTGTCTGTAATGACCTTTCCCCTGACTCTATCCCATCCCCGCTTAAAGCTGTCCACTGTCCTCAGGTTGATTAACTCTTCCGGCAGTGCGTTCCATCCAGCCACCACTCTCTTCGTGACATAGTGCCTCCTTATTTCCCTCCTGAACCTCCCCCCTTCCAACTATGTCCTCTCGTGACCCTTCCTCCCTTTAAGCGGAACAGTACTCCTTCCCCGACTTTGTTTATGCCCTTTAAGTACTTAAAGGTATCTGTCATATTCCCCTCTCCCTTCTATCCTCTAGTGAGTACATTGAGCTTCGTCAGTCTTTCCTCATACGGCATATCCCCAAGCCCCATTATCATCTTCGTCATCCTACGCTACACCCCCTCCAGCAATTTCACATCCTTCTTGAGGTAAGGGCGCCAGTACTGCACACAGTACTCCAAGTGCAGCCTCACCAATGATCTCTACAAGGGCAGGATGATATCCTTTTTCATGGAGGTGATAACTCTGGCAGTGCACCCCAACATCTGATTTGCCCTTGCTGCTGCTCTCCTGCACTGCGCCAGAACCTTCATGTCTCCCATGACTAGTACTCCCAGGTCCCTCTCCTCCTCCGAGACTGCTGAGTAGCTGATCCTGGGCTTTCTGACATCGAAGTGCATGACCTTGCAGTTCTTAGCATTAAACCCCAACTGCCACTCTACTGACCATAGCTTGAGTCAAGCTAGATCCTCCCTGAGTGCCTGCCTCCCTTCCTCGCTGTCTACTTTTGCACAAATCTGAGTGTCATTGGTGAACAGACTGATCTTACTCTTGACCCACTCTGCAATGTCCCCTATGAAGACACTGAATAACACAGTGCCCAATATTGATCCCTGTGGTACTCCACTGGTAATGGGCCTTGGCTTGGAGGTGGGAGCTATTTGAAAAGCAAATTGCTGTTTGGTTAATTGGAGGAGAGCACGGGAACAAAAAATATCAACAATATTTCCAGTAGGGAGGAAGCATATTCCATTTATGCCATACTGCCAAAAAAGTGAAAGAAAATTGAATTCCCTGCTATTTTTTGCTAATTATAAAAAATCTAAAAGGTATCTGTAAATGAGGCACCAATTCAGGGTGTGAAATTCCTATACCTTAGGTGCCCAAGGGCATGTACTATTGCCTCAGGACACCTACTGTTGTGTAGTACATGTCCACTTGGGCACCTAAGGTAATTGTGTGGAGTTCCGTTTTTTTTTTTTGTTTTTTTGCCTCACTTCCCTTTTTTTTTCTCTCAGGGTTCACTGTCCGGGCGGGGGAGCCATCGGGACGGAGAAGCAGACTGGAGAAGCAGCAGCGCAACAGCGCTAAACCGCTAAGAAGAGCCGATCACATGTGTGCTCTTCATGGCATCAGCTGACATGCTGAGAGTCCCACAGGAAGAGGGTCGCAAAAGCCGCTTAATGCCATTCTGTCTCTTGAAGTGTAGAGACAGGTCGACTCAGCCGTGGTAGTAGCGCTTTGTTGCTGCTAGAGTAGTTCAACTTCCAGTTCCACTTTCTTGTTGAAAAACAAACAAAAGCTCTTTTAAGAGCTGCCCAGCCTGCCTGTGTTTTTTGAACCTGAGAGAGCTCTGAGTCTGTGCGGGAGACGGGAGTTAAGTGGGGGAAGGGAGCAATTGCAATCGGGATCGATGACCAGTCTAAATTATATTAAATGAACCAAAAGCTCTTTTAAGAGCTGTGTATTGTGTGCTTTTTTTTTTTATTGAACTTGAGTGCACTGTGCGGGACTTAATTGGGGGAGGGGAGCTCGTCGTGTGGTAGTTGCTGCCTTCCTACCCCATTGCAATCGGGATCGACGATCAGTGTAACTTAAACTAAAATAACCGAAAGTTCTTTTAAGGGGCAGAAATTTGAAACAACACGGAGCAGAGCATTAAGTTTGGCATTTGAAAGTGTGGGGTGGAGGCCGAAATCAGTGGTGACACGTGGAGGGCTGGGGTATCTCAGTGAGACATATTACCTCTGGAAGCACTTTTCTGCACTGCAGACAGTGAAGCAAGCTGAATTTAGCAGTCTTAATTGCATAAGATAGACAATAGCTTGCTAGTAGCTACTGCTACCTTAGCTTGTTGTACATAATATTTTGCTGAAATTACAGCAAGAGAGGCAGAAATTGCACAGCATATAGAAGTCAGTCGGGGACCATTAATTACAGACTTTGCAGGCTGCAACAGTCTGAATTTATCAATATATATTAATCTGAGTGCCTGCCTTCCTCAATACAGTAAAACGTTTTGTTATTATTAGTATTACTAATGCTTGCCCTGCCTATACCTAACCAAACCTTACCCAACTGAACCTATCTGGCCATCAAATCAAAAAGCTATTTATACCTTGCGCAGAGGAATTTAGCATTCTATTTTGGGAAGTTCAAGTCTTAAAAAGTTGAGAAAGGGCTACTGTCTGTGAGGGTGCCTTTACTGCCTTTCTCTTAGTTTGAAGGCTGACCCTGAAGCAGTAAGATGAAGACTAAAAAAGTTTAGTAGTCTCATCATTATATTCACAGTCTACAGACTCAGTCAAGTTACTGTCTGGGGTGGGGACTTTTGAAAAATCTGTACCAAGATGGCTAGAGCTGTTCAGCTGTTTTAACTAATTCTTGCTAAGTAAGCTAAAGCTATCAAGCCACAGCTCTCTCTCTGATCTTATAACAGTTAAACTACTTGTAGCTGAGGTGCCTGAAGTCAATTTTAAACAGGTCTTTTTTTTTCCTGTGAAGGGTGCTTGCTACAGCTTGCTACACTTGCTGTGTGAACTAAATCACAGAAAAGTAATTAAAGAGCTACTGGTAGCCCAGGTAGCTCAAAGCTAGTTAAAAAGCCAGTTCTATGAGCTACTACAACTTGTAACTTTTGACCTACCAATCTACTCTGTGGATTGTGAGTGTTGCTTGCTTCACTAAAATTTAGAAGGATCTCCTAAAAAAATCTATAATCTGTTTTTACAAGCTACTCTAAAATGGAATACTTTATAAAAAAAAAAATCTGTCTATAGTATAAGCTTTTTACAAGCTATGCTGTTATTCACCATCTAAAATCTGAGTACTGTTAAAAAATAATCTGAGTGTTAAGCTTTTTACAAGCTATGTTGTATGGACTTATCTAAACTGTGAATGCTGTTATAAAAAAATTGACAATCTTTTGTATGTGTGAGGACTATCTAAAATGGAAATACTTTTATAAAAAATAATATCTGACTATTAAGCTTTTAAAAAGCTACGCTGTCTAGACTGTGGACTATCTAAAATCTTTATAAAAATAATCAGACAGACAGTCAGGTTTTCTTGTTAAGTTTATTATTAAAAGACAAGACACACTTTGACTTATTGCATTTATTAATACTGAGTAACACAAAATTCTCAAAGTCAGTATTCACAAGTTCAGACAGACACCATGAGTCTTTTTAAATTTGGATTTAAGAGAAAGCGTCTTGAAGAGACTGTGGGAGCCGACTCGGATTCCCCAACACCAAGTACTGGTACTAGTACTAGCACTACTACTACTGCTACAGCTATAACCACACAACCTCCTTGCCCAGACAGTGAAACTGTTGTGATGACCACTGAAGATTTCTCAAGTGCTACTGCTTATACTGAAAGCCTAGCTAAAGCCCCGAAAGTCAGAAAATTTCAGGAATCGTGGAAAAAGGGCAGGCAGTGGCTTACATATGACACAGATAAATGTGCCATGTTCTGTACATGGTGTCAGAGTTATGATAAAAGCCAAAGCAAAAATAATTTCAGAACTGGATGCAGTACTTTTAGAGTACATTATCTCAGCACATGAGTGTCCGTGCTTTAACAAAAATGCTGAGAGGCATACATTACAAATAAAACAAAAGTTGGAGAAAGACCAATAGAAATCCATACAATTAATGGAACAAAAGAAATGGATCAAATTTGTAAATTGTTCTGTACCGCATATTACGTTGCTAGGACTGAAAGGCCTTTCAGGATTTTCCTAAGTTAATAGATTTACAAAGAAGAAATCTTGGGGATGATGCTATGGGTCACAGTTACAGTAGTGACAAGCAATGCCGTGTCTTCATTCACTATATTGCCCAAGATATTCAAAGCACTACTGCTAGTCTACTACAAGACAATGACTTCTTTTCTTTTCTTGTTGATTCCTGCACAGATAAAAGTGTGACTGAGGAGGAGGAGGGCATTTATGTACGTGTTTTTGAAAATGGCCTACCTGTAACAAGATTTCTTGCACTAAAACCAGTCAGTGTCCCTAATTCAGAAAGCATTTTAAATACTGTGATTAATGCTTTGGAGGGTGAAGGTGGCTTAAAGGATGGTGGTTGGAAACATAAGCTGATAAGTGCGGCATCTGATGGTGCTGCTGTAATGTTGGGGAGCACTTCAGGTGTCCTTAGTCGAATAAAGCAGAATTTCCAGTGCCCACACCTCATTGACATACACTGCTGTGCACATCGTTTAGAGCTTGCTGTAAAGGATTCTTTTAGAGACTGTCCCTTTTACAAGTCATTAGAACAACTTCTGCTGAACATTTACTCGTTTTACCACAGGTCACCAAAAGTTGGAAGGCCTACAGGAAGCAGGATCCCTTTTAAATATTAATGTGGTCAAACCAGTTAACACTGGTGGCACTAGGTGGCTTGCACACAGAGAACAGGCCATTTCTGCCCTTGAAAGGAACTGGGCTGCATTAGTGCCTCACCTCGAACATGTGTCACTGACAAACAAGCAGGATCATGGCCAAAAAGCACTAGGAATACTTAAAGTGCTTCAAACTTTAAAATGTGTTATATACATGAACTTTCTGAAAGTGTTTTTTGGTTACTTATCTGCTCTTAGTCTGTGCTTTCAGCAAGAGGATGCCACTGTTGAAAAAGTTCACAGCAGAGTAGAAAGCACAATTCAGAAACTAAATGGTCTCTCGAATCAAGAAACTCTTCACCGCATAATACTTACATCTGTAAATGAGAACTTAACTCAGTACAACAGTGTTGACTTAGCTAATGAAACTAGCAGCACAGATCAGGTTCTCCTTCAGACATTGTAGAAGCCACAATTTCAGAGATCAAAAAAATTCTTCAGAAAACATCACAGCACATTGAATCTAGCTTTCAGTCCTTCACAACCAATAAAGTGCTACTAGCTGCAAGAGCTTTAAATTTTCAGTCTGGCCAACATCCACAGAGGCACTTGAAACATATGGAGATCAAGCAATTCAAACAATTGTTGATCACTATAAAGTGGTCCTAGAGTCTCGTGGAGTTGATGTTACTTGTACTGCTGGAGTGGCTAGACTTAAAAAGCACGTACTCCACTTGCTGTCTGTTGAAAGTTGTAAGTCTCTGATGTGGCAGAAAGTGATTCTTCTGGATGTGCAGGATCAACAATTCAGAAATGTGCTGGCCATTGTCAGAATCATTTTCCTGATTCCTGTTCACACTGCTGCTGCAGAACGAGGCTTCTCTCTGATGGGAAGAATAAAAAATGACTGGAGGGTTGGATTATGCCCAGACACCCTACAAGACCTAATGTCTATATCTCTGAATGGACCCCAGCTTAGTGACTATAACCCTGAAGGTGCCATATCACTGTGGTGGAAAAATGGCAAAAGAAGGCCCACTACCAAAGCTTATGGCTCCAGAACACTGTCAGTGCATGCTGCTTCTGCCAGCCCTAGTGGTGGTGATGAAAACGAAAGTGCTTGGTCCAGTGAAGATGACGTGTAAAATTATGCAAACTGAGGGGCGGCATGTAAATAGTTTGTTGGGCATGTACATTTTCTTCTTACATGCCCAAGTGGGCATGTACTTTTTTTCACAAATTTCATGCCCTGCACCAATTATTTGGTAGATATTTTGTGCAAACAACTTTTGTGCTCAAAGTACCATACTATCAGTGTTCATTTTAAAGCTGTTTGCATTTGTTTGTTGCAAACAGTGAAAAAAATGGAATTTTCTGCTGTGTTTTGCTAATTATAAGAAAACTTGTAAAACTTATAAAAGGTATATATAAATGAAACACCACTAATTTTGTAGATATTTTTGTGCTGAACAACTTTTGTGCTCACAGTACTATGCCATCATGATTTGTTTTAAAGTTATTTGCATTTGTTTGTTGAAAAAATGACAAATAATTGAATTTTTGCTGTTTTACCAATTTTTTTTTTAAACTTGTATTTACTGATTTTACAATGCAACAGAAACAAATATGGCCCATAGGACAGTGCATCATTACAATAAAAATACATAATCAGATAAAAAACAGTATCTTTGACACTGCTTGTTTGGTACATCATGGGGTGGTTTCAAACATTAATACATTCCATAGTAAATACCTTTTACATAGGCTGTTGCCACCATGAGTGGGGAAATCTATAAATAAACTACCTTGTTAACATAAAAATGTCCATCCCTTGTAATAGGTGTCACTTCCCCAACCTCCTGCATCGGTGAAAGCCAAACGGGAAATAAGCCTCCGTCTTCCCTCCACACTAATCATAATCAGTGCACAATTCAAAACAACACATCAGAAACCCATTTACAGGGCTTCCAAGTTACTTAAGTTCTCCATTTACTACTACTCCATTACCTATGCTATAGATCACAAGAACATTAGAACTTTATAACAAGTAAGAAAAAAAAATAACTTTCTGCTTGGACTAGCGACTAGTCATCCCTTTGCAATGTTACTAAACTGTGTCACAAGAGGCGCTTATGCTACCAAGGGAGTCGAGGTGTGAAAAATCAGATAGCCATTGCCCAAGAAAGTTATTCAGGGCACCCCCCTCCGATTCCTCCAGTAGACCCGGGATTCTGATATGGGACCCCCGCACGCCATTTTCTAGGGTTTACAAGTGTCGCTGGAGTAAAGTATTTTCCTTCACTAGGCCAGTTGTTGCCGTGAGTGCCTTTTTGGATGTTTTATTAGCTCCTTGAGCTGATTCCTCTACCATCTGGAGTTTAGTTTCAACCACCTGCATCCTTGAGGTAAAATCATCCATTTTTTTTATCAGTCGCTTGGATTGCTTTCAGTAGTGCAGCGTTAGAGGTCTGATTTAAAATAGTACCGGGGGTTCCGTATCTTTTTCAGGGCCTGCTCGAGAGTCCTTCTGACTGGCCCCATCTCCTTCCGTCATTGTTTTTGTGCGGCCCATGTCTCAAAACTTCCCAAGTTTTATATTCCTGCAATCCCCAAGAGTTCAGCAATCTGATTATAGTTGTTTGGAGCAGCAAAAATTCACTTTTAACAGTGTATTTTGCTATATAAAAGTTGAACCAGTGCAGAGCTATAGGAGAGTGCTGCTTTTCAGCTCGGCTGCTAGTCACGCCCACCCTTTTTTGCCAATTTAAAAACAAACTAGAAAGTACTGATAAATGAAACACTGCTCATTTTGTAGATATTTTTGTGCTGAACAACTTTTGTGCTGACAGTACCATGCTATCATTTGTCATTTTAAAGTTATTCTCATTTGAATATGGTAAGTAGAGCTAGAATATATCTGCACATCTGGCATCTCTCACTTCATTGACATTATCAAGGCAGCCATTTTAGGATTCTTACAGCAGGATTTTTGAATCAGGAGAGTCTGTGTTTACAATTTTCCAGTGCTATGAAACTGCATTTATACTACTTTATTAATTGCAGTTTCAGTATAAATGTCAGCCAGAGCTCCTTTGCAAGCTATGGAGTGAATTTTTAAAATACAAAATGTGTGAAAAGATGGTTTAGTTGTCCTGCTGATCAGGCCCCATGACTCTCTAGAACCAATCGGCCTAGTTTTACACCCCTGCATCTCCTTGATTGGTAGTACTCCAGTGCCCCCCCCCCCACAATTTGTACATGGTAGCACCTTTCTCACTACACTACAGCCATCCCTGTACCTGTGTGTATCACTGAACACTCACGCCATAGTACACTCACGGGTCTGACTAAGCCACCTTTGGAGGAATCTGAGGTACATTTATGCTAATCCCTAATAATATTGAGTCCAGCACCCACCATGCACACACCCAACTAGAAAGACCCTCCCCCACACCAGGACCCCTTTTTTTTATGACCTTTCTCACCATATTGATACCTCAGGCATCCCAAGCTTTGAGGCACAGTAAACTGGCCAACAACAACGAACTCAGTTCTCACCTAAAATTTATTCCTTTGGAGACAGGGAGTGGCACTCCCCCTACAAATCTTCTAGAGACTAACCCTTCTCCCCAACTCAACTCTAACCAACCCCCTGAGTGGTAATAGCATTCCCCTCATGGCCATCCTCTGTGCCAGACCCCCTAGTGGCATCAGATCATAGCCACGCATCAGAAAACAGCGAACTCACCAGTACTGGCAGAGACTTGTAAGAAACCTACTGCAGATTCTCCTCCTAATATCGGGCAATGTCCACCCTAACCCTGGTCCTCCTTCAGGTACACCCTCAAATAAGCCCCCTTCAATCACCTTAAGAATCGCCTTCCTGAACATCGGCAGCCTCCTACCCAAACTAGCGCAGTTTGAAGTCTGGGTGAAGCCAGTCCAACCGGACATCATCTCAGTAACTGAGACATGGCTCTCTGCAAAAATCCCAGGCACCTCCATCTCCCTGCACAGTTACACTCCTTTCAGACAAGACTGAATGGGGAAATGAGGAGGTGGCTGCCTAATCTACCTACGAAACACAGTGTAAGGGCATAAACTTGCACTAGACAACACTAACAGTGACTGTGAATATCTAGCACAACACCTCCTACTAGGGACTGGGTTGAAATATCTGATCCTTGTAACAGTCTACATTGCCCTGGGGAAATAACATTCTGCATTAGACGCATTTCCCCTACACTTTAAACAAGCAAACCGGAACTGGAAAACTGTAGCAGCAGGAGACTTTAATATCAACTGGGCAGCAAAATCATAAATGCTGTTGCAGATCAATATGCCCCATTCAGTAAGTGGGTTATTAGAGGGGACTCTGCTGAATGGGTTACTCCATCTCTGCTCACGCAGATGAAGGTCAGGGACAACTTATGGCACAAGGCTAAGGAATCTGGCATGCCCGCACATTGGCAAGAATATAGGGCAGCAAGAAACAAGTGTACCTGGAATATCAGATAGGAGAAGACCAACTTCTTTAAGGAATGCCATACTAGCTGCTGCGGTAATGGGAAGGCATTCTGGGAATCCCTAAAGGAGCTCTCAGGAAGGTGTGATAAATCCTCCACAGCAATGCTCAGTATAAATGGATCTGTCACACCTGACCCCACTGAGATTGCCAGTGCATTCAACAAAGCATTCACCGACCTCAGTGCAGATCTCACTTTGAAGGGGGGCTCCTGCAGCAGGTTACACCATAAGGACTGAAGCCAGCAGGTACCAGGACCCCACAGAAAACTTCTACCTAGCAGTATACAGCGGCGGATTGCCCCTGATGTCAGCCCACCCCCCGACATCGGCCAGTGGCTGTCGACCCATGCACATTGGCTCCACGGACGCCTTCTGCTTTAGCCGACCGCCATTTTTTTGCGATTACCTGCGCTTTATTATTTTCCTGCAACATTTTTTTTTCCTCAATTTTTCTGCATGTCTTCATCTCCGACTTCGTCAGTGGAATTGTGGAGGTCTGTCAAAGGATGGCCACTCTGTCTGCCTAGACCCGAAACACGATACTGAAGCATGCCAGCACTGCTTGAAGTTTAACCAAAGGACCAGGATCTGCTGCCAGTAGGCCGTAAAAAGCTTCTTTCTGGAAAAGAAGGTTGCAGCTATGGAGAAACAAATCAAGGGAAAAAGTCCCCTCCTCCTCACCAATTTCTGGGGCCTCCACCTCTTTGTCCTCCTACCAGGAGAAAGAGTTGGATGGAAAACATAAACATAGGGAGAAGCATAAGGACAAGTCTTCCTCCCATTCCCAGTCTCCTCAGTTGAAATCGACCGACTCAAGGTCATCCTCCCATGGGAGGTTGGACTCTGCTTGCACGGCAGCCCTTTCTCCTACTGGGTTCCTGTGGTCAAACCTCCTGCTCTCATCCAGACGTCGGGTGGTGGTTCTTTGGGGTCAGGGACTTCTTCCTTTGCCTCCCAGCCCCTGTTGCTCACCAGTCTTCAGGCTCGTAGCCAGGTGGCTCGGCTGGATCTTCCTCGGGCGGTGGGTCTTTATCCATCTGGCCATAGCGTCCGCTAAGTCGGCCCCTGGCTCTGCTGCCGATGACACCCAGCAGTGCCAGGGGCATGCGTCCGCCTCCAGCGGAGTGATGCTGCTTCCCCTTTCGGGAGTTAGCTCCCCTAGACAGGCTCTCTTCAGCCGGCTCCAGTCCATGCCTGTCCGATCGACTCCAGCGACACCCATTCCATCGTCTGCTGACTGCCCTGCGTCACCAGTTGACCCTAACATTTTGGTTCAACCAACACCAGAAGGCCTGGCATCTGGCCTGATGATACCTCCCAGGCCGACGCCAGATAACCTGACGCCCACTGGGCCGACCCCGGTCAACCCGAACCCTCAGTGTCCAACGCCCATATTGCCGCCTCCGAAGGGTCTGATGCTGGGACCATCTGACATCCCCCCACCGATGCCAGTTCCTTTCTAACCCACAGAACCCTCTGCCAGACTTGACTGCCCTCTTTACTTCCTGGTGGAATGTAGTTGATGGCGACCTGCTGCCAAAACCTGTAGCCCCTCCTAAGGACACTACTCCATTGGGGGTTCAGCCAACGACACAGGCAGGGATCACTCCAAACATCATGGGAGAAAGCACCTCCACTCTTCTTCTGGGTCTTTGGCAGGAATAGATGTCGGTCGCATGGCGTTAGGCACCAGAGTTTGACCTCTAGGCCTTCCTCCTTGGGGGAGTTGGGCCACAGTTCCTCCTCCTCCTCTTCGTTGTCGCCAGAATCAATGTTGTCTCCCTCTCCTGCGGATCCCAAGGACACCTCTATGTCACCTTCCAATGACCTGACCTTTATGGAGGTAATGCGGCACATCCAGTCTAATATGGACTGGGATACAGCCATTTTGGACCCTGAGAGACGCAGTTTGGCTGTTTTTCTCCACCAGAAGGATTCAAAGTCTATGATAGGTCCTACACTGGTGGACACCTTTATGGATGTCACTAAATCAGCATGGAAGCAACCGTCTTCCACCCCTGCTGTTTTAAAAAGCCTGACCATCTTTATAACGCTTCCCGGGATGAGCCCTGCTTTGGTGATCAACCAGTTGCAGACTCTATGGCTATTACAGCAGCTCACAATTGGTCCAAGAGGCCATCTTAGCACCCAACTTCTGGACAAGGATGTAAGCAGGTGGACCAGCATGGACGGAAAGTCTATGCTTCGGCCACCTGTGCCATCTGCTCTGAATTTTTTGGCATACATGTTCCAATACTAGAAAGCCCTGTGGGAAAAGGTCATGGAACTGGTGCAGACTCAGCAGGATGTCCCTAGAAGGCTGAGCTGCTTCATATTTTAAAATCAGGTTAGGACATGCACACCCACTACTTACGTTCCTCCTATGATTCAGCAAATGCTACAGCCAGGGCAGCGGCCTCCAGCATCTGCCTCCGACGCTATTCTTGGTTCCACATCTCTGGTTTTACTTCAGACCTCTAGGTGAAGATTATGGACATCCCTTTGAAGGGCATGGTTTGTTTTGGTGAGGAATCTAAGAAGATCATAACTCACCTCCAGGAATCTGGCAAGGCTTGTAAGATCTGTTCACACCATGTACAGAGCCACACAGAAACAGAATCGTTGCCAGCCATTTAGTCGGTTATCCGGGCAATAGCCCTGAGGCCAGCAAAACAGAGGAGCCTTTAAGGGCAAGGCCTTTTTCTCAGGTCTCAGGAGGTTTGAGTCCCAGAGCCCCTAAAACCTCCGGGCCCCTCTGCCTGTTCCTGGTTCATCGGCCCTCCTTAACTGACCCCCCCTCCCTCAACAGAATCCCTGGGGGAGGCGGTAGGGGGTTGCTTTACTCTCTATTTAGATGGATGGAACAGAACCACGACAAACCAGTGGGTTCTTCAACTGATAGAGAAAGGACATGTCCTGGAGTTCACGGAGATGCCCCCGGACAACCCTCCCATAAACTCCCATTACCCTCCATTACACCTCTCCCTTATCCAGGATGAGATCCAAGTGTTGTTGGTGAAACGGGCTATAGTGTCACTTCCACCATCGCAAAAGGGACAGGGATTTTATTCCCACTTTTTTCTGGTCCCAAAGAAAACAGGGGACTTATGGCCCATCCTGGACCTCAGCCACCACAAGAAGTGCATAGGGTAGAAACAATTCAGGGTGGTCACCCTTCCTGGCCTGCTACCCCTCCTTCACCAAGGGGACTGGCTGTGCTCCCTGGACATGCAGGACGCATACCTCCACATTTTATTGTCTCAGTCCCACAGGAGGTTCCTTCGCGTCTGCTTTCAAGACAACTATTATCAGTTCTGTGCCCTACCCTTCAGCCTGTCCTTGGCTTCACAAGTCTTTACAAAGTGCCAAGCAGTAGTGGCTGTGGCCCTCAGATAGAAGGGTCACTATGTCTTTCCCTACCTAAATGATTAGCTTCTAGCAGCTCCGTCCAAAGATCGGCTGATCAGCACCATTGCCGACAACTTTACTTTGTTTCGGGACCTAGGGATAACCCTCAACCTCTCGAAGTCCTCCCTGTGGCCCAGCAAAAGACTGCATTACATTGGGGCTGTTCTGGACACTGCCAAAAGCAAGGCCTTCCTGCCTGCGGACAGAGCGGGACACCTTCAGGAACAGGCTCGCCTAGTTTCCATGGCGCATCAGGTCCCAGAAAGAGTATTCCTGCGACTGATGGGGCACATGGCAGCAGCCATTGTGATGATCCTTCTTGCATGTCTGCACATGAGAGTTCCCCATTGGACCCTGTGAGTCCAATGGGATCAATGCATGGATGAGTTGGAGCAGCTGGTGATGGTCTCCACTCTGGTGCACCAGACTCTGGCCTGGTGGTTGAATCTCTCCAATCTTTCCACAGGGGTCCACTTTCGGCAGGAGTCTCCTTGTCCAATCCTGACGATGAGCGCGTCTGGCCTGGGATGCACTATTGGCAGACCATCAGACCCAGGGCACTTGGTCTCCCTAGGAGCAACATTTCTCTATCAATATATTGGAGATGCAGGTGATTCTTTATGCCCTTCAGGCATTCCAGATGAGTCTGCTCCCTGGCCCTCTCCTTATTTAGACAGACAACATGTCAGTGGTCTTCAACATAAACAAGCAGGGGGGACTCACTCCTATCTCCTCTGCAGGGAGGCCATGAAAATCTAGTATTGGACTGTAGAGCATCATCTGGAACTCACTGCTGTGCATGTCCCAGGTGTACAAAACACCTTATCCGACAGTTTAAGCCGGTCTCGGTCCAAGCCACATGACTGGGAACTCCTCCAGTTTGTGGCCGAAGAGCTATTTGACAGATGGGGCTGGCCCAAGCTGTACCTCTTTGTGTCCCCGCTCAACGCCAAACTGCCCGGTTTTTGCTCGCTAGATCCAGGGCTTGGTGTTTTCTGGTGAGACGCATTGTCCCTCTCATGGACAGGGAGGTGTCTCTATGCCTTCCCGCCCTTCTCATTACTGCAGAGAGTCCTTCTCATATTGCAATTGGAGGTAGCAGGGATGATTCTAATAGCTCCCTACTGACCATGTTAGATTTAGTTCCCTCTACTTCAGCAGCTGGCAGTGGAAGCCCTGATCCCCCTGCCGCTGAGCTCAGGCTTGCTTTCCCAGGAGCAGGGTACGCTGGTCCTTCTGTACCTGCATGCATGGCTCCTGCAGACCTAACTGTTGCTTAGTTTGGGGTTTCCCCCAGAGTGGCAGAAGTCTCGGTGGTTGCTAGAAAGCCTTCCACTAGGGCTACTTACTCTATGAAGTGGAAGTGGTTTTGTCTTTGGTCTGCTCGCCGTCTTGATCCGTACACATGTCCGGTGAACACTGTTTTGAAGTACCTCTTTTCTCTGTCAGAATCCGGGTTGAATTGCTCCTCCATTAAGGTGCACTTATCAGCCATCTCTGCATATCACGAACCTGCAAAGGGCAAAACTCTTTCCCAGCTGGATCTTTCCTGCACTTATTTGCAGGGTATTCTGTACCTTAAACCCCCCATCCAGGACCCAGTCCTGCCATGGAATCTTTTATTTCTTTTGTAAAAACTGACATTGCCTCACTTCAAACTGGCTGCAAGTTGCGAGCTATGTTTTCTGTCATTGAAAGCATTATTGTTAGTTCCTATTACTTCTGCTTGAAGGATTTCTGAGCTTCAGGCTCTGATGTGCAAAGAGCTTTATTTAGTTTTTCCCAAGGACCGGGTGTCCTTGTGGATGAATCCTAAGTTTCTGCCTTAAATGGTGTCCGAGTTTACACTGAATCAGGACATCCACCTGCCTGTTTACTATCCAGAGTACTCTAATCGAGGGGAAGCTCTTCTTCATACTCTGGATGTCCATCAGGTGCTTCGTTATTACTTAGTGCGCACCCGTGCTGTCCAAAAGTCTGAACAGTTTGTTTCTTTCGCCCCACGAACTGAGGGGGCTCCAGTTTCTAAGCAGACTGTCCAAATAGCTAGTTAACTGCATTGTTTATTGTTACAGAAAGTATGACAAGCCTTTGCTGGGTCAGGTCAAAGGCCGTTCTGCCAGGGGTATAGCTGCTTCTTTTGCATCCCTTAAGAATGTGTCAGCAGCTGATATCTGTGCAGCTGCCTCTTGGAGTTCCATACACACTTTTTATTTGGCATTACAGTTTGGATATTGCCTCTTGTTGTAGGGCAGGCTTCAGCCTTGCCGTCCTACACTGCCTGCTCTCCTAAGCTTTCCAGCTGACTTTTACCTTAGGGGATTGGTCCTTTCACTGCTTGGGACTCCATCCTTATGGTGTAACCTGCTGCAGGAGCTCCCCCTTGAAGTGAGATAGTACAGTTATGTAAGAACCTACTGTAACAGTAGATCTTTGAGAGGAGCTCTTGCAGCAGGTGCTGTTTTCCCTCCCACCTTCCACTTGGTAATTGTTTTCTCCATTGACTGTTTTATTTTTCCTCGTTTCAGAGGAACCTCCTCGGTTCTCCATTTCTGAGTTTGTGGGGGGTCTCCGGTGGGAGAACTGAGGTAGGACTGGGGGACCGCCCCCTTTATACCATTGGGCGTCGGGGGCGGGACAATAACAGGTGGTGGGGGCGGTTCCTCGCTGTATACTGCTAGTTAGAAGTTTTCTGTGGGATCCTGGTGCCTGCCGGCTTCAGTCCTGTCACTTTCACTGTCTGACTTCCACAATTTGATCCACAAACCGCCATCTTAGATAAGCTGGCTACCATTCACTCTGTAGGACATCTCGACAATGACATCTTCAGGGAGAGAATAGACTTTCCACCTCTTCTGGTTTTCCATGCCACCCAGGATGCTTGGGTCACTTCACATACTGTACGGACTACTGCACCAAAAAGGGCCTGGAATTTCGATGCTGGTTTGCATCCTACCACAGTCATGCTTGTGTTTAGCAAAGGCATCAAGATGTTTCTGCAAAATAGGCAGTAGGTGTTTGAAAAACTTGTGGTTTTGGAGTAGAGCTATGACTTCATACTCCTTGTTGTTAGCTGAGATAACAGCCACAACATGTGAATCTGAATTATGATAGCATGGTACTGTCCCTTGATCTGGATCGACAGCCTATTGGCCAAGTTGATTACATAGCCGTGTAGTGCTAGGAGGTCTATTCTTAGAATGTTGGGATGATGACGTAACACCATAAGATCAAAAATAAAATGCGTGGTATGAGTTCCAAGTACCACTGGAAGTGAGATGGAGCAGTACAGTATGTGATCTGTATAGTACGGTACACCATTACCGCAGCGACTCCGGCACCGCAAAGACCATCACAGTGACAGGAATCGGGCAAAACCTGCCAGTCACTGTGATGGTCTGTGCGGTGATTGGGACTGCCTCGCTAGGTGTTTGCACTCCCCCGGTCCAGCTCTGACTTGGAGTTGGAATCCTACATACTGGGGAGTGTGGGGGGTGGTTCAGGGGGGCGCAGCCAACATCCCCGTGGCTACAGTGCTGACAGTCGGCATGGTAGCTGTCGCTGTAGGGGATGTCGGCGCTACCGCTGTCGAGGCGCTATGGGTAAACTGAATAGTACCATCTACACCCTGTGCACTGGTCCGGTGGACCAAGATGAAGAGGATGGTTCCTCATCATGTACTACAGACATAGCTGCACCTGTATCTAAAAGTACAACAAGCTGGTGGTCCCCAACCATGGCCTTGGTGCAAGGATGTCCATTACTATCAATGGAGATTTGGTTGATGATGTGGACTCGGCCTGTAATAATTAATCTGAGATATCAAGTCAATGAAGTCTTCTGGTGGCTCCTGGAACTGTAGGCCTACGGAGTCCCGCTGGACCTCTTCCATCTCATGGATGGGGTAGAGAGAGTCTTGTGTGGTAGTAGCTGCAATCGACGGTGGATTGCGATTCGGGCTGGGCGCGGCCTGTTCCAAAGAGGTTCCGGTGTCTCCTTGACCTAGTGGAGGGAGGGACGCAGGTGCATGTACCACTATGGCTTGCTTCAGAATAGACTCTGCCATGGACTGGACTTTCCCAAAAAAGGTTACAGAGGTTTTTATTGTCATCCAATATCTGGGAATAGGACCAGTCGGGATTGTTCTAGTTCCGCTTCTTTTTGTTTTTGTTCTTTTCCCCCCCAATGGGGTTGCTTGTTTCCAGAGGCAGCAGCCTTCCCATTCTGGGCCTTACCTTCCACAGTTTAGTGGGTAGTGGGCTCGCTGGTGTGATCACTTTGGGTTTTGAGCCGGAGCCGAGATCCCGCAGGTAAAGCTGGAAGACTCGTTCCAGTCTCATGAGTATATCCTCGAGCTTATCTGTTCTGGGGAATACTGCTGATTCGATCTTGTCACGGAATGCAAGAAGCATATTCCGTATGAACAAGGACTTGTACTCAGTTTGATCCCTGTTGGCTAGTTCCCTCGAGAGGGCCTTGTCAATGTGGTAGGTCAACCATAACTGCTGTTGATAGGATGCTGTACTTTCCTTGGCGTACTGTTTAATGGGGTAGGCCAGCATGACGCCGACCATGCCAGGGGAGTGGGCGGAAGTGAGGGCAGCAGCGATGTCATCGAAATCTGCATTCATGAGTCACCTGGTGTCTTCCGGGAGTTTTAACCAGGGGCCAGGATCAACATTCTGTCAAGGAATCTGGACTTGGTAGTCAGTGGCAAGGCTAAGCATTTCACACTTAGCATGGACTTTTTCCAAATGACAGCTGAAGTTGTCACTCGGGCCCATGTGGCCTATACTGTCAGCTATTTACTGCACGGAGTGGGCTGACTGAAGAGGATTGCTCATGACCACTCATTGGTTTTGGTCTGGTACTGTTGGGAATGCGTGTACCCCACAGAATACGGCCTCTGCTGTGGGGTCTACCACAGTACGGAACATCGGATCATGGGCCACTGCTTCTTTGCGCATGCTTTGCATGTGTTCCCAAAAGCAGTTTTGTTGTTTTTCCATCATCAGGGACTTGGAGATGGCTGTCTCAATCATGAGGTTAATTTCAGACTATCCTCCTTGTTGTCGAGGCACAGGTCAGAAAGCATAGGGAAAAGCCAGGAGCAGTTGTAAAATTCCACAAAACTATTTATTTGTAGTTGCAGTAACATAAAATAAACCTGTTCAGAATAACTATGTACAGAAGCAAAATAAAATCTTTCTTGTAAAAAATCTTCTTTGCAGCTCAGCTTAGCTGTTTTTATAAGTCTTTTTCAACCCCCATCCTTTGCAAGCGTCCTCTTCTTTGTAAATTTCAGGAGCTACTAGAACATTGAGAACTTCCTGAGGTCTCTCCAGCTTTTGCAAAAGGCTCAGGCATTTGCACTCAAATAACCTCTGGCTTTTTACAGTTATCTCAAATTATAAATACATATAAATTTCAACAGCAACACTAAACATTTTCTAAACAACAGAGATCCCAATATTAGCTACATTTCCATACGTTGATTCTCATATTCTTATATTACCAGATGTAGATATGCAAGGGAGGAAAAACAGAAAGCAAGAGAAAACAGAGAGACAGTGAGAGGCGAAAGATTGCGAGACTGTTCAGGTTGATCAAGTCAGAAGTCTCACAGGAAAATTTGGCTACGCAACCAGACAGAGGAGAGAGAAAAGGAGAGAATACAGATCCTTGCATTTAAATACTTTCTCCAAAACAAATGGGACAGGGTCCTATTCTACCCTGTCACACTCCTTTTACAAAACGGCAATGGGTGGAGGACGTGTCCTCCCCCCACGCTGTCATGGGGGTCGCCATCTTGGTGATACACATGGGAGTCGCCATGTTGGAAATTATGTTGGGAATGCCATCTTTTGAGTAGCATGCATGGAAGTTACCATGTTGTAGGTGGCATTGGGGTCCACCATTTTGGACTCTGACATCATCCAAATCATCATCCTCAGATGATGCAGTATCAAGAGGTGTGTGCTGGGCTCCACCCATCACTTTTACATGGCCAGCCAACACATCTCTTTGATGGCGTAGCCTCGCCATCTTAATTCTACTGTTTGTGTGACCAACTTTAGAATTGTTCTGCTCTATTCCTCTAGTAATCTCTTTCAGTAGCACACTACATGCGGCGCTGAGTTCGTAATTGTCCCTAAGCTCCCTGTCCAATTCGCCACTTACCCTTGTCATATCCTCTTATAACTCCTCATTCTCATCACACAGCATCTCATTTGTTCCACTCGACAAATCATTCATCTGCAATATCTGCCTCTTATCCTGCTTCAACTTGTCACAGTCCTCCCTCAACATGCATAACTCTCATTCATTATCCTGTACAGCACAACATAAAAGTGTGTAATTTTTACAGCGTAGCAACTGGAGTTCTTCATCCATTTTCTGCTGTTTTTTTTAATCATTTCAGTAGCCTGAAAGCCCAACTCCTTGTTGAGAGCTGCATTTTGCAGTTCTACAGAATGAATCATAGACTTGCATGCTTCTAAAGCAGTGAATAGGGCTGCGACCAACAGACAGCTTGTGAGTGTGTTTTTTTAGCTGTCGGTCACATCTCCGAGTACAGGGCAGAGATCCCTAGTGCCGGATAGTCTGTAAATTTCATGTCTAGCGTGAAGTCTGTCCAGCCCCCATGGGAGGCGAGAAAACTTGAGACATCAAGCCTCAAATCTGCGCAGGTATCGGACATGGTAGGAAAACTCAAAATAACCTGTCAGTGGTGTCCCGGTATGTATCAATCCACATCGGTTAAACCAAAGAACGGTCGGACGTCTGTACTCTGCAATCCTACAACTCAACACTGTCGTGGAGCAAGGTGGTGGCTAGGGTTGTCACGGTATGAAATTTTGACGGTATGATAACCGCGGTGTGTGATACTGCAGTTATCGTGATACTACGGTATAATGCATTCCAATGGGAAAACCTAAAATATTCAAAAATAATGCAATTTTAACCAAATTTTACACGTAAAAGTGGTTAAAATACTAGTAAATGACACATTATGAATTTAATGAAAGAAAATAAAGATATTGAGTCAAGTATGTGCAATAGAAATATATTTTTTATTGACAAGTTAGATTCCTCCTGTCCTGATGATGAGCATGGAGCTTCGAGCACTAGAAGTAGATTTATATAAAAAATGTAATTTCATTGCAGTCTGAAACGTGAATGACATACCGTTATAAGTAAAGAGTTTTAGTGTACTCTTAGCTTACAGCACAAAATGCTACCAATACCAAAAGTACTATACAAAAATAGCACAGGGAGTACGAGTAGTAAGTTGTTTGATTTACATTTTTGTTATGCTGAATTGACAATAACTTAAAGATGAGAGCTGATGAATATGAAAGGAATGTCCAGTCACTCCACTCCTGGTGGTGGTGCAGACTACAGTTGCAAATGCACACAAAGTTGCACTTCACTGAAGTAGTGTGCTACTAGCTTTAGAAGCAGGCACAGCAAGAGCACTACTTAGAATCAGAACAGTTCTAATTGGAAAATCAAGGCTCACTGGCTATGACTAGGCTGAGTGTCCCTCTTTCATCCTCACCTCACAGCCTGGGGCTTCCTCCAAGACCAAGTCCCCTCAAGGTAAGTTAGTAAAAGTAATAGTAAGTAGTGCAAATAAATTTGAACAGATCTGTGTTCATATTTACTTTCTCAGTATAGTACCCTACCACCACAACACAACTCCTGCCTGCACTCACCACTCAATGTGTCCAAGACTCCGAGTTCAAGCTAAGCCAACAGCCAGAGCCAATCAGCTGAGCTAAGCCAACTGTGAGAGATGGTGGCATTTAAAGGAATTAGTCTATATATCCCAAATGCCATGCTGGCTGCCTGGCTGCTTTTTTCCTTTTTTAATATAATAGGTATTTAGCTACAGTAGCCTCCAGCTGAGGCAGTGAACCAATGTAAGTTGCTTGCTTGACTTTCTTGGGTCGAGTCAGTCATGCTATACTGTGACTCAAGTCGAGTCGTGTGACTGTGACATGAGTCAAGTCTGACAGTAAAGGAATCAGCTTATATATCCTTAGTGCCATGGCAGTGGCAGGCACTCACTGGCTGCTTTTTTTCTTTTTTTAAGGCAGGTAATAGCTATTTAACTACAGTAGTCGCCAGCTGAGGCAGTGGGCCAATATGAGTTGCTTGCTTGACTTGCTTTAGTTGAGTGAGTTGTGCTATTGTGAGTCGAGTCATGTGACTGTGACATGAGTGCAGTCTGGCATTAAAGGAATCCGCTTATATATCCTCAATACCGTGGCAGTGGCAGGCACTCATTTTTGTGCTTTTTTTTGTTGTATTTTAAGCTACTAGCTGTTTAGGTAATTAAGAAATGTATGAATTTAAATTACTTTTTCCATTGAGTTTTGTTTAGGTAGCCACCCCCACAAGTGACTCAAGTCATCTTGTGCCACCTCAGACTCGGGACTCGTGATATGATGAGGTGACTCAGGAGGACTGGAGTCCTGTATAGCCTTAAATGAATTAGCCTATATATTCTCAGCACCATGGTTGGTGGCTGCAGAGTCAAGTGACTATAATTGTTAAGCTAGCAGCTAGGCTATGGGTAATTAGGCAATTAAAGTAATTTCTCTTATTGGTTTTGTGTTAGGTAGCCCCCAACCACAGTCAGCCAAGAGTTCAGCTGAGCCAGCCAACCAAAGTTTTGTGACACGGATGACATGAGTCAGTCAGAGAGGACTCATCAGGAGTCAGGAGTAGGACTCACTCCGTCCTAGGGACCACTCTAGAGGGGCATCAGGCGAGCAGACAGAGGGAGAGACATGAAGTGGTCCACAGTGGAACTGGACTAGAGGGACTCGGGGTGCATCAAGCAGACAGATGAGACAAGACAGCAACTTCACTAAATGTGTTATGTCAGCTGAATAGCCAATGCCAAGTATAAAATATCACAAATCACAGTAGGAGGACAGGGAGGGAGGACTCGGACTTGGAGTCAGGAAGCAACAGCAGCAGATGTCAGAAAGAATTTGGATTAGCGAGCAGAGTGCACTCTGGATATGGCATGTGTTGGCTGGCATCAAATTCGTTATCCACACTGCAGGTGTGCTGGGCAGCAGTGACTTTGTGCTGCAGAATCAGATAGAGGGAGGGGTGAGGAACAACTGGGGATGAAAACTGAAGGAACACACAGACTACTACTACCAATTCTTATCACTGAAACTGAAAAACATGGAGTGTAAGTGTAATGCAAAACTGCAATTTGCAAATGCAAATGGCACTAGCATCATGGCAATTTTTGTGTTATTATTTAATAATAAAAAATGAACCTGAAAATATTCTTGGTGTGTATCTCATTCTCTGTCTGACTAACCCTGACAGTTTTTTGCCTCTGACAGATTGACAGGACTGTCTACTCTCTATAGTTCAGACTTCAATGAATGAACATTACAGTGAATGAACATGAAACACGCATGATCACTCGAGACAGAGCACCAGCTGCACAACAGTTAACAGTAATGTGAATGAATGACCACCGCGATCTTATCTGTCACTCACTGGCCCTGCCAATGAGGTGGCTAACCAGTCTGCAGTCTGAGTCTGTACACACAGTGACAGTCAACCACAGACAGTTTGTTAAAACTGTTACCCATAAAGATAAGAAAACTTAACGTGATGATCATTACATGACATGACAGACGACATGTTATACACAGTGTTACTGTTAACAAAATAACATTACAGATTTTGATGCTGGGCCTGGTTACTGCTACTAATCCCTCCCTCACCCCCATTCCATGCCCATTGCTCAAGCCCAATCAACAAACGTATTTAGGATGGCTGGTCGACACCCATATGCCTCCCCCCCCCCATCCCTTGCTACTTAAATAAGCAGCTCAGAGTCTGAGTGGTTTTGGGGAGGGGTGCAGTACCACCGAATGCAGTGGTGGGGTCCCGTGCTGTTGTCGCTGTAGTGTCGGGCACTGTGGAATTGTCGCAGAGGGGGATGTAACCCTCAACAAATGTGTTTTGTTGTTGTTCAACTTTTCTGGAGGGATGTCACTCATTTTGAAACCAGTACATCATTTTCTGCTTCTGTTCCAAACGAACACCGGAGGAGAGGACAGTGATGCGCATTGTGCATTTACAGTGTGTCTTTTTGTGCAAGCAGTGTGCTACACTTCGTGTGTACTGTGTAGTCACTGTGTTCTGTGTGAGTAATACAGTCACACTCACACAGCACACTGACTTTCGTGTGCTGTTGCGCATAGTCTGTTCTCGCCATTTGCTATTAAGGAAGCGGTTATTACTTATATATCACTGGTGGCTTAATACTCACTTGGCCTCTGTGTGCCTTGTGTAGCACTCCGTGTGACACGCACAAATTACGTGATGACTAAAAAAACCTTTGTCCTGAAACTGAACATTGAAAATTGAAAAACGGAAGGAAGAAGTCAAAAGACTGACTTAAATTTTGTTGAAGGTCTCTCAACCGCAATCATCAGTCTACTTATGGATTGGACACATGAGAACACCTAAACCTAACGTTACCAGTCTGTACAGCACTTCAGAAGACAGCGGACGTCGCATCCACAAAACAATTTTTGCACTAAAAAGAAGTCTCCTCAAACTGTTGCATCAGGGAGAATTGGCGTGTAAGGGACAGTTGTCCCTAAAAATGTAAAAAAACTAGTTCAGAGGTCTCAATACCGCAGTATACCGTGAATCACGGTTATCGCGGTATGAGAAATTGTCCATGGTGTCAATACTATGACTTCTGACACCGCGGTATACCATGACACCGTCATACCATGACAACCTTAGTGGTGGCTAGTCGTTCTTGCCTCATGTGCAGCCAGACTTTGGAGGGTGCTGTGGAGTGTACAGACCAACAAGGACGAACCTCTTTAACCCATCTGAATGCCAAATGAATAATGAATCTCTGTTAGCTCTGCTGACCATATGCCTGTGGGCACCAAAATGTAGAGGAGTATTGCCTCTCAGGTTCTTGTTGGTCAGAGGCTAACAGAAGAGATTGTAGACAAGTGGCATCGGTAAGAGTAATAAATTAGTTTATTACACAGAATCAGAACCAAGCCCTATACGGGATCTTGCTTAGATACTGGGAGCCAGGGTATTCCCTTTACCCAGCTTACCTCTCCTCCGCATTTATCACCCCTCCTTCTTATTCCCTTAGATCTACCGACTCACATACTTTGGTGATCCCTCAGCGCCCCACTCTCATTGGTCAGTCAAGCTTCTCTTACCGCTTCCCCAAAATTTGGAACTCCCTCCCTCCTCAAGTTCGTCACCCCTCCTCCTCCTCCATCAGCTGTACCCTTCACAACTGTCTTTCATCTAGCTGCTCCTGCCATGACTCTCCCTAAACCACGTCCTCGCATATGTCTAAACTCGCCCGTAACCTATATCTACACCTAGCCTCCTCTTGTTTTTACTCAGTCTTCCTATTCATCTAAGCCTCACTCTTTCTTGCTTCCCACAGCCGTGCACCACCTTTCCTTCCCCATCTCTTCTAGCCTCCCCTGCCCCCTTGCAGGGTTCTCAGCATCCAGAAGGAGTCCCTTGGGCTCGGCTCTCCTTCCCCTCCTTTTCCCCCTCCTTCCCCTTTTACCTTTTGCACTTGGATTACCTACCTGCCCAATTCCCCTCTCCCCTCAACACTCCCCAAGATCCCCCCATCTCTTCTAGCCTTCCCTGCCCCCTTGCAAGGTTCTCAACATCCTGGAGGGGTCCCTGGGTTTGGCTCTCCGTCCCACCCTCCTCCTCCCTCCCTCCTCCCCTTTCTCTCATTGCATTTGCTACCTACCTGCCCAATCCCCCTCTCCCCTTGGCACTTTAAGATTCATCTATACCTCATTATTTATTTATTTATTGAAATGTTTCACCAGGAAGGCACACTGAGCGACAAGTCGCTCGTCTTCTGGTGTGACTTGGGGGGAAGGGGTACAATAAGAATGAGACATTAAACATTCACATTACAAGATCAACATTAACATACAGTTGTAAGGCAGTATTACAGACAGTGTTATAACAGTGTTGCGCATAATAGGTAGAAAGAGTGTTGCAAACCCTACAAGGGGACGACGATGGCCAGGGAGAAAGGAAGATGGGGGAAGGGAAGGAGTGGAGACAAGACTAGGCACAGTAGGACTCCTTCAGGATGCTGAGAACCCTGCAAGGGGAACTGTGAAGACTAAGGAGAAAGGTAGATGGGGGACGGGAAGGAGAGGAGACAAGTCTAGGCCCAGTAGGACCCCTTCAGGGGGCTGAGAACCCTGCAAGGGGACTGCAAAGACTAGGGAGAAAAGATAGAATATGGAGGGGGAAGGGAAGGAGAGGAGACATGTCAAGGTGCAGTAGGGCCCCTTCAGGATGCTGAGAACCCTGCAAGGGGACTGCAAAGGCTAGGGGGACAGGTTGATGGGGGAGGAGATGAGACAAACCTAGGCAAATTGGCAAGGTAAGGTAAATTTTAATTTTCTGGCGCCGAATCCCGGAGGCTCTGGGCACCAAACAACAAAAACAAATTATCAATACAATAATACAAATCAATATAAAAACAATAAAATATCAGTATACATAAATATGGTTAATAAATATATATCTAAAAAACTGATGCTCAAACAAGTAAGCCGGGTGCCCAGGGTGGACGAATCCATAAGGTCCGGGAAGGCCTGATTAAACAGGAAGGCCTTGAGACGGGCCTTAAAAACCTCAACCGAAGGGGCCTCCCAAATTGATGGAGGAAGCGAATTCCACAGGACGGGTCCGGCAACACTAAACGCTCTGTCACCAGCGGTTTTGAGCCTCATCCTGGGAATCACCAGGAGGTTCCTAGATCTTAGATGCAGTAAGACCTCTTCAGGATGCTAAGAACCCTGCAAGAGGACTGCAAGTCGAGGGAGATATGAGGGATGGTGGGGGAAGGGAGTTGATGAGAAATACAAGCCCCTTGGGAGGGGGGTAGGAGAGGGACCCATGGAGAGCATTTGGGGTCCCTTACATTCTGTGAGAGATCAAGGAACGGCAGTAAAAGGGAGCAATTTGGGGGAAGGGGAGTAGCTAGAAATTTGGGGGGTGCACAGGGTAAAATGAAGGAGACGGTAGATTGGTAGGGTTTGTCCAGGGCTTAGAGGAGGGAATTAGGGAGGGACATGACAGGAGCAGCTAGGTGCAAGGTAATTATTGAGGGCAGAGCTGATGGAGTAGGCAGTGGATGAGTGCTGGATTTGAGGGGGGAGTGATTTCCAGATTTTTGGGAGGCGGTGAGAATAACCGGATTGGCCGATTTGATTGGATCTGCGAGGGACTACCAGGGTGCGGGAGTCAGTTGATCTACCAGTACCCACCAGTCTACATATACTAGTGAGTGTCCAGGGTTGAACCATTCTAAGTTTTTGACCTATTTGTTTACTTGTTTAGTGTGCTACAATTAGCATTTAATTGTGTTTATCCTTGAATGTATAGGCCTGACTTATCTCCTCGTATGTACCATGTTTTGTTTTGCCTGCCCTATACCAATGCCTGTTATTTGTTTGATGTCCAGGACTACTTTGAAAATGAGCTTGCTCAATGGTGTTATGCCTGGTTAAATAAAGTTTGATTGATTGATTGTTTGATCTAAGAGAATGGGAGGATGGGGAGTGTTATAAAGGAGGAGGTGAAGTAGAAAGGGAGCTCACCCAACCAGTGCTTGGAGGTGAATTTAGCACAGTGGGAGAGTCGCCTAGTTGTAAGAGAGGGGAAGTATAGGGCATGATAAAGATCACAGTTGTGGGTGTGAGGGGGGCATCCAGGGCAAAGCGGCAGAAGGAATTGAAGAGGGTGTCCAGTCTGGCCAGGGAGGACTTGGGGCAGCACCATAGACTATGTCACAGTAGTCAAAAATGGACAGTATCATCTTCTGAACAAGTTCACGTCTTGCTGTAGGAGGGATGCAACTACAGTTCCTGAACAGGGCACCAAGCTTGCGGTGCATTTTTTTCTGGATGGCGTCAATATGTCCAGAGAAGTTTAGGAGTTGGTCCAACCAAACACCCAAGTACCTGAAGGAGGATGTGTCCTCAAGTAAAGTCCCATCAAGGGTGTGGAAAGTGGGTAGGGAGGGAAGCCTAGAGAGTCATTGCCTTGTGCCAGAGGTCATGGAGCCAGTCTTCTTGGCATTGAGGAAAAGTTGATGGTTAGCAAACCAGAGCTGAACCTTGTCGAAATCTTGCTATAAGCTGGTTGTAACCTCAGCAGGACAAGAGCCAGATGCATACAGGACTGTATCATTGGCATACATGTGTATAGCGGAGGAGGGGAGCAAACAGTGGGAAGGTCATTTAAGAAGATGGAGAATAAGAGGGTCCCTAATACAGAGCCCTGGGGGACGCCATTGCTAATCGGGAGGGGAGGGGACGCGGCGTCCAAGATCTTAACTGATTGGGTTCTGCCAGTAAGGTAGGCCTTGAACCAGTTTGTGGTGGAAGGAGAGAGATAGGCCAGCTGCCGGAAGTAAGTCGAGGAGAAGGGAATGAGAGACAGTGTCAAAGGCCTTGGCCAGGTCGACAAAAATGGCAGAGGTAATTTGGCCATTGTCCATCCTGGTTAGGATGGAGTCTGTGAACCGTAGGAGAGAGGTGGTGGTTGAGTGGTTTTTCCTGAAACCAGACTGGAAAGGGGTGAAAAAGGAGGTGTCAGATAGAAAAGAGGTGAATTTGGAGAGGATAGTGTGTTCTTGAGGTTTGACAAGGGTAGGGGGGGGAGAAATGGGGCGATAGATGCCAGGGGATGAGGGGTCAACCACTTTGGGTAGAGAAAGGACCACTGCATGTTTCCATGAAGAGGGCACTGAGGCAGTAGAGAATGAGAGATTTAGGATTATTGAGAGGGGGTAGGCAATGGGCGAAGCAGAAAGGGAGAGTTTTGGGTTGAGGCCATCAGGGGAGGCACCTTTAGAGGGGTTGATGGAGGGCACTTAGGACATCTTTTGGGATTACAGTAGCGAAAGAGAATGGGAGGTGGGAGGGTAGTGGAGGGGGCACACTGGTAGAGGGTGGGGAGAGGGATAGGTAGAAGGGGAGAGATTTCAGTAGCTCACTGGTGCAGGAGGTATAGCAGGAGTTAAATTCTACAGGTATGGCTGGTGGGTCGGACACTAGTGAACTATTTACTTTTAAGTACTGGGGGGGCAAAATGAAGGGGTAAATAGGGCATGGACCACCTTCCAGAACTTTGAAGGGGAATTTATGTCGGTGATGAAGGCCGATTTGAAGTATTTGGACTTGGCTAACCTTGTAGCCCTGGTACAAGTGTTTTGGAGCATGCGGTAGTTCGCAAGGTCACTAGGATGCTGGGTAGCTTTATGACACTTCCAGGCTTGATCTCTAGCCCTGAGGCAGGCCAGAAGTTCAGGGGTTATCTAAGGTAATTGGTTACCTCTGCCTCTCATTTGAGTGGGGCAAAGGCATTCCAGTTTACAAGAAAGATTTCTTTGAAGTAGGCAAGGGCCTTATCAACTGAGGAGAGGGAGGTTAGGGGGGACCAGTCGGAAGTGGCAGGGTTACTTAGGAGCAGTTCAAGGTCAAGAGACCTGAAAGAGCGTAATTGTATGGTTTTGTGTGGTGATTTAGCTCTGTGGACTTTCCTACCTATGAATATTGGGTTATGGTCATTGAGAGCATCGGGGAGGATGCCAGAGGTGATGACGCGGTGGGGGTGGGAGGTAAGGGCCCAGTTGAGTAAGGAGTGTGCGTCTTGTGGTTTGGGCGGGTGGGTTCAGAGATCAGTTGGGAGAGGTTTAGGGCTCCAATTTCATTTTTAGTTTTGGTAGTTTTAGGTGACAACCAATTTATATTGAAGTCGCCTAGGATGAATAATTCCCCAGAGCGAGCAAGGGAAGTGGTGGAGGTTAGGAGGTCAAGCGCAACCGAAGGATGGACAATTGGGCGGCAGTATATGCCAGCTACGAAGATCGGGAGAGTGAAGGGGAGGGTCACATGGATAGCTAGGGCATCATGGGTCTCAGGACTGGAGGATGACTAGATGATGGAATATTGGATGGAGGCTAGGACATAAAAGGCTACACCACGGGTTGGCCGATCGGTGCAGTGGTAGCACTACCGCTCATGACGCCAGTGATCTGGGTTCGGGAATGAGCCTGGGACGCTGAGGGACCAGCTGGGGGAGGAGGTTTGAGCGTCCCAGGGATTGCTCGCCTTCTCGGGTGGGGGGGGCCAAGGCTCGGCACTTGGCTAACCTTGGGTGGAGACCCAAGGTAGGGCAAGCCCAGCCAGTAGTAAGGGAGCTGCATGGTGGACATTGGCACTCAGCGCCTTGACGTCAGGGCGCACACCACACAGGAAAAATGAGAAAATGGCCCCCAGTGTCCCCAGTAGATGAAACTCCAGGCCCCGATCCCCAATGCCTCCTACCTGCCTTGGAACCGGCATCCCAACGAAAACCTAAGGAATATGGGGTGTGGACCTCCACCTCAACCCACACCTAGGGGCAGAACCAAGGCTCTATGGGGGATGGGCTGCTCAGAAAACAGGTAGGAGGCGGAGACTGAAGGCTGTGGCGATCCTAAGAGACAGGAGTGCTGCGGGCCGGGGGCATAAAGAGAAAGTAAAAAAATGGCCACACCACCACCCCTGCCAGCATGGTATTTCCTTAGCAGTAAGTAGCCAGTGGTCAGGGATAGTGCTCTTTAGCCAAGTTTCTGAGATGATTAGAATGTCTGGTTTTAGAGTGCACACCATGGTCTGAATCTGGTCTGTTTTTTGCAACAAGCTGTGGGTGTTTAGATGTAGGATCTTTAAGCTCTTTGGGAGGGCTGAGAGAAGAGAGTGGGGGGAGGTAGTAGAGGCGGAAGCACCAGAGGAGCTAGGGGCAATAGGGCCTAGGTTGTGGTGGATATCCCCAGCGGAGAGCAAGAGGACAGCAAGTATGAGAAAGTGGAGCTTAGGGAATTTTGAAGGGGCAGGCAAGGAGGTTGGGAGTTTTGAGGAGAAGGGAGTGTAAGAGTGAGGAGGAAGAAGAAGGTGGAGAACTGCAGTGAACGTGGACACTGTTATCAAAGCCGCATGAGGAATAGTGGTAGAGTGAGACCATATTTCAAATGGGGGGAGGTAGTGATAGCATGGATGTGGGTAGGGAATTGGAGATAGTAACTGATGGGGGTGAGAGAATTATTATTAATAGATGGGTAGTGAGCAAGTGGAGGTGGTAAAGAGAGGGATACGAGCAGAACAAGGGGGAGAGAGAAGAGTAGGGGATGCATTGTTCATAAAGGCAGAGAAATTAGTCAATTGATTTAGGAACAGGAAGAATTTAGAAGCATGGAGCGTGGGGGGGCTGATCAGGTGGAGGGGGTAGCTGTAATTTAGGAAGTTATCTATATGAACAACAGGTAGGGATCACTTTAGATAAAGATTGTGTCCCTCTAGTGGCAGTACAGTATAACTTGCTAATGGAAAAATGCACCCCCCCCAAAAAAAAACAAAAAAAAAACAGGATTAGGCAAAGTTAAAAAGAAAAAAAAATGTCTGAGGCTTGGAATCAGAACAAAGACTTAGCCAAAAATCAAGTTGGGGCTTGGAGTCAGAACAGGGACTTAGCCAAAAATCAAGCAGTGAAAGAAAGTTTGAATCAGAACAGGGACTTAACCATAAAAATAAACAATAAAACTGGCCCGGTGGCGCTGAGGGTTGAGGCGCTGGACGCCACACCTCGCACCACGCTGGTGACCCGGGTTCGGATACGGACTCGAGTTGCAGGGGGAAGGAGGATTGAGTGTCCCCATGGATGCTCTCCTCCTTTGGGAGGGACACCAGAGTGTTTAGCACATGACGCTCAGAGAGCCGGTGGAAGCACCGACTCTCGGGGCAACGGCGGCTTCCATTGGGGGAAGCCGGGGAGGGGAGGACACCACCAGGCACTTGGCAGGCGTGCGTATGCACGTTCCGCCCGAGCCAGGCGTCCTCTGTGGGATGGAGGGGAGGGACAAGAAAACCGGAAAACCTCCCTCGGCGTTCCGGATGACGGCCGCTCCAGCCACCCAGCCTGTAATCACAGGCAGACCTCGCTGTGCAAAGGTGGTGCTCCAAGGAGGAAGAGAAAGGAGGTAGGGAACACTGGAGCACTCTAGGGGCAGACTTGGGGAGGATTGGGTGACATTGAGCAGGGCCTGAAGGAATGGAACTAAGAGGGTGTCCAGGAGGGATAAAAAGAATTAAAAAAAAAAAAAAAAAGTAAACAATAAAAGTAAGTGCGTTCTACAAAACACTGGGGTGGCCCTCACTCACACTGAGAAGGCAAAGTAATGCTCTCGTGTGGATTTGTAGGGCACTAACTGATAAGCTCCCAGCCTAGATCTCGAACATGTTTGAGCGAGCCAAAGGGACGTATGGTCTTAGAAGTGCTGTACTTATCTCCTTTAAGGTGCCCAGAATAAATACACGATTTGGGATGGCTGCTGCCAACCGCTCCCTCCCTTCTCTCTGGAATACTATGCAAAAGACTGTAAAGATCTCCACACTTCCGGGTCCAAAGGCATTTAAAATGTTGCTTACTCTGTACTTGAAGGATATTTGGGCCTGCTTCAGGTGATCATTCCTTACCCTCAGGGCACCCTACACACTTAGCTCAAACCGACATCTCTCGTTCCCTTCTGCCGTACAAACCAGACTCAAGCATGCTTTTCACATTAGGACTCCCCTGCTGTAAACCACCTGCCCCTGTAATTGGAGCTGAAAACAATCGTAGCCCATTCAAACGTAAACCCCGGCTACACCTCATTGACCTCTGCAGTGTGACTGCTCTGCCTCGGCTTGCGGCTTTGTTTCACCTCTTCCTCCTCTTCTCTCCTCTCTTTATACCCTCCCCACTACACTCTGCCTCTCCATCCCCTGCTACTCCCCGTCCCTCCTCCTCCCTCCGCCTGCCATTCTATCCCTTCTCTCCTCCCACCTACTGTTCCACCCCCTCCCACTCCATTCCTCTTGTCTCCTCTATCTCTTGTTGCTCCACCCCCAGACTACCTAGCACTTACCTCCCACACTAATTTATCTATGTACCACCTGTGCACTGCTGTACTCCACCGTTGTTTCTTACATACAGTATGTGTATCTACATGAATGCCAGCTCTTTAATTTATCTGGCTTACTTTGGCAAAATGTTCAACCTGTAAATACCTATGACTGTACATTATTTCTGTAACTTTTTTGTACTGTCCCGTATTCTGTTGTTTAAACTTTTTGTGTATTGTCTCCGTTACCCAGGACCATCTTGCAAATGAGCTTGCTCAATGATGGCATGCTGGGTTAAATAAAGTATTGATTGATTGATTGGTTTACCACAGGCAAACTGGCAATTCACTAAACATTTAGGTGGATAGGTGCAAATTAATATAGTAAGACACAAAGTATAACCCAATGAATGCATACAATTCTAGCAGAAAACAAAGCAAAGTTCAAGTTCTGAAAAGCAGCCAAGGGCCAAATAATTTGAGATCTTGCTTCGAGAGGGCTCTTGCAGTAGGTAATTACATATAGGACTGACGCCAGCAGGCGGCAGGACCCCACGGAAAAATTTCTAGTTAGCAGTCCCTGGCGAGGGACCGTCCCCCATCGCCAGGTGACCGCGCCAGAGACGCAGATAAAGGGGCAGTCCCGGACGCCTGCCTTCTAGTTCTTTCCTCACAGCTAGCTCGTCAGTGCCTCATGAAAACTTCGTGGTTTGTCAGCCTACCTTTGTCGGGTTTTTTACCAAAATCCTCTTCCTCTATCTTGAGGTTTGTTGACCCAGGATATAGGAACCCTGGTCCATCCAGGCCTCAAATCCCTTCAACTGCATGCATGGCTCCTGCAGACCTAGCCCAATCCTGTTTTGGTGTGTCTCCCAAAGTTGCGGAGATTTTAGTGGAGGCCAGAAAACCCTCCACCAGATCCACTTATGCCATGAAGTGGAAAAGATTCACTATTTGGGCCGCCTCCAAGAACGTGGAACCTTTCTCCTGTTCAGCGGGGCTTCTGCTGGAGTATTTACATCATCTGTTCAACCTGGGTCTCGGCCATTCCTCTTTGAAGGTACACATGGCGGCCATCTCGGCCTATCATGTTCCCTTCGCAGACAAAGCTTTCGCTCAACTGGAGATCTCTAAGACCTTTCTCAGAGGGGTCCTCCATCTGAGGCCTCCCATCCGTACTCCTGCTTCCCCTTGGGACTTGAATTTTGTCCTCGAGAAACTTACCCTTCCTCTCTTCGAACCTGCAGTTTCTGCAGATTTGAAGTTTCTTTCGTGGAAGACGCTCTTCTTGGTGGCCATTACTTGGCTCGAAGAATCTCGAGCTCAGGCCCTGATGTGTAAAATCCCCTACTTGATTTTTCACAAGGAACAAGTTGCTCTTCGCACGAATCCTAAGTTTCTACCTAAAGTAGTAGCAGAGTCTACCTTAAATCAGTCCATAGAGCTACCTGCCTTTTTTACGCAGTACTCTAACCAAGGGGAATATTTACTCCATACTATGGATGTTCACCGGATTCTGAGATACTACACCAACAGGATGAAGGATCTCAGAAAGACTGATCAGTTGTTTGTCTCTTTTGCTCACAAAAGGGAAGGTAATGCAGTTTCCAAAGCAATGCCTAAGTGGTTGGCTCATTGTATCACTTTCTGTTATGACAAGTACCACAAGACCCTCCCGGGTCAAGTCAGAGGCCACTCCACAAGAGGAGTAGCTTCCTCTGCAGCTTGTTTCAAGAATGTGTCTGTGGCAGACATATGCGCTGCCGCCACCTGGACTTCCGTCCATACCTTTACAAAACACTACAGTTTGGATATTGCCTCTCGCCGTAGAGCAGGCTTCGGGTTAGCTGTTTTGCAAGGCCTCCTGTCTTGAGGCTTGCACGACTAGAGCTACTACTTGGAGTAGTTTCCTCCTCCTGGTGCCTTTCTTTGTTCCAGACTGCTTGGGATTCAGTCTTATATGTAATTACCTACTGCAAGAGCCCTCTCGAAGTAAGATAGTACAGTTACGTAAGAACTTACCATAACAGTAGATCTTCGAGAGAGGCTCTTGCAGTAGGTAATACCTTCCTGCCTTCCATCCCCCTAGGCTTTTTCAGCTTCTTTTCCATATAGAGAAATATCTGCTTCTCTCTCGTCCGGCCTCTTTCGGCCTGTGGCGGGAAAGAACTGGAAGGCGGGCATCCAGGATTGCCCATTTATACCGACGTCTCCCAACGTCGTGGGGGCGGTTCCTCACCAGGGACTGCCAGCTAGAAATTTTTCCGTGAGGTCCTGCCGCCTGCCGGCATCAGTCCTATATATAATTAACTACTGCAAGAGCCTCTCTCGAAGATCTACTGTTACGGTAAGTTCTTATGTAACTGTACTTTCTGTCCACAGTACAGCACAGCAGTCCCAGTTAAGTAGCTTAATTAGCCTTGAGAGCTGTGTTTCTCTGTCCGAGCCTGCAAACTTGAAGGCGGCAAGCAGAGGGCTGGAATCCGGTCAGGGCACAGCTCTGCATTTCAAATTTGCCTGCGCCGCTTATTAGGCAACCCTGCTTTGGGCGCCAGAATTTCAGAAAGGGACAGAGATCCAAACAGATTCGTACCTTCTGTTAGGAGGAGCAGGGCAGGTCCAGCAGAGGGATTTGAATTACAGGTGACGGTTCGTTCAAGGGAGAACTCCTGGCCCAAGGAGGGCAACAGAACCCCTTCTGTTAGGAGGAGCAGGGCAGGTCCAGCAGAGGCATTTAAACCACAGGTGGCAGTTCATTTGAGGGAGAACTCCTGGTCCAAGGAGGGCAACAGAACCCCTCCTGTTAGGAGGAGCAGGGCAGGTCCAGCAGAGGGATTCGAACTGCAGGTGGCAGTTCGTTTGAGGGAGAACTCCTGGCACAAAGAGGGCAACAGAACCCCTTCTGTTAGGAGGAGCAGGGCAGATCCAGCAGAGGGATTCGAACCACAGGTGGCAGTTCATTTGAGGGAGAACTCCTGTCCCAATGAGGGCAACAGAACCCCTAAGGGGAAAAAGGGAGAGAGAGAGAACAAATTATAGGCAGCTTCACAGGGGAGGGTTTTAACACGTCATGCACTTGCTAATACTTTTGCACCTCTCTGTAATTGTCCTGTCTGCTGTATTTCTCTGTTCTGTTTATACCCAAGTGAACCATAACTACTAGTATTTATTTTCAGTATTAGGTACATGCCTGTGATGTCCTCTTGTTCCCCTTCCCCATACACTAAATTGCCTACTTTATGGTCACTGTATGTAATTGTTGTCTTCTTACATATATTAGATGTACAAACAAGCCTTACTGGCCAAAATGCTAGGTGGCTTCTCGGTATCACAGATATACATTTGTAGTAAGGTCAACTAAACAGTGAATACAGTGGTTTCCCACAAATCATAAGAAAACAAGTGTATTATTACAAAGATCCACACGATGGCGGTATAGACTATGCAGAGCTATACATTATATGACTTTGTAGAAGATTGCAATACGTGTTAGAATCAGAACACATATATACATTATATGACTTTGTAGAAGATTGCAATACGTGTTAGAATCAGAACACATTACATACATATATTCTTTGCAAAAAACTTCATTAATGCATCAGTTAGGGTTATTTCCACAGTGACAGAAGTGTGGAAATTCAACATTAGGGTTACCACCCCACCACCCCACCCCTCGTCCCCATCCTCAAAACCCTAACTCCGCATTTCCCCCACCCCACCCCCACATGCAAGCAGGGAAGGGCCAAGGCAACACAACCAATCAGAGACAACCACCATCAGGTAACAAAAGTAACACAGAACTCTCTAAGCGTACTACAAGACACATCCATCATCATGGTCCACCAATTGTATGAGTTCTGCTGCCATCAGAGTGCCTTGGAGGTACACACGCATGCTGGGCAACTACGGGAGATGGCCCACACTAAGCATTTTCTGTTACAAACATCAATAACAAGATTTAAGCAGATGCCTATATTTAATTGTTAACAAATGATGAAACACACAGTATGTTATCTATAGATAGCTATATTGGAAAGAAGAGTTTGGATAACCCTAGCAACAGTCATTAGATGTTTGCCTATTTTTTCTAATAGAGTGAGTCCTAATAACAAATGGCAGTAATACTAAAAGTAATGTTTTGTAGTATAGTTTACAAGCAACATGTGACAGCAACAGTTGTAACATCCAAAGCTAGCCATAACATGCTGCTAATGAGTATTTCCAGGTAACACTGCAGTATAACCACATGTAATAATGCTAGTTTCATACCTGAGCAGTATCTGAAAAGTACTATGTATGTGACAGCTCTATCTTTCCTGCTACCACATGCCTATGTGGTAGCACTGATACCTGCAGTGAGCCAATTATTGAATTATGACACATAAAAATCAATATTTAGAAAATTTGTATAGACTAAGTTTCACTATATGAAAAAGATATGCCAGCTATAATGTGTCATCACACTGTGCTGGCAGTATAGAGTCGATCATGCTGTATTTGTTTTTGCATTTCATAGTGTTATGTGAAATGAGTCCACTATAGTGATTATTGTGCTTACAGATGTGACTGACTCGTATAATGGTTTACAGTCTTGCATGTATGTGTGTGGGGGGTGGGTGGAATGCGGAGTTAGGGTTCCGAGGATGGGGGTGGGGTGGTAACCCTAGTGTTGAATTTCCACACTTTTGTCACTGTGGAAACAACCTTAACTGATGCATTAACAACGTTTTTTGCAAAGAAGTTCCTTTCTTTTTGGAAAAGTATAATATAAGAAGTAAATGGTATGTGTTGGCGGAAGTGCGGGGCCCAAAGCTGCCCATTTGTGCATAATGATATGTGTCTGTGGGAGCGTAGGCCCTCTGGGCCCTGTGCTCCCACTTACACATAACTATGGAGACATACAGCAGCCCTATAAGGCAAGGAATCCTCGTAACATAAATTTGCCAATATCTCGGGAACCGTAGCAGCTAGGAAGAAAATTCAAGTGTCATTATAATCGTGACAGTGAGACGTCCACGTGACATACATCGACCAAATCCGTATCTTGCATCGTTTACGAGATATGGGCACTGAAACACACTGTGAATGCTAACTCTGGGCGTAATAGTGGCCCAGGCACATGAAAATGAGCAATTGGAATACTAATTCCCAAATACCTCAGTAATCGTACAAGGTAGAAAAAAAATTCAAATTTCATGGTATTCATGGCTTTCCAGCCTACTTCTGTTAGAATTTTTGCGACAAAAAATCCATATCTAGAACCGTTTTCGAGATACGGGCACCGAAAGGCATCACGGGCACTGCAGTGTTATCCTGTGGGAAAATTTCTGAACTTCGGAATGCTGTAACTATGGGCCTGTTCAATGCTTTCATACCAAACCACCAAAAGGCACATCTGTGGCACTAGGGCTTACCACCCTGAAAATGTCAGGCCAATAGCACAATCCACCTTGCCACAATGAAGTGACAAAGAAAACAATGTATAGCAAAATGTGTTCGTGCAGTGTTACCATGATTACTTTAATGTTATCGCAACACGCCTATTTCTATAATGGGAATGTTATCGCACACACAAAAATGTTGCCACGGTTACTTTTTTCCCTGAATGTGATTGTTTTCGAGGCAACAAGAAATCTTGCCGCGACCAAATCTTCAAAAGGCACCAGTTCAACCCAGGCCACATGTAGATAACCAAATTTGAAGCCACTCAAAATCATTCTTTAGTCCAATATGGCTTACTGAAAAATGTGTAAAAAACGTCATTTTTCACTTTTTGAGCGCCCCTTAGTTCCCCAACTGTAAATCAGACCAGAACAAAACTTTCCAGATCCAGAGATCTATGGTAGACAGTTGTGCATTCCAAATTTCAGGCAAATCGTACAAAGGGTTGCAAAGTTATTAAAGTGCAAACTTTGAGGTTTAACATAGTAGTGACCGTGTAACCCTAACTATACTGGCCCTACCAGTATAATATATATATATATATATATATATATATATATATATATATATATATTCAGAAAATCACAATAATCTATAGATTGTCCCTTATACCTTACTCTTCTCTGGTAGGTACCTGCACCCTAATAGGTTAGTAGTGATTGTAGCTCATATTGGAACCATGATTAAATAATACTGTGGATGTTGTCAGGGGTGTACTGTAGGTTTCCAATATAGGGTGGGGGACCAGGCCTAACAGTACCCACCTAATGAAATCATCAGGGATCCCAAACTTCTGGAGGACTGCAAAAACATAGGGCCAAGAAACCCTATCAGACACTTTGTTCATGTCCAGTGAGACCAGGACTGCAGGGATCCTTCTCTCCCTGGACACAGCTAATAAAAATGTAAAGGTTTATGGAGGTGATCACTGGATAATCTTACTTTCATAAAGCCTGTTCCCTTCCCACTAGATCATCCCAAACTGAGAGGAGTCAAGTGGCAAGGATTTTAGCTAAAATGTTCACATCTGAATTAAGAAATGAAATTGGCCGGTAGCTTTCGGGCAGCAAATTATCTCTGCCTGGTTTAGGTACTAATGTAATCCTTGCCTCGGATAAATAACTGTCGGTCAAGCTATATGAGAAAAGCTGATTAAATAATAGAGTCAGAACTGGAATCAGTTCAGTGGAAAAAGCCTTATAGAAGTTATTAGTGTAGCCATCAGGTCCGGGAGCTTTGTCCAATAGAAGCTGCTGAATAGCCTGTGCCACCTCAGCCTGAGTGATAGGACCTTTAAGATGGTTTGAAAATCAGTCAGAGAGGGGAGGTCCAGCCCATCGAAATATTTAGAAATGTCCTCCAGAAGCGAGGGATCCACACTGTCAGCCTTATACAAGGATGCATAAAAGACTTTAAGCCACATTTTGTAGTTTGGTAATTATTTCTGAATTCGTTCCCCGTCTTATCCCCTTTATCACTTTGGAAGTTTGTAAACAACAAAGATGTAGGGACGGTGTACAGCCAATAAACACCCAGCCTGCTCACCAAACTCCAAATAGCGTACCTTGGTTCAGAAAATGGCCAATTCCATTTTCTCAGCCAAGATTCTAGAGTACTGAGCTCTACAAAAGTTGAAGTAAATACATACTGACTCGGGGAGTACTGGAACTAAGCCACCGTTCAATTTCTCTAATTTCATGGAGAAGTTGATTCAGCTGGGCAGCTCTAAGTCTATGTTGTTTAGCCGCCAGTCGGATACATTCACCATGAATTGAACACTTAGCCACACCCCAAAGTACCTGAGGAGAATCCACTGACGCAACATTATTAACAAAAAAAGTTATTAATATAATCTTTTTTTACTTTATTTATGCACCGCTGACCCTGTAACTCTCTCAAGCTACCCCTTCTCTCAGACCACTCTACCGCATACCTTGTCCCCTGCCTCCTCAGAGGGTAGCTACCCTCCACCGGCCTCTGGCCGGCAGACACCCCAGCTCTGAGCCCCCTAAGGTAGGGTTGCCACCACTCCGATGCTCTATCTATAATCTAGTTTGCTGACCAAGGTGGTGGAAGGACAGAGCGGGCAGAGGCAAGGCCCAGTATTGGGCGTGTGGCAGTGTGGTACTGAGGGGAGCTGTTATCCAGGCGTGGAGATTTTTTTCCTTCGGTGTTTCCCCAAGAGTGCGAGCATGCAATGACGTCTGCACGGCTAAGTCTATTGTGCTCCTCCCCTGTGTTGCTCCACGCTAGCTGTACCCCCAGTCTCCACCGGGGGTCACCACTGCATCAGAGATGCCCTGGATCCCACCCCAAGGAGAGGAGAGCAGTCCTCTGGATGCTGAATCCTCTGCCTCTCCTGCCAACCCCCGATGCCTGAGCTTGTTCCCGAACTCGGGTCGCCGGCATGGCACAAGGTGTGGCATCCAGTGCCTCAACCCTCAGCACCACCAGGCCAGCTAGTAATATAATCTTTAAGTGTGAAAAAACTAGTGGGGTCCTTCAACAATTGGAAATTTAGACACCAGACCCTGTCACGTTCATCCACTGGAATAAGGGACGATTTCATACTGACTGCAGAACGATCTGAAACTGTTGATGGTTGAATCTCACAAGAGATCGAACTTGGGAGAAATTCTTGACTAAAGAGAGAAAAAAAAAAATTCTGGGAATAGAGTAAAAAGTATATTGGCGATCCTGATGATGGAGAATTCTCCATGAATCCAAAAGCCCTAGCTCATCCATTAAATCATATAATCCCCTTTGCCCAGGGGTTAAACTCTACCGAGTGGGGTCATGCAATCCCATGCTATGCCCAGTTCAGGAAGGATAGAGGGAAAGGTAGAGGCAAAGCAATTCTAGTTTTAAAGCAACCAGTTACAGAGGCTGTGGTTGCCTTGCATACGTAAAAGCTGATAAGATCATACTAAATTCTGTAGAAACAGTACAGTGTTAAAAAGTATCACCAGACCCATAACAAAGGTTAAAAAGATATATTTTCAGATGAGTTTTAAACTTATCTGCTGAGGGGGCTCCTTTGACCTCCAGGGGATAGTGCATGCCATAGTACCAGGGCAGCAATCCTGAATGAATTATCTTCTGAGGATCTCTGGGTGCAGAGGAGACCCACCACAGAAGAGCAAAGAGAACAGGTAGGAGTGTACATGAGGTCTTTCAGGTAGCCGGGGTCCAGACCGTGCAGGGCCTTACAAGTTAGCAAACACACCTTGAAGCTGATGTGCCACCAGATTGGCAGCTAGGGGCTATTTCTGTTTAATGCCTACATCTCCAATATCAGGGAAAGTATCGGATGTGAAATTAGTCTCTTTGTGGATGACTCTAAGCTGGGGGCGCTGGTGCAGGGGAGATTGGCCCTGCAAGAGGACCTGGATACTCTGGATAGGTGGTCCTGCACCTGGAAATTGAAATTTAACTCCTCAAGTGCAAGGTGCTACAACTAGGGCGGGAAAACACCAACTATGTGTACACCTTGGGGGGGGATGAGTTGCAGGCCACGGCGGAAGAGACCTAGGAGTCTTGGTGGATGTTAACATGAATAATTCAGAGCAGTGCAGGAAGGCTGCGGTCAGGGCAAATAGGATGCTGGGATGCATCGCTAGGGGGATTACCTCAAGGAACAAGGAGGTGATTTTGCCACTGTACAAGAGCCTAGTTAGACCACATCTTGAGTACTGTGTGCAGTTCTGGAGGCCGCACCTAAAGAGGGACATCCAACTCCTGGAGAGGGTTCAGAGGGGAGCAACCAGAATGATCCGGGGCCTGGGGGATTTGACATATGAGGAACAACTAGGGGAGCTCAACCTGTTCTTGCTGGAGGAGAGGAGGGACCGGGGGGACATGATTGAGGTCTTCAAGTACCTCAGGGGAGTAAATAAGGTAAGCCGAGATAGGATCTTTCGACTGAAGGAGGGTGGAATCACCAGAGGACACAGTTGGAAGATTGAGGGTGGCAGGATTAGAGGGGAAAGGAGGAGTAGGTACTTCACCGAGAGAGTGGTGGAACCGTGGAATGCACTGCCCGGGGAGCTGGTACAGGCAACTACGGTCAAGGGATTCAAGAGAAGGTGGGACAGGTATAGGCAAGGTGTGAAGCAGAGGCTGGTTTGCCTGGGAGGGGGCAGGACTGGGGGATGGAGTAACAGTGGAAGGAGACAGATAGAGGGCTACGGTAATAGAGGGCTGCGGTACCCAATCAGGGTGCTGAAGCACAAGCAGACTTGATAGACCAATAGGCCTACTCTGCTGGTATCAAGTATGTTAGTGCAGCTCAAGGAGCACCACCATAATATGCTTGGACCCAGAGGTCCTAGCAGTCAGTGAGGCTGCCGTGTTCTGCGCAAGCTGCTGGAGATGCACTGGCCTCGTGGAGAGCCCTTGATAAAGAGCATTGCAGTAGTCCAATGTGGAATTGACAAAGGCACCAGTTTCACAAGGGCAGCGAGCACCAAAAAAGCTTAATCTGCATGGTATTTTCAAGATAGAAAAAAAGACACTGGGGACAAGAGCTGTCACCTGATGTTCTAGAGACAGATTGTCATCCACAGTGACCCCTAGATTCCTAACCCTTTCCACAGTTCTGAGCAAAATGCCATTTAGAGGTGGTAAAGTGACATCAACATCGTTCATTGCCGATACACACTGACCTTGTTCCACCACTAGCGCATCCATTTTTGTGGAATTTAAGCAAAGCCAGCTGGTGGCCACCCAATCTTGAATCGTCATTGGGCACTCATTCAGCCCTTTGAACGCTGCACCCCCCCACCCCATCCAGAGCACAAGACAACTGGGTATCCTCAGCATGGGTATCAATTGGGTAACATTGACAGTTGCCCTGTTCGTAAGACAGGGAATAGAGGCCACATAAAATTTTGGTTTTAAGGAATGAGGGTGGTAGAATAAATTTTGGTACAATTAAAATCGGGGATGGGGGGGCACCATCTAATGGGCTAGTGCGGTGGCTCTACGTGCTCTCACACTGGTGACCTTACTTCTGGAGTGAACCCAGGAAGCAGGCCAGGGTCACGTGGCAACCCTCCCAGCTGGGGAGGGTGGTGCCAGGTTCTGACGCACTGGCAACCTCTGCAATGGGCCAGGGAGCTGGCCTCCTCCACAGGGGTATGCTAGGTGCATGTGATATCTGATCTGATTGGGTAGGATTCAACATCAGGGAGATGGGTGGGGTGAAAAGGAAGAAATTAGGAAAGTCACCCTTTTTTAAAAAAAATTCTTTCAGTACTGATATTGTCTGATTTAGTTTATATTTTGTTGTGCTTGATATTATCTTGCACTGGAACTGCTGTGTGAACACATGGCAACCTTGCAAACAGGGTCTCTGGGTCCGAAGTGTTTCATCCTGTAGAAAAAGACAGATACTTACTACTACCCTACAAACAGGATGAAGCACCAGCCTGCCATTGGCTCTGCACCACTGACTGAGCCCTGGTACCCATCTGGATAAAGACACATGATTGGGGGGGCGGACCTCCTTCTCCTGGCTCCATTACGAGGGCAATTCATGGGTAATCATTGAGCCTTGTAAGTCCTGGAGATGGTGGGTGATGGGGCTGGTAACAAATGAGGACCAGCGGAGAGAAGAAAAAAGGGGGGGAGATCAGTTTGAGTGATGTAAAGGTCACTTGGTGAGGGTGAGGTGGGAGATAGAGTTGCAGGAGGAGAGCAGAAGAAAGGGCTGTGTGACAGGGTTGAATAAGATGCTGGCTCGTGTTATACAGAAAGAGTTAAGGCAAGGATCTGTTCTATCCTCTCCTTTTCTGTCTCTTGTCTGTCTGATTGTGCAGTCAAATTTTCCTGTGAGACCTTGGAACTGATCACTCTTGATGGTCTAACAATTCTCCCCCTCCTCCTATCTCCCTGCCTTCACTTGCTGTTTTTTGCTTTTCTATCTTGTCTTCTCCCTTGCTGATCTGTGATTATAAAAGTATATATAGATCTGTATGTGAAACTGGAATCTCTGGTTTGAAAATGTATATAGTTATAGTGTTGAAATGATTGCAAAAAGCTATTTGGAACTCGGGGTAGCCTTGAGATGCACCTTTTCACCTCCACAAGGTAATTTGCAGAGTTGTCAACAGAAAATCAGTGCTGGGATACAGAGTTCTGTTTTGTTGCAGCTGCAAGGAAAGAAACAAAGTTCTGATACATTTTGCGAGAAACGGGATGTCTCATCCACTCAGTATAACCCTCCCAAGAGGCAAGGGCTTCACAATAGATCACTTGAATGTCAGGTGCCAGGGAAACAAAATGGAAAGCATTAGAGTGGACTCTAGAAAATAAGCCAGATATTCTAGTGCTTTTGGAAACCTGGCTGCACCCTGGCATCCCACACAGATCAGTATACCTGGCTTCCAAACCTGGAGAAAGGACAGGAACAAAAAGGGGTGGGGGGATCTGCCAGTCTACACCAAACAACAGCTGGTGGCAAGTAAAGTAGACATGTGTACTGAAATTGAGGTCCCTGGAGCAACTGAAGTCCTGTCAGTAGAACTAAAACCCCCACATGCCCAACCCATTCTACTAATGGGGGTGTACAGACTATCCAAAAGCAGTGCAGGGAGTTTTAATGCAATGCATGACCTATTTGAAGGATACTCCGCAACTCTTGAGCTGTTGCTAATAGGTGACTTTAACATTGACTGGAAGACAACAAACATAGAGCATGAGCTGCAGGACCTAATCTCTAGCATAAGACTAACCCAGCTCATTAAAGAATGCACCAGGATCAACCCCTATCACCCTCAGGCATCCTCAATACTCAATGTAATTTTCACCTCAAAACCTGCCCACTATGGATCCGGTGGAGTGCTAACAGACAGTTTCAGTGATCACCAGAGCACGTTCTGCATAAGAAACAAGATAAAGAACCTACATATATCAAGAGTAGAGTACAAGAAGGTCCTATAAAATCTTCGACTACATCACAATCATGCGGGAGGTCGAGGCAATCAACTGGGAGAGATTAATCTTAACCCTCACAGTAAACAAAGCATGGAGGTACATCATGCAAGAATTTCTATGGGTTTGTGAGCATCACGCCCCAAAAGAAAATTCTACACAAAAAACAACAATGCACCATGGTAGCGAGGCAGACTACACAAAATTGAAAGGCAAAGAATCAAAATATGGGAAAAAGCAAAATGAACGAACATGCAGCGTGACTTGCAACAGTATAGGGAGCTGAGAAATAAATACCTAGCACAGGTGAATTCAGCTAAATCACAGTATTACAGTGAACTACTAGGAAACAGCACAAACACAAACCCTGGAAACTTCTGGAGAATTATACGAAAGCTTTAAAATCCTGAATCACATGACTATTCCCAAACTTCAGCATAAGTGAGTCAAGCGTGACAGGGACCACCATTGCCGAGGCATTCAACAACTTCTTCGTGAAGATGGGCACCACAACACGTAACAATAGTAACTCCCCAAAACCAGTCCTACCCCCCTAATCAAAACACACACAGTCCCACCATCACCATTCAACCTCCAAGAAACACCATCTCACCAAGTACTGTCAGAGCTACCAAAGATAAATATCAGTAAAGCCATAGGGCTTGACAACATCCCCAGCAAGCTACTAAAATATGCAGCACCAGTCATTGCACCTCCACTAGCTGCCATCTTCAGCCTATCGCTAACAAACCATGAACTCCCCCTAGACTGGAAGACTGCAAAAGTTATCCCCATATGCAAAGCTGGTACCAGAACTACCATCTGCAGCAACAGACCCATTTCCCTCCTCCCGGTCATCTCAAAAATCTTCAGAAAAGTAATTGCCAACCAATTAAAAGAGTACCTGCATCAAAACAATTTGATAAATCCAAACCAGTCAGGCTTCAGAGAAAAGCACAGCACACAAACCGCGCTTATTAAGGTCGTCGGCAACATACAGATCACACTAGAAAACAAGTTAAGAACAGGGTCTCTTTTCATTGACTTACCAAAAGCTTTTGACACCCTGGATTACAACCTGCTACTGCACAAACTCACACACATGGGCCTCTCCCCCAATGCAGTCGAGTGGTTCCAAAGTTACTGTATTGGGCTCAGGCAAGCTGTCTACCTGGGGCACTTCCACTCTGGTTTGAAGGAATAATCTCTGGAGTCCCACAGGATTCAATACTAGGCCCACTTCTAACATACTAAAACGCCAGCAGAATAGGCCTAACGGTCTCTCGAGTCTGCTCGATTTTCCAGCACCTGCACCTCAGGAGTCGATTTTGATGTGTGTCCCCTTGGGTTATACTGTCTGATCCCAGATGTTCCGCCTGTATTGGGCCTGGTCAGATTTACCCACCCCCTGTACCATCCCCTCTTAAACCCGTCCACAGTCTCTACCTCGACCAGCTCCCTGAGCAGTGCATTCCATGGCTCTACCACCCTTTCAGTGAAATAACATCTCCTCCTCTCCCCTCTGAGCCTGCCCCCTTCCAGCTTACACCCATGACCTCTCGTTGCCCCACCCTTCTTCCTTTGGAGCACCCTGACTGGGCCTCCTTTATTGATCCCTTTCATGTACTTAAAAGACCTCTATCATGTCCCCACATCCCTCCTCTCCTCCAGGGTGTACATGTCGAGCTCCCTGAGCCTCTCCTCATAGGTCCTCTCCCCCAGGCCCCAGATCATTTCGGTTGCCCTCCTTTGGACCCTCTCTAGGTGTGTAATGTCCCTTTTTAAATGTGGTCTCCAGAACTGCACACAATACTCGAGGTGTGGCCTAACCAAGCAGTTGTACAATGGAAGGATCACATCTGCCTTTCTGGAGGTAATCCCCCTGACGATGCATCCTAGCATCCTATTTGCCCTTGCCGCTGCCCTCCTACAGGTCTCTGAGTTGTTCATTTTGACATCTACCACTACTCCCAGATCCCTGTCACCCTCCATGACTTGAATCACGTCTCTCCTCCCAGGGCATACCCCTGGCCTGGATTTCTGACTCCCAGGTGCAGAACCTTGCACTTCCCCACACTGAATTTTAGTTTCCATTTTTCTGACCACCTTTCCAGAGCCTCCAGGTCCTCCTGCAAGGCCACCCTGCCCTCCTCCTTATCCACCACTGCACCCAGCTTTGAGTCGTCTGCAAAGAGACTCATCTCACTCCTGATCCCCCTCCTGATGTCTGAGACATAGGCATTGAACAGGAGTGGCCCCAGCACTGACCCCTGGGGAACCCCACTAGTAACCCACCATGGGGATGAGGCTAACCCTCCAACCACCACCTTCTGAGTATGCTCAGAGAGCCAATTTCCTATCCATCTTAACAACTGTCTCCTACCCCTTTTCCTTCAGCTTGGCCAGCAGGCTGTGGGGTACTAGATCAAATGCCTTGCTAAAGTCCAGAAAGAGGACGTCCACTGGCCTACCCTGGTCCAGGGCCCTCGTCACCCAGTCATAGAACTCAACAAGGTTTGTCTGGCAGGATCTTCCCATGACAAAGCCATGTTGCCTATCATCCAAGTTTGCTCCAGTAACCTCCCTAGCCTTTCCTTGACAATACCCTCCATCACCTTGCCGTCCACCAATGTCAGACTAATGGGCCTGTAATTTCCTGCCTCCTCTCTTGATCCTCCCTTGTGGATCGGCACAACATGGGCCACCCTCCAGTCTTGGGGCACCTGTTTGATCTATATATGAACGACATCAATTTTACAAACCCGGATATAAAACTATACCTTCATGCGGATGACACAGTGATCTACACCAAGGCCTCTGAACAGAAACTTATTCAATACAATCTAAAAGAGGTTTTCAACATACTCCAACTGTTCCTTTGCAACAAGCTGATCCTAAATGTCAGTAAGTCAAAGGTCATGCTGATTTTGGCAAAAAAACAAAACTCTCAATGATGGCCACTCTCTAACCATCACCTCGGGAGATGGTATGACCTTGCAACAGGTGGAAGCTTATAATTATACAATGAATCAGAAAATGCGGCCTTGTGATTGGCTGGCTGGCACAGTTTATACATACAGCATAGTATCGTCCAACGGGAAGAAGTGCCAGCCAGCCAGCAACCCCCCCCTTTACACATATCACTCCGATGCCAAAACTTCAAACGAAGTGGCCACCATGTTGATACACTTCCCGTAAACCGTGAAATTCAGAACTGACGGTGCCTGCCACCACAGCGTGGACGCCAGGAGACTACTGCATGCCTCACACCATCCCCATTCAGCTAAACAAACAGTTTAACACTTTGAACAATGCTGAACTGGAATAAGTGTTTCTAAATTAAAAATGAGGGCTAGAGGTTACAGAAATCACGGCCGAAAAGTTGAGCCGTGATTGGCTTTTCGGATGTGATTTTTATAACTTCTAGCCCTCGTTTTTAATTCAGACACAGTTCAGCATTGTTCAAAGTGTTAAACTGTTTGTTTAGCTGAACGGGGATGGTGTGAGGCTTACACCAGCAGCTGCTGTTACTTCCTTGCCACTACCACTTCTCTCTGCTGCCTGTATTGTCCTTCTGCCTTCACTGACACCCTAGACTGCCTACAAATAAAGCTTAATTGCTTTCCACCTCTGGCAGTAGAATGGTGAGAGGAATATAGCAAATGGACCGGCTTTCCATGCCACGCTGCCCCTGATATCTCATCCTTCAGCTTGAAAACTAACGCAGCCCAAACATGCTGATCTGTAGTGCAGTTCCATTGATGCTGCAGAAGAGCAGCATCTCCATCTCCCTAGCAACAGGGATCTATTTTTTCTGGCGGAGTTGTACAATCAATTAAAAAAATTAAAATCCAAAAAAATATATATTTGTTTTTTTAACAAAAATAAGGGGGGGACATTGTGTAGTCACAGTGAACTACTGCAGGGTGTGGGTTATGCTGGGATTTACCCATTTCTGGTGTGGTTTGGTCACTCAGCCTGTGGCCTCTTGACCGAACCACACCTGGCATGGGTAAACCCCAGCATAACCCACACCCTGCCTTGGTATATTGCTTCAATACCTGGGCATGTGGCTAGATGACCAGTGTAGCTGGAACACCCACACAGACAACCTGGTTAAGAAATTAGGCCAGAACCTGGGCATGCTGCACAGGATGAAAAAGGAACAGCCCCAGAGATCAAAACTCCAGGTAGTCAACAACATGATCATTCCTGTTATTGACCATGGGGATGTGTTGTACAGTGGAACCTCTAGAATGGACCTTGCTAGACTGGATATGCTATGTAGTGGTCAGGCGAGGTTCATACTAGATGCACCAGCCACCAATACACACCCACCACTGGACCTCAGATGACAACTCCACACCTCTAGCCTAATGCGAAGATTCTACAAGGGCAGGCTCACAGACTATATAAGAGGGAATATCAAAGTGCAGCCCCCGTCAGCCGCTTAAGATCAGCATCCACGTTAGAGTTTGAGATTCCCTCTTTGAAAACAGAATAGGTTGCTCCACCTTCTGTTACCAAGGGCCACAAATATGGAAGAAACTACCAAAACACCTAAGACTCCACAGTACAGTAATCTCATGGAAAAAAAGACTGGTTCCAGTCCCTAGCATTCATGCACAGATCATGCTGCCCAAATACAGCACCTGGATAATCCCAATCCAACAGTCTGGCTGGCCCACCTTGACACATCCCTACCCTCTAACCTGCCTTTCCCATCGAACCATACCATATCCTTCTCCTCTAACCTGCCTCCTCTACTATCTCCTACCAACTGACCTATGTACCTTGCTGTATCTCACTATTCCACATAATTAAACTAAGTAATTTGCTATTCCATATAAATTATATGTTATAATTGAACTATGTAACTATTGTAAATAGATAACTATGCAACTATGTAAACAAACTATGTAACTGTGTTGACAATGAGTGCTGGATCAGTGGGATATGTACCTGTTCATGTTTCATGAATAAACTACTACTACTGCTACTCTTAATGAGCTCATGATGCAGAAGTTAATTGCCAGGAAAATACATTATATGTAAAGCAAGCAGTCCTTTGTTGGGGAAAGAGAGAGATTACAATTTAGGATTAGAGATACCCTCAGAGGAATGACCTTTTGTTTTGTTTGAACTGCCTGTATAAAAGCTAGCCTGCACAATTTTTTTTTTTTTTTTTTTTCAGTTTATTGTTATTGAGAATGATAAAACATTGCTTGCAAATTTTGCTGCAAGGGGTGTAGTGGTGATAGTGGGAGATCTAAACATGCTGGATGTTGACTGGATGGCTCCTACAACCACAAGCGGGGAAAGTCATCACTGTTGGACACCTTGCAGGACTGCTTCCCGGTGGGTCGCGGACCCAGCCAGGCAAGTGAGCATGCTTGACCTGGTACTGTCAGACATGGCGACAGTGGAGGGAGCCAAGGTTAGGGAATCCCTACCGTCCAGTGATTCAGCTCAGTATGGTTCGAGGCAACAACAGAGAGAGACAGGTCAGTCACCATCTGGAGCCATGATCTGAGGGCAGGCTAGGTTGAGTTATGTTTGCTACATTTCTAATTGCCAGTTATTTATATTTTTTATTTAAGCTTGCACAGTTCAGTAGTTGTCAGTGTGCTACATAATGTGGTTACATCGTTTACATTCTTTAGGAACTTACTGAGCTTTTTTTTTTTTTCCTCATGGAACTCAAGTATTTATAAGAGTATGCCTTTTAGCTTCCAGTTTGTCTGGTACTATTTAAATTTTGTGATAACCTTCACAGAGCACAATCACAAAGCAGGTCTTATGTGCTTCAGTAGAGGGCTTAAACTTAGAATTCTTTCCTATTGTTACATCTCCTGATAGGGTGCCGGAAGATAGTAAAAGGGCACTTATGAAGGTACGAAGGGCACTTTTTCTAAACTAGATTTTACTATATAAAAATAAAAAGTGGGGGAGCTGCTGCCCTCTTCCCCCCGTTACTACACAGGTACTGCAGGTATATACTGTATCAACTCTACTGTATGAAAGGAAAGCCAAACTTCTGTCATATAATGATTTTAGGCCTATAACTTTCATCATTTGTATAATCTGTCTGATTCCAGAGATACAATGGAACCTTGCGGTAAACATTATATTGCGAGAAGCTTACATTTGTGGCTCATCATGCAATCCAAATTATTTATTTTCCAGAGACATCAAGGATTCCATGTTTGGGTTTTGTGACATGTCATTTTTACATGAGTATAGAATCCTAGCTATATATTCTGTGATATTTGTGGGGAAAACTGGTTTAGATTGCTAAGAGATATAACTTTACCACATGGAGTGTCAAAGGGCTAGGTTCACATGTCAAAAGGAACAATCATTTGTCAAGGCCAAATGTTGGCTTGCTGGCATTGGTAATGCAGGAGTTAGAGAGATGCATAATAGGAATGGCAGTGAAGTAGTGAATTGATGCCGACCCCACCGCCACCCTGCAGAGAGTGACAGGCATTGGGGTGTGCCTTTGGGTCGTCCGCCATAACACACCATTTCACCTGACCTTACCCCGCAGACAACGACAAGTGTTGCTGTGTGCCTTGGGGTCTTCGGGCTTTATGCTCACCCCATTCCATAAGGAAATATGCTGAGATAGGTGCAGTATAGGAGAATGGGGTGAACTTGGGGGCCGAAGAGTCCAAGGCACACCTTGGTGCCTGTCACTAGCTGCAGAGTAGGGGTGGAATGACATGAGCATTACAGCCGATAATGGCAAGTCACACCTCTGATGCCTGTCAGTCTCTACAGGGTGGGGTGTTATGGTTGGAAACCCTAATGCCCTGGGAGTTTGTTGGCATTTTCGTTCCCAATTTTCAACATGGGCTTTTTGTGACCCCCACCATGAACAGTGGCAGTATGAGTTTGTTAGGCTAAAGGTAATTTCAAGACAGCATTATGCCATTTAAGTTACAGGTGCTAAAACACTTTCAGGCAGGATGTGAAAATGACAGCTGTATTGTTCATAAGGAGTGTAAAAAATGGCAATGCTGAAAATCTGGAGGAAATATGAAAACTTGGTGAAGTGAACGTGCGTAGAAACTGCGCAACGCACGCCCATAAAGCAATTATTTTGGGGATGTTTTTAACCACATTTTCAACATAGGCATTTTGGGAACTCTGCTCATGAACAGTGTCACTGTGATTTGTTACTCTGTCCAGAACATTGATTTCGCACAGCGACCGTGACATTGTGCACCACATGCGTGAAAACACATTTCGGGCAGGATGTGAAAAATGACAGCTGTACTGTTCATAAGGAGGTGTAAAAAATTACAATGTTGAAAATCTGGAGTGAAAAAATTAAAATTGGTGAAGTCACGAGCATGTGTAGCAACTGAGCAACGTATGCCCGTAACGCAATTATTTTGGGGATTTTTTAACCAGCTTTCCAACATAGGCATTTTGGGACCTCCGCTCATGAACGGAGTCACTGTGATTTTGTTAATGTGTCCGGAACGTTGATTTCATACAGCAACCACGCTGTTGTGCAACACATGTGCAAAAACACATTTCGGGCAGGATATGAAAAATGACAACTGTACTGTTCATAAGGAGGTTTTGAAAAAATGGCAATGTTGAAAATCAGGAGTGAAAATATTAAAAATTGCTGAAGTTACGAGCGTGCATGGAAACTGTGCAACTCACGCTTGTAACAGTCATTTTTTTGAATTTTTCCACCAAATTTGCAACATAGGCTTTTTGGGACACCACCTCATGAACAGTGGCACTGTTGTTTCATTAGTCGGTCCCGAAAGGTGATTCCGCGCAGTGACCACGAAATTACCTTTCAGGACTGAATAACGAGATGACAATGCATGTGTGTTCATGAGGTGGGGTCCCAAGAACTCCATGTTGAAAATTTGGAGGCAAAATAAAAAAAAATGGCTGATATAGCCACCTAAGTTGAACTCCCCTCCCGCCATTTATGCCATTATACAGCTTACCGGCATTTCTTCAGTTCGCGGTCAGCTTTGAAGAATGCAGATGTGTTCCTTCTCCACCGAAGATCGTGGTGCCGACCTCCGGAGGTAAGCTGGGGGGGGAGGTGGGGTGCGCAGAGGGTGGGTGCAGGTTGGGGGAGGTGGGCGCTGCTGTCTGCGAGGAACCATTTTCTTTGTTTCAGGGAGAAATAAAAAAAGGAACACTGCGGACAGTTTTCTTTCTTACAGGTGTAACAAAACAAATGTTGAGCACACTGGGGTGGGCTCCCAGTGTACCCCATGACTTGGGGGGGGGGGATGTTGGCCACTGTTGTAGGAGGAAACCCTGCAAAAAGAAAAAAAACTTAGTGTCAAGTCAAGCCCTGATGAATATCTGGAGATTGTTTTATTAGGGGAAAGAACTCTGGGTAGGGAACCGTCTTTTACAAGAGCATCTGCCGGGGCAGCAGTATTACAGACATAATACAGCCTTGCCCAGGCACAACATATTCCGATGCCAGTTAAAGTTAAACATCTACAGAATTATACACAGTTGTACTTACGTAGAAACATAAAAAATACAAATCGTTACCGATTGGAGATACGAGGCTACCGGTTGGAGACATGTGGAAGAGTTTGGGGTAAGAGGTTAGATCCACAGCTGCTTAGGAGTGAATGGAAACCTACTCTTGAAGACTGGGGGTAAAGAGAGGAAGGACCCAGAAGCATGTGGATGTGATTGGAATGTTAATGAATTTAGTCTACAAACTGCTGCTTTTAGACATTGTCTTTGCCCCTACTCCCACCAAGGGCTCCTACAAAATCATGCCAGGTTCCTGAGAGAGGTGGGGGGAGAGGGAGCTGCTGAAGGAAGATACACTCACTCGATTTTCTTTCCAGCAGCAACTAAAGCTAATGTCCCCACTCCAAGTTCACCTATTAATCTCAGCTTTAGAGTCACACCCCTTTCTTTTTTCACGTCTTAGAAACTTGTGAACTCTTGTTTTGAACCACTCAGTAACCATTACCGCTGGGAATTGTGTGTGGCAGACGGCGGCAGCCTCCGCCATGTTTATTGAAATGCTTCACAAGGAAAGGCACATCGGGAGGTGTGTTATCTGTGCCGCTACATGGCAAGCTTGTCTCTAATTGCAGCGGCACTTTTCTTACAAGTTATGTCCACTTTACATAATGCTGGTGTCAGCACTAGCATGCTGGACTATAGGGGAATGAGGGACGCACCTACTAAAGCATGTCCTGCATTCGCCCGCTGACACACCTCTGAAATGTGCTACTAGCACAAGATGTTGCTTGCGCATGCGCGTAAGCCAATGTAAAAAGTTCTTACCCATCTGAGGCCCTTAGTACTGATGCTTACAGTAATACCCAGAGAGGCTGAGAAATTACAAAGAATGTTGGTGGGTATTGTAGTTTATAGCTGCTTTAACAGTGAGAAGAGGTGTGTTGTAGTCATTAAGAAAAGTATTAAATTCTTACTTATGTAACCCCCCTGCAAATGGGGGTTCCCAAAAGACTTCCAGGAGCTTGCTTGAATGCTCCAAGCCTGAATGGTGTTTGGCCTTTAAGCCATTTATCAGTGAGTGTTTTTAGAGCCTCTGGTACTGTCTCTTTAAGAGCTGTCTGCTTGCAGACATAATTAGTTTGTATGGGGGACTGTGTGTTCTTTGATTGAGTACCACTCAAGCTGCTGCCAATTCACTTCATTTTGCAGCCACTAGGAGTGCAAAGGAAACCTATCTGAAAGATGTAACTGTTTGCCAGAAATTATTTAGAGTAATAATGAAATTACAGTTTGTCTAACCTGCTTTCTTTGCAGTCAGAACTGTGTCTGCTAGTTCCCATTCTAGTTTTGAACTGCTGAACTGGACCAATCAGTGTGGGGTAAGCTAGCTCCTAAATGGTGCCTTGGACGAATCAGAACTTGGACTCATAATCGAGCCAGCCACAAGAGGATTGTATGGGCAGTGACTCTGGGAGATGTGGTTTAGACTTCAGTGCCTTTTGGACCAACAGCAGCAGTCTATTGTGAGTGACAGCCAATCCAGTCAAGAACTGGGAGGAACTCAAAGGAAGTGCCGGTTTTGTCGGTTGGAGGTTCAGTTGAGCTTTGGCAGTGAAGAAGGAAGGAGCCCTGTGCTTTTCAGTGTGTAGTTTTAGTCAAAAAGCGTGTAAGGCCCAGAGTTCGGTCTGCAGCTTGTGTAACAGCTTGTTGGACTGAATCGTCCTGTGAAAAGAATCAAAGGATCTCTGAAGAGAGAAACCAGACTCACCCTGTAGAAGACTGGAGGAATTGCTGAAAATCGCGACTCGGTCTGTCAGGAACTGAATCTGCTGTGTGTTCTCCCGGTATTGTGCAGTAATTGCGATCGGATACAGATGCAGCCTGCCTGGTATAGTGCTTTCTTTATATGGATGTGTGAAGAGGTTTGTGCACCTCAAGTGAGCCCTGCTGACATTGAAGGACCCTATCTTATTTGGAGGTCGTGAGTACTAATTCAGGGTCGCTCCCTGTTGAATTGCCACATTAAATCCAAATGGAATTACTGTACTGCTGACTGTTTAATTCTCCTTTTCTCTGTGTGAAAGGGCCCCTACCAGCTGCCACGGTTTGGACTAGCCACTAGGGCTTGGGTACCCAGGGACATTAACTGATAGGGATAGGCCTGTGCACAGAGCCATAGGTAGATTATTAGAGTGATAAGCTAATTAACCTGTTTTCCCCCTGTCCTTGTTATATCCCCCTAAATAAATCAGAGCTGCTTGTTTCAGCAAAGTTATACTGCCTGAGGTATTTGTCTATGTTAAAGTACTGTACTGTGATTGTTGCACTGTATCTCATTTCACAGGAGGTCCCAGTGCCGGAACCAGACCTGGGGGTAAGTGCATACTGTGAAGGTAATTCTGATATATTGTGTGTGGGCCACTAGTGGGAAGAAAGGGGGGTTGCAGTGTCCCAGAGGGCTGTGACCAAGTTAGTTTAACTATTGCAAACCCTGACCTCTGGGTGGAGGCACCACCATTGGATCCAGGCCCCCAACCTGTTAGTGGCAAATCAGGCAGGGGTAGTAGCCCCTGGGATAGCGCCATCTAGGGGTTACATCTTGGAGGCTCACCGCTGGGATTGTGTGTCCTCTAGTGGCCATATTTACGAACCACTGTTAAGAAAAAAATGGGTACCCCAACAGAAGTGGCTGTGCACCGGCTGGTGGAGTGGTGTACTGGGGAGGAGATCGACCCCCAAAATGCTATGCTTATCCTGGACATCCCCCTGGGTATCAATACGGACACTGTGCAGGAAGTACTTTCCAAGGTGGAAGGTTTACAAAACCCTGTGGTGGTGGGTCGCATGCTAATCTGCTCACCCACACTTTCCTGGCCCTAGTAGAGTTTAAGGATCCCATAGATAGCTCAAAGTGCCACAGACCATTACCCCAGAGGAGCCCTCACTGCTTGGAGAGTGATAACTAGGACAGTAAAGACCGGGGAATCAGCCCCACCACTATCTGAAACTTTTGAGGAGAAATTTGCTGAATGGTTGCTGGGAGAGGGAAAACTGTGGAGGACTTGAAGAAACTATTCTTGCCACCTGGGGTGTTCCTCCCCAACACCTCTCCTGCTCCAGTGCCCGTAATGGTGGCTGAACCAATGCAGACTCCTATTTCTGCACCTGCCATTAATCACGACTCTTACGAAGTTGAGGATCTTCTCTGGCACCCTCCCCACCCCCAAGGGGAGGATGACTGGGAGACCTGGATAGAACTATGTTGCCCCAAGTGCTAGAATGGCAATAGTCATCGGAAGGCAGCGAAGAGGGTTAGTGAGAGCCTCCGAGGTCCTGCCCTGGCTACCATCCGTGCTAAACGGGCCAGTAACCCTGAAGCGACTGCACAGGCCTATCTTGAGGCCTTGGAGAATGTGTATGGGAGCCCAGATTCTGATGAGGACCTATGGTGGAGAGTAAGAAATGCACAACAGTACCAAGGGGAGTTGTTGTCTGTGTATGTCTCTCGGCTGGAAAAATTGTTGCAAGAATGCCTCAGAAAGGGTAGTTTGCCGCGATTGAACTGGACCGAACCAGACTGGACAGAATCCTTAAGTCTGCCCCTTCTCAGAACTGCTGTTGCTGATTCACGCCTGGCAAATCGACTGGAATCCCCACCCTCCTACTGATGAGTTAATGAGAGAAATTCGAGGAGTTGAAGAAAGGCGACCTCGGAGGTACCTGCACCAACAGCTGTGGCTACTACCCGAGTGACTGAGGGTGACCCATCAAGTGAAGTTCAGGGCAGAGGTTGACAGTCAATGAGTGCTCTGACAAGAAAAGATATGCCACAATGGGCGAACTGTTGAGAGAGATCCGAAATTCAAAACAGTCCCTTTATGAAGGCCACGCCTGCAATCAGGCCCTGACCTATATCCGACTGCATCTGCTGTGGGGTGGGGTACCACCCATGTATCTCCTGCTGATAACAGCTCCAAACTCAATTCCTTGACCATGGAAGTGGAGAAACTGACGAGATGTCTCCAAATGCTTATCACGCCGCAGACAGAGATGGCACCCAGGTTTCAGTTAGTAATACCCGGCCCTGGCTCCCAGTGTGGCGCCTCGGCCAGCTCAAACTCCAGAAAGTATGTTTTGCTATAATTGTGGGAAAGATGGGCACATGAAAAGGGAATGCCAGTCCCCAAAAGACACTGACAAAGTTGCATATAGGCTACAAGGAGAGCTTCGGAGAAGAAATCAGTGGTTAAGAGGTGCACGACATGATCCCAGTGAGGGCACCAAAAATGCTAATTCACGTCCTTTTGTGGCAAGGTCAGTTGCCCAGGCCCCCACTACGCCTCTCCAGACTGGTCCAGAATAGTGGGTCCCTCCATGGAGACCACTGTAAAGGTGAATGGAGTGTCTACAAGAGCTGTATTAGACAGTGGCTCCCAAGTGACAATTATGTTCCAGGATTGGTATCAGAAGCATTTGTCAGACGTACCTTCACAACCATTAGAAGGACTGCATGTATGGGGTTAAGTGAGAAGGCCTACCCCTATTCGGGTATATCCGAATTTGGCTGTCTTTCCCCACCTCCGTGGCTGGAGTGGCCGAACAAGTAGAGACCCTAGCCTTAGTGTGTCCCCCACTGGACTGTATGATGGTGTCCCTTTGTTGATTGGAACAAATGCTCATATGTTGGAAGGCTGGCACAGTTGTGTTATGAAAACAGGGTCAAAGACTAGTAGAGCTTTAGAGTTCGGCTTTAATTAAGAAGGCCTATGAGGCACAGAGAGATGCTGAAAAACAGAACCAGAGGAACCGGTCGGAATTGTATGGAAGAAGGATCCTGAGTCTCTGATCCTGGCGCCAAATGCCCAGTGTACCTTACAGGAGAGGTCCGTATCAGAAAGGATGTTAAGAATAAAATATTAATGTTGGATGCACCAGGCGATGGAAAATTGCCAGAGGGACTGCTGGTCAAGCCTAATATTTTGCCCGCTAGAGCCCATGCTTATGCCAGAAGGGTAATGGTCCAAGTTCATAATGTGTCTGAAAGAGACATTGAGTAAACAGAGGTTGCATCCTGGCTAATGTGCATTGTGCAGACACTGCAGTGCTACCAGCAGCAAGAGTTCAAGGAAGAATGACAGAGTAACGCCTGACTTGTTTGATTTCGCACTCTCGCTGCCAGCTGAATGGAAGTGAGGATCAGTGAGAAGCTTGCCCAGAGAGACCAGGTGTTTTCTTTAAAGGAATGGGATGTAGGATGCGTGCAGGAGCTGAGCACAATATCCGGCTGCATGACGAAAGACCATTTCATGAGAGGTCTCGACGCCTGGCACCTGCTGACATAGATGATGTGAGACGCATCTGCAAGAGATGTTAGCTGCTGGTGTAATACAAGAATCCAGAAGCCCTTATGCTTCCCCATTGTGGTAGTGAGGAAAAGAATGGAACAGTAAGGATGTGTGTGGATTATCGCACCTTAAACCGCGGACTATCCTGATCAGTACACAATGCCCGTATTCAGGATGCTTTTGACTGCCTAAACGGGAGCAAGTGGTTCTCTGTGCTGGATCTCCGCAGTGGGTACTACCAGATCCCGATGGCCTCAGAGGACCGTGAGAAGACGGCCTTTATCTGTCCGCTTGGCTTCTATGAATTCATGAGGGATGCCTCAAGGTATTTCAGGTGCCCCAGCCACTTTTCAACGATTGATGGAGCGTGCAGTGGGGACATGAACTTACTAGAGTGCCTGGTATACCTAGATGATGTTATTGTGTTTGGCAGCTCACTGGAGGAACATGAGAGCAGATTATTTAAGGTATTGGACCGACTGGAGGACTTTGGCCTTAAACTGTCCATTGATAAGTGTCAATTCTTTCAAACATCAGTAAAGTATGTGGGACACATAGTATCCACCGAGGAATAGAGACCGACCCAAGTAAAGTTGAGGCCTTGACCACCTGGCCACAGCCCAAAATCTAAAAGAACTGCAAAGATTCCTGGGATTCTGTGGTTATTATCGGCGCTTCATCAAGGACTATTCAAGAGTGATCCGCCTTTACTTAACCTTACTCAAGGGTATCCCCAACCCACAAAAATACCAAAAGTCAGCGCCCTCAAGACTGAAAGAGTGTATTTTCATCCGAGGAAGTATTTGGGGCCCGCTGGACTCTGATTGTGAGACTGCTTTTCATGAGATCATATATCAACTTACCCATGCTCCAGTGCTGGCCTATGCCGATCCAAGAAAACCTTCGTCCTGCACACTGATGCTAGCTTGCAAGGGTTGGGGGCTGTGTTGTACCAAGAGCACGAGAATGGCCTGAGACCAGTGGCCTTTGCCAGTAGAAGCCTGACCCCATCCAAAAGAACTATCCTGTACATAAGTTAGAGTTCCTAGCTTTGAAGTGGGCTATTGTTGACCAATTCCATGAGTACTTGTATGGGGCTAAAATACTAGTAAAACTGACAATAATCCTTTGACCTATGTGCAGACCTCAGCTAAGTTGGATGCCACTGGCCATAGGTGGCTTTCTGCATTATCTACATATGACTATGCTCTTGAATACCGAGCAGGTCTGAACCACATAGATGCTGATGCTCTCTCCGGAGGCCTGTTCCCCAGAATGATTGGGTCCGATTGGCAGAACCTGACATTCGGGCACTCTGCCGGAAGTTTGACAGGGAGGAACAAATGTCCACGGACGCAGTGGACTGCATGGTGGATTGCTTGGGACCCTCTGAGAATTGCATACCTGCTGCTTATTGCCACTTTTCTGCAATAGACATTGGTGCACTGCCTCAGCTGGACAATGACAGTATTCGGCGGGCTCAATCCCGCGATCCCATGATCAAAGCAGCTTTAGAAGCCCTCTATTCAGGAAAAGATGTGTCCAAATTACGCTCCACTGATTTGAGAACTGCACTGTTATACAAAGAAGGTCCTAAGTTGAAACTGATCAATAAACTGTTATACAGAGAAACAGTAGACAGAGGGGGACAAGTAGACAAACAACAACTAGTGCTGCCCACTGCCTTCGAGACTCAGTACTGAGGTCCTTGCACAACCACATGGGGCACCTTGGTATAGACAGAACACTTGACTTGGTGAGATCCAGATTCTATTGGCCTAAGATGGGGCTGATGTGGAGCAACACATTCGAACTTGTAGTCGCTGCTTACAGAGGAAAGCTTTGCCTCAGAGGGCTGCCCCTTGTTAACATCACCACCAGTGCACCCATGGAGCTGGTCTGTATTGATTTTCTGAGTTTGAGTCAGATCAAAGAAATATCAGTAATGTGCTGGTGGTCACTGACCATTTCACGAGATATGCCCAAGCTTTCCCCACCAAAGACCAGAAAGCATCCACTGTAGCCAAAATACTTGTAGAAAACTTTTTGTTCACTATGGGGCTCCACAAAGAATCCATTCTGATCAAGGAGAGACTTTGAGAGTCGTCTGATCAAAGAGATGCTTTCTCTGTGGGGAGTGCGAAGTCCAGAACCACTCCTTACCATCCCCCAGGGGACCCACAGCCTGAACGTTTCAACCGCGCTTTGCTAGATATGCTAGGCACCCTGCACCCAAAGGACAAGCCTAGATGGAGCCAACAAATTAGCACCCTGGTACATGCTTATAACTGCACCAAAGTGATGCCACTGGATTCTCCCACCGCCTGATGTTTGGAAGAGAAGCTCGACTACCAGTAGATGTGTTTTGGGGTCTCTCCTGATGGGGTTCAAGCTGACAACTATTTACAGTATGTGCAAAAGTTAAAGGCTCTAGCTAACTCATGCGTACCAACTGGCTCAAACCATGGCTGCCAAAAGAAATCTGGCCAACAAAGAAAGGTATGATAAAGGTGAAAGCACAGGAACTCCAGGAGGGAGATCGGGTATTGCTAAGAAATCTGGGACTGCATGGCAAGCACAAGATTGCTGACAGATGGCACCATCTCCTCACATTGTAGTGGGCAAACTAGATGATCTGCCAGTGTACAAAGTAAGGCCTGAGAATAATTCAAAAGATGTAAAACAATGCATAGAAATCATTTACTGCCCATTGGACAAATCTTAATTGAGTCTGAGCCCCTAGAAGATGCCCCTCTGGACCAGTGACTAGAGCTGCTGCTAAGAAAAGATCAAGAAAGTCTGCACCTACAGAAGCAAAGTTAAAGTGTTCCCTCCACAAGTCCCAGTTGAGCATGACTGTCAGTCCATATCGGAAGAAAGTGAGAGTGACTTTGAATACTATCCTTCTTACGAACTGAGTCAATTGTTTCGGGGCAATCCCCTAGTCAATACTGGAGATGAAGCTGGGCCTTCTGGACTGTCTAAGCCCCCAGCTTCATCCCTGGAGCCAATGCTCCCAGAAAGTGAAGTGCAAAGCATCAGATCAGATGAAATGGAATCATTGTGCATGGTTGAACTGTTTGAGCTTTCAGGGAGGAAAATGATAGATTGGGGCAGACTGGTGATACACCGAACAAGAAGAGTATTTTGAGTGCCCTGACAGTCCACTGCCAGTGTCCGAAAGCTCTCCATCGAGCCAAATGTTGTGGACTCAGAAACTGTAACTCCTGGAGCTGAAAGTGCCCCAAGTTCTAGCCTCTCTACCCCCATGGAGACCCCCTGACAAGTGAGGACAATGCTGAAAATGAGGCTCAGAGTGCAGAGACTATAACAGTTCCCCTAGAAAGACTGGTCGAGCTGTAAAGCCTGTGGTGCACCTCAGTTATGATTCACTTGGGAGGCCTGTGGACTTGCCTCTCAATGTTGTCCATAAAGGAGTGTATGTCCCCAGCTCATTCCAAACTGAGCATCAGTGCTAACTCCAGGTTACTTGTGTTGCTCTTTCTAGTATGGTGCCCTGCCCCATCCAGCCCCAAGGTAACTGATAGGAAGGGCCCTCCTTCAGGTTTCATGTACAAGAGGTAATAACTTGAGTTATGGTACAATGTGTATGTAATACTGTGTAAAGAGTGACGACTGCAATGTTTCAGAAATGTGTTCTTGGTAAAATGATATATTGACTGATGATTACATGTGCGAGCCTAATGCAAATGTATATGGTTGCAGTTGAAACTTATGGGGTACTTGCTTGACGCGGACGCCGTTTTCCCAGGCCAGGAAGGGTGTAACCCTGCAAATGGGGGTTCCCAAAGACTTCCAGGAGCTTGCTTGAATGCTCCAAGCCTGAATGGTGTTTGGCCTTTAAGCCATTTATCAGTGAGTGTTTTAGAGCCTCTGGTACTGTCTCTTTAGAGCTGTCTGCTTGCAGACATAATTAGTTGTATGGGGGACTGTGTGTTTCTTTGATTGAGTACCACTCAGCTGCTGCCAATTCACTTCATTTTGCAGCCACTAGGAGTGCAAAGGAACCTATCTGAAAGATGTAACTGTTTGCCAGAAATTATTTAGAGTAATAATGAAATTACAGTTTGTCTAACCTGCTTTCTTTGCAGTCAGAACTGTGTCTGCTAGTTCCCATTCTAGTTTTGAACTGCTGAACTGGACCAATCAGTGTGGGGTAAGCTAGCTCTAAAATGGTGCCTTGGACGAATCAGAACTTGGACTCATAATCTGAGCCAGCCACAAGAGGATTGTATGGGCAGTGACTCTGGGAGATGTAGTTTAGACTTCAGTGCCTTTTGGACCAACAGCAGCAGTCTATTGTGAGTGACAGCCAATCCAGTCAAGAACTGGGAGGAACTCAAAGGAAGTGCCCGGTTTGTCGGTTGGAGGTTCCAGTTGAGCTTTGGCAGTGAAGAAGGAAGGAGCCCTGTGCTTTTTCAGTGTGCAGTTTTAGTCAAAAAACGTGTAAGGCCCAGAGTTCCGTCTGCAGCTTGTGTAACAGCTTGTTAGGACTGAATCTGTCCCTGTGAAAAGAATCAAAGGATCTCTGAAGAGTAGAAACCAGGCTCACCCTGTAGAAGACTGGAGGAATTGCTGAAAATCGCACTCGGTCTGTCAGGAACTGAATCTGCTGTGTGTTCTCCGGTATTGTGCAGTAATTGATCGGGATACAGATGCAGCCTGCCTGGTATAGTGCTTTCTTTTATATGGATGTGTGAAGAGGTTTGTGCACCTCAGTGAGCCCTGCTGACATTGAAGGACCCTATCTTATTTGGAGGTCGTGAGTACTAATTCAGGGTCGCTCCTGTTGAATTCCACATTAAATCCAAATGGAATTACTGTACTGCTGACTGTTTAATTCTCCTTTTCTCTGTGTGAAAGGGCCCCTACCAGCTGCCACGGTTTGGACTAGCCACTAGGGCTTGGGTACCCAGGGACATTAACTGATAGGGATAGGCCTGTGCACAGAGCCATAGAGTAGATTATTAGAGTGATAAGCTAATTAACCTGATTTCCCTGTCCTTGTTATATCCTCTAAATAAATCAGAGCTGCTTGTTTCAGCAAAGTTATACTGCCTGAGTGTATTTGTCTATGTTAAAGTACTGTACTGTGATTGTTGCACTGTATCTCATTTCACAGGAGGTCCCAGTGCCGGAACCAGACCTGGGGATAAGTGCATACTGTGAAGGTAATTCTGATATATTGTGTGGGCCACTAGTGGGAAGAAAGGGTTGCAGTGTCCCAGAGGGCTGTGACCAAGTTAGTTTAACTATTGCAAACCCTGACCTCTGGGTGGAGGCACCCGCCATTGGATCCAGGCCCCTCAACCTGTTAGTGGCAAATCAGGCAGGGGTAGTAGCCCCTGGGATAGCGCCATCTAGGGGTTACACTTAAAAATCACGAGACTGATACTGGAAGGAGATGGAAACTACCAGAATGTGTTTTACAGGGAGCAGAATATCTGATTTGTGATATATATACTCCTAATGGAGAATCCTCCAATTTTTTTTATAGATTAATCAACAGAGATTACACTGCTGCAGAAGAGGACCATAGAACCATTTCACTGGGAACAAAGGAACAGGGGGTTCTCTTCTCATTTTTCTTGTCCCCCAAATTCACAGGGGACGTGAGGCCCATTCTGGATGTGAGGAAGTTCAGAATGGTCACTCTACAATGCCTGCCCCCCCTTGCAAAAAGGGGACTAGATATGTTCGCTGTACATGCAGGATGGTTACCTGCATATCAAGATTTGGACCCCCCAACCCCACATGAAGTACCTCAAGTTCATGTTCAGGGGAGCACTACCAGTTCAGGGTATTGCTCTTTGACTAGTCATCTGCGTCACAGGTATTTACCAAATACTTCGCAGTGTACTTGGTTTACCTGGTCAAAATAGACAAAGAAGGCATAAGCCCATTTGATTGTTTCCTACACTGGTAGGTTTATTTATTCAAAGCCCCTGTTAACAGTAGCTCATCTAGGGAGGTTTTAAAGCATCCAAAGTTAGTAGCTTGTACTATGTTTGATGGTAAGGAATTCCAAATTCCAACTGTTCTAACAGTATAAAAATTAAGTCTTTTAACTAGTAACTCTAGGCACATATAGTTGTTTTTTGGGAGACCTAAGATTGTTATTCCTTGGGTTGAACTCAATGCCACACTGTTTCGTTAAAGTCTGATTTTGTAATATTTTATAAAGTGGGAACAAGTCACCCCTTTTTGTGTTGCTTGCATGCATGTGCAAGAAACACATTGCGTCAGTCAGCAGTTAGGGAGCAGGCCACAATGCGTCAAGAAATTCGGCCACGTCACCATGTAATCAGCTGTTTTGGTGCATTACAAGCCACCAAAACAGCTGATTGCGTGGTGTAGCCATGGCGACGGCTTCTCCATTGGCCTCTCACAGTCCCCAAGAAGCAGACAGAAAGTCAACGCCTTTCAGTGTGCCTTCTGGGTGAAACATTTCAATCAACTAAAAAAAGAAAAGCCGACAGGGTGCCCAATCCCCCTGTCGGCATGACCCCTTCCCAGTTAATTTTCCAACAGGGTAGCCCAATCCTCGTCGGCATAATGCACCTCCCATGGCTCATACGCCCCCTGAACACACCGTATGGCCAACGGGGTGCCCACCCTGTGGAGCCCCCCCAAAAAAAAATTCACCATTCACGCTGGGAGCTCACCCCAGCATGGCAAAGTCTCTCGACCAATGGGGATGCTCAATCCCTGTCTGCTCCACTGCCCCCCAAAAAAATACTTGTCTGGTGCCACGCTGGGAGCCCACCCAGCATGGCAAAAGTCCCTCATTATCTTTAAAAAAAAAAAAAAAGACCTAAAAGAAAAATGTATCCTCGTTGTTTCTCTTGTACCTCCCCCAACCTGCACCCACCCTCTACGTACCCCACCTCCCCACACCCCCACCTCACCCCATATTTACCTCTGGAGCCCAGCGCGATGATCTTCAGTGGACCAGGAACACGTCTGCACTGTTCAAAGCCGACCGTGAACTGAAGAAATGCCGGTAAGCTGTATAATGGCATAAATGTTTTTTTTTCAACTTTGGTGCATATCTCGGCCATTTTGGGGAATTGTTTCACCAAATTTTCAGCATGGGGTTCTTGGGACCCCACCTCATGAACTCAGTCACTGTCATTTTGTTATTCGGTCCCAAAAGGTGATTTCGCAGTCACTGTGCGGAACCACCTTTCGGGACCGATTAATGAAACGACAGTGTCACAGTTCATGAGGTAGGCCTCCAAAAATCCTATGTTGCAAATTTGGTGAAAAAATTCCCAGTATAACCTAGAGGTTAGAGGAACGAGGTGTGAACAAGCTTGGTATATCCAGCAGACCAGACTTGAGTTTGATTCTTACAACCTCCACTTGCATACTGTGTGACTCTGAGCAAGTCACGTAACCGCCCAGTGCTCCCAGGTCGCCCCTGAAAACAGGCACTTGTGCCTAGTGGACCTTACCCAGTTACCAAAGACTAAAATAAAAACGATTGTTTTACGAGCATGCATTGCGCAGTTCCTATGCACGCTTGTAACTTCGAGCATTTTTAATATTTTCACTCCAGATTTTCAGCATTGCCATTTTACCACACCTTCTTATGAACAGTACAGCTGTCATTTTTCACATCTCCCTGAAATGTGTTTTTGCACATGTAGAGCACAATGGCGCGGTTGGTGTGCGAAATTAATGTTCCGGACAGATTAAGAATATCACAGTGACACTGTTCATGAGGTAGGCTCCCAAAAACTCTATTTTGAAAATTTGGTGAACAAATTCTCCAAAATGACTGTTTTACGAGCGTGAGTTGCGCAGTTCCTATGCATGCTCATAACTTCGAGCAGTTTTAATATTTTCACTCCAGATTTTCAGCATTGCCATTTTACCGCACCTCCTTATGAACAGTATAACTGTCATTTTTCACATCTCACCCGAAATGTGTTTTTGCACATGTAGCAGTCAGTGGCATGGTTGATGTGCGAAATCAATGTTCGGGACAGATTAAGAAAATCACAATGATGCTGTTCATGAACAGAGGTCTTAAACTGGCTATGTTGAAAATTTGGTGACAAAAGTCCATAAAATGACTGTGTTATGAGCGTACATTGTACAGTTTCCCAGCACCCTCGTAAGTTCACGAATTCGTAATCTTTTTCAGTCCAGATTTTCAACATTGGCATTTTTCCACACCTCCTTATGAACAGTACAGCTGTCATTTTTCACACCCTGGCTGAAATGTGTTTTCGCACTTCCGGCACAGAATAGCATGGTCGCTGTGGGAAATCAGTGTTCGGGATAGATTAAGAAAATCACAGTGACACTGTTCATGAGCGGAGGTCCCAAAATGCCTATATTGAAAATCTGCTGTAAAAAATCCCAAAACTAATTACATTATGGGTGTGCGTTGCACAGTTTCTACACACACTCGTGACTTCACCAGTTTTTTATATTTTTACTCCAGATTTTCAACATTGCCATTTTTTACACCTCCTCATGAACAGTACAGCTGTCATTTTTTCACATCCTGTTCGAAATATGTTTTCGCACCTGTGGCGCCAAATGGCGCAGTCGCTGAGCAAAATCACCTTTCCGCTAATGAGCTGATAGTATCACTGTTCATGCGGTGGGATCACAAAAAGCCCATGTTGAAAACTTGGAGTAAAAATACCAAGAAACGCCCAGGGTGTTAGGGTTTTTAACCATAACACCCTACCCTGTAGGGACTTACAGGCGTCAGGGGTGTGACTTGGGATTGTCGACAGTAATGTTCATGCCATTCCACCCTCACCCTGCAGCCAGTGGCAGGCATCGAGGTGCGTCTTGGACCCAGAGTTCACCCCATTCTCCTATACTGCACCCATTTCAGTGTATTTCTTTATGGAATGAGGTGAGTGTAAAGCCCAAACACTTCAAAGCACACCTCGACAATTGTAAGTGTCTGCAGGGTAGGGTGAGGTGAAATGTCGTGACCGTTATGGGCGACAACCCAAAGGCACACCCTAATGCCTGTCCATCTTTACAGGGTGGGGTGGAGTTGACGTCAATTCAATACTTCACTGCCATTCAGGGGCATAGGCGGGGATGTGTGTTTAGGATGTTCAAACACCCCCGAAATTACCTCCGAAATTTAAAAAAAATGAAATTTGACAGAGCGCGGCTCAGCACGCTGGCCATTTAAATGCACGCTTCTGCGTTCTGAGGTGCTGTACAGTGGTGTGGCTGCTACGGGGGGGAAGGGGAATGTATGGGCTCACTCACTCACCAGCATCGAGCGAATCCGTTGGTGTCTGTCTGCAGCACTGCCAGGCTCTGTGCTCCATTGCCATTTGCCTCTCCTTGGCTTGGCTCCTCTCAACACATGACAGCATCCAGTTAAGTCTCCCAACATAGAACTGGCTGCTTGGAGCATCACTGCATGCACTGCTCGTTTGTGTTGTTGAGGGGGTATGAGGAGGAGTGGTTGTCTGAATGCGTCGGAGAGAGAAATGGGAGTTGGGGAGAGAAATTAGTATCAGCAGAGCCGGTAGTACTGTGAGTCGCTCATGAGTCAGAGCCAGCCACAGGAGAAGAGGAAGGAGAGAGAGAGAGAGAGAGAGCACAATGGAGAAGAGAGAGGGATTAGACAAGCTGTCTAGCCAGCTGCCTGGCCTGCTTGTCGGTCCCCCTCGCACCTCTTCGGGTAGGCCCCCCCCCACAGACTTGTTAGCAAGCAAGCACTACATGAAGACCATTCTGATTAGTCTTCAGAATCTGAAGTAGGGTTAAGAATCCAGATCTCTCTTCTCAGACAGGAGTCTGGAGGTGGAGGTAAGGAATTAAATTCAGTTTGACACTTTGGGGGGGGGGCTGGGTGGCTGGGCAGACTGGGTACCCATTGCATAATGTATTTATTCTTGGATGAGAGCAGAGACCAGAAAATGTGATTCTTCTGAAAAACATGGATGTTAACATTAGCAATCACAACAAGAAATAGAATAGCATAATTACAGAATTAGAATAGAGTTTGGTTTTCTTCTTTTATATCATCACTGTATCCCAAAGTGCCTTCCATTAAGACTGTGAATGAGTGAAGTACTGGGCAGTGTAGCCTTATCACCATTAACAATGTGGCATTTGTAAACATGTAATATGAACATTATTCTGGAAGCAATCCTGTCACTATGACAGGATTGCTCTCCAGAATAATGTCCATATTATAAGTGCTTGCAAAAGGAAAGAAGTAATATAGTCACAATTAGTATTAATAATACTAATTGTGATTTAAATTACTTCTTTCCTTTTGCAAACAGAATGTTGTCCAAAGCGAATGGTATGCTGTCAGGAAAATGATGTTAAATTATGTTAAAAGAATAAATATATAGAATACTGGCTGGGCCACCACTGTGTGCAACCAGCCTGTACTCCCACAGTGCCATCTAGGAGTTCTGATTCCATTTGACCTTGAGAACAAAGCTCGAGAGGTCTTACAGAATCAGAACCCCAAGGTGGCATCACAGGCTGGTTGTGCACAGTAGCCCAGCCAGTATTATTATATATGGTATATGGAGACACCTTGATCGCCCCCTTGATCGCTTATTTTGTTGCTCAGCAACAAATTTCAAGCTCTCCCCAGCCACCTTGGAAAAAGTCGGTGCCATCCTGTCACAGTATTGACTGTTTGAATACTGAAATGTGTGCATGGCAGTTTTCCCATTACTGAAAGTGCTGTCTTGTGCGTTCTGAAAAACAGCCAAGATGTTGTTGTACCACAGTGTGGTGTAACCGCGTTCCATGAACTTTGAACTGTGGTACAACAACATTTTGACTGCAACGGATTTCAGTGTGGAACAAGCCAGGGGTCCTCCACACACTATATAGAACTGTATTCTCAAAAAGAGCAGGCATATGAGAATAATGTCTTGTGTTAATCCACTTAATATCTCGTGCTCTTGGGTGTGGTGGTTACTTATTGGAACATTTGCAAGCACCATCAGAGACAGGAGTGCACTTTCTCTTCTTAAACAAGAAAAAAGTGCACTCTTGTCTCTGATGGTGCCTGTAGGGCACTATGTATGGTGTTTGTCCTGCACCGGGGGGGGGGATGTGCCCATTTATACACAGAAACAACTGCAAAATGAATAGGGCATGCCCCCCTCCCTTACAAGTGGTTAGCCTCCTCTTCTACCTGCTGTGTTAGTAATGCTTTGTAACAAGGGATTGTACCATCATGTACATGGATGATGGTGGATTGTCGTACCATCAGCACCAGGTCATCCTCCATAACTCACCCATGTTTTCTGTCATGGTTTCCTAGTTGTACCCCTCCCCCCATGTTACTAAGTGTGCAAGCGTGTGCCCCTTTTGTATATTTGAATGTCAGGGGTTGATTTTAACATTGCTTTACTAACCCAAAACCTAGAGCGAATTGGCCAGGGGCTAGTGCAGCTAACTCTCTACTTGGCCGTTTTGAGTAGTGCAGTTTTTCCATTGCTGTTAATGAAGTTAAAGTCTCTACTTTAACAGGCTGTACCCCTCATGCTAATCCATCTTAATGTTCCAGATGGACTTGTGTGAGTCTGAGATTAACAGTTCAAGAGTAACAATTACCTCGCAGTTGGAAGAGGGGCTTCGCACAAAAACATTATCACTCCACTGTTAGGACATTCAGCTAGTATCCACATTGTGATCAAGGGTAGAAGGGTAGAGTGCTGTTAAGACACCATCTGACAGTTTTCTGAATGTGTCTCTGTGTCTGACAATAGGCTCGTTCACATGACCAACTGTGAGCCATTGTCAGTGGCTCATAGCGGCCAGATCCGGTGCTCCTGCTCACGTGTGAATGCTACTGTTTGGGCACTTTTCTGTTGCATGGTGTTGCCTTCATGTTCCCTCTTTCCCTGGGTTTGCAGAGTGGTGTAGGTGGTTTCCTGTGCCGTCTGAACAGCCAAACCACCTGCACCACTAAACATTCCCCACCAAATCTACAGTGACCGAAACAACAGTCAGATCACCTGAAAGAAAAACGGGAACAGCACAATCTATGCCGTGTGAATGCGGCTCTGGAACATTTATTAAAATTATTTTAACAATTACAAAAGGAGCCGCTGGGACAAGGTGCAGTGTGAACGAGCCTATAATTTCCCTACATTTTGAGTGCTTGTATCTAACATTTCGGTGACAAAATGCTAAGAGGTGCAGGGTCTGCCCTGCAGGTGATGGGTGTTATCCCAGTTCCCAGCATCACCATAGTTGCTCCCTCTCTCCTCCAAACCTCTCAGCTCTGTACTTACCCTGGGCATCACTGCAGACCAAACTCTGAAATGATCATCCATAGAGCCATAGCTGCCATCACTGGCAAGTGTATGGGGTCCCCAACCCTTCTAAATGGACCATGCCAGCCAACCCCATCCATACGTAACCTGAAGGGTACTCACATGCTGTAAGGGTTGGTGTTGGTGGTGTGGTTGATCATGGCATTGTTGGTCAGTCACTTGCCCACCACAGTTACTTGCAGCACAGCTGCATATCGTATTGCATATGGGGTGAGCAGTTGATGGCACTGTTGGACAGCCAGTTGTGCACAACCCTTGGAGGTTCTGCAGACTGTAATGCCAGCCAGAGTCTACACTCCCCGACCCACACCCCTGATTCCATGGGGAAACACCATTCCCCTGAAATTAGGGGTGGGGCACATGTAACAAAAGTGTATTTTTTCTTCAAAAAAAGCCCCAAATCTCACCACAGAGCATGTAAACCCACCGAGCTTCTGGGGACCTAGCGACCCCCAGACCCCCGGCCACAGCCTTTATGTAGAAATATTTTAGAGATCACAGTATATTACAAAAACTGCATATGTGGCGGGTGGTTGATCGCACTGTTGGACAACCAGTTGTCCACAACCATTGGAGGGTCTGCAGACTGTAATGCCAGCCAGAATCTGACTCCCACAACCCTGATTCCATGTGAAAAAAAAATAATTCCCATGAAATTAGGAGTGGGGAACATGTGACAAAGTGTGTGTTTTTTTCAAGAAAAGCTCCAAAACTCTCCACCCAGCATGTACACCCCCAAGAGGTTCTGGGGGCCTGGCGGTCCCCAGACCCCCGGCTTTTGTTTATCTCATTTCAAAACTGTGATATCTAAACACCCCCCAAAAAACAATCATGGCTACGCCCCTGCTGCCATTCCTATACTGCATCTGTCTAACTCCTGCACGTCCACTGCTAATGACAGCAAGCAACACTTGGCACTGACAAATGCTTGTTCTTGTTTCTAGTTTAAATAAATTGAGTTGGGTTAAGCGCTTCTCATGTGATAGACTTATCATACCTTTGATAGATTTAGTAAGTTTCCTTTGTGTTTTTTCTATAAGCAGAACATCTCTTCTAGGAGCGTAGATATGTTGTTCATCCACACTGTTTGGCATTGTCCCCTTCCACTTTAAATCTGCCGGAAGTCTTCAAGTGGGCTTCTCCCACCCACCCGGGTGGTATAAACCTTGGCCTCGCCCCATGGTGCCAGTTCTTCCTTTCCGCTGGAAGATACAGGTTGCCTCCCTCGTGCTCTCGCATTTCGTAGGCCCTGGCTTTCAAATTGTTGGTTTTAACGAAGCTCAAATTCGTTTGAATTAGTGATCGCGCTTTTGCAACATCGATCATGGAGGAGAAATCTTCCCTGCGATTTCGCCGGTGTCCCTATGGTCAGAAGATGTCGTGCACCGATCCCCACCACACGTGATGTCAGTTAGAAGACTAACTGCTAAGATAGTAAATCAGATTCGTTCTAGGTCTGCAATGTTAGCCAGAGGTAACACTCACAAGTAGTCGTAAATAAAGTATTTATTATACTCACGCCAAGCATATGATCGTAAATAACAGATAAAAGGGTGACTTGCCAGTCTATAGAAGTAAGTACAGATCTCCTCTAGAGAGAGAGAGAGAACTGGCTAAACAGTGTTATATATACTAAGATAAGGCTAACTCAGAGATATGTAGAACCTTATGTATTGGTTCTGCACTATAAACAGTGTTACACATACATTCTCCATTGGATAATTACTTAGGAGACAGAATACTAATAAGTATAAGAAATAATGGTTCAAACAACATGAAGTCTTGCTATATTCTGACATATGCAGTGAGTCCCAACCTTCGAACTGCTCCGGAGGTGAAAGAGTTAACTTTCCATGCCAGGCATGGAACGCTGAGCTCGAGCTCGATTGACACTCTGTCTGTTGTTCTTCAAACTCAATCCGTCAGATTCTTTACTCCGCCTCACTGAACAGTCGCTCCGGAGATTTCTCCTTCTGCTCGGTTCATTTTGTCGGTTAAAGTATTGATTTTCTCGGTTTTCGACCGAATTTAAACCGCAACCGGTCAGTTCAGGCTCCGTCTGTGGTATCTGTGAGTACTAGATAGGTTTTACATTAATTCTCTTCTGTGTGGAACTTGTAAACGGTTTATCGGTTCGGTTTAAACCGATCAGGTTGTTTAAAATATCTTAATCTGTGATTTAGAGTATGGTTACCAGTTCTTATCGGTTCTAAAAAAAACTGATTTTATTACGTTTTTTTCCATGACCCGTGACACGGTTGGGAACCGATAAGAGGGTCTTACCTGGTGGATTGCCATAAACGGGTAAGTTTGGTTAGGACTGGCACTATGTCTGAGAAACCCAAAAGAAAAACCGGGCCCACTGGGTTTCAAAACTGCAGTGTCTGTGGGGAAGTCTTTGCCAAGGCTGACCCCCACACCACCTGTGTTTATTGTCTGGGGTTTGACCACCTCAATGCAGACTGCCAGATTTGTAAAAATTTTCCTGCAGCTACCCTGGAAAAGAGAGTTGATGGGCCAGGGAAAGGGAGGCCAAAAAGTCCGCTGAACCGGATGGCCAGCCTGGTTCGGTTCCAGCCGCACCAGAGGGAGTGCCCTCTGATCAGGGCGAGACTTCCTCAGGCAAAAGGAGATCCGACCCTAAGGAGTCGGTTCCAGCAAAAAGGACTAGAAAATCAGCTCGTGTGGAGCCAAAACTTTCCTCTCCAACCACTGAAGAAATAGCCAAAGCGATCAAAATTGTCCAGTCGTTTTCCGGTTCCGACCGAACCGGCACCATCAAATGGCGCCGGTTCGGCCCGTTCCACGGTTCAAGAGTATGATTTAGAGGAATATTATGAACTGGAGGAGGGAAGAGTATGAGGAGGAAGTGAATGTGGATTTGAAAGTCTAGATGTGCCCATTGAACCAGACATCTCCCCAGACAGACCTTCAGGAGTGTCTCCTCCTAGGCTTTCTGAGTCCCCTTCTCATTTTATGTTTTATAAAAAAGTGGCTGAAACCCTCCAGCTCCCAATGGAGGAAGCTGTGGATGATCAAGAAGAGCCTGACTATGTGGAAATGATGGATATCCCAGAGTCTAGGAGACTGTCTATTCCCTTGCATAAATCTTTTGGCAAACAGACATTTAAAATTCTAAAAACTCCTCACACTATACCTCCTGTGGATAAGAGAATGGACAAGAGGTACACATTGTCAGGATCTGATACGGAGTTCCTTTCACAACAATGCAGCCATGTTGGGGTAGTGCAGGCTGCAGCCTGTGACAAGGCAAATATTCCCTTGGCTTCACACCCCCCGGACAAGGACTACAGGAGGATTGATGCCATGGCAAAGAAACAGTACATGGCAGCATCCTTGGGACTCAGACAGGCAAATTATATGGCTTATGCTGCTAGATATCAGAAATCCAGATGGGATACTGTTATGGCTCTAGCAAAACAGGTCCCTGGCCAGCTTGCCAAGAAGCTGGAGCAGGTGGCTGCTGATGGTATTGAGGCATCCAAGGTGCAATTCCATGCTGCAGTGGACACAAATGATGTGTCATCAAGAGTCATGGCTACATCTGTGGCACTTCGCAGAATGGCTTGGCTCAGATGTACTAGTCTGTCACAGGATACCCAGACTAAGGTCATGGATTTTCCTGTTGTGGGTAATTCCATGTTTGGGAAGCAGACAGAGAATTACATGAAGAAAATGGATGAGTATAGGACCACCTATAGGAGTGCACAGGCCAAGGAAAGGCAGGCCACTCCTCAAAGGCAGCTTCCCAGGGGCAGGAGCAGGCCTTTCCATAGGCCTTTACCAAGCCCAGGCCTCCTCTTCTGCTTATGCCCAGAGGGGTTCTTTGAGAGGAGGCAGACAGGGTACAAGCAGGCCTGCTTCCACCCCTCAGCCCAAAGCCCCTGCCAAGCAGGCACCCTGATGGGGTTGCCAGGGCCAATTCTCAGCTACCTGTAGGGGGCAGGCTGGCTTACTTTGTCCAGGACTGGGAGTCTCTGACATCAGACCAGTGGGTCCTGGAAGTAGTAAGCCAGGGACTGGTTCTCAGCTTCAAAAGGTTTCCAAAGATGAGAACCAGATCCTTTCCACCTGCAAATCCACCAGAGGCACTTGCCCTAGAGGCAGCGGTCTCTTCCCTCCTGGCTCTCAGAGCTGTGGAAAGGGTTCCACCCCTACACCAGGGCAAAGGGTTGTACTCCAGGTAATTCCTTACCCCCAAAAAAGACAGGAGAATGGCGGCCCATCCTGGATCTCAGATACTTAAACAAGCGTCTTTTAAAAACAAAATTCAAAATGGTGACTCTGGGAATTATTCTGCCCTCTCTAAGGCCAGGGGACTGGCTAGCGTCCCTGGACCTCAAGGATGCCTACTTCCATAGTCTCATCAGAAGCTCCCATTGAAAGTACCTCAGGTTCGAGCTGCCCTCAGGTCATTACCAGTTCAGAGCAATGCCCTTTGGCCTCACCTCTGCTCCAAGGGTATTCACAAAATGCCTGGCAGTAGCAGTTGCTTCTCTAAGAAGGCAAAAAATTGCTTTCTTCCCTTACCTGGACGACTGGCTCATAGTAGGCCAGTCCCCAGACCAAGTCAGGTTACACCTACAGATAACTCAGCAACTGCTCACCTCTCTAGGTTTCCTTCTGAATCTTTCAAAGTCAGTTCTAGAGCCTGTCCAGCTCCTCACCTTCATAGGTGCAGAGCTGAACACAGAGAAAGCCAGAGCCTTCCTTCCTTTGGACTGGGCAAGGACCCTGATCTCTCTGGCCTCCTCATTCACCCTGCAGGTGTCTTGACCAGCAAGGCATTTTCTACAGCTCCTGGGGCACATGGCTGCCTCTACAGCAGTAGTGCAGGGAGCCAGATTTCAGATGAGGGACATTCACTTCCATTTGAGAGCCTTTTGGTCTCAAAGGAAAGACCCTCTAACCAAATTGATCCCAGTGACTCGAACCCTGATCCAGGCCCTACAGTGGTGGCAGGATCAGAGCAATCTGAGACAAGGGGTTCCTTTTGTCACTCAGTCTCACTACTTAATCCTTACTACAGATGCATCCCTCTTGGGGTGGGGAGCTCACATGGCGACCTCACTGCCAGGGCTGTGGTCCCCTCAGGAATCTCTGCTCCACATCAATCTGTTGGAACTCAGAGCAGTTTTCTAGCACTTCAAGCTTTTTCCAAATCTGTTCAGAACAAAGTTGTTCAGGTCAGAACAGACAACACCACCACAATGTGGTACATCAACAAGCAAGGGGCACTCAGTCTGACCTTGTGCACCAAAGCAATGAAGTTGTGGTCTCTGGCTTACTCCTGAACACCTCCCTTACGGCAGTTCACCTCCCAGGCAAGGACATGTCCTGGCAGATGCTCTCAGCAGGATTTCCCAGGGCCATCACGAATGGTCACTGGACCCCCTAGTCTTGGAAGTGATATTTGCCAGGCAGGGCACCCGCAGATAGATCTTTTGCAGCCCCAGACAATCACCAACTTCCCTTTTTGCTGCAGGCCCCAGTGTTGGGCTCAGTCCTCTGGATGCCTTAGTTCTCAATTGGGAAGGAAGTTTCTCTATGCTTTCCCCCTTCCTCTCCTGTTCAAAGTGCTAGTCAAAATCAGATCTCAACCCTGCAAGATGATCCTGATTGCTCCAGATTAGCCAGACAACCCTGGTATCCACTCCTACTGTCCTTAGCAGTCCACTCTTCCCCTTGTCTTCCCAGGAATCACAACCTGTTAACCTGTGCTCAGGGAGGGTTTGGTACCGAACCTCAAATCTCTCAATCTCAAGGCCTGGCTCTTGAAGGTTAGAGTTTGCTGATTTACACCTCTCCCAAGGTGTAATGGATATCCTGAAGGCTTCTAAAACCTTCCACCAGGGCTACTTATAATTCCAAATGGAAGAGGTTTTCCATATGGTGCTCTGGAAGCATATTTCCCCAGAATCTGCTGATTTACCCACAGTCCTGGATTATATGGTCCACTTAAATACCTTGGGGCTGAGACCAGCTACCTAAAAGTGCATCTGGCAGCTGTGTCTGCTTTTATTTCAGCAGGTAAGCCCTCTTCTCTTTCAGCTCACCCTGTATTCTCCAATTTTTTCAAGGGATTGCTTCACACCAACCCTCCATTCAGGGACCCTGCCCCTGCCTGGGATCTTAATGTTTGCATTGCTCAGCTTATGCAACCCCCCTTTGAGCCTTTGTCTTCAGCAGAGCTTAAGTACTTGACTTGGAAGACTGTGTTTCTGGTAGCCATCACTTCTGCCAGACGCATAAGTGAATTACAAGCTTTGTCAGTGGAGCCTGATTTTATCTCCTTTCATAGAGATAAGGTGGTCCTCAGGACTAACAGGAAGTTCTTGCCTAAGGTGGTTTCAGATTTCCACCTTAATCAATCTATTTATCTTCCAGTGTACTTCACTGACCATTCCTCCTCTGGCGAAGGAGGCTGCACAGCTTAGATGTGAAGAGAGCCCTTAGTTACTACATAGAGTGTACCAAGGGTCACAGGTTTGACTCCCTCCAACTGTTTCTCACTTATGGTGAGTTTGGTAAAGGGAAACCTTCCACTAAAAGATCCATTGCCAGGTGGATTGTCTCTTGTATCCAATTCTGTTATGAAAAACTGGGTGGGTTCCTCCCTCAGGCCTGAAGGCTCACTCTGCAGAGTACAGCTGCTTCCTGGCTGCTGCCAGGGACATCCTATTCTAGAGATATGTCAAGCAGCTACCTGGAAAACAGTTCACACTTTTACCAAGCATTACTCCTGGACATCCAGGCTAGGAGTGATGCTCGGTTTAACACAGCTGTGCTGTCAAGCCTATTTCCTAAGTAGGTTCTGTCCCTCCTCCATGGAGGTACTGCTGGTAGTCTGCATATGTCAGAATATAGCAAGACTTCATGTTGTTTGAAGAAAAAATTACTCACCTTAGTAATGTTGTTTCTTCTAATGGAGTCTTGCTATATTCTGACCTCCCCTGCCTGCCCCTCTCAGAACCTCTGTTTTTGGGATGTGGGTGGGCAGTGCAGTGTTGGCACTTAGTAGGTGCCCACCTTGTTGTTTTCACCCCTCCCTTCTTGGGGTGACTTGGTGTTGTGTTTTTTCATTTTTGGGTCTCCTGACTTGAGTCTTTGTTTTGGGACAAAAAAAATGTGTTCTTTTGTTTAGTAGCCGGTTGGCTAGTGTAGGTTTACAGCTTCCACACAGGACCTCAGTGAGTTTAGCTCATAAAGATCTGACGGTTTGAGTTTGAAGAACAGCAGACAGTTTCAACCGAGCTCGAGCTCAGCGTTCCATGTCTGGTATGGAAGAAAAAATTACTCACCTTAGTAATGTTGTTTCTTCTAATGGAGTCTTGCTATATTATGACAATTGCAGTATGACCGCAGGTTAGAACTGCTCCGGAGGTGAAATAGTTAACTTTCCATGCAGGCATGGAACTTGAAACCACAAGCTCGGTTGAAAACTCTGTCTGTTGTGCTTCAAACACAAACTGTCAGATCTTTACGAGCTAAAACTCACTAAGGTTCTGTGTGGGAGCTGTAAACCTACACTAGCCAACTGGCTACTAACATAAACACTTCATTTGTGGCCTAAAACAAGACTCCAGGTCTGGAGACCCAAAATGCAAAAACACAACACCAACATTCACCAAAAGGTAGGTGAAAACAACAAGATGAGACTAAGGGCTCTCTTCACATCTAGGTTGTGCAGCATCCTCTCCCCAGAGGAGGAGTGGTCAGTGAAGCACACTGGAAGTGAAATAGATTGATTAAGGTGGAAATCTGAAACCACCTTAGGGCAGGAACTTTCTGTTAGTCCGAAGGACCACCTTATCCTGAGAAAAGAGATAAACTCCTGCTCCACTGACAACGCTTGTAATTCACTTATGCATCTGGCAGAGGTGATGGCTACCAAAAACACAGTTTTCCAAGTCAAGTACTTGAGCTCAGCTGGAAGACAAGGGCTCAAAGGGTTGCATAAGCTGAGCAATGCAAACATTAAGATCCCAGGCAGGGGCAGGATCCCTGAATGGAGGGTTGGTGTGAAACAACCCCTTAAAAAACTTGGAAAATACAGGATGAGCTGAAAGGGAAGAGGATTTACCTGCTGAAATAAAAGCAGACACAGCTGCCAAGTGCACCTTCAGGGTAGCTGGTCTCAGCCCCAAAGAATTCAAGTGGACCGTATAATCCAGGATCTGGGTAGATCAGCAGAGACTGGGGAAATATGCTTTCTCCGAGCACCATATGGAAAACCTTTTCCATTTGGAATTGTAGAGCCCTGGTGGAAGGCTTCCCTAAGGCCTTCAATATATCCATTACACCTTGGGAAAGGTAAATCAGCAAACTCTAACTCTTCAAGAACCAAGCCTTGAGATTGAGAGATTTGAGATTGAGGTACCAAACCCTTCCCTGGGCACAGGTTAACAGATTGTGATTCCTGGGAAGGGACAGGGGAGGATGGACTGCTAAGACAGCAGGAGTGGATACCAGGGCTGTCTGGCCCAATCCGGAGCTATCAGAAAGACTTTGCATGATTGGGGTCTGATTTTGACTAGCACTTTGAACAGGAGAGGAAAGGGAGGGAAGGCATAGAGAAACTTCCCCTCCCAACTGAGGGCTAAGGCATCCAGGGGGAGTGAGACCAACACTGGGGGCCTGCAGCAAAAAAGAGGAAGTTGGTGATTGTCTGGGGCTGCAAAAAGATCTATCTGCGGGGTGCCCCATCTGGCAAATACTACTCCCCAGACCAGGGGATCCAGTGACCATTCGTGGTGGCCCTGGGAAATCCTGCTGAGAGCATCTGCCAGGACATTGTCCTTACCTGGGAGGTGAACTGCAGTGAGAGGTGTTCAGGAGTAAGCCAGAGACCACAACTTCGCACAGTGCATAAGGCCATAGACCAGTACTTGCCTTATTGATATACCACATTGTAGTGGTGTTGTCTGTTCTGACCCTGAATACTCTTGTTCTGAACAGATTTGGAAAAAGCTTGAAGTGCTAGAAAAACTGCTCTGAGCTCCAACAGGTTGATGTGGAGCAGAGATTCCTGGGGAGACCACAGACCCTGGGAGTGAGGTCGCCCATGTGAGCTCCCCAGCCCAAGAGGGATGCATCTGTAGTAAGGATTAGAGAATGAGACTGAGTGACAAAAGGAACCCCTTGTCTCAGGTTGCTCTGATCCTGCCACCACTGTAGGGCTTGGATCAGGGTTCGAGTTACTGGGATCAGCTTGGTAAGAGGATCCTTTCTTTGAGACCAAAAGCTCTCAAATGGAACTGGATGTCCCTCATCTGAAATCTTGCTCCTTGCACAACTGCTGTGAGAAAGCCATGTTCCTAGGAGCTGCAGAAAATGCCTTGCTGGCGGAGACCTGCAGGGTAAATGAGGAGGCCAGGGAGACTAGGGTCTTTGCCCTGTCCAGGAGGAAGCCCTGGCTTCCTGTGTGTTCAGTTTTGTGCCTATGAAGGTGAGAAGCTGGACGGCTCTAGAACAACTTTGAGAGATTCAGAAGGAAACCTAGAAGGTAAGCAGTTGCTGCGTTATCTGAAGGTGTAAATTGACCTGGTCTGGGACTAGCCTACTAAGAGCCAATCGTCCAGGTAAGGAAAGATGGCAATCTTTTGCCTTCTTAGGTAGGCAACTGCTACAGCCAGGCATTTGGTGAATACCCTTGGGGCAGAAGTGAGGCGAAGGGCATTGCTCTGAACTGGTAGTGGCCTGAGGGATAGCTCGAACCTGAGGTACTTACGATGGGAGCTTCTGATGGGAATATGTGAAGTAGGCATCCTTGAGGTCCAGGAAGCTAGCCAGTCCCCTGGCCTTAGAGAAGGTAGGATAATTCCCAGAGTCACCATTTTGAACTTTGGCTTTAAAAGGTGCTTGTTTAAATATCTGAGATCCAGGATGGGCCGCCATTCTCCTGTCTTTTTTGGGGTAAGGAAGTACCTGGAGTACAAACCTTTGCCCTGGTGTAGGGGAGGAACCCTTTCCACAGCTCTGAGAGCCAGGAGGGTAGAGACCTCTGCCTCTAGGGCGAGTGCCTCTGATGGAGTTGCAGGTGGAAAAGATCTGGTTCTCAGCTTTGGAAATTTTTTGAAGCTGAGAACCAGTCCCTGGCTTACTACTTCCAGGACCCACTTGTCTGATGTTAAAGACTTCCAGTCCTGGACAAAGTAAGCCAGCCTGCCCCCTACAGGTAGAGGAGAATCGGCCCTGGCAATCCCATCAGGGTGCCTGCTTGGCAGGGGCTTTGGGCTGAGGGGTGGAAGCAGACCTGCTTGTACCCCGTCTGCCTCTCCTTCTAAAGAACCCCCTCTGAGCATAGGCGGAGGAGGAAGCTTGGGCTTGGTAAAAAGGCCTATGAAAAGGCCTGCCCCTGCCTCTAGGAAGCTGCTTTTGAGGAGTGGCCTGCTTCTTGGCCTGTGCACTCCTATAGGTGGTCCTATATTCATCCATTTTCTTCATGTAATTCTCTGTTTGCTCCCCAAATAGAAATTTCCTAACAGGAAAATCCATGGCCTTAGACTGGGTATCCTGAGACAGGGTAGTACATTTGAGCCAAGCCATCCTCGAGAAGTGCCACAGATGTAGCCATGACTCTTGTCGAAACATCATTAGAGTCCACTGCAGCATGAAATTGCACTTTGGATGCCTCAAACCATCCACTAGCCACCTGTTCCAGCTCCTTGGCGAAGCTGGTCAGGACTTGTTTTACTAGGGCCAGCACAGTATCCCTATCTGGATTTCTGGTACCTAGCAGCATAACTCATATAATTTGCTTGTCTGAGTCCCAAAGATGCTGCCATACTGCTTCTTTGCCATAGCATCAATCTTCCTGGAGTCCTTCTCAGGGGTGTGAAGCTAGGGGAATATTAGCCTTGTCACAGTCTGCAGCCTGCACTACCCCCACATGGCTGCATTGTTGAGTGAGGAAATCAGTGTCGAAGCCTGATAAGGTATACCTCTTGTCCATCCTTTTATCCACAGGAGGTATAGTGTGAGGAGTTTTAAAACTTTTACTGTCTGTTTCCAAAAGATTTATGCAAAGGAATAGATAGTCTCCTAGACTCTGGAATATCCATCATTTCTACATAGTCTGGCTCCTCTTAGTCATCAACAGCTTCCTCAACAGGGAGCTGGAGAATTTCAACAACTTTTTTATAAAACATGAAATGAGAAGGAGACTCAGAAAGCCTTGGAGGAGAAACCCTAGGGTCTATCTGGAGATGTCCGGATCAATGGGCACATCCAGATCTTCAAAACCATATTCACTCTCCTCATATTCCTCTTCCCCTCCCGGTTCATAAATCCTCAAAATCATAATCTTGAACCAAGTGGAACCGGCCGAACGAGCAGCTTACCTGAAGGTGTAAGTTCGGTCCGAACGGAGAAGAGACTGGACAATTTGAATTGCTTTAGCTATTTCCTCAGCAGTTGGGAGAGAGAACTTTTGGCTCTACACTAGCTGACTTTCTAGTCCTTTTGCTGGAACCGGCTCCTCAGAACCGGCTCTTCGTTTGCCGAGGTATCTCCCTGGTCCAGAGGGCACTCCCTCGGTTGGTTGGCACCGCAGACTGGCCATCCAGGTCCAGCGGACTTTTTGGCCTCCTTTCCCTGAGCCTACCAACTCTCTTATCTATGGTGGCAGCAGGAAACTGTGACAAATCTGGCAGTCTGAATTGAGGTGGTCAAACCCAGACAATAGACACATGTGGTGTGTGGGTCAGCCTTAGCAAAAAGCTTCCCACAAACACTACAGTGTTGAAACCTCAGGTCGGTTTTCTTTTGGTTTCTCAGACATAATGCCAGCCTAACCAACTTGCCCATTTATGGCAATCCACCAAGCAAGACACCCTTATCGGTTCCCAACCGTGTCATGGGTCGTGGGAAAAACTGTAATGAAATCCGTTTTTTTTTTTAGAACCGATAAGAACCGGGAACCGCACTCTAAAAAAGGACTAGTAGATTTTAAATACAACCTGATTGGTTCAAACCGAACCGATAAAGAATTACAAGTTCCACACAGAAAAAATAAATGTGAAACCTATCTATTACTTACATTACCACAGACAGAGCTTGAACCGACTGGTTGCGGTTTAATTTCGTCTAAAAACTGCAAAATAATACTTTTAAACTGACAAAATGAACCGAGCAGAAGGAGAAATCTCTGGAGCGACTGTTCAGTGAGGCGGAGTAAAGAATCTGACAGTTTGCGTTTGAAGCACAACAGACAGAGTTTTCAACCGAGCTTGCGCTCTAAGTTCCATGCCTGCATGGAAAGTTAACTATTTCACCTCCGGAGCAGTTCTAACCTGCGGTCGTACTGCAATTGTCATAATATAGCAAGACTTCATGTTGTTTGAAAGTTAACTCTTTCACCTCCGGAGCAGTTCGAAGGTTGGGACTCACTGCATATGTCAGAATATAGCAAGACTCCTTTAGAAGAAACAACATTACTAAGGTGAGTAATTTTTTCTTCTGTTGCATAAACCTTAGACAAAGAGAATGCTGACTCTTCCAATCTACATGTGCTTAGATGAGAGACTAAACAAGGGATCTGTCTCTTGTCAGCAGAACATTGAGAATTGCTTACAAAGCTATATTACACATGGCATATGTGCCTGAGTGTAAAAACATATATATGAGAATATAAGTACATAATAATCACTGATGATCTCTCAGAGACATCTTAGCAGTGATTAGGTCAATTATATATGGAATATGTATATAAAAGACAAACATAATCTAGAGAAATGTAATATAATGAGGTATAAATGAACCATGCGTAGTACATTAGCATATATTAGCAGCAAAGCACATTCCTAGCACTCATGCTTGTACGATGTGTGCTCAAATCTATAATGTTAGTGCAAAATAGCAATATAACAGTATATAGACCAGAGATATAGTGTAAGGCATATGTGGGGTAATAGGGGCATAACCCAGGCGCAACAGTGCGTTTACTGCCTAGGTGTTGGCCATGACACCTCGTCGTGTAGCTTTTGCTTGACCTTCCATCCCAACATCATGGACGACCGCAAGGCATGCCTGAAGCTGGGGAGACCGGAAAAAAGGAACCCTCCGGTGAAGTCGAAGGAGGCTCTGTGTGCGGTTTCCGCAGCCAAGAGCTCCACCAATCAGCTAGAACAGATGAAGGTGTTCGAGGAAGAAGCCGCTCGTGCTTCTGCCAATCGAAGCTTCTTTGTCCCGCTGAACCCGGGCTCCACCTTTATGGGATCTTTCAAGGAGTTGTGCCAGTCTCTCCCCACCCGGAGTGAGGCGCCCTCGGGCTCGCACTCCTCCCGCTCTCGGAAGAGAGATAAATACCTGTTGTCTTCATCTCGGCGAAGACGTTCTTGGGACTGAGAAAGGTCCAAGTCCCAGGAACACGCAGTTTCGACCTTGGTCGAGATCGCATCCTCGGCAGCCAGCTTCACAGATCTTCTGTCCGGCCAGGGGACTGAGGACGTGGCCGACGAGGTCGAAATTATCCTCGACTTGATCGACGCTTTGTCACCGGCCGTTGCCGACGACTCATTAGAACGGACTCCGGTCCTGGTATATACTGATGAGGAAACCCAGCCCACTGGGGTCCCCATCAAGGACCCAGTTCAGGACCCTCAAGTTTCACCAATTCTGGTGTCTCCCGATTGACCGAGTCAGCCTCCCGATCTCGGTCGAGGTCTAGGACCCCATCGGCCAAATGGCCGGGGAAGACCCATAAGCACTGTAAGAAGAGGCGACTCCACAGGTCGTCCTCATCCTCATCCTCCTCGGACGAGGAGAGGCTCCGGCGGAAACTCCGTTGGCGCTGTGAGGACCTTATGTGGCAGCAGCTGATCTTGACCGAGCAGAAGCCGGCTCTGCCGCCTTCCCTGGCCATTAGTTGGCTCTCGCCTCCCAGGCCAAAGCTGACCCCTCAAGAAGCGAAGCCTCTGGTTCCTCTGCCCATGGGGCCAACCTGTCCCCCGGTTCGGCCTATTCCGTTCTCCCCACCCATTCGGGTAGAACCGCTTCCTAAGCAGCCTGCGGGAGGGGCTCCCTCGAAAGAGGACCAACTGGACACTGGGCTTCCCTGATGTCTGTCAGTTACTGTCACTCTGTGACGCCCTCCCGGATCGAGGGTATTTCCGGCGGTAGACCGCTGTATCCCGACTCCTTGGACTCGGATGTCACCGGGCTGCACTCTCATCCTGGAGATGATGAGTCGTCCGTTGGCACAGGGATGGAGGAAGGCCCTTCCTCATTCCAAGGGATTCTCCATCTTATTTCCGACTCTACTGAAATGCCCCAGGAATCTATCTAGAAAAAGATGGAGTACTCTCTCACAGATATTCTAAAGAGAGGGGACACCCCCCGACGGAAGCTTTTTCAGTGGCCGAAGCCATTGTTGGCCCGGCCCTTGAACTCTGGCAGCGCCCTGCCTCTTGTCCAGCCCCATCTGCCTGCATGGCCTGCAAGTATGTGGTGCCCATGGGGTCACTTGCGGGGTTCACAGAGCACCCTTCAGCCGAGAGCCTGGTGACCACCTCTCTGTTCAGGCATACTGGTAGTTCAGCCGACACTGACCCACCTCCGGACAAGGAGTCGAAAAATATGGACCACTCTGCCTGAAAGGTCTATGCGGCCTCTTCTTTGGGCCTTCGTCAGGCCAGCTCAGCCGTCATCATGACACACTTCTCTCATGCCCTTCTCGGGTCATTAGACGAAGTCCTCCCTTATCTCCCCGCTGACATGCAGACCACGGTCAAACAAGTCCATGACCAGGGCCATGCTGTTGCCAAACAGCAGCTCCAGATGGCCTTGGACATCGGGGATTCTTGTGCCCACTTGATGGCCGCCGCAGTGGTCTCTCGCCGCCGGGCTTGGCTGAGGCTTTCCTCTTTCCCGGCGGATACTCACCATAAGCTTGCTGATGGGCCTTTCCTGGGGACTGACTTGTTCAGTCCAGGAGTGGCTGGTCACCTACAGCACATAGAGCAGTCCAATGCCACTTCTGCCACGGGTTCTTCGGGCAAGAACCAGCAGAAGAAGAAGAAGAAGCCCTTTCGGCACTCTTCCCCTGCGGTCCAGCAGCACTCCTGTCAAGGAGGACAGCAGCATCAGCAGCAACAGGCTGAAGCTTGGTGCCCTCGGCCCAAGCCTGGACCCCATCAGGCCCACAAAGGAGGTAGAGGCTCAGATCCTGGAGCCTCCTCCTCCAAGCCTGCCCAGTGACAGGATGGGGGTTGCCACCCCTATCTCCGTAATGCCAGCTCTGGACCCTCCCGGAGGGGAGGGGGCCGCTCTGCCACTTCCTTTCCGCCTGGTCCACTGTCACTTCGGACAGGTGGGTTCTCGAAGTGGTCGGTCGGGGACTGCCTCTAGAGTTCGAGCAGTACCCTCCCAGCCGAGCCTGCGCCCCTTGGGAGGAATGGATTTCCGCATGCACCCAGTCAGCTCTTTGAGACAACATAGCTCAGCTCCTCCGCAAGGAGGCAATAGCTCCTGTGACTGATCCTCCAGCAGACCCAGGCTTTGTCTCCAGGTACTTCCGGGTGCCCAAGCGGACGGGGGGTTGGCGCCCCATTCTAGAGCTCCATGACCTGAATAGGTTTCTCAGGTCTCACATCCTTCGGATGATCACTCTGTCCCAGTTCATACAATCCTTGGAGCGAAACATGTGGTTCTGTTCACTGGATCTGCAGGACACGTTCTTTCACGTCCCAATCCGTCCGTCCCATCAGCGGTTCCTCGGCTTCAGGGTCAAGGGGACCCTGTTCGAGTTCCAAGCCATGCCATTCAGCCTGTCATCGTCCCCACGAATCTTCACCAAATGCATTGCAGTGGTAGCGGCCCATCTTCAGCGTTGAGTCAAAATCTACCCTTACCTCAACGATTGACTCCTGGTAGGTTCCACCCAACAGGAGGTGGGAAGGACCGGGGATCTGGCCCTCCAGACCTGCTTCCAACTCGGCCTCCTGATAAATGAGGCCAAGTCGGAACTCGTGCCTTTTCAGGTGATGGGCTTCATAAGGGCAGAGCTCGACTCTTTTCAAGCCAGAGCTTGGCTCCCGGCGGACAGGGCGGAGGTTCTCTCCTCCTTTGCCCAATCATTTCTGGTTGGGCACTTGCGCCCTACCTGGGACTTTTTGAGCCTTCTGGGTTACATGGCGGTGTGCACCTCGGTGGTCCATTGGGCCCGGTTGCATATGCACCCCCTCAAATGGGAGCTGGCCGCCCAGTGAACTCGGCGATATGGGCATTTCGACCAGCTGATCACTGTAACCCAGAAGATGTGGAACGCTCTCCAGTGGTGGACCGCCCCAGACCGGTTGCAGGAAGGGATCCCGTTTGTCTGCCCCGAGCCGACGGTCGTCCTTATGACCAATGCCTCCCTCCTGGGCTGGGGAGCCCACATGGGTGAAAAAGAGCCCACGGGTTCTGGACCCCTGAGGAGTCCCTATGCCACATCAACCTGTTGGAGCTTAGAGCAGTCAGACTAGCACTGTCAGCTTTCGCTCCTCAGCTCCGGGGTCAAGTGGTTCAAGTCCAGACGGACAATACCACGACCATTTACCACCTCAACAAACTGGGCGGCACGCACTCCCGTCTGCTATGCAAGGAGGCGCTCCGCATCTGGACCCTCGTAAGCCGGTTGGAGGCGGATCTTCTAGCCATCCATGTGGCTGTGGCTGGAGCCTCAAACCAACTGGCAGATGCTCTCAGCTGCATAGGCCAGATATCCCATGAGTGGTCTCTCCATCCAGAGGTAGCTTACAGCCTGTTCTCCCGTTTGGGCAAACCGATGGTGGACCTGTTTGCCTCCAGGGAAAACACCAAGCTGAGGCTGTACCATGCCCACCCCCCTCAGCAGGGCTCACTGCAGGGAGATGCCTTCTGGAGGCCGTGGACCCCAGGCCTCCTCTGCGCCTTCCCTCCATTTCTGCTGATCCACAAGGTGTTACTCAAGGTGAGGAGGGACAAGGTGGAGGTGATTCTGGTGGCCCCAGACTGGCTGTGCCAGTTCTGGTATCCAGATCTTCTCAGCTTTAGCTGCAGGCCCCCGGAGCGGCTTTGCACACACCTGGACCTGATATCTCTCGACCAGGTGAAGGTCTTCCATCCGGACCTTCAATCCCTGCACCTCATAGCCTGGTACCTGAGCGGCTAGAGTTCCAGGCTTTGGGTCTTTCCGAAGATGTCTACACCGTGGTGGAGGCATCTAGAAAGGAATCGACCAGGAAATGTTACGCCTTCAAATGGAAAAGCTCTTCCATTTGGTGTCAGGGTAAGGGTCTGGACCCCTTATCCTGTTCTGTGGCTAACATTCTCGATTACCTTTGGTCTCTTTCCAAAGGGGGTCTACGGTCTTCAACCCTTAGGGTGCACCTGGCAGACATTTCTGCTTACCGGGCGCGGGCCGGTCAGCCGACATTGGCGCAGGAGACAGTGGTCGGGCACTTATTTAAAGGCCTGGATCACATATCTCCTCCGGTGCATGAACCTCCACCTCTGTGGGATCTGCTGCTGGTTTTGGCAAAGCTCATGGGCAAGCCATTCGAACCCATGCACAAGTGTGAGCTGTCACACTTGTGGAAGATGGCCTTCCTGGTGGCTATCACGTCAGCCAGAACAGGGGAGCTTCAGGCACTTTCGGTGGACTCCCCTTATCCAGTCTTCCACAGGGACAAAGTTGTCCTATGCCCCCACCCGAAATTCCTTCCGAAGGTGGTGTCAGAGTTTCACCTTAACCAGGTGTTGACTCTGCCAGTTTACTACCCTAACTACACCTCAGATGCCGAGTACAGGCTCCATACTTTGGACCTGAGACGTGATCTCTCCTGTTATAAGGAGAGGACGGCGGATATTCGTGGAGAGGTTCGCCAGCTGTTTGTCACTTATGCTGAAGCCGCTTCTGGCAGACCTGCAGTGAAGCAGACTATTGCAAGATGGATTACATCATCCATAAGTCTGTGCTATGAGTTGGCGGGCAAGGAGCCTCCCAGAGGGATAAGAGCTCATTCTACCTGCCATACTGCTGCATCGGTGACTGCTTCCAGGGACATCCCCATCCAGGAAATTTGTCGGGCTGCTACCTGGAAATCAGCAAACACCTTTTTCACCCACTGCCACATCGACCTTGAGTCACGCCGGGATGCTGGTTTTGGGGCTTCAGTTCTCCAATCTCTGTTCCCTAAGTAGGGAGTATGCGCCTTGCCTCCCTCCTCCCAGAGGACTGCTTGGAGTCTGCCAAACAATGTGGATGAACAACATATCACGCTCCTAGAAGAACAGGTTACTCACCTGTAACAGTAGTTCTAAGAGTGGTATGTGTTGTTCATCCACACGGACCCACCGGACCTCCCCGGCTGCGGATGCACACAACCTGGCTTCCAGCGGGCTAAGATCTGGCGTCATGGGGCAGAGCCGAGGCATATACCACCTGGATGGGTGGGAGGAGCCACCTTGAAGACTTCCAGCAGATTTAAAGTGGAAGGGGACAATGCCAAACAGTGTGGATGAACAACATATACCACTCCTAGAACTACTATTACAGGTGAGTAACCTGTTCTTCAGTATTATACATCGCTGATAATGCAAGTAGTTGAGTATGCAACTAAGTGTGTTTCTTTCAGTTTATTAGCCCTTTTGTAACTGGTGTTATTGAATATTCAGGTACGCAGCATGGTGGAACTGTTGCTGTCACTATGACCTGCATGTTCAGCTTCTTTCAGAAGATCAAGAAGTAATTCAAGAGTTTCATCCAGAAACAGTGGTCATAGAGAAGTCGAGTGACGTGGAATGGAAAAAGGTACATTTTAATTCATTACTAGCCTATATGCAGCACAGGTTCGTTGTAAGAGGATTTTCGGTAACAGCAGTAACATGCTTGAGATGCACGTTGTGTTTCCATTTTAGTGTGATGGGTAACCATCCTATATTTTTTCACCACCATTCTTGTTTTTATTTTTAAAGGGAATGTGTACCTTTATGCTTCTTCTTGCACATTTCAGCTCCTTGCTGCCTGATTTAGTTCCAGTTGTCAATCTGTTGATCCAGTTTATTCTAAATTAATCTTTTTAAACTTTTACTACCCCTTGCTTTTTTTTTTTTTTTCCAATTGTTTAACCAGGTGAGACACACTAAGCTGAAAACTTGTTTACAGGTGCAACCTGGGAGCACAAGGAAGTCAAGTGACTTGCTCAGGGTCACACAGTATGCAGGTGGGGGCTGTGGGATTCAAACCCAGGTCTCCAGATTTACAGCTCAAAGCCTTAAACCACTGCACTATACTGCCTCCCTGTACCTATACTGTGCTTGGCACGCTGGCGGCCTAGGTTCGTGCCTCGAGCCTGGGTGTCCGGAGCGGAGACCAGCAGGAATGGAGTTCAGAATGTCCTTTGGACACTTCCTTCACGGGGGCTTTGGCACCTGAAGGTGGCTTGGGTGACGTTCTAGGTGGCATGATGTCTCAACACACTGCTAAATGTCCCTGCCTCAGATTGCCATTGCGACAGGCCTATTGAGGGAGGAGGGGAGTGGGGAAGGCAGAAAAGTGGAAAACTGCCTCCAGTCGACCGTATGACTGTCGTCGGTCCCCATCTCCATGAAGCCCAGAAGTGTCCAGGCCGACCCAGCCGCATCTGAGATATGTGTCTGCACCTATGGGCGTGAGGGCTGCGGCATTAAGGGGCAGCGGATGGCGACAGGGCAGAGAGATGGCGGTGGGCCAAGGTGACCCGAAGGAGTGGCCAGCCGGGGAAGCCTGGAAAGAAGCATTAAAAAAGAAAAAAAAAAAAACCTTTACTACCCCTGAAGCACCACACCGTTGTTTCTGTGTTTTGGTCATACTCTTCAAAGTTTTGTCTCAGCACATGACATACATACCTCACAATGTCTACCCAACTTTTTTGTGAATGTTGTGCTATGCAGATGGACACCATCAGAGTTCTTGTGCAAAACATGCATATATTAAACCATTTGTCCATAGTATTCAGTAAAGTACTGTACTAGTAATAGCTTTACGAACTGCTTATATTTTGTTATATTTAGTTGTCAGACAGTTTATTAAAAGGACTGCTCTTGCCTAAACATTTGGCAGTTGACCTTGCTTGCTCTGCCGAGTGCACTCCACAATGAGAGCACACGTCTCTTCCTTGAACTAATCAGGTACATGGTAACCTAAGTAAAGCCAAATATAACTATTGCAATCAAAAATAAATATTATGTATTAAAGACTGTCATTTAAAGAGGGCAGTTTTTTGGAGCTAAAATGAACATTGTAATAGGCTGAACAAGCAGTTTAAGAAAGATAACTGTGAGGGTGTCTTTGTGCTCATCACTGAGACATGCTCCAGGTAATATGAACATACGACTATGCCAGCAGAATTAGACCAGAAGGTCTGTCGCGTCTGCTCGAACTCAGCTCACAGCTGAGATGCTGCATCGATATAATTTTCAAATTTCTCATGTAGCTCAAGGCAGTGCCTGTTATAGCCACAAAAACACATCTACAACTTCTTCATGTCCACATTAAATGATTGTTTTTAATTCATAATGGGCTCTCTGTACTACTGGGGGCCGGGTACACTCGAGAAGTGAATACTTAGCCCACGCAGCTCCGCACCCATGCACAGGTGCAGGGTGTCTGGCATTCACAATCGCCAACTGCCTGTCTTAGATAGCAGTAGATTTCATTGGTGAAAGAGCAAGAGAGCAAAGGCAAGCATTGTGGAGGAAATAGGAGGTAGAAGGGGTAAGACAGGAGAGAAGCAGCATATGATTTGGGGGGGGGGGCAACCAAAATCTGGAGATAAATGAGAAACAATTTAATGTATGCAAGTTGTGTACTTAAGTCCTGGTGGTGTCTATATGTACTGCACTTCATTCACATGAAATTTGGGCAGGCAGAGTAATGTAGGTATGTCATATGCTGAGTTGGCGTACTGTAGATCATGTCCAAAACACACAGCAAATGGAGTGCTGCTTTAGGGGCCTGTAAAAGTTTTAAAATATTAATTTAGTGCAAACTGTATTAATGGAGCAACAACAACTCGGGCTGGATTGGGCAGTAAGGAACTGAAATGTGAAAGCAGCAGCTTAAAAGGGGGCATTCTCTTCAAAATTACCATCCTTATTTTAATTTTCTCCACATTTATTATATTGCTACCCATTTTTATGTTAATTTGTATATTTCAAAAATGTATAAAGGATCAGTATCGCCAGGCAAGGTTCTCCCGCTACCCCTATCACTCTGTTTTTCTGGGCAGTGGGTAGCCCTGCACATGAGCACCGTACATCTGACAAGATTTTCATCGAGGGTGTGTACAATTTGGAATGCTTTTACTGAGGCATATTACATTCAGGATTAATTTCTTTGACAGTATGGGTTTCAAACAACATGAAGTCTTGCTGTATTCTGACAATCTGCAGTTAACTCCAGCCTTTAAACTGCCCCGGAGAGTATAGGGTTAATTTTCTATGCAGTGCATAGAACGTTGAGCTCGAGCTCGGTTGAGGTCTCTGTCTGCAGCACTTTGAAACCCAACCGTCAGATTCTTTACTCCGCCTCACTGAACAGTCGCTCTGGAGATTTCTCCTTCAGCTCGGTTCAAAAGTCGGTTAAAGTGTCAGTTTTAAGCTGAAATTATTCCGCGTTGTCGGTTCAGGCTCTGTCTGCAGTACCGTGAGTACTAGATAGTTTTTCTGATTACTTTGTGGAAATTGTAAGCTTGTTCGATTGGTTTGACTGAACCAATCCTATATATTGAATTCTTGTACTTTTCTTTAGTGTGTGGTTACCGGTCCTTATCAGTTTAAAAAAAAAACGTGTTTTAAACGTTTTTTTTCCAATACCCATAAACCACGGTTGGGAACCGATAGGGAATCTTGCTGGTGGTTGCCGAAAAAGAGCAAGTTTGGTTAGGTTGGCTATGTCTGAAAACCCAAGAAAAACAGGCCCACTGGGTTTCAACACTGCAGTGAGTGTGGGAGGTCTTTGCTGAAGGCGATCCCCACCACCTGTGTTGTGTCTGGGGTTTGAACACCTCGATACAGACTGCCAAATTTGTAAAAATGTTCCTAAGTCTACCCTGGAGAAGAGATTTGGTAGACTTAGGGAAAAGGAAGCCAAGAAGTCCGCTGACCCGGATGGCCAGCCCAGTTCAGTTCCGACCAAACCAGAAAGAGTGCCCTCTGACCAGGGCGATACTTCTTCGGCAAGAGGAGAGCCGATCCTGAGGGATCGGTTCCTACAAAAAGGAAGGGAAAGATAAGACAAATCAGCCAGTTCGGATCCGGAGGTTCATGTTCCGACTACTGATGAGATTGCCCAAACGATTCGGATTGTTGAATCGCTTTGCCAGTTCCAACCGATCCGGCTCCGTTAGCTAGGGGTTCGGTTCGGTCAGTTCCACCAGTTCAGGATTATGCCCCTGAAGATTTTTATGAACCGGAATTTGAGGAGGAGGGGGATTATGAACAAGATGATGACTATAATGGAGCAGAAAGTCTGGATGTGCCCATTGAACCGGACATCTCCCCAGACAGACCTTCTGGTGTTTCCCCTCTTAGGCTCTCTGAGTCCCCTCCCTACTATCTGTTCTATAGGAAAGTGGCTAAAACTCTCCAACTCTCTATGGAGGAAGCTACAGAAGATCAAGAGAAGCCTGATTTTGTTGAAATGATGGACATCCAAGAGTCCAGGAGGCTGTCTGTTCCCCTGCACAAATCTTTTGGGAAACAGACACAAAAAATTTTAAAGTCTCCTAATTCAAACAACATGAAGTCTTGCTATATTATGACATATGCAGTGAGTCCCAACCTTCGAACTGCTCCGGAGGTGAAAGAGTTAACTTTCCATGCTAGGCATTGAACGCTGAGCTCGAGCTCGGTTGACACTCTGTTGTTCTTCAAACTCAAACCGTCAGATTCTTTACTCCGCCTCACTGAACAGTCGCTCCGGAGATTTCTCCTTCTGCTCGGTTCATTTTGTCGGTTAAAGTATTGTTTTTCTTGGTTTGCGACCGAATTTAAACCGCAACCGGTCGGTTCAAGCTCTGTCTGTGGTATTGTGAGTACTAGATAGGTTTACATTATTTCTATTCTGTGTGGAACTTGTAAACGGTTTATCGGTTCGGTTTGAACCAATCAGGTTGTTTAAAATATCTTAATCTGTGATTTAGAGTGTGGTTACCAGTTCTTATCAGTTCTAAAAAAAATGGATTTTATTACGTTTTTTTCCACGACCCGTGACACGGTTGGGAACCGATAAGAGGGTCTTACCTGGTGGATTGCCATAAACGGGTAAATTTGGTTAGGACTGGCACTATGTCTGAGAAACCCAAAAGAAAAACCGGACCCACTGGGTTTCAGCACTGCAGTGTGTGTGGGAAGGTCTTTACCAAGGCTGACCCCCACACCACCTGTGTTTATTGTCTGGGGTTTGACCACCTCAATGCAGACTGCCAGATTTGTGAAAAGTTTCCTGCAGCTACCCTGGAAAAGAGAGTTGTTAGGCTCAGGGAAAGGGAGGCCAAAAAAGTCTGCTGAACCGGTTGGCCAGCCCGGTTCGGTTCCAGCCGAACCAGAGGGAGTGCCCTCTGACCAGGGCGAGACTTCCTCGGTCAAAAGGAGAACCGACTCTGAGGAGTCAGTTTCAGCAAAAAGGACTAGGAAATCAGCTGGTGTGGAGCCAAAACTTTCCTCTCCAACCGCTGAAGAAATAGCCAAAGAGATTAAAATTGTCCAGTCGCTTTCCCCGGTTCCGACCGAACCGGCACCTTCAGGTCAGCGCCCGGTTCGGCCGATTCCACCAGTTCAAGATTATGATTTAGAGGAATATTATGAACCAGAGGAGGGGGAAGAGGAGTATGAGGAGAGTGAATGTGAATTTGAAAGTCTGGGTGTGCCCATTGAACCGGACATCTCCCCAGACAGACCTTCAGGAATGTCTCCTCCTAGGCTTTCTGAGTCCCCTTCTCATTTTATATTTTATAAAAAAGTGGCTGAAACTCTCCAGCTCCCTATGGAGGAAGCTGTGGATGATCAAGAGGAGCCTGACTATGTGGTAATGATGGATATCCCAGAATCTAGGAGACTGTCTATTCCCTTGCATAAATCTTTTGGGAAACAGACATTTAAAATTCTAAAAACTCCTCACACTATACCTCCTGTGGATAAGAGAATGGACAAGAGGTGCACATTGTCAGGCTTTGATACAGAGTTCCTTACACAACAATGCAGCCATGTTGGGGTAGTGCAGGTTGCAGCCTGTGACAAGGCAAATATTCCCTTGGCTTCACACCCCCCGGACAAGGACTCCAGGAGGATTGATGCTATGGCAAAGAAACAGTACATGGCAGCATCCTTGGGACTCAGACAGGCAAATTATATGGCTTATATTGCTAGATATCAGAAATCCTGATGGGATACTGTTATGGCTCTAGCAAAACAGGTCTCTGGCCAGCTTGCCAAGGAGCTGGAGCAGGTGGCTGCTGATGGTATTGAGGCATCCAAGGTGCAATTCCATGCTGCAGTGGACTCAAATGATGCGTCATCAAGAGTCATGGCTACATCTGTGGCCCATGCAGAATGGCTTGGCTCAGATGTACTAGCCTGTCTAGGATACCCAGACTAAAGCCATGGATTTTCCTGTTGTGGGTAATTCTCTGTTTGGGGAGCAGACAGAGATTACATAAAGAAAATGGATAAGTATAGGACCACCTATAGGAGTGCACAGGCCAAGGAAAGGCAGGCCACTCCTCAAAGGCAGCTTTCAGGGGCAGGGGCAGGCCTTTTCATAGGCCTTTTTACCAAGCCCAGGCCTCCTCTTCTGCTTATGCCCAGAGGGGGTTCTTTAGAGGGAGAGGCAGACGGGGTACAAGCAGGCCTGCTTCCACCCCTCAGCCTAAAGCCCCTGCCAAGCAGGCACCATGATGGGGTTGCCAGGGCCAATTCTCACCTACCTGTAGGGGGTAGGCTGGCTTACTTTGTCCAGGACTGGGAGTCTTTGACATCAGACAAGTGGGTCCTGGAAGTAGTAAGCCAGGGACTGGTTCTCCGCTTCAAAAAGTTTCCAAGGATGAGAACCAGATCCTTTCCACCTGCAAATCCACCAGAGACACTTGCCCTAGAGGCAGAGGTCTCTTCCCTCCTGGCTGTCAGAGCTGTGCAAAGGGTTCAACTCCTACACCAGGGCAAAGGGTTGTACTCCGGGTACTTTCTTACCCCAAAAAAGACAGGAGAATGGCGGTCCATCCTGGATCTCAGATACCTAAACAAGCACCTTTTAAAACCAAAATTCAAAATTATTCTACCCTCTCTAAGGCCAGGGGACTGGCTAGTGTCCCTGGACCTCAAGGATGCCTACTTCCATATTCTCATCAGAAGCTCCCATTGAAAGTACCTCAGGTTTGAGCTGCCCTCAGGCCATTACCAGTTCAGAGGAATGCCCTTTGGCCTCACCTCTGCTCCAAGGGTATTCACGAAATGCCTGGCAATAGCAGTTGCTTCCCTAAGAAGGCAAAAAATTGCCATCTTCCCTTACCTGGACGATTGGCTCATAGTAGGCCAGTCCCCAGACCAAGTCAGGTTACACCTACAGATAACTCAGCAACTGCTCACCTCTCTAGGTTTCCTTCTGAATCTTTCAAAGTCAGTTCTAGAGCCTGTACAGCTCCTCAGCTTCATAGGCGCAGAGCTGAACATAGAGAAAGCCAGAGCCTTCCTTCCTTTGGACAGGGCAAGGACCCTGGTCTCTCTGGCCTCCTCATTCACCCTGTAGGGCTCTCGACCAGCAAGACATTTTCTACAGCTCCTGGGGCACATGGCTGCCTCTACAGCAGTAGTGCAGGGAGCAAGATTTCAGACGAGGGACATCCAGTTCCATTTGAGAGCCTTTTGGTCTCAAAGAAAAGACCCTCTAACCAAACTGATCCCAGTGACTCGAACCCTGATCCAGGCCCTACAGTGGTGGCAGGATCAGAGCAATCTGAGACAAGGGGTTCCTTTTGTCACTCAGTCTCAGTCCTTAATCTTTACTACAGACGCATCCCTCTTGGGGTGGGGAGCTCACATGGGCGACCTCACTACCCAGGGGTTGTGGTCCCCTCAGGAATCTCTGCTCCACATCAATCTGTTGGAACTCAGAGCAGTTTTCTAGCACTTCAAGCTTTTCCAAATCTGTTCAGAACAGAGTTGTTCAGGTCAGAACAGACAACACCACCACAATGTGGTACATCAACAAGCAAGGGGGCACTCGGTCTACGGCCTTGTGCACCGAAGCAATGAAGTTATGGTCTCTGGCTTACTCTCTGAACACCTCCGTTATGGCAGTTCACCTCCCAGGCAAGGACAATGTCCTGGCAGATGCTCTCAGCAGGATTTCCCAGGGCCATCACGAATAGTCACTGGACCCCCTGGTTTTGGAAGTGATCTTTGCCAGATGGGGCACCCTGCAGATAGATCTTTTTGCAGCCCCAGACAATCACCAACTTCCTCTTTTTTGCTGTAGGCCCCCAGTGTTGGGCTCAGTCCCTCTGGATGCCTTAGTCCTCAATTGGGAAGGAAAGTTTCTCTATGCTTTTCCTTCCTCTCCTGTTCAAAGTGCTAGTCAAAATTAGATCTCAGCCCTGCAAGATGATCCTGATTGCTCCAGATTGGGCCAGACAACCCTGGTATCCACTCCTACTATCCTTAGCAGTCCATCTTCCCCTGTGTCTTCCCAAGAAGCACAACCTGTTAACCTGTGCTCAGGGGAGGGTTTGGTACCCGAACCTCAAATCTGTCAATCTCAAGGCCTGGCTCTTGAGGAGTTAGAGTTTGCTGATCTACACCTCTCCCAAGGTGTAATGGATATCCTGAAGGCTTCTAGGAAACCTTCCACCAGGGCTACTTATAATTCCAAATGGAAAAGGTTTTCCATATAATTAGCGCATAAGCATATTTCCCAGAATCTGCTGATTTACCCACAGTCCCGGATTATATGGTCCACTTAAATACCTTGGGGCTGAGACCAGCTACCCTAAAAGTGCATTTGGCAGCTGTGTCTGCTTTTATTTCAGCAGGTAAGCCCTCTTCTCTTTCAGCTCATCCTGTCTTCTCCAAGTTTTTCAAGGGATTGATTTATACCAACCCTCCATTCAGGGATCCTGCCCCTGCCTGGGATCTTAATGTTTGCATTGCTCAGCTTATGCAGCCTCCCTTTGAACCTTTGTCTTCAGCAGAACTTAAGTACTTGACTTGGAAGACTGTGTTTCTGGTAGCCATCACTTCTGCCAGACGCATAAGTGAATTGCAAGCTATGTCAGTGGAGCCTGATTTTATCTCCTTTCATAGAGATAAGGTTGTCCTCAGGACTAATAGGAAGTTCTTGCCTAAGGTGGTTTCAGATTTCCACCTTAATCAATCCATATCTCTTCCAGTTTACTTCACTGACCATTCCTCCCCTGCGAGAGGAGGTTGCAAAGCTTAGATGTGAAGAGAGCCCTTAGTTACTACATAGAGCGTACCAAGGGTCACAGGTTTGACTCCCTCCAACTGTTCCTCATTTATGGTGAGGTTGGTAAAGGGAAACCTGCCACTAAAAGATCCATTGCCAGGTGGATTGTCTCTTGTATCCAATTTTGCTATGAAAAACTGGGTAAGGTTCCTCCCTCGGGCCTGAGGGCTCACTGTACCAGAGGTACAGCTGCTTCCCTGGCTGCTGCCAGGGACATCCCTATTCTAGAGATACTGTATGTCAAGCAGCTACCTGGAAAACAGTTCACACTTTTACCAAGCATTACTCCCTGGACATCCAGGCTAGGAGTGATGCTCGGTTTTAACACAACTGTGCTCTAAGCCTATTTCCTAAGTAGGTTCTGTCCCTCCTCCATGAAGGTACTGCTTGGTAGTCTGCATATGTCAGAATACAGCAAGACTTCATGTTGTTTGAAGAAAAAATTACTCACCTTAGTAATGTTGTTTCTTCTAATGGAGTCTTGCTATATTATGACCTCCCCCCTGCCTGCCCCTCTCAGAACCTCTGTTTTTGGGATGTGGGTGGGCAGTGCAGTGTTGGCATTTACTGTAGTAGGTGCCCACCTGGTTGTTTTCACCCCTCATTTTTTGGGGTGCTTGGTGTTGTGTTTTTCATTTTTGGGGTCTCCTGACTTGAGTCTTTGTTTTGGGACCAAAAAATGTGTTCTTATGTTTAGTAGCCAGTTGGCTAGTGTAGGTTTACAGCTTCCACACAGGACCTCAGTGAGTTTAGCTCGTAAAGATCTGACGGTTTGAGTTTGAAGAACAGCAGACAAGAGTTTCAACCGAGCTCGAACTCAGCGTTCCATGCCTGGCATGGAAAGTTAACTCTTTCACCTCCGGAGCAGTTCGAAGGTTGGGACTCGCTGCATATGTCATAATATAGCAAGACTCCATTAGAAGAAACAACATTACTAAGGTGAGTAATTTTTTCTTCTGTACCTTCTGTTGATAGAAGAATGGACAAGAGGTATACTTTATCAGGCTCAGACACAGAGTTTTTCCTGCCGGCAATGCAGCCATGTTGGGGTCGTGCAGGCTGCAGCCTGTGACAGGGCTAATGTTCCCTTGGCTTCACACTCCCCAAATAAAGACTCCAGGAGGATGGATGCCTTGGCAAAGAAGCAATACATGGCATCCTCTTTGGGACTCGGGCAGGCTAATTATATGACCTATACAGCCAGATACCAGAAGTCCAGGTGGGACACTGTGCTGGCATTGGCTAAACATGCCTCCCCCCAGCTGGCCAAGGAGCTGGATGAGGTGGCTGTGGATGGGATTGAGGCATCCAAGGTACAATTTCATGCTGCTGTGGACTCCAGTGATGTGTCATCAAGAGTCATGCCTACATCTGTGGCTCTTCGGAGAATGGCTTGGCTCAGATGTACTAGCCTCTCACAGGACACCCAGGCTAAGGCCATGGATTTCCCTGTGGAAGATAATTCTCTGTTTGAGGAGCAGACAGAGAATTACATGAAGAAGATGGAGGAATATAGGACCACTTATAGGCGTGCACAGGCCAAGGAAAGGCAGGCAACTACTCAGAGGCAGCAATCTAGGGGCAGGGGAAGGCCTTTTCAAAGGCCTTTCTGCCAAGCACAGCCTCTTCTCCCTTTTCACAGAGGGGGTTCTTCAGAGGGAGAGGCAGAAGGTGGCTGAGCAGGGCTGCATCCACTCCTCAGCCTAAGGCCCCTGCCAAGCAGACACCCTGATGGGCCTGCCCGGGTCGACTCTCCTATCCCTGTAGGGGGCAGGCTGGCTTACTTCATCCAGGACTGGGTGTCTGTTACCTCAGACAAGTGGGTCCTGGGAGTAGTAAGCCAGGGACTGATTTTCAGCTTCAAAAAATTTCCGAAGATGAGAGCCAGATCTTTTCCACCTGCAAGTCTCTCCGAAACCTTTGCCCTAGAGGCAGAGGTTTCATCTCTTCTGGCCTTAGAAGCCATAGAGACTTCCTACCCTACACTGGGCAAAGGTCTGTATCCCAAAGAAGACAAGGGAGTGGCAACCCATCCTAGATCTAAGATACCCGAACAAACATCTTTTAAAACCAAAGTTCAAGATGGTGACTCTGGGAATAATTCTTCCCTCTCTAAGGCCAGGGGACTGGCTAGCCTCCCTGGACCTCAAAGATGCCTACTTTCATATCCCCATCAGGTGCTCCCACAGAAAGTACCTCAGGTTCAAGTTGCCCTCAGGCCATTACCAGTTCAAAACAATGCCCTTTGGCCTAACATCAGCTCCAAGGGTTTTTACAAAATGCCTGGCAGTAGTAGTGGCCTTTTTACGAAGGCAAAATATTTCCATTTTTCCATATATGGACGACTGGCTCATAGTGGGTCAGTCTCCAGGCCTAGTCAAGTCAGACCTGCAAGTCACCCAGCAAGTGCTCACTTCCCTGGGATTTCTTCTCAACCTCCCCAAGTCAGTTCTCGAACCAGTGCAGCTTCTTACCTTTATAGGGGCAGAGCTAGACACTGTCAAAGCAAGAGCCTTTCTTCCCCTGGAAGGGGCAAGATATCTTATAGAACTGGCGTCTTCCTTCAGTCTTCAGGTGTCCTGACCAGCAAGGCACTTCCTTCAGCTCTTGGGCCACATGGCAGCTTCTACAGCAGTGGTCCAAAAGTTAAGATTTCAGATGAGGGACATTCAGTTCCATCTGAGGGCCTTTTGGTCCCAAAGGAAGGACCCTCTTACCAAACTGATTCCAGTGACTCGGACACTGATCCAAGCTCTTCAATGGTGGCAGGCTCAGGACAGTTTAAGGCAAGGGGTCCCATTTGTCACTCAGTCTCATTCGGTGGTCCTTACCACGGATGCTTACCTTTTGGGGTGGGGAGCTCATCTGGGGGCTCTCACAGCACAGGGACTGTAGTCCCCTCAAGAGTCCCTTCTTCATATCAATCTCCTGGAACTCAGGGCAGTTTTTCTGGCCCTGCAAGCCTTCTCTCAGTCTGTGCAGAACAAGGTGGTTCAGGTCAGAACAGACAACACCACCACCACCATGTGGTACATCAACAAGCAGGGAGGCACTCGGCCTGCTGTCTTGTGCACGTAAGCCATGAAATTGTGGTCTCTGACTTATTCCCTGCAGACCTCTCTGAAAGCAGTCCACCTTCCAGGAAAGGACAATGTGCTGGCAGATGAACTGAGCAAGATCTCCCAGGGCCATCACGAATGGTCCCTGGACCCCTGGTGTTGACAGTGATTTTTTCAAGGTGGGGCACTCGAGACATAGATCTCTTTGCAGCCCCACATAATCACCAACTTCCTCTGTTTTGTTGCAGAGCCCCCAGTCTTGGGTTCAGTCCCTCTGGATGCTCTGATTTTGAACTGGGAAGGGAAATTTCTATATGCCTTTCCTCTACTGTTCAGGGTTCTAGTCAAGGTAAGGTCACAACCTTGCAAAGTGATTATGATTGCTCCAGACTGGGCCAGACAGCCTTGGTACCCTCTGTTGCTGTCTCTAGCAGTCCCTCTTCCCCTGTCTCTTCCCAGGAATTACAACCTGTTAACCTCCTCTCAAGGGAGGATTTGGTACCCCAATCTTCGGCCTCTCAATCTCAAGGCATGACTCTTGAAGAGTTAGAGTATGCAGATTTGCATCTGTCTCAGGGGGTTATGGGTATTCTCAAAGCCTCTCGAAAGCCCTCCACCAGAAAGACGTATGACTCCAAATGGAAAAGATTCAGCATTTGGTGTTCCAAGAAGCATATCTCTCCAGACACTGCTGAATTGCCTACAGTTCTGGATTATATGTACCATCTTAATGGCCTAGGCCTCAGACCAGCTACTCTCAAGGTACACTTGTCAGCTGTTTCTGCTTTTCTGTCAGTGGGGAAGCCTTCCTCACTATCATCTCTTCCTGTCTTCTGCACATTTTTCAAGGCATTGCTTCATACCAGTCCTCGCTTCAGGGATCCTGCCCCTGCCTGGGACTTAAATGTTTGCATTGCTCAACTTATGCAACCTCCTTTTCAGCCTATGTCCTCAGCAGAGCTTAAGTACTTGGCTTGGAAAACTGTGTTTTTGGTAGCCATTACCTCTGCCAGACGTATCAGTGAATTGCAAGCCTTGTCAGTGGAACCTGATTTTATCTCCTTTAATAGAGATAAAGTGGTCCTTAGAACCAATAGGAGGTTCTTGCCCAAAGTGGTTTCAGACTTCCACTTGAATCAGTCTATGTCTCTCCCTGTCTTCTTCACTGATCATTCTTCCTCAGGAGAGAGGAGGCTACACAGTTTAAATGTTAAGAGAGCCCTTAGCTACTACATAGAGCGCACCAAGGGTCATAGGTTTGACTCCCTCCAGCTGTTCCTCACTTATGGGGAAGTGGGAAAGGGCAAACCTGCCACCAAGAGAACTATTGCCAGGTGGATTGTGTCTTGTATACAATTCTACTGTGAGAAACTGGGAAAGATTCCACCCGCAGGCCTGAGAGCTCACTCTACAAGAGGTACAGCTGCTTCCCTGACTGCTGCCAGGGATATCCCTCTCTTAGAAATTTGTCAAGCAGCCACCTGGAAAACAGTCCATACCTTTACCAAGCATTACTCTCTGGATATCCAGGCTAGGAGTGATGCTCGGTTTGGCACAGCAGTACTTCAGAGCCTATTCCCAAAGTAGGTTCTGTCCCTCCTCCATGGAGGTACTGCTTGGTAGTCTGCAGATTGTCAGAATACAGCATGACTTCATGTTGTTTGAAGAAAAAATTACTCACCTTAGTAATTGTGTTTCTTCTAATGGAGTCTTGCTGTATTCTGACCTCCCTCCCTGCCTCCCCTCTCAGAACTTGTTTTTGGGAAGTGGGTGGGCAGATGCAGTGTTGCACCCCCGGGGTGTCTTCAACACACCCGTCTTTTTATCTGGGTGGTTTGGTATTATTATCTTTATTTTAGATAGGTTTTGGTTTTGGGTTTCCTGACTTGAGTCTCCCTTTGGGAATCCAAAACTTTTTGTTGCCAGTTGGCTAGTTAAAAATTTTACAATTTCCACATAGTATAGTTAGTGAGTGTTTGCTCGTAAGAATCTGACAGTTGGGTTTCAAAGTGTTGCAGACAGAGACCTCAACTGAGTTTGAGCTCAGCATTCTATGCACTGCATAGAAAATGAGCCCTATACTGTCCAGGGCAGTTTAAAGGCTGGAGCTAACTACAGATTATCAGAATACAGCAAGGCTCCATTAGAAGAAACACAATTACTAAGGTGAGTAATTTTTTTTTCTATGAGAAGGCTTTCAGTGATGTGTTCATTGTTTAGAAGTATTTATTTATTATTTATCTATTTATTTGAATTTTGTTGACTGAGAAGGCCCACTGAGGCAGAGTTGTCCCTTTTTCAAGGGTGACCCGAGGAATATAAGCATTCCATACATAGGAAAAAAAACTTTATATACAGTGGAGGAAACAAATTACACTTATGGGTACAGAAAAATTAAACACATTGGGCGCTATTCACGAAAGGACCACTGCTACATGCGAAAATGGCGTAAATGAGGTTGCGCAGCTGCGCACAACACACGTGAAATACACAGCATGAACGAACAATCTCTGAACATCCCCAGAAGGACGGGGCAGGGTATGCCAAGGCACGCAGCAACATGCAAGGGTGGGACTGGGACACTGCTAGATGCCCAGAACGCCCCTTGACCCTGCCACCTATGGGGTGCAGAAGCGCTACGCGAGACAGCTATGCAGACAGATGCAGAAACATGTTGGCGGAGGACGTGAGAGCAGATGGCAGGAATGAGCACCGTGAACTGGCAGAGACCATGGCACAGGCAAGCGGTGCTGGGGGACGTGGCACAGGCGGTGGAGGCGGCAAGAGGCCACGGTCTTCCAGCTTCAAGAGGGTGCAGGTCGTCATCCTGGTGACGGAGGTCCAGCAGCACTACGATGTGCTGTTCGGCCACCGGGCACTCAGCACCCCACCCGAGACAAAGTCCAGAATATGGCTGGATGTGCAGGCGGCCATAAACGTCACCAGACTGGAGGCCCGCACACTGGCCGCCATGAAGCACAAGTGGTACGACCTCCGGTCCCAGATCAAGAAGAAGCTGAGCCATGCACACCAGTCTCATGGCGCCACTGGTGGAGGTCCACCACCACCAGAACCCCACCCCCCACGCCCATAGAACAGATGGTGGCGGACACAATAAGCTGTGTCGCTACGGATGGGGATCCCAACGGACTTGACAGCATGCCAGGTGAGGGTACTGAACATGCGCCTGGAGTGGCCACAACACACAGCACCACTGACACAGGCCCTAACCACATGTCACCCTTCCCACCCACAGGGCATGACGGCGACAGTGCTGGTGAGGGTCCATCCGGGATCGGTGGTAGAATGCCGTAGTGGTCGGGTGTTGCAGGTATGTAGCTGCATGGACACAGGGTGGTGCACAGCACAGGATGAACATGCATGAGCACTAAACTATGCACCCCTCAACACAGGTACGCCGCACAGCTCTGATGGCACACAGGAGGGGGACACACAGCTGACAGCACCAGCAGAGGTGTGACAATGGCAGGAAACTGGACTGGCAGCAGGTGGAGAGTGGAGGCTGAGCCATGCCCACAGACACACAGGCCGGACCAGGATGAGGAAGACCACACAGTGCCTGGAATGGAGAAGAACATGAAGGAGGACACCCCGCGAGAGGACGACAGCTGCATGGCCACCGCGGGGATGTCGGCACCCGCCGCACCACTAGACACCCAGGAGCGGAACACATGTGCCTCGGAGGGCACCCCACCCAGAAGGCACCGTAGGCCGGGCTGCAGTGTCCCAGCACTGGCAAGCTACTACCCTGACCTCCGCCGGCTGGAGCGTGACCAACTGCAGGCCACCCGAGACTGCACACGGAAGTCATGGCAGCATCCGTGCATGCGCAGGAGAGGTTGGCCGAGAGCGTTGCTGCTGGCGTGCGGGTGCAGGAACGCATAGGCGAGGCCATTGCCACAAGTGCACATGCCCAGGACAGACTCACAGACGAGGTAGCGGCAGATGCCCACTCGCAGGAGAGGACAGCACAGGCGCTCCTCGCCATTGCCACACACCTGGCCGCGCAGCAGCACTGACCACCAGCCGCGGCCAAGCCACTGGCAATGACCAATGCCGCACACTCATCAACCGCTGTGCAAGTGGTGCTGCAGGACAGTTTCCCCACAGCCTGCAGTGGCAGCCCAGAATGCCCCACCTACCGCAACAGGTGCAGGCAATACAGCCCGACGGTTGTGCCGCATACAGGTGGCACAGCATGCCATGCAGCCACCGCCCATGCAACGGAGGAACAGGAGAATAGGTCGGGGCCCTGGACATGGTGGGCAGCCGCAGACACCGGCCACACAGTGACATGGTGGAGCACACAGCAATGACAGTCAACGGCATGCACACATACCCCACACACGCACACAGACACACCCCCGACAGCCACCAAGGCACACCACACACCGGTTCACTGTGACATCATATGGATCAGCACCGCCTGGGCGGTGTGACAGGGAGCAAACATACGGGTACAGGTATAGCACAGTGGGCATCCCCCATCCTGCATGGGCGTTAAGTGCACCGCGGCATGCATGGCTTGCACAGTCCAGGGCACAAAATGGGCACAGCACGTGTCCACGTTGCCTGGCTGTGCAACTGACCTGTGCTTGGGGCACAAGGGTGGTGGCATGGCCATGCATCACACAGGATGGCTCAGACCTGTGGTGTCATCATCGCCAGCAAGCATAGCCACTCACCTGCTGAATGTGCCACGTGCCACTCATTCCTGCATGGCACGTGCTGCTATGCATCCCATGGTGTGCTGTCCACTGGGTGGCAATCTACCGACATCATCGGACGGCGCTGGTCCATGGGGTGGCTGCAGTGGTTCCTCGCTGGGCTCTTCAGGGTATGCATCCAGGGACTGTGGCACACTGCATCGGATGCATATGTTGTGCAGCATGACACAGGTGGTGAACACTCTGCACACCATTCCTGGCACAAGCATCATCATGCCACCTGTGTGGTCCAGGCAGCAGAAACACATTTTCATAAGTCCAATGGTGTGTTCCATAATGCCGTGAGCCACAGATGTGTGGCACTGAATGCCTCCTTTGCAGGGTGCCGGGGCGCAAGATATGGTGTTAGGAGCATCGTCCTCAGTGGGTATCTGCTGTCACCTGTGGAGTGGCATGGAATGGTACAGACATGTTAGGCACACAGTAATGCACATTCCGCAACCAGTACTGCAGGCACTGATTGATGCTCACCCAACAGCCAACTGTATCTCTCCTCCTGCTGGTCCAGATGGTGGCACAGCGCGCTGTTGTCATAGATGTAGATATCGTGGCACGACCTTGGGAACCATGCCAGAATGCTGTGGTACCCCTGATGGTTCCGGTATGCCTTCTCGTTCATGGTCAATGTAAGTATGGGTACATGGGAGCAGTCTGTCGCACTGACAGTGTTGGGCATGTCATACCTGTTCAGGAATGCACCCTTGACAGCCCTGAGCTCCACCATAGTCGCACGGATTGTGATGTGTTGTTGCCTGTGGTGCACTAGGGCATCAGTTACCTGGTGCAGTGCCCTGGACATGGATGACTGGCTCACACCTGTCACATCCCCCTGTCACTCTCTGGAAGGTGCCTGTGGCATAGTATTGCAGTGCACACAGCACCTTCGTTTTCACAGACATAGCCATGGAGCACCCAGTGTTCTGACGGATGGCATCCTCTACAAGTGCACAGATGTACTGTAGTGTGTCTTGGTCGAGCCTCTACCACTGCAGGATGTCCATGGTGTGGCGGTTCCATGCCACGAGCCATAGCCTGTATACCCATGGGTGGTGCCTCAGTCCACAGTGCTCCCCCAAGGCGTCCTCTATTAGGACAGTGTATAGCAGTGCCCCTGGGCACATCATACTGCCACTGCCTGTTTCTCTGTCCACGTCTGCACAATAACATTGCACGCACACAAGTGTGTCGCATGCATGCTGTGCGGCATGGCACACATGCCCTATGGGGCGGGGCATATCCATGTGGTGCGGGTGGGCTGAACATGGGGATGCCATAACTGCACAGACTGCCATGGCAGCTGCGGCTCCACCAGTGCCACAGGACAAGGTGTGCGGCAGGCTTGCCCTGCCACTATGCTTGTATCATTTCACTAGGGAGGTTTACCAGAATGGAGTACCAGTGGGGGCCTTATGGGAGGTCACGGAACGGAGACAGGTGAGTGCCACGGCCTGTTCAATGCCTGTTCTAGCCCTGTGCCTGTTGGGGGTGGGGGGGCCTGTTGGGCTGAGCGTGCATCTCACTGTCACTGCCTTTGCATTTCCACAGGGGGACATGGCGGCATAAGGCTATGCTGGTGTTGGAGCTGCATGAGTTGGGAAGGCCAGGCCCAGCTGTGGTGGTGACCCCAGGCCGCATGCTGCCCCACAACAAACCGCTGCGGCTGGACCTGTGGCAGAGCACATCTGACATGGTTTACAGGGATGATGAGTGGCGCACGTGGCTAGTTCTGGGCAAATGCATGGCCATCCACTCCATGTCCTGCATCACTGTGTGCCATTGTGGGCATGGTCGCCCCTACGCCGGTACGCTGCACCGGACAGTCCTACTGCTGTATGTGCAGTGCGATTGCCACTTTACGGCTGCCTTTCAGACATGTATTGCCTACGCGGGGCCACAATGCGCCATTCCGATGTATTGTGTGTCGTGCATGTGCATCCGGCATGCCGCACATCAGGCATACGCGGGAATGCCCTTGCGTGGACATGTATCCTCCTTAGTGCACTGCTGCGCTTTGCATGGCTATGCATGTCCCTATGCACGGTTCATGCATCCTGTGCGGTGACTGCTTACCCCGCTTTGGCGCGTATGTGCCTCCGCATGCATCGTGCATAGTGCCGCATAGCCTTTATGAACAGGGCCCATTATGTATAGAGATGCATAGGAACATGTGGTTATACTTATAAATCTTACAGTGATTGACAAGTATTGTCAGGTAGGATAGCCCTATGAGATGTGACATTTCTACTTGGGTCTCTGAGGGATGAAAACAGAAACGCAAAAGGAGATCTGGTGTTGGTGAGGGAACTGAATTTGCTGGATATAGATTGAGATATCCCGGCAACAAAGAGCACCAGGAGTCAGGCACTGCTTGATACACTGCAGGACTGCTAACTGGTGCAGTAGATCAAGGATCTCACATGACAGGACACTATGCTTGACTTGGTTCTCACCAGTTTGGAGATGGTGGGGGGGTGTCAGTCAGGGAAGCATTGGGGTCTAGTGGCCACAGAACTGTATTGTTCGAACTGGTGGGGAGAACAATACAACCCCCCTTGGAGACAGTGGTTCTGGATCTCAGCAGGCGTGTAGATTTTGGGAAGATTTGGAAACTAGTTATGGAAAGAATGGCATGTGTAGGCCAGATGGAGGGAGTGGAAGAACAGTGGGGCAGGATTAAGAGGGCACTCCTTTAGACAACCGAATCTTGGGCAAAGAAGATCACCAAAAGGAGCAAACACAAAAGGCTGATCTGGTTTTCGAAGGGATTGAGGGGAAAAAAGGGCCTTCACTGAATACTGGAGGAAGTTGAGGAACAAGGGAGGAAGGAAGCCGGGCAGGATTATTAGCTTCACTCAAATAGGCAGGTGTTGAGGGCAAAGTCAGACATGGAGCTATGGATTGCTGAGGGTATGAAAGGTGGCAAGTGAGGATAGTTAGGCTAGCTGAGGTGGGGGAGAGTAGTGGAAAATGATGAGCAGAAGGCAAATGGACATGGTGAAGGACAGAGGTTCCCTGCCAGAGAGTGGTTTACAGGCCACTACATTGGGGGGTGTGGGGTTCAGGAAATGGGAAGTGTACAGATCCTAGTTGGCATGGTAGGTCTAGGAGCTCTCAAAATGGACAAGGAGCCAGAACCGGATGGCCTGCACCATCCAGAATGGTGCTGATGTAGTACCACTCCACAAGGGGGTGGAGTAAGGAGGAGCCAGGCAAGTACGTGCCTGTTAGCCTTACTTCCATTGTAGGTAAGCTGATGAAGACCACTGTCAAGGAAAACTTGGTGACGTGCTCAGAGGACAGTGGGCTGCAGGACAGCAAGTATCATAGGTTTGTGCCAGGGAACTCATACCAGACCAACCTGACACTGCATTTTGATTGGGTCACCAAGGCGATTGACAGAGGATAGATGGTAAATTTGCTGTACTTTGACTTCAGCAAGGCCTTCGACTCAGTACTGCACAGGAGACTGCTGAAGAAGCTGAGTATTAGGGAGTTCAGCAAGGTTTAGTTAGGTGGGTAGGAAGTTAGTATGTCACGAGGAAAGAGTGTGGGATATCCAGAAGGACCAAGAGAAGCTAGAGAGATGGTCTAAGGTCTGGCAGTTGAGCTTCAATGCCAAGAAGTGTAAAGTAATCCACTTATGGAGATGGAATCCATGCAAGGAATACTGGGCAGAAGGGGTTAGACTGGCCACTTCTACAGAGCAGAGTGATCTGGGGGTCATCTGCGACTTCCTCAAACAAACAAGTGAATGCAACAAGGCATCAAGGATGCTGTGGTGCAGAGGGAAGGATTTTCTTATTAGGAGAAGAGAGGTGATTCTGCTGTTGTACAGATCCCTGATGAGGCCTCACCTGGAGTGCTGCACTCAAATTCTGTAGTCCTTACCTGAGAAAAGACGCTAACAGGAGTCGGTACAGCAAGGGGTCAGCAAGATGATCCAGGGCCAGCGGGGCAGATCCTGTGAGGGTCAGCTGGAAGCCCTTAATATGTACTCACTGGAGGCCAGGTGAGAGTTGGAGGTCATGATTTAAATATATAAGTTTCTCAGGGGTATAAACAGGGTTAATAATGAGGATATTGGTAAGGAATAGGGATGCAGTACTTGGGGGGCATGACTGAAGGTTGGTAGGAGTAATTTCAGGAGAAGTGTGAGGAATATCTACTTCACTTAAAGGGTGGTAGAACTGTGGAACACACAGCCAGCAGAAGTGGTGAAGAGGCTACCCTTAATGGGTTTACACATAGTTGAGATACGGCAAGGCGACTCGTAATCTCCAGAGTGGCCACATGGATTCAAGGGATGAGGGAGGTGGGGTAACAGCCCTCTAGCACAGTATGTTAGTGGGGATGAGATAGTATAGGAAGGGCAGACTCGATGGACCTTCAGTCTCCTTCTGCCATCAAATTCAGTATTTTTATTTTTCTATATCTTAGGTTTGCTGCAAAGAATGATGGAAAAAATAATGTTGCAAATATGCAGTCCGCATTCTCATGATGGGGCTGGCAGTATAGCCTAGAGGTTAGAGGAATGAGGTGTGAACGAGCTTGATACATCCAGCAAACCAGACCTGAGTTTGATTCTCACAACCTCCACTTGCATACTGTGTGACTCTGAGCAAGTCACTTAACTGCCCAGTGCTCCCAGGTCGCCCCTGAAAACAAGCACTTGTGCCGAGTGGGCTTTACCTGGTTACCAAAGACTAAAATAAAAAAATGATTGAAAATTTAATTATCTGTACAGCACCAGGTTGTGCATTGGAAAAAGAGTAATGTGCTCTAGAACAGCCCAGTTTCCAGTTGCCTTGGTGGTGCAGCTGGTAGTGCAACCAGAAGGATATTCCAGGCTACCTGGGTTCAAGTCCCAGCTGAGGCACTTACTTCTTTCTCTTCTCTGTATGTGTTCCATAAATATGCACACCACACCCTTTTGATTGAAAGTGTAGTTATCTGTGCAACACCAGGTTGTGCATTGGAGAAAGAGTAATGTGTTCTGGGATGTCCCAGTTTCCAGTTACCTTGGTGGTGTAGCTGGTAGCACAGCTGGAACAGTGTTCCAGGCAGCCTGGGTTCAAGTCCCAGCTGAGGTACTTCTTTTTCTCCTCTGTTTTGTATGGGTTTAAACATGATTGGGACTTGGCAAAGTGACTTATAATATCCAGAGGGGCTGCATGGGTGAGGGAGGTGGGGTAACAGCCTTTCAGCACAGTAGCTTAGTGGAGGTGCAGCAGTATAGGAGGGGCAGATTCAGTGGACCTTCAATCTCCTTCTGCCATCAAATTCAGTGTTTTTATATCTTAGAATTGCAGCAAAATAGTGTTGCACACTTAATATTTGGACAGTGAACAACAGGAAAAAAAGGGTTCAGTAGTCCTCTAGGGAACGATAAGTAAAAAACATAGCATATTATAAGAAGGGTAGTAGTCACATACTTGGTCAGACTACAGAGCAGGTGTGTAGTTCCTTAAGGCAGCAGGTGTCAAGGTTTCTAAAGGTGTAGGTAGTCACTTGTTTTAGGTTGATGAGAAGCTTTTTCAAGGTTCACAGAGCATTAAATGAAAATGAGTCTACCAACGTCCTTACTAGTCTTGGGGACTGTGAAACAGATGTACTTGGAAGAACAAAGTGTAAGATCTTCTTTGGGGGTAGGAACTTCACCATCGGTGAAGCAGGATCCATATGGAAGATTTTCCAGCAGTACAACTGGAGCTGCCCACGCCGACATCAACCTTATAAAGGCATGAGCAGCTCTGCTCCCTCCTCAGTTCTTTCGTGCCATTGACTCTTCTTGCATGGGTCTCCACGGAAGCTCTGTCGCAGTTCATGCCATTTTTGCCTACACTTTACTTCAAATTGTAATTTTGGGAATCTTTCTAGTAAAGAGATTTTTCTACCTCATTTATGTCGAGAGTTACTCCATCCACCTCTCTCTTCCATTGCTGCTCCTGTGGAAACAAAATTGTTTCCTCAGATGACCACAGTCTCAGTGTCTGCTGTCTTGGGCCTGACTATGACATTTCAGACTGTGAGCTCTGCCAGAAATTCAACCTTATAACCCTAAGGCATCGGAAAAAGGCTATGAAGAAATTCCTTATGGAACAGCAGGTGGCTAGTTCTGGGCAGGGGTCCTCCAGGGTCCCTCCTTCCCAATTGCCAATGGGTTTGTCATGCTCCCAGGCCTCGAAGGCCCAAGACAAGTCCTCAGGGAAAAGTCGCTACACTAGAAAGACTGCGAACAGGACCACTCCCCGTGGTGGTGCTCCCATTCCCAGACAGCTTCTTCCTCCTCTTCCAGGAGATACTTAGTCGGCTGCAGCTGCATCAATATCCTCTGCTGTCGAGGCCTCTGCTCCTACCAGGCCCATACTAACAGCACCTCCTCCTGCTTCCAAGAAGACCGGGCATCAACCCTCGGGTCATCCGCCCCTTGGTCATTGACCCCAGCCCCTCGTTCAAGACCTGACACCTCTCCAGGTCCTCAGACGCCGGGGCTGTCAGGATCTGACAGATGGTTTGTCATGCCCTTTCCCAGCAACCCCCTGCCTTCCATGCAACCTTCACCTGCTATCAGCCTCAATACCATCTTAACTCATTTGACAACAGCTCTTGTGCACCAGTTAGGTACACATAGACCAGTATTCCTGGTGCTGTCGGGCAATCTGTCATCATCAATGCCAGTTCGGCCTTATTGGGCTGCGTCCTTTACAACGCCATTTGTCCCTCATTTATTAGACCCTGAATTAGAGAGGGTCAACGTTGAAGAGGAGTACCACCCTGACCTTATCCTCCCTGAAAAATAGGAGGAAGAAGCTCTTTCCTCTGACAGATCTACAGCCTCTCACTGAGTGAGGGCTCTCAAGCACATTTCCAGGTCCGCTCCTGAGGATCCCACCTTCTTTAATATTATGAAGCAGATGTCTTCGGCCATGGCCTCCACACCGAGGAAGACGATCCCACCAGAAGAGACCTGGTGGACTTTTTGGAGATCGCAGAATCTCCTCCAAAGATCATTCCTCTCATTTTGCCGGCTCTGAGGAATGCCACCACTGTGGCATGGCACCACCCTGACATGGTTCCTGCCATGCCTAGTAGGGCAGATAACCTGCATCATGCCCCCCCCCGGGCCTGCCCTACTATGCTGCCCAGCCTGAGACTGTTTCCGTGGTCATTAATTCGGCACATGACAGGTCCAAGGTGCCAAAACACCTTAACTCCCTCTCCTCTGACAGGGAATCCAGGAGGATCAACCTCTGATGTATGATGGTGTGTGCCTCCTCTGCTCTGGGACTCCGGATTGCAAATTACTTGTGCGATATGGAAGAAGGCCAGGGCGGCTGCTGAAACACTCCCAGAGGGTACCAAGAAACAGGAGGTCCTTAAGACTCTCCTGGCCACCGAAGATATTAGTAAACATCTCCTCAGGGTCTTGTATAATATGTCTTGACACTGTTGCCAGGGCTGCTGCCACAGGTATTTGCCTTCGTAGGCACTCCTGGTTAAGGCTATCTGGTTTCATGGCGGATGTCCAGCAAAAGGTGCTTAATGCCCAATTCAGTGGCTCTAAACTCTTCGGGCCTGATGTCCAGGATATAATCAATGATTTGCAGTCCTCGGGCAGAGCCTTAAAATCTGTGAACTCGCTCTAGCACACCCAGCCTAAGAGCAGACAGAGGCCGCCCTTTTGTAAGGTGTCCCACAAGTCTGGTGCAGGCTGCAGACTCCAGGGTAAAAAGAAGGCCAGTTCCACCTTGCCTACCCCCTCCTCCTCCTCCTCGGATCCTGCTGCAAAACAGCCCAGAGGTAACGGATCAGCCCCAGCGTCCAGATCCACCTCTGCCTGGCTCCTTGCCAGATCCGCTCTTCTTCTGATCTCTGACCAAGCAGTGGTGGAGGTTGGTTCTCCCTCCATCTCATATCACTTGAGCACCATAACCACAGATGTTTGGATTCTTCAGATCATAGAGAGGGGTCATACTCTGGAGCTTTTGGAACAACCCCCGGAGACTCCTCTGGTATCTGCACCTACCCTTCCAACCATGCAGCGGCCTTCGGGAGGAGGTATACTTCAATCTGCAGAAAAGGGAAATCGAGCCAGTGCCCAGGTGGCAGAAGAACAGAGGGTTTTATTCCAGGTTTTTCCTGGTCCTCAAAAGAACCAGAGACCTGAGGCCTATTCTAGATCTCAAAGACTTCAACCTCTACATTCAGTACAAAAAGATTTGCATGGTCACTATGCCAGGTCTGTTAACCCTGCTCAAACAGGGTGACTGGCTGTGCTCCCTTGATATGCAGGATGCTTACCTGCATATTCTGGTGTTCCAACCACACAGGCAGTTTCTGCAGTTTCTTTTTCAAGGTGAGAACTACAGTTTCAAACAACATGAAGTCTTGCTATATTATGACAGTAGCAGTTTGATCCAGCTCTAGAACTGCTCCGGAGGTGAAATGGTTAAAACCATTCCAAAATAGAATTTTGGCCACGAGCTCTAAGAAGCAGCTCTATCTATGTTACTTCAAACCTGAACTGTCAGATTCTTTACTCCTCCTCAGTGAACAGTCGCTCCGGAGATTTCTCCTACTGCTCGGTTCATTTCTCGGTTTAAAAAGTGTTTTCTCGGTTGGATTCAACCAAGAATAGTTTTATTTTAACCGCAAAACCATTCGGTTCAAGCTGTATCTGTGGTAACCGTAAGTAAATTGAAGGTTTTGTCTGTGTGGAACTTGTAAGTTATCGGTTCGGTTTTGAACCGATCAGTTGGGTTTACAACTCATTTAAAACTAAAATTTAATATTTTAGAGTGCAGTTCCCGGTTCTTATCGGTTCTAAAAAAACGGTTATTACGGTTTTCCAATACCCGTGACACGGTTGGAACCGATAAAGGTGTCTTGCCTGGCACTGCCGTTAAAAGGGCAAGTTTTCTGGTTAGGCTGGCATTATGTCTGAGAAACCCAAAAGAAAAACCGGGCCCACTGGGTTTCAACACTATGATGTTTGTGGGGAAGTCTTTGCCAAGGCTGACCCACACACCACATGTGTTTATTGTCTGAGGTTTGACCACCTCAGTCAGACTGCCAGATATGTAAAATTTCCCTGCAGCCACCCTGGAAAAAGATTGGGCAGGCTCAGGAGCGAGAGACCAAGGTCCGCTGGCCCAGATGGCCAGCCGGTTCGGTGTGCCAACCGAACGGAGAATGCCTCTGACCAGGCGAGACTTCCTCGGGCAAAAGAAAAGCTGGTTCTGAGGAACCAATTCCAGTAAAGAAAACAAGAAAAATCAGCAGGTCTGGAGTTCAAAACCCTTCTCCAACTGCTGCAGAGATAGCAAAAGCCATAACAAATTGTCCAGTCACTGTCTCAGGGTCCGTCGAACCGCCACTATCTGGCAAAAGGTCGGTTCGTCCGGTCCCAGTGGTTCAGGAATATGATATTGAGGAATTTTATGAACCAGAGGAGGGGGAGGATGATTATGAACAGTATGAATGTGGCTGGGAAGGTCTGGGTGTGCCCATTGAACCGGACATCTCCCCAGACAGGCCTTTAGAATCTCCCTATGCTGTCTGAGTCCCCATCTCATTTCATGTTTTACAAAAAGTTGTTGAAACCCTCCAGCTTCCCATAGAAGAAGCTGTGGATGAGCAAGAGGAGCCTGATTTTGTAGAAATTATGGATATTCCAGAGTCTAGGAGATTGTCTATTCCTTTACATAAGTCTTTTAGGAAGTAAACAATAAAATTTTAAAAACTCCTAATTCTGTGCCTCCTGTAGATAAAAAGATGGACAGAAGGTACACATTGTCAGGTCCTGATACAGAATTCCTTTCTAACAATGCAGTCATGTTGGGAGTAGTTCAGGCTGCTGCCTGTGATAAAAGCTAATATTCCCTAGTTCACATCCTCCTGACAAAGGATTCCAGGAAGATTGATGCCATGGCAAAAAAACAGTATATGGCAGCCTATCTGGGACTCAGGCAAGCAAATTATATGGCTTATGTAGCTAGGTATCAGAAATCTAGATGGGATACTGTGATGCAATTGTAAACAAGCCATGGCCAGCTGGCTAGTGAACTAGAACAGGTGGCTGCTGATGGCATTGAGGCTTCTAAGGTTCAGTTTCATGCTGCTGTGGATGTTAATGATGTTTCCTCTAGGGTCATGGCCACATCTGTAGCTTTTAGTAGGTTGGCCTGGCTCTGGTGTACTAGTCTGTCCGGGATACCCAGACTAAGGCTATGGATTTTCCTGTGGTGGGGAATTCTCTGTTTGTGGAGCAGACAGAGAACTACATGAAAAGATGGATGAATATAGGACTCCCCACAAGAGTGCCCAGGCTAAGGAGGCGGCAAGCCACTCCTCAAAGGCATACCCCAGGGGTGGGGTGAGGCCTTTTCACAGGCCTTTTACCAGACTCAGGCCTCCTCTGCCTATGCTCAGAGGGCTTCTTAAGAGGCAGAGGCAGACGAGGGGTGGGCAGACCTGCTCCACCCCCAGCCTAAAGCTCCTGCTAAGCAGGCACCCTGATGGGGTGCCCAGGGCGATTCTCCTGTGCCGGTGGGGGGCAGGCTGGCTTACTTCAGCCAGGGGTGGGCTTCTTTAACCTCAGACAAGTGGGTTCTGGAAGTAGTAGGCCAGGGTCTGGTTCTCAGCTTCAAAAAGTTTCCCAAGTTGAGAAGCAGACTTTTCTACTGCAAGTGCTTCGAGACCCTTGCTCTGGAAGCAGAGGTCTCATCCTGTTAGCTCTCAGAGCAGTGAAAGGTTCCTCCCTGCACCAGGGCAGGGGTCTGTATTCAGATACTTCCTTACCCCAAAAAGACAGGAGAATGGCGGCCCATATTAGATCTCAGATATCTGAACAAGCATCTTTTGAAACCAAAGTTCAAAATGGTAACTCTGGCAATGATTTTACTCTCCCTAAGGCCAGGGACTGGCTAGCCTCCCTGGACCTCAAGGATGCCTATTTCCATGTCCTAATCAAGCTCCCATCAAAGTACCTCAGATTGAAGTGCCCTCAGGTCATTACCAGTTCAGAGCAATGCCCTTCAGCCTTACCTCTGCCCAAGGGTATTCACAAAGTGTCTAGCAGTGGCAGTGGCTCACTTAAGGAGGCAAAGGATTGCTGTTTTTCCCTATCTAGGCGACTGGCTTGTTGTAGGCCAGTCCCCAGAACAAGTAAAATCTCACCTGCAGGTCACCCAGCAGCTTCTCACCTCCCTGGGCTTTCTGCTAAATCTACCAAAGTCGGTTCTGGAACCAGTCCAGGTACTCACCTTTATAGGGGCAGAATTGGACACAAAGCTAGCCAGAGCCTTTCTTCCCTTAGAAAGGGTAAGGAATTTAGTGGCTCTGGCCTCCTCCTTCACTCTGCAGGTCTCTCGACCAGCAAGACACTTTCTGCAGCTCCTGGGGCACATGGCTGCATCCACAGCTGTTGTGCAGGGAGCAAGATTTCAGATGAGAGACATTCAGTTTCACTTGAGAACCTATTGGTTTCAGAGAAGAGACCCCTTTCCAAGTTGGTCCCAGTGACTGAACCTTGATCCTAGCCCTCCAGTGGTGGCAGGATCAGAGCAATTAAGATTGGGGTCCCTTCATTCCCCCTACTCACGACTTGACTCTCACTACAGATGCTTCCCTTCTGGGTTGGGGGAGCCCACATGGGCGACCTTTCCACTCAGGAGTGTGGTCCCCAGAATCTCTGCTCCACATCAATTTGCTGGAACTCAGAGCTGTCTTTTAGCTCTTCAAGCATTTTCTGCATCTGTCCACGACAAGGTGATACAAGTCAGAACAGACAACACCACAACAATGTGGTACATCAACAGACAGGGGGCACTCGGTCTTGCCTTGTGCACGAGGCAATGAAGTTGTGGTCTCTGGCCTATTCCTGAACACTTCCCTCATAGCAGTTCATCTTCCAGGGAAGGACAATGTCTAGCAGATGCTCTCAGCAGGATTTCCCAGGGCCATCACGAATGGTCCCTGGATCCTCAAGTGCTGGGGATAGTCTTTGCCAGATGGGGCACCCCTCAGATAGATCTTTTGCAGCCCCAGACAATCACAAACTTCCTCTGTTCTGTTGCAGGCCTCCAGTGCTGGGCTCAGTTCCCTGGATGCCCTTCTTCTGGATTGGGAGGAAGTTTCTCTATGCTTTCCCCCTTCCTCTCCTATTCAAAGTACTAGTCAAAATCAGATCTCAGCCTTGCAGGGTGATTCTGATTGCCCAGATTAGGCCAGGCAGCCCTGGTACCCACTCCTTCTGTCACTGACAATCCATCTTCCCTTTGCCTCCCCAGGAATCACAACCTGTTGACTTGTGCCCAGGGAAGGGTTTGGTATCGGACCTCAAATCCCTCAACCTCAAGGCCTGGCTCTTGAGGAGTTAGAGTTGCTGATTTACACCTCTCTCAGGGTGTTCTTGAGATCCTAAAGGCTTCTAGAAAGCCTTCCACTAGGAACTACTTATAGTTCTAAATGGAAAAGGTTTTCCATTTGGTGTGCTAGGAAAAATATTTCCCCAGAATCTGCTGATTTGCCCATTGTGTTAGATTACATGGTACATCTTAATTCCTTGGGTCTCAGACCAGCTACCCTGAGAGTTCATTTGGCAGCTGTATCTGCTTTTGTGTCAACAGGAAAGTCATCCCTCTTTCCTCTCATCCTGTGTTTTCCAAGTTTTTAAGGGATTACTCCATACTAATCCACCCTTTGGAACCGGCCCTGCTTGGGACCTTAATGTTTGCATTGCCCAGTTAATGCAACCCCTTTTGAACCTCTGTCTTCTGCAGAGCTTAAGTACCTAACTTGGAAAACTGTTTTTCTAGTGGCAATCACTTCTGCCAGGCACATAAGTGAGTTGCAAGCCTTATCAGTGGAAACTGACTTTATTTCTTTCCACAGGGATAAGGTAGTCCTTAGGACTAATAGGAAGTTTTGCCTAAGGTGGTTTCAGATTTCCATCTTAATCAATATATCTCCTTCCAGTATTTTTCACTGATCCTCCTCTTCTGGTGAGGGAGGTTGCACAACCTGGATGTTAAGAGAGCTCTTAGTTACTATATAGGCGTACCAAAGGTCTAAGTTTGAATCCCTCCAACTTTTCCTTACCTATGGTGAAGTTGGGAAGGCAAACCTGCCACTAAGAGATCAATTGCCAGGTGGATCGTCTCTTGTATCCAATTTTGTTATCAGAAACTGGGCAGAGCCCCCGGTTTGAGAATCTCATTCTACCAGGGGTACAGCTGCGTCTCTAGCTGCTGCCAGAGACATCCCTATATTAGAGATTTGCCAGGCTGCTACTTAGAAAATGGTATACACTTTCCAAGCATTACTCCCTGGATGTCCAGGCCAGGAGAGATGCTCGGTTTGGCACAGCTGTTCTTCAGAGCCTATTCCTAAGTAGGTTCTGCCCTCTTCCATGGAGGTACTGCTGTGTATTCTGCTACTGTCATAATATAGCAAGACTTCATGTTGTTTGAAGAAAAAATTACTCACCTTAGTAATGTTGTTTCTTCTAATGGAGTCTTGCTATATTATGACCTCCCCCCCAACCTGCCCCTCTCAGAACCTCTACTTGGGTGGGGTGCGGGCAACTTGGTGTGGGCACCTTTTTATGCCCTGTTAGCATTTTTGTCCACTTTTGGGGCCTTGGGTGTGTGTGTGTGTGTGTGTGTTTTATTATACTTTTGTTTTATTCTCATATGATTAGAATTGTGTTAGTATTTCTGGTCCCCTGACTTGAGTCTTGGGTGTTGGGACCAGCAATGGTTGTTATTATTTAGGTAGCCATTTGTCTAGTGTAGGTTACAGCTTCCACACAGACCTTAGTGAGTTTGGCTCGTAAAGATCTGACAGTTCAGGTTTGAAATAACATAGATAGAGCTGCTTCTTAGAGCTCGTGGCCAAAATTCTATTTTGGAATGGTTTTAACCATTTCACCTCCGGAGCAGTTCTAGAGCTGGATCAAACTGCTACTGTCATAATATAGCAAGACTCCATTAGAAGAAACAACATTACTAAGGTGAGTAATTTTTTCTTCAGAGTCTTGCCCTTTGGCTTATCCTCTGCGCCACGGATTGTTACAAAATACTTAGCAGTGGTAGCTGCTGCCCTTGGGTGAGGAGGCGTTTATGTCTTCACCTGCCTGAAAGGATGCTAACTCTACCAGGCCTCTTGCCCCTCCTCAGGTCCAGGGATTGGTTCTGCTCACTGGGCATGCAGGACGCTTACCTGCAGATTATGGTCTTTCTCCCTCTGGAGAGTTCTCCGCTTTGCCTTTCAAGGAAAGCATTACCAGTTCAAGTTATTGCCCTGTGGCTTATCTTCTGCACCGTGTGTCTTTGCTGAGTGCTTGGCAGCAGTCGCTGCAGCCCTCAGGGAGAGACTGTATATCTTCCCTTATCTGGGCGATTGGCTTCTCAAGGCCCCATCCAGGGAACAGCTGTTACTGACTCTGGAGCATACTTGCCATCTCTTTCAGTCTCTGGGCATAACAGTCAACCTGCACAAGTCTGTTCTAGTACCGTCCCAAAGACTGCAGTACATTGGGGTGGTCCTGGACTCTGGGTAGGGAAAGACCTTCTTACCCCGGAACAGGGCAGAATGCCTTATAGCTCATGCCCATGAAGTAGCTCAGAGTATCTACATTCCTGCTGAGCTATACCTCAGGCTACTGAGCCTAATGGCTGCAGCCATTCCCACCATTCCACTGGCAAGGCTTCACATGTGCACCCTTCAGTGGACACTCAGGGTGCAGTGGGACCAGCTCATCGACAAGTCAGATCAACTAGTCCTGGTCTCCTGCCCAGTCTACAGTGTTGCAGTGGTGGATGGATCCCTCAAACCTCCTGCAAAAATTCCCCTTCCAAATTTCCTCCCCACATCAGGTGTTAACCACGGACACATCAAGTCTAGGTTGAGGGCGCATCTGCGTCCTTTCCAAACCCAGGGCTCCTGGTCCCAGTGGGAGACTGCCCTACATATCAGTGTTCTGGAAATGAGAGCAGTGCTGTATGCCTTGCAGGCCTTTCAGGAGCACCTAGCCCTGGGTCAACTGTTGATGCAGTCGGACAATCTGAGCACAGTCTACTACATCAGCAAGCAGGGTGGGACTCACTCGTATCCTCTTTGCAGAGAGGCAATGCAAGTTTGGTATTGGGCACTGGAGCACGGTCTAATATTCTCTGTGGTCCACATGCCAGGCGTCCTAAACACAGTTGTGTACAATCTCAGCGGGACTCAGTCCAGCTTGCATGAATGGGAGCTTCTTTCATCTGTAGCAGAAGATCTGCTCAACAGATGGGGTTGTCCAAAGTTGGACCTTTTTGCATCCCCACTCAACACAAAACTGCCCAATTTCTGCTCACTAGATCTGGGCCTGGAGTTTTCTTGCGCGATGCATTGTCCCTCTCCTGGAGAGGGGAGATTTCTGTACACATTCCCTCTGTTTCAAATACAGAGGGTGCTGATAAAGCTGCCAATGGAGGGAGCCCAGCATGATTCTGGTAGCCTCATTCTGGCCTTGCCAGATATGGTTCCCTCTGCTTTAGCAGTTGGTGGAGAAACCTCTGGTCCCTCTGCCCCTTTGCAGAAGTCTGCGGACACAGGCTCGGGGGAACCTGGTCCATCCCAACCTCATGGCATGCATGGCTCCTGAAGAAGTAGCCATTGCCAGGTTCTGGGTCTGTAATAGGGAGGCAGACATCAATCAGTTAATCAGTCAATCAACTTTATTTAACCAGGCATAAACACCATTGAGCAAGCTGATTTTCAAAGTGGTCCTGGATGTTAATACAATACAGTACAATTCATAGTTACAGTTATGATAGTTTGCGGTGCAGAAAACATTGTGCAGTTGTCGGTCAATAGAGGCCTATACATACCGGTCAACATAATTAACATGCAACGATACATCATGATAAGTTTACAGGAGAGAGAAGAGACGACAATCCTAGATAGTTTCCACTAAGTAAAAGCTAGTACCTTAATGATAATAAGTAAGGAGATTGTAATGGAGAAAGGTAGTGATGGGGGTGAAAGAAGAGGGACAGAATGTGCTAGTGGTAGGGAATAGACTGAGACGACCAGAATTAAGGGAGCTAGGCTAGTAAGTGCTGGGTATCCGTTGCTAGGGAAGTGAGGTGGACGAATACTGAGGTGTAGGATTTGGGAGCGGCACCAGGGGATTTAGGGATTATATACTTCTGAAACAGCTGCATGATTCCTTCAGATAATCCACTATTAGAGCTTTGAATGTGAAAATGCTTGGAAGTGAGGATAGTTTTAATGAACTTTGCTGCCAAACCATAGGTTGTTTTTACTCTAGGAATCTGGAAGCAAATTATGGAGAGGCATCTCAGGCCGTAGGAACCCTTGGCCTGTTCGAAGAGGTGCGAAATGTATGCAGGGAGATTATCAGATAGTGCTCTAAAGAACCAGAGGAGAGCATTCCTTTTTCTCCTAGTTGAGAGTGAGGTCCATCCTGAATCCTGGTATAGTAGACAGTGATGTGTACCACGGGGAAGACTGAGGATAAATCTTAAGGCCCGGTGGTAAAGAGTGTCTAGTTTGTTAAGCATCATTGAGGGGTAATGACTGTAGAGAAAGTCAGCGTAGTCCAGTACGGGTAGGAATGTGGATTGTACTAGTCTCATTCTGGCTTCTAATGTAAGTAGATGTTTAATGTGATAGAATAAGCCTAACCACCGCCTTAGTTTCTTCAAGATTTCATTTAGGTGGCACAGAAAGTTAAGCTTATTGTCCAGCCAGAACCCTAGGTATTTAAAGGTATCAATTATTTCAAGGCGTTCATCTAAAAGTGTTTGGATCTGTGGGATATGTGTACATCCGGAAGCAGACTTTGGTGAGAGAATCATTGCTTTAATCTTTTTGGTGTTGAGGAGGAGCTTGTGATTGATGAGGTTGTATTGGAGAGTGGTGAAGTCTTGCTGTAAATTCTCATGGGCCAAGCCCAGAGATGAATTTGTGGTGTAGAGTACAGTATCATCTGCAAATAAGTGCACATTGGCTGTGCCCAGCTGTGAGTCCAGGTTATTGATATACATTGCAAAGAGGATAGGACCTAGGATGGAGCCTTGGGGGGCTCCTTGTAAAAGGGATTTTTGCGGAGACAGATCGCCTATAGCTTTGATTTGTTGTAACCTGTTGGTTAGGTAGCTGGTGAAACATTTAATGGCAGAACTATCAAGTCCGATATTACTCAATGCAGTAAGCATGACGGTATGATCCACAGTATTGAATGCCTTACTTAGATCAAGGAAGAATGCAAATACATGCTTCTTAGAATCCAAGGCCATTTGCCAATCTGTATTTACTTTTGCAAGGGCCGATACTGTGCTGTGTTTGGCTCTGAAGCTGGACTGAGCTGGGTTTAGCAACTTCTGTGAATCCAAATGTTCTCTAAGTTGCACGTTAACAATGTTTTCAAATAATTTAGAGAGGACGGATAGTATAGAAATAGACATCCTGGTGGCAGCCCGCAAGCCTTCCAGCCATGTCACTTATGCCATGAATTTAAAGCAGTTTGCCATCTGGGCTGCCAGACATTCCCTAAATCCTTTCACCTGTCCTGCGAAGCATGTTCTGGACTACTGGATTTTATTATCCGACTCAGACCTCCAGTATTCCTCCTCCAAGGTCCATCTTTCGGCTATTTCTGTCTTTCATGAGCCCATGGGTGACCGCACGATTGGTCAGCTGGATGTTTCACGTACTTTCCTCACTGGTATCTTACATCTGAAACCCCCAAAACGCTTTCTCCCTTGGAAAGTATTGTTTTTAGTTGCAGTTACATCTGCTAGTAGAATTTCAGAGTTTCAGGCCCTCTGGTGTGAGGAGCCTTATTTAATTTTTCACAAAGACAGGGTGTCTTTGTGCACAAAGAAAAAAATTACTTACCATAGTAATCTTGTTTCTTCCAGGGTATTCTTCAATATTCATAACTTTTGCAGTCACCCTTTAAGATAGAACTGCCCAGAGATAGATTGTATGCTAATGGGGGAATCATCATTGGCTTGTGTCACTTTTCAAATGCTGCCCTTATCAACTGCCTACATTCTAATGCTTCAGATTTCATGAAAGCCTGCAAGACAGGCCCCACAAGGAACTATAACTATATAATATTAAACAATACCAAACTATTAAATAAATCTCCAACTGGAGTGGGGAAAAAACACAAATCCTTCTCTGGATGTCACAATCCCCTGAAGAAGGGAAAACCAATGCCCAAGAGGCTCAAAAAGACAGATATGCCAGTGTGTGGTACCCTCACACATAGTTGCCCAGCTTGGAATGCAGAGGTCACTGGTTCTAGTATGGGAGGTAGGGGTGGAAGAGTTATGAATATTGGAGAATACCTTGGAAGAAACAAGATTACTATGGTAAGTCATTTTTTTTCTTCTCACCCCAGGAATTCCCCAATATTGCTAACTTTTTCAGACCTCGAAGCAATACCTTTGGGCATTGGCACAGAACCTACTTTGGAAACAGACTGTGCAGGACTGCTGTGGCAAACCTGGCATCGCCTCTGGACTTTGTGTCTTGATTATAGTGCTTTGTGAGGGTGTCCACTGTTCTCCAGGTAGCTACTTTACAGATCTCCACTAATGGCACATCCCTTTCTGCTGCTTTAATAGCAGCTGTACCCCTTGTGGAATGAGCCCTCCGTACTACCAGAGGCTCCTTTCCAGCTTTGGAGTAGCAGAACTGAATACACTGAACTATCCAGCAAGAAATAGACCTTTTAGATGCTGGATTTCCTTTTCCTACATGACCATAAGTAAGGAATAGCTGTTTTCTGTCCTGTCTGTGTTCCTTAGTAGCCGTCATGTAGCTAAGGGCTCGTTTGACATCCAGACTGTGAAGTCTGTGCTCACCTGAACTAGAGTGTTCAGTGAAAAAGACTAGTAGGGAAATGGACTGGTTCAAATGCAAATCAGAAACCACCTTAGGAAGAAATGTCCTGTTTGTTCATAGTACTGCCTTGTCTCTGTGGAATGAAATGTAGTCCTGATCAATGCACAGAGCCTGGAGCTCACTGATCTTCTGGCAGAGGTTATTGCCACGTGCAAAGCTGTTTTCCATGTAACATATTTCAAATGAGCTGAGGCCAAAGACTCAAATGGAGGATCCATGAGCTTGGCTATACAGATATTCAAGTCCCAGGATGGCACTGGTTCCCTATGAGGGGGGTGCAGATGAGCCAGCCCTTTGAAGAATCTCTTGAAAATAGGATTTGGTACCATAGAGGCATACTTTCCAGCTGAGATGTAAGCAGATACTAAGTCAAGGTGGACATTTAAGGTAGTGGGCTGCAAGCCTAGGTAGTGCAAATAGGTAAGGTAATCCAGCAAAGCTGGAATCTCTGCCTGTTCTGGTACCACATCATTAGTGGAACACCAAATTGAAAACCTTTTCCATTTTGAAGCATAGGTTTTCTCAGTAGAGGGTTTCCTGTATCCCCTGAGAACATCCAAAACACTCTGAGATGCAAGCCTGCATACTCTTAAGTCCTCAAGAGCCATGCCTTGAGTCTGAGGGATCTGAGGTTCAGGTAAAGGATCCTCCTTTGATTGGAGGTTAAGAGGTTGTGCTTCCGAGGAAGGTATATCAGTCTGGCTACAGACATGGAGAGCAGCAGAGAGTACCATGACTGCCTGGTGCTGTCAAGATCATTGATGCTGGTTGGGATCTGAGTTTGACCAGAACTCTGAACACCAATGGGAAAGGAGGGAAAACATACAGGTGCACGCCTGACCAATCCAAGGCCAGGGCATCCAGGGGGATTGTCCCTTGGTGGCCTGCAACAGTACTGTGACAGGTGGTGGTTCTTATGGGATGCCAAGAGATCTATCTCTGGGGTACCCCACCTTCTGAAAACTGCTTCCAACACCTATCTGTTGAGGGCCCATTCATGATGGGCCTGGTTGATTCGACTGAGTGCATCTGTGTTGTCCTTCCCTGGCAGACGGCTTGCCTCAAGGGAAACTCCCAAGGAGAAGACTAGGCTCCATATTTTCATGGCCTCTGTGCACAGAGGGCTTGACCTGGTTTCTCCCTGCTTGTTTTTGTAATACACTGTGGTGGTATTGTCTATCCTGATCTATACCACCCTTCCCTGCAGTAGTGGGGCAAAGTCCTGCAGGGCCAGCAACATTACTGTGAGTTCCAGTAGAATGATATGCTGGAGTGACCGCATTTTTTTATTTTTTTATTTTTATTGAGCTGTTTGCTCCCCATCGCCTCCTCCTGTCAACTTGGTGACGGAGACACATAGCTATTTTTTTACAGGTGTCTACGCACTTTAGCAACCATGTGAGCGATGTGGAGGCACGCATGCACCCGTGGTGCCAGCTCAGCCCCTTCCATCCTCCAATAACTTTTTGATGCACCCCTCTGCTTACACTACCCACCGGATCTCCACCCAGTGGGAGCAGAACTAACGGGGGGCACCAACCCACCCTCACCCCCCTTGGAAGAGGAGAGCTGCCCATCGGCATGCTCAATTCTGCTCCGTGCTCTCCCCACCACGCTGGCACCCCGATGGCCCGGGGTCATTCCCAAACCCGGGTAACTGGCATGGTGCGAAGTGTGGTATCCAGTGCCAGAGGGTTGACTCTGTGCTACTGTGCTGGCTAAGTGGCTCTGCACTTGACCATGTACCATGGATAGTGTGATCCCCAGATGGGCACCCCACCCTAGTAGTGATGCATCTGTTGTGAGAACCACTGATGGGGACTCTTGCTGGAAAGGAACCCCTTCTCTTAGGTTGGCTTCTTCCTTCCACCACTGGAGGGCCTGCAGTAACATTTTTGTTACTGGAATCAGCTTTGAGAGGGGGGTCCCTTCTCTGGCACCAATGTGCCCTGAGGAGGAAATGCACAACCGTCATCTGAAACCTGGACCCAAAGACTGTGCCTGTGGCTGCAGTCATATGACCCAGTAACTGCAGAAACTGTCTTGCAGTTTTTGGTCTGTTTAAGCTGAAGGAGCCCGCAGTTGTACTATGTTCCTTACCCTGTCCAGAGGCAGGTAAGCCCTGCCCTCCAGGGTATTCAGCTCTGCTCCTTTGAACTGCAGCAACTGTGCAGGTAGAAGGACAGACTGTTTGAGATTTATCAGAATCCCTAAGGACTCTAAGAGGCCATGAGTGAGCTGCAAATGTTCCTTTATCTGTTGTGATGAGTTTCCCATCACCAACCAGTCGTCCAGGTATGGGTATACTGTGACACCCAGCCATCATAGGTATGCCACTACCACTGCCAGGCACTTTGTGAACACTCTTGGAGCAGAAGTGAGCCTGAATGGCGGGGTTGAAAACTGGTAATGACCTGAAGGGAGTCTGAACCTGAGGTACTTTCCATGAGACGCTCTTGTTGGGATGTGGAAATGAGCATCTTTTAGGTCCAGAGATGCCAACCAGTCTCCTTTTTGGAGTGTTGGCAGAATTAGTGCTAAGGTCACAATCTTGAACTTTGGTTTAGTCAGATGCCTGTTCAATAATCTTAGGTCTAGAATAGGCTGCCACTCCCCAGTTTTCTTTGTTGTGAGGAAGTATCTTGAGTAAAAACCCTTCCCATTTTGCTGTGAAGGAACAGGCTCTACTGCCTTTGACAGCAGCAGATTTTGAACCTCCTTTTCCAGAGGATTCCTTTCTACATTGGAAGCTGGCTTGAACACTCTGGTTCTGAGAGGTGGAAAGGATTTGAAACTTAGGGATGAACCCTGACTCACTACTTTCAGGACCCACTTGGCCGTGATAATGTTTTTCCAAGCCTGGAAAAAGTGAGTCAGCCTGCCCCCTACTGGTGGTGGTGAGGTGGCCTTGGCAAACAGGTCAGGGAGCCTGTTCTGGGCTGTGGTTGGGCTTGACCAACCTGGGAACCACGTCTGGATTCCCTTCTGCCCCGTCCGCTAAAATACCCCATCTGCTTAGGATACTGTTGGGGTTGTGGAACAGCCTGGGCCTGGTAAAAAGGCCTGCTGTAGGCAGCTCTGCCCTTGCCTCCTCTTTCATAGGGTCTGGAGGATGGAGAGGCCTTTTCTTTGGCACAGTTACTCTTGTAGGTGGCCTTGTATTCATCCACCTTCTTCATATAGGCCTCTGTTTGGGTTCTAAATAGGGAGTTACCCTCAACAGGGATGTCCATGGCATTGTTTTGTGTATCCTGATTTAGGTTTCTGGCTCTTAACCATGCAAACCTCCTCTAGGTAACTGTATTCACCATCCATCTGGCAGCAGTATCATTAGAATCTGCAGCCATTTGGAATTGGTATTTGACTGCTTCCAACATAAATCTGGCAGTCTTAGCAAGATCTGCTGAGAGGCTAGCCTAAGCTTTGTGTGACATAGTCAGGACAAATTGCCACAGGGATGTCTGGTACTGGTCTGCATAGGCCTGGCAGTTGGCCTTCCTGATAGCCAGAGAGGCAGACAGATGACCTTTTTTGGTCATACTGTCTATTTTCTTGGAATCTTTGTCAGGAGGATAAGGATAATGGTACCTTACTCCTGTCACAGGCTGCAGTTTGCACCACCCCCTGGTGGTCAGGGTGGGTGAACAAAAATTCAGACCCTTTCCTATCCAATTGGTACTTTTTGTCTAGCCTTTCATCCTCTGCTGTCCTAGGAGGGGAGCCAAACTCCTGGTCAGGGGAGACTTCTGACTCGATAGGTTCTTCCTCCTCAAATTCTTCATAGTCCTCAAACTCCATCTGCTGCTGGAGTGGGGGCTGGGCAGAAATTGCTGCTTGCTTAGGAGGGGTCTGCACCGAAGTCTGATGTCCAGGGGTAGGTAGTAGCCCCTGCGGGGCCTGAATCACCCTAAATGCCTGGGCAATTTCCTGTGGTGAAGGCATAGCAGCAGGCATAGCAGAAGTCCCCAAGTGCTGGTCAGCAGGAGGTTCAGTGTGCTTAACTTTTCTGCTAGAACCGGAGAGTCAGCCGGTTCATTAGGTCTTTTACCAGAAGCCTGGGTACCCATATCAGGAGTAGCTGGTACAGGCTTTCCAATTTTACCTGCAGGAGTGGGGGGCTTCAGCTGGTCAGAGCTTGAGGGATCCCCAGGCACAGGAAGCTTTTTTTTAAGCCTTTCCAGACACTTATCCATCATCTTTTCAGGAAAGGTTTTACAAATATTGCAGTCCACTCTAAAATGCTCATGCCCAAGGCAGACAACACACAGAGAGTGTTTGTCTGCCTTGGTAAACACTTCACCACATTGTGTACAGTTTTTGAAACCAGGTTCTCTTCTTAGGTTTTTCTGACATAGTGAAAAACCAATAAAAAACAGGAACCACAAAGAAAGTTTTAAAATGTAAATGTTTATTTGCACTTGCGGTCGGTTCAGGAACCGATGAAAGTTCCTGTCGGAACCGGAAACTGATAGAACATAACTGCAGTTATCGGTTCTGTAATCAGATTTAGCGGTTACTAAAATACGATAAATTTAATAAAATAAAACTCAGCTACTGGTGTTTTTTAGTTAGAAAACTCAGAACCAACTAAAAATGTCACGGTTCTTCCTCAGTTATACTGATCTGGGAGAAACTGCAAAAAATAATAAAAAAACTTAACTATTGGGGATCCCATGGGTGGAAGTGACCACAACACAGTGTGGTTCAACCTGGACATGGGTAGGGAAGACATCCCCACCAAGACAAGAGCACTAGACTTCAAGACAGCGAATTTTAAGAGAATGAGGGAAATGATCAAAGAAGACCTTGGGAGCCTAGAGGAAAACTTGGGTGTGGAGGAAATGTGGGATGTGGTCACAGTGGCCATACAGAATGCCACAAACAGATGCACAACGATGAGAGGAAAGGGGACCAGAACTCAACTGCCTAGCTGATTCAGCAGAGAGGTGGCTAAGGCAGTGAAAGATAAAAGGGCAGCATACAAAAAAAGTAAAAGATCAGCGAGGAAAGAGGATGAGGAGGATTTCCAAAGGCTAGCTAAACCAGCAAAAAGGGAGGTAATACAGGCAAAAGCAAAAAAGGAGCTCCAGAGAGCAGAAGGGGTAAAAGAGGGGGATAAGGCCTTCTTTCGCTACATCAAAAAAACAAGCATTTGTCAATGCCGAATGTTTGCTTGCTGGCACTGGTAGTGTAGGAGTTACAGAGCTGCATAATAGGAATGGCAGTGAAGTATTGAACTGAAGCCAACCCCACCACCACCCTGCAGAGACTGACAGGCATTGGGGTGTGCTTTTGGGTCATCAGGCATAACGGCCATGCCATTTCACCACACCCTACCCTGCAGACACCAACAAGTGTCACTGTGTGCCTTGAGGTCTTTGGCCCTTATGCTCACCCCATTCCATCAGGAAATATGGTGAGATGGGTGCTATATAGGAGAATGGGGTGAACTTTGGGGCCGAAGAGTCCAAGGCACACCTCGATGCCTCTCACTGGCTGCAGGGTGTGGAATGGTATGAGCATTACAGGCAAGAATCCCAAGTCACACCCCTGATGCCTGTCAGTCTCTACAGGGTGGGGTGTTATGGTCGGAAACCCAACGCTCCTCAGATGTTGTTGGCATTTTCACTCCAAATTTTCAACATGGGTTTTGTGACCCTCACCTTATGAACAGTGGCAATATCAGTTTGTTAGCCGAAGCTGATTTTGCACAGCGACTACGCCATTTGGCACCACAGGTGCGAAAACACATTCGAATAGGATGTGAAAATGACAGTTGTACTGTTCATGGGAGGTGGAAAAATGGCAATGTTGAAAATCTGCAGTGAAAATATTTAAAAACTGGTGAAGTCACGGCGTGTGTAGAAACTACTAGCGCACACCATAATGCAGTTAGTTTGGGGATTTTTACAGCAGATTGTCAACACAGGCATTTTGGAACCTCCGCTCATGAACAGTGTCACTGTGATTTTCTTAATCTGTCCCGAACAGTGATTTCCCACAGCGACCACGCATTTCTGCGCTGGAAGTGCGAAAACACATTTCGGCCATGGTGTGAAAAATGACAGCTGTACTGTTCATAAGGAAGTGTGGAAAAATGCCAGTGGTGAAAATCTGTACTGAAAATATTAGAAATCCATGAACTTACGAGGGTGCGTGGAAACTGCGCAATGGTCACTCGTAACACAGTCATTTTACGAACTTTTTTCACCACATTTTTAACATAGCCATCGTAACACCTCTGCTCATGAACAGTGTCACTGAGATTTTCTTAATCTATCCCGAACATTGATTTCGCACACCGACTACACCATTGTGTGCTACATGCGCGGAAACACGTTTTGGGCTAGATGTGAAAAATGACAGCTGTACTGCTCATAAGGAGGGGTGGTAAAATGGCAATGTTGAACATCTGGAGTGAAAATAGTGAAAATTCATGAACTTACAAGCGTGCGTAGGAACAGCGCAATGCATGCTCGTAAAACAGTCATTTTGGGGAATTTTTTCACCAAATTTTTAACATAGCCATTTTAACACTTCTGCTCTTGAACAGTGTCACTGTGATTTTCTTAATCTGTCCCGAACATTGATTTTGCACACTGACTGCGCCATTAGAAACATAGAAACAGCCGGCCCGTCGGTGCAGCGGTTGGATTTCCGCTTGCGACACCTGCGACCCGGGATCAGGAACGAGCTCGGGTTGCTGGAGGGCCAGCCGGGGGGGGAGGCAGCTTGAGTGTCCCACGACTGCTCACTGTCTCCAGGGAGGGAGGGGATCACGACCCGGTGCAGAAGCGACCACTGGCGGAGGCCGGTGGTAGTGCAGCACATCGGGGTCATTAGGGGTGGTGCATGACAGACGTGGGCTCTCGCCTTGACATCCAGACGGCACGCACCTCAAGAAAGCCAGGAAAATCACTCGCTGGACTCCAGATAACGGCTCTCTGTTCCTGAGGGCCTCCAGTGCCTTTCTGGCGCCTCCTGTTCCCACAGCAACTCTGGGCCCTAGTAGTGTGTGTGTGCTGGGGCTATCCTCTCCGGTGCCTTCCCCTCAGAGGAGGGACTCGCCCAGTGAAGGGATACACCGAGATATCCCGGGGGTCGGCTGCGATCTGGGGGATCAGAGGAGGGCCGGGCAAGGACAGAAGAGATCAGGGGGGAACTTGTCAGAGCCCAAAGGAGTGGAGGACCAGCGAGCGTGGGGCCGAAAAATAGATCACACACAAAAAAAAAAGAAACATAGACTTTGACAGCAGATAAGGACCGCTTGGCCCACCTAGTCTGCCCATTTCCCTACCTACAGGATAAGTCGCAGATTCTAATTAACCAACAGCCTATTTCTTCCTACCCTCCACAAGAATTGCCTTATGTCTGTCCCATGCATTCTTGAATTCTCCCACAGTTTTAGACCCCACAACCTCCTCAGGAAGGCTGTTCCATGCATCCACTACCCTCTGTGAAAAAATACTTCCTCACATTGCCCCTGAACCACACCCTCTATCTTTAAATTGTGTCCCCTTGTTCTTGCACGTCTCTTTTTCTGAAAGATGCTACCCTCTTGGACTTTGTTGATTCCACTGAGGTACTTAAAAGTTTCTATCATGTCCCCCTCCCTCCTTTCCTCAAGGGTATACATATTAAGCTCCTTTAGTCTCTCCTTGTATGGCTTCTCTTGCAGACCCTGCACCATTTTAGTTGCCCTCCTCTGGACTGCCTCTAGCCTGTCTATGTCCTTGCGGAGATGGGGTCCCCAGAACTGGACGCAGTACTCCAGATGGGGTCTCACCAACTGTCTGTATAGAGGGATAACAACTTCCTGTTTTCTGCTGGTGATGCCTCTCCCTATGCATCCCAGTATCTCCCGTAGCCCTCCCTTCTGCCTTCTCACATTGCTTGCCAACCTTAAGGTCATCTGATATGATTACCCCCAGGTCCCTTTCCTTTTTTGTAGTTGTTACTACCTCTCCCTCCATTGTGTAATCTTCCCCTGGGTTTTTGTTTCCCAGGTGCATTATTTTGCACTTCTTTGCATTGAATCCTAGCTGCGATACTTCTGACCATTCCTCCAACCTTGCCAAGTCCCTTCTCATCCTTTCCATGCCTCCTTGTGTATCAACCCTGTTGCAGATCTTTGTGTCATCTGCAAAGAGGCATACTTTCCTTCCAGTCCCTCTGCAATGTCACTTATAAAGACATTAAAAAGGACTGGACCCAGTACTGAACCCTGCGGTACCCCACTAGTAACCCTTTCTTCAGAGTGGACTCCATTTACAATTACCTTCTGTGTCCTGTTGTGCAGCCAATGTTTTACCCAGGCTACCACCCTGGGACCCACTCCCAGGCTGGTTAATTTGACTATTAATCTTTTCTGTGGGACTGTGTCAAATGCCTTGCTAAAGTCTAGGTAGGCCATGTCCATAGCCCTCCCTGGTCTACTACTTTGGTCACCCAGTCAAAGAAATCAGTTAGATTCATCTGACATGACCTTCCCGCTGTGAACCCATGCTGCCTTGGGTCCTGTGCTCCACTGGCCTTTAGGTACTCAACAATTATTTCCTTCAGAAGTGATTCTATCACTTTCCCTACCACAGAGGTCAAACTGACAGGTCTGCAGTTTTCTGCCTCTGTCTTGGTCCCACTTTTGTGAAGGGGAATCACATCCGCCTTCCTACAGTCCTCAGGTACCACACCATCCTCCCATGATTTGTTAAAAAGGGTAGTCAGTGGTTTCACTAGTTCTCCCCTTAATTCTTTTAGAATTCTGGGGTGAATTCCATCAGGCCCCATTGCTTTGTCCACCTTCAGTTTTAGGAGCTCTTTCAGAACCCTTTCTTCTGTGAAAGGGCTGGGATCGACCACCCTATCAAGAGTGCTTCTGTTAATTGGATTTGGCACTTCCCCTCCTCTTTTGTGAATACTGAGCAGAAGTATTTGTTCAGTATCCCTGCTTTTTCACTGTCCCCCTCTGCCCATCCACCGTTCATTCTATTCAGCCTCACTATCCCTCCTTTTGTTTTTCTACGCTCCCTGATGTACCTATAAAAGGTTTTATCCCCCTTCTTAACCGAGTTGGCTATCTTTTCCTCAGTTTGGGCCTTTGCTATTCTGACTTCCCTCCCTGCTTACTTCTGCCTTAACTGGTACAGCTCTCTGTCCTGCTCCTTCTGTGTTTCCTTATACTTCCTGATTGTGAGCTACATGTGCGGTAACACATTTTGGGCTAAATGTGAAAAATGACAGCTGTACTTCTCATATTGAGGTGTGGTAGAATGGCAATGTTGAAAATCTGGAGTGAAAATATTGAAAATTTGCGAACTTACGAGCGTGCATAGGAACAGTGCAACACATGCTCGTAAAACAGTAATTTTGGGGAATTGTTTCATCAGATTTTCAACATAAGGTTTTGGGGGCCTACCTCATGAACTGTGACACTGTCATTTCGTAAATCAGTCCCGAAAGGTGGTTCCATGCAGTGACCGCGAAATCACCTTTCGGGGCCTATTAACAAAATGACAGTGACATAATTCATGAGGTGGGGTCCCAAAAACCCCATGTTGAAAATTTGGTGAAAAAATTCCCCAAAATGCCTGAGATATGCATCAAAGTTGAGAAAACCCTATATATTAAATTATACAGCTTACCGGCATTTCCTCCGTTCGCGGTTGGCTTTGAAGAGTGCAGACGTGTTCCCGGTCCACCAAAGATCGTCGCGCCAGACTCCAGAGGTAAGTATGGGGTGGGGGTGTGTGTGTGGGGAGGCAGGGTGTGCAGAGAGTGGGCGCGGGTGGGGGGAGCGGGGGTCAGGACAGTCAGTGAAGGAAAGTTTTCTCTTTCTTTTTTTTTTTTTTGTTGGATGACGCGGGACTTGTGCCACGCTGGGGTGGGCTCCCAGTGTGGCAGCTTGAAGGCTGTTTGGGGTGGGGGGCAGTGGAGCCGACGAGGGATTGGGTACCCCCATCGGCCATACGGACTGTTGCCAAGCTGGGGTGGGCTCCCAGCGTGGCACCCGGTTGTCTGTTGGAGGGGGAACATTGGAGCCGATGGGGATTGGGCACCCCTGTCGGCCATACAGTGTGTGGGGGGGAGCGCATTAGCACGCAGTATGCGTGTGTGTTGGGGGGGCGCATGCGCAGTCAGTAGCTTCTCGCTGCTCACTGAAGCGGAGCTCTGCCTTTCAGCTGTACGGCACTGCATTTTCAACTGCTGTCATAAACAGCTGCAGCATTCATTGGCGAACTGTGGCCGCGCCTGCAAGCACACTGACTGAATCGGAAGATGGGTGCCAAACCTTCGAAAACTCGGATGATGGCACTATGTTTCTTGGACATGCGTGCAAGCAAACATAAAAAGGGACAAGAAGGACGGCATAGTCGGGCTAAAGAAGGGGGAATGCATAGCGGTGGAAGACAGGGCAAAAGCGGAGATATTAAACATTACTTTGGCTCTGTCTTTGCCAAAGAAAGAAAGGACCCAATACCGCACAGTGCAAGGAGCGGGAAGGAGGCTGGTGAGGCCCCATTAGCTCTCTTGATACAGGGGTGGTGCCAGGGGATTGGAAAATAGCACATCATGTGCCACTTCATAAGAGTGGCCCTAAGGAGGACCCTGGTAACTACAGACCAGTCAGCCTGGTCTTGATTATGTGTAAACTAATGGAAATTATATTGAAGGGGGGCTTGGTCAAGTTCTTAGGGAAAACAGCCTGCAGGATAGCAAACAGCATGGGTTCATGGCAGGCAGATCGTGTCAAACGAACTTGATTGAGTTCTTTGACTGGGTCACCCGGGCAGTGGACAAAGGCCAGGCAGTAGATATTATATATCTGGACTTTAACAAGGCCTTTGACTCTGTGCCACACAAAAGGCTGCTCACGAAGATGAGGGACTTAGGGGTGAGAGAAAGGTCAGTTAGATGGGTCTATAACTGGCTGGCGACAGGACACAGAGGGTGGTAGTTGGGGGGAGGGTTCTCCAGTACAAAGGAAGTCACCAGTGGGGTTCCACGGGTCGGTGCTGTTTGGCGTCTTTATTAGGGACATAGGGGAAGGCATTCAGGGAAAAATGTGCATGTTCGCTGACGACACCAAACTCTGCGGGAGGGTGGACACTCAGGAAGGGATAAAGGAGATGAGAGAGGACCTAGCCAAACTAGAGAGATGGCCATGGATGTGGCAGCTCAAGTTCAACGCCAAAAAGTTCAGAGTGATGCACGTAGGGGTGAAGAACCCAAGAACAGAGAACTACTTGGAAAAGTCCAGGTTACGCCATCGGCGGAGGAATAAGATCTGGAGGTGATAATTTCTAGTGACCCGGAGCACTCGACTCAATGCAAAAAGGCTGTAGCAAAGGCTAATAGGATGTTAGTGTGCATTGCTAGGGGAATTAGCAGTAGGAGGAGTGAGGTTATTCTGCCACTGTTCATGTCATTAGTCAGACCTTACTTCAGTATGGAGTAAGATATTGGTACCCACACCTGAAGAAAGACATAAACATGATGGAACAGGTACAGAGGAGAGCGACTAAAATGATAAAAGGAGAGCAGGATAGATCATACGCAGAGAGGTTGGAGGACCTGGGCCTGGGAATGTACACTCTGGAGGAGAAGAGGCAGAGGGGGATATGACTGAGACATTCAAGTACTTGAGGGGAATTAACAGAGTGAACTGTGGGAGCCTATTTAATAAGAGGACCACCACCACCAGAGGGCAGAAGCCTTAAGCTGGAGGGGGTAGATTCAAGAGGGATATAAGGAAGCACATTTTTACAGACAGAGTGGTAATGGCATGGAGCGAGCTGCCACAGGAAGTGGTGGAGTCAAAGTCAATGGGAGCCTTCTAAAGAGCCTGGGATGGGCATAAATAAACGTCAGAAGGCCTTTGTAAGGGGAAAGACCAGAAATCCGGGGGTGGGGGGGCGGTCACAGATGTAAACTGAAAGTCGGAAACAACCCTTATTACTGTACGAGCAGACCTGATAGACCGAGAGGTCTCCTTCTGCTGGCCATTTTCTTATGTTCTTAAATAGTGGTTTACTACAGAAATACATAAGGTAAAAGCAGCTAAAGAAAAAATAAGTAAATACTTACAATTATTTTGAAGTTTAGACAACGACTGATGAGGAGAGGTCTCTGAGGCATCTGGTCTGGCAGGCGGAGAATGAAATCTGAAGCGTTAGAATGTAAGCAGTTGATAAGGGTAGCATTTGAAAAGTGACACGAGCCAATGATGCATACATTCTATCTCTGGGCATTTCTATCTTAAAGGTTGATTACAAGAGTTAGGAATATTGGAGAATTCCTGGGGTGAGAATCCCAAGTTTCTCCTTAAGGTGGTTACTGAGTTTACACTCAACCAGTCTGTCCACCTTCCTGTTTATTTTCTGGAGTATGCCAGTCCAGGGGAAACACTGCTCTATACTGTAGATGTGTGCAGAACTTTGAAGTATTACCTGCTCAGGGCTAAGGAGTTCAGAAAGTCTAAGCAGTTGTTTCTTTCACCCCAGGTAGAGAAGGCACTTGAGTTTCTAAGCAATGTTTATCTAAATGGTTGGCAAATTGTACTGTGTTCTGCTACAATTCGTATGGCAAAAAACTGCCTGGTGCTGTTAAAGCTCATTCCACCAGAGGCATGGCTACCTCGTTTCAAAGGGGTCTCAGCCACTGACATTTGCGCTGCTGCAACCTGGAGTACAGTCCACACTTTCACCAAGCATTACAGTCTGGACATTGCTTCAAGAGCCTGTGCAGGATTTGACAGGGCTGTGCTACAAGGTCTCTTGTCTTAAGTTTATGGAGATCCAACCTCCCAGACTGTCTATTCTTGTCACTGCATGGTACTCGTTCTACGGTGTAATCTGGTGACTGAGATACCCCTGAAGCGGATAGAACAGTTATATAAGAACTTACCGTAACGGTAGATCTTCGAGGGGGTCTGTCATCAGGTATATTTCCCTCCCACCATCCCCCCTTCTCGGGGGCTCCTGTTCAGGATCTGGCTATCTGTTGTATCCATCTTTTATATTTGGAGCTGGGTCACCTTTCTCTCCTCAGTTCCCCTGGGCATGAGCCTTGCTTCTTTCATCTCCGGAGGGAAAGAACTGAGGAGGGAGCGGGACCACCCACACCTTTATAGGGTTGGTGACATCAGCGGCATGGGCAGCCCCAGTTGTACTACTGAAAATCTTCTCTGTGGATTCCCCTTCACCAACGGTGAAGTTCCTATAGTGTAACCTGATGACTGAGATCCCCTCGAAGATCTACTGTTTCAGTTCTTACGTAACTGTTCTGTCTCAGTCATATCCTCCAGAGAGTACATATTCAAGTCCTTCAGCCTGTCATAGGCTTTGTGATGTAATGCTTGCACCATCTTGGTTGCCCTTCCCTGAACTGCCTCCACCCTGTCTTTGTCCTTATGTAGGTAAGGCCTCCAGAACTGGACACTGTACTTAACATGTGGCCTCATTAGTGTCTTATATAGTGGAATTATACCTCCCTTTTCCTGCTGGTGATACCCCTGCCTATGCAACCAAGCATCCTGTTTGCTTTTTCTGCCACCTTGTCGTACTGATTCCCTACCTTGAGGTCATTAGAGATGATAAGTCCCTTTCCTGCTTGGAACATACCTCCCCCCCTCCCCAGCTGATATGTTGTTCCTGGGTTTTTGTGCCCCATGTGCATTATTTAGCATTTCTTTGCATTAAATCTTAACTGCCATTCCCTTGACCAGTCCTCAAGCTTCTGCAGATCTCTCTTCATTCTATTAACACCCTCTGTTGTGTCCACCGTGTTGCAGAGCTTTGTGTCAACAGCGAACAGACAAATTCTCCCTTCTAGGTCTCCTGTAATGTCGCTGATAAAGATGTTGAAGAAGACTGGACCTAGCACTGATCCTTGTGGCACCCCACTGATCACCCTTCCCTCTGTGGAGAGACAGCCATTTACCACCACACTTTGTGTCCTGCCATCCAGCCAGTTCCCCACCCACCACACCACCGTCCTTCCCACTCCCATCCTCCCTAGCTTAACAGCTTTCTATGTGGCACAGTGTCAAAGGTGTCGAAGGCCTTGCTGAAATCCAGGCAGGCCACTTCCACTGCCCCGATCCACCTCCCTTGTCACCCAGTCAAAAAATTCAATGAGGTTAGTCTGACATGACCTCCCTGCAGTAAAACCATGTTGCCTTGGGTCCTGTAGACTGCTGGCAACCATGTGTTACACTCTTCTTTCCTTCAGTAGTGTTTCCATGATCTTTCCCACTACTGAGGTCATGCTGACTGGTCTGTAGTCTACTGCTTCCTTTCTGTTCCCGCTTTTGTATAGGGTGACTACATCAGCTATCCTCCAATCTTTGGATACCTCCCTTGTTACCAGTGACCGGATAAACAGGGTTGCCAGAGGTTCAGCCACCACCTCTCTTAGCTCCCTCAGTACCCTGGGATGTACCCCATCTGGCCCCATAGCCTTATCAACTCCTATTCGTTCAAGTTCCTTTAGGACCCTTTCCCATGGAAAAGGACTTGTATCCATTTACGTGCCCTTCCTAGACATTCTACTCCCTTCTTTCTCCTAAGTGTAGTTTGTCTTACCTGTGTGTGCATTTTGAGTGAATTGTCAATAATGATTCCCAAATCTTTTTCGTTTGTGATTTCTAGTAGCAGTTTATTGTTGATAATGTATGGTCTCATTTTGTTATTACAGCTTAAGTGTAAGACTGTACATTTCTCTAAGTTAAGAAGCATTTTATTGAATTTGGTCCATTCTACATACATACATGCATGCATACATAGTTGCCAGCAGATTAGGCCAAATGGTCTATCACATCTGCTGGAACATAGTTCACTGATAAAGTACAATAGGTGCTCCACCTCCCTTCTTTAACCTATCACCTCCGCTCACCTTCTTAACTTCCACCTTCACCAAGCCCTTGTGTCTGTCATATCCTCTCTTGAACTCTTCCACAGTATCTAACTTTACCAGCTCATTAGGAAGTGCATTCCACGGGGCACCACCCTCTCCATGAAGTAATGCCCCCTCACCTCACCTCTACACCGTCCACCTACCAGTTTTAGATTGTGTCCTCTCATAGTCCCTCCCCCCTTCAGTTTTATCAGACTGTCCATTTTCACTCTGTTGACTCCCTTCAGATATGTGAAGATCTCTATTATGTCCCTCCTGTCTTCCAGGGAGTACATGTTCAGCTCACTCAGTCTGTCACCATATGTCATATCCCCCAACCCACTAATCATCTTTATAGCTCTTCTCTGTACTCTCTCCAGCATTGCAATGTCCCTCTTTAGGCGAGGATGCCAGAACTGTACACAGTACACCATGTGTGGTCACCATTGAGTTGTACAGGGGAAGAATAACCTCCCTGCTCCTGGACGTTATACACCTAGATATACAAATTGGAACTTGTGCCATCGCAGGCGATTCACTTCATCGGGGCAGAGCTCGACTCTCTACGAGCCAGAGCACGGCTCCCAGCGGACAGGGCCGAAGTTCTTTCCTCCTTTGCCCAATCATTTCAGGTTGGGCAATCGTGCCCTGCCTGGGACTTCCTGCGTCTCCTGAGCCTCATGGCGGCCTGCACCAGCGTGGTCCGTTGGGCCCCCTGGTACATGCATCCCCTTCAATGGGGGCTGGCCAGCCAACGGTCACAGCACTTCGATCCGCTGGATCAGCTAGTGACAGTGACCCAGGGGATGTGGAACACTCTCCAGTGGTGGACCGTTCCAGCACATCTGCAGGAGGGCATCCCATTTGTCCACCCTGAGCCGACGGTCTTTCTATCGACCGATGCCTCTCTGATGGGTTGGGGTGCCCATCTGGGGGAGCACAGAGCGCACGGCCTCTGGTCCCCTCGGGAGTCCCGATGCCACATCAACCTGCTGGAGCTTCGAGCAGTTTATCTAGCCCTCACCGCCTTCGCTCCGTTTCTATGGGGTCAAGTGGTTCAGGTCCAGACGGACAATACCACGACCATGTACTACCTAAACCGCCAGGGCGGGACACGCTCCATGCCTCTGTGCAGGAAGCTCTCCGCATTTGGTCACTCATGCGCAGCCTGGAGGCGGATCTCCTAGCCATTCATGTGGCAGGAGCCCCAACACCCTGGCCGATGCCCGAAGCTGGATAGGAGCTGCGCCCCACTAGTGGTCTCTCCTGCCGGAGGTAGTACAAGATCTATTCTCCCACTGGGGCACGCCTCAGGCAGACCTGTTTGCCTCCAGGGAGAATGCGAAGCTGAGACTGTTTCATGCCCGCCCCCCGCAGCAGGGCTCGCTGCAGGGGGATGCCTTCTCGAGGCCGTGGACCCCAAACCTCTTCTATGCCTTTCCCCATTTCCCTTGATCCACAAGGTGCTTCTCAAGGCGAGGAGGAACAAGGCGCAGGTGATTCTGGTAGCCCCAGACTGGCCCGTCAGTTGTGGTATCCAGATCTCCTCAGTCTTAGCTCCAGGCTTCCGAGGGGGCTTCCAGCCCGCCTGGACCTGATCTCAGTCAGTCAGGGGAATGCATTACATCCGGACCTTCAATCCCTGCACCTGACGGCCTGGTTCCTGAGTGACTAGAGTTCCAGGCCTTGGGTCTTTCTGATGAGCTCCTCAACGTCGTTGAGGCGTCCCGTAAGGAGTCGACCAGAAAATGCTATGCCTTCAAATGGAAGAGATTCTCCATTTGGCATCAGGGCAAGGGCCTGGACCCTTCCTTCTGTTCCTTGGCAAGCATCCTGGACTACCTGTGGTCCCTTTCTCAGCAAGGGCTTCAGTCGACGACCTTTAAGGTGCACCTGGTAGCCATCTCTGCTTACTGGGCGCAGGCCGGGAAGCAGTCGGTGGCGCAGGAGAAGGTGGTCGGGCGCTTTTTCCAAGGCCTTGATCACATATCCCCTCCGGTGCAAGAACCTCCACCTCCGTGGGATCTACTGCTGGTATTGGCCAAGCTCATGGGCAAGCCATTCGAACTGATGCACAGGTGTGACATCTCTCACCTGTCGTGGAAGACCGCCTTCTTGGTGGCTATCACGTCAGCCAGAGGGATGGGAGAGCTCGAGGCGCTTTCCATCGAGTCTCCTTATCTGGTCTTCCACAGGGATAAGGTTTTCCTGCGCCCCCAACCGAAATTCCTTCCGAAGATGGTGTCGGAGTTTCACCTTAACCAGGTGTTGACTCTGCCGGTGTTCTACCCCAATCACACCTCGGAGGCTGAATATAGGCTCCATACTTTGGACCCTAGAAGGCGCGCTTATTATAAGGAGGCGGATGGCTGAGAGTTCGGGAGAGGTTCGCCAGCTGTTTGTTACCTCGCTGAAGCCGCACCTGGCAGACCTGCAGCCAAGCGGCGATAGGCAGTGGGTCACCTCCTGCATAGATCTCTGCTATAGGTTGGCGGGCATGGAGCCTCCCAGAGGGATAAGAGTTCATTCTACCCGCCATACCGCTGCATCAGTGGCTGCTTCCAGGGACGTCCCTATCCAGGAAATCTGCAGGGCTGCTACCTGGAAGTCAGCACACACCTTCATCACCCACTACCACATCGACCTTGAGTCACGCCGGGGTGCTGATTATGGGGCCTTGGTTCTCCAGTCTTTATTTCACAAGTAGGGGGTGTGCGCCTTGCCTCCCTCCTCCCGGAGAACTGCTAGGAGTCTGCCAGACAGTGTGGATGAACAACATATCCATGTCCCTAGAAATACAGGTTACTCACCTGTAACAGGAGTTCTAGGAATGGTATGTATTTGTTCATCTCCTAACCCTGACCTCCCAACCCGCACACAGCCTGGCTTCCAGCGGGCTAGATCTGGCGTCATGGGGGCGGAGCTGAGTTTTTACCACCGGGTGGGTGGGAGGAGCCAGCTTGAAGACCTTCCAGCAAGATTTAAAGCGGCAAGAAACCTGCCAGACAGTGTGGATGAACAACATATACCATTCCTAGAACTCCTGTTACAGGTGAGTAACCTGTATTTACAAGACACTGGTTAGGCCCTATCTGGAGTACTGTGTGCAGTACTGGAGGCCACACCTTCACAAGGACATTAGCCAAATTGAGGCAGTCCTGAGAAGGGCAACCAAAATGGTGCAGGGACTTCGTCAGAAGACATAGGAGGACAGATTAATGGAGCTCAGCATGTATACCCTAGAGCTAAGGAGGGAGAGAGGTGATATGATCGAAACATTCAAACAACATTCAACAAAGAGCATTAACAAGGTGAAAGAGTCTAACGTGTTTCAATATAAGAAAAATAGCAGGACAAGAGGACACAGCATGAGATTAGAGGGAGACCGATTAAGGGGTAATGTGAGGAAGTTCTTTTTCACAGAAAGGTTGGTGGATGCATGGAACGGCCTACCTCAGGAAGTGGTGGCTATGAATACAGTGCAGGGCTTCAAACAGGCATGGGATAGGCATAATGGAGCACTACAAATGAGTATGAATAGATAGGCCACTGACAGAGCAAAGGCTGATGGCACATTTATAAGGTAGAAAAAGAAATGGGCAGACTGGATGGGCTTTGCGGTCCTTATCTGCCGTCAACTTCTGCGTTTCTAGAATTGTTCTTTTTTGTAGTCAGTCACCCCCAGATTCTTCTTCATCATGGAGACTGCCAACTGCCCCCCCCCCAAGCTGGTAGCTATACCCAGGGTTTTTATTGCCCAGATGCAGAATGCTGCATTTACACATGTAACCCCCCTACAAATGGGGGTTCCTAAAAGCCTCCTAGGAGCTTGCCTAAGTGTTCCCCTGCCTGCTGGCGCTCGGTGTTGTAATGCTGATGGAGGGGGACTGGTGTTTCCCTGCTCGAATCCTGCCTGAGCTGCAGTGTAATCGCTCCATTTTGTAGTCGCTTAAAGCGCAAAGGGAGCCCATTTGAAAGATGTAACACTTTGCCTGTAATCATTTAAAGCGTTAGTGAAACTGCAGTTTGTCTAACCTGCCTTTATTGCAGCTGGGACTCTGTGTGTGTTGCCCCTCCATTTTGGACTTGAACTGCTGTGCTGGGCCTATTGGGTTATGGTAGCCCTAAAATGGAGACTGCTTGGGCCAACAGGAATTGGGACTCTCACTGGAGCTGGATTACAAGGGGAATATATGGCTAGTGCTCATAGGAATTGTAGTTTGGACCTTGGCACCTTTTTTGCACCAACGGAGGGAGCTCTGGAGTGATTGACAGCAGAATCCTCCAACTGGACCTGTTGGAACCTAAGGGAAATGCCCTGAACTGAAGCTGGAGAGGCAGATCGTTAGTGGCGGTGAAAGGAGTAGGGCTTTGTATTTTTCTGCCGTGTACAGTTCGCGCGGGAAGTGCGTGAGAGGCCTTGAAGTCAGCCTACAGCCATTGTAAGCTATAGTCAGACTGAATCTGAGTTTTCCTGAGGAAAAGGAAGGCTGAAGAGTGGATACCAGGCTCACCCTGTGGAAGACTGGAGATATTGCTGAATCGCGCTCGGTCTGTCAGGAACTGAAGCTGCTGTGCGTGCTCCCAGGTATTTTGCAGTAATTGTGATCGGGATCAAGGAGCAGCCTGCCTGGTATAGTACTTTCCTTTTACATATGAATGTGCGTAGAGCTTGTGGGGAATCGCCATTTCTTGTCCCCTGTACTGTGTGCTGTATAGTGAAGCTGGAGGTGAACCCCAGTGTGTTTCGGACTAAATCCATTTGCTGTCAACTGCCTAGGGGTCCAGCCACAAGGGCCTTGCATCCATGCCTTGTTGTTTCTGGCAATCCAGAAGAACATCCACCATCCGGTTCTCAGCTTGGGTATTGTGAGTACAAATCAGGGTATTCCCCTGCAGCCTGTTTTCAATCACAAGGGTGTCATCTAATTCTTGTTGTTTCACTACTTCATGGACTGAGCCATCTGGCTCCCGATTACAATTGGGTGTTGTGCATATATTTTCTTCTACAGGGCCCTATCCATCTACATCTGCCGGCCAACCCCGGGCAATGGACCTGGCTAGCCCCCCCAACCTGGGTACCCGGGGTGTGACTTTTCAGACCCTGTATGTGTGCACAGTACTGTGATTTATTACTGCCAATTAACCTGATTTTCTCCCTTCCGTGTTCCATTCCCCTAAATATACCAGATTTGATGTTGTTGAACTTTATACTGTCTGAAGTGTCAGTACCTAGAGAACAATCATTGTATTGTGCTGTGTATGTTGTTTAACCTTGTTTTACAGGGGGTCCTCAGAGACGTGCTGCAGAATCAGTCTCAAGGGTAAGTGGTACCTTATGAGTGAACAGTGCGTATATGAGGGGTATTGGGGCTGTAACTCCTGTGTACTGTGTGAGCCACTAGAAGGAACCAAAGGGGGTCACGGTGTCCCAGTGGGCTGTGACCAAACTAGTCTAACCACTACAAACCCTGACCTCTGGGTGGAGGCACCCATCATAGAACCTAGGCCACTCAACCTGTCCGTAGTCAAGCAGGCAGGGGTAGTAGTCCTTGGGATAGCACCACCTGGGGGATATACGCACATTAAACTTCAGTTGCCATGTGTGTGCCCATTCTTTCAGCCTCGCTAATTTGCCCTGTAATGCCCTCCTACCATCCTCACTGTCCACCTCCGCCTCCATCTTGGAATCATCAGCAAACAGACTCATCTTACTCCCAACTCCCACTCCTATGTCTGCAGTGTACAAGTTGAAGAGGATAGGTCCCAACACTAAGCCCTGTGGGACCCCACTGATGACTCTTCTGTGGGTCGAGGCCTCTCCCCCCAACACCACTCTTTGCTGTCTGTCTGCAAGCCAGTTTGCCACCCATCCCACCAATTTCCCCCATCCCTAGGTTTCTCAATTTCCAGATCAGCCTCCCATGCGGGACTGAGTCAAAAACCTTGTTGAAGTCCAGATATAGAACATCAACAGATTTTCCATTATCCAGGGATCTTGTCATCCAGTCAAAGAATTCAGCCAGGTTTGTTTGACATGACCTCCCCTAGACAAACCCGTGCTGGTTGTCATCCTGCACCCCAGAAGCTTCTAAAATCTCCACCATCCTTTCTTTTAAGATGGTCTCCATCACTTTCCCCACTATAGTGGTTAGGCTGACCAGTCTGTAGCTTCCAGGTTCATTCCTAGGCCCACTTTTGTGGATAGGTACTACATGTGCCATCCTCAAGCTGTGCAGAATGCAACCTGATTGGAGGGAAGAATTAAATAAATCCGCCAGTGGGGCTGCCAGGACATCCGACAGTTCCCATAGAACCCTGGGGTGTATGCCATCTGGACCTGGGACCTTATCCACCCTCAGTGTCTTGAGGGCCTCCTTCACCCTCCCTTACTCTATTTCCCTGTAAGTGAGTGTTTCCCCTCCCATGCCCCCAACTCTACCCCCTCCCTGTGGCAGTGGCCCATCCCTTTCCCTTGTAAAGACCGAGCCGAAGTAACCATTTAATACTTCAGCCTGCTTTATCACTCCCTCTACCCATTCCCCTCCTTCTTTAGCTAACTGATCTGCCCCCACCTCGCTCACTGACTTTTCTGAAAAATTATTTCTCCCCTCCCTTAATCCCCTGTGCTAGTCTAACTTCTTTCTGAGCCTTTGCAGCTCTAACTGTGCTGCTGACTTCCCTGGAGATCCTATGGTACTCATCCTGGTGTGCCTCACTGCGGGAATATTTGTACCTTCAGTAGGTCATTCTTGTTCCTCACCCCGTCCTGCACTACATCTGTCCACCAGCAGGGTTTCTTGGCTTGAGCTATCTTGTTTTGGGATCTGGTACAGGTTTTTGTGGCCTCCAGGATGCCCAGCTTCACAATATCCCATTTTTTTCTGTGCTCATCCCAGGTTTGAGCTCCTCTGCATGTTTTCTGAGGATGTTTGCCATCTCTCCAAAGTTTGCCCCCGAGTCCACTATCATGGTCTTTGTCTGATTCCGCTCTTTACCCAATTCTAACGTAAAACAAACTGTGGAATGATCACTACCAGCTAATGAATCATTTACCACAAGGCTCTTAACCTGATCTTCATCAGCTAGTACCAAGTCCAGGATGTTTCCTTTCTAGTAGGCTTCCCAACTAGTTGAGTCAGAAATTTATCCTGGAGGGCATTGAGAATCTTTTGCTCTTGGGCAGATGAGGCGAGGCAAAGCAAGTTTTATTTATAGGGTGCCCATTCCCCGGGGCTCTAGGTGCCTAACAAAACACATCAAAAGGTAAAACAGCAGATAAAACACAATAACATTTTCAGGATAAATAAGATTCAGAATTAAAGCTTTAAAATAAACTTTAGATAATTTGGATGGTTGGGCTGGAATAATTAATCCATAAAAGCCAGGCTAAAGAGGTGGGCCTTCAGCCTCAGCTTGAAAACACCGATCGAAAGGGCCTTCTGGACTGCAGGTGGAAGCGAGTCCCACAGGGTTGGCCCAGTGACACTAAAAGCTCGGTCACCTGATGTCTTGAGCCGAACCCTGGGGACATACAGGAGGCCCCTCGAAGAGGAGCAGAGGGAGCAAGCAGAGGTCACAGGTGTCAGGCGCTCCAACAAGTAGCCAAGACCCAGTCAATATAGGGACTTGTAGGTGAGCAAGCCCATCTTGAAAAGGACCTTTCACCTGACTGGCAACTAGTGCAGAGCACGCAGGACCCGGTTACATGACTGGACCTAAACAGGCCTGTCAGCAACCGGACCGCTGCGTTCTGCACCAGCTGCAATCTGTGGAGGGTCTCTCCCATGACCTCAAAGTATAGAGAGTTACAGTAGTCAAGCCTAGAGGTGACAAAGGCATGTCCCAGAGTTGGCAGATCCTTGAGCAGAACAAGGGACTTGATCCTGATGATATTCTGCAAGTGGTAAAATCCCCTTTTAACTACAGACGATACCTGATCTTCAAAGGTGAGCCTGTTGTCCAGGATCACACCCAGATTATGCACCCTCGGGAAAGCTACCAAGGGAGTAGACCCCAAGAAGAGACCTGTGTTAGCTCCAGGTGGCAACCCATCACGCCTGCGATCTGGCTCGATCACTAGCACCTCCGTCTTATCTGGGTGAATTGCATAAAGTGTGGTACTTCATAACTGAACTGCCTAATTGTGTGGCACCCTGTAGTGTTCAGGCGTGAGCTCCTGGGCATATTCATCTACTTTAAAGGACAAAAGGAACTTTAAGTTGTCTGTAACTGGGAAGTGCTGGACTAATCAGGATTTATAAATGAACTGAGAAATCAAATGACTTTTTGTTTTAGTATCTTATTTATATTTTTGAATAAGTGTTAATTCTAGGGACATGGATATGTTGTTCATCCACACTTATTGGCAGGTATCCTTGCCGCTTTAAATCTTGCCGGAAGGTCTTCAAGCTGGCTCCTCCCACCCACACGGGTGGTAAAACTCTCGACTCCGCCCCATGACGCTAGATCTTCCTTACGGCAGGCTCAGGTTCCCTCATAACGCTCTGCATATAAGACTGGTTCCTATTTCTTCGGTTTTCCGGAATTACTTTCAAAGGTTTTCTAGACTTTGGTCATTTATTTCCCTTGCGGCTGCGATGGACAGATCGACTCCCGGGTTTCGGAGGTGCCCATGCGGGCAGAAGATGTCTCGGATGGATCCGCACTTCACGTGCATCTACTGCTTGGGCCTTGAGCACAACCCGCGGGCTTGCGATCTGTGCTCTTCCTTCTCGGCCTATGTCCTGGAAGACCGTGCCGCCCGTCTGCAGCTAGGGCGCCCCGAGAAACGTTACCCACCAGTGAAGTCAAAGGAGGCCCGTTTGGCGGTTTCCACGGTGGCTGGCTCGGCTGAACAACTCGAGCATTTGATCGCCCTCGAGGAGAAGGCGGCGCAGGCCGCTTCTTCATCTTCCTCGGCCGCGGCATTTATCCCGCTCCTTCTGGGGTCCTCCTATTCAGCTTCTTTTAAGGAGCTTTGTCTCTCCCTCTCCACTAAGGGAGAGGGACCAGCATCTTCAGGGCCTTCCTCTAGGTCCAAAAAGAAGGATCACAAAGGTAAGTCCCTTCGTCGACGCTCTTGGGAGCGGAAGAGGTCCCTCTCACCGAGTAGTCGACCATCGACTTTGGTCGATCCTTTGGCTTCAGCCACTGGCTTCACGGTGTCCCCGTCAGGCCAGTTGACCGAGGCTCCCGTTGACGCGGTCGAGATTTTTCTCGACCCGTTGGACAGGCTGTCAACAGGTGAAGCCGAAATCCCTCTCTCCCCAGTTCCCCCGGCGGCAGTTGAGGAGTCCGTGGACTTGCCTGTGCCTCCGGTTCCGGAGTCCATGGTTGGGCCTTCCGAGCCGAGGGGAGGGCCGGTTTCCCCCGGACTACCCCCGTACCCTCCTCGGGAAAGCCGAGGTTCGCGGTCTCGGTCTCAGACTTCTTCTCGGTCCAGCCGATCCCGCCGCCACAGGCAGTCTCGGTCTCGGCACCGTGGCAAGCGGCGCCGCCGCTCATCCTCTTCCTCCTCGGACAAGGGGAAGCTTCGACGCAAGTTGCGTCGCCGATACAACGACCTCATGTGGCAACAGCTTCTTCTGTCCGGGAGTAAGCCAACGTCATCGCCTTCCCCGGCTATTAAGTGGCTGTCACCGGAGCGGCCGAAGCAACCCCTCGCTCTAGCCGAGGCACCCTCTTCCAGGCTTGTTGCTCAGCCAAAACCGGCTGCCCCACCGATTCCGGTGGAACCTCCGCCTCCACAGCCTTCGTTTGGGGCTCCGACCAAAGACTCTCGGTCGGCCCGAGGTCTGTCACATAGGCTGTCTGTCACCCTCACTCCCGATCGCCCTCGGCAGGTGGAGGGTGGCTCAGGCCCAAGGCAGCTCTTTGCGGACTCTTCCGAGTCCGACGATTCCTCCCTGTTCTCCAGGCAGGTCGACTTGGAGTCCTCGGGAGGTCAATCACTGGACGATAGCCCTTCGTCTTTTATGGGTTTGCTTAGGCTCATCTCGGAGTCCACCGGGATGCAGCTCGAGCCCGTATCCAAGCGGGCCAAGTATCCCCTCACGGAGATATTGGACCGAGGGGATTCCCCTACGGAGGCCTTTCCTGTGGCCGAGGCCATTGTTGGCCCGGCCTTGGAGCTCTGGCAGCACCCTGCTTCCTGCCGTGCGCCTTCGGCCAGGATGGCCAGGAAGTATGCGGTCCCTACCGGTTCCCTATCCAGGCTTTCGAACACCCCTCGGCCGAGGGGTTAGTTACTGACAGCGTTTTCCGGCGTGCCGGTAATGCTAGGGACGTGGACAAACCTCCCGACAAGGAGTCCAAGAAATTGGACTATGCCAGGTGAAAAGTCTACGCTGCATCCTCCCTTGGTCTTCGCCAGGCCAGCTCGGCCGTGCTTATGGCGCATTTCTCCCATGCCCTGTTGGGCTCCCTGGACAAGGTAGTCCCTCATCTCCCGGCTGACCTGCAGACTACGGTTAGGCAGGTGCGGGACCAGGGCAGTGGCCAAGCAGCAACTTCAGACTGCTTTGGACATCGGAGACTCATGCGCCAGGTCAGTCGCGCGCAGTGGCTATGCGCTGTCGGGCATGGCTGAGGTTATCCACCTTCACAGCGGATACCCAGCACAAGTTGGCGGATGTCCTTTTGGGAACCGACCTCCTCGGAGGTGGAAGGTCACCTCAGAGGATCGAAAGTCCAATGCCACCTTGGACTCGGTCTCATCCGCTCAGAGGGACAAGGGCCGCAGACCGCAACCCAAGCCCTTTCGTCCGTCTGCGCCCTCAGCACGTCCGGCCCAGCATCATCAGGGCCAGCAGGCTCGCACTTGGCGTCCCAAACCCAAGCCCGCGGCTTCCTCCTCCAGGAAGCAGGGAGGTAAGGGCCCCGGAGGTCCTTCGGCCAGTCCCTCCTCCAAGCCTGCACAGTGACGGGTTGAGGGGTGTCACCCCAACCTCGTCACCTCACCCAGGTTCCCCGTGGGGACAGCTCCACCACTTCCTTTCCGCCTGGTCTGCTATTACCACAGACCAGCTGGTGTTGGAGGTGGTAGGAAAGGGCCTGCCTCTGGAGTTCGAGCAGGCCCCACCCTTCAGAGCCATCCACCTGGGGGCCTCGGAGTCCAAAGCTCTCGCTGTTGGCTCACCGAGCCGACATCGCTTGCTCCTGAAAGAGGTGATCGAGAGGTGGCGGATCCTCCTCAGACCCGGGTTTGTGTCCAGGTACTTCCTGGTCCGAAGCGGACGGGGCTGGCGCCCATTCTCGACCTACACGACCTAAACAAGTTCCTAAGGTCTCGAACCTTCAGGATGGTCACTCTGGCTCAGATAATACCATCCTTGAACAAGCATGTGGTTCTGCTCTCTGGACCTGCAGGACGCGTTTTTCACGTCCCCATCCGTCTGTCACATCAGAGGTTCCTTTGCTTAGCGGAGGATCCCTCTGAGTTCCGAGCCATGCCCTTCGGTTTGTCTCCAGCTCCAGGGTCTTCACCAAATGCATGGCAGTGGTGACAGCATTCTCTGCGGGCGTAGGGTCCGGTGTACCCTTACCTGGACGATTGGCTGATAGCAGCCCCTCCAGACAGGGAAGTGGAGCGGTCCAGAGATCTGGCCCTCCAGGTTTGCTCTCAAATCGGCCTTCATCAATGAGGCCAAGTCGGAACTCGAGCCAAAGCAGGTGATTCTATTCATCGGGCAGAGCTCGACTCTCTCGAGCCAGAGCAGGCTCCCGTGGACAGGGCCGAGGTTCTTTCCTCCTTTGCCCGATCATTTCTGGTTGGGCAATCGCGCCCTGCCCAGGACTTCCTGCGCCTCCTGGGTCTCATGGCGGCCTGTACCAGCGTGGTCCGTTGGGCCCGCTGGAACATGCGCCCACTTCAGTGGGGCTGGCCAGCCAGTGGTCTCAACGCTGGCGATCCATTGGACCAGCTAGTGACGGTGACCCAGGGATGTGGAACGCCTCCAGTGGTGGATCTTCCAGCTCATCTGCAGGAGGGCATCCTGCTTGTCCGCCTCGAGCCGACGGTCTCTCTATCGACCGATGCCTCTCTGATGGGTTGGGGTGCCCATCTGGGGGAACACCGAGCACACGGCCTCTGGTCCCCGCGGGAGTCCCGATGCCACATCAACCTGCTGGAGCTCTGAGCGGTCCGCCTAGCTCTCACCGCCTTCACTCCGCTTTCTCCGGGTCAAGTGGTTCGGGTCCAGATGGACAATACCACGACCATGTACTATCTAAACCGCCAGGGCGGACGCGCCCATGCTTCTATGCAAGGAAGCTCCGCATCTGGTCACTGTGAGCAGCCTGGAGGCGGATCTCCTAGCCATTCATGTGGCAGGAGCCTCCAACACCCTGGCCGATGCCCTAAGCCAGATAGAGGCTGTGTCCCACAGTGGTCTCTCCTGCCGGAGGTAGTAAGAAGATCTGTTCTCCCATTGGGGCACACCTCAGGTGGATCTGTTTGCCTCCAGGAGAACGCGGGTTAAGGCTGTTCCATGCCCGCCCTCAGCAGGGCTGCTGCAAGGATGCCTTCGAGGCTGTGGACCCCGGCCTCTTCACGCCTTTCCCCATTTCCTTGATCCACAAGGTGCTTCTCAAGGCGAGGAGGACAAGGCGCAGGTGATTCTGGTAGCCCCAGACTGGCCCTCGCCAGTGCTGGTATCCAGATCTCCTCAGCCTCAGCTCCAGGCTCCCGAGGCAGCTTCCAGCGCCTCAGACCTGCTTTCAGTCCATCAGGGAAGGTGTTCCATCGGACCTTCAATCCCTGCACCTGACGGCCTGGTTCCTGAGCGGCCAGAGTTCCAGGCCTTGGGTCTTTCCGACGAGGTCCTCAACGTAGTTGAGGCGCCCCAAGGAGTCGACCAGGAAATGTTGTGCCTTCAAATGGAAAAGGTTTTCCATTTGGTGTCAGGGCAAGGGCTTGACCCTTCCTCCTGTTCCTTGGCAAGCATCTGGACTATTTATGGTCCCTTTCTCAGCAAGGGCTTAGGTCGACGACCCTAAGGGTGCACCTGGCAGCCATCTCTGCTTACCGGGCGCGGGCCGGGAAGCAGTCGGTGGCGCAGGAGAAGGTGGTCTGGCGCTTTTTCAAAGGCCTTGATCACATTTCCCCTTCGGTGCGAGAACCTCCACCTCCGTGGGATCTACTGCTGGTACTGGCAAAGCTCATGGGCAAGCCATTCGAACCAATGCACAGGTGTGATCTCTCTCTCACCTGTCGTGGAAGACCGCCTTCTTGGTGGCTATTACGTCAGCCAGAAGGATGGGAGAGCTCCAGGCGCTTTCCATCGAGTCTCCTTACCTGGTCTTCCACAGGGACAAGGTTGTCCTGCGCCCCCACCCGAAATTCCTTCCGAAGGTGGTGTCGGAGTTTCACCTTAACCAGGTGTTGACTCTGCCGGTGTTCTACCCCAATCACACCTCGGAGGCCTAATATAGGCTCCATACTCTGGACCCTAGAAGGGCGCTCACTTACTATAAGGAGCGCACGGCTGAAATTCGGGGAGAGGTTCGCCAGCTGTTTGTCACCTACGCTGAAGCCGCACCTGGCAGACCTGCAGCCAAGCGGACGATAGGCAGGTGGGTCACCTCCTGCATAGATCTCTGCTATAGGTTGGCGGGCATGGAGCCTCCCAGAGGGATAAGAGCTCATTCTACCCGCCATACTGCTGCATCGGTGCTGCTTCCAGGGACGTCCCTATCCAGGAAATCTGCAGGGCTGCTACCTGGAAGTCAGCACACCTTCATCACCCATTACCACATCGACCTTGAGTCACGCCGGATGCTGGTTTTGGGGCCTCGGTTCTCCAGTCTCTTTTCCCAAGTAAGTATGGGGTGTGCGCCTTGCCTCCTCCTCCGGAGAACTGCTAGAGTCTGCCAATAAGTGTGGATGAACAACATATCCATGTCCTTAGAAATACAGGTTATCACTTGTAACAGGAGTTCTAGGAATGGTATATGTTGTTCATCCACACGACCCACCCGCTCTCCCGGCCGACGCACAACCTGAGCTTCCAGCGGCCAGATCTGGCGCCATGGGGCGGAGCCAGAGTTTTACCACCCGGGTGGGTGGGAGGAGCCAGCTTGAAGACCTTCCGGCAAGATTTAAAGCGGCAAGGATACCTGCCAATAAGTGTGGATGAACAGCATATACCATTCCTAGAACTCCTGTTACAGGTGAGTAACCTGTATTTTTAAGTGTTTGGTGTTGTTTTGTTTATATATTTTGTTTTCTCCCACTGCGTGAGAGACAATGTGTGGAATTTTTCGACCCCTCCCCCACTCTGTGAGAGAGAGAGTGGAGGAGTGAATTACCTGGTTATTTGAGAGTGGGTAGGTCTTGGGTTTTTTTGTTTGTTTTTTTCTGTTATTTTATTTTTATCATCCCTCTCCTCTGTGAGAGAGAGATTGGAGGAGTGAATTATTTGGATATTTAAGAAGGGGGGGGTAAAGACATCTGATATATTTTATTAGATATTAAAAAAATATATATATTTAATTTAGTATTGTTATTAAGATTAGATTTACTTATTTTATTTGGGATGGGTTTTAGTGTATTTGGTTTTATTTATAATGTGTTGGGGAGGTTTAGTGACGGTTGGGCATTATTCCCCCACTAGGCTCAGGGAATTATGTCCCCCACTGTCATCCGACACCTATTTTAGGTGTCGTGCTTTGGGCATACTTAGGCAGTGTGAAAGAAGGTGGAGAGCTGGGCCTGGTGGGGGACAGGAAAGGGGAAGGCGGATTGGAGTTGTGGGGTCCAGGAGATGCCCTGGGGTGAAATGGAGTCAGGATAGAGGTTATTCTTGTCTTGTCCCCATACCCAAGGGCTCCGAGCTTAGTGGGCAGGTGCCGAGGTCTTCCCCACCAGCTCATCCTACCTTGGCGGTGTTATGCAATGCCAGATCTATTAAAAACAAGACAGCTATTATAGCTGATCTTGTTGGGTCAACTGATCTGGCTTGCATCACCGAGACCTGGCTGGATGAAAATCCAGGCCTTGTATTGGCCTCAGCAACTCCAGCCGGGTTCTCGGTGATGCACCATCCAAGGTTGGATCGTAGGGGCGGGGGTGTGGCCATTATGTTTAAGACTGAGCTGGGCCTTGTGGATATGCCATTGGGAAGTACCAGATCCTTTGAATATATCCTGGTAGAGGGTGTAGGTTGTGGGATTCTCCTTATCAACCGTCCACCAGGAGACAGTGGAAAATTCCTGCAGGAGATAGCAGACTTCATCATCGACATGGTGTCGAGGTCCCCCAGATTGATAGTTCTGGGGGACTTCAATGCCTGGGTCGATGATGAACTCTCACGTTTTGGTCAAAATCTGCTCCAGTTGATGACGACGCTGGGCCTAACACATGTAGTTACCTCCTCGACCCATGTAGGGGGTCATTCATTGGCTCTGATCTTTCTTTTGGGTATGAAGATTGCTGATTTGGGGGTGGAACCAGTCAGCTGGTCTGACCATCACACCATAAGGTTCAGCTTTAGGCTCCCATAATGGTCTTCCCCTCGGAGATGGTTCGAGTACCGCCCTTTAGAGCAGTAACCCTAGTGACCTACTGGCGGTGTACTGGACCTCATCGAGCTGTCAGGTGCATGCATGAGTCCAGATGATCTGCATTAGCCTATAATAAGGCTGTGGGAGATGCTCTGAACAAGATTGCTCCTGTTCGTATTCGACCTCACCCTTCGCCTAAGGCCTGGTTTCGCTCACGCTTGAAGGAGTTAAGGCGAGATTGGCCAAGGATGGAGAGAGCCTGGCAGAAGTCGCCACATGATGCTGACAGGCTTAGGTTGATGGCACATTATGATGGCTGTCAATCAGAAATCACCCGTAAGAAGGCAGAATTCCTGTCCAGGGAGATTTCTGCCGCATAGAATCGACCGGCTCAGTTCTTCCGGACTGTTGACAGATTGTGCGATCCAATCTGTCTCCAGCCCAGAGAAGCTTTTTCTCAGCTGAGATGCGAGGAGTTTCCTTGATTTTTTGCAGATAAGGTTGCCAGCATCAGGTTTGGCATCGGTCTGACCTCTCCTATGAGGGATTGCAGTGGTCAACAGGAAGTGGCATGCACTCAGTCTGTCTGGTCAGATTTCCGACGGCTGGAGTTCACTGACATTGTGAGATCGTCCAAACATTCGCCCAACCAGTTGTAGTTTGGATCGAGTCCTACACCCTTTAGTGGGATGTGTAGATGTTATCTGCCCGATCCTTGCTGACATTGTCTGGAAGTCTTTGGAGAGGGCATTTTTTCCTGACCCCCCTCAAGGAGGCGTTTTTTCAACTACTCCTTAAAAAACCCTCCTTGGATCCAGATTGTCTAGCTAACTACCGTCCTATCTCTAACCTGCCATTTGTTGGTTAGGTTATTGAAAAAGCAGTTGCATTGCAATTGGATGATCATCTTACAACTCATAATGTCTATGATACTTTCCAGTCTGGTTTTAGGAAGAAGCATAGCACGGAGACTGCCCTTGTCCGGGTATTGAATGATCTCCTAATGGCTAGAGATCGAAAGGCACGAACCATTCTGGTCCTTCTTGATCTCTCTGCTGCATTTGACACTGTAGACCATGGTGTGCTGTTGGAGCACCTGCGGCTTTTTTGTGGGCTGTCTGGTACAGTCCTTAAATGGTTCCATTCTTACCTCATGGGCAGGTCTCAGAGAGTTGCCACTGGAATTTATTTCTCTGGTGCTCACTCCCTGCCTTGTGGGGTACCGCAGGGTTCCATTCTAGCCCCCATATTGTTTGCAGTGTATATGCTGCCATTGGGAGATATCATCAGGTGATACAGTCTGGGTTTTCACTGCTATGCAGATGATACTCGGCTGTATATGTCCTTTCTGCCCGGGCAGGATGGTGCACGCTGCGTGCTAAATAATTGCCTTTCTGAGATCAGATTTTAGATGAGTTCAAGTTGGCTGAGACTGAATCCAGATAAGACTGAAGTGCTGGTAGTGGACCCAGGTCGTCCGGGGGCAGGTCAACCATCAGGCTTATTACTTGGTGGTATGTCGCTCACTACCTCGGATCAGGTGCGTAACCTGGGCGTTATTTTTGATGATGGTCTCACCCTAAAATCTCAGGTGTCAGCTGTCGTCAAATCCTCCTTTTACCATCTGAGGAATATCGCCCGGGTGAAACATGTGGTTCCTCCGGATGATCTTCCAACACTAGCCCATGCCTTTGTCACTACCCATCTTGATTACTGCAATTCCCTCTACCTAGGGCTACCAGGGGTTGACATCCGCTGAATGCAGCTGGTGCAGAACGAGGCGGCCAGGCTTTTGACTGGGACTTCTAGAACCAGTCATATTACGCCTATGCTCTGCGAGCTGCACCGGCTGCCTGTTTAGTGGCAGATCACCTTTAAGGTTGACTTGCTAACCTTTAAAGCCCTACATGATCAGGGACCCGGGTACCTGCAAGATCTCCTGGTACCCTACTGCCCCCTCCGTCCTCTCCGTTCCACCGCCAAGGGATTGCTGGAGATTCCCAGGGTACGATTGAAGACATCTGGATCTCGTGCCTTCACTTTTTCAGCGCCAACCCTGTGGAATTCTCTACCTCGTTGGCTGAGAGAATGCCCAACTGTCGATAGATTTAAAATTGAGTTAAAAACTTATTTATTTAGCCTAGCTTTCCCTAGTCATGGATGATCTGTTTTAAGGTTCTTGTTTTAAATTGTTATTTTTATGTATTTGGTTTTATGTACAGTGCCTTAGTTTTCAAAGGCACTATAAAAATAAAGTTGATTTAATTTGATTTGGGTTTAGCCTCAGCCAGCTGGTAGTCATCCAGTCATTGATTTTAGCCAGACAGCTCTAAAGCACGTTGACAGCACCAGATGTTCTGGATGCAGATGACAAATAAAGCTGGTTGTTATATGCGTAGCAGTGAAACTCCACGCTGTCTTGCTGAATGATCTCACCCAGGGGCAGCATGTACACTGCGAACAGCATCAGCGACAAGATCAAGCCCTGTGGTACTCCACATGACAGGGGCATTGAGGAGGAGGATAAATTCCCCATCACCACTCGCTGCAACCCATCAGATAGATAGAACTCAAACCATCTGATGACAACACCGACAAGTCCACAAAACTCACAGAGATTATCGAGAAGCACAACGTGGTCCACAGTGTCAAACGCTGAAGAGACATCAATAAGCACAAGAACTGACTTGTCTCCTCTATCTCTAGTCCTAAGTAGATCATTATGCACCCTAACTAGAGCTGTTTCCGTGCTATGTCTGGCCCGAAAACCCGACTGAAATGGCTCAAAGTTGTCAAAGGACATGAGGCGATCTTCGAGCTGTTGTGCCACAAGTTTCTCAACAACTTTGCTCAAAAATGGCAGTTTGGAGATCGGATGGTAATTCGCCAGGGTGTCTGGGTTGAAGGAAGGTTTCTTAAAGAGGGATCTCACCAGTGCTTCTTTTTAAGCCACTGGGAACACCCCCTCCGCCATCGAACACCGGGCCAACAGTCTCGGTGCATCCCATTAAGAAACGTGTCGGGGTTGGGTCCAGTTTGCAATATGTTTGCTTCAGCTCTGAGGACACCATGGTGTTCCAGTCAGCCCCTGGGATGTTAAAGTCGCCAACCAACACATTCCCAACCCTTCCCCACTACAGTTCTTTTTCAGATTTTCAATCAGATCCTTATCCATAGTCTCTGACTGCATGGGGGCCCCTGTAGCTCACTCCTAGATTTACCATCCTCCCCCTTCCATCCTGTAGTGAGGCCCAAAATGCCTCCACATTACCTTCCCCTTCATCCTCCTCCCTACTAAACACTATCCCTTCTCTAACATATAAAGCCACCCCTCCTCCCCATCCCTCTGCTGTATCCCTCCTAATTGTAGTGTACCCTGGTAACCTCATGTTCCAGTCATGATTCTGAGTGGCCCATGTCTCCGTGACTGCCTCCATATCCACTTCCTCTTCTACCAAGAGACCCTGCAGCTCCGGCATTTTATTGCCAAGGCTCCGTGCATTTATCATAACCATGTTCCACCCCTTCTCACAGTTTACCCCTAACCACCTACCCACCCCACCCCCGATCAGATCCAACTTATCTTCCACTTCACCTCACGATTGTGGGGAGAGCCTACACCCACCTATATTGCTCAGGAGCTATAATCTGTTGCAGGTCCCTAACTAGAGTTTGGTGTTTAGAGTCGGTATCCACCACCCCAGTAATTGTGGTGTCATCAGCAAATTTTATCACGGTGTTTTGCAAGTTATTATGCAGGTCATGAATAAAACAGTTAAACAGTAGGAGTCCCAGAACTGATCCCTGAGGGACGCCACTTGTAACTGGGATTAGTAATGAAAGTTTCCTCTGGATTTTGACCTGTTGGGTTCTGTTGTCCAGCCAAGAGTTCACCCATTTAATAAGGTTTGGACAGTATCCCATGTTTAATAGCTTTTGCAGTAATTCACAATGGGGGACAGTGTCAAACACTTTCTTGTAATCTAAAAAGATTACATCACATGGTTTGCTGTGATCTAAATTAGAGCTGACTGTTTCATAAAAAGCTATAAAGTTTGTGGTGCAAGATCACCTTTATGGATTCCATGTTGGGAGTTGTCTACCAGGCGCAGAATCTCAGTTTCCTTTTCAAACTTTGCCTTAATGAGTCTCTACATGGTACTGCAGTCAGGTTTATTGGCCTGTAATTTTCTGGGCTCGTCCTACTGCCTTTTTACGGCTGTTGGTGGAACCTATAGCCGTTTTGCATTTGGCTGCTGAAAATGGCTGAGCATGGCACACTTCCATTGGACTTTTGGAAGTATTCTTCCAAAAGTCCAGCAGAGCTTGGAACACTCTGCCACAGTTGACCGATACAGAGTATCAGCCACACTATTTTGGCTGTTACTTCCGTATTCTGCAGACCCAGGTCTGCAACCCTGCCCCTGCGCTCTTGGCAAGAGTTAACTCTAACCCCTCCTTTGGCTCTTCCCTTAGATGGGGCACCAATCAGTCTGCAGCTGCTGTCGGAACTGAAGAGGTTGGGGTGGTCGTTTCCACCCAAACGCACTTTGTGGTTACACTCCACGGTCCGCACAGAAAAACTGTCCCCTGCAGCAGCCAGCTGTGAGGGGAAATGGGTGAGGAAAGGCCAGCAGGAGGGGAGGGGAAGGATTTCCACCGAATCCACAGGGAGGACTCTACCTCAATCGGGGCAGGTGAGGTGAACTCTGAGAGGTGGCCAGACATGGACAGGGAGCCAGCTACCGGGAAAACAAATAAAATAAATAAATAAGAGAAAAAAACAGCAAAAAAAAAACCACCAACATGGCAACACCTCAGAAAATAGGGCTGGGCCACAATCTGCCCATGGACAGCTAGCACTAAGGGCAACCCATGAGGGGAAAAGACAAGGGGACTGCAGGGCAGCCCCACGTGGCAACAGCCAAGGCCAATACCAAAAGGAAAAAATAAAAACCCAGCCAGTACACTGGAGAGAAGAGGCAGGGGAACTGCAATAGCAACCCCAGACAGGGTGCACTACTAGGCACCCAACCACGGGACACCCCAAGAAACCCCAACCCACAACTGCACACCAAGGGAGTAGACAATGAAGGGGGACTCACCCTATGGAACTGGCTGCTGGTGCACATCTGGAGGACTGCTGGACCCCTCGAGGAGCTGGAAGATGGCTGCTGGTGCTGCTGAAGACCCAGGGACTACTGGCTACGGAGGAGCAGCCACCAAGGAGCTACGGGCCAGAGCTTCAGGTAAGCCTCCAGGCATCCGTACTCCTGTGCTGTCCACTCTTTCAGCCACCTGGTCCAGAACTGCCCTCTGGCTAGCAGAGAACACCCTTTCTAGCCTAGGGGTGGACCTGGCTTATAGCCAGACAGTTGGGTCCCTGGGGCTTGGGGCAGCCCCTTGGTCAGATTTATGGGCCCCTAAGGTGTTGACCGAAGCCCTGGCCTGGCCAGGACAAAGGATTCAGCGCGAGAAGGCTCCAGGAGGGGAGGGGGGGCAAGGACAGGAAGTGGTCAGCCAGCCAGCTTGGTCAGCAGGCTGGCTGTGTACATGGAGATAATCCTTTCCCTCCCTGAGGTTTTCCCATGTCTGTTTGCTGGCAAACTTGCTGAAAATGGCCAACCATGGCATGCTTCTGTTGGACTTTTGGAGTATCCTTCCAAAAGTCCGACAGAGCTTGAAACAGTGCGCCAAATGCCTTTCACCAGAACTATGCATAGGCGAATGCTGTGCATGCGTAGTTGCATCACCACCACCATCTTAGAGATGGCACTTGGTGGTGCTCACTCTCCGGAGCTATACAAACCAGCTGTATCGGCTCCCGGCTAGAACTGGTTTGTAAATAGGTGTTATAACTGCTTGATTCCACTCCAGTGGGACTAGTCCAGATACCAGGGATTTATTAAATAAGATTTGGAATGGTAAACTTAGGTTACTAGCTAGTTGTTTTAAATACTGTGGGTTTATCCCATCCAATCCTGCTGCTGAATGAGGTTTTAGTGCTAATAACTGGGTTAGTACTTCATCATTGGTGAAACCCGATATAAGATGATTCGTTGTGTTATTAGGCATAATAAAGTCATCTTTATTGTTAAATACAGTGGCAAAATACTCGTAGTTATTAAAGGTATTTGCAATTTCAGCAGTATCATTTATATTTTTGCCATTTATTTTCAGGAGACCAATGTTATTTGCTTTACTCATGCTATTTACGTAGGAAAAAAAATTATTTTGGTTTCCCCTTGGTCATGGCAATTTTGAACTCTAGGTTTCGTTTTTCTTTTTTTATGAGTTGTTTTGTTTTTCCTTTTTTTTTTAATTAATGTTGTTCGCCCCATATCTCCGGCCAAAACTCCAGATGACCGGCCACCCCCCCCAGCTGAGCCTCGGCTTATCCCCTGGGTTAGAGAAGGAGGCAGCTGGCTACACCCCTCTATCCATCCAGTTGTCAGGCAGGTCAGCAGCGGTGGCCCGGAGATTGGCCAGGGCCCAGAATTTTCTTGAGTTTCTGGTTCAGGAGGCATGGCATACACAGATGCAATGGCATAACCGCCCACATCCTCACACCTCCCAGCCTCAACCGTTGGGCCCCCCGGTAAGTCGCTCCTGTGGTCACCCGGGAGCACTATGCCGGTAGGTGCATTCCCCTCCCCGGAGATGGAGCACATGCAGCCACCGCTCGATCCATCTTCCCCAGCCAACCCACCAGCCACCTGGGCTGGGTTCCCCAAACCCAGGTCGCTTACGACAAGCGTAGCACAACGACTGGACTGGCTGTTTTGTTTTTCTTAACAATTTTGTTAGACCAATAAAAGATATCACCTGCAACATATTTGTTTTTTTTCTACATCATCGACTGGACCAACACGCTACCACATTTCTTTGCCTTTTTTGGTCAGAAATTGCAAATAAAAAGTAAATACAGCAAAGAGCCATGGTTATAGAAGTTTTATGACACACGAGAGAGTTGTATAGTGAGGATATAGCAGTTGTGATCTGATTTACTTAAATCTGTAAACCATCTCTTTGTTTTTCCCCAGATGACTCACACCTTCAAAAATTATGGCCCTGGAGTTCGTTATGTAAGATTTGTGCACGGAGGCATTGACACCCAATATTGGGCAGGATATTATGGGATTCAGGTCACCAACAGCAGCGTAGTGATAGAGCCAGAAACCTTGATATGAAAATATTACTGCAGTACAAGGAAGGACATACCTGTACCATGGTGGAGCCAGAGTCCAGCTCCTGGTTTCCAGACTTATTGTTCCAGCACTGACTCTCACAGTTGCATCGGCACTTTCTTTTAAAGAGCTACTGACGCCGCAAAGAAAACTTTAAAAAGCGTAATAGTTAGGTACAATTCTGCCTGCATTCTATTTATATTTTATTTATTTCTCTCGCCATTATTTATTACTAAGGACATTTTCATGAATATATGATCTTTGTCCCTTTTAGAGTTCATCTGCTTCTGTATCTTACTCCCTACTCCAAGTCATAATCCTCTGTTGTGACTTCACAGTCTGTTGCCATGGAAGTAACTGTGATGTCACAAGCAGTGCTCTGTGACTTCAGGTAAGGGGAAAGCAGGAACAAACTCTTCAGGAGCAAAGATCCTGTTTTCATACAGATGACATCAGTACTAAATAATGGGGAGAAGGAATACAGCAGTAATGGGAAATATAAGCTGGACTGTATCTGAACATTAGGTTTTGTTAAAGTTGTCCTGAATGTGTCACCAGCCCTTTAGCATTTTATTGCAGATTAAAACATAGAACAATAACAGTACATCAGTCTTCAGTTATCTTTCTCAGTTGACTTGGGTCATATAAGCAGCACATTTCCACAAGCTATAGAGTTCATAACATTAAACACTGGTCAGTAGGAACAACATAATGTAGCAGATCCTTCCACCTCCCCACACAGGTCCTACACACACACACACACACACCATACGGTGCTTGTTGTATATCAGATGTAAAGTCCATGCAAATCTTTTTGTGCTCCCAATGTACCACCTCAGCCTATACACCAGCTTTTCCATTATCGCATAATCAATCATTGTGTTGAGTCATACCTGTTTACTAAAGTGTGGGTTTTTCCATTCTTTGAAACTCTCCAGTTTGGCACTACTAATAGCGATAAACACACATTTAGATTGGCCATGTGTCAAATCTAGGAATTTGATGAAGTCTCAGGGGGATAGCTCTTGGCAGTAACTCTAAAGGTACTTTCAGCATAGTCCTTTTCCATCAGTCCCTACCCAAAACTGAGTTAGCTTGGGCAAGTAAGAAACATATGTGGGGGTGGGGCTGCCTTATCGTCTAAACATTATGGGCATTTACCTTCCTGTCAGGAGGATAATTTTACCAATCTCACTGGAGTGTCATGAGACTTGCTGGACAGAGAAATAACGTATATGTTTCAATTTAGTGTGAACTTGAGTTTGAAAACCCTCCTCCTGAATAATGGTCCAGTCCTCATCCAGAATTACACAGCCAACTCATTCTTGCTCTCTGCTTTTAATCTTCATGTTGATTGGTATGTTATGTGGTAAAATTATGTCATATAAAGTTAAGATCAAAAATATGCTCAGCAGTTTCCAGAAGTTGCACAATGGAGGAAGAGGGCTGCGATGTTAAACTTGGTCCTAGTTCAGCAGTCACATAATGTCTCACTAACCAGTATTTAAAGTAGTCGTAGTAATGCTGTTGTATGCCGTATTGAGATGTCAGTTCCTGGAAAGTGACCTTATATCATCACCAACCAAGTGCCCCCAAAATAATAATAATAATCTTTATTTGTACCGTGCCTTTCTAAAACCAAGTAGCTTTAACAAACAATTTCAATAAAAACACTATAATAAAACATGAATACAATAAATACTGATTCATAAAATCCAATAAAATGACATCAAGTCAGATATACTTGATACCACAGGTGAGTCTTCAAGGTTCGTTTACATTCCTTCATGGATGCGCACTCCCGAAGTGGACGGGGTAGAGAATTCCAAAGGACTGGGGCCATGTACATAAATGCATGGACCCCCAAAGATTTTAAAGAAACCCTTAGAATCTCTAGCAACCCCTCGTCTGCCGAGCGGAGTGAATGCCTAGAGCAGTAAGGTACCAGAAACTCTTTCAGGTAGTCTGGGCCAAGTCTGTGTAGGGCTTTGTAAGTCAGAAGTCCGACTTTAAAGGTGATCTGCCATTGTACTGGCAGCCAATTACCTTTCATGACACGGAGAAATATGACAGATCACGAGGTACCAGTCAATAACCGGGCCGCAGTGTTCTGCGCTAGCTGCAAGCAGTGGATATCAACCCCTGGTAGCCATAGATAAAGGGAGTTGCAATAATCAAGGCGCAAGGTCACAAAGGCATGGACCAATGTAGGCAGATCACTGGACGGAAAAAGGTGCTTAATCCTGGAGATGTTCCTCAGATGGCAAAAGGAAGATCTGATGACCGCCAACACCTGCGATCACAGTGTCAGCCCATCGTCAAAAATCACCCCCAGATTTCGCACCTGTTCAGAAGTGGGGAGCTGGGAGCCACCAAGAAAAAGTCCTGAAGGCAAACCAGCTCTTCTCCCCTCTATCCAGCTCCACAACAAACACCTCCATCTTCTCCAAGTTCAACCTCAGCCAACTCAAATCCATCCAGTTCTGGATTTCAGATAGCGAGTTGTTAAATATCGAGAGAGCTCTATCCTGGTCAGGTACAAAAGATAGGTAGAGCCGGGTATCATCAGCATAGCAGTGAAACCTTAGCCCATACCTTCTTACAATGTCTCCGAGTGGCAGCATGTACACTGCGAACAACATGGGGGACAACACCGAACCCTGAAGTACCCCACATGAGAGAGAGACTGGGCCATAGGAATTAATCCCCGACACCACCCTCTGAGTTCTACCAGTGAGAAAGGATCTAAACCACCTGAGGACTGTACTAGACAGGCCGCAGATGAATCTCAGGTGTTCGAGAAGAACCCCATGGTCCACAGTGTCAAACGCTGAAGAGAGATCAAGAAGAACCAAGATGGAACGGTTCTTCTGATCTCTCGCCATCAGATCACTGAGCACCCGAACCAGCGCAGTCTCGGTACTATTACTCTTTCGAAAATCAGACTGGAGTGGTTCATAAATGTCATGGATGGTCAGATGGTTCTCCAGTTGTATGGCCACTACTTTCTCAATCACCTTCCCTGGCAAAGGGAAGGTTAGAGATTGGTCTGTAGTTAGCATGGCAGTCCGGGTCCAAAGAAGCTTTCTTCAAGAGGGGCGTTACCACCGCCTCCTTCAGAGAGCTAGGAAACTCACCCGTCTCCAAGGAGCACCAGACTATCCATGCTAGGACAGACCAATAGTATCCCAACAAACCTTAATCAGGGAAGTTGGGTCCGGGTCCAAACTACAGCATGTAGGGCGCATACTCTGGACAATTCACATGACATCAATGAGCTCCAGTCGGTCAAAGGAACTCCAGAAGAGCTCGGGGTTAGTGACCAAGCGCCAATCCATAGCTTCTCGCATAGAGGGTGCAGGTCGGAGTGCCGCCTTGATGTCGGCCACCTTAGCCACAAAGAAGCGAGCAAGCTCTTTACACTCTACTTGTGAAAAAACTCTTTGAACCTGCAGGCAGGCTGGGTTGCACAGTCTGTCTACATTTCCAAAGAGCTGAGCTGGTCGGTTCTGAAACAGCCGTAATCTCCCCGGACAGGAACTCTGCCTTCTTACGGGAGATTGCGGAATGATAGACTTGATAATGTTCAATCAATCTAAGATGGTCGGCATCAAGGGCGGATCTCCGCCAGCAACGCTCTAATCTTCGTTCTTGTTGCCGCATCTCCCTCAAGGTCCCATCAAACCATAGGGACCGAGGGTGAAGGGGGAGAGGATGAACACAGACAGGAGCAATGATCTCCAGAGCTGAGGAGATGACTTTATTATAAGCCAGAACCAGGGTTTCTGGGTCATTGCTCACTCCAGAAAACTCTGATAGGTCAAACACTGCCACCAGGCCCTCAGAGCTTACATCTTGCAAAGGGCAGTACCTGACCATCTCCACAGGGGTAGGCCTATGAAGGGGGGTGCAAAAACTGAACCCCATGGTGTAGTGATTGGACCATCCGACTGGTTCCACCCCCAAATCGAAGGCGTCCATCCCTAGGAGAAAGACTAAGTCAAGGGAGTGACCACCTTTATAAGTGGAAGAAGTAACAACACAGAAACATAGAATTTGATGGCAGATAAGGACCGCTTGGCCCACCTAGTCTGCCCATTTCCCTACCTAATGGATAAGCTGCAGATCCTAGTTAACCAACAGCCCACTTCGTCCCACCCCCCACTAGAATTGCCTGTCCTATGCATTCTTGAATTCCCCCACTGTTTTTGACTCTATGACCTCCTCAGGAAGGCTGTTCCATGAACCTACAACCCACTCTGTGAAGAAATACTTCCTCACATTACTTCTGAGCCATGCCCCTTTGTTCTTTGATATCTCTTTTTCTGAAAGATGCTACCCTCTCGGAATTGGTTGATTCCTTTGAGGTATTTGAAAGTTTCTATCATGTCCCCCCCTTCCCTCCTTTCCTCAAGGCTATACATCTTAAGCTCCTTTAGTCTTTCTTCATATGTTGTCTGGTATAGACCCTGCACCATTTTGGTTGCCCTTCTCTGGACAGCCTCCACCCTGTCTATGTCTTTGCGGAGATGGGATCTCCAAAACTGTACACAGTACTCTAGATGTGGTCTTACCAACTGTCTGTATAGAGGGCCAACAACTTCCTGTTTTCTACTGGTGATGCCTCTCTCTTTGCATCCCAGTATCTCCCCAGCCCTCCTTACTGCCTTCTCACATTGCTGGCCCGCCTTTAGATCGTCTGATATAATTATCCTCCGGTCCCTTTCCATTTTTGTTGTTGTCAGTATCTCACCCCCCATTGTGTACTCTTTCCCCTGGGTTTTTGTTTCCCAGGTGCATTACTTTGCACTTCTTTGCATTGAATCTAAGCTGCCATACATTTGACCATTACTCCAACCATGCCAAGTCCCTTTTCATCCTTTCCACCCCACCTTGCTTATCAACCCTGTTGCAGATCTTTGTGTCATCTGCAAAGAGACATACTTGCCCTTCCAGTCCCTCTGCAATGTCACTTATAAAGACATTAAAAAGGACCGGCCCCAGTACTGAACCTGGCGGTACCCCACTAGTAACCCTACTTTCTTCACTGTGGACTCCATTTTACTATCACCCGCTGTGTCCTGTTGTCCAGCCAGTGTTTTACCCAGGCTACCACCCTGAGAACCACTCCCAGGCTGACTAATTTGTTTATTAATCTTTTGTGCGAGACTGTGTCAAATGCCTTGCTAAAATCTAGGTAGGCCATGTCCACAGCCCCTCCCTGGTCTACTACTTTGGTCACCCAGTCAAAGAAATCAATTAGATTTGTCTGACATGACCTTCCTGCTGTGAATCCATGCTGTCTTGGGTCCCGTGCCCCACTGGCCTCTAGGTACTCAACAGTTCTTTCCTTAAGAAGCGATTCCATCATTTTCCCTACCACTGCGGTCAAACTGACAGGTCTGTAGTTTCCTGCCTCTGTCTTGCTCCCACTTTTGTGAAGAGGAATCACATCCGCTCTCCTCCAGTCCTCAGGTACCACACCATCCTCCCATGATTTATTAGAAATGGTAGTCAGTGGTGTTACTAGTTCTTCCCTTAGTTCTCTTAGAATTCTTGGATGAATCCCGTCAGGCACCATTGCTTTATCCACCGTCAGTTTTAAGAGTTCTTTCAGAACCCTTTCTTCTGTGAAAGGACTAATATCAACCCCCCTATCCAGAGTGCTTCTATTGACTGGATTAGGTACCTCCCCCTGCTTTTCCATTGTGAATACTGAACAGAAGTATTCGTTCAGTGTCCCTGCTTTTTCACTGTCTCTCTCTGCCCAACCACCTTCCTCTTTATTCAGCCTCAGTATCCCTGCCTTAGTCTTTCTTTGCTCCCTAATATACGTATAAAAGGTTTTATTCCCCTTCTTAACCAAGTTGGCTGTCTTTTCCTCGGTTTGGGCCTTTGCTATTTTGACTGCCTTCCCCGCTTCCTTCTGCTTGAACTGGTACAGTTCTCTGTCCTGCTCCTTCTGTGTTTCTTTATACTTCCTGAATGCTATCTTTTTCTCCCTTACCTTCCCCGACACTTCTTTTGAGAACCATAGTGTTTTTTTCTTTTGTTTTGATTTTTTATTTGCTTCACACAAAGGCTTGTTGCCTCTGTGATGGCGGTTTTGATGTTTCCCCATTATTGCTCCATCCCACCTTCTTGCCTGTTTGCTAGTGCTTTTCTGAGGCACTCTCCCATTTTGACAAAATCAGCCCTCCTGAAGTCCAGTACCTTCACTTTTGTATGGCTTGACTCTACAGCTAAGTTTATCGTGAACCACACTGTTTGGTGGTCGCTTGTTCCCAGATGGCTACCCACTTCAAGATCGGAGATCCTGTCTCTGTCCCCATTTGAGAGTACAAGGTCTAAGATTGCTGCCTCCCGAGTGGGTTCCAAAACTAGCTGTCTGAGGCATTCCCCTTAGGAGCATCGAGAATGGCCCTGCTGTTGGATGTGGCTGCAGCAAAGGTGCTTCAGTTAACATCTGGCATATTCAGATCCCCATCAGCAATATCGCCCCTTTCTCTGCCATCCCAAGGATGCCTTCTGTCATTTCCTTGTCCATTTCTTCCCCTGAGGCGGGGTCTGTATACAACCCCTGTGCAGATTGTGGAGCCATTTCCAGTCTCCAGTGTGACCCACAGTGCCTCCTCTCCTCCCTGTTTAGCCTTTAGTTCTGTTGCTTTGATCCCTTCTCTTACATAGAGAGCTACTTCTCCTCCTCTTCTTCCTTCCCTGTCTTGCCTGTAGATTGTGTACCCTGTACCCTGACATCAGTCAACTTGTGTAAAGCCCAAAGATGATGTCATCAATTGGAGTAAGTGTTGCACAAATTGTGAGAGTTTATGATCGACCCAGGCGTTGAAGTCTCCCAGCACCATCAGCCTGGGCGACTCAAACGCTATGTCGATCACGAAGTCCGCAACTTCCTGTAGGAAATGCTTCTCATCACCTGGTAGACGGTAAATGAGGGCAATCCTACAACCCACACCTGCCACTTCAGTACACTCGAATGACTCAGCCTTTTCAACTGGTACTCTCATGAGGCCCAGCTCGATCTTAAAACAGACCCCCCCCCCGTGGTCCAACCTTGAGCGGTGTAACACCGAGTACCCGGCTAGAATAGCGGCCTCTAATATGGGGCCTGCATTCTCATCTAGCCAGGTCTCAGTAATGCACGCCAGATCCACAGACCCAACAAGCTCTGCAATAACTGCAGTCTTATATTTGATGGATCTGGCGTTACACAACACCACTCGGGTAGGACAAGCCTCTGGAGCTGCTCGGGCTACCTGCCTACTAATATTGGTGGTGTCTTTGAGTATGGAAACTAGGCATGAAAGACCACGCACCAGATTCCATTTCGCCCCAGGGCATCTTCTGGGTCTCACTACACGAATCCGATGGCCCCGCTCATTTGACCTCCACTGTTCACACCCCCACCCCCACCCTCCCTCGCCCATGAGCAATACCCAGCACTGGTATGCCAATGGCTGTAATGGGGGAGGATGGAGGCATAAGGTCAGAGGACGAATAGCGTCAACATGTGGGGTGAGGTCCTCCACATACTAAAGGACCCAACTGCAAAACACCCCTAAGCCAACAAGAAATCACCACTTAAATAACTAACTAAATTCAAAGAAAATGAAAACTTAAGAAAACTATTAAACAACAGATAAATAAAATTACCCTCTACCCCCAAACAGCTACCCACCCTTAAACAATAATTTTACTAATAAATTACATATACTTTATATATACTCCTCACAATCCCCAACAAACCAACAATAACTTCTACCCTCCCCTTCAACAATAATCCCAAACTATTAAAACACAGTACACTAAAATAAAACACTAAAACAATTAAATATGAAGTAAGATAGTCTTATGGCATTAAGTCAGTCTTTTGCAGATCAATGAGAGTCACTAAATCTCTTGAACAGTTTTAATAAAGGTCCATCAGAGCTCTCACCTCTTCAGGCAGTGAAACAAAAGGCCCAAGCCCAAAATTCAACTCTCACGTTGAACCTTAATAATGAGCAAGCAGAAGTTATTTGAAGTTATTTGAGACCAATTTATTTAAAGGCAATCTCACGCCTAAAATCATGTAATATAACCAAGGCTAAAGAAAAGTCTGACTGGCAGTAGATCAAATGTAGAGTCCTTCCAGTGTACCCTGCTATGGACTATTGGTATTTTCTCCCGAATTCTGGCGTATTTCCCTCTGGAATCACTGCCATAGGCATAACATCAGCAGGAAGCTGGAGTACTGATTTAGGACCAAAAACGGGTCCCTCAAAACCCTCACCATAGGAAACAGCCGCCCTGTCCAATTGAACCCAGCCCAGCATCCGCTCCCCAGCAGACCCTCCTACGGGACCTAGAGGCCACCAGCAGCCGAGATCCACCCTCCAGCAGACCCGAACCAGCACCTCCCGTTATGGACACAACACACAGCAGCCGCTCTTGGATGGGTTAGAGCAGAACCCCCAAATGCTCCCACCAACCTCCAAGGTTTGCCTTTCCAGCAACTCCTCAGAAACGATTAGCAACACACAGTCCACTAGCAATAGCAAACCAACAATGTTCTGAGAAAAAGTCCAGCCACCAAAACTCCTCGTTCGGTGTTCAGCTGAATCACCCTCCTTCAACAGTTCCTCCTTGGCTTCTCAAGATCTCTCCTCCTGTAAGAACAGATCCACGGCAAAATCCACGGACTCCACCAAACCCTCAGTACCTCAGACCAAGGGACACCACCGGCAGGTAGGGCAGGTTAAGTAATGGGCATTAGCATATTTCGACTAGGAATACTAGTCTAAACAAAACCTTGCTATATAGAGTTAGCGACTCCGTTAAAAATGTGTCGGAAAATTTCTAAACCCATTGATCCCGAAGACGCTATCTCACTTCAGGACCCTGAGTAGCTGCCACTAAATAATTGAGAAAAGTAAAATAACAAAATAAACAAAAAGAGGAATTCTAGAATACTCTAAAGTGCTGCTGCAACTGACAACTAGCCCAGCGTGGCTGCCATCTTGACAAATCAAGTTTCCCAATAAAATACCTCTCTCTCCAGATCTCGGATCGCTTGTCATCAAGGAACCTAGGATTTTTGGAAGCATTCCATATTGGAACATGTGAGTAATGGTTACAGGGGAATCCATGTGTTTATGCTATTTAGCCATATCTTCAGCAGGTTTAATATAGTAGGATTACCTTCTTTTTTTTTAACCCTGTGTTTATGCTCCTAATCTGCCTCCTCTCTCCACTCTCTCGGACATCATCTGTGCACCCTCCAGTCCCCGCCATGGTCTGCCCCAGAGTGCCTCGTCCACACACACTCCCCTGAAGACCCCTGTATACCCCCCTGGTAGGAGTGGAGAGGGAACCCCCAGTGCTTACCTCTCTCCAAACCAGCATACTGTGTGTGTGCGTAGATCCAGCACAGCGGAGTCTGCCCTGATGAGCCCGGAGACGTCCTAGGGAGGTGTCTTCGCCTAGGAGGGACCAAGGTGTTTTTCCAGTTTCTTCCCCCTGACGTCAGCGTGCAATGAGGGGCTATGAGCTAGGAGGCATGCTGAGACATACCTCCTGCTCTGCCCCTCTGCCAACATCCACCCAATCCACTTTTACTGCTTCTCCACCTACCACACCATCCACCCGGGCTCCCCTAGGTGGCGGCATTGCAACAGGAGCCTGCAGTTAATGCCCCCGGAGATGGAGAGCTGCCGTCTGGCACTCTATCTTTCTCCGCCCCTCGGCCGACCCCTGGCGACCCGTGCTTGTTCCCGAACCCGGTCGCTATGCAGGCGCAGGTGTGGTATCCAGCGCCAACCCTCAGCACCACCGGGCCGGCAGGATTACCCTTTTGTATCGTGATGTTGCCAGTGTTGGAGCCATATAATAAAACAGTGAGAACATTTCTATCAGAGAGCCCTTTTTGTATGTACCCATAACAGAGGACTGGGAGTTCAACCAGCTTTGCACTGCAGCCAAGTTGGGTGGCCTAGAAATAATACTCTAGATTTTATATCCTGAGACCCTCAGTCTCGTAAGGCTGGACTGAAGTTTCCAGTTATCCGATGTGTTGTATTTTGCCACATCCAGGAACTGGAAATTGCCTTGGTTTAACGAAAACATGTTTTAGGGCTCGGAAGATGTAGTACATGAAATAGGTATATAAATGTTGGTGTTATTGTCATTTTAAGATGTTCCCTCTACCCAGTAGCGATAATGGCAGTGATTTTTCCTAGCTGTAAGATCTCACTTCGAGGGGGAGCTCTTGCAGCAGGCTGTACCATAAGGACTGTAGCCGTCAGGTGCCAGGACCCCACAGAAAACCTCTAGCTAGCAGTCTATAGCGAGGGACTGTCCCTTGACATCGGTCAATGGTATAAAAGGGGCAGTCCCGCAGCCCAACCTCAGTTCTTTTCCCCCTGTCGACCCACACACATCAGCTCCACGGATGCCTTCTGCTTTGTCAACCGCCATTTTTTCGCAATCACCACACTTTATTATTTTCCTTCAAAATTGGATTTCTTTCCAGATTTTCTGTGCATGTCTTCTTCTACAACCTCATTAGTGGAACTGCGGTGGTCCAAGTGTCCTTGCGGCAAACAGATACCGTCAAAGGATGGCCATGCTTTCTGCCTCTTCTGCCTAGTCCCAGACCACAATACAGAGGCCTGCCAGAACTGTTTGAAATTCAGTGAGAGGACCAGGATCCACCACCACCAGAAGGCCCTGAAAAACCTCTTGCTGGAAAAGAAAGTGGCAGCGATAGAGAAACAAATTCAGGGGAAAAGTTTCTCCTCCTCCTCCCCGATCTCAGGGGCCTCCACTTCTTCCTCTCACCGAGAGAAAAAGTCAGATGGAATGCGTTAACACTGGGAGAAACACAAGGACAAACCTTGGTCAACCTCCCATTCCCAGTACCCTCATTCGAAGGCGACTGGCTCTCGGTCCTCCCATGGGAGGTCGGACTCTACTTCCATGGCAGCCCTCAGTTCCTCCAGGCTCCCCGTGGTCAAACCACCCACACTTATCCAGACTTTGGGCAGTGGTTCTTCGGGGTCAGGGGCTTCGACCTTGGCGCCTCAGCCCCCGATGCTCAGGCCCTTCCACCAGACTCTGGGCTCTCTGCCAGGTGGCTTAGCTGGGTCTTCGAGCAGCAGGTCCTTGCTCATCATCTGCCCAACCTCGGCATCCACTATTCAGCCCCTGGCTGCAGGGCCAATGCCACTCTACAACACCAGGGGCATGCGTTTGCCTCCCCAAGGAGAGTTGACGCCTCTGCCTGCTGCTTGCCCTGACCAGCGTCACCCCACACCTGTCTGGTCAAAGCCTACCCCAGTGTCGACCCCCCCGGCAACACCCATTCCTTCATCGCCCGAACACCATGCGTCACTGGCTGACACTAATATTACAGTTCAGCCAAAGCCGGGGGGGGGTCCAGCGTCTGTCCTGACATCACCCACTAGACCGCCAGATAATCAGACGCCTGCTGGGCCGCCGCCGGTCATCCCAAACCCTTAGGATCCAATGCCTGAGTTGCCGCCTCCTAAGGGACCGACACTAGGACCATCTGATGTCCCTCCCCCGATGCCGCTAATCCCTCTACACTGCAGAATGCTCTGCCGGATCTTACAACTCTTTTCACGTCCTGATGGAATGTGATCAATGGCGACCTGATTCCGAAAGGTTCTTCTACTCCCACTTCCAAGGAACGTCTTCCTTTGGTGGCTAAGCCTCAGGCTCCTCCTCGGCAGCCTACTCCCCTAGCCGAATGACACTGGTAGGGGTCATTCCAAGCATTATGGGCGTAAGCACCGTCACTCGTCTTCTAGGTCCTCGGACAGGCATCAACATAGGTCAGACGACTGTAGACACCGTTGTTCAACCTCTAGATCTTCCTCCTCAGGTGAGTTGGACTGGCATTCTCCTCCTCCTTCTCCTCTGTGTCATCCATCTCGGGGGTTGTCTGCATCTCCGGCAGATTCCAAGGACACCCCCAGGTCCCCTCCTGATGACCCAACTTTCATGGAGGTCATGCGTCACATCCAGTCCGACATGGGCTGAAACACACAAGATTTGGACTCGAAGAAACACTGTCTGGCTATCTTTCTTTGTTAAAAGAATCCAAAGCCTATGGTCATTCATCCACTGGTGGACCCTTTCAAGGATGTCACCAGGTTGGCTTGGAAATGCCCGTCTTCCACCACGCTGTTTCCAAGAAGGCTGATCACCTCTATAACACTCCTCAGGATGAATCTCTCTTTGGAGAGCAGCCCATTGTGGACTCCATGGTTATTATGGTGGCTCGTGATCAGTCCAGGAGGCCCCGGCATCTTAGCACCCAGCCTTCTGACAAAGACTCCAAGCAGATGGACCAGCTCAGCAGGAAAGTTTATGCCTCAGCCACCTGTGCCATCTGCTCCCTAAATTTTCTAGTCCACATTGGTTCAGTATCAGAACACCCTGTGGGAGAAGGCCAGGGACCTAGTCCAGACTGCAGGATAGCCCTCAGAAAGCTGCGGTGCTACATATTTTAAAATCCGGTTTGCACATAGGCACTCATGTCTTACGTTCCTCCTATGGCACGGCAGAGTCAGCGGCCAGGTCAGTGGCCTCCAGCATTTGCCTTTACTGTTACTCTTGGCTCTGCATCTAGGTTTTACTCCGGACGTCCAAACAAGCAATATGCACACCCCCTTAAAGGGACCAGTCCTCTCAGTGAGGAGTCCAAAAAGGTCATAACTCCCCTCCAAGAATCTAGCAAGGCTGTCAGATCTGTACATATTACGTAAAGATCTAATGGGAAACAGAACCATTGCCAGCCATTTTGTCTATCCTCCAGGCAACAGCCCTGAGGCCAACAAACCAGAGGTGCCTTTAAACGTAAGGCCACTTCTCAGACCTCAGGAGGTTTGGGACCCAGAGCCCCCAGAAAACTCCCAGGCCCCTTTGCCTGTCCCCTGGTTCCTCCGTCTGACTCCTTGCCAACCCCCTCCAGCAGAATCCCTGGGGGAGGTGGTAGGGGGTCGCTTTTTTCTCTCTATAGAGGGATGGCACAAAATGATGGATCAGTGAGTTCTTCATCTAATAAAGGGCATATCCTGGAATTCAAGGAGATGCCCTCAGACAATCCTCTCACAAACTCCCATTTCCCTCCATCTCACCTCTCCCTCATCCAGGAGATTCAAGCGCTCTTGCTGAAGCAGGCCATAGAGCCGATTCTGCCAGATTAAAGAGGGAAGGGATTTTATTATAACTTTTTTCTGGTTTCAAAGAAAACGGGACCAGCGACCCAATCCTGGATCTCAGCCACCTGAACAAGAACATAGAGTACAGACAATTCAAGATGATAACTCTTGCAGGCCTGCCCCCCCTCCTTCATCAGGGGACTGGCTGTGCTCCCTGGACATGCAGGACGTGTACCTCCACATTTTGTTTTTTCAACCCCACTAGAGGTTCCTTCACTTCTGCTTTAAGGCAACCATTACCAATTCCACACCCTGCTTTTTGGCCTGTCCTCAGCTACTCAGGTCTTTACAAAGTGCCTAGCAGTAGTTGCTGCGGCCCTCAGGAGGAAAGGTCACTATGTCTTTCTCTACCTAGACAATTGGCTCCTGGCAGTTCCATCTAGGGTCTGCTGAACAGCACCATGGCAGACACCTTTACTTTGTTTTGAGACCTAGGGATCACTCTCAACCTCCCAAAGTCCTCCTCGTGGCCCAGCCAAAAGCTGCAGTACATCGGGGCAGTTCTCGACACTGCTGAAGGCAAAGCCTTCCTGCTTCTGGACAGGGCGGAATACCTTCAGGAACAGGCATGCCTAGTTTCCTCATTGTGCCAAATCTCAGCCAGAGTTCTTCTACAGCTGCTAGGGCACATGGCAGTAGCCATTGCAACTGTCCCTCTTGCATGCCTGCATATGAGAGTTCCCCAGTGGACCCTTTGAGTCCAATGGTACCAATGCACGGGCGACTTGGAGCAACTTGTGGCGGTCTCCACTCTGGTGCACCAAATTCTGACATGGCAGTTGAACCCCTCCAAACCTTCAATAGGGGTCCACTTTTGGCAGAAGTCTCCACATCAGATTCTGACCACAGATGCATTTGGCCAGGGCTGAGATACTCATTTGGCAGATGGACAGACCCATGGATCTTGGTTTCCTCTAGGAGCATCATCTCCACATCAATATATTGGGAGATGTGGATGATACTCTATGCCCTACAGGCATTCCAGATTAATCTGCTCGAGGACCCACTCCTTATTCAGACAGACAACATGTCAGTGGTCTTCTACATAAACAAGCAGGGGGGAACTCACTCTTATCCCCTCTGCAGGGAGGCCATGAGATTCTGAAATTGGGCCATCAAGCATCATCTGGAACTCGCTGCTGTGCATGTCCCAGGCATACAAAATACCTTGGCTGGCAGCTTAAGCCAGTCTCGGTCCAAGGTGCATGAATGGGAACTCCTGCAATCTGTGGCCGAAGAGCTGTTCAACAGATGGGGCTGGCCTTAGTTAGACCTCTTCACGTCCCCACTCAATGCAAAACTGCCCAGTTTTTGCTCACTGGATCCAGTGCCTGGTGTTTTCTGGTGAGATGCATTGTCCCACTCTTGGACAGGGAGGTTTCTGTATGCCTTTCCTCCCTTCCCATTACTGCAGAGGATTCTTCTCAAATTATATTTGAAGGGTCCTGGGATGATCGTAGTTGCTCCCTATGGGCCACAACAGATTTGGTACCCACTACTTCAACTGCTGGCAGTGGAACCCCCTATCCCGCTGCTCCTGAACTCAGGCTTGCTCTCCCAGAAGCAGGGCACTTTGGTCCATCTGGACATTAAGTCGTTGCACCTGCACGCATAGCTTCTGCAGACCAAGCAGTTGCTCTGTTTGGGGTTTCCCCCAGAGTGGCAAACGTTCTGGCGGCTGCAAGGAAGCCTTCCATGAGAGCCACTTGTGCAATGAAGTGGAAGTGGTTCTTCATCTGGGCCTCTACTCACCACCTTGATCCCTTCACCTGTCCAGTGAATTCTGTTTTGAATTACCTACTTTATTGGACTCAGGGCTGAGCTACTCCTCTGTTAAGGTGCATTTGTCAGCCATCTCTGTTTATCATGCAGCTATAAAGGGCAAGGTTCTTGCCCAGCTGGATCTTTCCCACACTTTTTTGTGGGGCATTCTTCACCTCACACCTCCCATCAGGAAACCTGTTCCCCCATGGGACCTTTTAATTATCTTGAAAAGCACTCACATTGCCTGCCTTCGAACTGGCCACAAGTTGTGAGCTGTGCCTCCTGTCATGGAAAGCATTGTTCTTAGCTGCCATTACTTCTGTTCGAAGGATTTCTGAGTTTCAGACTCTGATGTGTAAAGAGCCTTAAGTTTTTCACAAAGACAGGATATCCTTGCGGACGAATCCTAAGTTTTTGCCTAAAGTGGTGTCTGAGTTTACTCTGAATCAGGACATCCACCTACCAGTTTACTATCCAGTGTCTTCTAACAGAGGGGAGGCGCTACTTCATCCTCTGAATGTTCACTGGGTGCTTCGTTACTACTTAGATCGCACCCACACAGTCCGAATGTTTGACCAGTTGTCTGTTTCTTTCATCCCAAGAACTGAAGGGACTCCTGTTTCTAAGCAGACTTTGTCTAAATGATTAGTCAGCTGTATTGTTTACTGCTCCCACAAATATGACAAGCCTTTGCCAAGACCGGTCAAAGGCCATTCTACCAGGAGTATGGCTGCTTCCTTTGCATCCACTAAGAATGTGTCTGTGGCTGATATCTGCACAGCCACCACATGGAGTTCTGTATACACCTTTATTTTGCATTACAGTCTGGACAGTCTCCCACGTGGTAGGGCAGGCTTTGGCCTCGCTGTTCTGCAGGGCCTGCTCTAATAAGTGATTTCTGTAGCCTTTTTTTCCCTCCTCCCAGTTGTCAGGGGTTAGTCTTCCCACTGCTTGGCACCCAGTCCATATGATGTAGCATGCTGCAAGAGAGCTCCCTCTCGAACTGAGATAGTACAGTTATGTAAGAACTTACTTTAACAATAGATCTTCGAAAGGAGCGCTTGCGGCAGGTGTTGATTTCCCTCCCACCTTCCCCCGATGACTGTTTCTCCATTGGCTACTTTCTTTTCCTCATTTCAGAGGAACCTCCTCAGTTCTCCATTTCTATGTCTGCCGGTCTCCATCAGGAGAACTGAGGTTGGGCTGGGGGACTTCCCCTTTTTGTACCATTGGCCGACGTCGGGGGCGGTTCCCCTACTATAGACTGCCAGCTAGACATTTTCCGTGGGGTCCTGGGGCCTGTCAGCTTCAGTCCTTATGGTGTAGCCTGCTGCAAGAGCTCCTTGAAGATTTATGGTAAGTTCTTACATAACTGTACTTTGTTTTGTCTCATCAGAAGAAGGGTTGGATAGTTAGCAGTAACATAAATATTTAAAATACATGTTGTATTAGCCCCCATTTATCTAAAACCTTGGATAGTTAGCAGTAAAAAAAAAAAGTTACAGGCTGTATTAACCCCTTACCTAAAACCTGTACTTCAAGTCACAGGAATCCTTCACTGTGCTTAACTAGTGCAATTAGCCCGCAGGTCTGAGCTGCCCCAGGGCTTAGAATTTTATTCTAATTAGAGAATCTTGCAATGAAATTCAAACTCTGCTGTGTGCTCATGCTCACGCTAACATTTGAATGGCAGATTTATTTCTCTGCCTAAAGAGAGAGCAGTCACTCTGGAGTTTCCTTTCAACTTCAGACCATTTTTGGTTTATTATTTTGTAAAAGTACATTATTTTTTTGATTACTTCGCACAGTTCTGTTGCTTTTGTCTATCTTTTTTAACTTTTCTCTGATTCCCCATTGGTTCTCAGGAACCGGAGAAGAATGTTTTTTGGCACAGTTCCTGCATTTAGGGACCTGCTTTGAAACTACTTTTTTTTAATTAAATTACTACAGATTTAACCACCTTGAGGTTTCTACTGTTTATTATTCTCTGTTCCTCTTTATTTGGGAAGCAAAATGATTTCTTTTACAGTTTAGCCTAACTAAATCATCTGTTAGGCTGCTTTTATTTGTGATTTTATTTTTAAGGGAACCTGATCACATTTCATATGATTTGAGTCCCTTTTACATATATGGGGCTTTTTTCTCGTCAATTTTTACTTTGCTTTATACTTCCCTGTTTTGACAGTGTTTATTTATGTATGACTTTGATAACTGGGTAGGTACAGGGACCGTTTTCAGGCACAACCTGGGCACTCAAAAACATTTAATCTAAAATTAAAATAACCATTAGAAAAGCAAAAGCTAATTTTTAATTATCACTAGCCTCTAAAGTCATTGATAATAAGAAAGCCTTATATTCGTATATAAACAGCAGGAGGAGAAATTTGCATACTATAGGTCCCTTCAAGGCTGAATTGCAACAGCCTTTGTCTATCAAGGAAATGGTCGATATACAAAATAAATATTTTTGTTTGGTGTTTACTACTAAACCCTTAATTCAGGAAGAATATCAAGATATCCCAACTCCTGGAGATTTTGTAATCGATCCTGGAGAGGTATTAGAAAAACTGAAGTCAATTGATACCAACAAGACTCCAGGCCCTGACCATATTCATCCAAGGGTTATAAGAGAAATAGCTGACTTGCTGGTTGCACCACTTACTTTTATTTTTCAGACATCTTTAGACAAAGGAATGTTACCTAACAGTTGGAAGGAGACCACCGTAATCCCAATTTTCAAGAAGGGCACTAAAACATTACCATCAAATTTTAGATTAATACGTCTGACATCACTCTTGGGGAAAATACTGGACAGTATATTGAAGGAAAGGATAACAGTTTCATTGTATGATAAAGGCATGATTAATACATCACAGCATGGTTTTACCAGGTCAAGGTCTTGTCTAACTAATCTTTTAACCTTCTATGAGAAAGTTAATAGAGAACTCGACCAAGGTTATCCGGTCGATGTTGTCTTTATGGACATTTCAAAGGCCTTCGACAAAATTCCCCATAGAGATTTGATAGCTGTCCTATAAAAACATTGAGATTAAGACTAATGTGATATGTTGGATCAACGATTGGTTGAGTGACAGGAGGCAGAGAGTGGTGGTTAAGGGTATATATTCAGAATCAGACCCAGTGACTAGTGGGGTTCCTCAAGGTTCGGTATTAGGGCCCTGTCTATTTAATGCTTATATATTAACCCTAAAAATGAATATACCGAACATCTGGTTATCCAAATTTGCAGATGATTGCAGATTGGGAAACACCATCAGCAACTCATCCGATGTGGTAGCTTTACAATCAGCAATCAGTAAGGTAGCGTCCTGGACTGAATTTAATAGATTAGAACTAAATCTAGCTAAATGCAAAATTATGCACTTGGGCAAAAATAATCCAAAAGCAACTTCTGAAATTGGACAAGTTATTCTGTTGGATACTATTCAGGAAAGAGATTTGGGAATTTGTATTACCCCGGATTTTTCATTTAGTCAGCATTGTACACTCCAGATAAGAAAGGCGAACCAGAACTTAAATAGTATACTCAGATACATATCCAGTAGGGAAGCCAAAGTTCTAATACTATTGTTTAACTCTCTTGTCAGGCCCCATCTTGAATACTGTGCCCAGGTGTGGTCACCATATAAGCGTGAATATATAATTAGGCTTGAAGGCATACATAGAAGATTGACCAAAGCCATTACTGGGCTAGATAACAAATCTTATAGCAAAAGGCTGAAAATTTTAGGAATGTACTCTCTCACTTACCGTAGATTCAGAGGAGACATGTGCATGCCTTATAAAACTTTAAGCAATTATAATCTGCAGGATGAATTGGATATCAAATTTAACACAAAGATGCCAGTGAGATAAAGAAAATATGGCAATAGTCCAGAACAATAATAGGTTCAGACTTAATCCAAGGTAATAAACTCAATAACAGTGAACAGCAAAAACAAGGTGTCGGGTTACCATGGCAGGCAAGATCAGCAATTTTCCAAGAAAAGTGCATGACTGACAGACCCAAAAGAAGATGTGACCTACAGGATTAAATTATTAAACTTTGTTTCCAACTAATGCCAATGGGCAGACTGTCACAAGTGGGGCTTAAAGTTCCTGTGTCCAGATTACGTCTTAATGTGTACAAAGTTTTCCAAAAGAGGTAAATAATTTGAGGTCATTTTGGCTTCTTAGTCTGCCACCACATCACCAAAGGCTCAGATGAGGATCAAGACCCTCAAAATAAGCAGAAGGGTAAGCCTGCTTAAGATGGTTCAGAAATTAGGGTGTCTGAACGGGGGAGCCCTGAATTGAGTAAACTAAAACAGCCTTTGAGCAGACACTGGGGTCGGTGCCTGCTAACACAAAAAAAATGTCGCTGTCCCTCCTCCAGTCCTGCAAAGGAAAAGGAGATGCCAGTGGACAAAAATAAAATGCCCTCAATAGAGAACATGACTAAGACCTCACTGCAGGCAGCAAAGATGGTGCATGTTTAGAAAAAAAAAAGAAAGAAAAGCAGTAGCTGTCACTCCTCCTGAAAAAGGAAAGGTGTTACTAGTGAATACAACTAAAACAACCTCAATGGAGGGCATTACTAAGGCATGGAAATTCTTCCAGGAAATTTCAGGAATATGCCTGTCCCCACCCCAACTCTGGTTCCATTCCCATTGCCTGCAAAGGAGGAGATAGAAATGTTTTATGAAGACGATATGGTTCTCCTGAGCAAGAATTTGGATCACTTCCAAGTCCCTCAGAGGACTATACCTCGTGAGATATATGGTCAAAACCTTGAGCCTTACCAGGGGTCAGGGGTTTGGCAGTTGAAATTCAATGCAAAGAAGTGCAAGATAATGCATATGGGGCACAAAAACCCTGGCACAATATATCAGTTGGGGGGTGAGGATGTAGCATGCACCAAGCAGGAAAGGGATCTTGGGGTTATCATCTCTGATGACCTCAAGTTAGGGAAACAGTGTGACAAGGCAGCAGGTAAAGCAAATAGGAGGCTGGGATGTATAGGCAGGGGCATCACCAGCAGGAAAAGGGAGGTCATAATTCCGCTATACAAGACACTAGTGAGGCCCCACCTGGAGTACAGTGTATAGTTCTGGAGACCATACCTACATAAGGACATAGACAGGGTAGAGAAGATTCAGAGGAGGGCAACAAAGATGGTGCATGGATTGCATCACAAGTCCTATGAAGACAGGTTGAAGGAACTGAACATGTACTCCCTGGAGGAGAGGAGGGAGAGAGGGGATATGATAGAGACATACAAATATCTCAGGGAGGAACAGGGTGCAGGAATACACTATTTTTAAGCAAAAAAGATGTTTCAGGACTAGAGAGCATGGGATGAAGTTGGAGGGAGGACGATTCAGAGTAAACATGAGGAAGAATTTCTTCACAGAACGGGTGGTAGACAGGTGGAACACCCTGCCAGAGGAAGTGGTGGGGGCTGAAACAATCATGGGATTTAAGAATGCATGGGATAGACATAAAGGAATTCTGGAGGTCAGGGGTAAGGGGCAACAGACTTCTAGGAAAACATAAACTAAACTTACAAGCTCAAATGGGCAGACTGGGTGGGCCATAGGCCCTTATCTGCCGACATTGTCTATGTACCACACAGGAAACAGATAAGGATGAGGAGAGGTTCGAATTCACGGATATGATGGGTTTATCTCCCATTAAGGGGTTGATGCATCCCATCCATAAATCCCTCAGGAAAGCCACTTTTACAGTCTTGTCAGCACCTACCTCAGCTGCTGGCAAGGTTTAACAAAACAAAAAAAAAACAGAAAAAAAGGCAGCTTTTAAATAAGTAAATATTGGTTGACAAACAGGGTTTTGAGAACCTGTATTCCCACCCTGATCATCACTAGACTGCCACCCCAGATAGGGCCAAAGTGCCCTTTCCCCTCCCAGCTTCCTTGAAAATTTTCCAGGAAACTGGATGCCAGGGACAAAAAGAACTGTAAACTTCAGCTTTCCTGCTCCTAGGCAGGCAGCTTAACTGGCTTACTCAGCACATTACCAGAGAGCCTTATGGCCGAAGTGGAGGCTTGGCACAGGATATGGCTGTCACAGCAAGATCAAAGCTCCACATGACGTCGAACCTTTGCAAAGGAGTATCTGACTCATAGGTTTGTAATTCCAGTCTCTCAAAATCAGCCATAGATGCCATGAAATACCCAATTTATATGGCAGTGTATACGAAGGACACTGCATACAGGTTTAGGGCCCATACACTGTCCCCAAGAGAGTTTGTCTGGCTTCGAGCAATGCATCTATCCCTGGACTTCTCTTTTTTTTTTTTTGCAATTTACCTGAGCTCTCCACACACACAGAAGCATTGGCAGAGCCTCACAGAGCAACAGGCTCCATTTTGCAATTTACCTGAACTCTCCACACACACACACACATAAACATTGGCAGAGCCTCACAGAGGAACAGGCTCCATTTTGCAGTTTACCCGAACTCTCTTCACACACACACAGAAACACTGACAGAGCCTCACAAAGCAACAAGTAGCTGAACAGGATCATTTGGAAACTCTTCTGTGAACTGGAAGTTGGGCTGTGCATCTGGACTGTGCTAAAATAATTGTAGAGCTTCTGCAGTGCATTGTATGGGGGTATTTGTTTTGTGTTTTTTTTTTTTTTTCTAATCCCCACACAGTTTTAGATTGTTTTTACCTACTGCTGACTGAGGGTTGTTTACTGCATTCCTTAGTGATTTTGTTTGAGCTTTGAGACACTGTATTTCAGCTCTAGGGTGTTTTATGCAGCTATCATTTTAGTTTTATTTAGTTTCTCATTTTCCTTACTTTTCCTTAGTTCCACTAATTTCTTGATTCTGTCTTCTCGCATGTATGCAGTATAACCCTGCCCCCACCCCACCCCACCCCATTATTCCCTTAGGACCCTCCCTGCATTTTCAGTTTGGCCAGTTAATGGTTTAATCTCTCTCCTTTCACAGGCTCCATTTTGCAGTTTACCTGAAATCTCCACACACTCAGAAACACTGACAGAGCCTCACAGAGCAACACGTAGTTGAACAGGATCATTTGGAACTCTTCTGTGAATTGGAAGTTGGGCTGTGCATCTGGACTGTGCTAAAATAATTATACTATATGGTTAGGGCTTATTATGGATAATAATTAGTGGCTTTCCGAAAGTTGTAGTACAGTTCAAAGGTCAGTAAAAGTTGTAGTATCGTTCTGACTTCACAACAATACTACAACAACTTTTCTTCCTTGAGCTGTTACTTGATTGGCTGAAACAGCTCACTGTTTAAAAACAAATGGACTAAAATGGCAGCACCACTTAGCTAGTGGAAGAGCAAGGGGTTCACTAAGATAGTTTTAGCCTTGAACTGCCGTTCTCGGCTCCCTGCGTCCAAACTATCAGTTTGGCAGTTTTCTTCCTTTATTTAAATCACTGGCTGAAATATTGGGTCATGAGCATGGCGGGACAGTAGCGAGGACCAAAATTGTTGGAGAAAAGGAAACCGAGCGGGACTGCAGCAACGACAGAGAACAAGTGGGTGTGTGAATACAAGGTATGAAACCTTGTAGTTAAATGAGACTTTGGAAGTTTGGACATTTCTAGGAACCATGTACTATATAAAATAGTATATGGATGTCTGTTGTCGAGGCACAGGTCAGGAAGCATAGGAAAAACCAGGGGCAGTTGTAGAGTTCCCCAAAAGTATTTTGTTTGTACTAGCAGTAACAAAAAATAAACCTGTTCTGTACAACTGTTTACAAATGTAGAATAAAATAGTGAAGATCCATCAGAGTTCTCCTTCAATCTCTGTCTCTTTTCTCTCACAAGCAATTGCAGCTCAGCTCTCTTGTAAGTCTTTCCAACCCCCAATTTTATGTTTGCTTGCACGCATGTGCAAGAAACATAGTGCTATCATCTGAGTTTTCGGAGGTGTGGCAGCCCTCTTCCAGTTCAGTGTGTTTGCAGGCACGGCCGCAGTTCTCCAATGCCTGTTGAAGCTGTCTATGACAGCAGTCCAAAATGCAGTGGAGTACAGTTGAAAGGGGGAGCTACGCTTCAGTGAGCAGCAAGAAGATATCGCCTGCTCATGCGCGCTTCCCCTACATACACACACATGCATGCATGCTGCATGCTGCCCCCCCACGCACACACTGTATAGCTGACGGTGTGCTGCGCCCCCCCAAAACACAGCTCCGTATGCCACGCTGGGTGCCCACCCCAGCGTGGCTACGCTCATATAACCAGCGGGGTGCCGCTCTCCCGTTGGCTCCTGTCTCCCCAGGTATGGTGCCACGCTGGGAGCCTACCCCAGCGTGGCAACAGATGCTATGGCCAGGGGTGTCCAATCCCGTCGGCTCCCGACCCCCAACCAGCCATCCTTCTGCCACGCTGGGGCCCACCCTAACGTGGGCAAATGTCCCACGTCATGCATAAAAAAAATACTGAAACTCAAAAATGATCCCTGGCTGTCTCTATCCCCACCCACTGTGCACCCTGCCTCCCCACACCCCCCACACCATACTTACCTCCGGACTCCGGCGCAACGATCTTCGGTGGACCAGGAACACGTCTGCACTCTTCAAAGCCGACCGCGAACTGAGGAAATGCCAGTAAGCTGAATAATGGGATAGATAGGGTTTTTTCAACTTTGTTGCATATCTCAGGCATTTTTGGAAATTTTGGGCCCAAATTTTCAACATGGGGTTTTTGGGACCCCTCCTCATTAATTATTGCACTGTCATGGCGTTAATCGGGCCCAAAAGGTGATTTTGCGGTCACTGCGCGAAGTCACCTTTCGGGACTGAGTAATGAAATGACACTGCCACTGTTCATAAGGTGGGCTCTCAAAAAGCCTATGTTGAAATTTTGGTGGAAAAATTCATAAAAATGACTGTTTTATGAGCGTGCGTTGCGCAGTTCCTACGCACGTTAGCAAGTTCGCGAATTTTCAATATTTTCACTCCAGATTTTCAACATTGCCATTTTACCACACCTCCTTATGAGCAGTATAGCTGTCATTTTTCACATCTTGCCCAAAATGTGCTTCCGCCCATGTAGTGCACAATGGCGCAGTCAGTGTGCGAAATCAATGTATGGGGCACATTAAGAAAATCAAAGTGGCACTTTTAATGAGCAGAGGTCTTAAAATGGCTATATTGAAAATTTGGTGAAAAAATTCCTAAAAATGACTGTTTTACGAGCGCGCGTTCGCGCGGTTCTACCTGCGCTTCGTGAGTTGCGTGAATTTTCAATATTTTCACTCCAGATTTTCAACATAGCCATTTTACCACACCTCCTTATGAGCAGTACAGCTGTCATTTTTCACATCTTGCCCAAAATGTGTTTCCGCCCATATAATGCACAATGGTGCAGTCGGTGTGCGAAAGCAATGTTTGGGACAGATTAAGAAAATCACAGTTACACTGTTCATGAGCAGAGGTCTTAAAATGGCTATGTTGAAAATTTGGTGAAAAAAATTCCTAAAAATGACTGTTTTACGAGCATGTGTTGCGTAGTTCCTACGCACGCTTGTAAGTTTGTGAATTTTCAATATTTTCACTCCAGATTTTCCACATTGCCATTTTATTACACTTCCTTATGAACAGTACAGCTGCCATTTTTCACATGTCGCCCAAAATGTGTTTCCGCACATGTTTAGTTTAGTTTATTGTTCTAGGAATTACTACCTTTGAGCCAGAGGCCCTTTTACAAAGGTTCCACGTCAATTAGGTACAGTACAAAAGGTTACATAGATAACACAACAATTTGTGTTGTGTCAAGAGCAAGAAAACATATACAAATACATCATGTAGCGCACAATGGTGCAGTTGGGGTGCAAAAGCAATGTTTGGGACAGATTAAGAAAATCACAGTTACGCTGTTCATGAGCAGAGGTCTTAAAATGACTATGTTGAAAATTTGGTGACAAAACTCCATAAAATGACTGTGTTACAAGTGAGCATTAGCGCGGTTTCCACGCACCCTCATAAGTTCATGACTTTGTAATATTTTCAGTCCAGATTTTCACCAGTGGCATTTTTCAACACTTCCTTATGAACAGTACAGCTGTCATTTTTCACAACATGGTCGAATGTGTTTTCACACTTTCAGCGCAGAGATGCGTGGTCGCTGTGGGAAATCATTGTTCGGGACAGATAAAGAAAATCACAGTGACACTGTTCATGATCAGAGGTTCCAAAATGCCTGAGTTGACAATCTGCTGTAAAAAATTCCCAAACTAATTACATTACGGGTGTGAGTTGCACAGTTTCTATGCACGCTCGTGACTTCACCAGTTTTTTTAATATTTTTACTGCAGATTTGCAACATTGCCATTTTTTCCACCTCCCCATGAACAGTACAGCTGTCATTTTTCACATCCTGTTCAGAATGTGTTTTTGCACCTGTGGTGCTAAATGTCGTAGTCGCTGTGCATAAGCAGCTTTCCGCTAACAAACTGATATTGCCACTGTTCATGAGGTGGGGGTCTCAAAAAAAACATGTTGAAAATTTGGAGTGAAAATACCAACGAATGCCTGAGGTGTTAGGGTTTCCAACCATAACATCCCACCCTGTAGAGAATGACAGGCATCAGGGGTGTGACTTGGGATTCTTGCCTGTAATGCTTATACCATTCCACACCCTGCAGCCAGTGAGAGGAATCGAGGTATGCCTTGGCCTCTTCGGCCCCAAAGTTCACCCCCATTCTCCTATACCACACCCATCTCACCATATTTCCTGATGGAATCGGGTACGCATAAGGGCCAGGTAGGGTGTGGTGAAATGGCGTGGCCGTTATGCCTGATGACCCAAAGGCACACCCCAATGCCTGTCACTCTCTGCAGGGTGGTGGTGGGGTTGGCTTCAGTTCAGTACTTCACTGCCGTTCCTTTTATGCAGCTCTGTAACTTCTACACTACCAATGCCAATGCCAGCAAGCAAACATTCGGCATTGACAAATGCTTGTTAACATGCATCCTGTTTCTTCCAAAGTGTTCTTGTATGTTTCAGGCAAGTGCTGGTAGGAATACAGTGTGCCTGAGCTGAGGCCCCTTTTCCACAGCTCTTCTGCAAAAGGCTTATAAGTTTGCACTCAGGTAACCTCTTGAGTTTCCAATAGCTTTTTGTAGTCACCTCAAACTATAATTACATACATTTCAACAGTAACACTATATAATTTCTAAACAAAAGTGATCCCAATATTGTTACATTTCCACATAATGATTTGTGTATTTTTTTATATCAGCAGATATGCAAGCGAGGAAAACACAGAAACAGCAAGGGAAGACTGAGAGACAACAAAAGGCAAAGAATTGCGAGACTGTTGGGGTCATTAAATTCTAGGTCTCACAGGAAAGTTTGGTTGCGCAACCAGACAGACAAGAGACAGAAAAGGAGAGAACAGACACCTGCATTCAAACTCTTTCCATAACAACTGGGACAAGATCCTTTTCCACCCTGTCGCAATGTCCAGATGCAACAAGGCTTTGTTTTCATCTCGGGATGTGATGATCAGATGGACCTCTCGAGCTTTGCTCTCGAGGTCTGTATGACATCAACACATCCCCTCGATGGAAACATAGCTTTGTTATGTGTGGTCACCCATACAGTATTCTATATGTAGAGCTTCTGTAGTGTATTGTACTGGGGGTATTTGTTTGTGTATTTTAAATCCCCACACTGTTATAGATTGTTTTTTTTATCTACTGCTGACTGAGGGGTGTCTACTGCATTCCTAAGTGATTCTGTTTGAGCTTTAAGATGCTGTATTTCAGCTCTAGGGAGTTTTATGCAGCTAGCATTTTACTTTTATTTAGTTTCTCATGTTCCTTACTTTTCCTTAGTTCCACTGATTTCCTGATTCTGTCCCCGCACACATATGCAATATAACCCTGCCCCCCCGTTCCCTTAGGATCCTCCCTGTATTCCCAGTTTGTCCAGTTAATGATTTAATCTCCTTTCACAGGCTCCATTTTGCTGTTTACCTGAACTCTCCACACACACTGAAACACTGGCAGAGCCTCACAGAGCAAAAAGTAGCTGAACAGGACCATTTGAAAACTTTTCTGTAAATTGGAAGTTGGGTAGTGCATCTGGGCTATGCTAAAATAATTGTAGAGCTTCTGTTTTTTATCTACTGCTGACTGAGGGTGGTCTACTGCATTCCTTACGGATTCTGTTTGCGCTTTAAGATGCTGTATTTCAGCTTTAGGAAGTATACTGACAGCACAGCAACAGGAATACCGCAAAGACCAGCACAACAACATTTTCGGCAGTTCACTGTGATGGTTTCCATGTTTCCCGACACTGTTGCCTCTGGGGTGTTTGCCCCCCTCCCTGAACTAACTCCAACTGGAGTTAGCAATCTTTGCGAACATACAAACATAAGAAATTTGCCAGAAGATAAAGGCCTAGAGGTCTATTAAGTCTGCTTGAATCTGCAGCTAGCATTCCTTATTCTGCAGCTGCCCCTCCCCTCCATTGACCCTCCCCCTTGCCCTGTCCCAGTACCTTTTGAAGCAGTCCACTGTTCTACTGGATCCTGCGTCTGCCGGTAACACATTCTACCCAGCTACCACCCTCTCTGTAAAAAAGTGTCTCCATCTCCTTCCTGAACCTTCCTCCCTCCAGTCTCATATAATGGCCCTAGGTGTCCCTCCCCTTCCTTACTTTGAACAGCCTCTCTGTACCTGTCTTGTTTATTTCTTTCATGTACTTAAAGGTTTCAATCATGTCCTGTCTCTCCCTCCTCTCCTCCAGTGAGTACATGTTCAGCCTCCTCTCATATGGTAAGTCCCCCAGCCCCTTGATCATCTTTGTCACCCGGCGCTGCATCCCCTCCAGTAGTTTAATGTCCCTCTTCAGATACAGGCACCAGTATTGCACGCAGTACTCCAGGTGCAGTCTCACTAATGACCTATACAGTGGCAGAATCACCCCCCTCCAGGACATACCCCTTGCAATGCAACCCAGCATTTTGTTGGCTTTTGCAGCTGCCTTCCTTCTTTGTGCTGAGTTAGTCATTGTCCCTGTAATGAGCACCCTGAGATCCTTCTCCTCTGTCTTGGCTAGTTGCACTCCCCCCCAAGCTGGTAACTCCTCCTTGGGTTCATCACCCCAAAATACAGCAACGTTTTGGCATTAAACCCCAGTTGCCAGGTGTCTGACCAGGTTTCCAGCTTTTCCAGATCATCCTGCAAGCCCTGCCACCCCCCTAGGTTGTCCACCGCCACTCCCATCTTGATGTCATCAGCAAACAGACTGATCTTGCTCTTGATGTCCAGTGATATGTCTGCAATGAATATCCCAAACAACACTGGTCCCAACACCGAGCCCTGTGGAACAGCGCTCATCACTACCCTTGGGGATGAGAGCACCCCACCCACCACCACCATCTATTGCCTTCCCTGAAGCCAGTTCCTTACCCATCTCACCAGCTTTGCACCTGCCCCTGTGCCTTTTACCTTACCTCCCAGCACCCCATGCGGCACCGAGTGAAATGCCTCACTGAAGTCCAGATACAGGACATTCACTGCATGGCCCCGTCCAATTGCCAAGTTACCCAGTCACAGAACTCCATCAGGTTGGTTTGGTAGGATCTGCCATGTATGAAGCCATACTGTCTGCTGTCCTGTAATCCTTTATCCTCCAGGAGGGCCATCAGCATCTCCTTTAGGATAGTCTCCATCAGCTTACCCATTATGGATGTGAGGTTCACTGGTCTGTAGTTCCCTGGTTCATCCTTGGGGCCACTCTTGTGGAGGGGCACCACGTGAGCCATTCTCCAATCCTGAGATACATACCCTGAGTGTAGTGAGGCATTAAATCTTTAGTACAGGGGCAGAACCTACCCGCATGGGGTGTGGGGGGCAAAGCCCCTCACAGAAAACACTTGTTCCCCCAGCAATGGCACAACACCAGTTGGCGGTGTTGTGCTGTCACTGTGCTGACGATTGATAAATTTATTTTTTACCGTGGCATAGTGGAACCGTTTTATGCAGCTAGTATTTTACTTTTATTTAGTTTCTCATGTTCCTTACTTTTCCTTAGTTCCACTGATTTCCTGATTGTCTTCTCACACATGTACAGTATAACCTACCCCCCCATACACACACACACAGAAACACTGGCAGAGCCTCACAGAGCAACAGGTAGCTAAACAAGATCATTTGAAAACTCTTCTGTGAACTGGAATTTGGGCTGTGCATCTGGACTGTGCTATGCCATCGGCACTTTGTGTCATCTCCCCACCCTGGTCCGGCTCTTAATTTATAGGTCACATTGGTCATGTGACCTCATTCATGAGGTCACCCTGCCTTCTAACACCCCAGTTTCCCATTAGCAAGTTATACTTTGCCACCACTAGGAGTCGCTGTTGCTTCCCCTCTCCAGACTACTTCCCACTGTCTTCCTACCACTCGTCCTACCTGCCTATCTCTACCCCCCCCAGATCACTCTATTCCTCTCTACTGCTAACTGCACATCTATTCCCTGCCCTTGGTCAGTGTTGAACCCCTTACCTTCTACACCAGAACTGGTAACTCTAACCACTACACCATCATAGCAACCTCATGTCCTAAAGTTCATTGATGCCTCTCAAACCTCCGGTGTTATGACTATGGTGCTGCTAGTTAGTGGTTAAGCTAATTGCATCTGCCACTAGCATTTAGGTTGGAAACTGTTAAAAGGGTTAGGGGACGAACTGTGGAGCAGGATTTGGAGGGGGCGCTAATGCTGTGTGATCTGTACTAAGAGCTGTTAAACTAGTGTGATCTGTACTGAGAACTGTAAAATGTGAAAGTGTTAAATAGTGTGGGGACCAAGAACTGAGTGAGACTTTTAGGGAGCATAAATGCTGTGTGACCTGTACTGGAAACTTAAAAAGTGAGAGGGGCAAAGTATTGAGAGGGATTTGGAGAAGGCATTAGTGCTGTGTGATCTGTACTGAGAGCTGTCATATAGTGAGGGGAAAAAGTTCTGAGACAGACTTGTAACATAGAAACATAGAAGTTGAAGGCAGATAAGGACCGCAAGGCCCATTCAGTCTGCCCATTTCTTTTTCTACCTTATAAATGAGCCATCGGCCTTTGCTCTGTCAATGGCCTATCTATTCATACTCATCTGTATTGCTCCATTACATAGAAACATAGAATTTGACGGCAGATAAGGACCACTTGCCCCGCCCCCCAGTCTGCCCATTTCCCTACCTGATGGATAAGCTGCAGATCTTACTTCGAGAAATGGCTCTTGCAGCAGGTTACACCATTAGGACTGAAGCCAGCAGGCGCCAGGACCCCACGGAAATTTTCTAGCTAGCAGTATTCAACGGAGGACCGCCTCCGACGTCGGTCCCTCCCCCGACGTCAGGCACGGTACATAAGGAGGCGATCCTCCAGAATCCCCAGTTCTTTTCCTGCCGTCGACTTGCCAGCATTGGCCTCTCGGTCTCTACCTAGTGCACGATGACTTAGAACTTCAAGAGTTTCTTCAAACTGATGTCCTCTCCAACTCCTTCACTTGAGGGACACTTTTCCAAGTGTGCCTGCGGAAAACAGATCCCTTTAAAGGATCCTCATTCCTCCTGCGTGCGGTGCTTAGGCCCAGACTACGACACCAAGGCCTGCACCTTTTGCCAAAGGTTCAACACCCGCACCAGGGTCCGCTGTCAGAAGGCACTTCAGGCTTACCTTTTGGAAGAAAAACTAAAAAGGATGAACCAAGAACCTTCCTCCAGGGGCAATTCTTCTTCCAAGGCCCATAAACATTGGGACAAACACCGGGAGAAAGTAAGGTCCAGACCTCCAAACCAGGCCTCGGACTCCCGTACCTCAGGCTCCACTAGGTTGGACCACTCTCCCTCTAGGGCTCGGTCTCGGCCCCCTCCGGTCAAAGTTCGGACTTCAGGCGGTTCTTCGACTCTCTGGCCTATCAAGACTTCAAGGCTCTTGGCTTCCTCCACTCCCACTCGGGCCTCTTCCAAGTCTTCCAAACTCCCGATGTTGGGACCCCAATTCCAGATCAGTCTCCCAGAGGTCCGGATCCACCACCTAGGAAGACCAAAGACCTGATGTCCCTTAAGCGGACGTCGGATCCGACGTCCGCCAAGCACCCAATGTCAGCCAGGCGTTCACCGGAACCGAGGACACCAGCCAGGCACCAGACGCTGGCTGGGCATTTGCCGGACCCGAAGGCATTGGCCAAGCGACTAACATCGGCCTCACATTCACCGGAGCCGAAGACCGCCCCCCAGGCACCAGTGGGCACCGGTCGCGGGGATTCCATGGAGGAGGACACTACATTGCCCAAAGACCAGGCGTGTGACACTGAGGATGTCGGGCTCCCGAGGGAACCTTCGCCCACTCCGGAAACACCCACGGACCCGACTCCTGACCCCGGCAACAGACCACCAGCGCCAGGCCTGTCTTCGGGCAAGAATCTACAAAAAGTAAAGGATCTCTTTACTTTCTGGTGGGACACCATCCGAAAGGATGTGGTCCCTGTAAAACCTCCTCCTCCTACTCCCCCCTCCTCCACCTAAGGGGCCAGCAGGATGACCACCAACCCCTAAGGAGCAGACTCCACCTCCTAGGGGTAGATCCAAGGACAGGAGAAGGCCTCCCTTAAGATCTCCATCAGGGTCCCCCAGCCCCAAGCGACCCAGACATTGTCTGTACACTCCATCAGGGGAGGACTCCAGATCAGATACCTCGGATTATTCCAGATCTCCTTCTCCACTCAACATTCCATCACCTGACCCACATGACCTTCCCAGGTCTCCGGATGATCCCTCTTTCTCTGCGATCATGAGGCACATCTAGGAAAACATGGGTTGGGATGCTGAAGACCTTGAACCCAAACGACAATGTCTTGCCCGTTATCTTCGACAGAAGGACCCAAAGCCTGTGGTAGTGTCACCCTTGGTGGACACCTTCGAGGACATCACCAAGGCTGCGTGGAAGCATCCACACTCCACTCCCACTGTGCCGAAGAAGGCTGACCACCTGTACAAGGCCCCGAGAGATTTATTTATTTCGTTTTTGTTTACCGGGTAAGTGCACTAGCCAGCGGGTGACTATTTTCAGGCACGACCCAGGAGGTACAGAAACAATACATTATACAAATGCAAAGACAATGAGGCAGGTTACAGGTCAAGGTACACTGAGATATCACAAACATTTTTACAGTATAAACAAGAACAAACAGGTACTGGTGATGGGACAGACCTCAGAGATTGTATTGGTAGACAGGGTAGGAGAAAGAAGAAAAAAAGGGGGGGACATAGTGATAGCGGGGGGCTAAGGACTGCTCTCTGGCGGTTTCCACGGAGGTAGCAGGGTCTTGGGACTGGACAGGTAAGTTCGTTCTCAGGCTAGAAATGAAGAGGAAAGTAGGGGGTCGGAGGTGAAGAAACGGTGAAACTTTGCTGCATCAGCGGCTGAAAGTAAGTAAAGTGTCCGAGCCGCTGGATCTAAAATCGGGCATTGGAGCTGAGCAACTGTCGGAGTATGAGGGAAATTTATGGCTTTTGCGGTAAAAGGCTGGGGTCTGAAACCGGGCTCATGGAACCATTCACCAGCTAGAGAGTATTCCAGAGGCGAGGATCAGGGGGAAGAAGCGTCAGATTATGGCTTTAGCGGTAAGCGCATGCAGAAAGTGCCCGGACTCATGGTTCTGTTCCCAGGCAGGGGATCAGTGGTCAGTCGGAGGTAAAAAGGGGGGGGGTTTAGGTGGTCCAACTGCAGAAGAAGTTGTAACGGGTCATTCCTGAAAACAGGTCAGTAGAGGGGCATAGGAGCGGCATATAGTTAGGAAGGGGGAGGGAAGTTTGTAGGAGGGGTGGCAAGAGGGAACAACGGAGACAGGATTGGCCATGCCAGGCAAAACGGGGGAGAAACCTACAGGGGTAGGGGGGCTGAGCCGAAAGCGGGGTAGGGAATCCGGGCCACTGGTTCTATTACCGGGCTTAGGAGCAGATAAAAAACCAGGCGGGACGCGATGGGACTATGCGGCTTTAGCGGCAGAAGGCTAGGATTTGAGATCGGGTTCGTGGAACCGCTCACCGGCGGGAGTTTGTGCAAGAGGCAGGTGTTAGGGGTGACATACAGCAATTTGGCGGCTTTAGTGGCCGAGAGTGCGGAAAGTGCCCAGGCTCATGGTTCCGATACCGGGCGAGGGGTAGGGGCACAGTCGGGGGAAAGGGGGAGGGGGGTACAGTGGCTGAAAAGTAGGAAGTTCTGAGACCCGCGTAGTACCAGTACCCAATACATAACAAACCTTCAATATATTATTTAAGTATAGCAATTTACAGGCAAAACAGTGAGAGGGCGAGAGGCAAGGTGCAGACATTTAGGCATAGCAGAGGCATAACAGTAAGGTCTAATTTCATAACAACACAATCATTAAAAAGTGCTACAGGCAATATAACAGAGACAGGCAGATAAGGGAAATAAAGGCAACCAGCAGATAGATAGGAAAGGAAGAAATAGAAGGGCGAGCAAAGTGTTTGGAGGGGGGATCCAGAAATGAGGGGGACAGATAAGGTAGGAGAAAGTGGGTGTCTAGGGACAGACTCAGGTGGGGTCATAGCAGGCACATTGGTTCGTAGTGGCTAGGTGGTTGCGTAACCCACGCTTAAAAAGGTAGTGTGAGGATGCAAGTCTTAGGTCAGGTGGCAGCATGTTCCACATTTGTGGGGCAGTATGCCCGAACGCACCAGACCCCTTTGCTGTGCGGCAGCGGGGAACTTTCAGTAGAGATTTATCCGAAGATCTCAGATAACGTGAAGAGGAAGCGGGCTGAAACAGCTCTGCTAATGATGCCGGTCTGTCCCTTCTGATGATGGAGTTGGAGAGGCAGCCTAGATAGTATAGTCTGGTGGCGGAGGGAGAGAGCCAGTCTAAGTCCCTGTACAGTTGGCAGTGATGCTTGAACCGGGGGGGCCTTTGAAGCATAATGGCAAACATTGTTGTAGGTGACATCCCATTTTTGCAGGGTAGATTTATGTGCCATAGTCAGGATGGGAGCACAGTAGGTTAGAGTGGGTAGGAGGATTCCTCTGGCAATGGCCAGCTTGGCAGCTGGTGTAAGCATATAGCTGGTTCTGTAGGCAGCCCCCAGTTTGCAGTTCACAATTTTACAGGTTTCTTGAATATGCAGGTTCAGGTCCAGGGATTGGTCAAGTAGTATGCCAAGATAGCGGAAAGTGCTGACAACCTCAAGAGGGGTCCCATCCAGGTCCAGGATTTTTAAAGGAGAAGAGCAGATCTTAGCTTGTGGGAAGTGCCCAGTAGCATTGCTTTGGTTTTGGTGGAGTTCAGAATAAGTCGATGGGAGTTTAGCCAATGTTGAGCAGTGTGGAAGGCAGAGGTAAGCGTCGTGCTTAGGTGGTCAGCATTATCCGCGTTAGCATAGATGACCAGGTCATCAGCATAGAGAAGAGAGGCACAGGATACTATGCTGCTAGGAAGGTTGTTTAGGAACAAAGAGAACAGGAGAGGGCCCAGTATTGAGCCTTGTGGCACCCCAATATTGATAGTGGTACTGCCGGAGACTGCAGAGTTAAGTTTGACAGCTTGGGTCCTATCTGTTAGGTAGCTTTTGAACCAGCTCGTTACGGGGGATGAGAAGCCAAGTTCTTGGAGGGTTGATAGGAGTAAGGGGTGGTCCACGAGGTCAAAAACCTCGGTGAAATCAATGAAAACAGCCCCAGTGAGCTGTCCTTCGTCCATGTTTGTGAGAGTGTCAGAGGTGAATTTGGCTAACGCAGTTGTGGTGCTGTGATTTTTTCTAAAACCATGTTGTGCTTCACAAAGTAATTTTGAGGTTTCCAGGAACTCAATGGTCTGGGTGGCCACAAGTTTTTCTAGGATTTTGCTGAGGACTGAGAGAATCGCTATTGGTCTATAATTTGAGATTTTGTTCTTATTTCCCTTTTTGAAGATGGGGGTTATTCTTGCAGACTTCCAGATGTCTGGGACAGTACCATTGGAGAGGGACAGTGTGAACACCTTGGCTAGTGGACAGGAGATGAGATGAGCAGCTGCCTTAAGAAGGCGTGGTTTCAGAGAGTCAGATCCAGGGCTGGTGTAGTCAGATATAGTGTTTAGTAGTTTAAAGACTTGAGTACCTGACACAGATTTGAAGTAAAAGGGCTTGGTTGCTTGAGGCACAGGTTTATTGGTTAGGGGGCCAGCTGGTTCGCTAGTAGAAGAGGGCTGAGGAGCAACAGGTGCAGCCGGTAATGTAGGTGTATAAGGAGACAGATCAGAGAACAGTTTATTGAAAGCATTTGCTATGGTGTGGGAGTCATTACAGTGGATACCATCTGGTATCATTTCCGTGGGGGTTACAGGTTGTGGGGTACCAAGGAAGGTCTTGATGTGACCCCAGAATTTGTGGGGATCATGTGCAGAGCTGGCTAGCAGGTTCTGGCAGTATTTGCTTTTTGCAAGCCTAATCTGATTTTTGCAGGTGCTTCTGTGTTGCTTATAGATTAGGTGATCCCTGGGTAAACCAGTGGTTTTGAAGTGTTTCCATAGATTATCCCTGGTTTTGAGTTGTCAGAGAAGATCTTTATGGAGCCATCTCGTTTGTAGACCCCTGACCCTTCTCTGTACTTTCGGTGCATGCCTATTCTGTACATCTCTGAACCTGGTCAGGAACACCTCAAGGGCATCTTCGACTCTTGTCGCTTGGTAGATTTCGGACCGGTCGATGTTGGATATGTCTAGGTGTTTAGATCCATATGTGCAAAGTTGGAGAAAGTGACCAGGCGGGACTGAGGAGTGGGGTAGTGGACCAGAGTGCCAGTGGCAGATAGTAGGTGAGTGGTCAGTTATAGTATCAGCCAGGACGCATACCTTTATCATATGATCAGGTCTGTTTGTGAGGATTCAGTCTATCGGCGTACCTGATTGGGAGTTAATCATCCTGGTGTTTACAGTTATGAGCTGGTGAAAATTAAGACCTTGGACAAGAGTTGCAAGAGTGCCATGAGACGGGCCCAGCCAGTTCAGATTTACATCACCAAGTATGATGGCCTCGTTCATGTTAAACACTTGTGATGTTAGCTGGAGTATTTCCTGGAAACTTTCTACCCCACCGGTGGGCGGATTGTAGAGACATATAATGTGCAGATTTTTTGCTCCAGTACTTGGTACCAGTACTTGGCTCGACAACCTCTGGCAGACTCCCTGGTCAATCACAGCCTCGCATCACCCTTTCCAAAGACCGCAACATATGAGCACACAGCCAACGGACCAGGAATCCAAACAATTGGATGCCCTGGGGAGGTGTACATATGCAGCTGCTACTTGCGCCATCAGGTCCTTGAACTGCCTAACCCACATGGTACAGTTTCAGAACACCCTGTGGGAACAGGGCCAGGACCTGGTCAAAAAATTTCCGGATGGCGATTAGAAGGCGGAGCTCCTAAACCTCCTCCGCACAGGGTCTGATGTGGGTACCCAAGTGCTATGAGCTGCATGTGATTCTGCAGACTCATCTGCCAGAGCTGCAGCTTCAGCCGTTTGTCTCTGGAGACACTCTTGGCTCCATGTCTCCAGCTTCACCCTGGACGTACAGAAGAACATTCTTGATGTCCCATACAACGGCGAAGTACTCTTTGGTGAACCCTTGGAGAAGGTTATCACCAAAATCCAGGATGCTGGGAAGGCAGTGAGGTCTGTACAGGCCATGTACAGATCCAGGCCTGGTTCCTTTCATAGGAACCAGAGCCGTTTTCACAGCCGGCAACAAAGGCAGCAGCCTCGTTCCGGCCAGCAACAAAGGGGCACCTTTCAGCGTAAAGCCCAGGCTAAGTCGTCCCCAGGCAGAGGCCAACGCTACACCAAACCGGCCCAGCCTGCAGGGACCAGTGCTACCACAGCATGACTCCTTCTCAGCCCCCAACCCTCCTCTGGATCAACGGGCACAAAAGGTCAGGGGTCGCATCGCTTGCCACTTTTCAGGGTGGCAGTTGATTACCACCGACCGGTGGGTTCTCCAGCTGGTCGAGAAAGGCCATTTCATAGAATTTCTTGACCACCCACCAGCAATACCTCCCCTGCTTTCCCGTTATTCGGGTCAGCACACCCTGCTCATACAGCAGGAGGTGCTCATGCTTCTCAGAAAGGAAGCAATAGAGCACGTTCCAAGGAACCAGAGGGGAGTAGGATATTATTCTCGCTTGTTTCTGGTTCCAAAGAAAACAGGGGACCTCCGTCCGATACTGGACCTCAGCGTTCTCAATGAGTTGGTCCTGTACAAACGCTTCCGCATGGTGACCCTCCCAGGTCTGATCCCCATGCTCAAGCAGGGCACCTTTCTAGCGTCCTTGGACATGCAGGATGCTTACCTGCATATACCTATTGCTCAAGCGCACAGCAAGTTTCTGCGCTTGAAGTTTCAGGGCCACCACTACCAGTTCCGAGCCCTCCCCTTCAGACTGTCATCGGCACCTCAGGTATTTACGAAGTGCGTGGCGGTCGTAGCGACGACTCTGAGGAGACAAGGCCACTACGTGTTCCCCTACCTGGATGACTGGAGTCTCATGGCACCCTCTCAGGAGGCCCTGATGTCCGCCATTCATTATACTCAGTCTCTGTTCGAGACGTTAGGCATCATTATCAAGCAAGAGAAGTCATGCCTGGTTCCGTCACAGACTCTGCAGTTCTGGACACCATCCAGGGGAAAGCTTTCCTCCCCCAGGACAGAGCGGAACACATCAGATCCCTCATCAGGGACATTTTGGCGAAGAAGACAGTTCCTGCCAGATTGGTTCTTTGCCTGCTCGGATACATGGCTGCCGCTATTGCAACAGTCCCCCTTGTCCGTCTCCACATGCGGGTGACCCAGTGGATGTTACGGGTCCAATGGGATCAAAAGCAAGACCATTTGCAGCTCCCAATCTGGATCACGAAGGCTGTTATCCAGGATTGGCAATGGTGGCTAGATCCAAAGAATTTATCGGAGGGAGTCCCCTTCATTGCCCCATCTCTAATTGCGAAGCTCTCCATGGATGCCTCAGGGATCGGATGGGGAGCACACCTCAATGGTGTCCAGTCACAGGGCCTGCGCACAGCCCAAGAGACTTATCTCCACATAAATATCCTGGAAATGAGAGCCGTTCTTTATGCCCTGCAGGCCTTCCAGTCGGAGGTTCCACTGGGTACCCTTCTGTTACAAACAGACAATTCCGCGGTGATGTATTACCTCACCAAACAAGGAGACACCCATTCCTACTCATTTTGCAGGGAGGCCATGAGGGTGTGGGATTGGTTTTGCAACACGGCGCAAACCTCATTGCCGTTCATGTCCCAGGAGTGGACAACGTCATCGCGGATGGACTGAGATGCTCTCAGGCCAAAGTCCATGAGTGGGAACTACTTCAGGAGGTAGCAGAGGATCTGTTTCGCGGATGGGGTACACCAGAGTTAGACCTTTTCGTGTCCCCATCCAACGCAAAACGGCCCAATTTTTGCTCACTAGATCCAGGGCCTGGTGTTTTCTGGTGAGACCCGTTGTCCCTCTCCTGGGTGGGCAGATTCCTCTATGCCTTCCCCCCCCCTTCCGTTGATCCCGAGGGTTCTTCTGAAACTTTGCAGGGAGCAAGCGATGCTGATACTTATCGCGCCATTTTGGCCCAGGCAGATCTGGTTCCCTCTACTACAGCAGCTGTCCCGGGAACCTCCACTGCCTCTGCCAATCAGCTCCCACTTGTTGTCTCAGGAGGCGGGTTCCTTGGTTCATCTGGACCTTCGTTCGCAGAACCTGCATGCTTGGCTCCTAGAGACATAGCCATGATGCGATACGGGGTCTCGCAAGAGGTAGCAGATGTTCTTGCTGCCACTAGGAAACCGGCTACCCACACTACTTACGCCATGAAGTGGCATATGCTTTGTACATGGGTTCAAGCGCATGGTTTTTCGCCTATGGATTGTCCAGAAATATTGGTCTTGGACTACCTCCTGTCCCTTTTTTAAACAGGCTTGGCCTACTCTTCGATTAAGGTACACCTCTGTGCCATCTTAGCGTTATCACATTCCTATAGGCCAACACACCATATCTCAGCTGGACACATCACGAGCCTTCCTGAGAGGTGTCCTCCACCTTAGGCCTCCGATTAAGGATCCGATTCCGCCATGGGATCTACTCTTTGTCCTGGAGCAGCTTACGCTGCCACCCTTTGAGCCAGCCACGGATTGTGAGCTACGTCTTCTTACTTGGAAGATGTTGTTTTTAGTTGCCGTCACCTCAGCCAGAAGAATGTCTGAACTTCATGCACTTATGTGCAAAGAACCTTATTTGGTTTTTCACCAAGACAGGGTATCCCTACGGACCAATCCTAAGTTTCTGTCTAAGGTGGTCTCAGCTCTCAACCTTAATTAGGACATTGATCTACCAGTGTATTTCCCCAAGTACTCTAATCGAGGAGAGGCCCTGTTGCACACTTTAGATGTGCATAGGTGTCTCCGTTACTACATGACCAGAACCAAACACCACCGAAAATCGGATCAGCTTTTTGTCTCCTTTGCCCACAGGATGATGGGAGCTCCTGTTTCCAAACAGTCACTGTCCAAGTGGCTCATTCAGTGTATCACGTTCTGTTACCAGAAGTGCAACAAACCCTTACCGGGTGCGGCTAAGGGTCATTCCACAAGAGGGGTGGCTACCTCCTTTGCGGCCCTTAAGAATGTGTCCACCTCGGCCATTTGTGCTGCAGCTACTTGGAGCTCTGTGCACACTTTCATCAGGCATTATAGCCTGGATATTGCATCGAGGCGAAGAGCAGATTTTGGTCTAGCAGTCCTTCAAGGACTTCTGTCCTAGGTTCAAGTTCTGATCTCTACCTTTCCTCCTCCCTATGGTGTGGGATTTCCATTATTGCTTGGGAATCAGTCCTAATGGTGTAACCTGCTGCAAGAGCTGTTTCTCGAAGTAAGACAGTACAGTTATGTAAGAACTTACTGTAACAGTAGATCTTCGAGAACAGCTCTTGCAGCAGGTACTTTCCCTCTCACCATCCCCGCTGGAGGTAGATTCTAATTCCAATATCCTTATCCTAGGATCAGGTGTTCTCAGCATCTCTGATTACCATTTGATGGCGGATCTTCAGTCTCCTCTTCTGATGTCATCCAGCGGCTGGGAGTCTCTGGTGGGAGAACTGGGGATTCTGGGGGACTGCCTCCTTATGTACCGTGCCTGACATCGGGGGCGGGACTGATGTCGTAGGCAGTCCCTGCTGAATACTGCTAGCTAGAAAGTTTCCATGGGGTCCTGGCACCTGCCGGCTTCAGTCCTAATGGTGTAACCTGCTGCTAGAGCTGTTCTCAAAGATCTACTGTTATGGTAAGTTCTTACGTAAGTGTACTATTCTAGTTAATCAACAGCTTACTTCCTCTTGCCCCCCAACTAGAATTGCCTTATGCCTGTCCCATGCATTCTTGAATTCTCCCACTGTTCCTGACTCCACAGCCTCCTCAGGAAGGCTGTTCCATGCATCCACAACTCTCTCTGTGACAAAATACTATCTAACATTACCTCTGAGCCGTCTCCTCTCTATCTTCAAATTGTGCCCCCTTGTTCTTGCACATCTCTTCTTCTGAAAGATACTACCCTCTTGTACCTTGTTAATTCCCTTGAGATACTTAAAGTTTCTATCATGTCCCCCCCCCCTTTCCTCAAGGGTATACATATTAAGCTGCTTTAGTCTCTCCTCGTCTATCTTCTCGTGCAGACCCTGCTCCATTTTGGTTGCCCTCTTCTGAACAGCCTCCACTCTGTCTATGTCTTTGCGGAGATGGGGTCTCCAGAATTGCACGCAGTACTCCAGATGGGGTCTCACTAACTGTCTGTAGAGAGGGATAACAACTTCCTGTTTTCTACCGTTGATGCCTCTCCCTATGCATCCCAGTATCCCCCCAGCCTTCCTTACTGCCTTCTCACATTGCTTGCCCACGTTTAGGTCATCTGATATAATTACTCCTAGGTCTCTTTCAATTTTTGTTGTTGTTATTAACTCACCCCCACTGTGTGCTCTTCCCCTGGGTTTTTGTTTCCCAGATGCATTACCTTGCACTTCCTTGCATTGAATCTGAGCTGCCACATATTTGACTATTCCTTCAACCTTGCCATTATGCCTATCCCATGCCTGCATGAAGCTACGCACTGTATTCATATCCACCACTTCCTAAGGTAGGTCATTCCATGCATCCACCACCCTTTCTGTGAAAAAGAACTTCCTCACATTACCCCTTAATCAGTCTCCCTCTAATCTCATGCTGTGTCCTCTTGTCCTGCTATTTTTCTTATATTGAAACATGTTAGACTCTTTCACCTTGTTAATGCCCTTAAGGTGTTTGAATGTTTCGATCATATCACCTCTCTCCCTCCTTTGCTCTAGGGTATACATACTGAGCTCCGTTAATCTGTCCTCATATGTTTTCTGATGCAGTCCCTGCCATTTTGGTTACCCTTCTCTGGACTGCCCCAATTTGGTTAATGTCCTTGTGAAGGTGCGGCCTCCAGTACTGCATGCAGTACTCCAGATGGGGCCTAACCAGTGTCTTGTAAAGAGGGATTATTACCTCCCTCTTCCAACTTGTAATACCCCTACTAATACACCCTAACATCCCCTAGCCTTACCTACTGCCTTAGCAGTCTGTTTGGATGATTTCAGGTCATTGGTACTGATGGTGATGCCCAAGTCTCTTTCTTCTCTTGTGTCTGCCAGCAACTCCCCTCCCAGCCTATAGGTGGCTTCAGGGTTTCTCTTCCCTATGATCTTGCACTTCATTGCATTAAACCCCAGTTGCCACTCTTCCGACCATTTTGCTAGTTTATGCAGATCTCTTCTCATTAAGTCCACCCCATCTGGATCATCTACTCTGTTGCAGATCTTGGTGTCATCTGCAAACAGACAAACCTTACCCTTCAGTCCATCTGCAGTGTCACTGGTTAAGATATTGAAGAGGACTGGCCCAAGGACTGATCCCTGAGGTATCCCACTTGTGACTTGCATCTCTTCTGACTGTATACCTTTTACCACCACTCTCTGTTTTCTGCCCGTCAACCAGTTTGCCACCCACTTGACCAACTTCTGACCCACCCCGAGCCCACCTATCTTATTAATCAATCTTCTGTGTGGAACAGTATCAAAGCTTTGCTGAAGCCAAGGTAGGTGACATCAACTGCTCCCCTTGGTCCACCACTCTGGTTACCCAGTGAAAGAAATCTATGAGATTAGTTTGACAGGACCTTCCTTTTGTAAATCCATACTGTCTTGGATCCTGTGCTCCTATGGATTCCAGGTGTTGCACTATCCTTTCCTTAAGGAGTGAACCTTTCCCTGTTAGTCAGTACTAGATCTAGGATAGCCTGTCTCTTGTGGGTTGTTGTACCAGTTGTTTGAGGCCCTCCCCCTGCAGGGAATCCACCATGTGTCTAGTTCTGGCAGATGTTCGTGCAGGAATTGACCAATCTGTATCTGGCATGTTGAAGTCTTCCATTATCAGAACCTCCCCTTTAGCTGTCATGTTTTGTATATCTTCTAACAGTAATGTGTCTATGTCCTCCTAGCTTTGATATTTTCATTGACATACAGGGCCACTCCACCCCCCCTTTTTTGCACCTCGGTCTCTTCTGAACAGTTCATAGCCAGGTACTGAAGTCTCCCAAGTGTGATTACTGGTAAACCACGTCTCACTAATTGCTACTATGTCCAGTTTAGCCTCTGTCATTATTGCCTGCAGGTCTGGGAGCTTGTTTCCCAGACTGCGAGCATTGGTGTACATGATTTTACATTGGCCAGATTTCAGTGTGTTGTTGGGTGAGGTCTGGCATTTCCCCTGTGTGTCGTATGGGGAGCTGGACCTTTTTCCTTACCTGGTGATGCAAATGAACTGCAAACATGCTGAACTCCTGTTTGGCCACTAGCTGAGGGGAGGGGTGTTCTTCCCATTCGACATATGGGGTGCTGCACCCTTCTCCCCATTTGCTAGTTTAAATATTCTGCAAATATGTCAGACTTCTGCCCCAATGCACTGACTCCCTCCTTAGTCAGATGCAGTCCATCAAATTTAAAGAACTTTCACTCCCAAAGCTGTTGCCAGTTCCCTACAAATTTGTGTCCTTTTTCCTGGCACCAGTCCTTGAGCCACATGTTTAGCTCCCCATCTCCCCTTCTCTGACCTTCTGTCCATCTTCCCCCCTTTCCCAGACTGGCAGGATCTCAGAGAAGGAGACGCTGGACAAAATGGATACTAGTTTGTCACCCAGCCTGGTCAGATATTCCTTGGTCTCCTCAACTGACAGGCTGGCAAGATCATTAGTCCCTATGTGTACCAGTACATCAGTGTTTTCCCCTGCTTCCTGAACAATTTTAGCAATGTGGTCAGTGTCTCTCCACGCTGATGTACTGGGGAGACATCTGACCATTACCCCTGGCTGGAGAGAGGTATCAACTCCCCAAATCATGGAGTCTGCTACGATCAGAAGTTTTTTAGATTTCCTTTTTTCTTTTTTTGTTTTGGTTCTTGTTTTGGGTGAGTTTTGTTGTGCTAGCTCCTGTGCTGTCATGTCCTTCTCTGCAGTGTCCTCTGTCCCTTTGTTTGATTTTTGAGATAGAGGCAGATACCTGTTTATAATTTTGATGTGGTTTGTGGAGGTAATATGTTGTACAGCACTGAGTGATTTGCCCCTCCTAATCACCTGCCAAACTCCCAGACCAACTACTCTCCATGGTCGAGGTGCTTCTGTTGGATGTTGGGGAAATGGTAGGTGGTTCTTATAATATAGTTCCTCTTGAATATGAAATTTGAAGTGCGCAATCTCTGCCCATGCTGCCTGGAGCTGAGCCCTAAGATCTCCAATGGCCCAGCATGTACGACAGTGTCCTAAATCCTATAAAACTGCCCTTCTGAAAAGTGTTCTGCAGTACCTGCAGTTAATGATATCCATTCTAGATAATTTGCTGGGTTTATAACCTGGTCAGAGTAATTAGAAGGATGAAAATGCAAGCAAAAGTTTGATTTTGTGTTTTGTTTGTTTTTGTATAACTTGTTATAACAAGTTAAATTACTAGTGCCCCTGTAAATGAGGTCACCGTGTGGATACCCCAGTGATCCACCCCTTCCTGCTTTGCCACAGGAAATGTCACAACTGTGCTACCCTATAAAAGGAGTATAGTGTTGGGTGGTTGGGGATGGGGTGGGTGGCTGGGCCCTTCCCCTGCCGAGAAAAAAGAACCATGGACAAAAGAAACAAGGAGGTAAGAGCAGAAACAATCAGTCAGCAACAAATGCATTAACCCTGAAAGCTTATCCTAATGATAGATAAAACTGTAAAACCTGTAAAGCACCACCTGTACTAATTTCACAGAAGATATACCATTGTAAAAAAAACACTTTGCTACAGAGAAAAATAAAGCAGTAACAGAAGATATACCTTGCAAAAGACAGTTTGAATCAGAAGATTACATTAGTAATCTGTTAGCACACACCTGTAGGTGCACCTTGTAATAATGCAGCAGAAGGTATACCCAACAACAATTTGAATAAGAGAAAAATAAAGCAATAAAATGTTAGCAAAAAAAACCAGTAACAATCCCTGTGAGTACAAAATCAAAACAACAACAACACACAGTAAATCTGCCTAGCCAAAAGAAGCCTTAATCCTTTCCCTTGCTCTGGTAAGGTTCTTTGCTCTGTCCTTTCAAGCAACATAGAAGGAAGGAGCTCAGGTGAAGCTAGGTGCCTTGGCCAACAAACCTAGTCTTCCACCTCCAAGATATCAATTAACCTGACCTTTTAACACTTCTTTCTGTTGGAAGTTACTGGCAGTTTACCAGCTCCACCCCTCAGATACATACCTAATCTCCTGGAGGAGCTGTCTGAGGAAAGCAGTTAGCTCCTTCAGTGTGAGAAGGAGACTGCAATGCCTCAGACAGAAAACCTTTTCAGCAAAAAAAATTAAATAGTGGCAAATAGTAATTTTCCTTAGCCTAATGATAAAAAGCCACAAAAATGTAAGCACCACCAGTAATAATTTCACAGAAGATATACCCTGTAAGAAACACTTTGCTACAGAGAAAAATAAAGCAGTAACAAAAGATATACCTTGCAAAAGACAATTTGAATCAGAAGATTACAGCAGTAATCTGTTAGCACACACCTGTAGGCACACCTTGTAATAATGCAGCAGAAGGTATACCCAGCAACAACAATTTGAATCAGTGAAAAATAAAGCAATAAAATGTTAGCAACAAACAGTAACAATCCATGTGACTACAAAATCAAAGCAACAACACACAGTAAATTTGCCTAACCAAAAGAAGTCTTAATCCTTTCCCTTGCTCTGGTAAGGTTCTCTGCTCTGTCCTTTCAAGCAACCTAGAAGAAAAGTGCTCAGGTGAAGCTAGGTGCCTTGGCCAGCAAACCTAGTAGTCCACCTCCAAGATATCAACTAACCTGACTTTTTAACCCTTCTTTCTGTTGGAAGTTACTGGCAGTTTGCCAGCTCCACAACCAGATACACACCAAATCTCCTGGAAGAGTTGTGGGAGGAAAGCAATTGGCTCCTTCAATGTGAGAAGGAGATTGCAACACCTCTGAGACAAAAAAAACCTTTTCAGCAAAAAATAAATAAAATAAAATAGTGGCGAACAGTAATTTTGCTTAGCCTAATGATAAAAAGTCCAAAAATGTAAGCACCACTTGCAATAATTTCACATCAGATATACCCTATAACAAACACTTTGCTACAGAGAAAAAAAATGGTAACAGAAGATATACCTTGCAAAAGACAATTTGAATCAGAAGATTACAGCAGTAATCTGTTAGCACACACCTGTAGGCACACCTTGTAATAATGCAGCAGAAGGTATACCCAGCAACAACAGTTTGAATCAGAGAAAAATGAAGCAATAAAATGTTAGCAACAAACAGTAACAATCCGTGTGAGTACAAAACAAAAATAACAACACACAGTAAATCTCCCTAGCCAAAACAAGTCTTAATCCTTTCCCTTGCTCTGGTAAGGTTCTTTGCTCTGTCCTTTCAAGCAACCTAGAAGGAAAGGGCTCAGGTGAAGCTAGGTGCCTTGGCCAGCAAACCTAGGCTATCACACCCCAAACAGGGCAAACCCACGAGAGGAAGGAGGCAGTGAGCGAAGACAAGCTTCAAAGCGTTGTGATCTGTATTGAGAATCTGTTAAGAGGAAGTGGGATTTGTAAATGTTTTTCTTCTTCACCTTAGCAGCAGTAATATTGGTCAAGGAGCCTTGTGCATCTTTGATAGATAATAGGCATCCAAGGTGTCCGTTTAAGAGTACAAACATATAGAGCTGTTGCTGTACTGTAGTAGGGCTGTGGGGAATGGAGGGGAAATTGGGGAGGACCGAGAACAGAGCTAGGGCAAGGTACCAAGACTGCAAGGGCAGGAGGTGTATTTGGACAGGAAGTTGGGTGCACTGGGTGTGGGTTGGCCATAGTGTTGGATATGGCTTGCAAGATGGGGGGGGGCTGCATGGTGTGTAGGCATCTGGCACAAATGAGGAGGAGGTCAGGTGGTTGAGTTGGAAGATGGGATGGGGAAGGGTGGATTATAGGAGATCCACAGATGGAGTAAGGTGGGGCAGGAGCAGTAGAGGATGGAATGGAGGAGCTGTAGGGGGTCTAGGAGCAGAAGCTGAAATGGGCAGGAGTCAGGAAGCTAGCAGGAAAGAGGTATGATGGGCAATGGGGGGGCTCTTGGGGACTAGGGTAGAGGCAGCAAGTAGGGCAGAGGGTACTGGAAGGAGGTATGGTACAAGCGTCCCAAGCCTGTACATAGGGGAAGAGAAGAGGGCACCAGCAGTAGCAACTAGGGCAGCAGGCATAGAACACGAGAACAGATTTGCACTATTAGCTACACTGAATGAGGATGAGACTGAAGAACATGGGGTAGTAGAGGACTCTGTGGGGATAGGAGTGTCAGACAAAATGGAAAACTCAGGAGACCGGAGGAAAGGGGTTGCCCCTCTGGAAAGAACACAGAAAGGGATAAGGTAACTGGGGCTATCACTCCCCAAACAAGGCAAACCCATGAGAGGAAGGGGGCAACGAGAGAAGGCCTTTAGGGGCTCTAAACAGTGCGGTAATGGGGAAGCTACCCAGGCCCTGGAAACTTCAGTCAGGTCAAAGGAAAGGAGACAAGGGAGGAGATAGAGCCAACAGATAGTAGAAAAAAGGGAGGTAGTTCAGGGAACAGTGCCTGCTGGGAACTGGGAGCATAAAGGGAGGAGGAGGACATAAATACTCGGGAAAAGAGGAAATAAGGGAAGGGGGAAGGGCAAAATTAAAGAAATGCAAGGGGCTGGGAAAATGACAGTGGAAGAATTCAAGCAGAAGGCAGTGGAGGAAAGGGTCTTAATTGTTGGGGACTCGATAATGAAAGGAGTTCGTTGGGGGGCAAAGGGGACAAAAAAAGTGCAATATGGATTGAGTGCCTACCAGGTATGACAGTGGCTGAAGTCATCAATTATATCCCCTCAGATGGGAGACAGCAGGATGCAAGGACTCACCTAGTGTTCCACCTTGGAACAAATGACCTGGCAGGGTATAGTCTGTTGGAAGTGCAGGCAAGGTTCAGGGCACTTGCAAGGTTCTGAAGCAACCTGGGGTTCAGATCTTTGGCTTTTTCGGAAGCGTTGCCTGTACCATGAGCAAGCACAGAGAGGAGGCTGAGGATTGAGAAATTTAATAAGTGGCTGGCAGGATGGTGTATAGATTAGTAGGGGACTGGGGGAACAACATGGAGGGATGACAGCTTATTTGCCTCAGACTGCACCTGAACAGGGAAGGCACAGCAGTGCTAAGGTGCAAAACTGGGAGATTTCACAGAACAGAACTATAATTTAAGTAGACTTTTGGGGAGGGGGTAGAAAAAATCCCACACCATGGGATGAGAGAAATGGGGGGCTATCAGCCCTCCCTCCAGGATGGAAAGAATAAGATTAGAGGTGCAGGGAAGGCAACAAGCAATGGGGGACAGCTAAATGGGTCAAGCGTATGGAAAACCATTTGCACCAACGCCAGAAGTCTGGGAAACAAGATGACAGACTTAGCAGCAGTTATGGCTGAGGTGGACCTGGATATCATGGGAATCACAGAAATATGGGATTATGAGGTCCAGGACTGTGACATGGCAACACTGGGGTATGTTCTTTTCAGAAAAGACAGGGTGGAGAGTAGAGGGGGAAGGGTTGCCCTATATGTGAAAGAAAACATTAAGGCTACCGGAAGCAATGGGTAAGTAGTGGAGGCAGCAGAGGTTTTATGGGTATCACTGGATACAGGGAAGGGAGAGGTAAATCGTACTGAGGTGGTCTACAGACCACCATTGCAACAGAGGGCAGTGGATAGGGAAATGATGAAGGAGATCCAGAGGATGGTGGAGAGAGGGGAGGTGCTGCTGATGGGGACTTCAGCTTGCCAGACGTGGATTAGGGTGCCCCATGGGCATTATCAGTCAGCAGCAGGGAGATCATGGACTTCCGACAGGGGGCACTCATGAAACAGCTTGTAAGAGAACCGACCAGGAAGGGGGCGATCCTTGATTTAATATTTACGAATGGGGAACAGGAGGGTGAGACATCCATAGGAGAGAACCTAGGCACAAGTGACCATAGCACTGTCTGGTTCACTGTTAAAAAGTCTGATGCTGAGGTACACCAGCCAAGAGTAGAGGTGCTAGACTTTAGGCATACAGACTGTCAGGAAGTGGGAGAAAGTGTTCATCAAGCACTAGCTGGGGTGGGAAAACTAAGGGAGGAGGAGGAAATGTGGATAAAATAAAGGGGGCAGTAATAAAGGCCACGAGCCTCTATGTCAGGAGGGTGACAAAAAACAGCAAAAGGAGGAAACCCCTTTGGTTCAGTAAAGAGGTGGCAGAAAAGGTCAGGGAAAAGAGAAGGGTGTTTAGGAGGTATAAGGGGACACAGAGGGAATAGAGTAGAGCTATATACCAGGAGAAGCAGAGGGAAGCAGGTAAGGAGGTCAGGAGGGCAAAGGCAAGAACGGAAGAGAAAATAGCCAACAAAGTCAAGGCAGGGGATAAAACCTGCTTCCAGTATGTGAGCGAAAGGAGATGGTCATAGGCAGGGATAATCATGCTGAAAAACGGGAATGGGAAGTTGGAGGATGACTGTGGGAAGGCGGAAATACTTAATAGCTACTTTTGTTCGGTGTTCAGGGTTGAAAAGGAGGGGAGATCAAGAAAATCAGCGAACATGAGATGATGGGAGCGGGGGTTGAATCCAGTCCATTCCAGGTTGAGAAGGTCCTAAAGGAGCTTGAGGGTTTGAAGGTGGATAAGGCAATGGGGCCAGATTGGGTGCACCCCAGGGTACTGAGGGAGCTCAGCAAAGTGCTAGTGGAACCTCTGCCCAACCTCTTCAACAGGTCCTTGGAGACAGGGGAGATCCCTGATGACTGTAGAAGGGCAGATGTGGTCCCCCTTCATAAGGAGGGAACAAGGAGGAGCCAAGCAACTATAGGCCCGTGAGCTTAACATCGGGGGTGGGTAAGTTCTTGGAGAAACTGCTCAAGAAGAGAATCTCAGGCTACCTGGAGACCAATGGTCTTCTGGACCAGCGGCAACACGGTTTCACTGAGGGAAGGTCGTGACAAACAAACTTGATAAGAATTCTTTGGGTAACCAGGGAACTGGTTCGGGGGGGGCATCTATAGACATTGTGTATCTATACATAAACAAGGCATTTGATTCTGTGCCACACAGGAGACTACTGCACAAAATGAGAAGCCTTGGGCTGAGGCCACTAGTGGTTAGGTGGGTGCAAAACTGTCTGGGGGCAGAAGGCATAGGGTAATTGTTAATGGGGTACCATCAAAGTAAGGTATGGTCATCAGTGGGGTAACTCAGGGGTCAGTAATGGTGCCATTCCTTTTCAATATATTTATAGGGGACCTGTTATACTGCTGTACTGAATATGTGTATCCATCCAGGTTCACCTTGTAAATGAGTTTTCTCAAATGTGCTCCAACTGGTTAAATAAAGATTGATTGATTGAGTAGAGGGGCTAGACGGAAGAGTGTGTCTGTTCGCGGATGACATGAAGGTCTGCAATAGAGTTGATATGCCTGAGGGGGTTGAGAGCATGTGCAGGGATATGGAGAAGCTGGAGGAATGGTCCAGTAAATGGCAGCTGACCTTACACACAAAAAAATGCAAAATCATGGATTTAGGCAAAAATAATCAGGGCACGAAACAGACTATGGGAGGGCAAGCCCTAGAGGTTACCGCGCTGGAAAGAGACCTTGGCATATACTTTTCACGGGACCTGAAAGTGACGAAGCAATGTGAGAAGGTGGTGGCAAGGGCCATAAGGATGCTGGGTTGTATCAGCAGGGGAATAACTAGCAGGAGGAGGGAGGTCATAATACCTTTGTACAGGCAGCTTGTCAGTCACGCTTTGAGTACGGAGTCCAGTTCTGGAGGTGATACATTAGGAAGGATGTGGAGAGGGTGGAGCATGTCCAGAAACTGGTGACAAAAATGGTAGGGGTACTCTGGTATCTGTCATATGAGGAATGGCTGAAGACTTCAACATGTACTCCCTCGAACAGAGGAGGAAAAGGGGGGACATGATTGAGACTTTCAAGTACATCAAGGGTTTCAACAAGGTACCAGCAGGGAATATCTTCCAGCTAAAGGAAAAATCAAAAACAAGGGGACATGATATGCAGATAGTAAGGGGGAGTGTCGGGGGAACATCAGAAAATTCTACTTTACAGAGAGGGTGGTGGATAGCTGGAACACACTCCCAGGAGAGGTTGTGGAGGCAGGAACTTTGAGGGGTTTGAAGAGAGCGTGGGACAGACACAAGGGACTGGTAGTTCCAGGGAGGGGGGGGCAGGCAGAAGGAAAGTCCTAGTGGTTTGCTAGGCAGACTTGATAGGCCTGGTGGTCTTTTTCTGCCGACAAGTTCTATGTTTCTATGACTCTCAGACATTAGCTATGGGTTTCTGTTCTGTGGGAAATTCCCTGTTTAATGGCAAGACAGAGGCTTACATGAAAAAGATGGATGAGTATAAAACCATCTACAAGAGGATCATGCTTATGACCCTGTGAATATCCTCCACAAAGGGCCTCTTGTAGTTATAAGGGAAGAGGTAGGGGAGTTAAACGTGCTTCTGCAGCACCAGCACTCGAAAACCCAGGCAAAACAAAGCCCCTAACTAGATTGCCCGACCATTGCCAGTGGGTGGAAGACTGGTTCACTACTTCCATCCTAGAGGCAGTAAGCCAATGTTTGACTTTGCAGTTCAGAACATTTTCACAACTACAAGACCCAAAAGTTTTTCATCCTCACACCCCAGCAAAAAAAATTCTGCTGAGGGCAACACAATTGTTGCAATCACATGGACAAGTACCAGCAGCACAGCAGGACATGGGACATTACTCCAGATATTTCCTAGCCCTAAAGAAAACTGTATAAAATGCCTGAGGAAAGTACCTCAGGTTCAGGACTACCACTAGCAATTTACACCCTTCCCTTTGGCCTCACCTCAGCATTTACAAAGTGCCTACCTGTAGTGGCAGCACATTTTCTCTGCTTCTCGAGTTGTTACATTTATTCTTTTCTCAGTGCTTCTAAATGTTGAATTTCTTTTTCTCTCTGTTGCATCTCCTCTCTTCTCTGTTTCTCCATCTCTTATTGTTGTATAGCCCACCATTTGAAAAAGGCAATCAGGCTTTCAGGTTCTGTCACTGCCTGTTCTTTTCCATCGCTGGTGCGGCTGTGTGGTCTCAGCTTGGATTTCTGTCTCTCTTAGTTTGACTGCCATTCTTCTGGTAATCACTCCTGGACTTGCTGCTACAGAATCCATACCTTTCTGCTACTGCTTCAACTGTGCCATGGGTTCCATAAGGGAACGCAGCGAGACAAAGATAGGGAGGCATACCAAACTTCCCTAAGGGATGCAGGGAAGGCAGGCAAAGGCCCAAACTGAGGAAACACTAGCACGAGCAGTAAAAGAAGGGACAAGACTTTCTATAGATACTTTAGTGAAAGGAGAATGTCCAGAGAGGATATTGCTAAGATCAAAGAGGATAAGGGGGAGTGTGTGGAGGAGGACCAAGGAAAAGCATATATCCTAAATAGATGCTTCTGTTCAGTATTTACTGATGATATGGTATGGCAGGGCCCACAGCTCAGCACCATGGACACAGGGGAAGGGAGGTGCGCACAAGTCCCTTAACAAAAGAAAGGTTCCTACAAGAGCTCACTAAAGCTCAGGGTGGGTAAGGCAATAGGGCCTGATGGCATACATACCAGGGTACTAAAGGAGCTAAGGGAAGAACTAGCAGAGCCATTAGCAGAACTGTTTAGTGAGTCTCTGAGCACAGGAGAGGTCCCAGAAGACGGGAGAAGGGCTTATGTGATCCCGCTCCACAAGAGCGGTGCCAGGGAACAACAGACCAATCTTACTTCAGTAGTGGGCAAGATTATGGAGGCACTCCTTAAGGAAAGGATAATGCAACACCTGGAATCCATAGGAGCACAGGATCCAAGACAGCATGGGTTTACAACAGGAAGGTCCTGTCAAACTAATCTCATAGATTTTTTTGACTGGGTAACCAGAGTGGTGGACCAAGGGGGTGCAGTTAATGTTGCCTACCTTGACTTCAGCAAAGCTTTAGATGGTATTCCACATAAAGATTGATTAATAAGCTGGGTAGGCTCAGGGTGGGTCAGAGGTTGGTCAACTGGATGGTAAACTGGTTGGTGGTCAGAAAACAGAGAGTGGTGGTAAATGGTATACAGTCAGAAGAGATGCAAGTCACAAGTGGGGTACCTCAGGTATCAGTCCTGGGGTCAGTCCTCTTCAATATCTTCATCAGTGACATTGCAGATGGACTGGGGGGTAAGGTTTGCCTGTTTGCAGATGACATCAAGATTTGCAACAGAATAGATGATCCGGATGGGGTGAACAGAATGAGAAGAGATCTGGAAAACTAGCAAAATGGTCGGAAGAGTGGTAACTAGGCGTAGAAAAACATAGAATTTGATGGCAGATAAGGACCACTTGGCCCACCCAGTCTGCCCATTTCCCTACCTAATGGATAAGCTGCAGATCCTAGTTAACCTGCAGCCTACTTCTTCTACCCCACCCTAAAATTGCCTTATGGCTGTCCCATGCATGCTTGAATTCAACCACTGTTTTTGACTCCACAACCTCCTCCGGAAGGCCGTTCCATGCATCCATAACCCTCTCTGTGAAAAAATACTTCCTTACATTACCTCTGAGCCGCCCCCCCCCCCATCTTCAAATTGTGCCCCTTTGTTCTCGCACACCTCTCTTTTTTTGAAAGATGCTACCCTCTTGGACTTTGTTGATTCCCTTGAGGTACTTGAAAGTTTCTATTATGTCCCCCCCTCTCTCTCCTTTCCTCGAGGCCATACATATTAAGCTCCTTTAGTCTCTCTTTATGTGTCTTCCGGTGCAGACCCTACACCATTTTAGTTGCCATCCTCTTAACAGCTTCCATCTTGTGTATGTCCTTGCAGAGATTGGGTCTCCAGAACTGCACACAGTACTCCAGATGGGGTCTCACCAGCTGTCTGTAAAGAGGGATAACAACTTCCTGTTTTCTACTGGTGATGCCTCTCCCTATGCATCCCAGTATCCCCCCAAGCCCTCCTTACTGCCCTCTCACATTGCTTGCCCACCTTTAGGTCATCTGATATGACTACCCCAGGTCCCTTTCCATTTTTGTTGTTGTTAGTATCTCACCCCCCATTGTGTACTCTTCCCCTGGGTTTTTGTTTCCCAGGTGCATTACCTGCACTTCTTAGCATTAAATCTAAGCTGCCATACATTTGACCATTCCTCTAACCTTGCCAAGTCCCTTCTCATCCTTTCCACCCCACCCTGTGCATCAACTCTGTTGCAGATCTTTATGTCATCTGCAAAGAGACATACTTTTCCTTCCAGTCCCTCTGCAATGTCGCTTATAAAGACATTGAAGAGGACCGGCCCTAATACTGAACCCTGTGGCACCACACTAGTAACCCCCCTTTCTTCAGAGTGGACTCCATTTACTATTACCCTCTGTGTCGTATTCTCCAGCCAATTCTTTACCTAGGCTATCATCTTGGGACCCACTCCCAGGTTCGCTAACTTGTATATTAATCTTTTGTGTGGGACTGAGTCAAATGCCTTGCTAAAGTCTAGGTAGGCCATGTCCACAGCCCCTCCTAATCTACTACTTTGGTCACCCAGTCAAAGAAATCTATTAGATCTGTCTGGCATGACCTTCCCACTGTGAATCCATGCTGCCTTGGGTTCTGTGCCCCTCTGGCCTCTAGGTACTCGACAGTTCTTTCCTTCAAGTGATTGCATCATTTTCCCTATCACTGAGGTTAAACTAACAGGTCTGTAGTTTCCTGCTTCTGCCCTGCTCCCACTTTTGTGAAGGGGAATCACATCTGCCCTCCTCCAGTCCTCGGGTACCACGCCATCCTCCCATGATTTGTTAAAGAGGGTAGTCAGTGGTGTCACTAGTTCTACCCTCAGTTCTTTTAGAATTCTGGGATGAATCCCATCAGGCCCCATTGCTTTGTCCACCCTCAGTTTTAAGAGTTCTTTCAGAACCCTTTCTTCTGTAAATGGGCTGGTATCAACTGCTGTATCCAGAGCGTTTCTATTGTTTGTTTAGGTACCTCCCCCTCTTCATTTGTAAATACAGAGCAAAAATATTTGTTTAATATTTCTGCCTTTTCACAGTCACCCTCTGCCCACCCCCCTTCCCTTTATTAAGCCTCACTATACCTCCCTTAGTCTTCCTTCGCTCCCTGATGTACCTAAAAAAGGTTTTATCCCCCTCCTTAACTGAATTGGCTATCTTTTCCTCAGTTCGGGCCTTTGCTGTTCTGACTGCCTTCCCAGCTTCCTTCTGCTTTAACTGCTACAATTCTCTGTCCTGCTCCTTCTGTGATTCCTTGTACTTTCTGAATACTTTCTTTTTCTCTTGAACCTTCACTGCCACCTCCTTTGAGAACCATAGTGGTTTCTTACATCGTTTTGTTTTGTTTATTTGCTTCACACAGAGGCTTGTTACCTCTGTGATGGCAGTTTTTATTATTCCCCATTGTTCTTCCACCCCTCCTTCCTGCCCATTTGCTAGTTCATTCCTTAGGCACTCACCCATTTTGGCATAGATAGCCCTCCTGAAGTCCAGTACTTTTGCCTTTGTATGGCTTGACTCTATTGCTGTGTTTATTGTGAACCATTCTGTTCGATGGTCACTAGTTCCCAGATGGCTGCCCACTTCTACATCTGTGATCCTCTCTCCATCTCCATTTGAGAGGACCAGGTCTAAGATTGCTCCCTCTCGAGTGGGTTCCAATACTAGTTGTCTAAGGCATGCCCCCTGTAGGGCATCTAGAATAACCCCACTCTTAGAAGTGGCTGCTGCAACTGCACTCCAGTTAACATCTGGCATATTCAGATCACCCATCAGCAATATCTCCCCTTTATCTGCCATTCTAAGTATACTTTCTATCATTTCCTTGTCCATTTCCTCCCCCTGAGAGGGGTCTGCTGATCCAACCGCTGTGCGGATTGTGGTGAAATTCCCTGCCTCCAAATTGACCCACAGTGCTTCTTCTCCTCCCTGTTTACCCTTTTGTTTTGTTGCTTTGATACCTTCACTTATGTAGAGAGCTACTCCTCCTCTTTTACCCTCCCTATCCCTCCTGTAGATAGTGTATCCTGGTATGTTTACATTCCAGTCATGGTTCTGTGTGTACCATGTTTCTGTGACTGCCACGATATCCAGATGTTCCTCCTCCATCAAGGCCACTAATTCAGGAAGCTTGTTACCAGACTACGGGCATTGGTACTTATTGCTCACCATTTTTTGATGGCTTTACCTTCTGTAGCAGCATCCCCCACTGACCTTTCTACCTTGGTCTTTTTCTCATTTAGTACCCTATTTTGTAGGGGGAGGCTGGGATTTTCCTGCTGCTTATCAGTGCCTCCCCCCTTGAGTAGTTTAAAAGCTTGCCAATGAAGCATTTAAACCGATTGCCCAAAAGACTTGTTCCCTTCCTGGACAGATGCAGACGATCCTGCCAGTATAGGCTGGTGTCTCTCCAAGTAGAACCCCAGTCCCCAGTGAAGCCAAACCCCTGTGCTCCACACCATTTTTTCAACCATTCGTTAAACTGCACGGTGCAAAGTACCCTCGCCTCACCCATGCCACTGACAGGCAGCACTTCTGAGAAGGATACTGTGTGTGCTACTTGTCTTAGGCCCCTCCCCAACTCTACAAAGTCTTTTGCACTGCTCTAATGTCATGATGAGCCAAGTCATTTGTCCCTAGGTGGACAATGACGTCCAGCTCAGACTCCTGTACAACTGTTCTCGTGATCCTAAGGATGCGCTTCCTGTCCCTCCAAGCCATGGCAGCAGGCAGGCACCTTACTTCAGTTTTCCCTGCTCCCCCCAGTTCTATCCCCCTAATAATTGAGCCCCCCACCAGGAACTGCTTCCTTTCCCTGTGGTGCCCTCTGCCTCCTTCCTGAGGGCCTCCCATGTAACAGTTGTCTGCACCCTCCTTAGTCTCCTCTGCGGGTGCATCCATAGGGGAACTGTGCTCCCCCAGAAAGATGTACGGATTGTGGAGTGGAACAACTGACTGAGTGTGCCTCTGTTCCACCACCCTTACCCTCCCTGAGCCCACTGTGGTCCAACTGCTGTGCTTTCTTTGCAACCTCTGAGGTAGTGGTAGTGGCTCTGATGCTCCCTGGATGGGGGAGGTTCCCTTACTACTGTCCAGTGCAGCCTGAAGACTGGCTACTTCCTCCCTCAGGGCAGATAGTTGTCTGAAAACAGGGCAGCATCTCAGCCTCCAGAAAGACTCCTGGAAGACTGCTGCCCAACAGCCATTACATTGTACTACTCCCTACATAACTGTCTACCTTGTTTAGTTTGTTGTTTTTTTTGTGTGTGTGTGATTGGTTTGTTATATAGAAATATATGTATTTATATAATGTGTATGCGTATATTGTCAGTGCAGTGTGCTAGAGAGGATATGATAGTGATATGCACCTTGCCCTCTTGAGGAAATGATGTCAGAACCCCAGGTATAAAGGATCTATTTCCAGGGGTGGGTGGGGTGAGAGGTGGGAAGAGTTTGGGCCTAAACTGTGCCCTCACAAAACAATCAGCTAAAAGCTCTGACCTACTGCTGCGATGCATGCCTTCCTGTCAGCAAGATGCCCTATGCGACAATTTGACAGAGAAAATACCCTGCTAATCAAACAGAGAAAAATCCAAACATCCAAGTCAGACACAGGTAAACCTCCCCAGCCCCAAAACAGCCTGGTGATTTGTGCTCTGAAAGCAGTCAGCCCCAAAACACATCAGCTGTGCAGAAGGGCAGACACAGAAAACAGTATTCAGCCCCTGTGAGTTTAAACTCTTCCTGCACTGAAAATCTTAACAATTGTAACATAAGTAAAACAAGGTCCACTTCCCTCTGTTGATTAAAAGACTGCCTTTTCTGATAACTCTAAGTTACTTATTTCACCCTTCAGTTAGAAGTATCCTCCACCTGAAGAATATTAACTTTCCTAAGGAATCTGCTTCAAACCAAAGACAATTGTAAATTGTAAGGCTCACCTCCCTCTGTTGTGAGCACAACTCGCTTTCTTGCAAATCTTAAGTCCAGTGTTGCAGCTTCCAGCCAGAGGTAGCTTCACCTGAAGACCATTAGGTTAACGTAAAGAAGTGCAAGATCATGCATGTATGGAAGAGAAACCCTGAAGCTACCTATAGGTTGGGAGGGAAGTTGCTGGCAATCACAAGGGAAGAAAGAAACTTGGGCATCATCATTGTCGTCAGATATGACCTGAAATCATCCAAGCAGACCACTAAAGCAGTAGGTAAGGCTGGAGGGGTGGTGGGGTGTATTAGTAGGGACATCACAAGTCGTAAGAGGGAGGTAATGATCCCTCTTTGCAAGACACTGGCTAGGCCCCATCTGGAGTAATACATGCAGTACTGGAGGCCGCACCTGCACAAAGACATTAACAAAATGGAGGCAGACCAGAGAAGGGAAACCAAAATGGTACAGGGACTGCATCAGAAAACATATGAGGACAGATTAACGGAGCTCAGTATGTATACCCTAGAGCAAAGGAGGGAGAGAGAGGTGATATGATCAGAACATTCAAACATCTTAAGGGCATTAACAAGGTGAACAAGTCTAATATGTTTCAATAGAAGAACACTAGCAGGACAAGAGGACACAGCATGATATTAGAGGGAAGCTGATTAAGGAGTAATGTGAGGAAGTTCTTTTTCACAGATAGGGTGGTGGATGCATGGAATGGCCTACCTCAGGAGATGGTGGATATGAATACATTGCAGGGCTTTAAACAGGCATGGGATAAGCAAAAAGGAGCAATATAGATGAGTATGAATAGATAGGCCATTGATAAGAGTAAAGGCCTATGGCACATTCATAAGGTAGAAAAAAATGGGCAGACTGGATGGGCCTTGCGGTCCTTATCTGCCGTCAACTTCAGTGTTTCTATGTATCAGGTATAGTACCCACAAACAAAACTCCTGGCTTAGAGTATGCACAGCGTAAGTCCCATTGAGTCTGACACCATCTGTCTTCGAGGCACGGGTCAGGAGGCATAGGAAAACCAGGAGCAGTTGTAAATTTTCCAAATAGCGTTTTATTATTAACAGCAAAATAAAAAATAAAAATTGTTCAGTATAATTATTTACAATGGGAGTGCAAACATAGAAAGCAGTGTCTTTCTGAGGTTTTCTTCTCAATTTCAAATCTCTGTCTCTCTCTTACACAAGCATTGCTGCTCTTTTTATACATCTTTGCCTGGGAAACTCGTTAATACAGCATGCTTCTCACATAGTGTTCTTGGAAGTTTCATCAGGTACAGCAAAACAGTATATTGTGACCCAGCACTACTGGCCTCCTATTTGCAGTTCTGGATTTTGCAAACCAGAATCACTCATTTCCCCCTTGAGTTCCAAAAAGCTTTTTACAATCATTTCAACATTATTTATAATTATACAAAGAGATCCCTGTATCAGTGACATTTCCACATAAAGATTCACATATATTTTTATACCTGCAGATATGCAAGAGGGAAGAAAAAAACAGAAATAGCAAGAGAAGGTGGAGAGATAGTGAGAGGCGAAGAATTTGCAAAACCGTCTGAGTGATCAGTTCCTAGGTCTGAAGAAAATTTGGTTGCACAACCAGTCAGCAAAGAGACAGAAAAGGAGAGGATAGAACAGACCCTTGTATTTAAACTCTGTCTGCATAACAAACGGGTTAGGGCCTCATTCAGTCCTGTCACATTCCCTTCACTGACAGCAAAGTTTCCTGTGGTATTACTTGATGATTGAGATTCCCTCGAAGATCTACCATTATATTAAGTTGTTATATAATTGTTCTTTCCCTGACTTTAAACTTTCTGAAGAGGCTCTGCAAGTTGGCAGGGTTTCAAGGAAACCAACAACAAGAAAAACATATGCTTCTAAGTGGAAAAGGTTCTCCGTGTTGTATGCATCCTAAGCAGCTCAGTCTTTTGTAAGCAGATCTGCCCATAGTCTCAGACTGCCTAACCTTCCTTCAGTCCCTGGGCTTCAGTTCCTCAGCTCTTAAGGCACATCTGGCAGCAGTGTCAGCTTATGTTGCAGCAGGTAAAGAGAAAACAGTGGCTTCTCACTACATTTTCAAAAAGTTCTTTAAAGGGCTTCTGCACCTGCATCTCCTTGTCAGACTCTCAGTCCCTCCATGGGATTTGAACCTGTGCATTCCTAAGCTCATGGACCCTCCTTTTGGGCCCATGGCCCCTGCTGATTTAAAGTATGTCACTTGGAAAACAGTCTTCCTCGTGGCCATGACCTATATCAGAAGAGTGTACGAGCTGCAGGATCTCTACACAGACACAATTACATCTTCTAAGTCTTCTGGGCAATCAGTTTAAATGCTTCATTGGCAAGCTTTTAAACTAGGCAAGGGGGGAGGCACTGATAAGCAGCAGGGAATTCCCAGCCTCTCCCTACAAAACAGGGTACTAAATGAGGTAAAGACCAAAGTAGAAAGGTCAGTGGGGGATGCTGCTACAGAAGGTAAAGCCATCAAAAAATGGAGAGCAATGAGTACCAATGCCCATAGTCTGAGTAACAAGCTTCCTGAATTAGTGGCCTTGATGGAGGAGGAACATCTGGATATCGTGGCAGTCACAGAAATATGGTACACACAGAACCGTGACTGGGACATAAACATACCAGGATATACTATCTACAGGAGGGACAGGGAGGGTAAATGAGGAGGAGTAGCTCTCCACATAAGGGAAGTAATCAAAGCAACAGAACAAAAGGGTAAATGGAGGAGAGGAAGCACTGTAGGTCAATTTGGAGACAGACAATGGCACCACAATCCACACAGGGGTTGTAGAGAGACCCCCTTCTCAGGGGGAGGACATGGACAAGGAAATGATAGAAAGTGTCCTTAGAATTGCAGAAAAAGGGGAGATATTGCTGATGGGGGATCTGAATATGCCAGATGTTAACTGGAGTGCATTTGCAGCAGCCACTTCTAAGAGTGGGGTCATTCTAGTACCCTACAGGGGTCATGCATTAGACAACTAGTATTGGAACCCACTCGAGAGGGAGCAATCTTAGACCTAGTACTCTCAAATGGAGATGGCTAGAGGATCACAGATTTGGAAGTGGGTAGCCATCTGGGAACTAGTGACCATCGAACAGTTTGGTTCACGATAAACACAGCAGTAGAATCAAGTCATACAAAGGTAAAGGTACTGGACTTCAGGAGGACTGACTTTGTCAGAATGGGTGAGTGCCTAAGGAATGCACTAGCAAATGGGCAGGAAGGAGGGGTGGAAGAACAATGGGGAGTAATCAAAACTGCCATCACAGAGGCAACAAGCCTTTGTGTGAAGCAAATAAAACAAAATGATGTTAGAAACCACTATGGTTCTCAAAGGAGGTGGCAGGGAAGATTAGGGAGAAAAAGAAAGCATTCAGGAAGTACAAGGAATCACAGAAGGAGCAGGACAGAGAATTGTATCAATTAAAGCAAAAGGAAGCAGGGAAGGCAATCAGAACAGCAAAGGCCCAAACTGAGGAAAAGATAGCCAACTCAGTTAAGAAGTGGGATAAAACCTTTTCTAGGTACATTAGGGAGCGAAGGAAGACCAAGAGAGGGATAGTGAGGCTTAATGAAGGGGGTGGACAGAGGGTGACTATGAAAAGGCAGAGATACTAAACACATATTTTTGCTCAGTATTCACAAATGAAGAGGGGGAAGTACCAAAAACAAACAATAGAAACACTCTAGATATGGGAGATGATACCAGTTCATTCACAGAAGAAAGGGTTCTGAAAGAACTCTTAAAACTGAAGGTGGGCAAAGCAATGGGGCCTGATGGGATTCATCCCAGAATTCTAAAAGAACTAAGGGTAGAACTAGTGACACCGCTGACTACCCTCTTTAACAAATCATGGGAGGATGGGGTGGTACCTGAAGACTGGAGGAGGAGGGCAGATGTTATTCCACTTCACAAAAGTGGGAGCAGGGCAGAAGCAGGAAACTACAGACATGTTAGTTTATCCTCAGTGATTGGGAAAATGATGGAATCACTTCTGAAGGAAAGAATTGTTGTGTACCTAGAGGCCAGAGGGGCACAGGACCCAAGGCAGCATGTATTCACAGCAGGAAGGTCATGTCAGATGAATCTAATAGATTTATTTGACTGGGTGACCAAGATAATAGATCAAGGAGGGGTTGTGAACATGGCCTACCTAGAGTTTAGCAAGGCATTTGACACAGTCCCACACAAACGATTAATATACAAGCTAGCCAGCCTGGGAGTGGGTCCCAAGATGGTAGCCTGGATAAAGAATTGGCTGGAGAATAGGACACAGAGGGTAATAGTAAATGGAGTCCACTCTGAAGAAAGGGGTGTTACTAGTGGGGTCACATGGTTCAGTACTAGGACTGGTCCTCTTTAACATCTTTATAAGCGACATTGCAGAGGGACTGGAACGAAAAGTATGCCTCTTTGTAGACAACACAAAGATCTGCAACAGAGTTGATACACAAGGTGGGGTGGGAAGGGACTTGGCAAGGCTGGAGGAATGGTCAAATGTATGGCAGCTTAGATTCAATGCTAAGAAGTGCAAAGTAATGCACCTGGGAAACAAAAACCCAGGGGAAGAGTACACAATGGGGGGCTAGATACTAACAACAACAACAATGGAAAGAGACCTGGGGGTAGTCATATCAGATGACCTAAAGGTGGGCAAGCAATGTCAGAGGGCAGTAAGGAGGGCTGGGGGATACTGGGATGCATAGGGAGAGGCATCACCAGTAGAAAACAGGAAGTTGTTATCCCTCTGTACCGACAGCTGGTGAGACCCCATCTGGAGTACTGCATGCAGTTCTGGAGACCCAGTCTCCGCAAAGACATAGACAGGATGGAGGCAGTCCAGAGGAGGGCAACTAAAATGGTTCAGGGTCTGCACCAGAAGGCATATGAAGAGAGACTTGAGGAATTTAATATGTATAGCCTCGAGGAAAGGAGGGAGAGTGGAGACATGATAGAAACTTTTAAGTACCTCAAGAGAATCAACAAAGTCCTAGAGGGTAGCATCTTTCAGAAAAAGAGGTGTGCAAGAACAAGGAGGTACAATTTGAAGATTGAGAGGGGACAGCGCAGAGGTAGTATGAGGAAGTATTTTTTCATGGAGAGGGTTGTGGATGCATGGAACAGCCTTCCTGAGGAGGTTGTGGAGTCAAAAATGGTGGATTTCAAGAATGCATGGGACAGTCATAAGGCAATTCTGGGGGGTAGGAAGGAGTAGGCTGTTGGTTAACTAGGATCTGCAGCTTATCCATTAGGTAGGGAAATGTGCTTACTGAGTGGGCCAAGCGGTCCTTATCTGCCGTCAAATTCTGTGTTTCCGTAGGGACAAGGTAGTGCTAAGGACAAATAGAAAATTCTTCCCTAAAGTGGTGCCTGAATTTCACCTGAACCAGTCCATTATCTTTCTAATGTTCTTTACAGCAAAATTCAGCTCTAGAGAGAAGAGGCTCCACAGTCTTATCTATCAAGAGGGTACTTAGTTACTACCAGGACCACACTAAGGAGATCAGGTCCTTCCTTTCACAGTTGTTTGTTGCATATTGCAAAGTTGGCAAAGGTAAGCCAACTTTCAGGTGAACAGTTGCTCGCTGAATAGCCTCCTGCATCCAATTCTGTTACATCAAAGCTGACAAGCTACCATCACAAGGCCTCACAGCACATTCCACACGTGGCACTTTTGCCTCTGTGGAAGCTGAAAGGGATATCCCCTTGCTGGAAATTTGTAAAGCAGATACCTGGAAAACAGTACACACCTTCACAAGGCACTATTGTCTGGACGTTCAGTCCAGAAGGGATGCCAGATTTGGCACTACTGTCTTGCAGAAACTTTTCCTTAAATGGTTCTGTACCTAGCATCCCAAGGTACTGCTTTGTAGGCTACACTAATTAAGCATAGTGAGGGATTTCTGGGGCTTGGAAAAAAAAATTGCTACATTAATTTTGTTTCTTCCAAGGGATCCCTCACTATGCTTCACAGACTAGGCCCAATTCCTGCTTCCCCTTCCAGAACCTGAGAAAAGGTTCACACAAGAAACAGTTCTTTATGTTGCTTGAGCATTAGAACTTCTGGGGAATTTCAGTCATCAGGTCCCACAGATGGAACTTCACCAGTGAAGCAGGATCCACACAGAAGATTTTCGGCAGTACAACTGGGGCTGCCCATGCCGATGTCAACTGTCGAAGTCACCAACCCTAAAAAGCAGCTCCACTCCCTCCTCAGTTCTTTCCCGCTGTCGACTTGATCACATGGGTCTCCGTGGAAGCGCTAATGCAGTTTCACGCCATTTTTTACCTACGGCTTTGTAATATTTATTTCTATGGAATTTTCTGAAGAGATTTATTTACCTCATTTATGTCGAGAGTGAATCCTTCGACTTACACTACCAGTCAAAAGTTTTAGAACACCCCCAATTTTCCAGTTTTTATTGAAATTTACGCAGGTTAATGTCTCAATGTACTCTGCAATTAAAGCATAGAACAAATAAACAATTGGAGATAAAAAAGAAATCATAGAATCATTTTGTTTAACAAAATTTAATCTAAATTTTTGACTCATCAAAGTAGCCACCTTTTGCAGATATACTGTAACCGCCAAACACACTCGTGGCATTCTTCCTACAATGGACATCAAATATTCTTCGGGAAGTTCTTCCCAACACTGTCGCAGAAGTTCCCACAAATGTGTTGCACTTGTAGGTTGCTTTACTTTCACCCTTCTGTCCAGTTCATCCCAAACCAGCTCGATGGGGTTTAAGTCTGGAGACTGTGCTGGTAAATCCATGATTTGAAGCCTACCGTCTTGTTCTTTTCCTCGAAGGTAGTTCTGACATAGCCTGGAGGTATGTTTTGGATCATTATCTTGCTGTAGGATGAACCCCTGACCAACTAGGCATAGACCAGAGGGTATTGCATGGTGCTGCAAAATGCTGTGGTAGCCCTTTTGGTTCAGGGTGCCAGTCACTCTGTGCTGTTGTCCTGTGAGCTGCCTATCACGCAAGCTGTTGACTCTCAGAAACTTGTCTTCTGATTCTGTTGTGGCTTTGGGTCTGCCAGACTTCTTCCTGTCAGAGTTTCCTCCAGTTTCCAATTGCCTTTTGATGGTGTAGGAAACTGTACTCACTGACACCTTGGCTTTCTTTGCAATTTCTCTACAGCAGTTTTTGCTAACCTAAACTTTTTTTTAACGTCTAGCAGTTTACCGCTTACCTTTGTACCATTTCAGGTTATTCACTGGACTTGAATTGCTTAAATTTCAATAAAAACTGGAAAAATTGGGGTGTTCTAAAACTTTTGACCGGTAGTGTAGCTCTTCCGTCGCTGCAGAAAAAAGATTGCCTCTTCATATGAACATTTACTCTGTGTCTGCTGTCTTGGGTGTAGACACAACATCTCGAACTGTTAGCTCTGCCAGAAGTTTAACCAAACCACCCTCAGGTGACGCAATAAGGCTCTCAAAAAATTTCTTATGGAGCAACTGTTAGCTACTTCTGGGCAGGGGTGCTGAGGGGGTCCCTCATTCCCAGTCACTGGCAGGGACGTCAGGCTCCCAGGCTGCTAAGGCCCAAGACAAATCCTCTGGGGAAAAAGTCACAAAAAGGACCAAGATTGGGACTGCTACCCAACGGCCTCTTCCTCATTGTCCAGGGGTACGCCACTGGCTGTGGCTGCACCGATGCCTAAGCCAGCTGTCCAGGTCTCTTATCTCTGCTGGACCCCTACCGACAGCTCCTCTGCTTGATGTGCAGAAGGCTTGATGCTTGATGGGCCAGCCGTTAACCTCTGGGTCATCAGTCCTGTTGTCGATGGCCCTCCCATCGAGGCCTGATGCTTCCCCAGGTCCACAAACTGTGGGTCTTCAGGCTCTCAGGGCCCATCTTGTGGGTCATCATTGTCTGTGCCATCGATTTCCCTCCCTCCTGTCAACGCAGCAGTCCACTATCGTCTACCTCAACAATATTTTTTTTTTAATATTCTGTTTATTAGCAGTTTTCCTTTACAGACAAGCTTAGACAGTTACACTGTACACATGTAACGAATAGTAAACAGACAAATACAAAACAAACAGATGCAATCGTGTGTGTATTCAATTATGGACAGTTATAGACATTCAAAGATAAGCAAAAAAAAACATCATACTACCAGTTCATTCAGGATGTTGAGTACCATTTCAATTAATATATTCAGCCCTGCTTGAAGCATCATATTTTCAGAGACACTCAAGGATGCCAGAAAGGGTGACCATTTTCTCAAAAAGGCCACCTTCCTGTCCCTTACTATCTGTGTCAACCTTTCCAGTGCCAGGGAGCAAAGGGTTAACCTCTGCCACTCCAGCACTGTAGGCCTGGACCCTGAGACCCAGGTGTTCTGGATACAGTGACGGGCCAATACAAACAAAACCCTTATCCATCTGGGCAGTGGCACCCACTCTTCCCTACCTCCTATTACCTCAACCCCAAATAAACATACCAAGGGGTCCCGAGGAAGTTGTCCTCCAACTATCCGATTCACCTCTTTAACTACCTCACCCCAAAAGTTGACCAATACTGGGCAAGACTAGAAGCAGTGGATATAGGTGCCTACCCCTCTGTTACATCTCCAACAGTGCGAAGATATCGTGGGGTGTGCTCTATGCACAGCCGTTGAGGCCAGTACATTCTATGCAAAAACTTAAAAATGGCCTCCTTATACTTATTACATACCATTATGCCCTCCAGCATACACAAGGCCAATTTTCAGCTCTCCTCCAATATTTGTTGACCTAGGTCTCTTTCTCATAGAGCTTTTGTGGCCCCAGGTAAATCTGGCAGTCTTTGCTTGCCTTGTTTAGCAACCTTCCCTATAAAACCTTGCGGGCTTTTCTTGGCTTGATACACCATCCGTTCAACCATATTCGGTTGCATCTCTTCCTTACCACCCTTTCCCAATTTCCCCACAAATGCTCTTAATTGCAGGTTTCTGAATAAACGGGATGCCCCCAGCCTCAAACTTTGCCTGACCTTTTCGAATGTACTGAGCTCTCCTCTGTCTAGCAGATTACCCACATTATCTACCCCTCTCCTTTCCTATTCTTGAAAATCCCCATCATCCATCCCTGGCAAAAAAAAAAGGGTTTCTCGCTATCAGTAACAATATGGTCTCCCTTTGTGCCAAACCCTTCCGCCTCCAGAGGTGATCCCATGCCTTGAGTGTTTCCCTGACCAAGGGATTACCACTTCCCAGCTCTCTATAGGCTCGAAGTCCCTTACCCCGGGTCGTGCCTGAAAATAGGCAGGATTTGTCTAGTGCACTTACCCAGTCAACAAAAACTAAACAAATAAATAAAAATAAAAACTATGCAGGTAGGCCGTGAGTCTCTCTGGAGTCCCCCACTGTTCTAGCTCTACCCAGCTTGCTACTAGTGGCCTATGAACCCAGTCAGCTATCCCCCTGAGCCGCACCGCCATATAGTACATACCCAAGTCAGGAAAGCTAAGCCCCCCTGTAGTCCTATCTGCCTTAAGCTGCTTTAGGCCAATTCTGGGCTTCTTGCCCTGCCAAATGAACTCCGAGAAGCCTTTCTGTATTCTTTTCACATTGCTCGTCGTTAGTCTCAGCTGCAACATTTACGTGGGGTATAGGATATGGGGGAGGATATTCATTTTTATCTGGTTGATCCTCCCTAGCCATGAGACAGGGAGTTACATCCATCTTTTAAGATCTGCGAGGATCGTCTTAATCATGGGATGATAATTCAGCTTATATAGATCTCTCAACCTCAGCCCTATCCTTACCCCTAAATACTTAAAGACTGTCTGAACCACCTTAAATCCCATTCGCTGGACTGCTAAACCAACGCCCGGTAACCCCATCATTTCAGATTTCCTAACATTGATCCTATATCCAGAGAAACTTGCAAACTCCTCAATAATGGACATCAAGTGTCCCATGGACCTTTGCAGGGCTCCCAAAAACAATAGCATGTCGTCCGCATATAATGCCACCTTCTGTACCCCCCTTCACCCCACCAATCCCTTTCACCCACTTATGTTGTCGTATTGCCACCACCAAAGGTTTGATCACCAAGGCGAACAGGAGGGGGGACAGCGGACACCCCTGTCTCGTGCCTCTCCACAACCTGAATCGTTCCGACAGGCACCCATTTACCATAACACGTGCATTCAGTCTAAGGTACATAGCTCCTCCCCAGTCTATAAAAGAGCCACCCAGACCAAACTGGGCCATCACTTCAAATAGGTAGTCCCATTCCACCCTGTCAAACGCTTTTTCAGCGTCCAGGGAGACCACCCCCATTCCCTCTTGGGTTCGGCCTGCCCTACATATGATATTAAGTAGTCTCCTTAAATTATGATACGACTGTCGGCCTCTAATGAACCCATTCTGGTCTGGGTGACCAGAATATTCTCCAGTCTGGTAGCCAACACCTTGGCTAGGATTTTCAGATCCACATTAAGCAACGAGATGGGTCGATAGGCTATGCAATCCAGTTCATCTTGCCCTGTCTTGGGCATCAGACGGATGTCAGCAACATAACACGAGTCAGGCAACACTGGGATCTCTGCCTCTCCCTCCATCCTAAACACTTTACTCAGCACCCCGGCCAACTGACCCCCCCCAAGATTCTATAATACTCAGTAGGGAACCAATCTGGGCCACTGGCCTTTCCTTGCTGCATCTTCTGAATAGCCCTTAAGATTTCCACTCTAGAAATGGGCTGCCCCAGCAATTCCCTCTGCTCCGTCGAAATCTTTTGCAAGTTTACTCCATCCAGAAATTTCTGTATGTGATCTTCCTTTCCAGTGTGTTCAGCTCTGTTTAGCCACTCATAGAATTTCCTAAAACATTCCGCTATTTCCCCTGAACTGGTACAAACCCTCCCCTCCTCATTCCTCACCCTCAGTATGCGTTTTGAGCATCTACCTCCCCTCATCAGTCTCACCAACAGGGGCCCTGGCCTATTACCCCACTCGAAAACCCTCCTCTGGCAAAAAAAACATGCTTTCCCCACCTCGTCTCTCAGCAATGTGTTGAGAGCTTCCTTAACCATTAATAGTAACCTGGGGCTTCCCCTCCTTCTCTTCCCCAACCTGCTTCTCCAGCTCCTTCACTTGTCTCTCTAACTCCTCCCTTTTGCACTTATTTTGCTTCTTAATTTTCGCTACATAAGCTATTATGGACCCCCTCATATGAGCTTTCCCTGCTTCCCAAAAAGTAGTACTGGAGACCCTCTGCGTGGAGTTTGTTTCCTCATAGAGCTTCCACTGTTCCATTAAATATTCCCTAAAGGCCTGGTCTTTGATCAGGTACATGGGAAAGTTCCAGGCTGAGGGCCTTCCTTCAGACACCTTACCCGTCAGCTTCATCTTCACCATGGCATGGTCTGAGATGAAGATAGGACTATGAGACATCTCCCTTATCCTACCCACCCAGCACCTAGGGAGATAAATATAGTCCAGGCGGGACCAGGTCTTGTGGAGGTTAGAATAAAAAGTATATTCCCTCGCCCCCGGATTAACCGCCCTCTAGCCATCCACCAAATCCAAGTCTGCCACCCCAATCTGCCACTGATTCATAACCTCTGAGACTCGTCCCTTCCCTTCAGAATGGTCCATGCTTGCATCCATAGTCCAATTCAAATCCCCTTCCATAATAAGCCCAGGGAACTGTTCCCTGACTAACAAGCCCAGCAAAGAGGAATAAAATTGCGGCTCATGCACCAACAGGGCATATACACATCCAAACGTGAGTTTCTCACCCTGCAACAAGCCCGTAGCAAAAATATACCTGCCCTCTTTCGGATCTCGCACTGCCCTCTTAACCTCAAAATGTAGATTTTTATGAAAGAGTATCACAACACCTCTCTTATGAGAGGAAAAGGAGGCGGCATAAAATTTCCCCAACCATTTCCGCTCCAGCTTCACATGTTCCAAATCCGTCAGGTGGGTTTCCTGCAACAATGCCACCTGCGCCACCTCTCTTTTTAAAGCAGTCAAAAGTGTTGTCCTCTTTACTGGGCTTGCTATACCTTTTACATTCCAAGAGATTACATTTAGACTTGTGACATCAGCCATGTACCATAATAAAACATTTCAGAAACTAACCTATTTCCATTGACCCATTTCCTTGTTCGTTTCCTCTTTACCAAAGTACCTCTTAAACGAACTTGCAGAATGTCCTTATAATCCACATCATCAGTTGCATCTGTGATTAACACAACTACCTTAACAATGTTAACAAATCTAACTATAGCAACATTTTTTACTTTACGAACTCCCCCTCCACTTCCCCCACTCCTCCAAACCCCTCTCCTTTCTACACCTAACATACTCTCCTCCAAACCACCTCCTCCTACATTGCCCTACCAACACTAATTGCTAATATAGCACAAGTGTTGTTTGAGAAAAAAAGACAAAAAGCACACCCCTCTTCAACTGAGATGCATGTCCCGTCGCTTCACCCCACAGCCACACCCCTCCTCTGATGGTGGTCCCCCCAAGCGGCTCGAGCAGGGGAAAGAGACAAGCCATTAAACATTGAGACCTATCCATTACATGTCTCCATTCATTTCCATCCCCCCGTTCATTTATATTCGACAACTTAGTCCCACATCCCACTTTTAGCCCAGAGTGTCCAAGGTGCCCTGTACCTCCCTCTCCCCCACCGGGACCCGAGCATCTGATCACCCCTCCAGCAGGTTTGCCACTGCGGGGGTTAGAAAAGGTCTATGCCCACATCATCTCACACCCTCTCTGGCCTCCTCCTCCTCCCGCCTACACCCAGCTCTCCCCTCCCCCTTTCATTCATCATTACAACGTTGACGTACGTTCAAACCCCCTCTCCCTTCAACCCAACAGGGCCTCACTCTTATAGTTATCCCCCCTGCACCAGCTCAACTTAGCACTCTACCTCGGCCAAAGGAAGCCAGAGGGAGAGCGTGATGAACACGAGAGCCAGGCCGCGCCCTCCAGCCTCTGTGCTGAACTTACACTCAGCCCTGTCCCACGCCGAGTCCACCACCCAAGTCCACACTTCACTGTTCCACCAGATTGCTGCCCACTGGGGCTGTCCATATGCTCAGCAAGGGTGCAGCAAGCCACGGAGCCCACTGTCAACAAAAAAAGGAGACAGGAACTGGGCGGAATCATTTGCGACCCTCCTTCCCAGCTACTGCCCAGCCACCCACCCACCTCCTGCCTCTGCGTGGGAGCACGTAAATGAAGAAGGCCCCTCGGATGCCCTTCCAGCCACCTTTGTGCCCCTTAGAAATTTATCCTAGGGAGAGGGCCGTAGTGACAAGCCACAGAGAGTAGGCAAACCTCCTCTCCCTCCTCCCCCCCATCGTTCCCTTCGAGGTTGTTGTTTAATCAGGCTCCACATCTTCCCCACCATTCTGTACCTTTACCTCTCACATCCTGGGGAAAAAAAAGAGTAAATGAGGAAGCATGGATGTTGCCAGAGCTGGGCTGCTCCATCATAACACATGCGCTCAGCCCACCCTCGCCCCTACCTTCCAGGAATCTTGTGCCTGGGCTCAAGACTCCCAGGGTATGCATGAAGGTGAGAACACAGGAGAAAAAAGAATTTACATTAAGCTGTTGTTTTAACCAGTCACAGCAAATCACAGTCAGATTAGAGCCAACAACTTCAGGGCTAACAGTTACCCCCTTTTACTTCACAGCTCCACACTCAGGCAAACAAACACGGTGGAAGTAACTTTCACTTAACAAGTCCCAAAAAACAGGAAAGTCCAACCAGAAAGCAGTCCATCAAGAGGCCCCTTCGTGGCCTACATATCGTTTCTGAAAACGTTCTTCTCTCTTGCCTTTCAGCCCACTTTCCTCTTCAAAGCCTTCACAAAATCCTCCACTTTCTCCAGTTCCCAGAAGGAGAAGGTCGCCCCCACATGCTTAATTTTTAATGTAGCAGGATATACCAGGAAATTTTTGATCTTCATGCCTCTTAACTGGGCCATGAGCTCATTAAATGCCTTCCTTTTCTTCAGCAATCTTGCAGAGTAATCCTGCACGATGAATAGCCGGCTTCCCTCATAACTCAATGAGCCCTTTGCTCAGTAGGCCTTCAAAGTCGCCTCCCGATCCTGAAAATTATGAAACCTCATGATGATTTGCCGAGGCGGTTGATCTGCTGGTGGCCATGGGAGCACCGCACAATGGGCCTGTACCAGCTTCACCTTGCCATACTTTGTATGTAGGCCCAATAGCTCCGGCAAGACTCTACCACAAAAGTCCAAGGCATCGCCCCCTTCTTGCCCCTCCGGTAGCCCTCTCAACCGTAGGTTCAGACACCTGTGGTAATTCTGGTAATCGTAGGCATCTTTAAATTTTTCCAGCTCCTTCTGAAGAGCTCTGACCTGCCCAGGCACTGCCAATACCTCATCCTCCAGCCTCGACTACCTCTCCTCTGCCTCTGCCAGCCTGGCACTTTGCTGCACCTGCTGCTCTAACACCTCCTGGAGTCGACAATCCAACTTGTCCTCGAGCTTTATTAGGTGCGGTTCAAGCGCCACAATTACCTGGCCCGTCATCTCTTCCCCAGCGCAGTAACCTCTGCTGCCGAGAGTGATTCTAGGCCCGAGTTTTCTCCCGCGGGGATCGGTGCACACTTCTTCCCCACTTTCCCTGCAGCCCGCTGGTTCTTCGATGGATTGGGGGTTAAATATTCATCCATGCTGGTACCCTGCACCGCAAATTACTGGTGTTTGTCCGCGTAGGGGTTATTTTCTATTAATTTTACTGTTAATTAGTGGCTGCGCGAATGGAGCAACCAAGAAACCCGACCGCTCAGCTAGCTGCTCATCAATGCCCCCCCACCTCAACAATATTTTAACCAAATTCACAGCTGTTTTGGTCCACAAACTAGGTGTGTATAGGCCTGCACCGTCAACAGTACTGTCATCATCAACCCCACTTCAGCATCCATAGGCTGCATCCCGTGGGCCATAGTTAGTGCCTAGGCTGTTGGACCTGGAATTGGAACAGGTCGATGTAGAGGAGGAGTACCATCCTGATCTCATCCTACCAGAGGAAGAGGAGGAGAGAGCCTGTCTCCTCTGACAGATCTACAGCTTCCTCAATGAGTGAGAACTCTGTCAGGCATACTCCTGGGTCTCCTCCAGAGGACCCCACCTTCTTCAGTGTTATGAAGCAGCTGTCCTCAACCATGGGTTTTCACACTAAGGAGGAGAGGGGGATGCCAGTGACTGAGATTTTCTGGATTTCTCAGAGATCCCAGTCTCTCCTCCTAAAGTCATTCCTCCTTTTCTTCCTGCACTAAGGAATGCCACAAGACAGGAGGCAATATAGTGCAGTGGGTTAAGGCTCTGAGCTGCAGATCTGGACACCTGGGTTTGAATTCCACAGCCACCTAGGTGCATACTGTGTGATCCTGAGCAAGTCACTTAACTTCCTTGTGTTCCCAGGTTGCATCTGGAAACAGAATTCAGCTTAGTGTGCTACTCCTGGGTAAACAATGTTTGCTTTTCCCTAACTGCAGCCTGGCACAGGCCTGATATGGTGCCAGCCATGCTCTGCAGGGCTGAGAAATTATATCATGCCCCTCAGTGTTTTCCTCATTATGCTGCCCAACTGGAGACAGACTATGTGGTTATAAAGGTAGTCCATGATCGGTCTAAGGTGCCCAAGCACCTCAGCTCCCCCCACCCCCTGACAGAGAATCCCATGGGATTGATCTCTTGGGCAAGAGGGTTTATGCCTTCTAGGGCTGAGGATTGCAAACTGCCTTTCTCATATGGTCAAATACCAGAATACCCTATGGAAGAAGGGCTGCAGCTCGGGCCCCCTCCTGATTGTTCCCAAGAGCAGGAAGTTCTTAAGTGCCTGCAAAATGCAGAGGACATTAGCCGGCACCTCTTGTGGGCCCTCTAAGATATCTCGGATACTGGTGCCACAGCTGCTGCCACCAGCATTTGCCTTTGTAGGCACTCCTGGCTGAGGGTCTCGGGTTTCCCCACCGATGTTCAGCAAAAGGTGCTTAATGCCCCTGTTAATGTCTCTACGTTGTTTGGTCCTGATGTGCAGGATATCATAAAGAGCTGCAGGCATCTGGCAGGAGTATCAAGTCTGTCCATTCACTCTATCATACACAACCTAAGAGTAGACAGCGCCCTTCAATACGCAAGGTGTCCCACAAATCTGGAGCAGCCTCTTGGCCCCAAGGCAAACGCAGAGCCACCACTACCTTGCCCTCCCCCTCCTCTGCTGGAGTCGCGGCCAAGAGCCCCAGGGGTGACGGACTAACCCCAGGTGCCAGATCCGTTGCCACTTGACTCTTTGTCAGAGCCCCCCTCTTCCAGTCCCTAAGACGTGGCAGTCAGAAGTCGGTTCTCCCTCCATCCTAATCAGTGGAGAACCATCACATCAGATGCCTAGATTCTTCAAATCATAGAAAGTAGTCACACTGGGGTCATCAAGTTTCCCCAGAGACTCTTCCAGTGCCCTCCACCTACCCCTCGGTCCACCTGTCTGTTTTTCTGGAGGATGTACAGTCTCTTCTGTGCAAAAAGGCCATCGAGCCAGTGTCCAGGCTCCAAAGAAAAACTGGCTTTTACTCCAGGTTCTTTCTGGTCCCCAAAAGGAGCCAGGGACTTGAAGGCCATATTAGACCTCAAGGACCTCAGTCTGTATGTCTAGTACAAAAGTTTTGAATGGTAACTCTGTGGGGCTTGCTGACCTTCCTCAAGGAGGGTAACTGGCTGTGTTTTCTGGACATGCAGGATGCGTGCCTGCACATCTCGGTGTTTCCACCCGACAAGAGATTCCTCTGGTTTCTTTTCCAGGGCGAGCATTACCAATTCAGAGTATTGCCCTTTGGCTTATCCTCTGTGCCACGGGTCTGTTCCAAATGCTTGACAGCAGTAGCTGCAGCTCTCAGAAGGGAGGGACTGTATGTCTTCCCCTACCTGGACGATTGGCTCCTAAAGGCCTCATCCAGGGAACAGCTCCTTCAGACTCTGGAGAGAACTCTTCAGAGTTTCTCTCTCTCTCTCTCTCTCTCTCTCTCTCTGGGCATTATGATCAGTGTACCTAAGTCGGTCCTAGTCCTGTCCCAAAGACTGCAATATATAGGGGCAGCCCTAGACTTGGCGCAGGGAAAGGCCTTCTTGCCTCAGAACAGGGTGGAGTGCCTTATTGCCCAGGCTCAGGATGTCACTCAGAGCCATTGGGTCCCTGAAAGAGTGTACTTGAGGCTGTTGGGACTGATGGCTGTGGCCATACCCACTGTTCCACTGGCCAGGCTCCACATACTTATCTTCCAGTGGACTCTCTGAGTGTAATGGGACCCATGCACAGACAACTTACTTTAGTGGTTGCTGGTCTCATCCCCTGTCTGCAAGGTGCCCCACTGATGGTTGAACCCCCTGAAACTGCTGCAAGGGATTCCCTTCCAGATCTCATCCCTCCCCCAGCAGATCCTCACCACAGACGCCTTTTGTTAGGGTTGGGGGGCTCATCTGTGCCCTTTTCAGACTCTCAACATTTGGTCCCAGATCAAAATCTCTCTGCACATCAGTGTTTTGAAGGTGCAGGCAGTCCTGTATGCCATGAAGGCATTTCAGAACCATCTCCTCTCAGGCCAACTATTGATTCAGTCTGACAACCTCAGTGTCGTGTATTACATCAACAAGAGGGGGGACACATTTGTATCCCCTGTGCAGGGACGCCATCAGAGTGTGATACTGGGTGCTAGACTATGGTCTAACAGTGGTTCACATCCCAGGAGTGCTAAATACTCTGGCAGATAGCCTCAGAAGGACATAGTCCAGCATGCAGGAGTGTGATCTCCTCTATTCTGTCACAGATCTATTCAACAGATGGGATCGTCCAGAGCTGGACCTTATTGTGTCCCCACTCAATGCAAAACTCACCAGTTTCTGCTCGCTAGATCCAGAGCCTGGAGTTTTCTGGCGATACATGTCCCTCTCCTGGTTACTTAATGCCTTCCCTCCATTTCCTCTGATTCAGAGGGTGCTAATCAAACTGCAGATGGAAGAAGCCAGCATGATCCTGGTAGCTTCATTCTGACCAGGGCAGATATGGTTCCCATTACTACAGCAGCTAGCGGAGGAACCTCCAGTCCTTCTCCCCTTTGCAGGAATCTGCTAACACAGGCTGAGGGGACCTTGGTACATCCCAACCTCAGATCCCTACATCTGCATGCTTGGCTCCTGAGGACATAGCCATTACCAGGTTTGGGGTTTCCCATAGCGTGGCAGATGTCCTGGTGGCTGCTGATAAACCCTCCACTCGAGCCACTCATGCCATAGAAACATAGGCTTTGACGGCAGATAAGGACCGCTTGGCCCATCTAGTCTGCCCATTTCCCTACTCTTCCCTACATGACATGGAAGAGGTTTGCCATCTGGGCTGCCAGACACTGGCTGGACTCTTTCACTTTCCCTGTGAGCCAGATTCTGGACTACCTGATATCACTGCAGTACTCCTCCCTCAAGGTGCACCTTTTGGCTGTCTCCGCCTTCCATGAGCCTGTGTGTGACTGCACCATGGTTCAGCTGGATGTTTCTCATACCTTCTTGAGGGGCATCCTACATCTGAAAGCTCAAATCTGTTCTCCTGTCCCGGCTTGGGATTTACATTTTGTTTGGAGAAATTGACCCTGTCTCCTTATGAGCCAGCTGTGAATTGCAAGCTACACTTCCTTTCTTGGAAAGTGTTATTTTTTGTGTTAACTCAAGTAACTTTTATTGTTAGAACTGATGTATGATCATTCCAATAATACAGATGTTCCATGAAGTCACAATATAGTACATTCTACAATTTCTACTTCTTATTCATATTCAGATAAAGTAAAGTAAAGGCAGTATCTTTTACTTCGGTTTAATCTGTTTGTTTCCAGAGGTCCTAGGGAGAGAACTTATTTTGCACCAAGTCAGAGACTCCTCGGGATAATTACAGTCTTGTGCAAATGTTCTGAGTCTCTGTCCTTGTTCATTTTCGACCTCTGCAGAGGATTCTTGACTATACCCTTACCAAAGATCCAAAAGATTCAGTTGACAAATTATTTCAATAACAATTGTGTAAACATACTACCCAACAAGGGAACCCAGCTCTCAAATAATTGTAAACATATTTACAATCAACTACTAGCAATAAATAAAAAATTAAAGGATATATTGTTCGTCTAGTTCCTAAAGTTCTCTCTCCCTTGTCTTTAATAGATAGCTTAGAAATAAATGTCCAGTTTACAAATAAGATAATATATCTCCCTGTAACCTCATCTTCCCTTTCCCCACTTCTGGTCTATGATTAGCCCTTTCAAATGTCCCCTATCCCTATGGGTTCCTGGACTCCCGCCATGCGTCCCACAGTCTCCAAATATCCAAAAACGTCTCAATTTCTAGATGTATGGAATGAGTGATATGTTCCATTCGCTCCACTTCTTCTACTTTGGACATCCAATATTCTTTTGGGGGGGGGTTTGTCTTGAGCCATCTGGTTGTAATACACTTTAGGGCTACAACTCTCAATATTTGGCCCAATTCCACCACCCTCCTCTTTTTGCAGATAAGGTCACTAAACTTAACACCAGATCCCGAAATGTAAAAGGGAGGGGAAATCCCAACATGTGTTCCATGCTCTGATGTATCTGTGTACAAAAATTATGCAGTTTGGGGCAGTCCCAAAAGATATGAAAGTGTGTTGCCCTGAGTGTATCACATTGTTTCCAGCAAGCCTCAGATGCTCGTGGTGAAAAGTGTTTTGTGATAACTGGAGTTCTAAAAAATGTGTGGTAACTTTCCAGTTAAATTCCCTTCAACTTACAGAGGAGGTAACCTGCCATCCTCTCTTAAATCTGTATGCCCAACTTGTTTGTGATATAGTGGCCCCACAGTCTTCCTCCCATTTCTTTCTTATGCCTTCCAATATCGGTGTGTTTACAGGTGGGGAAGGTAATTTATATAGTATAGAGATATAATTAAACCTAACCTTAATTCTGATTATATCCCACCAGTATTCCTCCAATGGTGTTTTATCCCTACTAATCTTTGAGAGAGTGTCCTTTGATATTATTAGGTGTCTAACCTGTAAAAACCTAAAGAAATCTTCCCAGGTGGAGTGAGAATTTTTCCTGTAGTACAGTAAAAGGAAGACAGCCTGTCCTGTCTAGGAAATGGGCAAATCTCGTAAGGTCTTTGTTTTCCTAATAGACGAAACCCAAGTCCATATGTGCCGGAGGAAATTCATCCTCATGACGGATAAGAGAGAGCAGACCTAATGAGTTTGGGGTGTGTGTCAGTTTCCGTAATTTAAGTATAATCTTGATTGAGTGTCTCACCCAGGGATTGGAGGTCAAAGACCATGTGTTAGAGTGGATAGCGCTTGTGGGTAAGGTCCAAAGTTTTTTCCCCCTGCACCATTGCCTCTTTGAGGGGGTACCAGCCGGAGTCTCTTCTTTGTTTGGCCCATGCATTAAGTTGGGATCCTTGTGCTGCCAAATAGTATAATCGTAGATTAGGGAGGCCCAAACCTCCCTTGTCTCTGGAGTTCTGTAAGGTTTGTAAGGGTATTCTAGGGCGTTTCCCATCCCATATAAACTGACTTAACACCTTGGTCAGTGGATTCCAAAAATAAGTGGGGATATTGATATGGAGCATCTGAAATAAAAATAAAAACCTTGATAGTACATTCATTTTAATCGTGTGTATCCTTCCATATAGTGTGAGGGGTGGCAGTTTCCATCATGTTAGATCCATTTGTAGGGTGTTATATAACTTTAAATAATTATTCTTAAAAAGTTTAGTTACATCTGCCGACATCAGGACTCCTAAGTAATGGAATGTGATCTTCCAGGACATAAAGTCTCCACCACACATTCACACTAATGGGATCTACGCCGGAGGTGCTAGGTCCAGCGGAAGCAAATTTTTTGCAGGAGGGCCAGCGCCCGAGATGGAGCCGCGAGAAGCAGCGCCACGAGCCTCTGCTCATGCAGCAATGACTATCTCGGTGTCGACCCTCCAACTGCCTCAATTCCTTTTTCCCCGCCGTCGAGTGCACTTCAATGACGACATCGCTCACCCACTGGGAGTCGAACTTTAAACTAGCAGCATTTTTTTTTTTTGTTTATTATTTTGTAGCATTTCTCGAATAAAGTACTGCTTACGATAATTTATTCTTGCCAAAGAAAGAAGTCTCAGCCTACTTTGACAGAGTCGACCATGAGCGGGTCAGGTGACAGTAGGGAGACTTCGTATTCAATTCAATTCGTATTTATTTATAAAGCGCCTTTCAAAATCAAGGCGCTGTACATAATAATAAAACGGAAATCAACATTAAACAATCAAACTATAAAGAAAAAGCCAAGTTAAAAAGATAAGTTTTTAAAGCAATTTTAAAACTATCAACGGTCGGGCATTCTCTCAACCAATGAGGTAGAGAATTCCACAGGGTAGGAGCTGAATAGGCAAAAGCACGAGATCCTGATAACTAGCGATCCTAGGAATCTCTGCTTAATCCCTCATTAGGCGGAGGCGGAGGCGGAGGGGCAGTAGGGAATCAGAAGATCTTCAGGTAACCGGGTCCCTGATCGGTAGGGCTTTAAGGGTTAGTAAACCAACCTTAAGGTGATACGCCACCGCACAGGCAGCCAGTGCAGTTCGCAGCACAGGCGTAATAGACTGGTTCTTAGAGCCCTGTCAAAGCCTGGCTGCAGCGTTTCTGCACTAGCTGCATGGCGGATATCAATCCTGGTAGCCCCTAGGTATAGGGAATTACAGTAGTCCAAACAGGTTGTAACAAAGGCATGAACCAAGGTCGGAAGGTCCTCCTGGGGAATCAGATGTTTCACCCGGGCGATATTCCTCAGATGATAAAAAGAGGTTTTGACAACAGCTGACACCTGAGATTTCAGGGTCAGACCATCGTCAAAAATAACGCCCAGATTTCACACCTGTCGAGAGCTAGAGAGCTGCACCCCACCAAGTGATAAGCCTGATGGATGTGCCGCACCCAAACCCCTCCCAGGATGACCTGGGCCCACAACCAATACCTCGGTCTTATCCGGATTAAGCTTCAACCAACTCGAACTCATCCAAATTCTGATTTCATCCAGACAGTTGTTAAGTACAGAGAGTGCATCACTCTGATCGGGGAGAAAGGATAAATACAGCTGAGTATCATCTGCATAGCAGTGAAAACTCAAGCTGTATCTCCTGATGATTTCTCCTAATGGCAGCATATACACTGCAAACAACATGGGAGCTAAAATGGAACCCTGCGGTACCCCACATGGTAGGGAGAAGGTGTCAGAGGAATAAATTCTGGTGACGACTCTCTGAGACCTACCAGTGAGGTAAGAACGAAACCATTCATGGACTGTACCAGACAGCCCACAAAAAACCCGAAGCCGCTCCAATAGCACCTCATGGTCTACATGGTCTCATGGTATGAAAGCTATCCAGTCAGTTGGGCTGGGTCTGGTCCGCCGCCTTCTCCGGAGGGTGGATCTGACAATGGATGGTCCAATGCCTGAGGGGATGGGCGGTCCCCCCGGAAGCATAAAAGAAAACGGTTGCATTCTTGGCACCATTCGGCCTCGAGCTCTTCTTCAACCCATAGGTCAAAAAAGAGAAGGCATCACTCGAGGTCACCTTCTGATATGTCTGCGCATCGATGGTCGGTCATCGGGGTCAGTTTGCCAGTCTCCTCATTCAGAGTCGCCAGTTCCTGGTTCTGGTCACTGACCTCTTCGACATCGGAGCTCTTCCCCACCTCCTGGTAAGGCTTCCGATGAACAGTTTCGTCAGTGGGCTGCTCTGATGAAGCAATGGGCTTGGAGGTTGGTATAGCTGCCTGGACCAGTCACTCCGGGGCCTTCAGGCTCTTCAGAAGATCGGTCAGGGCAATTGGGCCTCCATAGTTGTGCGGCACCCTCTTTGGTGCCATCGACTCCGTGCTCAGGTGTTTTCCCCCCTCACATGGCTGCGGTGCAGGGGGCCATACCGATGCCTCTATCTCCTGGTATTCTTCCTTCCTTTCCTTCAAATCCTAACTTTCGGGGCCCTGGGTTGGTTTCATTGCCATCGGCATTGGTGGGTCACTTGACACTGATTTTGGCATCGATGCACCTGCCAGCACCGTCCTCAGCGCGATACACCTGTCGGCACTGTTCTCGGCGCCGTTGGGTTTCTTGACACCGCTTGGCCTTTTGGCACTGTATTCCTCTTCAGCACCATCTGCCTTGTCAGTACCGTACTCTTCTTCGGCGCTGAGGCCTGGCTTTTCATCTGCCAATCTTCAGGGCTTCTCTTCTCTGAATTCTTTTCCTTCCTCTTTTCCTGCTGATTTTCATTACTTTCCTGTCCATGCAGTCCCTCCTGGACTGTCAGGAGATGATATTGAGCCTGACCCTGATCTTAGACTGGGTGATGATGTGGAAGGACCAGGACCTAATCCTGTTGCAGAGCCTGTGGTCGAAGACCTGTCATTAAAGTCTCTGCTGAAAAAATGTAATTCCACTCTTTCTCTCCAGACTATGGACATCGATCCTGGGAAGCTTTTAAGACTCCAATACCTTCATGTTCCGGACATCCCTATGGATTTAACTCCCCCAGTACAACCCTCCTTTGAGACGCTTTCTCAAATGGTATGGAACAATCCTGCTCTCATTCCTTCTGTGGCTTAGTCCATAGATAGGAAGTATGCTGCTCTCAAGGATCGACCTATTTTGGCCTCCCAAGCCTTTGTGGATCCTATTGTAGTCTTGGCAAAGAATGATAAGGTCGTCTTTCCTCAGACTACTACAGCTTGACCTATAAACAAAGAATCTTATAAGATAGATACTTTAGGTAAGAGAGTCTTTGCTGCATCCACCCTGGGTAAGCGTATCACCAGCTACCAGGGCTATTTCTCTCAATACGAGTATATTCTTTGGCATTCGGTCAAACAAATGGTTGAAGCTCTACTAGAGTCAGACTCTAATTCAGAGCTTCTTCAAGCCATAACCAGGGTTATCGAGTCCAACAACCAGCTGGTTAAAGCAGCTATGCACGCCTTTGATACTGCCTCCCGGGGGGGCTGGCGGCAGGCATTTGTACCCGATGCCATTCCTGGCTGTGCACTTCAGGTTTTGCGAATGATGCCCAGCAGCAAGTCATGGTGTTGCCTTTCAATGGTGTGTACCTCTTTGGCCCTCAAGTAGAACAGGCTCTAGAGGCCACACAAAAGACTAGGTCAGCCATTAAGTTGGCTCAAACTTCTGCCCCAGTTTCATAACCGTCAGTCCTTTCAAGGCAGAGGTAGGAGAGGTTTTAATAAAACCCAAGCCCCTCAGCCTCAAAAGAAAATGCAACGGAAGGCGCAAGGACCCAAAGCGCCCAGTGCCACCTTCTGAGTTGCTGGCCCAAGTCCCACCTCAGCTGCCCGAGGGGGACTCTTCCTCAGCAGTGGGAGGTCATCTGACTCAATTCTACAACCGGTAGAAGTCCATAACATCAGACAAATGGGTCCTCCCGATAATCCGCGAGGGGTATTCCCTCAATCTTTCAGAGACCCCTCTGGATCATCCCCCCAAATGACAGCCCAGGCTGTCAGTGCTTCAGTTAGAACTTCTCACCTCCGAGATATAAGGTCTTCTGAACAACAGGGCAGTGGAAGTAGTTCCACTGGATCAACAGAACACAGGGTTCTACTCCCATTACTTTCTGGTTCCAAAGAAAACTGAGAACATGCGCCCCATTTTGGACCTCAGAAAATTAAACAAATTTCTTCCCAAAGAGAAATTCAAAATTATATTGCTAGGAACCCTGTTACCTTTGCTTCATCAACATGACTGGTTAGCCTTCCTGGACATGTAGGATGCTTACCAACATCTTCCTATTCACCCAAGGCATCACAAATACCTAAGATTCGTGGCTTTGGGCCAGCATTATCAGTTCAGAGTCCTGCCCTTTGGGCTGTCCTCAGCGCCGCAAGTTTTTACAAAGTGTTGTGCAATACTCACAGTCCATCTCAGAAAAATCAGAATACAAGTGTTCCCATATCTGGACAACTGGCTTCTAGCAAGCCCCTCCAGGCAAGGAACTCTTGACGCCATTGCCACAGCCTCGAACTTTCTCGTGCCCATGGGAGTCCTGCTAAATCTCAAGAAATCACTGCTGCAGCCCTCCCAGAGGCTCCTTTTCATAGAACTCTTCTGGACACCTCCTGTGTGAAAGCTTTTCTACCAGAGGACAGAAGGAGCAATATCCTGCAGATGGCCTGATACATCAGAGAGAACAGCTCAGTTTGAGCTATCTCGATGCAACAGATGCTAGGTCTCATGGCATCCTCGGTGTTCACTGTACCCCTAGCACGCCTGCACATGAGAACCTCTCAATGGATGCTCAGTACTCAGTGGTCCCCAACCACTCACCCTCAGTCCTTTCTCATCAAGGTGACAGAACCTCTGTAGAAGTCACTCACCTGGTGGTCGCAAGAGGACAATCTTCTGGAAGGGTATCCTTTTGCTTCTCTGGATCATCAGATTTCCATTACCTCAGATGCATCCCTGATGAGGTGGGGAGCTCACTGTCAGGCTCTCCACACTCAAGGTACGTGGACTCAGGAAGAGTCCCAGCTTCACATAAATGTCCTAGAAATGAGGGCAATCCTTTATGCAGTCCGGGCTTTGAAGGGCATTCTCTGTCTCAAGAACATTCTCCTTCAAATGGACAACAAAGCAGTGATGTATTACATCAACAAGCAGTGTGGTGCTCACTCTTACTCCTTAAGAAGGGAAGCAATGAGAGTGTGGGAATGGTGCTTGGAGCATGAAGCTCTAATTCAGGTGGTCTACCTGCCGGGAGTACAGAATGAACTGGCAGACTGTCTCAGCAGAACAGAGACAGATCCTCATGAATGGTCTCTCGACTCAACTGTAGTTTAGTCACTATTCACAGAGTGGGGAACTCCAGACCTGGACCTTTTTGCATCCCCACTCAACACAAAACTGCCTCTTTTCTGCTCCAGAAATCCAGGGCCTGGCATTTTCTGTCGGGATGCATTCAGGCTGCAGTGGACAAAACACTTTCTATACGCCATTCTGCCTCATCCTCTAATTCAGAGAGTACTTCTCAAGTTCGAGTCCCAGGGGGACAAAAAGATCCTCATTGCTCCCTTCTGGCCTCAACAAATATGGTTTCCGTTACTCAACAGTATGTCGAAAACCTCTCTGAAAGTGCTTCCCCTTCAAATGAACCTTCTGACTCGGGCCTGTGGTCTATCCCAATCTCAGATTGCTTCACCTTCATGCTTGGCTCCTGAAGAGATAGAAGTGAACAGGTTCAATGTCTCTCGCAGAGTTTCAGTTATTCTTCTGGCTGCGCGTGAACCAGCCACCAGGAAAACTTACACAGCCAAATGGAAGCGTTTTTCACTCTGGTGTGCAAAATCCTCTTTGAATCTTTTTTCCAGCCCACCAAATAAAGTTCTAGAGTATCTCTTAGACCTTTCAAATTTGGGTCTCCAATATTCTACAATCAAGGTTCACCTTTGTGCCATTTCAGCTTATCATGAGCCAGTGCTTTCCTTGTCACTGGCTCAGTTACCGGTGGTTAAGAGGTTTCTTAAAGGAATTCTGCATACCAGATCTCCTATCAGATGTCCAGTTGCAGCCTGGGACATTAATCTTGTGCTGGACATGCTCACTCGAAAACCTTTTGAGCCTCTGGCTACCTGTGGGTTGAAATTTCTCACTTGGAAGACGGCCTTCCTGGTGGCCATTACCTCGGCCTGCAGGGTCTCTGAGATACATGCACAGGTCTTACAGACTATCTTAGGTCCGGTTTATGGTTAGGCTATCCTTCTAGGTTAGTTATGCTGCACCTCCTTGGAAAAAAAGATACCGAAGCAGTTGGAGGGTCGACGCCGAGATAGTCATTGCTGCACGAGCAGAGGCTCATGGTGCCGCTCCTCGTGGCTCCATCTCGGGTGCCGGACCTCCTGCAAAGAGTTTGCTCCCGCTGGGTCCTAGCACCTCCGGGGTAGATCCCATTAGTGTGAATGTGTGGTGGAGACTTCATCCAAGAAGATCAAGAATTACGGTAGGTACGTAATTTCCATTTTCGTTTGGCCCATAGGAAAGGAAATGTATCCTTAAATCTTGCTGGGGGAGCCCCACCTAACACCATGGCTTCAGATTTAGTGAGGTTTATCTTAGAGCCTGCCAGAGTTCCGTAAAACCGGAGGAATTCCAAAAGGCAAGGCAATGATTGTTGGGGGTCTCCCAGAAGAAAACAATGAGTCATCCACATAGACTGCTATCTTCTGTTCTTCCTCTCCCACCATTACTCCTTTAATATTAGGATTATTATGGATCCAGATTGTCAGGGGTTCGAAAGACAAGGCAAAAAGTAGTGGAGAAAGGGGACAACCCTGCCTAATTCCTCTCCTCAAAGGTATACGCTCTGAGAAGTAGCCATTTACCTTGACCCTGGCCTCCGGTTTATGGTAAAGGGAGGTTACCACCGATGTGAAATTCTCACCCAGACCAAATTTCGACAGGGCAGATGACATAAGGGTCCAATCTACCCTGTCGAAAGCTTTTTCGGCATACATTCTAATTGCTAGCTGAAACTTAGTCGAGTAGCATTGGGTGGAAATTATGTTAAGGAACCTACGTACGCTGTCCTGGAGAAACTGTCCTGTTATGAAGCCAGTTTGGATGTGGTGTATTTTATTTATTTATTTATTTTTATTTTTTTTAATAGTTTTTGTTGACCGGATAAGTACACTAGACAAATCCTGTCTATTTTCAGGCATGACCTGGGGGAAGGGGATACAGATGAATGCCAACTGACCTCGAACCAGATTAAGCTGTTGGTAATATTTTTAGTGAATATGGGAAAATTGGCCAGGACACCGGGGAAATTCCCCTACTCTGCTTCCTGTTAGCAGGGGGGACCCATTTTCTTGTGGGACCAAGATGGCGGCTCCTATGGATCCAGGAGGAGGAGGATTGCAAGCAGGAAAGACAGAGGAGAAAGAACCAACATCTGAGCCTTTATTTCCAGAGCTTGAAAAGGATTTACAACCCATGTCTGAGGAAGAAACTGATATTCCTGTAAGTTTTTTTGAGAATACTATGGATTGGTCTCAAATTGTGGAAAATGCTGAGAATACAGACCAGGTACAGCATTCTTTACCAACTAGTTCTCAGTCAGCAGATAAGGAAAGACTAATGAATGAATTAATGCAAACAGAACAACAGTATAAATTAAAAAAAGAGGTGTTACAGAAAGAACTGTCTAATTTGCAAACTGGCTTTGTGACAGGAAAACTAAATGACTCACCTGAACTACAGCTGAGTGGTGATGGAGCAGGCTGTATTCAAGCACCTACAGCAGAAACTAGCCAGAAAACTAAAACTTTCTCCCGGCTAGCAGTAACAAACAGTGTAGTGCTTGTGTGCCCGAAGCAGTGAAACAAGAGAGAACATTAAATCTCCACGTCCAGCAAAACGTGACTGGGACTCTTGAATGTCCAGAAAGTGCAAAATACTCATGAAGCTGCAATAAAAACAGCTCTGATGCAAACAGAGCAAGAGCCTGTAAATGTTGCAGAGGACAGAATTTCCCCGGTGAAAGCTAAAATGTCTAGTGCTGACTTACTATCACTACAGCAAGATTGGTCTCCAGCTCGAGCACTCGAGGTGCAGGTTGGCTACAAAATGAAACAGGGAACTGGAAACCTGACCCTGCTGATGATACAATAACAAAATACCATGCGGACACCTTTAAAACTGAAGCTTCCACCTCTAATGTTGCTACTAAAACTCAGTGTATATCTGATATGGGCCCCAACATTGAAAATAACAAGTGTGATAGAAAACTAATTGCAATTCAAGGGACAGAGGGAGCACCACAGCCAGATGAACTATCTAATAGACTGGGACCTGCAGAGCACATTTTACAGGACCTTAAGAAAAAAGCTTGGCTTGATCCCATGTTTAGATTGTCTGACCTGTTTCAAAATAAAGGGGAACCAGCCCCTAGAAAAAATGCTGTAAGGTTAATATTTAAAGGAGACTTAGAGGAACCTCCTGATAGGTTGCACATAGCTAAACAGTTGCTTAAAGGTACTATACATTTTTTCTCATCAGAAATCTTTGATTTAATACATTTGGGGAATGGAAATTATGATGTCAGTTTTAAAACAGTTTCCAGTCTTGACAGATTCTGGTCACAATACCAGACATTGAAAAATAACCCTTTGTGGATCCCCTACATGGCAATCCCTCTTACAAAACCAGCTATTAAGTACATCACCATTATGTTTCGTAATGAGGGAGTCCATGTAGAGGATATCCTTTTCTGGTTAAAGCAGAGATGTGAGGTACTAGACAGGCCAGCCCCCATTTTAGACAGTGAACATATTTGGAATGAGGGCTGGAAAATAAAAGTAAAACTGTACACTACAAACAATGGACCAGTGCATCTACCAAGCACTTTCTTCTTGGGAAGGGATAGAGGGGTTCTGTTTTACATGGGACAGCCAAAATCTTGCTTTAAGTGTAGCTCCTGTACCCATTTAAGCTCAGCTTGCGACACTCCCAGATGAAATCACTGTCTGGATTATGGGTATACTTCCCCCACATGTGTAAATCTCTTCAAGTGTAATTTATGTGAAACACAGGACATGGTTATGGGAAGTGCCCGTGGGTCTCCCATAACCGGGAAGACTGCCCCCCACAAGATGGCCTAATCAATAAGGCCCAACAAATGCAGGCCCAGAAAGTAGCTTCAGAAGCTAATAAAGTCTTAGATATGCAAGATCCTGCATCAACTAGTAAACTCCCAAAGCCAGCTGAAGGGGAGAAGTCCTCAGAAGTAGGTAGTAAAGATACTTCTGAGACTAGAAATCAGGCAGAAGAGAGCCTTGTGCTGAAGCTTCAACTTCTGCTGTTGAAGTAGAAGACAAAGGGATCCCCCCCACCTCCTAGTCAAGAAACCAAGTATAGGAAAGTAGCTACGAAAAGAAATAGGTCAGGCAAAACATTGAAAACAAAGAACACTGAAAACATAAAAGAGAAAGAACCCTCAGCAGAAGCATGGAAAAAGGGAAATAAATATGCAGTTATAGCACCAGAAAAATCTGATGAAGACACTGAAGGGGAACAATCAGACACATCATCCACAACTACAGGTGCTACAGAGGCAGCATCAGATACAGAAGAGGGGGAAAGGGGGATACACACATTTCCAGAGGACTAGGAGAAGGAAATGGAGTAAAACTTCTTGATAGTAGTCAGTTGTAGTACCTCTCCTAATAGTACATATGTAATTCATGGATTCCCTTACCCTTACATTGATAAATGTAAATAGTATTAAATGGAATGCAAAAATGCTTACAGTCTTGAATTCTTTAGCTTCAGAAGGGAGTGACATCATATGTTTACAAGATACGCATTTTAAAACAAATGTTGAATTACAGCTAGCTACTAAACAATGGTCTAAAGGCTCTTCCTTTTGGTCAGTAGGCCAGGAGAAATGTGGGGTAGGAATTTTATTAAATAACTCTAGAATTAAAGTGGCAAAATTAGTAGATATAGACCCAGGGAGGGCTCTAATGTTAGATATTTCCCTGTATCAGGAAAGGTTTCAGGTAATAAACATTTATGCCCCCCCAGACTAAAGTCCTTAGAGTAGCTTTATTCCAGAAAATACAGCCATATTTACACACATCCAGATTACTGTTGTGGGCCGGGGATTTTAATTGCAAGTTAAAGAAATCAGACAGAGTGCTTAAAACAGATAAGATCTTCTGTGACTCCACAGCTCTGAATAAAATAATCTCAGATGCTAAATTGATTGACTCGTATAGATCTAAACATCAAACTGGAGGGAACACCTTTTTTAAAGGAAGCCTATCAACTAGGATTGATTATGTTTTTGCATCAGAGATTCTAACCATTTTAAGTGTTATGCTCCTGGTTAGAGAATTTTCAGACCACAAATCAATAATACTGAAAATAACATGGGAAGGTACTACAAGATGTAAGAAAAACTTATGGAGGTTGAACAACTCATTTTATCTGATAAACATGTACAGGAAATTTAGAGGCAAGAATGGCAAGCCAGACTCTCTACAGCAATAATGTATGATAATGCTGCCCTCTGGTGGGAGGACACAAAAACATCATGAAAGCAATTTTTTCAGAAAATTACAAGGGACAATGTAAATGTTAGATATCTGAAATACCTCCAATTAAGGGCACAATTACATACACTGATTTCAAAAACTGAAACCTTGAGACGGAATTTAGACGATCAAACCTCAGAAGTTAAAAAGCAGATGTGTATGTTACAATATGATAGAGCTAAGACCCTAGAACAGGAACTAAGATTCAGCACTAATTTGAAAAAGGGATCCATTGATCCCTATAAAGAATGTAAAGACAGAGTAGATCATAGGATCCTAAAGAAACTAAAACTAAAATCCGGTCAGATTACCTCCTCACTAGAAGAAATATTACAAGCAGTAAACTTTCATTTTTTAGAGACATTTGGGACAGCACCACAAACACTGGGGGAGGAAGACGTTACAGAACTTACCACAGCTTGAGGAAGAGGAAAGTGAGTACTTGACAGTCCCAATACAAAGCGAAGAAATAAAAACAGCAATAAAAGATCTTAAGAGCGACTCTGCCCCAGGGCTGAATGGAATAGGAGCAGAGTTTTACAAAACCTTTAGTGAAGATTTGACACCAGCCTTAGTGATAGTATATAATAGCATGTTACAGGAAGGCATTTTAGCAAAATCCATGTATCAAGCAACATTAATACTGTTGTTCAAAAAACGGGAAAGAGAGGATGTGAAAAACTGGAGACCCATTAGTTTGTTGAATGTAGATTTTAAAATATTAAGCAAACTGTTATTGAACAGATTAATGTTAATTGCAGATAAATTAATCAGTCCTAGCCAGACTTGTGCAATCCCTAATAGAAGACAAGTTGATAACCTCATTATGTTAAGGGAAATATTCTATAAAGAAGAAAAGCAAGAATTACAGGGGTATATAATAGAAATTGATCAAGAAAAAGCATTTGACAAGATGTCACATCATTATATGTATAAAGTGCTTAGGGCCTATGGGATACCCAGTGAATTTGTAAGATGGATAAAAGTGTTATATAGCCAAGCTACATTAACGCCAAACATAAATGAATGGGTAGGGAAAAATATCGGTGTAAAAAGAGGAGTAAGGCAGGGCTGCCCACTAAGCCCCTTGCTATACGTATTTTGTATAGATGTTTTCTTAAGGAGAATAGAGCAGGACAATAGGATAAGAGGCTTAGGGCGAGCCCTTCTGCTCCTATGATAAAACATTTGGCTTATGCAGATGATCTGGTATTATGTATAGATCCTTCAACAAATGAAGAGTTTTTGATGGAACACTATAAGAAATTCTCAGATTATTCAGGGTCTAAAATTAACTTGCAGAAAAGTGTAGGGGTGGTACTAGGTGATACCCAGGTCCCAGAAAATAATACTTATTCGGGGATTAAGATAGATGAAGGTACAATCACATTGTTAGGAATAACTTATGGTAGCCCAGATATGGCCAGACAGAACTGGAAGACAAATCTACAACGAGCACAAAGGCTAGTAAACACATGGAAAGGTCAAACTATTGGAAAGAGAAAAAGGGTTATGTTGATAAAAACTCTATTAATACCCATTTTCTTATACATAAGCTATGTTTTCCCTCCTCCACCGTCTTTATTAGTAACATTGTACAGTGTGTTTTTTCAGGCATTGTGGGGGAGTAGATTAAACCCTATAAAAAGAATAGTGACCTATAGGAGAGTAGAAGAAGGAGGCCTAGGGATGGTGAACCCCACCATTTTCTATTTCAGCTTGTTTATAACATACAATTTTGGGGGTGCAATACAACCTGGAGTCAAAATTTGGAAAGAACAAGTAAGGGAATGGATTGATTTATGTTCCCTAGATTGGGCCCGGAGAAAATCTAATGCATTATATAGAATCACATTGGTCCCAAAATATGTGATAGAACAAATGAAAAATTTAATAAAATGGAATATTACAAAAGAAATGGTCTTACTGAAAGATAGGAAAGAGCTGTACTCACGTATGATGAAAATGGAAGATAGGGAAGACATTTCCTTGGGAGAATGCCCAGAACAGAAGCTACAATTTAATCTGGACATATTGAAGTCCAAACGTTTACCAGATTTTGTATGGGACATGGCATGGCTGAGCCTACATGGAAAATTAGGAGTTAGAAATAACAATAAACATAAACAGATACAAGGCAGATACTGCCTAAGACAGTCATGTACCCAAATATTGGAAACACAAGAACATTTGTTTATAAAATGTGATTATGTGTAAGGTTTTTGGGAATACCTAGCAAAGGAATGGAATGAGCCAATGTTGAGTAATTTACTATACGGTTCTCTGACATATGGACAAATGGAAAAGGGTATGGGTAAATATTTCCCTGAAACACTGCAAATAGTATTCATAATAATAAGATATTATATTTGGCAGTCACGTTGTCTATGGGCAACTCAACAAAGATGGGTATCATATATTGAAATGCAGAAGAATATTGGCATTTCATTACAAAAAATGAAGGCATTAGATACAAAGAGATGTACTGAGGAAAGAAGAAAACTATTATGGCTCAATTGTGAACACTGGGCTAAACCACCATGATAAGGGAAAACAAGTACTGATTAATAACCATTAAGTATTCTGAATTGTTGTATACTGAAAAAGAATCTGAAATATATAAAATACATTGTTTACTGGAATGTGTATAGTGTAAATATGTATAATATGTGTATGAATTTGTAAGTCCTCTCAATAAAAATTCCCCTACTCTTTTCGATAAGTGCCATAGGATCTTTAACATCCACATGAACTACCACCAATCCAGGCAGATGGGACCTCAGTTTATCGTTTCATCCGAAAGACGGCACCTCAGAAGTTCAGCACCCCTCTCTTGCTGCACTATAGTGTCAGTACTGGGATATTAACCCAAGTGCCAAATGTGGGAACTGAACCCACAGCCCTCCGATCTCCCAGCCTCAGAGGCGAGTGTGCTACCTACTGAGCCACTGACACTGACTATTAATCTAGGTAGATAAGTTTGCAGTCTATCTGCCATAATCCCCGTTTAAAAATATAATGTCGACAGGGAGGAGTGAAATAGGTCGGTATGAACTGCAAAGTTCAGCATCCTTCCCTGGCTTAGGAATTATTGAAATTTCTGCTAGGTTCCACGATGGCGGAACCTGTTCATGGTCTAAAAGAATTTCATTATAAGTCGTCAGCAGTGGGTCTATTATTTTGGGGTAGAATTCCTTAAAAAATTCCCCAGAAAATCCATCTAGCCCCGGGGCCTTACCATTTTTCAGGTTTTTAATTTTAGTTATTACTGCTTGCCTTGATATTGGGGAATTTAAAGTTAATTAGATGTTTTATCTAATTTAGGAATGGGTAGGGAGTCTAAAAACTGTGGTATTTTGGTTCGGTGATCCGGTTGGGTGGGTTGATCATATAATTCTGGGTAGAATTTTGCAAATGTCTGCGATATTGCTGTCGGGGAGGTTACCGCAACATGGGTTCTCTCATCTCTAATGTGTACCACTGCCCTATTTGCCATTTCTTTTCTTAACTGCCAGGCTAATAATGTGCCTGCTCTATTCCCATTCTCATGGAATTTTTGTCTGGCATTATCTCAATTGGCCTTCACCTTGTATGTCCAGTAATTGGTTAAGTTCCCTGCGAGTTCTGTCCAATTCTTCTTTTATGTGGTCTCCCTGTCCTGAGTGGTGTATCTCTTCTAGATCTGCTATTTTCTTTTTTTAGCTCCACCCTTTTATGTATTCTCTACTTCTTGAATTGGAGCGGATATCTGATAATTTCACCCTGTAAGCAACACTTCAGGGCATCCCATCACATCCCATATCTAGTGTCTCCACTGGGATTAAACTGTAAAAAGTCCTGAATTGCATTTGAGATCCTTTCCTTAAAATCCCCCTTTGTGAGATGGCTGGTGTTTAATCTCCAGCAGGATTCTGGCTGGGTTACTACCATTGAAAGACTGAGTACTACCGGAGCATGGTCAGAAATGATGATGTTTCCTATCTCACAACTAGAAATTATTTGAATCCAGTTAGTGGAGGTAAGAAAATAATCAATTCTGGAATACCCTTTGTGTTGAAGGGAATAATATGTAAAAGTCTTTCCCTAGGGTGCAAGAATCTCCATGTTTCCATGAGGCCCATCTCCTGATTAAGTTTTGAAATAAGCCTACCCATTCTAGTAAAACCCCCATAAGCATTCCCGAAGCGATCTTCCTCCCCCCGCATTACCTCATTGAAATTCCCCTTGATTATGATCAAGCTCTCTGCGTCTACAATGCTTTCTTTAATTACTTTCTCCAGGAAGGCGGTACAAGAGGCCTCTTCATTTGAGGCATATAAATTCACAAGGGTGCTCTTTTGTCCTCGGTACACTTCTTCCAAGTGAACAAATCTACCTTCTGGGTCCATTCTAACACTTGTCACATCTAAGAGGGCTATTCCTCCGGATGAAAATGGTCACTCCTCTGCGATGGGGGGCGGCTTCGTAATGGGATGCATATATCTTTCCCACCCAGGATCTGTGTAATTTAAGATGTTCCATATCTTTGAGATGGGTCTCTTGTAAAAAGGCAGTCATCGCCTTCTGTCTCTGTAACGCCTGCAAAATCTTTGCCCATTTGACTGGATTATTAATACCCCTCATATTCAGGGTGATTATCTTTAAGTCAGCCATTATCGAAAGGGACCAGATGGTAGGCTATGGTCTGAAACAAGGAGAGGGCAATCTTTGTAGAAGTCCATATGCATAGTAGATGTAAAAATAATACCTTTAACAATACTAGAAAAAAACAACACAACCACAACATGTTAACCATCTGGTTCCATGTGATTATAGCAACTCAAAAATCACGACTGACAATTGAGTGACTGAATATAGACGACTGTACAAGAAAGTGCATAAAAATATCGACGACTTCTGAGTACATTCATCTTCAAAAACAGCAACAGTTCAAGACAGCACCCGCTAATAATGGCTACTTCTCTGTACTTTCACCACCTAAAAACAACAGGGCCTAGACAGCCTAGAATCCCGTAACAGGCACACTCATGGCCCTAAGAAATGAGTCCCAACAGTCTCTCTTCTGTGAGTCCTCAAGTCAGTTTGCCCAATGTCATCATTTCTTCTGTACTCCTGGAAGATTCATCTCTGTCTTCTGAAGCAGTGCCCTCTCAAGACATTGCGGGGGAATCCTGATAGTGAGAGACCCTGTCCCACACGCTATCTGGTCCTGAATGATCCTGTTGCCCCTTTCTTTTTGTTCCTGCCAGCTATCAGGAACGCTCCAGCATTCAACCTCTTTGTTGGATGGTGACATCTTGTGGCATTGCAACATCGAGTGTGAGCAGGAGTTTCTCTGCTGAAGACAAGTCCTGGAATCTCCTCAGGTCATTTTCTGTGAGTATTCTTAACTTGGCAGGGTACTCCAGAAATGCCTCCACTCCCTTTGCTTGAAGTAGATGAACCATTGATAACAATTTTCTCCTCTCTGCCAGTAGTTGGAGGGGGTTTAATCTTGCTCAAAGAACTGTCCGGTATCCTTAAACAAAATCTCTTTTTTACCCCAGGCCAGTCTCAATATCTCTTTCTTAACCCAAAAGTCCCCAAAAGCTACTATCAAGGACCTGGGTCTAGCCTTAGGATCTTTGGGCTTTGAGACTAGCGAGCGGTGTGACCTGATAATTTTTAAGGGGTTCTCCTTAGGCCATGCCAATATTTCAGTGAGGAAGGACTCCATAAATATAGGAATTGGGATAGATTCTGTGCCTTCCGGCAACCCATGTATACGAATATTGTTTTGTCTATTTCGGTTTTCCAAATCCTCCAGTCGTCTCTCTAGTTGTTGCTCTCTGTGATGTAAGTCCAGTAAAGCTGCATTATGGATATCCACCGTTATGGTATATTCAATTAGAGTATTCTCCAATTGCTCGGTCTTATATTCCAGTACTTCTAATTTTTGTTGGTCACCCAAAACTCGAGTTTCTAGTCTCTCTAAGGTGATATTTATTTTTTGTAGAGTAGCGCAAAGCTCTTTGGAGGTGATTGTGCAGGTCTCATCTGCTGTAACCTCCGGATCAGCAGGCAAACCCTGTGGGGCTGATGCTGTTGTGGCCTGTGCAGGCTGTGTGTATTCAAGCAGAGTTTTATGATATTTCTGCTGTTGGTTGCCTGTTTTGTTCTTTGACTTATGTTTTGTCACCATTATTAATCAATTCTTCCGAGTTGGGAGTGGGATGCCTGCTGCAAGTTGTTGATTGAGATGGATTATGTTCGCAGCGGAATGGAGCTCCAAAATCAGGCTGCCATCTAAGTAGTGCTCTCACCAGAAGTCTGAAAGTGTTATTTTTGATTGCTATTACTTCTGCTCAGAGGATTTACGAGCTTCAGGCTCTCTGATGTGAGGAGCCTTATTTAATTTTTCACAAAGAAGGCATGTCTTTCTACGTGAATCCTAAGTTTCTCCATAAGGTGGTGTCTGACTTTACACTGAACCAGTCAGTCAACCTTCCTGTTTATTTTCCTGAGCATACAAATCCAGGGGAAGCACTGCTCCATACATTAGATGTGCGCAGAACTTTAAAGTATTACCTGCTCCAGACTAAGGAATGTAGAAAGTCAAAGCAGTTGTTTGTCTCTTTCTCCCCAGGTAGAGAGGGCATTCAGGTTTCTAAACAATGTTTATCTAAATGGTTGGCAAATTGCATTCTGTTCTGCTACAATAAGTATGGCAGAGTTGCCAGGAGCAATGAAAGCTCATTCCACAAGGGGTATGGCTACCTCTGTGGCCTGTTTCAGAGAGGTCTCAGCCACTGACATTTGTGAAGCTGCCACCGAGTACTGTTCATACCTTCACCAAGCACTACAGTGTGTCTATAGCCTCAAGAGCCTGTGCAGGTTTGGATAGGGCTGTGCTGCAGGGCCTCCTGTCTTAAGTTTAGGGATTGCCTTCCTCCTGGACTGTTTCTGTGCACATGTAACTGCTTAGGACTCATTCCATCTGTGGGACCTGATGACTGAGATACCCCCCAAAGAAGATAGAACTGTTATATAAGCACCTGCTGTAACAGTAGATCTTCGAGAGGATCTCAGTCATCAGGTCCGCCTACCCTCCCACCATCCCCCTTTTTGGGGGTCTCTCTCTTAGAACTGGCTATCTGGTGTATTCAGACTTTCATATGGGCCTGGGCACCTCTCTCTCTCTCTCCCCCCTCGGTCACCCATGGCTCAAGCTATGCTCTATTTGTCCCTGGGGGAAAGAACTGAGGAGAGACTGGGATCGCTTACATTTCTATGGGGTTGGTGACATCGACAGTCAACATTAGCATGGGTGGCCTCAGTTGTATTGCTGAAAATCTTCTGTGTGGATCCTGCTTCACCAACAGTGAAGTTCCATCTGTGGGACCTGATGACTGAGATCCCCTCGAAGCTCTACTATTATGACAAGTTCTTATGAAACTGTTCTTTACATTGCCTTTACAGCTATTAATAAATGGCTTGAGCATTTTAAATTCTTCATCACATTTTAAAAGTATTTTTGATAGCTATTTAGCTAGTTTATTCCTCACTGCTCACCCTGGCTGTAAAAATAAATCCACCATTAGAATGTTAGAGTGAGCATGAGTACACAGCAGAGTTTGAATTTCATTCAGAGATTCTCTAATTAGCATAAAAGTCTAGACTCTGGGGCAGCTCAAACCTGCAGACTGATAGTGAGGGATCCCTTGGAAGAAACAACATTGCTACGGTAATTTTTTCTTGCCCACGTAAAGGGAAATACTAAGAGGTATCATTGTGGATTTCCCCTACAGTTGATTTTGTACCCTGAGTATCCCCCATATTCTTTAGTGATTTGAATATTTTGTAGAAGTGCAGGTAAAGACTCCTGGCTGTGTCAGCAAGACTGGAAGATAATCAGTGTACATGGACACTGTTGGGATAGCATCCTGCATAGAAATTCCATGTATGTGTGAATTAGCTTTTATTGCCATGCAAAGGGTGCTGTAGCAAAAATAAAGGGGAAAGAGGACAGCCATGCTTAGTTCCCCTTCTTAGAAAAAGAAAAAAAAGGGGGAGGGAGAAAGCCACTTGCTTGTGTCAAGTCTCTGGAATTAAAATACAAAGCTTCAACCATTTCATAAAGTTATGCCTGAAGTCCGTCCTTTCCATTGTGTCCCACAGCTGGCCCCACTCGACCCCATCAAAAGTTTTTGTTTTCAAATGAGACCACACACCATTACTGGCTGCATGCTGTGCCCCCGCCGACGAGCACACAACAGTGTTTTCAGATTCATTGCAGCATAGATTTTAAAGTCTGTGTGAGGAGCAACATTGGCCTATATAAAATCACTTCCTCCCAGGGTTTACCTGGGTTTGGTAGTGGTTATTATTTTCAGCTTCTACAAAAGAAGGGGGAACACTGTCCTTCCTCTGTGCAACTTGTATAGTTTCAAAGATTCTTAAACTGTGGGAGCTAATTCTTGTATATACTGTGTGTCAACTAGCAAGCCGTCTGGTCCAGGGGGTCTTTCTTGAAGAAACCTTATACAGTAGCTGTTGTTTTATGTCCAGTACATTCTCCAGAGTATTACTTGCTCCTTTCTTATCTTCAACATTGTTGTGAGGCATTCCACAAACCTGTTACTGCTTGTTGATATCTAGTATCCTGTGTCCTCGTGGCTGCTTTCAGTCAACCATGCTTTCTCATCTGGCACTAATTAATTAGGGCAGTGTGGTGAAACCATTCTGATGAGCACAAACTGCCTCAGGAGTGCAAGATTTATAGCTGAGGGTTTACATCTGCTGGAAAGAATTTGGTGTGCATATTCAGTCTGATTGTGGGACCCTTAACCTTAATCTAGCAGACTGATCTGTAGAATCCTTATTTGCTATTTGGTGTCTACTCATCTGTCTGCTTTTAAGTCTGACATCTATGTCCCAGCTAGACTCTTGTTCTGCCTCCAGAACTTGAACCTGTGAGATTCACCAGTTAGGCTCAGACCTATAGGACATATACTAAAAGTGCTGTTTCCAAGCGTTCCGATACCTGTCTCCAAAGGTACATTGCTGTTTGCTACTGCCTTGTCTTGCCAAGTGTTTTACTGGCTGAGTCTAGTCAGGCACTTAAATTAGTCCTGTGGTTAGAGCTAACAAGGTTTCTGCCAAAAACAGTTTTGCTTTGTATTCCCCTATCCCTTGTGAATATCCCCCTTATCTCTACTGTACCATTTCAAAACACCTCATCTGAGTGATCTGAGTATTTGAGTACCAGATATAACTACTTGACACAGTTCTGTTTGCTCAGTGTTTATTCTGTATACGGCTAGTTGCTGCCACCCTTATCTCTGTGATAGCATTGCTAACACCCTATATCTGGGTGGATTGTGCCCTAAAGTTAGCTGGTCAAGGACCTACCAGAATTGTCTGCTGCTACTTCATGCTCCTGAATGGCAATAGTGTGTAAATTGTTTGCTACTGATACTATCACCAGCACTGTTATTGCAGTTTCACTAACAATCCTCATGTTTGTGTTCTAGGGCTGTGGATCAGTGACCTACCTGTTTTACTTGTGGACTGCTGTCACCATTCGTCGCTACAAACATGTTTGTTGCAGTATTAATGTTGCTGGCCTGCTTGTCCACAGCATTACTACCTGAAGCTACAGAGCCCTAAGAGATAAAGAAGGCTATCTTCCTTGGTCCCACACCAGTACTAAGACCTACTGATCCCCCCCAAACAACCCTGCAGTACCCAAGTCCCCCAGCTGTCTGCCCCCCCACATTGGACAACTTACCCAGGTGGCACATGTGCTGTGGGTTTGTCTGACATGGCGTGTCTCCAGGACTGCATGCCTACCCCTCTTTCCTAGGAGTAAAGCCTGGAGATTGAAGCACTACCAAAGAGCCACCAGAGACCATACAGTAATGTTACTCCTTCTGTCCAGCAATATCCACTCCAACTCAGGCCCTGCTGGTAGCACCTGCAGCCAAGGACTACTGAACATAGTCTCCCTAAGTATTGGTAGTTCTGGCACCTGCAGTCAAGAACTACTAAACGCAGTCTCCCTAAATATTGGTAGTCTCCTGCCTAAATTTGCCTGGTTCAAAACGTTAGTCAAGTTAATGCAGCCAGACATTTTTGCCTAACTCATTGTCTCCTAGCAGACGCCTGTACTCATCAGTAAAATACACTGGTGTGTCCTGAGGATGCCTACAGAAGTCAGCTACTGACTTCCTGTGTGCCCTGGCAACGTCTGGAGATGTCACTTATATATTTTAATATATAATGTAACAGAATATAATATATATTTGACTGCATAGCACCATTGGAAAGGTAATTTTGTGCTGAACAACTTTGCTACTGATATTCTGTGTATATCATGTATACTTTAGGAGTTATTCGTATTTGTTTATGGTGTGGTGCATATGGCTTATGTTGCCTGTTTTAGTGAAAAAAAAAAATATATTTTTCTGCTGTTTCAACTAGCATAGAAAAAAAAAACGAAATTACATATTATTATTTGCATACCACCACTGGAAAGGTAATTTTGTGTTGAATAACTTTGCCACTCATACATTGTGTCTAGCACTTATGGTTCTTGAGCTATTAGGATTTGTTTGTGGCATGCTGACTATAGCTTGATTTTGCTTAGAAAGGCCCAGGATTTACTACTAACAGTATACAGGAGACAAGTGGTGCAACTTCAGAGAGCTCCTGTGGAGGCAATGAGCTAACTGAAACTTGGCTCAGTCCACACATACTTGATGCCACTATCTCATTGCCAGGCTTCAATGTCTTCAGAGAGGATAGAATATGCAAGTGAGTTAGGGGAGATCAGACCTGCAAGCCTCTAAAATCACAATCAAAGACCTAACCAGGGATTGTGAATGCCTAGCAATAAAACTTTTGATTGGGAGAGGGCACAGATCTCTTGTCATCCTGTCTGTATATACCCTATCAGGTAAACAGAATCTGGGCATAGAGTCACTAACTCACTACTTACATTATGGCAGTTTATATTCCCCCTCGCAACCAAAAGCTCACTTTTGATTCAGTACTGAACAGTATCTCCCACCTCCCACCTAGGAGTGAAGTCGTCTTACTGGGTGATTTCAGTGTTAATTGGCTATCATCTGCCTCATCCCCCAGCAAAGACTCAGCCCTAGCCTGCGAATTCACCCAGGTCATCAGTTCCCCAACCAGACTGGACACTAGAACAGGGACCTAAACCCTTATCGACCTAGTCTTCACCAACAAGCCTAAGAACATCTCCAAAGTCACTCTGCTCCCTGACTTGATTAGTGACCATTCTCCTGTGACCTGCCTGTGGTCCACAAAAATCCTCACCACCCCTCCAAATGTCACTGTACACAGATGCCTTAAAAAAATAACCCTAGCACATTTCAAGTCTCACCTTGCATCCTGTGACTGGTCCCCTATTCACATTGCCCAGTCCGTGGAAGCTGCACTCACCTGCTTTATTGTCATCTTCAATATGACCTGTAACATATTTGCACCCTTCTCCAAACAAGTAGTAAAGAAAAGAAACACCCCTTGGATCAATCAAGCTCTACTTGACCAAATGCACCAGAGAGATAACCTATGGCATAAAGTCCTTGACTCGCAGCTCCCACAGGATAGGCAGCTGTACAGAGAGGTCCAAAACAAATGCACCTGAGTCACCCGGCAAGCCAAAGCTGCGAACTATAAACAAACCCTCACCTCCTTCTGGGGCTCTGGGAAAAAATTCTGGAGAAATATCAAGGACCTCTGTGGGAAAACTGTCTCCCCTACCCCTGCTCAGCTTATAGTAAATGGGGTTACCACCCAGGACCCTATTGCTATCTCAGATGCCCTCAACACCTCCTTCTCTGACCGCTCTCATATTCTCCCATTAAACTTCTTTGACCCAACCACCCACTCCCCCCCCCCACGTCACCTCGGCCATCAACATCTCTACCCCCTTTAGGCTAAGAGTCATCTCTTGTAATGAGGCAAAACGCTATCTCACCAAAGCTCTGGTGAACTCTCGTTATAGCAGTGATTCCCTGGACTTCAAACTCATTCAGCTTTCTCTGGATGTGACACTACTTCATCTCACCAAAATCCTCAACCTGTCCTTATGCCTCAGCAAATTCCCCTTGGCTTGAAAGAGAGCAGTAATAACCCCTATCCTGAAAATTGGCGACCCCACAGCCACAAGCAATTACAGACCAATATCAATCCCGCCACCGCTCTCTAAGGTCCTTGAAAAAATAGTATCGGATCAACTAACTGACTGCCTATCCAAACACGACCTGCTCTGCCATGAACAACACTCATTGAACTCACTACTTTTATTCATGAGGCCCTAGAACAAGACTCTGTGGCTGGGGCTATCTACGTTGATTTGGCCAAGGCATTTGATACTGTCAGTCACAAACTACTACGCCATACCCTTCCATCCCTTAACTTTGCACCAGAGGTCACCACCTGGTTCAAAGATTACCTCTCAAGTTGGACACAACAAGTCAAAATAAATACAACTATCTCCACATGCAAACTGGTTCACACTGGTGTCCCGCAGGGATCAATACTTGTCCCCCTACTCTTCCCCCTCTTCCTAAACTCCCTCCCTAAATCTTGCAGTGGTCACATGATGCTGTATGCTGATGATGTAGTAGTTTTTTGGAAACACCCTCATCCTAATTCCCTTCAATCAGCCCTGCAGGGCTACTTTAGGGAGCTAGAAACTTGGTTTTCTGTACACCGTCTTATAATCAACTACAAGAAAACGAAGTCCATGATCTTTGCACACCACCAAAGCCCCATTGTCACATGCCTCTAGTTGTAAAAAACACCTATGGCTCTATGCTGGAGCAGGTCTCATGTTTCAAATATCTTGGAGTCACCTTAGACACCTCCCTCTCCTACCGCTCTCACATACAACATGTCTCCTCCTCCTCTATTAACGCCAGATTAGGGATTCTTTACAGGCTTAAGCACTGCCTACATCCCCATGCAATGCATCTCGCTGTGTCCTCATCTGTCCTATCCTTGGTGAACTATGGAATAGTCATTTATGGGTCAGCTGATCAAGCTGCCCTATGCAGCATCAACCTCGCCCTTAACAAAGCTTGCTGACTAGTCTGGGGATATAACAGGTTAACACACACATGTGAGCTTTATAAACATACCAGCTGGCTAAATATCCAAGGCAGGCTTAAGTACTTCACCTTCCTCCTTGCCAAAAAGATACAACTTAAGCAAGCCCCCATCGGCCTCCGCCTACTTATCCATTCAGCCACCTATAGGCAGACTCAGAGGCACGCAGCTAACTCTACTCTTCTAGTCCCCCACTGTAGAACATCTCTTGGACAAAGATTCTTCTGCTATCAGGGGCCCCCTATGGCTGAACAGCCTACCGTCCTCCATCTCCTTGACCCATAGTCTCAGTCTATTTGAGTCAGGTCTCAAAACCCTACTCCTTGACTCAACAACCTGTGACTGTAATTAAACCCACACACTTTCTATCCCTCCCCTATTCTCATTCCAGAGACAAATGTTACACAGGAACCTACTCTAGTTCAGTAAATATCCTCTAGCAAATGGTTAGTTTGTTGCTAGCCTCCCTCCTATGTTCCCTATCCCCCTGTCCTGATATTATGACCCTGGGTCCCACCAAGATCCTAGGAAACTATATTCTGTCTTAACTTTGACCTGGGACCTTCTGTATGCTCCCAGTTGATGTAACCCACAAAGTAAGCTTAAGCCAGGACTGTCTGACCTTGTATTATTGCAATATTATTGTATGTGTATTTTTTGTGTGTTTTACTGTGTACTGTTACTTTTATCTGACGTGGAGCCTTTGCAAAAGAATCTATGACTCAAAGTATTGTAATTCTGATTCTATTCAATAAACAATAAATTTCATTTCATGCAACTCGGTCACAAGTGGGAATAATAATAATTTTTATTTTATAGGCGCCTTTCAAAAAAACCCAGGCACCATACATAATAAAATCAAAACTTCAAATATATAAACAGTCATTCATAAAATCATACACATATTATAGTACTACTGATATACTCAATTAATAAAAGCCTGAGACCACAAATACATTGATTTTACTTCGAGAGGGCTTGTGCAGTAGGTATTCACCAGTAGTACTAAGCTGTCAGGCGTCAGGACCCCACAGAAAAGTCTTCTAGCTAGCAGTCTCTGGCGGAGACTGCCCCCATGTTAGCTGACTGGCATCAGTATAAAGGGGCAGTCCCCACACCTGCCTTCCAGTTCTTTCCCACCGTCGGCTTGCGAAAGTACCTTGCAGAAGAACGTCACTACTAGCATCGTCATTTTGGTGAGTATTTACTCCTCTATTCCTACTTCTTCGAAGTTTTCAGTGCTTAAATTTTGTCTAATAGTACCGGCTGTGTATGTCATCCCCAACACCTTCCGAATCGCATAAGAATAAGTGTGATTCATGCGGATCTCAACTCCCACATAACGACATCCATTCCCTGTGCCTCTTCTGTCTACGCCCAGACCACCGCATGGAGAAGTGTGACCACTGCCAGAAGTTCAGTTCGGTCACCCAAAAGAGGCAGCAGCAGCCCCTTGAAGCCCATATTCTGAAGAAAAATATGGCCTCCATGGAAAAAGAATTGAAAAAACTCAGGCAGACGTCAGCCTCTCCCGAAGGCCACCGTAAGGAAAAACTGGACAAAGAGAAGCATAGGGCTAGGGACTCTTCATCCTCAGCCCCGTCGACTTTGGCTGGAGTCGCAGCCTTACAGATATCTTTCCCTTCAGGGGACCATTCTCTGGCCGCTTTGGTGGTGTCCAAGTTCACGTTGCCCCCCCCATTGGCCTTGGGCCTGATGGGCACCTCCGGGGCAAAGGAGGCCTCCACTCCTGCTATGGCCACTTTTTCCACGCGGTGTGAGTGGGACCAATAAGTCGGGCTCTGGCTCTTCTGTTTCCTGTCTAGACAAGGCTGTTAAGTTGACCATTGGACCATCCGATGAACGCCCAGCCTGCGCGCCCCCATCAGGTTCTAAGGTTATACCTGACATTTGGGAATCACCGCAGCTGACACCTGACCAGCTGACGCTGGAGGCTCCTCCATCTCTGCTGCCTCCTCCTCCTTTGGAGTTGGCCCCTATTTCCCCAGCTGGGGATAAGAACCAAGAGACGATTCTGCCATTGGGGGTAACACCCTCCCCCCAATGCCAGAGCCTCCGACACTGGATCTGACGATGGACCCTCCACCATCATCGTCACCTTCCAGCTTGCCATTGCCCAATGACTGACCTTCAGCTCTGCCATCTGGGCTGGCAGGGCCCATTTTTCCAGACCCTCCTACGGGGCCTTCGTTTCCACCCCCACCGCCCACCGGGCCAAAACCAGATCCATCAGGCCCTCTGGTTGGGCATCCATCAGGACCATAGGCTCCTTTGGGCCTTCCAGTGCCGGGATACCCAACGCTACAGTACCCGATGCCACAGTACCCCGCGCCACAGTACCTGACACCAGGATTCCCTGGTCCAGACTTCCCACCATTGGGCTTCGGGTACCAGTACTACAGGTTCCCAAATTACCTGTTCCCAAGTCCTCCTCCTCCTTCACAGCTGCAGGTGGACTTGAAGGTAGTCCTATCCTCTTGGTGGGCAGAAGTCAAATCCCAGCTCACCTTGGAACTGGATAAGTGTCAGCCAACGCTGGACCCAGCACTGGGCCCCGCAAGTCGGCTGGAGAAGACTCCTCTACCTTTACCGGATGCCAGACCAGAACCTTCAACTGGCTCTTGCTCTAGGGAATTCTACCACCCTCTGGATATTTCCAGACCGGTCGAACTCCCCCTTCCTCTGGTAATCACTGCAAGCTCTGTGGAGTCCTCTGAACCCAACAGTGACTTAGAACCCTCAGACCCAGGAGATAAGCCTCACACTCCAGAGACTCCCAAACCAAAGGATTCTCCTAAATCCCCTCCAGAGGATCCTTCCTTCCTTCTTGGAGTTATTAAAGAAAATCCAGGCGGCTTATGATTGGAAGACAGTGGAGCAAGATCCCCAACAGCAGAAGTTAGACATTCTTTTAGATTTGGCTGAATCATCACCCACCCTGATTCCACCCTGGATCAAAACTCACAAGGATCGCATCTCAACTGTTTGGAAACAGCCTTCCTCCTTAGCTCCTCTTCCCCGCAAGGTGGATAGGCTCTACTAATCTCCGGAAGGCAAAGATTTTCTTAGCCTTCACTCTTAGGTGGATTCAGTCATTATCAGTGCCGCCCACGACAGAACAGCTAATCCTAAACACCTGAGCTCTTCTCCCCTTGACAAGGAATCAAAACTTCTGGACCAGTATGGGAAAAAGGTTTTTGCCTCCTCTACCCTAGGCAATAAGGCCTTTAATTAAGTGGCCCATATGGGGGATTACCAGAAGTCCATCCTCAGTCAGGTGGAGTCTAAGTTAGATTCTCTTCCAGATTCTGAGACCAAGCACGAACTGGGAGACCTTGTCCACTCAGCCAGATCAACCTGTAGGCATAAGCTCCGTGCCACCTATGATCTGGTGGACACGGCTGGCAGAAGTTCAGCATTTGCCATTGGGTTACGGTGCCATGCTAGGCTTCACATTTCCAGCCTGGTGCCTGAGGTGCAGACTGCCATCCAGGACGCCCCTTTCTGGGGGTCAGTGCTATTCGGCGGTGATGTCAAAGACATAATCACCAACCTACAAGAAAAAGGGCAAGCCTTGAAGTCAGTTCAAGTTATGTACAAACCTCCTCAAGAACAGAAATGTCCCTTTCATCACCAAAACCACTGGCAGCAAAAGCAGACACAGGCCTGATACCCAAACAAATGTAGAGCTGCGTCAGCGGCCAAAGCCTCTCCAAACAAGAGTCCCTTAAAGAGAACCCCAGAGCTATGACCGCTTCTCTGCCTTTGGCCTCTTGACTCCTTGCCTCTTCCTCTGGCCAATCCAGAGGAGCCAGTGGGGGGGGAGAAGGTTTTCCTTCCACCTATCGGAGTGGGAGAAGATAATGTCCAACTCTTGGATGCTCCAGCTGGTGTCAGAGGGACACTCGGCAGAGTTCATTCAGAAACTCCCCCACAGACCTCCTCCACCATCATCTTATTCCCCACTGCACATTCCTCTAGTGCAGAAGGAAATAAGTTCCCTTCTGCGGAAGGCAGCAATAGAACCCATGCCCCCCGCCATACCAGGGATGGGTTACTATTCCCATTTCTTCCTGGTGCCAAAGAAAATGGGCAATTTGAGGCCCATTCTGGATCTCAGCTCCCTCAATCTGTATGTGGAATACAAGAGGTTCAGAATGCTCTCTCCGAAGAGCCTTCTCCCCCCGCTCAGGTCAGGGCTTTGGCTATGCACCCTGGACATGCAGAATGCCTACCTGCATATCTCCATACGCCCCTTCCATTGCAGGTTTCTCTGTTTTTGTTTCCTGGGGAACACTACCAATTCAAGGCCCCTCCCTTTGGCCTATCATCGGCTCTGCAGTATTTACGAAATGTCTGGTGGTAGTGGTGGCCTTTCTGTGTACCAAGGGGTCCAAGTACTTCCCTACCTGAACAACTGGCTTATAGCAGCCCCTTCCAGGGAGGATCTTCAGTGTTCCCTCTCCCTCATCCCGAAGATATTTTCCAATCTTGGCATTACTATCAATCAGGCCAAGTCTCGTTTGGTTCCTAGCCAATAGCTGCAGTTCATTGGGGCAGTGTTGGACATGACCCTGGGCAGGACTTTCCTCCCTCCGGACAGGATAGAGATGCTGCAACTCCATGCTAGTTTCCTGATCTCTCTAAAAATGGCCTTAGCTTGGAAGTTCTTCGCCTTCTAGGACTTACGGCAGCAGCCATTCCAACTGTCACTCTGGCACAGCTCCACATGCTTGTCTCGCTGTGGGCCCTCAGAACCTAATGGGATCAAACCCAGGATGACCTGGATCAAGAGGTCCTCATTTCGGACCCAATGATCAGAGATCTAAAGTGGTGGTGGTTGGTCCAGGAGGACCTCAGTCTAGGGATTCCATTCTGCTCCACTCATTCCACCCAGGCTTTGACAACAGATGCCTCAGAAGCCGGGTGGGGGGCCCACCTCGGGTCGCACAAGACACAGGGGAGCTGGTCCAGCATCAAGAAGTGGTTGTGCATCAACGTTCTCGAATTGAGGGCAGTTCTGTATGCTCTTCAGGCTCTCCATCCCTTCATTCTTCCTGGCCAATTTCTAGTACAGTCAGACAACATGTGCGTTGTCTGGTACCTCAACAAATGGGGGGGAACTGGTTCCTATCCCCTGTGCCGGGAGGCGATGATGGTGTGGTATTGGGCATCACAGCACAACCTACACCTAACAGCGGTCCACGTGCCAGGTGTACAAAACACTCTGGCAGACTCTCTCAATCGCTCATTGTCCAGATCCCATGAGTGGGAACTCAAACAGGACATGATAAATGACATCTTCGCTCAATGGGGGACACCACGGGTAGACCTGTTTGCATCCCTCGACAATGCCAAACTTCCCACCTTTTGCTCACTCGCTCCAGGGCAAGGTATTTTCTGGCAGGACGTGCTGTCTTTGTGTTGGAGGGACAGATTCATTTATGCCTTCCCTCCAATACTTTGATTCCGAGAGTTCTAAACAAACTCCGGGCGGAAGGCGCGTGCATGATTCTCATCGCTCCCTTCTGGATGAGGCAAGTTTGATTCTCTCTGCACAACAGTTCTTGGAAGAGACTCCTAGTTCTCTTCCACTGTCACAGGACCTACTGACCCAGGATCAGGGGACCCTGGTCCATCCAGGTCTCAAATTTCTTCATCTGCATGCCTGGCTCCTGCAGATGTAGCTGCTGCTCGCTTTGGCGTTTCTTCTCAGGTTGCTGACATCCTGGTGGAGACCCGGAAGCCTTCCACCAGGTCTACCTATGCCATGAAATGGAAGCGGTTTTCCATCTGGGTGGGTTCCAAGGATTTGGAACCCTTTTCCTGCCCTGCAGCCAGGATCCCGGATTATTTGAGATACCTTTTTGACCTGGGTCTCAGTTACTTCTCATTGAAAATGCATCTGGTGGCCATTTCAGCCTACCATCTTCCAGCGGGGGACAAGTCGATAGCTCAATCCAAGACCTTCCTTAGAGGGGTCCATCACTTGAAGCCCACTATCCGTAATCCTGCCCCACCTCTACCCCCAATCTCAGTTTCATTCTGGAGAAGCTCACACTGCCCCCCCTTTGAGCCGGCAGCCGATGCTGATCTGTGTTTCCTTTCCTGGAAGTTTCTCTTTCTCATGGCTATCACTTCTGCTCAAAGGATTTCCAAGCTACAGGCCCTCATGTGCAAAATCCCTTATATGATTTTCCACAGGAACAAAGTGGCCATGCGTACTAACCCAAAGTTCCTTCCTAAAGTGGTGTCTGAATCCACCCTGAACCAGTCCATAGAGCCCCCAATCTTTTTTCTGGCACACTCTAACCAGGGAGAGTATCTTTTGCATACTCTAGACATTCATAGGTTCCTGAGATACTATACCAACAGAACAAAATATCTCAGGAAAACAGACCAACTTTTTGTTTCCTTAGCACCTAAGAGGGAGGGCACCACTGTTTCCAAGCAGTGCCTCTCTAAGTGGTTAGCTAATTGCATTACTTTCTGTTATAACAGCTACAACAAAACCCTTCCGGGTCAGGTAAAAGGGCATTCCACCAAAGAGTGGCTGCCTCCGCTGCTTGTTTCAGGAATGTGTCAGCTGCAGAAATTTGTGCAGCCACCACCTGGTCTTCTGTACATACCTTTACAAAGCATTACTGCTTGGACATTGCCTCTCACCGCAGAGCGGGTTTCAGTTTGACAGTTTTGCAGGGACTCTTTTCTTGAGTCCCTCTTCTGCCACTCTGTTTGTATGTGGATGGTTTTTCCTCCTCCCTGATTTCAGAGTTGCTCCATAGTGCTTGGGACTCAGTCCTACTGGTGAATACCTACTACAAGAGCTCTCTCGACATAATAGAGTGCAGTTACGTAAGAACTTACTATAACAGTAGATCTTCAAGAGAGGCTCTTGCAGTAGGTATTCCTTTCTCTCCCTCTAGCCCCCTGAGTTTTTTCTTTCCTTCTAGGGGGCATTTTCTCTTCCCCTGTCATGCCCTTTTGACCACCGGTGGAAGAACTGGAAGGCAGGCATGGGGACCACCCCTTTATACTGACATGTGCTGATGCCGGTCAGCTGATGTGGTGGCGATCCCTGCCAGAGACTGCTAGCTAGAAGATTTTTTCATGGGGTCCTGATGCCTGACCGCTTAGTCCTACTGGTGAATACCTACTGCAAGAGCCTTTCTTGTGGATCTACTGTTACGATAAGTTCTTACGTAACTGTACTTTACTGGTGATTCTAACATCCATTGGATTGCTAAGTCCAAAACAGGTCATAAGGATAAGATGTCCAGCCTATTTCTTACATATATGGTCACTGCACACACCAGGACCCATTATAAAACAGGCACCATGACACTACTTGACTTGGTACTGGTTACACACCCTGATAGGGTTAAAGTTCTGCTAGATACCCTAAGTAACCACTCCTCAGTGCAATGTCTGTAGGCTGTTAGACAAAGCCTCCCCTTGTGCGTGCACACGCGCACACACACACACACACACACACACACACACACACACCACAGTCAGCAGAGTCCTAAACAAAATGAGGGTGCCTGAATTTAAATCTTACTTGGCCCAAATTGATTGGAGCTTCTTGAATGTCATTCCTGATATTGGCTCAACCCTAGAATTCTTTGTCTGAGTTCACATGCGCATATGATAAATTTGCACCTTTTCAAAAAATGCAAGGCAAGAGGAACACTGGATGGGTCACCTCCAAACTCCTTCCCTGCCTGAGGTAGAGGGGCAATCTGTGGGCACTCGCCAGGGAAACAGGGTCTCCTGTCCACCTGCAGAGGTACAAGGAAACCCGTAATAAGTGCACCAGTATGATTAGAAAGGCCAAAGTCGACTTCTATAAGGACCAGCTGACCCAGAACTGGAGCAGTGACAAAAGATTCTGGGACATCTCCGAGCTTCTTAGCAAGGGAGTTAAAACCACTCCTTAGATGCTCATGGTGGAGGTTTGAGAGGTCCTTAGTCCCACTGAAATCACCTGCTACTTCAACAAAGAATCACATTATATCATAGAATCATACCATAGAAACTTGACGGCAGAAAAGGAGCATCGGCCCATCTAGTCTGCCCTTTTTTTTTCCACCTAGACCTCCAAAGCAAAGCATTTATTGACTTTGGTTTCATCATCCTCACTGAGTCTGCCCAGACACCCTGCAGGGAACCAGGTTCTGAAGACTCCCAGATGGTGGGCTCTGAACCAGAGTACCCTAAATTCTACTTTAAGGCTGTTTCAGTCAAAGACACCTCAAAATACACCAGTATCTTACTTGGCAAAACTAGGTGTTGGAAGTGATTCGGTTGCTGTGTGAAACTTCTTGCCCTGGCACTACAGTAAAGGAACTTTACCACCCCATCACTAGAATTTTTAAGTTTTCCCTATGCTACTTGCAGTTCCGAGAAATGGAGTTCTGCACTGGTTGCACCAGTTTTTAAAAGTGGAGACCACACTAGCCATGCTGGTGACAGACTCATTTCTACTCTCTCCTACCATCCAAGGCTTTTGAGACAGTAGTGCAGAAGCAGGCTTAGTTTGCCTCAAGTAGATTTACCTTTCTGTTGCTGCTAAGTTTGTAGAGGGGCAGGAGTGAAGGATTTAGTTGCTGGTAAGCTTGGAACTGTTTGTACTCGTTTGAGTCTGTTACCTTTAAGGCAGTAGTGCTGAGTTTGTTTAATACAGTGTGTTTTTTGTGTTTGTGATTTATAGAGTGAGCTAGAGATTCATTTATTTTTTCAATAGGCATTGATAGCAGCTTTCTGGAAGGTTCTGTTCTCCCCCCTCAGCTAGGATCAATTTACAGCTAATCATGATTTAAATACCAGTGGGTTCTCTCACATAGCAGTAGTGCAGAAGCAGACTTAGTTTGGCTCAGACAGTTTTACCTTTCTCTTGCTAAGTTTGTGGAGGGGCAGGAGTGAAGGATATAGTTGCTGGCAAGCGTGGAACTGTTTGTACTTGTTTGAGTCTGTTATCTTTAGGGCAGGTCTCATATTTCAATGGATTTTGGGGGATTTGTTTTTTTGTTGTTGTTTTTTCTTTCTTTTTTTTTCCATTGGGGCTTGTCCTCAGCTGATTGTTTCTGGACTCAGCCAGAAAATAAATCCACCCACTCCTGGGCTAGTCCTCCTTTTATATGGTGTGGGCCCATAGTGTCACACCTTCTTACACACACTGGAAGTTCCACACAGAGGAAAGGGAGGAGCATAGGGGTTTATCTAGAGGGCGTACCTAGGTCATACTGCAGACCAGGTCACATCAGACATGACAGAAGTGGTGCAGTGCAGTGGCTGTGGAGCAGCAGTCTTCAGGGAGACATTCTGGAGGCTACAATGCTGCCCTATCTGCAGGCACCTTTCTGGGCCTGTCTCAGTGCAGAGGTGGCCAGGTTACAGGCTGCATCCACCCCCCCGAGACCTCTGGATCCACAGCATCAGCCTCAAAGGTTGCCCAGGAAGAAGGATGACTGGACCACAGTGGGCTCAGGGAGAGTGGGGAAGGGTCAGAGACACATCTCCCAACCACTCCAGCTTAATAACTCCTACGCTGTTTTGGAGAAACGGGACTGCCCCACACAGGCACCAACAGCTGGCACCAGGGAGAATGGTCGGGACCGCCAATCCAGAGTCCCAGGGAAGAGGGCAAGGGACCCCGGAGGAGGGGGAAGCTTCTCCTAGTGGGGGGCTCTATTGTATGGGGTGTGAAATTAGGGACAACTAGCAGGGGGGAGAGTGAGGCCAAGTGCCTCCCAGGAAGCGCTGCATTGAAGGATGGGAAACAAATCCATAGGATTACTAGGGCGATAGCCAGGAGGGAGGAGCTGGATGTCATTGTTCACCTGGGGACCAATGACTTGGTGAGGAGAAGGGTAGAGTTAGCCAGAGTCCAGGATGATTTCAGTAAGCAGGGAGAGGACCTGAAACAGGTAACACATTCTGTGTCATTCTCGGAGGTGCTACCTGTCCAAGGCATGAGGGAGGCCAGGGCACTCCACATCCAAACCTTCAACTCCTGGTTGAAGGATTGATGTGAAAGGGAAGGATTTGGCTTCATAGGAGGCTGGGGCCCAACCTGGGCAGATGTGAGCTTGCATCAGAAGAATGGCCTGCATCTCTCTGGAAAGGGGCCCTCAGTCCTTAGTGAAAAGTTGAAATGCTTCAGCAGAAAGCATTTAAACTGGCCAAGGGAGGAGAGACAGGTGGCTTAGGCACACCCCCCCCCCCAACGAGAACATGCAAAAGTACAAATTGACAACAGGAACAGTTCAAGCAAGCAGTGAGGGGCAGGCAGGGAAAACTTTTATAAGGAGGGGGCAAGAGCACATGAGCATGAATACCGGGGTGGGGGAAGAGGCAAAGCAGAGAAAATAGGAACAGAGGGAAGGCAGGGAGTAAAATATGGAAGGTCATGTTCACAAATGCCCACAGTCTGGGAAATAAGGTTCCAGACCTGGAAGCCTTGATGATGGATGCAGACCTTGACATAGCAGCAATAATAGAAACATGATATTCTGCTGCTCACAGCTGCGACATCAATGTACCAGGCTATACACTGTTCAGAAGTGGCAGGGAAGGTAAAAGGGGAGGGGGTGGCCCTGTGCGTCAAAGAAGACATAAAGGCTACAGAAGTACAGGAAAGGCAGGGGGAAGCAGAGGCAATGTGGGTTGCCCTTGAACCAGGAAATGGCACAGCAGTACAGGGGTGATCTACAGACCTCCGACACAGAGGGAAGAAATGGACATGGTACTAGTGGAAGAAATTCACGGTATGGCAGCTAAAAGTGAAATCCTGTTGATGGAAGATTTCAATATGCCGAACATGGATTGGACCACCCAGGCAGCTGCTTCAGCCAGAAGCACGGCCATCATGGAATCCTTGCAGGGGGTTGGACTCAAGACAGCTGGTACATGAGCCAACCAGGGGCAAATTGATTCTAGACCTGGTATGGATCAAAGGGAACAGAGTTGAAAGAATTCGGGTGGAAGGGCAGCTGGGATCCAGCGACCACCACATGGTGTGGTTTGGCAGGGAGATAGGGACTCAAGCCACACAAGGTCAAAAGTATTAGATTTCAGGAGGGCGGATGTCAATGAAATGGGTAGATGTTTAAGAGTGGCCCTGGAGAAGGTAGAGGTAATGGAGGGGGTGGAGGAACAGTGGGGGAGAATAAAAGAAGCCATTCTGGAAGTAATTAACCAATGCATTAACATAGTGGCCAATAGGAAAAGATGAAGGAAACCACTATGGTTCTCTAAAGAGGTGGGAGACAAAGTACAGGCTAAAAGAGCATGTTTCAGGAAGTATAAGGGGACCCAAAGAGAGGAGGACAGGGAGGTGTACCTTGAATGTCTCAGAGAGGCAGGGAAGGCTGTTAGAAAAACCAAGGCACAGACAGAGGAGGGTTTAGCACAGTCTGTAAAAAAAGAGGACAAGACATTCTATAGGTACATCAGTGATAGAAAAAAACCCCGGGGGGGGGTTGTGAAGCTCAAAGGGGAGGAGAGAGAGAGAGTGTATGGGAGGATCTAGACAAGGCAGAAATACTGAACAAATACTTCTGTTCAGTATTTACTGAGGAGGGAGAGGGTCAGTGACCACAGGGCTACCATTTTCTTATTAATTTAACACTTCTATCTCAGCAGGAGTCAGTGTCTGTTGAGATTAAGCAGACAAATACTTTATTAGAAGTAGAAGGGGTCTTATTTAGGGTTAAGAAAGAAAGTCAGTGTGTGTTCTGTGCTGGGAAGGGTACTGTATCAACATACTTTGCTAAATCAGTAGGAGGAGGAGAGAAAGCTTAATTGGGGGTGTGGCTTAGACAATATAAAAGCAGGTGACTCCAATTACAACTTCCTGTTGCTAGCCTTTGGAAGACAGAAATCTTGCTTGCAGAGCAGAAAGCAGCTAACTAAAAGAAGCCACCATTTTTTTACTAATTGTCCTCCATCCCACCCTCCACTCTCCCACCTTAAGCCAGTTCTACTTTTATAGCCACTGGATTTGACTGACAACAGGAACTTTCTGTGTGGCAGTAGGAAGGGAAACATTAGTTTAGTCAACCCTAAAGGAAAAAAGTAGCTTGCTCTCCCCTTCCCCAGCTGGTGGTGGTCTGACACTGAGCAAGGAAGAAGGAGGCTACTGAAGAATATAGGAAGTTGCTGTACCAGAACAGGAAAGGTGAGAGTTGTAAGGAGAGGAGAGAGTAAGCATACAGAGAAACAGGAGAGGGGACGCACAATAAGACATGCTAGGAGTGGTGCAGTGCAATGGCTCTGGGGTGGCAGTGTTCCAGGAGACATTCTGGGGGCTGCGATGCTGCCCTATTTGCAGGCACCTCTCTGGTCTGAGGGAGGAGGTTGCCCGTCTCCAGACTTACCTGGCTAGGATTCGTGAAACCTCCTCCCCTGCTCAGGGACCACCAGGGGCAATGCCACTACCTCAGAGGTTGCCAAGAAAGAGGAGCGGCTGGACCAGGGTGGGCTCAGGGAGGGAGAGGCTAGTGGAACAGAGTTGTATCCCTCCAGCTGTACCTCTCTACAATTCATACACTGTTCTGGTGGATAGTGGTTCCTCTATGGAGGCACCTGCAGTGGAGACCAAGGAGGATGCTCAGAACCTTCACAAAGGAGACCCACAGGAGGGTAGCATGGGACCCCACACAGGGGAAAAAAACAACTCCTGGTAGGGGACTCAATCATTAGGGGGGTAAAAGTGGGGCAAGAAGGGAGAGGGAGGTAAGGTGCCTGCCTGGCGCCACGGCTTGGAGGGACAGGGAGCAAATCCTCAGGATCGTAGGAGCAGCTGCACGAGGGAGCTGGATGTCATTGTCCACTTAGAGACAAATGACCTGGCTAGGAATGGGATCAGAGCAGTGCAAGAGGAGTTTATAGAGTTGGGGAGGGGCCTTAGACAAGTAGCGCATACGGTAACTTTCGCTGAGGTGCTGCCTGTCTATGGAAAGGGTGATGCTAGGGTACTCTTCACCAGGGAATTCAATGAATGGTTGAAAAACTGATGTGGAGCTCAGGGTTTTGGCTTCATTGGAGACTGGGGAGCCACCTGGAGGGATGCAGGCCTACACTGGTGCGATGGCCTGCATCTGTCCGGGGGGGGTGCCAGGATCCTAGGTGATAGGTTTAAATGCTTCATTGGCAAGCATTTAAACTAGCCAAGGGGGAGGCACTGAAAAGCAGTAGGGAAATCCCAGCCTCCCCCCAAAAAACATGGTAACTAGAGAGGTAAACACCAGGGTAGAGAAGTCATTAGGGAGCAGGACAGAGGTAAATGTAAAAAAAGGCAAAGGCAGTAAGGACAGGGATGGGGCTAAAAAAGGGTAAGGCCATCAAAAAGTGGAGGGTGATGAGCACCAGCGCCCGTAGTCTGAGTAACAAGCTCCCTGAACTAGTGGCCTTGATGGAAGAGGGTTGCCTGGATATTGTGGCAGTCACAGAAACATGGTACACAAAGAACCATGACTGAGATGTCCACATACCAGGATACACAATCTACAGAAGGGACAGGGAGGGTAAAAGAGGAGGAGGAGGAGGAGCTCTCTATGTAAAGGAAGGGATCAAAGCAACAGAACTAAAGAGTAAACAGGGAGCAGATGAGGCACTCTGGGTCACCCTGGAGACAGAAAATGGCACCACAATCCGCATGGGGGTTGTATACAGACCCCCATCTCAGGGGGAGAGAATGGACAAGGAAATGATAGAAGGCATTGTGACGTGGACAGCCAAATCTGAGTGCTCTATCAGTTTTTTTTAATATAAAATGTATTACTGAATGTCTTTGCTGAAAATCTGATGCTCTAGGAGTGACCTCGCTCACCCCCCCCAGGTTTCAGCTGAAAGATGAAAGCCATGAGAAAATGCTGATACAGCATGTGAGATCACACACACGTTTTAGAGACAATGTGTTACATGGAAGGTCTTAATCAAGGATCTCCTGTTTTTCTGAGTTAATTACAGCTGTAGTTGCTAAGATGGAAGATCATATCCATTTTTATGATGTTGGAGGGAAAACCCAGGTTATTACACAGGAGTGCGAAATCAATAAAGATGCTTCAAACAACTTGAAGTCTAGCTGCATTCTGACAGGTGCAGTTAGCCCCAGCCTTTAAACTGCCCCAGAAAACAAAAGGTTAAACTTTCTATGCAGAGCGTTGAATGCTGAGCTCTGGCTCGGTTGATGTCTCTGCCTGTTTCCGTTTGAAAACTGTCAGATTCTTTACTCTGCCTCACTGAACAGTCGCTCCAGAGATTTCTCCTGCAGCTCAGTTCGAAAGTCGGTTGAAGTGTCAGTTTTTCATCAGTTTCTAACCGAAAAATTATTCCGCATAGTCAGTTCAGTCTCTGTCTGTGGTACCATGAGTACTAGATAGGTTTCGTACTGTATTTTTCTGTGTGGAACTTGTAAAAGTGTGGATCGGTTCAGCCGAACCGATCATTTGTTTTATTCTTGTGTTTAACTTCCGTGTGTGGTTACTGATCCTTATCGGTTCTAAAAAAAATGTGTTTTGATACGTTTTTTTCCAAGACCCTTGACACGGTTAGGAGCCGATAAAGAGTCTGCCAGGCGGTTGCCAAAAAAAGGGTAAGTTTGGTTAGGTTGGCCATGTCTGAGAAACCCAAGAAAAAAATGGGCCCACTGGGTTTCAACACTGCAGTGAGTGTGGGGAGGTCTTTGCTAAGGCCGATCCCCACACCACCTGTGTTTATTGTCTGGGGTTTGAACACCTTGATTCAGACTGCCAAATTTGCAAAAATGTTCCCAAATCTACCCTTGAAAAGAGATTAGGTAGACTGAGGGAGAAGGAGGCCGAGAAGTCCGCTGACCCAGATGGCCAGCCCGGCTTGGTTCTGACCGAACCAGAAGGAGTGCCCTCTGACCAGGGCGATACATCTTTGAGCAAAAGGAGAGCCGATCCAGAGGGCTCGGTTCCAACTAAAAGAAAACGCAAAGAAAAATTGTCCGGTTCGGATCCAGGAGTCCATGATCCGACCGCCGAAGAAATAGCCAGAGTGATTCAGATTGTGGAATCGCTTCGCCTGGTTCCGACAGATCCGGCACCTTTTGGCAGGGGCTCGGTCGGTCGGTTCCCCCGGTTCACGACTATACCCCTGAAGAATTTTATGAACCGGAGTTTGAGGAGGAAGGGGAGTTTGAAGATGATGATGGTGATGATGAAAGTCTAGATGTTCCTGTGGAACCGGACATCTCCCCAGACAGACCTTCAGGTGTATCCCCTCTTAGACTTTCTGAGTCCCCTTCCCACTTTATGTTCAACAGAAAGGTGGCTGAGACCCTCCAGCTTCCTATGGAAGAGGCAATGGAGGATCAGAAGGAGCCTGATTTTATAGAAATGATGGACATCCCAGAGTCCAGGAGACTGTCTATTCCCCTCCACAAATCTTTTGGGAAACAGACACAAAAAATTCTGAAGTCTCCCAATTCTATACCTCCTGTGGACAGAAGAATGGACAAGAGGTATACACTCTCAGGCTCAGATATGTAGTTTTTATATCAGCAATGCAGCCATGTTGGGGTTGTGCAGGCTGCTGCCTGTGATAAGACAAGCATTCCCTTGGCTTCACACCCCCCAGACAAAGACTCCAGGAAGATTGATGCCATGGCAAAAAAGCTGTACATGGCATCTTCCGTGGGACTCAGACAGGCGAAATATATGGCCTATACAGCCAGGTACCAGAAGTCCAGGTGGGACACTGTACTGGCACTGGCTAAACAGGCCTTCCCCCAGCTAGTCAAGGAGCTGGAGGCGGTGGCTACAGACGGGATTGAGGCATCTAAAGTTCAGTTTCATGCTGCTGTGGACTCCTATGATGTGTCATCAAGAGTCACGGCTACATCTGTGGCTCTTCAGAGGATGGCTCGGCTCAGATGTACTAGCTTCTCACAGGATACCCAGGCTAAGGCCATGGATTTTCCTGTAGTGGGTAATTCTCTGTTTGGGGAGCAGACAGAGAATTACATGAAGAAAATGGATGAGTGCAGGATCACCTACAGGAGTGCTCAGGCCAAGGAGAGGCAGGCAACTCCTCAAAGGCAGCAGTCTGGGGGCAGGGGCAGGCCTTTTCATAGGCCTTTTTACCAAGCACAGGCCTCCTCTCCCTTTTCACAGAGGGGGTTCTTCAGAGGGAGCAGAAGGGGGATGAGCAGGGCTGCATCCACTCCTCAGCCTAAGGCCCCTGCCAAGCAGACATCCTGATGGGCCTGCCTGGGTCGAATCTCCTATTCCAGTAGTGGGCAGGCTGGCTTACTTTTTCCAGGACTGGATGTCTCTTACAGCAGACAAGTGGGTCCTGGAAGTAGTAAGCCAGGGACTGGTTCTCAGCTTCAGAAAATTTCCAAAGATGAGAGCCAGATCTTTTCCACCTGCAAATCTCTAGGAAACCCTTGCCTTAGAGGCAGAGGTTTCATCTCTACTGGCCTTAGGAGCCATAAAGAGAGTATCTACCCTACACTGGGGTAAAGGTCTGTACTCCAGGTACTTCCTTACTCCAAAAAAGACAAGAGAGTGGTGACCCATCCTAGACCTAAGATACCTAAGCAAACATCTTTTAAAACCAAAGTTCAAGATGGTAACTCTGGGAATAATCCTTCCCTCACTATGGCCAGGAGACTGGCTAGCCTCCCTGGACCTCAAAGATGCCTACTTTCACACTCCCATCAGGTACTCCCACAGAAAGTACCTCAGGTTCTAGTTGCCCTCAGGTAACTATCAGTTCAGAGCAATGCCCTTTGGCCTAACCTCAGCCCCAAGAGTTTTCACAAAGTGCCTAGCAGTAGTAGTTGCCTTTCTAAGAAGGCAAAAGATTTCCATTTTTCTATATCTGGATGATTGGCTAATAGTGGGCCAGTCTCCAGACCAAGTCAAGTCTCACCTGCAAGTGACCCAGCAAGTCAGTTCTCAAACCAGTCCAGCTTCTTACCTTTATAGGAGCAGAGCTGGACACAGTCACAGCAACAGCCTTTCTTCCTCTGGAAAGGGCAAGGGTTCTTATAGAACTAGCCTATTCCTTCAGCCTTCAGGTATCTCGACCAGCATAGCATTTCATCTAGCTCTTGGGCCACATGTCAACTTCAAAAGCAGTGGTCCAAGGGGCAAGATTCCAGATGAGGGATATTCAGTTCTTTCTGAGGGCTTTTTGGTCTCAGAAGAAGGATTCCCTTACCAAACTGATCCCAGTGACTCTGACTTTGATCCAAGCCCTTCAATGGTGGCAAGGATCAGGACAATTTAAGACAAGGGGTCCCATTTGCCACTTAGTCTCATTCAGTGGTCCTTACCACAGATGCTTCTCTTCTGGGCTGGGGAGCCCATTTGGGGGCCCTCACTGCCCAGGGACTGTGGTCCCCCTAAGAATCCCTTCTCCATATCAATCTCATAGAACTCAGGGCAGTTTTTCTGGCCCTGCAAGCTTTCTCTCAGTCAGTGCAGAACAAGGTGGTTCAGGTCAGAACAGACAACACTGCCACCATGTGGTACATCAACAAGCAGGGAGGCACTCAGTCCACGGCCTTGTGCATGGAAGCCATGAAGTTGTGGTCCCTGGCTTATTCCCTGCAAAGTTCTCTGATAGCAGTTCACCTTCCAGAGAAGGACAATATGCTAGCAGATGCACTGAGCAGGATCTCTCAGGGAAATCACAAATGCTACCTGGACCCTCAGGTGTTGAAAGTGATTTTTTTCAAGGTGGGGCACTCCAGAGGTAGATCTCTTTGCAGCCCCAGACCATCACCAACTTCCTCTCTTTTTTTGCAGACCCCTAGTCTTGGGCTCAGTCCCCCTGGATGCTCTGATTCTGAATTGGGAAGGGAAATTTCTGTATGCCTTCATGCCCTTCCCTCTTCTGTTCAAAGTTTTAGTCAAGATAAGGTCTCAACCTTGCAAAGTGATTCTGACTGCTCCAGATTGAGCCAGACAGCATTGGTACCCTCTGTTGTTGTCCCTAGCAGTCCATCTTCCCCTATTTCTCCCCAGGAATTACTACCTGTTAACATCCTCTCAGGGGAGGATTTGGTACCCCAACCTTCAGTCTCTCAATCTCAAGGCATGGCTCCAAAAGAGTTAGAATTTGCAGATTTGCATCTTTCTCAGGGGGTTCTGGGTATTCTCAAAGCTTCTCGAAAGCCCTCCACCAGAAAGACTTATAACTCCAAATGGAAGAGATTCAGCATTTGGTGTTCTAATAAGCATATTTCCCCAGATACTGCTGAATTGCCTACGGTTCTGGATTATATGGTCCATCTTAATGGCCTAGGCCTCAGGCCAGCTACTCTCAAGGTACACTTGTCAGCTGTTTCTGCGTTTCTGTCAGTGGGGAAGTCTTCTTCACTATCTTCTCATCCTGTGTTTTGTAAATGTTTTAAAGGATTGCTTCACACCAATCCCCCCTTTAGAGACCCTGCCCCTGCCTGGGATTTGAACGTTTGCATTGCTCAACTTATGCAACCTCCTTTTGAGCCTATATCCTCAGCAGAGCTTAAGTACTTGACTTGGAAAACTGTGTTCTTGGTAGCCATTACCTCCGCCAGGCATATCAGTGAATTGCAAGCCCTGTCAGTGGAACCTGATTTTATCTCCTTTCACATGGATAAAGTGGTCCTTAGAACCAATAGAAGGTTTTTGCCCAAAGTGGTTTCAGACTTCCATTTAAATCAGTCTGTGTCTCTTCCTGTTTTCTTCACTGATCATTCTTCCTCAGGAGGGAGGAGGCTACACAGTTTAGATGTTAAAAGAGCCCTTAGTTGCTACATAGAGTGTACCAAGGGTCACAGGTTTGACTCCCTTCAGTTGTTCCTCACTTATGGAGAAGTGGGAAAGGGCAAACCTGCCACCAAGAGAACTTTTGCCAGGTGGATTGTGTCTTGTATACAATTCTGCTATGAAAAACTGGGAAAGATTCCACCCTCAGGCCTGAGGGCTCATTCTACAAGAGGTACAGCTGCTTCCCTGGCTCCTGCCAGGGATATCCCTCTCTTGGAATTTTGTCAAGCAGCCACCTGGAAAACAGCCCATACATTCACCAAGCATTACTCTCTGGATATCCAGGCTAGAAGTGATGCTCGGTTTGGCACAGCAGTACTTCAGAGCCTATTCCCAAAGTAGGTTCTGTCCCTCCTCCATGGAGTTACTGCTTGGTAGTCTGCACTTGTCAGAATACAGCAAGACTTCAAGTTGTTTAAAGAAAAAATTACTCACCTTAGTAATTATGTTTCTTCTATTGGAGTATTGCTGTATTCTGACCTCCCTCCCTGCCTCCCCTCTCAGAACCTGGTTTTGGGAAGTGGGTGGGCAGGTGCAGTGTTGCACCTCAGGGGTGCTCCTTTTACACCCTCATCTTTTGTTTGGGTGTTTATTTTATTCTATTCCTGTTTGGTTTGGTTTTTGAGTTTTGGGTTTCCTGACCTGAGTCTTCCTTTGGCAATCCAAAACTTTTTGTTGCCAGTTGGCTATTAAAATTATTTTACAATTTCCACATAGAATAGCTATTAGAGTTTTGCTCATAAGAATCTGATGGTTAGTTTTCAAAGGGAAACAGACAGAGACATCAACCGAGTTCAAGCTCAGCATTCTATGCTCTGCATAGAAAGTTTAACCCTTTGTTCTCCGGGGCAGTTTAAAGGCTGGGGCTAACTGCACTTGTCAGAATACAGCAAGTCTCCAATAGAAGAAACATAATTACTAAGGTGAGCATTTTTTTCTTTTGTGCCCTGAAAGGGGGAAGCTTATCATGAGATCAAAGAGATGTCATTTGAAGAACATATGAGTCATGCTGAGTATTGCAGAATGTAATACTTTGAAAAGACATTCTGTTTTTTATTAGATATGTTTTTATATATATTCTGACAGAGGAGGAGCTAAGTGACCTCACCCAAAAAGGGGTTGGCAAATACAGTTTGCTTTAAGGAAAAATTCCGTTTTACTTAGACACTTTTATCTAGACTCTGACAGTGAAACATCTTGAGCACTTGTAAACAGGTATTTAAAAAGAGAGTCAAATCTAAGTACTGTAAGTAGGAATTTGCACTGTTTAAACCTTGTTCTTTTAAAATATTTATATGTCTTGTGATATAACAGTTCTGTATTTTGTGTTTTACATATTTTTATCTATTTTTAGTAAACTCTTTTTAGAGCATACTTGGTCTGTCTTTGATTTCTTTTTATTTGTAAGAAAAGTATATATGGTTATAGCAGACACCAGATATAAGCTTGAATGGTGGTACCAAACTGGAAGAGAAGCGTTTTAAATCTGAGGTCTTTATTAAAGTTTTTAAGGGTTCATCTCTGTATACCTGGTTAGGTGCCCATAGGCAAAGATATCTGGCCCCTAAAGACAGAAATATCTGAGCCTGTGCATTGGGTATGCTAACAAGAGGTTCACAGTTTGAATCCCTCCAAGACTTGAGACCAAAGGTTGATCCGAACTCACAAAACAGACAAGAGGGTTACCTTGTTCTGTTAAACTGTTCACAAGACTGCGCTCGGAGGTTGGCACTTTGGGAGTAGAGGGCCTGACCTGCTGAGTGAGTTTGTGACAGGCATCCTTAGAATGGCAGAAAAACGGGAGATATTGTTGATGGGAACCTGAATATGCCAGATGTTAACTGGAGCACCTTTGCTGCAGGCACATCCAAGAGCAGGGTCATTCTTGATGCCCTATAAGGGGGCATGCCTTAGACAGCTAGTATTGGAACCCACTCAGGAGGGACTCAGAGCAATCTTAAACCTGGTTCTCTCAAATGGGGATGGAGAAAGAATATCTGATTTAGAAGTGGGGAGCCATCTGGGAACAAGCGGCCACCAAACATTGTGGTTCATGATAAACACAGCCATACAATCAAGCCATACAAAAGCAAGAGTATTGGACTTTAGGGGGGCTGACTTTGGGAAAATGAGAGAGTGCCTCAGAAAAGCACTAGCAAACAGAAAAGAAGGAGGGGTGGAGGAACAATGGGGATTAATCAAAACAGCCATCACAGAGGCAACAAACCTTTGTGTAAAGCAAATCAACAAAACACAACAAAGTAAAAAACTGTTATGGTTCTCCAAAGAGGTAGCAGGGAAGGTTAAAGAGAAAAGGATAGCATTCAGGAAATATAAGGAAACACAGAAGGAGCAGGACAGAGAACTTTATCAGTTAAAGCAGAAAGAGGCAGGGAAGGCAATCAGAATAGCAAAGGCCCAAACCTAGGAAAGGATAGCCAACTCTGCTAAGAAGGGGGATAAGACCTTTTAGAGGTACATTAGGGAGCAAAGAAAGACCAAAGGAGGGATAATGAGGCTTAATAAAGGGGGGGAATGTGGGCAGAGGGTGACAGTGAAAAAGCAGGCATACTGAATGAATATTTCTGCTCAGTATTCACAAAGGAAGAGATGGGGGAGGGACCTAAACCAAACAAGAGAAACACTCTGAAGACGGGGGTCGATACCAGTCCATTTACAGAAGAAAGGATACTGAAAGAACTAATAAAATTGAAGGTGGATAAAGCAATGGGGCCTGATGGGATTCACCCAAGAATTCTAAAAGAACTAAGGGTAGAACTAGTAATACTGCTGACTACTCTCTTTAACAAATCATGGGAGGATGGGGTGGTACCTGAGGACTGGAGGAGGGTGGATGTGATTCCTCTTCACAAAAGTGGTAGCAGGACAGAGGCAGGAAACTACAGACCAGTTAATTTGACCTCAGTGGTAGGGAAAATGATGGAATCACTTCTGAAGAAAAGAATTGTTGAGTACCTAGAGGCCAGTGGGGCATAGGACCCAGGGCAGCATGGATTCATGATGGGAAGGTCATGTCAGACGAATCTAATAGATTTCTTTGACTGGGTGACCAAAGTAGTAGACCAGGGAGGGGCTGCTGACATGGCCTACCAAGATTTTAGCAAGGCATTTGTTACAGTCCCACACAAAAGATGTCCATAAGTTAGCCAGCCTTGGAGTGGGTCCCAAGGTGGTAGCCTGGATAAAAAAATTGGATAGACAACAGGACACAAAGGGTAGTAGTAAACGGAGTCCACAGTGAAGAAAGGAGGGTTACTAGCAGGGTACCTCAGGGTTCAATACTGGGACCGGTCCTTTTTAATGTCTTTATAAGTGACATTGCAGAGGAACTGGAAGGAAAAGTATGTCTCTTTGCAGACAACACAAAGATCTGCAACAGGGTTGATACACAAGATGGAGTGGAAAGTATGAGAAGGGACTTGGCAAGGGTTGAGGAATGGTCAAATGTATGGCAGCTCAGATTCAGTGCAAAGAAGTGCAAGGTAATGCATCTGGGAAACAAAAACCCAGAGGAAGAGTGCACAATGGGGGGTGAGATACTGACAACAGCAAAAATGGAAAGGGACCTGGGGGTAATTATTTCAGATGACCTAAAGGTGGGCAAGCAATGTGAGAAGGCAGTAAGTAAGGCTGGGGGATACTGGGATGCATAGGGAGAGGCATCAGTAGTAGAAAACAAGAAGTTGTTATCCCTCTGTACAGACAGTTGGTGAGACCCCATCTGGAGTACTGTGTTCAGTTCTGGAGACTCCATCTCCACAAAGTGATAAACAGAGTGGAGGCTGTCCAGAGGAGGGCAACCAAAATGGAGCAGGGTCTGCACCAGAAGACATACTAAGAAAGACTAAAGGAACTTAATATGTATACCCTTGAGGAAAGAAGGGAGAGAGAGGACATGATAGAAACTTTCAAGTACCTCAAGGGAATCAACAAAGTCCAAGAGGGTAGTATCATCAGAAAAAGAGATATGCAAGAACAAGGGGGCACAATTTGAAGATAGAGGGGAGACAGCTCAGAGGCAATGTGAGGAAGTATTTTTTCACGGAGAGGGTTGTGGATGCATGGAACAGCCTCCCTGAGGAGGTTGTGGAATCAAGAATGGTGGGGGAATTCAAGAATGCATGGGACAGATATAAGGCAGTCCTAGTGGGGAGTAGGAGGAAGTAAGCTGTTGGTTAACTAGGATCTGCAGCTGATCTGTTAGGTAGGAAAATGGGCAGACTAGGTGGGCCAAGCGGTCCTTATCTGCCATCAAATTCTGATGTTTCTGTGTTTCACAGTTGGGGAGCAGAGGCAGTCGGGTTGGGGGGGGAGTGGACACCAGTCCATTAGCAGTGGAGAGTTCAGGAGGAACTCACAAAGCTGAAGGTGAATAAAGCCACAGGGCCAGATGACATACACCCGAGGATATTAAGGGAACTGCAGAGGGAACTAACAGCACCTCTTGCCACCCTGTTCACAGAGTCACTCAACACAGGCATGGTTCCAGAGGACTGGAGGGGGGTGTATGTAATTCTCACTGCACAAAAGTGGCAGTAGGGTGGAAGTGGGAAACTACAGGCTAGTCAGCCTCTTCTCAGTGGTGGGGAAGATCATGAAGACACTGCTGAAAGAAAGAATAGTGGCACACCTGGAATCCATTGGTGCCCAGGATCTGAGGCAGCATGAATTCACATTAGGAAGGTCTTGTCAGACAAATTTTTTTGATTGGGTGACTAGGGAAGTGAATCAGGGAGGGGCCATAGACATCACCTGTAACTGGATTTTAGCAAAGCCTTCGATACTACCCCACACAGAAGGCTCGTTAACAAGATGAGTAGTCTGGGCGTGGGGCATAGGGTGATGCAGTGAGTTAGAAACTGGCTGACAGAAGGTAGAGGGTGGTGGTAAATGAAGTCCAATCTGGGGAGAGAGGGGTGACCAGTGAAGTGCCAGATCAGTATTGGGACCCGTCCTGTTCAGTGTCTTCGTTCGTGACATTGCACAGGGGCTGGAAGAAAAAATTACTCACCTTAGTAATTATGTTTCTTCTAATGGAGTCTTGCTGTATTCTGACTATTACAGTTAGCTCCAGCACTTGAACTGCCCCGGAGAGTAGAGGGTTACATTTCTATGCAAGGCATAAAACGTTGAGCTTGAGCTCGGTTGAAGAGACTGTCTGCGGTACTTTGAATCCAAACCATCAGATTCTTACGAGCCAAAAACTCACTCACCTATAAATATGTGGAAATTGTAAAATTGCTACTAGCCAACTGGCAACAAAAGGTTTAGATTCCCAAAAGAAGACTCAAGTCAGGAAACCAAAAAACCAGGTAATAAAGCATAACAAATTCTTAATTAATCAATACAAAGCACCCACAACAGAAAGTGTGCTGAAGACATCTCGGGGTGCAACACTGCACCTGCCCACCCACTTCCCAAAAACAGGTTGTCAGACGGGAGGCAGGGAAGGAGGTCAGAATACAGCAAAACTCCATTAGAAGAAACAAAATTACTAAGGTGAGTCATTTTTTCTTCAAACAATATGAAGTCTTGCTGTATTCTGACTATTGCAGACTACCAAGCAGTACCTCCATGGAGGAGGGACAGAACCTACTTTAGGAATAGGCTCTGAAGTACTGCTGTGCCAAACCGAGCATCACTCCTACCCTGGATAACCAGAGAGTAATGCTTGGTGAAGGTATGGACTGTTTTCCAGGTGGCTGCTTGGCAAATCTCTAACAAAGAAATATCTCTGGCTATAGCCAGAGAAGCAGCTGTACCTCTACTGGAATGAGCCCTCAGGCCTGAGGGTGGAAATCTTCCCAGTTTCTCATAGCAGAATTGTATACAGGATACAATCCACCTGGCAATAGTTCTCTTGGTAGCAGGTTTGCCCTTACCTACTTCCCCAAAAGTGAGGAATAACTGGAGGGAGTCAAACCTGTGACCCTTTGTATGTTCGATGTAGTAACTAAGGGCCCTTTTGACATCTAAACTGTGTAACCTTCTCTCTCCTGAGGAAGAGTGATCAGTGAAGAACACAGAAAGAGACATAGATTAGTTTAAATGGAAATCTGAAACCACTTTGTGTAGGAACCTCCTATTGGTTCTAAGGACCACTTTATGGAATGAAATAAAGTCAGGCTCTACTGACAGAGCTTGTAATGCACTGATACGTCTGGCAGAGGTAATAGCTACCAAAAACACAGTTTGCCAAGTCAAGTACTTAAGCACTGCTGAGGACATAGGCTCAAAAGGAGGTTGCATAAGATGAGCAGGGTCTCTAAAGGGGGGATTGGTATGAAGCAATCCCTTAAAAAATTTACAGAATACAGGGTGAGACGACAGTGAAGAAGGCTTTCTCACTGATAGAAAAGCAGAAACAGTTGACAAATGTACTCTGAGAGTAGCTGGTCAGAGGCCTAGGCCATTAAGGAGGCAGTATGGTGCAGTGGGTTAAGGCTCTGAGCTACAAATCTGGAGACCTGGGTTTGAATCCCACAGCCCCCTAGGTGCATACTGTGTGACCCTGAGCAAGTCACTTAACTTCCTCGTGCTCCCAGGTTGCACCTGCAAACAAGCTTTCAGCTTAGTGTGTCTCATCTGGTAAAATAATTGGTAAAAATAATAAAAAAAAAAAATTAAGATGAGCCATATAATCCAGGACTGTAGACAAATCAGCAGTGTCTAGAGATGTGCACCTCCTGGAACACGAAATGCTGAATCTCTTCCATTTGGAGTTATAAGTTTTTTTCTGGTGGCAGGCTTTCAAGAAGCTTTGAGAATATCCAGAACCCCTTGAGACAGATGCAAGTCTGCATATTGTAACTCTTCAAGAGCCATGCCTTGAGATTGAGGGACTGAAGATTGGGGTACCAAATCCTCCCATGAGAGGAGGTTAACAGGTTGTAATTCCTGGGAAGAGACAGGGGAAGATGGACTGCTAGAGACAGCAACAGGGGGTATCAAGGCTGCCTGGCCCAATCCGGAGCAATCAGAATCACTTTGCAAGGTTGTGACCTTATCTTTACCAGAACTTTGAAGAGTAGAGGAAAGGGAGGGAAGGCATAAAGAAATTTCCCTTCCCAGTTCAAAATCAGAGAATCCAGAGGGACTGAGCCCAAGACGAGGGGTCTGCAACAAAACAGAGGAAGTTGGTGATTGTCTGGGGCTGCAAAGAAATCTATCTCTGGAGTGCCCCACCTTGAAAAATCACTTTCAACACCAGAGGGTGCAGGGACCATTCGTGATGGCCCTGGGAGATCCTGCTCAATGCATCTGCTAGCACATTGTCCTTCCCTGGAAGGTGGACTGCTATCAGAGAAGTCTGTGGAGAATAAGCTAGGGACCACAACTTCATGGCTTCCGTGCACAAGGCCATGGACAGAGTGCCTCCCTGCTTGTTGATGTAGCACATGGTGATGGTGTTGTCCATCCTGACCTGAACCACGTTGTTCTGTACGGACTGAGAGAAAGCTTGCAAGGCCAGAAGTACTGCCCTGAGCTCCAGTAGGTTGATATGAAGGAGGGATTCCTGAAGGAACCACAGTCCCTGGGTTGTGAGAGTCCCCAGATGGGCTCCCCAATAGTGAAGCATCTGTAGTAAGGACCACAGAGTGAGTCTGAGTGACAAATGGAACTCCTTGCCTCAAATTGTCCAAGTCCTGCCACCATTGAAGGGCCTGGATTAGAATTTGAGTAACCGGAACTAATTTGGTAAAAGGATCTTTTCTTTTTGACCAGAAAGCTCTCAGATGGAACTGAATGTCCCTCATCTGAAACCTGGCCCCTTGGACCACTGCTGTGGAAGCTGCCATGTGGCTCAAAAGCTGAAGGAAGTGCCATGCTGGTCGAGAAACCAGAGGGTGGAAGAAAGAAGCCAGCTGCAAAATGGCTGTTGCCCTTTCCAGAGGAAGGAAAGCTCTTGCTTTGACAGTATCCAGCTCTGCTCCTATAAAGGTAAGAAGCTGTACAGGCTTGAGAACTGACTTGGGAAGGTTGAGAAGGAATCCCAAGGAAGTGAGCACTTGCTGGGTCACTTGCAGATCTGACTTGACTTGATCTGGGGACTAGTCCACAATGAGCCAATCGTCCAGATATGGAAAGATGGAAATCCTTTTTCTTCTTAAAAAGGCCACCACTACTGCTAGGCACTTTGTGAATACCCTTGGGGCTGAAGTTAGGCCAAAGGGCATTGCCTTGAAGTGATAATGGCCTGAGGGCAATTTGAACCTGAGGTACTTTCTGTGGGAGCACCTGATGGGAATGTGAAAGTAGGCATCCTTGAGGTCCAGGGAGGCTAGCCAGTCTCCTGGCCTTAGAGAGGGAAGAATTGTTCCCAGAGTCACCATTTTGAATTTTGGCTTTAAAAGATGTTTGTTCAGGTATCTTAAGTCTAGGATGGGTTGCCACTCCCCTGTCTTTTTTGGGGTAAGGAAGTACCTGGAGTACAGACCTTTGCCTCTGTGTAGGGTAGGAACTCTCTCTATGGCTCTTAGGGCCAGTAGAGACGAAACCTCTGCCTCCAGAGCAAGGGTTTCTGATATATTTGCAGGTGGTTAGGATCTGGCTCTCATTTTTGGAAAATTTTTAAAACTAAGAACCAGTCCCTGGCTTACTACCTCCAGGACCCAACACTCTGAGGTAACAGACATCCAATTCTGGACAAAGTAAGCCAGCCTGTCCCCTACCGGGTTGGAGGAGTCGACCCGGTCTGACACATCAGGGTGTCTGCTTGGCAAGAGCCTTAGCCTGAGGAGTGGATGCAGCCCTGCTCATCCCCCATCTGCCTCTCCCTCTAAAGAACCCCCTCTGAGAAAAGGGAGAAGAGGCCTGCGCTTGGTAGAAAGGCCTGTGAAAAGGCCTGCCCCTAGCTTGCTGCCTTTGAGGAGTTGCCTGTCTCTCCTTAGCTTGGGCACTCTTATAAGTGGTCCTGAACTCATGCATTTTCTTCATGTAATTCTCTGTCTGCTCCCCAAGCAGAGAATTAGCCACCACAGGGAAATCCATTGCCTTAGCCTGGGTGTCCTGTGAGAGGCTATTAGATCTGAGCCAAGCCATCCTCCGAAGAGTCACAGATGTAGCCATGACTCGTGATGCCACATCATTCGAGTCCACAGCAGCATGAAATTGTACCTTTGATGCCTCAATCCCACCAGCAGCCACCTCCTCCAGCTTCTTGGCTAGCTGGGAGGAGGTCTATTTAGCCAATTCCAGAACAGTATCCCATCTAGACTTCTGGTATCTGGCTGCATAGGCCATATAGTTAGCCTGCCTGAGTCCCAAAGATGATGCCATGTACTGCTTCTTTGCCATGGCATCTTATCTTCCTGGAGTCTTTGTCTGGGGGTTGTTAAGCCAAAGGAATATTTGCCGTGTCACAGGCTGCAGTCTGCACTACCCCAACATGGCTGCATTGCTGGTAGAAAAACTCTGTATCCAAGCCTGATAAAGCATACCTTTTATCCATTCTTCTGTCAACAGGAGGTACAGTGTTAGGAGACCTTAGGATTTTCTGTGTCTGCTTCCCAAAGGACTTATGAAGGGGAATAGACAGTCTCTTGGACTCTGGGATGTCCATCATCTCAACAAAATCAGGCTCCTCCTGATCCTCCACAGCCTCCTCCATGGGAAGCTGGAGGGTTTCAGCCACCTTTCTGTAAAACAGATAGTGGGGAAGGGACTCAGAGAGCCTAGGAGGGGAAACACCAGAAGGTCTGTCTGGGGAGATGTCCAGTTCCACAGGCACATCCAGACTTTCACCATCATCATCCTCTTCAAAATCCCCCTCCTCTTCAAACTCCAGTTCATAAAAGTCTTCAGGGGAATAATCTTGAACCGGGGGAACCGACCGAACCAAACCTCTGCTAGAAGGCGCTGGATTGCTCAGAACCGAACGAAGCGATTCAACAATCCGAATCATTCTGGCTATTTCTTCGGCGGTTGGAACATGAACGTCTGGATCTGAACCGGTCCATTTGTCTTTGCATTTTCTTTTTGTAGGAACTGATCCCTCCGGATTGGCTCTCCTCTTGCTCGAAGAAGTATCGCCCTGGTCAGAGGCACTTCTTTTGGTTCGGTGAGAACCGAACCGGGCTGGCCTTCCATGTCAGCGGATTTCTCGGCCTCCTTATCTCTAAGTCTACCTAACCTTTTTTCCAGGGTAGACTTGGGAAAGGTTTTACAACTTTGGCAGTCTGTATCGAGGTGGTCAAACCCCAGACAGTAAACACAGGTGGTGTGGGGATCTTCCTTAGCAAAGATCTCCCCACACACACTGCAGTGCTGAAACCAAGTGGGCCCGGTTTTTTCTTGGGTTTCTCAGACATGGCCAACCTAACAAACTTACCCTTTATATGGCAACTGCCAGGCAAGTCTCCCCTATTGGTTTCTCACCGTGTTACGGGTGTTGGAAAAAAACCCACAAATTACATTTTTTTAAAACCGTTATGGACCGGTAACCATACACTAAAGATACACTTACAAAAGGATCGGTTCAGCTGACCCGAGCAAGAATACAAGTTTTACAGTTTCCACAAAATAAACCGAGAAACTACCTAAAGTACTCACAGTACCACAGAAAGAGCCTGAACCGACAATGCGGAATTAAATTCGGAATAAAATCGACAACTTTATCTGACTTTGAACCGAGCAAAAGGAGAAATCACCGGAGCGACTGTTCAGTGAGGAGGAGTAAAGAATCTGACTGTTTGGATTCAAAGTACTGCAGACAGAGTCTTCAACCAAGCTCGAGCTCAATGTTCTATGCCTTGCATAGAAATTTAACCCTCTACTCTCTGGGGCAGTTCAGGTGCTGAAGCTAACTGCAATAGTCAGAATACAGCAAGACTTCATGTTGTTTGAAGGAAAGGTCTGCCTATTTGCAGATGACACCAAATTCTGCAACAGGGTGGATACTTAAGAAGGGGTGCAGATAATGAAGAGGGACCTGGAGAAGCTTGAAAGATGGTCAGAGGTGTGCCAACTGAGGTTCAGTGCAAAAAATTGCAAGATAATGCACCTGGGTAGGGAGAACCCTGGGGAGGCCTACAGGATAGGGGGAAGTGCTGACCATCACCAAAGAGGAGAGGGACCTAGGGGTTATCATATCTGATGGCCTGAAGATATCAAAGCAGTGTACAAAGGCTGCAGGAGGGGGTCAGTGGAATGTTGGGGTGCATAGGCAGAGGTATTACTAGTAGGAGGCAGGAAGTGATGATGCCATTGTATAAAACACTAGTAAGGCCTCATGTGGAGTGCTGTATGCAGTACTGGAGACCACATATGCATAAGGGCATAAACATGGTGGAGGCTGTCCAGAGAAGGGCGATAAAGATGGTGCATGGTTTGCACCACAAAACATAAGAGGAGAGACTAAGAGACCTCAATATGTACTCACTGGAGGAGAGGAGAGAAAGGGGTGACATGATAGAAACTTTTAAGTACCTCAAAGGCATAAACAAGGTGTAGTTGGGAGAGTTTTTCCAATGTAGAAAAGATACCAGAATGAGAGGGCACGATATGAAATTGGAGGGGGGGAGATTAAGAGGTAGCGTGAGGAAGTTTTTCTACACGGAGAGGGTGGTGAATGCTTGGACTAGTTTGCCACAAGAGGTGTTGGGGCAAGCACAGTGGAGGGGTTTAAACATGCCTGGGACAAGCACAGGTAAACTTTGGGTGGGAAGGGAGTGATGAAAAGCCGTTGACCAGTTAGGGTGAGTGGATGCATACATGCATAGGGCCTACAGGCAGACTGGATGGACCAAGCGGTCCTTATCTGCCGATAGTTTATCTGTTTCTAGTCTCTGACCAAGTTGTCACAAACCTCAAAAAAAAACCTTGCAGGGTTCTCAGCATTCTGAAGGGGCCCTACTGTGCCTAGGCATGTCTCCTCTCCTTCCCTCCCTCATGCTATCTTTTCTCCCTTGCCTTCGCAGTCCCCTTGCATGGTTCTCAGCATCCTGAAGGGGACCTACTGGGCCTAGGCTTGTCTCACCTCCTTCCCTTCCCCCATCTACCTTTCTCCCTAGTCTTTGCAGTCCCCCTTGCAGTATTCTCAGCATCCTGAGGGGGTCTTACTGTGCCTAGTCTTGTCTCCTCTCCTTCCCCTCCTCCATCTACCTTTGTCCCTGGCCATTGCAGTCCCCTTGCAGGGTTCTCAGCATCCTGGTGGGGTCAAATTGAGCCTAAGTATATCCCCCCCTATTCTATTTGCCTAAGTATATCTCCCCTATTCTATCTAGCCACTATCTTGGCTTTCCATGACTACTAGCAGGGCCCAATGCATCCTGATGGACTATTGATTAGGCCCTATCCCCTCCAAAGGTGTGAATTCTCTTCCCTTCGAGGGTTCAAATCTCACTCCCTCCCTCTCCTATCACTCTCTTAATCCCTATCTACCGACCTTCCCCAACCCCCTTGCAGGGTACCCCGCATCCTGAAGGGTCTTCTCTTGGGTTAGGTCCTATTCCCCGTCCTAGCATTTAGTCACACCTCCTCCACTCTCCTCCATCTTTAAATACCTACAGCCTTATGCCCCTTTCTATCTAGCCCCATAGCCCCCTTGCAGGGTTCCTCACATCCTGAAAGGGTCCCTCTGGGACATTGCCTCATCCCCTTCTCTCTGGTCCCCCCCCAGTCCCCTTGCAGGGTTCCTTGCATCCTGAAGGGGTCTCCAGGAACACAACTCTTCCCCCTGCCCCACCTCACCCATCTCTCTCCTTTCCCCTCTTTCTTTCACGTAAGCAGTTGTTTACTTATCAACCCGGCACTTATTATTGTCCACTCTTTTTTAGAAGACTGAAGCCTGAAGTTCTGTGGGGGGCACATAGCTTCTCCCCCATTCTCTGCTTAAACTTCCTGCATCACACACCCTTCTGCTCAGAGCGAGCAGCACTTGCTCCTCGGTGGCATGGCTGGTTGGGTTCTCTCCCCCTTCCCTTTCCTTCCCTTCCCCTTCCCTCCTCCTTTGTCTGTTTTCCTTTCTCTGCCCTGGTCTCTTGCCTCGGACATGTTGCCTTGCTTGCCCCCCCCCCCCCCATTCCTGTACCTTGCTCTGTGTTCTTTTTTTGGGGCTTTTCTTCTCCCCTGCTGGCTGCGCCACAGTGCCTCCATTGGCTGCTCCATTCTGCTCTTCCTCACAGGACTGCTCCATTCCAGCTCACCGCCCCACCGCTGTCTTGCTCTGCCCACAGGAACTCCAGCCTCCAGACCACGGCCTCCTACTGCCGTCTGCACTTCCTGGCTTCTCCCTTTGGTGTCACATCTCTGCACCTTGCCTTGCTTCCCTTCATCTCTGGAACTGCGTAATGTTACCCCAGCTCCTCCACAGGTCCTCATCCTTCACTGCAGTGCCAGGCCATGCTGTGTTTCCTGTTTTCTGCTCCTGTTGCCTCGGCTTCCTGGATTCACAGCAGGCTCCGGCCTGCATCATATTAGCTTAATGGTACTTACAATACAAGTCTCTTTAGCTAATGCTCTCTGCCTCAGCAGAAGCTGCAAACTCTGCTATGTGTTCCAGTTCTCTGCAACTCCATGGGAGCACGTCACCCTGTTCTAGGGCAGATAAAGTAGCTGCCTGTCAGGCAGCATGGTACTGTAGTTACTAGTTGCCTTGGCCTGACATACTCCAGAATTGCTAATCCATTAAAGACATTTCCAGGGATGTCTACTCCACGCTTGCCTGCTTACTTCGATTGTGGACTGTATGCTTCCTTATCACCTCTGCTGTGCCTAATACTGCTACTCCCTGCAGAGACACTTGCTCTGTCCACAAGAAGGCATTCCTGCTTCGCCCCACAAGGGGACCTGGCTAACTGCTCATTGTATTCCTGCTTCACCTTGCAAGGGAGTGTGGAGTTTTCTTTAGCTTTGCCCTGCATGGGGGCCTGTCTGCCTGCTCACGCATTCCTGCTTCACCCAACAAGGGGGCCTGGCTACCTGCTCATCATATTTCTGCTTCACCCCACAAAGGGGACCTGGAGGTTTCTTCAGCTCCGCCCCACATTGGGGCCTGGATGCCTGCTCACACATTCCTGCTTCTCTCCACAAGGGGGCCTGGCTACCTGCTCATCATATTCCTGCTTCACCCCGCAAAGGGGGCCAGGAGGTTTCTTCAGCTTCGCCCCACGTGGGGGCCTGGCTGCCTGCTCATGCATTCCTGTTTCACCCCGCAAAGAGGCCTGGCTTCCTGCTTCATATTCCTGCTTCACCCCGTATGGGGTCTGACTGCTTGCTCAATTGCATTCCATCGTCACCTTGGCCGACCCACATGGGGGTCTCGGCTTCTCAGCTGAAACTTTGCTTCTCACCTTTGTCTCATCGGATACTATGGACTTGGACTAACCAACTACTTATGCAACATCTTTATGTCAGAGTCATTCCTCCAGTACCTCGTTCTCCAGGATTTTTATGCTTGCCATCGAATCAGGATAATCCTCTACTACCAATATCTGGATCGTACTCAGAGAACCAACTTAGGACTTAGCCTACTAGGATTATTCTCCTTTAGTATGCCCAGAGGATGGGCAGGTCAGTAGCCATGGGTCATTGGAGGTTTCCCCAAAAAGGGTTTTTTCCTCTCCTGCGTGCTACTGTCCACATTCTCCGGAGTTGAGGTAATTAATATCTTTGTGGACCTTCTAATCTACACTTACCTAGCATCCTGCAAAAGGTGAGATGTAGAAAAAGGCCAAAGATTAAGACTTTATCATCAACCATGTTTCATTCAGCTCAAATGTACCTAAGCACCAACCATCTCATCCAGTTCCTACATGCTACAAACACTGATCTGTATACCTAACCAGTTCAAACGTAGCAAAACACCAACCATATCTCATTCAGCTCTACGTACCACAAAGCACTGAGCTATATACCATACAAAGAATTGGAAGGCTGAAGCCTGACGTTCTGTGGGGGGGACATGGCTCCTCCACCATTCTCTGCTTAAACTTCCTGCATCGCACACCCTTCTGCATAGAGAGAGCTGCACTCACCCTCCTTCCTCCCCTGCCTCCTCCTCTTCTCTGGCACTCTTATCTCACCTCGTGCTGGGCCTTCTAACCTACACTTACCTAGCATCCTGCAAAAGGTGGGATATAGAGAAAGGCGAATGATTAAGACTTTATCATCAACCATGTTTCATTCAGCTCAAATGTACCTAAACACCAACCATCTCATCCAAGTTCCTACATGCTACAAACAGTGATCTGTGTACCTAACCAGTTCAAATGTACCTAAGCACCAACCATATCTCATTCAGCTCTACATACCACAAAGCACTGAGCTATGTACCACACAGAGAACTACCTATTATGCGTAACACCTTATTGTGGCCAGCATCATTCTGTCACTTACAGATTATGTCCTCCCTGTCTACACAGCTGCATGTGATATAGTGCTAAATGGAGTAAAGCTGAGCTCTAATAAGGAATGCCGCTATGTACTTGGTGCAGATAACTGCACTTATAGTTGTACCCTTTGCGCACTCACTGACTGGCTACCTTTACTCAGCAGAAGAAAGCTCCAGACGTGTTTCCTAGCCAAAAAGGTGCTCCTGAGCTTAACACCCCCTGCTTTAACAAATTGCTTCTGCACTGATACAACGCCAGGAATACCCTTAAGCCTCCTTTTTTATTCAATCAGCTAGGCAAGCTGTCATTTGCTGTCAGGGCTGTTAACTGGTTAAACAAACTGCCTGATACATTGCTGAATCTCTCCAAGTTTAATCAGTTTAAGAGATCTTACTTCAAGGGTATCTCTTGCAACAGGCCACATCAGTAGAACTAAGCTGCCAGGCACTAGGACCACACGCAAACTTTCTAGTTAGCAGTCTACCAGAGGAGGCAGTCCACCACTGATGTCGGCCTACCCTATAAGAGTGGGCGGCCCCCACACCCTCCCCAGTTCTTTTCTCGCCGTCGACAAACGCATGTCGGACCACTGCAAACTGCCAACGCTTCGGTCGACTGTCATTTTTGCACGCTTTTCAGAGTTTTTCTTTCTTTCTTCTCACCATAGTTCTTTTCTATCATTTTGGTGGTTTTTCATTTTTATATGTCTTCAAAACTGACTTGGGGGGGGGGCGCTGATGAGCAGCTAACCGAATAAACGTGCCTTCACGCTGCTCTGTACCAACGGTTGGTTAAAAGTATAAATCCAACAGGGAAAAAAACAACTCAAATAGGAAAAACTTGTAGGAATCTTTGAGAAATAACATTATGAAGGAGTATCTGGTGCCCAATGTGGGGAAAAGTCAAAGAACAGCTGGTAAATTGGGAAAGAAAGTAGCTGCCTCCGCAGCCTCTGCTCTGAGCGACAGCGCGGGTATAGTAGCGCTTTCAGCAGCTGAAATTGGCACATTAGGCTACGAGGTAACTGGCCAGGTGATTGCGGTGCTCGAGCCCAGGCTAGTGAAGCTGGAGGGCAAAATTGATCTCATACTACAAGAGATCCTGGAACAACAATCCGCACATAACAACAGGATCGCTGAGACCGAAGAGCGGCTCTCACGGCTGGAAGATGATACAGTAGAGATACCAGGTCAAGTAGCAAGGTTACAGAAAGAACTAGAGGACCTAAGAGATGCAATGGATTACCAAGAGAACTACTACAGACGCTTAAATTTGCATCTTAGGGGTCTCCCAGAAGGAGTGGAGAAAGGAGACATATTGGGATTCTGTGCTAAGACCCTCCCGGAGCTGTTAGGGTTGCAACCGAAGAATGGGAGCTACAAGTTGGAGAGAGCTCATCGAGCGGTGATGCCTTGGCCCTCAGGGAACCAACCCCCCACAACAAGTAATAATCCACTTCCACTCCTTTCAAGATCGGGAGGTGATTCTTCGTGCTTACAGGGGGAAAGGAGAGCTGGAGTTTGAGGGGATGCGCTTATTTGTATCACAGGATTACTCCCTATGTCTTCTACAAAAGAGGAAGGTGTTCAATACACTGATGACCCAGCTGAGAAACTCAAAAATAGAGAATTTTATGGTATACCCTGCAATACTGAAAATCCGACATGAGGGGGCGACGTATTCCTTTTGGGAGCTTGGCAAAGCTGAACAATTCATGGCAGAGCTGCAAAAGAAGATGAATAAGTGATGAATGCTCAACCAGTTTGTGGTATTAGCACCGAAAAATCTGTTCGTTGTTTGAGACTTTCAAGTTTTTTCCTGTGGTTCTCTTTGTGTTTTGGACTACCCACTTATGCTGAAGATTTCAATGGTCTGGTTGTGGCTGGAGACTGAGCGATGGATCTGGACTCTGAGACTGCGAAGATAGAAGAAAGAAACAGTATGGATGATGTGCAGAGGAGAGAGAGAGAGAGAGAAGCCTGGTAAGCTCTGACCAGCTACATTATACTCTCCCCGTGGAGGACTGGGAATGACATTTGAAAACGTGTCCACATGAAATGGGGAAAAGGTGTCTGAGGCTCCATAGCCACAGGTAGCTCAGGCAGCTCACATGATCACGAGAGGGATGTGTGTGAACTGTCGGGGGGGGGGTCTAGCGTGAGATGATAAGGTGCGGCCCGCTTCCTCCATGGCGCCACTATACTCGCTGCCCTCGAGAGAATGATGAGAGGCTGGACCACTGTGGATTGAGACTGAACGGCAGGAGAAGAGAAAGGTTGGGTACGACGTAGAAGAATAGAGGTAGAAAGTCTCCACCACAAAATCAGGATTGTTGTGTTACAAGCAGGGGGAGTGTTGCACAGGGGGGATTTTTTCAGTAATAGGTGGGTTTGGTGAACATATCTTTATTATACTTGTTAGTTGGGATTATCAAAATATGTTGATATTGACCATGGTCGGGGCAGTGGGGCATGTGTATCAATACAGGGATTCTAGACACTCATACCTAATTCACAATAAGTGTTAATGGGGGTGGGGGGGGCAGCTTGGGATAGTTAAGAGACAAGTTGAAGAATGTTATGTTGTGGGTCATTTGCAAGGGAGGGGTGGGGTGCAAGGGAGGGGACAGTTTGATACAGGGGTTGTTACTGAGTATTATACTATTATGGGGGGTATTTTTTGCTTGTTCTATTACTGTTTAAGTGATTTTTCTATAGTATGTCTGTTTCTGCGTTTCATAACATACAAAGAGTGATATTGGGAATGGAAGGGAATAATAAAGAGGTACATCTGGAGGCATGGGGGTACTCAATGGCAGATTCCTACTTTCGGGAAACGGAGATAATCGAAAATGGTTAACGGACAAGAATTGACAGTGACTTCCTGGAATGTGAAGGGAATCACAAATCCTATCAAGCGTACAATGCTCTTATCTGCATTAAAAAAAAGGGGGACACAAGTGGCATTATTACAAGAGACTCATTTAACAGAGGCAGAGCATGCAAAACTTGCACATGGGTGGGTGGGTAGATGTTTTGCGGCCTCCTACTCCTCCCGCAAGTGAGGGGTTGCTATCCTTCTTAATAGGAATCTGTCATTTGAGGTGAAAAGAATTAAGGACCAACGAGAGGGTAAATATATTTTTCTGGTGGGGCAGCTCCATGGAGAACCAATTACATTTGGAAATGTTTATGCACCGGCAACATATGAGCCACAGTTTTTCCCGGGCCTATTTGGATTTATTAACTAGGGAACAATTCCTAGGTCTGATCTTGGGTGGAGACTTGAACAGCACACTGGACCCTGTTTTGGATCATTCGGAAGGTAGAGGGCGAGTACTAGAGGCTGTAAACCAGTGGCGAGTGGGTGTATCAGACCCGGACTTAGTAGATAGCTGGAAGATGCTGCATCCAGAGGCTAGGGAATACACATTTTTCTCAACCCCCCATAGAACATGGACAAGAATTGATTACATTTTGGTCCCAAGAAAATGGCATGATAAAGTAATCGATATTTCACAAGGCCCTATTCACATACCAGACCATGCCATGATGATAGGAAGGTTTAGGATGCAACTGGAGAAAGGTGCTCCCCCGCAATGGAAATTTCCCTCATATATGCTCCCTAATAAGGAGTTTAGGGAGTATCTTGCAAATCAGTGGAAATTATATAAAGAGACTAACGCAGGGTCGGAGGTGTCTAGGGCAACATACTGGTAACTGGGATGCTTTTCTAAGAGGTTCTATAATAGCATATATGGCCAGGGTTAAGAAAGAGAAGCGGGAAAAGAGACAGGGATTGGAAAAACAACTTTAAGAACTAGAGAGGCGAGTGGCTCAGGGTGAGAGGGGGGCAGTAGAATGGCTACTGATGGTCACACGGGAGGCTTTAAACTCTTTGGTACGAGGAGAAGCTAGAGCATCGTGGTTCTGTTGCAAGCGTCAGATGTTCGAGTGGTCAAATACACCGGGTCCGCTCTTGGTTAGACTTATGAAGGGGGGCAAATGCCCTACTAGGGTAACAAGGATTAAGGATAAAGAGGGTAAACTACATAGGGAGGAAAAAAAGATGAGGACCTGTTTTCAAGAGTTTTATACTCGGTTATATAAAGCGGAGGATATAGGTGGGGGGCAAGGGGTACAGGCCTTTTTAGATAAGACAGATCTGCCCAACCTCACAGAGAACCAAAAGAACCAATTAAGTGAACCTATAACTAAGGTAGAGGTCCTAAGGACTATAGAGAAATTACAAAAAGGCAAAGCAAGTGGCCCAGATGGATTTCCTATAGATTTTTATAAGGATTTGGCAGAACCGATGGCTGAAACATTGAGTGAGGTGTTTCGAGAGGAGGAGGGGGCAGAGGGTCCACAGATCCCAGATACCTGTTTCGATGCCATGATATGCTTAATTCCCAAACCGGATAAAGATATATTAGAATGTGCCTTGTACAGGCCGATCTCTTTATTGAATGGGGACCTTAAGATCCTTGCTAAAGTCTTAGCTACAAGACTGGAGGATTACATGCCTGAGTTGATTCACCCAGACCAGACCGTTTTTTTAAAGGGAAGGTTGTCCTATCATAATATGCGGAGGTTGCTTAATGTGGTTTGGAGAGCATGACCAGAAGCAGGGAAAACTTATGTCATCTCAATGGATGCAGAAAAAGCATTTGATAGGGTTGAGTGGGAGTACCTCTTTGAGGTGTTGATCCGGTTTGGTCTGGGTGACTCATACGTACAGTGGATTAGAGGGATGTATCGGGCCCCTAGAGCTAGGATCTTGGTTAATGGTACATACATGGAACCTTTTATATTGGAAAGAGGTACCAGACAAGGGCGTCCACTTTCGCTACTGCTATTTGCATTGGTGCTGAAACTTCTAGCTGCGGCAATAAGACAGTGCCGGGAGATTCGGGGCATTAACGGGGAGAGGAACACTGAACATAAAATTACACTGTATGCGGATGATACGTTATTGTTCATTACGGACCCTCAAAGGTCTATGCCACCAATACTGGAACTGGTAAGGAGATTAGCTATGTTCTCTGGCTATAAAATTAACCTAAGTAAGTCAGAGATGTTGTGCTTTCCTAAATTAGAGGAGAAAGATGTACAATGGGGAATACAATGTTGGATGAGAAGTATAACATATCTGGGTATCAAAGTGGGTTGGACAATTGGATCATTATATGGATAACATTACATACCGCTTATTAAAATAATAGAAGCGGACCTGAGATAATGGATGCAATTACCAGTATCCTGGTTGGGGCATATCAATCTGTTGAAAATAAATGTCCTTCCTAGGATCCTGTACCCTATGCAGATGATTCCGTTGCATATCGTAAAGAAGGATGTTGATAGGTTAGAGAAACTATTTACCCAGTTTATATGGAAGGTGAAAAGGTCGAGAGTTCGACTTCAGAGACTAAAAGCTGAAACGGATAAAGGGAGTCTTAATTTCCCAGATCTAACAAATTACCATCTGTCTATATAACAACGCTATGTAGTAGACTGGGTGTTCCGCCCTGAAGTGGCAAGCTGGGTTGCACTGGAAGAAAAGGGATGCATAGGACGACTCTCCACATATCTACATAGTAGAGGTTTACACTCCTATATCGCTCGGGGGGGGGTGTAATCCCTTAATTAAAACAGTATTAGAAGCATGGGGCCTACTCCAGAAAACTAAGGGAATTAATAAAGGGGAAACATTCTTAATACCAGTGGTGGGGAACCCTTTTTTCTTCCAGGTTTGGAGGATGGAGGTTTTGGGGAATGGGAGAAGAGGGAGGTGAGGTGTGTGGGTAATTTGATTGGTAATGGGATATTAAACACATTGGAAGATATTATTCAGAGGTTAGGGTTACAAGGGCAGTAACTTTTTTGATATCTCCAACTTCATGCATTTATCTTAAAAATGGAAAGGGGAGGGGAAGAGAGGAGGCACAAGGGTGGGGTTCGATAGAGACTCTGATTATGGGGGCACAGAAAGACTCTATGGGATTCACTGGGAAGGCTGCAAAGGTGGGGAAACAAGGTCTACCAGACTATATGCAGAAAGTGAAACAACTGTGGGAAAGGGACCTGAAAAAGGAGATCTCGGAGGATAACTAGCAACAGATGCTGGTGAGACATTGGGGTCTCTTCATATGTTATAAGTTTAAGGAGGCTTATTTTAAATTTTTACACAGATTGTATTATCCGCCGGTAGCAATGCAGAAGGCGCATCCATCTGTCTCTCCCATGTGTGGGAGATGTAAGAGGGAAATGGGGACATACATGCACTGTTTTTGGGACTGCAGTGTTTTAGAGTCCTTCTGGCATAAAATATTTAAAGAAATAGGGCAGATGGAGGGGTTCCCCATCCAGATAGATCCAATTATAGGGCTATTTGAGTTGTGCCCGGATGAGACAGAGGAATGGGACCCAATGCCACACTAGATAAAAATTCGAATGATAATGGCCAGACATTGTATTCAAAACACTTGGGTCACTAATGTGGTACCAACTGTTCAGCTTTGGCGCCAGCTGGTGATACAAAATTTGGCACTGGAAAGATTATCCCTGGTAATTAAAAACAAGGTAGAGGCCTTTTACAGAGAATGGGCACGCTTCTTAAATTCGCTTAGCAGAGTGGAAATGAATACTATATGTTAAGGTCTGATATGAGAGGGATTACAATGAAATTGGGAACTCCCCCATGCCTCATGCCTCATGCCTCATGCTTATGCTTATGTTTGTTTACCCATGACCTATGTTTATCTGTATCTATGGTGTATGTATATTCACATCCATGTCTTATATATGGTAGCATCTTATTATATCCTCATATTGTCAGGAAATCAGAGGAGTAACTGTAGGGAAACTTGATAAGTGTATGCAATATTAATCAATTATGAAATGCGTTTGTTTGTATGTCTGTATGTGTATTGTCTTTGTTGCACGTGTTGTTGCAACCTTTAAAATCAATAAAAAGTTCATACAAAAAAAAAGAAAACTGACTTTGACCTAAGATCACTCCAAAACCAAGTATGCCCACAAAAGGCAAATCCCTGAAAAGGATGGCCATTCTGCCTGTGTCTGCTGCTTAAAGGCCCAGACCACAATGTCAAAGCCTGCAGAGTCTGCAAAGGGTTCAACCAGACCACCTGACAATGCAGCCAGCGGAACTTGGAGAATGTTATCCTGAAGCACAGGATCACCTCCATGGAAAGGCATCTGCAGGCCAGGATCACTTTAGTTTCCCCGGCTCAGTCCTTGAAGACCCGGGACAAGGCCAGTGGGAAACACAAACACCGGGACAAGGACTGAGATAGTCCTTGATCTTCCTCAAGGCAATCTCTTGCAGTAGGCCAGCCCGGTGGCGCTGAGGGTTGAGGCACTTGATGCCATGCCTGGTACCAGGCCAGTGACCCGGGTTCAGGAACGGGCTAGGGCCATTGGGGGTTGGCAGGAGAGGGAAGGGATTATGTGTCTGGAGGACAACTCTCCCTTTCCTGTGAGGGTTCCAGGGGTTGCACCACTCTGTAGCGGCACCAGGTGGCAGTCCGGTGCAGCACAAGCAGATGGCGCATACGTCAGCTGGGAAGGAGCTTGGCAGGTGGTGGCACATAGTACCCAGCCACATTGCACATCCAAGCTCCTTGGAGACCAACAAAGCAGGTAAAATCCCCTTCCCTTGGGGATAGGTGAAGGCACCACCTCCCTGTCCACACTCCCAATGCTGGGCGCTCTCCTCTCTGCCCTCGACACTCTGGTCCAGCATTCTATACTACAAGATAGAGTGCTCCTGGAGGATAGGGTGACCCTTCCCCGTGGGGTTTCAGATCCGGGGGATGCGTCGGTCGGGGTGAGGAGTAAGGACACAGTGTCACAGTGGGAGGTACAAACTGAGGTTGTTTGGTAGCTGGAGAGAATCCCCCTTGGGAAGGTGCAGAAACAAAGTCTACAAAAAAAAAAATCTCTTGCAGTAGGTCATAACCGGTGGGGATTCTGCTGCAGGTGTCATCTCCTTTGGATGATTTTCACAACAGTCGACCCTGGGACCTCCCCCTAGCACCACCATGTGGTATACACCTGGCAGGTATAAAAGGGGGAGGTCCCAGTCACTCCTCAGTTCTTTTCAACTGCGACCTGCATGCAACAAGTCCTCCTTTGGAGTTCCTGCTTTATAGTCATCTTAAGAAAAGTTCTATGACTCACAAATTTAAATTGTTTTTGATTTCATAATATTCTCTACTGATGGCTTCGGAGCCTTTATTCCAAAGTTGTTCCAGTGGCCACAGAATTGCTAAAGAAGACCTCCATGCGGTCTGTGTTCATTGCCTTGGTCCTGAACACAGCTTAGTGGAGTATGCCTTCTGTAATAAAATCAGCAGAGCCACAAAATGCCAACGGTTGCAACAGCTCCCTGAATATCTCATGTAGCAGAAGGTAGCCCTCTTGGAGCGACACTGCTCCTCTTCTAGAGACTCCTCGGCATCCTCTTCAGGGTCTCTGCACTCCATGGGGGAACCCTCCATCTTGGCACAGGGTCATGGTAAGAAACATGTCTCAAAGACTAAGCCTGTCTTTATCACCCCTGTGTCATCCTCTGCTTCACATAAAGTAAGTATGGAGCTGGTAGCCCCTCTCGCATTGTCTTCAAAATCGTCAACGATTGTAGGCTCCTCTCCTTTCTCGCCGATGATTCCTCCATCAATGAGCAGCTCTGGGGTGATTTTGCAGCTTCCAGTGCTGCCTCCACCTTCAAGTGCTGCATAGCCATCATTCGTTGATGATGGCTTCTGGATCATCGACGACCCTCTCATCGACGGCCCTGCTGCATGGCCTGTCGACGATGATCAGCGTTCCACCGACGATTCAAAAATAAATGTCGACAACTATGGATTTTCCATCTACAATACTCTTGTCGATGGCAGGGGCTGGGGGCCCATCAATGATCTCCTCGTCGATGGCCAGCCTTGCACCATAATCGACTGTCCTGGGGTACTATACACACCCCTCATCAACGGCTGCTTATTTGGTCCCACTGCCTGCAACCATTTTGTCAGTGATGCCCATTTGCTCTGCCCAGTCTGCCGTGACCAATTCCACTGGACAGATGGCCATAATAGATGTCCAGCACTGATGAAATCCATCCTTGACCTCAATCAGACCCAACGCCCCCCCTAGGGAGGGGTCAACTCTGGTCTCTGCTCCATCTTGGCCTTTTTCGGTCCAGCGAATGACCACTTCTTCCCATCTCCCCTGGTCTATACACCCAGAATGTAAACATGGAAGATTCTTTCCTGCATGACTGGGGTCTGGCAAACAGGGAGGAGGAGGATGACGACATGGACCACAAGGATTCCCCTCAGTCCTCCTCTGCCGACTCCTCTGTTCAGGGGGGAAACTACCCCTGAACTCCCTTGTTCTCTGCCAGATGACCCAATGTTTTCGGACATCATGATCTACCTCCAGAAAATATTCAGGTTCCAGGACACTGAGCAGAAGGCTTCCCGGAAGATATTGGCTCAGTACTTGGGTGTGCCTGAATGCTCTACTCTGGTTATCCCAGCTTTGGTGGACGCCTTTGAAGAGGCTATTATGGCTGCCTGGAAACAATCTTTCATGATTCCCTCCAATCTGTGGAAGGTTGATAGGCTTCATCAGGCTCCAGTGGCTCACCCCTACTTCATGTCTCCGCCTCAGGAGGACTTGGTGGTGATCAGTGCTGCACATGATAGGTCCTCTAGGCCTCAGCACATGAGTGCTCAGCCCCTAGATGCGGAATCAAAGAAATTAGATGCCATTGGAAAACATGTTTTTTCCTTGGCCACCTTGTCCCCCCATGTACTCAGTTATGTGGGACACCTCCTGAAATATCAGAGGCAAATTCTAAAAGCCTCCCAGGTGACAACCCAGTCTCTCCCAGTGTGTTCTATCCAAGAGGGCCTAACAGTAAAACTATCTACTGCAGTGGCGGTAGGCCGCCACCTGCTTAGGGCCACTTACAGTGCGTGGATACTACGGCTTGTATGTCCTCTGTTGGTTTATGTCTCAGGTGTCACATCTGGCTCAGGGTATCTGGCTTTTCCCAGGATGTACAGCAATCCATTTTGAATGCTCCCTTTAAAGGAGTTCAGCTGTTCAGTCTACAGACACAGGACATCTTGAAAAACTTACAAGACTCCGGTCATACCCTTCAATCAGTGCGGATGCTTTACCACCCCAAGGTCAAACAACCGTTTAGGGGTTCCTCGAGAGGCCGCCCCTACAGGGACCATCCCTCATTCAACAGGCAGCCTGTCAATAAAAGAAAACCTCAGTTGCAATTTCCAGGTCCTAGAAATGCCCAGGAAACCCATTATGTCCCTGCTGCCCCCCAGCAAGGCCAGCCTTCTGCCTGAAGGTCTTCCTCTGGTTGTGGGTGTGGAGGCCCTACCCACAGTCATCAGGGGCAGTTTTTCCCTGTACCTGCAGGGGTGGCATGCCATCTCCTCCAACCAGTGGCTCCTGCAGCTGATCAAGATGGAACACACACTGGAGTTCACGGAGATGCCTCTTCCATCGCCACCCAGGGCCTCTCACTACCCGCCAGACCAGGTACTGGTCCTATGGATGGGGAGCGATGCTTTACTGACAAAAAGGGCTATCAAACCAGTCCCCCTTCCTCAGAAGGGTGCGGGATGTTGCTTCCACTTTTTTCTGGTCCTCAAATGGACAGAGGATTTACGCCCCATTTTGGATCTGAGTTGTGTCAACCTCTATATCACTTACCAAAAGTTCCACATGGTGTCCCTTCCGACACTTCTCCCTTTGCTGAACACAGAAGATTGGCTCCGCTCTCTGGATATGAAGGATGCATACCTCCATATCATGATGCACCTGGCTGACATGGTCTTTTCTTTGGTTTGAGGGTATTTACAAAATGCTTTGCAGTGGTTGCAGTGGCCCTCCTAAGGGAGGCCTCTGTGTCTTTCCATACCTGGATGACTGTCTCCTGAAAGTGTCCTTCAGCCACCAGTTATCTCACACACTTTCTCGAACCCTGCAGTTATTCACCCTAGTAGGGATTGCGGTAAACTATCCAAAGTCCAAAATGGACCCTACTCAATGCTTCCAACATAGGAGCTGTGCTAGACTCCTCCGTGGGAAAGGCATTTCTGCCCATGACGAGGGCAGATGCCCTGATTGCTTTAATGCATAGCTTAGAATCCAGCAGATTGGTCTCTGCTAGCTGGCCCAGTGGCACTGAGGGCTGAGTCGCTGGATGCCACATCTTGCGCCACACCAGCGACCTGCACTTGGGAACGAGTCCAGGCTGCCGGGGGTCAGCAGGGAGAAGATGGACCGAGTGTTCAACGGACAGCTCTCCATCTCCAGGGAGGGGGGTAACCTGTGATCAGCACACACCTGACCCCTGAAGCTGGGGCTCAGCACTATGCTGCCGCAAGACAAGTTGGGTGGGAGCACAGCAAATGCTTGGCAGGGCCATACGGATGCATGTGCAAGCTTGTCGCAGGCATCATTGCACACCTGGCTCCCGCAGGGGGAAGAAAACAAGAAAAGACCCTGGCGACTGGTCATTGCGACTTGATGGCCATTCCCATCACTCTCCGTCTCCGGAGGTAACGCTTCAAAACTGGATCCTGTCAGCGGGTGGGGGTCCCCACTCTCCCATCATGGGGAGTAAGCCATGGGGGTTACAGGGGTGAGGGTCTGAAGGAACAGAGGTGATGGACGGTGGCCAGATGAGGGCTGACCAGGGTCAGGGGTGGAGCAGAAATAAGCCAAAAAAAGAAAAGATTGGTCTCTGCAAGAGACTATCTCTGCCTCCTGGGACATTTGGCAGCCACAATACCAACAGCCCTCAATGCCAGGTTAAATATGAGGGTCCTTCAGAGTCAAGTGGGACCAAACACAGGACAATTTTGATGCCCCGGTTCTGCTCTCTTCCCAGGCTCTTCGAGCCCTGCAATAGTGGAAGTTATGGGACAGTCTTATGTGAGACATGCCATTTTGATCACCCATCCAGAGTCTCATTCTGATGACAGACGCTTCCTTGACGGGGTGGGGCACTTACCTCCTGCATGTCCGGACACAAGGATCTTGGACATCAGTGGAAGCTTGTCTCCATATCAATGTCTTGGAACTACGGATGGTACTCTACGCCTTACAAGCATTCAAGGCTCACCTCCTCCAGGTTGCCTGCAAGTGCAATCAGACAATTCTTATTTAGTTGTTTAACCAGGTATAGCACACTAAGCTGAAAGCTTTTTTACAGGAGCGACCTGGGAGCACAAGGAGGTTAAGTGACTTGCTCAGGGTCACACAGTATGCAGGTGGAAGCTGTGGGATTCAAACCCAGGTCTGGTCTGCTGGATGTCACCAAATTTGCAGCTCAGAGCCTTAGACCACTGTGCTATACTGCCTCTACGGTAGTTCACTACATAAGCAAACAAGGTAGCACCCATTCCTACCCTCGCAGCAGAGAATCGATGGGGGTGTGGTATTGGGTGATACAGAGAAATATTCATCTTCTGGCAGTACACATCCCTTGTGTGTCCAACACCTTGGCGGATGCCCTGAACAAATCCTCTGCCCATGCCCTCGAGTGAGAAATCTTGCCCGATGTTCTCAATGATGTCTTCCACCTGTGGGGCCAACTGGAGTTGGACCTGTTTGCCTCTCTGCAAAAATGCTGCTTTACTACTGTCTTGAGCAAGACCCTGGAACTGTGTGGTGGGATGCATTATCTCTTTCCTGGACAGCAAGATTTCTGTATGCCTTCCCACCCTTTCCATTCATTCAGAGAGTACTATTTAAATTGGTCCTGGACAGAGCGTCTATGATTCTCATAGCACTGTTCTGGCTGAGACAAATTTGGTTTCTTTTGTTTCTACAGCTCTCGGACATGGAACCAATCTTTCTGCCTATTTGTTGAGCCTTATTGTCCCAGGCGCACGGCTCCCTGTTACACCCGGGCCTTCTCTCCCTCCACCTGCATGCCTCGCTCTTGAGGACATAGTCCTCTCATGCTCTCAGGTAACTCCAAAGGTGACAGAAGTTCTCCGGGCTGCTAGGAAGCCATCTGCTTGGTCTTCCTATTTCCTAAAGTGGAAATGCTTCTCTATTTGGGTGTCCACTCTGGCCTTGGATCCTTATGAGTGTTCCCCTCAGCACATCTTAGATTATTTGCTCTCCTTGGTGGAGGGTGGACTAAAATATTCCTCTGTGAATGTCCACCTTTCGGCCATAGCCGCATTTCATTTGCCTGTGGACAACATTCCTTTGTCCCAGTTACCATTAATTTGAACCTTTTCAAAAGGTATTCTGCACCTACTTCCCCCTATCAGAGATCCAGTCCCTGTCTGGGATTTGAATTTTGTGCTTGAAAAATTGACCAAGAGTCCCTTTGAGCCAGCTAATTCCAGCGATCTCCAGTATCTATCCTGGAAAACTGTTTTTAAGGGCCATCATGTCTGGCAGATGGGTCTAGGAGTTGCCCGCATTGATGTGCAAATCTCCAAATATTCAGTTTCATAATGACCGGGTGTTTTACACACTAACCCAGCATTCTTGCCTAATGTTGTTTCTACATTTACTTTAAATCAGATCATCCAATTGCCAGTATACTTTCTGGAGCCTCAGAATTCAGGGGAAGCCTTGCTTCATACTCCAAATGTGCTTAGAATATTGAGTATTTACCTTCACAGCACTCCACGGTTGCGCAAATCCGAGCAAATTTTTGTTTCTTTTGCCCCTGGAAACCAGGGCGTCAGTGTTTCTAAGAAGTGCTTGTCCACATGGTTGGCCAACTACATTACATTTATTCATGCTAAATATAATGTACCTGTCACAGGTGTTGTCAAACCGCACTCTACCAGAGGCATGGCTGCCTCTACGGCTTGTTTCCTAGGTGTTTCGGCCTTGAATATTTGTGAAGCCGCCACGTGGTCTACTGTACATACCTTCACTAAACATTACAGCCTAGACATCGCTTCTAAGAGGTGAACTGTTTTTTTTATGGGCTGTCCTACATGGCCTCCTGTCCTGAACATCTATGACCTACTGCCTCCTCCCGCTGGGTATAACAACTGCTTGGGAATTTTCCTACTGGTTATGACCTGCTGCAAGAGATTGCCTCAAAGAAGATAGTACAGATGTGTGAGAACTTACTGCAACTGTAGATCTTCGAGAGTATCTCTTGCAGCATGTCATGCAGCCTCACCCTCCTTCCCCCTTGCTGTTGCTCCAGAAGGGTTCCTTGCTCCTGTCTCTAGTACTCCATGAGTTGCTGCCTTACATTCCCTCCTCGGTTCCCATCAGAGGTCCTAAGATATGGTTACACATATGGTCACCGGGATGGTAAAAGACTGAAGAGTGACTGGGACCTCCCCCTTTTATACCTGCCAGGTGTATAGCACATGTTGGTGCTGGGGGAGGTCCCAGGGTCGACTACTGTGAAAATCATCTGAAGAAGATGATGCCTGCAGCTGAATACACACTGGTTGTGACCTGCTGCAGACATACTCTTGAGGATCCACTGTTACAATAAGTTCTTACTCAACTGTACTCTCCTCCTCCTCCCGTTTGTGGTCTCCCCACCATTCTTTGACCACGAAGGGGTCTTTTTTCTCTGGGGGGAGCTGCCCTGACTGCTGTGCATGTGCTCTCTTCCATGGGGCTACTGACAGCACCTCTTCATGCCACTCTTGCAATCTCGGGCGAAGGCCTTTTGGGTCAGGCCTTACTCCCTGCCCCTCAGCCCCTGCTGCTGAAGCCCTTACTTACAATGGGAACACAGCATGTTGACTCGGCTGGCACGTCATCCAACAGCATGGGTTTGGTGGAAGCCAGGCTCTCCTCTGACTCCCACCCACCGCCTACTATCCTTACGTCAGTCTCCTCTTTAGGATCCGATGCCCATCCTCCAGGCTTGGAGTCGGTGCAGCAGCATATTGGTGCCTCCCCAGATCCAAATCCTTCACCACCTTTGCCTGTTAGGCCTACTTCTTGCCTGGCACCCATCTTACATCAGCCAGCACCTGTGGTGCCTTTGCCAGCCTTGCCGCAACTACTGCCCGTTGGGCCTACACCGGTCTTGCCTCAGCCAGCGCTTGTTGGGCCTGCACTCATATTCCTTCAGCCAACAACTATTAGGCCTATGCCAGTCTACCCCCTGCTGGTCTATCCACAGCCAGTACCCACTAGGCCTTTACCGGGTTATCTTCAACTGGTGCCCGCTGGGTCTGTACTGGTCTATCCTTATCTGGCAGCTGCTGGACTGATGTCAGTCACCCTTGATTTATAAAGAATACTTTCATCTCTCTGGGGCTTTTTGCAGTCATAGGTTCCCCCTTTTCAGGACACAATACCTCCTGCTCCCCAGGGGACTTCTCTGGGGCCATCCACACCTGTGCTTCTGCAGCTGACCCCACCACCGCGAGTAGCTCATAGACAGGGATAAGTATCGTCCAGACCTGTGTTTGCCTGATGAGGAGGAAGATTACGGCGCAGATGGGGGGGTGAAGGGGACATCAGCAGCTTGTCTACACCTTTCACGTGTTTCTCTAAAGGGGAAGGGACCCCTAATTATGTTCTCAAGTTTCCCCTCCAGACGAGCCGTCCTTCATGGCTGTCATGCAACGTATGCAGGAGGCCATGCGGTTTAAGATACAGGAGCAGGATCCAGAGTGGCGCCAGCTCACCACCTACCTTCACCAGCTGGAGGCCTCTTCATTGGTGATCCCTCCCCTCATAGATATCTACAAGGATGCCACCATGGCAGCATGGCGTTGGCCCAGTCTGGTCCCAGCTATGTCCGTGAAGGCCAAGAGGCTGTACCATGCCCCGGTTGGGAAGCCGTTTCTCAGGGAACAGGTGCAGGAGGATTCTGTGGTGATAAACGCTGCCGACAACCACACTAAATGGCCCAAGCATCTGAGTTCCTTGCACCTTACAAGGATTCATGTCAATTTGAACTTCTGGGCAAGCAGGCATTTGCCTCAGCCACCCTGGAGATTCATGCTCTCAGTTACTTGGCATACATGCTCCAGTACCAAATGCCCTGTGGGACTAGACCAGGGATGTAGTCCAGTCCTTACCCAATGACCCTGCCAAGCAGCGAGCCCTGGGTTCCCTTAAGTCAGCCTCTGGCTTCAGTACCCATTTGCTCCGGGCATCCTACAACGCAGTCGATACGTCAGCCCGTGTGGCTGGCATATGCATGCACCAGCAGTCTTGGCTTCGGGTGTTGGGGTTCTCCCAAGATGTCCAGTTGTCCATCATGAGCACCCCATTTAGAGGGTACAAGTTGTTTGGCAGAGATATTGAAGGTATCCTCTCCACTCTCAAGGTGTCTGGTCATACCCTGGGGTCTGTGCATTTTATGTATCACGCACAGCCCAAGTCTGGCCTGTGGGCACCCTTTCCTTGGGTTACCCACAGGCCAAACTGAGTGCCTGCCAAGCCTTAGGGAAAGCAGAGGGCAGCAGCATCTGCCCTACCCACCCCCAGCCCTTCCACCAGTAAGAGCCCTTGAGGAGGTTTTGCAGCCATGGCTGCCCCTCCTTCCTGACTTCTTGCTGGACCTCCCCCCTCCAGAAACACGGAAGATGGTCATAGGGGATCACTTCTGCCTCCATCTGGACAGGTGGCAGGTGATAACTTCAGACAGTTGAGTGGTGCAGCTCATAGAACATGGACACTCACTGGTACTTCTGGAGTGGCCTCAGGACAAGCCCCCAGTTCTGTCCTCATATCCTCCTGGTCACATTCCTCTGATCTGGGACAAGATCCATGCCCTGCTTTGCAAAAGGGACACAGAACCCCTTCCACAGTCCCAGCAAGGAAAGGGGTTTTACTCCCATTTCTTCCTGGTACCCAAATGTACAGAGGACCTCAGGCCCATTCTGCACCTCAGCAAGCTGAGCCTGCCAATCCGATATAAGCGGTTTGCCCTGTTACACCAGGGGGACTGGATTTGCTCCCTAGACATGCAGGATGCCTATCTGCATATCACGGTATGCACCTCATGCACCTGCTTCCTCAGATTTCATTTTCAGGGGCCCATTTCCAGTTCGGGGCTCTATTGTTTTGCTTATCTTTAGTCCCCCACCGGGTGTTCACCAAGTGCTTGGTAGTGATGGCAGGAGTTACATGTGTTTCCTTACCTTGACAACTGCCTGTTAGCAGCGCTGTCCCAGGAGCATCTGCTCCAAACCCTGACTCATACCTGCCACCTGTTCCAGGAGCTGGGAGTCATGATCAACCTGCCCAAGTCATTTCCGACCACCCTGCCAATGGCTTCTCTACATTGGGGTGGTATTAGATGTGGCTCAGGGGATGGCCTTTCTACCGAAAGATGGGGTGGAGTGCCTGATGAATCAAGCCCGTCTGCACTACTCCAGCCATTACATCCCAGCACGGGTCTTTCTGTGCCTTCTGGGACTCATGGCTGCAGTCATCACTATGGTCCCTCTTGCCTGGCTCCATATGAGGATTCCTCAGTGGACACTGTGGGTCCATTGGGACCAGTGTATGGACTATATGGAACAGCCAGTCCTGGTCTCATCAGATTCAGTCAACAAGGTGCTTTCGTGGTGGCTAAAGCCTAGCAACCTCCTGAGAAGGGTGCCTTTCATCATTCCACCCTCACTGCAAAGCCTCACAACAGATGCCCTCAGGCCTCAGCTGGGGGGCTCACCTAGCTGTCCACCAGACTCAACGGACATGGTCCACGGTGGAGGTGGCACTCTGCATAAACATCTTGGAGATGCGAGTTCTGTATGCCTTGCAGGCCTTCCAGACCCAGCTCTTCCAGAGCCCACTGCTGATTCAAAAGACAACTCCAGCATGGTTCATTACACCAAGAAATGGAGGGGACTCATTCTTACCCTCTGTCTCGGGAAGGGATGAGGGTCTGGTATTGGGCCATAGATCACGGCCTGGAACTCTCGGCTGTCCATGTTCCTCACAACCAAAATGTCTTGGTGAACTGCCTAAGCCAGTCTCAGTCACCGGCTCAAGAGAAGAAACTCCAGACCTCCATGCTGGAAGATCTGTTCAACTGGTGGGGTCATCCAGAGTTGGAACTTTTTGTGTCCCTACTCAAGACAAAACTGCCACTTTTCTGCTCGATCACTCCAGGGCCTGGAGTTTTCTGGCAAGACGTGTTGTCTCTCTTGGAAAGTGAGATTACTGTATGCATTTCCTCCCTTCTCGCTCCTTCAGAGGATCCTAATTAAACTTCATATGGAAGGGGCAACCATGATCCTGATTGTCCCCTTCTGGTTCACCTTGCTTCAGAACCTCCAGTGCCCCTGCCCCTAAACACAGGCTTGCTCTCCCAGGAACAGGGCACCTTGGTCCATCCGGACCTCCGATCTCTCTGTCTTCATTCTTGACTCCTGAGGACGTAGCCATTGTGAGATCTGGGTTGTCCTCCAAGATGGCAGATATTTTGTCGGCAGCTAGGAAACCATCCCCCAGGGCCACCTATTCCATGAAGTGGAAGCGTTTTGCTAAGTGGGCTGCATCGCACCACATAGGCCCCTTTGTCTGTCCGGTGAATCAGATCTTGGAGTACTTGCTCTCCCACTCAGACTCCAGTCTGTAGTATTCCTCCATCAAGGGGTATTGTGTATCTTATCCTCGCCAGACCAGAAGGCATGAGAAATCGTGTACAGTGCCTCAGCCTGCAGTGCAACCTAATAAACCACATAGTTCAGTATCTGCTTTTTACAATTGTGTTAGATCAGTTTCTTCCTTAGCATGCTTAACCACTGCTATTTCATAAAGGTTATGAGGGAGGGAGGGCAGGAGGTTCCCACAAAGGAGCCCTTAGATTTTCTAGCAAAGCAAGCAGCCATTGCATTGTGCTCTGCTACAGGACCTCCCTTCCTATGTGCTTTTACTTTAATCATTTCAATCCTTACACTTTCAAATTTTATTGTTATACCTGTTTCCCACATGGCAGCAAGAACCGTGACATAGTGCAAGGGCTTACCATCAGATGTAACAAAGCCATGGGTTTTCTACAGTAGTAAATAAGTTATTTTGGCTGAACACACCCAACGTGAGTCTGTGCATACCACTCAGTGTCATGTATGTTTGTAGGGATTTGCAGGGCACAGGCCACTGCTGCAAGTTCTGCGGATGGAGCTGACTGAATTTTGCAAGTGTATCATGTACCTGTCGATGGCCACACTGTGGCTCAACATGATGGATCTCGCATGTTTTTGAGAGGCATCCAGCACGTGAAGTCTCCAATCTGGAATCCTGTCCTGGCTTGGGACTTAAATTTTGTGTTAGAGAAACTCACCCTGCCTCCATTTTAACTGGCTGTGTGTTGCAAGCTGCGCTTTCCGTCATGAAAAGTATTGATTTTAGTTGCTATTACTTCTGCTCAAAGGATTTCTGAGCTTTAGGTGCTCATGTGTGAGCAGCCATATTTGATTTTACACAAAGACAGGGTGTCTTTATGTACCAGTCCTAAGTTTCTTCCTGAGGTGGTATCTGAGTTTACTTTTAATCAGTCCATCCACGTGCCAGTTTATTTTCCAGAGCATGCTAACTCAGGGGAAGCATTGCTCCATAATTTGGATATGCATAGAATGTTGGAGTGCTATACACACCAGACAAATAACTATAGAAAGTCCTCCCAATTGTTTCCTTCGCCACTGGGAAAGAGGGCGTTCCGGTGTCCAGACAGTGTTTATCCAAATGGTTAGCCAATTGTATTGTTTTCTGTTACAGGACATACGGTAAGGAACTTCCTGATGTGGTTCATTGACGTTCGGCCAGAGGCATGGCCACTTCCATTGCATGCTTTAGAAACGTTTCAGCTGAGGAGATCAGTGTAGCTGCTATGAGGAGCACTGTCCATACCTTTATCAAACACTACAGTCTGGACATCGCCATTAGGTGTAGGGCCAATTTTGACCTGGCTGTTCTACAAGGCCTTCTCTCTTAGGTTCTTACGGCCAACCACCCAGACCATCTGTCAGTTGCTGCCAGAACTACTTGGGACTTGTCCTGCCAGTGTGGCCTGCTGCAGCAGATATCCTCGAAGTAAGATAGTACATCTACGTAAGAACTTATCATAACAGTTAATCTTCAAGAGGATCTCTTGCAGCAGACCATGCGTTCCCTCCCTCTTTTCCCCTTTTTTCCTCTTCCATGGCCTTTGGGCCTTCTGCCTAGATCTCCCTTTCCATAGCGGAGAGCCTTCTGCTTTTTTCTTGTCAACTGTAAGGATACCTCAGCTTCCTCCTTTGTTCCCCCAGCGGGGTCTTGCTTATGGGCTTATGCGGGAAAACCGAGGAGCACGTGGGGGTTGCCCACTCTTACAGAGTAGGCCAACATCAGAGGGTGATGTTGGTGGTGGGTGGCTCCCTCTGGTAGACTGCTAGCTAGAAAGTTTTAATGTGATCCTAGTACCTGGCAGCTTAGTCCAACTGATGTGGTCTGCTGCAAGAAATTCTCATGAAGATCTACTGTTACAGTAAGTTCTTGCATTAACTGTGCTATCTTTGCAGTCTGCCTTTGCAGTCCAATGCAACTGTAACAATCCTACTGTTTTATTTTGTTTCTGTCTGTATATAACCTGTGACTTTTTATACTGCAATCTGTATGAAGTTTTCAAAACTGTATGTAAGTGTTCTGTCTTAAGTACTTTGAGCCTAACTCAACTGTATTTCCTCTGGAACTGCGTATTGTACTTTATTTTCAATGACTATGTATTTGATGTGGAACCTTTGTAAATAAGCAGTTATGCCCAAAGGTAATCTCTGAAGTTCTCAATAAATAAACAAGCATTTGTCAATGCCAAATGTTTGCTTGCTGGCATTGGCATTGGTAGTGTAGGAGTTAGAGAGCTGCATAATAGGAATGGCAGTAACGTTTTGAACTGAAGCCAATCCCACCACCACCCTGCAGAGACTGACAGGCATTGGGGTGTGCCTTTGGGTCATCTGGCATAACGGCCACACCATTTCACCACACCCTACCCTGCAGACACCAACAAGTGTCACGGTGTGCCTTGGGGGCTTTGGCCCTTATGTTCACTCCATTCCATCAGGAAATATGGTGAGATGGGTGCAGTATAGGAGAATGGGGTGAGCTTTTGGGCTGAAGAGCCCAAGGCACACCTTGATGCCTCTCACTGGCTGCAGGGTGTGGGTGGGGGTGGAATGGTATGAGCATTACAGGCGAGAATCCCAAGTCACACCCCTGATGCCTGTCAGTCTCTACAGGGTGGGGCGTTACGGTTGAAAACCCCAATGCCTCAGGCATTCGTTGGTATTTTCACTCCAAATTTTCAACATGGGTTTTTTGTGACCCCCACCTTATGAACAGTGGCAATATCAGTTTGTTAGCCGAAAGCTGATTTTGCACAGCGACTATGCCATTTGGCACCACAGGTCCAAAAACCACATTTCGAACAGGATGTGAAAAAAGACAGCTGTATTGTTCATGGGGAGATGTAAAAATATCAATGTTGAAAATCTGCAGTGAAAATATTAAAAAAACTGGTGAAGTCACGAGCGTGCGTCGAAACTGCGTAACGCACACCCGTAATGTAATTAGTTTGGGGATTTTTTACAACAGATTGTCAACACAGGCATTTTGGGACCTCCGCTCATGAATAGTGTCACTGTGATTTTCTTAATCTGTCCCGAACAGTGATTTCCCACAGTGACCACACATTTCTGCGCTGGAAGTGTGAAAACACATTTTGGCCATGGTGTGACAAAAGACAGCTGTACTGTTCATAAGGAAGTGTGGAAAAATGCCAGTGGTGAAAATCTGGACTGAAAATATTACAAATTCATGAATCTACCAGGGTGTGTGGAAACTGCGCACTGCTCGCTCGTAATACAGTCATTTTATGGACTTTTGTCACCAAATTTTTAACATAGCCATTTTAAGACCTCTGCTCATGAACAGTGTCACTGTGATTTTCTTAATCTGTCCCGAACATTGATATTGCACACCGACTGCGCCATTGTGCGCTACATGCATGGAAGCACATTTTGGGCAAGATGTGAAAAATAATAGATCTACTGCTCATAAGGAGGTGTGATAAAATGGCAATGTTGAAAATCTGGAGTGAAAATATAAAACATTTGCGAACTTAGGAGCGTGCGTAGGAACTGCGCATTGTACGCTCATAAAACAGTCATTGCTAGGAACTTTTTCACCAAATTTTCAAAATAGGGTTTTTGGGGACCTACCTCATGAACTGTGACACTGTCGTTTCATAAATCGATCACAAAAGGTGGTTCCGCACAGTGATTGCGAAATCACCTTTCGGGACCAAATAACCAATGACAGTGCCAGAATTCATGAGGTTGGGTCCCAAGAACCCATGTTGAAAATTTGGTGAAAAAATTTCCAAAATGCCTGAGGTATGCATCAAAGTTGAAAAAACCCTATTTATTCCATTATTCAGTTTACCAGCATTTCCTCAGTTCGCGGTCAGCTTTGAAGAGTGCAGACGTATTCCCGGTCCACGGAAGATCGTCACGCCGGACTCTGGAGGTAAGTATGGGATGAGGTGGAGGTATGGGGAGGCAGGTGCGGAGAGGGTGGGCACGGGTGGGGAGGGGATCAAGACAGTCAGTGAGGGACCATTTTTCTTCCAGGGCATTTTTTTTAAGATGACACAGGACTTTTGTCACGCTGGGGTGGGCTCTAGCGTGGCACCTGGAAGTCTGTTGGGGGGTACAGTAGAGCCAAGCGAGGTTGGACGCCCATCAATGCTCCCTGACTGTTGCCACACTGGGTGGTCTCCCAGCGTGGCACCTGGAAACTCTTTTGGGGGGAGCACAGCGGGCCGATGAGGATTGGGCACCCTCTCGGCCATACAGTGTGTGTGGGGAGTGCATGAGCATGCTGGGGTGGGCTCCCAGCATGCTACTTGTTCTTGAGGGAGGGGCTGTCTATGACAGCTGTTTCAGTCTGGTACCAGCGTGTAGGCACTTGCATGTGCCGGCGGCAGTATGCCGTGCCTACGATACCGCCTCTGATTGCAGTGTTTTTGCTTTCAGCTGTACGCCACTGCATCTGAATGACTGTCATAGACAGCTCCTACATTTATTGGTGCGGTGTGGCCGCGCCTGCAAAAGGCAGCAGGGCATTGAAAGTGGGGGAGGCACACCTACGAATTCTCGTATGGTGGCACTATGTTTCTTGCACATATGTGCAAGCAAACATAATAAATTAATGCATGTGAACCTTTGGCTCTCAACATGTATTCTTTCTGAATTGGGACTTCTAAGATATTCTGCTTCTCCACTGTTACTTTGGCAAATAGCACTCCATGCCCCCATGTCTCCCCAACTGTATATGAAGTTTGACTACTGGAAGATCAAAACTTGAAATACAAAAATTCCCTTGATAAATCCTTTATGTTTTTCTTTCTTTTCTTTACACTAAGGAAATTCACGTGTCATAGATGGTCAAATCTTAACTGATTCTGTGCTGTTTTCCAGGTTTTTCTTTTAATATCACAGCTAGTCTGTGCTAAACTCAGCAGATATTTGGCATCTAGAGTCTCTGAATTGACCCTCAAATGTAGGAGATGTGGAGCAAGCATTTGCCCTTTACCAGCACCATGCAAACCAAACAACCCAGATACAAGAAGACACAGGAAGAGAACTGTTGTGGGAGATTCAGTCTTGATAGACACACATTCCAAAGAGAGACAGAACAGCATATTCTGTTGCTTACCAGCAGCCAGATGTAAACATGTAGCTGATTAAATAAATAGTTTACTGGATCCCCTGGGAGATAAACCACTGGTAGTAGTACACATAGGGACACATTATATGAGTGGCAGTAATGAGGACAATATGAAGAATTTCATGAATCTTGGCAGCGTGATTAAAGAAAGAGAAGCGGTAGCCAACTTCACAGGTATACTACCTATCAACTTTGGATATGAAAGACACAAGGTTAGAACTCTGAGGATATATGTTTAGATCTAATGTTGCTGCAAGGAAGATGGATTCAAATTCCTTAAAAATTGGACATTTAATAAATGGCAGGATCTGTTTGGAGAACATGGACTGTAAACGGTCAGTAAATGAAAATTCTGGGAAACAGGATCTAGAAACATACACGGAAACAATACAAGTTGATGGCAGAAAAGGACCGCAAGGCCCATCAAGTCTGCCCATTTTATCAATTTGCTCCCGCTGCCTCTGCTAGGTCAGTGGCCTTAGCTATGCTCCCCTCAAATGTATGATTCCCTTGTGCCTATCCCATGCCCTCTTGAACCCCTCCACTGTACATTGTCCCACTGCCTCCTGAGGTCGGACATTTTGTGCATTCACCCCCCGTTTACAATTTCATGTCATGCCCTCTAGTGCTATAGTACTTTTTATACTGGAAGATGCTGTACCCTTCCACCTTATTTATGCCCTTAAGGTATTTGAAAGTCTCAATCATGTCCCCCCCTCTCCCGTCTCTGTTCCAATGTGTACATATTGAGATCCCTAAGTCTGTCCTCATATGCCTTGTCGTGCAGACCCTGCACCATCTTAGTTACCCTCCTCTGCACTGTTTCCACCCTGTCAATATTCTTACACAGGTGGGGCCTCCAGAACTGCACATAGTACTCTAGGTGAGGCCTAACCAGTGTCTTGTACAGATGGATCACCACCTCCCTCCTGCGACTTGTAATACCCCTCCCTATACATGGCTTGTAATACCCCTCCCTATACAGCAAATTACACAATCATTGGGAAGGCTAATTAAGGGTACAGGAGAGACAGTGGACAAGGCTACTGAAGCCAAAATAGAAGGAGAAAGGGACAAACATGGAAGTAGTTCCAGTGTGCACAAAGAAACCAGCAAGGCCACAGATGCATCCAACATGACTGAAGAGAGTCAAGAAGCAAAACAGAGACTGTAACTACTTCTACACAGCTACACACAGCCCAAGGAAAACCTATTCGGTAGAGATACTGTAGACCATGAAAGAAAGGAAGAGGGATAGCATTATGTGAGAAGTAAACTCATGTACTTGAAATTAACTTCAACTAAGTGACTGAATCACCCTGGATCAAGGTAACAAGTGAAAGAAGAGGAAAAAACACAGTTATGATCAGGTAATGCTACAGACCACTAGATTAGAAGGAACTCCAGATTCTGTAACTGTATGAGGAAAGTTTCAGGTAAGGGAAGCATGTTGTTAATGAGGGACTTCCAACTGCCCAGATATAGATGGGGAGGAAAGAACAGCCAATTTCAAATGCAGTTTGCAATTTATGGATCTTTTTATAGAGAGCTGATTAATCCAGTCTGTCTATAAAATAACTAGAAATTGAACAACACTGGATGTAATATTTTGTAACAAGGATGACATAGAGAAAAGGAAACTGGAGAAACATTGACCAAAACAAGTAACCATAACAGTGTCAACTATGAAAAATTGACCATAGTAATCTTGTTTCTTCCAGGGTATTCTTCTATATTCATAACTCTGTGCAGTCAGGCTCCTAAATAGAACTGCCCAGAGATGGAACGTTATGCAAATGATAGAACCTGTCATTGGCTCATGCCACTAATTTAAACTGCTGCCCTTATCAGCTGCAATGTTCCACTAATGTATGAGATTTCTAAGCAGCCTGCAGGCAAGTGTAACTAGAACTATGTCTATCTATCTCTTTATCTACATCAGAAACCATACTATCAAAAACAGTAGAACTACAATAATTATCATGAGCCCCCCGAATACCAGAATCACATGGAAAAAGAAGGGAAGGGAAAGGAAAAACTCCACCCATTAGGGTTTAAACAACATATGCCAGAGTGTGGGACTCCATATTTGAATGCTCAACTAGGAGTACAGAGGCTCTGGTTCTGGAAGAGGAGGCAGGGTGCGAGAGTTATGAATACAGAAGAATACCTTGGAAGAAACAAGATTACTATGGTCATTTTTTCTTCTCATCCCAGGTATTCTACTATATTCCCTAACTCTTTGCAACTCGTCGCTGATCCCTCAGCCTTGCAAGCTCCCTCCTGGAGCACGAACACCACGTGGGTGCGAAGAGGCCTGCGTCTGCCTCCCCGACCCAGTCGCCAATCCCTCAGCCTTGCAAGCTCCCTCCTGGAGCATGGACACCACGTGGGTGCAAAGAGGTAATATACTACCTCCAGCTGTAGCACCCTTATGTGGGGGGATAGCCCGTCGATGTGCTGTGTGCGTCGACTGCCCCACCCACCCTGGCTCGGCATTTCCTTTATAGTTGCTGTCTAGTGATGTCATTTTCTGTTCTCACATTTAGTAAGTCCCCACTTCCCCATTTGCAGATTATACCAGATAGCCTCTAGAGGGACCCTCTGACCCTATCACCTCAACCTCCCCACCCCTACGTCCTGTAACCTACTAACCTGCCTAGGTACCTCTGTCCCCTATCCCACCTCCGCCTTGCTCACACCTTACCCTCATCCTGCGTCCAGCGGCCCATCTTCTCACCCTCACCTAGCCAGCCACTACCCCCAGTGACCACTAGGAGTCACTATTCTCACTCCAGTTCTAGCCCAATCCCAGCCACTGAAAGTCCCTCTGCACCTAGTTTCCTCACTCTCTGCCAGGCTTTCTCCCAACTGCCCAGCTAGAGATTTGAACCTTGTACCCTGCCCACCAGAGTCCGTGACAGTACCACTACTCCAAAGTTGTATCTACGCTCTCCGAGGGGCAACCAAACTACTTATACTTCACCTCTCCATTTACCCTGCCGCAATGTTCAGGCACCTTTTCCCTGAAATTGGTATATTGCCCCCATCAACATCCCTCGTGCTACTGTTCTCCTCCATCTTACTATCCCTTCCCATGTTAACTCCCCCCCTAAGTGGCTACCCAGCACCCTCCCCTTCTCCTACTATTGTGACCCACCCTACAAAAGCCCCCTATAAGTCCTCTGCTTCCCTCCCAGCCATCTCATGGTCCCACTTCCCCTCCCCCCTCCTCTTCTGTCTATTCCTTTGTCTGCCTACTGGCCTCTCTCTCCCTCTCCAGCTCCCTTTCCCTCCACTCTGCCTGCCCTAGCACCTCTGCCAACCTGTGTAGGGTTAAACCCTGGTCCCTCCACTCTCTATACTGCCACCTAACTATTGCCCTTCTTCTTCTGGCAGCAGGGGATATACACCCTAACCCAGGCCCTACCCTGTCCTCTAGCTCTAACCACCACACACCAAACTCCTCAGCCAGGACCTCCACTACCTCTCACTCTGGCTATCTTCCCCGAGGCCTCCGCCTCCTCCATTTAAATATTCGTAGCCTAGTCCCTAAGCTCGATCAGCTCCAGGTCCTAGCCACCCAACATGTCCCTGACATAATCATCCTATCCGAGAAGTGGCTAAACCCCAGCCTCCCAGACAATACCATCACTATTCCAGGGTACACCATCACACGGCAAGACCGGCCCTCCAGAGGCGGTGGTGTGGCTATGTACATCAAATCAACCCTACACTCCTCTGTCTCCTTCACTAAAGCTGAACCCAAAGCCTTCGAGCTACTAATGGTAAAACTGTTCCCCTCCTCACTACCTATCTATGTGGCTGGAATCTATTGCTGCCCAGGCACTTCAACCACCATAGTCACCAACCTCCTAGGTCAGCTCTCATCTCTCACACAGTCAGGTGAACTATATGTCCTGGGAGATTTCAACCACAACTGGCTAGCACCCACTTTTAACAAAATCCAAACTGAAATAACCACCCTAAACCTTAGTCAAACCATCTTGGAACCCACTCGCTCTAATCACAAGTCCGGTAACCACTCCCTACTTGACTGGGTGCTTACTTCCCACCCATACTGCGTCATCAGTTCAGGCCTCCTCCCTGATTCCATCAGCGACCACCACCTAATCTACTTGGTCCACAAGATCCACAGAATTAAAACCCCTCCTAAATTCATATTTCAATGGTCTTACAAACCCCTTAACCTCTCCCTTCTCCTGGCAGATTTGGCGCACTCAAATTGGGTCCCAAGCCCTATCTGCTCTAACATTGATATGGCCCTCTCTCACTTTCGAAACACCTTCCTCGCCATCTGGGACAAACATGCCCCCTGCGCTGGACTAGAGTTCGGGGGTCTCACCTACCCTGGATCTCCCCTGAGCTGTTAGCTTGCCAACAAGCCCATGATAAGGCCTGGCGGAACTACAAATCCACATCCCTCCTAGACAACTACATTACCTACCGTACGCGCCACAATAAATGCACAAAGGCCACCCGTTTAGCTAAGGCTGATTACTTCAACAATACCCTAAATGAAAACCTCCAATGCCCCTCTAAATTCTGGAAGGTCATTAACTCCCTCTTCACCCCCCAAACAACAAGCTCCCCCTCCTCTCCTCTCCTCTCCTCTCCTCCTCTCCCATGGGACTCTCCTCTCCGACCCCCTGTTGGTCGCCTCTGAGTTCAATACCTATTTTATTACCCAAGCACAGGCCCTCCTAAAATCCCTCTCCTCCTGCAACCCCACCCACTCCCCAGCCACCTACCCACCTTTCGTCTGATAGGAACACTTTTCCTTCAGACCTATATCCCCTGCTGAAACCCTTGCTGCCCTTCACTCCCTGAACCCATCCAAAGGCAAATCCTCTGATGGTCTGGATAACAAACTCCTCTTCCTTTCTGCCCCCGCCATTGCTACTCCCCTCGCAGCTCTACTAAATCTCTTTTTCTCCACCAAGGACCTCCCCTTTGAGTGGAAACATGCCACTGTCATACCCCTCCCAAAAAGAGGTGATCCTACCTCCACTACCTCCACTACTAACTACCGCCCCATCTCCCTCCTCTCCACCCTCGCCAAACTCCAGGAACACCTAGTGCTTTCCCAACTCTCTGACTTTCTCTCCGAAACTAACTTCATCACCCCTTTTCAGTCTGGTTTCTGAAAACACCACTCGACCACCTCCTCCCTGTTATGACTCACGGATTCCACTTTCACTGGGATGGATAATGAACTAATCACGGCTGCTATCTTCATTGACCTAGCAAAAGCTTTCAACACGGTTTCCCACCCTGTCCTGCTATCCCACCTATCTGGAGCTGGGTTAACAGAATCTGCCACTAACTGGTTCAGGGCCTACCTTATAAATCGAACCCAATCCACTAAAATTGCCGACCATACCCCCCATCACCACTGGCGTCCCCCAAGGTTCAGTTCTTGGCTCCATCCTTTTCTCCATCCTTTTAAATGACCTACCTAACTCTTGCTCCTCTGCCTAAATCCATATGTACATGGATGACATGGTCCTCTTTACCTCCGGTCGGACCCATGAAGAAGTCTCCTCCAAACTCCAAACTGATTTCAACAAAATCCAACACTGGTTCATTACCAATCAGCTATCCCTAAATGCCAAAAAACTGTCTCTGTGACTTTTGGCACTAGACAGCATCTATCCAAACTCACCTGCCCCCTCAGCTTGCATACCCTAAATGACTCCATCCTTGAGGATGTGCCCTCCTTCAGATATCTAGGGGTTTGGCTGGATCGACACCTCACCTTCTCCACACACGTGGATGCCATAATTTCTAAACTTCATCCAAAACTTGGTGCCCTCTATCGCAACCGCTCTAGCCTCTCTCTACCGGTCAGAAGGGAATTGGTCCAGCAAATGATTTTACCCTCTTTTGACTACTGTGATGTTGTTTATAACTCCGCCGCCAAGACCACCCTAACCAAACTGGACCCCCTCTTTAATGCCTTCTGCCATTTCACCCTCGATGCTCCCCCCGCTCTCATCACTGCAAGCTCTGTCGATCTCTGGCCCTACCTTCCCTGAGCAACTGGTGCCTAATTCACTGTGCCAAATTCACTTCCAACTGTTGGCTTGGCTCCCTCCCTCCCTACCTCGCATACTCCCTACTCCCCACCCCACCCACTCCCTCAGATCTTCTGATGCAAGACTATTGGTCATCCCTCACCGTAGGACCACTGCTGGCCAATCAGCCTTCTCTTACCTCTTCTCTAAACTCTGGAATCACCTGCCAGCTCAGATCCACCTCTCATCATCCAAACACTCCCTATCCTCGGCCCTCACTAACTTCTTTGCACCAAATTGCATCTTCCCTTGACCTCCACCCTGCCAGCTCCCTCCCACCATCCCCCCTTGTGCCTGACCAGCGGCTCGGCCTTCGCCTAATTGCCTGGCTTATATACTGCCCCATGCACTTCTTCACTCACCCCAATTTTCCATTCTAATCTCTCCTACCCTCCCCGCCTCCATCCCTCCCCTCAGTTAATCACACTTCTCAACCTCACGCACTACTGCTACTCACCTCTCCCCCACCCTTATCACCCCCACTTCTCCTCTCCTACTCATACTGTCAACTTGCTGCATCTGCTTCAATTCTCTCATGCCACTGCCACCCTTGCATTGCTACTGGCACTTACCTAAACATGTATTAACCAGACGTGTTCCATGTTATGTATACCCTGTCCTTCATGCTCTGATCGCTGTACTGTTGCACCAATTGTTTAAATGCTCTATAGTCCCCCTGTATTGTTCCATCTATTGTAAACAATGTGATCATGTTGTCCCTCCCAGCTATGTACACCATCTGTATTGTGCAGTTCTATATTTGTCTGTTTATGATCTGCCTCCACTGTAATCCCTTCCCCCCAGGTTGCACCGTGAGACGAGCATCTTTTTGCTCAGCGTGCCTTTCCTAGTGAAACAATTTCAATAAATAAATAAATATGACTTCAAACGGTAACTTTGGAGGTGGGCACAGAACCTACTTTGGAAATAAGCTCTGCAGGACTGCTGTGCCAAACCTGGCTTCACTTCTGGACTGAGTGTCCAGACTATGGTGTTTAGTAAAGGTGTGTACTGTCCTCCAGGTAGCTGCTTTACAGATCTCCACTAATGGAACAGCTCTAGCTGCTGCAATAGTAGCAGTTGTGCCCCTTGTGGCATGAGCCCTCAGCCCTGCTGGGGGCTCCTTTCCAGTTTTTGAATAGAAAAACTGAATGCTCTGGACTATCCAATGGGAAATGGACCTCTTTGAAGTTGTGTTACCTTTGCCCACATCCCCATAAGTCAGAAACAACTGTTGTTTGTCTTGTCTATGATCCCTGATGTGGGTCATGTAGTAGCTTAATGCCCTCTTGACATCCAGACTATGGAATCTGCACTCATCTGAACTAGTATGTTTGGTGAAGAAGACTGGCAGGGTAATGGACTCGTTCAAGTGGAAATCAGAGACCACTTTTGGGAGGAATTTCCTATTAGTTCGGAGTACTGCCTTGCCTCTGTGGAAGGAAAGATAGTCCTTCTCGACTCACAAGGCCTGAAGCTCACTAATTTTTCTGGCTGAGGTGATGGCAACCAGAAAGACAGTTTCCCAGGTAACACATTTTAGGTGTGCCGAGACCATGGGCCCAAATGGAAATCTCATCAGCTGGGCAATGCATGCGTTCAGGTCCCATGCTGGTACTGGTTCCCTAACAGGTGTGTGCAAATGGCACAGACCTTTTGAAAATGGGGTTGGATGCCAGGGAAGTGCTCCTTCCAGCAGAAATGTAAGCAGATACTGATGCTAAGTGCACTTTTAGGGATAAATGCTGTAGACCCTGAAAGAGTAAGTAGGTAAGATAATCCAGGACCGCTGGTTTCCCCACTTGAGTGGGAGAGATACCCTTGAAAACACACCAGATAGAGAACCTCTTCCATTTTAAAGCATATGTTTTCTTAGTGGAAGGCTTCCTGTAACCCTTCAAGATATCCAGAACACTTTCAGAGATTTGCAAGTCTGCATAGTCTAAGTCCTCAAGAGCCGTGCTTTGAGCCTGAGGGATCTGAGGTTTGGGTACAGGATCCAGCCCTTATGGGAAGTCAACAGGTTGTGCCTCCTGGGAAGATGTACTGGTTTGGCTACAGACGTGGAGAGTAATAGAGGGTACAATGGCTGTCTGGCCCAGTCTGGTGCTATCAAGATCATTGATGCAGGTCGTGACCTGAGCTTGAGCAGGACTCTGAAAATGAGGGGAAATGGAGGGAAGGTGTGCAAGCTTCTTCCTTACCAATCCCAGGTCAGAGCATCCAGGGCGGCTGTACCCTTGGCTGGTGGTCTGCAGCAATAGTGGGCTGGTGATGATTCTCGTGGGATGCAAAGAGATCTACCTCTGGTGTGCCCCACCATCTGAATACTGCCTCCAGTACCTGTCTGTTGATGGACCATTTGTGATGGGCTTGATTGATTCTGCATAGGGTGTCTGCCAAGGTATTGTCCTTCTCTGGCACATGTATGCCCTGTAGAAAGGCCTTTAGTGAGTAAGCCAAGCTCCAAACCTTCACTGCTTCTGTGAATAGGGGGTCCTCCCTTGTCCTCCCTTGCTTGTTTATGTAGTACATAGTTGTGGTGTTGTCTGTCCTAACCTATACCACTAATGGGGTGAATGCTTTCAGTGCCAGGAACACTGCTCTTAGCGCCAACAGATTTATATGCTGGAGTGACTCTGTGCTGGACCAGGTTCCATGTGTAATGTGCTTCCCTAAGTGAGCACCCCACCCTGACAGAGAGGCATCGGTTGTGAGAATGACTGATGGGGGTTTCCTGCTGGAAGGGTATCCCCTCCCTGAGGTTGTCTGCTTCCTTCCACCACTGAAGGGCTTGCAGTAATGTTCTTGTTACTGGAACTAACTTTGAGAGAGTGTCTTTCCTTTGACATCAATGTGCCCTGAGGAGAAACTGTATGTCTCTTATTTGGACCCTGGCACCCAAAACTGTGTCTGTTGCTGCAGCCATGTGTCCTAGAAGCTGTAGGAAGTGTCTTGCTGGCTTTGGTTGTTTAGCCTGAAAGAAGCAGATAGTTGCAAGATGCTTTGCACTCTGTCTTGAGGATTGAAGACTCTTCCCTCTAAGGTGTTCAGTTCTGCTCCTATGAAGTGCAGCACCTGTACTGGGGTGAGGACGGATTTCTGTCAATTTGCCAGAAACCCTAGTGACTGCAAAATAGGTTTAGTGTTACCTGCAAGTGGTCTTGCACCTGCTGGGGTGAGCTTCCCACCACCAGCCAGTCATCAAGATAGGGGAAGATTGATACACCTAACCATCTTAGGTGTGCCACCACCACTGCCAGATACTTTGTGAACACCCTTGATAATAAGGTGAGCCTGAAGTCTCTACTTCTTGAGTTGTTTGTACCCAAACGTCCACAAAGTGGTACCAGAAGTGGGGTTCATTGGTTGTCTGTGGCAAAAAGAGGAGAAACCAGTGGGGGACCTGACCATGTACCCAACAACTCTATGCAGAGATGGCATCCGTTGTGGACGAGAAGAAGGCTGTTATGGTAACCAGGACCCAGACAGCTATCACTGGGGAACCTTTGTATCCCGGACTGGACCCGGCTGTTCAGAGAAAGGAGGCCAAAGTTAAGGAAGTTGCTGCAAGTGAGGATGAGATGGGACATCCACAGGGTTCCTGGTACTACAGAAATGCTACTTTCTTCAGGGAGTACCAGTTCAAGTTAGCATATCCTCCAGGTAAGAAAACTGAGTGAGGCTGCCAGCCATTTTTTAGGCGGGGAGAGCTCATGGGAACCTGAGGGGATGGTAACTCTGGATCCTAATGCCAATGTTAACAGAGCTCAACAGAGATATCCTGACAACTCCCAAACCTGGTCCCTTCAAATAGCTGCTTTGGCAGCACCTAACCTCTACAAGCAGTTGTGACTGTTTCTCCTAAGGGGACCATCTCCCTATGTACACCAGCTTAAATTGGCTCGTAAGGCTCTTCCACAACTAACTACTTGCTTCTGCAGCCCCCACTGTTCACCCCTTCCCATCCCTTCCTCCCTCACCCCTCTTCTCCCCCCACTCCTACCACACATACCCCCAACCCCACTATGGCACTTCTCTAACCCCTATCCACTATCCGCTACCTACCTTAGCACTTCTCCCTCCCTTCCTCCTCCCTCTCTGACAATGGTCCTCCAGCCTGCCTACTCCTCCTGGGTCCTCCCCATACTGTCTTAATAGTTTAGCTTGAACTCTGCTTAGTTCATAGTCATAGGTAGTCTCTCCTTGTGAATCATTGTTATTAGTTATACTTCTGCCCTCTCTGTGTTATTTGATACCGTATAACTTCATTGATCTTTGTATATTTGTTGCCTTCCATAATGAAGTGGAATCTTGCTGGCCCGGTGGCACCAAGGGTTGAGGCACTGGTTGCCACACCTCACACAATGCTGGTGACCTGGGTTTGGACACGAGCAGGGGTTGGTGGGGGATAGGATCGAGCATCCAGAGGACTGCTCTCCTATCCCAGGGAGGGTTGTGAGTTCCCACCACTCTGCAGCAGCCCAGGTGATGATCGGAGTCACTGCTAGAGTCGGTGTAGTTAAGGGGTGGAGTGCAGCATATGATGGCACGTTGTGCCTCTGATGTCATTGAGTGTCTGCACTCTGAGAGGGATCTAACAGGAGGAAACAGCAGCACTGACCGTGGCAGCTTGATGGCTGCAACTTCCTAGCCCGGCAGGGTTGTAGCGCATAGTCACATGCTGGTATTGGTTCCCGGCCTGGTGCGGGGATTAAGGGAGGTCCCTCTCAAAGGTACGGCAGCATATGCCAGCCAGTGTGTGGGTGTGCCTCCGAGTCACTTGGGGGAAGTGGAGTGGTAGCTGGATGTTGAGTAGGTCAGTGGCTGCAGGAGGAAAAATAGAAAGAATAAAAAAAAAAATTAATGACGTTTAACCTTTGTAAATGAGCTGTTCTCACTCAAAGGCAATGTAATCCGAGACTTAATAAATAAATGGGGCGCAGTAGCCATCTGTAAGGGCTGTGGTAGGGTTGGGCTACTGAACATTCCAGGTCCCAGATGAGGCCCCTCTCCCAGCTGACCAACCTCCATGCAGCTTAATTCTTCCAGGCTATGGAATAGCTCCCCTCTCAATCCTACCAATCTCCCAACATCCATACCCACCTGTTCTCTCCAGCAGACAACCCTCCCTGCCTGGACAACCCTCCTAGTCAATCTACCGCCATGTATCTGAACCCACCTTACTGCCTCTAGACCAGCCTCCCCCTTCCCAACAGCCAACCACTGTCCCTGTAGGTGGACCACCTCCATATCCTCCTCAAGCAAAACACCCTTCCTCTAGCTGGATCACCCCCAAAACTCTGGACAAGCCTACCCCACAGCAGACCAGGCTGTCTGCAGCTAACTCAAACCCTGCACCAGACCACTCCCCACTTTCATCATACCTGTGATGGTAGATAGTGCATGAAAGATATAGGGAGGGGCAAGCACTGCAAAGGAGATAATGGGGATAGACAACTTATGAGGGCTACAGCACCATTACAGCTTATCAACCTTGCACAGGTCAGAGATTTCTAATCTAGGTCCTGGGGAGCCTAGGATTGGGGGTACTGAGGTGATGTCTGCTCGTACCTGTAAAAGAAGAATAGCAATGGGATCACAAAGGATCTGTAGTTCTTTAGGAACAAAACTGGACCAATAGGGAAGGTTAAGCAAACAATACTTATCTAATATGCAAAGATCAGTGTTCTGTCAGGCAGAGTCGGCATCCTGTCAGACCTGTAGAAAACAAGCATTTGTCAATGCCGAAGTTCAGTATTGGTACATGTATTAGTATTGTACTGGATGGGGCAGGGCTACAGGTCTAAGCACGGGCTTATTTACATGCAGTTGAGTTGAATCACTTCTTGCCAACAATACAAGGTTCTTATTTATTCCCCAGGTAATTTTCTAGTGTCCGTGCTCCCCATGTCCTCAACTCTCCATGCTCAGATGCCGACTCCTCATTGTAGTCCCTCCCCAGCTCTTTTGTAGGGCAGGAGAGGTCCCACTAGACAGCGCTGAGGATCAGGCACCGTGACTTGGGAGGGTGTCTTACCTACAGCCCCCTTTCTCAGCGCTGAATGGTGCAAAATTGAACAAGCATTTGTCAATGCCGAATGTTTGCTTGCTGGTATTGGCACTGGTAGTGCAGGAGTTAGAGAGATGCATAAGCTTTCTCACACCTTGCTCCTAAATACTGGAACTCTCTTCCCCTTGATATTAAGCATTCCCCAACTCACCACTCTTTCAAAAAAGCACTTTTTTCTTACTTGAGCTCTCCTATTGTCTGCAGCTGCCACTAATCCCATTCTGGTTCCTCTGCCCACCCTATGCCTGACATTGCTATGCATTAATACTTACCTCTAAATAATCTCCCGGATGTTTTATTGTTACCCACCCACACTTGGGTGCTTGTTATTTCTGTACCCTTGTAAGTCTACCCTGCATGGTGGTCCTGTGTTTTTGTGCTAATACCTGACTTGTCCTCTGTAATTTTGACTACTGCATTGTTGTACACTCCCGGGTCGTGCTTGAAAATAGGCAGGTTTTTTGCCTAACACACTTACCTGGTTACCAAAAGCTAATAAACAAATAATAGGAATGGCAGTGAAATACTGAAGTAACGCCAACCCCCACCCCCACCTTGCAGAGACTGACAGGCATTGGGGGTGTGCCCTTGGGTCGTCGGCCATAACACTCCATTCCACATTCTAACATTCCACCTCATCCTACCCTGCAGATACCGACAGTTGTAGCAGTGTGCCTTGAGGTCTTTGTCCCTTACGTTCACCCCATTCCATAAGAAAATAAGCTGAGATGGGTGCAGCATAGGAGAATGGGGTGAATGTTAGGGCTGAAGACCCCCAGGCACACCTCGATGCCTGTCAGTGACTACAGGGTGGGGGGGGTGGAATAGGGTGAGCATTACATCCGATGACCCCAAGTCACACCCCCAACACCTGTCAGTCTGTACAGGGTGGGCGTTACGGTTGGAAACCCTAATGCTCCAGGTGTTTGTTAGTATTTTTGTTCCAAATTTTCAACATGGGCTTTTTAGGACCCCACCTCATGAACAGTGGCAGTATCATTTCATTACTCAATCCCAAAAGGTGATTTCGTACAGCGAGTGTGCCATTCAGTGCCACAGGAGCAAAAACATATTTCGGGCAGAATGTGAGAAATGACAACTGTATTGTTCATGAGGAGGTGTGAAGAAATGGCAATGTTGAAAATTTGGAGTGAAAATATAAAAAAGTGGTAAAGTTACGAGTGTGCATAGAAACTGTGCAACACACGCTCGTAACACAGTCATTTTTTGGAATGTCTTCACCAAACTTTCAATATGGCCTCTTTGGGACCTCCCCTCATGAACAGTGGCACTGTGATTTTGGTAATCTGTTCCAAAAGTTGATTTTGCACAGCGACCGCGTCATTCTGTGCCACAGGTGCAAAAACACATTTTTGGAAGGATACAAAAAATGACAACTACTCTGTTCATAAGAGGATGTGAAAAAATGGCAATGTTGGAAATTTGGAATGAAGATATTAAAAATTGATGAAATTACAAGCGTGCATAGAAATTGCACAATGGATGCTCGTAGCACAGTTATTTTGTGGAGTTTGTTGACCAGATTTTCAGTAAGGGCTTTTTGGGACTCCACTTCATGCACAGTGGCACTGTCATTTCATTCATTGGTCCCGAAAGGTGATTCCGCGCAGTGACTGCGAAATCACCTTTTCGGACCGAGAAACTAAGTGACTGTGACAGTGTTCATGAGGTGGGGTCCCAAGAACCCTAGGTTGCAAATTTGGGACCATAACTCCAAAAATTGACTAAGATAGCAACCTAAGTTGAAAACCCCCAATTGACTGCCATTCTAGGGCTTACCATCATTTCTTCAGTTTCTGGTTGGTCTTTGAAGAGTGCAGATGTGTTCCTGGTCCATAGAAGATTGCTGCTCCCAACCTCCGGAGGTAAGTATGGGATAGAGGTTGTTTGGGGAGGTGGGGTGCACAGAAGGAAGATGTGAGTTGGGGGAAGGGGTCGCTGGGAATGGTGAGGGACTGTTTTCTTTTTTTTTTTCAGGTTAAAAAAAAGACCTTGTGGGACTGCTTTCTTTTTAACAGGTGAAATATTAATAAAATGGATTTCCACACACTGGGGTGGGCTTCTAGTGTGTCAGAGTACTGGGGGCGGTCAATGTCGACCTAGGGATTGGACACCCCAAGATCATCTGAGAACATAGGGGCATGGGGGGGCAGCACATCTGATGCTGGGAGTGGGCATCCTGGTGTTGGAAACAGTACAGAGGTAGTTTTTTGACACACTGGGGTGGGCACCTAGTGTGCCACATTAATGGGGAGAGGGGGATATATGCTGACAAGGGGACTAAGCACCCTGATGTCAGCAGGGGGGATCAATACAGAACCCGTGATCGTGCTTAACTGAAAGTGCCTTCGGGCACTGTAAACTCCCAGCCCATACAGAGCTTAGGCTGTGGCCTACTCCGCATGGGTGGGAGAAGAAGAGCAAAAGGAGTCAGCGGGAAGTGGAAGAGGCAGGGGAGGAAAGCGTCTCCTCCCACCTTCCAAAATCGCCACTATGACAGCACTATTGTAAATTTATTTATGCCCTACAGGGCTTAAGGTGTCAGGGGTGCAAGGGGCTGGAGAGGAACTGGACCAGTGGGATGGCGGGGGGGCAGAGACAGGCTGATCGGGACACAAACAGCTGTTTGCTGGGCAGTGACCTGCAGATGAAAGGGAAAAGCCACCACGTGATTGATGTGGCTTTTTCCTTTCAAGTGCAGACCACTTCAGGCAAAACAGCATCACGATCAGCCTGGCTGATGACTGGTGTGATACTATCAAGCCCCTTGCAGAGCAGTCTGCATTGGACAGTGTCACACCCCTCAAAAGTCACTCATCGCAAGAAGTTGGACATGCATGTACAAACTTAAAAAGGAAAAACAGTGGTTAGCGTAAGAAAATATAGAAGCAAAACAGACAGGTACAAGAGCTGCAGGACAAGCATAGCTATTAGGTACAGGAACCCCGTGATGCCAGGTTCAGAGTCAACCACAGTCACCGGCTCAGAATGTGACTTAGGCATGTCACCTCACCTCCCAGCTGTAAACCTGTGAGCAAGGATGCAGCAGCGTGAAACACCCATGACAGCCCTCTGGGGTCAACAAGCCACTCCCTGCTCAATGCCCCCGGCTCCTGGTAAAGAACTTTGCCTTCCACCCCAGTACAGTGTTGCCAAGGTGTTCAGTAAACTGTGGCAGACGCTCAGCACTGATGCAGTCTGGATGGTGCCACAAAAGAATCTAGAGATGACTCAACTGCAACACATGCAAAAAAAAAAAAAAACAGTGACAGTGGCATAGCACAAAGTTTGCGGTGATTGGCACAACACTATTGGCAATGAACATGGAACTGCAGAGTCAGCAGTGAACGTGGTACTGCATAGTGATGGCTGTGCACATGGCAATACAATGGCAGAGCATGTGACACAAAAGTTGGCAGTGACTGTGACACTGCAGGTAGTTAGCAGTTCATATGGCACAGAACAGTGACACCAGTGCATGCATCACAGCACATATGTGGAAAAGTGTTGTGGAGGCAGTTCACCTGACGCTGTGTGTTGCCAGCACATGTGGCACTGCACAGTGTGGAGTTGGTACTGCTTGTGGCACGGCATGGAGTGAGAAATGCCTATGGATCACTGTAGACTCTGTTGCAGGGATGGTGCTAGATAGGGTACAAAACAGAAATTAACTTCATACTTACCACAATTTCTTTTTCTGTGAGATCAAACTTGTTAATGGGTAAATGTTACAAATGGGTATAGTGCACTCCTACCAAGGGAATGGCACAGCCCAACATTTATAATGCTGGGCACCTGAGGATTCCCTGCACTAATGGCATCTCCCCAGTTACTATTTAGCAGTGCCATGAGAGTTACACACAGATACAATCAAAAAACAAATAATCACATATCTGCAATAATAAAACACTGCCTTACCTTCCTATTCAATATTCGGAAAGGGATTTATTCCATGAACCTAAAAAGGACTCCTGAAGTAGTCGAATCTTGTTGTAGTCACAAACACCGTACATCTCATGAGTCATTCATCTGTGAACTGAAGCTAGTATACAATGAGACCTATGCTCTTTTTTTGTTTTTGTTTTAGTAGGCAGAGAACTAAATTGCTAACAGGAAACATACCCTAGTTAACTAACGAAACCTGTTAACCTGCAGTAGCAAATAATTGATAAATCAGCATATAAGAAAGAGAGCCACGTAGGAGATTTTACTTTAAAAAAATAGACTTCTCTCCTAGAATGCAGGATAAGATTCTCTCTGCAGAGCCATGCTCCTGTGTGGGTCCCATTGACAATGTTGCAGCTAACAGAAAAGGAAATTATGATACATCCGAAGTTAATTTCTTCTTTCTGTAGCACTCCACATTGTCAATGGGTAATCATTACAAATAGGTTCTAAAAAGCAGTACCCAGAGGAAAAAAAGGGAGGGGGGAGAAGATTATCCCATAGGCCAGATACAGTAGAAGTCATTTAATCGGGACGCGCTTTAAGAGGACGTCCCTCAGTTCACAGATTAAGTGGCTGTGCAATCCAATTAGGATTGCTTCTGGTAAAGGGGTTGGCGTTTTCTGTTAAAAGGGATGATCAGAGGTCCATTAGACTCACCTGCCCTCACTTACTGAATGACTAATCCCTCATTAATCCTCTCATTCGTGGCTCATTTCGGAATTCACACCTCATCCAGTTATCAATTGAAAAATCAATTAGATAAGCAAACCTTTATGACCAGCTCAGTAACTTCTCAGTTAATCATTTGCTGTGCTGGAAATCCTCTGCTTTGTCTCTACTTTTTCTCCAGATTCTTTGCTGTCTGCCATTCCTCATGGAGAGCAAAAAGGTTGATCTGCCTCTTGCAGAGAAAATAAGGTGTTAGAGGCATTGCATCAGCCCGGTGCTTCCAAGGCTAAAGCTGTGACTCAGTTCAGAATTTCCAAGAGCCAGGTTGGATACATAAGCAAGAAAAAAGATGAACTGCAGTCTGAGTGGCTAACAAACAGCAACTCTTCATAGAAAAGAAAACACGAGGGCAAAGACATACAGGTGGAAGATGCCCTCCAACTGTGGTTCACAAATGCTATCACGAAAGGAGCTCGCATATCTTGCCCAGTTTAAAAAAAAAATGGAAAATGAGATAGCCACCCATCTACACCGTGAGGACTTTGAAGCAACAGATGGGTGGCTGTCTCATTGGCAGGGGAACCAAAACTTTGTTGTGCAAGAAAGAGCAGAGAGTGTACATGGATGCAGATGATGCATCAGCATCACAGTGGATTCAAAATGTTTCCCTACCCTGCTTTCTGATTATGCCCCTATAGACATCTTAACGCTGATGAGACCGGTGCCTTTCACAGGGGTTATCCTGACAGGGGGGCACATACAGAAACATTTAGAGTTGCTTTGTGGAAAAAAAGCTAACAGCTGGATGTCCTTACTGTGCTGCTGCAATATGGCAGGCACAGAGAAATTGCCACTTGTGGTTTGAAAGAGCATGCACCCTTGCTGCCTCCCAAAGGATCTAACAAGGCTCCCAGTCACCTATGTTTGCTCTGCTAATACATGGATGACATTGTTTTTAATGAATGGCTGGGCACAAGGAATAAAAAGCTGAGACACAGTCGTTGGAAGGTGCTGCTGCTGCTTGTGGAAAACTGCAATGCCCACCCTTCCAACACTGTTAGCAAGGTTAGCCACACTACGATCCACTTCTTGCCTCCAAACAGGACAAGTTTGATTCAGCCCCTGGATATGGGGATCATAAAAAACTTGAAGGGATATTGCAGGTCCCTATTTTCTGAGTGCATAGTTGGCATTATTGACAGTGGATCGCCATCTCTGGCATCTGAGATTGTACACAGGGTCAATCTCCTTGAAGCCATTTTCATGCTGCATAAGGCGTGGACCGCTGTCAAAGAGAGCATAATAGCCAACTGTTTCAAAAAAGCCATTTTTTATGTGGCCTCCATTGATTCCACTGAGGAGCCAGCAGAGGGTGCCGATACACAAGACAACCCCTTGGCTCATATTCCATGACCTTCTACATTCAGTGAAGAAGAGTTCCTTCATTTATGGAACTCGACAATGAAAAAGAAACAGAGGGAGAACTAACAGTGGATGCCATCTGTGACTCCTTGTCACAACAAGAACCTGCCGAAACTGAAGAGGATCCCACCACTGTAAATAACCTACCCCCAGCACTGATCATGAACAAAAAAGCAACTGCACACATCGATCCCCCTCTGTGATTGGTGTTTACGGCACAGAGAAGTACAGCAGTGGGAGCAGCTATTTGACCTGGAGGGAACCATCTTAAGTCATTTGTCTGCTGAGGCTAAAGAAAAGAAAATCACAGACATTTTCAGCTAAACCTGGGTAAAGCATTACTAGAATGAGCAGTGGAGTGCTTGACCTTTTCCAGTCTTTACCTGACCGTCTCTTCTAAGATAAGTGTAATTATTTTAAAAGGATTTTAATAGGTTCGTAGGATCATAATTGGATTTGAGTTCTATAGACAATTTGTCCTTAATGAACTCGCCACCTTATTGTTCTAATGGTAAAACATAATTTGTTTTAGTCCCATGTGCTGATCTAGTTTATATTTAAAAGTTTCCATTGTTTTACTTTCCACGACCAGTATGGGTAATTCGTTCCAGCTCTTTATTACTCTTTGTGTAAAGAAATCTCAGTGTTTTTTTAGTCACATGTGTTTCTCCTTTTAACCTATGACTGTATGATCTAGTTTTTTTTTTATTTTGTTCTTCACATTTTTTGATTCCTATACTTTCCATCAGCCCTTGATCTTTAATAGCTCTGAATACTAAACATAGGTCCCCTCTTAATTGTTTATATTCACTAGAGTGCAGTCCCAACTCTTGTAGTCTGTCTTCATAAGACAAGTTGTGTAGCCCTCTCACCTTTTTTGTTATTCTCCTTTGCACACCTTCTTTTAATTTTTGGTTTTCAATAGTGGTTGCGGGAACTTGCGGCTGTGAATTGAGAACAGTATTCTAGATGCGGTCTTACCAAACTTGGGTAGAATGGAATAATCGCATTTTTATCCATACTCTTTATATTTGCCAGGATACAGCCCAGTATTTTCTGACATTTTTTATTGTTTTCTTAGTATGCACATCTGTTGATAGTATGTCTGTTATAAATATACATAGATCCTTTTCTTCTGTTGTTGTCTTTAAGATTTGATTGTGTAATTTTTATACAAAATTTGGATTTTTAGCACCAAAGTGCATCACCTTACACTTAGATTTGTTAAACATAATTTTGTTTGTATTTGCCCAAGCTAGGAGTTTTTCAAATTGTCATGGAATTTTAATGTTCTTTAATAAAATGTAATCACAGGGAAAACCAGCACTTGTTCAAAAAAGAGCTGTAATCATAAACAGTGCTGTGTCTGCTGTCTGTGCATGCGTCTGTCACTGTTGGATGCATGTTACATTGTTCAGTGTTTTCCGTATGCCCTTTTTTTTTTTTTTTACTGGTATGTTTGCACTTCTGTTAAACGAGATGCCTGCTTTAAGTGGATGAATACTCCGTCACAGAGCCGTCCCCTTTAAGTGGCGTCTGTCACAAACCTACTCAGCAGGTCAGGCCCTCTGCTCCCACAGTGCCAACCTTCGAGTGCAGTCTTGTGAACAGGTAACAGAAACAGTGTAACCCTCCTGTCTGTTTTGTGGGTTCGAATCTACCTTTGATCTCAAGTTCTGAAGGGATTTAAACTGTGAACCTCTTGCTAGCATACCCAATGTACAGCCTCAGATAATTCTACTCTTTGGAGAAATGCCAGATATCTTTCACCTACAGGCACCTATCCAGGTGTGCAAAATTAACCCTTAAAAACTCTATGAAAGGCCTCAGATAAACTCTTACCTTTTCCCAGTTTGGTATATTATTAAGCTTATGCACAGTGTCAACTTTAACCATATATGCTTCACTTGTCAAAGAATTTCGAAGGCACACCAAGTAGTCTCTTTAAAATAGAGATTTACTTAAAAACAGATAAAAATGTAAACACAGAACAATATATCACAAAACATACAATCACTTAAAAGAACAAAGTTAAAGTGCAAACTCCTACTAACAATACACTTAGACTTGTCTATCTAATGTATTCTTATCTTCTAACAGTGCTTGAAGTAGATGTTTCTTCTTCAGAGTCCAAACATGAATGTATCTAAATGGAATACAGAATACAGTCTAAAACTGCCTTTGCCAACCTATTCCATGAGGTCACCTAGCTCCTCCCTGTCAGAATATAAAAAAAATATACAAAACAGGATGTTCTATCAAGAGGCATTAAATTCTGTGACTTCAGCAAAATTCATTTTCCAACTGACTTCTTTGATCTATGAGCAGTTTCCTCTCTCAAAGACATCAAATGACTTTTTATGACTCTCTGCCAGATCTCACTGAGGTGTAATATGCTTTGTGACACCAGATGCAGTTAACTGACCTTCCTGAGGATGTCATGAAATGGATATTTTAAGTTTAGCTTCAAACAACCCAGATCCTAAATAAGGCTATAAAATGCGAGTTCTTGGAAGTTAATCCCATCACAGAAATCTGCTGTTTAACACATATCCTGTTATTTGAACTGAAACCTGGGGGGGGGGGGTTATCCCAGTAGCACAGGATTTCTCATGACAGACAATCACACTACATTTTTTTTATTAAAAAAATTCATAGAGCGATCAGAACCAGCTGTCCAAGTGTCACAATCCTCCCCACCTAGACTGAATTTGGGGGCTCTATCCCTTGTATGGGATGAGCTTCCCAAATCAGTTCACTCCTCATACACATGAGACAAACCATCTGAGTTCTGATTGGTCGCTCCAGCCCTATGTAGGATTGTCAGGTCATACCCTTGCAAAGCAAGACTTCATCTTAATAATCTAGCATTAGAATTTCCCAATTGTATCAGCCAAACCACGGGGTTGTAGTCAGTTTGCACCATGAAATGCTGCTCATATAAGTATGGCTCTAGCTTCTTTAGGGCCCACACTATGGCAAGACACTCTTTTTCCACAGTAGAGTATGTCTGCTCCCTAGGAAGTAACTTTTTACTCAGGTATGCTACTGGGTGATTCTTTCCCTTAGTTGGATGTCTGACATAGTACTGCCCCAATACCCACGTCTGAAGCATCAGTCTGAACTATAAAGGGTTTGCTATAGTCAGGACTTGTCAAAACAGGAGCACTGCACAGTGCCTCCTTCAGTCTGGTAAAGGCTTCCTCACAGGCTGGTACCCAGGTAATTTTCTTTGGCATGCTTTTCTTTACTAGGTCAGATAGGGGAGCAGCCAGGGCACTGTAATTGGGTACAAATTTTCTATAGTACCCTGCTGTCCCGAGAAAACTCCTGACCTGCTTCTGTGTTTCTGGTCTGGACCACACCTGGATCACCTCAATTTTTATTTGGTTAGGACAGAGCTATCCCCAGCCTACCACATGCCTGAAGTATGCCACCTCTCCCATGGTCACCTGGCACTTCTCAGCTTTGATAGTGAGCCCATCCCTCTGTATCCTGCCCATCACATCCCTAAGGTGGGACAGGTGTTCCTCCCAGCTGGCACTAAAGATGACAAAGTCATCCAGGTACACCACGGCGTACTCCTCAGTACTATTTAGCACCTGGTTCACCAACCTTTGGAAAGTGGCCGGGGCATTCTTCATTCCAAAAGGCATTACTTTAAATTTAAATAAGCCTATCAGAGTGATGAAGGCTGACCTCTCCTTAGCTCTCTCCATCAAATTTACCTGCCAGTACTGCTTGGTCAGGTCAATGGTCATAAGGTAGGTCACCCCTCCCAACTTGTCCAGCAGTTTGTCCATCTGGGGCATCAGGTGGGCATCTGACTTCATGACTGCATTCAGTCCATGATAGTCCACACAGAAATGAGTAGAGCCATCTGGCTTGGGCAAGGACTACGGGTGAGGCCCAGGGGCTGTGCGATCTCTGGATTACCCCTAAATCCAGCATCTGCTCCACTTCCTTCCTACTGTCCTTTTAGACAGCCTCTGCCACCCAATATGCAGTCCACTGTATGGACGTCTGTGTCCCTGTCTCCACATTGTGCATCACTAAGGGGGTTAGTCCAGGCTTGGCACTAAACAATGGGGCAAAGTCTGCTAAAACCTCCCTTACTTCCTGAACCTTGTCCAGGGCCAGCTGCGGAGACAATTTTACTGCCTCCACAGAGGACTCCCACTTGCTTTCTTCCAGCAAGTCTAGAAGGGGGTCTCCTTCATCCGTCCCCTCCCCTGGACTACACACTGCAAACACCATGTCAGCCCTATTAGCATATGGCTTCATCATGTTGACATTGTACATCCTTTCTGTCTGTCTTCTGTCATGTAACTCTATAATATAGTTCACGTCATTTACCTTCCTAACTACTTTGTACAGTCCTGCCCACTCAGCCTGCAGCTTGTCTTTCCAGACCAGAATAAGGACCATGACTTCCTGACCCACCATATACGAGCGAGCTCTGGCTCTGCAGTCGTACCACACTTTTTGTTTCTGTTGGGCAGCTGCCAGGTTGCTCTGGGCTGTCCCCATGAGCTCCTTCAGCCTTTCCCTAAACCTAAGAGCGTAATCTGCTATGAGGTTCCCTGGGTGGTGTGCTTGCCTTCCTAGTCCTCCTGGATCAAGTCTAGGGGCCCATGTACCCAGCGTCCATATAAGAGTTTGAAGGGGGAAAATTCTGTCGACTCTTGGGGCATCTCCCTGTATGCAAACAACAGGTGGGGAAGGTATTTCTCCCAGTCCCTCCCATGCTGTTCCGAAAATGCCCAGAGCATTGACTTTAGGGTACCATTAAATCTTTCCACAAGCCCATTGGCTTGTGGGTGATATGGAGTCATGCATCTCTGCACCACCCCACACTTCTCCTACAAACCTTTCATCAGGTTCGACGTGAAGGAACTCCCTCAATCAGTGATAACCTCCTGTAGAAACCCAACACTGGAAAAAATCCCAAGTAAGGCATCTGCCACTTTGTCTGTCCTCAGTGAGGATAGGGTGACTGCCTCTGTACTGGGTGGCATAATCCACCACAGTCAGGATGAATCTCTTCCCTGAGGAACGGCAGGTATTTAAAGGCCCCACAATATCCATACCCACCCTCTGGAATGCCTCCTCCACTATGGGCAATAGAATCAGGGCGGCTTGGGTTTTTTTGACCACCTTCCCTATTTCTTGGCACTGGTGACAAGACCTACAATACTTCTTCACCTGCTGGGTGAAGTTGGGCAAGTAGAAATTCTGGACCAACTGCTGCATAGTGTGCATGATTCCCAGATGACCAGACAAGAGAATATCATGTGCAATATTGAACAACTGCTCATGATACCCCTGAGGAATGACAAGCTGCCTGCCTAGCACCCCTCCCTCTGTCTGCACAGCCTGAGTATACATCAGTCCATTTTCCCAATAAACCTTATGTTTACCGTCACCTACTTATGCTCTGTCAGAGTCTACCCAAGCCCTCAGCTTCTCTAGAAGCTTCTCTAGACTAGTGTCACTTCTCTGAGCTGCAGCAAACTCCTCACACATTCTCAAAGCATGGGATAGGTCCTCTTCTGTCACTAATCCAGGGTCCCTAGAACTAGCATCAGGGCACTCAGGATCACTGCCATCCCTAACCCTCTGACAATGGGTCACCCCTGCCTCTTTGAAGTAACCCTCCGTAGTTGTGTGGTTAACTGCTACTGGGGAAATTTCTACCCCCTTTTCATTAGTCTCCCCATCTGGAGACACAGGCTGGGGAACCAGCCTCCCAGTGGTTTCTGCAATGGCTTCTGTGGGGTTCAGGGAACTACACTTTTCCCTGGCCGCTTGGCTATGGGTAACTGCACACACCATCCCCTGTTGGAGATAGTTGCCAAAGATGACGTCCACTGCTAACATTTTGGCTACAGCCACCTGTCAGCTCCCTGTTTCACCCCAGTCTAGAAGAACACTAGCGAGTGGCAATGTTTTCTCCTCACCAGTAAAGTCCTGTACAGTGACGTATTTATTTGGTATTAGCTGACCAGACTCTACTAGATCCCCTTTTACCAATGTCAGGGATTCCTCTGTGTCCCTAAACCCTCATGTCTGTACACCATTCACCATGACTGGGTGCATATGTTCCCTCATGTTCACAGGCATGCTTCCAGGGACACACAAACAACCCACTTCCTTCCTGGCACCACCTTACATATTGCTCATCCATTTGGGACACTGTCTGGCAATATGCCCAGTTTTTTTACACAACCAACATTCATTTCTTTTCTCAGAGAAATCTTTTCTCTGAAACCTGGGGCTAACTGGTTTTGTTGGAGGCAGTGAGGGTTTTAGCTGCTCTAAAGGTGTGCTTTTTCCTTTCTGTGCTGCCACACCTGCCCCATTCACTCTCAGAGCAGGTCTGCTCTTGGCATAGCTGTCCAAGAGTTCAACAGCCTCTTGCACTGTTTTGGGAACTCAGTTCTCCAGCCAGGTTTTCAGCTCTGCTGGGTATGCCCAGAAAAACTGTTCTAACAGAATCACATTTTCAATTTTATCTACAGAGTTTGCTTCAATTCCTTCCCACCAATGTTTTAAAAACTGACGTTGTTCTGTGGCTAGCTCCTCGTAGCTCATGTCAGAGCTTCTCCTGAGCTTACAGAATTTTGCTCTGTAGGATTCAGCAATTAATTCAGATTTCTTTTAACAGTGCAGCTTTAAGTTTGCTGTAATCATTACTGTCCTCATTGTCCATTTGACTCAATGCATCCTGAGCTTTCCCGTTAGGTAGCGGGGATAGCTGGAAGCTCCAGGACTCCCTAGAAATTTTAGCCTGAATACAAACTTTTTCAAAAGAATTTAAAAAGGCATCCATATCCTCCCCGTCTTTAAATTTGGCTATCAATTTGGAATTGGTGGTTGAAGTCGTAGCTTCTCCAGTTCATGTTGCCTCTGGCGCTCACGCTCCTCACAGTCCACTTCTTGCTGGTTCACAGTCCGCCTTTCACCATTCTTGTTCCCTCTTCTCCTCTGCAACTCTCTGGCTCTCATGCTCCTCATGCTCAGCCTTCCGCTGTTCATGCTCCCTCTTCTCCTCTGCGGCTCGCTTCTCTCAGTCTGCCTCCCTCTGGAACTCCAGTTCCATTCAGCGTAACTCAATCTGTAGCCTGAGTACTTCTTGCTCCAGAATGCTGGTGACCTTCCCCTGCTGCTGTGGCCCTTTGCTGGCATTGGCCCCACTGCCCTCCTCATCGGATCTGGACACTGCACTGGCTGCTATCCCTTCCACACTCAAGGTTCGGTCCTTTACAGTCACTGTCTGTGACTCGATGCTTTGGGTATCCGCTACCATCAGGGCATCCACGAGGTTCTGTTTGGTGGCTTTCACCTCATACGGGACTCCTCTATCCCTGCACAACTGCTTTAAGTAGTCTACAGTGTGCCCACTGTAGTTGGAAGCCATCTTCTTCCCTAACTATAGCTACTCTAACTAGCACTTTAGAGAAAAAAAAATTAAACAAGTAGGAACTTGACTGTAAGTCAAGTGATATAGTTCTGTTTCCTTTTAAAAAAAAAATGCCCTTGGCAAGTGAGCTGTACAGTATCAAGCTGACACACTGAACAATAAAAGCTAGTAATACCAAAATTATCCACACCGCTGCCAATCATATCTGTCACAAACCTACTCAGCAGGTCAGGCCCCCTGCTGCCACAGTGCCAACCTCCGAGTGCAGTCTTGTGGACAGGTAACAGAAACAGGGTAACCCTCCTGTCTGTTTTGTGGGTTTGAATCAACCTTTGGTCTAAAGTTCTGGAGGGATTCAAACTGTGAATCTTTTGCTAGCGTACCCAAAGTACAGGCTCAGATAATTCTGCTCTTCGCAGAAATGCCAGATATCTTTCACCTATGGGCACCTAACCTGGTATACAAAATGAACCCTTAAAAACTCTATGAAAGGCCTCAGATAAACTCTTACCTTTTCCCAATTTGGTATATCATTAAGCTTATGCACAGTGTCAACTTTAACCATATATGCTTCACTTGTCAAAGAAAGAATTTCGAAGGCACACCAAGCAGTCTCTTTAAAATAGAGGTTTACTTAAAAATAGATTAAAATGTAAAAAGTAAACACAGAACAATATATCACAAAACATACAGTCACTTAAAAGAACAAAGTTAAAGTGCAAACTCCTACCAACAACACACTTAGACTTGTCTATCTAATGTATTCTTATCTTCTAACAGTGCTTGAAGTACATGTTTCTTCTTCAGAGTCCAAACATGAATGTATCTAAATGGAATACAGAATAAGTCTAAAACTATCTTTGCCAACCTATTCCATGAGGTCACCTAGCTCCTCCCTGTCAGAATATAAAAAATATGTATATATACAAAACAGGATGTCCTATCAAGAGGCATTAAGTTATATGACTTCAGCAAAACTCTTTTTCCAACTGACTTCTTTGATCTATGAGCAGTTTCCTCTCTCGAAGACATCAAAGGACTTTTTACGACTCTCTCTGCCAGATCTCACTGAGGTGTAATATGCTTTGTGACACCAGGTACAATTAACCGACCTTCCTGAGGATGTCATAAAATGGATATTTTAGGTCTTAGCTTCAAACAATCCAGATCCTAAATAAGGCTATAAAATGTGAGTTCTTGGAAGTTAATCCCATCACAGAGATCTGTTGTTTAACATATATCCTGTCCTTTGAACTGAAACCTGGGGGGGGGGTCATCCCAGGAACATAGGATTTCTCATGATGGACAATCACACTACATTTCTTTTATATTACAAAAATTATAGAGTGATCAGAACCAGCTGTCCAAGTGTCACAGCTTCTACTGTACTTCAGAATTACTTGTGAACTGCTGCTTGCAACACACTACAACCAAAGCTGCATCAGCAGAACTCTGAACATCCAATTTATAATGTTTCATGAATGTTCAGACTGAGGTTCATGTAGCTGCCTTGTATAGTTCTGAAACTGCCTCGCCCCACTCTGCCCAGGAAGTTGCCAGTGCCCTTGTGGAGTAAGGCTTGATAAGAGCAAGAGGCCTGTTCTTTCTCGCCACGTAGGCCGTAGCAACAAAGGCCCATATCTACCTAGCTAGGGTGGGTTTAGGGGTCTTTTGCCCTTTCATGGCTGCCTCCAAAAGCACAGACAACCTATTTTACGTACGAAATTCAGACGTACATTTAAGGTAGACCCTAACTGCTCACCTCAGGTCCAGTTTATGCAACTCCTTCTTCTTAGGGCGAGAAGGATGTGGACAGAAGGATGGAAGGCAAATCTCTTGGTCAACATGAAAAGCCATGGACACTTTTGGGATGAAGGACGGAACAGTCCTAAGCACCACTTGTCCTTATGCACGATAAGGTAAGGCACTTTATGAGACAAGACCTGGAGTTTGCCTACTCTCCTGGCTGAACATATGGCCACTAAAAAACATACCTTGTAGGACAAAACATCCAGTGGCACAAATGACAAAGGTTCGAAAGACTCAACACAAAGAGCATTCAGAACCAAGTTAAGATCCCACGGAGGAACCAGGGATCAAAACAGCCGTCAGCTCCTGCCAACTGCATGCAATAAAATGAACAACCTCTTTATTTGTTCCTAGGGAGAACCCAAGGAAGCTCTGAGAGTGGAAACTTACCCTGTCAGCATACTCAATGCCAGACCCTTATCTATGCCATCCTGAAGGAATTCCAGGATCTGAGCAATGGAGGCTTTGAAGGCTTAATTCCTTTCTCTCTGACCCAAGAAAAAAAACTAGTCTAGACTTGGGGGTAAGCAGCCGAGGTAGAGGTTTTTCTTGCCTCCAGCAAGGTTTCAACTGCCCTCAGGGGGAAAACCTAGTCTTAAGAGTATCCTCCTTTCAGGAGCCAGGCCGTGAGTTGCATTGTACAAGGGTTCCGGTGGAGAATGGGGTCTTGCAGCAGAAGGTCCCTTCGCACCAGAAGGCAGCTTGTTGGGCTAGGTTTACTAGATCTGAGAATCAGTCTTCTTGGCCACTCTGGTGCTATCGGAAGAAAATTTCCACTTGAGTGGCTTATTTTCCTTAAGACTTTCTGGATGAAAGTCAATGGAAGAAAAGCATATGTTATGCAGAAGAACCACATCCGAGTCTGGGTGTCCACGGCCTCTGCGTGAGTACACCAATACCGACTGAAGAACCTATGGATCTGAGCACTGTGGCTTGAAGCAAACAGCTCCATCTGCGGTTGCCTGAACTGACTGCTTAGTAGTGCGAACACCTTTGGGTTCAACTGTCACTCTCTGGGGTTAACATCTTCGCAACTTAGCCAGTCCACCTGAATGTTCAAGTCCCCCATCAGATGTCCTACCGACAGAGAGAGAGACAGAGAGAGAGAGAGAAGATTCTTCTCTGTACAGCTCGGTAGGTATGAAGTTTCCTGAAGCACTGATCTGCTTTTTTATGCACCCTTGGTTGTTTATATAAGCCACTGTGATAGTGTTGTCCGACCGCACCGTTACTGCAGTGTTCCTTAGTCTGGACTGAAAATGAAACAGAACCAGGTGAATTGCCCAGATCTCCAGGATATTTATGTGGAGACTCTGTTCTTGTAGTGACCAAATCCCCAGAGTGGGAAGTTGGCCCAGAACTGCCCCCACCCATCCAGGCTTGCATCTGTTGTGAGAATCACCTTGGGTGGGAGTTCCAATGGAACCCCCCTTGTTGAGATTCTGCACATTCAGCCACCAACTCAGGAAATGATTAAGCTGATAGGTGAGGAAGATCCTGGCTTGATAGTCCTCTGATGATGGGCCCCAGGATGTCAGCAGTCCAGTGTGAAGAGGTCGCATGTGGAAGTGGGCCCAGGAGAAGTACAGTTGTGTAACCATAATAGTAGATCTTTGAGAGTATCTCTTGCAGCTGGTCATAACACATGAGATATCAGCTGCAGGGGTCATTTCCTCCAGATGGCTTCTCAGCAGTCGACCCTAGGACCTCCCCTAACGGTACCACGTGGTGTCAATATGGCACGTATACAGCATAAGGGGGAGGTCCCAGCAACTTCTCAGTTCTTTTCCATTCTAGCAGCCAAATGAAAAACATTTCTCAGGCCTCCAATGGGAACTGAGGAGGGAAATAAGGCAGCAGCTTGTGGAGTCATAAAAAGACAGGGAAGGCACCCTTCTGAAGTAATAGCAAGGGGGAAGGCAGGTGGAGCAGCATGACCTGCTGCAAGAGATACTCTCAAAGATCTACTGTTACGGTAAGTTCTTACGCAACTGTACTATCTTCTTCTAGGCAATCTCTTGCAGCAGGTCATAACACATGGGAAGATTCCCAAGTAGTACGAACATACGAGCATATGAAATTTGCCAGCAGATAAAGGCCTAGAGGTCTATCAAGTCTGCTCGAATGTGCAGCTAGCACCCCTTATTCTGCAGCTGCCCCTCCCTTCCACCCTTCCCCTTCATTAACCCTCCCCCTTGTCCTGTCCCATCCTCATTTGAAGCAGTCCACTGTTCTACTGCATACCACTTCAGCAGGTAACGCATTCCACCCAGCCACCACCCTCTCTGTAAAAAAGTGTCTCCTCATCTCCCTCCTGAGCCTTCCTCACTCCAGTCTCATATCATGGCCTCTGGTGGCCCTCCCCTCCCTTACTTTGAACAGCCCCCCTGTACCCATCTTGTTTATTCCTTTCAAGTATTTAAAGGTTTCAATCATGTCACCCCTGTCTCTCCTCTCCTCCAGTGAGTACATGTTCAACTCCTTCAACCTCTTCTCATACGATAAGTCCCCCAGCCCCTTGATCATCTTTGTCGCTCTGCGCTGTACCCCCTCCAGTAACTTAATGTCCCTCTTCAGATACAGACGCCAGTACTGCATGCAGTACTCCAGGTGTGGTCTAACTAATGACCTATACAGTGGCAGAATCACATTCTCCCTCCTCGAGGATATACCCCTTGCAATACAACCCAGTATTTTGTTGGCCTTTGCAGCTGCCTTCCTACATCGTGCGAGTTGTTCATTGACCCTGTAATTAGCACACCCAGATCCTTCTCCTTCTCTGTCTGGGCTAGCTGCACTCACCCTAGCTGGTAACTCCTCCTTGGGTTCTTCATCCCAAAATGCAGCACCTTGCACTTTTTGGCATTAAAGCCCAGTTGCCAGGTGTCTGACCAGGTTTCAAGCTTTGCCAGATCATCCTGCAACCCCTGCCATCCCCCTAGGTCATCCACCACAGCGCCTACCTTGGTATCATCAGCAAACAGACTGATCTTGCTCTTGATGTCCCATGATATGTCTGCAATGAATATCCCAAACAACACTGGTCCCAACACCAAGCCCTGTGGAACACCGCTCGTCACTGCCCTTGGGTGTGAGAGCTCCCCACCCACCACCACTCTCTGTTGCCTTCCCTGCAGCCAGTTTCCTACCCATCTCACCAGCTTGCACCCACCCCTGTGCCTACTAACTTCTTTCCCAGCCTTCCATGTGGCACTGAGTTGAATGCCTTACTGAAGTCCAGATACAGGACATCCACTGCATGGCCCCTGTCCAGTTGCCTAGTTACCCAGTCATAGAACTCGACCAGATTGGTTTGGTAGGATCTGCCTCGTATGAAGCCATGCTGTCTGCTGTCCTGTAGTCCTTTGGCCTCTAGGAGGGCCACCAGCCTCTCTTTCAGGATAGTCTCCATTAGCTTACCCACGATGGATGTGAGGCTCACTGGTCTGTGGTTTCCCGGTTCATCCTTGGGGCCAGTCTTGTGTTGTGTTGTGTTGTGTTGTCTAGTAGTTATGCCACGGGGAGAAGGAAGTGAACTATTAGGACTTAGGACAGGAGGCCTTGTTGAACGACCCATCCAAAAGTGGTCCGCTTCTTGGAAGCAATGTCTAGACTGTAATGTTTTATGAATGAATGTACATACAGTAGACCACATGGCAGCTTTGCAAATTTCTAAGGCAAAAACACCCCAGAAAAATGCCATGGAGGCAGTCATGCCTCTGGTAGAATGGGGTTTCACAACGCCTGTGAGAAGTTTATCATATTTTGTACAGATAAACGAAATGCAATTGGCCAAGCACTGCTTTGATATCCAAATGCCCCAGTTTCCAGGAGCGAAAGAGACAAAAGGTTGCTAAATTTTTGGCAACTGTGAAGTGTGGAGAAGATAAATTCTCAATGTTCTACTGTATGCACATCAAGAGTATGAAGCAGGGATTCCCCTGGAATTGCAGGCTCCACATAGTACACTGGTAGTGTGGATAGCCTGATTTTAAATAAATTCATAAACAACCTTTGGCAAAAAAATGATGGGTTTGTGCAAAAGATACCCTATCATTACGAAATTGCAGGTAGGGAGGTTTGCACGTTAGTGCCTGTAACTCTGAAATACGTCTTCCTGACATAATGGCAACTAAAAATATAGCCTTCCAAGAAAGATAACGGTGTTCACTGGAGTCATCCGGCTCAAAAGGACTCATAACCAGGTTTTCAAGCACAAAATTCAAATCCCACACAGGGACTGGATCCCAGATAGGAGGATGAAGGTGCAGAATACCTTCTAAAAAGGTTTAAATCAAAGGTAAATGGGACAATGGTTTGTTGCCCACAGGTAAATGAAATGCGGCAATGGCTGAATGGTGGACTTTTACAAAGGAATATTTCAGTCCACCCTCCAACAAGGACAGATGCTCAGAGTGAAACACTCATAAGGATCTAAGTTCTGTGTACATGCCCAGATGGTGAAGTGTTTCCACTTCGAGTAAGATGACCATGTAGATGGCTTCATGGCAGCCCAGAGAACTTCCACCACCTTTGGGGACACCCTGAAGCATGAGAGGACTATGCTAGGACTAGAAGGAGGCAGTATAGCATTGTGGTTTAAGGCTCTGAGCTGCAAATCTGGAGACCTGGGTTTGAATCCCACAGCCCCCACCTGCATACTGTGTGACCCTGAGCAAGTCACTTAACTTTCTCATGCTCCCAGGTCGCAACTGTAAACAAGATTTCAGCTTAGTGTGTCTCTCCTGGTTAAATAATAAAAAAAAAATGTCCTCAGGACTCAGGTATGCAGATGGAGGGAGTGAAGGTCCAGGTGTAACAGGTACGCTTTCGCCTGGGACAACACAGTCCAACAATATCGGCAGAGGTAGGGGATCTGGTTCTGAGAGCTGTAGAAGCAAAGGAACCCAAATCTGTCTTGGCCAGAACAGTGCTATGAGACTCAAAGATGCCCCATCCTGGACCAGTTTGAGTAGTACTCTCTGAACAAGAGAAAAGGATGGGAAGGTGTAATGCGTCCTGCCACACAGTTCCAGGACCTTGCTTGAGAGAGCAGTAAAGAGGACATTTTGCATTTTGTGGAGAGGCAAATAGGTCTAACTCCTGTTGGTCCCATTGGTGGAAGACATTGTTTAGGATGTCTGGTAGGATTTCCCACTTGTGGGTCAGGTCAGTGGATCTGCTCAGGACATCTGCCAGGGTGTTGGACATTCCAAGAATGTGGATCACCAGAAATGGATACTTCTCTGGATCACCCAATACCAGATCCTCATTGATTCTCTGCAGAGAGGTGAATGGGTGCCTCCTTGCTTGTTTAGGTAGTGAACTACTGCAGAACTGTCTGATTGCACTTGAAGGCAACCTGGGGGAAGGAGAATCTTGAATGCCTGTACGGCATAGAGGACTGCCCTCATCTCCAAGACATTGATGAGGGGATGGGTCTCTAACAGTGTCCAGGATCCTTGGGATGGGACATGCACGAGATCAGCTCCCCACCCTGTCAAGGAGGTGTCTGTAGTCAAAATGAAACATGGGACAGGAGAACGAAACAGCATGCCTCGCATTAAGTTGTCCATGGACTTCCATCATTGTAGAGCTCGAAGAGCCAGGAAAGACATCAGGATCGGGGCATTGATATCGTCCTCCTGCTGGTCCCATTGGATTGTCGGAGACCAATGAAGGACCCTCATATTTGGCCTGGCATGGGGGACAATCGGTATCATGGCTGCCAAATGACTCAGGAGGTGCAGGTAGTCTCTTACTGAGACCAATCTGATGGACTCTAGTCTGCACGCCAAAGCAATCAGGGCATCTGCCCAAGCCTTCGGCAAAAATGCCATCCCTAAGGAGGTATCTAACACAGCTACAATGTAGAGGAGGTGTTGCATAGGGTCCATCTTAGATTTTGGATAGTTTACAGTTACCCCTACCCGGGCAAACAATTGAAGGATTCAAGAAAGCATGAACAGCAGTCTTTGGCACTAAGACACTTTTAGGAGCCAGTCATTCAGGTAAGGAAAGACATAGAGGCCTTCCCAGCGGAGGGCCACTGCAACCACCACTAGGCATTTTGTGAACCCCCTCGGGGCCAAGGAAAAGCCAAATGGGAGGGTTTCGAACTGATAATGATGACCCTGGGACAAAAATGAAGAAACCATCTGTGAGCAGGGTGTATCTCCATAGGGAGGTATGCATCCTTCATATCGAGAGAGCAGAGTCAATCTCCTGTGTTCTGCAAGGGGAGAAGTGTCGGAAGTGACACCATCCTGAACGTTTGATATTTGGTATAGAGGTTAAGACTCCTCAGATCCAAAATGGGGCACAAGTCCCTGTCAATTTGGGAACCAGGAAAAAATGGGAGTACAGTCCCGCACCCTTCTGTAGAAGGGGAACTGGTTTGATGGCATGTTTTGTGAGCAAAGCACCAATTTTGTTCTGTAAGATCAATACTCGGTTTGGGGGGTAATGAGAGACCCTTGGTGGCAAAGCAGGGGGTATCTCTGTGAACTCCAGTTTGTGCCCTGATTTGTTCAATTGCAGAAGCCACAGGTCAGAGAAGATGGCTTGCCACCCTTGTAGGTGCAGGGAAAACCTGCCCCCAATGGTCGTGGGAAGGGTCTCCGGTCCCAGAACCAGAACAACTTTTTCAGGTCAAAGGCTGGCACTGCTGGGGAGCAGTAAGGACATGATGGGATGTTTTCAGAGCATTTCTAGGACCAGACAATGTCAATTGAGGTTTACGCTTGTTGGCAGGTGGTCTCTGAGTATTGGGATGCGACCTGTAGAGGCAGCCTCTAAAGGACCCACTGTAGGCCAGCTTTGCTTTTGGATGGTACAGGGTTCATACTGATTGAAGGGTTTGACCGGAGTCTTGTAAATCCTTCAGCATTTCTTGGGTCTGTGGACCAAAAAGCTGATCGCCCTTAAATGAAGTGTTAAGGATAGATTGCTGCACATCCTGTGAAAATCCCGATACTCTCAGCTAGGCATGATAGGTGTGACAGTGTCAGTGGCTCAGTAGGTAGCACACTCGCCTCTGAGGCCGGGAGATCAGAGGGCTGTGGGTTCAGTTCCCACATCTGGCACTTGGGTTAATATCCCAGTACTGACAATGTAGTGCAGCATGAGAGGGGTGCTGCACTTCTGAGGTGCCGTTTTTCGGATGAGACGTTAAACCGAGGTCCCATCTGCCTGGACTGGTGGTAGTTCAGGTGGATGTTAAAGATCCCATGGCACTTATCGAAAAGAGTAGGGGAATTTCCCCGGTGTCCTGGCCAAATTTCCCTCATTCACTAAAGATACCACAAACAGCTTAATCTGGTTCAAAGTCAGTTGGCATTCATCTGTTTCCCCCTCCCCGGGTCATGCCTGAAAATAGGCAGAATTTGTCTAGTGCACTTACCTGGTCAACAAAAACTAAATAAATAAAAATAAGTATCTTAGACAAACTCCTGTAGAGGACATACAGTCCACAGTGTCAACAGTATCATAGGTGGCCCTTAGCAGGCGGTGGCCTACAGCCGCTGCAGTAGACATCTTGGCTGTCAGATCTTCCTGGATAGAGCCCGCATGGCTGGACTGGACTGTTGCCTGGGAGGCTTTTAGGATTTCCTCCTGATATTTAAGGAGGTGTCCCATGTAACTGAGTATACGGAGAGACATGGTAGATGAGGCACAAATCCTTTTCCCCATAACATCCAGTTTCTTGGATTCCTTATCCAGGGGCTGAGTATTCATTTGTTGAGGTCTAGAAGGCCTATCATGAGCGACATTGATCACCACAGGATCCGCCTAAGGCAGAGACATAAAGTAGGAGTGGTTAACCAGGGTTTCATAAATCCTATTAGCTTTACGATGATTGGAGGGAATTTTAAAGGGTTGCTTCCAAGCAGCCCAGATAGCCTCTTCAAAGGCATCCACCAAAGGGGGGCCAAATTGGGACATGTGGTACACCTAAACATTGTGCCAACTTCTTTCTTAAGGCATCCTGTTCAGTACTCTGAAATCCAAAAGTTTTCTGGAGATGTATCATAATGTCCAAAATGTCTAAAAATGTGGGATCATCAGGTGGAGAACATTGTAGTTCAAGGGTAGGTTCACCTTGCACAGACAAGGCATCCAAGGAGAACTGAGCGCACTCCTCCTTATCTATACCTTCGTCAGCATCCAGGTTAGCCAAATCCCAATCCTGCAGGAAATGGTCATCCATGTCCAAATCCTGAGGGTGAAAACATGGGAAGACAGGGGAAGAGCTGGCTGTCCCCTGGGTCGAAGAAGGCAGAGAGGGAGCAGAGCAGAGACCCTTCACTGGGGGGGGGGGAAGGGTTTTTAGTAAGGTCTGAGATAGTATGTACTAGGGCCTAGACATCAATCATGGCCATCTGCCCAGTGGAAGCAGCCGGGGTAGAATGGACTGAGTGAATAGGAACCACTGACAGTACTGAACACGGCAGTGGAACCAAGTGAGCAGCCATCAATGTGGGGTGTGTGTAAGACCCCAGAATCATCGATGAGGGCACTAACATAAAGCCCCTTGAGGTAAGGCCAGTCATCAATGAGAGAATCGTCGACAGGCCAGAAGCCATTGTCAATGGACGATGGCTAGAACCCATAAAGGGGGTGGCAGCTGCAAATTCACCCCAGAACTCGCCATCAGTGGAGGAGCCATCGATGAAGGAAGAGAGGAGCCAACAATCATCAACGGTGTAGAAGACAATATTACAGTGGTAACCTTCTCAATACTTAACTTTTTGGTAGTGACTGAGGTACTCGTCAAAGATAAGGGCATGACAAAAACGTGCTTTGTTTTGCTGGCATGTTTCCTACTCGGACTCTGTCCCATTGATGAGGAGGACTCACCCACAAAGCGGGGAGACCCTGAGGAGGACATTGAAGACTTCCTGGGCTTGGAGCATTGCTGCTGCTCCAGCAGGGCAACCTTTTTCTCCATGAGGAACTCACAAAGCTGCTAAAGCCTTTGATGTTTTGTGGCCTTGTTGAACCAGTTACGGAGGATGCAATCCCAGGTGTTGTGTTCAGGACCAAGGCACCAAACACTGATGTTGTGGAGGTCCTCTGTAGTGATTCTGTGACCACAGGTACACTTTTGGAATAAGGGATCTGAAGATATTAGTAGATGAACCCGTTTAAAATGCATGTTTGGTCAGTAGACCTCTTCGTCGATGACTGGCAAGCAGTGCTCCAAAGTAGGACTTGTTGCATGCAGGTCACAGTTGAAAAGAACTGAGGAGTAGCTGGGACCTCCCACTTTTATACATGCCATACTGACACCATGTGGTAATGTTAGGGGGAGGTCCCAGGGTCAACTGCTGAGAAGTCATCCAGAGGAAATGACGCTTGTGGCTGATATCCCATGTGTTATAATCTGCTGCAAGAGATTGTCTCAAAGAAGATCTAAGTCTATTGCTGCCATCATGAGACCCAGAATCTGCAGTAGAGTGTGGGCCAGTGCTGAGAACTGAAGCCTGAGCCACCATATCTCCGACAGCAACATCTCCTCCTAGATGGCCCTCAAGTGCTCCAAGGACTGCAATGGCTCTAAGGAGCTCTTCTCCCAGTTCACCATCTAGCCATGTGATTCCAAAATCTCCAGGGTCCTGGACACTGATCTCTTCACAAGATACATCATCAGTGCTTGAATTAAGTCACCCAGATAAGAGTAGACATGAGGACCCTCTTGTCGTAGTTAAGCCACTAGGACAATCAATACCTTCGAGAAAGCCCGGAGGGGCTGTTGCAAGACCAAACAGTAGAGCCTTGTACTGGAAGTGTTGGCCCAGAATTGAGAACCTGAGGTACCTCTAGTGAGACTGACGGATGGGGATGTAAATTTAAGCATCCATCAGATCTATTAACAACATGGATTATCGTCCTCAGACGTCATCTTGAATGGTTTGTGGTGTGCAAACTTGCTTCAGTTCCGAAATGGACCTGAGACCCTGAGACTTTTTGGGAGTTTTTGGGAGTTCTTTTTGGAGCTCTGCTTACCAGTCATCAATGAAGAGGTCTACTGACCAAACATGCATTCTAAATGGGTTACTTTACTAATATCTTCAGATCCCTTATTCCAAGAGAAGTAGAGGATGTAGAACCCTTGACTCTGCTCATTTGCAGGAACCAGAACTACAGCCCCAAACTGAATGAGAAGGGGCAGAGTGTCTAATACCGCCTGGCGTTTTGGCACTTGCTTTGAAACCGGGGATGGCAGAAAACGTCCCCTTGAAGGAACTGTTGAGAGTTCTATGGCATAGCCTAGGTGAAGATTTCCAGAACCCAGGTGTCTGGGTCCATCTTGCAAGAAATTCCTGAAGTCTTCCACCAAGGAGAAGGGGGCAGGGATGGGCCTGCATAACTGATGTACCAGGCCTATGTGCTGGTCCTCCTCTGTGGTGCCTGGGAAAGGAGCCTCTGCTGCCATATCCTGTATTGCCTGAATAGGCACCTCTGTTTCTTTGAGTACCGAAGTTCTGAAAGGAATGATACCCTCCCTGGGACTGTCTGCAGCAACCATTGCCCTGGCCTCATTGAGGAGCTGCGGCCTTACGTTGCTGTTTTGACACTGGGAGTTGCCCCTTTTATCCTGCATGTTCTGCAGGATAGAATTCAGACCAGAACCAAATAATAAACTTCCTTCAAAAGGAAGACTAAACAGTTTCGTCTTTGAAGACTGATTAGCAGACCACTGTCTGAGCCACAGGGACCTCATGGCTGATGCAGTTTGGTAGGCCAAGTGGGCTGATGAGTGTAAATTGTCCAATGTGGAATCCCCAAGGAAGAAGGATGCTGTAGCCACCAACTGAAAATACCTGCACCCTCCAAATCAGGAGGGATATAGTCAGTCAGCACAATGATCCAGAGGTTCAAGGATCTGGCAACAATAAAAGAAGCATAGGAGGTACAAATGTGCATGATCCTATGCATATCCAAGCCAACTGTTGATCAAGTCTGTACTGTCCTTTAGTCCGATTTCAAAAAATTTCAGCAAAACCTATTACTCTCAAAATTACTCTTGAATGCCAAAAGCACCAAGGTAATGTTCTTTCATCCAGCAAATGTACAGTCTACTGGCTCAACATCAAACTCACCCACTCCCATTACCACTTTATTAGGGGATACACTTGAGGTGGTGAAAAAGTTTAAATACTTAGGTTTCACACTTGACTCACAACTATCCTTCTCCTCACATATTGATGCCCTGACCAAAAAACTAAAAATTAGAATAGGTTGCTTTTTTGGAAACAAATCCTTCTTCTCTCAGGACTCCAGAATTATAGAACATGCTTTTTTTTTTGGCGTCTTCTAGACTATGCTGGCATTTTATACTATAATTGCACAATCACACATTTTCGTAAATTGGACACTCACTTCCACCGTGCCATCCGTTTTATAACTGACACTCCAGCCAGAACCCACCACTGTACTTTGTACAAGGCAGTGGACTGACCCCTAGCAACCAGGAGGCTTATCCACACATATACATGGACATACAAAGTGTTATTAAATAAGCTGCCCCGGGGGGGCCTGGCCAGCAGCTGAGCTGAGAGCAGCCTCTTTCAGCAGCTCTCCAGACGAGCAAGGGAAAATGATAAAAACTTGTATTTTTTTCTGAGCATCAGTCTTACAAGTTCATTCAGAAAATAGAATAAGCTACAAGCTCTTAATTGATACTAATTGTGTACCATTGGGCACTAGCAAACAGTAGAGATGGTACAGAGAAACAAAGCAAGCACCAACATGGAAGGGGCCTGACCGAATGAGACCAAACAGGGTGGCAGCAAAGATCTCTATCTGGGCCCTGCGGAACAAGCATGACTGCAGCCTACAAACGCAGTATTACTGAAGGCATACAAAGCCTAGACAAAAAACTGGAAAAGTACAACATGGAGCTGAGGCAAGTCAACACAAAAGTCGGAGCTCTAGCTGGGGAGACGCAGGGGGCTAAAAAACATGCAGACAAGGCTCTTGCAGTGGCTTCAGGTCTCACCAAAGAGAATGATCTACTACAGAGGCACTTAGAGAACGTGGAAAACACAGTGCACGCTAACAACGTCCGAGTGCATGGCCTCCTGCAGCATGCTGAAGAGGAACACCCTTTACATTTTTTACATGGATGACAAAAGAAGTGCTGCAACTTGAAACAGACTTTATGATTCTCAAGGCATACAGGATTACTCCTTGTGGTGGTAGACAGACAGCAGCAAATGGGGATCAGGTACCATGCACAGTTATGGAGGAGCTGCGAACTTCCACTGAACAGGACAGTGTATTGCAACAGGTGAAATCCCTGAGCCCAATTACCTGGCAGGGCCACAAAGTACATTTCTTCCCAGACTTGAGCTACAAGGATACGGCACAAGAGTATTGATTGGGTACGAGCGTATCTCCGGAATTTGGGGGTGCACCACATACTCCTAATGCCAGCCAGCCTCAGAACTGTTTATGGCAGTAAGACCTACCAATTTTCAGATATCACGGAAGCTGTAAACTTTTGGACAAAATCGAAAAACAATTTGTTGCTCGTGCAGCAACTTCGGACTCTGAAGGGGACTAAAATGTGCATGACTTTGATTTAAACAAAATGTTTGTCAGTTAGATGGGAAACTTTAGCGGGAAAACTATCAATGTCTGTTTTTTTTCTCCATGATCATACCTCAGAAGGTTCATGTGGAATTTAAAATACTTATTGAAGTCTCAGGGTGGAATATTCAGACTGTGCCAGGCTGTGGCGCAAGCCTGGGCACAGCGCAACTTGGATGCGCAGGGGCGTGGACAGGGTGATATTCAACAGAGCTGCGCCATGGCACAGCATCATTGAATATCACTCCTTGGCCACCTGCAGTGCACATGGTGCAGTGGAGCTGCGCCAGCGCAAGTGGCCAGAGTGGAGCAGGGGGATGCGCTAACGCAAGTGCCGTTGCAATAGGTGCAACCACTGCAATATTCAAAAGTGTACGTACAATACAGAGGGCCATAATGTATACAAGGTGCAAATGGGGCCATTTGCTTGTCATTATACTCCATTGCATGCAGGTGCGCTGATCCCCGGCGATTTTTTTTTTTTTTTTAAATTTAAGTTTATTATTTTCCACAAAAGAAAAGAAATAATATAACCATAACCATAGTGTTAGGAGACCAATCAATAAGCCAAAATCAGGTCAACCCCCCTCCTCCCAACTATACAAATAGTAAATAACAGACCTATTGGAGTCAAAAAGGACATCATAACATGTTTATCTGTCAGTCGAGAAACCCCAGAAAAACAAATCCCACCCCCCTCCCAAGGTGCACCGCTCAAAACATAACTAGCAACTTCCGAAGTCTGGATATCACATTTAACCCATCTATCTACTGGCCGGGCTCATAGGCCTAAATACAGTGAGAGAGACAGGATTATATCACTTTAAATCATATATTAGAGTGGCAGCCATTGTGTAACATAGAATGAGGGTCCAGGGATCAGACCACAAAACTTTAACCTCCTGGTAGGTAAAAGGACTGAAGTTCACCCCACCTTTTATAAAATAGGTCCATACGATGCTTATAGCTGGCAATCAAACTTTCGGACTGGAGGTATGACATCAATTCCTTTAACCAATCCACAAGGGATAAAACTAATTGGTCTTTCCAGTGCCTTAAAACCAACTTTTTGACTGCCATCGAAATCAGAGCCATATGGTACCTACGCTCCACGCAGTCTATCTGAGAAAAATCACCCAGTACACAGATACCTAGAGAGAAAAACCTGCTCAGACCCAGAAGGGGATTTAGATTATCTATAATAGAAGACCACAACGGGGCCACTTTAGGGCACTCCCAGAAAACATGAATCAAGTTACCCTCATCCTGGAGGCAACGGAAACACCGTGGGGAAGAGATCATCTTACGCTGAAAAAGCTTGACTGGAGTATAGTATAAATTATTGACAATATTATACTACACTAAACGGAACCTATCCTGAGTATGATATTTGTGCAAGTTAGGCCATAGGATTCTCCAGAGTGGTACCTCTTCAGGGAGAAGATGCGTCCAGATCAAGGGACCACCTACCTCATCTTTCAAATTAAAGTCAAAGATAAGAGTAGATCTGTGAGATGGAATGGGGTTGAGATGCCAGCCTAATGATATTAGAGAAAAGAGGTGTACCACAGACAGTTTAAATACCAGACAAACTTATTACAAACCAAGTGACGGAGTTGAAACACTTTGAAAGTCTCTCTACCTGGAATACCAAATTTGGCAAGGATAACACCTGATGTGAGAAGAGAGGTTGGATTATACAGATGTTCTACCTGGAATCCTTAAGTTGTGAGAGCCAAGTTACTCCTACCTTCAAGTCACCAATAATAAGATTGGGATTAGAAGTAATTGGTTGTCCTAAATCCGTATGATTGGAGATCCGGAAGAACCTAAGACATTGGGCCCACACTTTAAGAGAAACCGCCACCGTGTTATTAGAAATCAAGTGCAAAGTAAGCTCGGAGTGAGATAGGGTAAGGTAGCTATGTCAAATTTAAGCTCAGAAAGAAAGGTCGATTCTAAGTGAAGCCATATTGGGGAGGAATTCTCAGGTTTTGCCGCGAACCACTGTCCCAACTTGGATAGATGGGCAGCCCAATAATAGAGCTGAAAATTGGGAAGTCTCAGGCCTCCCTTGTCTTTAGGGAGCGAAAGGGAACTATAAGAGCAGCGTACCCCTTTCCCTTTCCAGATAAAGGTAGAAAACATACTGTGGAGCTGTTGAAAAAAGGAAAGAGGAAGCCAGAGTGAGGTTCAGTGGGTAAAAAATTCGGGGAAGAACATTCATTTTAATGATACTGATTCTGTCCATCAAGGAGATAGGAAGAGATGCCCAACGTTGCAAGTCCTGACTAACCGAATCTCTAATCTTATTTAGGTTTAATTTCTTGAGCAGAAATGGGTCAGTGGAAAAGTGAATCCCAAGGTACTTAAGAGAACTGGAAGTCCATCTCATTCCAAAGGAAAGGAAACAACTCTTGAAGATGTAATTATTTAAAGGGAAAATCTCACACTTTGATATGTTTAACTTGTAACCAGAAAGGGAACTAAAATGCCTAATAATATTCAGAGCTGCTTCTAACGATGCTACGGATCAGACAGATGTAACAGAACATCATCGCGTGCAAGAAAGAACCAGCTCCTCCTAAATCTAACCCCTTTCACCGAGGCAGTTTAAGCTGAATCAGCAGGTTCCAAGTACAGGTTGAACAATAAAGGAGAAAGGGGCAGCCCTGTCTAGTGCCCACGAAGAGACTGAAAGGAGGGATAAAACCCCATTGCAATAGATTTTATGAAGGACACTTATATAGTACCTGAATCAATCTTAGAAAGGAGGACGGGAAGCCCATTTCTTCCAAAACAGCCCATAAAAAGGACCAGTCGACCCGGTCAAATGCTTTTTCAATATCCAGAGAGACCAGAACAATTGGTTCTAAAGCTGACCGGGCGTACTGTGAAATATGGGACAGTGTCCTCAGATGATCAGCAGCAGATCTCCCTGGGACAAAACCTGCTTGTTCAGGGCTCAAAAGCTCCATCCAGATCTTTTTAATCCTCTCCACGAGAATTTTAGCTAGTATTTTAATATCATAATTCTGCAGAGAGATAGGACGGTAACTGGCTGGGTCCGAGGGCTCTTTGTCTGCTTTAGGAATTAGGACTATGGTGGCCTCGAACAAGGCTGGATCAAGTTCGAAGCAACCTGAAAGTAGTTATATAATTTAAACAGGATAGGGTCAAGTCCTTAGAAAACTTTGTAAAAATTCGTGGGATCCATCTGGGCCCGGTGTTTTGTCTGGGGCAAGGAGGCAATAGTGCTCTGGATCTCCTCAACTGAGATGGGCGCCACTAGGCGTGCCTGTTGGGATTCCGGTATGCTAGGAAGAGCCATTCCTCTTAAGTAACTCTTGAGGTCAGCTACAGAGTGGGATGTAGAAAGGGGACTATAAAGACTGGAATAGTATTCCCGAAGAACCCGAGCAATCTCTCTGGGTGAAACCCTAGCACCAGATGAAGAAACCAGAGAGGAATAATCTCCCGAACTTTCAAAGCGCTCTGAGGCGTAAAGCCAGCAATTTCCGGTTCTCACCAAGATCTGTATACTTAGCCTGGGTTTTGACCAGGTAGTACTCAATCTTTTCTTTCAGAAGATCCAGTACTCATTTTAACTGAAAGAAGTTCTTTAAGATCTGAAACTGAAGAGGATAGTAAATACTTACCTTCCAAATCTCTAATCCTACCCACCAACTCTAACACTCTAGCCAACCGTGCTTTCTTCCTGAGGGAAGCCATCTGAATAAAATCTCCCTAAGATAACACTTTAATGCTCCCCATACCATGTCCACCCTAGGGGTAGAGTCCAAATTGTCTGCCAAAAACAAAGATATTCTCGAACTAATCTCCGAAACACAGTGACGGTCCTTCAATAGCTGAGTATTTAATCTCCACATGGAGTCACGAGCAAAATCATGTCTAATAGACAAATGTACCCAAACCAAAGCATGATCCGACACAATGATCGGCTCTATACCAGAGAGAGAGCCTTGGAAGAGAGAGACCTCACTAAAATCATATCAGTCTTGATTTAGTGCCGTGCGACTGTGATTGAAAGGAGAAGGCCTTAAAAGAAGGGTTAACAACACGCCACGGGTCACGAGACCTAACAACAAAACCATCTCGAGGGCTTTCTGTGCCGAGGAAGGTGCTCGCCTATCTTGGGATCCCTATCCAATAAGAGGAAAGGTACATTCCAATCCCCACCAGCACATATTGAGTTGGCAAAAGACAGCCAGCTTGTCTGTCAACCTCATAAAAAGTCTAGGTTACCTCACAGTCCAGTACACGATCCCAGTACCACTTTCTCCATTTAAGTTACCCTTTACTAGCATGAATCTCCTTCGGGTCTGAGCAGACCGAATCCTTGATGAACAAGACATGTTTTTAATTAAAATTGCCACCCCTCTACTAAGTGAGTTCCCAGCAAGATAAACTTGAGAGAACCCAGACCGAGAGAGGAGATTAGCTTCCTCCCGGCCCAAGTGTTTTCTTGCAAGAAAAGAATATCTGTACCAAGCAAAGACAGTGATTAAAATCTGCAGCCTTTACCACGATCCTGAGGCCTCTCACATTCCAGGGCCATAATACTAACTATATTTTAGCCATTTCAAAAAAAACTTACAATAGCTGGGTACCCAGATAACGTAAATCCAACCATTTGTAGCAGGTGCACCTCCCAAACCACCGATCCGCCCCTATCTAATACTCCCTCCCCCACCCCCATACAAAAGCCCAGTCCCTATAAAGATGACATGAAACAGCATACCGCAACCCCCCATACCCCACCCCCACCAACCTCCAGAGTTCCGTAACAAACAAGCAGAGAACCCTTCCCGAACAGAAGTAGTGAACCCAAAATCTGTAGCCAAGAAAACACCCTCCCTCCCCAAACCATACCCCACCCGATCCCCAAAACTATATACAAAGGGAGGCCCAAATATCCGTAAACCCATATCCAGTCTTCATGCGGGTTACGAACCCCGAGTCCCCATCTGAATCCCCGAACTCCCAGAGCCAAAACCCAATGGGCATGAACCATAAAGACCCATATCTCCCACCTCCAAATACAGGCCCTAACAGCTACCCACCAACAATTGCAACAGCTAGGCCCAGGGCAGAGATTAGCCACCCCCCACCGCGCAGCTCGCGATCCCACATCCAACCTGCCAGCTTGCCCAATTTCCCCCCCCAGCCGCCCCCAATACCCGTTCCCCGGTGTATCCATAAACACTAAGACCAAAATGGAGACAGAGCAGAGAATGGGGAAAGGGAGAACCAATACCTAAAGAAAAAGGAACCCCTGCTAGTTAAAGCCTCCAAGGCCTCCTCAGCCCAGTGGACCCTCCAAAGTTCAGTCCTGCACCCACAGAATCACCCAGCTGGACAGGATTAGATGAGCCACTTACCGGCCTCCCATGACTCCAGCTCAGGGGACCAAACCTATCTGCTACATCCATTTCAGAGGCAGAGGAAGAGACACGGAAGCTCCTAATCACGGTTGCCATTTCATGGGGACCCTAAAGCAGCGGACCCAAACTGTGCGACACTCCCGGAAGTTCCCCGAGCCGCAACCCTAAACCAATGTTCCATTACCAGAAACAGACCCAGTAGCGAGAAGCCCGGATTAGTCGCGCCGACCAGAAGCCTAGGCCAACACCACCCCACTCCGCGATCCCCGCCCACCCACCCGAAAGACCAGCGGAGGCACCCAAACACCAGACCAGACAGCAGAGCCAACCAGACAACACCATCCAAGGTAGGTGACAGGAGGCGGGAGGGCACAGGACAGGAGCGAAGGGTCGGGGGGACAGCATCTTCACCAACAAGACAGACAGTCGCGAGAACCACAGAAAAAGCACACAGCCAGGCAGTAACAAAATTAGAGAGTCCACAGTTAGTAATCAGCCGGAACCCTTGAAAAGATCAGGCAGCCTGCCAGCCAGTTCCTTGAGAGCAGCTTCGGGGGTGTCAAAGCTCGTGGCCATGTCTCCAACAGTTACTTTAAGGGTGGCAGGATAAATCATCTTAAAGGGTATTGCAGCTGCTATAAGCTTTTGCACAATATGGTGATATGCTGCCCTCTTTCCTCGGATCTCTTTGGGAAGGTCTTGGGTAATCCGGATCCTGAAAGCCCCAAAATCTCCTTGAGTTCCCGAGCCTTCACAAGGACATGCTGCCTGTCCAGATAGCTCAAAATTTAATAATGATCGGGCGAGGGGAACCAGCTGCAGGTCGGGGGCGTGTGAGCGGTGGGCCCTCTCAAGATGATAGGAGGCACCGATAGGTGATAGGCCCATCACTTTCACAAGAACTTTTGCAGGAAAGCCATGAGGTCTGGGCCTTCTTCTAGCTCTGGAAGGCCATTATTAACAAATTATTACGGTGACTAGCCCTTCAAGGTCCTCGGTTTTAGCTTGGAGCCTCTTCACATGCTGCTTGAGCTCTGTTATTTCTGCCTCAGCCCTGGTTCTCCAATTTTCTACAAGGCGACCTTAACAAGCGTCCGAGACCTTCCTGGCAATATCAGAGAGAGTCATCGCAGGTATTTTATTTCACCTGTCAGACCCACCAGGAGCTCCTTCACAGGGCCAAGCTCTTGAAGAAATTTATCTTCTGTTAGAGGTGTAGGCTGCCCCATTTTCTCACTGCTACGATCCGGCCTAGTTGGGGCCTGGTTCCTCTGTTTCTTTGCAGCCTTCTCAGGAGATGCAGGAGGGGTGTGCTTAGTGAAGGCCTGCTTCGGATCCACCTCCATCGCGATCCAGCAAGGGCTAATTATCCCAGATCGAGACACCTAATCAATCACTAGATGTTAATAAATTAGACTTTTAGGTGATTTCCTCGAAAAGCCCGGTCAAAATGCACTTTAAATAATAAAATAGACGGCCAGAGGGGGGAGCTCAGGATTTCAGCTGCTGCTCAGATGAATGCCATCATGTGACCTGATCCCCGGCGACTTGCGCCTGGCGCCCTGCCAGGCTGCAGCCATCGGGGACCAACGCCCCCTGCACAAGCGGCAACACACTCCGATGCCCAATCGTGGGCATAAGTAGTAAAATTAATAGTCCTATATCCCTGGTGGTCCAGTGGACTGCTCACAGTCGATCGTGGGCATAAGTAGTAAAACATATAGCCCTATATCCCTGGTGGTCCAGTGGACCGCTCGCAGCCTGATCACAGGCATAAGTAGTAAAATATATAGTCCTATATCCCTGGTGGTCCAATGGACCACTCGCAGCCCGATCGCGGGCATATGTAGTAAAATATATAGTCCTATAACCCTAGTGGTCCAGTGGACCGCTCACAGCCCGATCGCGGGCGTCAGTAATGAATAATTACACACCAATCCAACCCTGGTGGTCCAGTGGTACCCCCCTTCCTACCTGCCCACTGAGCCCTACCACCCCGCTCCCCTCCGGTCAGTGGCAGCTCCCCATCCACTTGCCGCCCCGCCGTCCGACAACTGACTCCATACGGTAGGGCTGTATGCCCATTGGTCCACAGCGTGAGCCAATGGGCGTGCAGCCCGTACCGTACTACACTGTCCAGATATATGAACGGATCCAGGGGGGGAGCAGAGTGGTGGGGCTCAGTGGGGAGTGGGTTACCGCTGGACCACCAGGGTTGGACTGGTGTGTGATTATTTATTACTGACGCCCACGATCGGGCTGCGAGTGATCCACTGGACCACCAGGGATATAGGACTATATATTTTACTACATATGTCCGCGATTGGGCTGCGAGTGGTCCACTGGACCACCAGGGATATAGGACTATATATTTTTACTACATATGCCTGTGATCGAGCATGAGGCGCCACCACGGAAGGTGCTGCGGAGCTCAGGTGGACGCAGCAGGTGGCAGCTGCGGGTATTGCGCCCTGCAATGCGGCAGCTCACCTGTGGGCGGCCAGCTTTGCTCTTTTTTTTAGTTCACCTGTGTGCAGCGCAGGTAGGTGTTGCGCATGCATGGGCTCCAGCACATCCCAGGCTGAATATCCGAGATGTGTGTAGGTATGCATGGGCGCCCTATAAGCCACATGCATTACTGATGCTCCCAGCGCATCAGGATTTGTTCCAGGCTCAATCCCCCTTTGAATATCGTGCTGGGGTGCATCAGTGGGTTCTGAATATCCCGCCCTCAGTTTAAAATGGGGGATGAAATAAAATGGCACTCTGTGGCACATACGATAATTGTCTTTCCTGCTTGCTCTGTCTTCCTTGCAAGGGCTCTATAGCTCCAATACAACTATATGTTTAAAAATAGATTGCCATCTGCTCAACTGAGTGAGAAATTAATTTGTTCAGCTATATATAAATTTCCATGCCATATGTTCTAGATCTCAATAAAATGCATGGCTAAGTTTTGAATCTTTGAAAATAAGACTACTGTTTTTTTTTCCCACTGTTTGTGCTGGAGGTTGTAAAGTGATTAATCAAGAAACCAGTGTTTGAGAGCGGGATGGTTAACCCCTTAAGACGGTACATGTTGTGTTTAAACTATGTATGTTCTTCCTGCTCATGGCAGCAATGGCTAATACTAGGGTAATTTTAATTCCAGGAAATGTGCTTAAACTGTTTTGATTTTATAAATGTTTATTTATTTAGTTATTTTTTGTTGACTGGGGTAAGTACACTAGACAAATTCTGCCTATTTTCAGGCACGACCCGGGGAAGGGGGATACAGATATTGCCAACTGACCTTGAACCAGATTAAGCTGTTGGTGGCATTTTTTTTTTTTAGTAAATGGGGGAAATTTGGCCAGGGTACCAGGGAAATTCCCCTACTCTTTTCGAGAAGTGCCACGGGATCTTTATCATCCACCTCAACTTCTACAAGAACAGGCAGATGGGACCTCAGTTTAAGATGGCACCTCAGGAGTGTGGCACCCCCCACATGTTGCACTACAGTGTCAGGAAAATCATGTACACAAATGCTCACAACCTGGGAAATAAGATCCCAGACCTGCAGGCAATAATGTCAGAGGCTAAACTGGACATAGTAGCAATTAGTGAGACGTGGTTTACCAGTAACCACACTTGGGAGACTTCAGTACCTGGCTATGTATTGTTCAGAAGAGACCGACGGGGGGAGGAGTGGCCCTGTATGTTAATGAAAATATCAAAGCTACAGAAATTCAGAATACACATAAGGAGCCAGAAGAACTGTGGGTCACCCTGAAACAGGAAATGGGACAGTCATAAGAACTGGGGTTGTCTACAGGCCCCAGACCAGAGGAGGACATAGACACATTACTGTTAGAAGATATACAAAACATGACAGCTAAAGGGAGGTTCTGATAATGGGAGACTTCAACATGCGGATACAGATTGGTCAATACCAGCAGGAACATCTGCCAGAACTAGACTCATAGTGGATTCCCTGCAGGGGAGGGCCTCAAACAACTGGTACAGCAACCCACAAGAGACAGGGCTATCCTAGATCTAGTACTGACTAACAAAGAAGGATCACAGATCTCAGGTAGAAGGTCACCTGGGGCCAGTGACCATCACATGGTATGGTTCAATTTGGCTACTACATCTAAATCATCCCATTCCAAGGCAAAAATATGGGACTTCAGAGGAGCTGACTTTGATAAGATGGCCAACAGAGTTAAGCTAGCCCTGGCAAAGAAACACAGGTGAGGGGTACAGGCAAAGTGGGCAAGCATTAAGGATGCAATACTTGAAGCAACATCCCATTGTGTTAGACAGAAAAGGAAGTGCAAAGAAGAAGGAAACCACTTTGGTTCTCAAATACAGTAGCAGAAAAGGTCAGAGCCAAAGGCTGGCCTTCAGGAAATATAAGGGAACACAGCGGGATGAAGATAGGAGGCATACCAAACTGCCTAAGGGAAGCAGGTAAGGCAGTAAGGCAGGCAAAGTCCCAAACTGAGGAAACACTAGCACGAACAGTAAAGAAGGTGACAAGACTTTCTATAGATACATTAGTGAAAGGAGAAAGTTCAGAGGGGTATGCTAAGCTTAATGGAGAAAAGGAGCATGTGAGGAGGAGGACCCTGTAAAGGCATCTATCCTAAATAGATACTTTGCTCAGTATTTACTGAAGAGAAGGTAGGGCAGGGCCACAGCTCAGCATCATGGACACAGGGGGAGGAGGAGGTGAGCACTACTCCCTTCACAAAGAAAGGGTCCTACAAGAGCTTGCTAAGCTCAGGGTGGATAAGGCAATGGGACCTGATGGCATACATCCCAGGGTACTTAAGGAGCTAAAGGAGGAACTAGCAGAGCCATTAGCAGAATTGTTTAGTGAGTCTCTGAGCACAGGAGAGGTCCCAGAAGACTGGAGAAGGGCTCATAGGATCCCCTGCTCCACAGAGTGGTAGCAGGAGGAGGCGAGGAACTACAGACCAGTCAGTCTTACCTCAGTAGTGGGCAAGATTATGGAGGCACTCCTTAAGGAAAGGATAGTGCAACACCTGGAATCCATAGGGGCACAGGATCCAAGACAGCATGGGTTTACAAAGGAAGGTCCTGTCAAACTAATCTCATAGATTTCTTTGACTGGGTAACCAGAGTGGTGGACCAAGGGGAGCAGTTGATGTCGCCTACCTTGACTTCAGCAAAGCTTTTGACACTGTTCCACATAGAAGATTGATAAATAAGCTGGGTAGGCTCGGGTGGGTCAGAAGTTGGTCAACTGGGTGGCAAACTGGTTGACTGGCAGAAAACAGAGTGGTGGTAAATGGTATACAGTCAGAAGAGATGCAAGTCACAAGTGGGGTACCTCAGGGATCAGTCCTGGGGCCAGTCCTATTCAACATCTTCATTAGTGACCTTGCAGATGGACTAGAGGTAAAGCTTGTCTGTTTGCAGATGACACCAAGATCTGCAACAGGGTAGATGATCCAGATGGGGTGGGCAGAATGAGAAGAGATCTGGATAAACTAGCAGAATGGTCAGAAGAGTGGCAACTGGGATTTAATGCAAAGAATGCAAAATCATGCACATAGGGAAGAGAAACCTGAAGCCACTTATAGGCTGGGAGGAGTTGCTAGCAGTCACAAAGGAAGAAGAGACTTGGGCATCATCATCACTGATGACCTAAAATCATCAAGCAGACCTCTAAAGCAGTAGGTAAGGCTAGGGGGTGTTAGGGTGTATTAGCAGGGGTATCACAAGTCGTAAGAGGAGGTAATAATCCCTCTGTACAAGACATTGGTTAGGCCCCATCTGGAGTACTGCGTGCAGTATTGAGGCCACACCTTCACAAGGACATTAACCAAATTGAGGCAGTCCAGAGAAGGGCAACCAAAATGGTGCAGGGACTGCATCAGAAGACATATGAGGACAGATTAACGGAGCTCAATATGTATACCCTTGAACAAAGGAGGGAGAGAGGTGATATGATCGAGACATTCAAACACCTTAAGGGCATAAACAAGGTGAAAGAGTCTAACATGTTTAAATATAAGAAAAATAGCAGGACAAGAGGACACAGCATGAGATTGAGGGAGGCCGATTAAGGGGAATGTGAGGAAATTCTTTTCACAGAAAGGGTGGTAGATGCATGGAATGGCTTACCACAAGAAGTGGTAGCCATGAATACAGTGCAGGGCTTCAAACAGGCATGGGATAGGCATAAGGGAGCAATACAAATGACCATGAATAGATAGGTCACTGACAGAGCAAAGGCCGATGGCACATTTATAAGGTAGAAAAAGAAATGGGCAGACTGGATGGGCCTTGCGGTCCTTATCTGACGTCAACTTCTATGTTTCTATGTTTCTAGTATTGGGATTTAACCCAAGTGCCTGGTATGGGGATAGAACCTATAGCCTTTTGATCTCCCAGCCTCAGAGGCGAGTGTGCTACCTGCTGAACCACTGACACTGATGTTGACAAGATATGCAAACCCCCAAGTGTTGTACCAAAGAACAGGGGTGCTCTACTTCAGAACTACTGTAAAAATGTTGCTGAAATCTACTAAATAGTAGATATTTAAGCAATATACCATGACAGAGAGTGGGTATATTGGTGGATTTACCACACCTGGTGTGATTCAGTCACGAGTCGCAGCCAAGTGACTTAACCACACCAGAAGTGGTAAATCCACCCCATATACTCACTCGCTGTCATGGTATATTGCTATTATACAATGTTCAACTTGTTTTTTGGTTTTATAGTGATATAAAACTTTTACAGTGGGTATACTGGAGGATTTATCATAGTCATGTGATGTGTTTTGACCAATGAGGTTACACGATTTTCATACCCCATTGTATAATAATTGTATGTACCTGCCTGTTGGACTAACTGTGTAATGTATTATTACATAATCCATTAAAATATAAGTAAAAAAAAAAAATAAGCTGCCCCTTATATTTCCTCCGGCCTCATCTGAACAAAGAGCTCCTATGCACTTAGAAATTGTGCAAATATTAATCTTCAAGTGCCCAAATTTTGCACACAATTTGATATGGCAGCCATGAGCTATGTCCTCCCTACTTTCTGGAACAAGCTCCAAGCCACTTTAAAACTCCACACTCTAACTCCGCTGAGAGCATCCATCAGGACTTTCAACAAAGTTGTCACCGTCCTGCCAATGCTTTTAATACCCTTCTAAACTGTTCTCATACCTCCCTCCTCCTTCTTGCACTTGCCTGAATTGTTTCTCCTCAATTATTTACATTCACTCTACTGTCTTCTCTTCTTTTACTTGATTGTCCAATGTTATTTCCATATATAATACATTCGTTATTGTTAAGTTCTGGCTTGTTTTATGCCTGTACTTGCATTATTATATTTTGATTGTTTGTTGTACTGTGTTTCTCTCTATTATATTTTTTTTGCATATCATTTGTCATGTTGTAAAAGGACCTCCTTGTAAATGAGCTTGCGCAACAGAAACTCTCCATTCATAATAAACTGAACTTTTTGCGCCTGAAGTGGCGAAAGCCCTCCTGCAAGAGGTATCCATCGGCTTATCATGTGAGTCTGATAGTGCCAGAGCCCCCTCCATTGGAATAGTAGTGTGTTATACAGAATTATAAACAGCCTTGCCTGTGGGGGTGGGGGTTCCACTTGCGAGACATTTCCTCTAAAAAAGGATAATTCTTAGTTTTTGGTTTTGGGAGATTTCTTCTCTCATTCACACCTGCCCATTCCTGTTCAATAATTTGGTCACAGAGGAGAAAACAGAAACATTTTGGAGCAGAGGAGGATGCTGACAAAATTGGATTAACCTCCAGTGGCTCCATGGACTGCTCTTCCTTGACCTGTAATGATCTGCATACCTCAGCTGTCAAAAAGGGCAAGGACTTATTATCAAGGAGGGGTGGAATTGGTATCCTGGTCTTGGGTTCCCTTCACTCTCCCTCCTCCTCAGAGAGGACATCCTCCTCCTCCTCATCTGAAAGTAATTTTCTAAGGCCAGACATTTTCCTCAAGGTCCCCGTAATCATCATCTTGGCCTTCCAATTGGGCAGGGTCATGATCTGCCTCCATATCTGTATCCGCAGCCTGCTCCCGCTGCATCGCACCTGGACGTGCCTGTGTGGGCCCCCCCCCGACCTGAGGAGCGCGGTTTGGGGTCAGATGTATCTGCTGGGATGTCTTACAGGGCATCAGGGCTCAAAAGCTCACAGAGGAGCAACCATAGATTTTTACGTAATTCTGCTTTGCCATTGCCAAACAATGGCCAGGTGCCCCCCCTAACTCAGAGTACCAGCTGGGGGGAACCATGAGAGAAATATTATGCTAGGCAACACAATGAGGACAATATGTACCCACGGGAGAGGGCCTCATCACCCTTCTGCAGGTCTTGCATCATTTCATAATGTATGGTCTCCTGAAAGCCATGGTGCCAAAACAGAAAAAAACTGACAGAAAAACCTTGATTTTTAAATTGTCTTTAAGATAGTTGCTCCACAAGTGGAAAACTGTGATGGAAAAAAACGTTGATTTATAAACTGTTTTGTGAAAAAAACATAAACTGCCAGCTAACTGAAAAAAAAAAAAAGGAAAAAAAAATTCCAGCAGGTTGAAAAGCTGTAACTGCGAGTGTGCTCACCTTCTAGGCTTGTGAGCACGCAAGTGTGGGAGTGTGCAAAATGCTGCATTCCCCCACCTACTGGCGGGAAGCTGTAATGATAAAGATGCACACACCCAATTCAAATGGCAAACGCACAACTGTAGAAAACAATGTTGAGGCGAAAAAATACCAAAAAAAAAAACACCTCACAAGTTGGCAAGACAGAATGTTTGGCAGACAACACAGAAAAACCCTTAAAAAACTCAAGCTGGGGGGAAGGGGGGCAAAGAACCCACGCTAAAGACGAGTGACCGCTCAGGACCCCTACACTCCCAAGAAATAAATCTGTACCTACCTGAGGCTCCTTTCTTTCTTTTGAAAAGGCATGTACACATATTTCCTTTTTTGACATGCATCCAGTACATACAACATAATAAAGAACAAATACATAAGTAGACAATAGTATACAGTCACTATACAACAGGAATAAAATCAGTTAAAACAATTACATAGTAAACTCTTAAAAGCCAATATTTTTGTACAGTTAACTATGGATTTAGAGAGGTTATTATAGGCATTTATAGCTCTAAAGGATAGGGAATTTTGGCCCAGTGCTATGTGAAAAAAGGGAACCTGGAACAAGAATCTACTCTGTGGTCTTATTAAGAAAACATTATAGTGTATGGTGGAATGCTGTTCTAACTGGAAATTCCACCATACTGAAATGCTGTTTAGCCACATGCTCAACAATGAATGGATTGCTGTACTAACCGTACGTGCAGAACAGCATTCCATCCATTCAGAGTGAAAAGCTCAAGCCCTGTGTGAAAGCCACCATAAAAAAACGATGCACATTGACAGCATACTAACATACTAAAATGCCAGCAGAATAGGCCTAACGGTCTCTCGAGTCTGCTCGATTTTCAGCACCCGAACTGAGGGCCAATTTTGTTTCCCCCTTCCCCTTGGGTTATACTGTCCCCAGTCCCAGATGTTCCACCTGTATTGGGCCTGGTCAGATTTACCCTCCCCCTGTACCTGTCCCATCCCTTCTTAAACCCGTCCACAGCCTCCACCTCCACCAGCTCCCTGGGCAGTGCATTCCACGGCTCCACCACCTACTTCAGTGAAACAACGTCTCCTCCTGTCCCCTCTGAGCCTGCTCCCTTCCAATTTACGCCCATGACCTCTTGTTACCCCACACTCCTTCCTTTGGAGCACCCTGACTGGGCCTCCTTTATTGATCCCTTTCATGTACTTAAAGACCTCTATCATGTCCCCCCTGTCCCTCCTCTCCTTCAGGGTGTACATGTCAAGCTCCTTGAGCTTCTCCTCATAGGTCCTTTCCCCCAGGCCCCAGATCATTTTGGTTGCCCTCCTTTGGACCCTCTCTAGGAGTATAATGTCCCTCTTTAAATGTGATCTCCAAAATTGTACACAATACTTGAGGTGTAGCCTAACCAAGCAGTTGTACAGTGGAAGGATCACTTCTGCCTTTCTGGAGGTAACTCCCCTGGCAATGCATCCCAGCATCCTATTTGCCCTTGCCGCTGCCCTTCTACAGGTCTCCGAGTTGTTCATGTTGACATCTACCACTACCCCAGGTCCTTCTCACCCTACATGACTTGAGTCATGTCTCCTCCCAGGGTAAACCCCTGGCCTGTATTTCTGAATCCCAGGTACAAAACCTTGCACTTCTCTGCATTGAATTTTAGTTTCCATTTTCCTGACCACCTTTCCAGAGCCTCCAGGTTCACCTGCAAGGCCACCCTCCCCTCCTCCCCATCCACCACTGCACCCAGCTTTGAGTCATCTGAAAAGAGACTTATCTCACTCCTGATCCCCCTCCTGATGTCTGAGATATAGGTGTTGCACAGGAGTGACCCCAGCACTGACCCCTGGGGAACCCCATTAGTAACCCACCTTGGGGATGAGGCTATCCCTCCAACCACCACCTTCTGAGTATGCTCAGAGAGCCAATTTCCTATCCATCTTAGCAACTGTCAGCTTAGCCAGTAGGCCGCTGTGGGGTACTGAATCAATTGCCTTGCTAAAATCCAGAAAGAGGACATCCACTGGCCTACCCTGGTCCAGGGCCCTCGTCACCCAGTCATAGAACTCAACAAGATTTGTCTGGCACAATCTTCTCATGACAAAGCCATGCTGCCTATCATCCAAGTACCCAGTTTTCTCCAGTAACCCCCCCCCCAGCCTTTCCTTGACAATACCCTCCATCACCTTGCCAACCACCAATGTCAAACTAATGGGCCTGTAATTTTCCATCTCCTCTCTTGATCCCCCCTTGTGGATTGACATGACATGGTCCACTCTCCAGTCTTGGGGCACCCACCCAGTCCAGAGAGAGATGTTGAAAAACTCTGCTAGAGGGACTGCCAGGACATCTGCCAATTCCCTCAGCACCCTGCGATATATCTCATCTGGCCCAGGTGCTTTCTTCATCCGAAGGGACCTGAGGGCTTCCCTTACTCGCTGTACTGGGATTTCAGCCTCCACATCCTCCTCCTTTTCACCATGCACTGCTGGGCCCCCACCTGTCTGTGGTGGCCACTCCTTTTCCCCAGACCCATCAGGGCCCTTGGTCTCTACCGGTCCCACCCCTTGCTCCAGTTTGCCCTCACTCCCCTCGCAAGACATAGCCCCTCTATCTCCCCTGGTACAAACTGAGGCAAAGTACTCATTTAGGACTTCTGCCTGTTCTCCCACTTCCTGTGCCCAACCATCCCCAATCCTTATCTTGCTGATCTGCCCCCTTACTTTCCTTTTTTCCCCTATGTATCTAAAGAACCCCTTGTCCCCCCTTCGGATCCCACTGGCCAAGGACTGCTCCTTTTTTGTCTTAGCTGCTCTAGCTACCCTGGTGACTCTCTTGGCTGTCAGCTCATATTCCTCCTGATCCCTTTCACTCCTTGACCACCTGAAGCACCTATAGGCCACCTTCTTTTCCCCCACCACTTCCTGTACCTCCCGGGTCCACCAGCAGGGTTTTCTGGCCTTACTGCACTTACGCCTTTCCCTTGTGCAGGATCTGGTGTAATCTGCTTCAAACATGGAAGCTGTTTGTGGTGTTTTTTTAAAAACACTCACCTTTCAGAAGCAGTTTATTCTCCGTGATGTGAACCAACATAAAAAAAGAAGTTTCTGCCTCCAGATCAAGGATAAGCTCGCTAAGCGAGACATCTGCCCGCCATGTTTTTTTTCTTTGAAAACCCGCCCACACTACAGCGGCAACCAATTGGAGTGTGTGCTGCTAACATAGGGATGCCCAGTCCCTAGCAACCACACAACTTGGCAAGAACAAGCCGTAGCTCCCGAAATATGAAATGGGAGACTACAATTTATTTTTCAATGAAAACATTTAGTTAGAAAACCTAAAATAGGATACAAGGGGCACCATACACTATACAAAATATAGGATGGGCAACCCAATGCAGAACCAGTGTGTTCTGCTACCTCGGAGTTTGATCCCTTGGACCTCTCGTTCTTCGCTCTCGAGGTCACAGGGAAATCAAACCCCTCTGTGGCAGAACACACTGGTTCTGCATGGTTGTCCATCCAGTATTCTCTATATTCAGTTTTGGAAACAACAGAGCAATACATTGAGGAAGGAAACCAAGATGAACTTTCTGTAAAAATAAAAGCGACGTGTATTTAAATTTGTCGTTTAGGGAAAAACATCCAAATGTCTGATAAAGTGCAAAATGATGTGCATCTCTAGGAAGCCTGGTTCCAAGTCAAATTATATTGTGATAGGGTGCCCTAAGTTTTCTAAGCATCTTCTCAGAAATGCAAGAATATACTAAAGAACCATAATCAATTAACAAGAATAGAAAACAGTTTGACAACATTTTCCTGGTATCGGTGATTAAGTACTGATTAAGTCTAAACAACATTCCCAACCTGCTGTGCAGTTTCCCAATGAGATCTGAATTATGATAACCGGCAATCTTGCCGACTGCGGCGCACTGGGACTCTCTCAGCTCCCTCCAGGAGCCGACCGACCAGCTTCACAGATGCCGACAGGCCCTGAGGCCTGACCCCCAAGCACTCTGCCAACCACGGCAGCTGGGACTCTCTCCAGCTCCTCCAGGGCTGACTGAGCCAACTTCACAGGCGCCGACAGGCCCCTGAAGCCCTGACCCCCAAGCACTCTGCCAACGGCAGCACAGGACTCTCCCAGCTCCCTCCAGGAGCTGACTGACCAACTTCACAAAGCATCGACAGGCCACAAGCCTGACCCCCAAGCACTCTCTGCCGACCACGGGCAGCACAGGACTCTCTCCAGCTCCCTCCAGGAGCTGACCGACCAGCTTCACAGACGCCGACAGGCCCTGAGGTAAAGGCTTACCTCTGCTTCTTGCACTGGAAGACTGCTGTGGGGTGCTACCTGAGTGTAGCCTTAAGACTTTTTAATTTATGTCCCCACAGGTGTACTGATTGTTTCTTTGACCATGCTTTTTACCTGCCTGTACCAGCATTGTTCATTTAATTCAACTAGGGACTTTAATTGCTAAATTCTCTATGTCTAGCATTGTGCACTATTGCTGGGGCTGTAAACCTGCAACTTTGAACTGTTACACGGAACCGTTTTCAAAGTCTTACCTGTTCACTCCTGGGTGGCCATGCTGGTAGTTTCTGCGCATGCACTGTTTGGGGTCTAATCGGGATATAGACCACGCATGCGCAGTTTAGTGTCTGATTGTGAATTCACCCTTCCCGCTGCATACTAATCTGGTTCCTTTGTTTGTGCTCCTTATAGGCCTGAACACCTTCCAACCACTCTGCCGATGGCGGCAGCACAGGACTCTCTCCAGCTCCCTCCAGGAGCCGACCGACCAGCTTCACAGATGTCTACAGGCCCTGAGGTAAGGGCTTACCTCTGCTTCTTGCACTGGAAGACTGCTGTGGGGTGTTAGCCCGACGGCGCTGTCGTCTGCCCCACCCAGCCACCCCATCCACCAGGGGCAGCTCTCAATTTATTGGTCCACCCCCATTACATCACTTCCTGTTAGCCAAAATACTAAGTCCCCACTTTCCCATTTGCAGGAGATCACTGTGCTCTCTACTGTTAGCATCTTGCCAGCTAACCCAACACTCTCCCTGTGTCTTCTCTACCCATCTATCTCACTCTCTCCTCTCCTATCTTACCACCCCTTTCTCCCTCCTCTCCTACCTCCTGGCTGCACTGTACTGCACCCATTGTTCTCCCCCTACCCTGTAATCTCTGGGCTCCCGAGACCCCCTACTCCACACTAGCCTATAGCCATTTTGACCACTAGGAGTCACTATTTAGCACCCCAGTTGTGGGCCCTCACAGTGCTGGTGGGCTGCTCCTGGACTGTGGATAACGAGTCTACCCTGGACAATCCCCTGCTATCCCTGGTGAGTCTTGAACCTGGCACCTTGCACACTAGAGGTGGAGTCTCTACCACTGTACCAAAGTGGCACTAACACTTTTGGCAGGCTGCATACCCTCTTCTCTCATTTCTTATTACCTGCCCGCAAACCCTCACTGAAAATGCCTGCTTACCACCTACTGACTTGCCTCTCTGTCCTCCTCCTTAGGCCATCATCCGAACCTGGTGTCCCTACAACTCCACAGTTTCACTAATCTGGTGTTCCTACTTGCCCTCTTACTCTTCCCTCCTTCTGGGCCTCTGCACCATCACCTTCCTCCTCTACTGTCCCTATGTGCCCTAGCCCACCTCACCTACCACCTAGACACTACCCTGCTTCCCCCCCTTGCTCCCACTGGCGACTTATCATTCTAGCCTTCCCAGTTTGTGCCCCTCTGCCTACCCCCTTCGTCCTGAAACTCCTCTACTCCTCCTATCTTACTCGGTGCAAACTCACCTTCCACCACCCCCTGTCCAGGGCTGTTCTTATCTTTCTACTCCTGACAGGAAATATACATCCTAATCCTGGCCCTGCTTACAATAGCTCATCAGTCGAATCTCCTGGGCTTCAAGTTGTGTCTATGAACATCTGTAGCCTCCTTAAAAAATTCGACTCACTCCAATGTTGGATTACAGTCCATAAATCTGACGTTATCTCTATAGTGGAAACCTAGCTGTCAGAATCTAACCCTGACTCCCTGGTCTCGCTCCCGGACTACTACCTCTATCGGGAGGACCCGTGTTGTAGATGGGTGGGGTGCTATCTATATCAAAGACTCACTTGTAGGACTAGCCCTCCCAGCCCCTGTCCTTGACTTCAGGGCTCAGGCTCTAACCCTAAAACTGACCCCTGATCCTTCAAGGGGTCCCCTCTATCTGACTACAGCCTACATGCCTCCAAAAAATCAAGCGCAGGCACTGGCTCCACTTATTGATTATCTTACCTCCCTACCCCATTCCTCTGACCAAATCCTTGTGGGTGATCTAAATATTAATTGGCTCAGCCCCTCATCCTCTGCTACCCGTGACACCTTTGCATTTATTGACCTAACACAACTTGTTACCCAACCTACTAGAGTGAATCCTAGAATGACCACAAGCACACTTCTTGATGTGGTCCTCACAAACCGTCCTAACCAAATCTGCAATATCCAAGTCCTTTCTGATGGACTTAGTGACCACTCCCCTGTTCTTTTCCGTTGGTCAACCTCCTTACCCAAATCCACAGCACAGTCCACCCTTCAGCGGCGGCTAAGACCAGGAGGGCTGAAAGGTCTTAAACAACTCCTAGCCCAAACTGATTGGTCTCCCATACTATACGCCCCTGACATTGATATGGCTCTAACCTTTTTTACCCAAACCTTTAACAAAGCCTGCGACATTTTTGCTCCACTAACTGCACTCCGGTCCAAAGTACGGCATGCCCCCTGGGTTACACCCCCCCGAGCCAACTTCTTAAGAACAGGGATAACCTATGGCACATTGCCAATGAAACTGGCCGCACTGCTGATAGGCAGGCCTATGCTGCTGCCTGGAACAAATGTACCTGGGCCATCCGCAAGGCGAAGGCTGAACACTATCAAGCCTCACTCACTTCATCATGGGGGAATGGCAGGACCTTCTGGGACAACATCAAACAACTGAATGAGGACACAACCCCACCCTCCCAAATCAACATTGATGGCTCTGTCTCCACAGACCCAGCCAGTATTGCCAACCACCACAACAAATCCTTCACTGATCTTAGCCCTGTGCTCCCGAACAACTTCTTCGACCCCTCCCCCTGACCTGACCCTATTCTCACATGCCCTTGGTTCCACCTACACCGTGTTACTACCCGGGAAGTCAGACCTTACCTACTCAAGGCCTTAAAGAGCAATACTATTGGCAGTGACTCCCTCGATCCCAGTCTCCTCCGTCAGGTTCTGGATCTGGTTATCTCACCGATCACCAACCTCTTCAACAAATCTCTCTGCCTAGGACAATTCCCTTCTGCCTGGAAAATCGCTACAGTCACCCCCATACACAAGGGTGGGGATAGGACTCTCTCTGGTAATTATCGGCCTATCTCTATCCTCTCTCCTCTCTCCTCTCTCGTCTCTCAAAGGCCTTAGAAAAAGTTGTGTCCTCCCAAATCTCAGAGTATCTAGACAAATACAGCATCCTCTGCCCTGAACAGCATGGTTTCCATGCTGGCCACGGCACCAACACCGCACTCCTTGAGTTCTCTAATTTTCTTCGCTCCTCTCTGGACTCTGGCTCTCTAGCGGGTGCAGTGTTCGTTGATTTATCAAAAACCTTCGACACTGTCTCCCAACCCCTCCTGCTGGATGACCTTAGCCACACAGGCTTTGCCGCTGGGCCTGTCTCCTGGTGCTCCAGCTACTTGTCTGCCCGCTCATGATGTGTTAAAATTAATGGGACATTCTCCAGCGCCTGTCCTATCTGCTCTGGTGTCCCGCAGAGCTCCACTGTTGGGCCCTTGCTCTTTTCTCTTTTTCTCAACTCCCTGCCAGGTGACTGTACTGGTAAAATCTTACTTTACCCAGATGATGCCGTTATCTTTGCCTCAGACCATAACCCCATCTCCCTTCAGGACTCCTTGCAATTATCTTACAATGACACAGAAGCCTGGTTCAAAGAGCGTAAACTTGTAATTAATCTTAAAAAAACTAAAACCATGCTCTTTACCCACCCCGAAAATAAAGCTAGTAATTATCCACTTCAGGTCCTTGCCAGTTCTAAACTCCCAATCGAGCAAGTCTACTCATACAAGTACCTAGGGATAACCTTCGACCCTGCTCTCTCATTTCATGTCCACATCTCTGCCCTTGCCTCAGCCTCCAACATTCTGCTGGGTATCCTTTACCGCCATAAAAATTGTCTCCCCCCGATGCCATTCGACTAGCAGTCACATCCTCTGTACTATCCCTAGTAGACTACGGCTTACCAGTTTATGGGGCCGCTGACCAGACCTCCCTAAACAAGATCCGCCTCACCTTAAATAAGGCATGCAGGCTAAAAACCGGGGCGCTTAGACTAACCCATACCTGCCATCTATATACCCTGGCTAATCTGCTCCACCTAGATGAATGTTTCAGATACCAAACCTGCCTTCTAACTAAAAAGATTCTCCTTGGTCTATCCCCGCCAGATTTGACTGCCTCTATCCACCGAGCAAACCCTCTAGTGCATACCCGATTCTCCTGCAAAACTGCACTGGTAGTACCGAGGGCAAGAACCTCGCAAGGACAAAGGGCATACTCCTACAGAGCCCCTTCTTGGTATAACACCCTCCCTACCAGTATCACTGATGCCTCCACTATCTCTCGTTTCAAAACCACCCTTCGAAAACACCTACTCACTACGCGTCTCTGTGGCTGCCTCTAAGTCTATTTCCAGATCTTTTGACCTGACAAAGCTCCCTGAGCGGCTTCACAAACCCATTGCTTATCTCTACCTATGATGCTACTCTCTTCTCTGCATGCCTCTACAATGATTTCTTCTGCTTAGATCTGCCTCTGTTAGCATACTGTACAAATCGTCATGTACCTACTTGTATACTGTCAATCCCGTAATGCTTATCTGTAACTGTTCAGACTACTCTGAACTGACTTGTGCTTTGCCAATTCCTGTAATATCAAAATTGTATTCTGTCCTATGTCCTCGTGTTTCCACAATTCTTTTGTACACTGTTTTATTGTAAAAATGTTGTTTGCACTGTTTTGTCCTCTCTGTGACGAGGTACCTTTGTAAATGAGCCTCTGGCTCAAAGGTTGTAAACTGATGTTCCAATAAATAAATAAATAAATAAACAAATGACAGATGAATATCCAAGTAACATCTAGGTATTTAAATTCATGTACATTATCAATTGAGTTTCCAAAATTGTCTTTCAGGGATAGATTACAATCCAGAGCTCTTCTGGGACCAGAAAAAGTCATAGATTTTGTTTTTGAAGAATTGAGAACCAGCCTATGGGATCAAAACCAAGAATGTAGCCTGCCAAAGTCACACTGAAAGTTAAATTATAAGGTCGTTAGATTATTATCAGTGCAGAAAAGTACTGCATCATCTGCATATACAATTAGTTTGGTTCTACTACAAATGTCTGAAAGGGAATTTTTTTTTTAGACTTTATTTATGCACTCCACTGCAGCTTGGGGTATACTTACTCCATTCAGGCCATACACGCTGACGCGCAACTGATCCTTTAGGTAAAGCCAGCCTCTGCCATGACCGCCGGAGCGAGGAGTACCATGGCTTGCCCCCTACGGTGGGTCCTCCCTCCGAGAAGGGGAACTAGGAGAGGAGACTGCATCACCTTAAGCCCTCGTCCCTGATTGTCGGGCTTTATTTGACCCACTAAATCAGGTCATCTGTTGGTGGCCTTCATGCTACTGCTGGGAGAGGATTTTTTGTGTAAGTACCCCCAGGAGCCTGACGTGCAGTGATGCCAGCTCAGAGAAGCCATAAGCATCCTCCGCGCTCCTCCCCCTTATGTTCCAGGCACAAGTAGCACACCAATTCACCACCAGGGGGTCACTACTGCACCGAGGAGCCCCCATACCCACCCCAGGGAGAGGAGAGGAGAGGAGAGCCATCCTCCGGATGCTCAATCCTCTCCCTCGCCTGCCAACCCCCGGCGATCCAGGCTCATTCCCGAACCCAGGTCACCGGTGTGACACGAGGTGTGGCATCCAGTGCCTCAACCCTCAGTGCCACTGGGCCATCTGAAAGGAAACTTACAAAAAGTGAAAACAGAAGAGGGCCAAGGATGGGCCCCTGAGGAACTCCACAGTTAATGTTACATTCCTCTGAAACAAAGCCATCTATTATGGTTTTCTGAGTTCTATTTCCCAGGTAATTCAAAATCCATTTCACAACATTTTGGGAAGCATTAACCTTTGATAACATCTTTAATAAAACACCATAGTCCACAAGGTCAAAATCCTTGGTATGGTCAAAGAACACTGAGGCTACCATTTTTCCCCTCATCTAAAGCTTCATAGATTTTATTTGTTAACCTCACCAAGGCAGTTTCTGTATTACGATTTGATCTGTATGCTGTTCGTTTGACCATAACCTGTGTTTATCTGTTAGGAAACTATTTTTTCCAACACCTTATAGAGTGGAACCAGCAAGGATACAGGCTTAAAATTGTTAACATTAGTCCTGAGACGTGGGGGTGCTATCACAATTTTTAATAATAAATACATTATTCTTAACGTTCCCAAAGAGTGGAAGTTTTTTCTATCCTCTTTTACTGTGAGTAGCCGAAAATGAGTTGGTGTTTGAGTCCTAGTTCCCGACTTGTGTATTGGTCCGACCATGGCACATTTCCATTTGACTGGGAAAACACCAAAATAAAGAGAATAAAAAGTTTAGATGAAGGGAGTGCTGTAGAAATACAAACACATTTTAATTGCTGATAATTGATATTGGCAGGCCCTACACAAGGTCTGGGACTGATATGTTTAATATGACGACACACCTCACTTGGAGACAGATGGCGAAAATAAAATGTCCATCATTGGAGGTTGAAGAAGATGGAAACTGTGTTGTAACTCCTGAAGAGCTGTCATTAAGTGGTGTATGAGAATCTGATGTGGAGGGTCTATATTTTTCCAGATTATCAAAATGTTGGTTAAAGTAGTTTGCAGCCTCAAGTGGATAATTTATTAGGGATTTAGTAGTGTCTAGTGAGAATTTATCATTCGTTTTAGACCTCCCCATAAGGGAGTTTAGAGTATCCCAGATCAGCTTAGAATTTCCCGTGTGCAAATTCCTATAATTTGTCTTAGCTGCTTCAACTGCACACCTTTTTTTGGTTTTAAAGGATTCTAACCGGAGACCATAGAAAACATCCTAGCAAGGCATAAGTGGCTCCCATGCCACACAAGGAGTGAGGGAAAAAAAGGAAGGTTATTCAATTATAAAGAAGCAGCTTAACAGGCACCATTTAAATTTAGGGGTGCTCCCTGATAACAGGTAGCCCTAACCTGCAGAGCAGAAGTGCAGCCCCAACTGAAGCCTTGAATCCTGAAATTCTTCAGAGAAGGGAAAGTAGCTCTGTCCCCTTCGAATGGCACAGTACAACTGGGGAGCTGCCCCAGGGAATCTTCAAGTGCCCAACATTCTAAATCTTGGGCTGTGCCATTCCCCTGGTAGGGGTGCACTATACATACTTTCATACAATGGGGTGAGTCAATAACTCATTGAATAAAAACATATATTCTCACTGCAGTGGTTTATTTTCACTGCAGTGAAATAAACCACTATGGTGACGTCATCACAGTGAATTTATTTCCATTTATTCACTGGCTCACTCAAAACATCTCCATTAGCACGAAATAGTGCAACTGAATACTATTGCACTAATGGTTACTTTTGTGCTGATCACCCCTAACAATAGGGGGCCCTATTGTATAAATGAAATACATGATGGGCGAGGGTGGGACACTGGAAATATTTGCACTCATGCAAAGTGACCTCCAGGAATGCCACTTGTGACTCTGCTACGCTACGCCACTCATGATTATTACTGGGGGTCACTATGCACTCATGCAAATATTTCCCGCATTCCACCCTCACCCACATGTATACCCCATGTAATGATTATCCATTGACAATGTGGAGTGCTACAGAAAGGGAAAAAGTTGCAGTGTTCCCATAAATTACCCACTTTCTACTTGACAGTGGGTCCACAATGGTGCGCCCAGTCTGTAACAATAGCTGAAAGGTGGATGGGAAGGTGAACAACAGGAAAGTGTTTTTACTTGACCAGTTTTAGCTTCTATACTAGTGAAATAGTACAGTTGCGTAAGAACTTACTGTAACAGTAGATCTTCAAGAACAGCTCTTGCAGCAGGTTACACCATAAGGACTGAAGCCGGCAGGCAGCAGGACCCCTCAGAAAACATCTAGCTACCTATACCAAGCGGGGGACCACCCCGACATTGGTCCTGCCCCATCCGACACATCATAAAAGGGCGGTCCCCCAGCATACCTCAGTTCTCCCTTCAGAGACTTCCGGCATAACAATGTGATTAAGAAGGGGAGACAGAGGATCCACTTCCAGAGGAAGACTAATAAATCTGATGTGTCCGAGACACTCTGAGTTAGAAACAAACCTCCTGAAGGGGAGGTGGGAGGGAAACTACCTGCTGCAAGAGCTGTTCTCGGAGATCTACTGTTATGGTAAGTTCTTACATAACTGTACTATCTTACTTCGAGATAGAGCTCTTGCTGCAGGTTACACCATAAGAACTGATTCCCAAGCAGTAAGGGTGCAATGCAAACCCAGTCGGAAGGAGGGTAGGAGAGATTGAGATAGAAAGGAACCTCTCAGGACAAAAGTTCCTGGAGGACTGTTAGGCTGAAGCCCGCTCTATGCCTGGAGACAATGTCCAAACTGTAGTGTCTCATGAAAGTGTGCACTGAACTCCAAGTAGCGGCTGCACAAATGGTGGATGGCACTACATTTTTCAAGGCAGCAAAGGAGGTAGCCACCTCCTCCTTGTAGAATGGCCCTTTACCAGTCCTGGCAAGGGCTTATTGCATTTCTGGTAACAGAAGACAATGCAGTTAACAAGCCAATTGGAGAGAGAGTTTGTTTTGATATGGGTACAACCAACATCCTTCGAGCGAAGGATAAGAACAGTTGGTCAGCTTGTCTGTGCAAATGGGTTCTGAACAAGTAGAACCTCAAAATCCTATGCACATCTACAGTGTGCAAGAGGACTTCCCCCTCTGTTTGCATATTTGGGGAAGTATACCAGAAGGTCAGTGTCCTGGTTTAAGGTTAAGGCTGAAACCACCTTGAGAAGGAACTTTGGACTGGTCCTTAGGGACACCCTGTCCTTAAGGAACATCAAGTAAGACTCTTTACACATGAGCACCTGAAGCTCAGAAATCCTCTGTGCCGAAGTAACGCAACTAAAAATAACGCCTTCCCGGAGAGAAGGCGAAGCTCGCAGTCCGCATCTGGTTCAAAGAGAGGCAACGTAAGCTGCTCTAAAACAAAAAGAAGGTCCCAAGGAGGAATTGGATCCTTAACCGGGGGTCTGAGATGCAAGACACTACACAGAAAAGTGTGGGAAGCCTCTCGTTGGTCTAATGAATGCTGACCAACCGGTGTGTGGTACGCCAATATGGCACATAGGGGGTACCTTCAGAGAGGAATATGCCAGTCCAGACTGGAAAAGGGATAGGAGGTAGTCTAAAATAGACTTCTTAGGGCATTGAAGAGGATTGATATCATGGGCCTGAGCCCATAGACAAAATATCTGCCATTTCAGAGTTTACGTGGCATGAGTCGAAGATTTCTTAGCTGCCACCAGGATATCAGCAACGCCTTACGAGACTCCGTGCCTAAGAATGGCTATGTCCTTAGGAGCCAGGCATGCAGATTCAGGGATTTGAGGTTCGGATGGACCAGGGAGCTGGCCTCTCCTGGGACAGCAAATGAGAGCTGACCAGTAAGAGTAAGGGAGGCTCCTGAGCTGAAACCAGATCTGTCTGGGTCAAAAGGGCGCTATCAAGGTCATTGACGCCCATTCCAATTGGAGCTTGAGAAGAACCCTCTGGATCAAAGGGAAGTGTAGGAAAGCATAGAGGAACCAGGAGAGGGACAACGCGTCTCGCCAGAAAACACCAGGCCCTGGAGCTAGCAAGCAGAAATTGGGCAATTCTGCGTTGTATGGGGACATGAATAAGTTGACATCTGGTGTCCCCCACTGTTGGAACAGGTCCTCGGTGACCTTTTGTTTCAGTTCCCATAGTGAGCCCTGGCCTTCAACTGGTTCAGGAGGTCTGCGACAGTGTTGTCCACTCTGGGAATGTGCACTGCGGTGAGCATGGTGTCGTGCTGTAATGCCTATTCCCACACTCGCTTTGCCTCTCTGCAAAGGGTGTTGAAGTGAGTGCCTCCTTGTTTGTCGATATAATACATCACCAAGGTGTTGTCCATTTATACCAACACATGACCCAGTGGGATCTCTGACTGCAAGGCCTGTAAGGCATAAAGGACTGCTCTCATCTCCAAGACATTGATATGGAGGTGAGTCTCCAGGGGCGACCAGGCTCCCTGGGTTCTGGTGTCTTTCAGATGAGCTCCCCAGCCAGACCCCAAAGCATTGGTAGTGAGGGTCAGAGATGGCACTGGCACCACGAAGGGGACCCCCACAGAAAGATGTTCCGGGACCAGCCACCACTGTAAGTCTTGAATGACCGGCCATGTGAGTCTGATAGGCTGGTCTAAGTGATCCTGCCTCTGGTCCCATTGGGTTCTCTGCATCCACTGAGTAACTCTCATGTGGAAGTAAGCATGAGGGACCATGGCGATGGCCGCCGCCATATGTCCAAGCAGGCAAAGTATGGTCCAAGCGGAGACCCAATTTTGTGCTGTGATAGTCCTTATCAGTGACCTGATGCATTCTGCTCTGTCCGTAGGCAGGAAGGCTCTCCCTTGATGGTTATCCAGAACCATGCCAGTGAATTGTAGTCTCTGTGAGGGAGTGAGAGATGACTTCTCTTGGTTGACGGTGATCCTTAGAGACTAAAATAGGGAGCAGGTGTCGTGAATGGCCTTCTCCAATGCCTCTGGTGAGGAGGCCATCAGGAGTCAGTCATCCAAATAGGGGAAGACATAATGGCCTTGTCTCCTGAGGGCTGCTGCTATGACTGCCATGCACTTGGTAAAGACATTCGGCGCTGAGGACAAGCCGAATGGAAGTGCTCGGAACAGATAATGGTGTCCCAAAAAGCCAAAGTGCAGGAATTTCCTGTGTGACTGAGTTATGGGAAGATGAAGATATGCGTCCTGCATGTCCAGAGACAGTAGCCATGCACCTTGCTTGAGCATGGGAATGAGACCTGGTAGGGTAACCATATGAAAGCGTTTGTACATCACATGGATGTTTAGGTCGCTGAGGTCTAGGATCGGGCATAAGTCCCCGTTTTTCTTTGGAACCAGCAAGATGTGGGAATAGTATCTTCTTTCTCTCTGGTTCCTTGGTACAACCTCGATGGTGTCCTTGGAAAGGGGTGCCGAGATCTCCTGCTGGACGAACAGGGCATGCTGTCCCGAATAACAGGAATGCAGAGGAGGTCTTGATGGTGGGCGGTTGAGGAACTCTATAGAGTGACCTCAACTGATAAGCTGAAGAACTCACTAGTCGGAGGTGATCCTCTGCCACCCTGACAGGTGGTAAGCAACTCAACTCCCGACCCTCTCTTCCCTTTGATCTGGGGGGGCAGGGACTGGGAAGGAGTCATGCTGTGGCGGTGGTGGCTCCAGCAGGTTAAGTAGATTTAGTGTTTCAAACAACATGAAGTCTTGCTGTATTCTGACATATGCAGTTAGGTCCTGCCTTTCAACTGCCTAGGAGAACAAAGGGTTAAATTATCTATGCCTTGCATAGAACGTTAATCACGAGCTCGGTTGAAGCACCTGTCTGCTGTTGTTTAAACTGCTGCCGTCAGATTCATTACTCTGCCCCACTGAACAGTCGCTCCGGAGATTTCTCCTGCTGCTCGGTTCAAAAGTCAGTTGAAGTGTCGGTTTTCGGTCGGTTTCTACTGAATTGTTGTTTCCGCTTAGTCGTTCAAGTCTCTGTCTGTGGTACCATGAGTACTAGATAGGTTTTTGTTCTGTTTTCTGTGTGGAACTTGTAAACTGTGGATTGGTTCTGCTGAACCAATCAATTTGAGGTAAAAAATTTGTGCTTTACTTTGGAGTGTGGTTACCGGTCCGTAGTGGTTCTAAAAAAAATGGATTTAATTACGTTTTTTCCAAGACCCGTGACACGGTCAGGAACCGATAGGGCAGTCTTGCCTGGCAGATTGCCAAAAAAAGGGTAGGTTTTTGGTTAGGATTGGCCATGTCTGAGAAACCCAAGAAAAAACCCGGGCCCACTGGGTTTCAATACTACAGTGTGTGTGGGGAGGTCTTTGCTAAGGCTGATCCCCACACCACCTGTGTTTAGTGTCTGGGGTTTGACCACCTAGTTTCAGACTGCCAAATTTGCAAGAATTTTCCCAAATCTACCCTGGAAAAGAGATTAGGTAGACTGAGGGAAAGGGAGGCCGAGAAGTCCACTGACCTGGATGGCCAGCCAGGTTCGGTTCCGACTGAACCAAATGGAGTGTCCTCTGACTAGGGCGATACTTCTTCGGGCAAAAGGAGAGCCGATTCTGAGGAATCAGTTCTGACAAAAAGGAAAAAAAAGACAAATCGACTGGTTCGGACCCAGAATTTCATACTCCGACTGCCGATGAGATAGCCAAGGCGATTAGGATTGTGTAGTCGCTTAGTTCGGTTCCGACCGAACCGGCATCATCTGGCAGGGGCTCGGTTCGGTCGGTTCCCCCGGTTCCAGATTATACTTTGGAGGAATTTTATGAACCGGAGGAGGAGGAGGAGGAGGAGGAGAGAGAGCATGAGGATGGTTATGGTGATGGTGAAAGTCTGGATGTGACTATTGACCCGGACATCTCCCCAGACAGACCTTCAGGTGTTTCTCCTCCTAGGCTTTCTGAGTCCCCTTCACACTACATGTTCTACAAAAAAGTGGCTGATACCCTCCAGCTTCCTGTGGAGGAAGCAGTAGAGGATCAGGAAGAGCCTGATTATGTTGAGATGATGGACATCCCAGAGTCCAGGAGACTGTCTATTCCCCTCCACAAATCCTTTGGGAAACGGACACAAAAAATTCTTAAGTCTCCTAATTCTATACCTCCTGTGGACAGACGAATGGACAAGAGGTATACTCTCTCAGGCTCAGACACAGAGTTCCTTTTTCAGCAATGCAGCCGTGATGGGGTTGTGCAGGCTGCTGCCTGTGATAAGGCGGACATTCCCTTGGCATCACACCCCCCAGACAAGGACTCCAGGAAGATTGATGCCATGGCAAAGAAACAATACATGGCAGCATCTTTGGAACTCAGGCAGGCTAACTATATAGCCTATACAGCCAGGTACCAGAAGTCCAGGTGGGACACTGTACTGGCACTGGCTAAATAGGCTCCTGACCAGCTTGCCAAGGAGCTGGAGTAGGTGGCTGCAGATGGGATTGAGGCATCGAAAGTACAGTTTCATGCTGCTGTAAACTCCAATGATGTATCAAGAGTCATGGCTACATCTGTGGCTCTTCGGAGGATGGCTTGGCTCAGATGTACTAGCCTCTCACAGGATACCCAGGCTAAGGCCATAGATTTTCCTGTAACTGATAATTCTCTGTTTGGGGAGCAGACAGAGAATTACATGAAGAAGATGGACAAGTACAGAACCACTTACAGGAGTGCTCAGGCCAAAGGAAGGCAAGCAACTCCTCAAAGGCAGCAGTCCAGGGGCAGGGGCTGGCCTTTCCAAAGGCGTTTTTACCAAGCTCAGGCCTCCTCTTCTTCCTTTTCACAGAGGGGTTCTTTAGAGGGAGATGCAGAAGGGGGATGAGCAGGACTGCATCCACCCCTCAGCCTAAAGCCCATGCCAAGCAGACACCCTGATGGGTCTGTATGGGTCGATTCTTCTATACCAGTAGGGGGCAGGCTGGCTTACTTTGTCCAGGACTGGATGTCTCTTACATCAGACAAGTGGGTCCTGGAAGTAGTAAGCCAGGGACTGGTTCTCAGCTTCAAAAAATTTCCAAAGATGAGAGCCAGATCTTTTCCACCTGCAAATCTCTCAGAGACTCTTGCCCTAGAGGCAGAGGTTTCTTCTCTCCTTGCTCTCAGAGCTATAGAAAGAGTTCCCACCCTACACAGGGGCAAAGGATTGTACTCCAGGTACTTAATAACTCCAAAAAGACAGGAGAGTGGCGACCCATCCTGGACTTAAAATATCTGAACAAACATCTTTTAAAGCCAAAGTTCAAAATGGTAACTCTGGGAATTATCCTTCCCTCTCTAAGGCCAGGGGACTGGCTAGCCTCCCTGGACCTCAAAGATGCCTACTTTCACATTCCCATCAGGTGCTCCCACAGAAAGTACCTCAGGTTCGAGTTGCCCTCAGGCCACTATCAATTCAGAGCAATGCCCTTTGGCCTAACATCAGCCCCAAGAGTTTTCACAAAGTGCCTGGCAGTAGTTGTTGCCTTCCTAAGAAGACAAAAGAACTCCATTTTCCCATACTTGGACGACTGTCGCATAGTAGGTCAGTCTTCACACCAAGTCAAGTCACATCTGCAAGTGACCCAGCAAGTGCTCACTTCCTTAGGATTCCTTCTCAACCTACCAAAGTCAGTTCTCAAACCAGTGCAGCTCCTCACCTTCATAGGTGCAGAACAGGATACAGTAAAGGCAAGAGCCTTCCTTCCCCTGGAAAGGGCAAGGACCCTTATGGAACTGGCCTCTTCATTCACCCTTCAGGTGTCTCGACCAGCAAGGCATTTCCTTCAGCTACTGGGCCACATGGCAGCCTCCACAGCAGTGGTCCAGGGAGCAAGATTCCAAATGAGAGACATTCAGTCCACTTAAGAGTCTTTTGGCCTCAAAGAAAGGATTCCCTTACCAAACTAATCCCAGTGACTAGAACCCTGATCCAAGCCTTGCAATGGTGGCAGGATCAGGACAATTTGAGACAAGGGGTTCCATTTGTCACTCAGTCTCATTCAGTGATACTCACCACAGATGCTTCCCTGCTGGGCTGGGGAACCCATTTGGGGGATCTTACCACCCAAGGACTGTGGTCACCTCAGGAATATCTGCTTTACATCAATTTCTTGGGACTCAGAGCAGTGTTTCTAGCACTGCAAGCTTTTTCCAAATCTGTACAGAACAAGGTAGTTCAGGTCAGAATAGACACCACCACCACCATGTTGTACATCAACAAGCAAGGAGGCACTCGGTCTACAGCCTTGTGCACAGAAGCAATGAAGTTGTGGTCCCTGGCCTAGTACTTGCAAACCTCTGTGATAGCAGTTCACCTCCCAGGGAAGGACAATGTCCTAGCAGATGCACTGAGCAGGATATCCCAGGGCCATCACGAATGGGCCCTGGATCCTCTGGTTTTGAAAGTGATTTTCTCGAGATGGGGCACTCCAGAGATAGATCGTTTTGCAACCCCAGACAATCACAAACTTCCTCTCTTTTGTTGCAGACCCTCAGTCTTAGGCTCAGTCCCCCTGGATGCTCTGATTCTGAACTGGGAAGGGAAATTTCTGTATGCTTTCCCCATTTCCCTCTCCTGTTCAGGGTGTTAGTCAAGATAAGGTCACAATCATGCAAAGTGATTCTGATTGCTCCAGACTGGGCCAGACAGCTATGGTATCCCTTGTTGCAGTCCCTAACAGTCCACCTTCTCCTGTCTCTTCCTTGGAATTACAACCTGTTAACATCCTCTCAGGGGATGATTTGGTACCCGAATCTTCAGTCTCTCAATCTCAAGGCTTGGCTCTTGAAGAGTTAGAGTTTGCAGATCTGCATCTTTCTCAAGGGCTCTGGATATCCTTAAGGCTTCTCAAAAGCCTTCCACCAGAAAGACTTACAACTCTAAATGGAAAAGATTCAGCATTTGGTGTTCTAAGAAGAATATTTCTCCAGGCACTACTGAATTGCCTACGGTTCTGGATTATATGGTCCATCTTAATGGCCTAGGCCTCAGACCGGCTACCCTCAAGGTACACTTGGCAGCTGTTTCTGCTTTCCTGTCAGTAGACAAGCCTTCCTGTCTGTCATCCCATTCTGTATTCTGTAAGTTTTTCAAGGGATTGCTTCACACCAATCCCCCATTTAGGGATCCTGCTCCTGCTTGGGACCTTAATGTTTGCATTGCTCAGCTTGTGCAACCCTCCCCCCCTCCTTGAGCCTTTGTCCTCAGCAGAGCTTAAGTACTTGACTTGGAAAACTATGTTTTTGGTAGCCATTACTTCTGCCAGACATATCAGTGAATTGCAAGCCCTGTCAGTGGAATCTGATTTCATCTCTTTTCACAGAGATAGTGTGGTCCTTAGAACTAACAGAACGTTCTTACCTAAAGTGGTTTCAGATTTCCACCTCAACCAGTCTATATCTCTCCCTGTTTTATTCACTGACCATTCCCCCTTGGGAGAGAGGAGACTACACAGTTTGGATGTTAAAAGAGCCCTTAGCTACTACATAGAGCACACCAAGGGTCACAGGTTTGAATCCCTTCAGTTGTTCCTTACTAATGGAGAAGCTGGTAAAGGCAAACCTGCCGCTAAGAGATCAATTGCCAGGTGGATTGTTTGTTGTATACAATTCTGCTATGAAAAACTGGGTAGAACTCCACCCTCAGGCCTGAGGGCTCATTCCACAAGAGGTACAGCTGCTTCCCTGGCTACTGCCAGGGATATTCCTCTCTTAGAAATTTGTCAAGCAGCCAGCTGGAAGACAGTCCATACTTTCACCAAGCATTACTCTCTGGATATCCAGGCTAGGAGTGATGCTCAGTTTGGCACAGCAGTACTTCAGAGCTTATTCCCAAAGTAGGTTCTGTCCCTCCTTCATGGAGGTACTGCTTGGTAGTCTGCATATGTCAGAATACAGCAAGACTTCATGTTGTTTGAAGAAAAAATTGCTCACCTTAGTAATTATGTTTCTTCTAGAGGAGTCTTGCTGTATTCTGACCTCCCCCCTGCCTCCCCTCTCAGAACCTAGTTTTTGGGATGTGGGTGGGCAAGAGCAGTGTTGGCACCCTAGGGGTGTCCTTTTTACACCCTCTTTTTTGGTTGGGTGGTTGTTGTGTTTTGGATGTGTTTTTGTTTTTGGGTTTCCTGACTTGAGTCTTCCTTTAAAACCAAAAACATTATATATATTTGCCAATTGGCTAATAAGAATTTTACAGTTTCCACACAGAACACCTAGTGAATCTTTGCTTGTAAAGCTCTGACAGTTGCAGTTTAAACAACAGCAGACAGGGGCTTCAACTGAGCTTGTGATGAACATTCTATGCAAGGCATAGATTAGTTAACCCTTTGTTCTCCGGGGCAGTTGAAAGGCAGGACCGTACTGCATATGTCAGAATAAAGCAAGACTCCACTAGAAGAAACATAATTACTGAGGTGAGTAATTTTTCCTTCTCTGGCCCTGCTTTCTGGAGAATTTTTGTTGGTTCTTGTGATCGAAATAGCCCCTTGTTGCTATTGGCCTGACCGAGGTTGTTGTCTGCTCTGTTGGCCATGAAAACAGTTCTGTGGTCTGCAAAAGGAACCAGGCTTGGATTTATACATGGCCTGAACTGTTCTAACCACCTTCCCGGGTGTCTTGAAGTCTGGTGATAACCCTCTCAGAGTCTTCACCAAACAAGACAGCTCCATTGTAGGGAACATCCATGATCCCTTTCTGGATGTCTGGGGTAAATCCAGAGACCCTCAACCAGGAGTGTCTCCAGAGGCAAATGCCTGTTGCTAGTCTTGCTTATAGAGCAGAAAGCAGCTAACTAAAAGAAGCTACATTTTCTTATTAATTTAAAACTTATATCTCAGCAGGAGTCGGTGTCTGTTGAGATCAAGTAGACAGATACTTTATTAGAAGTAGAAGGGGTCTTATTTAGGGTTAAAAAAAGAAAGAAAAGAAAGATAGTGTGTGTGTTCTGTGCTTGGAAGGGTATGGTATCAGCTGACTTTGCTAAACCAGTAGGAGGAAAGAGAGCTTAATTGGGGGTGTGGCTTAGACACTATAAAAGCAGGTGACTCAAATTACAACTTCCTGTTGCTAGCCTTACTTAAGGTTGCCACCTGTCAGGTTTTTTACCTGGTGATCAGGTTTTCAGGGTCTCTATCAGGTAATCCGGTTTTGCTCTGTGCTGGTCAGGTTTTTGAGCCATTTTGAGAGGTTACATACTTTTGAAACAAATGCTGTCATATCATTCCTTGTTTCAGATACATGACCAGGTTATAGACAAGTTCTGTTGTCACTATAGCCCTTTGTTTGTGAAAGCAGTCAGCCTGGGAGGTGTAAAGTATGGTGATTAACACTATTAGCACTCAGTCTAATGGCCATACTTTACACCTCCCACCTTGGAACAGTAACAGAACCAGTTGTCTTCCACTTTCATTTGCTGGTAAACATTTTCATCTCAAACAGAATTCAGGCATTTTTAAATGTTTTAAATCATTTTTTTCCCTCAAGAATAAAAGTATGGTCGCTTCTTTAGCTTTGAAATAGTACTGTGGACATGAACAGGGAATGGAGCCAGAAAAAGATATAAAGTACACATGACAGGAAACAATGTATTACGTATTATTATATACCATGTATACTGTTGTATGCTATTTACAATGTTTCCCTTGTCTCCCACCAGATCATATCTGTAAATGAGATTTATTTTATGTCTGTATGTTTATCTGGTAAACCAATGTCAATAAATACATCAATACATAAGTAAATACATAACTAGGAAGAATATAGGAAAGTAACTTAAACAGGTACAGTGTCAACATTTTTGTTGAACTGCTACTTAAATGTATTTTATTGATATAACAAATGGCTTTCTAGGAGGAACAATGCATGATGAGTCATGAAAGGGGTGGGGCTAGGGCGGGACTTAGGATCCGGTTTGGCCTCATCCAAAGGTGGCAACCCTAGCCTTACTTGTAGAGCAGAAAGCAGTTAACTAAAAGAAGCTACATTTTCTTATTAATTTAAAACATATATCTCAGCAGGAGTCGGTGTCTGTTGAGATTAAGTAGACAGATACTTTATTAGAAGTAGAAGGGGTCTTATTTAGGGTTAAGAAAAGAAAGAAAGTTAGTGTGTGTTCTGTGCTGGGAAAGGTTCTGTATCAGCTGACTTTGCTAAACCAGTAGGAGGAAAGAGAGCTTAATTGGGGGTGTGGCTTAGACACTATAAAAGCAGGTGACTCAAATTACAACTTCCTGTTGCTAGCCTTGCTTGTAGAGCAGAAAGCAGCTAACTAAAAGAAGCTACATTTTCTTATTAATTTAAAACTTATATCTCAGCAGGAGTCAGTGTCTATTGAGATTAAGTAGACAGATACTTTATTAGAAGTAGAAGGGGTCTTATTTAGGGTTAAAAAAAGAAAGAAAAGAAAGAAAGTTAGTGTGTGTTCTGTGCTGGGAAAGGTTCTGTATCAGCTGACTTTGCTAAACCAGTAGGAGGAAAGAGAACTTAATTGGGGCTGTGGCTTAGACACTATAAAAGCAGGTGACTCAAATTACTACTTCCTGTTTCTAGCCTTGCTTGTAGAGCAGAAAGCAGCTAACTAAAAGAAGCTATATTTTCTTATTAATTTAAAACTTATATTTCAGCAGGAGTCAGTGTCTGTTGAGATTAAGTAGACAGATACTTTATTAGAAGTAGAAGGGGTCTTATTTAGGGTTAAAAAAGAAAGAAAAGAAAGAAACTTAGTGTGTGTTCTGTGCTAGGAAGGGCTAGTATCAGCTGACTTTGCTAAACCAGTAGGAGGAAAGAGAACTTAATTGGGGGTGTGGCTTAGACACTATGAAAGCAGGTGACTCAAATTACAACTTCCTGTTGCTAGCCTTTTTTCTTACTACTTGCCCTCCATCCCACCCTAAGGAAGTTCTACTTTTATAGCCACTGGATTTGACTGTCAACAGAAACGTCCTGTTCGGCAGTAGGAAGGGAAGTATCATAGAGAAACATTGGTTTTGTCAACCCTAAAGGAAAAAAGTATCTCACTCTCCCCCACAGCTGCTCATAGTCTGACACTGAGCAAGGAAGAAGGAGGCTACTGAAGAAGATAGGAAGTTGCTGTCCCAGAACAGGATGAGTGAGAGTTGTAAGGAGAGGAGAGGAGAGAGTAAGCATACAGAGAAACAGTAGAGGGGACACAAAATAAGACATGATAGGAGTGGTGCAGTGCAATGGCTGTGGGGCGGCAGTGTTCCGGGAGACATTCTGGAGGCTGCGATGCTGCCCTTTTTGCAAGCACCTCTCTGATCTGAGAGAGGAGGTTGCCCATCTCCAGGCTGACCTGGCTAGGATTTGTGAAACCTCCTCCTCCACCCAGGGACTACCAGGGCCAATGCCACTACCTCAGAGGTTACCAAGAAAGAGGATAGGCTGGACCAGGGTGGGCTCAGGGAGGGAGAAGGTGGTGGAACAGAGTTGCATCCCTCCAGCTGTACCTCTCCACAATTCATTCACTCTTCTGGTGGATAGTGGTTCCTCTATGGAGGCACATGCAGTGGAGACCAAGGAGTATGCTGGGAACCTTCACAAAGGAGACCCACAGGAGGGTGGCATGGGACCCCACAGGGGAAGGAAACAACTCCTGGTGGGGGACTCAATCATTAGAGGGGTAGAAATGGGGGAGGAAGGGGAGAGGGAGGTAAGGTGCCTTCCTGGCGCCACGGCTTGGAGGGACAGGAAGCGAATCATCAGGATCATGGGAGGAGCTGCATGAGGGAGGGAACTGGATGTCATTGTCCACCTAGGGACAAATTACCTGGCTAGGAATGGGATCAGAGCAGTGCAAGAGGAGTTTGTAGAGTTGGGGAGGGGCCTTAGACAAGTAGCGCATACAGTAACCTTCTCAGAGGTGCTGCCTGTCTATGGCAAGGGTGATGCTAGGGCACTCCTCACCAGGGAATTCAATGAGTGGTTGAAAAACTGTTGTGGAGATCAGGGTTTTGGCTTCACTGGGGACTAGGGAGTCACCTGGAGGGATGCAGACCTATACTGGTGCAATGGTCTGCATCTGTCTGGGGGACCAGGATCCTAGGTGAGAGGTTTAAATGCTTCATTGGCAAGCATTTAAACTAGCCAAGGGAGGCACTGAAAGGAGCAGGGAATCCCAGCCTCCCCCCAGAAAACATGGTAATTAGTGAGGTAAACACCAAGGTAGAGAAGTTATTAGGGAGCAGAACAAAGGTAAATGTAAAAAAAGGCAAAGGCAGTAAGGACAGGAATGGGGCTAAAAGGGGAAAGGCTATCAAAAAGTGGAGGGTGATGAGTACCAGTGCCCATAGTCTGTGTAACAAGCTCCCTGAACTAGTGGCCTTGATGGACAAGGGTTGCCTGGATATTGTGGCAGTCACAGAAACATGGTACACAGAGAACCATGACTAGGATGTCAACATACCAGGATACACAATCTACAGGAGGGACAGGGAGGGTAAATGAGGAGGAGGAGTAGCTCTCTATGTAAAGGAAGGGATCAAAGCAACAGAACTAAAGAATAAACAGGGAGCAGATGAGGCACTCTGGGTCACCCTGGAGACAGGAAATGGCACCACAATCCTCATGGGGGTTGTATACAGACCCCCATCTCAGGGGGAGGGAATGGACAATGAAATGATAGAAGGCTTCCTTAGAATGGCAGAAAAAGGGGAGATATTGTTGATGGGGACCTGAATATGCCAGATGTTAGCTGGAGCACCTTTGCTGCAGGCACATCCAAGAGCAGGGTCATTCTTGATGCCCTACAGGGAGCATGCCTCAGACAGCTAGTATTGGAACCCACTTGGGAGGGAGCAATCTTAGACCTAGTACTCTCAAATGGGGACAGAGAAAGAATCTCAGATTTAGAGGTGGGTAGCCATCTGGGAACAAGCGACCACCAAACAGTGTGGTTCACAATAAACACAGCCATACAAAAGCAAAAGTATTGGACTTTAGGAGGTCTGACTTTGGGAAAATGAGAGAGTGCCTCAGAAAAGCCTTAGCAAACAGGCAAGAAGGAGGGATGGAGGAGCATTGGGGAGTAATCAAAACAGCCATCACAGAGACAACAAGCCTTTGTGTAAAGCAAATCGATAAAACACAATGAAGGAAAAAACCGCTATGGTTCTCAAAAGAGGTGGCAGGGAAAGTTAAAGAGAAAAGGCTAGCATTCAGGAAATAAGGAAACACAGAAGGAGCAGGACAGAGAACTTTATCAGTTAAAGCAGAAAGAGGCTGGGAAGGCAGTCAGAATAGCAAAGGGACAAACCGAGGAAAGAATAGCCAATTCTGTTAAGAAGGAGGATAAGACCTTTTATAGGTACATTAGGGAGCGAAGAAAGACCAAAGGAGAGATACTGAAGCTTAATAAAGGGGAGGGATTGTGGGTAGAGGGTGACAGTGAAAAAGCAGGGATACTGAAGGAATATTTCGCTCAGTATTCACAAAAGAAGAGGAGGGGGAGGTACCTAAACCAAACAAGAGAAACACTCTGAAGATGGGGGTCGATACCAGTCCATTTACATAAGAAAGGGTTCTGAAAGAACTAATAAAATTGAAGGTGGACAAAGCAATGGGGCCTGATGGGATTCACCCAAGAATTCTAAAAGAACTAAGGGTAGAACTAGTGACACCGCTGACTACTGTCTTTAACAAATCATGGGAGAATGGGGTGGTACCCGAGGACTGGAAGAGGGCAGATGTGATTCCTCTTCAGAAATGTGGGAGCAGGACAGAGGCAGGAAACTACAGACCAGTTAATTTGACCTCAGTGGTAGGGAAAATGATAGAATCACTTTTGAAGGAAAGAATTGTTGAGTACCTAGAGGCCAGTGGTGCACAGGACCCAAGGCAGCATGGATTCACGATGGGAAAGTCATGTCAGACGAATCTAATAGATTTCTTTGACTGGGTGACTAAAGTAGTAGACCAGGGAGGGGCTGTGGACATGGCCTACCTAGATTTTAGCAAGACATTTGATACAGTCCCACACAAAAGATTAATACACAAGTTAACCGGCCTTGGAGTGGGTCCCAAGGTGGTAGCCTGGATAAAAAACTTGGCTAGACAACAGGACGCAAAGGGTAGTAGTAGTAAATGGAGTACCTTAAGGGAATCAACAAAGTCCAAGAGGGTGGCATCTTTTAGAAAAAGATGTGCAAGAACAAGGGGGCACAATTTGAAGATAGAGGGGGGACGGCTCAGAGGTAATGTGAGGAAGTATTTTTTCACAGAGGGGGTTGTGGATGCATGGAACAGCCTTCCTGAGGAGGTCGTGGAGTCAAGAACAGTGGGGGAATTTAAGAATGCATGGGACAGACATAAGGCAGTCCTAGTGGGGGATAGTAGGAAGTAAGCTGTTGGTTAACTAGGATCTGCAGCTTATCTGTTAGGTAGGAAAATGGGCAGACTAGGTAGGCCAAGCGGTCCTTATCTGCCGTCAAATTCTATGTTTTTATGAGGCACCTCTCACTGCGGAGTATGCCAAGTCATACGCAGCCTGGAGGACTTGGGTCCCAATGTCAGAGCCTGTGCGAAGGAGGTTTAGGAGCTCCTCCTTCTTCTCAATCTCTGGGAAGTCCTTCAGTAGGTCCTGTCCCTGGTCCCACAATGCATTTTGAAATTGCACCATGTGCATCAAATAGTTGAGGGACCTGAGGGAGCACGTAGCAGAGGCATACATGCGATGACCCAGTGAGTCCAATTGTTTGGATTCCTGGTTTAGGGGCTGTGTACTGAGGTACTGGGGCCGCTGGGAGTGGTCGTGCAAAGCCGTGATGACTAACAAGTCAGCCACAGATTGTTGAGATAGATAGGGGTCCATCTTGGAGACCACTGGAATTGAATGAAGACGCTTCCATGCAGCCATGGTAGCATCTTGGAAAGTGTCTACCAGGGGTGGAACAACCACAAGCTTGGGGTCTTTTTGTCTCAAATAACATGCTAGGCATTGTCGTTCTGCCTCTAAATCCTCTGTCTCCCGTCCAATGTTCTCCTGAATGTGGTGCATTATATCAGAGAATGATGGGTCATCCGGTGGCAACCTGTGAAGGGTGTGGTGATCTGGAGATGGAGGCTCAAAAGGAGAGAGTGACCAAGGAGTGCCAGAGGAATCAGGGCATAAGTCATCGCCTGAAGAAGAGGGGGATCTTTGGGGCCTTTTTCTTCTGTGGTCACTAGGGAATTTTGAAGGGGTCCTGGAGTGCGAAGGTCTCTTCGGCTTCCAAGATCTAGAGTGTCTGGCTTTGGACCTGCTCCTAGGCTGTAGAGAAATGTCTTGAGGCTGAGGTGTCAGTGCCTAAGGAGGTGCCATGGGGGGGGTGCCTCACCGGGGGGTTTTGTGGGTACAACATCTTTCTTAATGGTGTCCCACCAAAAGCTGAAGAGTTCTTTGACTTCTTCTATGTTCAGACTGGATGAAGGGCCTGGCGCTGGTGTCTGTCCAGCATTAGGATCAGGCATCAGTGGCTGAGTGGTCATTGGGTCTGGCGTTGGGTCTTGTGGTAGGCCGGCATTGGGTAAACCATCTGGTCGTCGGTGCCATGAGTGCCAGTGTCCGCCTCTGATGTCCCCCTCTGTGCCTGGTGGCAGAGGTGGGGGTGGCATCGGGTTCTTGGGGCGTTGTGCAGGCGATGACTCTGGTACCCTCTTCACCTTTGTCATCCATTTTAGCGATGTAAGCTCTGAAGTCTTCCACTGAGGGACGTCTGAGCCCCATGGCAGCTGGGATACCGAGCGATCGGTGTCCCGGTGTCGGTCCTTAGTGTCAGTGCTAGACGTAGTTGCCGACTTGGACTGAGGCCTGTGGCGGTCAGAAGCCTCCGACCTGGAGGCCGACTCCGAGGGATGGCTATCCTTGCATTTGGTCTTCAGTGGCTGTAAAGACACTGAACCAAAGCCCCCTGAAGCCCTGACCTTGACCGGAGGGGGCTGAGACCTTGCCTGGGACGGAGAGCGATCCAGCCAGGCAGAGCTGGAGCTGGAGCTGGCCCTGGAGTCTGAGGCCTGATTCAGACATCAAGTTCTGTCCTTGTCCTGGTACTTGTCTTTGTGTTTCCCCAATTTATGCGAAGGTTCCCCTCAAGAGGATGGATCTTTCTCCTTTGCCTTAAGTTTTTCTTCCAGGAGAAAACTCTGGAGTGCTTTCTGGCGGTGGATCCTGGTTCTACTGTTGAACTTCTGGCAGATGGAACAGGCCTGGATATTGTGGTCTGGGCCTAGGCACCGCATACAGGCTGAGTGCCTATCTTGGAAGGGGATCTGTTTGCCATAAGCGCACTTTGAGGGGTGTCTTACTAGAGAAGGAGTCATGGAATAAGACATGTACTTGTCAAAAAGGAGATGAAATCTCAGGGAAATTGTCTTCAATTTTTTCTGTCGTTGTTCATCAGCTTGAAGGCGTCCGTGGAGTCGATGCACGTGAGTCGACGGCTGGAAAAGAACTGAGGTATGCTGGGGGCAGGGCCAATGTCATGGGCGGTCCCCTGCTTGGTATAGCTAGTTAGAAGTTTTCTGTGGGGTCCTGCTGCCTGCTGGATTCTATCCTTATGGTGTAACCTGCTGCAAGAGCTGTATCTCGAAGAAAGATCTGTACTTTTGATTAGGGTTTGACCCATCTGTTTCCCATTTTGAACCATATATTATTACACTCGCCTCTGAGGCCGGGAGATTAGAAGGCTGTGGGTTCTATCCCCACACCAGGCACTTGGGATAAATCCCTGTACTGACACTGTAGTGCAGCATGAGGGTGTTACTGCACTCCTGAGGTGCCGTCTTTTGGATAAGACGTTAAACTGAGGCCCCATCAGCCTGTTCTGGTGGTAGTCCAGGTGGATGTTAAAGATCCCATGGCAATTCTTGAAAAGAGTAGGGGAATTTTTTGGTGAAAATAACACTAGAAAATGATAACAACATTAGCATAACATCAAATATTTTTCATGAGAAACTAGGATTGTATCCCAAATACATGTTCCATTCTATAGACAGTCTAAATTAATTACAACATTTTTCCAAAAAAAGAAATTATGAGGTTAATGATAGACACAAGCTAATTTCATATATTATTTCCTGCTTATCCTATTTTAAGTTATGGGACTATCATTATCAGTAATACAAGGAAAGCCTGTCCACAGTTCTAACAATCTGCCTGTTGCTAGTGTTTTTTTCTCCTGCTGATAGACATATTGAATGTCTTTAGAAATGTTATGGAATAATTCTAGCTGACTTCCTTCCTTTTGTTGTAGTGTGAAGCTACATCTCATATTCCAGATGTTCCACTTAAATATCATCATTAATACCTGTAGTGTATTTCTATGCCATTTATCCCATCTTACATCAAGCATTCAGTCATTATATTTTCATATGAAATGGTTCTAAATACATCTTCCCCCCACAGGAGGGCAACAAAGTCCCAGAAGGCTGAGATAAAAGAGCATTTTAAACAAAAGATGGTCTATGGTTTCCTCTGTGCCGATACATTGCTGCTTATGTTTTTGGTTGGTTTTGACATTTATTTTTTCGTGACAAGCCAACCAATGTATATCCCATATATCATCTGGTATGCGTTTGTTAAACTTGCTAACAAGATTCCCCCTATTTATGACTGGACATTTGCAAATATTTCTTCAGCTGTACAGGTTTCCTTAAGTAAATAGAAATATAACTGTTTTCTCTGTAAATCAGTTATCCATCTGGAAGTTAACTTCCATTGTTTCAATCTCAAAAAAGTGCTTCTAACATATTCTGGTATGACTTCAGATTTTTTTAGGGCCTATAATGATTGAGCCGTCCATTGTTGCAGCCAATGGCCCAGATATTCAAAAGGGTTGTACCATGTGCAACCCACTGATGCGCACCGGCGCTATATTCAAAAGGGAAAAGTGTGTGGCACAAATACTGATGCGACGGAGCGCACCAGTAATGTATGCAGGCACAGGTGGGGGGGGGGGCGTGCCCATGCATAACCTGCACAGCCCGATATTCAGCCCAGAATGTGCAGAGCCATGCATGTGTAACCCCTACCTGCACCAGCACAAATTTAAGCCCCCCCCAAAAAAGGAACAACTGATGGCCACCCACAGGTGAGCTGCCACATTGCAGAGCGCAACACAGCGGCTGCCACCTGTGGGTGGCCACCCAAGTTCTGGCTGCACCTGGCAGCGCCCCCCCATGCCCAACTGTGGGCATCTGTAAAAACGAAAGACTTCCAAGATCCCTGGTGGTCCAGTGGACCCCTATCTGCCCGATCGCAGACATTTGTATAAAATAGAATAATTCGTTCTATATCCCTGGTGATTCAGTGGACCGCTCTCTGCCCGATCGCGGGCATCTGTAAAAAAAAAAAGTCCTATATCCCTGGTGGTCCAGTGGACTGCTCTCTGCCCAATCGCAGGCATCTGTGAAAAATAAAAGTCCTATATCCCTAGTGGTCCAGTGGACCGCTCTCTGCCAGATCACGGGCATCTGTGAAAAAAAAAAAAGTCCTATATCTCTGGTGGTCTAGGGTACCCCCTCTCCACCTGCCCACTGTGCCCCACTGCCCCGCTCCCCCCCAGTCACCAGCCAGCGGCAGCAGCACCCCACCCGCCTGCCGCCCGCTGACTTAATACCTCGGGTAGGGCTGCACGCCCATTGGTTCATAGTGAGTCAATGTTGCATTGCAGCCCCTATACTACACATTCAGATATGTGAATGATTAATTCACATATCTGGAATAAACTGATCTGATAGAGCTGCATGCCCATTGGCTCCACGTGAAGCAATGGGCATGCAGCCCATCAAGGTGTCAGTCGGCGGGCAGCGGGGCCGCAGGCGGATAGGGTGCTGCCGCCCGCTGGCTGACCAGGGGGGAGCGGCTCAGTGAGCGGGTGGGAGGGGGGTACCCTAGACCACAGGGATATAGGCCTTTTTTGTTTTACAGATGCCCGCAATCAGGCAGAGAGAAGTCCACTGGACCACCAGGGATATAGGACTTTTTTTTTTTTTTTACAGATGCTCGAGATCGGGCAGAGAGCGGTTCACTGGACCACCAGGGATATTGGACAGGGATCTTTTTTTAAACAAATGCCACGGTCGAGCAGATAGAGGCCCACTGGACCACCAGGGATATTGGACGGGATCTTTTTAAACAAATGCCAGAATCGCCGCTGTAGAGAGGCGGTCTCGACGGCTGCTGCCTGGCAAGGCGCCAGGCGCAAGTCTTCGGGGATCGGCGCACCTGCATGCAAATGGGGCCATAATGACATGCAAATGGCCCCATGTGCACCTTGCATACATTATGGCCCCTTTTCATGTCAACATTTGAATATCGTGGTTGCCGTGCATGGCGCAATGGAACTTGCGCTAGCGCATCTCCATGCTCCACTCTGGCTACTTGCACTGGTGCAGTGCCACTGCGCCATGCACACTTGGGGTGGCCAGGGTGCGATATTAAAAGCTGCTGAGCCATGGCGCAGCTCCTTTGAACATCGCTTAGTCCACACCCCAGCGCAGCCAAGTTGAGCTGCTCCCAAGCTTGCATCACAGCCGGGCGCAGTTTGAATATCTGGGCCAATGTTTACATTTGGAAAATGAAAAAATCTCCCATCCTATATTTTGTCCTGATAATAATGGTTTTATGTTATTCATTATGAAAAAACTATTAAAAAATAAGATTGGATTGACCATGTTAAGTCCCCCCTTTTTTACTGGGAGATATAGAATGTTCTTTTGATAGGATTCAATCGGCTTCCCCAACACACTTGGAAGAATAAACTAAGAAGTGTCGTTTCTAAATTCTTTGGAGGTGGAAACACATAACTAAGAAAGAGAAATACTAGTATTAGGTATATTTTAATTATGTAAATTCCCTTTTTCTTATTCAGTTTACACTTGTTCCACTGCATGATTTTTTGCTTTCCTGTATCAGTTTTTCCCCCCAATTTAGTTCATCCATTTCTACATTTCCAAACTGCATTCCTAATATCCTTATGGGCGTCAGTACAATTTTAATCTCTTCTATATTTCCTCTATACTGTAAGGGATATTTGAGCCTTTGGCCTGTACATTTTGTGAGATTTAAAGATGCTTGTGACATATATTCGAGTACTGTACATATTTATAAAATTCTGCAGATGGATTCAGTGTCTTTAACTATTACATTCATGTCATCTGCGTAAGCTATTACTTTATAAGGTAGTGTTTGGCCATCTATCTTTAGTGTGCTTATATTACTGTGCATTATTCAATTTCCTGAACAGAGGGCTATGAAAAGTCATATAGAATAGGGCTCAGTGGACAGCCTTGTCTCACTCTCTTTTAAATGCCCCATCGGGCCTTCCCATCCCTGTACCACTGGTACTACTGTGGCTGTGTTATAAATACATTTTAACCAGCAGACCATTTCAGTGGGGATACCATAGTAGGTCAAGACTTCCCATTAAATATCATGGCTTACTTTGTCAAAAGCTTTCTTTTGATCTAACGCGACTAAGTAGCCTTATAGGTACCCACTTTCATTTGCTCTGCCAGTTCTCTGATCAAAAACAAGTGACTGTATGTGTGCCGTCCAGGAATAGCATTTGTCTGGGCTGGAGAAATTAAGTCTGTTACTAAGTTTGATAGCCTTAATATTTTGAAATTCGTATTTAATGGAGTCATGGGTCTCCAGTTTTACATATCCGTCCTTTCGCCTTTTTTATAAATGTATGTCAAGGTGCCCATGTTCGTCAATAAGCGGATTTGTTTTGTAGTTAGAATAGTATTAAAAACTGCTGTCAACTCTGTTAGCCACTCTGGGTCTATTAACTTAAACATTTCGTTTGGTAGACCATCTGGCCCTGGGGATTTTCCTCCAGCCAATGAGGAGATAGCTTCTTGCACTTCTGTCTGCTTTATAGGCTGTATAAGTTCCTGTAAGTTTGTACTGTCGATCACAGGAATTTCAGAATCAGATAAAAAGCCCTCCAATCTGCCAGTGCTTGTTTTAAGTGGAACATACATGTTTATTGTGTATTTTGGTACTATATCCAAATTTCCTTTTTTTGTATAGCTTTCCTTCCCATTACTGTCTCCTAATGAGGACATTCTGTAGGTTTTTGCATATGCCTTTTTCTGCCAATTCTCAAATGGGCAAATTATATCTGTCTTCTCTTGAGTACCAAATTGCTGCTGATCATACAACGCTTTAGATTTTATATTATGAAAGTCTGGCATTTTTTGTTTAATGATATTTGTCTGTTCCAGTAAGTTTTGACCTGTATCATGTGAGAGAGACATCAGTTGTTGGAACATTTTTCTATTCTGTAAATATGCAAAATATTGGTCCCTACTATGAGTTCTATTAATCTGCTTGCAAAGTATTTGTAGATCATGTTTAGTATCCTCTCACCATATAATTGGATTTTCAAAAAGAATATATACTGATTTCTGTGCTGCAACAAATTTTATTAATGGTATTTCTGATGTTTAGGTCTGATAATAATGACGTATTCATTCTCCAAAACCCTGGGCCTCTTGGCTATGTCGCAGTAGTTCCTACTGTATTAGATACTATTCTATGGTCTGAAAATTCAGTTTTAGTAACATTACCCTGCTGTATATTCATAGCCTCTGATACAAATATGTAGTCTATTCTAGAGACTAGGTTGCTCTTCTGAAAAGTTGGTAAGTCTGATTTAATGTGTAGATGTACTGCATCTTTCAGCTGTGCCCTTTGAATAATTTGTACCAATAAATTAGAGTCACAGAAGGTTTTGGCTGTTCTTGCTTTCAGAGGACAGTTGAAGTCACCTGCTAATACAATGGTATGTGCAGTATGTAATTAAGGTTGTAACATATTAAACACTTCACGTGTAGCAATCTTTGACTGTGGTACATATACATTAAATAGTCTATAAGGAGCATTCTGCAACAGCACGTCAAGAATTAACAGTCATCATGGTAGCAAATCATATAATTTTCAGAGTTTTACCTCAGGATATTTGAACAGAATACCTAGCCCTGTACAGGTTTCCTGTCCTATGGACCAATAAGATGGACCCTGATACCACATACTGGAGGCCTCCTGAGTTTCCCTTAGTGTATGTAGTCAGGTGTCTTGCAGGAAAATCACCCCAAGATGTAAATAAGAGAGAAAAGAAAAAACAATTCTTCTTTTTTCTTATCTTTTTATTATACTATATACTATTCACATTAATTGTGTGAAAGGAAAATGGTTCTAGCATGTTGGATTTACCTGAACTTCCCTCTCCTGCTTGTTTGTTCTTTATTTTTCAGTTTCATTTTTGCCTTTCTTTTCCTCTGTCCCCTAGGTCCTTCTTGCAATTCAGTATCAGTTGTACCCTCGGGTATTGAGGATTCAACTGAAGAATTATCTGATTTTTCCTCTGTGTTTTCTGAGTGTAAGATGTTGTATTTATTAGAAGAAGGAATAGTATTCTGTGTTTCTAAGGATTTTGGAAGAGTTTTAGCTTTTTGCCTGGTTATTCTCTGTCCTTGGTGTAACCTGGGAGTGGGGGCATAGCCAAGCCTATCCTGTTTGCGCTACTACACATTCCATGTCTTTCCGTTGACTGTCCTTTTGTTTATGTACTGATGTTATCAGTACTTTTAGAATCTTTCTTTGGGGCAACGTTGGGAATGGGAGTGGGGGGAGGGGGGTCACGGTCCCTTTCTGGTTCCCTGGGTTGTGAAACTCTAAGCTGCCCTGTCCTGTTTTCTGCATTAAGGTCACCAAAAGTCTTTGTTGCTCCCCATTTGCCTGGTCTGGAGTATTATGGGATGCCCATTTACAATTTTGGAAAGTGTGTCCAGATTCCTCACTCAAGTTACACTTATATTCATTGATGCAATCTGTTCCCATATGACCTAATTCCCCACAAATAATACACCGGGCCTTGTTACATATACTACTTAAATGCTCCGTAGAGCCACATTTGTAGCATATCTTGGGTTGCCCAGCGTAGAACAAGACCCCTCTGTCCCGCCCTAAAAGAAAAAAAAAGTTTGGGAGATGTACAACTCCAGTGTCATTAGTTTTTAGCATTACTTTTGCTCTCCAACCACCAGCCCAAATGTTTTCTGAGTCCAGGATTGCCTCCAGATCTTCAATTAGTGTACATCTTGCTTCCGCCAAAAAATAATTTCATACTTCTTCCTCCTCACCTCCTGGCTATATGTCAGCCATCTGCCCTGCCACATCAGCATTTGCTCCTCCTCTATCCGGCTCTCAAATGGGCTCCTCCATTCTGCTCCCAGGAAGTAAAGCCCCCTGCTGGCAGAGTAGGGGAATTTCCCTAGCACCCTGGCCAAATTTCCCCGTATTCACTAAAACTACCAACAGCTTAATCTGGATCAAGGTCAGTTGGCATTTGGGGGCGCTGTGGAGCCCGAGCAAGATGGAGGTGGTCTAGTGGAGCTCTGCTGGATCACTAAGGAAAATAAGAGAAATCTATTGCAGAAACCTAAGATTTTGCTTCTTCTACGACTGAGGGTACCTTCCCAATAAAAGCTAAACAGAATGGGAAACCCTCGTCGAGATCAGCAACAGGGATATGGAGCTAAAGCTAAAACTACATCTGCGGCCTCAGCCACACGCTCAGGACAAGACCGTGCGGAAGATCAGACAGAGGAAGCTAACGAAGAAACTCTACAAACCATTGGTTCTAAGCTCACTCAACTGATTAAATCAGTCACCAATTTATCGGACAAACTAGATGGCTTGAGCAATTGGGTGGTCACTCTGGAGACTTCAGTGGAGGCTCTTCAGACAACTTCAGTGGAATCTACCAAGCGAGCAGATGCGGCGGTGGGAGCTGTGTCCTCTTTAATTAAAGAATCTACAAGGTGGCAAGCTCACATTGAAATGCTAGAGAATCAGATTTGAGTCCCAAATATACGTATCTTGGGTTTGCCTGAGGGATGTGAAGGGGACCATCTGCTTTTGTTCCTTAAAGAATGGCTCGGGCAACAATTGGGTCCTGAGGCAATGGCCCTAATCCAGCATTTCCAAAAAACTTACCGCATAGTACGGAGGGATCAGACTGATAACCCTGAAGCCCCCAGAGTAGTGATGCTTGTAACGGCTGGCCCAGGCACCCGAGATTCAATTCTAGCAATGGCATGAAGAAAGAACCCTCTCCTGCAAAATGGTCATACCATACGTCTTTTTCCGGACATCGGGTATGTGACGAGACAGAAAAGGAAGCAAATCGATGGCATGAGAGCGGTTCTGCACGAGGCTTCTGTGCCCCATGGGATGATTTTTCTAGCTCATCTCCAGATCGCCTTTGAAGGGAAGGTTTTTCTGTTTAATGATCCCGAAGACGCTTTGAAGTGGACCCATAAGAATATTACGGTGAAGCCTTGAGAAGATGACAATGAGGATGATTTGTCTGAAGAAGATGAGGAAACTTGAGAGAAAGGAGGACTCTAAACTTTAAAGTTTGCATTTGTAATCTTGATTTAGTTAACAGTGGAGTAAGGTTGTTGGGGTAAAATTACTTTTACTTTTCAAAAAAAAAAAAGGAGTTACGCTCCAGTTACTTATTGTTCAGCTCAAGATTTAAAATAATTTAAATATTAGACGAGCCATGGTGCCTGTGCAGTTGCTTAGGTATCTGTCTGAACATTAGGTAGTTGATTTACTCGCACAGCTTAGGTGCTTCATATCATATTAAAATAGTATTTCTTTTGGTTGGGAAACATTATGTATAATTTACCGGTTGTCTCCACAAGACTTTTCCGTTTACGGAGATTGCAAATAAATGCATAAACTTAGATTAAGCATGGTATAGTGGGACCCCACAAGTGGTGAGGCTAGTACTTGGACATTTTGTTTGGACTATAATTGGTTATTAATCCATGCAGCTCATGGGCTTATTAGCGGCTTATAGGACTTATCCTGTGATTATAAAAATTTTCTTTTTTTAGTTATTACCCCTCAAAGATGTATCAAATAGCAACACAAAATATACATGTGTATATTAAGAGGAGTGACGCCCTCACAGGGATTTAAATATGCACTACATCTGTTTGCTTAGAATTCTGAACTGTATGTCTGAGTTCTGTAAAAATAATAAATAAAAAGTATAAAAAAAAAAAGGTCAGTTGGCATTCATCTGTATCCCCCTTCCCGGGTTGTGCCTGAAAATAAGAATTTGTCTAGTGCACTTACCCGGTCAACAAAAACTAAATAAAAAATAAAATCCTACCGTCCATGTTTTAAATCCCCTAGTGCTGCCATTGCTCTACAGTGCACATGGCATCAAACAGAAATAACAGTGCACATGGCACAGTGCAGTGGAAACAGTGTTCGTGGCACACTTAAGTGGTAGCAGGGTGCATGACAAAGTGAGGTGGCAGTAGTGCATGTAGCACTGATGGAGCACACAGTACTGTACAGTGCACTACACAGCCTCAGTAGTGCATGTAGCTCAGCATGGAGCAGCATGGAGCAGCCTCCCTCCCCAGTCAACCACTCTCCGTGCTGACTGACCACCATTCAGTGCCCTGACCAGCCTACCCTGCCCAACTCTGGGACTACCCTTCAGAGTCCTGCCTATGAACCAGCCCCAGCCCCCAAGATAAGCATATGAGCATCCTACCTGTAACTAAACCACTCTCCAGCTGATCCCCTGTAGACCACCCTTCATGCCCACAGACTAGCCACCCTGCTTACAAATCTTCCTGCAGCTGGAACACCCCCTGACAACCCTCCCTGCAGCTGGACTAACCTTCTTGACCCTGAACCAGCCTCTCCCATGCTAAACTCCCTCCACAGACCACCACAGACCCCAAACCTACATCCCCCCAACCGACAGCCCCCATCCTTACAGCTATTTTCCCCCTGCACTAACCTTCCTGCCCACCTACTAATGACCCCCCTCAAATCCTCGCTGCAACTGATGGATTACATTTCCTGCCCTGGAAACATCCTCAAGCAGACTGATCACCCTCCTTGCAGCTGGACTCCCTCTCCCCATTCTGCCTGCTCATTGACAAGCCCAGGGCTTATATTAGCATGAGTAAAGTTGGGGTCAGCTTGACCCTCAGCTTGAAATGTTGGGAGTCAGACTAGAAAATCTTGGGGTCAGAAATTTCTCAAGTGGCTTTTACAACATTATTAGATACTTTTTCTACTAACAATATTGGTGCAAACCTTTCAATATTCATTGTCAGTGCTGAAGCACTGCTTTTAATTTTGAGCTTCAGAATCCTCAAAAATCCCAACTGGAGACTTCAGCAGGGGGTTTAACGTAAGCTCTGCAAGCCACCCACACCACACTGACCACTCTACCTACAGCTAAAACCTCCACACAGTAGACAACCCTACCTGCAGCAAGGCCAATCTCCCCCAAGATGAGCTCTCTTCCTGCCCCATTACGAGCCCCGAACCTGCATCCTCCCTACACTGATCTCCTCCTTCTGAGTACCACCCTTCACGCCCACGGACCAGCCACCCAACCCCATGAAACAATAACAAGTGAGGTTGCACGGCACAAGTGATAGTGGTGTGATTACAGAAGATACTGTGTCCCCCTCCATAGCTGGACCAACAACAGCTCAAAGCCCAGCCCTCTCTATACCTGTTCCAATGCTTACCATTGTTTATTCATAAATCAGTTTTTCAGACATAGAACAAATTGTTTACCAAATTCATTTGGAACTCCAGGAGGTCTCGAGAAAATGTAAAAATTTTACAAACCCACCGTGACAAAGGAGGACAGTCCCTCCCAGATTTGGAGGACTACTTTCTCACGGCACAACTGAAAAATGCCATACTGTGGTCCAATCCCAATGCCTGCTCGGGATGGCAACTCATGGAAAGAGAGGAAGAGAGAGGAGAGGGGTCATTCCCACTCGAAACTAGATTGCTGACCACCAGCACACATAGATTTCCACACCCAGGTCTCACCTCGGTCAGAGACACAACTCGATCAGTTCACAGAATATGGCAGAAATATAAACTAAAAACCTCCACATGGCCCTTAAAAAGATTGGCATGGGACCCAGACTTTCAGCCGGGACTTCTGGACTGCTCCTTCCATACATGGGAGAAGAAAGGTCTGAGATACCTTTTCCTGTTTTGGCAATGTGATACATTACTAGACTTTGGCTCTCTTAGAAATAAATATGGCCTACAAAATTCAGATCATTTTAGGTACCTACAGGCTAGGGATTATATCTCCTGACTACAAAAAAAAGGACAATGAATCAGTGAGGGCCCAGCTGATCCTCTTGGCCATTCAAGAAAGCAAGACAGCTAGTAATCAAAGAGGAATGATTTCACACCTATATAAAGCTCTATCTACACTAAAAGGGGACCCACTTATTAAAATAAAAACAAAATGGAGGGAAGAGGTACCCCATGACCCAGCAGAACTCAACTGGGATCGCATCTTCTGTATGGCTAAAAAAACAACACAATCCCCTCATTGGCAGGAATTCACTTGGTGGATCAGGGTCCAATATTTCCTAACCCCTCTAATAATTAGTGAAAGAAATCCAAACAACACATTGCAATGCTGGAGGGGCTGCGGAACACTAGAAGCGGGTCACCTACATATTTTCTGGTCCTGCAGTGATCTCCAGGCTTTCTGGGGGGAGATTACAGGGGTGCTTGAAGCTATAGTTTCTTTTCAGCCACCGTTAGGGTGGACCTCAATGATCTTGGGACACCCCCCCTACAGAGCTAAGAGATGCCGACTAATTGTACCTCTGGTCCATCCTGATAACAGCGGCACATAAGGCCATCACGAAAAGATGGCTAAACCCTTACCCTCCTTCTAAATAAGACTGGATAAAGGTAGTGGCTACCATATCTGAATGGAAGGAACTCACCTACAAAATTAACAACAGAACTGCTGTTTACTTAAGGAGGTGGACTAGATGGGAGATCTGGCGTACCCCCCAACAGTGAAATTAATGAATAACCCTTAAACCATCATGTAACAGAATCAGAGACGTCACCTTCCGCAGGGGTGGTCCCTGACTGGGTGAGGGGACTGGGGAGGGAAGAGAGGATTGCAAATTGATGTGTTTCTAAAGAGGTGAAGATAAATTGACTAGAATTGTAATAAGAAGAGAATTTTGGCTGCTAAAGATAAAGATAAAATAATATCTCCTGATGAATTAAAATTAATGTGACAGAATATATAAACCAAGAGAACAGCTGTTTCCTAAGATGCTACATAAATGGATTTAAATTGAATGTATTAATATGATGTACCTGATTGTTGTTAACAAACATGAATTAAAAAAAAAAGCCCAGCCCTCCTTCCTGCAGCTGGACCATCATTGCTACCAACCATGTGTGAGTGGATCTCGTGGGGACTCCTGCTCATGACCAATCACCCTCCCTACAGCTGGAAGCCAATATAAACTGCTCACTGAAGCTGGAATCCCAGAAGCTGCCCCTGAAGCTGGAACTTCTCTTCCCCACCGACACCCGCCCTCCAGCTGAACCAACCCCCACCCACACCAGCATCCAGCCTCAGCAGACCATCCACCTTACAGATGGACTCACCCAGACCTAGACCCCCACAGACCTGTAGCTCTCACCACCCCTTCTGCCCCCAGACCAGCCTCCACCAAACTAAGCACCCTCCCTGTACCACTTAGCATGTCACAGATCTGCATCCAGCACCAGCTGAATGCCCTTACTTCAGCTGCTCCCCCCCAAACAATCCTTCCTGCTCACAGAAAAGCCACCCACACAATGCCTCCATGCAGCTAGAACACACACCCCAAGTGACTACACTCTGTGCAGATGGACTAGCGTCCTCCAAGTTGAGTACCCTGCTTAGATCACTCCATGGCACCTGAAACTAAATCCCCATAAATTGGACAAGCCTCCATGCAGCTAGATTCCACAAAGACCTCCCTTACTGACCACTGAGTGGCTGCACCCTCCCCACCCCAGCTGGTCACCCTCTATGAAGCAGGACTAGTCCCAAATCAGCTTTCCCAGCCTCCGCAACTTCTCTGAAGCTGGACCAACCACAGCCCCACAGACCAGCCCCCCCAAACAACTTCTCACAGCTGGACCGGCCTCTCAACCAACCTTGTGTCAATAAGCTGATGTGGGAACCCCTGACAATGGACTAGCTGCCCCCCCCCACCCAAGCTGTCCCTTGACCATCCTCCCTGCAACTGAACAGGCCTCACTAACAACCTTGTGTCCATGAGCTGATGTTGTGAGGACCTCTGACAACAGAGTAACTGCCCCTTCAGCTGGACCCCCACCCAAACTCCCCCATGAATCTGGACCTCCTCCCCACAGATGAACAGACTGGCTATGTTCTCTCTGGCCCTGAACTGCAGTTTAGGAGAGGCTTGTGACAGCAGATTGATGGGTGGTTATCAATTACAGGGGTATAGTAGCTTTACAACCAATCTTGTGGGACTGGATGGCTTAGTGGACTGGTAGTGGGTTAAGAAACCTTTTTTCCTTTAAGTCACTGGTTCAAATCCTGTGCAAGTTAGCAGTGGCCAAAAGCTGGGCCACTGGAAAATTGCAGAAATGTTTACCCCAAAATGCAGAGATTTTTGGCAAAAATTACCGGGGTTCACTATTCATCCTTAGTGCTCCCTAATACTGTACATCCTTTTTTCATGTTTGCTCACACGCATGTGCAAGAAACATAGTGCCATCATCCGAGTTTTTGTAGGTGTGGCACCCTGTCTTCCAATTCAGTCAGTGTGTTTGCAGGCGTGGCCACAGTTCACCAATGAATGCTGCAGCTGTCTATGACAGCAGCTGAAAATGCAGTGGCGTACAGTTGAAAGGGAGAGCTCCGCTTCAGTGACCAGTGATAAGAGAGTGTTGATTAGCATATTGCTGGCAGTCCTGCTTGTATACATCTCTGCTTTCTCTTCCTGGGACATAAATTCAGTTTGAAGTGAACTACGACTGATGAGGCTGCCAAATCCACCATTGGATCAACACCCCCCCAACACACTTCCAGGTGCCATGCTGGGAGCCCACCCCAGCATGACAAATATTCGTCTGCTGGCCCCCCAAACACACTTCCAGGTGCCACGCTGGGAGCCCACCCCTGCGTGGAAAACGTCCATCTGCTGCCCCCAAACACACTTCCAGGTGCCACGCTGGGAGCCCACCCCAGCATGGCAAACCTCTGTATGGCCAACAGCGGTGCCAAATCCCCCGTCGGCTCCACTGCCCCCCAAAAACAAAAGTTCTAGCTGCCACGCTGGAAGCCCATCCCAGCATGGCAAAAGTCCTGCGTTATCTTCCTAAAAGCAAAAAAAAAAAGACCTAAAACCAAGAAACAGTCCCTCATTGCTTGTCTTGCCCCTCCACCTCCCACCCGCGCCCACCTCTGCACACCCTGCCTCCCCACACCCCCACGTCACCCCATACTTACCTCTGGAGTCCTTTGAGACGATCTTCGGTGGACTGGGAACACATCTGCACTCTTCAAAGCCGACCACGAACTGAGGAAATGCCGGTAAACTGTATAATGGAATAAATAGAGCTTTTTCAACTTTGATACATATCTCAGGCATTTTTAAGAATGTTGGCACCAAATTTTCAATGTGGGGTTTTTGGGACCCCTCCTCATGAATTCTGGCACTGTCATGGCGTTAATCGGCGCCAAAATGTGATTTCATGGTCACTGAGCGGAACCACCTTTCGGGACTGATTTACAAAAAGACAGTGTCACAGTTCATGAGGTAGGCCCCCAAAAACCCTATGTTGAAAATATGGTGAAAAAATTCCCAAAAATGACTAATTTATGAGCATGCATTGCGCAGTTCCTACGCATGCTCGTAAGTTCGTAAATGTCTCCGGGACACTGTAACCCCCTCTTTCCCCTCTAGTGGCCTGAACGCTGTACAATAATCACTTTCACAATACTTCTGGTACACTGCACAAGTACCCACACTGTTTGCACTTGCCACCGGGGCTGGTTCCTCTGGTTTGACCCTGGGGACTCCCTGTAAAACAAGGTTAAGCACAGCAAATAGCAACAGTACAGTACTTTGAGCACAAACTGGATCCACAGTCAGATTACATGCAGAAAAAGTTAGATCTGATTTATTCAGGGGACTTGAACAAGAGAGGGGCAACATCAGGCTAATTAGCTTACAGGTTATATCAATCAAGCAGTTATGCTTGCACTTTGAGTTCCCCCACCACAGTCCACCTCTGGGTACCCAGGTAGAGAAGAGATGGGCTAGCCAGGACAGTTGCCCGGGGTTGCAGCTGGTTGGGTCCCTGTGATGGAAAACACAACATGCACAGTACACAATATTTGTAATCCGGAGCCAGAGGGCTCAATTCGTAAAGGAAACGAAACTACAAGACAATCAGATAACACACTGAGATTAAGGTGTTGTTGTAGGGAGCTAACCTGGTATTTACTCACGATACCCAAGACTGGACACAGGCTGGACAAAAATCGAGACTGCAGGTGGTTGATCTGGAATGCCAGGAGAAGCAGGGCCCACACAAGTCACAGAGGCGTCATTCCTGTTCAAGCATGGAGCAGGGGGCTGATCCCCAGGCAGGTCTCTCGTCGATGGCTTCTCTGTGCAGTGGGTAGTCTAGCTGGGCCAGTCTGGCAAAGCCCAGACCGCATGGAGACAAGTTCGGAAGCAGTCCGTTTTGGGCTGGATACAGCTTCCAGCAAGCAGAACACAGTTCACACAGTGGGGAACTAACTCACGACCCACTAGCAGCTCATAGCACATTTACATGTACAGAAATTCTACTGTACCAGACAAAGCGCTCCTTGGGCACAATCGCAAAGTCTCTGCACACACTGGGAGCTTAGGGGTAGCTGGAACTCCTGACAGGCCGATCGCATTCAGCAAAAATATTCAGTCTTCTTCAGGTTGAGCCTGGCCCGCTTCAGTAGCTTACTTTAGTCACACAAACTTGGATTTAGTCCAAAATAATTATCTTCTCTCCCTCTCAGGAGCAGCACACTGGCATGCAGGCCAAAAACTTAGCCTTTTCAGAGTTCTCCCATGCAAATCCACTCCGGATTGCTGCTCAGAAACACTTCAGCTCCTTCTTGCTCAGCTTCCAGCATAGTTCTAACTGAAAACTGCAAGCAGCCCGGGACTTTCCCAAGATCCAAAAGATTTGGTTGGCTGATTTGGCTGTCAGTCAAAGCAAGAGCTACCCCTTCAGTTGCAAAAAAGGCGCAAAAAAGCTTCAAACTAAAGTTCCTACAGATTTTGAATTCAGACAGCTCCTGTAGTCCGGCTACATTTTAGGTCCCACCAGTACTGTTTGGTCTAATTTGCAGTCCAGGACCAAGACAGTGGAGACAAACAAAACAGTCCTTGCTACAAAGAAAGCAGGTTAGACAAGCTACAGTATCATTACCACTCTAAATGATTTTCAGTAAATAGTTACATCTTTCAACAGAGCTTCCTCTCAGATTACTTAAGCTGCAATTAGGCAGCTCTTAAAGAGACAGTACACAGAGGCTATACAAGCTCTGGTAATCACATTTAAACTGCTAAAACGCAGGACACCGGCCTGGCAGTGAGCATTTAGGCAAGCTCAAGAAGACTTTTAGGAACCCCCATTTGTAGGGGGGTTACAATTAGATAACAGAATGATAACAGCTCATTAAAATCAATATAACACAGCAGTGAGAGCAAAACATGACATGATGAATCTCTAGAGGTGAACAATACAATAGTAAGTGCTCTACATAATGAATTTTTAATAAGTGCTAGGGAGGGTTGTGGGAAGGTAAACTCAGTCGAGGTAGTGGGTTTAGTTCAGTTGTGATAGTGGCATAAGGGTAGAGGAAGGAGACGTAGCTGTTGCCTGTAGCTAGAGTGAGAGGGTGAGTTTCTGATAGTAGGGATGTTTGTTCCACAGGTATGGAAGCCAGTAGGAGAAAGCAGCTTTGCCCGCTGTGGAAGAAGGTTGGGAAAGGGTGAAGGATCTTTCATTTCTGTGCCTGAGTTCAATGGGGGATAGGGAGTCTGAGGATAGACAGTTCTCAAGTTAGGAGGGCAGCAAGTTAAACCAGTACTTACATATAAAGCTGAGGGCATGTATATAACACCTGTGAGATAAGGGGCTTAGTACAAGGAGGGAGTATAGATTGCAGTGGTAGGTGCATATGGGGGAGTTTGTAGCGAAGTGGCAAAATTAATTTAGAAGGGTATCCAGCCTGGCAAGGGAGGTTACGGGAGCAGAGCTGTAAACCATATCCGCATAATCTAGTATGGGGAGAATAATTTTAGAGACAATTTCATGTCTGGCAGGTAACGGGAGAGAGAGAGAGAGAGAGAGAGAGAGAGTCCCTGTTCCAGTATAGCATGTCGAGTTTGGAGCGCAGCTTGGAGGTGATAGTTTCAATATGAGCTGAAAAAGACAGATGGGGTCCAGCCAAATGCCCAGGTACTTGTATCTGGTGACTTGGTCAAGTGGGAGCCATGGAGATAGGTGACGGGGGTAGTACTGTTAAGTTTTCTGGGCAAAGCCAAAACCATGGAAACAGTTTTGGTGGTGTTTAGTTTCAGTTGGTTTTGGCTGAACCAGCGCTGAATGTTGTTGGTTGCTTTGTAGGGTAGCTTGGACTTCAAGCAGGTTGGGACCAGAGGTAAAGAGGATGGTATCATCTGCAAACATGTGTGTTGATGAACTGGTGTAGGAAGGAGGGAAGGTCGTTAATGAAGAGGAGGGAAGAGGATGGGACTGAGAACAGAGCTTGAGGGATGCCCGCCAGGATGGGTGGTGGTGGTATAAGCGATTCTAACAGATTGGAATCTGGTGAATAGATAAGACTGAAACCACCTTACAGTGATGGTGGGGGGTGGGGCAAGTCCAGCTGCCTCAAGCTTCTGTAGGAGAAGAGGGTTGGATACAGAGTCAAATGCCTTGACTAAATCGACAAATATTGCTGCTGTGAGGAAGCCTTGGTTGGAGGCAGTTTGGATATGGTTGGTAACGCGCAGGAGAGAGGAAACTGTGGAATGGTGTTTCCTGAAGCAGGACTGGTAGGGTGAGAGGATGTTTGTTACAAGGTAGTCAGCTATTCGGGTGTGGGCCAAGGATTCTTGTAGTTTGGCTAGGGCTGGGAGGAGCGAGATGGGCCTATAACTGCTTGGCAAGGAGGGGTCACCACCTTTGTGACAGGGAATTCCGCAGGCCAATTTCCAAGTTAGCAGGACTATTCCTGTGGAAAATGAGTGGTTAGGGAGATGTGTAAGGGGCTTGGCATTCATAGGAGCAGAAATCTGCAGGAGCTTGGGGTGAACCTATCCAGGCTGGTCTTTGCAGGGTTAACCAAGCATAGGGCTTTGCCAAACTCATGTTCAGTAAGGGGGATAAACTTGAAGTTATTGCTAAGGGAAGGTAGTGATGGGACTGGGGAAGGGGGGGGGAGCAATGTAGTGTGGCACAGGAAGTGAAAAATTGGCTCAGGATTTCAGAGTCATGGGTCGGCCATGAAGTTTGAAGGCTGAGGTGCAGGGCTGGGCTGATGGGTCAAGGAGTGTGTGCACAGTTTTCCAGAATTGAGGGGGCTTAGCATACGAGAGTTGCAACCTAAAGTAGTCTGCCTTTGCTTTTCTTATGGTCTTGGTGCAGGCATTTCAGAGGGTGTTAAAAGCTTGCCTGCTCTGATGGTTGGATTTAAAGTACGACTAAGACTGGTCTCTTTCCTTGCAATTGGCGAGGACGAGTGCAGCGATCCAAGGGTAGTGCAACTCTTTCTACACTAAATGGGCTCTGATCCACCCTTTTGCCCTCCCTTCCCTACACCCTAAGCTCGGGTCCCCTGCCCACTTCCTCCTCCATAAATACCGAGCAAAAGTATTTATTCAGCTCTTCTGCTTATTCACAGTCCCCTTCCAGTTGTGTCCCCCTCAGCCTTGCAATCCCCTGCCTTGCCTTCCTACTTTCTTTCATAAATCTAAAAAAAGTTTTGCCTCCTCTTTTGGCCTGCTTAGCTATCCTCTCCTCAGTATCCACTTTTGCCCTCCTTATCTTCTGCCCTGCTAGTCTCCTCTTCTCACTGTAAGCTTCCCTGTCCTCCTCCTTGTATTCTCTTATATTTTCTGAAAGCCCCCCTTTCTCTGACTGATCCTGCCACCTCCCTTGTAAACCAAAGTGGTCTCTGCCTTTTTCTGCTCTTCCTTACCTTCGTTATGCACATTTCCGTGGCTTTCAGTACCCTTCCTTTAATAGTTTCACATAACCCTTCCACTTCCCCTATATTCTCCGTTCCTGCCATTTCTTCCCATTTTGTGGAAGTTCATGCTCCTGAAGTCCATAACTATTATGCTGGTCTGGTATAACTCCCTTCCTGATCTTACCCTGAACCTTACGGTCAAGTGATCACCGGTTCCCAGTTCTTCTCCCACCTCCACACTCTCCCCATTTGTCAGGACCACGTCCAGCAGGTTGTTGCCCCTTGTTGACTCCTTGACTAGCTGCTGTAACAAAACATCCTGCAGTGCCTCTAGTATCTCCCTGCTCCTAGCTGATACTACATCCAGGATGCCCCAGTCCACATCTGGGAGGTTTAGGTTCCCCACCAGGAGTATTTCCCCTTTGAGGGCCATCTGCATTACTGCCTGTATCATCTGTTTCAAATAACCCCTCCACTTCCCCTATATTCTCCATTCTTTGCCATTTCTTCCCATTTTGTGGAAGTCTGTGCTCCTGAAGTCTATAACTATTGTTCCATTATTGTAACTTCCAGGTGTTCCTCTAAATTTTGGAATATAATCAAAATGATTGAAGGCCATTCTTCTGGAAATCACCTTCCTGCTAACATCATAGTTGGTGATTCTATAGTCTCCGATAGGCCTTCTATCCTTGATTCATTTAACAAACATTTTGCCACTGCTGGTCTAGCCCTTGACTCTTTCCTTGCCTGCTCTCTCCCTCAACAACTTGCTGAGGATACTCAAGATAAACTTATCTGCAGCCCATCATTCTCACTCTAGTCCATAACCCTGAAAGAAGTTGAAGACCTCCTCCTTTAGTTAGACTCCAAAAAAAGTGCTGGAGCCAACCTTATGGACCCCTACTTCTTAAAGGTCAGTTACTATGTCCTAGCAGTCCCAATTACACATCTCTTTAATCTATCTCTGTCTCAGGGTGAACTTCCGCCCATTTGGAAGACTGCACTTGTGGTCCCGTTGTTTAAATCAGATGATCCCAGGGATCTTAATAATTATAGGCCAATCTCATTACTTCCAATCCTGTCTAAGTTGCTAGAGAAAATAGTGAGTGTCCAGCTACGAAACTATCTGGAATTGGAAAACCTGCTTAATCCCTGCAGTCTGGCTTCAGAGCACAGCATAGTACAATATCTGCTCTTGCTAAAGTGGTCAATGTTGGCAAACAGCGTTGGATAATAAGAACATTATCTGTGCGGTGTTCTTGGATCTAAGCAAGGCATTTGACACTGTGGACCATAGCCTGCTTCTTTCATCCCTTCAGAATATGGGCCTAGACGCCCCTTTCCTTGAGATGGTTCACAAACTACCTCTCTGGCCGATTTCAGCAAGTAAAGACTGAGGGAGAAGTCTCTCCCTTAAAACCCTTGCTGAGGGGCGTACCTCAAGGTTCCATTCTGGGACCCTTGCTTTTTGTTATCTATATTAACAACATTGATGCTACCATCAATGAAGCTAAAATACATTTATCTGCAGATGACACAGTGATCTAACGTCAACAACCCTTCCTCTGATGCTGCACAGAAAACCCTTCAAAGTGATTCAACCTGCTGCAGCTACAGCTACTAAACCTGAAGTTACTTCTTAATGCCAAAAAAACTAAAGCATTCCATCTCTCACCTCTTTCTCATGCATCTAATCCTGCGACTGATGGAACACTTCCACTTATCACCACCAACCTTGGGGAGCATTTGGACTACGTAACAAAATTCAAATACTTGGGAGTCTGGTTAGACAATAAACTCTCATTCACTGATCATGGCATCCACCCCAGGGTTGCCTGAATCTTGCCTGCACCTCCATCAGGCTGTTCCTGTCCAAGTGCATTTTACCATCCTACTGTTTGCCATATGATGGTACATAATGCTTTACCTCTAGTGCTGTTACACCCTGCATTCAACCCATACTACATTGTTCCTGTTTCCAGTGCCCCCCATCTGATCCCCTTTATTACTGAGTCCCCAATGATTAGGATCCTCCCCCCCTTTTCCTTCTGTTTATTCTTCTATACTTCTCGTAGCTCCTGGCTTCCCTTTTTGCATCTCCCAGAGTTCTGATTACCCCCCGTGCTACTCTCGCCTTACCCCTCCACTGGCATAATCCCCTGTTCCACCCACCCCTGCCTGTCCTTCCTTGAGAACTATCCTCTTCCTATGCCCTTCTGCTGCCTGCATTCTGACCAATTCCTTTGGTGAGCAGATAATGCACTCCCTCCCCACTTCAATTGGCCCTCTAATTCTGTGCTTGCTGCCTTCCCTCCCATGGGGCTTGACCTTTTCAAAGGTGTGTTCACCCTTTCGCCTTTCATGTATGTTTATTTCCCTCTTAGTTCCTTCCCAAAGGGGTGTCTCCCTTTCCTCTTTCTACTAACATTCCTTTGTTTTTGCCTCTCCTGCTTCCTCAAGAGCTGCCTCTCCACCCTTCTCTTCCTCTTTATATGCCCCTGGGATGCGAATCTGTTTTCTTGCTCTGTGCCCTTTTCCTGCCACCTGCTGACTGAGGCACCTGTCCTTGCTTCCTCCTTTTCATTTTGTGCAGACTTTGCATCTTATCTCCTGCCATTCCCCCTTGTTCCTTCTGTCCACCTTATCACCTTTACCTGAGCCCCCTGCTTCCCTCCTTATGCCTCTCTTGATCCCTCCCTCCATGCTTGTGTACCCGTGTTCTCTTCCAGTCCCTTCCCTTCTTCCCTTTCCATTACTATACTGGTTTCTAGGCCCCCCACAGCTCCCCATGTTCCCTTTACTACCCCTTGACCTTCTTTCTCCCTCTGCCGATCCCCAGTAGCCCTCCCCATACCCCCTTCTCCCTTAACCTGTTTAGTGTCCATCTCAACCACCCCACCTCCTCCCTTAGCTGTGCAAGCCAACTACATACCATGCAGCCCCCCAGCTTCCATGCTATAGCCAACACAATGGCCATCCCACATCCATTGCACCCTATCACCCTTCCAAAACTGCCTAATGCCCTTGTAGCCCATAGACCATGCCCAAGACCTGCCTGCACCCCGTTCAAGCTACCCCTCCATATTTGCTGCCCCTTCATTTTTCCCTTAGTCCTATAAGAAGCCCCCCAATCATACCTAAAAAAATACCTCCTAGAGTCTATTGGTAAATTTTTACCACATACTACAATTTCTAAAAAGTAACTAGAATTATCCATTTAAATAACAAAAAAGGCACAGAATCAGCCATTACATTACCCTTCAGTTCCCCCCACCATAGCCCTCATTCGTTCATAACCCTTTCAAACATGTACCAAACTCTTATTCCCCCTCAGAAATGCCCGATACCTTCCCCATGTAAATGTAAGTACCACTTAAATCACCCTTGTAAATGTCAGTACCACTTAAATCACTGTTGTCAGTACCACTTAAATTATCCTTGTAAATGTCAGTGCCACTTAAATCACTGTTGTCAGTACCACTTAAACCATCCTTGTAAATGTCAGTGCCACTTAAATCACTGTTGTCAATACCACTTAAATCACTGTACTTTTTTTGTAAGATAACCCAATAGACATTTGAAAGCAAACAGAAATATACAAAGTCCCTTAGAGATAAACACTTTATTTTATTTATTTATTCTTTATTTGGATAATACCGTTGAGCAAAAGATCTTTACATAGGTTTCACATCAACAATCGAGACAACAACAACAACATTAACAAAAGAAAGAAAACAATAGATTGACAATACAGTGATTAGAATGACACTATTACATTGCTACAAATTTACATAAGAGCACAAGTCATTACATACAGTGAAAATGTATGATGGCTTAAGGGCATTGTAAAAAGTACATCCATTAACTAAGTGCAATTACAGAAAGTGAGAATATTGGGTAATGACAGAGAGAGCAGTGGTGGCAGAGATAGATGATCTGGTGCAGGGGAGAGTGTAAGTCGGCTCAGGGGCCTCGTCAGGTTCCTTAACTGCATGGGAGAGTAGACATAAGTCACAGGGGCTGTGTCTTGGTGACCTGGGGCAAGTTGGGGTGAGCAGTTAGTGGGTGCAGTCACATGCAGTCATATTTAGAAATAGAAATGTCACTGCTCCTCAAATCACACTACTTTGTTGCATGATATCTCTATAGCCATCTAGAGACAAGTAGAAATATGAAGTCACCTTGAGATAAACACTTTACAAATATAATAGACAGCTAAAGATAAACACTTTAGAAATATAAAAGTGAGCTAGAATTTTCCCTTGGCAAAAGACAGCTGGAATTTTTCCCTGGGCAATACCTTTCCAGTGGTCACTCCCCTAAAACAAACTCCCCTCCTCCTCTTGTGATAGTTGCTCCCACTGGGAGGAGCCCAGGTAGTGTAATTAATGCAGGAGGTGGGGGAAGGTGCGAAGTTTTAGCTCAGTCCTGTAGTGGCTCTGCTTTTATAGGGGAGCTGATTTTCAAATGTTGCCACCCCACATCAATTGGTTCCCCTTCAGGAGCTCAGCAAAGCACTGATTGTCCTCACGGCTCCTTCCGCAAATTCTCCTTGTGGCAAATGCCGCCAACTGTAGAATTTGTGGCTCCTGCCACCAGCAACTTCTCCACAGCTCAGTCCTGTAGTAGCTCCACTTTTATAGTGGAGTTGAATTTCAAGTGCTGGCTCCTTGCACCCTGATTGGCTCACCTTCAGCAAGGAGCCCAGCAAAGCACTGTTGTTTTGCAGCAACGGTCATTGGTTGAACAATTTGCAGCTATGGCCACAAATTGTCCCCGCAGCTCCTGCTGCCAATTTTCCCCGTGGCAATAGCCACCAATTGTAGAACTTGCGGCTCCTGCTGCCAGCAACTTCTCCTCTTCTCACACCAGTGTCTTGGGTTCTTTTACTTTCACCTGGACACCTAGGAGGACAGCATCAGAGATGGGTAGAAGGGCCCTCAATTTAACCCCTTATCCAAAGGACGGAACACCATGACAGTAAAGCATTACTTCCAGTACAACACTGTGGTGCCAGTTTTTATGGTATGAGCCCAATGCTGGTGTTGGAATAGAACCTATGGCCTTGCTATCCAACTGAGCCATGCTAACACCTTACCTATTTTGTCCCACCTTGCTGTGTATGCATTGTTTGTTCATACACATTAGGTCCCCTTTACATGCTGGTGTCTTCCAAGAGCAGCAAGGGACAAAACAGAAAAAACAACCTAGTGACAGTTTCCCAAGATGCTTCTGTATATCTGTGCTGGCCCCTGACTCTGCACCTACCATGTGACAGGACTTGAGCAGGTGCGACCCAGTAATCTCTTACCCCTGACAGTCACACCACTGCTGCCCCAGCTTAGAGTTACCACCTTCTAAGAAGCCCAAAGTAGGACATTCCTTACTGAAACATGATTTTTTGGGGCCAGCCCAGTGGCACTGAGGGATGAGCTGCTGGATGCCTTACCTTGTCCTTCGCCGGTGATCCATGTTTGGGAACAAGCATGGGCCACCGGGGGTGGGCAGGGTTGGAGAAGGACTGAGCATCTGAGAGACTGCTCTCCCTCTCCCTCTCCAGGGAGGGGGGAACATCAGTAGTTGCGCTCAACTGGCCCCTAACGGTGGTTGGGGAGGGGCAATGAGCTGAAGCTGCACAAGGGGGCAGAGCTTTGCAGATGTCTGGAGGAGCAAGTGTGAATGCGCTACATTTTGGAAAACATGCTATTTTTTGATTAAATTCAGATTCTCCAGGGTAAATGGCACAGATTGATACCTTTTTTTATCATGGGCTGAACAAAGGGCCTAGGACCTATTCGAAAAATCAGCCAGTGCAGACTGTGTCAGTGGAGGCTGCATTAAACTAGTCGGGGCTTGAACCACCATGGAGTGCACTGTAGAAATCTATGCAAGCTATTGATGCCAAGATCGAATCCATCCTCACCATATTTGAGGAACAGGACACCAAAATAACTGCAGCTACCAAAACGACCATGTCATCTGAATCCATGGCGAAGAAGGCATTGGTGTCATCTGGCAAGATTCTCCAAGAAAATGCCCAGCTTAAATACACACTCAAGGCCCTAGAAAGCTCTCAGAGTTCCTTGAACTGTTGAATTGTGGGGCTGCCCAAAAAATGTTGAAGGAGACATTCTGCTTTATTTTATTAGAGAGTGGATATGGGGAGCCTTATAGTTCACAGCCTTACTTGACCCAGGAAATCTCATTCGGGCTTACCGGATTTCACCTAGAACTGCAGTGGTCACAAATGATCTGCCCAGAACCATCCTTGTGGTGTCGACGAACTCAGCAGTTCAGAACACCATTCTACATGCAGCAAGGAATGCTGATCGGCTTAATATCCAGGGATCACAGTTCATTTGTTTCCAGATCTTTAGTTTGCCATGAGGGCGAGAAGGAAAAGGTTTGATAGTGTTCGGGCCAGGCTGCGCAGTTTGGGGGTGACTCATTCACTCCTGATGCTGGCCCAACTACGGAGCCAGTATGGAGGCCATGTTTACCAATACATCGATCCCGAGGAAGCTTATAAAAAATCGGAGGATCTGTCCCGAGAATTTGAGCAGGCAAGACCACTGAAGGGATCCGACTCTGGTTCGGATGTTGATACATGAACATTTTCAGGTTCCCTTCTGAACTCTCATTACTAGTAGGACTACAGGGGAGTTTATACTTCCGAGGTGTTAAATGTTTTTTCTATAAACGTTTTGGAGGAGCTGAAATTTAAACGTAGGGCAAATTCTTTATTGTAGAACAATGTCATAGTACATGTTAATTAAGTTTAATTGCTGTTTCTAGATAAACATGGAAATTGGGCGGTTACTCATGCAGATAAAATGTTCAGCATTATATATATGAGGCTGCGGACTGGTTGAGTAAAGGTGGGTCTGATTTATTTTGCTTTTATTAATGGCATAAGTGTACTTATATTTATATATACCAAAGGTTGGTTTGATTGAGGTTCTGTTTGCTACCATTTTTGGGGACTACATGTTTGGAGGAGGGTCATAACAACACTGGTTGTATTATCGATGCTTGGTAATCAGTTTGTTTAGATGTGACCACTCAAACGTCTTGTGGGGTGCAGATTATTCTTGGACTAACATATACTTTAAATGAAGGACTACCCCCACATCTGAAAGCAATAATGCTTAGATTACTTTTTTCTACGACACTGAATGTATTTGATGTAATGCTATGTGATTTCTGGCATGAGCTACTTGTATGTAAGTGTTTTTATGATGAAAACAATAAAATATAAGTTAAAATGTTGTACGTTTTTAGTTGTTTCTGTTCTTATCTTCAGGTATTTTAGTTACAGTATACGTTTCTGCAGCATTTAGAGAAACATTAGAAAATATTTTTTCTACTAGGTGAAGACATATGTTTTTTTGGCACAACACAGTTGCCCAAATCAGGACTGTCCCGCAAAAATCAAAACAGGTGGTAACCATTACCATACCCCCTCACTCCCCAAAAGTCACAGAACTGCCCCCCATGCAGCAATCACGGCACTGACCACCTACCCCCTGACAACAACTGTGAAGAATATCAGACCACCATCGGACCACCCCTATTAGCGTTAGCGCTCAAGTTATGCTACTTGCCCACTTATGGCATGATCTCTGCCATAGCCTGTTTTTTCTTACTTTATTTGAGTTGGGGAGCTTCACCCCATACACCCCCATGTCAAAAAAAAACAACCAAGGGGGTGAGGAAATTAAGTAAACTAACAAAACTGAAATCATCAGGAAGCATGTGTCAAACATTTACAGCACGTTCTATGCCACGTTGGCCTGTGGGTTATTTTTTATTGGCTTGAGTTGGAGAGCTTTGCCCCCACCCCCAAACCATTAAACAAACAAGAAGGTGTTTGGGGGGGGGGGGTAGAGTCCGCCAATTCACATAAACTGATAACACAGAAATCAACAGCAATCAACAGCAAACGTACAGCTACAGTACAGTGCAGCAAGCATGTGACAAAATTACGCTGTATTCTTTGTAGTTTTATGCTACCCTAACAGCAGTGGTCTGATATTTTTCACAACTGCCCCTCCAACAATCACCACACTGCCACCCTACCCAAGAGTCACAGCACTGACCCCCATTAATGACACAGCACTGCCCATGAACCTCCTCCCACAGTGTCAGCACTGACCACCCGCCATTAGCACTCTCAGGTCCGCCCCCCCCCCGACAGTCAGTTTGCTGTCTAAATGAATAAGTAACTATATAACCCCAAGTAAAACCTCAAGCTGCTCTATTAAATACCTGTAGTACCCTGAAGTTAGGGGCACCACAAGGAAATGGGGGCTATCTTCCAAACATTAGAAATGTTCTTTTTTTATCCGGTTCCCCCCATTCCATCCCCTCTTTTTGCTTGCAGTCCCCCCGACCCCTCCCAGTTCCTTTGTCTGTTTTCATGCTGTTTGGCACTGGGAAGGGGGGGTCAGGAGTACTAGATCCTCCCTGTGGGGCCAATAGTGCCCAATCCTCTGGCCAGAAGCCAGGACCTCCCCTGCCCTACAAAATGGCCGGGGAGGGACCACAGCGAGCAGTCGGGCGTCACTGAAGTGGAATACTAAATTTAGTCTTAAAGCAGTAATTAATTTTTCTTTTAAGACTAAGTTTAGCAGTCTTTAGTCTTCTGTAGTCATCAGAAGAAGAATACTGCCTGTAGGAATACTAATTCTAAGAAGTATTCCACTGCAATTGTTCTTTAAGAGTAAATTATTACTAAATGAATATTATACACAGATTTTAAAAGTACAAATGTTTGAATACTTCTGAATGGTAACTGATGAATTTCAGTACTTCTGTTTGTGTTATATGCAATTAATTTTCATTCTTATCACTTCTTTTACAGTAAGATTTGCTCTATCAAGAATGCTAAGAAAGACATTAATACAGCTCTGTCAAATGCATAGATACATGTATGCATACTTACATTCTCAGTTGAAGAGTCTTATACTGTTAATTCTTGAACCCTTTATGTGCTTTTAACTTCTCAGATAATTTAGTTATTCAGGGTCCGTTCTCTCAATAGAAGTGACAAGAGTATCTCCCATGGTTGAAAAGAATCTTAAACAGAAAATTACAAACCATGTTCTTGTACTGTGTCAGGTACACAATCAGTTACTCTGATTGAATAGAGTATGGGCCCCATTTTCATAATGGCTGTGTTGCATAATGACGTTGTTAGAATCAAAAGGGAGGGTAGTTAGACAGAAAAAGGGGAAGACTAGGCAGAGGAACTCAGCAAGTACTTTTGCTCAGTGTTCGTGAAAGAAAGGGATGGCCCAATACTACGAGGGAAATGGGGCAGTGGTGGAAGGGGGCACAGAGATAACAGATGGGTTAATCCAGGAGGATAGCATTCTGAAGGGCTTTAAAACCTTTTGGGTGGACAAACACAGGACCAGTGGCGTTTGTTGGTATTTTTGCTCCAAATTTTCAACATGGGCTTTTTGAGACCCCACCTCATGAACAGTGGCAGTATCATTTCATTACTCAATCCCAAAAGGTGATTTCACACAGCGAGTGTGCCATTGGGCACCACAGGTGCGAAAACACATTTCGAGCAGGATGTGAAAAATGACAGCTATACTGTTCACGAGGAGGTGTGAGAAAATGGCAATGTTGAAAATCTGGTGTGAAAATATGAAAAAGTGGCGAAATTATGAGTGTGGTGTACATCCAAGGGTCCTGAAGGAACTGGCAAAGGTGTTGGCAGACACTCTGACAGACCTGTTTAACACCCTCTTTGGAGACAGGGAATGTACTCAGTTACTGGAGGATGGCTCACGTGGTGCCCCTTCACAAGAGTGGACCCAAGGATGAACCAGGCAATTACAGACCGGTGAGCTAGACCTCTGTAGTGAGGAAGCTGATGGAGACCATTCTGAAAGAGAGGCTGATAATGTTTCTTGTTAGTAATGGTTTACACAGGATGAGAGAAAGCATGAATTTGTCTTGGGAAGATCATGCCAAACTAACTGAATCGATTTCTTTGACTGGGTTCTAGGGCGAATGACAAAGGCCGTGCTATAGATGTCCTGTATCTGGACTTCAGCAAGGCCTTCGACTTGGTGCCACACGGGAGGTTACTGAGCAAGCTGAGGAACATGGGAGTGTGGCAGAAACTGGTGGGGTGGGTTGAGAGCTGGCTACAGGGCAGACAACAGAGGGTGGTTGTATGGGTGGGGGAGTCACCCCAAGCCAAGGCCAGTAGCTAGTGTGTTGCCAAAGGGTTCAGTGCAGGACCCTGTTTTGTTTAATTTCTTCACTGGAAACATTGCAGGGGGGTCAAGAGTAAGATCAGCTTGTTCCCTGATGACACTAAGATTTGTGCAAAAGTAGACAGAGAAGAAGGGAGGCAGGCACTCGGGGAGGATCTAGTTAAACCCATACATTGGTCTGAAGAGTGGCGGATGGAGTTTAACACAAAGAAGTGCAAGGTCATGCACCTTGGAGCCTGAAATCCAAGAACCAGCTACTGGCCGGTGGGAGTGCAGATAGAAGTTACAGGGGAGGAAAAGTACCTGGGGTAACAGTCACAGGAGACATGATGGTATCAGCACAATGTAGGGGGTTGTAGCAATGGCAAACAGGATGCTGGGATGCATTGCCAGAGGGATCACCTCTAGAAAGAAGGAGGTCATCCTGCCCTTGTACAGATCACTGGTAAGGCCACACTTGAAGTACTGTGTACAGTACTGATGCCTGCACTTCAAGAGGGTTGTGAGATTACTGGAGGGAGTGCAGCACAGGGCCTCAAAAATGATCATGGGACCTGAAAAGTTGCCTTCTGTGTAAAGATTGAGGGAGCTCAACATGTATTCACTGAAGAAGAGATGGGAAAAGGGGCACATGATAGTGACCATTAAGTACTTGAAGGGCATAAAGTCAGAGAGGGGGGATTTTTCCACTTAAAGGGGAGGGGAGGGTCACTAGGAGGCGCAGTCTGATGTAGTAGGGGAAAGGTTCAGGAGGTAAATGAGGAGGCACTATTTCACAGAGTAAGAGGTGGTGAGATGGAATGTTCTGCTGGAGGAGTAAATCGAACTGAGAACAGAGCATAGCTTTAAGCAGGGCTGGGATAAAGTCAGGGGCAGTGTTAGTACAGGCAAGAACACAATAAGGACCGGAGGAGGGAAATGGGAGGGGCAGCTGCAGTGGTATAAACTGATAGCTGCACAATTGGGCAGACTTAACAGACCTGTGTGCCTTTTTCCACCAGCAATTTCATATGTTCTTAACACCTGCTGCCATTGTCTAAAAAAATATGAATATTGCCGGCCTGTCGGTGCAGCGGTATAGTGCTACCGCTCGCGATGCTGGTGACCCAAGTTCAGGAACAGGCTCAGGTCTTTTGAGGGCCAGCCGGGGGAAAAGGCTTTTGAGTCCCAGGACTACTGGACTCCTCTGGTGGGTGGGGAGAGCCATGGCTGGGTGCATAACTGGTCTCTAGTCATGGCCGGAAGATTGGCATGCCTGTGCCTCAAGCAAGGGGATGAAACGTGACGGGTGCTGGCTTTTGCCTTGGTGTTAGCACATGTCACCTGTTGGGGGGAGGGTGTATAAGAGAAAGTACCGGCTCAGCGTGACACTGACATGGAGGTCGGAACTGGCCTCAGCCTGCCGACCCAGTGACCAGGGGTGGAACCCGACGAGGACACAAGGTATGACTGTGGAGCAGTCTGATCTGCAAGGCTCCATGGGGGTTCCTCCTCTAGGTCATGGGGTTGGTGGATTTGGTCGAGTGACAGTGCAGGGCCATGGGGGGACTATTATAGCTGTGCAGAGTGAGTGAGCAGGCCACCTCAGAGGTTATGGGGAATATAACAAGCATTTGTCATTGCCGAATGTTTGCTTGCTGGTATTGGCATTGGTAGTGCAGGAGTTAAAAGAGATGCAGAATAGGAACGGCAGTGAAGTATTGAAGTAATGCCAACCCCCATCCCCACCCTGCAGTGACTGACAAGTGTTGGGGGTGTGCCTTTGGGTTGTCAGCCATGACACTCACGCGCCATCTCACCTCACCCCACCCTGCAGACACTGACCGGTGTCGCAGTGTGCCTTGAGGTCTACAGCCCTTACGCTCACCCCATTCCATAACAAATAAGCTGAGATGGGTGCAGTATAGGAGAATGGGGTGAACGTTGGGGCTGAAGATGCGGGTGGGATGGGGTGAGCATTATGTCTGATGACCCCAAGTCTCACCCCCAATGCCCATCAGTCTGAACAGGGTTGGCATTATGGTTGGAACCCCCAATGCCCCTGGCGTTTGTTGGTATTTTTGCTCCAAATTTTCAACATGGGCTTTTTGAGACCCCACCTCATGAACAGTGGCAGTATCATTTCATTACTCAATCCCAAAAGGTGATTTCACACAGCGAGTGTGCCATTGGGCATCACAGGTGCGAAAACACATTTTGGGCAGGATGTAAAAAATGACAGCTATACTGTTCACGAGGAGGTGTGAGAAAATGGCAATATTGAAAATCTGGTGTGAAAATATGAAAAAGTGGCGAAATTATGAGTGTGTGTAGAAACTGTGCAACACACGTTTGTAACGCAGTCTTTTTTGGAATGTTGTCACCAAATTTTCAACATGGCCTTTTTGGGACCTCCCCTCCAGAACAGTGGTACCGGAATTTTGTCAGTCTGTCCCGAACATTTATTTCACACAGCGACCGCGCCACTCTACGCCACTGGGGCAAACACATTTTGGGAAGGATGCAAAAAATGACAGCTGTACTGTTCATAAGGGGGTGTGAAAAAAATGCCAATGTTGGAAATTGGAGTGAAAATCTTAAAAATTTGAGGCCATTATGAGTGTGCGTAGAAACTGTGCAATAGACGCTCATAACACATTCATTATTGGGAGTTGTTTCACTAAATTTGCAATAAGGGCTTTTTGGGACCCCACCTCAACAGTGGTACTGTTGTTTCATTAATTGGTCCAGAGGTGGCGTGGCCGTCTGGATTCTCCAGCCCGGCCGCTCGTCGGTGGCAGTTGCGCCCAATCAAGGGCAGCCTAAGACAGTAACTTCAGGAGCGGGCAGAGGAGGTGGCGTCGCCAGCTGGCTTCTCCAGCTCAGCCCCTCATCAGTGGCAGTTGTGCCCGATCAAGGGCAGCCTGAAAGCGAAGTAGAGAAGGGGCTGCAAGACTAAAGCCTTATGTCACTGCAGCAGTGACCTTTAAATGGTATTTGTACACTAAAGGGGGCTGGTGTATATACACCCTTAACATATCTCTTATTAAGATGCCAACATCCCAGTTACTTTCACTTGCCCTTCATAAGTGTAGGCGAAAGAGTAAGACCTTTCAGTTCAAAATAAAGCAAGCTAAAGGAATGCTCTGGCTCTTAATTTCCAAATCTCTTCGGAGTCCAACCTTCTCTTTGCAAATATTAAAATTCCTTCAACGTGGTCCACAATTCATTTTTCTTGGCACCTCCGAGATCAAAGAGCTCGATAAAACCACTTTTGTGGTATCCCACAATAGTCCTGGTGCAGTTTCTGGGGAATCCTTGGTTTGAAGAACCACAGGGTTTTAAGTAAGATGACATTTTAATAATGTTGTACACTGTCATGGACTCACTCAAAATATGGTAAGCAGTCTACTGCTGAGCATTTCTGAAAATGGTTAGCATTACCTCCTGTTTTGCTCAGCATTTTGCTATTCTATACCAGCTATTCAATATACTGCAGCCCATCCTCCCCCAACATCCTTCAATAGGGAGGCACTGTTCATAAAGTTCTCTTCCGCAGTTGTTTAAGATCCATCTTTAAAAATAACAGGGAATGGTCTGATAAAAGGATAGTTCTTACTGGTCAAAGTAATCCTGCTTGAAATATAGTTTGTACATATTGGGGAACATGCATATTCTTGGAGTATAATGCCAGCATTTCACATAAAACTAGTTCTAATAACCATTTCCTTACTTGTCTTGCAAATGAAGCCTGCTATTGGGCCCTCGAAGTAGTATCTAACCAAAGTTTTTTTTTTTAATATAATCTTTATTAAAAAAAAGATTTTTAACTTTTACAGTCATATTGTACAGCTTTTACAAAGCATCATTTATATAAGGTTACAATTCATATGTCATTATTATACCATTCATCGGATAGATATACTTTCTAGCTCATAATGATCCAGCCTTCTTCTAAGGTTTAGTTTGCCCTATTCACTTAAATCCCTATATCCCTCTCCCTGACTTTCCTACCTCAGTCCCTCATCCAATAAACTTCTTCCGCCCAAACTCTCATAACAAGTAGCTTCCGGAATACCTTCCTTGTCCTCTAGTCAGGGATCGGGGTCCATGTTATTGATGAATCTTTATATCTTTGAGAATTAGACCCCGTGCCTGATGTAATAGGATAGGACATATTAATATGGAGCAGGCGCAACTAGGGAATAAAGTGAGGATCTTTAGGGATAATATGCATTATCCACCTTCTCCACTTTAGAGAACATAAATCTGCTCAGTCATTTAAATTATGTGTTATTCTTTCCGACCTATATATGAGGTTCACTATCTCTCTCCAGTCTGTGAGTGTAGGTATCCATGTTGTCAACCAATGCTTAGTGATAGCTTTCTTTGCTGCTAGGAGACAAATTCCCAGGAGATTTTGGCAATGGGGGTCTCTTAACTCAAGTGGGAAGACGTGCAAGATGAAGAACTCCCCTGTAAAGGGAGGCTTGTGCCCAAAGAGTTTCTCAAATTCCCTGAATAAGTCCTGTAGACATGGCTGTAGCTTTGAGCAGCACCATAAGATATGGGTATGTTGGGCGTTAGCCTCACCACATTGACGCCAGCAGGCTGAGACACCTGAGTCACCAAAATGTGAGGTTACTGCCGGAGTACGGAAGAATCTTACTAATAGTTGTCATGAAAACAGCCTCCATGTATGTGAGTAAGTGATTTTCTATGTGTTGCAGCATATCATGCTCCATTGTTGTGATGATATTTGGGTGCCCAACCCTTCACTCCATTTCTCCCTTAATGCCATTGTGTTCCTGCCCATTACCTCCATCAGGGATTTGTATAGGGTTGAGATAGGGTGTGATAACTTTTGGGATTTTAGTGTTTGTTGAAGTAGTTGAAACATTTGCGGGTATTCCCCCAGAGTGTGAACAGATGGGGGGAGCGCCTCAAAATAATGTTGTAATTGTAGGTAACGGAAGAAATCTGATTGGCGAAGATGGAATTCTCACCTGATTTCCCCAAATTCCATAAAAGAGGATCCCCTATGGAGCTGTGAAAGTTTTGTGAGGTGAGTATGTCTCCAATCATGAAATGTATGATCGATTACCGCTGGGAGGAAATTTTCCAACAGGTCTATCAGACAGAGCATCACCAAAAAATAGGTAATACCTAGGGATTTATACACTGGGTACCAGACTTTAATCTGGTGCATAATCCAGGGGTTTTGGGTCAGTTGATTTACTGATGGTGGGTTTTTGTAGATAATAAGCCTAAAATAGTCTCGATGGGGTAGTACGCTATCTTTGATCTCCCTCCATCGGGCCTGGGATAGTCCGGCCAGGCGTTGGAGAATGAGGGACAGATGTGAAGCCCAGTGATACAATTTAAGATTTGGAAGTGCTAGTCCTCCTTGTGATTTAGGAAGAAAGTAACCAAAGTTTAATGACCAGGTTAACCCCCCCCCCAGCATCAGCACTCCAGCTACTTTTACCCACTACCAGGTTCAGCTATTTTCTACTGAAGTCAAATGTAGATCTGGTGGGGCATACCTAGACAGATCCTTGCACCATAACACAGCTACCTTCCTTATCCTATTCATAGCACCTCCTCCTAGCACAGAAGTATGTTAGAAATAAGTAACCACACCCCTCTTTTCCTTGAAGGGTATTATAAACAAAATTATATAGCTAAGCTTTCCCATCTACTACAACCCCCCCCCCCCCAAATACGTGTTTCCTGTGGGAGGCCTAACATATCTTCCTGAAGAACACGTTTCTCTTTATGGGGCTAATTCCATTTATACTTAAAATTACTTTTGCGTACTCAGTTGCCATAAAGAACCCATAAGTACAGCCCACACAATAATCACCCTGTGCAAATAATATTCCCAAATGCTCCGCCCCTGCTTGTACACAAATAGTTTACCATTCTAACTGCCAGATTGTCTTCAGAAGCTGCACCATTTTTTTCTTTGTACTGCAGAAAAACTGAAACCAATATGTGAACCATTTAACCTAAGGAACATGCCATTTCCATAGTGGTATCTTACTTCACTGTGGGTCTACCTTCTCCCCTGATGGAGATTTTTCAGCTGAAGGGAAACAGATTTCAGGGCCCAAAAACAGCAGTGCTTCTGCTCTCCAGGCCCCTAACAGCCTCCTGTTGTGCAGTGTCTAGTCTCCATCTGCTGCCATCTCTAATGCTTGCCACCACTGTTAAGTGTTATGGCTCATAGATCAAAAGAGTACTTCTCCCCCCAAGCTGACCCCTCATTATGTGTAACATCACGCACGGCCATTCCAAAGCACCGTAAACTGGCTTCAAACTGGACTTTAAGAAAACAAATGACAATTGTACCCACATTTACAAGAGCAGCCTGCCTTACCCTTTTGCAATAACCACAACCTGTCAGGACTCATTAAGGATAGCACTGTATATGATCCTCACCCTTCTGATAAGGGGTCTGTGGCCTTAAAGAAACTCTTTCCCCTTCCCATAAAACCACAGCTGTTCCAAGGTGCCTGTCAAACAGGGTGGACGCAACTTAAACCAACATCCATCCCCTTTCTATACCACCAGTATTTCTCAACCAAGCTCTGTTGCCTTCTCCTGGCAGTGTGTGACCGAACCCAATATATAATTACAGAAGCTCTAAAGTCTGCATAGTTGAGGGAAAAGGCAGCGCCCACCCATTTCTCCTGCCACCTAACCCTGGCAGACAAGGGGTAGGCACAAATAACCTAACAATGTCCCCAGTATGTAAACTTCACCCTGCTCCCACCATCCATTCTATACAGCCTTTTTCAAAGCATTAAGAGGCCCAGGCATTCATCCAAAATGGTAACAAGGCTGCAAAAAAAGAACATGTATGCCAGAACATAAGATCTCTTGTGGTAGGCAATCCAAACTAAACAAGTGCCAAACCCCAAAAACAGACTCTCCAAGGATACAAGTTCCAACAGGAACCCATGAGTCTGCTCCAAGACTTGGGAGAAAAGTTTTATAGTACTTTATATAAAGCAGTATCCCCTATCTTCGACGCCCACTGGGCACGTCCTCAGCTACTTTTTGATGATGATGCTCCCAGACAGTGTCTGCAGCATGGCCTTCACTTCCTCCATGGTGGAGTGGACTGCCCAACATCTTACTCTCTAGCATCCATCAGTCTTCTCTAGTACCCTCCTCTCTGGATGTCTCGCAGACAAGTTCCTTCTGTAGATACACACCACACTTTTCATTTTAGCCCTACTTCAGCCTCTTGCGGAGTATGAAAAAGTATGAAAAAAAGGTTTCATCTGGCAAACACCATCAGTCTGTGAAAGGCATATGGAAGTTTTTTTGTTTGTTTTATATTCGCCCTTTACATAGAACTGCCAGCGTAAAGGATTAGACAGGACCCTAATATTAAGAGCATTAATTTAGGGGGGATACACACAAATTGTCCCTTTACGCAGACGACGTGCTGCTGTATGTCTCAGAACCAGAGGTTTCATTGCCAGGAATAATGCAACAAGTGAAGACATTTTCAATATTGGCAGATCTTAAATTGAATCAGGCCAAAACGGAGGTGCTATGCCTCCACTATAACCCCACTAAAGAAACAAGAGCTATATATCCTGTGAAATGGGACTTACTGTCCCTTGAAATATTTAGGTATTCAAATAGGAAAAGAGTGCAAAACACTATGGGACCTAAACTACCCCCAAATGGTGGAGCAGCTCAAAAATGACCTCCAAAGATGGCAACTATTACCGCTGACTATAGCGGCTAGGATACAAGCGTTAAAGATAAATGCCCTCCCTCGCTTACTATATCTGTTTCAGTGTGTGCCGTGCAAGGTGCCAATAGCACAATTAGAGACTTGGCAAAACATGTTTTTTCATTTTATATGGGAGGGGGGGTAGGAGACCCAGGATACTGAAATCTGTATTGTATCTTCCTAAATCAGAAGGAGGGTTGGCGGTGCCTCATCTGCAGGGATACTGGGTTGCAGCCCAAATGCGTATTGCCTTACTGTGGGGTAACCCAGGGTATGGCTCCCATTGGAAAAAAAAATTGATTTAGTGGAACAACAAAGTCCTCCCATGCTGGCGCTCTTATTTAAAGAAGGGTGCACTAAAGAGATACAGGGGTACTCTGGCACATATGCAGTATTAGAGGGTTGGGAAAGAGGTACAAGGAGAGGAGCCACATATAGACAAATGTGGAGGTATAGATGGTGGGCTTATGACCCATGCTTTGAGCCTGCCCGGCTGGACTTTTGGTATCTAAAACAAGCAAGAAGGGGACTTCACTCTCCCTACCAAATGTTGGCAGGTGATACTGTAATGTCATTTGAAGCAGTACAACAGGCCTATGGGCTACACATCATGGACAGATTTCGGTATTATCAGATGCGAGATTATTTTTTGTTTGTTTTAAATGTGTGACTTAATCTTACCACACTGTTGACACTTCTGAGCAACTTCTGGAGCGTAATCATAGTCTAGATTATAAATCATACTAACATACTAAAAAAGCCAGCAGAATAGGCCAAATGGTCTGTCTTGTCTGCTCGAAAGCCAGCAACCTAATGGCTGCCCACCTCACCACCCCCCCAGCCCCCAAGAGCGTCTTCTCTAGATTCAGTTCACAAATCACAGTATTTTGTTGCCAGGCTAGGCAGAAGATGTCCTCCTGTGTAAACCTTTAAAAGTTAATGACAGGCCCATCCTTAATCCAACCTCCACAAGGTGCCTTTGAGTTTCACCCACTTTCCTATTCAAGTCCTGGAGATCTTTTAAAGGCAATATATACTATATAAGGTCACCTTATAAATGTGATCCTTACCAGCCGATCACCACATGGGGAAAAGCTGGTGGTACTATTGCTCCTAAGTACATTTAATGTTTAAGCCCCAGAAGCACAGCACCATGTCTATGTAGTTTCACACTGCACACACTCTCAGTGGTCGAAATCGAGATTTTGTAGTGACTAGGAAAATCCAGTAGCCCCACAGACTCACAGGCCCAGCTGGTATACTTATTGAAATGTTACTTTGTCCAGTACAAGCCTGCAGGGCTAGTTAAAGGGAAATCATACTAGCCAGATACAAAATCTACCAGCATTTGGCTTGTGGTCTGGTGCCAATTTCATCCCCTGCATTTCTGACTGCTGAGAAGTCTTTGCGACGCACACCCATAGTACTGTGTTTACAACAGCTGTACAACACTTTCCAATGCTTGTTTACTCAAGACACTATTTTCAGGGCTCCTGTAGCTGTTTACCAGGACATACAAGAACTGCATGTTTGTTTACCCTATTAACTTCTATTATACTGCCTACTGATGTCATGAATAGGCATGCATGCTTAATGCTGAACACACTGGTACTGTCAGCAAGTGCAAGCAGGGCTGTGTAATAGCCAAGCAAAAGGGAGATCTAAGTTGCACTGGGACGTTTTCTTCACTAATTTTCCAAGGAGGCTACCAGAGGACGCTGAGCACTTGTACCCCTTGGGAAGGTCTGTACAATATGGAGAACATGCTCTTACAAGGCTGTTTCTTGTGCTTGTCCAGTGTTCCTTATGTCAGCCCCTGGAGCCAGGAGAGGGTGGGCACAACAAGGTATGTGTTCCCCCATGATCTTTGCAGTTCTTCCTGAAAAGCTTTGAGGTCTGCCAAGAACACCCTGTTCAGCATAGCCACAGGCTCAGAGTTACATCAAAGGGGGTAGCTTCCTGCCCATGCTCCCCGAACCCCAGCACAGAGTGGACCTAGTCGTGGCAGAAGTTCCCAGATCCACTGTGGTTTTGAGGACTTCTTGCTGGAGTTGGGAGGACTTGTTGGAGCTGGTGTCATGATGAAGAGGTATATTCACGTTCTTTGCTGGAAAAGCTACCGGTTTTCCCCTTGGTGAACAGCTGAAGGTGGTCTTTCTTGCACAGCTCCTACGAAGGAGCCTGACACAGAGAGGTTCAGTTGCTGTAGGCAGTTAAGGCTGCACAACTGCCTCGTTCTATATGGATACAGGTCCCATGGTCATCTGAAGGGCTGGCGTGAAGGGTGCACTGCTGAATGGAGGAGTGGCAGGAAGAGAACAGCATGGACCACTCCAGGAGATAAGACTTTGAGTCCGGCTGCACAGGGATCCAGAAGCAATTGTAACCCCCCTGCAAATGGGGGTTCCCAAAAGACTTCCAGGAGCTTGCTTGAATGCTCCAAGCCTGAATGGTGTTTGGCGTTTAAGCCATTTATCAGTGAGTGTTTTTAGAGCCTCTGGTACTGTCTCTTTAAGAGCTGTCTGCTTGCAGACATAATTAGTTTGTATGGGGGACTGTGTGCTTCTCTGTTTGAGTACCACTCGAGCTGCTGCCAATTCACTCCATTTTGCAGTCACTAGGAGTGCAAAGGAACCTATCTGAAAGATGTAACTGTTTGCCAGAAATCATTTACAGTAATAATGAAATTACAGTTTGTTCTAACCTGCTTTCTTTGCAGTCAGAACTGTGTCTGCCTAGTTCCCCATTCTGGTTTTGAACTGCTGAACTGGACCAATCAGTGTGGGGTAAGCTAGCTCTAAAATGGTGCCTTGGACGAATCAGAACTTGGACTCATAATCTGAGCCAGCTACAAGAGGATTATATGGGCAGTGACTCTGGGAGATGTAGTTTAGACTTCGGCGCCTTTTTGGACCAACAGCAGCAGTCTATTGTGAGTGACAGCCAATCCAGTCAAGAACTGGGAGGAACTCAAAGGAAGTGCCTGGTTTTGTCTGTTGGAGTTTCAGTTTAGCTCTGGCAGTGAAGGGGAAAAGAACCCTGTGCTCCTTCAGTGCACAGTTTCAGTCAAAAAACGTGTGTAAGGCCCAGAGTTCGGTCTGCAGCTTGTGTAACTGCTTGTTAGGACTGAATCTGTCCTGTGAAAAGAATCAAAGGATCTCTGAAGAGTAGAAACCAGGCTCACCCTGTAGAAGACTGGAGAAATTGTTGAATTGCACTCTGTCTGTCAGGAACTGAATCTGCTGTGTGTTCTCCCGGGTATTGTGCAGTAATTGCGATCGGGATAGAGAAGCAGCCTGCCTGGTATAGTACTTCCTTTTTACCATATAAATGTGTGAAGAGTCCCTGGAGCTCAAGAGTAGCCCTGCTGACGTTGGAAGGACCCTATCTTGTTTGGAGGTCGTGAGTACTAATTCAGGGTCGCTCCCTGTTGAATTGCCACGTTAAATCCAAATGGAATCACTGAACTGCTGACTGTTTAAACTAATTTTTCTTTTCACTGTGTGAAAGGGCCCCTACCAGCTGCCACGGTTTGGACTAGCCACTAGGGCTTGGGTACCCAGGGACAGTAACTGGTAGGGATAGGCCTGTGCACAGAGCCATAGGTAGATAGTAAAGTGATAAGCTAATTAACCTGATTTCCCCCTGTCCTTGTTATATCCCCCTAAATAAATCAGAGCTGCTTGTTTCAGCAAAGTTATACTGCCTGAGGTATTTGTCTATGTTAAAGTACTGTACTGTGATTGTTGCACTGTATCTTATTTCGCAGGAGGTCCCGGTGCCGGAACTAGTCCTGGAGGTAAGTGTATACTGTGAAGGTAATTCTGATATATTGTGTGGGCCACTAGTGGGAAGAAAGGGGGTTGCAGTGTCCCAGAGGGCTGTGACCAAGTAAGTTTAACTATTGCAAACCCTGACCTCTGGGTGGAGGCACCCGCCATTGGATCCAGGCCCCTCAACCTGTTAGTGGCAAATCAGGCAGGGGTAGTAGCCCCTGGGATAGCGCCATCTAGGGGTTACACAATTCTCTCAGTAACAGAAGTGGATTTGTCCGACCTCGTCTTTGAGGTGCATTCTTGTTGGCTTGTTCCCACAGACTCACTTCCGGAGATAAAGATGGCATCTGCTCTTGGCAAAGGAGCTGTTGTGCTGGTGGGTGAAACCAGCCACAAAGCAGTTTGTGCAGCAGCCCTGGCACACCAGACTTTGACACCAAGGATGTGGGATGGGGCAAGGCAAGATATGGCAGGAGATAAAGAGTCCAAAAGAGAAAAGCAAAAGGTGATATTAGCAACTAACACTGCACTCAGCTGTACCTGATCCTACTCCTACTCCTTGCAAGGCAGGAGACAAACTGGAACAACTGTAAAATGTAAAGGCCGCACAGAGTACTGGTGGTGCTAGCACTATAAAGTGCAATTCAATTGTAACCCCCCTGCAAATGGGGTTCCAAAAGACTTCCAGGAGCTTGCTTGAATGCTCCAAGCCTGAATGGTATTTGGCGTTTAAGCCATTTATCAGTGAGTGTTTTTAGAGCCTCTGGTACTGTCTCTTTAAGAGCTGTCTGCTTGCAGACATAATTAGTTTGTATGGGGGGGACTGTGTGCTTCTCTGTTTGAGTACCACTCGAGCTGCTGCCAATTCACTCCATTTTTGCAGTCACTAGGAGTGCAAAGGAACCTATCTGAAAGATGTAACTGTTTGCCAGAAATCATTTACAGTAATAATGAAATTACAGTTTGTCTAACCTGCTTTTGCAGTCAGAACTGTGTCTGCCTAGTTCCCCATTCTGGTTTTGAACTGCTGAACTGGACCAATCAGTGTGGGTAGCTAGCTCTAAAATGGTGCCTTGGACGAATCAGAACTTGGACTCATAATCTGAGCCAGCTACAAGAAGATTATATGGGCAGTGACTCTGGGAGATGTAGTTTAGACTTCGCCTTTTTGGACCAACAGCAGCAGTCTATTGTGAGTGACAGCCAATCCAGTCAAGAACTGGGAGGAACTCAAAGGAAGTGCCTGGTTTTGTCTGTTGGAGTTTCAGTTTAGCTCTGGCAGTGAAGGGGAAAGAACCCTGTGCTCCTTCAGTGCACAGTTTCAGTCAAAAACGTAAGGCCCAGAGTTCGGTCTGCAGCTTGTGTAACTGCTTGTTAGGACTGAATCTGTCCTGTGAAAAGAATCAAAGGATCTCTGAAGAGTAGAAACCAGGCTCACCCTGTAGAAGACTGGAGAAATTGTTGAATTGCACTCTGTCTGTCAGGAACTGAATCTGCTGTGTGTTCTCCCGGTATTGTGCAGTAATTGCGATCGATAGAGAAGCAGCCTGCCTGGTATAGTACTTCCTTTTTACCATATAAATGTGTGAAGAGTCTCGTGGAGCTCAAGAGTAGCCCTGCTGACGTTGAAGGACCCTATCTTGTTTGGAGGTCGTGAGTACTAATTCAGGGTCGCTCCTGTTGAATTGCCACGTTAAATCCAAATGGAATCACTGTACTGCTGACTGTTTAAACTAATTTTTCTTTTCACTGTGTGAAAGGGCCCCACCAGCTGCCACGGTTTGGACTAGCCACTAGGGCTTGGGTACCCAGGGACAGTAACTGGTAGGGATAGGCCTATGCACAGAGCCATAGGTAGATAGAAAGTGATAAGCTAATTAACCTGATTTCCCCTGTCCTTGTTATATCCCCTAAATAAATCAGAGCTGCTTGTTTCAGCAAAGTTATACTGCCTGAGTGTATTTGTCTATGTTAAAGTACTGTACTGTGATTGTTGCACTGTATCTTATTTCGCAGGAGGTCCCGGTGCCGAACTAGTCCTGGAGGTAAGTGTATACTGGAAGGTAATTCTGATATATTGTGGGCCACTAGTGGGAAGAAAGGGGGTTACAGTGTCCCAGAGGCTGTGACCAAGTAAGTTTAACTATTGCAACCCTGACCTCTGGGTGGAGGCACCCGCCATTGGATCCAGGCCCCTCAACCTGTTAGTGGCAAATCAGGCAGGGGTAGTAGCCCTGGGATAGCGCCATCTAGGGGTTACACAATACTCTCAGTAACAGAAGTGGATTTGTCCGACCTGCCCTTTTGAGGTGCATTCTTGTTGGCTTGTTCCACAGACCTACCTCGAGATAAAGATGGCATCTCTCTTTGGCAAAGGAGCTGTTGTGCTGGTGGGTGAAACCAGCCACAAAGCAGTTTGTGCAGCAGCCCTGGCACACCAGACTTTGACACCAAGGATGTGGGATGGGGCAAGGCAAGATATGGCAGGAGATAAAGAGTCCAAAAGAGAAAAGCAAAGGTGATATTAGCAACTAACACTGCACTCAGCTGTACCTTATCCTACTCCTACCTTGCAAGGCAGGAGACAAACTGGAACAACTGTAAAATGTAAAGGCCGCACAGAGTACTGGTGGTGCTAGCACTATAAAGTGCAATTCAATTGTAACCCCCCTGCAAATGGAGGTTCCCAAAAGACTTCCAGGAGCTTGCTTGAATGCTCCAAGCCTGAATGGTATTTGGCGTTTAAGCCATTTATCAGTGAGTGTTTTTAGAGCCTCTGGTACTGTCTCTTTAAGAGCTGTCTGCTTGCAGACATAATTAGTTTGTATGGGGGGGACTGTGTGCTTCTCTGTTTGAGTACCACTCGAGCTGCTGCCAATTCACTCCATTTTGCAGTCACTAGGAGTGCAAAGGGAACCTATCTGAAAGATGTAACTGTTTGCCAGAAATCATTTACAGTAATAATGAAATTACAGTTTGTCTAACCTGCTTTCTTTGCAGTCAGAACTGTGTCTGCCTAGTTCCCCATTCTGGTTTTGAACTGCTGAACTGGACCAATCAGTGTGGGTAAGCTAGCTCTAAAATGGTGCCTTGGATGAATCAGAACTTGGACTCATAATCTGAGCCAGCCACAAAGAGGATTGTATGGGCAGTGACTCTGGGAGATGTAGTTTAGACTTCGGCGCCTTTTTGGACCAACAGCAGCAGTCTATTGTGAGTGACAGCCAATCCAGTCAAGAACTGGGAGGAACTCAAAGGAAGTGCCTGGTTTTGTCTGTTGGAGTTTCAGTTTAGCTCTGGCAGTGAAGGGGAAAGGAACCCTGTGCTCCTTCAGTGCACAGTTTTAGTCAAAAAGTAAGGTCCAGAGTTCCGGTCTGCAGCTTGTGTAACTGCTTGTTAGGACTGAATCCGTCCTGTGAAGAGAATCAAAGGATATCTGAAGAGTAGAAACCAGGCTCACCCAGTAGAAGACTGGAGAAATTGCTGAATTGCACTCGATCTGTCAGGAACTAAATCTGCTGTGTGTTCTCCCGGGTATTGTGCAGTAATTGAGATCGGGATAGAGAAGCAGCCTGCCTGGTATAGTACTTTCTTTTTACCATATAAATGTGTGAGGAGGCTTGTGTACCTCAAGTGAATCCTGCTGCCATTAAGGACTTTTGCCTGTGACTGTCTTACCATATAAATGTGTGAGGAGTCTCTTGAGCTCAAGAGTAGCCCTGCTGACGTTGAAGGACCCTATCTTGTTTGGAGGTCGTGAGTACTAATTCAGAGGTCGCTCCCTGTTGAATTGCCACATTAAATCCAAATGGAATCACTGTACTGCTGACTGTTTAAACTAATTTTTCTTTTCTCTGTGTGAAAGGGCCCCTACCAGCTGCCACGGTTTGGACTAGCCACTAGGGCTTGGGTACCCAGGGACAGTAACTGGTAGGGATAGGCCTATGCACAGAGCCATAGGTAGATGAGTGAAGTTATAAGCTAATTAACCTGATTTCCCCCTGTCCTTGTTATATCCCCCTAAATAAATCAGAGTTGCTTGTTTCAGCAAAGTTTTACTGCCTGAGGTATTTGTCTATGTTAAAGTACTGTACTGTGATTGTTGCACTGTATCTTATTTCGCAGGAGGTCCCAGTGCTGGAACCAGTCCTTGTGGTAAGTGTATACTGTGAAGGTAATTCTGATATATTGTGTGGGCCACTAGTGGGAAGAAAGGGGGGTTGCAGTGTCCCAGAGGGCTGTGACCAAGTAAGTTTAACTATTGCAAACCCTGACCTCTGGGTGGAGGCACCCGCCATTGGATCCAGGCCCCTCAACCTGTTAGTGGCAAATCAGGCAGGGGTAGTAGCCCCTGGGATAGCGCCATCTAGGGGTTACACAATAAAAATAAAAATAAAAAAGGGGTGCCTTCTGTGGAAAAAATTGACTATTTTGACAACACAATACATCATCCAGTTATTCTTGTGTTTATGATGCTGGTGAATGGTGCCCTTTTTCTGTTTTTATTGAAAGACAAACTGGAGTCAAGGCTATGGTGGCTCCAACAGGACACCACGTGGGGTGTCTGTGCTTTTGCTGTTTTCTGCCTGTCTGCAGCGAGAGTCATCTAGCCACTGTGAGACGTCACCGAGGCACCCTGCGCTGGAGAAAACAGTTACTGACACTAAAAATGGAGGCAACATCAGGGCCTTAAATGTGGAACAGTGGAGGAGTCCATATACAGCAAGAGATCCAGAGAAAGAGCACATGCCTCCAATCTTTCAACATTTAAATAGCCTCTGACTAGCATTTCTATGCAAGATATTTTCATATTTTTCCAGATAGCTCTGCTGTCCATCACACAGTATAATTCTAATCCAGTGCAGTTTTACATGAAAACACTTGTATGATTGTACAACACTGTACTGTAGCTTCAACACTCAGTTCTGTAAGTCTTTCATGGGTCTACATAGATATGAATATACCTACATATATACACACACACATATATATATATATATATATATATGTATGTATGTACGTATATATATGTATATATATATATATATGTATATATATATATATATGTATGTATGTAGTATATATATATATATATATATATATATATATATATATATATATATATATATATGTATATGTATATATATATATATATATGTATGTATATAGAGCTGCCACTTCGGTGGCAAACTACTAAAATTCAGCCTGGAAACATACATTTGTTTTAGTCCCCAGAACTCTGTTCTTTTTTTTTCTCCCTTATTCGGGAGGTCCTCTGTCAATTTCTGCCCTGGTCACGGCCCCTGGAGCTTCCACCAACTGCCTATGCCTGCAATCTCCCGGTTACCCCTGGCTTAGCCCCTGGAGGGCAGGCCGCGGCTCCGGTTTCCCCAATTCCGGGCCACGGGCATAGTATCTGGTTGGGAGTGTGGCAGCAGTGGCTAATTGAAGCCCAAGGAGGGCTTCAGAGAGACAGAGGCTCTCTCCTCCATTTTCTGTGTTATTTTCCTCCAGGAGGTGGGGACGTGTAATTACGTCCGGTGTCCACCCCGCCTCCATCGCATTCAAGCGCTGGCAGCTGCACCACTCCTGGCCTCTGCCAGGGGTCCATCATGCACCGGGCACTACCCCCCCCCCCCAGGAGAAGGACAGCAGTCCGTAGAACGCTCTATCCTTCTCCCCCCAGCTGGCCCTCCAGTGACCCGAGTCCGTCCCTGAACCCGGGTTGCTGGCGTCGCAAGCGGAAATCCAACTGCTGCGCCGACGGGCCGGCCCCCAGAACTCTGCTCTTCTCAGTCATTACAGCTGTGCACTTCTGTCATGGAAATTTGGACAAAGTCATGGTACTACTGTTGCAGTCAAAGTGACAAATCATGAAAATTACATCACAAAATCATGGATCTATTATGTTTTACATTTGACATTTTATACAAGCATATCAGCATAGATTTAAATGTTTCCAAAATTAGAGACTGGTCCAATAGCAGGAAGCAGCACATTGTGCTGGCATCTGGGAGGCCCAGAATCCCAGACTGGGGCAGACTGAGAACTAAGAGCATGTTGTTGGTGAGACAAACTATTAAGGATCTGTCATTTGTAAACACCAAAAACTAACACATATTAAAGAAAAATGCCAAAAATCATCAAGTTTTCATACAAACCATGAAATCCATGACTTTCACAACAAAGGTACAGCCCTAATAATTATTTGCAGCATAAAACAAGCACAGTTCTATATTAACAGTCATCTAACAATAACATTTCAGTAATTAAGACTCTTGGGGCCAGATATTCAAAAAAGTGCAAAACAGAGCACAGACATTTGCACTCTGTCTTGCAATAGCACTGGTGGGCAAATATGCTATATTCAGAGGAACAGTGCATGGCATTAATTGTCTGAATATAGGTCCATTTGTGCCCAACACCAAGCCACTTAGCCTCTCCTAATTAGCACCCCCGAAACAGGGACCCCACGATGGCTAGTGCCAGCGCAAAATTTGCAATATTCAAAAGTCCCTATGCAAATGAGCTCATTGGGCATGCAAAGCGCTAAGAGGCCATTTGCATGCCCATTATGGTCTCAGGAGGGAGGCCCGTCAGTGCCGGAAATAGCCCCTTGGAAGGAACCATCTGTGGTGCTAGTGACCTCCCCCTTCCTCTGATCCCAGTTCCCATATTAATATGTCACTGGTGTCTTACGGTGCCCCCCACCCTCCAATTCCAGTCCCAACAGTACAAGTCCCTGGTGTCCAGTGGTCCCCCCCATCCCCATAATTTTAAGGTACTCCCCTGGTGTCCAGTGCGTCCCCCATTCCTGTAATTTTAAAATACTCCCCTGGTGTTCTGTGGTCCTTCCCACCATCCCCATAATGTAAAAATATTTCCTGGTGTCCAGTGGGCCCCCCAACCCCGACACCCGTAAGGTTACATTACTTCCCGGTGACTAGTGGTCCCTCCCTCCACCTAATTCTGTCCCCATACATAGGTAAACCCGCCAATCCCGATGTCACAACCCCCGCCGCACTCCCTGCTACTGTCAGACGACAGGTGGCCAAGGAGGTGTGGTGGGGCTGTCACCCACTGTTGTTTTGGTGAGGCACCATGGGGTGGGTCATCTGTGCCGTGGGTGGGGGACCACTGCCACCAATGGGGAGAGGGGGGTTGGCTGGGGCTGCGGGCTCCACTATGTAATGGAAACAGGGCCGGGCTTTGTTGTTTGGGGGGGCGCACCACTTGACAACAAAGGATCACAGCTGTGGCGGGCCAGCTGTGGCCGTGTGGGGCTTACCTAGGTACAGGGGGATTGGGTGGGGGGAGGAACCACTGGTCACCAGGAAGTAATGTAACATAATGAAAATGGGACCACTGGACACCAGGGAACTATTTTAACATTACAGGGATGAGTGTTGGGGGAGAAGACAGAGAAGAGAAGAGAAGGACCACCGGACACCAAGGACTTTGGTCAGCAGTATTTTCTCTGTGCAAGGGGATCGCACAAAGTGCCCTTGCACGGGGCAAATAGTCTGAATATGTGACTATGCAAGACAAATTAGTTCTAAAAATTTGATTTGTCATCTTTGCTAATCAACAGCATTTTGATTAGCAACCAGCCAGGTTTGAGGAACAGTTTTACTAAAGGGTCATTCTTATCTGTAAAATGCGGTCTAAGAAGTGCAGTTGTGGAGTGAAAGTATCACACCGCCTGAAAAATTGCCTCAAATCTGTACTTTACCACAATTAGAGAATAAATTGCTGCAATTCAGAAACTGTTACTGCAATATACCAAATCTTTTGATTAGCAACTTCTCATAATCAAGGCTGCACTTTATTAGCAAATAGTGTGTTTTAGGTAACAAACTGCTATGCGAACCCACTTATTTTATGCTTTGCTATGCAGATATTCAGGTCCCCACCCCTTCCACCCCTGATGTGCATAGTTTTGCCTTGTGCACCCCTCCACTGGTTACCCCAGCACAACCCCACTACGCCCACGCAAACCAGGCTTTTGAATATGAGACTTTCTCAAAAGAAAAACATTTGCGCGGGCTAACTGGATTTTACATGGGAGCACACTTTTGAATATCTGGCCCTTGAAAGCTTTAGGGAAACTCATGAAACAGCAGAGGGATTCAGAACTCTAGGGGAATTTCTACAGCTGTTCCAATGTACCCTGGTACACATTTCACAATCCATAAACTGCTTACACAAGTAAATCTACTGACGGAAGGATAACTTCAGTACCAGGCTGTTTTGATACTGCAAGTTTAAAGGGAACCAGCAAGATACGCCATACAGGGCTGTCCCTGTAATATCACAACCTGCCAACCAAGGTCTCCAAACAGGTTTCTACACTATTTTTGCAATCATACTTGGTACTGTTAATTTGCAGAGTGTCCGCAAATAGAAACATAGAAGTTGACGGCAGATAAGGACCACAAGGCCCATCCAGTCTGCCCATTTCTTTTTCTACCTTATAAATGTGCCATCAGCCTTTGCTCTGTCAGTGGCCTATCTATTCATACTCATCTGTATTGCTCCCTTATGCCTATCCCATGCCTGTTTGAAGCCCTGCACTGTATTCATAGCTACCACTTCCATCCACCACCCTTTCTGTGAAAAATAATTTCCTCACATTCCACCTTAATCGTCCTCCCTCTAGTCTCATGCTGTGTCCTCTTGTCCTGCTATTTTTCTTATATGTAAACATGTTAGACTCTTTCACCTTGTTAATGCCCTTAAGGTGTTTGAATGTTTCGATCATACCACCTCTCTCCCTCCTTTGCTCAAGGGTATACATATTGAGCTCCGTTAATCTGTCCTCATATGTCTTCTGATGCAGTCCCTGCACCATTTTGGTTGCCCTTCTCTGGACTGCCTCAATTTGAGTTAATGTCCTTGTGAAGGTGTGGCCTCAGTACTGTATGCAGTACTCCAGATGGGAGCCTAAGCAGTGTCTTGTAAGAGGATTATTACCTCCCTCTTATGACTTATGATACCCCTACTAATACACCTAACATCCCCCTAGCCTTACCTACTGCTTTAGAAGCCTGCTTGATGATTTCAGGTCATCGGTGATGATGATGCCCAAGTCTCTTTTTCCTTGTGACTGCAGCAACTCCTCCCAGCCTATAGGTGGCTTCAGGGTTTCTCTTCCCTATGTGCATGATCTTGCACTTCTTTGCATTAAATCACAGTTGCCACTCTTCAGACCATTTTGCTAGTTTATTCAGATCTCTTCTCATTCTGCCCACCCCATCTGGATCATCTACTCTGTTGCAGATCTTGGTGTCATCTGCAAACAGACAAGCCTTACCCTCCAGTCCATCTGCAATGTCACTAATGAAGATATTGAAGAGGACTGGCCCCAGGACTGATCCCTGAGGTACCCCACTTGTGACTTGCATCTCTTCTGACTGTATACCATTTACCACCACCACTCTCTGTTTTCTGCCCGTCAACCAGTTTGCCACCCAGTTGATCAACTTCTGACCCACCCCGAGCCTACCCAGCTTATTTATCAATCTTCTATGTGGAACAGTGTTGAAAGCTTTGCTGAAGTCAAGGTAGGCGACATCAACTGCTCCCCCTCGGTCCACCACTCTGGTTACCCAGTCAAAGAAATCTATGAGATTAGTTTGACAGGACCAAATGCAGAAGTAGCTCCCTGATTAGCTCAAGTGGCACCAGGGGATTGTGGGAAACCTCACCTTTTTAGTGCCTAGATCATGCTATTATTGTATTCGCCACAGTATACAGCAGGCGTCAGTAGTAAGTTTTCATAGCATCAGCAGGAGATTAATGTTTAAAAGCAGTTTTGAAGCCTAACCAGCTATTGGTATACTTTTAAATACCCTCTTCTAGCTTCTCCTGCAATAACCCCCTCATCCTGTCAAAGTCCTCCTACCAGAGGACTTTAGTCTATGACTTCTTCCTCTCCTTTTAAAGACAGCAAACCACATGGACTGATGGTCGTTGGTTCCCAACGGATCCTGCACTGTGATCTCCCCTATACTAACCCTGTTCATCACAAAGAGGATCAAGTCAAAGATGGGCCTCTCCCCCTGTAGGCTCCTTAACCTCTGAATCAGGAATGCTTCCCAAAACACTTCTACCAGTAGCACATTTCTGTGACTTGCTGCTACTGGGATCCTCAACTCCACATATGGCAGTATTTGGAAAAAATAAAAAATAAAATAAATAAATAATAATAAAAAAAAAATCACCCATTAGCAGAACATGCCCCTGCTGTCCTGCCCTTTTAATTTAATGCCCTAGTCCCTAGTCAGCCATCTCTTTCTGTGATGGTGGTCTGTTTTATTTAGTTTCTGTTGACTGGGGAAGGAGGTTAGATAATACTATTTTCCTCCAGGTGGGTGGTGGTTTACAGATGCAAATCAGACTCAGCTGCTCATAGTATTTTAGTGAATGGGAGAATTTGGTCAGGTGCCAGCCGGAACCCGCCCCCACTCTTCGAGAAGTGCCATGGAATCTTTTATGTCCACTTCATCAACCACCAGAAAAGGAAGAGGGTATTCTCAGTTTAATGACTTATCCAAAGCACGTCACAGGACAGTACAGTATCCCCTTAGTACTCCACTCTTACCTCTTTTACCCATCCCCATTCCATATCCCCTAAACACTGCAAACACAGGAATGGTCATATTCCAGTCCTGCTACTGCATGGCCCAAGTCTCCATGATCTTTTTTTAAGCTAAAAACATGCATTCCTTGGATAAACAGATCCTCATCAGAAATAGAGGCAGAGCTTATGGAGGCAGAGCTTCAAGTCTTGTAACTGGTTCCTCTGTGCTGATGAAATGGCACGGTTTCACAAATACCGATATTAGGACAGAACATATTCAAACTCAATATTTTTTTTGGTTGGCACATATTAATAAAAAATACCACAAAATGTCCTGTCTCAAGCCCACCAAGACTGTCTGACCCCTCTCCCACACTAAAAGAAATCCTAGATGCACCCATTCGAGGTACTGTTCACTTTGTAAGCAATAACCCACGACATGGGATAATAGGCATTTAAATCCACACCTGGGGTGCATTGTGAGGCATGAGGCTGCAGGTAGAGTGTCCTCTCAACATCCCAGGTGTGGATTAAATGCCTATAACTCCATAACCTGGAGTGGGTTATTGCACTTGTAACATGGGTTGAGTGCAGAGTAGGATAAAACCAAAACAAGGTGTTTCTCTACCGTTTTAGGCCACAACTGGTAGTGTATTCCAGTCACCCTGCAATATAGCCCTAGGAAAAAATGCACATTGGTCTGTTGTTATCCACAGAGAAAGGTCACAGACAACTCCTGACAAAATCTGTGAAGTTTTTGATGGTAATCATTCTGTGCTGCCCTGCCTGCTTCTGCCACCGCTCAATGCAACTCCCACACACTGAGATAGAGGCCTCTCATGACAATGGCACCTGTTCCTCCCTGTGTCTGACTGCCAGTTGCCCACTCAAAACCCACTTCAGCATTCTGCCTGCTGCTGCCAGTTGCCATCTTACTCACATTCTTTCTGGCTAGTAGTGACTGACTGCGGTGCACTTCCTCTCACTGTCACCATCACTCGCGCGTGATCTGCCACTCTCTCCTGGAGAATCACTGCTGCTGAGTTAGAGAATAAGAGGAAAAAACCTTGTCCTGTGCATGTTGGGGACAGAGACAAAAAAAGACGAGGAATTATGTTGTCCATGTCACGGCCACTCTTACTCTCTCTTTTGTATTGCTCTCTCTCATGATCGCTCTGTGTCAGGCTGCCTGCTGATACATTCTCGCCAAACCACTGGAGGACAGACAAAAAAAACAACAAACCCATCTCGTGGAGCAATGACAGAAGACAGTCAGAGACAGGCAGAGAGAAACAAAGAGAATTGTTTTCTCTTCACGTCGCGGCTGCTGTTACTCTATGGTGTCACTCTCTCCCTCGCTTACTGTCAGCCTATCCACAAAAAAACATTTTTGCCAAACTACTGTTGAGTGGGGGACACCACTGAATGTGTGCAAGGGTCCTGATGTCACTCTCCAAAGCACTACCAACTACACCTTTCCCTTGCTCTGCTGCCAGCGGGGTGTGTGTATATGTGTGTCTCTCTTGGGTGCGTTGTCTTGAACACGACGTATGTCTTGCTGACTTTGGTGGTGATCAGATCTCAAAGTGGCACTATGCAGCACCACTGTGCAGCATGCCAGATGCAAGGATATACAGTATGTTGCCTGACTTAACATGCACGGAGAACGCATTTCACCCCTTGGGCACGTGCCTTTACAATCCCCTCTCAGCCTCACAGATACACCAACGCAATGCTGGGCACGCCGGCAGGTGGTGCCCGACCTGTGCTGGGTTATTGGTGTTTTCCTGGACTCCATGTGGGAGGGGAGGTACAGCTGGCACTACTACTTCCTTAAAGGACTGCACAACAGCAGGGGGAGTGCCTACAGCACTGACAGGCGGCCACCAAGTTAGTAGCGGGTCTCTCTCTTGCTTAGCTGCATTTTTAATGGCAGCCTGTCAGTGTTGAATTTTCCCCCACACGTAACAAGTCCCGCTCAGCCCAGGGATCTCGGTGTCCAGGCATCTCACCCCAACTGTGGATTAAATAGTGAATTTTATCCACGGTCAGGTGATACTGTTCGGCCAATGAACTTTCCCACTCTTGGCAACCCTTGTTGTAATTCTTATTAGATTTTCTGTTGGGGCAATGCTAGGTGTAACATACGGAACAGAAATCTGCTTGGAGGCCAACACATCTAGTCATGTTCCTCTTCATACTCCATTCTGAATATGCCAGATGTTAACTGGAGTGCAGTTGCAGCAGCCACTTCAAAGAGTGGGGTTATTCTAGATGCCCTACAGGCCTTAGACAACTAGTATTGGAGCCCACTCGAGAGGGAGCAATCTTAGACCTGGTTCTCTCAAATGTAGATGGAGAGAGGATCACAGATGTAGAAGTGGGTAGTCATCTGGGAACTAGCGACCATCGAACAGTGTGGTTCACAATAAACACAGCAATAGAGTCAAGCCATACAAAGGCAAAAGTACTGGACTTTAGGAGGGCTGACTGCTGCTAAATGGGTGAGTGCCTAAGGAATGCACTAGCAAATGAGCAGGAAGGAGGGGTGGAAGAACAATGGGGAATAATAAACTGCCATCACAGAGGTAACGAGCCTGCGTGAAGCAAATAAACAAAACAAAATGATGTAAGAAACCACTATGGTTCTCAAAGAAAGTGGCAGTGAAGGTTCAAGAGAAAAAGAAAGCATTCAGGAAGTACAAGGAATCACAGAAGGAGCAGGACAGAGAACTGTATCAGTTAAAGCAAAAGGAAGCTGGGAAGGCAGTCAGAACAGCAAAGGCCCAAACCGAGGAAAAGACAGCCAACTCACTCAGTTAAGAAGGGGATAAAACCTTTATAGGTACATCAGGGAGCGAAGGAAGACCAAGGGAGGGATAGTGAGGCTTACTAAAGGGAGGGAGGGTGGGCAGAGGAGACTGTGAAAAGGCAGAGATACTAAACAAATATTTTTGCTTAGTATTTACAAATGAAGAGGGGGAGGTACCTAAAACAAACAGTAGAAACACTCTGGATACAGAAGTTGATACCAGCCCATTTACAGAAGAAAGGGTTCTGAAATAACTCTTAAAACTGAAGGTGGACAAAGCAATGGGGCCTGATGGGATTCATCCCAGAATTCTAAAAGAACTAAGGGTAGAACTAGTGACACCACTGATTACCCTGTTTAACAAATCATGCGAGGATGGGGTGGTACCCGAGGACTGGAGGAGGGCAGATGTGATTCCCCTTCACAAAAGTGGGAGCAAGCCATAAGCAGGAAACTACAGACCTGTTAGTTTAACCTCAGTGATAGGGAAAATGATGGAATCACTTCTGAAGGAAAGAATTGTCGAGTATCTAGAGGCCAGAGGGGCACAGGACCCAAGGCTGCATGGATTCACAGCGGGAAGGTCATGCCAGACGAATCTGATAGATTTCTTTGACTGGGTGACCAAAGTAGTAGATCAGGGAGGGGCTATGGACATGGCCTACCTAGACTTTAGCAAGGCATTTGACACAGTCCCCACAAAAGATTAATATACAAGTTAGCCAGCCTGAGAGTGGGTCCCAAGATGACAGCCTGGGTAAAGAATTGGCTGGAGAATAGGACACAGAGAGTAACAGTAAATGGAGTCCACTCTGAAGAAAAGGAGGTTACTAGTGGGGTACCGCAGGGTTCAGTATTAGGACCGGTCCTCTTCAATGTCTTTATAAGCGACATTGCAGAAGGACTAGAAGGAAAAGTATGTCTCTTTGCAGATGACACAACGATCTGCAACAGAGTTGATACACAAGGTGGGGTGGAAAGGATGAGAAGGGACTTGGCAAGGTTAGAGGAATAGTCAAATGTATGGCAGCTTAGATTCAATGCTAAGAAGTGCAAGGTAATGCATCTGGGAAACAAAAACCCAGGGGAAGAGTACACAATGGGGGGTGAGATGCTAACAACAACAAAAATGGAAAGGGACCTGGGGGTAGTCATATCAGATGACCTAAAGGTGGGCAAGCAATGTGAGAGGGCAGCAAGAAGGGCTGGGGATACTCGATGCATGGGGGAGGCATCACCAGTAGAAAACAGGAAGTTATTACCCCTCTGTACAGACAGCTGGTCAGACCCCATCTGGAGTACTGCTGGCGCAGTTCTGGAGACCCAATCTCCATAAAGACATAGACAGAATGGAAGCTGTTCAGAGGAGGGCAACTAAAATGGTGCAGGGTCTGCACCAGAAGACATATGAAAAGAGAGACTAAAGGAGCTTAATATGTATAGCCTCGAGGAAAGGAGGGAGAGGGGGACACGATAGAAACTTTCAAGTCCCTCAAGGAATCAACAAAGTCCAAGAGGTAGCATCTTTCAAAAAAGAGGTGTCAAGAACAAAGGGCACAATTTGAAGGCAGGGGGCGGCTCAGAGGTAATTTAAGAGTATTTTTTCACAGAGAGGGTTGTGGATGCATGGAGCAGCCTTCCGGAGGAGGTTGTGGAGTCAAAAACAGTGGTGGAATTCAAGCATGCATGGGACAGTCATAAGGCCATTCTAGGGGGTGGGGGTAGGAAGAAGTAGGCTGCTGGTTAACTAGGTTCTGCAGCTTATCCAGTAGGTAGGGAAATGGGCAGACTGGGTGGGCCAAGCGGTCCTTATCTGCCGTCAAATTCTATGTTTCTATGTTTCTATTCACATTATGAGCTCACAGACACAGGTTATTTCCATAAGAGTTATTATACAGTGCTTAAGGGATGGATGCATTACTGTTTGTGCCATACTTCTGAGACTAATCTGCCCTGATCTATTTATAGCTCTAGATCCCATGACACCTTTTAAAAAGGACAGGGAAGCTTACTGCTGTCATGGCTAACATTCCGTCTCTCAACAAGGTTGCTTCTCAAACTGTTTAGCCATGGGTAGATGCTGAGCTGTGCTGTCAAGTCTGTACACAGTGTCTGCATTACCAGTCAGAAATGTAACCACATATAAAATGAAGTGGGAGAGATCAAGGGTATCTACAGGAACTGAAAGCCAGGTGGGTTTCAGGTAGTTTTCCATTGGGCTTACATCACTAGCTAGAAGTCAAACCAGACACTATTCATTATAGCTACATCCACCACTAATGTTCTGTTTGCTTCTGATTAGGAATCCAAACTTCAGTAGGAAAAGTCTGAGAGCTCTGAAGTACAACTCACATATGAAGTGGCAATTATTTTAAAACCTCACTCTACTTAATGAGCTCTGGGAGTATCCACCCTAGCTACTAGGTATCCTAGTCTTCCTATTCCATCATTTTTGGTGCCTATCTCTTCTAGGTTCAGGACCACAGTTCTTAGTGGGTAGTGGTCACACAAGATAGAATACACTGCAGGGTTTCTGTACAATTAATAGTTGCCCCCCTTATTTAGAGGCATGAGGTGAAACAGTGTGCCTTCAGCTATCAAAGTCTGAATGTCCCAGTATAGACACACTCGTTTTGAAAACATGCCGATGAAAAAAGATAACGAGCAGGTCTTGGGAATAGGTGTCCACAGCTTTTTAAGTCCTGCTGACCAGATTGTTTACATTCCCTAAACCATGCAATGACGTATTCATGTTTTACGTGATATGACAGTAAGTTGCTATCTATGAGACTAACTCACAACCAATCATGATATTACTGTGTCCTACGCTGTTAATCTCTTTGTGTACTTTTCTATGCCTATTCAGGGCTTAGTACTGTGCCCGCCCCTCCCCCCACTGTAATTTCTCTTTATTGCACCACTGTTAAGACTGTATTGTTTCTACTTGTACCATTTATGATATATGACTGACTATTCATGCTGTGCCATCATGGTACATGTCGTTCCTGGAAAACGGTACCTCGGATCGCTGTACTCTGCTGGTTACCAAATAAATAGTTATAAAGCCATATTTCGCACAATGTAGGCACGTTTGGGGGGAGCCTTTGCTGTGCCAGCACAGGGTTGGGCGCTGGTGTGTACAGAGTCCACACCCATTGGCAGCATTCACTGCAACACGCCGTACCTTTAAATCCCTTGCAGCCTGAGACAGCATACCGTGGCAGCACGCTGCTCCTAGCCACGTTTCTTAGCAGCCTGCATGAGTTGGGAACACCGCTGCAGAGCAAACCAGACAGCCCGCTCACCCAGTCTGGGATGGCAGGTGCCGCGGGATGCAGAGACAGTTAATAACTTCAACCTGAACTGCGGCTATGGATAGTGGTGGGGGCCGCTGTTTCGCACTTGTTAGAAAGAGCAAAAAACGCACAAAGAACTCGCACCTTTACAACAGAAAAAGGCCAACTCTTAAACCACTAACATAACAAATGCTGCTCAGTAGTCTGTTGCTAATGGCAGTGCAGAGGTAGCGGGTGAGATATACAGGCAGGCGTAGCATGCATGCACCCTGGAGACACGTTTCATGCAGTGATTGAAGCGGACCTTTTCTTTGAAGCCAACTCCACTGCTGTCAATCTGCTGCCATACACATCTCGCTGCTCCATTGGTGCAAATGGGACACACCCCACAGATTGAGCACTTCACTCGCAGGGACAGGCACACCTCCAGTTAGTCGTATTCTCCCAAGATGTTTCTTGCGCATGAGCGCAAGCAAATATAAAAATGAGTATAGGGATCTTACTCTAGGGTAATACAATTTTTTTGTTTTTGTTTACCAGGAGAGACACATTAAGCTGAAAGCTTGTTTACAGGTGCAACCTGGGAGCAGTCATAATTTAAGTGACTTGCTCAGGGTCACACAGTATGCAAGTGGGTGCTATGGGATTCAAACCCAGGTCTCCAGGGTTGCAGATTGCCTTAAACCTGTGCTACACTGCCTCCTACATGTGTATATATATAAATTTAGCTGGTTACACTTCAAGTATCAGTTAACTATATGTAGTCAGCCTTAAAAAAAGAAAAGGGTATTTTTTTTGTATCTTGACAGTCTGGAATGAGATCCCCTTCCCCCATGACCTGCCTCTATGAATACAATAGCAGAATGTGCCTCATAAGAAACCAGCATTTGTCAATACCAAATGTTTGCTTGCTGGCATTGGCATTGATCGTGTAGGAGTTAGAGGGTTGCATAATAGGAATGGCAGTGAAGTATTAAACTGAAGCCAACCCCACCACCACCCTGCAGAGACTGACAGGCATTGGGGTGTGCCTTTGGGTCGTCAGGCATAACGGCCACGCCATTTCACCACACCCTAACCTGCAGACACCAAGTGTCACAGTGTGCCTTGGGGTCTTTGGCTCTTATGCTCACCCCATTTCATCAGGAAATATGGTGCGATGGGTGCTGTATAGGAGAATGGGGTGAACTTTGGGTCCGAAGAGTCCAAGGCACACCTCGATGCCTCTTACTGGCTGCAGGGTGTGGAATGGTATGAGCATTACAGGCGAGAATCCCAAGTCACTCCCCTGATGCCTGTCAATCTCTACAGGGTGGAGCATTATGGTCGGAAACCCTAAACTCCTCAGGCGTTCATTGGCATTTTCACTCCAAATTTTCAACATGGGTTTTTTGTGACCCCTACCTTATGAACAGTGGCAATATCAGTTCATTAGCCGAAAGCTGATTTTGCACAGCGACTATGCCATTTGGCACCACAGGTGCGAAAACACATTTCGAACAGGATGTGAAAAATGACAGCTGTACTGTTCATGGGGAGGTGCAAAAAATGGCAATGTTGAAAATCTGCAGTGAAAATATTTAAAAAACTGGTGAAGTCAAAAGCGTACGTAGAAACTGCACAATGCACACCCGTAATGCAGTTAGTGTGGGGATTTTTTACAGCTGATTGTCAACACAGGTATTTTGGAACCTCTGCTCATAAACAGTGTCACTGTGATTTTCTTAATCTGTCCCAAACAATGATTTCCCACAGTGACCACGCATTTCTGCGCTGGGAGTGCGAAAACACATTTCGGCCATGGTGTGAAAAATGACAGCTGTACTGTTCATAAGAAAGTGTGGAAAAATGCCAGTGGTGAAAATCTGGACTGAAAATATTAGAAATCCATGAACTTACGAAGGTGCGTGGAAACTGCGCAATGGTCGCTCGTAACACAGTCATTTTATGGACTTTTTTCACCAAATTTTTAACATAGCCATTTTAACACCTCTGCTCATGAACAGTGTCACTGTGATTTTCTTAATCTGTCATGAACATTGATTTTGCACAACAACTGCGCCATTGTGCGCTCCATGTGCGGAAACACATTTTGGGCAAGATGTGAAAAATAACAGCTGCACTGCTCATAAGGAGGTGTGGTAAAATGGCAATGTTGAAAATCTGGAGTGAAAATATTGAAAATTTGTGAACATAGATACATAGATACATAGACAGTGTCGGCAGATAAGGGCCTATGGCCCACCCAGTCTGCCCATTTGAGCTTGTAAGTTCAGTTTATGTTTTCCTAGAAGTCTGTTGCCCCTTACCCCTGACCTCCAGAATTCCTTTATGTCTATCCCATGCATTCTTAAATCCTATGATTGTTTCAGCCCCCACCACTTCCTCTGGCAGGGTGTTCCACTTGTCCACCACCCGTTCTGTGAAGAAATTCTTCCTCATGTTTCCTCTGAATCGTCCTCCCTCCAACTTCATCCCATGCCTCCTGGAACATCTTTTTCGCTTAAAAATAGTGTATTCCTGCACCCTGTTCCTCCCTGTGAGATACTTGTATGTCTCTATCATATCCCCTCTCTCCCTCCTCTCCTCCAGTTCAGTTCCTTCAACCTGTCCTCACAGGACTTGTGATGCAATCCATGCACCATCTTTGTTGCCCTCCTCTGAACCTTCTCTACCCTGTCTATGTCCTTACGTAAGTAAGGTCTCCAGAACTGTACACTGTACTCCAGGTGGGGCCTCACCAGTGTCTTGTATAGCGGAATTATGACCTCCCTTTTCCTGCTGGTGATGCCCCTGCCTATACATCCCAGCATCCTATTTGCTTTAGGGACTTACGAGCTTGCATAGGAACAGCGCAACACACGCTCGTAAAACAGTCCTTTTTGGGAATTTTTTCACCAAATTTTTAACATAGCCATTTTAACACCTCTGCTCATGAACAGTGTCACTGTGATTTTCTTTATCTGTCCCAAACATTGATTTCTCACTCTGACTGCGCCACTGTGTGCTACATGCGCGGAAACATATTTTGGGCGAGATGTGAAAAATATCCACTGAAAAGTCTCTCAAGGTTCCTTTTTGATTCTGAAGAGAGAAATAGTGAGTAAGACTCAACGGATAAAAGTAGTAATTCAGAATTACGAAATCTGAAAAATGACAGCTGCACTGCTCATAAGGAGGTGTGGTAAAATGGCAACGTTGAAAATCTGGAGTGGAAATACTGAAATTTCGCGAACTTACGAGCGTGCGTAGGCCTACCTCATGAACTGTGACACTGTCATTTTGTAAATTGGTCCCGAAAGGTGGTTCCGCGCAGTGACCGCAAAATCACCTTTCAGAGCCGATTAACAAAATGACAGTGAAAGAATTCATGAGATGGGGTCCCAAGAGCCCCATGTTGAAAATTTGGTGGAAAAATTCCCAAAAATGCCTGAAATATGCATCAAAGTTGAAAAAACCCTATTTCTTCCATTATATAGCTTACCGGCATTTCTTCAGTTCACAGTTGGCTTTGAAGAGTGCAGACGTGTTCCCGGTCCACCAAAGAGCATCGCACCAGACTCTGAAGGTAAGTATGGGGTAAGATGGGGGTGTGGGGAGGCAGGTGCTGGAAGGTGGGCGCGGGGGGAGAGGGGGTCAGGACAGTCAGTGAGGGAAAGTTTTTCTTGTAGGTTTTTCTTAGATGACGCAGGACTTGTGCCACGCTGGGTTGGGCTCCCAGCGTGGTAGCTGAAAGGTTGTTCAGGGGGGCAGTGGAGCCGACAGGGGATTGGGTACCCCCGGCCATACAGACTGTTGCCACACTTGGGTGGGCTCCCAGCGTGGCACCCGGTAGTCTGTTTGGGGTGGGACAGTGGAGCCGATGGGGGATTGGGCACCCCCGTCAGCCATAGAGACTGTTGCCATGCAGTGGTGGGCTCCCAGTGTGGCACCTGGAACTCTGTTGGGGGGGGGAGCGCAGCAGAGCCGACGGGGTATTGGGCACCTCCGTTGGCCATACAGTGTGTGCATGGGGGGGAGCGCATGAGCACGCAATATGCGTGTGTGTGTGTGGAGGGGAACGCATGAGCACGCACTGTCTTATCGCTGCCGACTGAAGCGGAGCTCTCCCTTTCAGTTGTACGGCATTGCATTTTCAACTGCTGTCATAGACAGCTGCAGCATTCATTGGTGAACTGTGACCGGATCATGGCACTATGTTTCTTGCACATGTGTGCAAGCAAACATAAAAAACTACTACATTTTGGGACCATGTGGGAGGCATTAAAAAGTATGGTAAATGACAGCAGAGTTTAACAACTGTAATTTCATCAGAGGGCAACCAGTGCCAATCTAAAGCCCCAGAAACTTTCAAACTGCATATTTAGGGATCACGTGTAAACTGAGAAAATAATGCTTTTTAAACTGGCTGCTTTTTTTTTAACATTTGCTCCAGACAAATATATATATTTTTTTATTGTCTTATGTGGGGATCATGTGAAAACTGAGTACAGTCACTTGTAAATAAAATGTTCGTTTGAAGGTTGTCTTAGAGTCTGAAGGTTTGGGAATCCTGTGTAGTTTTTACTTACTCCTTGCTCTTTGAACGCCACTGTCGTTCTCTTGCTAAGGAAGGAACTGCCTGTGTTTGTAAGATCTGGCTGGCCCTTGAAGAGCAAAACTGAGATCCTGTCTGTAACCAGCATTACAAGTTTCCCAGAAGGCTTCTTTTAGAAAAGCATACAGGACTAAAGTTGAATCAGGTAAGTGCCATTCTTGCAGGGTCACACAGTATGCAAGAGGGGGCTGTGGGATTCAAATCCAGGTCTCCAGGTTTGTAGCTCAGAGATAAACCACTGCGCTTTACTGCCTCCTTGCTCCAAGGGCACGTGAGACAGCAGGGGCTTTTTTTTTTGCATCTCTCCTAATCATATTTTTCTTTGTCTCTTGCTTTGAGGTATCAAAATAACTGCAGATTTTACCCCCCTTTACTGTTGCTCTTCTATTTTGTTGGGGGGGGGGCAACAAAACAGGGCAACAGCAAACAGCTCAGAGGTGAGATAAACAATTAAAAATGTTACTGCTGGGATTTGATACTGCTCCCAAAAAGTAATAGGGACATTCAAGTTAGTTAGGTAATAAAATTGCCAGCAAGTAAATAGTTAACCCCACAGCCAGCATGGTGCAGACAACACATGGCAGTGCAGACATATTGCAGAGCTGGGACAGGGGGACAATAATATATACTCAAAGCCCTGTTTAATAAAAATAATAATGCACACTAAAGAAAATACATAGAAACCAATTAAACTTGTAGTTTGTAATGGCAGGTGCAGTGCATGCACTGGTGTACATGATTTGGTTCTATGAAATATGTTCAGAACCTCCCCCTCTGCTGTGCAATGGTCTATCCCACTGTTTTCCTCCAAGGCAAGGAAGAGTTTACTGCTGCTGATAGCAATTGCCATTTGCACCTTGTTGTTAAGAAGTACTTAAGCCACAAGCTAGGAATGCTCCTTAAGGAAGATGTAGCAGGTATGGTAATTCCTTTCCAGTAGCCATCTAATGTAGCTAACTCTTAATATTCCTCCTTAATGTGATTTGTGCTGCTGCTTAGTTAACCTTGCTTTCCATTTAGCAGGCCTTTGTATGCAGCATGGGAGGCAGTTAGGGGATAGTATTTCCGGTTTGTCAGCTTAACCTCAGTTGGTTGGCAAGTGAAGCAGCAGCCAAAACAAGAAAAAAGTAGAAGATGAGGTGGGAGATACGACCAGCACAGACAGGTCAGGTATACTGTACTAATGTGAGACCTATTATCTGAAGTTTAGAACTGTACATGCAATTGCTGTGCTGGAGTGAAGTGTCTTGTGCAGTTAGTGGAGATGATGCAAGTGAGTTGGGGGACTGTATACAGTGCCTAAGAAGTGTCTGATTTTTTTAGGGCTGATTTTGCCTCAGAAATTTCCTCAGTCACTCCAAACATGGCGATACTGAAGGATTACGGCCAGTCGTGCAATTAAACAAGAAAGGATTACGGTAAGAGGCTTGCATCTAAACCCACGCCACTCAGTCAAGCCTCTTCCCGTATGTGGCCGATTCAACAGTAGAATAGTAATATAACATTGGACCCCGGGGTGTGTGGGGACAGAGCACCCTCACAGAAGTAAGAACAAACAAGAAGCTTGACTAATAGTTAAATTAATAAATGTGATGTACAGTTAGTTGTGCTACTGTGCAAATTACTACACAGGATCCGGGGGGGGGGGTGGAGTGCCCCCACAGAAGAAATAAACGCTTCGCTAAATTAATAATGAATTAACTCAAAGGCCTCAGGGGTACATTCGAGCTGAGGCCGAAGACAATGCCAAGAATGTGCCGCCACCGCTGTAAAATACCGGCGTTAAGCTTTAGTAAGATTCTGTGTTTATGCTGCGGCCTTTTTCTGTATTCAGTATTCTATGTATACAATACTTTCTAAATATTTGTATATTCTTTCTTCTGTGGGGGTGCTCCTTTCCCCACACCCCTGAGTCCTCAGTGGTTACTCTGTTACTATTGCAAAAAAGTGTTACTGTACACACAACCATTTTTTAAATAACCACTGAGGACCCGGGGTGTGGGGGGTGGAGCGCCCCCAAATAAGAAAGAAGATACAAAGATTTAGAATTTTTTTTTTTTTAAATAACTCTAGACAATTAATTTTCCCTTTTCCCAGAATGATAACTGAATAACAATAATTTCTATATCTTTGTATCTTCTTTCTTCTGTGGGGGTGCTCCCCCCCCCCACACCCCTCTGGGTCCTCGGTAGTTATTTAAAAAAATAATTTCTAAATATTGGTTGCTTCTTTCTTCTATGGGGTGCTCCGCCCGGTCCTCAGTGGTTATTCTGCATTCAGTAATATTTTCTGAGATAAAAATAATTTCACTGCATTTAGTGTCATGCCTGCTTTGTTTATGGTCATTGTGTAGAAAGCACATGCAGTTTCACTCTCTCTCTCTCCTGCTGTGTCACTCGCTTGCGCAGCTCCAAGAGACACATTACTGAGTAGTCTCTGAAAGTTGCGCAGTGACGCAATCTGGCCGTAATCCTTCAGTATCACCCCAAACATTGGCATTTCTGTCTTGAAGCACTAGAAATGTGAACAGCAAGTCATGCCACACATAAATAAGCCTAGGTCTCCTTGAAAAGATGCATTTCTCCCAATGCTGTTGCAGTTTATTTTATTTTTATTTATTTTTTGCTAAAAAAAAAAAAAAAATTGCCATTTTTGAAAGATGTGTCCTTGATGTTTTTAAGCCCTCGATTTGTGGGGCATGAGGTTAAGGTGTGTACTTTGAGTAAAGGGATTGTGTAGAATTGGACCACTGCTATGTTACCTGTCCACATGTGGCATGCTATACGCAATGTCAGCCTGTAGTTTTTTTTTATTTTTAGATTGGTTTATTTGAGCGGTGGTGGTGGTGGGGGGCTTTGCCCCTAGAGACACCTGAAGTAATCTGGGGGGGCACGAAGGCTCCCAACTCAAATAAACTGACAAAGCCACAGTTAACCTCAAATCACCCACAACCTGCCAACGTTAAAATCAACAGCAAGGGACAGTAACATAGTGCAGCTGTAGTATAGCATTGATTATACTATATTCGTAGTTTAGCGCTATGCCAGTAGTGGTGGTCTGATGTTCTGCTCAGTCGATTTGAGAAATTGAGTGTATTTCATGTGCTAATGTTATGGGGCACCTTCCCTACTGCAAATAGGGTAGTAGTTGTAATTGTAAGTGCTGGTATTTCTGTGTGGACTGTTAAGGCTGCTTTCCATGCTGTATGCGCTAGGTATGCTGTGAGTGCTTGTGCCATTGGGTGTTGGTTGGGGGTTAGGGAAGGAAGGTCAGTGCTGTGAATGATGGAGGACTAAAGAGTATACCGTTAGGTGGTATTGGGGCACTTTTTAGTACTTTATTTTGACTCATGGGTTCTGCATCCTTGGGTAGTGTCAAAGTTTAGTAGCAGTGGGGGTTCGGAGGATGAATATACTTGTCAGGGAAGTCTGCAGAGGGAAGTGGTTATGGTAGTGGGATTAGGGCAGGGAAGAAACTTGTTTGAGGGGGTACTGTGGGAGATTTTGAGAGAAAAGCTGGAGGTTCCTGTAGTGGGCTGGGGGTGGGGGAGACCTTAAGAAGCAGACTGCAAAATGAGTGGGGGGTTCTGGAAAGCAAATACTTGCAGGTGGTTAGCAAAGCTGAAATGTAGCCTAGCAACTCAATCAATCAATCAATCAAACAAAATCTTTATTTATTCAGGCGAACATCATTGAGCATAGCTCATTTACAAGATGGACCTGAGTGGTCATAACAATATAAGGTTACAAATTTTACACAAAAACATGGTACTGAATAAACACAAATACAATGATTTATGAATGAGACAGATATACAAATATTTACATATATACAAGGCAGAAATGACAATAAACCTAAATCATATTAAAAGGAGAGAGACAAACAGTATAGTAGGGATAAAGCTCGATAGTTGGACTTGGTGGGCATTTTTGTATGAAGTTGGTTGGAGAACAAGCTAGAAGAATAATAGAGAAATAGGGGGAGCATAAAAAGGGGTGGGGGAAAGAGGGGGTGTGGGAGGAACTAGGCCTTGTGGAAGCAGTTGCATGATTCTGGGAATAGACTGGTGTACAGCTTTTTGAAGGATGTTAAAGGAATGAGGGTATCCAATTTCAAGGTCTTTTGAAGAGAATTCCAGGTAAGTGCTAGGGAATAGCTGATTGCAGCCCTTCCATACCGGGTGCAGGTGATAGGAATCTTCAGCATGATGAGTTTATTGATCCTTAGGGTGTAAGGCCTGGATGTGATCCGGTTGAAACAGTCTGAGATGTAGGAAGGGAGTTTGTTTGTCAGAGCTTTGTAGATCCAGATAGCAGCATTTTATTTCTTCTGTGTTGCAGGGATGTCCAACTGACTGCATTGTAGAGAGCAATGATGGGTGCTGGAGGAAGATCTGTAATGAATCTAATAGCTCTATGATACAAGGTGTCTAATTTATTTAAATGGGAGAGGGAGCAGTGGCCATAGAGGAAGTCAGCATAGTCAATGAGGGACAGGAATGATGCCAGGATTAGCCTTTGTTTGGAATCTCTGGTCAGGTAGTGTTTGATCCTGTAAAATAGGCCAAGTCTTTGTCTTAGCTTTTTCAGGAGCTCTTCAATGTGGATAGTGTAGTCAAGTTTATTGTCAATCCAGACTCCAAGATATTTGAATTTGTCCACATATTCCAGATTTTCACCAAGGATGGTAGATAATTGTGGAAGGGTGAATGATGGGACAGTGGAAGAGCAGTTCTTGGTGGCAAAGAACATAGCTTTCGCTTTCTTGGCATTTAGTAGTAATTTCTTTTCTAATAAGTTGTGCTGTAGGAGGGAGAACTCAGACTGTAAAAGCTCACAGGCTTTTGATGGTGAGGGATTGCTGACATATAGTACAGTGTCATCTGCAAAAAAGGTGAATATTAGATTGTGAGAGATTGGAGTCAATATTGTTGATGTAAATGGCAAAGAGGATGGGGCCCAGGATGGAGCCTTGCGGTACACCTCTTAGGAGTGGTTTAGAGGTAGATAGGTCACCTTCATTTTTTACCAGTTGTAGTCTTCTGGAGAGATAGCATCTGAACCATTTAAGAGAGAGTGAGTCAAGGCCTATGGAGTTCAGAGAGGAGATTAGTAGTTCATGGTCCACAGTGTCAAAGGCTTTGCTTAGATCCAGAAACACAGCACAGGTGTTATTCTTTCTGTCTAAGGCAGTCTGCCAGTCATTTGTAACTTTTGCTAAGGCAGAGATGGTGCTGTGCATAGATCTAAACCCAGATTGAGCTGGGTTAAGGAGATTGTTGGTATCAAGGTAGGCACGTAACTGAAAGTTTACTAACTTTTCAAGCATCTTGGACAGTACTGGTAAGATGGAAATGGGCCTATAATTGTTGAGGTCCATGGGATCACCTGCCTTGAGTAGTGGAAACACTTGAGCTGTCTTCCATATTGAGGGGGATAGAACCAGTGGCTAGGGACAGATTGAAGAGGTGGGTGAGGGGGGCAGCTAAGGCATGCAGTGCTACTTTTAGAAAGTAGGGATCCAGGGAGTCTGCACCTGCACTTTTAGTTGTATCTAGTTGGAATAGAAGGTCTTCTACTTCTCTTTTAAGAGTATTGATTTGAAGGAGAATGTGGAAGCAACCTTTTGTCCCTCAGTAGATTGTATGTTTAGTGATGCTCTCAATAGGTTTGCAGGTGAGGAGTCGAAAGCTAGGCCAGCTGTAGTGAAATGATCGTTGAAGGCATTTAGGATTTCTTGCTTGTCAGTGATTTCAATACTATTTAGGTGCACTTTGGGTGGTAAGACAGGGGTAGAAGTTTGACCTAGGATCCCTTTTATGGTACCCCAGAACCTGGAAGGGTTGTGATAGGAGGCATCCAATTCAGCTGTGTAGAAGGCAGCCTTGGCATTTCTTACTTGTTTTGTGCAGGAGTTTCTGGCTTTTCTGAATTGAAGCCAGTCATTTGGATCCTTTGTCTTTCTTGCCCTTTTCCAGAGTTTATCTCTGGCAAGTAGTGCGGATTTAAGGTCAGCAGAGAACCAGCGACAAGATTTGAGTTTGGTTCTGTCACTGGTGAGGGGTGCATGTATATTGAGGGCACTTATGATCATATCACTTAAGATCTGAAGAGCTGTCTCTACTGAAGCTGTGAGATAGAATTCTGCCAACGGTGGTGTGGCACAGATCATGGAGATATCCTGAAATATTAAAGTTCTTTTTTGACCTTCTTGGGAGGAATTTTGCAGGGTTGGGTGGCTTGATTGTTGATCTTATGCCAGCTATGGGACAGTGATCACTTATGTCACTGAATAGCACTCCAGCATGAGAATACAGATGAGGCTTATTTACCAACATGATGTCCAGGAGTGTGCTGTTGAGATTATTCTTTGGGTTAATCCTTGTTGGTTCTTTGATTAATTGAGTGAATCCATAAGTGTCGCAGAAGGTTACTAGGGGTGCAGATGCATTGACTAGCCAATTTAATTTGAGGTCACCTAAAATGATGGTGTCTTCAGGGCCTAGATTAAGTATAGATCCTAGGTGGGATAGGAGTTTGAGGCCTGCAGAGGGGGGCCTGTAGCAGCCAATCAGTTGAAAGGATGATATGTTGGGAAGAGTTATTTTAATTGATAAGCATTGAATTCCTTTGGCTGTGATGTAGTATTGAGGCAGGATGCAGAGATGTTTGCTTGACATAGATGGCTACCCCACCGCCCCTGGATGGACGGGTCAGATCTGAAGAGCTGGTAGTTGGGAAGATTTATTTCACTGTCTTTTGTTGCAGATTTGAGCCATGTTTCAGAGATAACCAGAAGGTCAGGCAAGGTGTGTGCAACCCAGGCCTGTATTAATGAGAACTTTTTTAGGAGGCTGCAGACGTTGATGTGAAGAAAACTCAGGCCATTTATGGAGGCTAAGTCAGATGGGGAGATGGAGCTTTCTGTGGGACCAGGGTTGATTTCAACAGTGCCAACGCAGATCAGCAGAAAGAAGATTAGTTTGATGAGGGCACCAAGTGATAGGAACAGGGAGTAGTCAGAGGATTTTTCTTCTTGCTTGGGATCCAATGTATAGTGGGTGATGATCCTGCTGTGTGGTTATAGATTTTGTCATAGAGTACCAGCTTAATGGACAGGCATAGGGGGTCATTGTAGTACCAGTAAGGTAGCAGGGGCAAGGAGTTCGAACTGGTTGTGAGCCTTTTTGTGGGATACCCCAAGGATTACTGTGCAGAAGCGGCAGTATATACTTGTGGAATTTAGGGGCATCCACTGAGGACAGTAGAGGGGGACAGTCCTGAGTAGCCGCCCTAAACACCATGGCATGAGCTACATCAGTTTTCTCTTCTGGATCCGAGGAAGGTGAGAGGCAAAGCAGCAATAGGAGGCACAGTAGCATGGTGGAGGGTAGGTAGGGGTTAAAGATACTAAAGGTGATGTGAAGAAATGAGCTCGGGAATCGGCTAGGAGATTAACTATGGGCGGGGATACCAGATTTGGCGGGAAGGTGTGTATAAAAGAAACACCCAAGAGGGGGAGGCGGGCAAAATTCTGCAGCTTTCCAGTGCCTTTCTGGCTGTCTCTCCCGGCCTCCTGATTCCTTCTCGGCTATCACGGTGGCCGCCGCCGCTGGCGGCCTCGGAGCCGGATCTCTGGGTGCTCGAGGGCAGGGCCGGCTAGAAAGGAGGGACAGAGGAGAGGCAGTCAGAAAAAGCACTTAGATGCAGCAGCCTGCAAGAGGTGCTAAAAATCAAATTTACACAACAAAGACTGGGTGGGTGGGTGGGGGTATAGCCCAACACAAGTCTCCCAAAAGACTGTAATCACTCAGAAATCAAACAAGAAAGCATTTTACAAGAGTATGCAATAATAAAAGTAGAAACAGCTCCTTTTAGATAATTTTACATTTACATTAAAGAGCAGTAATCCGACCAGTTTTGGTGGTGCAAGTACAGCTAAAGTCAATGGGGAAGGCGCACCAATCAGAGGCAAGGTAGAGCTGGTGGTCGCCTTCCGATTGGCTTGAGGCTTTCCCGTACCTTTCTGGCTGTCTCTCCCGGCCTCCTGGTTCCCTTCTCGGCTATGCGGTGGCCGCCCGCCCGCTGGCGGCTCGGAGCCCCTACTGTCTCTGGGTGCTCGAGGGCAGGGCCCGCTAGAAAGGAGGGGACAGAGGAGAGGGCAGTCAGAAAAAGCACTTAGATGCAGCAGCCTGCAAGAGGTGCTAAAAATCAAATTTACACAACAAAGACTGGGTGTTACTCAGTTGAACTGTGTTTTTTGAATGCACAATGCAGTTCTGGCACCTGCCCTGTTTAATGATTTGGGGGTTAGCTGTAGTTAAATATAGGTTAACTCTGTTGCCCCACAGCATAACAGCATTTTTAAAGAGCAACTATTGACTCGTCACCCCAATGATACAAAAGACACCTTCCTCCCACATCAAATTCTTCTAAAAGCTTCTTTACTGAGTTGCCCAGTTCAGGAAGGGAAGGGATAGTATTTTTTCTCCGTGGAGCTCAGCTGTGCCAATGCCGATCCCTTCCACTTCCTTGTACCTCTGCCGACTGTGATCTGCCCCATATCCACCCCTGCACTACTGTGTTGTGACATCACGATATGAGGAACAAGGGGTGAGCATCTTTTGACATGGGGCTGTGTTTTAAAAGTTAAATTTTAGCAGTTAAGACGGCCAGTGAAAATAAATTATGACCACCACTTAGTTAAGCGATGGCCATGACTTATTCTGACTGGCCCATCTAAACCACTAAAGTTTACAGCCTCATTCATGACAATGGACACTCGCCCCTGCACGCCTCATATATTGATGTGTAGCACGATGGTGAATCGCAGTCGGCAGTGGCACAAGGCAGTGGAAAGGATTGGTGCAGCGGAACGCCATGGAGCAAAAATATGATCCGATCCCTTCCCTTCCTAAATTGGGGAACTCAGTAAAGAGGCTTTTAGAATAATTTGATGTGGGGGCAGGTGAGGTTCTTTATTGCTTCTGAGAGTTCAATAAAGAGCATGATAGTTGCTCTTTAAAGTACTAGAAGCTGCAGTGTGGCATAAGTATGTGTGCTCACAGTCGAGAAAAGGGGGTAGGGGTGTTGCAGTCTCCCTCATAAATCAGAGATGCAGACTGCCCTTCCCCGTCGCATGTACCACACTACCACTGCTGCCTTAAAGCTACAGTGCAATGAAAAAAGTTACTCCAAAAAGCTAATTTTCTGCTATGGTTATGAAAAATATTGGCAGAAGTGTTGATTTGGGTTTTCTGGATGCTTTATATAATGTGTATTGTACATTTGCATTTTTGTCTGGGTTCTTACCTTCCTTAGATCTTCAATATGATTTCTATACAAAAATGAGGTGGCCATCTTTTTTTCTTGAAAATTTATCTTCAGACTTTCGTAAAATTCTTAAATGATAACTGAAATGGAAATTTCGCCACCAAAATAAACTGGAAGATGTCTGGCGTCGATTAGGAAGAAAAAAGGTGGGGTCAGATTTTAAGCCACTTTCGTTGCACTGCTGCTTTAACAAAGCAGGTGCTCTTTGGGATGCTGGAGACTTAAGGTAACCAGGATTGAACTACTTTTGCTCCCTTCAAAATTATGAATCAGGGGTCACGAAGGGCAGCCATTGTAATATTAGCCACGGGGAGCTGTGGGGGTTAGGCAGATTTTTGAGGTATCCTTGGCTTCTGGCAAAGTGTCAGAGAAGCAACATATTTAAATTGAGGGAAACAAAATATTATGGAGGAGGGAGAGACATGATTGTGTTAGAGAGGGTGTGGAAGGACTTGCCTGGTTAGCTGTGAAGTACTGTAGGCATGGGTGAATACCTTATTTTGAATTATCGCCTTGAGTATTCGTGGGTCCAGATATTTGGGTATTTGTGTGTGTATGTGTATGTGTATGTGTATGTGTATGTGTATGTGTATGTGTGTGTGTGTGTGTGTGTGACAGGTCACATCAAACCACCTTATTTTCCTCATCTTGAGGCTGGGGCTGATCTCTTAGCCATCTTCCATAACCAGTTTCAATCTTGTCCCACCCTCCTGAAGTATTGCATGGTTCAAACTTGTTTGTTTATTCTCAGTGGTCCAGCCAAGAAAGTAGTACCAGTTTGCCTTCCCAGATTTACAGTGGCCCCAAGCTGTGAAGTTTATGTGGGGGGTGTGATGTTATAGGAATTTAACATACTTATTAGACGGTCCCAAAGGTAAATGTAAGAAGCTGATGATTTGTAGACGGCCCCTAGAGTGTGGGGTGTTATGGGAAGTTTACTTGGCTGGAGCAGTGTGTTTAACATGGCTGCACAATAAAGATGTGTAAAAACTCATGCTGGCTAGGTGATTGATAAAAGCAAAACATGGTGTCAGAAGCGGATATCAAAACCTGAAAAGACGGAAAAGAACATAAAAAAGAACTCTAGAACAAGACTGTCTGCTGGAAAAAAAACCGAGAGAGAGAGAGAAAAAAAAAAAGATGGATAAACTAAATCCTCCATCAGGTATGCAATTGTCTGGAAATGTAGCTGAGAATTGGAAGAGATTTAAACAAAGGTTTAATATTTAACTGCTAGTGGCGATGAAAGCGAAGATGGCAAAACAAAGGCCTCGATCTTTCTACATGTAGACGGGGAAGATGTGTTAGACATTTACAACAGTTTCCAGTTCAGTGATGGCGAAAACATGGATCTTGATGTAATTATGAAATAATTTGAAGAGTACTTTGTAACGAACCGTAACCTACGAGAGAGAAGTTTTTCACATGCGACAAGAAAAAGGGTGATAGCTTTGATCAGTATTTAACAGAGTTACATTCACTCTGCAAAACATGCGAGTTTGGAGATCTGAAAGAGTCACTGATTAAGGACAGAATTGTGTGCGGAATCACAGACAATGGGCTCAGAGAAAGATTGCTTAGAGAGCAAGATTTAATTTTGGACAAAGCTATAAACATGTGTAGAACTGCTGAAACTACCAAATCACAGGCTAAAGAGTTGAACAAAGAAAACGAGGGTGCTGTGCACGCACTAAAGAAGCTTGAGATAAACGAGAAATATTTTTCGAAAACAAAGCAGCAGCAGCCTAATCGAAAAACATGTGGTAGATGTGGAAATAACCATAACCCCAAAGCTTTTCCTGCCTATGGGAAGTCCTATAATAAGTGTGGCAAAAATAACCATTTTGCTAAATGCTGCAAAATGAAAAGTGAACAAAATAAAGTTCACGCTGTCGAAGAAGATGAGCCAGAAGAGTTCTTTGTAGATTCCGTAGAGCTGTGTGTTTCGGAAAAAAAGGAATGGATTGTACCTTTAACTGTGAATGAGACTATCATACCATTCAAGCTTGACACAGGAGCACAGGTGAACCTGATTTCATTGCAAGACTATGAAACTCTGCATGTAAAATCTAAAATTCACACAGCCAAGATAAAAGTAACTGGTTATACAGGAGAGAATATTCCCGTAAAAGGGAGCTGCATGGTAGCTCTGAAGCACAAAAGCCAGCAGTTCAAGGTGTCTCTGTTAATTGTAGAGAAGAATGTGTAACCAATTCTAGGCATAAGTGCCTGTGAGACGAGTGTTTGTCATGACATCACAAGCTGAAGCTAAATGTGAATCGTTATTTACAGAGTCCAGCGATGTGTTCAAAGGTCTGGGATGTTTGCCTGGGGAGCGCAAAATAAACATAGATGACCAAGTGCCACCTGTAATACACCCCTGCAGGAAAGTGCCATTCGCACTGAGGGACAAACTGAAAGAAGAGCTGAACCACATGGAAACCACAGGTGTAAACAAGAGAATTGATGAACCTACAGACTGGGTGAGTTCTTTAGTCATAGTTGAGGAGAAAAATGGTCAGCTCAAAATATGTCTTGACCCCGGAGACTTAAACAGGGCTATAAAAAGGGAGCATTTCAAATTACCTAGCAGAGAAGAGATAATGTCACAGTTTGCTGGTGCTAAATGGTTTAGCAAACTGGCACCCCCCCTGACGATCCAAGCCGGCCGTCCGTTTTCAAGCAGGCGACTCAGGAGAGCTCCTCTGCTCAGAGCCCCCCCGACGTCCAAGCTGGTCGTCCGTTTTCAACAGGTGACTCAGGAGGCTCCTCTGCTTGGAGCCCCCAACGATCCAACCCGGCCGTCCGTTTTCAAGCAGGTGACTCAGGAGGGTTCCTCTGCTTGAGGGCCCCAGCGATCCAAGCCGTCCATTTTCAGGCAGGCGACTCAGGAGGCTCCTCTGCCAGAAACCCCCCGATCGAGATCCGCCGGCCGGGCTGTTTTCAGGCAGACTCAGCAGGGCCCTCTGCCCAGGAGCCCCCCGACAATCCAAGCCGCCGGCCGCTTTCAAGGTAATTTACTCTCTACCTGAGACTCGGAGCGCCTCGCTAGCCATCTTTTGTTTAATTTTGGCGCCTTTTCACTCGAAAGCGTCTGCCCGTTTGGAAGAGTCGCAATAGACTACCCTACCGGAGGAGCCCAAAGCGAGTGCTGTTAGGGTTACAAGGAACTGTTTCAAATTTTAAACTGTTTCTCCAGTTTGATCAGAGTGCTTTTAAAACGCACAGTGCATCCCTAGCCAGCGCTCTGAGTGCAATTGTAATCTGTTTCTCCCGCTAACCTGAATCGCCAGTTTAAATTTCGAAAGCAGTTATTTCAGAAGCATCAGGAGGGTCTGTAGTAGCAGTAGCCTGCAGCTGGTGGGCGTTGCTGCTTTCCTGCAGTTTCTTCCACCCGCCCCTTGTCCGGCTCTAGCTATATAGGGCAGAAAGACTGTAACCACACCCATAGCACGCCCTAGTGGCAAAATTTACTGTCTCCTCACTTCACCATTTGCAGGTTATCTTTGTTGGTGGCTAGAGGGCGCTTGAAACTAGTTTCTGTCTCTCTGGCTGAAAACTCTAATTTCCCTGCAAACTTTTCACAAACTCTGTTACTCTCCTTAACACTCTCCCCTAAACCCCACTCTAAAATGACCCTCTTAAATAATTTAAACATGGCTAAAAGACCCTGCATTACTTTTGTACTGGTCATTATTTTCTCCTGCCTTGTTTGGCTACCTATATTTTACTCCCCTCCAGCTATGAACCATCAATTCACTCACCCTGACGACTTGTCATTCTGTGCTTTGCGCATGCCAGCATGCTGGCTCCGTTACTCCTCCCCTCTTCTCATCCCCCATAATTTCATCTACCAACTATCCTACACCCTACATAAATCCACGTTGCACCTCATACTGCCCCCACCTTTCATCCACCGTAAGTTATGGTATCTGGCACTCTTAGCCTTAATATTAGCCGGGGATATTGAGCTAAACCCGGGACCTCTAAGTAATTTATCTTGCCATGATGCAACCTGGAGTAATACAAAGGGCCTCCGCATTGTACACATGAATATTAGGAGCTTTCTCCACAATAAAACAGAACTAGAGGCATGGGTTGCTCTTTATCATCCGGATATACTCTGCCTATCCGAAACCTGGCTAAAACCCTCCACCACCGATACCCTCTGTAGTCTACCCAACTACAATATCCTTAGACAGGATAGGCCATCAGCTAAGCGTGGAGGTGGCGTAGCTATTTTTTTACAAACCCCATTTGTTGCTGTCCCACAATGTGTTGCCAACACTACCAACTTGTGAAGCAATCCATGCAACCTTACAACTAGGCTCAAAGAAATTACACATCGTCTGTGCCTATAACCCTCCTGCTGGTGGTTGCAGGGGTTGTGACGAACTCCTCTCCCAAGTTAACAGCACTATCGGCCGAAATGAAGTCCTTATTCTGGGGGATTTCAGCCTAAACTGGACTAGTAAATCTAACCTGTCCTCACATACTATGATACAAGGTAACAACCTTCATCAACTTATCACAGACCCAACAAGGGTCATGACTCCCCCTCGGACAAGCACCCTTATTGACTGGGTCCTTACAAATCGCTCTGACAGCATAGCAGGTGCAGGCACCCTAGCAGATGCCATAAGTGATCACTTCCCTATCTTCTGCATCTGGCGCGCTACAAATAAACCATCTCTGCCTCCTAAACTAATTACTTTCTGCAACATGGCCCATTTCAACCTAACTCAGTTTACTCATGATCTCTCCTTGATTTGACTGGACCCCCATCTACACCTCTACAAACGCCCAGGTGACACTCGACTACTTCCTAGCTCACTTTAGCCTGCTTCGACTCCTATGCCCCCCCCCCCCGTGTCACTCGTCAGATTCGAGGAACACAGACTAAATGGCTAACAAGATCTACTTACACAACTAAGAGCCAGAGACAAACTATGGCGATGCTTCAAAACAACAGGGTTACTAAACGACTACAACCAGTATCGATCTCGGAGAAATATATGTAAAAGAAATATTCGCCTAGCAAAGAGCTTTTTCTGCAGAGACCTTCTAACAAAGGCTGCTGGAAACTCTAAAAAGTTCTGGTCTACCATAAAAACATTCCTTGGTACAAATTCTAGGGCCAATACTAGTGACATGCTTCTAAACGGTATTCACTGCAATAACCCGGAGACCATAGCAAACTCCTTCAATCACCATTTTTTGGATCTCACTAGCTACCTGACATCTTTCCAGACAATATGTACCACCTCACCCCCAACTGAACCTCTAATCAAGCACCCTCTATTTAGTTTCCGGAGTATCACCAGGGCAGAAGTGCTAAAACTACTGCTCTCCGCTCCTGAAAATACCAGCTCAGGGTCTGACGGTCTAGAACCTAGGCTTCTGAAAACAGCTGCCCCGCTCATTGCCTCTCCTCTAACCAAACTTTTCAACCTTTCCCTATGTCAAGGCTCAGTTCCTGATATCTGGAAAATAGCTAAAGTCACCCCATTTCCCAAAAAAGGTGATCCCAAGGAAGTCAAGAACTACTGCCCCATTGCTATTCTCAATGCTCAGTAAATTTCTGGAAAAGCTAGTGGCCACCCAGTCAATTTAATATCTTCAGAAATACAGCCTTCTATCTTGCTCACAGCATGGTTTCCGCAAAGGCCACAGCACCTCCACCGCCCTTCTGAAACTGTCAAATGACATCTATGCCTCTATGGACTCGGGCCTCCTGACAGGTGCCATTTTCATTGATCTAACCAAGGCGTTTGACCTAGTAAACCATACCCTTCTTCTTGATAAACTACACTCCCTAGGTTTCTCCCCTGACATAGTAGCCTGATTCAAGAGCTACTTATCTGACAGAAAACAGGCTGTAGTTTTCAACTCAGCCATATCAGATCTCTCCCCTATACATGTTGGAGTACCCCAAGGCTCCATACTTGGCCCCATGCTTTTCTCAATTTTCATTAATGACCTACTGCTCCTAGCACCAAACTACTAGTCTCTGCTCTACGCTGATGACCTAGTTATTTACCACGGTGCTAGAAATGCAGATGACATAACCCTCCCTCTTGCTTCGGACTTCGCAAATATCCAATCCTGGCTAACTAGGAACAAACTTGTTCTCAACACTACCAAGACACACTCCATGCTCTTTGGCTCGCCTGCCAGGCTTAAGATGAACCACCATGCCCTAGATATCCGAAGTGCGGACGGCTCCCCTCTGGTCAACACCAGTTCCTTCAAATATCTGGGAGTCACACTGGATGAATCTCTTGACTTTGACCTGCACATAACAACTGTCTGTAAGTCTGTGAATGCCAAGCTAGGTAGTGCCTACAGAACTAGCTATGCCCTCACCCCCTCGGCCAGACTAGCAGTGGCGTAAGGTTTCCTGCTTCCAGCCCTGGCCTATGGCTCAGTCACCTTCCAAACTGCCTCAAAATCTTCCTTCCATAAATGGGACACCACTTATAATAACATCTGCCGCTTCGCCTCTGCATCCCCACGTTACAAACACCATTGCCAGCTCTATGCCTACCTTAAATGGCCTGGTCCCTCTACCCACTGACTCCAGTCTTTTGGCGCTGTAATTGACTGCATCGCCAGATCATGTCTCCCCCTATCCCTTGCCTCCCTGCTACACTCACAACCTCTCTCCTATGGACTGCGATCTACTGACAAAGCTCCTCTTCACATCCCTAGATGTAGAACAAACATGGGTGCACGAGCTTTCTCTCACACGGCTCCAAAATACTTGAACTCCCTACCCTACCCTACTCAATTCATCAAGCAACCTCCCATGCCAGTTTCAAGCAACTGCACCATGAGCATCTGCGGGTAACCAGCCCCTGCACCTGCTTTAATCTACCTTAGACCATCACCAAGTTAATCCGCTCCTCTGACACCTTCTTCCCACCTGTCTCCGCCCCCCTTTTTTCACTTGTCCGCTTTCTCCCTCTGGTTTCAAACCCTCTTTTTCCAGGCTCAAACCCTTTTCTCCAGGCTTCCCACCACTCTTCCTCATTCTCCTCGTGCTCTTCACCAATCACAACCTGGCACTTAAACTGTTTTACTGTTTTGATTGCTTTTATTATTTTGTTTTATGTATGCCATCACTTTTGCACTGCCTGTATTTCTCAAAGTGTTTTGAAATGCATTACCAGTACGTATAGTATTGTTGCTGTATTACCTATAAACTTGTGTACTTTGTTTGTTGCCCTACTACCGCATATGCTGTGTCACATGCACCCCATGTATGTATTTCTTTTTCCAAATTGTTCTCTCCCGGGTCGTGCCTGAAAATAGGCATTTTCATGCCTAGTGCACCCACCCGGTTATCAAAAGCAAATAAAATAAAAAATAAATGAAGCTAGGTAAAGCTAGTTCAAAGTTATGCACGTTTAATACTCCAGAAGGAAGACACAGATTTCTTCATCTGCCATATGGGATACTGTGCGCTCCAGAAGTTTACCATAAAATAATTCATATATTTGAGCACATTCCAGGTGTTGAAACCATGATGGATGACATCATTGTGTGGGGTTCCACAAAAGATGAACATGACTTCAGATTGAGACAAGTGTTGGATCTGACAAGAAAAGCAAATCTTAAACTCAATAAAGAAAAAATGTGAGTTTTGTGTAAAAGCACTGACTTTTGTGGGAGATATTGTTAGGGTCAGGTTTAATGCCCTGGTCTGTAACAAGACATCTGCAATAGTGAATATGTAAAAGCCCAGCCGCAAATATGATGTCAGGAGGTTCTTACGGATGATTAACTACCTAGGGAAGTTTATCCCTCAACTTTCAGCACAATCAGCCCCACTCAGATGGCTGTTGGAGCAGAAAAATTAATGGATGTGGTCACACGAACAGGAGCAAAGCTGGAAAAATCTGAAGAAGGTTATTACAGAAGAGCCAGTGTTAAGATTCTATGATCCTACTAAAGAAATAAGAATATCAGTGGATGCTTCACAGTTTGGCTTGGGCTCAGTACTTCTGCAAAATTATGAAGGAAGCTGGCAACCTGTAGCATATGCTTCCAGAGCCTTGATGAGCGCCGAGACAAGGTGTGCCCAAATAGAGTTACTAGCAATAACTTACGCTTGTGAGCGATTTCATCAGTATGTGTACGGTCAAGCCTTCACAGTGGAAACAGATCATGAGCCTCTATTAGCTATAATGGCCAAGTCTCTAAATGACTGTCCAATGAGAATATAGAGAATGCTAATTAGATTACCAAAAGTACGATGTTCAGTTGATCTATAGTCCTGGAAAGTACATGTACGCTGCTGATACACTTTCACGTGCTGTAGACAAGAGTGAAAGCCCGGAAAATCAAACAGACAGTGAAATAAAGGCATATGTTGACATGATTGTGACCTCTCTTCCTGTGTCCAGTGAGAGACGAGCAGATTAGAAAAGAAACGGAGGCAGATGAAATGATGAGAATCCTGAGAAATACTATATTAAAAGGTTGGCCGAAGCAGAAAAGTGCCTGTCCATTGTCTATTCATGATTTTTGGATGTGTAGAAGTGACCTAGCTGTCAATGACATTATTTTCAAAGGCAACAAATTTGTTATGCCATGAAAACTGCACAAAGAAAGGCTACGCAAAATATATGAAGGGCACGTAGGAGAAGAACAATGTAAGGGAAGAGCCAGAGAAGTAATGTATTGGCCGAGAATGAATCAAGATATTGCCCAGGTAACTGCAACCTGTGAATTGTGTCTTACATACAGACCAAAGCAGCCAAACCAGCCGTTATGTCCTCATCCAGTGCCGGGCAGACCATATCAGAAAGTAGGAGCCGACTTGTTTGAGTGTAATGGGAAAACCCATATAGTTGTAACAGATTATTAGTCAAATTATCCAGAAGTAGCAACACTGCCTACAACTACCAGTAAAGCTGTAATCACCTGCATGAAGTCAATCTTTGCAAGACATGGTGTTCCAAACGAAGTGTTCACTGATAATGGTCCACAGTTTTCCAGTGCTGAGTTTAAACAGTTCATCTATGAATGGGAATTCATATACAGTACTTCTAGTCCCAATTTTCCAAGATCAAATGAACTGGCAGAGAGCTCAGTAAAAACTGTGAAAAGTCTTGTGAAGAAAACACATGATGGAAAAGAAGATTTTTGCAAAAGCCTACTGATCTACAGAAGTGCACCGTTACAGAATGGGCTTTCCCCAGTGCACATGCTTATGGGAAGGAGGATCAGGACAAATCTGCCAATACATGAAGAGCTTCTGAAGACTCATGACTCAGAACAGGTGAAACAAAGCAAAGAAAAAACAAAACAAAAAAAAAGTTACATGACAGGAGAGCAAGAAACTTACCTGATTTAAGGCCTGGAGATCACGTGCGCGTTAGACTACTACAAAGGAATGTGGCTGCAAAAGGGGCACTGTACAAGCACAAATTGCACCAAGGTCATAACTGATTGATTGAAACAGAAAGAGGAACGGAGGTGAGACGGAATCGTGTGGACTTAAGACTTCTGCCAAAGGTTGAAGATGCCAATGAGACTGAAGTTGACTTACCAACTTTCACAGCAGTCAGTCAAGACAACACCAAAGAGACTGATAGCAAGGATGATTCTGAGCAGTGTGCATCCACTGAAGTCACCAGAGAAGGAAGCGAGACCCAAACGAGAGATTCGACGTCCAGAGAGACTGAAACTTGTTAGATAAGTACAGTAGACAAAGTGGTAAAGACTCACTAGAGAGTGAAGTACTAGTGACCTCTCCTCTCAAAATTAGGTGTAGTTTAATTATAAACCTTAATTTATAAGAAGTTAAAATAATTCAGATTGCTGTAATCCAATAATTCAGTTTGAAAAGAATATAGAACTTTAAGTGAGGAAGATGTGATGTTATAGGAGTTTAACATACTTATTAGACAGTCCCTAAGAAAAAATTAATCACCATGGTAATGTTGTTTCTTCTTAATGGAGTCTTGCTGTATTCAGACATAATGCAGTTAGCCCCAGCACTTTAACTGCCCTAGAGAGGAAAGGGTTAACGCCATGCAGAAGCATGGAACGTTGAGCTCGAGCTTGGTTTTCAAACCTCTGTCTGTGGTACTTCCCAATGTAACCGTCAGATTCTTACGAGCAACTAACTAACTAGCACTATAATATATGGAATTTGTTTGAAACAGATAGCCAAAAGGCAAAAATATTTTTGGGGTCCAAAAAAGACTTGAGTCGAGAACCCAAAAAGAAACAAAGTAGTGACAAATTAAGTTATGCAACACAAGAAAGATAAACATAACAGCTACCCTACCACGAGGGAGGGTACAAGGTACACCCCTGAGGTGCAACACTGTACCTGCCAGCCCACTTCCCAAAAATAGGTTCTGGGGGGGGGGGAGGTCTGAATACAGTGGAGACTCCATTAGAAGAAACAACATTACTATGGTGAGTATTTTTTTTTCTTCAAACAACATGAAGTCTTGCTGTAGTCAGACATAATGCAGACTACCAAGCAGTTCCCTATGGAGGAGGGAATGCAGAACCTACTTTGGGAACAAGCTCTGCAGTACTGCTGTGCCAAGCCTAGCATCACTCCTAGCCTGGATGTCCAGGGACTAATGCTTGGTGAATGTATGTACTGTTTTCCAGGTGGCTGCTTTACAGATCTCTAACAAGGGTATATATCTGACCACAGCTAGAGTAGCAGCTGTACCCCTAGTGGAGTGAGCCCTCAGGCCTGAAGGGGGTGTTCTACCCAATTTGTTATAGCAGAATTGTATACAAGAAACAATCCACCTGGCAATAGATCTTTTAGTGGCAGGCTTGCCTTTCCCCACTTCACCATAAGTGAGAAACAATTGAAGACAGTCATTCTTGTGTTCCTTAGTATGCTCTATGTAGTAGCTAAGAGCCCTTTTAACATCCAAACTGTGTAATCTTCTTTTCCCTAAGAAGAATTGTCAGTGAAAAACACAGGAAGAGATATAGACTGGTTTAGGTGAAAATCCGATACCACTTTAGGCAAGAACATCCTATTAGTTCTTAGGACCACTTTATCCCTATGGAAGGATATGAAGTCAGGTTCGACTGACTGGGCCTGTAATTCACTAATCCGCCTGGCAGAAGTAATAGCTACCAGGAACACAGTTTTCCAGGCCAAGTACTTCAATTCGGCTGAAGCCATAGGCTCAAAGGGTGGCTGCACAAGCTGAGCAATGCAGACATTAAGATCCCAAGGAGGAGTAGGCTCCCTAAAGGGAGGGTTAATGTGAATCAGGCCTTTGAAAAACTTCCTGAAAACAGGATGAGATGCCAGGAAGAGCCCTTCCCTGCTGAAAGGAATGCAGAGACAGCTGCTAGATGAACCTTCAACGTGGCAGGCCTAAGGCCTAGACTATTCAGATGAACTAGATAATCTAAGGTTGTGGAAATGCCTGCAGAATCTGGCACAATACCTTTCTGAGAGCACCAAATACTGAACCTCTTCCATTTGGAATTGTAAGTTTTTCTAGTAGAAGGTTTCCTGGAGACCTTCAGAATATCCAGAACTCCCTGAGAGAGGTGTAGTGCTGCATATTCTAACTCTTCAAGAGTCAGGCCTTGAGGTTGAGAGAATGGAGATTGGGGTACTAGATCCGCCCCTGGGAGGAGGAGAGAAGATTGTATCTCCTGGGAAGAGACAGGGGACGTGACACAGCCAAGGACAACAGTAGAGGATACCAGGGTTGTCTGGTCAAATCTGGAGCCACCAGTATCACTGTGCAGGGTTGAGTTCTTATTTTGATCAGAACTCTGAACAGGAGAGGGAAAGCATAGAGAAACCTGCCCTTCCAGTCCAGAATGAGGGCATCCTGGGGAACTGTTCCCAGGATTGGAGGTCTGCAACAAAACAGAGGAAGATGATGATTGTCTGGTGCTGCAAATAGGTCTATCTCTGGAGTGTCCCACCTGCAGAAAATGATCCTCAGAATGTGAGGATTCAGGGACCACGCGTGATGTCCCTGTGAAATCCAGCTCAGGACATCTGCTAACACATAGTCTTTCCCTGGAAGATGAACCGCTAACAGGGAAGTCTGAAGGGAATATGCCAGAGACCAAATCGTCACGGCCTCTGTGCACAAGGCCGTGGACCAAGTGCCTCCCTGCTTGTTGATGTACCACATTGTGGTATTGTTGTCCGTCCTGATTTGGACCACTTTGCCTTTGACTGAATCTGAGAAAGTCTGAAGGGCAAGAAAAAATGCCCTGAGTTCCAGGAGGTTGATTTGAAGAAGAGACTCCTGCGGGGACCAGGTCCCTTGAGCTGTTAGGGCTCCCAGGTGGGCTCCCCAGCCTAGAAGAGGAGTATCTGTAGTCAGAACTACTGATGGGACTTGAGGGAGAAATGGAACCCCTTGTCTGAGGTTGTCCTGGTCCAGCCACCACTGGAGAGCTTGTACCAGAGTTCGGGTCACTGGAATCAGTTTGGTGAGAGAGTCCCTTCTCTGAGACCAAAAGGACCTAAGATGGAACTGAATGAATGTCCCGCATCTGAAATCTGGCTTCCTGAACCACTGCAGTGGAAGCTGCCATGTGGCCTAGGAGTTGGAGGAACTGTCTCGCTGGGAGAGGAAGCAAGGTCTCCTAAGGCCTTCACCCTTGCCAGAGGAAAGAAAGCTTTTGCTTGGATACTATCCAATTCCACCCCTATGAAGGTGAGAAGTTGTACTGGTTCGAGGACAGATTTTGGCAAATTGAGAAGAAACCCCAGAGAACTGAGGAAGTCCTGAGTGGTTTGCAGAACTGACCTGACCTGGTCTGATGACTGCCCTACTAGGAGCCAGTCATCCAGATATGGAAAAATGGTGATACCCTGTCTTCTGAGGTAAGCCACCACTACTGCAAGGCACTTTGTGAACACCCTTGGAGCTGATGTTAGGCCAAAAGGCATGGCTTTGAACTGATAATGGCCTGAAGGCAACTCGAATCTGAGGTATTTTCTGTGGGAGCACCCGATAGGGATATGGAAGTAGGCATCCTTGAGGTCCAGTGATGCTGGCCAATCTCCTGGCCTTAAAGAGGGAAGGATTATTCCCAGAGTTACCATTTTGAATTTGGGTTTTGATATGTGTTTGTTCAAATACCTTAGATCCAGGATGGGTCGCCACTCATTTGTTTTCTTTGGGGGAAGAAAGTACCTTGGCAGGAGCCTTAGACTGGGAGGAGGAAGCAGCCCTGCTCATCCCCCTTCTACCCCTCCCTTGGAACCCTCCCCCTTTGTGGGTAGGAAGAGGAGGCCTGAGCTTGGTAAAAAGGCCTGTGAAAGGGCCTGCCCCTGGACTGCTGCTTTTGAGGAGTGGCTTGCCTTTCCTTGGCCTGTGCACTCCTGTAAGTGGTCCTATATTCGTCCATTTTCTTCATGTAAGTCTCTGTCTGCTCCCTAAACAGAGAGTTACCAACTACAGGAAAATCCATAGCCTTAGACTGGGTGTCCTGTGATAGGCTAGTACATCTGAGCTAAGCATGCCTTCTGAGAGACACAGACGTAGCCATGACTGTGGATGCCACATCGTTGGAGTCCACAGCAGCGTGAAATTGTACTTTGGATGCCTCAATTCTATCTGCAGCCACCTCCCTCCAGCTCTTGTAGCTAGCTGGAGATGCTTAGCCAGTTCCAGAACCGTATCCCACCTGGACTTCTGGTACCTGGCTGTACAGGCCATATAGTTTGCCTGCCTGAGTCCCAAAGAGGATGCCAAGTATAGTTTTTTGGCCATGGCATCAACCTTCCTGGAGTCCTTGTCTGGGGGTGTGTGAAGCCAAAGGAATGTTTGCCCTGTCACAAGCTGCAACCTGCACTATCCCAACATGGCTGCAATGTAAATAAAGGAACTCCGCAGCTGAGCCTGACAACATGCATCGCCTGTCCATTCTTTTACCTACAGGAGGTGAAGAGTTAGGAGTCTGTAGAATCTTTTGTGTCTGTTTCCCCAAGGACTTATGAAGAGGGATAGACAACCTTTTGGACTTTGGGATGTTCATCATCTCCACGAAATCAGGCTCTTCTTCCTCCTCAGCAGCTTCAACCATAGGGAGCTGGAGGGTTTCGGCCACCTTCTTGTAAAACAAAAAGTGTGAAGGGGACTCAAAACCTGGGAGGGGAGACACCCGAGGGCCTGTCTGGGGAGATGTCCGGTTCAATGGGCACATCTAGACCCCCCCCCCCGGTCGTAGTCATCGTCGGGATAATCTTCGTCTCCCTCACTCCTCATAGAAAGTATCTGGATCGTAATGTGAGAGGAGCGGTTCCAGCAGACGACCGCCTAACTGGCGGTGCTGGTTCGGACGGAACCGACGGTTCAGTTGGACAATACTAATCGCTTTGGCTATCTTGTCCGAGGTTGGAGTATGCGGTACTGGATCCGAACCGGCAGACTTTCACTTCTTTTTTGACGGAACCGACCCCTCAGAGTCGGCTCTCCTTTTGCCCAAGGAGGTATCGCCTAGGTCAGTAGGCACCTCCTCAGGTTCGGCCGCAACCGAACCAGGCTGGCCATCCGGATCCACGTACTTCTTGGCTTCCCTTTCCTTCAACCTACTCAATCTTTTTTCTAGAGTGGTTTTGGGAAAGTGTTTACAAATTTGGCAGTCTGACTGGAGGCGGTCAAACCCCAGACAGTAAACACAGATGAGGTGGGGGTCGGCCTTGGCAAAGTCCTCCCCACACTCAGTACAGTGTTGAAACCCAGTGGGACTGGTTTTCTTTTTGGGTTTCTCAGACATGGCCAACCTACCAAAATTACCCTATAGAAGCTTTCAAGCCAGGTAATACCAACCGATTGGTAACAACCGTGTCATGGGTTTAGAAAAGAACCGAGAAAAAGCCCAGTTCCTTTGAGACCGATCGGTACTGGAACACCACTCTAATCCCAGAAAAATTTTCTTAAAAATTAGAAGACACAAGGTCGGTTCCTAACCGGAATGACCGAAAAGAAACAATTTCCACAAGTTGTTTAAAATAAATACAGTCACTACCTATCTACTACACTACCTGTACCATAGACAGAGGCTGGAAATCCGAAAAACAATAAAAGAATTGGTTTAAAACCGAACGCCTCACTTTTACCGAACCGTGCAGAGGAAATCTCCAGAGCGACTTCACATTTAGGCGGAGTAAAGAATCTGAGGGTTACATTGGAAAGTACCACAGACAGAAGTTTGAAAACCGAGTTCGAGCTCAACGTTCCATGCTTCTGCATGGAGTTAACCCTTTCCTCTCCAGAGCAGTTCAAGTGCTGGGGCTAACTGCATTATGTCTGAATACAGCAAGACTTCATGTTGTTTGAAGGTAAATGTAAGAAGCTGATTTGTAGACAGCCCCTAGAGTGTAGTATGTTATGGGAAGTTTGCTTGGCTGGAGCAGTGTGTTTTAAGATGGCTGCACAATAAAGATGAGTAAAAATTCATGCTGGCTTGGTGATTAATAACAAGCAAAACAGGGGGAGGAGTCCCTTTCCAGTTATTCTTTGGTTTCCAGTGGTACCCTTTTGTCTACGTCCCTTTAATTTCTGCCTCGTGTACAGTGGAACTCTCCCTATAAGCACTCTCTGGTGTCCATCGTCACGTCATTCCTCTCCCCTGCTCTAAGTCCTCAGTGATGTACATTTTATAATCCTCCCCCTCTTCATCCCAAGTTTTCCTGGTGTCTGGTGGCACCTTATCTTCTCCCCATTCCCAAACATTCATCCTAGAGTCCAGTGGTGCTCTTCCCCCCCCAAGTACCACTACCAAATGACCTGGTCCCCGATGGAGGCCGGCACAAACTTCTCACCCCTTTCATGCAGGTGCCATCTAACTCTCAAAATTGCAATACAGAAAAACAAAATACAGTAATTAAGCTGCAGGCATTTTCTCTTGTAGTCTGATTGTGCAATAGAGATGGTGGCTGCAGCAGTCCCAGCTTGTCCTCATTAACTCTCCTCCCTGCTCTTCAACATAAGATTGTGGCCCAGGGAGGACCCTAGGGTTGGGTTCCTTTTTTATATAACATCATTGGCCACTGGCTTCCAGGAACTCTCCCACTAGCCAACCTGGGCTAACAGCTCTAGGGAGCAGGCCTCCTACAGCATGTCTAGGCCACAGGATCACCAGTGCTAACTTTATTTATTTACCTATGTATCTATGTATCTATGTATCTATGTATCTATGTATCTATGTATCTATGTATCTATGTATCTATGTATCTATGTATCTATGTATCTATGTATCTATGTATCTATGTATCTATGTATCTATTTATTTTTAAGATACAGTATCATGCTGTGGTTTAGGACACTGACCTGCAAAACCTGGAGACCTGGGTTTAAATCCCACAGTCCCCACTTACATAATGTGTAACCTCGAGCAAGTCACTTAACTTCCTTGTGCTCCCAGATTGCACTTGGAAACAAGCTTCAGTTTAGTGTTCCTTTCCTGATTAAACATTTTTCCCTTTCCTATTTCATTAAAGCTGGGCCATCAGCCCAGTAGAAGCTCCATGGGCTACCATTCCAAAATACTGGCCACTTCTTCATCCAGAGTACTAAGGGGTTTTAGCTGAGCCCCGCCCCAAACACTTTCTCTACTTTCCTGTCTTTATTACTTTATTTCCTTTTCTATGTGTCTTTGTTTTTCTATTTCGACTCATCTGTAAACTTGAATTCTAAATTTGTATTTTCCTTACCTCTTTGCTCTCATATACCTCCTGTATCTCTTGGCTCTCTGTTTCTGCTTTTGCTACTGTATTTTCTACATATTGACTCATTGTCTCCTAGCCGAAGCCTGTAGGTGTCAGTAAAATACACTGGTGTGTCCAGAGGACGCCTACAGAAGTCGGCTACTGACTTCCTGTGTGCCCTGGCAACGTCTGGAGAAGTCACTTATATATTTTAAAATTTAATATAACAGAATATAATATATATTTGACTGCATAGCACTGTTGGAAAGGTAATTTTGTGCTGAACAACTTTGCCACTGATATTATGTGTATATCATGTGTACTTTAGGAGTTATTTGTATTTGTTTGTGGTATGGTGTGTATGGCTTATGTTGCCTGCTTTAGTGGAAAACAAAACAAAAAAAAAAAGATTTTGCTGTTTCAACCAGCATAGAAAACAAACAAAATTACATATTATTTGTATACCACCACTCAAAAGGTAATTTTATGCTGAATAACTTTGCCACTCACACTTTTGGTCTAGCACTTACGGTTCTTGAGCTATTAGGATTTGTTTGTGGCATGCTGACTATAGCTTGATTTTGCTTAGAAAGGCCCAGGATTTACTAGTAACAGTATACAGGTGACAAGTGGTGCCACTTCAGAGAGCTCCTGTGGAGGCGATGAGTTAACCTGACTTTCTTTATTTTACAGGTCCGACAGAACAGCAGCAAGGTCAGCTCTGAGGGTGGGGGCTGACCAAATAAGCAGACGCGAAAGACCGTTAGGCCTATTCTGCTGCCATTTTAGTATGTTAGAACATAGACTCCTTCCTTCCCCATCAGATAAGTATCATTCTATGCCTATCTTGCTCTTTCCATCCTATTTACTCTCTAAGAACTGTGGATCCTTTGTGACCCCTTTTTAATATTTTATTTTACAGGTCCCATGGACATCATCCCTTAAAGACCTGCTCCCTATTACTCAAGTAAGAGACTTGACTTCTGCCTGTATGTGGGTTCTGTACTGCTGTGGCCATTCCCGTTACAATGTGTGTGTCAAGAGTTGGACATGTGGGAGGGTTGTGTGTGTTGCGGGCCTTGGAGGGAAAGGGTTTGTATTGTGACTGTATGAAAATGGGGTAGTTTGGGGGAATGTACTGTAGACGTGGGGATATTTGTGGTGGTCATGGAGAGAGGGTGCTGTCTGGGGTTGTGGAGGAAGGATGCTCGTTTAGGGTGCTTTGGAGGGTGGGGGCTAGCGTCTGGGCTGTGAGGAACAACTGTCTTATTCTGTGGAGGAAGGGGCTAATGTTGGGGTGTGGTGGGACGGAGGCAATACTTTTGTGTACATAGATGCTGTCGGCAGATAAGGACCATCCAGTCTGCTCATGTAAGCTGCCTAACGTAGCGTCCAGTAACCCTATCTGGTCTTCAGCTTTTTCTTCCTATCTATTCCTTTGTTTCTGTCCCATGCATGTTTGAAACCTGCCACTGTATGGGCTGCCACAACCTCCCAGAGCAGGCTGTTCCATGCATCAACCACCACCCTTTCCATAAAAAGGAACACTGTGACATTTCCCCTTATGTAGTCAATTCTCAGTCTAATGTCGTGACCTATTGTGCAGGCACTATTAATCTGGAATGTGTGTCCCCTTCCACCTTGTTAATGCCCTTGAGGAACTTGAACGTTTCTATCAGGTTACCTCTCGCCCTCCTTTGTTACAGCATGTACAAATTGATGTCCCTCACTTTCTCCTTGTAATGCTTGTGATGTAATTCTTTCACCATTCTGGTCACCCTCCTCCACACATCTCTTTTTTTTTGACGGTGTCCTTTCAAAGGTGTGGTCTCCAGAACAGCACATTGTATTCCTGGTGAGGTCTCACAAGGGTCTTGTGCAGTGGTACATTACCTCCCTCCTTCAGCGTGTGATTCCCCTTCCAATACACCCTAACATCGCTCTGGTCTTTCCACCGCCTTTGCTGTCTGCTTAGCTGCCTGCAGGTCATCTGTGATTATGACCACCAAGTCCCTCTCCTTCATAGTTACAGTCAGCAGCCCCCCTCCAAGCTGTAGCTCGCCCCAGGGTTCCTGCTACCCACATGCATGATTTTTGTACTACTTTACATTAAATCTTAGCTGCCATGCCCCTGAACATCTCTGCACAAGTTCCAGGTCTTTTCTCATCCTTTCCACCCTTTCCAGAGTATCCACCCTGTTGCAGGTCGTGGTGTCATCCACAGACAGGCAAACCTTTTCTCCCAGCCCATCTGTAGTGTCACTGATGAAGACATCAACGAGGGCTGGCCCCAGAACTGACCCCTGAGGTATCCACTGGTCACCTTCCTATCATCTGATTGGGTTCCATTCACCACTATCCTCTTGTTTTCTGTCCCTTAAACAGTTTCCAGCTGTGTTCACTATCTTGTGTCCCAACTCCAGGCTGCCTAGCTTGTTGACCAATCTCCTATATGGAACAGTGTCAAAGGCTTTGCTGAAATCGAGGTAGGCAGTATCTAACGCCCCCCCCCCCCCTTTTGCCTACTGCTTTTGTCATCTAGTCATAGAAATCTATCATATTAGCTTGGCAGGATCATCCTGCAGAAAACCATGTTGCCTGGGATCCACCAGCCCATTGACTTCTAGGTGTTCCACTAAAGGAGTACCTCCATTATCTTTCCTACTACAGAGGTTAGACTAACTAGCCTGTAGTTCCTCCCTTCTTCTTTATTACCACTCTTGTGAAGAGGGAAAACGTTGCCCTTCTCCAGTCCTCTGGGACCACTCCAGTGTCTATGGACTCACTAAACAGGGCTGCCAATTAAACTCCTTTCCTTTAGGAGCACTGTGCAAGAGGGGAGCTATTGTAAGTTGCTTTGGAGGGAGGTGGGCTGGCGTAGGAGGCAGTGACGAGAGAGTGGCTACTCTCGGGGGGGACCTGGTGGGGAAGGGGGGGTTAGTGTTGAGGGAAGGGGTCAAAGATGGAGATGGGTCTAGTGTCTGGGGGAGGGGGAGCTAGTATCTGAGGCTGTTGGAAGATGGGGTAGCTGGTGTTGGGGACTATGGTGCTAAGAGTTAGACTGGTCCTATGGTGGTGGCAGCAGTGGTTTATAGTGCTGTAGTAGTATTAGTGTTTATTTTGTTTTTTTACTTTATTTTATGTGGCACTCTTCCTTGGAGGCTCAGGGCACCATTTCAAATATCAACCAGTAGCAAAATGAATTGTTTAATTAGTACTTAAAAAAACACACACACACACACACACAAAAAAAATTGGCATGACATAACTGTGGGGAAGATCGAACCCCAAAAGTACAAGTGAATAAGGGTGGTCAAAAATGAGAGGGGGGAAAAAATGAACAATAAAGAATATATATAATGGATACTGCTGAAAAACCTCCTACCCTGGTGTAACATAGTTGCTATGTTTTAATTACTGCTATGTTTATAATGTACTTGCTATACACAAATGTTTCATCACTATCTTGTTTTGTTTTACTGGTACTGTTGTATGCGACTAAAACAAGTCCTTGTACAAGCATAATAGTGGATGGACACACCATGTGCAGTAAGCCATTTCTAATCTCAAGGTTGTTGTGTAGCTTAAAGAGAGACCAATCTGTTGCTTCCTTAATCATAAACACAACGCATGAGAGTACATGTCGCACTGCATAATCAGCACATGCCTCAGCTATGGAAAAATATTGAGATATATCAGACTATGCTATTCTATAACAAACAGGCCAGAATTAAGAACAACATGTATCTAATACCTGGTCATTATGTGAAAACAGCCCCTCAATAGCTGTACTTTATTAAATATTAACCCTTTTGGGTTTACAGCATGTAGATTCTGGTATTTACATATACACTGTTAGGGTAACCTAACAATGCCTGCACTCTTTTAAAGTTACAAGAAAGGTCAGTCAGAGATATGTAAACCACGGGGAGCTGTGACGGCATACAGATTATGTGACCTTAAAATTGGCCAATACAATAAAGTCAGCCTGTGACAGGTGGGTCATAGGGAAGTTATGACAGCATCTGGATCAGAAGACTTTCTAAAAATACAAAGTAAATCAATAAGAGCAAGTATAAGAAAAGACCTAGAAGTAGTGTTTGCTTGTGATTACCTGTTTCTACATGCTAGTAAATAAATAACTGTTTAATTAAAATTCTAGTTATTACTAGAGGAGCACTTGAGTGCTGGATCCATTTTAATCGCAAAGTTTTATTAAAGGTACTAAGATGCATGCTAGATTACTTTTGCTCGTTTGTCATGTTGGTTTGACGGTGTCTCAGTATAATCCTAATGGAGCAATGTTGCCATCTTGTGGTGACAGTTAAAATTGTTAGCTTAATTACAATGCATTACATTTCTAAGCTAAGGGAAGCAGTATGACCAAATATGGATAAACTGTTATGAAAGCAATGCTAAACAAAAACATAATCACCAGTGTCACAATTCATGAACAACATCAGGCCATACCAACATAGCCAATCAGAAACTGACAAATATCATGTAACTGGAGTATTGCCTTGTATGTAATTTCCTGAAGTTGATTGTCACACTGTATATAAACCCCACTGCCTAAAGTTTTGGGAGAACATGTAACCAATATGCACAGAGCGCTGCATCGCTCTTAATAAAATACCTTTTGTCTGCAGGAAAGTTCTTCGGTCTGTTACTCTTTAATGTCTTTATCCTCGAGGTGCCCGAGCCAAACACCACGTAACCTACCGCCCGCCTGCTGGCAATTCGTAAGGTTACACCTGGGATGCAGCGTACCATCTCTTGGTCATGTGGTGTTGGACCCACTTCCCTCCCTGTGCCCCTCACTAGGGAATCCCTTGAAATGAATACACAAAGTGAACTACAAGGAACTGTTTAACCTGAGCAACGGTTAACGAACATGGGGGGGGGGGGTATTTATTTATTTTTGTCTGGTAATGAGAGCTATTTTCAGACTGTAATCTGCCTGGCATTTGTTGGAAGTCTCCTGACCAGATCTGACTTTGCTTATGAGATTGCAGGAAGGCTGCAGGCACATAAAGGTAATAATGGACCCCCTACCATGCAGAACAAGCCACATTGACTGAGGTTAGTGACATCATGGGCATGAGAGCAAAGCGCGAGTGCCCTCAAGATGTCGCTATAACCTCACAAATTGTGAGGTTACCAGAACATTTTGCAATGAGGTGGGTTCATTATATATAATTATATGAGCAGGGTGTTTCCAAAACATACAAGTGACAGGCAAACTCCTTCATAAGTAATGAGTTTAAAACTTCACCCAGTACTGTTTTTTTTTTTTTTTTCTTATTTTGTTTTGTTTTTTTCCTGGGCACTGTTTTGAAATTGGTGCTTGTGACAGTGGCCATTACAGTGGTAGCATTCTGGCTCTGACAAACTCTGTTTTCTTGGAGGATTATTGGGGGTCGAGGAGGTTCGAACATCCAAAGGACTGCTCTCTTCCCAGGGGAGGGATTGGGGGAGCTGCAGTGGAACAGAGGCAAGGATATGGGAGCTAGTGGGCCACATTAGTCCAAGGCAGGGAGGTCTGGAGTAATTGGAGGATATGGCCATGGGAACAGCTGGGGTGGGCTAGAGCAGCCCAGACCTGGGGTTGTCCTGGGGCAGGGCTATGGGAGCTAGGGAGCAAAGTAGACCAGGGAAGTCCGAGGGAGCTGGGGTGAACTATGGATAGAACAAGGGCAGATGCTGGCTAGTGCAAGGTAGAATGTAATGGTCTGGGGCAGGGCCATGGGACCTGAGGGCCAACCAGGACATCCTAGGGATGGTGCAGGGTGGAGCTGGGATAGGTGGGGGGCCAATGGGTGGGCTAGGGCTGAGGGAGGAAGGGTGGTGGCTTGGGCATGGCAGAGGAGCTGGGGTGCTGAGGTCCACAGGCAGGACCAAGGAAACTGGGGTGATCCAAGGGGACAGCATGGGCCAGGAGAGACTGGTGCTGGAACAGGGCAGGGCCATGCAGGCCTGGAGGAGACAGGTAAGCCTGCCTGGGAAAAGGGGAGCTGGTTTGGTCCAGATGAAGGTCCATTGGAATGGAGAGTGCCAAGGTGGGCTAGGGTAGCCTGGTGCTAAGGCAAGAGGAAGCTTGTGTTGTCCTGGGGCAGTTCTGTGGGATCTGGTGGTGAGGCAGGTTGGCCTGGGTTGCTAGTAGCAGTGGGAGCTGATACCTTTGGTGGTGATTGGAGGTGGGATGGTGGGGGCCACTATCCACCCATGTAATGGTTGTATATATTTACAGATTCTTTTAATGGTAATCTGGGGGTGGCAACTGCAATATAAGGGTGCTAGCTGCACATTTGAGCAGACTAACTTGATACACCATAAGGCTTGTTTGTTTGTTTTTTTTTTTTTTCTGGCAGATTTTGTATACAGTACCATCTACTCTACTTCTTCCATATGTTCTAGTTTCTAAGAAATTAAGGCACACATTGGTCGTGTTTTTTTGTTGTAAAGTGTACGTTGAACAAACAAATTTCAAATATATATCTCTGTCTCCTGGATTTCAGGACAGACTTCGCTAAGATGAAGGCCTAATTCAGGAAGGCTATGCAGGGATATGACGACATAAGGGGAGTAGTGGAACAGTGGGATAAGATAAGGGAAGCCCTGTGCCTGGTAGCAAACCATTGTGCCAGGCCCTTCAGCAAGCGCAAAAGAGGAAACCACTGTGGTTCTTGAGGGGAGTAGCAGAGCTAGAAAGGTGGGGGGATATGGTATTTCTGAGGTACAAGGCAACACAAAGCAAGGAAGAATACTTGGAAAATGAAAGGAAGCAAACAAGGCAGTAAGGGCAGCAAAGGCTGATACTGAGGAAAAGCTAGCTAAATCGGTAAAGGAAGGGGGGCATTCTTTAGGTGCATTAGTGAGAGAAGGGAGACTGGGAGGGATTGTGAGGCTTGGGGCAGAGGGAGGCAGGGTAGTGGAAAAAGACATTGACACTGCAGTACCAGGGGGCTTTGTGACTTAAATTGGAAAGGTACCTGTTTAGGGGATTTTGCTGGTGCAGCTGACTGTGTCAGTGAGGGTCTGCTGGGGTAGCTGATTGTCTCTAGTACTCGGGGGAGACCCAACCTCCCCCACCCACCCCTAGTGCATTACATCCTTTATACTGGTAGCTTGTGACATCATACGGTGCCTGATGTCTGCATACAGCCACTGTTAGCTGGACTCGACACACACACACTGGACTGTGTGTGTTTGTGAGACTTGGTAAAGCTGTTTGTAAGTTTGTGATTCGGTTTGTAAACAACTGCAGTCAGTATAGAGACTGTATTCCACTGTCCTGTACAGGTAGTGTGAACCATGGGTAGGATTGTGGGGCAGCAGTGTGGATGAATATACTGTGGAGGCTTGGAGGGTCCTCAATATGCCACAGCTTAAGGAGGCTCAAGAAAGAGGTTCAGTGGCTTGGCTGGGAGCTGGGGACACTGAGTGATGAGGGGAGAGCTGCATTGGTAGAAGGGCTGACATCTGAGCGTATAGGGGGCACCACAGAGAAGGAACAGTGGGTTGAGGGAGGGGGAGAACTAGACAGTAAGTCAGTTGATGAAGGGTGGACTATAGTAGGGCCTAGCAAAAGAGGAGCAGCAGTAGGTAGGAGAAAACACGTAGTAAGGCAATGAGGGTAGGGAACATGTTTGCTGTACTAGCGACACATCGGGAAGAGGATGCAGGAGAGGATTGTACAACGGATAGTACTCACGAAGAGGAGGGAGTGAGGGACATTACTAGTGGAGAGATTGAGCATGGCATGGCAGGGAGAGGGATAATTCTCAGGAAGCAGGGAGGTTAGCAGTCAGACAGGGGAAGAGGTCTCAGTTTAGAGATGCAGGGGGGGGAAGACACTGGGGAAAATGGTAAAAGCACCATCTTGAGTGGCCCCAGGAATGAGAAAATGGGTGGGGGTGGTGGCGGGCACAGGGAAAGTGGAGGGTGTACTGGTGTTAGGGACTCCATACTCAGGGGATCAGATGGGGCAGCAAGGGGGAGGCACAGTCAGATATGGGTGGAGTCCATACCGGGATTAAAGGCAGACAAGGCAGGACAGGCAATCCTATGGTGTGCAAGGAGGGGTAAGAGGAAACCGCACATTGTGGTACATGTGAGGACAAATGACCTAGCGGGAGGGACACTGGAGGTAACGAGGGAGAAGTCTGAGGAAGTGGGAACGTTGTGCGAAGAGACTGGAGAGTCTATGGCCTTCTCAGAGGTGCTCCCAGTACCCTGTGCACGCACAGTGAGAAAGGAGAGGATTAGGGAGTTGAATGCGTGGTTGGTAGAATGGTGTCAAACTAAGGAGTATGGCATTGAGGGCAGCTGGGGCAGTACCTGTGATAATCTGTTTGCAAGTGATTGGCTGCTTCTGAGTGGGGAGGGGAAGGAAGTATTAAAGCAAAGACTGGAGAGGTATGTTGTGACAAAAGTGGATTTAAACTAGACTGGGGGAGGTGGCAAGTGGACAGCAGGAAGGCAGGGATCTGACAGAGTGGAGTCACAGCCAACCCCTACCTCCCCCCAGACTAGCAGGGAAGGACTCTGGGCAGCCGAAAAAGGAGGGAATAGAAGGGAGGACCTGGAGGGCAATGAAGGGAAGGGGCCACAATGGAGGGTGGTCTCACTGAATGCAAGATGCTTAGACAAAAAATCAGCTGAGCTACAGGCACTCTTAGCAGTGTGGAGGGTGGATATTGCAGCTGTCACAGAAATGTGGGCAGCTGAGCACCGGGACTGGGATCTGGCAATCCCAAGGTACAAATTTAATCAATCAGTCAAAATCTTTATTTATCCAGGTGGGCACCATTGAGCAGGGCTCACTTGCAAGATGGACCTGGTCATACAAAAATCATAGTATAGTAACATAGTAAAACATAATGCAATATTATACAAAGAAAAAAATATACATCTGTACATCAACATTTGAGTGAGAGGGCCTTTACAACAGATAGGCTCATAAGGAAGGACCATAAGGAGGGGAGGGGGTTGGGGTGGCAGTCTGTATGAGGGATGGGATCAAATACACAAGGGCGAAAAAAGGAGAACAGAGGCAATCTGGCTGCAGCTCAAGGGGTAGGAAACTGAGGATTGGGGTGGCTTACAGTCACTGTCCCAATCTGAGGAGCTTGACCGGGAATTGGTGGGACAAATCAGAAAGGTATGTAGAAAAAGGAAGGTGGTCATCGGGGATTTCAAACTGCCGGGCGCTGACTGGAGCATTCCGGTCACCTCCAGTGCTATGGAGCAAATTGGTTGGTGTGCTTACTTGGCTAAAGAATACTTTAGATCTGGTATTGCTGGATATGGAGGCAGTAAGGAAAATAAGGGTGGAGGACCCACTAGCCGACAGCGATCAAACGGTATGGTTTTAATATCACAATATGCAGGGAGCCAGAGAAATCGGTAACCTGGGTGGTAAACTTCAGGGGGTGGACTTTGGGAGGATGTTGGTAGTACTGAAAAGGAAACTGGAGGGCATAAGGCAGGAGATGGACATGGAGCAGAAATGGGATATTATTAAATGGGGTATTACAGAGGCAACAGAAGCCTGCACCAAGATACAGAGTAAGAGGAGCAGAGCAAGGAATCCATGCTTGTTGAACAGTGAGGTGGTGAGGGCAAAACAAGAGGTGTATAGGAGGATGGGGAAGGAAGGGGGACGGGGAGGAGTATGCAAGATGGTCCAGGGAGGTGACCAAAAAAGTGAGCGAAACCAAGGCCCAGAGGGAATTGAAATTAATGCAGGAAATTTAATGGGGGGGCACTTTCAGATACATCAGGGAGAAAAAGAAGTGCAAAGAGACAATATTGAGGATACAAAAGGGTGGGGAATGGACGGAAAAGGGGGAGGAAGAGGCAGAAGCACTGAGTGAATACTTTTGCTCGGTATTCATGGAAGAAAGTGGGGGACCACTACCATCATGGTCTGGGAGGGTGGGAGGAGAGGAGGCAACAGATGGAAGAATTAAGGGAGGTAGAGTCCTAGAGAGACAGAGGGCATTGAGGGTAGACAAGGTACCAGGGCCGGATGTGGTGTGTGTGTGTGTGTGTGTGTGTTGTGTTTTTTTTTTTTTACCAGGAGTAGCACACTAAGCTGAGGGCTCTTTTTAACAGGTGCAGCCTGGGATCACAGGGAAGTTAAGTGACTTGCTCAGGGTCACACAGTATGTAAGTGGAAGCTGTGGGATTCAAACCCAGGTCTGGTCTGTTGGATGTCACCAGATTTGCAGCTCAGAGCCTTAAACCACTGCGCTATCCTGCCTCCCTAGTATCCATCCCAGGGTGCTGAGAGAGATGGTGGAGCCGCTGGCGGATCTGTACAGCACCTCACCGGAGTCGGAATGTGTGCCACTAGACTGGAGGATGACATATGTAGTGCCATTACACAAGAGTGGACCAAGGGATGAACTGGGTAATTATCGTCCAGTAACTCTTACATCCATAGTGTGGAAACGATACTAAAGGAAAGACTGGTGTCGTAACTGGATGACAACAGCCTCCAGAATGTGAGGCTGCATGGATTCATTTCCGGGGATGTCTTGTCAAACCAGCCTGGTACAACATTATGATTGGGTGACAGGTGAGCTGGATAAGGGTCAGGCAGTGGATGTTCTTTACTTGGACTTCAGGAAGACCTTCAATTCAGTGCCTCATGGGTGGCTTGGGGGGGCAGCTAACTGGTGTAGGGGAAGGGGCAAAAACGATGAACTGGATTACAAACTGGCTGAGTGGGTGAATGCAACAGGTGGTGGTGGGAGGGGAGCTCTCAACTCCAAGGCCGGTGATGAGCAGGGCGCCACAGGGCTCTGTGATGGGACTAGTATTATTTGGGCTCTTCATATCGGACATTGTGCATGTGGTGGTGAGCAAGGTAAGACTGCTCACAGACTACACCAAAATGGTAGCAGTAGTGGATGGAGTGGAGGGATGGAAGCAGCTGCAAGGGGACCTAAGCTAGCTAGAGGAGTTGTCAGAAAGGTGGCAGCTGGGGTTCAATGCAAAGAAGTGTAAGGTTATGCACTTCAGGGTAGAGAACCCAAGGAGAGAATACTGGCTTAGAGGGGTTATGCTGGGGATCACCGAGGAGGAGGAGCAGGACCTAGGAGTAATCTTAACAGGGACCATAAACGACACTTCCCAGTGCAGGAGAGTGTCCGCAAAAGTGAACAAAATGCTGTGGTGCAAAGAGTTTTTTTTTTTTTCATCCAGGCGAAGAGAGGTGATCTTGCCCCTCTACAGGTTGTTGGTAAGGCCGCACTTGGAGTATTATGTGTCGTTTTGGAGGCCATGCCTGAAGCGTGATATCAGGCTAACGGAGAAGGTGCAGAGTAGGACAACGAAGATGATGTGTGTAATGGAGGGAAGAGACTGGGAGCAGGCTTGGAGAACTAAATATATTATTCACCCTGGAGGCACGTTCGTATGTTCGTATAATGCGACCGTCCTCAACAAATACTTCTGCTTCGTATCCACAGAAGACGATGGGGATGGTTCCCCATTAATTGAGAAGGGCAAATGGGGAGGAGAGGTGAACATTTGACCTTTTTCAGGGGACAGAGTAAAAAGAGCACTAGAACAGCTTAGGGTGAATAAAGCTATGGGGGCGAAGGGATAGTCCCGAGGATCCTAAAGGAGCTCTGGAAGGAACTGGCTAAACTTCTGGCTAAGTTGTTCAGTGGATTACTAGAAACAGGTGTGGTTCTGAAGGAGTGCATAAGTGGTAACCCTGTAAAAAGTGGTAGCAAAAAGCCGACCTGCCAGCGTAGCGCTTGGATTTCCATCTACAGCACCAGTGACCCGGGTTCAGGAATGCGCCCGGGCCGCTGGAGGGCCAACAGGGGGAGAAGACTAGAGCATCCCACAACTGCTCATCTTCTCCGGGGGGAGGCAGGGGACCAAGGGTCAGCAGTTTGCCTGATCCTGAGCAGAGTAGCAGGAGGGGCTGTTCAGTGCGTGTGGTGGACGTTGGTACGTAGCGCCTTGACGACAGGGCACACACATCACTTGCTAGGGAGATAATGGTGGAAAAAGCACTGGAGTACAGAGAAGGAAGGAGCGCTGGCACAATCCCAGATTGCTGCTGCCTACCAGGCCACTGAATGGGGACCCGACAAAATGAAGGATTCTTAAGGTGCTTGGACCCCACCTCTTACCCGCCTGGGGGGTGTAGCCAAGGCTCTGTGGGGTCTCCTCTGGATTCAGATAGGTGGGGAAGTGGGGGGGTGCCTTGTTGTCTCCCGACTAAGCGGTCTCCGGTGCTAGGGAGGAGGGAGAAAGAAGAAAAAAGGTGGTAGCAAGGAGGAGGCAGGAGACTACTGCCTGGTCAGTTTTAGAAACCCTGCTTAAGGAAAAAACTGGCGGACTGCCTAGAGACCAGGGGCTGCTGGACCCAAGTCAACATGGATTCAGGGAGGTCAAGCCAGACCAACATGGACGTTACACAAAAGAACAAAGTGCTCTAGCTTTCGGACCAACCCAGGCCCTTCTTCAGAAGCTTTATGACAATTATTTTGAAAATCCCATACTAGTAACACCAGATAATGTTGAAAAAACAGAAATAATTCTCATTGGTTTAACATATACATTTAAAACATAACAGAAGATTACGTCAGAGAAGCTAATTGACACCAGTATGCTTTTAACTGAGAAGCCTCAGAAGGGCAAAGGTTATCAAGAATTATCAGCAACCAGAGAGGAGTTCTCACATAAATTTTAAAATGTCTCAGTATGCTTCAAGAAAGCATTCTAGTGATAGAACACCTTGGGATAGCATTCTCTCGAATACATGTAAGATGAGCTTACAACTTACAAGTGTCCTTGTGTTTTAAAGAACAGACAATGAGAGACAAAATCCTGAAATTAGGCCTAATTGTCTGCAAGTCAAAAACAAGCCCCAAATTAAACATTCACACATACTAATGCATGATAGTGTCACTCGTAAGTATAAGTGCCAAATAAAAATACTTGTCAAGGACCCCCCAGAAAACAAGACCATGAACCTGATAAGTGCAGATTTCAACACAGAGTCAGTGTATAACAAAAATGCACAGAATCAGTTTAAGGAATCTAAATGAAAACTTCTAAGGATGAAATCCTCCAGCCCCGGAAAGATAACTAGTAAGAATGAGATATACTATATGTACAATAGTCATAATACAGCATCATTCACACCAATCTTAATATTTTCCCAAAGGAAACACGTTTTATGAACCCCCAAGTAAATTAGATATGCATCTTAATATGAGTAGATTTAAAACTGACAGTGTGCAATCCAACCACTCTTGTACATACAGTGTATCTCATTCCTGCTTAGACTGATTCTATGCATTTTTTGTTATACACTGACTCAGTGTTGAAATCTGCACTTATCAGGCTCATTGTCTCATTTTCTTGGGGGTCCTTGACAAGTATTTTTTTTTATTTGTTAAATGGGAATTTTGGTTTATTTTACAAATTCATTTTTCCTGACCATGGATATAGTAAAACAAAAATTTCTTAACAAAATGTTTTTAAATAAAGAGTTTAGCTCACAGCAGCAGCAGAAGCATGTTAGCATTAAAAGCTTAGTGGCGTGGATGTAGAGGCATCAGTATTTAAGCATGACTTTGGTAGAGGATTAATTGTGACTGAGGGGCGAGGGAGTGAGGGAGGGAGTGAGTCTTGATATTTGTAGCGTAATGGTTTTCTGAAACTTCAGCCTTCAGTGGGTTAGACTCTGCAGCCATCTGTACAGTATGTCGCTAAGCCATATGCAGTGTGGTGTGGGTAAAACCCAGATCACCAGACCAAACTGATGTGTGTTTCGTCTGAGATGTCTTATTTTTATTGTTCATGTGCCACTCTGTTGCTTTTTTAATAAACAGTAGTAGTTATGGTAATTTTTGATTACTGTATTTGGAATCTGTTCTACAGCTTTAGCAATTGCCTGTGAAATGCACATCACACTATAACTGTGGAGCCCATGGCACATTTCAGTCTGAAATTATAGTGTCAGCTGTGTAAGTTGCTTTTTCAAAATTCTTTTACATGTCATCACAGTTGCTACTGAGAAGCCCCTCTGTTTACTTCTGATATATATTTCTAACATAAGCATAGTTTTCACGGTCTTTCCCACAATCCTATGGCTTCAGAAGCATTCATTTTGCAATTGAGAAATTGAGGAAAGAACACTTCTGCAAGACTTACGCCTTAAGGGCATTTAAGATGACAATGGCCGCTAGAAAGGTGACAGAATTGCAGACAGCTAGAACTGATGACATGTCTAAGAAACGGGGAAAGCATGTTTAGCATTGGAAAACCCTATGGACAACATTAAACTTAGGACTGACATCCAACAGCACTGTCTATGATTTATTTATTTAGTTATCTTTTCTTTTGCATATTTTGCTGCAAGAACCATAGAGCATAGGATAGCACAATGCAGTTTTCATTTTGCTTCTAAGTCCGAAGAGATATATTTATTTATAATAACTGGTCAGCAATTTCTGTCAATGTACTGACTAGATTGATATTTTCCATAACAACCGGCTGGTTGTTATGACATTCATGAGCCATGCCAGTCAAACTATGCTGCTGCCTCATTGGCCAACATTCTGTATGTGGGCAGGGCCAAACAGTCTCACAAACTGCTGGAGAAAAATTGCTGGCCTGTTATTATAAAAAATAAAAGATGGTGAGGGTGTTTCATGAGAATTTAACGAACACCCTCGTTGTGGGATGCTTTGATAAACCCCTTGGGCTTTGCCCTCGGGGGTTTATGTAGCATCCCGCAACTCGGGTGTGCATTAAATTCTCACATCAAACCCTTCCCCATCCATTATTCTCTATTTTATTGCACCTTTTAATAGATGTGCCATTAAGCACCATACAGCATGGAGCAGGAGAGGAGTTTTTTGGTTTTGCTGCTGTTTTTCTTTGACTGGAAGATTTTCTGATAACCGTAACAGATTTAGAAAGACAATAAATGTGATTTACAACAGGGACCTCCAGACACTGGTTCAAAGTGACAAACTTATTGGCATTGGGAGACATAATATTGCTGATAAAAATACACCTTCCATGTCGTTTTTCCCTGGGTGTTTTATGACGTCTGGGGGCTGTCATTCAGGTTTGTTTCATGGCATCTTCTCCAAGTTTGTCTTCACAGAGTACCCTTTGGTTTGATGCCTAATAGCCCCTACAGCAGGCCAGTGTCTTGTTACAGTGTCTTGCTTAGCCACAGCAGAGAAAAAACACTGCAGCCAGGATTCACAGTGCTATACAGTATACTATAGAAAGTTGCATGTTTAAACACACACACACCCCAAGCAGAACACAGCTGGATAAGGTACCAGTATTTAGGAAACTTCTCATTCTTACCCAGAGTCTAGCAATGTGAATCCTGGCTGTGACTATAAGTGTTTTACAACTGAATAATAATAATAACCACATTTGCTTCACTTGTAGATAGGTAGGCATTTCTCGGAAGTGCTACCTGTCTATGGCATGGATGAGGCTAGGGCACTCCGCACCATGGGATTCAATGACTGGTTGAAAAGTCGGTGCAGAGGTCAGGGATTTGGCTTCATTGGGGACTGGGGCTCCACCTGGAGGGATGCATGCCTATACAGGCACGATGGTCTGCATCTGTCCTGGAGGGGAACCAGGATTCTAGGTGATGGGTTTAAATGCTTCAGTGGCAAGCATTTAAACTAGCCAAGGGGGGAGGCACTGAAGAAGAAAAGGGAAATCCTAGCCCCCCCCCCCCCAAATCAGGGTCATTAGTGAGGTAAACACCAAAATAGAGCAGTCGATAGGGAGCAGGGCAGGGGTAAATGGAGAAAAAGACAAAAGCAGTAGGGATGGGGATGGGGCAAAAAGAAATACAGCCATAAAAAAATAGAGGGTAATGAGTACCAATGCCCGGAGTCTAGGTAAAAAGCTCCCTGAAATGGTGGCCTTGATGGAAGAGGGATGCCTGGATATTGTGGCAGTCACAGAAACGTGGTATATAGAGAACCATGACTGGGATGTCAACATACCAGGATACAGTCTATAGGAGGGACAGGTAGGGAAGAAGAGGAGGAGAAGGAGGAGTAACTCTCTATTAAGGGAAGGGATAAAAGCAACAGACCTGAGGGGTAAATGGGGAGGAGAGGAGGCACTGTGGGTCACCCTGGAGACTAGAAATGGCTCCACAATCCGCACAGGGGTTGTATACAGACCCCCGTCTCAGGGGGAGGAAATGGACATGGAAATGATAGGCATCCTTGGGATGGCAGAGAAAGGGGAGATATTGCTGATGGGGGACCTGAATATGCCAGATGTTGACTGGAGCACCTTTGCAGCAGCCACATCCAAGAGCAGGGCCATTCTCAATGCCCTACAGGGGGCATGCCTCAGACAGCTAGTTTTGAAACCCACTCGGGAGAGAGCAGTCTTAGACCTGGTACTCCTCAAATGGGGTTGGAGAGAGCATCTCTGATCTTGAAGTGGGTAGCCATCTGGGAACAAGCGACCACCAAACAGTGTGGTTCACAATAAACGTAGCTGTAAAGTCAAGCCACACAAAAGCGAAGGTACTGGACTTCAGGAGGGCTGATTTTTTTTTTTTTTTCTTTTTCAAAATGGGAGAGTGCCTCAGAAAAGCACTAGCAAACGGGCAAGAAGGTGGGGTGGAGCAACAATGGGGAAACATCAAAACCGCAATCACAGAGGCAACAAGTCTTTGTGAAGCAAATAAATCAAAACGAAAGAAAAAAACACTATGGTTCTCAAAAGAAGTGGCGGGGAAGGTAAGGGAAAAAAGATGGCATTCAGGACTTATAAGGAAACACAGGAGGAGCAGGACAGAGAACTGTACCAGTTAAAGCAGAAGGAAGCGGGTGAGGCAGTCAGAATAGCAAAGGCCCAAACTGAGGAAAAGATAGCCCACTCGGTTAAGAAGGGGGATAAAACCTTTTATAGGTACATTAGGGAGCAAAGAAAGACTAAGGCAGGGATACTGAGGCTGAACAAAGAGGAAGGTGGTTGGGCAGAGAGCGACAGTGAAAAAGCAGGGATACTGAACGAATACTTCTGCTCAGTATTCATAGTGGAAAAGCAGGGGGAAATACCTAATCCGGTCAATAGAGGCACTCTGGATAGGGGGGTTGATATTAGTCCTTTCACTGAAGAAAGGGTTCTGAAAGAACTCTTAAAACTGAAGGTGGATAAAGCAATGGGGCCTGATGGGATTCACCCCAGAATTTTAAAAGAACTAAGGGAAGAACTAGTAACACCACTGACTACCCTTTTTAATAAATCATGGGAGGATGGGGTGGTACCTGAGGACTAGAGGAAGGCAGATGTAATTCCTCTTCACAAAAGTGGGAGCAAGACAGAGGCAGGAAACTACAGACCTATCAGTTTGACCTCATTGGTAGGTAAAATGATGGAATCACTTCTGAAGGAAAGAATTGTTGAGTACCTAGAGGCCAGCGGGGCACAGGACCCAAGGCAGAATGTATTCACAGCGGGAAGGTCATGTCAGACAAATCTAATAGATTTCTTTGACTGGGTGACCAAAGCAGTAGACCAGGGAGGGGCTGTGGACAAGGCCTACCTAGAATTTAGCAAGGCATTTGACACAGTCCCGCACAAAACATTAATAAACAAATTAGCCAGCCTGGGTGTGGGTCCTAGGGTGGTAGCCTGGGTAAAACACTGGTTGGACAACAGGACACAGCGGATAATAGTAAATGGAGTCCACAGTGAAGAAAGGAGGGTTACTAGTGGGGTACCGCAGGGTTCAGTACTGGGGCCGGTCCTTTTGAATGTCTTTATAAGTGACATTGCAGAGGGACTGGAAGGGAAAGTATGTCTCTTTGCAGATAACACAAAGATCTGCAACAATGTTGATACACAAGGTGGGGTGGAAAGGATGAAAAGGGACTTGGCAAGGTTGGAGGAATGGTCAAATGTATGGCAGATTAGATTCAATGCAAAAAAGTGCAAAGTAATGCACCTGGGAAACAAAAACCCAAGGGAAGAGTACACAATGCGGGGTGAGATATTGACAACAACAAAAATGGTAAGGGACCTGGGGCTAGTCATATCAGATGACCTAAAGGTGAGCCAGCAATGTGAGAAGGCAGTAAGGAGGGCTTTGGGGGGAATACTGGGATGCATAGGGAGAGGCATCACCAGTAGAAAACAGGAAGTAGTTGACCCTCTGTACAGACAGTTGGTAAGACCACATCTGGAGTACTGTGTACAGTTCTGGAGACCCCATCTCCGCAAAGACATAAGGTGGAGGCTGTCCAGAGGAGGGCAACCAAAATGATGCAGGGTCTGCATCAGAAGACATATGAAGAAAGACTAAAGGAACTAAAGATGTATAGCCTCGAGGAAAGGAGGGAGAGGGGGGACATGATAGAAACTTTCAAATACCTCAAGGGAATCAAAGTCCAAGAGGGTAGCATCTTTCAGAAAAAGAGATGTACAAAAACAAGGAGGCACAATTTGAACATGGACTGGGACGGCTCAGAGGTAATGTGAGGAAGTATTGCTTCACAGAGAGGGTTGTGGATACATGGAACAGCCTTCCTGAGAAGGTTGTAGAGTCAAAAACAGTGGGGGAATTCAAGAATGCATGGGACAGACATAAGGCAATTCTCGTGGGGGGTAGGAGGAAGTAGGCTGTTTGTTAGCTAGGATCTGCAGCTTATCCGTTAGGTAGGGAAATGGGCAGACTAGGTGGGCCAAGCGGTTCTTATCTGCTGTCAGATTCTATGTTTCTATGTTTCATTTTGTGTCTAATTTCTGTTTGACTTACTGTAGGTTACACACAGAACCTGAAAAATTCATAACATGCTGTATTGTGATTCCATGAACTGATAAATGGGGATTTTGGTTTCTTTTACAAATTCATTTTTCCCTGACCATGGATATACTAAAACAAAATTTTCTCAACAAAATGTTTTTAAATAAAGAGTTAAACTCATAGCAGCAGAAGAAGAATGTTGGCATTAAAAGCTTAGTGGCGTGCATGTAGAAGCACCTGACTTTGGTAGAGGATTAATTGTGACTAGGGGGTGAGGAAGGGAGTGAGTCTTGATATTTGTAGCATAATAGTTTTCTTTAACTTCAGCCTTCAGTGGGTTAGACTCTGCAGCCATCTGTACAGTATATCACCAAGCCATATTCAATGTGGTATGGGTAAAACCCAGATCACCAGACCAGGACCAGTGCCGTAAAGTCTGCACTGGGCACAGCTTGTGCAAATATTGCTGATCCAGAGGATCAAATAAATATGTGCACGTAATTAAATAAATACTCTGCTTTTTCTCGTACTTCAACTCACCCCAGGAGTGACGTTATTACATGATAACACTCACCCTGTCATGCCTTATTGCTTAAATATGCCCTTTCTCAATGTACTATACTTTGATTCAGTTAGTGTATGTAACAGCCTTCATGTGAACACCATGGGCTTCTCTTTGACGCCTGATGTCTATTTGCTTTAGCTGTTGTATATTGTTTGACCTGCTTTGGTCTTCTTGATGTGGTGCCTGTGTGCCTAAAACTATGTAATCTGTTTATCTGCTGTTACCCTTATATGTCCAGTGAATGATTCTTATAACTGTCTGCTCTCGGAGCCATTGTTTCTGGACTTAACTGTGCTGTATTTGTATTAGTTTCGACGAGGTGCATTTGTAAATGAGTCTCTGACTCAAAGGTTTGTAAATCTGATATTTTTTTAATAAATAAATATTTATGTTTAAGCCCATGAAACACACTTATCTAGTTAATGCATTCACAGTCGCAATGGATCTGCCAGAGTTTGTTTTACTGTGTGGAGGCGTGTGTGTGACGTTGCTAGCCCCGTCACTACTGTATTGAGGTACAATATTTTTTTCACGCAGGGGGGGTCCTTAATCATCATGGCTTCCAAGTCTCTAGCATTCTGCTGGAGTCTACAGCAATTTACTGCATCATTCAGACCTCCAGCAAGCAATAATAACCTCAGCATACTGAGCTGGAGGTCCGTTACCTTCTGCCAGCTTTTACTATTTTCTGGTCGGGAAGTCAAATTTGGCAAGCTAAGGAACTTGTGCTCAAGTCATTGGTGATAGCTTCTAAATAAAGATTATCAGGTGATAGTGTTGAATATTGGGTATGCCTATTATGAGGGGAGCAGATGGGGGGACAACAGTACCAGGCCCAGTGGCTCAGTGGGGCCTATAGAGGGACCTGTAACAGGAGATGTGAGGCTAAGGGGGGGGGGCCCAGTCCTAAAGGTGTGACCTGGGTCCAGGAATTACAATTGGCAACCTTGCCTAAGACCTATGCTAATAGCATAGCACTCAAGTTACACTGTTTGGTACTGTTGCCTTTACTTTATTTGGGTTGAGGTTCGTCCCCACAATAACCTGTGTGTGTTAAAAAAAAAAAAAAAAAGGGCTGGTGGGGGGCAAAGCCACCCCCAACTTAAACTGACAAGCAAGGAAGGTCACCAAAGCAGTACTGTATTCAGAAAGCTTTTACGGCAAGCTTCCTAGATGTACCCGATATTCTACACTATTGCTGATTATTGATTAAAAAAGAAACCCGGCAATAGTAGAGAACACTGGAGGAGGCAGTATGGCGCAGTGGTTTAAGGCTCTTGGCTTCAAATCTGGAGACCTGGGTTTGAATCCCACAGCCCCCACTTGCATACTGTGTGATCCTGAGCAAGTCACTTAACTTCCTTGTGCTCCCAGGTCACACTGTAAACAAGCTTTCAGCTTAGTGCGTCTCTCCTGGTAAAAAAAAAAAAAATAAATAAAATAATTTGTGCAACTGTGTTTCAAAATTGGACACCACTACATCAAATAGGGTACCCTACGGTAGTTATTGATGCATGCTGTCAGTTATTTTCTAATTTGTTTGAGTTGGGAGGTGAGGTTACCTCCCCATGTCAGTTTTCAACATTTGGTGTAGGGATCGGCTGGCCGGTGGCTCAGCCACAGTTACAATCCTTCCCCCTTACTGGACACTACATAGAAACATAGAATTTGATGGCAGATAAGGACCACTTGGACCACCTAGTCTGCCCAATTCCTTACCTAAGTGATAAGCTGCAGATCCTAGTTGTCCAACAGCCTACTTCCTCCTACCCCCACTAGAATTGCTCTATATCTGTCCCATGCATTCTTCAATTCACCCACTGTTTTTGTCTGCATGACCTCCTCAGAAAGGCTTTTCTATGCATCCACAACCCTCTTCATGAAAAAATACTTCCTCACATTACCTCTGAGCTGTCCCCTCCATCTTTAAATTGTGCCCCCTTGTTCTTGCACATCTCTTTTTCTGAAAGATGTTACCCTCTTAGACTTTGTTAATTCCCTTGAGGTACTTGAAAGTTTCTATCATGTCCCCCCTCTCCCTCCTTTCTTCGAGGCTATACATATTAAGCTCCTTTAGTCTCTCTTTGTATGTCTTCTGGTGCAGACCCTGCTCCATTTTGGTTGCCCTCCTCTGGACAGCCTCCACCCTGTCTGTCTTTGTGGAGATGGTATCTCCTGAACTGCATGCAGTACTCTAGATGGGGTCTCACTAACTGTCTGTACAGAGGGATAACAACCTGTTTTCTACTCTTCACGCCTCTCCCTATGCATCCCAGTATCCCCCAGCCCTCCGTACTGCCTTCTCACATTGCTTGCCCACCTTTAGGTCATCTGTTATAACTACCCCCAGGTCCCTCTCCATTTTTGTTGTTGTTAGTATCTCACCCCAAGCTGGCCTGGTGGCGCAGAGGGCTGAGGCACTGGCGCCTTTCCTCGAGCCACCCCGGCAACCCTGGTTCAGGAATGAACTTGGGACGCTGGGACTGGCAGGTGAAGGAGAGGACTGAGCATCTGTAAAGACCACTCTTCTCTCCTGGGGTGGGTAGTGGGGAGGCATCGCTCTGCAGCATCCTCCAGTGGAGACCGGGGGAAGTGCAGATGTGTTCAGCTGGATGACTGCCACCTGGTGATCTGAGGTTGTCAATGTCCCAGAGCTCCCGGTCCCTCAGCAGTTCCCCAGGGCCAGGTATTGTGCTAGCCCTGCCTCTGGTGCCTTCCCCTCGGAGGAGGGGGACCCGCCCGGTGAAGGGTTACGTCTGGGTTACCTTGGGGACGACTGCAACATGAGGGTCAGGGCTCGGGAACAAGATGGGTCAAATGCTGCCTTGGCACAGCCTGAAGGAGTGGCTGAGGTGGTAGCACATGGGGAGGGAAGTAATAACAAGTATCTCACCCCCCATTGTGTTCTCTTCCCCTGGGTTTTTGTTTCCCAGGTGCATTATTTTGCACTTCTTTGCATTGAATCTAAACTGCCATACATTTGACCATTCCTCCACCCATGCCAAGTTCCTTCTCATACTTTCCACTCCACCTTGTGTATCAACACTGTTGCAGACCTTTGTATCATCTGCAAAGAGACATACTTTTTCTTCCAGATCCTCTGTAATGTCACTTATAAAGACATTAAAGAGGACTGGTCCCAGTACTGCACCCTGCTGTACCCCACTAGTAACTTCACTTTCTTCACTGTGGACTCCGTTTACTGTTACCCTCTGCGTCCTGTTTTCTAGCCAATTTTTTACCCAGGCAACCACCTTGGGATCCACTCCCAGGCTGGCTAACTTGTATATTAATCTTGTCTGTGAGATTGTGTCAAATGCCTTGCTAAAATCTAGGTAGGCCATGTCCACAGTCTATCTCTGGTCTACTTCTATAGTCACCCAGTCAAAGAAATCTATTAGATCTGTCTGACATGACCTTCCCGCTGTGAATCCATGCTGCCTTGGGTCCTGTGTCCCACTGGCCTTCAGAAGTGATTCCATTATTTTCACTACCACTGAGGTCAAACTAACTGGTCTGTAGTTTCCTGCCTCTGTCCTGCTCCCATTTTTGTGAAGTGGAATCACATCTGTCCTCCTCCAGTCCTCAGGTACCACCTCATCCTCCCATGATTTGTTAGAGAGTAATCAGTGGTGTCACTGATTCTACCCCTAGTTCTTTTAGAATTCTGGGGTGAATCCGTCAGGCCCCATTGTTTTGTTCACCTTTCAGAACCCTTTCTTCTGTGAATGGACTGGTATCGACCCCCCCCCATCCAGAGTTTCTCTTGTTTGGTTTGGGTATCTTCCCCTCCTCTTCTTTTGTGAAAACTGTTCAGTATCCCTGCTTTTTTCACTGTCACCCTCTGCCCACATCCCCTCCCCTTTAATAAGCCTCGGTATCCCTCCCTTGGTCTTTCTTCGCTCCCTCCTGTACCAACAAAAGGTTTTGTCCCCCCCCCTTCCTTCTTAACAGAGTTGGCTATCTTTTCCTCAGTTTGGGCCTTTGCTTTTTTGACTGCCTTCCCTGCCTCCTTCTGCTTTGATATAGTGCTGTCTCCTGCTGCTTCTGTGTTTCCTTATATTTCCCGAATGCTATCCTTTTTCTCCTTAACCTTCCCTTCCACCTCTTTTGAGAACCATAGTGGCTTTTTTTTCATTTTGTTTTGTTGATTTGCTTTACACAAAGGTTTGTTGCCTCTGTGATGGCAGTTTTGATTTTTCTCCATTGTTTCTCCACCCTTCCTGTTTGCTAGTACTTTTCTGAGGCACTCTTCCATGTTGCCAAAGGAAGCCCTCCTAATTCCAACACTCTTGCTTTTGTAAGGCTTGACTATACAGTTGTGTTTATTGTGAACCACACTGTTTGGTGGTCGCTTGTTCCCAGATGGCTACCCACTTCAAAATCTGAGATCCTCTCTCCATCCCATTTGAGAGTACCAGCTCTAAGACTGCTCCCTCCTGAGTGGTTCTAACACTAGCTGTCTGAGGCACCGAGAATGACCCTGCTCTTGGGTGTGGCTGCAGTAAATATTAGTAACTTTTGTAATTCTGGCACAGATTGACCATCACCCCCACAGGGAAATGGGCTCTGAAGCCCAACAAGGTATGTCACACGTTTCCTTTGAGGTTTTTGCTCACCATGCCTGCTCCTTTTTGGTGCACCTCCATTCAAGAGGGTCTTGGGGGACTCGAGAGCAGCTGAGTTGTTACATAGTGTGGTACCCTAAAGTGGTGCCACAAAAGGATTGCCCTCTCCCTTGGCAGTCATGGATGTGTGATGGTGAAAGGGGTTCCAGGGTATAGAGTGACAGAGCCAGTGGCACCCTCTAGGTGCCCCCCTCTGCCTTGGCAAGGTAGTACTGCAGGGCAAGAAAAATATATATACTGTCTATTTATTCAACAAAGAGAATGGGAGGACGGTTTGCTAGTTAAAGAGCTGTTATGGAGTGTGTGTGTGTGTGTGTAGAAGATGGAATGATTGGCTCTGCTAAGGGAAATCAGCATATGATAGAATACCTCACAACGTAGGATTTGTTATAAAGAAATAAATAGTAACGTATGTGACCTGGATAATAAAATGGGTCTTCAGAGATCCCAAAAAATATTACATAAAGAACAGACATTATTTCCATGGAGGCAGGTGTGATGTGGTTCTTAGCAGAAGTGTGTAGTGCCTTTTCTTTTTTTTACCTTTTTGTTTTATCAGGTGAGACACACTAAGCTGAAAATTTGGTTACAGGTGCAATCTGGGAAGCACAAGGAAGTTAAGTGATTTGCTCAGGGTCGCAGTGTATGCAAGTTTCGACTGTGGGATCAAACCCAAGTCTCCAGGTTTGCAGCTCAGAGCCTTAAACCACTGTACAATACTGCTTCCAAATAGTATGTTCAGCCTGTTCAAAATAAGCTCTAAAAGGCACCACAGAGCACCTAACACCCAAAGCTTCTGGGGGCTGAAACTATTTGCTCCAGGAAAATCAGCAAATCTTCAAGGAGACTTGGTTTGCTGGCCAAGGCACCTAGTTTCACCTGAGCTCTTTCCTTCTAAGACTGCTTGAAAGGCAGAGTAGAGAAACTTACCAGAGCAAGGGAAAAGGATTAAGACTTATTTTGGCTAAGCAGATTTACTGTGTGGTGGTGTCTTTATTTTTTACTCACAGGATTGCTACTGTTTGTTGCTAACATTTCATTGCTTTATTTTTCTGATTCAAATTGTTGTTGCTGGCATACCTTCTTCTGCATTATTACAAGGTGTGCCTACAGGTGTGTGCTAACAGATTACTGCTGTAATCTTCTGATTCAAATTCTTTTGCAAGGTATATCTTCTGTTACTGCTTTATTTTTCTCTGTAGCAAAGTGTTTCTTACAGGGTATATCTTCTCTGAAATTATTACAGGTGGTGCTTTACAGGTTTTACAGTTTTATCTAACATTAGGATAAGCTTTCAGGGTTACTGCATTTGTTGTTGACTGACTGTTTCTGCTCTTATCTCCTTGTTCTTTCGTCTGTGGTTCTTCTTTTTCGGCAGGGGACGGGCCCAGCCACCCCACACTACACTCCTTTTATAGGGTACCACAGTTGTGACATTTCCTGTGGCAGAGCAGGAAAGGGCGGATCAATGGGGCCTCCACAAGGTGAGCTCATTTACAGGGGCACTAGTAATTTAACTTGTTATAACAAGTTAAATAAAAACAAAACACAATCAAACCATTACTTGCATTTTTTTCCTTCTAATTACTCTGACTAGGTTATAAACCCAGCAGCTTATCTGGAATGGATATCATTAACTGCAGGTACTGTGGAACAATTTTCAGAAGGACAGTCTTACAGGATTTAGGACACTGTCCTACATGCTGGGCCTTTGGAGATCTTAGAGCATGGGCAGAGATTGCATGCCTCAAATTTCATATTCAAGAGGAAATACATTATAAGAACCACCTGCCATCTCCCCAGCATCCAACAGAAAAACCTCGACTGCAGAGGGTAGTTGGTCCAGGAGGTTGGCAGGTGGTTAGGAGGGGCAAATCGGGTGCCCCATCACTCTGCTCTCCAACATGTTACCACCAAAACCATATAAACACTACAAACCGTATCTGCCTCTATCTCTGAAATCAAACAAAGAGGCAGAAGACACTGCAGAGCAGGACACTGCAGCACAGGAGCTAGCACAACAAAACTCACCCAAATCAGGAACCAAAACAAAAAGGAAAAGGAACAAAAAACTTCGATCATAGAAGACTCCATGATTCGGGAGTTGATACACATCTCCAGCTAGGGTAATGGTCAGATGTCTCCCAGGTACATCAGCATGGAGAACACTGACCGCATTACAAAATTGTTTACAAAGCAGGAGAAAACATTGATGTCCTAGTACACATAGGGACTAATGATCTCGCCAGCCGGTCAGTTGTGGAGACCAAGGAACACCTGACCAGACTGGGTGACAAACTATCATCCATTTCGTCCGGCATCTCCTTCTCTGAGATCATGCCAGTCTAGGAGAGGGGAGCAGATGGACGGAAGGTCAGAGAAGGGGAGATAGGGGAGCTAAACATGTGGCTCAAGGGCTGGTGCCAGGAAAAAGGACATAGATTTGTAGGGAACTAGCAACAGTTCTGGGAGAGAAAGTTCTTTAAATTTGATAGACTGCATCTGACTAAGGAGGGAGTCAGTGCATTGGGGGAGAAGTTTGACGTCTTTGCAGAATATTTAAACTAGCAAATGGGGAGAGGGGTGCAGCACCCCATACGTCGAATGGGAAGAACACCCCTTCCCCCTCAGCTAGTGGTCAAACAGGGATTCAGCATGTTTGCAGTTCATTTGCATCACCAGGTAAGAAAAAGGTTTGTCTCCCCATCGGCGCTTTGGGGTAATGCCAAACCTCACCAACAACTAACACACACAAATCTGGCCAATGGAAAATCATGTACACAAATGCTCACAGCCTGGGAAATAAGATCCCAGACCTGCAGGCAATAATGTCAGAGGCTAAACTGGACATAGTAGCAATTAGTGAGACGTGGTTTACCAGTAACCACACTTGGGAGACTTCAGTACCTGGCTATGCATTGTTCAGAAGAGACCGAGGTGCAAAAGGGGAGGGAGGAGTGGCCCTGTATGTCAATGAAAATATCAAAGCTACAGAAATTCAGAATACACATAAGGAGCCAGAAGAACTGTGGGTCACCCTGGAAACAGGAAATGGGACAGCCATAAGAACTGGGGTTGTCTACAGGCCCCCAGACCAGGGAGGACATAGACACATTACTGTTAGAAGATATACAAAACATGACAGCTAAAGGGGAGGTTCTGATAATGGAGACTTCAACATGCTGGATACAGATTGGTCAATACCAGCAGGAACATCTGCCAGAACTAGACACATAGTGGATTCCCCTGCAGGGAGGGCCTCAAACAACTGGTACAGCAACCCACAAGAGACAGGACTATCCTAGATCTAGTACTGACTAACAGGGAAGGGATCACAGATCTCCAGGTAGAAGGTCACCTGGGGGCCAGTGACCATCACATGGTATGGTTCAATTTGGCTACTACATCTAAATCATCCCATTCCAAGGCGAAAATATGGGACTTCAGAGGAGCTGACTTTGATAAGATGGCCAACAGAGTTAAGCTAGCCCTGGCAAAAAGAAACACAGGTGAGGGGGTACAGGCAAAGTGGGCAAGCATTAAGGATGCAATACTTGAAGCAACATCCCATTGTGTTAGACAGAAAAGGAAGTGCAAAAGAAGAAGGAAACCACTTTGGTTCTCAAATACAGTAGCAGAAAAGGTCAGAGCCAAAAGGCTGGCCTTCAGGAAATATAAGGGAACACAGCGGGATGAAGATAGGGAGGCATACCAAACTGCCCTAAAGGAAGCAGGAAGGCAGTAAGGCAGGCAAAGTCCCAAACTGAGGAAACACTAGCACGAACAGTAAGAAGATAAGACTTTCTATAGATACATTAGTGAAGGAGAAAGTCCAGAGGGATTGCTAAGCTTAATGGAGAAAAGGGAGCATGTGAGGAGGAGGACCCTGTAAAGGCATCTATCCTAAATAGATTCTTTTGCTCAGTATTTACTGAAGAGACGGTAGGGCAGGGCCCACAGCTCAGCATCATGGACACAGGGGGAGGGAGGGAGGTGAGCACTACTCCCTTCACAAAAGAAAGGGTCCTACAAGAGCTTGCTAAGCTCAGGGTGGATAAGGCAATGGGACCTGACGGCATACATCCCAGGGTACTTAAGGAGCTAAAGGTGGAACTAGCAGAGCCATTAGCAGAGCTGTTTAGTGAGTCTCTGAGCACAGGAGAGGTCCCAGAAGACTGGAGAAGGGCTCATGTGATCCTGCTCCACAAGAGTGGTAGCAGGGAGGAGGCAGGGAACTACAGACCAGTCAGTCTGACCTCAGTAGTGGGCAAGATTATGGAGGCACTCCTTAAGGAAAGGATAGTGCGACACCTGGAATCCATAGGGGCACAGGATCCAAGACAGCATGGGTTTACAAAAGTAAGGTCCTGTCAAACTAATCTCATAGATTTCTTTGACTGGGTAACCAGAGTGGTGGACCAAGGGGGAGCAGTTGATGTCGCCTACCTTGACTTCAGCAAAGCTTTTGACACTGTTCCACATAGAAGATTGATAAATAAGCTGGGTAGGCACGGGGTGGGTCAGAAGTTGGTCAACTGGGTGGCAAACTGGTTGACAGGCAGAAAACAGAGAGTGGTGGTAAATGGTACACAGTCAGAAGAGATGCAAGTCACAAGTGGGGTACCTCAGGGATCAGTCCTGGGGCCAGTCCTCTTCAACATTTTCATTTGTGACCTTGCAGATGGACTAGAGGGTAAGGCTTGTCTGTTTGCAGATGACACCAAGATCTGCAACAGAGTAGATGATCCAGATGGGGTGGGCAGAATGAGAAGAGATCTGGATAAACTAGCAAAATGGTCAGAAGAGTGGCAACTGGGATTTAATGCAAAGAACTGCAAGATCATGCACATAGGGAGAGAACCCTGAAGCCACCTATAGGCTGGGAGGGAGTTGCTAGCAGTCACAAAGGAAGAAAGAGACTTGGGCATCATCATCACTGATGACCTGAAATCATCAAAGCAGACCTCTAAAAGCAGTAGGTAAGGCTAGGGAGGTGTTAGGGTGTATTAGTAGGGGTATCACAAGTCGAAGAGGGAGGTAATAATCCTCTTTACAAGACACTGGTTAGGCCCCATCTGGAGTACTGCGCAGTATTGGAGGCCGACCTTCACAAGGACATTAACCAAATTGAGGCAGTCCAGAGAAGGGCAACCAAAATGGTGCAGGGACTGCATCAGAAGACATATGAGGACAGATTAACAGAGCTCAATATGTATACCCTTGAGCAAAGGAGGGAGAGAGGTGATATGATTGAGGCATTCAAACAACCTTAAAGGCATTAACAAGGTGAGAGTCTAACATGTTTAAATATAAAAAAATAGCAGGACAAGAGGACACAGCATGAGATTAGAGGGGGCCGATTAACGGGAATGTGAGAAATTATTTTCACAGAAAGGGTGGTGGATGCATGGAATGGCGCACCTCAAGAAGTGGTGGCTATGAATACAGTGCAGGGCTTCAAACAGGCATGGGATAGGCATAAGGGAGCAATACAAATGAGTACGAGTAGATAGGCCACTGACAGAGCAAAGGCCAATGGCACATTTATAAGGTAGAAAAAGAAATGGGCAGACTGGATGGGCCTTGCGGTCCTTATCTGCCATCAACTTCTATGTTTCATCAAAATGAATAAAATAATTCAGCAAAACTTCAGAGCTCCCTTGGAAGGTATGAATCATCCGGTATTGTTCCTTCTCCCCAGTCCTTCCTCTTAGAGCCTCTGCAATTTTTAACAGCCAGTATGCCACCCTTAAAGCTAATTATACAATGGCAAGAAAATTTCCTGGACTCTGATTGGTCAGTGTGTGCCTGAGACAGTGATGATATTACACAGTAACATAACTGTGTTGATTTTTTTGGATGATATGGAGCTTTTTTTCAGAAACAAAGATATACTGCCTCACTAAAAATATTTTTATTTTGTATAACATGGAGCCATTGTATAATTGCAATGAGGCACGCCAAGGTGTGTGATATCTGTGTAATAAGGTCAGTCCTGGGGTGGTGGAAGCACTCGGCTTCGCCTCCTGCTTCAACACCCACCCCAGGAGTGACCTTATTACACGATAACACACACCTCGGAGTACCTTATTGCTTAAACAGCCGTCTGCGTGCAGCTTTAAAATCCCTCCTCCCGCCCCCCTGCTCACTTTACAGCGCTCATACCCTCTATGCATGCACCCCACTGGTCGCGTGCGAGTAGGCGTGTATATCTAGGCAACCAACCAATGGGGAGTAGGGATAGGCGGAGTTAATATACACCGCGGAAGTTAGCACTAGACCAGCCAGCTCGGCAGGAATTTTCCTGCGATAGAATTAGTTCTGTGCTTCTTGCAAACCGGAATACTGAGCTCTGTAGAAGTCTGCATTTAACAGAACGTAGAACTTCCCATCAGGATTGCCTTCATGTGAGTGTTTGGCCTTCTTGGCCCGGGGCTACCCCGTCCCAGCTGATGTCCTACCGTGCCGTCGTCCCGGTTATTACAGGGCGTTCCTCTAAGTTCCAGGACACTGGCCAGGCCTCCGCTCCCATCTGTGAGCACGGGGTGTGGGCGTGTGCAGTAGCGGGGACCGGGGCTCGGGGCTGTACGTTGCAATATGTTGGTCAGATACTGTACTGGGGCATTGAAGCCGGTGGGCCATCATAGCACCCAGGTTTTATTGCGCTACCAGCAGTTAGCCAGTGGGTCTCACAGTGGCTCTGAGCCGGAGCAGTATATGTGACCTGCTGTGTGTCTTGTCTTTTAAGCTGTAAAGCAATTATTGTGCGAAGAACTACTCCCCCCCCCGCCCCACTGGCGGATTCAAAAATGATTAGTACCAAACTACTCAAATCCCCACCGTCTTTGCCTGAATCCCCCATGTGAATTAAAACGACACCCAGGAGCATTCCTCTCAACCTCTTGTCTCCTGAATCGGGGTCAAGGCTTAAGAAATGATACAATTCATTCAGCATGCTGCTAGAATAAGAAGATTTGTGTTAAGATGCATTTTCTGAAGAACAAGTCTGAATCTTTAATGTTTGACATTATTTTGTTATCTTAATTCCCACTTTTCTGTCACAAAAACACAAATTTTATGAGGGACAGAGGACAATTTTGAGGCAAAATCAGGGACAGTTGAGAGGTATGCCCAAGAGGTGGCTGTTGATTGAAACAGCATGGAATTTCTGTCCCTTGGTGCAGATAAGATGCCACACTTTTCCCCCCAGGAAGTTCCATAAATTGCTCAAAGTGGGCGGGATACTTTGTTGTATTATGCAATACATGAATAAGCAATATAAGGTGGCTTTTTTACACTTGTACATCGTGATGTTCAAGTTCAAGTTTATTGCAGGAAAACTCCATTGAGCAAGCTCATTCACAAGGAGGTCCTGTGACATAAACACTTAAAGTACAAACATAGATAGGTAATAACAGTATATACATGAAATGCACGTTACATGATACAGGCTGGATATACATACAAGGGTACCACATAGGGTGACCACAGGTGGTAAACATTAATATGACACAGGGAAGCAACTTACAGGTTGCATACTAATAAATGAAACATGATGACTGGTGTGTGCAATACATATATTTTGGCAGCTAGAACAAACAGACTTCAACTGATACGGGGGGAGGAGTGATTTGATAGAGTAGCAGTGGAGCGTAAGCATAGATAAAGCCAGGAGTAGAAGGGGAAGGGAAAGCAGTTAATATGACAAAGCAGTTATACCTTACCAGTGGATAAATATGGCACACATGGGGAAGGAAGAGACTTAATGACAGTTACAGGTGTCTTTTATTTTGGCTGAACTTAGCGATTTGTAGAAGTTTATTGAAACTGTGCTAGTTAGTTTCAGTCACGGTTTGTAATTGGTTCCAAATGGAGGAAGGGCATATGCAATATACGTTTACCAAAGGAGGTCTAAGTCCTTGGTATGTCAAGCATAATAAAGTCTGATTTTCTTAACGAGTATGCACTATGTGAGATACTAATAAGGGAAGAGAGATAGCTTGGCAATTTCTGCAGGAGCAGTTTGAGTCCATAGCCCAGCTTGGAGCAGGCGTCTTAGTAGTAAGGGATGGCCAACCAACAGCTGCATATAAGTCACAGTGGTGCGAACGGTAAGGGGAGTTGGTAATGAACCATAACGCATGGTGATAAAGGATGTCCAGTTTACTTAGATTTGCAAGAGTGGTGGAGGAATAGATTACATCGCCATAGTAGAGTAGGGGAAGAAAATTGGCCTGTACAAGCTAGTTTCGAGTTTCAAGGGGGGGAAAGGGGCCTATTTCTGTAGAAGAAACCTAACTTTGCTTTTAACCTTCTAGAGACATCTTCGACGTGGTCATTGAAAGATAATTTATTGTCGATCCAGATACCCAGATATTTGAATTTGGTTACAACTTCCAGAGGCTCGTTTAGCGTGGTGACAATGAAGTCTTGGGCAAGGGTATTGGGGGGGCATGTGACAGCACTGCGGGAGAATATCATCGCTTTAGTCTTCTTAGCATTGAGCAGAAGCCTTGCCTTTATTAGATTATGCTCAAGTTGTGCAAAGTCCGCTTGAAGCACTCCCTTGACTTCAGATAACGATGAGCCAGAAGTATACATCACAGTATCATCCGCAAAAAAGTGCAGATTGGATGTAGATATGTTGGCATCTAAGTCATTAATGTACAAAGAAAACAAGATAGGGCCTAAGATGGATCCTTGGGGGACTCCTCTTGCAACTGGCAAGGCAGCAGAAAAAAAGCCTTCCACCTTTACTTTTTGGGATCTTCCAGTTAGGTAGCTAGAGAACCACTGGGTGGTATGGTATGTGGCACCCAACTTTGCAAGGCAATTGACTAATAGTTTGTGATCAACAGTATCAAAAGCTTTGCTGAGGTCCAAAAGACTAGCCAGTTACCTTCTTAGCATCTATAACAGAGATCCAATCATTGGTTACTTTTGCTAGTGCAGTGATTGTGCTATGATTAGCCCGGAAGCCGGATTGAGCTGGGTTAATGAGAGAGAAGGTTTCCAAATGAGATTTTAACTGAATATGGGTCAGTTTTTTGAGAACTTTAGAAAGGATAGGCAATATGGAGATAGGCCTATAGATGTTTACATCGCATGGGTCACCAGATTTAAATAGAGGGAGGATATGTGCTGATTTCCAGCAGGACGGCACAGTAGCAGATGTAATGGAAAGATTGAAGATGTGGAGAATTGGGGCAGTGAGATGGGCGTAGCCTGACCTTAGGAAAAAGGGTTCCAAGCCATCGTCCCCTGCGCTTTTTTTGGTGTCTAAGTTAAGAAGAGAATCTTTTACTTCTTTATATCTTGCACAGTTGGAAGGGGCTGGGTGCAGGACTAGATGTAGGGGGAGGGGTATGCTGGCTCACCGCAGCACCAGCATAAGGTGATGAGTCAAAAGCTAATCCAGCTGTGGCAAAGTGGGAGTTAAGTTCCTCCAGGATTAGGGACTTGTTTTCCACAATCTTGCCACTTGCAACTATCTTTGTTGGGACAGAGGGGCCATGGGCTGTCCTTCTATAGCTTTGATAGTCTTCCATATTTTATGAGGGTTACCTTTAGCTTGTTCAAGAGTAGAAATATAATAGTTAGCTTTAGCAGGCAAGTTTTTCACACAGTTATTCCTGGCTGTTCTAAAGGCCTGCCAATCCAAGATTCTTTGGAATGTCTAGCTTTAGCCCAGAGCTTATCTCGAGCTATAAGGGCTGCCTTGAGATCTGAGGTGAACCAGGGGTTGGAATTGTTCCGCACCTTACTTTGATGAAAGGGGCATGCTTATTTATTATTGTAGTGAGTTTGTCATTAAGGATGTAAGCTGCTTTGTTGACATCTTTGGCTAGGTAGAGATCTTGCCATCTGATCATGCTCAGGTCAGATAGGAAGTTTACTGCACTGAATTTGTGAAAGGATCTTTTTGTTATAAAGATGGGCTGCAGCCAGGCCTTAATTTGAGATCTTATGCAAGAAACAATTCCATGATCGCTCATGTCATTGTGAAACACTGCCGAATGAGATATTTTGTGTGGATGGGTGGTTAGTACCACATCTAGAATGGAACTGTTGGCAGTATTTAGAGTGTTGTTCCTAGTGGGTTCACTGACTAATTGCCCAAGACCTAGCTCGTCAGAAAGGGATTTGAGGCTGTGTGATTTAGGTGACAGCCAGTCCATATTTAGATCTCCTAGAAATATTGTTTCAGTTTTTGCATCTACGAACATGGATTTCAAAAGATTAAGGACTTCATCACCACCAGACGGGGGTCTATAGCCACCTAGGATAGTGATACATTCTGAGGTGGGGAGATGAAGGCTCAACGAAACTAACTCAAATTCCTTGGCTAGAGATTTGCAAATAATATTGGTGACCGAGTACTTGGATTTGGCGTAGATAACCACACCCCCGCCTCTAGACTCTCTATCTGCTCTAAATAAATTGTATCTCTGCACTGATGTTTGTTTGTTCAGTGTTCGTCTTTTTTAACCACGACCCAGTAATTATGATAAGGTCAGGGTTAACGTGTGCAGCCCAGGCTTGCAGCTGTACAAGTTTTTTAGGTAGGCTTAAAATGTTGACCGTCATCATTTTGAGACCTGTGGGCTCAGCAAAATCGATAGGCGAGGTAAGTTTTGGGGGTTGAGCTCACATTTCCTGAGCTGAGAAGAAGCAGAAGTATAACTTTCTTTAAAGGAGCTTATAAGAATGGAGACTGCTTATTTCTAACCTGAGATCAAAGCCAAGAAGAGGCGGCACCACTGTAATGACAGTTTATCGATCAGTGTAAGTGCTTGAATAGACATAGGTGAGGACAGTAGCAAGGGGGTGTAGGCTAACCGGGGGGAATAGGCTAAAAGGGGAGAGGAGAATGACATAGTGTCTGCACGGTAGACCGTTATAACATTAGGTACTGATAAGGTACATTGGAGAACTGAATTGCATTGAGGTACTTCAAATTACACTGTATTGCTGAGAACTCTGCACCTTAGGAGCAATAAAAACATAATAAAGAGAGCCATGGTCCCAGATTGAGTGGTCTCGTGATTTGTATTAGTGCAATATTTTATCGGCAAGTAATTTGCCCACCTAGGTACTCACTTAAAACCTAGATGAGAAAATACAGCAGAAAGGGGAGCAAGGAGAGCAGGAGCAGTTTAGTTAGTGGCAGGGCTCAAGAGATATTCACACAGGGCAGTCTTATTGGCCACACTCAGATACCAATCATAGGCTGGCAGCAGTCGAAACTAGGCCAGTGAAGCAGTAATATGATATAGGAGGCGGATCATGAGGGTATTTAAAGGAGGCCTGGGAGAGGGGGGTGGTGGTGGGAGAAAATTTCAGGTCAGAGCGAGAGCTGAGAAGTCAGAATTAAGAAGGGAACACTGTAAACAGGCTATAGAGAAGGTGCCCCAATCAGAGCAAAGCGGGCATACCAATCACAATCCCCCTAGGGCAGTGCCACACCAATCAAGGGTGCCCAGGTGTGCTGGCTGTCTGCAGAGGATTCTATCGGTATCTATCAGTATGACAGCGTAGCGTAGGTAATAATAGGGTGCTCAGCATCTATCTGACTTGGGTCTGAAGGGTGGATGGCAGACACTGAGGGCTTCCGGTTTTCAGCTGCAGAGCTGTCACACAGGCAGTTTTAAGGAAGTTGTCAGCCTGTAGAGTGAAGCTTAGGGGAACCTCAGCTACAACCACCCCTTGTAGCAGCACCGAGAAAGAAGTAGAATGATAATGCAGGCCATATTGCCCACGAATGAGTACAGTGATTTATGTAGGAAACCAAGAATCCCTCTAGTGGCAGGTCTGTATAACCTACTAATGGAAAACTAGCCACAAAAAAAAAAAAACTTCTGTTACTACTCTAGAGGTGGGTTAGATCTGAGCAGTTTAGTAAGACAAAAGGTAGTTAGACTTATCGGTGCCAAGGCAGAGTGCTTAGATTGGGGGGGGGGGACGCTGCAGGAAGAGCAGTCAGACAGAAGAGGTGTAAGCACTTTAAAACAGTAGTAGAAATTACAATCCAGCTAATACAGTTGAAAAACATCTATTACACAGTTGAAATGTCCATAGTTCTATCGAAAATCTAACAAAGTGCCAGGTGTCTATAGCAGGGGAAAAGTCCTGGCCAATCAGAGTGGGTTTGCTGGAAGCACCCGTGTTCCGATTGGCTGCGCTGTCCCATACCTTCCAAGGAGCTGCAGGCGGGTGTCCTGGTCTTGGTCGGTGGCTGGCTGGGTGCCGACCGACCGTGGGGGAGCTGAAGCAGCCCTGTTCAAGGGCAGGCAGCTTCCAAGGAGCTGCAGTCGGGTGTCCTGGTCTTGGTCGGTGGCTGGCTGGGTGCCAGACTAACGTGGGGGAGCTGAAGCAGCCCTGTTCAAGGGCAGGCCAGGATGTAAACCTGGTTATCAAAAAAAGGGGGAAAAAAAACCATAACTGGTCCTAGAAACCACTGGAACTAGGGGTGTGGCAGCACTCCCCTTGCTTAAAGTACAGTTCCCTGTGGCTTCCTATACAGGGCTTACAGTTTTTTCAGTGGCTTTCAGCCACCCCAGTATAAAAATTGTTCCTGTGCCACTGCCGGAAACTGGTACAACACTGCCATTCTTAACAGTTGATCTTGTGAGCAGTTTGGTGTTTTTTTTTTTGTTTTTTTTTTTTATTTTTTTTGCCAACCAGAACGTGTGTCTGACCACCTTACCTGAACTGACTGGGAAATTCCCTGCAACATATGATAGGGTGGTTGAAACAGAAACATGTGTAACCCATCACATGATTGTGCATTTTGATGCTCGGTTATGTGGGAAGTTCCAGTCATGTTCCAGTTTTTAAAACCAAATGTTGCATTACAGTGGGTGGGGCTGGTAATACAGCATCTTGGATTGCTCTGTGTGTGAGAAATATCTGGAACTCAGGAGTGCTGATTGTTTGTTTGTTTGTAAATAAGAACCAACAGGTAGTAAATGCGTTGCTCTTTGAAGAAAGATTTCTTGGCTATGAAGAGGTCAAAAACAGAAGATGTTATTGCTCCACTTTCCCACAAAATTTGAGTTCCCCCTTATTTACTATTTATGCCCCCCCCGTGTACTTGGCTCCAGCCTGCCCATCTGCCTCCGTGCATAACCTGTGGAGAGCTCCAGTGTGTTTTTCGAGGGGGGGAGGTATCCTGTGGGGAATCCTTCTCCAGTGGCTGACCCAAAGAGAACTAGGACTTCCTCCCCAGACTTCACAAATCATCTCCATGCCGGGAGGAACTGCAGGGTATGACGTGCTGGTGATGAGAGGGCAAACCAATGCCATGTGTGTACTTGGGACTTTCTGCCTGTAGAGTAAACTCAGATCCTCAGTATTGCAATATTCGTACCACGCAGGCCTTTGAAAGGGGAAATTGTTTAACCAGGAAAGGCAAACTATGCCAGAGCTTCTTTCCAGGTGCGATCTGGGAGCACAAGGAAGTTGTGACTTGCTTAGGGTCACACAGTATGCAAGTGAGGGGGTGAGATTCAAATCCAGGTCTCCAGGTTTGCAGCTCAGTTCCCTTAACCACTATGCTATCCTGTCTCCTTGGTGGTGGCGGAGACCCTGTATGTTGTGTGGTCACCTTCAACACCTTTTCTAGCTCTTCACAGGAGGTGCTACTGAATCCAGCAGGATGCAGGACCCAAGGCAACACAGATTCACGAGAGGTCGTCTCATCAGACGAATCTGATTTCTTTGACTGCGTCACCAGGGAAATGGGTCAGGGTGGGTTGGTAGACATGGCCTTGGCCTACTTTGATGTAAGTAAATAATTTCACAGTGTACCACATAGGAAACTGGGTGAGTTCTAAGATGGTAAACTGGGTAAGACATTGATTAATGGATAGGTGACCGAGTGTGGTGGTAAACAGAATTCACTCCCGGGAAGAGAGAGTGACCAGTGAAGTGCCTCAGTGCTCAGTCCTAGGATTAGGCATCTTTAATGTCTTTATAAGTGACATCACAGATGAGCCGGAAGGAAAATTTTGCCTCTTTGGAGATGACAGTAAAATCTAAAATAAGGTAGATGCTTCAGAGGGGGGTGGAAAGAATGGGCAGAGACCTGGGGAAACTATGAAATGGTCAAGGGCATGGCAGCTGGGTTTCAGTGCTTCAACAAACAAACAAAAAAAACAAACATGTATCTAGGGCACAGGACACTGAGGTGGTGGAGTACAGAATTTATTTATTTGGTTTGGAAAATACCTTTTGAGTCATAGACTCATTTACAAAGCTTGCACGTCAGAGATGAGGTACAGACTGCCAGTAATAATTGTACAATGAAAGTTCAGGTTTGTTACAAAGAACAGCAAGGCTAACATTCGAATGCTAGAAATTACTTGGATCCTCCACCATACAGGTTGAATTGCTGATGTGATACGATTCCTAACTTGAGAGGCAATGGGGGGGGTATAGTCAGGCCAGAGGCCATCGTCGGTGGCCCTCAGCTGTGGTGAAGGTGAGGGAGGGGGCAGGGTTCAGGTGCAGTCGCAGGCACTTGAATTCAGGAAGTGTTCGCTAAGGAGGGTTTTAAATGGTCCATGTCTAAGTTCATTTGCCAAGGAGGTGGGTAGGCTATTCAACCATTGAGGGGCCTTGTAGCTGAAGGACCTTTGGAATAGGGAGGTGCAGCAGGAGGGAACCAAGAGGAGGTATATCAGAGCTACGGGTGTGCTTCACCTTGAGATTTGGGCTGACTAAGGGGGTGGGCCCTATTGGGGAGAGTCCAAGGGCAATTTGTTTAGCCATGAGGCAGGTGTGGAACCTGATTCTGTTGTCCAGGTTAAGCCAACTGGTGGCGATATAAAGTGAGCAGGTGTGGGTGAGATGGTCACATCCCAGGACGAGGCGGCATGCTTTATTTAGGGAGAGATGAAGTCTGACTAGGGCTAAGGTTGTTAGCTGCTCCATAAATCATTAAGCCGTAGTCGAGCAGTGAGAGGACCGAGGAGGAGACTGCTAGCCTGAGGGCATTGGGGGTGAGACAGTGTTTGAAGCGGTGCAGCAGTTGGGAGTAGTAGCATTGACTGTCATCAAAAAGGAAATGGACCTTGGTGTAATCATATCTGATGACCTCAAGGTGGCAAGCCAGGGCAGTTGGTAGGGCCAGTGGGATGCTGGGGTGCATAGGGTAGAGCAAGTGGGATGCTGTTGCATGGGGATGGGTATCACCAGCAAAAGGAAAGAGATTGTGTTGCATCTGTATAGATGAGACCCCTCCTTTCCCGGGAGTACTATGTCCAGTACTGGAGATCACATCTCAGGAGGGCCATAGGCAGAGGAGGCTGTCTAGAGGAAAGCAACTAAAATAGTGCAGGGGCTGCATCAGAAGCCGTATGAGGAGAGACTGAAGGACCTCCATATGTATACCCAGGAAGACAAGGGAGAGGTGCGACATGATGGAGACAGTACGGTTGCATAAACTTACCGTAATAGTAGATCTTAGAGACTGACTCTTGCAGCAGGTCATTACATGTGGCATATCGGCCGTAGGTGTAATTTCCTCTGGATGACTTTCTCAGCAGTAGACCCTGGGACCTACCCCCAGCACCACCACATGGTGTTCACCTGGCAGGTATAACAGGATGAGGTCCCAGCTACTCCTCAGTTCGTTTCCATCCTGGTGATCAAATGTGTAAACCTATCTCAGGCCTCTGATGGGAACTGAGGAGGGAAATTAAGGCAACAGCTCATGGAGTCATGAAAGACTGGAGCCAAGGAGCCCTTCTGAAGCAAGAGCAAGGGGGAAGGAGGGCAGGGCTGCTTGACCTGCTACAGGAGATCTTCTCGAAGATATACTGTTCTGATACGTTCTTGCGCAGCCATGCTATCTTTTTCGAGGCAATCTCTTGCAGCAGGTCATTACGTGCAGGAAGATTCCCAAGCAGTTGTTATACCCAGTGGGAGTAGGAAGCGAATCATGAAGGCTTAGGACAGTAGGCCTTGTAGGATGGCCCATCCAAAAACTGTTTGCCTCTTGGAAGTGATGTCTAGACTTGGTGAAGGTATGTGCTGTAGACCATGTGGCGGCTTTGCAAATATCCAAGGCAGAAAGGCCCTGGAAAGACGCTGTAGAGGCGCCATGCTTCCGGTAGAATGTGATTTTACAACTCCTGAGAGTGTTTGTGTATTTTGCATAAATAAATGTAATGCAGCTGGCCAACCACATGGACAAGCACTGCTTTGAAACACTAGCGCCCTGGTTTCCAGGGGCGGAAGAAACAAACAGTTGCTTTTTTTTTTTTTTTTTTTTTTTTGCAACTCTAAAGTGCGGAGAAGGTATATGCTCAATGTTCTATGCACATCGAGAGTATGAAGCAGGGCTTCCCCTGGATTCTGAGCCTATGCAAAGTACACTGGTAATTGAATGATCTGATTTAAAGTAAATTCAGGAACAACTTTAGGAAAGACCACCGGGTTAGTACGTAAAGAAACCCGCTCGTTATGAAATTGTAAGTATGGAGATTTGTACATAAGTGCGTGCAACTCCAACACGTCTGCCAGATGTAAAGAGTGTCAATGGCTCAGTAGGTAGCGCACTCGCCTTTGAAGCCGGAAGATCAGAGGGCTGTGGGTTCAGTTCCCACATCTGGCACTTAGGTTAATATCCCAGTACTGACACTGTAGTGCAGCATGAGAGGGGTGCTGCACTTCTCAGGTGCCGTCTTTCGGATGAGACGTTAAACTGAGGCCCCATCTACTTGGATTGGTGGTAGTTCAGGTGGAGGTTAGAGATCCCGTGGCACTAATTGAAAAGAGTAGGGGAATTTCCACGGTGTCCTGGCCAAATTTCTCTCATTCAAAAAAAAAAAAAAAAAACCACCAACAGCTTAATCTGGTTCAAGGTCAGTTGGCATTCATCTGTATACCCCTTCCCTGGGTTGTGCCTGAAAATAGGCAGGATTTGTCTAGTGCACTTACCCGGTCAAAAAAAACTAAATAAATAAATAAATAATGGCAACTAAAAACATAGTTTTCCATGAAAGATAACGGTGGTCGCTGGATTCAGTGGGCTCAAATGGAATCGTAGTCAATTTTTCAAGCACAAAATTCAGATCCTGGATGGGGGATGTAGGTGTAGAATACCTTTTTAAAAGGTTTGAATTGAAGATGACTGGGACAGAGGAATGTTGTCCACAGGTAAATGACATGCAGCAATGGCCGAAAGGTGGACTCTCACAGAGGAATATTTCACTCCTCTCTTTGACAAGGAGAGCAGATATTTTAAGATGCGATTGAGGGGAACACTCATAAGGATCCAAGTCTAGTGTAGATGCCCACATAGAGAAGCGTTTCCACTTCAGGACATGGGAAGACCGAGTAGACGACTTCCTAGCCACCCGGAGAACATCCGTCACTTTTGGGGACACCCGGAAGCACAAGAGGACCGTGTCTTCAGGAGCTGGGCGTGCAGGTGGAGGGATCGAAAGTCTAGGTGTAACAGGGAGCCCTATGCCTGGGACAGTAAAGCCCAGAAAATTGGCAGAGATATTGGATCTAGTTCTGAGAGCTGTAGAAGTAGAGGGAACGAAATCTGTCTTGGCCAGAATGGCGCTATGAGAATCATAGATGCCACCTCCTGGACTAGTTTGAGTAGTACACTCTGAATGAGCTGGCAGGGGTAAAAAATCTTCCTGTCCAGGAGAGAGAGAGAATGTGTCCCGCCACATAGTTCCAGGACCTCGCACGAGAGAGCAGTAAAGTGGCAGTTCTGCTGAGAGGCAAATCTGTTCAACTCTGGTCAGTCCCACAAGTGGAACACGTCGTTTAGAATGTCGAGTAAGATTTCCCACTCATGGAACTAGAAAGTGGATTTGCTCAGGGTATCCGCCAGGGTGTTGGACACCCCTGGGATGTGTACTGCCAGAAGATGAATATTTCTCTGGATCGCCCAATACTACCCTCATGGATTCTCTGCAAAGAGGGTGTGACTGGGTGCCTCCTTGTTTTTTTAGATGGTGAAACACTGTAGAATTGTCTGATTGCACTTGCAGGCAACCTGGGAAAAGGTGAGTCCCAAACACCTGTAAGACGTAGAGAGCTGCCTTCAGCTTCAGGACATTGATGGGGAGCCGGGCCTGCACTGATGTCTAAGATCCTTTTTTTTTTTTTTTTTTATTTTACGGTTTTTCCTCCTTCGCCTAACCGCCGACCGCCCGGGACTTTCAGCCCCGCACAGCTTCCACCTACTCCAGATGAGCCTTGAGCCCTCCGATACCCCGAGGCTTACCCCCCACGGACGGGGCTACGGGGGAGGGAGCACCCCGCAGACACACTGTTTTTGCGTCGGAGGGCCGCCTGGAGAGGCTAATTGAAGCAGCGGCGTGCTTCATGTAGGGGCGGCGGCCGGCGACCTTTTCCGGTTTTCTGGGGCGCGGAACGCAATGACGTGAATGACGTCCGCCCGCCTCAAGTCCACTATGTCGGTGGCTGTGTGACCCCGAGGCCTCCGCCAAGGTCACTAAGAGCCACCAATCACTAACCCGCCCTTCCCCCTGGAAGAGCAGCCCATGGGCCTTCGATCCTTCTCCCAGACGGTCCTCAGCGACCCAGGTCCGTTCCCGAACCGAATGCGCCCGGCGTCACAATGGAAACCCACCGCCGCGCGCGGGCCGCCCATGTTCTAAGATCCTTGTAACCTGACGTGGCAGGAGATGAGCACCCCACCCTGCCAAGGAGGTGTCTGTAGTCAAAATGAGACTTGGGATGAGAGGCAAGAATGGAATGCCTCTCATTAGATTGTCTGTGATCTTCCACCATTGTACCGCTCGAAGAGCCGGGGAAGACACCAGGACCGGGGCATTGAAATTGTTCTCTTTCTAGTCCCCTTGGACTCTGAGAAACCACAGAAGGACCCTCATATTTATCCTGGCATTGGGCACCGTCTGTATTGTGGCCGCTAAATGTCCCAGGAGACGAAAGTAGTCTCATGCGGAGTCTAATCTGCTGGACTCTAATCTGCGCCAAAGCAGTCGGGGGTGTCCGCCCGAGCTATGGGCAGATATACCTTCCCCATGAAAATGTCTACCACAGCTCCAATATATTGGAGGCATTGTGTAGGGTCCATTTTGGACTTTGGATAATTTACTGCAGTCCCCACTTGGCGAACAACAGTATGGTTTGAGAAACTGTGAGAGACAGCTGTTGGCTGGAGGACACTTTCAGGAGCCATTCCAGGTAGGGAAAGACATAGAGGCCTTCCCTATGGAGGGCCGCTGCGACCACTGCTAGGCATTTTGTAAATACCCTTATGGTCCGAGGAAAGTCCAAAAGAGAGGACTCTGAATTGGTAATGATGACCCTAGAACATGAAATGGAGAAGCAGTCTGTAAGCCAGGTGCATCATGATATGGAGGTATGGATCCTTCATGTCTCTCGTGTTCAAAGGGAGAAGTGTCAGAAGAGAAACCATGCAGAGATTTTCGTAAGTGATGTAGAGGCTGACGCCTTGGATCCAAAATGGGGCGTAAATCCCCCGTCCACTTGGGAACCAGGAAAAAGTAGGAGTAAAATCCTGCACTCTTCTGAGGAAGGGAAACTGGTTCGATGTTTTTTTTTTTTTTTCAAAAGCAAGACATCTGTCTTGGTCTGAGGACCAGTTTCTTGGTCTGGCGGGAAGTAAGAGACCCTGGGTGGCAAAGGAAGAGGCATCTCCGTGAACTCCAGTGTGTGTTCTGTCTCGATCAGTTGCAGGAGCCACTGGTTGGAGGAGATGGCTTGCCACCCTTGCAGGTGCAGGAAAAATCTGCCCCCAATAGCTGTGGGTAGGGTCTCTAATCCCATGACCAGAGGAAGACCTTCAAATGGAAGGCTGGTCCTGCTGGGGGGCAGCAGGGACATAACTGGGGTTTCTGAGCATTTCTAGGACCTGGCAATTGTAATTGAGGTTTTCTCTTATTGGCAGGTTGCCTTTAAGCTGCGGGGTGGCCCCTTGAGGAGCCTCTGAAAACTGGTTTGGCTTTAGGACAGTAAAGAGTCCTCATCGATTGAAGGGTACGACTGGAGTCCTGTAAATCTTTCAAGACATCTTGGGTCTGTGGACTGAACAGCTGAACTCCTTTTAAAGGGAGCATTCAAGATAGATTGCTGCACATCTTGTGAAAATCCTGGCACCCTGAGCCAAGCATGTCGTTTGAGACAGACTCCTGCAGAGGATGTACGAGTCATATCAATGGTATCATAAGTGGCCCTCAGCAGCAGTAAACATTTTCACAGTCGGCTCATCCTGGACAGAACCTGCCAGGAGGGACTGCGATGTCTCTTGGGAGGCTTTTAGGATTTCTTCCTGATATTTCAGGAGGTGTCCCATGTAATTATGTTTATGTAGAGGCAAAGTGGCCAAGGAAAAAACCTGTTTCCCTATGACATCCAATTTCTTGGATTCCGTATCCGGAGGCTGAGCACTCATGTGAGGCCTAGAGGACCTATCGTGCGGCATTGATCACCACTCAGTCCGCCTGAGACATGAAAAAGGGGTAATCTGCTGGAGACTGATGATAAATCCTATTAGCCTTACGTGAATTGGAAGGAATCTTGAAAGGTTATTACCATGCAGCCATAATAGTCTCTTCAAAGGCATCCACCAAGGGGGGATGACCGGAGAGGGGCATTCTGGCACACCCAAGCACTGAGACAGTTTCTTCTTGAAGCTTTTAGCTCAGTGTCCTGGAAACCAAACGTTTTCTGGAGGTGGGTCATCTGGCTGAGAGCAAGGGAGTTCAGGGGTAGTCTACCCCTGAATAGAGGAGACGACAGAGGAGAACAGAGGGGATTCCTCGTGGTCCATGACTTCCTTGTCCTTCAGGTCTGCCAAATCCCAGTCTAGCAGGAAAGGGTCCTCCATGTCCACGTCCTGGGCATACATGACCGGGGGGTTTGGGGGAAGAGCTGGGCCAAAGGAGGCCTAGAGGGAGCAGAGACCAGTGCCAACTCCTCCCTGTGGGGGCACAGGGTCTGAGTCTGGTCCAGGATGGGATTTACCAGGTCCTGGACATCTATTATGGCCAGATGTCCAGTGAAGTAGCCAGGGCTGACTGGACAGAGTGTATTGGAACCACTGACTGAATAGGAGTAGGCAGTGGAACCGAATGTGTAGCCGTAAACAAGGGGTGTATATAGGACCACAGGATCATCAGTGAGGGTGCCAGTATTCCGTCCTGTGAGGCAAGGTCGGTTGTCGATGATGGGATCATTGATGGGCCTGAAGCCCCTGCTGTTGATGACAGGATTGTCGACAGGCCATAAGGCAAGGTCCACGACGATTGTCGTTGACGAGCCTGACGCCATCGTCGACAGAGGCTGGCTAGATAGAACAGAAGGGGGAGGCAGCTTTGGCAGCTGCAGAATAACCCCGGTACCCATCATCGACGGAGGAGCCATCAACGAGGGAAGAGAGGCGCCCACAATCGCCGACAGTGTAAATGGACGTTGTGCTAGGAGCAGCCCTCTCAATACCCGCTGTGTAGATTTCGTCAATGACAAGGAAGTGGTAGAAACGTACTTCATCTTTGATGTGTGTTTCTTACCAGGACCTTGTTCCATCGACGTGGAGAGGTCCCTCGTAGAGCGTTGAGACCCCAGAGGAGGATGCCAACGATTCTCTGGTTAAGGAGCATTGCTGCTGCTCCAAGAGAGCAACCTTCTGCTCCATGAGGAACTTGCAAAGCTGCTGAAGCCTTCAGCATTTTGTGGCCCTGTTGAACTTGTTGCAGGAGACATACTCTCTGGAGTCATGTTCAGGACCAAGACAACAAACGCAGACTTCGTGGAGGTCTTCCTTAGCGATGTGGCCTCTGGAACAACTTTGGAATAAGGGATCTGATGGTATTGGTAAATTAACTTGTTAAAACTCTTTGTCAACAACAAGAAAGCAGGAGCTCTGAAGAAGGACTTGTTGCATGCAGGTCATAGTTGAAAAGAACTGAGGAGTAGCTGGGACTATCTAATGCTGTCTTTGGATCCAGAGTTTTCCTGTAGATCTCAGAGGTCCTTCACAATGTTGGTGTGGGATGCCTTGGTCCTGTACACAGCACCCGGATTGGCACCTCTACAACCAGATCCACAAGGAATCTCCTCAGGATGTCATGTCGGTGAACCCTTCTCATAGACAGCCATGGGTCCCAGTGTGAACCTGCTTATAGCAATGCATGTTTCACATCATGCCATTGTCATGGACGAAGCATACCCAGAGTTCTACAAATACAGGTAAATAGCCTGAGATGGTAGCCTGTTTTTTTTTTCATTTTCTCCACCATCTACGACTGCTGGTTCCTCTCTTTCCTCCGCTGACTATTTCTCCATCGACTGAGCATCCTGGGGTCAAGCCCTTGTTATCATTAGAAGAAAGTTGGCTTCTGGCCCATTGACAATCCTATGGATGTCGACAGTAATAGCCTGAGAAGATAGCCTGCTTTTCTGTCGTCTTCTCCACTGTCAACGACTGCTGACTCCTCTTTCCTTCGTCAACCGCTCCTCCAGTGGACGGTCCTGGGGTTAAAACCTTGCTTTCCTCAGAAGAAAGTTGGACTTCTGCCCCTCGACGATCCTACGGACATCGATGGTGGGATTAAAAGTTTTTTTTTTTTTTTTGTTTGTTTTTTTCCACTGTGCCATTGTCGAATTGACTATGGCTTCTGGCCCGTGTAGGTCCCTCTCATCAATGGCTGGCCAGTTTGCTCAGGCCTGTCGCCTTTTGTGCCGACGATGACTGCTGACCTCTCTCTTTTCACGATGGTTGGTGCAGGGCTTTTTCCCCTTGCTAGACTCATGTTGACACTGGCTTCTAGCCTGTCAACGATCCTGACCAGTGCAGTGAGACAGTTTTCAAACTGACCCATTCTCCGTCGACTATGTTCTTGTCAACTGTCGTCCTGTATACAGTAGACGACTTCTGGCTTTCATCTTTCCACCATCCGCGGCTCCTCTGTCGATGGTGAGTGTTGGGATTTTGCACCATGCTTTATGCAGTAATGAATTTTGGTATGTTGATGGCCCTAATCCGTCTGTGTGTTTCACCCTTACAATCATCTATCAGTGATGGCTTCTGGCCCGTCTACATTCCTGTCATCGATGACCAGCTTTTTTTTTTTTTTTTGAGAGATTCTTGTTTTAGGTAGCTGGCATAGTGGGCATTGGTGGGGGCCCGAAGGAGCTATGTCACGACTTGGGCATTTACTAGGATTAGGGATAGGGCAACCAACCAGGAGTGAAAAGCAATATTGGGGGGGGGGGACTAGTAGAGGGCAAGGTCCACAGATCATGAGGACTAACATCTTTGGGAGAGTGGTGGGGTGTGGGTCGGCCATTGTATTGGCTTTGGCATGGAGGATGGGGGTTGTATGGTGTGTCAATGACTGGCACATCTCAAGGAGGAGGTAAAGTGGTTAAGATGGGCATTGGGGATGGTGAGGGGGGATGAAATGGATTTTGCCCCTACTGTGGGAGTAGGCGGGAGGAGGGCAAGCTGGGGACAAATGGTGTGGGGGGAGTGGGTTCAGGGGTTGTGCCCAAATGGGGAAGAAGCTGCCTGGAGAGAAATGGTATGGGCACAAGGGACTGTGCTACCAGTAGGGGGAGTAGGCCTCATGGGATGGAGGGAATACTAGTGGACGGGGTGGGGATAAACGAAGACCAGGTGACCTGGAAGGTGGTTGGGGCCTGGGGACCAGGACAGAGGTATAGGAAAAGGGAGACGGGGAGATGGCCGGTGAGGACAGGACACTGGGTGGAGCAAGCAACAGATTTGCGCCTTTGGTGTGGTCAGATGAGAGAGGAGGAGTCTTCTGGGACAGAGGAGGCTCCAGAGGGGCAGGTAAACTGGAAGTGGTTGGAACCTCAGCAGGAAAGAGCGGTGGAGATACTCCAGTGTAAGGGGATTCAGTGTGGTAGGTGGGAAAGAGGTTCGAGGGCACTGGAAGGCAGGGGAGGCTGGGAGGCAGGACTCTGGTGGTGAGGGAGGAGTTGGGGACTTGGGGGAGGAGTTGGGGATGGAAAACTAGGGGAGACTCCAGGGGGTGGGGCCAGGGAAGAACAGGGGGGTCAAGGGAGGATGGCGAGACACGGGGGAGAGAGAGGGCTATGGGAGAAGGTGGGTCTAGTGGTCTAGGGGGTCCCTTGTCACGGGGGGTTAGTACAGAGTTGGGCCTGGGAGCCATGAGGGAGGGGTAGTGGCCTCAGTGGGGGCCAGATCAGTGAGAAAAAGAGCTGGGGAGGCAGGATGGAAATAGGCGTGCAGGGGAGGGGAGATGGAAAAACTGACTCAATGAGTGGGGGTTGGGGGAGACGCCGAGGGGGCCTAGGGAAAGAAGTGGTAAGAGTGCGTCTCTTGGCTGGGGATCAGGCGGGGAGGGGAGATGACCAGTGGTGGTATGAGCAAATATCAGGCATGATGGTGCACAAGGTCAAGCATCTGATCTATTCTCTGGCACTAGAGTGTGGAGGGGACCCCTGATATATTGGTGCACCTGGCTACTAATGATATAGAGGGGAACAGTGTGATGGAGATTCAGGCTAGTTTCAGTGAGCTAGCCAGAGTGTGTCAGGATGTTGGGTGCTCTGTCTCCTTCTTGGAGATCGGGCTAGTGTGGAGAACAAACAGAAGACAAGGGAGGTGAACATATGACTGGGGGAATGGTGCGAGGCTAGGAGGTGAATGGGAGATTGGGGTACAACTTGGGAGGACAAGGGAACTGTACGCGAGGGGAAAAGAGGTCTTGAAGAGTAGATTGTAAGGAATCATTTATTCTAGGTGGGGTTTAAACTTGTAAGGGGGGAAGGGGCCTCCTGGCAGTCTCCCCATAGTGGGGGGAGGTGTACAGATCAGGTACACCCATCAGGGCAAGAGGGGGCCCTGTCAGACTGCAGATTTGAGGTCCTCAGGCAGGGGATGAGCGATGCGGGCCCCACTCAACACCACAGGAGCTGAGTAACAAGATGCCCGAGCTTCACGCGCTGCTGCTGGAAGGGGGTGTGGATGTGGTGGCTGTCATTGAAACTTGGGCAACCCTTGGGCATGACTGGGACCTAAACCTGGTAGGATGCACCACGCTCGGGAGGGAGGGGTAGCCTTTTTCATCAAGGATGGCATAAGGGTATGCAAAGTTGAGGAAGCGGGGTGGGTGGAGGCTCTGTGGGTCACCCTGCAGGCTGCAGGTGGCAGGAGGGTGAAGTTGGGGGTGGTATGTAGGACACCTGGGCAGGAGGAAGACTTGGAGGAGGGCCTATTGGAGAATCTTGGGGACCACTGTGGTCGGGGGGGGTAAAACGGTAGTGTTGGTGGATCTAAATATGCCAGGAGCAGACTGGGGTACTATGGCATCCTCCTTGGCTAGGGGGCATCGGCTGCTGGATGTCTTCCAGGATGCATTTCTTACCCAGCTGGTAACTGACCCGATGAGGGAGGGTCGCATCCTGGATGTGGTCCTGTCAGACAGGGAGCTCATCAGAGACCTTAAAGTTGGGGGCCCACTGGCGGGGAGTGATCATGCCACAGTCTGGTTTACCCTGGTCCTACGGGGCGGGGGAGACCGCTTAAAATGAAGGTAGTTAACTTTAGAGGTGCAGACTTTGAGGGTATGGAGCGGATCTTCAGGGGTTACCTAGATGGGATCACTATCGGTACGAACACAGAGCTGATGGAAGGTTATTAAAAAGGGGCTCCTGGAGGCCACCGAGGCATGCACGAGATAGAGAAGGAAGTGGGGCAGAGCCAAGAGGCCGAGCTGGTAGACAAGGGAGGTCCAGGAAGTGGTAAGAGAAAAGAAGGCTACCTATAGCAAGTACAGACATGGGGTTGTAGACAAGGGAGAGTATGATTTAATGGCCAGGAAGGTCACCAGGGTGGTGAGGTGGGCTAAGGTGGGGTGGAGAGGTGGTTGGCTCGGGATTAGAAGGGGGAAGGGTTCTTCAGGTATATTGGGGGGGGAGGAGAAAAGGGAAGGGACAGATGGATGGGGAGGCTGAGGTCAGGGAGTGGGTGCGCTGGAGAAGTGGGGGAGCAGGCTGAGGTACTGAATGACTTGCCTAGGTCTTCTGTAGTGGGGACGGTGGGGTGGCTCTGCATGGGGTGGCAGTGAAGGACCAACAGATATGGGGGGGTGCCATGGACATTGAGATTCCTGTTGGGAGGGTGAGGGAAGCCCTGAAGGCCCTAAAAGGGAAGTCACCGGGCCCAGAAGGTATCCATCCCAAAATGCTTGAGGAGGTGGCTGATACCCTGGCCGCACCCCTGATGGACCTCTTCAGTTACTCTCTCCAATCTGGCTGGGTGCCACAGGACTGTAGGATTTATTTATTTATTTGAACAAGTCGAATTTACAACCTTTGAGTCAGGGACTCATTTACAAAGGCACCTCGTCGCAGGGAGGGCAAGACAATAGAACATTGTGCAGGTACAACATTGGACAACATTACAGGTGCAGACATTGAACACAGAATACACTTAGTTACATGTTGGTATAAAATACAGATTTACAATTAAAGGTGTACAATTTCTTTGTAGTTGCAGTGGAATACATCTTTGTATAAACCTAAGGGTGTAGGTAAAAAGGGGTAGGGGGAAAGATGGATCGGCATTCCATGGGACCTTGTCGGGATTAGGGGGGCCAGGCTGGGAAAAAGATGGTTCCGGAGAGCGGTTTTGAAGGGACCAAGTTTGGCGGTGTTGGTGATGCAGGGAGGGAGCTGAACAAGGCGGGGGCTTGATAAAAGAAGGACCTCTGGGCGAGGGAGGCCTTGGTTCTGGGCACTTTGAAGGTGGCTTTAACAAAGCTCTGGGTGGAAACGGATGAGGATGACCGTGGTGGAGAGGCAGAGACTCCTGTGGGGGAAGAGTCCGAGCAGGGATTTCTTAGCAAGAAGGCAGGTCTGATACTGCAGACGTTCCTCGAAGTTGAGCAGGTTGGGGGAGGAATAGAGCAGGCAGGTGTGGGTGTGGCTGGAGGCTCCGGTCAGGAGCCTACAGGCCTTATTGATGGAGAGCTGGATTTTAGAGCTGGTGGTGTTATCAGCTGCAGCATAGTTAGGCAAGCCGTAGTCTACTAGGGACAGGACGGAGGAGGTGATGGCCAGTCGGAGGGGCAGCGAAGGGCAGGCAATCCCTATGGTGGTAAAGTAGGCCAATCCGAGAGTTTATTGCGGAGGAAAGAGCATTGATGCGGGTGTGGAAGGTGAGGGCAGTATTGATAGAGATGCCTAGGTATTTGTATGTGGGCACTTGCTCTAATGGGAGCTGAGAGTTGGGGGTAATCAGGAGGGGGCACTTCTAACTTTTATTTTGGTGGTGGTAGAAAAGCATTGATTTGGTTTTCTGAAGGTTTATGACTAGTCTGTGATCAAGAAATCATCTTTCTGTTTGATTGTAGATGAGTTGAAGGGATGATTGGAGAGAGTGGAGGGATCTGGGTGTGAGGCAAAGAGAAGTGCATCATCTGCATAGAGGAGCATCTTGCTATTGCAGGAGCTGGGGAGAGTGTTGAGGTAGAGGCTGAAGAGAATGGGACTCAGGATTGGGCCCTGTGGGACCCCGGAGCTAATGGGTCGAATGTTGGAGAGGGAGCCGTTGATTTTTACACGCTGGGATCTAGCAGAGAGGTAGCTGGAAAACCAGGCAAGGGGACCAGCAGAGAAACCGAGTTGGTGGGGAGAGTCGAGCAGGAGGGGATGACAGACTGTGTCAAAGGCCTTGGAGAGGTCAATGAACACTGCACCGGCCAGGTTGCCAGAGTCGAGAGCAGAGTGCAGGTATTGGGAGAACTCCAGGAGAGCAGTGGTTGTTCTGTGTCCTGGGCGGAAGCCGTGCTGCTCCGGGCATGTAATGTCATACTGAGCCAAGTACTCAGATAGTTGGAGAGACGCCACTTTTTCAAGGGCTTTGGAGAGTGGGGGGAGGATGGAGATTGGCCAGTAGTTGCTGGGGGAGGATCGATCACCGCTCTTGTGTATTGGAGTGATTTCAGCAGTTTTCCATGCACTGGGGAACTGTCCAAGGCATAGGGACCGGTTGAGTAGGTCTGTCAGGGGGACTAAGACAATGTCCAGGACCAGGCAGAGGATCCTGGAGTCGAGGGGGTCGCTGCTGGGGTTATTACTACCAAGGGCTTTTAGCAGGTGTGGCCTGGCTCGTGGTGGGAGAAGTGAGGCAGAAAGGGGGGTGATGCAGGGCAGGGGGAGTGAGGAGGGGATTGGATCAAAAAAGCTTCTGGGGAGGACAGAGCTTAAATCAGAGAAAGTGGTGTTGAGGCAGTCAGCTATAGGTAGTGGATCAGAGGAGGTAGCGCCATCGATGGTGAGCTGAGATGGTGGAGGGGAGTGGGTCTTCCCATTTAGTTCTTTCATGCTATCCCAGAAGGTCTGGGCCAAGCACCAGGTGGAGGTGAGGGTGGCCTGGTAATGCTCTGCCTTGGCCCGTCTGATGGCCCAGGTGCACTTAGTGCGCTCTGCGTTGTAGGCTTGTCTGTCAGATGGATTGCTTGAATCTACAGCAATTTGCCAGAGATTATCCCTATTCGTAAGTTTCTGGATGAGGGAAGGAATGATCCATGGGGCGTTGCATTTCTTTTTACAGATCCTGGTTTTGGGGGGGGGGGGGCAAAGAGGTCACAGGCCTTGAAGAAGTCAAGAGCTGAGTCGATATCTGGGGCATATCGGATAGGGGACCAGTCTAGCTGGGCTAGGTGCTGTTTCAACTTTTTTAGGCCACCAGGACATAGCCACTGGCACAGTGTAGCCTGGGACACTGGTTTTGGAGAGGAGAATGATCAGGTACAGATGACTGGGGAGTGATCACTAAGTGAGTTGGGGAGGACCTTGATGTTCCGGATTTTAAAGGGGCAGTTTGATAAGATAACGTCTAGGAGGGTGTTGGTTCCACTGGATCGGTTGAACCTGGTGGGCTGTGAGACTAGTTGGGACATATCCAGGGCAGTGAAGGAGTCCCTGCTTTGGGAGGTGGCGGAAGCAATCCAGTTAACATTAAGATCACCAAGGATGACTTGCTCAACTTTGTGCGGAAGGGATGTGAGGTAGTTGATGAGGGACTGGACTGCTGAGTTCTGGTTCCTTTGGGTATGTAGGAGACAGTGAGAAAAAGAGGGCCTCTGGCGGGGTCAGGGATACCTTTTAGCGTGAGGGCTTGGCCACCATAGTCAAGTTTGGGAGCTGGGAGTGCACGACCTATTAGGGTGTCCCGCATGAATATAACGCACCCACCACCACATTTGCCTACACGGTCTTCCCTGAATAAGGTGTATCCAGGGAGGGAGATAGCAGAGTCAAGGGTGGACTTAGAGAGCCAGGTCTCTACCAGAGCAAGAATATCAGGTTGATGCTGGGTGACCCAGCACTGGAGAGCAGCAGTTTTCTTTAGGAGGCTACATATGTTAAGGGATGCAAGGCAGAGACTGGTAGTGGTACAGAATTTGGGCAGAATGGCAGACAGAGGTCCAGGATTGGGGTGTACGTTCCCAGACAGGAAGAGTAGCAACGTGATTATTCTGATTAGGGGACAGTGGCGGCAGGGAACCATGGTTCTGTGCCTGGGCGAGGATCTGGTGATAAGGGTGCAGGGGACAGGTACAGCACGAAGGGTGGGTATGGCAGGGAACAAGTGGGTCAGGGTGGGCCGGGAGGGCAGGGGAGTGGGGCTGTAGGCAGGGGTGGGTGCTGGGGAGTTGGGGTGTGTGTTCAAGGTGGGGGGGACTGGGTCATACTGGGGTAACTTGGGGGTGAGTTGCCTGATGTAGTGGGCAGGAGCTCAGGTCGGGGAGAGGTTTGAACCAGGAGGGTAAGGGTGAGAAGACTAGCAAGGGAGTGCGAGTGCCCATAGTTTTATGCTTATAGTGAAAGATAAGGGTGATAGCTGAACTTCAGTGAGGGTGACTGCCACTATAGAGTAGTGATAGTGTTACTGACTTTGGTGCAAGAGGTTCCAGGTTCGAGTACACCAGGGAGAGGGTGTCTTAGAGCCTTGTAGAGATGTCGGAGGTTACCCAGGGGCTGGATAGGGCTGGGTTTGAAGAGGAAAAGAGAGGAGAAATAGCGATTTAGGTTTGATCTCCTTAGGAAGGGAAGGTGTGGTTTCAGAGGATAGAAAACCAGCTGACTATGGGATTCCAGTGGGAGGAGTTCCTGGACAAAGACTATATAATAAACTATATAATAAACTGTCAGAGAACAGGGATGGTAGGGTGGGTGAAAGATCGAGTGAGAGCAGGCTCTGGCACAAAGGTCCCGCAATGCGCAACTAGCTTGATTTAGAAAGCTGCTTAACACATTGCCTCCACAGGTTCACTCTGAGATTACACCACTTGTCTTCTGAATTTCCTGTATACTTTTAAGAGTGAATCCTGGGCCTTTCTAAGCAAAATCAAGCCATAGTCAGCATGTCACAAACAAATGCTAATAGCTCAATAACTGTACATGCTAGACACAAAGTATGAGTGGCAGGGTTATTCAACACAAAATTGCCTTTCCAATGGTGGCATGCATGTAATAATAAGTAATTTTTTTCTATGCTGGTTGAAAGAGCAAACAAAATATTTTTTTCACTAAAAAAGGGCAACATAAGCCATTTTTTGTTGGAAAATATGTAAAATATCAACACCAAATTAAGCATACAGACATTAGATGTTTTTTTAATATTATGTTTATTAAAAAAATATCTTTTCACTATAAAACGTAATTTTTCCCCATTTTAGTCAAGGTTCTTTGGTGAGATTTGAGGGTTGAATCTCAACCACACACACCATATCATAAACAAATGCGTATAACTCCAAAAGTATACATGATACACACAAAGTATCAGCATGAAAGTTGATGAGCACAAAAATGCCTTTCCAATGGTGGTATGCAAATAATATGTAATTTTTTTTTTCTATGCTGGTTGAAACAGCAAAAAAAAAATTTTTTTTCACTAAAACGGGCAACATAAGCCATACACATCATACCATAAACAAATGCGAATAACTCCTAAATTATGCATGATATACACAAAATATCAGTGGCAGCGTCGTTCAGCATAAAATTACCTTTCCAACGGTGCTATGCAGTCAAATATATATTCTATTCTGTTATACTATATATTAACTTTTCCAGACGTTGCAAGGGCACACTGGGAGTCAGTAGCCGACTTCTGCAGGCGTCCTCAGGACACACCAGTGTATTTTATTGATGACTACAGGTGTCTGCTAGGAGACAGAGTTAAGGAGGGGGAATAAAAACCAATTCTTAAATATTGAGTTGCTATGTTAGGGATTGCAGGTGACCTCACAGCTCCTTGGTTCAAGGATGGAGTCAATGCTCAGGCTCACACAAAGATCCGAAAAATGGTACCAAATTTAAAATTTACAGCTGGAGGGGGACACGCTATCAGTTGAGCAAGTGTACCTGTTTTTGGCCCTTGAGAGGGCAGGGAGCAGCTCCTGTGGCTATGGGCACGGGTGGAGGAATGCCCAGGGGACTTTGGCACAGTCTGTTTTCCGCCCTTGAGAGGGCATGGAGCAGCTCCTGTGGCTTACGGCCACGGGTGGAGGAATGCCCAGGGGACTTTGGCACAGTCTGTTTTTGGCCCTTGAGGAGGCAGGGAGCAGCTCCTGTGGCTATGGCCACGGGTGGAGGAATGCCCACATTGTGCCAATACATAAGGGCGGCTTGCGAGAGGAGTCAGGGAATTGCAGGCCGGTAAGCCTGACATTGGTGGTTTGCAAGGTAATGGAAAGCATATTAAAAAGAGAGGCTGGAGGGGTTTCTGTGGGCATGGGGTCACCTAGCCGATTGACAGCACGGCTTTGTTAAGGGCAGATCACAACAGACCAGCCTGATGGAGTTCTATGATTGGTTGATGAGGGCACTGGATCTGGGCAGGCCAGTGGATGTTCTTTTTCTGGACTTCAGCAGGGCGTTTGACTCGGTGCCACATTGAGGGCTGTTGGAGAAGCTGGGGGAGATAGGGGTGGGGGTATGGGATAGTCAGGTGGATAGGAAAGTGGCTAGCAGGTCATTTTCAGAGGGTGATGATTCAGGGTGAAATCTCGTCCCCCAAGGGAGTTATTAGCAAGGTCCACGGGGATTGATGCTGGGCCCATTCCTGTTCAATGTTTTTATCTCTGATATTAGAAGGGGTATCGGGAGTGAGATGAGCCTGTTTGCCAATGACTCTAAGCTGGGGGTGGTGGTGGAAGGAGAGGAAGGGGGGTTGGCCCTTCAGAGGGACCTAGAGACTCTGGAGGGGTGGTCGCACACCTGGAAGTTGAAGTTCAGTACTGGGAAGTGCAAGGTCCTGCACCTGGGGGCCAGAAATCCAGCTCATCTATGTACCTTGGGAGGTGAGATACTGTAGGTTTCGAGGGGGGAGAAGGACCTTGGGTAGTGGTGGTGGATGCCAAAATTAACAACTCAGAGCAGTGCAGGAGGGCTGCGGCCCAGGTGAATAAAATGCTTGGGTGCATGGCCGGGGGATTACCTCAGATGCTGGCAGGTACTCCTTCTGCTGTACAATTGCCTGGTTAGACTGCACCTTAAGTACTGTGTGCAGTTTTGGCGTCCTTACTTAAAGAGGGACATTGCTCTCCTAGAGAGGGTTCAGAGGCAGGTGACCAAAATGATACAGGGCCTAGGGGATGGCCCTATGGGAAGAGACTTGGGGAGCTTGACCTGTACTCTCTGGAGGAGAGGAGGGACAGAGGGGACATGATCGATGTCTTTAAATATCTCAAGGGGATAAATAGGGTAAGCCGGGAAGGGGTGCTTCAGCTGAGGGAAGAGGGGACCACCTGGGGACACTGCGGCTGGTAGGGGGAGACAAGGAGACGTTATTTCACTGAGAAGGTGGTGTTTCCCTGGAATGAGCTGCCCATGGATCTGGTGGCTGTTGAAATTGTGGAGGGGTTCAAGAAAGGGTGGGATAGGTATAGTGGGAGGCTGTATCTCAGTCCCCCCCCCCCCGGGGGATGGGAATGTGGGACCCTGTGGGGGGGCCATGGCAGTGCCCTGTACAGGCACTGATCACCGAGCAGACTCGATAGACCAGAGGGCCTATTCTGCTGGCTTCTTAGTATGTTATGTTAGTATATCCTGGACCTCCAAAAGATGTGGAGTGAGTCTGGGTCTCTCTTCCCCACAGTCTTTGGCCTTGAGGATGTTCAGCTGTGATAATGATCTGGTAATGGGCCTGGTACATCAGTAGACCTGGGTTTAATGTAGATATATATTATAAAAAATAATTAATGGATCATGTTTTTTCCCCATAGGAAAAAGTGTGTGTAATTGCCATTATAAAGGAGTGTTTATAATGGCAATCATGTGCCACCTTCCTGTGGCAAAAACCGTGAGCCAGTGTCCTGCACCCACTGCAGCCGTCGCCCTCTCGCACACTGACCACATAAAACACTTGGAACTGCTCAGTTTTCTCCCATAACATGGGCATTTTTTTCTTTGACAGTCACCCAAAAATAACGCTAAATCGGGTAGGCTTTTTTTTTTTAACCATGCAATCCCTAACAGGAGCTCCTCTGCTTCTTCTCATCCCCCACTCTCCTTCTGCAGGTCACCTGATACAGTGACCATAGAGACTAGAACTTCCTTGGCAACTGCTGTAGCAACATGGCACGAAGCAGATGGGAAAGACTTTTTCTTTTAAAAAGTTAAAACTTTGTTTGAAACTCTAGTTCCTTAGCTATTTCTGCTCTTCCAACCACTGTTTGACCGCAAATGAAAAATGGAACTGCTTCAAAAAGGTAACACTACCTCAATTCTGTCACACTCAGTGGCACAGTCAGCAGAACACATTTTGCATAATTGTTGAGGCAAAAAAAGTGACCCAACAATTATATAAAATAAAATATGGGGAAGTGTGTGTAAACTCGAAGTTTGCACCCCCTCTCTGTGTTAGATGCTTTATAAACCCCTCGAGCTTCACTCTCTGGGTTTATGTAGCATCTAACACCTTGGGGTAAACTTCTTGTTACACACATCACCCTATACATAATTTGAATATATAGGAACATATATATTTTACTGTCATGGCAGTGCCAGTATAATTAGGGTTGCCCGGCCACTTCTATGTCAAACCCCACATTTTGCACTTTAAGAACTTTGCCACCATATGACTGTTTTGCCTGAAATTTTGCATGCTTGGCGTCGCACCGTAGATCTCTGTATCTGGCATGTTGCGTTACGGTCGGATGAGCAGTTGCAGAGCACCAAACAACGTGCTAAAATGGAGCTTTTCCCGAGGAGCTGGAGGGCCGGCCAGGGGAGAAGGCTTGAGCATCCTCAGGACAGTTCGCCTTCTCCGGGGGTCGACATCCCAAAGCAAGACTGGCCCCAGGCGGAGGTCTGGGGCACAGCATGTGCTGAGATGCAGCAAAGGGAGGATGTTGCAGACATCGGCGCTATGCGCCTTGACATCAGGGTTCACGCGACTTCCACAAAAACATTGAGGAGGAAAACAGGCTCAGGGTAGACGGAGTCCTGGAGCAGATCCCTCATGGCTCCCGCCTGCCTGGCCTATCCCAGAGCCTGATGAAACAGGTAAAGTTTGGGGTGTAAGGGCCCCACCTCGTTCCCGCCCAGGGGGTTAAAACCGAGGCTACATGGGGGTTCACAGATGGCACAGGTGAGTGGCAGAAGCGGGGGCAGGACTCCATTGGGGACTCCGGAAGAAGCGGAGCTTGGGGAGGGTAGGAGGGTAAAAAGAAAGTTTAAAATAAAATAACGTGGAGCTTTTGCATGTTTCTTTGCTCAGGGCTACAGCCCACATGATGGGTCATTCTGGTATGAAATCTTCAGGGAAGATGCAGTCTGAGTCACTGATGTGCCTTTTGAAGATTTGGTGAAAAAAATATTAAACCGTTCAAAAGTTATTCATTTTTTTATGTTTTAACATTGAAGTCATTGGGGGGAAAAATGTGCCTCTGGAAACTGTCGCAAAACCACTTTTTACTGCCGCAAATGCACTTTTTACCATCTCGTTTCAGTTAGTGGTGAAGAAAAACGTCTAGTTCAAACTTTAGTGCCCTGTAGTTCAAACTTTAGTGCCCCTAGGTAAATACTGGCAGTTATGTTTACCTAAACGGGGCCCAAGGAACACAGTGGTGCCATTGTTTTTGTTTTGTTTTCTAGGACCCCTAGAAATACCTTTTTTAAATTATGGTCACCTGTAGTGTTGCAAATCACGACAGTACATTTCCGACACTTTCGCAAATTACGACACTGTCGCATTTGTACTGTCGCAATTTGCGACACTACTGCACCAAAAAATAAAAAATTTTTAACACACCACTGCATCTAAACAGTTGGGGCGTTTTGGCTGAAATGTGCAGGGTGGCAAGCCCTGGCCCCACAGATGTCTTTGATGGTTTGGTAAAAAAATGTAAAACGTTTGCAAAGTTACAGTGCTCCGGAGTTGCGAAATTTCCCATAGGCTAACATTGCGGCGCCCGTATCTCAAACTATCTGAGATACGGATGTTTTGCTACCCACTGCTTAGTCCACCTTTAGATGGACTAAGCTTGTAAGGAAGTTTCAAAGTCCTAGATTACACCTGCAGTGGAATTTTTTCCCTGCTTGCCACAGTTACAGAGATATTGCCAAAAACGTGTTACAAGGGTTCCTTTGGAGTATTATGGTGCTGCTGTATGGCTCCATACTTGTGTGTAAGTGGGGGCCCGCTCTCCCAGTACCACATACCAGTTACTAGTTACATTACACTTTCTCAAAAAGAAAGGAGACTCCTTGCAAAAAACATCATTAATGCACCAGTTAGGGTTGATGGCACAGTGACAAAAGTTTGGAAATGTGACACTGATGTTAGGGTTACCCCCACACTCCACACACCAACAGATGGGGTGTGCAGTGGGGTTGTCAGGCCTAACTCTTACCCCATTCTCCTATACTGTAGCATATCACCCTGTTTACACATGGAATGGGATGAGAGTTGCACCTGACAACCCAGTAGCACACCCCGATGTCTGTTGGTGTGTGGAGTGTGTGGTAACCCTAACATCACATTTCCAAACTTTTGTCGCTGTGCTATCAACCCTAACTGATGCATCAACGAAGTTTTTTGCAAAATATATATATATATATATATATATATATATATTATAGATACACATACATGCAGTTATGGTTCCTATTACAGTGACAAAAATATGGAAATTCTGCGTTACATTTCCCAGCCCTACCACCCCACCCTCTACACACCAACAGCCATTGGGGTTGTCTGCCCTAACTCTCACCGCATTCCATTTGTGAACCAGCAGACATGGTACAGTACAGGAGAATGGGGTGAGAGGTAGGCCCGTAGGCCCCAAGGCACACCCCAGTGGCTGTTGGTGTGTGGAGGGTGGGGGTGGGGTGGTAGAGTTGGGAACTCTATAATGCCAAATATCCATACTTGTGTTGCTGTGCTAGGAACCCTAACTGATGCAGTGGAAAAAAAAGGATACTGAATGAATACTTCTGCTCAGAATTCGCAAAAGAAGAGGGGGCAGTACCTAAATCAAAGAATAGAAGCACTCTGGATAGGGAGGTCGATACCTGTCCATTCGCAGAAGAAAGTGTCCTGAAAGAACTCTTAAAACTGAAGGTGGACAAAGCAGTGGGGTCTGATGGGATTCACCCAAGAATTCTAAAAGAACTAAGGGTAGAATTAGTGACACCACTGACTACCTTTTTTAACAAATCATGGGAGGATGGTGGTGTACTGGAGGAGGGCAGACGTGATTCCCTTTCACAAAAGTGGGAGCAAGGCAGAGGCAGGAAACTACAGACCTATTAGTTTGACCTCAGTGGTAGGAAAAATGATGGAATCGCTTCTAAAGTAAAGAATTGTTGAGTTCCTAGAGGCCAGTGGGATGGGACACAGGACCCAAGGCAGCATGGATTCACAGCAGGAAGGTCATGTGAGATGAATCTAATAGATTTATTTGACTGGGTGACCAGTGTGGTAGACCAGGGAGGGGCAGTGGACATGGCCTACCTAGACTTTAGCAAGGCATTTGACACAGTGCCACACAAAAGATTAATATACAAGTTAGTCAGCCTTGGAATGGGTCCCAGGGTGGTAGCCTAGGTTAAAAATTCGCTGGACAACAGGATACAGAGGGTAATAGTAAATGGAGTTTACTCTGAAGAAAGGGGGGTTACTAGTGGAGTACCACAAGGTTCAGTACTGGGACGGGTCTTTTTTAATGTCTTCATAAGTGACATTGCTGAGGGACTGGAAGGAAAAGTATGTCTCTTTGCAGATGACACAAAGATCTGCAACAGGGTTGTTACAGAAGGTGGGGTGGAGAGGATGCAAAGGGACTTGGCAAGGTTAGAGGAATGGTCAAATATATGGCAGCTTATATTCAGTGCAAAGAAGTGCAAAGTAATGCACCTGGGAAACAATCTAGGGGAAGAGTACACAATGGGTGGTGAGATAACAGAAATGGAAAGGGACCTGGGGGTGGTCATATCAGATGACCTTAAGGTGGGCAAGCAGTGTGAGAAGTCAGGCAGTGAGGAGGGCTGGTGAGGTACTGAGATGCATAGGGAGAGGCATCACCAGTAGAAAACAGGAAGTTGTTATCCCTCTGTACAGACAGTTGGTGAGACCCCATCTGGAGTACTGTGTGCAGTTCTGGAGACCCCATCTCCGCAAGGACATAGACAGGATGGAGGCTGTACAGAGGAGGGCAACTCAAATGGTGCAGGGTCTGCACCAGAAGACATACGAAGAGAGATTAAAGAAGCTTAATATGTATACACTGTAGGAGAGGAGGGAGGGGGGGACATGATAGAAACTTTCAAGTACATCAAGGGAATCCGTGTCCAAGAGGGTAGCTTCTTTCAGAAAAAGAGATGTGCAAGAACAAGGGGGCAGAATTTGAAGATAGGAGGAGGATGGCTTGGAGGTAATGTGAGGTAGTATTTTTTTTTTCAATGAGAGGGTTGTGGATACATGGAACAGCCTTCCCGAGGAGGTAGTGGACTCAAAAACTGTGAGGGAATTCCAGAATACATGGGACAGACATGAGGCAATTCTAGTGGCGCGTAGGAAGAAGTAGGCTGTTGGTTAACTAGGATCTGCAGCCTATGCATTAGGTAGGGAAATGGGCAGACTAGGTGGGTCAAGCGGTTCTTATCTGCCGTCAAATTCTGTGTTTCTATGCATTAACAGAGATTTTTGCAATGATTGTCCATACTTTTTGAGATCGTATTTTATTTTGGTCTTTAGTAACATGGTAAAGGCCACTAGGCACAAGTGCCTGTTTTCAGGGGTGACCTGGGAGCACTGGGCGGTTGGTTAAGTGACTTGCTTAGAGTTGCACAGTATGCAAGTCGAGGCTGTGAAAATCAAACCAAGTTCTGGTCTGCTGAATGCACCAAGCTTGTTACTCTAACCTCTAGGCTGTACTGCCAGCCAATATTACATAATAGTATCCGTAGTTTACTGCGCGAGCGCAGGGTCCTTTGGACCCTGCACTCTAGTCCCGCCGTAGATGTGCATTAGATGTGGAGGGCCCTGCACATCCATGTGTCTAACAACAGTGAACAAACTGTCGGCATAGCCATCTTATTACTCCACCTCATGTAACGCTGTAGACAGAAATTGTGAAATGCAAGGCAAAATGCAGTTATGCACAACTGCAGTTCTGTGTCCCAGGCGCAAAATTGCATTTTGGACAGGAGATGAAAAAATGACATCTGTGTACTGTTCATGAGGAGGTGTGAAAAATGGCAATGTTGAAAATCTTGAGTGAAAATATTAAAAATTGTTGAAGTTGAGTGTGTGTAGAAACTGCACAACTCACGCTTGTAACATGGGCATTTTTCAACATTTTTACACCAGATTTTTAACATGGGCTTTTTGGGAACTACCCTCATGAACACTGGCACTGTCATTTCGTTAATCGGTCCTGAAAGGTGATTCCATGCAGTTACTGCGAAATTACCTTACGGGTCCGATTAACAAGATGACAGTGACTGTGTTCATGAGGTGGGGTCCCAAGAAGCCTATATTGAAAATTTGGTAAAGAATTTTGAAAAACGCCCTAAATGTCAGCCTAAGTTCAAAACACTATTGACTGCCATTATACGGCACTTACCTTGATTCTTCAGTTTGCAGTTCAGCTTTGAAGAGTGCAGATGTGTCCCGGTCCACAGAAGATGACACTGCCCATCTGTCCCGGTCCACAGATGATGACAGCGCCCGACTTCCAGAGGTAAGTATGGGGTAAGGGAGGGAGTTGTAGAGAGGTGGGTGCACAGAGGAGGGTGGGGATGGGGAAGGGGATGGGAGAGATGGCGAGGGACCAATTGTCTTTTTCACAGGATTAAAAAAAAAAAGACATCATGGGACTTTTTCTTTGTTGCAGGTATAGAACAAAAAAGTTTTGTAACACAGGGGTGGGCTCTCCAGTGTTACTCCATTACTAGTGGCTGTGGGGGTATAATATAACGTAACACTGGGATTGGGCTACCCAGTGTCCCACCTTTGGGGGAAGGGAGAAATTCGGCTGCTGACATGGTTGGGCATGCTGTTGTCGGTAAATGTGGGGGAATTTTGTTCTGTTGGGGGACTCTGAGTGCGCTCCCCAGTGTCCCATACTGGTGTGCGGACATCTGGTGCCGACATGGGAATTGGGCACCCCCATGTCGGCATAAACAGTTCTTTTTGACATTTCCATGATACGAAGTAGCATCTTACTTCATATCTTCATCATACGAAGTAAGATTCTGCTTCACATTACATGGATGCAAATGAAGAACTGAAATATATTATGTCTGCTGTCTGCTCTGCCTATGTCATGGTCCTCTGGTTTTCTCAATCCTGTATTCCTTTCACCTTATTTCTTTTCCGCTTACTTTTCCTTACCCTACCTGACTTCTCACTATGTGTTATCCCCTTGCCCTGTTGTCCTAGCACCCCTTGAATGTTTGTGGCCCTTACCCCACCCCGTAACCCCTAACTCCCCTTATAGCTTCCTCTCGATGTCCCCCCTCTTAGCCTGAATGCCGTGTCATGGTTTGTACTAGGCAATGCTGGCAGCTATAATATTTAATTATCTCCACCACGAACCAGTTATTTTGCTATTTCCACCAAATATTGCGGTGTACATGTTGTTTATATCTTAACTCCTTAACCGGCCCTTACGCTATTGTTTTTGAGTGTATTATTTGTTGTGTGTATAAATGTCCATATAAATGTCTGTATATAAATGTATTGTGCTTTGACCTTGTTTGACACAGGTCCACCTTGCAGATGAGCTTGCTCAATGGTGTCCACCTGGATAAAGATTTTGATTGATTGATATAAATTTAAAACATTTTTAGGACATTTTTACAAGCAGTAAAGTGCAGAATAAGCAAGCTACATATGTTGGTTCCTCCCCAGAATATCATTTTGGGTGGTTTCCAGATTTGAATTGCAGGCAAAACTAAACAAGATGGCAGCCAAATGACATGCACATGTTTCCGTACAAACCAGGAGTCCTACTTAGTTTCATACAGCTATATTGACGTGCCTGCTGACCATGATCGGAAAAAATGTTTTCAAATTTTTAAATTGTTATAACTTAAAATGGCTTATTATTTTTTCACCAGACTAGCAAAAGGCATATCTGTGGGCTAGTCCCTTTCTGCCCTGAACATTTCAGACCACAAAACCAAACTGTCCTGTAGGCAAGTTCAAAGAAAAATCCCAGCAAAGTCAATGGGTGAAAACATTGATTTTTTTTTTTCACCTCTATGTAACTCTGAGACCGCACATCCAATTGGAACATAACTTGCTAAATCAAGAGATCTACTACACAGGAAGGCGGATACCAAATTTCATGCATATCCGTTGAACGGTTGCAAGGTTTTTGAGTTTAACGTTGAAGTGCCTAATCAGCCCTAACTATAGAGGTGCGACCACACCCCTATAATATATATATATACTTTTTTTCCCCCCTAGCTCTCTAGGCCTGACCTGAGAACATCTCCATCACCCTTAGTCTCTTTTCCACCTGTGAAACTATTGGGGACTGACACACCATTGCTTTTTCCATACTTATGCCTTATTTCTCTTTCAAAAGTGGTAGTATGTGCCACACATTTCAGACCACTGCCTAGCAGGGGTGTCGGCAGGCATACGCACTGTACTCAGAGTACAATAAAAAAATCAGGCGGGGCAACAAATCAAGCTGGGGCAACAAAAAGAGGAAAGCAAGGACATTGTAAGTCACATTGTGTCTGTGTCACGCTGAGCCCTTTTGCCTTTGTTGTTCGCTATGGGGCACAGATACCACCAGCCAATACACAAACAAGAACAACTTACCAGGCAGGCAGAAAAACAAAGGAAGGATGATTACAGGAAGAAACTGATTACTTGAACTCAGAAGTGGCAAACTGGGGGGGGCAGGCCTATTGTTGTGGCATGGCAGCGCATATTTTGGTTTATGTTTACATAAAGGGGGGGCAACAATGCATCAGTTTTGAGTACAAGTTTAAAATTCCTGGCTACACCCCTGCTGCCTAGTACAGTACACAAGACACTGCACTCCTTCTGTTACTCGCTCATAACTGGCCCCCAGGCAGATAATCTGCAGGTTGTCCCCCATAGGCAGAAACTTGGAAGGGGAAATACTTATTTATTTATTTATTTTATTTCGTTTTTGTTTACCGGGTAAGTACACTAGACAAGTTTTATGCCTATTTTCAGGAACGACCCGGGAGAGTACAAAAGGGTACAACAGGTACATTGATACAGTAATTGGTTCAGACGAATACATTCAGGTACAAAAACAGGAGAAAAGACAATTTTTACAGTTTTACATTTATGTGGAAGGTACACCCAGATACAGTGCTGGGGCAAGGTATAAGTTAGAGATAAATTCAATGACCAACAGGGCTGGTGAGGATTATGAGCATAGTAACATCATAGCATCGGTCAAGCAAGGAGAGGGATTTGGACGAGGACATAGCGCAAGAGTGGTGATGCCAGAGCAGGAGAGAAGAAGCCGGCACCAGTGGACACCGGGAGGCTAAGGAGGCTTAGGACATTCACACTAGAAGCCACCTTAAGATGATCCCAGGGAGGTCCGAAACTCTTGTGAGAGGAGGCAGTACAGACTCTTCGGAAAGGAGTTCCAGAGCCTGGGGCCATGGACAGCAAAACTCCGGTCCCCATGTTGGTGCGGGAAGTAGGTACACTTAGTAGGCCAGGCCTTGGGATCCTAAGCAGGTAGGGGAGAGGTCAGCAGGAGCAGAAACCGGGCCAGTTCGAGGGTGCGGAGCTAAGTACTTTACTCACGAGGCACCCAGTGCTAAAGTTAAGGTGATTGAGCGGGGATAGCCAGCCAAGCTTCTCGTAGAGCTCGCAGTGATGGGTGAGGCGGGGGGCTGCCAAGGCAAAACGACAGATGTTGTTGTACGTTGTGCTCCACTTGCTTAGGAGAGTCTTAGAAGTATGAGCAAATATGAGGGAGCCGTAGCTGAGGGAGGGAAGTAGTACTCCCCTGGCAAGAGCTAAGCGAGCCGCTGGAGTGAGGTTGTACCGAGCCCTGTAGGCCATCCCCAGTTTGCAGTTTACCCCACTGCAGGCATTATGGATATGACTACCAAGGTCCAATTGGGGATCAAGCGTCACTCCCAAGATATTTGAGGGAGGTCATGGTAGGGAGAGGGGAGCCATCTTCGTAGTTGATATGTAGGGGAGTTGAAGAGGCTCGTATTTTGGCAGAGGAACCGAAGAACATAGCCTGGGTTTTGTTTTGATTTAGGACCAATTTATGGTTGGAGAGCCATGCCTGGATGTTCCAGAGGTCTTCAGATAAGTGACGGTTTAGTGTGGCTGTATCACAGGAGTGGGCCAGGAGAACCAGATCATCCTACATGATGACACGGCAGCTGGAGACCACATCAGGGAGATTGTTGATGAACAGGGAAAAGAGTAGGGGACCCAGCACGAGCTCCTGAGGGACACCAGAGGTGACAGGTCAGCAGAGAGAGGACTTTATTGAATTTAGTTAGTTGTTTTCTGCCATATAGATAGTCAGAGACCTAGTTTAGGCGGTGGGGACAAAACCAAGGGACCTCATCTGCAGGGCAAGCAGGTCGTGGTTCACGAGTCGAACGCCTTGGATAGTCAATAGATACCACACCTGAGAGTTTTCCCTGATCCATAGCAGCTCTGATGCTGGAAGAGACTGAGATGAGAGCCGTGGAAGTGCTGTGCCCTTTAGCTTCGTGTTGGGCGAGGTCAGCAGACCATGGGAGTGGATATACTCCGAGATTTGTTTGGCGACCACCTTTTCCAGGAGCTTGCTGACAGCAGAGAGGATAGCTATGGACGGTAGTTGTTCAGATTTTGGGGTTCGCCTGCTTAGGGACAGGGACGACCTTGGCAACCTTCCAGATATCCGGATCAGTCCCTGGGTAAGGGATAGGTTGAAATGTGGGCCACGGGGAGGCTATAAAGGGGCACCTAGTTTGGAAGCTTTGGCTCCAGATCATCAGGACCAGGCTAGCATTCTGGGAGAGATCAGGAGGGCACTTGCAGCTTGCAGATACCGCCCTTAGGTAAAATGGAGGGCGGGTCAGACCAGACTCCCATTGGGATGGGGAGGCAGGGCAGTTTGAGTTTTGGGCTGAGGACCCTAGCAGGAGAGCAGAAGGGAGGTCTGTGAAATGAGAGTTTAGAGCATTAGCAATCACGTGAGGATTGTTGCAGGAGACTCCTTCGATGAGCATGTCAGTGACCCCGGAGTAGGAGCGACCGCCAACCAGTGATTGGATGGTTCTCCAGAACCGTCTGGGGTCTTTAGCAGAGCTGAGAAGGGCGGCCTTGCAGAAGTCGCTTTTTGCGCCCCTGATCATTTTCTTGCACTCATTTCTGAGTTTTCTGTATTGCTGCAACAGGGCAGTGTCGTGTGAGCGTTTACCTGATGCCAACATTTGTCTCTCGCTCGCATGTGGGAGAGGGACCCTTTCAGCCACTGGGTGGCTGTCCCACGAGACCCTAAGCCTAGTGATAGGGGCATGCCTATCTTGTAGATCCACAAAGATGTTGTGGAGCATGGCGATGAGGGATCCAGTGCTCTGTAGACTGTTGACCAGTCCCAAGCCTGAGTTCCTCCAAGAACAGGTCAGGGTTTAGTCTGGCAAAGTTTCGAACCTGGATGATTTTGTGGGGAACCTTAGGGGAGGGGATATTCCATATACACAGAACCGGAGAGTGGTCTGATATGGCGTCAGGTAGGGCCCCTACTGAGGAGATCCTCTCGGGACGGTTTGACATAATCCAGTCCAAGAGGGAGCAGGAAGTGCCGTTTGCCTTTTGAGGGGTGGGCTCCCTTACCAGTTGTGTTCGGGATTACTTGACATGCCTCAGAGACTAAAGGGAGAAGCCAGCGAGGAAGAGGCAGGCCAGGCGGGTGTATTGGGATGACTGACTTCACCTACCCCAGTTGTGCCCCTTATTATTTGAGTCTGTAGCCCCCTTCCTTATTTCACCCACAATTCGTGCTCCTGTGGATCAATCCGGCATTGTACATATGGGGGCCATTGGTAGGATGGTTGAGCCCCTCTCCATTTTCAGAACTCCCCTGCTGGCCACATGCTGAGTATGTGATTCCTCTGTGTCTCGCACCAATTCACGTTAATGGAATGAGTGCTTGCAGACGTGATGCTGTTTTGTAAGGCGGCACTGGTCCTTCCCATATGACACTCTTCCCCGCCCCCCCCACACACACACCTGGACCACCCAGGAGCAGTTGTGCAATGGAAGGAAGTGCCCTTCCTCCCTAAGGCAGTTGGTGTCCATGGCAGATGGTAGAACCCTACCTCTCTGGTCTGTATCGGAGACATCACAGACCTGGGAGGCAAACCTGACAAGCATCAGCACTACTGTAGTGGTAGCTGGGTGGCCCGAAAGTATATACCTTTTGATATCAAATATGTATCTTTCTTCACACTGCCTTTCTATGATGGCCTGTGGCTACAGAGTTGGTCAAGGCCTCTTAACAGCCCTCCAGTTGTCAGGGATGGCATGCAGTTGAACCACAAAAGACTCTCCATGCTTCCTTAGGTTGCACTTGTCCCTTGCTTAGTATGAGCCAATGGCACTGGATATGAATACTGTTAAAACTATGACATTTGAGCAAGTACTCCTTCTGAAATGTTTTCTCTGTACTGCCTCTAATTCTCTTATCTCTGCTAGAGTGTAAATAGTCCAGTGGCTAGGTGACCAGTGAGCTACATACAACTCATCGATGACCACAAAGATATTCGGTACATGGGCTCTTAGAATCTAGTGTGTGACAATATATGCATGGCCCTTTCTCTTCCTAGGGAAGGATGACATCCAAGTGTTGTTCATGTGTTGCAGTGACATCCCTAGATCCAGTGTTGTAGATTGAGGAGCACTCCCTATCAATCGGAGCACTGTTCTCTGCATGTGAGATACTCTTATTCTGTGAAGTGTCTCACGCGCAACTGTCCTTGTAACAGGCATGTTAGGGACAGTTTTTTCCTTACTATATTATTGCTCAGTCTTTATTGGTAATATATAAATAGCACCACTGAGCCCACTCTTACATTTGTAAGCAGTCTCGCATATCCTTAGGTTATCAGAACTGATTACCTTCGGTTGATGGTCTCCATACCCAGCAACTGTAAGAGTGGTGTCTGAGGTGGTATTAACATGCATCAAAAATATAACACAAAACCTAGAATCATTTAGCACTGGGCAGATATTAAAAATAATAGCCAGTTATATAATAAAATGTAAGCATGGCCAGGGGTTGGGTCCATCACCTTGAGTTAAAAGCCTAGGCCCAACATATTTACATTTATTGTCCCCAGCTCTTTCCAATGGCACAAAAATTGAAGTGATCAATTGTATTAAATACCTAGGTGTATACATAGACCAAGACTGCTCCTTTAAAAGCCACTTCAACCATCTGACCAAGAAACTCAACTAAAAGTTAGGTCTATTATATCGCCTCAGCCCTTTCCTCACTCGTGAATCCAAACTCAAGGCTTACATTGCTATACTCCTTCCAACCTTGCTATATGGGACCTCTTTACTACAATCTGTAAGAAGTTCTGAAATGCAAAGGCTAAAAATACTGTATCACAGGATAGGGCACTTCGCTGCAGGGGTGTCACCATGGGAGCATCACTGCAAGGTACTATTATCTCTTAGGTGGCCGCCTCTAGACGGCAGATTATCATATCCATCACTCTGCCTTGCATTTAAGCTCCAGCAAAATGGCACCCCTCCTAGCCTAATTAACACATTAGCTCCCCCCAAAAATGGGAGAACACTAAGATCCTCTGGCTGCCAGCTTCTCCATGTCCCTAGTGTTAGGACTTCCCTAGGACTCCGGTCCTATGCTGCCTTCATCCCTCCTATCTGGAATGGTCTCTCTAGTAATCTCCAGGAATGTACCTCCCTTGAGGGTTTCAAGAAGGGGCTTAAAGCCCACCTGTTGGATCTGAACCTCTGCAACTGCTACTGCTGAGTCTACCAGACTCCCTGCTGCCGATCTAACCTTATTGGACATCAGTCTGATTGTGATTGTCTTGTGTATAACAGTATTTCTACTCCTATTGATACTGATTGTAATTAACCTGTTATTGTATCAGTATGTCTGTATTGACTGTTAATTGTGAAATGACATGTATATATGTTATGTTTATAGATGTATGCAGTTAATTCGGGGTCGCCCCTGAAAAAGGGACTGTTTCTGTCTCAGTGGGCCTACCCGGTCACCAAAATTTAAATAAAAAAAATGAATCTAACCATATGAAAGTCATGAGGCAATGCAAGAGTGCCTTTAACACCTAGAGTTAGACTAAGTAAGGTAGCCTAATAGCTTGATCACCTTCTATTTGGAAGAAAAGTTTTTAAGACCTCCTTAAATCTGAAATCTGTGAGAAGCTCTTTCAAAAGAGGCACTGGGCCCTCATTGTTATACTTATATAATGCAGACAGTTGAGTTTGATCTGATTGTATTATCCCCAAGTATTTAAATACGAACATACAAAATTTGCCAGCAGATAAAGGCCTAGAGGTCTATCAAGTCTGCTCGAATGTGCAGCTAGCACCCCTTATTCTGCAGCTGCCCCTCCCTTCCACCCTACCCCTGCATTGATCCTCCCCCTTGTCCTGTCCCATCCCCTTTTTGAGCAGTCCATTGTTCTACTGGATACCACTTCTGCAGGTAACTCATTCCACCCAGCTACCACATCTCTGTTTAAACAAAAACAAACCAAAAAAAAAAAAAAAGTCTCCTCATCTCCCTCCTGAACCTTCCTTCCTCCAGTTTCATATCATGGCCCCTAGTGTCCCTCCCCTCTGTACCTGTCTTGTTTATTCCTTTCATGTACTTAAAGGTTTCAGTCATGCCCCCCCCGCCGTTCCTCCTCTCCTCTCCTCCAGTGAGTACATGTTCAACTCCCTTGGCCTCTTCTCATATGATAAGTCCCCCAGCCCCTTGATCATCTTTGTCGCCCTACGCTGTACCCCGTCCAGTAACTTAATGTCCCTCTTCACATATGGGTGCCAGTACTGCACGCAGTATTCCAGGTGCGGTCTAACTAATGGCCTATGCAGTGGCAGAATCACCTCCTCCCTCCTCAAGGATATACCCCTTGCAATGCAACCCAGCATTTTGTTGGCCTTTGCAGCTGCCTTCCTACATTGTGCCGAGTTATTCATTGACCCTGTAATGTGCACCCCCAGATCCTTCTTCTCCTCTGTCTGGCCCCCCCCCCCCCCAAAGTGGCTAGTTTTCCATTAGCAGGTTATACAGACCTGCCACTAGAGGGATTCTTGGTCTTCTACATAAATCACCGTATTCTTTCGTGGGCAGTATGGCCTGCATTATCATTCTACTTCTTTCCCGGTTCTGCTACAAGGGGACTTGAGTCTGAAGGGTGGATGGCCACTAACTAAGCTGCTCCTGATCTCCTTGTTCCCCTTTCTGTTGTATTTTCTCATCTAGGTTTTAAATGGGTACCTAGGTGGGCAAATTTCTTGCCTAGAAAATATTGCACTAATACAAATACGAGACCACTCAATCTGGGACCATGCTCTCCTTATTGTGTTTTTATTGCTCCTAAGGTGCAGAGTTTTCAACAAAACAGTGCAATTCAAGTACCTCAATGCAATTCAGTTCTCCAATGTACCTTATCAATACCTAATGTTATAACAGTCTACCGTTACGACACTGTCATTCTCCTCTCCCTTTAGCCTATTCCCCAGTTAGCCTACACCCCTTTGCTACTGTCCTCACCTATGTTTACCCAGCACTTACGCTTGATCACAATCAACTGTCATTACAGTGGCCGCCTTCCATGCAGCACGATATGGCTCCGCAAAGAAATAAAAAGCAGTCTCCATTCTTATAAGCTCCTTAAAGAAAGTTATACTTCTGCTTCTTCTCTGCTCAGGAAATGTGGAGCTCAACCCTGGCCCCCCACAACTTACCTCTTATCGATTTTGCTGGAGGCCACAGGTCTCAAAATGATGATGGTCAACATTTTAAGCCTGCCTAAAAAAAACTTGTACAGCTGCAAGCCTGGCTGCACATACGCTAACCCAGACCTTATCATAATTACTGAGTCGTGGTTAAAAGACGAACACTGATCAACAAATATCACTGCAGGGCTACAATTTATTTAGAGCAGATAGAGAGTCTAGAGGCGGGGTGTGGTTATCTATGCCAAATCTAAGTACTTGTCACCAATATTAGTTGCAAATCTCTAGCCAAGGAATTTGAGTTAGTTTCAGCTGAGCCTTCATCTCCCTCCTCGGAATGTATCACTATCCTAGGTGGCTATAGACCCCCGTCTGGTGGTGATGAAGTCCTTAATCTTTTGAAATCCATGTTCATGAGATGCAAAACTGAAACAATATTTCTAGGAGATCTAAATATGGACTGGCTGTCACCTAAATCACATGGCCTCAAATCCCTTTGTGACGAGCTAGGTCTTGGGCAATTAGAGAACCTACTAGGAAAAACACTCTAAATACTGCCAACAGTTCCATTCTAGATGTGGTACTAACCACCCATCCACACAAAATATCTCATTTGGAAGTGTTTCACAACGACATGAGCGATCATGGAATTGTTGCTTGCATAAGATCTCAAATTAAGGCCCGGCCACAACCCATCTTTATAACAAAAAGATCCTTTCGCAAATTCAGTGCAGTAAACTTTTTATCTGACCTGAGCATGATCAGATGGCAAGATCTTTACCTAGCCAAAGATGTCAACAAGGCAGCTTGCATCCTTAATGGCAAACTCACTACAGTAATAAATAAGCATGCCCTTTCATCAAAGTAAAGTGCGGAACAATTCAATCCCTGGTTCACCTCGGATCTCAAAGGCAGCCCTTATAGCTCGAGATAAGCTCTGGGCTAAAGCTAGACATTCCAAAGAATCTTCGGATTGGCAGGCCTTTAGAACAGCCAGAATAACTGTGTAAAAAACTTTGCTCTGCTAAAGCTAACTATTATATTTCTACTCTCGAACAAGCTAAAGGTAACCCTCATAAAATATGGAAGACTATCAAAGCTATAGAAGGACGCCCATGGCCCCTCTGTCCCAACAAAGATAGTTGCAGTGGCAAGATTGTGGAAAACAAGTCCCTAATCCTGGAGGAACTTAACTCCCACTTTGCCACAGCTGGATTAACTTTGACTCGTCACCTTATGCTGGTGCTGCGGTGAGCCAGCATACCCCTCCCGCCATCTAGGTCCTGGACCCAGTCCCTTCCAACTCTTGGAGATAACTTATAAAGTAGAAGATTCTCCTTAACTTAGACACCAAAAAGTGCAGGGGACGATGGCTTGGAATCCTTTTTCCTAAGGTCAGGCTATGCCCATCTCACTGCCCCAATTCTCCACATCTTCAATCTTTCCATTACATCTGCTGTCTGTGGTCCTGCTGGAAATCAGCACATATCCTCCCTCTATTTAAATCTGGTGACCCATGCGATGTAAACAACTATAGGCCTATCTCCATTTTGCCTATCCTTTCTAAAGTTCTCGAAAAAACTGATCCATATTCAGTTAAAATCTCACTTGAAACCTTCTCTCATATAACCCAGCTCAATCTGGCTTCGGGCTAATCATAGCACAATCACTGCACTAGCAAAAGTAACCAATGATTGGATCTCTGCTATAGATGCTAAGAAGGTAACTGGTGCAGTCTTTTTGGACCTCAGCAAAGCTTTGGATACTGTTGATCACAAACTATTAGTCAATTGCCTTGCAAAGTTGGGTGCCACATACCATACCACCCTGTGGTTCTCTAGCTACCTAACTGGAAGATTCCAAAAAGTAAAGGAGGAAGGCTTTTTTTCTGCTGCCTTGCCAGTTGCAACAGGAGTCCCCCAAGGATCCATCTTAGGCCCTATCTTGTTTTCTCTGTACATCAATGACTTAGATGCTAACATATCTACGTCCAATCTGCACTTTTTTGCAGATGATACTGTGTTGTATACTTCTGGCTCATCGTTATCTGAAGTCAAGGGAGTGCTTCAAGCGGACTTCGCACAATTTGAGCATAATTTAATAAAGGCAAAGCTTCTGCTCAATGCCAAGAAGACTAAAGCGATGATATTCTCCCGCAGTGCTGTCTCAGGCCCCCCCAGTACTCTTGCCCAAGACTTCATTGTCACCACGCTAAACGAGCCTCTGGAAGTTGTAACCAAATTTAAATATCTAGGTATCTGGATCGACAATAAATTATCTTTCAGTGACCACATCGAAGATGTCTCTAGAAGGTTAAAAGCAAGGTTAGGTTTCTTCTACAGAAATAGGCCCCTTTTCCCCCTTGAAACTCGAAACAAGCTTGTACAGGCCACTTTTCTCCCCCTACTCGACTATGGCGATGTAATCTATTCCTCTACCACTCTTGCAAATCTAAGTAAACTGGACATCCTTTATCACCGTGCGTTACGGTTCATTACCAACTCCCCTTACCGTTCGCACCACTGTGACTTATATGCAGCTGTTGGTTGGACATCCCTTACTACTAGGCGCCTGCTCCATGCTGGGCTATGGACTCTTAAACTGCTCCTGCAGAAATTGCCAAGCTATCTCTCTTCCTTATTAGTATCTGCATAGTATACTCGTTAAGAAAATCTGACTTTATTATGCTTGACATACCAAGGAGGCGGACTTCCTTTGGTAAACGTGCTATTGCATATGCCCTTCCCTCCATTTGGAACCAATTACAAACCGTACTGAAACTAACTAGCACAGTTTCAATAAACTTCTACAAATCACTAAGTTCAGCCAAAATAAGACACCTGTAACTGTCATTAAGTCTCTTCCTTCCCCATGTGTGCCATATTTATCCACTGGTAAGGTTTAATTGATTTGTCATATTAACTGCTTTCCCTTCCCCTTCTACTCCTGGCTTTATCTATGCTTACGCTCCACTGCTACTCTATCAAATCTCTCTTCCCTCCCATATCAGTTGTAGACTGTTGTTTGTTCTAGTTGCCAAAATACTGTATATTTGATTTGATTTGATTAAATCTAATCACACCAGTCATCATGTTTCATTTATCAGTATGCGACCTATAACTCTCTTCCCTGTCTCATATCAGTGTTTACCACCTGCGGTCACCCTGTGTGGTACCCTTGTATGTATATCCAGCCTGCATCATGTAACGTGTATTTCATGTATATACTGTTATTACCTACCTGTGTTTGTACTTTTAAGTGTTTATGTCACAGGACCTCCTTGTGAATGAGCTTGCTCAATGGAGTTTTCCTGCAATAAACTTGAACTTGGCCTAGCTGCACTCTTCCCAGCTGGTAACTCCTCCTTGGGTTCTTCATCCCAAAAATGCAGGACCTTGCACTTTTTGGCATTAAACCCCGGTTGCCAGGTGTCTGACCAGGTTTCAAGCTTTGCCAGATCATCCTGCAACCCCTACATAGAAACATAGAATTTGACGGCAGATAAGGACCGCTTGGCCCACCTAGTCTGCCCATTTTCCTACCTAATAGATAAGCTGCAAATCCTAGTTAACCAACAGCTTACTTCCTCCTACCCCCCACTAGGACTGCCTTATGCCTGTCCCATGCATTCTTGAAGTCCCCCACTGTTCTTGACTCCACGACCTCCTCAGGGAGGCTGTTCCATGCATCCACAACCCTCTCAGTGAAAAAATACTTCCTCACATTACCTCTGAGCCGTCCCCCCTCTATCTTCAAATTGTGCCCCCCTTGTTCTTGCACATCTCTCTTTCTGGAAGATGCTACCCTCTTGGACTTTGTTAATTCCCTTGAGGTACTTGAAAGTTTCTATCATGTCCCCTCTCTCCCTCCTTTCCTCTAGGGTAAAATAATTGGTCCCCTTGTACTTGACAATATAACAATAAATTCCGATTTTGCCATAGCATCCACACTAAACAATTATTTTACTTCTGTGTTTACTCAAGATTCTCTACAAACTATTACAGTAAAACCATTAATTATAACCAATAACAATTAGTTTTACAAGGTGACGTTTACAATCTACTTACAGTATTAAAGATAACTACTAGCCAGGGTCCAGGTGGTATTTCCCCTAAGTTTCTTCAGGGCACAAAAAAAACAATTACATTGCCACTAACTATGATTTTTAATAAATCACTTTACGAATCTGTAGTTCCTTCTGATTGGAAAATCGCAATAGTTACTCCCATATATAAGCATGGCTCTCATTCACTAGTAAATAATTATCGCCCTATTAGTCTAATGTCCATTCCCTGTAAATTACTTGAAAAAAATCATTAAATCTTTATTGGACAAGGAAATTTTAACTCTAAATCTAACAGATATTACCCAACATGGGTTTCGATCGGGTCTGTCATGTACCACTAACTTTTTATAATTTCATTAGCTCCAATCTAGATTTAAATATTCCTTCTGATGTCATCCTGCTAGATTATAGTAAGGCTTTCAACAAGGTGTCACATAGTATTCTTATTTCCAAACTTATTCGTCTAGGTTTTTCCGAAATTCTTGTTTGGTGGATAAAAAGCTGGTTATCATATCAAATAGATCACAGAGGATTAGGGTCAATGGCACCTTTTCTGATATAGGATGGGTTACAAGTGGGGTTCCCCAGGGCTCTGTCCTGGGACCCACTTTGTTTAATATCTTCATTAGTGATATGTATGTCCATTCCTCCAATATACTTATTAAATTTGCCGATGATACCAAACTGGGTGGTGCTGTTAATAATGCTGAAAACAGACAAATTATACTTAACGATCTTGCATCTATTGAGCACTGGGCATTTATCAACAAAATGGAATTTAATACAGCCAAATGTGCTGTTATGCACTTTGGGAATAACAATCCCCAACAAACATATACGCTGAATAATAAAATAATTAAGGTATCATGCTTAGAAAAAGACCTAGGAATCTTAATCAACAATAAAGATACATGTTTCGTACTGCAACAAGATAGCTAATCTAACCAATTCACTTTTTCAGTAGAATCAGTGGTACTTTTGTTTCCAGATCGAGCAGTGCATTATACCACTGTATAGATCACACATTAGACCATACCTAGATTATGGTTCATCTTTCTGGAATCCTTACCTTTGTGGAGATATGGACAGGTTAGAGAGGATACAGAGACGAATCACCAAAACTATACCTCACCTGTCACAGTTGGACTATAAAACTAGATTACACAAAACAGGACTGTACTCTCTTAAACAAAGAAGACTGCGAGGGGATTTACTTCAACTCTTTAGGATTCTTCAAAATCCAACTTTAATGAGGTTATGCGGTATTTCCCTTACTTTTAGGAGATTAAATAATAAACAGTTAGATATACCTAAATGCAATACTAACAAAAGACAACATTTTTTCTCAAGAAGAACCCCAAGAATATGGAATACACTTCCACAGCAAGTTATTGACGCCCCATCTTTTATTACTTTTAAAGTTAAATTGGACAAATGGTTAACAAGATAGGAGAAATTATCAATGATGCACATACGTGGAGGACAATGTCTATGGGCTTTTTGCTTTCTTTTGTCCCAAATAACCAAGTAACCAAGGGTAGCTCCTTTAGTCTTTCTTCGTATGTCTTCTGGTGCAGACGCTGCACCATTTTGGTTGCCCTCCTCTGGACAGCTTCCACTCTGTCTATGTCTTTGCGGAGATGGGGTCTCCAGAACTGCACACAGTACTCCAGATGGGGTCTCACCAACTGTCTGTACAGATGGATAACATCCTGTTTTCTACTATTGATGCCTCTTCCTATGCATCCCATTATCCCCCGCCTTCCTTACTGCCTTCTCACATTGCTTGCCCACCTTTAGGTCATCTGATATAATTACCCCAGGTCCCTTTCTATTTTTACTGTTGTCAGTATCTCACCCCCCATTGTGTACACTTCCCCTGGGTTTTTGTTTCCCATGTGCATTACCTTGTACTTCTTTGCATTGAATCTGAGCTGCCATACATTTGACCATTCCTCCAACCTTGCCAAGTCCCTTCTCATCCTTTCCACTCCATCTTGTGTATCAACCCTGTTGTAAATCTTTGTGTCATCTGCAGAGAGATATACTTTTCCTTCCATTTCCTCTGCAATGTCACTTATAAAGACATTAAAAAGGACCGGTCCCAGTACTGAACCCTGCGGTACCCCACTAGTAACCCTCCTTTCTTCACTGTGTATTCCATTTACTACTACCCTTTGCATCCTGTTGTCTAGCCAGTTTTTTATCCAGGCTACCACCTTGGGACCCACTCCAAGTCTGGCTATCTTGTGAATTAATCTTTTGTGTGGGACTGTATCAAATGCCTTGCTAAAATCTAGGTAGACCATGTCCACAGCCCCTCCCTGGTCTACTACTTTGGTCACCCAGTCAAAGAAATCTATTAGATCAGTCTGACACGACCTTCCCATCGTGAATCCATGCTGCCTTGGGTCCTGTGCCCCACTGGCCTCTAGGTACTCAACAATTCTTTCCTTCAGAAATGATTGCATAATTTTCCCTACCACTGAGGTCAGACTAACTGGTCTGTAGTTTCCTACCTCTGTCCTGCTCCCACTTTTGTGAAGAGGAATCACATCTGCCCTGCTCCAGTCCTCGGGTACCACCCCATCCTCCCATGATTTGTTAAAGAGAGTAGTCAGCGGTGTCACTAGTTCTACCCTTAGCTCTTTTAGAATTCTTGGGTGAATCCCATCAGGCCCCATTGCTTTGTCCACCTTCAATTTTATCAGTTCTTTCAGAACCCTTTCTTCTGTAAATGGACTGGTATCGAACCCCTTCTTCGGAGTGTTTCTCTTGTTTGGTTTAGGTAACTTCCCCCTCCTCTTCCTTTGTGAATACTGAGCAGAAATATTCATTCAGTATCCCTGCTTTTCACTGTCACCTCTACCCACATTCCCTCCCTTTATTAAGCTTCCGTATCCTCCATTGGTCTTTCTTCGCTCCCTAATGTACCTATAAAAGGTCTTATTCCCTTCTTAACAGAATTGGCTATCCTTTCCTTGGTTTGGGCCTTTGCTATTCTGACTGCCTTCCCAGCCTCTTTCTGCTTTAACTGATAAAGTTCTCTGTATCTGCTCCTTCTGTGTTTCCTATATTTCCTGAATGCTGTCCTTTTCTCCTTAACCTTCCCTGCCACCTCTTTTGAGAACCATAGCATTTTTTCCCTTTGTTGTGTTTTATTGATTTGCTTTACACAAAAGGCTTGTTGCCTCTGTGATAGCTGTTTTGATCACTCCCCATTGTTCCTCCACCCTCCTTCTTGCCTGTTTGCTAGTGCTTTTCTGAGGCACACTCTCATTTTCCCAAAGTCGGCCCTCCTAAAGTCCAGTACTCTTGCTTTTATGGCTTAGATTGTATGGCTGTGTTTATCGTGAACCACACTGTTTGGTGGTCACTTGTTCCCAGATGGCTACCCACTTCTAAATCTAAGATTCTTTCTCCATCCCCATTTGAGAGTACCAGGTCTAAGATTGCTCCCTCCCGAGTGGGTTTCAATACTAGCTGTCTGAGGCATGCCTCCTGTAGGGCATCAAGAATGACCCTGCTCTTGGATGTGCCTGCAGCAAAGGTGATCCAGTTAACATCTGGCATATTCAGGTCCCCCATCAACAATATCTCCCCTTTTTCTGCCATTCTAAGAAAGCCTTCTGTCATTTTCTTGTCCATTCCCTTCCCCTGAGATGGGGGTCTGTATACAACCCCCATGCGGATTGTGGTGCCATTTTCTGTTTCCAGGGTGACCCAAAGTGCCTCATCTGCTCGCTGTTTACTCTTTAGTTCTGTTGCTTTGATCCCTTCCTTTACATAGAGAGCTACCCCTCCTCCTCTTTCACCCTCCCTGTCTCTCCTGTAGATTGTGTATCCTGGTATGTTGACATCCCAGTCATGGTTCTCTGTGTACCATGTTTTTGTGACTGCCACAATATCCAGGCAACCCTCTTCCATCAAGGCCACTAGTTCAGGGAGCTTGTTACACAGACTACGGGCATTGGTACTCATCACCCTCCACTTTTTGATAGCCTTACCCCTTTTAGCCCCATTTCTGTCCTTACTGCCTTTGCCTTTTTTTACATTTAAATCTGTTTTGCTCCCTAATAACTTCTGTTCCCCTGCCATCCCCCTAGGTCGTCCACCACCGCTCCCATCTTGGTATCATCAGAAAACAGACTGATCTTGCTCTTGATGTCCAATGTTATGTCTACAGTGAATATCCCAAACAACACTGGTCCCAACACCGAGCCCTGTGGAACACCGCTCATCACTACCCTTGGGTGTGAGAGCTTCCCACCCATCACCACCCTCTGTTGCCTTCCCTGAAGCCAGTTCCCTACCCATCTCACCAGCTTTGCACCTGCCCCAGTGTCTTCTAACTTACTTCCCAGCCTTCCATGTGGCACCGAGTCGAATGCCTTGCTAAAGTCCAGATACAGGACATCCACTGCATGGCCCCTGTCCAGTTGCCTAGTTACCCAGTTGTAGAACTCCACCAGGTTGGTTTGGCAGGATCCCACATATGAAGCCATGCTGTCTGCTGTCCTGTAGTCCTTTGGCCTCTAGGAGGGCCACCAGCCTGTCCTTCAGGATAGTCTCCATTGGCTTACCCACGATGGATGTGAGGCTCACTGGTCTGTGTTCATCCTTGGGGGCCACTCTTGTGGAGGGGCACCATATGAGCCATCCTCCAGCCACCCTGAGTGAAGTGAGTCATTAAATAGGTCTGCCAAAGGTCCCTCAAGGACCTCTGCCAGCTCCTTCAGTACCCTGGGGTGGATGCCATCTGGTCCTGGTGCCTTGTCCACCCTCAGTGCCTTCAAATCCTCCCGAACTCTGCCCTCCATGATTTCCTCATCTGTCACCCCTCCCCCGTTTCTGCCGTTCCTCCCCCCTTGGGTGTCACCCGCCTCTTCTCCTTGGTAAATACCTAGCAGAAGTAATCATTTAGTGCGTCTGCCTTATCGCACCCCCCTCCTTTCTAATCCTTGCTATGTGGTCCTTACAGCTCCTTTTTTCCCTGATGTACCAAAAGAAGTCCTTCTCCCCCTTCTTAATGCCTTGTACCAGCCTGAGCTCCATAGATGCCTTGGCTTCCCTTACTGCCCTTCTCACCTCCTTCGATTCCATCAAGTACTCCTCCCTGTCCTCCCCACTCCCTGTTTTCTTGTACCTCCTAAAGGCAGCTCTTTTCCTCCTTAACCTTTTCCGTGACCTTCTTGTTCAACCAGCTCGGTTTCCTGGTGCTAGTCTTCTTGCTCTGGGCCTTGCAGCAGGTTTTGGTTGCCTCCACTGTCCCCAGCTTTATGAGCTCCCACCTCTGGTTAGTGTCCATACTAGATTGAATACCTTGAGCTCATGTCTCTATTGAGCCTGTGCTGTGACAATGAGAAGAGGGCTTGTTCTGCCAAATAGGCTGCATAATTTATGTTCTCCAAACCCTTACCACCTTTGTTGCTCTCCTCTGAAATGTTCTAAATTATGTCAGTATGTTTTCTCAGTTGTGGGTGCCAGAACTGTAATCACTGTACTCAAGCTGGAACCTGACCAAGAATTGGAACAAGGGTATTTTATATCTCTTGATCCACTTATGAAGTTTCTGTTGATGCATGCCACATTATTTGTCTTGCTAGCTGCCACCCCTCACCGTCTGTCCCGTTTGAAAGTGCTGCTCATCACTACACTGTGGTCCATTTCCTGTTGGATGTTGGTAATCCCTAAATTGCAGGGGTCGGAATTTAGTTTTGTAGCCACTAGGGCTAGTGTGACTGTAAAAGTCCACTAGCCCCACAGACTTTTCTGCTGGCCCTGCTGGTGTACTTATTGAAATATTTTCTGCAGTACAAGCCCACAGGGCTACTTAAAGGAAAATATTACTAACCCAATTCAAAATCTACCAGCATTTGACTAGTGGGCCAGTGCCAATTTTGACCACTGAACTGTTTAGGTAGTAGTTTGATTTTAAATTCTTCTTTTTAAAGTGAATGACTTTGCATTGGTCTACGTTGATGTTCCTTTTTTTGTGATTTTTAGTTTTTATTGAGGGGGGAAAGGAGGGCTGGGCAATTCTGCCTTTTTTCAGCTGGGGGAGGAGGGGTGGATACAGATGGGGAGACTAACTGAAACGTAACTACATTAAGCAGTTAGTAGTATTTTTAGTGAATGGGGGAAATTTGGCCAGGACAGTGGGGAAAATACGCTGCTGTTTTTGAGAAGTGCCATCGGATCTTTAATGTCCACCTGAGCAGCCACCAAAATAGGTAGACGGGACCTCTGTTTAACGTCTCATCTGAAAGACTGAAATTCCTTCCCTTCAGAGAGCCCATCCCATCAAATAACTCGCAAGATATTACGTTTAATAATGCCTGCCTTCCGTATTCTGCTTTCAGCAGTTAGTGTGAAAGATGCATCCCTTCCATTTGTGACTTAGTGACCCTTTTTAATTTGATTTTCATTCTTACTGTCTTTACCTGCCAGGTCCTCCTACAGCCAGTGTCTCAGCCCACTGGAAGAGCTCTCCAACCCAGCCATTTCAGGGGGCCATTTGTTATCCCCCTGGGGTGGTACCCTGTCTGTCAATGCTTCATCAGTCATATATACCTCTATACTAATCCAGCTGCTCATCACAAGGGGAGGATGTGTCTGATTGGAGGGCCATGACCTGGGAAAAAGCCCTGATTGACATGTGGGGTGGGTGTGGCATCATCCTCCCAACTGGAAACTGACCATTTTCTCCACTTTGGTGCCAGCACATTAGATCTCCTGCATGCGAGTCCCTACCACTACAGTCTCCTGTCCTGCATTATCACTTGTGCTCACGCAGTGCGGTTGGGACTGGAGCGCCTCCCTCCCCCCCAAAATAGGAGTGTGTCCTGTGGGACACGCAAGCGTCTTCCTCCTCCTGCTGTGGTTTTTGGGGCTCGGGAAGACAACCCTTTTGCTAGCATGAGAAACGACTCCCCCAGATGGCGTATTATTGGGTGGACAAGTCAAACTGACTTTTAGTGGTGCTTTCTGGGGAACATTGACCAATTATTTTTTTTCTTTTCTGCTCAACAGAAAAATTTATGTGAAGATGTGCGACATCATGTCTTTGCCAGAGCATGTATTAGTACAAATTCTAGCCTACATACCTGCTAAAGACCTCGTAACAAGAGTCAGGCTTGTTGGCAGACAGTGGAAAGACATCGTGGATAGGCCCAGCCTTTGGAAGGAAAAATGCCAGCGGGAAGGATTTATACCCAACAACATCAGGAAATTTCCCAAGAACTGGAGGGCATTTTATATCTTGAACTCTCAGAAGAGAAACCTGATCAAAAATCCTTGTGCAGAAGGTAAGTTTGGTTATATATCATCCACAGGCTTTCTGTAACATTCTCCGTTTTAAAGTCTCTGTTCACTTCATAGGTATCATAGGTCTTACAGAGCGGAGAAGACTAGCAGTCCATAAGCTCACTGTTGAATCTTAGTAATATCTACTAATATTGTTACCAATCAGGAATTTATCCAGGTTCGTTTTAAAGGCCTGCGTATTTATGCTAGTTATTACTTCTATAGATAACCTATTCCATAAGGGCACAACTCTAACACTAAACCAGTGCTTTCTCCTGGATGTTTTGAATGGCTCTCTTTTTAGCTGGAATTGGTGTCCTCTGATTTGGTATGGCAACTCACGTAATTCTAAGCCCAGAAGTTTCCTCAAATTAATGTCTCCTATTGCTCTAAATACCATGCACGTATGTCCTTGCAATCTTTGATATTCCAGAGTGTATAGTCCCAAGTAATTTACCCTTTCCTGGTGGTCCATGCCCTGGACTCCACTGATCATCCTAGTGGCCCTTTTCTGAACCCTCTCCAAGGCTGCAGTTTCCTTTCTATAACCTGGTGACCAAACTTGTGAACAATACTCCATATGTGGCCTTGCCTGTGACCCGTAGAAGGGCAGCAGGACCTCCCTCTTCCTACTCTTTATATGCCTGTTTATACAGTTCAGAATATTACCAGCTTTTTTAACCAGCAGGCTACTATGTTGTTTAAACTTAGTCATTTGAGACCCTAATGCCCAGGTCATGCAGTTTAATGAATGGTTGAAAAAATGGTGCGGAGCACAGGGGTTTGGCTTCATTGGGGACTGGGGTTCCACCTGGAGGGACACCAGCCTATACTGGCAGGATGGTCTGCATCTGTCCAGGAAGGGAACAAGTCTTTTGAGCAATCAGTTTAAATGCTTCATTGGCAAGCTTTTAAACTAGTCAAAGGGGGAGGCACTGACAAGCAGCAGGAAAATCCCAGCCTCTCCCTACAAAACAGGGTACTAAATGAGAAAAAGACCGAGGTAGAATGGTCAGTGGGGGATGCTGCAACAGAAGGTAAAGCCATCAAAAAATGGAGAGCAATGAGTACCAATGCCTGTAGTCTGGGTAATAAGCTTCCTGAATTAGTGGCCTTGATGGAGGAGGAACATCTGGATATCGTGGCAGTCACAGAAACATGGTACACACAAAACCATGACTGGGACATAAACATACCAGGATACACTATCTACAGGAGGGATAGGGAGGGTAAAAGAGGAGGATGAGTAGCTCTTTACATAAGGGAAGGAATAAAAGCAACAGAACAAAAGGGTAAACAGGGAGGAGAAGAAGCACTGTGGGTCAATTTGGAGACAGGCAATGGCACCACAATCCGCACAAGGGTTGTATACAGACCCCCTTCTCAGGGGGAGGAATGGACAAGGAAATGATAGAAAAGTATACTTAGAATGGCAGAAAAGGGAGATATTGCTGATGGGTGATCTGAATATGCCAGATGTTAACTGGAGTGCAGTTGCAGCTGCCACTTCAAGAGTGGAGTTATTCTAGATGCCCTACAGGGGCATGCCTTAGATAACTAGTATTGGAGCCCACTCGAGGAGAGCAATATTAGACTTGCTTCTCTCAAATGGAGATGGAGAGGATCACAGATGTAGAAGTGGGTAGCCATCTGGAACTAGCGACCATCGAACTGTATGGTTCACAATAAACACAGCAATAGAGTCAAGCCATGCAAAGACAAAAGTACTGGACTTTAGGAGGGCTGACTTTGCTAAAATGGGTGAGTGCCTAAGGAATGCACTAGCAAATGGGCAGGAAGGAGGGTGGAAGAACAATGGGAATAATAAAACTGCCATCACAGAGGTAACGAGCCTTTGTGTGAAACAAATAAAACAAAACGATGTAAGAAACCACTATGGTTCTCGAAGGAAGTGGCAGTGAAGTTCAAGAGAAAAGAAAGCATTCTAGGAAGTACAAGGAATCGAGAAGGAGCAGGACAGAGAACTGTATCGGTTAAAGCAAAAGGAGGCTGGGAAGGCAGTCAGAACAGCAAAGGCCCAAACCAAGGAAAAGATAGCCAACTCAGTTAAGAAGGGGGATAAAACCTTTTATAGGTACATCAGGGAGCGAAGGAAGACCAAGGGAGGGATAGTGAGGCTTAATAAAGGGGAGCGAGGGTGGGCAGAGGGAGACTGTGAAAAGGCAGAGATACTAAACAAATATTTTTGCTCAGTATTTACAAATGAAGAGGGGGAGGTGCATAAAACAAACAGTAGAAACACTCTGAATACAGAAGTTGATACCATCCCATTTACAGAAGAAAGGGTTCTGAAAGAACTCTTAAAACTGAAGGTGGACAAAGCAATGGGGCCTGATGGGATTCATCCCAGAATTCTAAAAGAACTAAAGGTAGAGCTAGTGACACCACTGACTACCCTTTTTAACAAATCATGGGAGGATGGGGTGGTACCCGAGGACTGGAGGAGGGCAGATGTGATTTCCCCTTCACAAAAGTGGGAGCAAGGCAGAAGCAGGAAACTACAGACCTGTTAGTTTAACCTCAGTGATAGGGAAAATGATGGAATCACTTCTGAAGGAAAGAATTGTTGAGTATCTATCTAGAGGCCAGAGGGGCACAGGACCCTAGGCAGCATGGATTCACAGCGGGAAGGTCATGCCAGACGAATCTGATAGATTTCTTTGACTGGGTGACCAAAGTAGTAGATCAGGGAGGGGCTGTGGACATGGCCTACCTAGACTTTAGCAAGGCATTTGACACAGTCCCACACAAAAGATTAATATACAGGTTAGCCAGCCTGGGAGTGGTCCCAAGATGACAGCCTGGGCAAAAGAATTGGCTGGAGAATAGGACACAGAGAGTAATAGTAAATGGAGTCCACTCAGAAGAAAGGAAGGTTACTAGTGGGGTACCGCAGGGTTCAGTATTAGGACCGGTCCTCTTCAGTGTCTTTATAAGCGACATTGCAGAAGGACTGGAAGGAAAAGTATGTCTCTTTGCAGGTGACACAAAGATCTGCAACAGAGTTGATGCACAGGGTGGGGTGGAAAGGATGAGAAGGGACTTGGCAAGGTTAGAGGAATGGTCCAATTTATGGCAGCTTAGATTCAGTGCTAAGAAGTGCAAGGTAATGCACCTGGGAAACAAAAACCCAGGGGAAGAGTACACAATGGGGGGTGAGATACTAACAACAAAAATGGAAAGGGACCTGGGGGTAGTCATATCAGATGACCTAAAGGTGGGCAAGCAATGTGAGAGGGCAGCAAGGAGGGCTGGGGGGATACTGGGATGCACATGGGAGAGCATCACCAGTAGAAAACAGGAATTATTATCCTCTGTACAGACAGCTGGTGAGACCCCATCTGGAGTACTGTGTGCAGTTCTGAGACCCAATCTCCTTAAAGTCAGAGACAGGATGGAAGCTGTCCAGAGAGGGCAACTAAAATGGTGCAGCGTCTGCACCAGAAGACATATGAAAGAGGCGAAGGAGCTTAATATGTATAGCCTCGAGGAAAGGAGGAGAGGGACATGATAGAAACTTTCAAGTACCTCAAGGAGAATCAACAAAGTCCAAGAGGGTAGCATCTTTCAAAAAGAGGTGCGCAAGAACAAGGGACACAATTGAAGATAGAAGGCGGCTCAGAGGTAATTTAAGGAAGTATTTTTTCACAGAGAGGGTTGTGGATGCATGGAATGGCCTTCCGGAGGAGGTTGTGTAGTCAAAAACAGTGGTGGAACTCAAGCATGCATGGGACTGTCATAAGGCAATTCTAGGGGGTTGGGGTAGGAAGAAGTAGGCTGCTGGTTAACTAGGATCTGCAGCTTATCCATTAGGTTGGGAAATGGGCAGACTGGGTGGGCCAAGCGGTCCTTATCTGCCGTCAAAATCTGTTTCTGTGACCATCGGCAAAGCCTTTTTGCCTCAGGACAGGGCAGACACCCTTCAGACTCGAGCACGCTTCCTGTCCAGTGGCAGAAGGATCGGAGCCAGGTCAGTCCTCCGCCTCCTCAGTCTAATGGCAGCTGCCATTCCAGCAGTCCCACGTGCTCTGTCTCCATATGAGGATCTCTCAGTGGACGCTTCGGTCTCAGTGGGCCCAAACACTGGATGGCCTAGACCAAGAAGTACTAGTTTCTGATCCCATGATCAGGGACTTGCAATGGTGGATGGTACAAGAGAACCTTTGTCGGGGAGTTCACTTCAACATTGAACCCCCCTCCCAGACGTTGATGACAGATGCCTCAGGAGAGTTGTGGAAGCCCATTTCGGGTCTCCCAGGACTCGGGGCAGCTGGTCCCGGTTCGAACAAAATCTGTACATAAATGTGCTTGAACTCGGAGCAGTCCATTATGCCCTCCAGGCCCTGCACTCCTCCATCCTTCCCGGTCATCTCTTCATACAGACAGACAACATGTGTGTAGTCTGGTATCTCAACAAGCAGGGAGGAACATGTTCTTACCCTCTATGCAGGGAAGCAATGAGAGTGTGGGTCTGGGCCACCCAGCACAACCTTCACCTGATGATCATTCATGTTCCGGGAGTGGAAAATACACTGGCAGACCACCTCAGTCGGTCCTCAGCCAGGGCCCATGAATGGGAACTGGATCAAGAGGTCGTACACTAATTTTTTCTACAATAGGGAACCCCTCAGGTAGACGTGTTCGTGTCTCCTCAAAACACTAAACTTCCCGCCTTCTGCTCGCTCGCTCCAGGGTGAGGCATTTTTTGGTGGGACGCTGTGTCTCTCGATTGGAGGGACAGATTCGTCTATGCCTTCCCTCCTGTTCCCTTAATTCCAAGGGTCCTGAACAAGCTGAGATCAGAGGGGGCACGAATCATCCTCATCACTCCATTCTGGCCCAGGCAACTTTGGTTCTCTCTTCTGCAACAGTTTTCAGAGGAACTTCCGCTTCCTCTATCGCAACACTTGTTGCCCCAATATCAGGGGACCCTTGCTCATCTAGGTCTCAGTTCCCTTCATTTGCATGTGTGACTCCTGCAGACATAGCTAAACCCCGCTTTGGGGTTTCCCCGCTCATAGCAGACATTTTGGTAGAGGCCAGAAAGCCTTCCACCAGGTCCACCTACGCCATGAAGTGGAAACTGTTTTCTATTTGGGTCGCGTCAAAGGACTTCGAACCTTTCTCTTGCCCAGCCAAGAGAGTCCTGGACTACATGCGTCATCTATTCAATCTGGGTCTCAGCCATTCTTCTAAAGGTCTACATGGCCGCGATTTTAGCCTACCATGTCCCCTTCGGAGACAGGACTTTTGCTCAGCTGGAAGTCTCTTAAGACACTCCTCAGAGGGGTCCTCCATTTGAGACCCCCCATCCACATTCCTGCTCCTCCTTGGAACTTGAATTTTATTCTTGAGATGCTTACTCTGCCTCCCTTCGAGCCAGCAGCCTCAACAGATTTAAAGTTCCTCTCTTGGAAGACTGTTCCTAGTGGCCATTACTTCAGCTCAGCAAATTTCCGAACTTCAGGCCTTTATGTGTAAAATCCCGTATTTGATTTTTTCACAAGGAACGTGTGGCTCTGCGCACCAGCCCTAAGTTTTCTCCCTAAGGTGGTGGCTGAATCTACGCTGAATCAATCCATTGAGCTACCCGCTTTCTTTATGCAACACTCCAATCAAGGGGAGTACCTCTTGCATACTCTGGATGTTCCCAGAATACTGAGATACTACACTACTCAGACTAAGGATCTCAGGAAATCTGATCAGCTTTTTGTCTCTTGTTCACAGAAGAGAAGGCAATACTGTTTCTAAGCAACGCCTATCTAAATGGTTGGCTCATTGTATCACTTTCTGTTACGATAAGTACAACAAGACCCTGCCTGGTCAAGTCAGAGTTCACTCCACCAGAGGAGTAGCTGCCTCTGCGGCTTGTTTCAAGAATGTGTCAGTGGCAGACATCTGTGCAGTTACAACTTGGACTTCTGTCCATACCTTTATGAAACACTACAATTTGGACATTGCCTCTCGCCGTAGAGCAGGCTTCGGGTTGGCTGTGCTTCAAGGTCTTCTTTCATAAGACCCGTTCAGCCAGAGGTTCCATACCATGGATAGTTTTCCTCCTCCTGAGTGCTTTTCCTTGTTCCAGACTGTTTGGCACTCAGTCCTATATGTAAATACCTACTGCAAGAGCCCTCTCGAAGCAAGATAGTACAGTTATGCAAGAACTTACTGTAACAGTAGATCTTCGAGAGAGGCTCTTGCAGTAGGTATTGCCTTCCGCCCTCCATCCCCCTTAGCTTTTTTGGCTCCATTTCCATGAGAGGAAATATCCTCTTCTCTCCCGTCTTGCCTCTTTTGGCTCTTGGCAGGAAAGAACTGGAAGGTGGGTGTGGGGGACAGCCCCTTTATACTGACGTCGGTCACCTGATGTGGGGGTGGTCCCCCGCCAAAGACTGCTAGCTAGAAATGTTGCTGTGGGGTCCTGACGCTTGGCGGGTCAGTCCTATATGTAAATACTTACTGCAAGAGCCTCTCTCGAAGAGCTACTGTGATGGTAAGTTCTTACATAACTGTACTTTCTCCCTCCCTGGCAGAGGAGAGCAGTCTTCAGGATGCTTGATCTCTCCCTCCCCAGTCAACCCCTGGTGGCCCGCTTGCACCATGAACACAGGTCACCGGCATGGCAGGAGGCAAGGCACCGGTGCCTCAACCCTCCACGCCATTTGGCTGGCTCCCACTGTTTTAAGTTTAGGGTATGCTGTATAGTTCTACTACCCTGAAAAATGCTCCCCTAGCCTTCACTTGTCCAGTCCTTTTCAAATTTTAGATACTGAAACACTGTCTCCTCTTAGCCTTTTGAGCCGCAGGAAAGGCTCTTCAGTAGGATCTTGAATCATGCTTTGAGGTTCAGGGACTCTAACTTCAGGGGTAGTGTTAGAAGGTGCTTCTTCACCTTCCAGAAGGTGATGAACCTATGGAAAGGTGTACCAGCTGAGATTGTGGACATGAAGACAGAATGAGCCTTCAATGAAACCCCAGACAAATTTTTGATTACTAAGGGAATCATTGGACACTCTGGGTACTAGGATGAGTAAGGACATCCGCAGTGTCTTTTTTTTTTTTTTTTTAACCAGCTCTACATCTATTGTGTTAGTTATTTAAATTTCAGTTTTCCTTAACTTCTTAAGAAACCTTAGACGGCCCAGTGGCGCTGAGGCACTGGATGCCTTGCCTCGCACCACGCCGGCGACCCATGTTCGGGAATGAGCACGGGCTGCTGGGGGTCAGCGGGGTGGAGAAGGATCGAGTGTCCTCTGGATTGCTCTCCTTCTCCGGGGAGGGGGGACACCAGCAATCGGTGCACTACTGGTGCCTAGCAGAGGCTGGGGGCTGGTGCGCCGAGGCTACAGCAGGGGAAGGTGAGGCAGACGCTTGGAGGAACGTGTACAGGAGCGTGCGCGTTCGTTCCTTGTGGCATCACTGCACATCCTTGCCTTAGGGGAAAAAGAACACTGGAGGAAAAAGGGTCCTGATGTGCCCCATGGCGGCCGATCCCTGCAGGCGCCGCCCCCACGACTAGCAGCAACACCCCTCCAGCACCAAATCCATGAGAGAGGCAGGTTGAGGGATCCCTGTCACCCCACCATGGGGGGGGGGCAAGCCTTGGGGCAGCTGGAGTAAGAGCTGCGAGTGGGGGACGAGGCTGGGGGATCTGGCAAGAGGTACTGCTGTCAGGGACCAGGAGGATAAACAAACTAAAAAAAATTAAAAAAAAAAAAAAAAAACCTTTACTGAGAAGCTGTGTTGAGTACATTTAATTAAATGTAGGTGTAACCCCTGTGCCAAATTAGGAGTTGCGATCATGATGCTGTCGGCATCAGGGAGGTGTGTGTGCATGCTGGGCACTGCCCAGCCAGCATGAATGCTCTGTTTCAAACGCGCCAGCCGGCATGAGGGGAGAGTCAGTTGAAGTGAGTGAGAGTTCGAGGAGGAGCGGCAGGCCTGCAGGGTAGGCCTACAGTTGGGGCCAGAGTGGGCCCGGGTGGGGAGATTACCCCCCTCGGTCCCAAACGAGGAAGAGGGACCACCAAGAGAATCGGGTGGGGCAACAGCCAGAAAATAGCAGCAGAAATACAGAGGGTCGCAGAAAGCCTGCTAGGCTCTTAACATACTAAAATGCCAGCAGAATAGGCCTAATGGTCTTTCGCGTCTGCTCGTTTGGTCAGCCCCCACCCTGGGAGCTGACCTTGCTGCCCCCCTTGCCTTCTCCCTTCCCAGTTCTGGATATTCTCGCTGCATTGGATTTTGCTTCCAGAACCCTTCCCCTGTACCTGTCCCATCCCCTCTTGAACCCCTCCACGTCTCTGCTTCCACCAGCCCCCTAGGCAGCACATTCCATGGCTCCACCACCCTCCCAGTGAGTAGCACCTCCTCCTTTCTCCCTGAATCTCCCCGCTTCCACCCATGCCCTCTAGTGGCCCCCTTCTCCTTCCTTCGAAGTACCCTGACTGTTCCTCCCCTATTTACCCCCTTCATGTACCTGAAGACCTCTATTATGTCCCCCCCCGGTCCCTTCTGTCTTCCAGTGTGTACATATTTAGCTCTTTGAGCCTCTCCTCATAGGTCCTGTCCCCCAAGCCCCAAATCATTTTGGTTGCGCTCCTCTGGATCCTCTCCAGGAGTTTAATGTCCCTCTTTAAGTGTGGCCTCCAAAACTGCATGCAGTACTCTAGGTGTGGCCTCACCAAGCAGTTATACAGAGGGAGTATAACTTCCCTCCTTCTGGAGGTGATCCCCCTAGCGATGCATCCCAGCATCCTGTTGGCCTTGGCTGCTGCCCTCCTACAAGTCTCCGAGTTGTTCATCTTGACATCCACCACCACCACCAGGTCCCTCTCAGTCATCGAGACTTGTAGCATTTGCCTCCCCAGGGTGTACACTTGGCCCGGGTTTCTGGCCCCCAGGTGCAGTACCTTGCATTTCCCTGCATTGAACCTCAGCTTCCACTTTCTAGACCATCTTTCCAGAGCCTCCAGGTCACCCGTAGGGCCACCCTCCCCTCCTCCCCATCCACCACCGCCCCAGTTTTGAGTCATCCGCAAAGAGACTCGTCTCACTCCTGATACCTGTCCTTATGTCAGAGACATAAGTCTGAAGGAGTGAGTGGCTGCCATGGAAAGCCCGTTGATGACTGAAGTGGCAGTGATGTCACCGGTGGGGTAGGTGACAGAGCTCCCCTGTGCTTGAATTGTCTAGTCGAGGTAATGTGCTGCTGGGGAAATGAGACTGTTGAGCTGGAAAGAGTTTTGGCCCTGCCCTGTGAGAACCCTGCCAGTGGATGTACAGGTGCAGAGGCCTCTAGAGGAAATAACTGGTAGTACTTGTACTGTAACATTGCACCCCACTCCCTCCCTTGAGAGGAAGGTATTTGCCTGAGTTCAAAATGTTGTGCCTCCGCTCCCACAGGTGGAGAATTTAGTTAAAAATAACTGAAAAGGACAGGGGAATGATCCTGAAGGGAATCTGAGCCCTAGCTGGCTTGAAGTGGGAAATGAAGAAATTCATAGGGTCCAAGGTTCAAACCCTGATCCCCCAAGAAAGTGGGCCATGGCTGCGTGCCAAAGAAAATGTGGGAACTGCTGTAGAAATTAAATGAGGATCCTCAGAATTATTTGTGTGTACAGCTTGAAACTTTTGGAGAAAAAAAATAAATAATGCCTGATTTGCATTTTATTTCCAGTTGGGACAGAATCATTTTACAGACTGGAAATGTGTTGCTGTGCTGCCTGCTTAACCAAGTGTTTTACATAGAAACATAGACTTTGACGGCAGATAAGGACCACTTGGCTACCCAGTCTGCCCATTTCCCTACCCATTGGATAAGCTGCAGATTCTAGTTAACCAACAGCCTACTTCCTGCAACCCCCCGCTATAATTGCCTTATGTCTGTCCCATGCATGTTTAAATTCCCCCACTGTTTTAGACCCCACAACCTCTCAGGAAGGTGGTTCCATCGTCCACCACTCTCCATGAAAAGAATTTCCACATTACCCTGAGCCGTCCCCCTCTAACTTTAAATTGTGCCCCCTTGTTCTTACACATCTCTTTTTCTGAAAGATGCTACCCTCCTGGACTTTGTTGATTCCTTTGAGGTACTTAAACGTTTCTATCATGTCCCCGTCCCTCCTTTCATCAAGGGTATACATATTAAGCTCTCTCAGTCTCTCTTCATATGGTTTCTGATGTAGACCCTGCACCATTTTAGTTGCCCTCCTCTGGACTGCTTCCTTCCTGTCTATGTCCTTGTGTAGATGAGGTCTCCAAAACTGCACGCAGCACTCCAGATGGGGTCTCACCAACTGTCTTACAGATTCTCTCTTCTGATCCTGTGTCCACCAATCATGCTGGGAGGTGAGTACCAGCTAGTCTGCGCTTCAACGGAGATCAAGCCGTCACCTGTGGAATTTCTAATCTTCAAATCTAAGGTGCTATGTTTTGTGACCGCCTATGTGCTGCCAGTTGAGATGATACCCCACCCCTTCCCTCCCCTCTCCTCTCCCAGGGACTGTATTTCCATCTGGAACCCCTAGACAGGGAGGGGAAGGGGTTAGTGTCTGGAGTTGTGATCTGTGCCTGGACTGAAGTTGCTGCCTGCTTGATGGAAGCCCCAGAATTGCTCGAGCAGGAGTGAGTAAATATTCAGAAAATTTGCTAAGTAATGTGGAAAAGTGCCACCAGTTTAAAATAAGTGTAGGTGGGGTGGCATAGGTTTATTACGTCAATTTTCTTTTCTCCATCTTGCTACTCTGTTACATCTATAAAAAGACCATGGTGCTATAAACCCACCCAGGACAAGCAGCAGACAAAGATAATTAACCAAGACTAAGGAAACTGGGGAGGGGGGCTAATAAAGTTAGTCTGAGGGCTATAATGCAGAGCAGGAGGGGAGTTAATAATAAACCCTCTGTAGGGCTTCATACGGTTACAGGATGAGGGAGTTAATTAAAAGGAAAAAAAAAACTCTTTTTCAGAGCTACAGAGGTGAAAGGGAAAGGTGTGTTTTTTTGTTTTTTTTTGGTGTGTGTGTGTTTTTGTTTAAACAAAAAAAAATTAAAAAAGGGACAGGTACAGATTCTGTAGAACAGGCACCTCTCCCTTAGACAGGCATTCTCCAAAAAATATTTCTAGCCCTGCCTTTCACTAGGACCACTGCACAAATTTGACTGCAGGTGCACAAAGTTATTTAACATTCCAAAGGCTTATCACCACAGGCATATGTAACTCGTGCCTTTAAAGTCCTGGAGGGATATACCATGTATTTGCACTGGGGGCTATAGGAGTGGGCAACTTGTATTTTGGGGGGTACTAATGCAATACCTAACCTTGAAAAGAAAGTTCAACCTACTTTCCAGTTGTTGTGTGTGTTTATATATATATCTCTGTGTGAGAGGCATATTAAGAAAAATGTGATTGGTAGATAGCTCCCCATCCAGGATGCCATTGAAAGTATCATACTGACCCACCAGCCAGGGTTCAGCCCATTTCAGCCTTCTGTAAACTTATCAGGGGAAGTAGTGTCCTACTTTCTAAGCTTGCATATTGGGTGTCTGTATTCCGTGCTTCAGCCAAATCTACTTTGCAAACATGGAATGTCACATGTCTGATTTCAGGAGGGTGGACTTCAGGAAAATGGGCGAAGTGCTAAGGAGCCATCTGATGGGTATCAGAGTAGATAATGCGGGTGGAACAAAGGTGGTCCATCATAAAGAAAGGAATACTGGTTGCCACAGATAACTGTTAGGCTCCGGAGGAGGAACACAAGGGCCAAAGCGCCCAGCTTGTTCAATTCTGGGGTTGCCCAGGCAGTAAGGGAAAAGAGGTTGGCCTATAGAAAATTCAGGAAGACCAAGAGAGAGGTGGATAGGGAAAAATACATAAGGTTGACTAATGAGGCAAGTAAGAAAGTCAGGTGAGCAAAGGCACAGTAGGTGCTGCATATAGCTGAAGGAATTAAAAAGGGGGAGACAGGACTTCTGGTTGGGACGCCAAGCTATATAGATGCTCCCGCTGATTCCCTCAATATTTTGCCTTAAAACCTCACCCCACTAGGTCGCAGCGGTAAATTCGTGTTTGGCGCTTCATTGTCTTCAGGGTGGCTCACTCCAGAAATCGGGTGATGCAGGGAACTGCTCTCAAACAACAAAAATTAAATCTAGCACCTCCACCTGCCGCGAAGGAAGACATGCCTGCTAGGCTGCAAGTACACCACGAACCTGACCTCTCAAGTGATTCTGAGGAAGAGGGGGAGGACTTTACGATCACCTCCCAGCAGTTATGCTGTGAACTCCAGCACCTGATTAAAACCCTGGACAGTATCAGCTCAGAGTTGAATGAGAATAAACAGAAATTTACAGCAACACGACCAGCAGTTACAAGATATCGAGACTCACCTCACCGACCATGCTGAAACCCTGGATCTGCATAATGGAGCTCTGCTACAGCTCCATGATCACTGCCAGCTGCTGTTGGAGAAATTGGAGGATCTAGAAAACCGCTCACGCAGAGTTAACTTGCGACTCCATGGCCTCCCAGAATGCACTGAAATGGGGGAGATGGATGAATATATGGAAGGGCTGTTAAAAGAATTATTAGATTTGGACAAGGACACCCCCTTAAATATTATCAGAGTATATCAGGCCTTGTCGGTACCACTGACAGATCCCAAAGCTAGGCCACGTTCAGTGGTAATGGCCTTTCTTGATTACCGTACAAAAGAGATGGTATTGTGCAAGGCCGGGGCCCGCAAAGAGATGATCTTTGGTGATACAAAACTGTTTGTGGAACCAGACTATGCACCAACTACTGTGGCAAAAAAGAAGCTATGGTTTCCAGTCGTTAAAATGCTACGCAGTAAAGGCTTAAAAGCATGGGTGGATTTTCCTGCCAAATTAAGAATTACCTCTGATACAGGTTCCAAAGTCTTATTTTGTTAATGCGTGGGCAACAAGAAGAGTTTATGGGGTTGTTACAACTGTTCTTCATGTTTGTTAACCTATGGTTATGTTTTTTTATTCTTTTATTATTGATCGGCCAGGTATACCCACGTTCTACCAGCCCGGTGGCGCTGAGGATTGAGGTGCTGGAGCGTCATCTCGTGCCTAGCAGCGACCGAGTTCAGAAACAAACCGGGCTGCTGAAATCGGCCGGGGAGAGAGGAGGAGATTGGCGTCCGGAGGACTGCTCTCTCCTCCCCGGGGAGGGTTAGGGAGACGACCGCTCAAGGAGCGACCTCTGGCGAAGGCTGGAGGTTGCCGACAGAAGCATTGTGGCGTATGCCAGGGGGTGGAGCTGTGGCAGTACGTTGCCTTGGCAGTCGGGCTCCACAGGGGTGTAAACTAGGAAAAAAAAAAAACTCCCTCTGCTGATAGGCGATGGCGCCTCCTTCCGCAGTCCACACCCCTGACATCTGGCCCGTCCCCCTCCACTCTCCCCTCCCTCTCCAGCCCGGTGGCTCAATACTTAAGATAGAGCGCTCTGGGTGGGGGCAACCTTTTCCCAGAGGGCAGACCCCGGAGATGCCCAGTGCTGGAGTGGAGGGGATAACTGGATCACGCAAGGAGGTAGAGATGGCAGACTGCAGGTTGCCGGAGAGAATTCGGCAGGGATGGGAATAAAAAAAAAAAAGTATACCCACATTCCACCCTGTACACATACCATACATGGTATGAAAGGTTAGACTCTAATGTATGCAGTTTAGCTCAGAAGACGCAGACCCTACACGTCTCCCATGAATAAGTTAAGAATTACCACATATAATGTTTGGGGGCTTGGTAATCTTGTTAAACGTACCTGAATTCTCAGAGAACTTAAAATGGCGAATATTCAGGTGGCTTTATTGCAGGAGACCCACCTTACAACCGCTGAGCACTTGAAACTATGAAGAAGCTGGGTGGGTTCAGTATTTGCCTCCACTTACATTGCGCATCCTCATAGAAGGGGTACAGCTATTTTAGTGCATAAGGACTGCCCACTAGAAATAGAAACAGTGGAAACTGACCCAGAAGGCCAGTTTGTGAAGCTTTGGGCTGTCTACTGGGCTGTCCCCTGCCTAATAGTCAATCTGTGTGCCCCAAATGAGGATAAGGAGGCTACTTGTTTCCTTTAAAAATACCCTGGGAGAGCTTATGGACCTGGAGAGTAGGCTCTGTGTCCTAGGAGGAGACTTTAATACAATTCTTATGCCATCTTTAGATAAGAGAAGGGGGGCCGGGGGGAGTAGGAGAAGTCGGGCTGGTTCGATGTTGGCCAGATGTATCCAGCTAGCAGGACTACGGGATGTGTGGCGAGATCTACACGGCCAAGTAAGAGACTACACCCATTATTCCGACATGCACAACTGCTATACTAGGATAGACATGCTGTTCCTGTCAGAAACCTGGCTACACTCTGCACAGTCTTGTGAGATTCTCGACCGCTCCTCTATGACCATGCACCAGTGACCCTGGGGCTCGCTCTGGCTCCTGCTACCCGTAATTCACACTGGAGACTAAATATTGGCCTGCTGAACTCCCCAGGCTTCAAGGATCTGATCTCTAATACTATTAAAATGTATGATAGCCAAAATATAGTAGGGGGTACTTCCCATGCTGTGCGATGGGACTCCCTTAAGGCGGTCCTACGGGGGGGGGGAGAGGGGTAATCATAAAGTATGCCTCTGGACTTCCGGTGATGTCATCGGACCTATGGCGGCTTAGCTCACTGGCTCCAACCCCAACGCGACTAAATCTAAAGCCATCGTCTCAAAAACGAATGCCTTCCCCAGCCAAAGCCACCAGAATGAAGGCAAACAAGGCACTACATACTCCGGTGCAAAAACTGCGGGAATTGCTTCACGTGGAACAAGAGGATCCGACAGAGACTCGACCGGCAGCAGACAGCCCCCAAACTCCCATACAGCAAGAAACGGGCCTACCAAACGAGCTTGTGAAAACCATCATGCAGGCAGCACAAACGGTCCAAAATATAGACCAGAAACTTAGACCTTCAAGCGGAGCGGAGCTGAGCACTGTAGATCACAGGACGGAGCAGTTGGAGCTGGCCTTCGCCCAAACATCAGAGCAATCAGACAGACAAGATCGTTTGCTCCTATATCTGCTTGCTAGAGACAGGTAGTTGACTCAGAAGATAGATGATCTGGAAGGGAGATTCAGACGACAAAACATGGAGACACTGGAGCCTTTCTGAAAGGATTAATCCAAGAAATGTTAAAGCTCCCGGAAGATCTTGATCTCTTGATGGATCGCGCCCGTCGCTCCCTAGCCCCGAAGCCCCGGGATCCTAATGCGCGACCGAGACCAATAATAGCACATTTTACTTATTACCAAGCCAAGGAAGAGGTCTTGAGAAGTGCCTGGCAGCAAGGACCGCTAACCTATCGGGGACAAAGAATCTCCCTAGATAATGACTACACCACAACAGTACAAGAGGCCTGAAGGGTGCTTTGGCCTATAGTGAAAGCACTATGAGCTAAGTCCATCAAGGCCCAGGTCCTCTTTCCAGCACGATTGAAGATAGTCACAGATAAAGGTACGAAGATCTTTCCTGATCTACTTGCTGCCTTACAATACCTAGAATCAATATCAATACCGGTACCCGCTTTGTATAAAGAAAAGCTGGAGAAGGATTTGATGGCCTCGGCGTGGATGGTGGTCCAGAAAGGAGTAACCCTTCCTGGATCCTTGAAGAGAGTTCCCGCTTCGAACTTACGATCGGACATCTCCTCGCTACTGCGGAAGTATGGCGATCTGGCCAAAGTAAATAAAAAAGCGCAGCACCTGAACGAGGACTTAAATTCTGTCCAATTGGAGGCAACAGGTTCCTGAGCAACTGGGAGGTTAAGCAAGGACGGTGATCTTCCTTTTTTCTCTCTGCTCCTGGTCTTGCTGGGCCCCCCACGGTGTCTTCCCCCACCCTCGAACACGAAGTTTAACCCTGAGGTCAAGGGACTACACGAAACTGTCTCACAATATTTTGGACCTCGATCACTGGAAGAAAGGGTAAAAAGAAAAGGGGGGAATAACTTAAGACTGTGGAAGTGACTAGTTTTTGACAGCATAAGAATAGATGTAAAGACGAACAGAATTGCTGGGGGGAAGGGAGAAAGAATCCTGTGATGTTTGGGGAGAGGGAGATGGGGAGGGGAAGGGGATGGAGGACTGGGTTCGGACAGAAACGACTAAAGCTCTGCCTATTACCGGAGAGAGGTGACATTTTAGAAGAACTGATTTATAATGGTGGTTTGGAGTGAGCCAAAAACTAATGCAGGGTCAACAAGGGTCCTCCTGTAATTTTGAACCCAAGACCTTGATTGGTTCTGGAGGTTGGAGAGCGATTCACTTGATCCTCAAATGCTGCTAAGAAGACCTGACGAACCAGACCGTTTTCCCCAGCAGTAGGTAAACTAAATGGGCCCTTTAAAACAACATGCAGTACCCAAAGACCCGGCAAATCGTTGCTGCAGAATTGCAGCTGGCTCACTCACGGGAGGGACAGCTGTATGGATTTAAAACAAAGAAGAATGGCGAAAATTGTTATAAGGGAGATTAAAATAAAGAGTCGCGGGTGGGGGGAGGGGGGCAGGGGCATAGCCTCCTAGCGGAAAATTGCATTTGCGATGCTACGTCCTAACAGAGGGATCTCCCTAGGACTAAAAGGGTTTCTCTTGATATTATTGAGTTCCCTTTTAACGGCACTAGAGGCTACAACATCTAAGTTGGGATATACCCAGCTTAACCTAGGAAGTCAACAAAACGCAGCTCTGTTAAGTGAGAGTGGGAGTTACTCCACTTGTTCACTGCTGAAAAGTTTTAGTTTTATTTGGTTAATAAGAGTTGAATTTAAGCAGCATGTTGTAAGTGATGGGTTGCAACGTTTACAAGTTCACTTATGTTGTATATTAGTTAATTCTTTGGGTAACAGCTTCACTAATTATTTCAAAGATATCAGGCACGATCCATTTAAAAAAGCAAAACAAAGTAGAGCAGGATAGCAAAACATAACTAAGCCACGAGTAAGCAATTCACTAGAATTTTGTCTTTCAACATAAATGGCTGTACAAGCCCAATAAAAAGGAAGAGACTAATGAAATATATAGCACAACAAGATTGTGGGGTTAACTTTCTCCAGGAGACACCTCTCTCTCCATCAGAAGTAATGAAGCTAAAATCTAAGAGATTCCCCCAGGTGTTCCACTCTTCGCTTCAGAAAGGCAGAAAGAGGGGGGTCGCAATTTTACTTGCGGCATCCCTCCCTTTTGAGGTGCAGTAGGTGGTGCAGGACCAGGGAGCCAGATACATTATAGTTACTGGCAGAGTACAAGATACTAGGGTCACCCTTGCAAATGTCTACCCACCTCCAGGGTCTCCGCTATCATTCTACTCTTCTTTAATTCAACTAATTGCTGAGAAGGCAGAGGGGGTTTTGGTTTTAGGAGGAGACTGGAACCTGGTTTTTAATAGAGCGCTTGACACTACATCCCAAATTCCAACAGCAGATGTTAAAAAAACTCCGCTCTGTTAGGAAAATATTAGAGCAGAGCAGATTGAAAGATATCTGGAGAGAGAGGTATCCCATGACTAAAGAATACACCTGTTATTCTCCCAGGTTTAAAGTATTCTCCAGATTGGATCTCTTTCTCACCTTTTCACAGTGTCTGACTGAGTTTGCTGAGATGTGGGTAGGGACATGTACAATGTCCGATCATAACTCGATATTTGTGGAAGTAGATTTCTCCCTCCCAAAAAAAAAGACACTGGAGATTGAACAGCTCTCTCCTTCAGGATAAGGACATAGTGCAAGAAATTAAGCAACACATTGCCAGAACCCTGCAGGAGAACAATAAGGGGGGATCTCCCCACAGATATTGTGGGACACTGTTAAAGCTACGACTAGGGGAAGGCTTATTTCCATTGCTTCGGCAAAAAAAAGGGAACATAAGCAAAAACAGCAAGAACTTTTGCAACAGATTAAACATCTGGAGGATGGTCAGAAGCTTAAATGGGAAAAAAATAGAGATCAGGAACTTAAAACAAAAAAGAAGGAGATGGAGGACCTACAAAAGGCAGAGATAGAGAAGTCCCTACATTACTTGAAGCAGAGATTTTATGAGGGAGGTCCACGGGCAACAAAACTACTGGCCTTTAGATTGAGGAGACACCAGACGAATTCAGCTATCACCAAAATAATACTACCAAATACAAATAAGACAGGCACCAAATTGACAGAGATTTCAGATGCTTTTGTTTCATATTTTAGCAAGCTTTATCAGGCCCCTGAAGAAACTTCTCCTACAGACAGGCTGGAGTTCCTCTCCTCCCATTCTCTCCCCACCTTGATGGAGGAGGCGGGTCAATCCCTGACTAGACCAATCTCCCAATTGGAAATTATAAACGCAATTAAGCAACTAAAACCAGGTAAATGTCCTGGACCTGATGAGTTCAGTGCTGAATTCTATAAAACTTTTAAAAAAGAGGTGTCCCCTTTCCTACGAGAAGTATACTCAGCTGTCTGGGAGGACGGAACTCCCGGCGCACCCTCCTGGCAATATGCCACCATTTCCTTAATTCATAAAGAGAATAAAGACGCGACTAAATGTGAATCATATAGGCCTATATCATTGCTTAACGTCAATTACAAAATACTAACCTCAATTGTAGCTTCTAGACTAAATACACACTTGCTGGGTCTCCTTAATATGGACCAAACAGGCTTTGTCTCTGGACGACAGGCTGCAGACAGTGTACGCTCCACCATAGACACTATTGATTCAATACATTGAGCCCACACCCCAGCATGTCTTATGAGCCTTGACGCGGAGAAAGCTTTCGATAAAGTCTCCTGGAGCTTCCTTTTTATGGTACTAGAGACTATGGCTTTCCCCCGTTCATTTATAGAGGGTATAAAGGCTTTATATACTAATCCACAAGCGTACATTTGAGTGAATGGAAATCTCTCGGAAAGGTTCAGGCTAAGCAGGGGAACCAGGCAGGGCTGCCCTCTATCTCCACTGCTATTTGCACTATACATAGAGCCTCTGGCGGAGGCCATTCGCCAATCAGAGACCATAAGAGGTGCTGAGGTGGGGGGGAGGAGAGGAGAGTCTCCCTATACGCGGATGATGTGCTCCTCACATTGGCAGCCCCAGAATCATCCATTCCCGCAGTTTGGTCGATCTTGGAGGAATTTGATAGGCACGCAGGATACTCTTTGAATAAATCCAAAACAGAGGTACTCTGCTTCCACTATACTCCATCCCAGGAGACACTCAAAATGTTTCCTCTAAAGTGGGACTCTGAGAGGATGAAATACCTAGGTACGGTAATAACTAAGCATTCTTCTAGACTCTTTGAGGCTAATTATAAACCCCTGATAGACCAGATTAAAAAAGACTTTGAGAAGTGGGCCCTAATCAATCTTCCAATGTACTCCAGAAGCCATACAATCACAATGAACATCCTTCCCAGATTCCTTTATTTACTTCAGTGTCTCCCTACATTTATAAGTAAATCCCAATTCCTGAAATGGAATAAGCTAATAACTAATTTTGTTTGGAATGGCAAGAAGCCCAGGATTAATCTTAAGATACTCCAAGCACATAAGAAGGTAGGGGGGCAGATCATTGCCAGATTTGGAAGACTATTATTTGGCTACTCAATTAAAGATGGCCCTGATCTGGTCCTCTCCTAATTTTAAGTCAAACTAGAAAACAATTGAAATAGGGGAAGCAGAGGGGGCAGTTCCATTAGATGTGAGAGCCCTATTGCCCCAAAACAAGTTGGGCACAGCCCCTCACCCACTCACGCCTGTCAGGAATACTATAGCAGCCACACATAGAATCTGGCAAAAATATAAGTTGAGACGGTCTGTTTGGCCCTTGATTAGAATAGCTTGGACCCTGGATTTTCTTCCTGCAAAGCTAGATCACAGCTTTAGGCTATGGGAGAGACAAGGCCTAGTCTACCCAGATCAATTACTGCAGGGTGAGCAGGTCCTAGATTTTGTCACACTTAAAGAAACTTACGGACTTGAGAAGAGAGACCATTTCAGGTTTTTACAAATCGGGGCCTATGTAAATTATTGTCAAAACCTGGACCATACATCATCTAAAGCGGCCCCTCTGCTAAACTGTATCCGAGAAATCCGGACAGGACGTATACAGAAAGGTCTCATTTCAAATATATACAGGGCCTTATCACAAATGAAAAGAGATCCCTTAAATAGGATTAAGGCCAGGTGGAGTTGACATGGAGGAAGGAGACTGGGTTAGGGCTTTCCAGGCTACCACAAAGGCCACAAACTCACCCTATTGGCAAGAGTTTGAATGGAAAGTTAAAACTCGCTTTTTCCTCACCCCCTCTGCCCCACATAAAAGAAATCCAGCGCAGAGCCCGGAATGTTGGAGACAATGCAAAGAAAAGAAGGCGACATATGTACATGTTTTTTGGGAATGCCCAAAGTTAAAGGACTATTGGGAGGGGATCTGTAATATCCTGGGGGAAGTTTTTTCATTAACACAAGCTTTGAGCTTTACAAATCTAATTTTGGGGGTCCCTCCCCAGGGTCTTGGTTCCACCGACGCCCTATATTTGTGGGCTATACTTATTGTGGCGGCACATAAAACCATAACCCGCTTATGGTGGAGACTGAGCCCCACCAATGATACAGGGTTAGTCGCCAAAGTACAGGAGATTTCCGAAATGGAGGAGATAACCTACAAACTAAACCAAAAAATAGATTTATACATAAGGAGATGGACACGGTGCTTCTTGTGGAAGGATATACACCCAACAGTCCCCTCCTGATGTGATCTGAAATAATTAGAGGGGGGTGGGTTGAGAGGGTAGGAGGATGGGTCAAGGAGCCATGGGCCCAACAGGATCCACTGTGGCCCTATGGTGACAAGAATATATTAGTGCAACATACTCTGCATTGAAGGAATGGAAACGCTGAAAGACAAACCGGAAAAATCCTAAAACTTTGTATTGGAAAGAGACAATTTATTATAGTACTACAGAATAATTGTAACTGAGCCAGATTGATTGAGAAGTCTGATGGAGATAAATGTATTTGCACCCATTTGATGTCAATAAACTTGAGTATAAAAAAAAACAAAGCATGCCTCTGAGTAGAAGAGAAGGAGGGAGAGCAAGACCAGAAAATTAGTGGGCGAAGTGAGGGAACTTGAATTCCAGCACAAGACCACTTTAAATGCAGCCAATAAATGCCAGTTAGAGGAACGTTGCTCAGTTCTGGAAGCTGAATTACAAACTCAGTTGGAAAGGCAATATAGCAGAATAAAACAGGAATACTATGGGGGTGGGGGTAGGGGCGGAAAATTACTGGCAGCCAGACTGAGGCGGAACAGTCGAACAAGTTAGTTCTTGGCAGAATCCAGATAAAGCGCTCTAACCAGTAAACCAGAAGAAATAACCCAAATATTTGCATTATATCATACACCCTATACTCTCAGGAAAACGCAGAGAGCTTTGAAGAGCTCACAGGGGAATTCTTCCAGCATGCACACATTAGGACTTTTACTCAGGAAGTGAAAGACTCACTGGAGGCAGATATCACAGGGGCAGACCTACAGGCACAAATTAAAAAAACTAAAAAATGGAAAGTTTTCCGGCTTGTATGGTTTCTCAGCTGAATTTTATAAGGCTTTTGAGGCTCAGTTGGTCCCCTTCATGGTACCAGTGTTTCAGGAGATCTTGGGGGTTAATGGAACGGAGTCATGGAGGTAAGCACAAATTTCAGTCTTGCTCAATAAAGTAGGAAAGGACCCTACTGATCTTGGGAGAGATGATACGAGTCATGGAGGTAAGCACAAATTTCAGTCTTGCTCAAAGAAGAAAGGACCCTACCGAATGTGGGCCGTATAGACCCATTTCACTTTTGAGCGTAGATTTAAAACTATTTACAGGCTTGTTAGCAGGCAGGTTACAGACAGTGATCCCCTTGTTGGTGCACGAAGACCAGATGGGCTTCATTATGGGATGATACCTTCCAGATAACATTGAGACTTTTCAACGTTATTACCTCTCAAAGATCATCCCCTAACTTTCAAGTGGCCATGTCCATGGGTGCAGAAAAAGCGTTCGATAGGGTTAATTGGCATTTTCTAAAAGCAGCCATGGATCACATGAATTTTGGCCCTAAAGTTTTAGCAGTCATATCCAGACTATATACCAAACCTATGGCATTGGTGAGAGCCAGTGGAATTGGCTCATGCCCCTTCCCCTTAACAAGGGGGACACTTCTTTTTGCTTTAAGACTTGAACCATTTGCAGTCCGAGTGCGTGGAGATGGGAGGATTAAAGGGGTGCTGGCCGGAGGGATAGAAAAAAAATTTCCCTGTATGCAGATGATTCCATTTTACCTATCCTCCCCAGAACAATCTCTGTGCCCCCCCCCCCCAGTTGACCTTTTGGGCACATTCGGAAAAATAGCAGGTTATATAATCAACTTTTTGGCGACTTTCCCCTTTAAATGGGCCCCAGAAATCAGATTCGTTATGTGGGCATTCAGATAGTGGTGGATCTGACAAAATTATTTGCAGTAAACTATGAACCACTCTGGTTAGCCATTGTAAAGGATCTATCTAGATGGAAGCTCCTACTCTTGGGTCTGGCAGGCAGAGTAGCCACGGTCCAAATGAACATACTTCCTCGGTTTCTTTTTTGTTTTCCTCTGTCCTGATAAGAATTCCAAATATTTACTGGAACAAGATGCTAGGGCACATTACTAGTTTTCTTTGGTATGGTAAGAGACCAAGAATAGCCAGGGCAGCTTTACAACTCCCAAGGGAATCTGAAGGGCTATCATTACCGGATCTTTCTAAATATTATCTGGCAGCTCAGGGAGCGATGGTGGTGACCTGGGTACAACCGCATACTTCGTCCCTCTGGTACCTGATAAAGGATGCAGATGTAGGCTTTAAACCTCTGTACACCCTGGCCTTGACCAGCACTCCTTTGGACCTAACCAGAACTATTAGAAACCGTTGGGTTTGGCACAGCCTTCAGATTCTCTGGAAAATTAAAAAATATACTAACATTCCAGGGGGCCTTGGCCCCCTCTCTTTAATTAGGTACGAGACATGTTTTTCCCTCCAGCATTGGATGCTGGATATGCAGAATGGGGAAGACGGGGACCCTTTCGCTTCACACAGTTCATAGAAACTAGAGGATGCATATCCTTCCAACGTGCAAAGGAGAAGTTTGGTTGGTCGAACCTAGAGATCTTACTTTGAGAGGGCTCTTGCAGTAGGTAATTATATATAGGACTGATGCCGGTCTGCGTCCGGACCCAATGGAAACATTTCTAGCTAGCAGTCTCTGGCGGGGGATTGCCCCTACGTCAGGTGACCACTGTCATGCGGCGTCAGTATAAAGGGGCGGTCCCTCACATCCGCCTTCCAGTTCTTTCCCGACGTTGGCTCGTGTCAGTGCCTCACGGTGAAGTTCAGTGCTCATCAGCTTTCTCGTGGGTAGTTTTTACCATCTTTTTTTCGATTCTTCGATTCAAATTGTCAGGCATCCATTGGTGTATGTCGTTTCCTACACCTTCCAAGCACAAAAATAAGTGCGACTCGTGCGGCGCCCAACTCCCGCACAAGGACGGCCATTCCCAGTGCCTCTTCTGTCTATGCACAGATCATCAGGCGGAGAAGTACCAGCACTGCCTAAAATTCAGCGCCGCCACCCGCAGACTGAGGCAGCAGTCCCTGGAGCCCACATTCTAAAGAAGAAAATGTCCTCCATGGAGAAGGAGTTAAAAAAAGCTCTGGCAGTCATCCACTTCCCCCGAAGGCCATTGTAAGAAGAAAGACAAGGAGAAGCACCGTGATAAGGGCTCCTCATCCACCGTGTCTTTCTCTGGAGTCGCCGCGCTACGGGTAACGTCCCTTCCGGGGGACCACTCCGTGACGGCTACCTTGGAGGCTTCCAAGGTGGTGTCGGCCTGCCCGTCTGGCTCGTGCTCGGGCCCTTGGGGTGCCTCCGGGCTATTGGAGGCCTCCGCTCCCAGTAAAGCCACCACCGTGCAGCCTACTGGTTCGAGCGGCTCCAGTAGGCCGGACGTAGGCTCCTCTGACGCCCGCTTGGAGATGGTCAATAAGTCGCCCGACCCTTTGTGGCGGAGCATGGCCTCTCTTCCGCCCGACCAGGCCACTCCTCCTTCGCGACCTGCTTCGGGCGATGGGTCCGATAAGTCGGACGTCGGCTCCTCTGGCATCCACCTGGAATCCGCCGATAAGTCGGACGTCGGCCTGCCTGACACCCGCATGGTGGCTGAGCCGACGCTGTACCCTCCCACGTCCGCCGTTCCCGGCTCCCCGCAGCCTTCACTGCCTTCCGGGGACCCTGTGTCTCCTCAGCCTGACCCCGGGGACTTTTCTCCTCCATCCCCGGGTGATGCGGAGGTTCCTGCTGCACCCCCATCAGACCGTCCGCCCACTGGTCCGACTGATCTGACGTCGGTTCCCCGGGTGCTAGCTCCGACGCCGGTGTTGCCGACGCTGGGCGTCATCTCGCTCCCGGATACCGCTCCAACATCGGGCCTTCCGCCCACTGGGCCTCCTGCTCCAGGTCTGCCTGTGGGCCCACCGGCTGGACCGTTTCCAGCAGACCCCCCTGGCTCCCAGGTATCCGACGCCATCATATCTGATGCAGTCTTACCTGGCTTCACAGTATCTGATGCCCCAGTACCCGACGCAGGCCTATCTGACACCACAGTACCCCGTGCCTCAATACCAGACGCTGGGTTTCCTGCCATCGGGTTATGGATACGCGCCTTACGGGTACAATCAATACCTGTATCCCCTTCCTCCTCCATCGCCCCCTCAGCTGCCGGTGGACTTGAAGGAGACTCTGGCCTCCTGGTGGGCTGAGGCCAAGGCTCAACTCACCAGAGAAGTGGAGAGTCATCTCACGACGATGGTGCCGATTCCAGCTCCCGTACATCCGCGACGACAGACTCCCTCCCCACCTCCGGACACCAGGGGCAAGCCCTCTGGTTCCAGGGCGGGGCAGGATACGCTTCCCCGAGGACCTTCCAAGGGGTCCGTTCCTCCCCCTTGCCAGGAGAGGGAGTCTTCCTCTTCATCTTCTTCTTCCTCGGACGACTCAGATGGTTGCTCCGAGCCGGACGACGAGCCACACTCTCCGTCTAAGCCCAGGCCTAGGTCTCCTCCAGAGGATCCTTCCTTTACGGAGTTGCTATGCAAAATCCAGGAGGTTCACAAGTGGCATTCCTTGGAGCCGGATCCACAGCGCAAGAAACTCGCTGAACATCTGGACCTGCCCGAGACAGCTCCTACATTGGTGCCACCCTGGATTGAGCCTCATGCCGACCTTGTTTCCACTATTTGGAAGCAACCGTCAGCTTTAGCCCTGCTTCCTTTGAAGTCGAACAGGCTATATCAGGCTCCCGAGGGTGTTGACTCTTTAGATTCTCACCCTTGAGCTGATTCGGTCGTGATTGGTGCCGCTCGTGGCCGGACAGCTAACCCGAAACATCTGAGCTCGTCTCCACCTGACAAAGAATCCGGTCTTCTGGACCAGTATGGGAAGAAGATCTATGCTTCTTCCACTCTGGGTATTAGGGCCCTAAATTATGTCATTCACATGGGGGATTACCAGAAGGCGATTCTTAGTGAAGTGGAATTCAAATTGGACTCCTTCCGGACTCTCAAGTCAAACAGGAAGTGGCTGGACTCGCCCGCTCTACACGTTCGGGCAGTCGGCACATGCTTCGTGCTACTTACGATGCAGTGGATACTGCTGGTAGGAGCTCTGCTTTCGCCGTAGGCTTACGGCATCATGCCTGGCTCCGTGTGTCAGGGTTGGTCCCGGGAGTGCAGTCCACTGTTCAGGACGCGCCCTTCAGGGGTTCGGTGCTGTTCGGTGGTGATGTCAAGGACATTATCATTGATCTGCAGGAGAAGGGGACTGCACTGAAGTCTGTGGACTCCATGTATCATCCCCATCAAACGCAGCGCCATCCCTTTCGCTGGTGGAGTCGGCAAAAGGTGAAACCCCAGGGAAAGCGGGCCACTAAACGCCGGGCCCCTCCGGCTGCCAAGCCCCCTTCGCCCAGAAAAACAGCAGGTGCTTCAGCCGCGATGCTGCCCCACACCACCTGACTCCTTTCCTCTCCCCCAGCCTCTGGGCCTTACGGAGGAGCTGGTAGGAGGGAGGTTTTCCCGCCACCTCCCGGGTTGGGAGAGAATAACTTCAGATTCCTGGGTGCTCCAGCTGATCGCAGAAGGACACTCAATAGAGTTTCTTCAGAAACCCCTCGACACCCTCCCCCAAGGTCGTCGTACTCTCAGGAACATCATCTTCTGGTCCAGGAAGAGATTTCAGCACTTTTGCTGAAGGAGGCGCTAGAACTCATCCCCATTCCTCTTCAGGGAGCGGCATACTATTCACATTTCTTCCTGGTCCCGAAGAAAACAGAGGACGTGAGGCCAATTCTCGACCTCAGTTCCCTGAACTTGTGCATGGAGTACAAAAGGTTCAGGATTCTCTCGCTGCAGAGCCTCCTGCCCCTTCTTCGGCCGGGACTGTGGCTGTGCGCTTTGGATATGTAGGATGCCTACCTGCATATCCCTATCTGCCCTTCCCATCGCAAATACCTGCGTTTTGCATTCCAGGGGGACCACTACCAGTTCAAGGCCCTCCCATTTGGTCTTTCCTCGGCGCCCCGAGTGTTCACCAAATGCCTTTTGGTAGTAGCGGCCTACCTGTGTATCCAGGGGGTGCAGGTTTTCCCGTACCTGGACGATTGGCTGCTGGCGGCCCCGTCCAAGGAGGAACTCGTGCGCTTCCTTTCCCTTACCCAGCAGGTCTTTGCCTGCTTGGGTATTACCATCAACCAAGCCAAGTCCCATCTGATCCTGTTCCAGAGGCTGCAGTTTATCAGGGCAATCCTGGATACGACCTCTGGCAGGGCCTTCCTGCTACCGGACAGGGCGGCCACTCTTCAGGCCCAGGTCAGCCTGTTGTCCAGCCACAGGCGGGTCAGCGCCAGGTCAGTCCTTCACCTCCTTGGGCTAATGGCGGCTGCGATTCCGACAGTCCCTCGCGCTCGGCTCCACATGAGAATCTCTCAGTGGACACTTTGGTTTCAATGGGATCAGCTGGTGGATGACCTAGATCAACTTGTCCTGGTCTCCACTCCCATGGCTCAGGACTTGCAGTGGTGGATGGTTCAGGAGAACCTCTGCCGGGGAGTTCCCTTCAGTCTCCCTCCCCCCCTCACAGACGTTGACTACGGACACCTCCGGCTAGGGTTGGGGACCCCATCTCGGTCCTCACAGGACCCAGGGCTCCTGGTCCAAGCTCGAGAAGTCTCTCCACATCGGTGTGCTGAAACTAAGGGCAGTACTGTATGCTGTTCAGGCTGTGCATCTGTATCTGCCTCCAGGTCACCTAGCAGTATAGACAGACATGTGTGTGGTCTGGTACATCAACAAACAGGGAGGAACTCGTTCCTACCCCCTTTGACAAGAGGCAATGCGAGTCTGGGATTGGGCAGTACAGCACAACCTTCACCTCACGGCATCTCATGTCCTGGCAATCGAGAACACGCTGGCAGACAGGCTAAGCCGGTCATCTGCTCTAGCTCACGAATGGGAACTGGATCAGGGGGTTGTAGACGACATCTTACTACGCTGGGGAACTCCACAGGTAGACCTGTTCGCTTCCCCCCAAAACACAAAACTTCCCATCTTCTGCTCGCTCGCTCCAGGGCGCAGCATTTTTTGGAGAGACGCTCTGTCTCTAGACTAGAAGGGTAGATTCGTCTGTGCCTTCCCTCCGATTCCACTGATTACAAGGGTCTTGCAGAAACTCGGTTCGGAAGGAGCTCGAATGATTCTGATCGCTCCTTTCTGGCCCAGGCAAGTTTGGTTCTCTCTTCTGCAACAGTACTCAGAGGAACTTCCTCTATCACTATTTTTGCTGACCCAGGATCAGGGGACCCTGGTCCAACGAGGCCTCAAGTCCCTTCAGTTGCACACGTTGCTCCTGCATAAGTAGCTCAGGCCAGATTCCCCTCGAGTAGCTGAGATTCTGGTGGAGGCCAGGAAACCCTCAACCAGATCTACTTATGCCATGAAATGGAAGCGGTTCTCTATATGGGCTGCCTCCAATGATGTCGAGCCCTTCTCATGCTCTGTCAGCCGACTTCTGGATTACCTGCGACACCTCTTTGATCTGAGTTTCAGCCATTCATCCTTAAAGGTTCACATGGCGGCCATTTCGGCCTGTCATGTCCCCTTTGCAGACAGAACGTTTGCTCAGCTGGAGGTCTCTAAGACCTTTTTGAGAGGGGTCCTTCACTTACGACCCTCTATCAGGGTTCCTGCCCCTCCTTGGGATCTGAATTTCATTTTAGAGAAACTTACTCTGCCTCCTTTCGAGCCGGCAGCCTCAGTGGACCTAAAGTTCCTTTCTTGGAAGACTCTCTTCCTAGTGGCCATTACTTCTGCTCGACAGATTTCCGAGCTTCAGGCCCTGATGTGTAAAATTCCGTATTTGATTTTTCACAAGGAGCGTGTGGCTCTGCGTACCAATCCTAAGTTTCTCCCTAAGGTGGTAGCGGAATCAACACTGAATCAAGCCATAGAGTTGCCTGCCTTTTTTACGCAGCACTCTAACCAAGGAGAGTACCTCCTGCATACTTTGGATGTTCACCGAATTCTGAGATACTACACCAACAGGACGAAGGATCTCAGAAAGACTGATCAACTATTCATCTCTTTTGCCCATAAAAGAGAAGGCAATGCAGTTTCTAAGCAATGCCTATCGAAATGTTTGGCTCATTATATCACTTTCTGTTATGACCAGTACAAGAAGACCCTGCTGGGTCAAGTTAGAGGCCACTCCAACAGAGGGGTCGCTGCCTCTGCGGCTTGTTTCAAGAACGTGTCAGCGGCTGACATTTTTGCAGCCGCCACTTGGACTTCTGTCCATACCTTTATGAAACATTACAGTTTGGACATTGCCTCTCGCCATAGTGCAGGCTTCAGGCTGGCTGTTTTGCAAGGCCTCCTTTCCTAAGGCCTTCACAACCAGAGGGTCTACTTTTGAGTAGCTTCCTCCCCCCCGTTTGCTTCTCCTTGTTCCAGACTGCTTGGGACTCAGTCCTATATGTAATTACCTACTGCAAGAGCCCTCTCGAAGTAAGATAGTACAGTTACATTAGAACTTACCGTAACAGTAGATCTTTGAGAGAGGCTTTTGCAGTAGGTAATACCTTCCCGCCCTCCATCCCCCCTAAGCTTTTTCAGCTCCTTTTCCAGGAAGGGAAATATCCGCTCCGCTCTCGTCTTGCCTTTTGGCGGGAAAGAACTGGAAGGTGGGCTTGGGGGACCACCCCTTTATACTGACACCTCATGGCGGTGGTCACCTGACGTGGGGGCGGTCCCCTGCCAGAGACTGCTAGCAAGAAATTTTTCCGTTGGGTCCTGACACCGAACGGCATCAGTCTAATATGTAATTACCTACTGCAAGAGCCTCTCTCGAAGATCTACTGTTACGGTAAGTTCTGACGTAACTGTACTTTTCGAAGATCTTCAGGATTAATAACTACCTCACCAGCGATGCCAAGTGGCGGCTGGTACAAACCGCATTTCTCTCATTGGTTGACTATGCTGACTTTCTTTACAGTCACTGCCCTGCCTCTCATCTTGCTTAACTGGATACGTTGTATCACAGGGCTCTGAGATTCATTACTGGACTGCCTCATGCCACTCATTGTGCCCTTTACTCTGCTATGGGGTGGCTTTCCCTCCAGTTCAGGAGAAACAGAAATGCTATACTCTGGACGTTCAGAGCTATTATCAAGAAACTTCCCCTGTATATCTCCGATTGTTTCCCTTTATGTGAACCTGGGAACTATGCACTGAGAAGCTACTCCTTCATTTACTTAAAGGTACCTAAGCTAAAAACGCAGTTTGGGAGAATGGCTATAAGCTTTGCACTGCTATCTCTGTGGAACATAATACAAAAATCACTGAAGCTTAGTTCTGTCCTCCTTCAAGACCCTATATGACCATTTAGTCAAGGAAATTTGCAGCTGCTTCCCCCGAGTTTAAACCTCCCTGCATTATGGTGGATCATGATAGCATGGTCCCTTTGCTACACCTTCACTACACCTGGACTGTGTGGCCTCTCCCCCACATTCTCTAACTTCCAGTTGTGTTCCCTGTCCATTTGTCATGTGTCCTTCCTGAGGCTATCCCCTGTCACTCTGCCTGTACCCATCTCCCCTCAACTCCCATACCCTGCCCTTCTGCCCTGTTATTCTTCTCTCCTTTAACTCACCATCTGTCTGGTTTCTTATGACGATGTATGTAATTTAAAACTACCTATCAACTGTTATCTTTAGTACCTCCAGCTTCTGTACTAGACACATTTATTCCACAAAGGAATTGAACCGTTGTTCCAAACTGTTTCCCCACTTGTGTATATCTTTTACTATTGTACATCAGTTTTGTATAATATCACTGCAATGTTATGATTCTGACTGTTACATATTATATATTGTTATGATTGCGACTCATATTGTATATCCTGTGTACCAGTGCTACCAGGTCCATCTTGTAAATGAGCTTGCTCAATGGTGATCGCCTGGATAAATAAAGATTTGATTGATTGATTTCTCTGGTATGCGGATAAGGCACTTCATCAACTCAGACAACAATATATATATCACCTTATCAGGCAATATACAGGGTGGGAGGACTTTCTTTATGGAGCCATCACGATTAAGGGTCCCCAGCATTATATCTTGAGCATATATAAACTCTTAGGGAGCCCAGAAGAGACCCCCACTGGACTCATCGAGGAAAATCTGTGAACAGAAAGCAGGTGTCCAAATAGATACCTCCATTTGGAGTTGTAGATTGAAGATAGGGTGAAAGGTCACGTCAGCCCCCCTGTGGCATGAATTTTTTTGGAAGATTTTGGTGCGATGTTTCCAAACGCCAACATTTACGTGCCATTATAGTGCTGGAGAGGCTGTGGCCATATTAGAAGTCACTGGAATGTTTTCTGGGGATGCCCCGCTCTTCTCCCCTTCTGGCAATTGATTCATCAGGCTGTGCATGGTGTGGCTAGAGTCCTTCTACCCTTACAGTTTGAGGAGTGGGTACTAGGATTCCTTGGAGCAGTTGGCGCCAAAGGGGACACTAGAAACGTTTTATTGACATCTATAGCTGTGGCCCTTAAATGTATTACTGCCAACTGGCTGAAGGCCAGCCCCCACCACACTAGAAGAGTGGACAGTTAGGATGAAGGGGGTTATATCAATGGAGGCCCTCACTGCCAAGCTGCGTCTCAGCTATGAGTCATGTGAACAGAGATGGAGAGCATGGGATGGATGGCTCCTGTCAAGAAACCCGCTGACCAGTTAGCTGCAGAGGCCATGGGGTAGCAGGTTTCACATTTTAAGGGTGGATATTTTTCCTAGTCTGGTGGAGCGGTAGATAGAAGCACAGTCATAGTTTTGGGAGATGAAATATATTTCACTTCAACTTTGGAGTCAAGGGTTGGGGGGATATACCTTACGGCCGAATTTTGACTAAATGAAGTTCGGTTTTTATTTTGATTTTATCTTGTTGGTAAACTTGTTCTCTTGTCAGTCTGGAGAGTTTCAGTTCATGGATTCTAGATTTCCTTGTTAGTGTACCTTAGCCATGGTGAGTCTCGGGTTGGAGACTAGAACCCAGACAAGTTTATCCTACAGCCATCCACTTATCGGAGTCTGTTATACATCTACAACTGAACAAGAGACTTTACCAGAGATTTACAACAGAGACTCTTAATTTTGAAATCTTTATTATGTATACTAATAACAATCTGTTATTCTTTTATATGAAATTGTATACAAGGCTGTATGATTCCAACTCCTGTAATAAAGCAGAGTTTAAAAAAAAAAAGGGGGGGGTAGGCTTTCTTTCACTATGCAAGTGAGAAAAGAGACAAGAAGGAAGGGATGGTTAGGCTTAGGAAAGGGGTGGAGTGGGTGGAGGATAATGGGGGGGGAGAGCAGAGATCCTAAATGAATACTTCTGTTCCATCTTCGCCAGGAAGAAGAATGGACCAGTGCTTTCAGGAGGGAAAAGAGGAGCGAGGGGGAGGGAACACAGATGTGATGGAGGAGGCTAGAGTGAGGGAAGGGCTGCTGGCATTGAAGGTGGACAAATCACCAGGCTCAGATGGAGTACATCCAAGGATAATAAAGGAACTGGCTGAGGGGCTGGCAGGGCCACTGGCAGACCTGTTTAATAGTTCACAAAAGACAGGCATAGGACCGCAGGACTGGAGAACAGCACATGTAGTGCTGCTCCACAAAAGTGGTCCCAGGGATGACCCAGGGAATTACAGACCAGTCATTCTAATCTCCATTGTGGGCAAGCTCATGGAGACCATACTAAAGGGGAGGTTGGTGGAATATCTAGAAGAGCATGGTCTCTAGGATGCGAGACAGCATGGGTTCATGGGGGGATCATGTCAAACAAATCTGATTGACTTTGACTGTGTCACTAAGACAGTAGACAGGAGCCAAGTGGTAGACATCCTCTATCTTGATTTCAGCAAGACCTCTGACTCTGTGCCCCACAAAAGGTTGATCAGGAAGTTGATTGATCTCAGGGTTGGGGGAAAAGATGGGTGGACAACTGGCTGAAGGACAGAACCCAGAGGGTGGTTGTTGGGAGAGAGTTATATGGCACCAGATAGGTAACCAGTGGGGTCCCACTGGGCTCGGTGCTGGGGTCAGTGTTGTTCAGTGTCTTCATCAATGAAATTGGGGATGGCATTAAGGGCAAAATGTGCCTATTCACGGATGACATCAAACTCTGTGGGAGAGTGGACACAGCTGAAGGGATACAGGACCTGCAGGAAGATCTGGAAAATCCAGGATATGGCAGCTTGGCTTCAATGCCAAGAAATGCAGAGTTCTGCATACTGGAGCCAAGAATCCTAAGACAGAGTACTATCTGGATGGAGTCTGAGTATCTGCATCAGAGGAGGAGAAGGACCTGGGAGAGATGATCACTAGTGACCTGAAACACTCCACGCAATGCAAGAAAGCAGCAGCAAAGGCAAACAAGATGCTAGGATGCATATCTAGGGGGGTCAGTAGTAGGAGAAAGGAGGTTATACTGCCCTTGTACAGATCACTGGTAAGGCCGCATCTAGAGTATGGAGTTTAGTACTAATGCCGACACCTCAAAAAGGACATTTACCTGCTGGAGATGGTCCAGAGGAAGGCTACAAATATGCTAGCCGGTTAGCAGGGTAAGGCATATGAGGAGATGTTGAGGGGACTGAACACGTGCTCCCTGGAAGACAGGAGAGGGAGGACATGATTGGGACCTTCAGGTACTTGAAAGGTATAAATAAGGTTGATAAGGAGAGTCTCTTTAAGCTGAGTGGCAGCCATAACACAAGGGTGCAGTCTTAAGCTGGAGGTTGGGAGGTTTAGGAGGGAGGTCAGGAAGCACTTCTTCACAGACAGTGTGGTGGACACTTGGAATGTGCTTCCGGAAGAGGAAATCTCATTGAAGACATTGGACAACTTTAAGAGAGGCTGGGACAGGCATAGGGGGAAGGTAAGGGTCATTGGTAGAGAGGATGGGAGGAGTGGGGAGGGAAGGCAGGGACATTAGCTCAAGCTATGGACCCTGCAATGTGAGCAGACTTGATAGACCAAATTGCCTTCTTCTGCTGTCTTCTTTGTATGTTTGTATGTCTCTGAAGTGCCATACCCATCACCGTATCTTAAACTGGGATGGCTTCTACCTGCTGCTCTGCATGCTTTAACCGTAGAAGTAATCTTTAACATTTTGCACAACCAGTCCCATCCCCCCCCAAACACTCGCAATGCTTCTCCAGTTCTCCATACCAAGAACTAGAACGCATAAGGGGAATAGTGCATTCTCTGTTGTTGCCCTCCGGCTGTGGAATTCCATATCAGCTGATCTACATTTATTTTATTTATTTTTATTTAAACATTTGTTAATGGGGAAAGGCACACTGAGTCGAGGCTCGATTCCATGTGCGACCCAGGGGCAGGTGAGTGGAGCAATGCAACATATCCAAGTACAAATAAACCACGTTGCAGTGTGGTTTACAAGACACAAGTAAACATTTAGGCTGTGAGAATGCAGCTAACATGGCAGTCGTTAAGAGCAAAATACAAAAATATGGGATAAAATTACACGAGATAGCAGGTTGCAGCATTAAGGACGTTGTGAGATAAGTGCTTTGTGTGGGCGACTTTCAGTGGTAGAGAGAAGTGGAGCAGGAGCAGGTTCAATTGTGACAGTGACAGGGGTGGAAGAAGACAAAATGGTTGCTTGCAGGCAAGATGGAGGAGGAGCTTCTAGTATGGGGGAGAGAAATTGTTCCATAAACTGGGGAGCCGATAGGAGAAAGCAGCTTTGCCGGCTGAGGAAGCTGGTCGAGGCAGGGTGAAGTATCTTCCATTTCTATGCCTCAGTTCATAGGGGGAGAGACTGTCCATCAGCTAGGAGGGAAGCATGTTGAACCAGAATTTAGATATGAGAGGGAGAGGGAGTGTATATAATGTCTTTGTGACAGCGGGAGGGGGTTCAAGGAGGGAGTAAAGATCACAGTGGTGAGTTTGAAGGGGCGAGTTTGTTGCAAAACGGAAAGAGTTTAGGAGGGTGCCTAGCTTGGACAGGGTAGTTACAGGGGCAGACCTATAGACTAAGTCTGCGTAGTTGAAAGTGGGGAAGATCATTTCAGATGGGATTTCCCGTCTGACTGGTAGCGGGAGAGACTCCCTATGCCAGTATAGCATCACCAGTTTGGGGCATAATTTTGAAACAGTGACATCGATGTGTGTAGAGAAGGATAGCTGTGGATCCAGCCAGATACCAAGGTATTTGTATGTTATTACCTGGTCTAGAGGAGAGCCATCCAACGATGTGATAGGGGGAGGTGACCTGCTCAGTTTTTGCGCCATACCAAAAACCATGGAAACTGTCTTGGAGGTATTTACTTTCAGTTGGTTTAGTCTAAAGCTTTGCTGGATGCTGTTGAAGTTGTTTCGGAGGGTAGTTTGAGCTTCTTGTATTGTTGGACCAGAGGTAAAGAGGACATTGCCATCCGCATACATGTGTGAGCAGGGGTAGGAAAGTTCATTAATGAAGAGGGTGAAGAGGATGGGACCAAGGACTGAGTCTTGGGCGACGCCTGCCAAGATAGGTTGGGGGGAGCGATGTTGGCAATTTTTAGTGATTGTTTCCTGTTAGAGTAGTAGGACTTAAACCACTGGATGGTGATGGGGGCTAGCCCAACTGCTTCTAGCTTCTTTAGGAGGAGGGGAACGGGATACAGAGTTGAAGGCCTTAGCCAGGTTGACAAATGCAGCAGCAGTTAGGAGGCCCTGGTCGGAAGCTGTGAGGATGTGGTTTGTGACCTGCAGGAGGGAGGAGATTGTGGAATGTTGTTTTTGAAGCCTGACTGATGGGGAGGTTGTTGTCAGTGAGGTGTTCCGATAGTCTGATGTGAACTAGGGGTTCCTGGAACGTGGCTAGAGCTAGGAGGGAGATAGGCCTGTAGTTACCAGGAAGGGAGGGGTCACCACCTTTGTGGAGAAGGATTATGCAGGCTGATTTCCAGGCCTGTTCCTGTGGAAAAATACAGGATTAGTATGTGGGTGAGGAGCGTGGTGATGGCAGGAGCTTTGGGTGATTAACATCAGGGCTAGATTTAGCGGTATTAAGTGATCGGAGGGCTTTAAGGACTACTTGCTGAGAGATGGCAGGGAAATGGAAATTGTTGTTGAGGGGTGGGGGGGGGGCAATGGAGATAAACTGGGGAGGCCCAGGTGGTAGGGCACAGGATGTAAAGAATTTGTTGAGTGTGTCTGTGGTGCTGATAGGGTCTGTAGTAGGCTGGTCGTGTTTCATGAAAACGGGGGTACTAGGTTGGGCTGGTGGGTTGAGAAGGGAGTGTATGACTTTCCAGAAATTGGAGGGTTGAGAGTTTGAGAGTTGTGACTTGAAATAGTCTGCTTTGTCTAGCCTTATGGCTTTGGTGCAGGCATTGCGGAGTGTATTATAGGCTTGCCTGTTTTGGGGGGTGGGATAGGACTTGAAAGTAGACCAGGCCTTGTCTCTGACCTTGCATTGTGCTAGAATGTGTGCCAAGATCCATTTGTGGTGTCTGTTCTTGACTCTGGTCTTTTTCGTGGGGCATGGGAGTCCCAGGTTCTAGTGAAAATGTTTCGGAAGCTGGAGAGGGCAGTGTCGACATCAGAGGCCGAGTATACCTGTTGCCAGTCAGCGTGCCTAAGGCTGGCAAGTAGAGATTCACTGTCCAGTGTATTTAGAGGGCATTCATTTAAGTATTTTGGGGCAGATTTTGGCATGTGAGTTTTCCTGATGCAGTATATTACGCAGTGGTCGCTTAGTGCATTGGCAAGGGTGCTTGAAGAAGTTATTCTGTGTGAATGGGAAGAGAGAATCCAGTCTAGTAGTGAGTGGTTTTGGGAGTGTGGGTTATAGCGGGTGGGTTCACTTAGTAGCTGGGTTAGATTAAGGGACTCTATTTTGGCAACGTGGGCCTTGGAGGAGGGGGCTAACCAGTCCAGGTTGAAGTTGCCTAGGAGGACCAGTTTCCCGTTTGGGACTAAGTCAGGAATGGAGACTATGGTAGAGATGAGTGAGTCACTGGCTAGGTGGGGAGAAGCGTTAAGTACACCTATGTATAGTGGGAGTGAGGTTGGTATGGTGAGTTTATCCAGGAGCAATTCGTGGGAGCTAGGGCATGCTTCCTTGAAGGTGGCGGAACACGCAAGGGCCTGTTTGGAGTGTATGGCCACTCCCCCGCCTCACTTGCCATGGTCCTGTCTGAGCAGGGAGTAGTTTGGCAGGCTGATGTAGGAATTGGGGGGTGTCTTGGCTGAGAGCCAGGTTTCCGTCAGGCAGAGGATATCTGGTAAGTGCTCGATCATTCAACAAGTTAACTGGTCGAGTTTGGGCAGGAGGCTCCTGATGTTGATATGTGCGATGGAGAGACCTTTGTGAGAGCTTAGGGGTGGGGGCCATTGAGGGGGATGGGGTTAGGTTAGACGTTCCCTGAGAGAAGCAGGATGAGAAGGAGGAAAGAGTAAGTGGCTGGGAGCTTTAACCTCCTTATGTAGAGGATGACCTTGAGGGAGGGTCTGGCAGCCCTGACCTGGGCTGCAAAGGATAGCATCAGGGGTGGAAGGATTCAGGGGCAGACATAGGGGGAGGGGAGAGGTGAAACGACAGGCATGGGGCATGGCTGAGTAGTGGTAGAGGTGGCTAGTGTGATAGGAGGAGCAGGAGGGAAAGGGAGGGTGCTTTTAGGCTTGGGAGCTGGAATAGTAAGTGTGAGGAGATGGGAAACCAGGCAGATGTAAAGGATTGGGTTGCACAGAGCCATGCTGCACGTTTTGTAGCCAGGGACTCTGGGCAAGCTAGGCTGTCACAAGGAGAAAGGAATTTGTGGTGATTAGCCAGACAGTATTCCAAGGTGGAGTTTGAAGTGTATTTAAAGAGTGTCTGGGGGGAGGGGGGTGAAAAACTTAACCCACAAAGGAGCAGAACTCAGCCTGAGCTTGTGGCCGAATTCAGTAATGAGACAATCTGTCATTACCGGTCTAGCAGAGGAGCGAATCAAGGCTTAGGAGTGAAGCACCAATTGTTTAAAAATACTGGTGCTTTGGAGGATTCGTACCTGTGTTGCTTGGTCCAGGGAGGCGGCTGCTGTGGAAGCAGGTGGTGGCTGTCTTGTAGCACCGCACCAAAGGATTCCTGGGGTGAGCACCTGGTCGGGGTGGGGGCTCATAGCTGTCAGAAGCAAGAGAGAGAAGCAGGGGATCCATCTCGAAGGTGGGCAGAGTGGAAGAACAGGGGAGAGCGAGACTAGGTGAGAATTTGGGGCGTGAGTCACAGTATCTGTAGGCAGAGGAACCAGCGATGGGTTGGGACCATAGGGGAGGAAGAGCAATTAGACTGAAGTCGGAGGCTGGGACTGAAAGTTTTTTAGCAGAGGAAAGACAGCAATTTGTCAGACTGTGGCCTCCTTCTTCAAAAAGAGATGCTGCAGCCACCTCCTTTAAGTCATCTGTATGTGCCTGTGCCTAGCTTACTTATTTGATTTGGTCTGTGTGTTATGTCAAGAATTACTATCGGTTCCTAAAGTTTTATTTGCCCCCTTCGCTACAGTGGTTTGTTTTGTTGTGTCGTGATAGTTATGCCACTTACGGCAGGTTTACTGCTCACGTTTGTCAGCATCTCTAGTATCGTGCATTCTGTATATTTAGTCTGATTATCTTTTATAAATGCCTTTGTTTTGTATGTAGCTGCTGTTGTCAACTCTGACTCTTTGTAGCCTCCTGGGTTGTGCCTGAAAATAGGCATTTGTTTGTGTAGTGCACCTACCTGGTTAACAAAACCTAACTGACTAACTATATACCCTCCCCCCAAACTGATGGCTACAAAGAAACCTGGAGCCGGACCTTGGTTTAGAAATGGCTCCAGATGTGTACAAAGCAGCATCTCTGCATGCTTTAACATGTGCTAAGTCCAACAGACTGTGACTAACACAATTTCATGTTCTGTGCCTATTACCCACCGTAGAGGCTGCATAAGCTGCACCGTAAAAGAGACCAGCAATGTCCTAAATGTAAAAAACAAGAGGGCATGTTCATACACATGGTATATAGCTGTTCTAACATAAGTAATGCTCAGAATATTCCTAACTTCAAACAACATGAAGTCTTGCTATATTACGACATATGCAGTTAGTCCCAACCTTAGAACTGCTCCGGAGGTGAAAGAGTTAACTTCCATGCCAGGCATGGAATCTTGAGCGCGAGCTTGGTTGAGAACTCTGTCTGTTGTTCTTCAAACTCAAACTGTCAGATTCTTTACTCCGCCTCACTGAACAGTCACTCCGGAGATTTCTCCTGCTGCTCGGTTCATTTTGTCGGTTAAAAAGTGTAATTTCTCGTTTTTTAAACTTCAGTTTGTCTATTTAAACCGCAACCGGTCAGTTCAAGCTCTGTCTGTGGTATCGTAAGTAATAGATAGGTTTTACATTATTTCTGTGTGGAACTTGCAAACGATATTATCGGTTCGGTTTGAACCGATCAGGTTGTTGTTAAACTTTATTAAATTGCATTTAGAGTGTGGTTCCCAGTTCTTATCAGTTCTAAAAAAAGCGGATTTCATTACGGTTTTTTCCACGACCCGTGACACGGTTGGGAACCGATAAGGGTGTCTTGTTGGCGAGTGCCGTAAGCGGGCAGATTTTGGTTAGGCTGGCACTATGTCTGAGAAACCGAAAGAAAAACTGGGCCCACTGGGTTTCAGCACTGTATTGTCTGTGGGAAGCCTTTGCCAAGGACCACACACACATATGTGTTGTCTGGGGTTTGACCACCTCAATGCAGACTGCCAGATTTGCAAGAATTTCCTGCAGCTACCCTGGATAAGAGAGTTGGTAGGCTCAGGAGCGAGAAAGACAAGAAGTCCGCTGACCCGGATGGCCAGCCCGGTTCGGTGCCAACCGAACGGAGGGAATACCATCTGACCAGGCGAGACTTTCTAGGGCAAACGGAAGCTGACTTGGAGAGTCAGTCCCAGCAAAAGGACTAGAAAATCAGCAGGCGTGGAGCCAAAATTTCCTTCTCCAACCGCTGCAGAGATAGCAAAGTGATCAAAATTGTCCAGTCGCTTTCCCGGTTCCGACCGAACCGGCACCATCGGGTAAGCAGTTGGTTGGTCGGTGCCACGGTTCAAGAATATGATATAGAGAATTTTATGAACCGGAGGAGGGAGGAAGATTATAAAGAGAGTGAATGTGATTTTGAAAGTCTGGATGTGCCCATTGAACCGGACATCTCCCCAGACAGACCTTTAGGAGTGTCTCCCTCTAGGCTTTCTGAGTCCCCTTCTCATTTTATGTTTTATAAAAAGGTGGCTGAAACCCTCCAGCTTCCTTTGGAAGAAGCTGTGGACGAACAGGAGGAGCCTGGCTATGTGGAAATGATGGATATCCCAGAGTCCAGGAGACTGTCTATTCCCTTACATAAATCTTTTAGGAAACAGACAATAAAGATTTTAAAAGCTCCTCACACTATACCTCCTGTGGATAAAAAAATGGACAAGAGGTACACATTGTCAGGCTCTGATACGGAGTTCCTCTCACAACAATGCAGCCATGTTGGGGTAGTGCAGGCTGCAGCCTGTGATAAGGCAAATATTCCCTTGGCTTCACACCCCCCTGACAAGGACTCCAGGAGGATTGATGCCATGGCAAAGATACAGTACATGGCAGCATCCTTGGGACTCAGACAGGCAAACTATATGGCCTATATTGCAAGATACCAGAAATCCAGATGGGATACTGTTATGGTTCTAGTGAAACAGGTCCCTGGCCAGCTTACCAAGGAGCTGGAGCAGGTGGCTGCTGATGTATGAGGGCATCAGGTGCAATTCCATGCTGCAGTGGACTCTAATGATGTATCTTCAAGAGTCATGGCTATATCTGTGGCTTTTCGCAGAATGGCTTAGCTCAGGTGTACTAGCCTGTCTCAGGATACCCAGGCTAAGGCCATGGATTTTCCTGTTGTGGGTAACTCTCTGTTTGGGGAGCAGACAGAGAATTACATGAAGAAAATGGATGAGTATAGAACTACATATAGGAGTGCACAGGCCAAGGAAAGGCAGGCCACTCCTCAGAGGCAGCTTTCCAGGGGCAGGGGCAGGCCTCTTCACAGGCCTTTTTACCAAGCCCAGGCCTCCTCTTCAGCCTACGCTCAGAGGGGGTTTTTCAGAGGGAGAGGCAGACTGGGTACAAGCAGGCCTGCTCCCAACCCCCAGCCTAAAGCCCCTGCCAAACAAGCTCCCTGATGGGACGACCAGGGCCGGTTCTCCATTACCTGTAGGGGGCAGGCTGTCTTACTTCGTCCAGGACTGGAAGTCTTTAACATCAGACAAATGGGTCCTGGAGGTAGTAAGCCAGGGACTGGTTCTCAGCTTCAAAAAATTTCCAAAGATGAGAACCAGATCCTTTCCTACAAATCCATCAGAGCTCTCGCCCTAGAAACAGAGTTTCAACCCTCCTGGCTCTCAGAGCTGTAGAAAGGGTTCCTTCCCTGCACCAGGGCAAAGGACTGTACTCCAGGTACTTCCTTGCCCCAAAAAAGACAGGAGAATGGCGGCCCATCCTGGATCTCAGATACCTAAACAAGCACCTTTTAAAACCAAGATTCAAAATGGTGACTCTGGGAATTATTTAACCCTCTCTAAGGCCAGGGGACTGGCTAGTGTCCCTGGACCTCAAGGATGCCTACTTCCATGTTCTCATAAGAAGCTCCCCGAAGTACCTCAGATTCAAACTGCCCTCAGGCCATTACCAGTTCAGAGCAATGCCCTTCGGCCTCACCTCTGCCCCAAGTGTATTCACAAAATGCCTGGCAGTAGCAGTTGCTCATTTAAGAAGGCAAAAGATTGCCATCTTTCCTTACTTGGACGACCGGCTCATAGTGGGCCAGTCTTCAGCACAAGTAAAATTACACCTTCAGGTTACTCAGCAGCTGCTTACATCTCTAGGTTTCCTTCTCAATCTCCCAAAGTCAGTTCTAGAGCCTGTTCAGCTACTCACCTTCATAGGTGCAGAACTGAACACTCAACAGGCCAGAGCTTTCCTTCCTCTAGAAAGAGCAAGGACCCTGGTTTCTCTGGCCTCCTCTTTCACTCTGCAGGTCTCTAGACCAGCAAGGCATTTTCTACAGCTCCTAGGGCACATGGCTGCTTCCACAGCGGTGGTGCAGGGAACAAGATTTCAGATGACAGACATTCAGTTCCATTTGAGAGCCTTCTGGTCTCAAAAGAGAGATCCTCTAACCAAATTGATCCCAGTAACTCGAACCCTGATCCAGGCCCTGCAGTGGTGGCAGGATCAGAGCAATCTGAGACAAGGAGTTCCCTTCATCCCTCAGTCTCACTCCTTGACCCTTACTACAGATGCATCCCTCTTGGGGTGGGGAGCTCACATGGGTGACCTCACTACCCAGGGATTGTGGTCCCCTCAGGAATCTCTGGTCCACATCAACCTGTTGGAACTCAGAGCAGTTTTTCGAGCACATCAAGTTTTTTTCCACATCTGTTCAGAACAGAGTGTTTCAGGTCAGGACGGACAACACTACCACAATGTGGTACATCAACAAGCAAGGGGGCACTCTGTCTACGGCCTTGTGCACAGAGGCAATGAAGTTGTGGTCTTTGGCTTATTCCCTGAACACCTCCCTTATTGCAGTTCACCTCCCAGGCAAGGACAATGTCCTGGCAGACGCTCTCATCAGGATTTCCCAGGGCCATCATGAATGGTCACTGGATCCCCTAATTCTGGAGGTAGTATTTGCCAGGTGGGGCACTCCTCAGATAGATCTTTTTGCAGCCCCAGACAATCACCAACTTCCTGATTTTTGCTGCAGGCCCCCAGTGTTGGGCTCAGTCCCTCTGGATGCCTTCCTTCTCAACTGGGAAGGGAAGTTTCTCTATGCTTTTTCCCCCCTTCCCTCTCCTGTTCAAGGTGCTAGTCAAAATCAGATCTCAACCTTGCAAGATGATTCTGATTGCTCCAGATTGGGCCAGACAGCCTGAGTATCCACTCCTTTGTCCTTAGCAGTCCACCTTCCTGTGTCTCCCAGGAATTACAATCTGTTAACCTGTGCCCAGGGGAGGATTTGGTACCCGAATCTCAAATCTCTCACTCTCAAGGCCTGGCTTTTGAAGAGTTAGAGTTTGCTGACCTATATCTTTCCAAGGGTGTACTCAATATCTTGAAGGCTTCTAGGAAGCCTTCCACCAGGGCTACTTATAATTCCAAATGGAAGAGATTTTCCATATGGTGCTCTGGCAAGAATATTTCCCCAGACTCTGCTGGTTTGCCCACAGTCCTGGATTATTTGGTACATTTGAATTCCTTGGGGCTGAGACCAGCTACCCTAAAAGTGCACCTTGCAGCCGTATCTGCTTTCTTATCAGCAGGTAAACCCTCTTCCCTTTCAGCTCATCCGGTATTTGCTAAGTTTTTCAAGGGGTTGCTTCACACCAACCCTCCATTCAGGGACCCTGCCCTTCCCTGGGATCTTAATGTTTGCATTGCCCAGCTAATGCAACCCCCTTTCAAACCATTATCTTCAGCAGAGCTTAAGTACTTGACTTGGAAGACTGTGTTTCTGGTAGCCATCACTTCTGCCAGGCGCATAAGTGAACTACAAGCATTGTCAGTGGAGCCTGATTTTATCTCCTTTCATAGGGATAAAGTGGTCCTCAGAACTAACAGAAAGTTCTTGCCTAAAGTGGTCTCTGACTTTCACCTTAACCAATCCATTTCTCTCCCTGTGTACTTCACTGACTATTCCTCCTCTGGTGAGAGGAGATTACACAGTTTAGATGTCAAAAGAGCCCTTAGTTACTACATAGAGCATACCAAGGGTCACAGGTTTGACTCCCTCCAACTGTTCCTCACTTATGGTGAGGTGGGCAAAGGCAGACCTGCCACTAAAAGATCCATTGCCAGGTGGATCGTCTCTTGTATCCAATTTTGTTACCAAAAACTGGGTAAGGTTCCCCCTTCAGGCCCGAGGGCTCACTCTACCAGAGGTACAGCTGCGTCCCTTGCTGCAGCCAGGGACATCCCTATCACAGAGATATGTCAAGCAGCTACCTGGAAAACAGTTCACACTTTTACCAAGCATTACTCCCTGGACATCCAGGCTAGAAGTGATGCTCGGTTTGGCACAGCTGTGCCTCAGAGCCTATTTCTAAGTAGGTTCTGGCCCTCCTCCATGGAGGTACTGCTGTGTAGTCTGCATATGTCATAATACAGCAAGACTTCATGTTGTTTGAAGAAAAATGACTCACCTTAGTAATGTTGTTTCTTCTAATGAGTCTTGCTATTATTACCCAACCCTCTCAGAACCTTTGTTTGGGATGTGGGTGGGCAGTGCACTATTGGCACTTGTAAGTTGCCCACTTTGTTTTCTTCACCCCTTTTTTCTGGGGTGCTTACTGTATTGTTTTCATTTTTGGATCCCTGACTTGAGACTTGGTTTTGGGACCAAAAATGTGTTAATATTTAGTAGCCAGTTGGCTAGTGTAGGTTTACAGCTTCCCCACAGAACCTTAGTGAGTTTTGCTCGTAAAAATCTGACAGTTTGAGTTTGAAGAACAGACAGAGTTCTCAACCGAGCTCGCGCTCAAGATTCCATGCCTGGCATGGAAGTTGACTCTTTCACCTCCGGAGCAGTTCTAAGGTTGGGACTAACTGCATATGTCATAATATAGCAAGACTCCATTAGAAGAAACATTACTAAGGTGAGTAATTATTTCTTTCTGCAGTAAACCTGGAGAGTTGGTCTGCCCGGAGAGATGGAACACATGCAAATGATGGAACTCTTTGCACATGAGCATCTTTCAAACATTGCCTTTACTAACTGCCTGTATTCTAAACCTCTTCAGATTTTTCTCTCTGCCTGAAAAATCTGGTTGCTCGGAGTTTCAGCTCGTCTACTCCTACATGAAGAAAACTACTAAAAATATCTGCGAAGTATATTTTTTTAATTTTCATTTACTGCCTCTATTGATTGTTAGCTTTATTTACCTTATTTACGTTTAACATTCTTGTTTTGCCGGTTTCTCTCGGTTTCGGTATAACCGTGGGGGAACCGGCTTCATTTCTGTTAAAATCGGAGTTTTCTGATTAAAGAACTGCCTTATTTTTGCTTTAAACTTGTGTTTATTTTAATTGTTGTAACTGATACTTCTCGGTTACCTGAACTGCTGCTCCGGTTCCAGAACGCTATTTTGTTCGGTTTCTCCGCTTCCTTTTTCGGTTCTGGAACCGACAGTAAAAAAACAAACAAAAAAAAAAGTTTCTTTATTTAGTGGTATTGGGTTGTTCTGTGGTTAAAACATTGTATGAGAAACGCAAGAAATGAACTGGTGAACCCAGTTTTAAAAACTGTTCCCAGTGTGGGGAAGTGTTTGCTAAAGCAGACAAACATACTATATGTGTCTGGGTTTTGATCATCTTAAGGAGGAATGTGAAATTTGCAAGACATTCCCTGACAAAACTTTAGAAAAACGCCTTGAAAGGCTCAAGAAAAAGTCTGCTAAGGGTCCCTCTTGCTCTGACCAGCTGATACCCATTGAATCTGTGGCTGAACCCACACCTAGCGCTGTGCCTGCCCCTGATACGGGTGACAAGGGCACAAAAAGGGCAAGTGAACCAGCTGGCTTCCCGGTGCCTTCAAAAAAGAGCAAAAAACTGAAGCACACAGAACCCCCAGCTGTCAAACAGGGGACTTCTGTGCCTGCTATGCCTGTGCCAGCAGCCTAAGAGATCACTCAGGCCTTTAAAATTATTCAATCATTACAGGCTATGGTCCCTCCTCAGCCTCCTGCCCCTTCTCAGGGTCCCCAGGCTGGCAGTATTGTGCATCCTACCCCTCAGGAAGGAGGGGATATTTTTGATGATGATGAATGCAGTGAGGATGAGGGACCAATTGAACCAGAAGTGTGCCCTGAACAGGACTTTGGTTCGCCTCCAAGGGTGACTGAGGATTTTCCATCCCATTTTACTTTTATCAGGAGAATGGCAGATGCCCTTGACATCTCGACCACCGAACAAGTAGAGGATGAAGAGGAGGTAGAGTATTTGGAAATGATGGGCCTGACACCCACCAAAGCTCTACTCCTGCCGGTGTACAAGTTCTTCAAGAAGGATGCCTTGAAGATTCTTCAGGCACCGAATTCCACACCTCCCATTGACAGGAGGATGGATAAAAAATACCAATTAGAACGGGAGGGAGCAGATTTTCTTTTTTTCCCCACCCAGACCATCAGGGGGTTATGCAGCAAGCTGCTTGTGACAAGGCCAAGGTCCCTCTGTCCTCACACCCTCCGGACAAGGACTCCAGAAAAATTGACAGCATGGCCAAGAAAGGGTACCCGTCAGCCTCTTTGGCTATGCGACAGGCTACCTTCCAGGCTTATGCTGCCCAGTACCAGAAATCACAGTGGCAGTCAGTCCTGGTTATGTCCCAGAAAGCTCCCTCTTCCTTGTCAGACGACCTGGCTGAAACTGCCAGGTTTGGTTTAGAGGCAGACTTGATAGACCTCTAGGCCTTTATCTGCTGGCAAATTTCATAGAGGCAGCTAAGTATCAGTTCCAGATAGCTGCTGATACCAATAATGCTGCAGCCAGATGGATGGCAAATACAGTGGCACAGAGGAGGTTTACATGGCTCAGGGCCATAAACCTCACTCAAGATACACAGTCTAAGGCCTTGGATTTTCCCCTAGAGGGAAACTCTCTCTTTGGGGAGTCACTGTGGCATACATGAAGAAGGTGGATAAGTATAAGGCCACTTACAGAAGCAACTCTGCAAGAGAGAGAGCTTCACCATCTACCAGGGCTTACGGAGGTAGGGGCAGGTCTTTTTACACCAGGCCTTTCTTCCAGCCAGTGGTCTTACCCCAGTACCAGCAGTATCCACAACAGGGATACTCCAGGGGCAGGGGAAGGAGGGGCTGGAGGTGAGGATCCCAAACTCAGCCTCAGCCTCAGTTGAAACAGACCCCCTGAACCGCAGGCTGCTTCCTCCCCATCAGTGGGAGGCAGACTGTCTCACTTCATCCATGCCTGGTTACAAATTACCACAGACAAGTGGGTTCTGGAGGTAGTGGGTCAGGGTCTGTCTCTGGAATTCAAATCCCTTCCTCCACAAAAAAATCAGTTTTCAACTCCCCTCCTCTAGTGAAAAAAACATTGCTAACATTCAAAACCAGCTACAGCTGAAAGCAGTAGAACCAGTTCCAAAACCCCTGAGGGGAAGGGTTTTTTATTCCAGGTATTTCCTAACCACAAAGAAAAGTGGGGACTGGTGGCCTATTTTAGATCTCAGAGCTTTAAACAAGCATCTAAAGAAAATAAAGTTCAAAATGGTCAACTCCAGCTGTGATTTTGCCAATGCTTCAAAATGGAGACTGACTAGCATCACTGGACCTAAAGGATGCCTATTTCCACATCCCCATAAGAGTCTTACCACAGATATCTCAGGTTCAAACTCCCTTCAGGTCACTACCAGTTTTCAACCCTGCCTTTTGGCCTTTCTTTGGCCCCAAGGGTATTCACAGAGTGCCTAGCTACTGTAGTAGCACATCTTCGGAGACAGGGCATCACTGTTTTCCTCTGCTTGGACGACTGGCTAGTGGTGGGGAAATCTCCACTGAAGGTGCAGCAGGATCTAAAGCTCACTCAGGACCTTCTGGAATCCCTGGGATTTCTGATAAACCACAAAAAGTCTGCTTTCACCCCTACACAGGTGTTGCAGTTTACAGGAGCAGAGATAAATACTTTACAGGCCAGAGCCTATCTGCCTCTGGAAAGAGTACAAAACCTTCAGTCAGTGGAAAATTCCTTCACCTTGCACGAAGCGAAAACTGCAAGGCAGTTTCTCCAGTTACTGGGCCATATGGCAGCTGCCAAAGGTACAGTGCAGAGTTCCAGATTTCACATGAGGGACATCCAGTTCCACCTCAGGGCTCACTGGTCCCAGAAAAAAGACCCTTTTTCAAAACTCATTCCAGTAACAAGGGCACTATTACAGGCCCTCTTGTCATGGAAAGAGGAATCCAATTTAAGAAAAGGAGTTCCTTTTCTAAAGGAGAATCATTCAGTGGTTCTCACAACAGATGCATCCCTATTGGGCTGGGGCGCTCATCTAGGGCAGCACACCACTCAGGGTACCTGGTCAGCTGCAGAGTCCCTCCAGAATATAAACTTACTGGAACTCAGAGCAGTTGTGTTAGCTCTGAAAGCTTTTTCACCCTTAATGCAGGGAAAGGAGGTACAGATCAGAACAGACAATACCACCACAATGTACTGCATAAACAAGCAAGGATGCACCAGGTCGGACCTCCTTTGTACAGAAGCAATTCACATCTGAACTCTAGCTTACTCTCTTGGAATATCCTTACAGGCAATCCATTTGCCAAGAAAGGACAACATTCTAGTGGATGCTTTGAGCCGAATCAATCAGGCCCATCACAAATGGACCTTAAACAGACTGGTGGTACAAGCTATTTTCAGAAGATGGGGCACTCCACAGGTAGACTTGTTCGCATCCCACCAGAACCACCACCTGCCACAATATTGTTGCAGGCCACCGGGAAAGGGCACACTTCCTTTGGATGCCCTAACCCTGGATTGGGCAGGGAAGTTCCTGTATGCTTTCCCTCCTTTTTCTCTAGTTCACAGAGTGCTGCTCAAGCTCAGATCTCATGCAGCATCACTGATCTTGATAGCTCCGGACTGGCCAAGGCAGCCATGGTACTCTCTTCTGTTCTCCATGTCTGTCACAAAACCCATACAGCTCCCTCGGAGACGCAGCCTACTGACTTCCAATCAGGGCACTCTGTTGTACCCAAACCTACAGTCTCAATCTCGAGTCCTGGCTCTTGAGGACATAGAATATGCAAAACTTAACCTTTCTCAATCTGTCCTAGACATTTTGAAAGCCTATAGAAAACCTTCTACCAAGAAAACCTATCTTTCTAAATGGAACAGGTTCTCTTTTTGGTGCTCTAACAGATCAGTCATACTAGGACAGGCTGACATTCCAGCTGTATTGGATTATCTCTCTCATTTGCACCCCTCTGGGTTACAACCCAGCTCCCTAAAGGTTAATTTGGCAGCTATCTCTGCATACCTTTCTGCTGGAGCAACGATAACTATAGCCTCAGATCCCATTTTCAGAAGATTCTTTAAGGGTCTAAATCATCTGCATCCACCCCATAGGGCACCAGTGCCTACTTGGGATCTAAATGTAGGTATAGCTAAACTCATGGGTTCTCCTTTTGAGCCCATGGCCACAGCTCATCTTAAATATGTAACTTGGAAAACTGTTCTCCTCATGGCTATGACTTCCACAAGAAGCATCCGTGAGCTTCAGGCTCTGTGTATAGATCAGGACTATATCTCCCTTCATAGGGATAAAGTAGTCCTTAGGACACACAGAAAATTTCTCCCCAAGGTAGTCTCGGACTTCCACCTAAACCAGCCCATCACTCTTCCTGTCTTTTTCACTGACCATTCCACTTCTGGTGAAAGAAGGCCCCACAGTTTAGATGTGAAAAGGGCTCTCAGTTACTACAGGACAGAAAGCAACTGTTCCTGACCTATAGGGATGTGGGAAAAGGCAATCCAGCCTCGAAAAGATCCATTTCTCGATGGATAGTCCAGTGTATTCAGTTCTGTTACACAAAGGCTGGTAGGGAGCACCCATCCGGTTTGAGGGCTCATTCCACAAGAGGGACAGCTGTTACTTTAGCAGGTGCCAGGGATGTTCCATTGCTGGAAAACAGTACACACCTTTGCGAAGCATTACAACCTGGATATTTTATCAAGGGGTGATGCTAGGTTTGGCACATCAGTCCTGCAAAGTCTGTTTCCAAAATAAAGTTCTTTCCCTACCTCCAGTGGTACTGCTTGGTAGTCTGCAGAAAGTTAGGAATATTCTGAGCATTACTGGGGTTAGAAGAAAACATTACTCACCATAGTACTCTTCTTTCTTCCCAGTCATGCTCAGATATTCATAACTTCCCTCCCTCCTCCCCTTCAAGAACTTCAGCCTCTGCACTCTGCATGCTGGTGCCACCCTGATTATCACACATCCTTGGAGTGTTCCTTACCCTACACCTAATAATAGTTTGGGTAAATCAGTTTTCACTGTGTTCTTTCTTTTTGGGTGGTGTTTTTCTCTTGCATTTTGTTCTAACCTGTTTGAATTTTTCTTTTTTTTTCCCCTCCAGTTGGAGTTTATTATTATTACTTTAAATTATACAATAGTGGGAAAACCCCAATTTTAATTACAAATTTATAGCGTTATGTAATTCTGGGCCTATTTTTCCAGGCTCCACTTATAAAATCTGAAGAGGATTAGAACACAGGCAGTTAGTAGAGGCAGTGTTTAAAAGATGCTGATGTGCAAAAAGTTCCATCATTTGCATGTGTTCTATCTCTCCGGGCAGACCAACCCTCCAGGTTTACTGCAGAAAGTTATAAATATCTGAGCATCACTGAGAAGAAAGAAGGTTACTATGGTGAGTAATTTTTTCTTCCCTCCTTTGCAGCTATACTGTGGTGAGGTACCTAGAATCATGGAAAGGATGCTGGGCAACTCACTGCTCAGTACCTACTTGGAAATGGTACTGGGGGCAGATACCAGAGTGGGTTATTAGCAAAATCAAATATGGCAGTTTGCGCTTATCACTGTCAGGATGACACAGGCCCACCATTGGATCATAGTAGGATCCCACCCCCCAACCCCAAATCAGCCACTGGATAAATAATTTATTAGATTGTATGACATAAGACAGTGCAATGCAATGCAAATGGAGATCCATTTCTTTTTCACAACATATGGAAGCCACTAGTGTTTGGTATGGAAAGTTGCTTAATTGGGGGGGGGGGGAGCATTTATATTCCCATCCATGCTCAGCACTTATACGAAGGGAAAAGGCATAATCTGGTGAGCTGACACCTCAAAATTGCTGAGATGAGATCCTTAGAGGGAAGATACCGTTCCATTTTGGGCAACATGCAACAATGCATTAAAGTCTATCTGATATTGAATAAGACAATATGATGATATAACTGTTAGTAAATGTGAAATAAGTGTTAGAAGGCAGTGTGCCCACCATTGCCTCTGTAATAACTATATCAAGTATTGTAGAGTGAAAGAATTCCTGTATCTGTATACTTGTTCCTGAAAAAACAGTTTACAGAAAAATCCCTTCTCTATGATTGTTCATATTCAGCGCCACCTAATAACTTCTTGCTGTGTCGTATTGTGTAAATATTCACATGTGTAGCACCGTGTGTTGTGAGGAGCCAGGTAGATAAACCTGCCTTTGTTTGACTATTTAGATAACTTTGACAGCTGGGAAATAACTCACAACGGAGGAGATGAATGGACAGTTGAATTGATGCCGGGAGATCATGGACAGGCGCATCTCGATGAACATGTGAAAAAATACTTTGTCACGTCATTTTTGTAAGTTTGATCATTTTATATGTTTGTGCTCAATTAAGTGCTTGTAAAAGGGGAAGGGGTGGACAGCACGCTATCAAGGCATGTGTTCAAATGACAGACTCTGTGCTGTCCTTTTTCATCTGTGTAGATGACTACTGATCCAAGCAAACTAAATTTTGGACATTCAGATCTGGCCAGATAATCCACCTTAGCCATAAACTTCAGTAAATAAAGCTAGTGTATCTAGCTGCAGATAGGTTTTCTTGTTATGAGCGAGCTTGTGTTACTCCAGTCACACTAGCAAAACAAACATGTTTTGCACCACAGCACAGTCCTATGTTAATCCACAGCAAGGTGTCCTTTATCACTGTAATTAGCTTTATAACGTGTGTAGAAAAGTTCAGGTGATTTGATTGGCTGAACGTACTTGAGTCATGTACTTATTGACCCATAATTACATGCCAGATCTACTTAACCACATAATACCTGTAGCACGACTCCTGATTCCAATCTATCCACCTGATGTGCTACCTGCAACCAAGACATTTGGTAGGAGCAGTTTTAACGAAATGTTGCTCCCGGCTGCCTGCCCACTGCTCTGCCTGTAGCCAACCCCCTTCCCCAAACAGATTTAGAGTGGTCATGCGGGATGAATGGCTACTGCCACTTTTCCACTACTTGCACAACCCCCTAATTGGAACTGTTTTCATGCAGCTGTTTAAACAAGCATTTGTCAATGCCGAATGTTGCTTGCTTGTATGTGCTGTTTAGGTATTTGGAAGTGACAGTTTCATGCCTTCCTCCCAAGACATCCATTGTGTCTTTCTGTTCAGTATTCATAGAAGAGTGGGAGGGGCAAGGGCCACAACAGTACAGCAGTTGCCAAGGGGGTGAAGAGGTGACAATAGTCCATTTAAAGGCAAAAGAGTCCTGCAGGAGCTCACTAAATTGAAGGTAGACAAAGGCGGAACCAGATGGCATATGCCAAGGATATTAGCAGAACTGCTAAGGGAGATAGCAGTACCTCTGGCAGCCATGTTCACTGAGTCATTCAACATGAGTGAATTGGAGGAGGGCACATGTGGTCCCTCTACACAAGTCCGCAGCAGGGAGGAGGCAGGGAACAATAGGCCATTCAGCCTCACCTCAGTAGTGGGGAAGATCATGGAGACATTGCTTAAAGAAAGGATAGTGGGGCATCTAGATGCCCCAGACCAGGACCATAGACAACATGGATTCACAGTGGGGACATCATGTCAGATAAATCTGGTTGATTTATTTGACTGGTGACAAGGAAATGAATCAGGGTGGGGCAGTGGACAACGCTACCTTGATTTCAGCAAAGCCTTGACACCATCCCATATAGGAGGCTGATAAACTAGCTGGGTAGGCTGGACATGGGGAAAGGGTGGTAAACTGGGTTAGAAACTGGCTAACAGACAGGAGGCAGAGAGAGTGGTGGTAAATGGTATGCAGTCTAGGGAGGGGCGACTAGTGGGGTGCTGCAGGGATTGGTCCTGGGGCCAGTTCTGTTCAATGTCTTCATTAGTAATATTGCAGAACATCTGAGAGGAATTTTTCACCAAATTTTCAACATAGCCATTTAACACCTGAGCTCATGAACAGTGTCACTGTGATTTTTCTAATTTGTCCCGTACATTGATCTAGCACACCGACTCGCCATTTTGTGCTACATGGCAGAAACACGTTTTGGGTGAGATGTGAAAATGGCAGCTGTACTACTCATAAGAAGGTGTGATAAAATGGCAATGTTGGAAATCTGGAGTGAAAATATTGAAAATTCGCGACCTTACGAGTGTCCGTAGGAACTGCACAATGCATGCTCGTAAAAGTCATTTTTAGGAATTTTTTCATCAAATTTTCAACATAGCCATTTTAAGACCTCTGCTCATGAATAGTGTCACTGTGATTGTCTTAATTTGTCCCGTACATTGATTTCGCACACAGACTGCGCCATTCTGCGCTACATGGGCGGAAACACATTTTGGGTGAGATGTGAAAAATGACAGCTGTACTGCTCAGAAGAAGGTGTGGTAAAATGGCAATGTTGAAAATCTGGAGTGAAAATATTGAAATTTCGCGAACTTACGAGCCTGCGTAGGAACTGCGCAAAGCACGCTCGTAAAACAGTCATTTTTTGGAATTTTGGCACCAAATTTTCAACATGGGGTTTTTGGGACCCCTTCTCATGAATGTCACTGTCATGGCGTTGTCTGGCCGAATAACGCCATGACGTGACATCATTCATGAAAAGGGTCCCAAAAACCCATAATTGCAAAATCAAAAATACCTGATATCGCAACAAAGTTGAAACCCCTATCTAGCCCATTATACAGCTTACCGGCATTTCCTCAGTTCACGGTCGGCTTTGAAGAGTGCAGACATGTTCCCGGTCCACGAAGATCGTCGTGCGGTCGAGGTAAGTCGGAGGGTAAGTATGGGTGGGGGGTGGGGTAATGATTGCTAGTGGGTCGTCTTGGTTGTGGGGGGGTTGGGAGAGCGGCGCCGTGATACCGTTTTCTTTATAGGTTAAAATTAAACAAATGAACGATCGGGATATTTGCCATGCTGAGTGGGCTCCCAGCGTGCACAAGGACTTTGGGGGCATTCAGCCCGGCGAAGTTGGGCACCCCGTCGGCCTAGGAATACTTTGCCGCTGGGTGGACTCCCAGCGTGGCACTCACTACTCGCGGGGGGCAGTGCAAGCCCGGCGGGGTTAGGCACCCCGTCAGCTATATGATTAGTTGCCACGCTGGGCTGGGCACCCAGCGTGGCATTTGAAAGCCTTTAGGAGGGGCGCAGCACAGCCGGCGGGGATTGGGCATCCCGTCGGCTATACGGTGCGTGAGAGTGCTGCGCCTGCGCATGGGCACGCTCGTGTGTGTGTGGGAGCTGCGCATGAGCAGGCGATATCTTCTCGCTGCTCACTCAAGCATAGCTCCCCTTTCAACTGAATGCCACTGCATTTTGGAGCGCGTCAGACAGCTCAAAATGCATTGACCAGGGGAGCACACCTGCCAGCACTGACACTGAATTGGAGAGGAGGTGACACACCTCCAAAATCTCTGATGATGGCACTATGTTTCTTGCACATGCGTGCAAGCAACATAAAAAGCAAGCTCAGAGGTCACAAGCAATGCTAGTGCATGGCATTGAGGAAAGGAAACTCTATAATGTTGCTAATACTAGTGTAGACACTAAGACATAGGGAAGTGGGACATGGGGAAGCAAGAGAGAAAAGGCAGAGCCTGGAAGCAGCCCCTTTTAGATTCACAGCCAGGAAGACGGATGCTCGAGACTACCTGAGGCTGGGAAAGTGATACTTGGCGGTGGGCCTACTGAGGCAATTTGGAGTTAGGGAAAGCGGTCATCACTCGCTCTACAGAGAGAGGGGGCAGTGGGAATGACGAAGTGGTAACTAATGATTAGCTCTAAGCATTTTTAGTTAATTTTCACACAAACTACTTTATATCCCACACTGTTCAAACAGTAAAGTATCACTTCCTAACCAAACAAAAACAGTGTTTCTCATTTTTCCTCAATGAATTTTCCGCACACCTTGTTGTTAATATGGGCAGTAAACACACCCTCTCTCAGGTCTTGTAAAGGCAGTTAGTTGGCAGAAGCGATTTGTGCCGAGAAACATCCTTGAGAGTCGGTATGTGATTATTGACCCATAATCGCTCCGCCAAGACTGCATTATCGTTTATGTGATCAGTGTAATCAAGAGGGAAGAATTAAACACATCTATCGATGAATTATGATGTTATGTAGTAGTAAATAGTCATCCAGTTACAGCACATAAAAAGAAATAATAAAACTGCAGCAACTAAACATTTATGTAAATATCCTACCTACTTCAACTTTATAATAAATGATGATTCAAACAACATGAAGTCTTGCTGTATTCTGACATATGCAGTTAGCCCCAGCACTTGAACTGCTCCGGAGAGGAAAGAGTTAACTCTCTGCAGGAAGCATAGACCGTTGAGCTTGAGCTCAGTTTCAAACCTCTGTCTGCAGCACTTCAAAGTGTAACCGTCAGATTCTTTACTCTGCCTAACTGAACAGTCGCCCCGGAGATTGCTCCTTCGCTACAGTCGGATTGGTTTAGAATCTGTCAGTTTAATCACCGATTTTTGTCATTTATTCGGCTTCAGATCCCTGTCTGCGGTACAGTAAGTGCTGTAGATAGTGGACCATAGAGTAAAATTATTGCATTTTTGTGTGGAAATTGTAAAAACCTGTGGATCAGTCCGGTTAGGAACCGATTGTGTTAGGGTTTTTTCTTATTCTTTCTGTAATGTGAGGTACTGGTTCCTATCAGTTTCAGAAAACTGCGATTTTGCACATTTTTTTCCCATGACCCGTGACACGGTTGGGAACCGATAGGGGGATCTTACCTGGCTAAATAACTGTAAAGGATAAGTTGTAGGCTGGCCATGTTTGAGAAACCCAAGGAAACAAAATGGACCCACGGGGTTTCAACACTGTGGTGAGTATGTGGATGCCTTTGCTATGGCAGACCCTCACACCATTTATGTTTATTGTCTGGGGTTTGACCACCTCGATTAAGACTGCCTAATTTGCGAAAGTTCCCGAAGGCCACCCTGGAAAAGAGGTTGGGTAGGCTCAGGGAAAGGGTGGCAGAGAAGTCCGCTAATCCGGATGGCCAGCCTGGTTCAGTTCCTGCCGAACCTGAGGGAGTGCCCATTGACCTGGGTGATACTCTCTCGGGCAGGAGGAGATACGATTCTGTGGGGTCGGTTCCATCGAAGCGCAAGAGGAAATCGGCCTCAAGAGGAAATCGGCCGGTTCAGATCCTGAACCACATCATCCAACCGCCGAAGAAATAGCCAGGGCGATAAGTGTTGTGGAATCGCTCTGTCTGGTTCCGTCTGATCTGTCGCCTCTTGGTAGGCGCTCGGTTCGGTCCATTCCTCCGTTTCCAGATTATGTTCCAGATGAATTTTATGAACCGGAGGGGGAGGAAGGACAAGATGATGATGAGGATGATGATGAGGATGATGGTGCTGAAGGTCTGGATGAGTCCATCGAACTGGATATCTCCCCAGACAGGCCTTCTAATGTTTCCCCTCCCAGGCTTTCTGAGTCCCCATTCCACTATTTGTTCTACAAGAAAGTGGCTGATACCCTCTAGCTTCCCTTAGTTGAATCTGTTGAGGAACAAGAGGAGCCTGATTTTGTGGAAATGATGGACATCTCAGAGTCCAAGAGATTTGTCTAGTCCCCTCCATAAATCCTTTGGGAAACAGATACAGCAAATTATTCAAACCCCAAATTCTTTACCTCCTGTAGATAAAAGAAGGGACAGGAGATATATGCTTTCAGGCTCAGGTACAGAGTTCTTGTTCCACCAATGCAGCCATGTTGGGTATAGCCTGTGACAAGACTAACATACCCTTGGCTTCACCCCCCCCCCCCAGATAAAGACTCTAGGAAGGTGGATGCTGTGGCCAAAAAACAGTACTTGGCATCCTCCTTGGGACTCAGGCAGGCAAATTAAATGGCCTGCACAGCCAGATACCAGAAGTCTAGATGGGATACTGTTCTGGAGCTAGCTAAACAGGCCTCCTCCCAGCTAGCCAAGGAGCTGGAGGAGGTGGCTGCTGATGGGATTGAGGCATCCAAAATTCAATTTCATGATGCTGTGGACTCTAATGATGTGGCATCATGAGTCATGGCTACATCTGTGTCTCTTAGGAGGTTTGCTTGGCTCAGATGTACTAGCCTCTCACAGGACACCCAGGCTAAGGCCATGGATTTCCCTCTGGTGGGTAATTCTCTGTTTGGGGAGCAGACAGAGAATTACATGAAGAAAATGGATGAGTATCAGACCTACCTACAGGAGTGTACAGGCCAAGAAAAGGCAGGCAACTCCTCAGAGGCAGCAGTCTAGGGGCAGGGGCAGGCTTAAGCGCAGGCCTCCTCTCGTTTTTCACAGAGGGAGTTCTTCAGAGGGAGAGGTAGAAGGGGGATGAGCAGGGCTGCATCCTCCTCTCAGTCCAAGGGTCCTGCCAAGCAGACACCCTGATGTGTCAGCCCTGGTTGACTCCCCAATCCCAGTAGGAGGCAGGCTGGCTTGCTACTTCCAGGCCTGGAAGTCTGTTACCTCAGACAGGTGGGTCCTGGAGGTAGTAAGTCAGGGATTGGCTCTCAGTTTTGCAAAGTTCCCAAAATTAAGGGCCAAGTCCTTTCCACCTGCAAACCTTTCCGAGACCACTGCTTTAGAAGCAGAGGGTTTCCTCTCTGCTAACCCTCAGGGCTGTAGAGAGAGTTCCTACTCAGCACAGGGGCAAGGGTCTATATTCCAGATTTTCCTTACCCCAAAACAGACAGGGGAGTGGCGGCCCATCCTAGACCTAAGATACCTAAACCTGCACATCTTTAAACCAAAACTCAAAATGGTGACTCTGGGAGTAATTCTTCCCTCTCTAAGGTCAGGGGATTGGCTAGCCTTCCTGGACCTCAAGGATGCCTACTTTCACATCCCAATCAGGTGCTCCCACAGAAAGCACCTCGGGTTCGAATTGCCTTCAGGCCATTATCAGTTCAGAGCAATGCCCTTCGACCTAACATCAACTGCAAGGGTGTTCACAAAATGCCTACCAGTAGTAGTGGCCTTTCTCAGGAGACAGAGGATCTTCATTTTCCCATACCTGGATGACTGACTTATCGTGGGCAGTCTCCAAACCAAGTCAAGTCAGACCTACAAGTTACACAACAGTTGCTCACTTCTCTAGATTTTCTTCTCAATCTGCCAAAGTCAGTTCTCGAACCAGTACAACTCCTCACCTTCATAGGAGTAGAGTTGGATACTGTGCAGGCAAAGACTTTTCTTCCCTTGGCAAGGGTGAAAGCCTTTACAGATCCTGCCTCCTCTTTCCGCCTTCTAGTGTCTCGACCAGCAAGACATTTTCTTCAGCTCCTGGGCCACGTGGCAGCTTCCACTGCAGTGGTACAGGGAGCCAGATTTCAAATGAGGGACATTCAATTCCATCTGAGGTCCTTTTGGTCTCAGAAAAAAGATCCTCTAACCAAATTGATTCCAGTGACTCAGACTCTGGTCCAAGCTCTCTAATGGTGGCTGGATCAGGACAATCTCAGACAAGGAGTCCCATTCATCAGTCAGACTCATTCAGCGGTACTAACCACAGATGCCTCTCTCCTGGGCTGGGGAGCCCACCTGGAGCCCTTGCAGCACAAGCTGCTTGGTCTCCTCAGGAGTCTCTACTTAATATCAGTCTTCTGGAACTCAGGGCAGTATTCCTGGCTCTTCAAGCTTTCTCGGACTCAGTGAAGAACAAAATGGTTCAGGTCAGGACAGACAACACCACCACCATGTGGTACATCAACAAGCAGGGAGGCAGTCTGTCTATGGCCTTGTGCACGGAAGCCATGAAAATATGGTCTCTGACTTATGCCCTGCAAGCATCCCTAGTAACAGTCCATCTACCAGGGAAGGACAATGTGCTAGCAGATGCCCTGAGCAGGATCTCTCAGGGCCATCACGAATGGGTCCTGGACCTCTTCATATTGAAAGTAGTCTTCTCCAGCTGGGGCACTTCAGAGATGGATCTCTTTTGCAGCCCCAGACAATAATCAACTTCCTCTCTTCTGTTGCAGACCTCCAGTCATGGGCACAGTTCCCCTGGATGCTGTGGTTCTCAATTGGTTGGCGGGGGGGTGGCAAATTCTTTTATGCCTTTCCTCATTTTCCCCTGTTATTCAAGGTCCTGGTCAACATCAGGTCACAACCGTGCAGGGTGATCCTGATTGCACCAGACTGGGCCAGACAGCCTTGGTATCCCCGCTGTTGTCCCTAGCAGTCCATCTTCCCCATCTCTTCCCAAGAGGCACAACCTGTTAACCTCCTCTCAGGGAAGAATCTGGTACCCCAACCTTTAGTCTCTCAACCTCAAGGCTTGGCTCTTCAAGAGTTAGAGTATGCAGGTCTGCACTTGTCTCAGGGGGTGCTGGATATTCTCAAAGCCTCTCGAAAACCTGCCACCAGAAAAACTTATGATTCCAAATGGAAGAGATTCAGCATTTGGTGTTCCAGTAAGGATGTCTTACCAGATACTGCTGATCTGGCTACAGTTCTGGATTACATGGTTCATCTTAATGACCTAGGTCTCAGGCCAGCCACTTTAAAAGTTCATTTAGCAGCTGTATCTGCATTCCTGTCAACAGGGAAGGCTCCCTCTTGGGCATGTCATCCTGTCTTCTGTAGATTCTTTAAAGGTTTGGTTCATACCACCCCTTCCTTTAGGGACCCTATCCCTGCTTGGGATCTTAATGTTTGCATTGCTCAGCTCATGCAACCCCCTTTTGAGCCCTTGGCTTCAGCCAAACTCAAGTATTTGACTTGCAAAACTGTATTCCTGGTACCTGTCACTTCTGCCAGGCGTATTAGTGAATTATAAGCTCTGTTAATGGAGCCCGATTTTATCTCATTCCATAGAGATAAGGTGGTCCTTAGAACCAATAGGAGATTCTTACCCAAAGTGGTCTTGGGTTTTCATCTGACCCGGTCCACGTCTCTTCCTGTGTTCTTCACTGATCATTGTTCTTCAGGAGAAAGATTACATAGTTTGGATGTTAAGAGGGTGCTTAGCTACTACACTGAGCATACTAAGACACTTGGGTATGAATGTCCCTAATTGTTTCTCACTTATGGTGAAGTGGGAAAAGGTAAGCCTGCTACTAAGAGAACTATTGCCAGGTGGATTGCTTCTTGTATTCAATTCTGCTATGAAAAGCTAGGCAAAGTACCCCTCTCAGGCCTGAGAGCTCATTCGACTAGGGGTACAGCTGCTTCCCTGGCTGCTGCCAGGGATATACCTTTACTAGAGAGATGCAAAGCAGCCACCTGGAAAACTGTCCATACTTTTACCAAGCATTACTCTGGATATCCAGGCTAGGAGTGATGCTCGGTTTAGAACAGCAGTACTGCGGAGCCTATTCCCAAAATAGGCTTGGTATGCCCCTCCATGGCGGTACTGCTTGGTAGTGTGCATATGTCAGAATACAGCAAGACTTCATGTTGTTGGAAGAAAAAAATTACTCGCCTTAGCAACTGTGTTTCTTCTAATGGAGCCTTGCTGTATTCTGACCTCCTTTCCCTCTCAGAACCTGTTTTTGGGAAGTGGGCTGGCAGGTACAGTGTTGCACCTCAGGGGTGTACTTGGCACTCCTCCTGTCTAGAAGGGAGGAGTGGGTTATTGTTATGTTGTTTTTGGTAGCTATATGTTGGTTCACTACCTGGTTATTATTTTGGGTTCTCAACTTGAGTCTTTTGGGGAACCAAAAATTTGTTGCAGGTTGGCTATGTTCTTTTACAATTCCCACTTTAAAGAAGTGTAGTTAGTAATAGCTCATAAGAATCTGACGGTTACACTTTGAAGTGTTGCAGACAGAGCTTTGAAACAGAGCTCGAGCTCAACGTTCTATGCTTCCTGCATAGAGTTAACTCTTTCCTCTCTGGAGCAGTTCAAGTTCTGGGGCTAACTGCATGTGTCAGAATACAGCAAGACTCCATTAGAAGAAACACAATTACTAAGGTGAGTAATTTTTTCTTTTATTCATGAAAAATGGATACACCATTGAGTCAAGGACTCTGTGGTTTCCAGTTGCAGCAGGATCTGGTTACAGCTTGAGAAGGTACAACTTATACATTATAGCTTGAGTACAAATGTAGATTTTCATTAAATATAACAATATTTAAAGATTCACATATCCCTCACAAGTGTTGAGGAGCGTCATTACCCTACTGTAAGACTGCAACAGATACGTAAGCGTTAACCCATGACAAAGGAGGGCTCTACTAGAGAATTAATGCCTGGTTGGGGGGTTGTGAGTGCCTCCAACCACTAACCAGGCATTAATTCTCAAGTAGAGCCTGACTTTGGAGTGGATTAATGCGCTTGTAATATGGCAAGTGCAGTATAAATACTGTTAAAAGTCAATTCTATGTGGGAGAGAAATGAACTGCAACTCACAGTACTGCTTCATGCAATATTTTATGCTGTTTAATGAACTATTTTTACTAAGCAGATACACTGTCTAGATGTTCGGCTGTGCGCGTACACATTTACTCCTCAATACACATTTATATTATGATTGCTGTTTTACTGCTATTTGTGGGATTTTGTTTCCGCGTACTTGGCACACAAATATTGCCAACCATTCCCTTCTCTGTACTTCTGCAGTGGTGAGTTCAGTCGTTTTGCTTGTTTTCTCATTTCAGTTATTAATACATTATGGGAAAAGTACAACTATTTGCATATCTGGCATCTATTTCTATTACTCCTACTACTAAATGCATTACTGGCTTGACGACAATAATGAGGCAAATGATCACTCCATTGGAATTCGGCACTGCTGACTTATGCTTCTCTTCCCTGTGGATGTTTTTGTCTCTGTCTGACAGTGTACAGTAGTTCAGTTTTTTATTTTATGATTGGGTGAAACTGTGTGCCGTTTTCTCCGAACATGTGGGTAAGTATGCATAACGAGCATTCATTTTACCTTTCAGCATTGAGTAACGCCACCTATTGGACAGAGAGAGCAAATATTACAGATCTGCAACACTCGGTGATTGTTTTCTCTCTATCTCTCTGTGCGCTGTCCCAATGTCAAGTGTGCATTACTAGGGGATTAATACCCTCTTGACTTTCCATTGCATGTGGTGTTTCAGCCAGTGACTGTACATAATTGTACTATTAGATTTGTTGCCATGTTACAAATATACTTGCCTTCCACATTAGTCTCATATAGATAGATAAAACCCCGTCATATTTAGCATTCGACGTAGGTTGGTACGTGGTGTAGTCACCCATGCTGTGGGTTCCCTGAGCTTGCTCTGGTATAATGGTTCCCAGCTTACGAGCAGTGCAGGATGTACTGTTCTCGTATTGGGCCAAACGTGGTGATGGGGTGTGTGTGGAGTGGGTGCAGGCCAGTAGGGAGGTTGTACCAAGTTAGAAGGGCGGCATGGGAGATGCACAGATAGGGGAGAAATGTGAAGAGAGTGAAGGAAGGTCAGATTCTAGGTGGAGGGTGGTGTCTTTGAATGCATGGAGTCTTGCAAACAAAATAGACAACCTGCAGGCACTGCTGGCAGATAGGAGGATGGACATAGCGCCAGAAGCCGAGACCTGGGCAACTCCACACCATGACTGGGACCTTTTGATCCCTGGATATGAATAATACAGAAGGGACAGGGTCATCAGGAAGGGGGGGGAGTGCAGTTTACACCAGAGAGGAATAACTTGCACGAGGGAGGAGTCTGGGGAAGGGAAGGTGGAGGCATTATGGATTCAGTTACAGTCCATTCGAGGGAGAAAGGTGAGTTTGGGGGTGGTTTACAGACCACCCAACCAGGATGAGGAGAGAGACAGGGAACTAAGCTCACACATATTGGAAACTGCAGGGAAAGCAGAGATGGTAATTGTAGGGGACTTCAACCCACCCAAGGTGGACTGGAGTGTACCATCCACAACATGTGCTAGGAGTCCGGTGATCCTGGAAGGACTGCAAAGTGGGTTTCTGACTCTGGGCATCAGAGAACCAACAAGAGTAGAGGCAGTTCTTGATCTGATTCTCATGAATGGGGAGTATGTGCAAGAAATAACGGTCAGGGAGCCCTTGGGTGAGCATGACCATTAAACAGTGTGGTTCCAGTTAGATATGGCAGGGAAAGTATCCTAAGACCAAAATCTTGGCTTTTAGGAGAGTGAACTTCAGGAAGGTGGGAGAAGTGCTGAAGAGCCACCTGGCTGGCAACAGAGCATTTATGAGGGTGGACTTAAGGTGGTTCATCATTAAGGAAGAAATACTTGTTGCCTCAGAGGAGTGCATTAGGCTCGGGGAAGAACACATGGGCCAAAGTACCCAGCTGGTTCAGTTCTGGGGTTAAACAGGCAGTAAGGGAAAAGCGGATCTTTTTCAAGGACATCTCTTGCAGCAGGTACTACTATACTTTGCTAGTATGGTGGGCGGCCCCCAGTCAACACTAACATCATAACTTTCTGCAACTACAAATATGTGGGTGGCACCTAAATCCTCAGTTCTTTTTCCCACTGTCTGTCAGCTCGCTGCATGGATACCTGTTCGCTCCAAGTGTGGTCAACGAAGATATCGATGAGAAATTGCAACAGGAACAGTCCTCCGTTTGTTTTCCAGCTGACTTCAAATGTCTAATTCAGATTCTTTATTTAGAAAGTGCCATTGTGGCAGAAAAATCTTATTACGATAACCATTCGGTTTGTGTCAGTTGTCTGGGGCTTCCCATAACATCTCTACCTGCATCCACTGCCAGGAATTTAACCAAGCTACACATTGAGGCTTGCAAACAATTGAATCTTATTTGATGCAGCAAAAGATTTCTCTCCTTGAGAAGGGGACTCATTCCTGTACCCCATCGTTGACGTCTGACATTTCCCGGTCATCACACTAACACTCTGCTAAACATAAAGACGAGGAGAAATCTTCATCCTTATCAGAAAGTAAGACATCCCTCCCATCGATGGCCTCCAGGTCTGCCAGTCCATCACTGGCTTCTGACATCAGGAAATTGTCGACGACTACCCTGAAGGTCCTTTCGTCGACTGGCTTAGCAGACGCATTGTCTGTTCTGACCACGATGATGACCAGGTCCTCCATCATGGACTGTGGCTTAGTGTTGCCCATGCATACTTTTAATCATTCCATTAGCTCCCCTTTTCAATCCCCATTGATGGCAGCTGCGACAGGTCAGGAGTACCTTATTAAGGAAAAAGCTTTCTCCTTAACGGTAATCCCTAAGTTTACCACCTCCTTCCCAAATGGTCACCCATAGAAGCCAGGGAGCAGCTTTTCAGGGCTCGGGCTCATTGCTGTTTCCACAGCCCTGCCCCACTTCTCCTATTTTGCTTATAACCAGCTCTACTTCTGTTGGTCATCCAACTTTGCCCTTGTTAACGGCTTCCTCCATCGATGTCATCTCCATGGTACAAAAACTGTGCACCAAGATGCAGGGCATGCAAAGGACCACAGCCCCAGCATCCTCTGCCTGCCCCTACCTCCTCTCCCTCACCTCCCAAGAGGCCTCGTTGGGGGGAGTCCTTCATCCACTGCACCCTCTTTGGATGAGAAGTTCTTCCCTGATTTATGAGGAAGAGTATGAAGAGGACATAGATATTGGGGATGGTCTTCGTCCTCCCTCCAGTGCCTCTACTATCGTCTATTGAGAAGGAACCTGGGGCGTTCACACCCTGTTCTCCTCCAGATAAGAGAACGCCTCCTCATTCTGATACTTTGGGGTTTGGTTGGACAACACCTCAACTTTTCTGGCCACATTGACGCCATCCTGAAAAAGCTGCGCCCCAATCTTGGTGCGTTATTCAGGAACTATAGTTGCATCCCACCTACGGCACGGCATGAAGTAGTCCAGAAGATGATCCTCCCCATTTTCAACTACTGTTATGTGGTCTATGGTGTCACTGCCAAATCCTCCCTAACCAGATTGGGCACTCTCTTTTTAACTCCTTCTGTCATTTTGCCCTTGATGTTCCACCATGCACATATCCCTGTCACCTCTACCATGCCCGGTCCCTTCCCCCGCTTGCCAACAGGCACCTCACACATTGTGCCAAACTCGCGTCTAAATTTTGGTTAGGAGAACTTCCCTCCTACCTCTCGAGTTCACTCTTTCTCCCCAAACCACTCCCTCAGATCCTCTGACACTCGTACTTTGTTGGTCCCTGTTGAACCACTCTCATCGGCCAGTCATGCTTCACCCATCGTTTCCCACAAATCTCTAACTCCCCCCCCCAAAAAAAAAATACGGCCCTCCTCCTCCTCCCTTGCCTCTGCCTTACACAACTTTCTCTTTTTAACTGCTCCTGCTTTAACCCTCTGTAACCACCCTTCTATACTACTGCTCCCTTCCATGATTCACATTCCCTATTAAACCTCCCCCCGAGCTTGCTTCTCAGCATGATCTCCTCTCCCTTCACCGCTTACCCCCTCACTCCTACCCCTAACCTTCTTACATTACCAACTTGCCCCTGCTTAGTTTTGACCTCTGGCAGGGTTCTCAGGGTTCTACCCAACTAGTCCTCACCCGATTCTGCGCTCTGGCAGGGTTCTTGGCACCCTGAAGAGGCCTAGCCTTAGGTAAGTTTCTTCCATCTCTCCTCCTTCTCTTTACCATCCCCTCTACTATCTCTACCCAACTTGTCCTTGCCTACTCCTGCCCCTTATTCTAAGTCCTCACCTCATTCCACCACTGGCAGCGATCTTCGCACTCTGAAGGGTCAGTTCCAGGTATGACTCATCCTTCCCTACCCTATCCCTTGCCCCCCACCTCCCTCCTGCCCCTCTCTACCCCCTGCACTTAAACAAAGCAATTAGTTCACTTTAGCTAATAATGTGCACTTTTTGTTCTGTCCGAGGTGCTCCCAGATTGCATTAGCCCTGTGTTAACTTGCCCCTTGCAACTGATTTTTTGCTCACGTTGCTCTGGTAATGTTGCCTCCATCGTTATCCTCTCTTCTCACCAGCTGGTTTCCCCTGTCTACCCCTCTATCCTCCTTGATGTCCCCCCACTGGATCTCATTCATTCAATAATTGCTAAATTATCTGCATCTTAACTGTGATCCATTCCTGTAAGGAGCTGACTCCAAGGTTACATTAAATTTCTGTACTGTGTTCCCCAGATATGCCACTTGTAATTAAATGCATATTCCACAGATATTATATATTTATATGTTATGTGTCAAATGCGACTGTATGATTATGATATTTTTTAACTATATGTCTTGTTACAAAAGTAATTGAATGTTTAATTTCTCGGATATGTTAAATGGTAAACTGTGTATATCTAATTCTTCATCCTGTTGTACCCCTTCCCACGCACCCCCACCACCCCGGTCGCTCCAGGAGACAAGCAACTTGTTGTTCAGTGTGCTTTCCTGGTGAAACATTTCGATAAACAAAAAATAAATAAGATGACCTCACTTTTTGAGATTATGGCAGAGATCCAAATGGTGATGGGGTTTCTGTACCATGGAACAAGACTAACATCGAAGAAATATGGCAGATTATTTAGATCTTCCAGAGGACCCAGCTATTGTGGTCCCTCCATTAATACAAGCCTACCAAGATGCTGTCCCAGCGACGGGGCATTGCCCATCTGCATTCCCGCCAGTCCCTCGAAAAGTGGACCGCCTTTATCAGGAACCGACAGACCATCTTTCTTTACTTCCGCACCACAAGCAGACTCTCTGGTCATTAAAGCCGCTCACGACAGGACCAAACATCCAAAACACCTAAGCTCTCTTCACCCGGACCGGGAGTCTCGACACCTCGATCTAATGGGCAAAAGAGTATACCAGGCTGCCACTGTGAATCTGCTTATCCTGATTTACATAAGCTATATGTTAAATTACCAGAAAACACTCTGGACTGCGGCAGCAGAGGCAGCTAATAAGCTCCCTCAATTGGCTGAAAAGGACCAGCTGCTAGCCACTTTTGTGACTGGCACTTTGTCTCTCCCACCATTTACTTTGAGCAGGATACGATGCAATAGACACCTCTGCACGAACTTCCACTATGGGAGTCGTCCGGTGGAATGCTTGGCTAAGGGTGTCAGGGTTTATACCTGACGTTCAACAGACCATTCTCAGTGTTCCTTTCAATGGTCTAAAGCTTTTTGGCTCAGATACTTAAACAGTAGTGGACAATCTCCAAGCTTCGGTATACACTCTTTGAACGGTACATGGTATGTACCATACATTCCAACTTACAAGCCAGAAAAAATATTGTCATCCCTTTTCAGTACCGGAAGGCTGGATGTCGGCACGGCAACGCCAGACAGTTTAACAGGGGTCAACAACAAAATCAGCCAGGTAATCATACCCCTGCCTCAGCCTCTAGAGGGACCCAGTCTGCCCCGCCAGTGGTGACCAGCACACACCCAGTCTTTTTGACTCTAAAACCTACGTCTCCAGCTTCCTTCAGCCAGCCTTGGAAGCTGTGGGAGGCCATTTTGCACTCCATCTAGAGGCATGGCAAAAACAGAACAACAGGTGAGTGGGTACTACAAATAATAAAGACGGGACATACACTGGAACTTCCACACCTCCCTCCCATCCTCCCCATTCTGTTACTCTTCGAGGAATTGGCGCATCTCATTCAAAAGTACGCAGTTCATCCTGTACCACCAAAGGAACAACTCAAGGGATTTTACTCCCATTTCTTCCTGGTATCAAAATGCACAGGTGATCTTCATCCAGTCTTGGATCTCAGGGACCTGAACTGGTACATTCAGTACAAAAAATTGAGGATGGTCACCCTAGCCACAATCCTTCCTCTTATGCACAAAGGAGATTGGCTGTGTGCTTTGAACATGAAAGATGCATACCTTCATGTTCCAGTCCATTCCGAGCACCATCGTTATATCAGTTTTCAACTTCTAGAACATCACTACCAGTTCAGAGCACTGCCCTTGGCCTATCATCTGCACCCATAGACTTCACAAAATGCCTAGCAGTGGTGGCCGTGGTCTTAAGATGTCATGGTCACTTCGTTTTTCCATACCTGAATGACTGGCTTATCAAGGCCTCCACCAAGGGGGGGCTGTTGCAATCCCTACATGCCACCCTCCAACATTTTCAAAAGCTAGGCCTTATGATCAACTTCCCAAAAGTCCCATCTGAACCCAGCACAAAGACTATATAAAGTACATAGGTGCTACCTTGGACACACAGCTAGGGCGAGCATTCCTTCCCAAAGACAGACATCAAAAACTTGTGCCTCTTGCTGCCCAATGCCAATCCGTCCCACATGTTATGGCCTGTCAAGTCATGCTCACTAGAGAAGAGGAGACAGCGGGGGCACATGATTGAAACTTTCAGGTACCTCATGGGCATAAACGAGGTGCAAGTGGGGGACCTTTTCCAATGCTGAAAAAGTGCTAGAACAAGGGGGCACAATATGAAATTGGAAGGGGGAGATTAAGAGTTAATGTGAGGAAGTTTTTCTACACAGAAAGAGTTGTCGACACTTGGAATAGTCTGCCACAGGAGGTAGTGGGGGCAAGCACAGTGGAGGGGTTTAAGCATGCCTGGGACAGGCACAAGGGAAGCTTGAGAGAGGGAGTGATGAAAAGCCATTGATCACATAGGGTCAGTGACCACATACAATGTATTGGGCCAACGGGCAGACTGGATGGGCCTAGAGGTCCTTATTTGCTGACAGTTTCTTTGTTTCTTAGGCCATATGGCTGCTGCCATTTACATGATGTCCCATGCACCTGATTCAGTGGGCTCTACAACACCAGTGGCAACAATGCACTGGGGATTTCAAAGACCAGATCAGAATAAATCTGCATTCCACAGAGCCCCGACCTGGTGGACAGTTCAGCCAAATCTAAACCAAGGTGTTCCTCAAACACTTCCGCCATCTCAAACTGTGACCACAGATACCTCACTTCTTGGCTGGGACGCCCATCTGGGACCCCACCAGACACAAGTCTCTCCACAGCAATCTCCTCGTGATGAGAGCTCTTCGCCTAGCACTACAAACATTCCAACCATTTCTGGTTTCTGGTCCTCTGCTGGTACAAACAGATACTACTTCACTTTGGTCATATACTACATAAAAAAACAAGGGGGCAGAAGATCCCAATGCCTCTGTCAGGAGATGGTCCGCGTCTGGCAGGAAGCCCAACAGCAAAATCTCATGCTAGTGGTGGTTCACGTACCAGGAGCACAAAATGTACTGGCAGATCACCTCAGTCATCACGCACAAGGTCACGAATGGGGCTTACATGACAAAGTCCTCCAGGACATCTTTCGCCTCTGCGGAATGCCGGATAATGACCTATTTGCCTACCTGGACAACCACTGCCTCCCTCATTACTACTCCATTATTCTGGACAGCAAGGGACACTGTATAGATACCCTATCCCGAACATAGTGGGAACAGTTTTTATATGCCTCCCCCCTTCCCGTTACTCTCCTCCGAGTACTCCTCAGACTTCAGTTGGAGCCTGCAGTAATGGTACTAACAGCCCTGTTTTGGCCTCAACAAATCTTGTTTCCTTTCCTCCAGCAGCTGTCAGTGACAGATTATTCCTCTTCCCCCTCTGTTCAGATCTACTCACACAACACCTAGGGGCTCTCCTACACGTCAGTCTTTACTCCCTGTAACTTCATGCATGGCTCCTGAAGATGTCTTCATAAAAAAATAGCATGTTTCTACAGCTGTAGCCTACATATTACTGGCTCCCAGAAAAATGTCCACTAGGAAAACCTACCAAGTGAAATGGAAAAGATTTGCTTACTGAGTGGCTTCCAGTTCCCTAAACCCCTTTTCTTGCTACCTACCCGCTATCCTCGACTACCTATCATCTCTGTCCTCTCAAGGACTCTGTAATTCATCTATCAAAGTTCATTTAGCGGCCATCTCAGCCTTTCAGGAACCCATTGGCAGCTGCCAAGTCGCACAGCAGGACCTTGCCTGTATGTTCATAACGGGCATCCTACACTTAAAACCTCCCATTAAAAGGCAGGTGTCTCCTTGGAGCCTCGTGATCGAAAAATTAACGTTGGCACCTTTTGAACCAGCTGCCACCTGCGACATGCATTTCCTAGCATGGAAAGCTATATTTTTTAGTGGTTATTACCTTGGCTCGTCGCGTCTCTGAGCTCCAAGCCCTCAGGTGCTCAGAACTTTCTTGTCTTGTATAAAGACAGAGTATCTCTTTGTACGAATCCAACTTTTCTTCCAAAAGTCATATCAGAGTACACATTTTTTTTTTTGTTTAGTTTTTTTTTGACCGGGTAAGTGCACTAGACATATCCTGCCTATTTTCAGGCATGACCCAGGGGAGGGGGATACAGATGAGTGCCAACTGACCTTGAACCAGATTAAGCTGTTGGTGGCATTTTTAGTGAATGAGGGAAATTTGGCCAGGACACCGGGGAAATTCCCCTACGCTTTTTGATAAGTGCCATGGGATCTTTAACATCCACCTGAACTACCACAAATCCAAGCAGATGGGACCTTGGTTTAACATCTCATCCGAAAGACGGCACCTCAGAAGTGCAGCACCCCTCTCATACTGCACTAGAGTGTCAGTACTGGGATATTAACCCAAGTGCCAGATGTGGGAACTGAATCCATAGCCCTCTGATCTCCAGGCCTCAGAGGCGAGTGTGCTACCTACTGAGCCACAGACACTGATTGAACCAATCCATACAGTTACCGGTTTTCTACCCAGAGTACTCCAAATCCAGGTGAATCACTTTTTCATACTGTCATCGAGGCACAGGTCAGGAAGCATAAGGAAAACCAGGAGCAGTTGTAGAATTCACCAAAAACATTTATTTACAGTAGCAGTAACATAAAAAAAATAAACTTGTTCAGAATAACTATGTACAGAGGAGAAATAAAATAAAATCTTCCTTCAGTCTCTGTGTCCCTTTTTCTTGTAATCTATCTTGTAGCAGCAGCTTAACTCTTTTATAAGTCTGTTCAACCCCCATCCTTGGCAAACATTTTGTCCTTGTAAGTTTCAGGAGCTGCTAGAACACAGTGTGCTTCCTGAGGCCCTACAGCTTTTGTAAAAGGCTCAACATGTGCACTCAAGTAACCTCTAGAGTTTACAATCATCTCAAATTATAAGTATATATATTTCAACAGTAATACTATATATTTTCCAAACAAAAGTGATCCCATTATCGGTTACATTTTCGTACAATGATTTGCACATATTTTTATATTAGCAGATATGCAAGGCAGGAAAAACAGACAGCAAGAGGAAACAGAGAGACAGTGAGAGGCAAAGTACTGCGAGACTGTTCGGGTTGATCAAGTCCGAGGTCACACAGGAAAATGTGGTTGCAAAACCAGACAGAAGAGATAGAAAAGGAAAGATCCTTGCATTTAAACACAGTCTCCAAAAAAATGTGACAGGGTCCTATTCTACCCTGTGACATACACTCCCTCCTTAAGAGGGAACCTGTTTTATTTAACAGGTTTCCAAAACATTTTATTTTCTAATAACAATTGCTACTTTCAGAAATTAAGCACATTTGAATTCAGTTTTTTTAACAGTACAGCAAACAGTACAGTTTTAACTCATACATTTTTCAACCTTCAGAACCCTCAATTCCTGATCCATATCTTGACAGAAAATCAGCATTACTGTTCTCTTTACCAGATTTGTGAATCACCAGGAATTTAAATGGCTGCAGTGCCAGGTACCACCTTGTGATTCTGGAATTTTTTTCTTTCATCTGGTTAAGCCAACAGAGAGGATTGTGATCAGTTACAAGAACAAAATCAGTTTCTAGTAAATAAAATTTGAGGTCCTCCATGGACCACTTTGCTGCTAAACACTCCTTTTCGATAGTGGAGTACCTTTTCTCTGTCAAGCAATTTCCTACTTCTGTAGAGAATAGGATGTTCTGTCCCATCTACATTTTGACTTAGGCCTACCTTAGATGCATCTGTTTGTAGCAGAAATGGTTTCTCAAAGTCTGGGCTTCGTAAAACGGGCTGAACATAAAGCAGCCTTTATGGCTTGAAAAGCTTCATCATACTCTGGGGTCCATTTCGCATTATTCGGGTACCATTTCTTTGTGAGTTCAGTGAGGGGAGTAGCTAATTCAGCAAAGTTGGAAACAAATCTCCGATAATAACCAGCCAGCCCTAAAAATGACCTGACATGTTTCTGACTTTTAATCTTTGTATACTTGTGAATTAGATGGGACAGAACAAAACACTGGTCAATAGTAGAGTGTCCAGGCATGAATCCTGCTTGAGCTTCATCCAACACCTGCTCCCTACATATCCATTCCATTATTCTATTGAATATTATTTTGGTAAATAATTTTTGCGTGTTATCTAATAAATTTATTGGCCTATAGCTATTTGGATCTTTTCGATCACCTTTCTTATATATGGGGATTATTATAGTCTGTCTCCAGGACTGAGGGATGTTACCCGTCTGAACTATACTATTAAATAGTCCAAATCGTACAGGAGTCCATAATGGAATATCCTCCATGATGTCTGTTGGTACTCCGTCCAGTCCTGGGGCTTTATGACGTTTAGCCTGTTTGCTGACTTAATTAATTCTACTTCTGGTATTTTATTACTGCATATAATCCAGTCCTTTTTTTGTATCCGGATGTTCATGTTTTAGGGAATAAAATAATTCCCTATAATATTCTTCCCATGTTAAGGGATCAATATAGTTTTCTATTCTCTCCGGGACCTCATCCCAAACATTTAGCCGTGTCAGTGGTTCAGTAGGTAGCAGACTCGCCTCTGAGGCTGGGAGATCAGAGGGCTGTGGGTTTAGTTCCCACATCTGGCACTTGGGTTAATATCCCAGTACTGACACTGTAGTGCAGCATGAGAGGGGTGCTGCACTTCTGAGGTGCCATCTTTCGGATGAGACGTTAAACCGAGGTCTCATCTGCTTGGATTGGTGGTAGCTCAGGTGGATGTTAAAGCTCCCGTGGCACCTATCGAAAAGAGTAGTGGAATTTTTATTGTAAACTTCACAAATCAAACAAATACAAACAGTATTAACTCATACAAAAGAAAAATTCAAAATCATAGAACAATCAGGTAAGTATCAGAGCCATATCTTGTCTAAAAAAGGATTAATGATAATGCAAACCAATTCCTAATACATTAAAAAAAGTCCCCCACCACTAAAAGTGAAGGGATTTGTATTGAATTTTGAACAAATCATAAAAGAACCTTTTTCCTTTCTTCTTATAAACCTAAAACATATAATACATTATACAAATACTTAATAAAAATAGAAAATAAACAAAAATAAACAATTACAGTAGATATACAACAGAAACCAGTCCCCCACTGAAAAGGTCGTAAGTAATCAAAACCTTTCCAAAAGGAACCCCAAATTTTCAATGAAAGCTGATTTTGTTCAGTAAGCTTCAATTTCCCCACATTAGACTCTGCCATGTATACTAAAGTAAGTGGAGAAATGAACTGTTGTTGCAATAAAAATCTACATCTACTAATCCAGATCCAATACAAAAAAAAAATATGTAGGACTTGTAATGTGTTATACCAGCTCCCAGGCATTTCTTTAGGAAAGAAACCATAATACAAACTAACCTTCTGGGGCGGAAACACTAGGTCATGCTTCCAACGTTCTTTAAGAATATCTCAAAATTCCATAGTGTAGTAGCAATCAAAATACAAATGATCCATAGTTTCTAAAAGGGATATACACTTTTCTCTTGGGCAAAAACGCTTTCGTAATGATTTATGCTTCTGGTTGCTACGAACATTAACTCTACTATATATACTCAGCCAAGAAATAGCCCACATATTCTGTGGAATGCATGAATTGGTTATATAACTAGATAAATTTAAACTAATTTCCTTAGGAAGGGTGAAAACTGAGCATCAAAAAAAAATTGCCCTAAAATCGTATTGTACAGAGCTTTCTTGGTTAGAGTTCATGCTACTCCCCAACATTTTATTTTATCAAACACTTCCCTCCACGTATTCAGCAAGGGAGGACGACATTTATTTTGATGGAGGAACTGACCCTTCTTCCATTCACCTAAAACACCTTGTAAATGCGTTTTGAGGGACACATCCCATACTTTCGAAATTCCTGTCAGTACAGGGACCAGGTTCAGATATAAAAAATTTGTAACAAAAAAAACATGGGTGAATCATCCCCAGACCCCCATCTTTAACAGCCAAATATAATGTGTTTCTTTTGATGGGTTTAAGACGACTACCCCACACTCCGAAAAAAAAGCATCACATTAAAAAGGTCTCTAAGGACTTGGGTAAGAAAAAAACATTACTTAAAAATAATAAAAACTGGGATCAAAAAAGTTTTGATTAAATAAATCCGTTTCTTTTTAGAGGATTTATGCCTATTCCAATGAGACACTTTAGTATTCCTTTCTCGTAGGGCCAACATCCAGTTATCAAGAGCACCCTCCCTACCCCCAAAATATAGTCCTAAAATCTTACAGGGTTGACGTTCAACCCAGAATCATCCTACTTTAAATGGACAGTCGGGGAAACCCCGAAATGCTAATGCATTTCGTCTTCTCACTATTAATGCGAGCACCCATAATCAACCCCAAGGAAGTAATCATATCGCAAGCTAACTTTCTTGCTGATTCATCAGGTAATAAAAGGCAAATATCATCTGCATAGGCAATAAACTTCGGTAGGCAATTAGAGTCCACCGCTATAGCTCTGATCAAGGGGGACTTGCTCAGTACCCTCAACAATGGGTCCAAAGCCAAAACATACAATAGGGGGCTTAGCAGACACCCCTGCCTAACTCCTTTCAAAACTCTATGGGTCCCCCCTTTCCACCCATTGTCCAAAGGTATAACATTAGCCAGTGCATAGCACAGTTGTACCCACTGTACGAACTGCATAGGTATACCAAACGCCTTCAAACATTCCCAGACATAATCTTGTGACACTTCGTCAAAAGCCTTAGATTGGTCTAGACTTACTAAAAAACCACCCAGTCCTCCTAAGGTATCTAAACCTAGTGATATAACCTCCCTAAGAAAAATCAAAGCATCTGTTAGCTTCCTCCCTGGAACTGCACAATATTGTTGACCATTAATCAAATCAGGCATCACAATGGACAGTCTATTCCCCAAAAGCTTCGAAAATATTTTGAAATCTACGTTTAAGAAAGTCAAGGGTCTCCAGTTACTTATATCCGAATGATCACCCTTCTTAAAGAGAAATACTAATAAACCTTCATACATTTGAGTAGGCAAAGGCATGTCTGAAAGAAAGGAGTTATATAAAGCCAGTAGCTCATCCGGCATAACTTTCCATAACAGTTTATACAATTCTCCTGGCAATCCATCGGAGCCTGGAGAAACCCCACACTTAAGAGAAGCAATTACTAACCCCAATTCTGTCTCAGAAAAATCAGCTATCATTGCAGATTGTAAATCCCGCTCTACACACGGAAGGTCTGCTGCCGCCAACAGCTGAGAAGTAAAGCTGGAAACACGATGTGGAACCCCAAAAATTCTATTAACATGAACATCCAAAAAATCCATTATACCTTTATTATCAGAAAGCAAAGTGTCATCTTTCTGTCGCAAGCTAGAAAACAGGCGTTCATCTATCCTAGATTTACAGGCTAAGAAAGGATTAACTTGAGCCGTTTTCCCCTGTGTCCCAAATGACTGTTCTTTAAGTAAAGAAGCCATGCGATCGTATTGATACGGCAACATCGACAATTTAATCTGGGTTATATTTTTAGATAAATCTAAACCATATTCATATTGTCTAGAAATTAACAATTGAAATGAACGATGAAGCGATAGGTATTCCTCATGTTTCGATTTAGCCGCTAGACGGCTATGGGTTTTGAAATATCCAATCAAACAAAATTTAAAGGATCCCCACCAGCTCCCCCTATCATCATGTAATCCAATAGTCGTAATATTATGATGTACAATCATCTCCAGGTCTTTAATAACTGATGGAACACTTAAAAGAGAAGTATTCAGTTTCCAAAATCCCGGACCTTTCCTCCTACACTGAGGAAAGTCCATCAACAGACCAATCAAAATGTGGTCCGAAGTTTCAATTGGAACATAAATTAATTTATCAATAAGCAAAGATTTCGGTACAAAAATAAAATCTATACGGGACGCTAAACTGCCTTTAAAAAAGTAGGCCTTGCTGAAGTCCTCCCAACCTGATGAGAATCCCTCAAACCAGCAAGAGAGAGAGAATTGTAGACAAACAGGACTTATCACAGTACTGCTTCCCCAATGCCCCCTTCTGTGAGAAATTAATATTAAAATCTCCACAAAAAAATAAATACCTCCCCGTATACAAAAAAGGTTGAATTTTACGTAATAATTCAATCCTCAAGGATTTTAACTGCGGACCATATATGGAAATCAACCGACAAGTAATACCATACACCATGACATCTACTAGCAACGCCCGTCCAGGTTCAATATCTACTAACCTAATGAGTGTAACATCCATTGTAGTAAAACATATACCAACCCCACTACATTTTTCTTCCCCAAAAGACCAAAATGTAACTCCCCAATGCCATCGTTTGCTAGCTGCAACAGTCTCCGAAATCGTATGAAAACGGGTATCCTGAAGAAAAAAAAACCTCATAACCCAACAAAGAAAGAATACCATATGTTGTCTGACGTTTAGCATGAGATTTAATGCTATTTATATTCAAGGAAGCAACAGATAACGTAAAAGGTGTTTAAGGAGGAGGTTTGGACAATTTATTACTGGATCTAGTCACCCGTTTCTTGATCTCGGAGTGCTTATTTCTAGAAGAACTACCCAGGATTTCTGACACTGGAGCTTTACTAATCGTGTGGGTAACAGGAGCAGTAACCGGGAGAGCAAGGTCTACCTGATCACCCCAAGAAGAGAGGATAGAAAATAGATTTTCTAAAGGTAAAGGGGAGGCGGACACTATACTATTATCACTACTTTCAGAAGATAATAAACTAAAATTAGAGTCCTGCAGTTCTTCATCTTTCTTCCTCATCTGAAACCACTGATATTGGGGAAAAAACGAGACCCTGTACCCAACTTTGGAGCAGACCGAATTGAGGACCCCTGGGGTCTTCATGTCTTCATTACGTGGACCCATAATAGGGACGGGGGGGGTGTCCATTGCATGTATGTCTAATGATATCACTTCAGTAGAAGGCGCAGTAACCTGCAAGATAGGGTCAGTTTGGGAGCTAGAGCACCTATCATCCGAACGCAATCCTCCCCTCCCTCTGCCTCTACGTCTACCCTGAAACACGGGTCCAGACTCCAACCCTCCATTATCAAATTGGGAATCACGAGCTTGCGCTAATAGGTGTTCCTGGTCAGAAGACTCTGCAACATCTGTACTTTTCCATGGACAGTCTGAAAAGGAATGGTTAATTTCACTACATAAATTACAAACCGAAGGTTCAGTACAATCCACCATAGAGTGACCCAACATGCCACAATGAAAGCACTTAGCTTGGTCACATGAAGTATTTAAATGAGATAAAGATCCACATTTAAAACAGCTTTTCGGCTGTCCTGCATAGAAAATGATACCCCTGTCCCTCCCTAAAAAGAAAGAACTAGGTAAATGCTGTATCCCCTCTGCATCTTGCTTTAAACGAACATGAATAGTTCAACCCCCTGTCCAAAAACCATTCCCATCCAAAATAGGTCTAGGCTTGTCTTGTACATAACATCTCTTCTCCAACCAAAACAGAATGTTTGAAATGTTCACTCCCTCGTTTCTAAAAAGGATTATGACAGTCTTAACCGTGGGCTTCGTAATGGGGATAGCTTGAAAATCTCTCCAATGTTCCCGATCTTTAAGGTCATAGTACAATCTCCAAAACTTGTCCAGGGAAAGCACTGAACAGAAACTAATGTCATAATAAGAATCTCCAGGGGGGTGAATCAAAGCATATACTTCTGCAGGCGAAAACGACATAGAATCTATTAGCAAAACTTTCCCCACCCAAAGTCTATCCGGAGCTGTTGGTGCCAACCCTCGGTATCGTAATCTTACTAGAAATCTGCACTTAGCTGATTCCACTGGTTTCTTGAACAATCCTGCAAAGGATTTAGTGCCCAGACCCGTAGGCCTCAAAGTACTCACAGTTCCACTTGATGCAACACCGCTATCCAAACGTGGAGAACACGGTACAGACTCTGAAGCTGATACTGCAAAGTCAAGCGCAGAACTTTCTAAAGAGGATTGTAAAGCTACTCTGGGCAACTGAATAACTTGGTTGCCAGTGGCATCTTGCGCACCTAAAAAATCAGCAGCCTCACCCTGAGGCTGCGCATTCGCACTAACAGTAGCCAGGGACTTAGAATTTTCACCAACAGCAGTCGATAAGTGTAAATCATCAAAAACTTTTAGGTGCATTGTAGAAACCCCAGGGACAGGAATCGAGGGGTCCGGAACCCACTTATCTCCAGCCCATACCCAACCTGCATGCTGTAATACCTCTCCTGGGGACCAAGCCTTTAATGAATATGAGTGTCCAGACAGTAATTCTGAGTCACCATCACTGCACGAAACAGACTCAGGTTGAATTTTCTCGACATTATTACCAACTTGCTGGCCAAAACGTTTTCCACCATCACTAAGTGGGCTAGCTGGGGAACGTTTTCTCTTACTTCGTTCAGCATCCAGCTTCCTCTGGCAAGTTTGAAAATCCCGTTGTGCCGTATTAATGAAGTCCATAAGGTGAAGTTTTTTCCTATCGAATTCTTGTAAAAGCATTTCAGCCGAAGTATCCATATCTGAATCTAGCACAAGCCTCTCAGGTTCCAAAGCCACCTCTGCATTGTCGCCTGCAGACCGAATTGCACCGTCCAACATACCCTTAACCGTGGGTAGGTCCGGAGCCACAAATCCACTACCTTCCTTCTCCATCTCTGCTGACAGACGGACAGCGCCACCCATCTCCAGAGTAGGGAAATTTCCCTGGTGTCCTGGCCAAATTTCTCTCATTCACTAAAATTACCACCAACAGCTTACTCTGGTTCAAGGTCAGTTGGCATTCATTTGTATCCCCCTCCCCAGGGTCGTGCCTGAAAATAAGCAGGATTTGTCTAGTGCACTTACCCGGTCAACAAAAACTAAATAAAATAAATAAATTTAGGACCGTTTGCCAAAACTGCTTATCATTTTCTCTAGTTATTTTTTTCAAAGCGGGCTCACATCTTGATCCTATACATTCTCCTCTTCTTTTCTAGTATTTTCTTATTCAACCTAACTTTATTATTCCTATTGGGACACTGATGAGTTAATTTGGCACAATGGTTTACTTCCTTCTTAGCTTTTTTGCAGTCTGAATTGAACCGTCTACTACCTTTCTTTTCTTTCCTGATGGACACCTTTAATATCACTGATGATATATGTCTCATCATTTCTTCTATTTTTTTATAATAAATTTTTCTGGAGTAATATATTCAATTAGGATTCAGTTAGGATTCAATGCAAAGAAGTGAAAATAATGCACCTGGGAGACAAGAACCCTGGGGAGGAATACACAGTGTGGGGGGGGGGGGTAGTAACAACAACAAAGGAAAGGGACCTGGGGGTAATCATATCAGATGACCTTAAGGTTAGCAAGCAATGTGAGAAGGCAGTAGGGAGGGCTGGGGGTATACTGGGATGTATAGGGAGAGGCATCAGCAGCAGAAAACAGGAAGTTTTTATCCCTCTGCACAGACAGTTGGTGACACCCCATCTGGAGCACTGCATCCAGTTCTGGAGACCCCATCTCCGCAAGGACATAGACAGGATAGAGGCAGTCCAGAGGAGGGCAACTAAAATGGTGCAGGGTCTGCAAGAGAAGCCGTATGAGGAGAGACTAAAGGAGCTTAATATGTATACCCTTGAGGAAAGAAGGGAAAGGGGGACATGATGGAAACTTTTAAGTACCTCAGTGGAGTTAACAAAGTCCAAGAGGGTAGCATCTTTCAGAAAAAGAGACATGCAAGAACAAGGACGCATTTTAAAGATGGGGGGGGGCGGTTCAGGGGCAATGTGAGGAAGTATTATTTCACAGCGAGGGTAGTGGATGCATGGAAAGGCCTTCCTGAGGAGGTTGTGGGGTCTAAAACTGTGGGAGAATTCAAGAATGCATGGGACAGACATAAGGCAATTCTTGTGGGGGGTAGGAAGAAATAGGCTGTTGGTAAACTAGGTTCTGCGGCCTATCCTGTAGATAGGGAAATGGGCAGACTAGATGGGCCAAGCGGTCCTTATCTGCCGTCAAAGTCTATGTTTCTATGTTAATATTTCTTCTATTTCATGTTCATATAACACCTAGGTTGAGTTAAAATCATCTAAAAGGTCCCATTTAATCCCCCTACTAACCCTTATTACCCCCTCATCTCTCCTTAAATTTTTACTTGTCTGATACCAGTGATTTAGGTTCATTTCCAAGGGTCAGTGCTCACTATCCGTTCTAATTCCAACTCTAAAATTTATCAAGCACCTGATTAAGGCCAATGAGATCCAACAGAGATCTATAATTGATGCCCCTCTGCCACCTATATAGGTATATGTTCCTTTATCATCACCCCTTATACGCCCATTAATCAATAGCATCTCTTTGATCTCGAGTTCCTTCACAAGTTTTCTACCTCGTTCACAGCTCTTGTTGTCCTTGCTCTCTCTATGAAGAAAAAGGCTATGGGGATCCAGGGCTGCACATGTGTCCGCTAAATCATCAGGGAAATCAAGGGCATGTCCAACTCTGGCATTAAAATCTCCCAAAAGGATAATCCTGTCTTCTGAAATTGTAAGGCAAGATTCAATTAACTTTCCCATATCTCTTTGCTCTACATAGCGTGAAGGTTTTTGGGGGAAATATACATGTATAATTATAGCCGGTCCGCAGGGCAAGGCATACGAGGAGAGGTTGAGGACACTGAACATGTACTCCCTGGAAGACAGGCGAGAGAGAGGGGACATGATTGGGACATTCAAGTACTTGAAAGGGATAAATAATGTTGATAAGGAAAGTCTCTTTAAGCTGAGTGGCAACCATATTACGAGGGGGCAAAGTCTTAAGCTGGAGGGTGGGAGGTTTAGGAGGGATGTCAGGAAGCACTTCTTCACAGAAAGGGTGGTAGACACTTGGAATGTGCTGCCAGAAGAGGTCATCTCGTTAGACAGTGAGCAGCTTTAAGAGAGGCTGGGATAGGCATAGGGGGAAGATAAGAATCATGGGTAGGGAGGATGAGAGGAGTGGGGAGGGAGGGCAGGGGCATTAGCTCAAGTTGTGGACCCTGCAATACGAGCAGTCTTGATAGACCAAATGGCCTTCTTCTGTTGGCTTGTTTGTATGTTCGTATAGTTCTTATTTTATTCATTACCATTTGAACTAGCAAGATGTGCTCTGAATCAACTTTGATTTCTAAATATTGCACATTATTCATTATTTAACACCAGGTAATTAGTCCACCTGATGGTCTACCATATTTCTTGGTGCTGAGTGGCATCTTTTGAAAACCTTTATAACCATTTAATTTTAAATCTAGTCTGCTCCAGGTTTCCTGCAAACAAATGCCATTAAACTGCTTAATATAATCCATAAAAGTGGAATCTGCCAATCTATTTTTTATTCCAGCAACATTCCAAGATAGTATATTATATCTGTTTCTGTCCCCTACCTCCTTACTCCCTGTAACCAACCCTAATATTTGTCATTCTTCCAATTCCTGGAGAATTTGATATCTGTTTGCTGTCCTGTCATGTTTAACCATTGGTTATTTCTCTGACTTTCACAGCTACTTTTTGGGTTTTCTTTTTCTCCATATAAGAAGATTTCAGCCCTATCTAACATCCCTGACTTGGCTAAAATATACTCATAATCCAGATTGTTTTGTACCCATATTGAAATCTGTCCATCACGTTCTTGACTTTTCACCTTTTTTTTTAAATATATTTTTTGTTGAACATTTTCAAAATTCACAGCAATACAGTTCCATTCATCAGTGTACAGAATAATTTCGTAGGCTTATATTATCATTTATAAAGCTTACATTTGATTAGTCACTATATCTTTAGCCACATTATCTGCACAGTTACATTTCCAGGTTAAGTCCTATGTCATTACATCATGTGTAAAAACAAGCCCAGTGCCTGCACGTTCCACTTCCGATCTTTTAAAAGTTTACTTCTCATCCCTTCTCTGCAAGTTTATAATTTATTATTACTACTACTATAATAATATTGGTGGTCCTCACTCTATCTACGCTGGAGTCAGTGCAATGTTTCAATCCCTCGGTGGGGCTCTCACAGAGGATTCAGTCATCATGCGCATGCCTCAGATAGGTTAATCCTCTCTCCCTTAAGGAATAAAATTTGGTTCCCCGAGCATAATGTACATTGTCCACTTACTCCATTTCGTAGTACAGAGTGCTGTTTTATTATAGAGAACAAGTAATCCTTTCTGCCTTATATATACCATTCACTATAGCTCTCCATGTCTCCACAGTGGGGATCTTATTAGTGAGCCAACATTTAGTTACTGCCTTATTGGCCGCCAGCAGCAAAACTCCTAGGAGGGGACCAGAATATGGGCCTCTTAGATGTCTGGGGAAGATATGTAATAGAAAAAATTCCCCTGTCCATGGGAGCCCTGGACCCCAAATCACTTCTAATTCTTCTAGGAGGGTTCTTAAAAAGGGCTGCAGTTTCCGGCATGCCCAGAACACATGTGTATGATGAGCTGTCATTTCGCCACACTCCTGCCAGCAGGCAGCAGACCTATCCCTACCATAGTGTGAAGTTATGACCGGGGTGCGAAAGTACCTTATGAGGAGTTGCCATGAAAACAAACGCCAAGCGTGGGAACTAGTGAATCTAGAAGCCAAGTTACAGACTGCGTCCCATGTCTCCCTGGAGATATGGATGTCTAACTCCCCCTCCCACTTCTGCATAACCCGGTAGGAGTTTTCCCCTGCTATTTCCATCAGTGATCTATATATGACTGAAACTGTGTGTGGCAAGTTCCTAATGCGCAGTCTGAAGTAGCGTTTTTATCAGGGGTGGGTGTTCCTCTTGGTTTCGTACCTTTGGTGGAAGGTTATTATGAAAGTGCTGAATTTGCAAGTATTGGAAGAAATCCGAGGATCTTAAATTAAACTCTTGTTGGAGAGTGGTGAAGGTCTTAACCTGTGAGCCTGTCACCAATTGTGTCAGGTTAGTAAGGTGTTGGTGACTCCAGTCCCAAAAGGCATGGCCCATACGTCTGGGGGGGAAGTTTTCCAATGACCCTATGGGAAGAAACCAGGTCAGATACAGAAAGATCTGCAAGGATTTACAGATCGTATGCCAGGCTCGTACCTGGTGAGTAAACCAGGGGTTCACCATGGTCTGCCCCAAGTGGGGAGGGGGGGAACAGTAAAATAAGGCTTGATCCCACTCAGAGTCAGAAAACAACTCCTCCTCTATCTCCTTCCATCGGGCGGTGGTATCAGGTGCTGACCTGCCTTTTCAGCTTTTTAATTATTCTCTTCATTTATTATCTTTTGTTAAATTTTGCAGTATGTCTAGAACCTTTGGCTGCAGATTGTTTTTTGTCTCAACCCAAAAGTTATTGAGACCAAATAGGTCTGTAAACTGATGATCTAATAAATAAATAAAATAACAAAGTCCTCTCTTGTGTCGATTCTTTTTTTTTCTTTTCAATTTACAGTTTTTGGCCCCCTGCATCCCCGTGCTGAGACCATCAGCCCAGTTATGGGCTGCGGCTGCTCACATTGTAGCTTTCCTTCCTAAGCCCTCTGGCTCCCCCCCCAGGGCAGGGTCACGGCACCTTGACCAAGGGTGCCGTGAACTTGGGAAAGGCGGGAGTCGGCCTGAGCGCCTAATGCAGCCGGAGTGGGCTTCATTGTGGCAACGAGAGCAGGGGTGTTTATTCCCCCCTTGTTGTTGCGCGGGAGGCGGGGACGTCAACGACATCCTGCGTCTGCCCTGCCTCCTGAGTACTATCGAGCTCCTGTCGCTGTGGTACCCCCGGCCTCCATCTGGGGTCCATCAAGCGCCAGGTGGTGTCTCTCCCCCCCCCCGGAGAAGGAGAGCAGTCCCTAGGACACTCCATCCTCCTCCCCTGGCCGGCCCTCCAGTGACCCGTGTCCGTTCCTGAACCCGGGTCGCCGGTGCCACAAGCAGAAATCCAACATCTGCACTGGTGGGCTAGCTCTTTTGTGTCAATTCTTTTCCGACTATAATATTCTGGAAAAATTGTCTTAACTCCTACCACTTTATTACTATTCCCAATTCTCTCATTTTTATTTTTTGGTTCTCAATAACCTTTAGAACATAATATTGATCAGAGACTATTAAAACCAACTCCGTATCCATTAGAGGTCGGATGACACTAAATTTAGACATCAAGTTCCCACAGTTTTTATTTGCATGTAAGACAGACCCCAACAGCTACTTTAAGCTATTGTTCAATTTTATTTCTGTTTCTTCAGGCATAATTGGGACTTTGAACAGTGGAAGCACAAAGACATTTTCCGACGTTCTATTCAGAAAGCTTCTGAGGTTGCATTGGAAGTTCCTGATCCATTAGTCCTTCTTTCCCTACTCCCTAACTCCCTTTTCTCTATTCTGCATTTCACTTTTGTTCTTTCTCTCTTGGTCTTTTTTTTTTTTTTTTTCCTCTGGTAAAAAAGGTGCTGTATTAATGTTCCCCTTATCCCATATCGTATTCAGGGTCTTATACCCAGTCTTAGCCCCTGTATCCTTCTCTGGAATCTTCCCCCTTTTCTTTGCTGGTTTCTGCCTTTTAATTTTTGAAATGTTTGCTTGGGCTGCGTCGTCTTCTCTCTCTTTTTTTTTTTTTTTGCTTTTGCTTTACCTTTCTCAGAAGTAAATGGATCAGGATATATTACCATCTCCTCAGTATCCCCAACACTTTCTGACCTATTGTTAACCTTCTGTCCTGTAGATTTATTTCTTAATGTCCCCATATTGGTCCCCTCAACAATTTCTCTCTTTGTTATATGTTCATTCAACTTATGAAATGGAATATGTTCTAACTTTCCTTTAACTTTCTTTGATTCAGTCACTCTTTTCTCTTGGTGTTTCTTTAGATGTTTTTCCTGTTCAATCCCCCTGTTCCAAACTTCCCAAGTTCCGTGCTTTTAATTCATCTATCAAGCTATTGTCAATTTCATGCCTTTCGGGTAACATGGTTAATTCTGAGTCTATCTTAGACTCAGTTTCAGAAATTGGCATCCTGTAATCAGTTCTACTGCCTGTTTGCTCTAAATTTACAGGTGTATTAGCTTCTTTAATTACCTCCATTACAGAACCTGTTAAACTTTCCTCCACCATTTCATGCGCTTTGACGTGATCCACAAACTGGTTCAATAATAGCTCTGAATCATCAGGGTTTTTCAAACAACATGAAGTCTTGCTATATTCTGACAAGTACAGTTAGCCCCAGCCTTTAAACTGTCCCGGAGAACAAAGAGTTAACTTTCTATGCCAGGCATAGAATGCTGAGCTTGAGCTCGGTTGAGACCTCTGTCTGGAGTCCTTTGAAATCCAACCGTCAGATTCTTTACTCCACCTCACTGAACAGTCGCTCCGGAGATTTCTCCTTCAGCTCGGTTCGAAAGTCTGTTAAAGTCTTGGTTAACTTGTCTGTTTTTACCAAATTTATTTCCGCATAGTCTGTTCAGACTCTGTCTGTGGTACCGTGAGTACTAGATAGATTTTGTTCTGTTTTTCTGTGTGGAAATTGTAAAGTGTTAGATTGGTTCGGCTGAACCGATCATTTGTATTGAATCCTTGTGTTTTACTTTAGAGTGTGGTTACTGGTCCTTATCGGTTCTAAAAAAAAAAAAAAAACGTGTTTTGAACATTTTTTTTCCCCCAACACCTGTGACACTGTTAGGAACCAATAAGGGAGTCTTGCCTGGTGGTTGCCATAAAAAGGGTAAGTTTGCTTAGGTTGGCCATGTCTAAGAAACCTAAGAAAAAAAAAAAAACAGGCCCACTGGGTTTCAACACTGCAGTGAGTGTGGGGAGGTCTTTGCTAAGGCCGACCCCCACACCACCTGGTGTTTGTCTGGGGTTTGACCACCTCGATTCAGACTGCCAAATTTGTAAAAATTTTCCTAAATCTACCCTTGAAAAGAAATTAGGTAGACTGAGGGAAAAGGAGGCCGAGAAGTCCGCTGACCCAGATGGCCAGCCCGGTTCAGTTCCGACCGAACCAGAAGGAGTGCCCTCTGACCAGGGCGATACTTATTTGGGCAAGAGGAGAGCCGATCCTGAGGGGTCGGTTCCTACAAAAAGGAAACGCAAAGAAAAATTGACCAGTTTGGATCCAGAGGTTCATGCTCCGACCGCCGAGGAAATAGCCAGAGCGATTCAAATTGTGGAATCGCTTTGCCCGGTTCCGACTGATCCGGCACCTTTTCACAGGGGTTCGGTTCGGTCGGTTCCCCCAGTTCAAGAGTATGCCCCTGAAGATTTTTATGAACCAGAGTTTGAGGAGGAGGGGGAATTTGAAGATGAGGTAAAGTCTGTATGTGCCTGTGGAACTGGACATCTCCCCAGACAGACCTTCTGGTGTATCCCCTCCTAGGCTTTCTGAGTCCCCTTCCCATTTTCTGTTTTACAGAAAAGTGGCTGAAACCCTCCAGCTTCCTATGGAGGAGGCAGTGGAGGATCAGGAGGAGCCTGACTATGTGGAAATGATGAACATTCCAGAGTCCAGGAGACTGTCTGTTCCCCTTCACAAATCCTTTGGGAAACGGACACAAAAAAATCATGAAATCTCCTAGTTCTGTACCCCCTGTTGACAGAAGGATGGACAAGAGGTACACACTATCAGGCTCAGATACGGAGTTTTTATAGCATCAGTGCAGCCATGTTGGGGTAGTGCAGGCTGCTGCCTGTGACAAGGCAAACATTTCCTTGGCTTCACACCCCCCAGACAAAGACTCCAGGAAGATGGATGCCATGGCAAAAAAACAGTACATGGCATCTTTCTTGGGACTCAGGCAGGCGAATTATATGGCCTATACAGCCAGGTACCAGAAGTCCAGGTGGGACACTATTCTGGCACTGGCTGAACAGGCCTCCCCCCAGCTAGCCAAGGAGCTGGAGGGGGTGGCTGCAGATGGGACTGAGGCATCAAAAGTACAGTTTCATGCTGCTGTGGACTCCAATGATGTGTCATCAAGAGTTATGGCTACATCTGTGGCTCTTTGGAGAATGGCTTGGCTCAGATGTACTAGCCTCTCACAGGACACCCAGGCTAAGGCCATGGATTTTCCTGTAGTGGGTAATTCTCTGTTTGGGAAGCAGACAGAGAATTATATGAAGAAAATGGACGAGTACAGGACCACTTATAGGAGTGCTCAGGCCAAGGAGAGGCAGGCAACTCCTCAAAGGCAGCAGTCTAGGGGCAAGGGCAGGCCTTTTCATAGGCCTTTTTACCAAGCACAGGCCTCTTCTCCCTTTTCACAGAGGGAGAGGCAGAAGGGGGATGAGCAGGGCTGCATCCACCCCTCAGCCTAAGGCTCCTGCCAAGCAGACACCCTGATGGGTCTGCCCGTGTCAACTCCCCTATTCCAGTAGAGGGCAGGCTGGCTTACTTTGTCCAGGATTGGATGTCTATTACCTCAGACAAGTGGGTCCTGGAAGTAGTAAGCCAGGGACTGGTTCTCAGCTTCAAAAAATCTCCAAAGATGAGAGCCAGATCTTTTCCACCTGCAGGTCTCTGAGAAACCCTTGCCCTAGAGGCAGAGGTTTCATCTCTTTTGGCCTTAAGAGCCATTGAGAGAGTTCCTACCCTACACAGGGACAAAGGTCTGTACTCCAGGTACTTCCTTACCCCAAAAAAAGGCAGAGTAGTGGCGACCCATCCTAGACCTAAGATACCTGAACAAACATCTTTTAAAACCAATGTTCAAGATGGTAACTCTGGGAATAATTCTTCCCTCTCTAAGGCCAGGGGACTGGCTAGCTTCCCTGGACTTAAAGGATGCCTATTTTCACATTCCCATCAGGTGCTCCCACAGAAAGTACCTCAGGTTCGAGTTGCCCTCAGGCCACTATCAGTTCAAAGCAATGCCCTTTTGGTCTAACATCAGCCCCAAGGGTTTTCACAAAGTGCCTGGCAGTAGTTGTTGCCTTTCTAAGAAGGCAGAAGATTTCCATTTTTCCTTTTCTGGACGACTGGCTCATAGTGGGCCAGTCTACAGACCAAGTCAAGTCAGACCTGCAAGTGACCCAGCAAGTGCTCACTTCTTTAGGATTTCTTCTCAACCTTCCCAAGTCAGTTATTGAGCCAGTGCAGCTCCTTACCTTTATTGGGGCAGAGCTGGATACTGTCAAAGCAAGAGCCTTTCTTCCCCCTGGAAAGGGCAAGAGTTCTTATAGACCTGGCTTCTTCCTTCAGCCCTCAGGTGTCTCGACCAGCAAGGCATTTCCTCCAGCTCTTGAGCCACATGGCAGCTTCTACAGCAGTGGTCTAAGGGGCAAGATTCCAGATGAGGGACATTCAGTTCCATCTGAGGGCCTTTTGGTCCCAAAGGAAGGATCCCCTTACCAAACTGATTCCAGTGACTCGGACCCTGATCCAGGCCCTTCAGTGGTGACAGGATCAGGACAATTTAAGGCAAGGGGTCCCATTTGCCACTCAGTCTCATTCAGTGGTCCTTACCACGAATGTTTCCCTCCTAGGCTGGGGAGCCCATCTAGGGGCCCTCACTGCCCGGGGACTGTGGCCCCCTCAGGAATCCCTTCTCCATATTAATCTCCTAGAACTCAGGGCAGTTTTTCTGGCCCTGCAAGCTTTCTCTGTCAGTGCAGAACAAGGTGGTTCAAGTCAGAACAGAAAACACCACCACCATGTGGTACATCAGCAAGCAGGGAGGCACTCGGTCTATGGCCTTGTGCATGGAAGCCATGAAGTTGTGGTCCCTGGCTTATTCCCTGCAAACCTCTCTGATAGCAGTCCACCTTCCAGGGAAGAACAGTGTGCTAGCAGATGCACTGAGCAGGATCTCACAGGGCCATCATGAATGGTTCCTGGACCCTCTGGTCTTGAAGGTGATTTTTTTCAAGGTGGGGCACACCAGAGCTAGACCTCTTTGCAGCCCCAGACAATCACCAACGTCCTCTTTTTTTGTTGCAGACCCCCAGTCTTGGGCTCAGTCCCTCTGGCTGCAATGAATCTGAACTGAAAAGGGAAATTTCTGTATGACTTCCCCCCTTTCCTCTACTGTTCAAAGTTTTAGTCAAGATAAGGCCACAACCTTGCAAAGTGATTCTGATTGCTCCAGACTGGGCCAGACAGCCTTGGTACCCTCTGTTGCTGTCCCTAGCAGTCCATCTTCCCCTGTCTCTTCCCAGGAATTTACAACCTGTTAACCTCCTCTTGGGAGGATTTGGTATCCCAATCTTCAGTCTCTCAATCTCAAGGTATGGCTCTTGAAGAGTTAGAGTATGCAGATTTGCATTTGTCTCAGGGGGTTCTGGACATCCTCAAAGCCTCTCGAAAGCCCACCACTAGAAGGACCTATAACTCCAAATGGAAGAGGTTCAGCATTTGGTGTTCCAGGCAGCATATTTCCCCAAACACTGCTGAATTGCCTATAGTTCTGGATTATATGGTACATCTGAATGGCCTAGGCCTCAGACCTGCTACTCTCAAGGTACAGTTGTCAACTGTATCTGCTGTTCTGTCAGTGGGGAAGTCTTCCTCACTATCATCTCATCCTGTATTCTGTAAATTTTTCAAGGGATTGCTTCATACCAGTCCTCCATTTAGAGACCCTGCCCCTGCCTGGGATTTAAATATTTGCATTGCTCAATTGATGCAACCTCCCTTTGAGCCTATGTCCTCAGTAGAACTTAAGTACTTGACTTGGAAAACTGTGTTTTTGGTAGCGATTACCTCTGCCAGACGTATCAGTGAACTACAAGCCCTGTCAGTGGAACCTGATTTTATCTCCTTCCATAGGGATAAATTTGTCCTTAGAACCAATAGAAGGTTCTTACCCAAAGTGGTTTCTGACTTCCACTTGAATCAGTCTATTTCTCTTCCTGTCTTCTTCACCACTGATCATTCTTCCTCAGGAGAGAGGAGGCTACACAGTTTAGATGTTAAAAGAGCCCTTAGCTACTACATAGAACGTACCAAGGGTCACAGGTTTGATTCCCTCCTGTTGTTCCTCACTTATGGGGAGGTGGGAAAGGGCAAACCTGCCACCAAGAGAACTAATGCCAGGTGGATTGTTTCTTGTATACAATTCTGCTATGAGAAACTGGAAAAAATTCCACCCTCAGGCCTGATGGCTCATTCCACAAGAGGTACAGCTGCTTCCCTGACTGCTGCCAGGAATATTCCTTTGTTAGAAATTTGCCAAGCAGCCACCTGGAAAACAGTCCATACTTTTACCAAGCATTACTCTCGGGATATCCAGGCTAGGAGTGATGCTCAGTTTGGCACAGCAGTACTTCAGAGCCTATTCCCAAAGTAGGTTCTGTCCCTCCTCCATGGAGGTACTGTTTGGTAGTCTGCACTTGTCAGAATACAGCAAGACTGCATGTTGTTTGAAGAAAAAATTACTTCACCTTAGTAATTGTTTCTTCTAATGGAGTCTTGCTGTATTCTAACCTCCCTCCCTGCCTCACCTCTCAGAACCTGTTTTTGGGAAGTGGGTGGGCAGGTGCAGTGTTGCACCTTAGGTGTGCTCCTTTTTATACCCTCTTCTTTTTTGTTTGGTTTTTGTTTATTATTATTCTTATTAGGATTGGTTTTTGGTTTTGGGTTTCCTGACTTGAGTCTTCTTTTGGGAATCCAAAACTTTTTTGTTGCCAGTTGGCTAGCAAAAATTTTACATTTTCCACATAGACTAGTTGGTGAGTTTTTGCTCGTAAGAATCTGATGGTTGGATTTCAAAGGACTCCAGACAGAGATCTTAACCGAGCTCGAGTATTCTGTGCCTGGCATAGAAAGTTAACTCTTTGATCTCCGGGGCAGTTTAAAGGCTGGGGCTAACTGCACTTGTCAGAATACAGCAAGAATCTATTAGAAGAAACATAATTACTAAGGTGAGTAATTTTTTCTTTCTTGCCATTAGTTCAAATATACAGTCTATTTTTTCTGTTTTGTTTTCAATACATATCCCCTTTAAAAATGACAAATTCTGTGAGGTTTGAATAAGTTGCTCATATATCATAGCATTTGCAAGTAGGGGATCCCTTAAGGCATTAACACACTCCATGGTTAAGGTTTCCAGGGGAAGAGAGCTATGTTCAATTGGGCTCATGAACTGGGTACCATTATCAGGGACCATGCGGTTCCCTCAACCTGCGTTTCCCATTCCCTCGCTTTACAAAAATCAGTATTTGAGGTAACATCCTGGGAGCAACAATTATCTAATAACTGTGTCTTTAATCTATTAATTTCTTTAATTTTCTGTTTGATTCTATTGTTAACCTATATTGTTTCCTTAATACTTTCCACCGTTCTACCCACTTCTTTAACTAAATTGATTAATCCTGAGTCCTGCATAAATGATGCCTGAGGTTCCAATATATCTGACTTAATAGCCAGATTTAGTAACAAAGATATCCTAAAAGGGCTCCCACAAACCTTATTTTTGTCCCCCTGTGACAAAGATGGGCCTTTAATATTCCATAAATCCATAACTGATGGCTGTATCATCCTGGGCTTATGTAATAAACTTAACAAATTTATCTCACCATCTCCTACAGTATGTTTCATTGCTGAACCAATACTGTTCCTAACTATTGTATTTATCTTTAATCGCATAGCCTCTTTCTCTGGCTCGGCTTTCCTTGAAGCAGTTTGATAGCCCATATTTTCCATTTCTTTATTTACATATGTGGGGCCCATATTCCTTAATTAAACACTGTTCTCTTTGCTTTTTTTTTTTGTTTGCTTCTTATTCCCCATTCTTGTTTTAACGGCATGATTCAACTGGGGTGGGGGGGGGCGGGGGGACTGAAATCAATTTTTGGAGTAGAGAACAGTGTTCACACCAATTTGCTACGACAAAAATTAGAAGGTAAGTGGCAGATTGAATAACAAGAGGATAATATGCCACTTATAATGCCACTGATAATGTTGACAGAATAAAACAAAAACTTTCTAAAACAATGTGTGCACAAATCCTGTGCTGCACTCTGCCCACTAGAAGAAAATTCAGCACTTTAGAATAGATGCAATGCCAGATGTTCAATCATAATCATAGGTATGTATTTTCAAATATTATAGGGGAACAGTGGCAGGATTTTTAGGACAGTAAATTAATAAAAAGTTAACTAGGAGAGCTTCAGTAGCAGACAAGTAGTGGATTTGCAGTATAATGTGGGGAGTGGTGCAATGCAGTGGCTGTGGGGCAGCCATATTCAGGCAGACCTTCTGGACACTGAGGTGCTGCCCTATCTGCATGCATCTATCTGGACTGCGGGATGAGGTAGCCAGACTCAGAGCAGAAGTAAACTGGGTCAGGAGTACCATCACCCCTATTCAGGGACCACCCAGTCCAATGCAACTGCCTCAAAGGATGCCGAGAACAAGGAGCACTTGGATGACAGTGGGCTCAGGGAGGGTTAGAGCAGTCAGGCAGAGGCACATCCCAGATCCTATTCCACTCAAGAACTCATATGCCACACTGGCAAACAAGGACAACCAAATACAGGTACCCAGAGAAGTGGAAGGAAAGGATGTGGAGGTTAGCCAAGGAGGTGACTTCAGCGGGGAAAGCAGTGGACCCCAGAGGAGGAGGAGGAAGCGAATCCTGGTGGGGGACTCCATTATAAGAGGGATCCAGCTAGGAACACAGGAGGGGAGGACAGGGAGGTGAGGTGCCTACCAGGTGCCACGGCATGGAGGGATGGAAGGAAGATCCTGGGATCACTGGAAGGCAAGAGGGAGGGTGAGCTGGATGTCATTATCCACCTAGGTACTAATGACCTGGCAAATGGGGAGCCAAAGGAAGTTCAGGAAGAGTTTAGGAAACTGGGAGGGGTCTCAAGCAAGTAGCTACTTCTGTCACTTTCTCAGAAGTACTACCTGTGAGAGGCAAGGGAGAGCATAGAGTGCATGCACCAGGAACTTTAACTCATGGTTGAAGAACTGGTGCTGTGAGGAAGGGTTTGGATTCATTGGTGACTGGGGACCCACCTGGAGGGATGGAGGTTTGTTCAAGCCTGATGGCCTGCATCCATCCTGGAGGAATCCAAGCACTCAATGATAAGTTTAAATGCTACATTGACAAGCATTTAAACTAGCAAAGGGGTGGCAGGCCAGCAAGGAGGGTACCTACTTGCTCACCCCACAGCTGCAGTGGAACCAGTGAACCAGAGGAGTGGCTATCTCTGCAAAGCAGTGTGCAAAAGATGGAGATTAGTGCCCAAGAGGTGGATAAGCAGAAAAGGGCAAAATTCAGCAGACAGGCAGACAGCAAGGAGAACCAGGGATAAATGACAACCAAGGAAGGGGCTGGAGTAGAATAGTGAGACAGTCTAGGAGGTCAAATCATGGAAGCCATGTGTGCAAATGCCAGGAGCCTTAGCAACAAGATGGAAGATCTTGAGGCTGTCATGGTGCAGTCAGACCTGGACATTGTGGCCATCACTGAAACCTGGTGTAATGATAACCACGACTGGGAGATGGCCATACCTGGCTACAACATATTCAGAAGAGAGAGCAGGCAGGAAGGGAGGAGGAGTGGCACTGTATGTGAAAAATGACATAAGGGCCACACAGATCCAGGAGGAACAAAATGGGGGAGAGATACTGTGGGTTAAGCTTGAAAGGAAAATGAGGACAGCCATCTGCACAGGTGTGGTCTATAGACCACCAGCCCAGGAGGAAGAAACAGATAGGGAGCTGATGCTAGCCATCCAAAGGATGGCAGACAAGGGTGAGGTAGTACTGGTTGGAGACTTCAATATTCCAGACGGACTGGAGCATCCCAGCAGCAGCATCAACTAGGAGCAGATTTATCCTGGACTCCTTCAGGGTGCCTTCCTCAAGCAACTGGTCATGGAACCAACCGGCAGAAGGCAATACTGGACCTTGTGCTCACAAACGGGGACAGTGTGATGGGGTAACAGTGGGGAGCACCTGGGAAACAGTGACCACCAGTCATTGTGGTTTGAAATCACAGAAAGAGCAGAACCAAACCACACAAAAACACGTATCCTGGATTTTAGGGGGGCAAACTTTGGGAAAATGGGGAGATACTTGAAAGAGGCATTAAGGGGAATGGGACAGGAATCAGGGGTTGAGGAACAGTGGGCAGTATTTAAAATGGGGATTAGAAGAACAACAGAATTATGTATTAAGCAGGTTAGCAAGAGGAAAAGGAAGAGGAGACCATTATGGTTTTCCAAAGAGGTATCAAAGAAAGTTAAAGCCAAAAAGATTGCATTCAGGCAATACAAAAAGACACAGGCAGAAGGGGATAGGGAGAAGTACCAGGAGAAGCAAAGGGAGGCAGGGAGGTCAGTAAGGAAAGCCAAAGCTCAGACAGAAGAACACATTGCAAAATCAGGGGTAGAGGGACAAAACCTTTACAGGTACACAAGTGAAAAAGAAAGACAAAGGGAGGACTGAAGGAGGAGGATGGGGCTATGTGGAGGATGACAACAGTAAAGCTGACATACGGAACAGATTTCTGCTCAGTCTTTACTGAGGAAGAGGAGGTAACGGTCTGAAGGGAGTACAAGGGTGAGAATGGTGCAGAAATGGACACAAGTCCCTTTACACGAGAAAGGGTCCTGAAGGAACTGGAAGTAATAAGAGTTGATAAAGCAATGGGGCCAGATGGGGTGCAACCCCAGGTCCTTAAAGAACTAAGAGAGGTGGTGGCTGAACCTCTGGCTATCCTGTTTAGCCAATCACTGGAAACAGGGCAGGTACCAAAGACTGGAGGACAGCAGATGTAGTCCCTTATACAAAAGTGGGAACAAAGAGGAAGCAGGGAACTACAGACCAGTCAGCCTTACCTCGGTAGTGGGAAGATCATGGAAGCACTACTGAAGGAGAGATTGGTGGAACATCTGGTTGTCAATGGACTACAGGACCCAAGGCAGCATGGTTTCACCAGGGGAGGTCATGTCAGACCAACCTCGTTGAATTTTGACTGGGTGACTAGGAGGTAGATCAGGGAGGGCAGTGGACATGGCCTATCTGGACTTCAGCAAGGCCTTTGACACTGTGCCACATAGAAGACTATTACAAACTGGGGAATATGGGTGTGGGCAGGACAGTAATGTGGTGGGTAGGTAACTGGCTGGGTGGCAGGACACAGAGGGTGGTGGTAAATGGCTGTCACTCCACAGAGGAAGAGTGACCAGTGGGTACCACAGGAATCAGTGCTGGGACCGGTCCTATTCAACATCTTCATCAGTGACATGGCGCAGGACCTAGAAGGCAGAATTTCACTGTTCAGCTGATGAGACAAAGCTCTGTAACAGAGTAGACACACCAGAGGGTGTAGACAGAATGAGAAGCGACCTGCAGAAACTTGAAGAATGGTCAGGGGTTTGGCAGTTGAAATTCAATGCAAAGAAGTGCAAGATAATGCATATGGGGCACAAAATCCTGGCACAATATATCAGTTGGGGGGTGAGGATATAGCATGCACCAAGCAGGAAAGGGATCTTGGGGTTATCATCTCTGATGACCTCAAGGTAGGAAACAGTGTGACAAGGCAGCAGGTAAAGCAAATAGGATGCTGGGATGTATAGGCAGGGCATTACCAGCAGGAAAGGGAGGTCATAATTCCGCTATACAAGACACTAGTGAGGCCCCACCTGGAGTACAGTGTACAGTTCTGGAGACCATACCTACGTAAGGACATAGACAGGGTAGAGAAGGTTCAGAGGAGGGCAACAAAGATGGTGCATGGATTGCATCACAAGTCCTATGAAGACAGGTTGAAGGAACTGAACATGTACTCCTGGAGAGGAGGAGAGGGGATATGATAGAGACATACAAGTATCTTATAGGGAGGAACAGGGTGCAGGAAAACACTATTTTTAAGCGAAAAAGATGTTCCAGGACTAGAGGGCGGACGATTCAGAGGAAACATGAGAAAGAATTTCTTCACAGAACGGGTGGTGGACAAGTGGAACACCCTGCCAGAGGAAGTGGTGGGGCTGAAACAATCACGGGATTTAAGAATGCATGGGATAGACATAAAGGAATTCTGGAGGTCAGGGGTAAGGTGCAACAGACTTCTAGGAAAACAAACTGAACTTATAAGCTCAAATGGGCAGACTGGGTGGGCCATAGGCCCTTATCTGCCGACACTGTCTATGTATCTGTGTATCTATGTATAATGTCAGTAAGGCAGTAAGACAAAAGTGCACTGTTCAGGGTTAATCTTTGTCCTTAATGACCAATTTTTAGATTGACTTTGTCCTTTTATAATTTACTGATCCCTCAAACTCATCATCCTTTAATTTTTGGAACAAAAGTTATTTTTTATAACTTCTTGGATAGGAAATCACCAGATGATCAAACGACCAGTTCACAAGTGATCATACCAAGCGCAGCCCTAAAAATTCACAGTATTCCACCACAGTGTCTAAGCGGGCCAGTTATACTCCCCCTCTTCCAAGTGTTCACAAGGATGTAACAGGGACACCGGCTCCATCTTAATTTGAATTTCCTCTGCTCGCCAAAAAAACCCTCTGACTAGCACGTAGAAAGTGCGGGGTGCATGGAAAGCCACTTATCACTAAATAAAGAAAACGAACAAATGGTCGCTAATATGCAAAATAAGTTAAAACCTAACCTAGAATCCAGATTTCACGTTTAGTTTGCTTAAATCTTTAGTCTTGTATAATATTAAAATAGGACTTACTTGTATCGCTTGGGGTTGAGGTACTCAAAAGCAGCGCCCGATCTGGAAAGTAGCCTGAGCAAGATTGAGCGAAATACAGAACACCTTTTGTTTAACTTCCTGAGGCAATTCTCGCTTTGCATTCTATATTAACACACATACATAACAGCTTATAAAAACTACATGCCCCAATTTTTCCCGGTTGACACACACTTGCCCTCCACGGGTGCTCTTACCCGTGCGTGCCTAAGAAGGAATGAATGGATTTTGAAAGCTAACTTGAACATCCTAAATAGTGGGTGATCACGTGTATAAAGATCCAATAGGATTGCTACGGAAAAAGAAAACTCTACCGTATTCCTGCTTGTCTGACTTCTTAAATTTAAAAAAAAAGGAAAAAAGTATAAGCCACTATTTGGCATCTCGACCCCTTTACGCGATCAAGCAAACCAAACACCCCACACAAAAATGTAACAAAATATAAAGCAAACAACAAGCAAAAAACACAAGAACAGAACTAAAACAGAGTCAGACGGAGAGGATAGCAAAAGTTAAAATAAATCGAGATGAATTCAGAGTGAATTGTCAGCTCAGCACATCACAGCGTAATTGAGAGCTATTGCTCAAAAAATAATTTAATCTAAAAGTCCTTTACAAAGATCTGAAGAACCCTACGAAAACCGCAAGGGCTAGAGGGCAGGCCGATTGGCCTCCTCGGGTTTTACTGAACCTCTCTCCTCCATGGATTAGCTCAGTCCACCACGACTGACTACACTGCCACAGAGGTTGTTCAGAGGCCTGCTCTGTTCACACAGAATCCTTAAATAAGGTTGCTAAAATCTTATGCTTCGGCGTCAAAGTTGGCCTGGAAAGGTTAGTAGATAACTATTTTCATTTAGGCAGTGGTGGCATACCTGTTGTAAAAATAAATCAAGCATCTACTAACTCCTGCTGCTACTGCGCAGAAGCTCAGCGTGCATAACCGATGCAGTACCTCCTCAGACTAAATTTTCCCTCCAGATTGATTTACCATTTTATGTCTTCATCTTGGACTACAGCCAAGCGGCGGAAGTTGAAGTTCGCCTGTGGTAAACAAATCTCGGCCTATGATGGCCATTTGGCATGCCTCTTATGCCTGGGGCCTGCCCACGACATGGACGCTTGCCCGCCCTGCCAACTCGACTCACCCGGATCCACCGCTTCAAGACCTTGAAGGCCTACCTCATGGAGCAACAACTTGCCGCTCTTCAGCAGAAACCAGCAGGCTCATCCTCTTCTTCTTCTCACCAAAAGTCTCTGTCTTCCCTCAAGGACCAGAGAACCATTGGGAAGCACCACCATAGGGAGAAGGAGAAACATGGGTCCAAATCCCATTCCTAGTCTCCTCACCGGAAGGGTAAGTCCATGAGTTCGCATTCCCATGAGGGAGAGGACTCTGCCCCCTCCAAACAGGCCTCTCTACCTCGGGACTGCCTTTGATGAAGGCCCCTGCCCTTATCCAGATGTTGGGTGGGGGTCCTTCGGGTCCTTCCCTGAGCCTTCGGCCCTTCCAACAGGTCTCAGGGACACAGCTGAGTCTTTCTCTGGCAAGAAATCTGTTGTTCGTCCTGCTGCAGTGCCACTGTCATCAGGCATGTCCTCTGGACCTGATAACAGGCATGGGTGTCAGGAGCACTCTTGCCATTCCAGAGCTAGCTCCCCACAAGACACGGTCATTGGACTCCAAATGTCCGACTCTGATGTGCGCTTCATCCTTGGAATCCACTCAGGCGACTCCTCCCCCTAAGCTACTGATTGAGCAGTCGGAGGAGACCCTGGCGCAAGCGAGTTGTATGCCGGCTTCGCCTATGTCCCCATTTTGTTCGTCTGAGAACAGAACACCAGCCAAGCCAGCATCCCCAACCCAGACACCAGCGGGGCGGTCATTGGAGGTCCCAGACACACCAGACCTGATGCCCCCAAACTGTCTGTCTGGGGACCTGATGATGGGGATCCTCTGGCGCTGGGCAAAATGCCTGGGCCCAGTACTCCCTTGGACCTGATGCCGGACCCGATGAATGTTCCTGAGGAACCAGAGAGTCCGCAGCCCTCTTTAGTCTCCCTAGTGGAGGTAAGGACACTGTTTTCCGCATAGTGGAATACAGTTAAAGGGGACCTTCTCCCCAAGGAAAGGCCTCCCGCACCAGTGGTGCCACCTTTGGCTCTGGCTCCAGTGCCTTCACCAATGACACCTCCCACAGCGTAGCTACCCACCCCAAGGAGCCCGTCACCCACTAAAGAGGGTTTACATGAGTAAATACCACAAGGAAGGGGTCACATGAGGTCTTCCTCTTTGAGATGATCTCCTAGTCATCTTAAGACTGGGCATAGACCCAAAAGGATGGTTTCCAGATCCCCCTCCTCAGATTACTCGGAAGGAAGATCTTCATCATCATCCTCAGACTTGCCAGATGGAGGGTCTTTCCCTCCTCCCCCAGAGGATCACAGGGACTCACTGTGGTCGCCCCCAGATAACCCAACTTTTATGGACGTGATGCACCATATTCAGTTCCACAATCAATGGGATACTGAAGAGTTGGACCTGGAAAGATGCAGGCTTGTTAACTTTTTGTGTATGAGTGACCCCAAATCTGTGGTAGTCCCTCCTTTAGTCCCCCCTTTCCAAGACATGACTAAACTAGCATGGAAACACCCGTCCAGGGCCACGGCTGTCCTGAAGGAAGCCACTCGGTTCTACAGATCTCCCAAGAATGAGCCTTTCTTGGGAGAAAACCCCAAAGCGGACTCTTAGGTCCTCACGGCAGCACATGGGCGAACCAAACATCCCAAACACGAGTTCACAACCACCTGACAAAAAATCCAAGAAATTGGATACTCTCAAGAGGACGTTTTTTTCGTCAGCCACATGCACCATATGGGCTTTACATTTTTTTAGCCCATATGGTGCCATACCAAAAATCTCTGTGGAAAAAAGCTGTGGAGCTCTGTCGTCGAGGCACAGGTCATGAAGCATAGGGAAAACCCAGAGGCAGTTGTAAAATTCCATAAAACTGTTAATTTGTAGTTCCAGTAACATACAATAAACCTGTTCAGAATAACTATATACAGATTCAAAATAAATTTTTTCTTGTAAAATCTCCCCTTGCAGCTTAGCATAGCTGTCTTTTCAACCCCCATTCTTGGCAAGCATCCTGTCTTTGTCAAATGTTCTGTTCTCGTAAATATCAGGCAGGATCTGCTAGAACACAGAGAGCTTCCTGAGGGCTCCTTTTTGCAGCTTTTGAAAAAAAAATAAAAAGGCCTAAACATTGCACTCAAGTAACCTTTAGTTTTCTACAATTATCTCAAATTATAAATATATACACATTTCAACAGATGTAATACTAATACTAAATATTTTTTAAACAAAAGTGATCCCATTATCAGTTTCATTCCATACATTGATTTGCACATAATATTGTATTAGCTGACATAGATATGCAAAGAAAAAAACAGACAGCAGGAGAAAACTGAGACAGTGAGAGGCAAAGGATTGCGAAATTGTTTGGATTGATAAAGTCCAAGGTCTCACAGGAAAATTTGGTTGCACAACCAGACAGAGAAGAGAGAGAAAAGCAAAGAATACAGATCCTTGCATTTACATACTTTCTCCACAACAAATGGGACAGGGTCCTATTCTACCCTGTTCTGCCCTGTCACAAGCTCACCCAAAGACAGCTGGATTCCCCCCACAAAACAGAACTCCTAGATGTTCTACAGTCAGGACTTGACGTGAGCAAGCACATTCATTTATGGGCTTCCTATGACTCATCCGACATGGCTGCTCGCACCGCTGCGACCAGAGTCTGTCTCAGACATCACTCTTGGTTGAGGGTGTCAGGATTCCAGCAGGACCTCCAGGATGCTATCCCGGACGTGCCCTTCAATAAGTCTGTCTTATTCGGGAAGACGCACAAAAAATTATCACAGCCCTACAGGACTCTAGTAAGGCTGTCCATCAGTCCACCAAATGTACAGGTCAGAGCCCTTTTCTGCCAAGAAAAGGCCCTTTTGGCGTCCAAGCTCCCAGAAGTCTAAGGGACAGCAGCCCAGAGGTCCTTTTAAATGAAAGGCATGCTCCCAGCCCTCTAGTGCCATGGGACCTTGAGATGCCAAATCCTCCCAGGTTTCTCTGCCCACCCCAGGGACCCATGTGTGACTCCTTGCCCACCCCCACTCCCCCAGCAGAGTTCATCAGGGAGGTGGTAGGGGGTCGATTTTCCTTTACCTAAAAGGGTGGACCAGCATTATCTCCAGCCCTTGGGGTTTGGACACCATTGAGAAGGGACACGCCCTGGAATTTGAGATTTCTCTCAACAAACCTCCAGTTCCTTCTCGGTGCTCCCAGTCCCATGCAGCTCTCATCTCAGACGAGATTCAAGCCTTGTTGTCCAGGAGGGCCATAAAGCCCGTACCTCTATATCTGAGAGGGACAGGATTCTACCCCCACTTCTTCTTGGTTCCCAAGAAGACAGGGGACCTACACTCCATCTTGGAACTCCGCCTCCTGAACCACTTCATAGAATACAAGAGGTTCAGGATGGTGACGTTGGCAGGCCTGATCACCATACTGCATCAAGGGGGACTGGCTTTGTTCCCAGAACATGCAGGATGCTTATCTGCACATAGAAACATAGAATTTGACGGCAGATAAGGACCGCTTGGCCCACCCAGTCTGCCCATTTCCCTACCTAATGGATAAGCTGCAGATCCTAGTTAACCAGCAGCCTACTTCTTTCTACCCCCACCCCCTAGAATTGCCTTATGGCTGTCCCATGCATGCTTGAATTCAACCACTGTTTTTGACTCCACAGCCTCCTCCAGAAGGCCTTTCCATGCATCCATAACCCTCTCTGTGAAAAAATACTTCCTTACATTACCTCTAAGCCGCCTCTATCTTCAAATTGTGCCCCCTTGTTCTTGCACACCTCTTTTTTTGAAAGATGCTACCCTCTTGGACTTTGTTGATTCCCTTGAGGTACTTGAACGTTTCTATCATGTCCCCTCCCTCCTTTCCTCGAGGCTATACATATTAAGCTCCTTTAGTCTGTCTTCATATGTCTACTGGTGCAGACCATGCACTATTTTAGTTGCCCTCCTCTGGACAGTTTCCATCTTGTCTATGTCCTTGCAGAGATTGGGTCTCCAGAACTGCACACACTACTCCAGATGGGGTCTCACCAGCTGTCTGTACAGAGGGATAACAATTTCCTGTTTTCTACCAGTAATGCCTTTCCCTATGCATCCCAGTATCCCCCCCCCAGCCCTCCTTACTGCCCTCTCACATTCCGATCCTCCCAGCTTACCGAAGGTCCTTCAGTTTGCTTTCCAGGGGAAGCATTATCAATTCAGAGCATTGCCCTTTGGCCTCTCTTCAGCGCTGCGAGTCTTTATGAAATGCTTTGTGGTAGTGGCTGCGGCCTTGTGGCACCAGGGCCATTTCATCTACCCTTACCTAGATGATTGGCTCCTGACTGCTCCTTCCAGAGCCTGACTTCTGTCCACTGTCTGACACCTTCGGGGTGTTTCAGTCTCTGGGCATCACGCTGAACATCCCCAAATCATGTCCTTGGTCCTCACAGTGCCTTCAATATATAGGGACCATTCTGGACAAAGAGAAAGGGAGAGCCTTCCTTCCACCAGTCAGGGGTGCCCTGCTTCAGAACCTGGCTCTTCGGGTCTCCTCCTCTATCCAGGTTCCGTCTAGAACCATGTTCCAAATGCTCGGTCACATGATGGTCGCCATAGTGACAGTCCCCCTGGCACGCTTACATATGCAAGTACCTCAGTGGACCCTCAGGACTCAATGGGATCAAAGGTCGGATGACCTAGAGCAACCCATTGGAATCTTGAGAGCTGTGTCACAGACTGCACTGGTGGCAGATGACTCCAAACCTAGCATTGGGGGTTTCCTTTCAGACAGCTTCACTGCAACAGGTTCTGATCACCAATGCTTCTGGCCTCGGGTGGGAATCCCACTTCAGAGATCACCGAACACTGGGTACGTGGTCAGCTCTAGAGCTGACATTACACATCAACATCCTAGAGATGGGAGCGGTCCTCTATGCCCTTCAGACCTTCCAGACTGACCTCGCTCAGGGATCATTGCTTGTACAAATGGACAACATGTCTATAGTACTATATGCTGCATAAATAAGCAAGGGGGGGCGCATTCATACCCTCTCTGCCGCGAGGCGATGAGGGTGTGGTACTGGGCCATAGATCATGGTCTCACCTTAACTGCGGTCCATGTTCCAGGAGTCCAAAACATCTTAGCCAACTGACTCTGCAGATCCCGGTTCAGAAACCACGAGTGGGAACTGCTTCAGGAAGTGGCAGACAACCTCTTAGAAATATGGGGTCATCCAGAGCTGGACCTCTTTGTGTCCTTGTACAACACCAAACTGCCCATTATCTACTTGCTAAATCCAGGGCCTGGTGTTTTCTGTTGAGACGCTTTGTCTCTTTGTTGGACAGGGAGGTTCCTCTATGCCTTTCCTTCCTTTCCTCTGCTCCAGTGGGTGCTGCTGAGCTTCAGGAGGAGGGACGCAGATGATTCTGATCGCCCTGCACTAGCCGCACCAGATTTGTTTTCCCCTGCTTCAGCAGCTAATGGTGGAACCTCCGATTCCCCCTTCCCCAGTCCTTGTGATTGCTCTCCCAAGAGCAGGGCACTCTAGTCCACCTGGACCTCAAATCCCTGTATCTCCAAGCTTGGTTCCTACAGACCTAGTGGGTTCCTGCTATGGGGTCTCTATGAGAGTCGCTGAGGTCCTGTTAGAGGCTCTTAAACCTTACATACGCACTATGTACGCTTTGAAATGGAAACTTTTTTGCTTATGGGCATCAGCATGTTCTCTGGCCCAGTTTTCCTGCCCGGTGAACTCTGTCCTGGAATATCTGCTGTCTCTTTCTGACACAGGACTCTGATATTCTTCCATCAAGGTGCACCTTTCGCCATCTCAGCTTATCACGCACCAGTGGAAGGAAGAGCCATCACCCAACTAGATTTGTGCCATACCTTCTTAATGAGGGATACTGCACATCAATCCTCCCATGCGGGACCCTGTTCCTCCATGGGACCTTTTGTTCATTCTAGAGAACTCATGCTGCCTCCCTTTGAACCAACCGTAGACTGCGAGCTACACTTTCTTTCTTGGAAAGCCCTGTTTTTAGTTGCAGTTACTTCTGCTCAGAGGATTTCCGAGCTCCAGGCCCTCGTGCAAGGAGCCTTATTTAATTTTTCACAGAGACAGGGTGTCTCTGAGAATGAATCCTAAGTTTCTTCCAAAGGTCGAGTCAGGGCTTACCTAAACCAAGACATCAACCTTCCAGTTTACTACCCCAAGTATTTGAATGAGGGAGAGGCCCTTCTTCACACTCTAGATGTTCACAGGGTGCTCAGGTACTATATAGATCACATCTGTTTGTTCTGCAAAACCGATTAGTTATTTGTTGCCTTTACTTCCAGATCCCTAGAAGCGTTGGTTACTAAGCAAACCTTATCCAAATGGTTGATTAATTGTATTACGTTCTGTTATGAAAAGTACAAGAAACCGTTACCCGGATCGGTGAAGGGGCACTCCACCCAGGGGGGAGGGGGTGGCCATCTCCTTTGCGGTATTATAAAATGTCTCGGCAGCTGACATTTGCACTGCAACAACTTGGAACTCTGTGCACACCTTCATGAAGCACTACTGTTTGGACATTGCTTCCAGGAGGAGAGCGTAATTCGGCCTAGTCATTCCTCAAGGCCTCTTTTCATGAGGTTCGGATAGTTTCCCTTCCTCCCTGCTGCAAATTACCTTTGGCTGTGCTTGGGAATCAGTCCTAATTGTGTAGCGTACTGCAAGAGCTTCAACTTAAAGAAAGATAATTCAGTTATGTGAGAACTTACCGTAGCAGTAGATCTTCAAGAAGAGCTCTTGCAGCAAGCATTGCTTTCCCTCCCTCGTTCTCCCTGGTCTTGTCTTCTCCTTGTTGGGAACTCTTGGACCCTACTTGGTTCTGTCTTTCATCCATCTGGCTGGTCTCCAGCAGGAGAACTTAGGTGGGACTGAGGACCGTCCCTTTATACTGTTGGCGGACATCTGGAGTGGACCAACATCGGGGCGGCCCCCCACCGGGTACTGCTGGCTAGAAGTTTTCTGTGGGGTCCTAGTGCCTGGCGGCATAGTCCTAATTGTGTAGCCTGCTGCAAGAGCTGTTTCCGAAGATCTGCTCTTACGGTAAGTTCTTACGTAACTGTACTTTCCTTAACATCAGCAGCAGGCTTCCATGGTGGTTTCCTCTGTGTGCAGACCTGCTTTCAAGATCAGTGGGGCAGTCAGGCTTCCAGACCTTCAGTCCCTGCACCTTTCAGCCTGGTACTGAAGTGGCTAGAGTGCCAGAGCTTAAGCTTTTCGAAAGACATCCTTCACATTCCGGAGGCGTCCTGGAAGGAGCAGACTCGCAAGACTTGATTTTGTTTTTTTTTCTCTCCTCCCCTCACCAGTCAGTCCCCATCTGCTGAGCACCCCAGCCCTGTCACCTCGTTGTCTACCAGGACTTACTGCAGCTATGTTCCCTCAGGGCTTGCCCCCCGCCTCTGCGGGGTTCCCCAACCCCAGCTGTGTACCACATCCAGTTCTGGCTGCCTAGCTGGCTGGGTGTAGGGCCTGCAGGCACCTGGTACCATCCTGCCGTCAGCTTTTCTTTCTCTGTTGTTCCCTGGCAGGCATGACATGCAGTGATGTCCTGACAGATGTCACGCGCTCCCACCCAATGTGGATTGACACCTGCCACATTCCCCCATGTGTTTGCCCGGGCTGACTTTCCCCCAGCTTCCACTAAGAGCCAGCCAAGCACCAGGCTCTGCATCCCCTCCCCTCTCCTCAAGAGGACAGCAGTCCTACGGACACTTGATCCTGCTCCCCACCTCCCTGGCCCTCCAACTGGGGCATCTGCTTCACAAGGAATAACTCTGCTGCTGAGCCAGCCACATAAGACTTACTTTTTCAAGTGAATGAGGTTTTCACACTGGTGTGTGGGGCTGGTGGTAGATCCCCCTCACCTGTTTCATGGTGTGATTCCTCAACTACCTCTGCTCCCAGTCTCATTCAGAGTCATGAGCCAAACCCCTCAAGGTGCACCTGGTCACTATCTCAGCATACTGGACATGGGCTGGTATGCTGACAGTGGCTAAGAAGAAAGTGGTTGAGTGCTTTTTCAGAGGCCTGGATCACTTGTCTCCTCCGGTGTAAGAGCCCCCCACCACTATGAGACCTAATGCTAGCAAAACTGATAGATAAACCATTTGAGCATATGGACAAGTTGGAAATGTCACACCTGTCATGAAAAATGCATTTTTGGTCACCATCATCTCAGCTAGATGAGTGAATGAGCTCCAAGCACTCTATGGAATCTCAAACTCTGGTTTTCCACAAGGTCACAGTTGTCCTTCTCCCTCCATGTGAAATTTCTGCTGTAAGTGACTTGGAGTTTCACTTTTATCCAGTGATTTATCTCCCTCTTTACAAAGCCACATCCTTTGAATGCCGAGCATGCACTCCATTCGTTGGACATATGTTGGGTGCTACTGTATTAAATAGAGTGCACGGCAGGAACTAGTGGTGAGGCTTTCCAGCTGTTTCTTACATATGCTGAAGCCACTCCCAGCAGACCAGCAGCTAAGCAGATGATTGGCTGAATAGATATGACCTCATGCATCGATCTGTGTTATAGGTTGGCTGGGCAGGAGCCACCCATGGGGGTGAAGGCTCATTCCACAAGACATACTGCTGCCAAGTACATCCCAATCCAGGAGATTTGCATAGGTTGCTATATGGTCCAGTGTCCACATGTTCATTGCCTTTACTGCATCGATGTATTCTGTCATCGCGAAGCTGTGTTTGTGACCTTAGTCCTCCAGTCTCTTTTTGCCTGATTTGTGGTGTACGCCTTGCATCTCCTCCCAGAGGACTGCTAGGGGTTTGGCTTAGTGCGGATACTGAACTAAATCTAGCTACAGTAGACAGAAATAGAGGATCTTACTTCGAGGCACAGCTCTTGCAGCAGGTTACACCATTAGGACTGAAGCTGGCAGGCGTCAGGACCCCACGGAAAAATTCTAGCTAGCTATCTTCAGCGGGGACCACCCCCCGACGTCGGTCCCGCCTCCGACGTCAGGCATGGTACATAAGGGGGCGGTCCCGGCAGATTCCCCAGTTCTTTCCTGCCGTCGACTTGCATGTCTCGACCCTTCGGTTTTCAGTCTAGCGCGTGACGCGTGGTTACAGAGCTTTCCTCTGGGAATTCCTTTTTCTTCAAGCAAGATTGTTGCTGATGTCCTCTCCGACCTCCGGTCATCCCTTCAAGGACCCCCACACGGCCTGCGTCAGGTGCCTGGGCCCAGACCACGATACCCGGGCCTGTTCGTTTCTGCCAGGGGTTCACAGCCGAACCAGGATCCGACGTCAGAAGGCTCCTCAGGCTTTTTTGTTGGAGGAGAAATTAAAAACCATGTCCTCCAAGGGGGAATCGTCGTCCAAATCCCACAAGCACGCAGAGAAAAGAAGGGAGAAGGTCCCTTCCAGGTCCCCGTCCAGGGCTTCGGAGTCCCGCAGCTCCGGTTCTAGGTCCGACCGCTCTCCTTCCAGGGCCAGCTCTCAGCCTCCCCCGGCTGTGGTACCTAAGCCTCCTTCTTCTCAGGCCAAGTCCGCCAGGCGTCGTCCTCTTCTTCTAAGGCCTTGGCGAAGTCCGGGGAGCGCCATCACCATCATCATAGGTCGGGTTCCCGCCCTTCGGCACCTGATGTCCGGTCGTCTTCTGTGCCTCCCCTCAAAACTTTGGAGCTCACACCGTTGAAGAGACCGGTGGACCCGACGCCGGCTCGACCGTTGTCGGCTGTACGTCATTCCTCCCTGGAGCCGTCGTCGGCCAAGTCATCCCAGCGGACGCCGGTTGGGGGACCGACGTTCGTTCTTCCTGAGAAGAGGGCTCCTTCGCCTCCGACCGATGTCGGTCAGGAGACGCTGACTGAGGAGGATTTAACGCAGCCCGAGGACCAGACGGGCGATCGCGGCCTCGTGGAAACTCCCAGGGCCCCCTCACCTTTACCCGAGGCCCCTGTGGAGCCGACGCCGGGACCCGACGACCGCCCTCTGGCGCCTGGGCCGTCGTTGGGACTTTCTTTAGCGGAAGTGAAGGATCTCTTCACTTATTGGTGGGATACCATTAAGAGGGACATGGCCCCCACCACTCTTCCTCCTCCCCCTCCTCCGGTGCCGGCCCCCCCCTTCACTTTCCGGGTCGGCAGGCCGCTTATCTCCCCCCCCCAGAAGCCTAGATCCTCTCCCAGGGGAAGATCAGAAAAACGGAGACCTCCGTCGAAATTCTCTTCTGGATCACCCAGCCCCAAGAGGTCCAGGAGACACCGATGTTCGCCATCGACGGAGGACACGGGATCAGTCTACACCTCTAGATCCCCATCTCCTCTCTCCATCCCTTCTCCGGACCCACGTGAGACGCCGAGATCTCCTCCGGATGACCCTTCGTTCATGGATATTATGCGACATATCCAGGAGAACATGGGATGGGATGCAGAAGAACTAGACCCTGAAAGGTTACGCCTTGCAAAATATCTTCGGCAAAAGGACCCCAAGCCTGTGGTGGTACCACCTTGATGGACACTTTTGTGGGCGTCACCAAGGCAGCGTGGAGGTGTCCACATTCGCTCCCGGCGGTGCCGAAGAAAGCTGATCGTCTGTACAAGGCTCTAAGGAGGACCAGTACCTGACACAGCAGCCTCAGGCCGACTCTCTGGTCATCACAGCCTCACATGACCGGTCACAGAGGCCGCAACATCTGAGCACCCTGCCACCGGACCCAGAGTCCAAACAGTTGGACGCTCTGGCAGGCGCATGTACGCTTCCGCTACCTGCGCCATCAGATCCTTGAACTACCTAACCCACATGGTTTCAATTCCAGAGCAGCTTTGTGGGGACAGGGTCTGGAGGCAGCTGAAAGCTGCCGAAGGTGAGCAGAAGGAGGAGATGCTCCAGCTCCCCCGTACGGGTTCAGACGTGGGGACCCAAGTGCTTCGAGCCGCGTATGTCTCCGCGGACTCATCGGCCCGAGCAGCAGCTTCTGGCGTTTGCCTCCGGAGACACTCCTGGTTACGTGTCTCTGGCTTCACCCCGGATGTCCAGAAAAACATTATGGATGCTCCGTTCGAGGGAGAAATTTTATTTGGTAATCCTTCTGAGAAGATCATTACCAAACTTCAAGAGGCCGGGAAGGCGGTAAGGTCGGTTCAAGCCATGTACCGACCCAAGCTTGGTTCCTTCTGAGGTACCAAAGCCTGCGGGCGGACACAGAGGCAGCAGCCCTGCCCGCTACACATCAGAGGGCTCCGGTTTCAGAGAACCCAGGGAAAGCGCCCGCCAGCCGAGGTCAGAGTTCCCCTAGGCCGACCAAGCCAGCGGGCCCATCTGCCGCACAGCCTGACTCCTTCTCGCCCCGCCCTCAGGATCAACGGGAATCGTGGTCGGGGTCGCATTTTAACTTCCTGCGGGATGGCAGGCCATCACCACCGACAGGTGGGTTCTGCAGTTGGTCAGTCTAGGCCACTTTATAGAGTTCGCAGAAAAGCCACCCTCGAGGCCTCCTTTGCTCTCCCGGTATCCGGGTCAGCACAAAAATTTGATCTGGCAAGAAGTACTCGGGCTCCTAAGAAAAGGAGCGATAGAGTACGTCCCAGAGAACCAGAGAGGACGAGGATATTATTCCCACTTCTTCCTGGTTCCCAAGAAATCAGGGGACCTCTGTCCGATTCTGGACCTCAGCGACCTCAATGTGTCGGTCGCCTACAAAAGATTCTGCATGGTGACTCTTCCGGGCCTTATTCCCATGCTGAAACAAGATGTCTTTTTAGCGTCTCTAGACATGCAGGACGCATACCTGCATATCCCCATAGCTCACGCGCACCAGAGGTTCCTGCGCTTCGAGTTTCTCGACCACCACTTTCAGTTCCGAGCTCTTCCGTTCGGACCATCATCCGCACCAAGGGTCTTTACCAAGTGCATGGCAGTCGTGGCAGCATCTCTGGAGGAGACAGGGCCACTATGTGTTCCCGCTCGTGCCCACGACTGGCTTCTCATGGCCGCTCCAGAGAGGCGCTATCATGTGTCCAGAGCACCCAGAATTTGTTCCAATCTCTGGGCATTCTCATAAATTACGAGAAGTCTCTCCTGGTACCGTCGCAGAAACTGCAGTTCATAGGCAGTACTGGACACTGTTCAGGGAAGAGCTTTTCTTCCGGCCGACAGAGCGGAGCGCATCAGATCCCTCATAAGGGATTTGTCGTTGAACAAGATTGTACCTGCCAGGTCGGTCCTTCGCTTGCTCGGACACATGGCTGCGGCCATTCCTACTGTCCCTTTCGCAAGGCTCCACATGCGGGTAACCCAGTGGATGCTCAAGGTGCAATGGGACCAAAGGCAAGACCACTTGCAGCATCCGGTCAGGATCACGAACTCAGTGATCCGAGACTGGCAGTGGTGGCTAGTCCCCGGGGTCGCTCTCCAAGGGCGTCCCGTTTGCAGCGCCATCCCCGGAGGTAGCCCTCACCACGGACGCCTCAGGTCTTGGATGGGGGGCACACCTGGATGGGGTAAAGTCCCAGGGTACGTGGACCCCGTTGGAAGCTCATCTCCATATCAATGTCCTAGAGATGAGGGCGGTTCTCTATGCCCTGCAGGCCTTTCAGTCAGTAATCCCACCGTGTACTCTCCTGCTTCAGACAGACAACATGGCACTGATGTATTACCTCAATAAACAAGGAGGCGCACATTCTTACCCCCTTTGCAGGGAGGCCATGAGGGTGTGGGATTGGGTAATCGGACACGGCACAAATCTGATCACTGTGCACATTCCCAGGGTGGACAACATGATCGCAGACGGCCTGAGTCGATCCCAGGCCAGAGCCCACGAGTGGGAACTTCTTCAAGAGGTAGCAGAGGATCTGTTTCTTCGATGGGGAATTCCAGAACTAGACTTGTTCGCATACCCATCCAACGCCAAAACTGCCCAATTTTTGCTCGCTAGATCCAGGGCCTGGTGTTTTCTGGCGAGACGTGTTATCCCTCTCCTGGGCAAACAGATTCCTCTATGCTTTCCCTCCCTTCCCGTTGATCCAGAGAGTTCTTCTCAAACTGCGCAGGGAGCATGCACACATGATTCTGGTGGCCCCATTCTGACCCAGACAGATCTGGTTCCCTTTGTTGGTGCAACTATCTCGGGAACCCCCGCTCCCGTTGCCGCTCAGCTCCCACCTACTGTCTCAGGAGAAAGGTTCATTGGTCCATCCGGATCTACGTTCTCTGAACCTGCATGCTTGGCTCCTAGAGACATAGCCATCTTGCGTCACGGGGTCTCGCAAGAGGTTGCAGAGGTTCTTTCTGCAGCCAGAAAGCCGGCAATGCATGCGACGTATGCCATGAAATGGCGCCGTTTTTGTTTATGGTCACGCACTCGTGATTTTTCCCCTTTAGGTTGTCCTGTGGGAGTAGTTTTGGATTATCTCCTCTCCCTTTTTCATTCAGGCCTAGCCTAATCCTCTATTAAAGTACATTTTTGTGCCATTTCGGCCTATCACCTTCTGGTGGGGCACCGTACAGTGGCTCAATTGGATGCCTCTCGGGAATTTCTTAGGGGAGTGTTACACCTTAGGCCTCCCATTAGGGACCCTGTGCCTCCATGGGATCTGCTCTTTGTCCTGGAACAGCTCACGCTTCCTTCCTTTGAACCTGCCGCGGATTGCGAGCTACGTTTTCTGTTTTGGAAGACGTTATTTTTAGTTGCTGTTACTTCAGCGAGAAGAATTTCTGAGCTTCACGCTCTCATGTGCAAAGACCCTTATTTAGTTTTCCACTGGGACAGAGTATCCCTGAGGATGAACCCTAAGTTTTTGCCTAAGGTGGTCTCTTCACTCACTCTAAACCAAGATATTGACCTTCCGGTCTATTTCCCGAGTTATTCAAATAGAGGAGAGGCTTTGCTCCACACCCTGGATGTTCACCGCAGCCTGAGGTATTACCTCAACAGAACTAAACCCTCTCGTAGTTCTGATCAGCTTTTCATTTCCTTCTCTGAGAGAATGATGGGCCAATCAGTATCCAAACAGACTTTGTCTCGCTGGCTTGTCCAGTGTATTTCCTACTGTTATGATTTAAAACAGAAGCCCCTCCCGGGTTCTATCCGGGGTCATTCTACCAGGGGTGTGGCCACATCCTTTGCAGCACTTAAAAACGTGTCCATCTCTGCTATTTGTGCTGCAGCCACTTGGAGCTCTGTGCATACCTTTATCAGGCATTATAGCTGGACACGCCTCAGCATAGGGCTGGTTTCGGCCTTGCGATGCTGCAGGGTCTCCTGTCCTAGGTTCAGGACCTGGAACGTTTTTTCCTATTGTCCTCCTCCCGGAATTTCTGGCAGCGTTACTGCTTGGGAATCGGTCCTAATGGTGTAACTGCTGCAAGGCTGTGTCTCTAGAGATAAGATAGTACAGTTACGTAAGAACTTACTGTAACAGTAGATCTTCGAGAACAGCTCTTGCAGCAGGTACCTTCCCGCCTACCTTCCCCCTTGGAGGAGGCTTGGCTTTGCCTTTTCATGTTGGGATTTTCCTCTCTTTTTATATTCTGATGGTGGATCCTCGGTCTCCCACTCTGATGTCATCCTCCGGCCGGGAGTCTCCGGCGGGAGAACTGGGGAATCTGGCGGGACCGCCCCCTTATGTACCATGCCTGACGTCGGAGGCGGGACCGATGTCGGGGGCGGTCCCCGCTGAAGATAGCTAGCTAGAATTTTTCCGTGGGGTCCTGATGCCTGCCGGCTTCAGTCCTAATGGTGTAACCTGCTGCAAGAGCTGTTCTCGAAGATCTACTGTTACGGTAAGTTCTTGCGTAACTGTACTTTACTTCCTGTAACCATAGTTCTACTGCTAGTATTCAATTCACATCTGCTCAACCCTGCTGACCTCACCTTGCAAGACTTTCTTTGCTTCCTGCTTACAGTGTACAGATCTGACATCTAGCAGTGCAGAACTGGAGGATGACATTATGGGTGGTGGGAGGAACTGATTTTCAAGATGTCTGGTGACTGAGCTACACCCACAGTAACTGCCTAAGTGTGAATGTGAACTGAATATTAGTAGTAGAAATATGGTTACAGGTGAGTAATTTCTGTTTTGGATGTGGTTCATAGTCTGCTTGGTTCAAACTCTGCTGGGTCACCAAACAAAAAAGCACCATTCAGATGTATTTTATGGAAAACAAGGGTCAAAGAAATAAGGCAGTACTGTACAGTATATTGTCTGTCAGTGATCTCAGCTCCTGACTAAGTCGCTGTGATATGAGCAGAGATTTTACACACGTCATCTTTTCTCCAGCTATTGTGAGAAGCAGCAGCTTATCGATCTGAAGAAGGAAGGATACTGGCCGCAACTGCTGGATGATGTCAACCCTGACATTGTAGTCACAGACTGGTAGGTGTATGTAGTGTATTAGCACTTTGGTGTAGGTATGCAAAGAGTATAGAACCTTAATATCACAGTTGCCAACTGGCAGTGTAGAAAGGGTATGGTACATTAATATCACTGTCACTTACTGGTAGATAAATAAAGGGTATAGTACTATAATATCAGTCACGTACTGGTATGCATACAAAGGGTATTTTACCTTAATATCCCACTCATAGACTGGTATGTATGTATGTATGTATGTATATAATGGGTATGTTACCTTAACATTACAGTCATGGACTGGTAGGTATAACTCGTACCTTAAAGAGCTACTGATACCTCAAAGAAAACTTTGAAAAACATAATAATTGGATACAATTCAGCTTGCATTGCATATATATTCTATATATTTCTCTTCCCCATTATTTATTACTGAGGAAATTTGCATGAATGTGATCTTTATTCTTTAGAGTTCCCTTACAGTGCATCTGCCTCTCTAGCTTACTACCTACTTCAAGTCATAATGTTCTGTTGTGAAAACACAATCTGTTAGCATGAGAGTACCTGTGATGTCACAAGCAGTACATTATGATTTCCGATAGGGAGAAGGCAACAAGAATAGCTGAACTCTTCAGGAACAAAGATTTTGTTTTAATGCAAATGACCTCAGTAGTAAATAATGTGGAGGAGGAATATGGAACTAACATGGCATATAAGCTGAACTGTCTGAATGTTACCTTCTGGACAACTTTAACAAAAGATATCAGCTGCTCTTTAATATCACAGTAATAACTGCCTTGCTTTTTATGTTTGCTTGCACACATGTGTAAGGAACATAGTGCCATCATCTGAGTTTTTCAGAGGTGTGTCAGCATCTTCCAATTCAGTCAGTGTGTTTGCAGGCGTGGTCACAGTTCTCCAATCACTGCTGAAGCTGTCTGACAGCAGTTGAAAATGCAGTGGCATACAGTTGAAAAAGGGAGCTACGCTTCAGTGAGCAGCTCCTTCCTCCACACACACACACACACATCAACTGTGTTGGTTGCCTGATAGAATGATGTAGTCTTGTCTAGCTTAGAGAGACAAGCCACACATCATTACTTTAATAAACTGTTCCCTGCCAAAGCAGGACCACCAAAATGTGTGGGTGCCTAACAGTCCTTACACACGCCAGCTCTCCAAAGCACACCTTCATGGACTCCATGGGTTCTAATCCTCCAGAAAAAAAATACCTCCGCATTTGATGTGAAAACTCAGACTTCTTTGTATGTGTAATTCCAAGCATTTTCTCTTACTAGACTCTGTCAATGTGAACTCCTCGCTGCTAAAACCTATGCAAACGAACTTGAGCGTACTGTACTACCTGCAGCTGAAGCAAAGAACAGCCAGAATGCAATAAAGAACATACTGCTATGCATTTCAGCAGTAGCCAGTGGGGAGGTTTTCATGACTTAAGCACTTTAATGCGCCTTTTAGTGCTGTCATATACACACCCATGTCTGGTAATTCACTGAACTGCACACTTAGTCTGGTAATGCAACTTAAAAATATTTTTTTTTCTCTGAATTGCCGTGAGCTGGCATTTAGATAGAATCACACAGCTCTTTCTTAAATCAGATGCTCAATGAAGTCACATCACCTTGTGACCCTAAACATCTTAGGGTTGGACATGTGCCCTAACAAAATAGTGAAAACTAGGTATAGAAAAAGAAAACACAAATTCAACTGTAGCTCACAATCAATCCACCCTTTTCTCCGGTGAATCTGAGCCGCTAACAGCCCACCCTGAGTGCTCATGCACTCATTCCACCACTCACAACATATGGCCGACAGGGTGCTGTTGCATTTTATTTCATAATTTCCTGATCCTGTTGCTGCCACCATACTGATACAGTAATACTTTTATGGTCAAAACTGCTTGATATTAGCTGAATTATAAATGGCATCCCTGTTTGATGCTGTGGTGCGGAATATGGTGGTGCTCAAATTTTAAGCCAAGTATTACATGCAGATATGTTGTTATTGACTCATGTCACTTACCATTTTATACATCTATTGATTTTTTCAATTCACTTTTGCTGACAAATGTTGATCGCGAGGGATTCTGGTGTCACAATTCAGTTCAATGATGTAACATCTTTGTGCAGATGCTAAGTAACTGTTTTAAAATGCTGAAAAGTTAACAGCGATGAAAGTGCATGAACTTCTTGCTTCCATGTCTGGAGTTGTAGTGGTGTTATTGGCAAGTGCATGTCCCTTTGCTCCAGATCCATCAGTGAGATGTATATTCTGTGCAATGGACAGTAGCTGAATGTTATCAGCTGACAGTTTTCATTTCATTATCAACAGATAAATATTCAGGGCTCTGCAAATGCAACTTTGCTGGTAGCACAGTTTCATGCCCCCAAGTGTCTCATCAGTTAGTGGTTATATCTTAATCGATGATCACAAAAGTATGAAAAGATTTGCCGTGAGTAATGTAAATGCCAATCCACCAAGCACCTTTAGGCTGCAAACATAATTTAAGCGTATAGGATTCTGGACCGGTGTATCACTCCTTGCACAGCAACGGTTAATAAGTTTAAGCACATTCTCAGGACATTGTTTCACTTGCCCCCTCTCCCCACTACGATCCTGGTCACCTGAAATAAACCTGACATTTTAGTGTCTGTTTTATATCTTGGCTCAGTTAGGCAATCAGCGCTGTAAGAACATAAATGGACATATACATGGGAACTATAAGAACATGCCGTGGGTGCTTCTGCCTTAGTCCAGCTGTGCAACATCAGCCTGAAGCTCAGGTAGAGCTTACTGTCTACCACTTTATTCACCCCCCCCATGTACCTGTACCATTTCACATCCTCCCTTGCCTTAGTCCAGCTGTGCTACATCAGCCTGAAGCTCTGGTAGGGCTTACTGTCTACCACTTTGTTCACCCCCTCCCCCAATGTATCGCTGTGCTACATTAGCCTGAAGCTATGGTAGGGCTTACTGTCTACCACTTTGTTCACCCCCCCATGTACCTGCACCATTTCACATCCTCCCTTGATCTACAGTGAGTGGATCCTCATTCATATGTCACATATGCACGCACAAAAAAGGAAAAAACGGTCTTCAAAAATTAAGATACATTTATTATGTTTGCTTGCACGCATGTGTAAGAAACATAGTGCCATCATCCTAGATTTCGGAGGTGTGTCACCCGCTTTTCCAATTCAATCAGTGTGTTGGCAGGCGCGGCCCCTGTAAGCCAATGCATGATGGAGCTGTCTATGACAAGCTCCAAAATGCAGTGGCATACAGTTCAAAGGGGGAGCTATGCTTCAGTGAGCAGCGATAAGATATAAGCTTGCTCATGTGCAGCTCCCCATACCACCTGCACTGCCTGAGCGTGCACCCCCTTGCGACGCACACTGTATAGCCGATGGGGTGCCCAGTCCCCGTCGGCTGTGATCGCCCCCCCCCCCGTAAATCTTCCAAATGCCATGCTGGGTGCCCACCCCAGCGTGGCAACTCATGATATAGCCGGGGGGGCCCATTCCCCTGTCGGCTCCACTGTCCTCACCCCCCCCAGTACTGGGTGCCATGCTGGGAGCCCTCCCCAGCGTGGCAATCGATGCTTTGGGCGACAGGGGTGCCCAGTCCCCCATCAGCTGAATGCCCCCCAACTGTCCTTGTGCCATGCTGAGAACCCAGTGTGGCAAATGCCCTGCGTCGTCATTGGAAACAAAAAGAACACCTGTAAAGAAAAAACGGTCCCACGTAGTCTCCCTGGCCCCCCTCCCACAACCCGCACCCACCCACTGCACACCTGCCTCCCCACCCCCTCACCCATACTTACCTCTGGACCTCAGCGCAACGATCTTCGTGACCGGAACACGCCTGCACTCTTCAACCGACCGCGAACTGAGGAAATGCCAGTATGCTGTATAATGGGCTAGATAGGGGGGTTTCAACTTTGTTGCATATCTCAGGCATTTTTTTGGAATTTTTGCACCAGATTTTCAACATGGGGTTTTTGGGACCCCTTCTCATGAGTTATGTCACTGTCATGGCGTTATTAGGGCCCGAAGGGTGATTTTGCAGTTACTGCGCGAAATCACCTTTCCGGACTGATTAATGAAATGACACTGCCAGTGTTCATAAGGTGGGCTCTTAAAAGCCTATTTTGAAAATTTGGTGGAAAAATTCAAAAAAAATGACTGTTTTACGAGCGTGTATTGTGCAGTTCCTACGCACGCTCATAAGTTTGCAAATTTTCAATATTTACACTCCAGATTTTCAACATTGCCATTTTACCACACCTCCTTATGAGCAGTACAGCTGTCATTTTTCACATCTTGCCCAAAATGTGTTTCCGCCCTTGTAGCGCACAATGGCGCAGTCGATGTGCGAAATCAATGTATGGGACACATTAAGAAAATCACAGTGACACTGTTCATGAGCAGAGGTCTTAAAATGGCTATGTTGAAAATTTGGTGAAAACATTCCTAAAAATGGCTGTTTTACGAGCGTGTCGTTGCGCAGTTCCTATGCATGCTCATAAGTTTGCAAATTTAATATTTTCACTCCAGATTTTCAACATTACCATTTTATTACACTTCCTTATGAACAGTACAGCTGCCATTTTTCATATGCTGCCCAAAATGTGTTTTCACACATGTAGCGCACAATGGTGCTGTTGGTGTGTGAAAGCAATGTTTGAGACAGATTAAGAAAATCACAGTTACACTGTTCATGAGCAGAGGTCTTAAAATGGCTATGTTGAAAATTTGGTGACAAAAGTCCATAAAATGACTGTGTTATGAGTGAGCATTGCGCAGTTTCCACGCACCCTCGGAAGTTCATGACTTTGTAATATTTTAAGTCCAGATTTTCACCAGTGGCATTTTTCCACACTGCCTTATTTACAGTACAGCTGTCATTTTTCACATGGCGAAGTGTGTTTTCACACTTTCAGTGCAGAGATGCGTGGTTGCTGTGGGAAATTATTGTTCGGGACAGATAAAGAAAATCACAGTGACACTGTTCATGATCGGAGGCACCAAAATGCCTGAGTTGACAATCTGCTGTAAAAAAAATCTCCAACCTAATTATATTACGGGTGTGCGTTGCACAGTTTCTATGTACGCTTATGACTTTACCATTTTTTTAAATATTTTTACTGCAGATTTACAACATTGCCATTTTTTAAACCTCCCCATGAACAGTACAGCTGTCATTTTTTACATCCTGTTTGGAATGTTTGTGCACCTGTGGTGCTAAATGCCGTAGTCGCTGTGCATAAGCAGCTTTTGGCTAAGAAACTGATATTCCCCCTGTTCATGAGGTGGGGTCACAAAAAAATCATGTTGAACATTTGGAGTGAAAATACCAACGAATGCCTGAGGTATTAGGGTTTCCAACCATAACGCCCAACCCTGTAGAAAATGACAGGCATCAGGGGTGTGACTTGGGATTCTTGCCTGTAATGCTCATACCATTCCACACCCTGCAGCCAGTGAAAAACATTGAGGTATGCCTTGGACTCTTCGGCCCCAAAGTTCACCCCATTCTCCTATATTGCACCCATCCCACTGTATTTCCTAATGGAATGGGGTATGCATAAGGACCAAAGACCCCGAGGAACACCGTAACACTTGCCAGTGTCTGCAGGGTGGGGTGTACTGAAATGGCATGGCCATTATGGCTGACGACCCAAAGGCACACCCCAATGCCTGTCACTTTCTGCAGGGTGGTGGTGGAGTTGGCTTCAGTTCAATACTTCACTGCCATTACTGCGCGGCTCTATAACTTCTACACTACCACTGCCAATGCCAGCAAGCAAACATTCGGCATTAACAAATGCTTGATTTTCTCATAGAAGCAGCAGGTTATAATTCGCTGTTATAAGCCACAGGTTATAATGGCAAACACGTGCTACCTGCTCCTTCTCCTGGCTCGCGCTGCACCTCCACGCACCACAAACAGAAAACAGGGCAAAATCTCCTCACAGACAGCTTTGCGGTAGTGAAAGTAGAGGCCAACAAAAAATGGACATTCAAAAAAATAAATTGGTTCTTACTAACCTTGTCACACAGCATCAAGTGTCCTCAGAGATGGCAGGCAGCTCTAACTTTCTTTTCTCTCTTTTTTCCATCACCTTCATTTATATACAACAGAGGCAACTGAACCCTCATAGCGTATCTCCGAGGCAACAGAACCAAAGAAATGCATTTAATGAGTTTACTTTTTACTGTTTGACTCTGCGCAAGTTTTCTTCAAGTAATAACAGTTCAAAAATATTAAAAACAATTCGGCATTCAGTTCAATAAACTTCTTAACATAAACACTGTATTACAGCAGTTTTTTTTCCTCTATGTGGAGAAGAAAAACGCAAGTCAGCAATTACATAAAATGATGCATGAGAGAAAATGCATAAATGAGAATTTAATGCCCACCTTCAGTGTGGGATGCTGTAATAAACCCATCAGACTTTTCCCGTTGGGTTTATATAGCATCCCACACCTTGGGTGGGCATTAAATAGAGAATAATGGATGGGGTGGTATGTGTAACAAAGTGTTACACACACCTGAGGTGTGGGATGCTACATAAAACCCGAGGAGTTTATAAAAAGCATCCTGCACTGAGGGTGTGTGTAAAATCGAGTTTTACACACAATCCCATCTTTTATTTTATTAAATTTGCTGGCTAGCGCACTTTTTGCCACAGTAATTGTATAAAATAAAATTAAATAAAAAAAAAAAATGATCAGCGTTGGGAGGCAGCCGCTGACTATTCAGTGTGATCTGCCAATATTTTGAATTAAATATGGAGGATTAACCCACGACAGGGTATGGGTTTACTGAGCATTAATCCATGCCGGGGAGAGAAGAATTACGAGGCCACAGGCCGAGTGATTTTAACCACCAGGTGTGGATTAATGCACAGTAAACCCATATCATGGAGTGGATTAATCCTCTTATAACATGAACCACATTATGTTAGAGGTTTATGTAAAGGAATATTAAAATATTTGTGTTTGAACATGGATTTCTGTTAAAATAGACCTTCCGCCTAATGAATAATGTGTATAGAGGATGCAGTCTTTGTAGTTGTCCACTAGGTGGATTTTTTGTAATGAGGATGCAGAATCCACCTTTGAAGGCAGAATCCGCCTTCTCTTTTTCAGTGTGTTTATGACGGATTGATTTCTGTAAGTCAATTTACATTGCTGTCAATCAGGATATTGTGGAGTGGGAAGGCAGCTGTAGGCATATTGGGGATTAATCAATGGTCAGGTAATGTGTTTTGGCCAATTAAATGATTGTACTTTAGATAGCAATGTTATAATACTGATTAAAACTTGCAGAGTGGACCTCGCCTGTTTCTTGGGTGGGGGGTTGTGTGTGTTGTTGAGGGTTTACTTACCCCTGGTGGCAGTTGAGGCGTCCGTCTGGTCCAAAGCGAGGAAGTGGGAGTAAGGACAAAGAAAGCAGCAGCATGAGTGGGCAGAGAGAGAAACCAGCTGTTTGCCGTTATAACAGCAAATTATAACTGGGTTTCCCCTATGGGAAAAAAACGCTGGTCAGTAATTATATTCTTGTTATGCACTCACCCACGTGCATTATATGTCATGGATTGGTACGTATATAAAGAGTGTAGTACCTAAATAGTTTACTCATGGACTGGTTGGTATACTGTATAAAGGGTATAGTACCTTATTATCATACTCCAGCACTCTGTAGAGACCCCTATTTTAAGGTGCTTGATAGGGATAAGGTGGTGCTTAAAACAAGTGTGAAATGTTTAGCTAAGGAGGTCTCCCTTCACAGGAATCTGTCTGTAATATTGCATGAGTTTTCCCCAAACCTTTACTCCAGTGTAGGAGATGAGACTTTACATCCTAGATGTTAAAATGGCTTTGAGTTTCTGCATGCAAAGGTCAGACACATCCAGGATTGAAAATAGTTTTCATTTATTCAATGTTCAGTTAATGGAGAGTAAAGGATGGGGACCTGTGTGATACGAAAATGTAATGCACACCTGAGGTGTGGAATGGATGCTACATAAACCCCAAGGGCAAAGCCCGAGGGGTTTATTAAAGCATCCTACACTGAGGGTGTGCATTAAATTTGAGTTTCACACAGTTCCCCATCTTTCATTTTATATAATATTTGGGGAGCACTTTTTTTTTTTCCATCCTGGGTTCTGTGATGCCGTATGTCACTGTCCCGCGCGCACACACACACACACACACACAGTCTCTTTTCTTGTCTTTTTTGTGGAGTTTTATCATATGCATTTGGCTAGCGCTTACCTAGCACTGTAGGGAGTTGGCCATTGCCCTATTTGCCGCCGTGGCCCCATTTCTCCTGAGCTTGTCAACAAAGAGCAGAATCAACCAGCTAGAGTGTTGCTAGTAATTGGGAATGCAAAAAAATTGCAAGGCAAATTACACGTTGTTTTGGTGGCTCCTCGGTAAGTGTTGCTCGGAGCCACCATGTTCCTGGAACAGTTTAGCCCAACTACAGAGTGGGTGAGAACCAATCAGAGAGCACTACATTTGATAGTGCTAGCATGTGAATGTCGTAATAACCAGCAGGTTGTTATGAAAAATATCAACTGACTGAGCATTAAGAAAAAAAGTGCTCACCAGTTGTCATATTACAATAAACTGTTGTTATATTACAATAAACTGTCACACAGACAGATCACAATTTAAATAAAAGATACACAATACTTTACAAACAAACCTTCAGCACCGATACAGCAGCAACAACTATTTTGCCTGAATTAATTGTTGGCTTGTTACAGTATTACAGCATAACAGTATTTAAATTCCATTGAGTCTCACTGGCTCTCCTTTCCTCCTTTTTTATTTTTAATTTTTCTTGCATTGTATTTATATCCCTATTTCTCTCTGGTGGCCCCTTCCTGATCGAGGCACCCCCCAGCCCTGTCACCCAGCTTTTCCGGGGCTTACCTGTGCCTTGTCCTTGGCCCGAGGGCCATAGTTGTGCCCGGCCATTGGTGCAAGGCTTGCGGAAGGTCGGACGATCATCTTGCCACCTGAGAGGGTGTTTACGCTATTTTCTCCCTTCCCTCCCATTGCTGAAGCATGATATGTCAATGCGTGTGTGGCTACAGAGTCCCGCAGCACCCTCCCTTCTCTTGGTGTCCCTGACTTGTCCTACCCTCAGACCGCCACATGGGGGCAGTCATGCCGCAGGATGACCAAGCCCCCATCCCCAGGAGAGGAGAGCCATCCTAAGGACTCTTGATCCTCTCCCTCCATCCCCCAGCCGCCTCGCGGCGACCTGTGCCCGCACATGAACATGGGTCACTGGTGTGGTAGGAGGTAAGGCATGATGCCTCAGCCCTCTGATTCACTGAGCCTGCCTTTCCTCCTATTCTTAAGCTGATTTGAGTGGGATATTCCAGCAAAAAATGTTAAAGAATTAGTAGCACTGACAATAGCAGGTAGATAATGTTAGTAATCGTTCAATTACTTTTTATTTCTGAAGTGTTTTTCTTTTTTGATATACTCATTTGGTGGGTTTCTTCCTAATAGAAGTGGATGTAGCCAGCCTAGTGGTGCTGAGGGTTGAGATGCTGTTCAAGCACCTTACCTTGCACCATGCGTGACCGGAGTTTGGGTATGAGCTTGGGGGTTGGCAGGGAGGGCTTGGAGATCGATCAGCCACTAGGCAGCTCTCATCTCTCGGATGGGGATGGTGAGTTTTCTTGCTCTTGGATGATACCCGGTGGAGCGTGGGTGTCAGAGCAGAGGTCTGTTGGCTGACATAATGTTGGGAATGTGGATGGGGCTGTGGTTCCAAGAGTGCATGTGTTCCTCCACGTGCGTGCACCTGCTGTGCCGCTACAGTTCTGGGTTCAGGAGAAAACATAGAAAAACCCCATGTCTCTCCCCTGCTGTATGTGATGACCCCTCATGATTCCAGGCCCCACTCCATGCAGCTCCCCACTGGTACGCTGGTTGGTGGAGCAGCAGACAGGGCTGGAAGCCACCATATTAAGAGCCCAATAACGAGCAAGTGGCTGTATGGGGGGAAGCGGATGTGATGTGAAACACTGCTTTACCTTAAAGAGCCCCCGACACCATTAGAAAAACTAGGAAAAAATATGAGATTTAGACAGTTCAGTTTATATTTTGTGTATTTTTTTTATAATTATTTACCTTTTTTCTTCATTACAGAGGACAGCACTATGAATGAGGCTTACTATCCCTTAGACTTTATCTGCTCTTTCTGCTATCCTACATATGACATCATAATCCAGGATGACCTGGAAACATGGTGCTTTTCCCCGGTTACCAACTTTAAATAAAGAAATAAATAAAATAAATCATCCCCCATTTACGGTATCAGAATTATCCCCATGGCAACAAACTGATGTCATAAACAGAACTGTGATGTCATACGTAGGCGAGCAGCCAGAACAGATAGGGCAGCAATCCTGTTTACATGTAAATGTCCTTAGTAATAAAGAAGAATGAGAAATACAGAAACAATATTAAAATATAAGCTGACTTGTGCTAAATATTACATTTTCTCAAAGTTGTCACAGCGGTGTCAGGGGCTCTTTAAAGCATGCATAGCCTGTTATGTTCCTTCCATACATCATCAGCAGGTGACCTCACTCACTGTTACATCACAAGCCCTGCTTGCCTGATTTTTTAATGTATTACAAGTTACCAGTCAATCAGCAGGAGATTGGTTCTTCTTGCTTGCTTGCTAGTAATGTCATGATCAGTGAGGTCACAATGCTGAGGATGTATAGGAAGGAACAGAATTAACTACGACGGCATTCAGGTAGAGTGCTGTTTCACACATGATACCTAGTACTGTCAGGTACAAAATCTTCTTCTAATTAGCAGAACAGAAAAGAAAAAAGATGCTTCAGATGTAAGAATAATAGTTTCCTATTTTTTAAAGTTAACATTAATTCCAGGAGGTACACTAGCTCTTGAAAGTCATAAGTCAAGATCCTGGGACTCGCAGCACACCATCTAGGGCCATTATGAAGTAGAACCCTTCCGCTAACAATCCCTTCCCTGACATCACTGACCAAAGTCAACCATGTGAGTCCCATTCAGTCCCTTTTTGCATGGTATTGTACAGTAACATCACAGTTGATAGGTTTCCACAGGATCTCCTCACCCCAATTTCCTGATAGCTAAAAAAAACACAACAATGTGATAAACAGTATTTTTAGGAAGGTGTTTTTTCTTTTTTTTTAAGTACTGTGAAACTATTAGTGGGGGGTGCTTTTATAATAAGGGTACAGAGAAGGTGGTATGTGGGGGTAGGCAACAGAAGAGGGTAGTCAGATGTCTGACCAGGAGCCTCAGCTTGCAGGGATGCTAACAGAGGGAATCAAAAGGTACCGGGGGAAGCCAGTTGTGTTACTCCATTTGGGGGCAAATGGCCTAGTGAACCAAGAGCTAGATGAAGTCTAGAGGAATTTTTCCACAAGATCTCAAAAGCCTTTGTATGAAATTAGGATACATACTAATATAGTAACTGAAACAAGTAAATGGTACAATATCACTACTCTACAGAAATACAGAGACATTAGAAGTATCCCAAGAGGTTTCTGTATTGAGATATTACCAATAACTGACATTGCACAATTTAAGGGACCAGTGGGAAATGGCTTTTACTTTTGGGGCTGGCAGTATTACCTGGAGGTTAGAGTAACAAGCTCTGATGAGCTTGGTACATCCAGCAATCTATGGTTCGATTCCCACAGCCTCCACTTGTATACAGTGCAACTCTGAGCAAGTCACTTAACTTCCTAAGTGCTCCCAGGTCACCCCTGAAAACAGGCATTTGTGCCTAGTGGGCCTTACCCGGTTACAAAAGACAAAAAAAAAAAAAAGCTCAGATATTCTTATAGAAATACTGATTAATGAAGATAAATTAAAAGGAATCAAAAAAGAAATTGAGCAATTCAAAATGAATTGACCCATGAAGACAAAGGAAGTAGCGTCATCGAGGCACAGGTCAGGAAGCATAGGAAAACCAAGAGCAATTGTAAAATTTGCAACAATTGTTTCAGTATTAATAACAGTAAAATAAAAAACTAAAATTGTTCAGTAACTGTTTACAGTGGCAGTACAAACATAGAAAGCAGAGTCCTTTTTCTCCTCAATTTCAAATCTCTGTCTGACTCTCCCTGTCTTGCAAAACATTGCAGCTCTTTTTATAACAAGTCTTTGCAGGAGCTCGATAAAAAACAATCTTACTTCGAGAGGGCTCTTGCAGTAGGTAATTACATATAGGAATGAAGCCGGCAGGCGTCAGGACCCCACGGAAAAATGTCTAGCTAGCAGTCTCTGGCAGGGGACCGGCCCCACGTCAGGTGACCGATGTCAGCCAATGTCCGTATAAAGGGGGATCCCCCACACCCGCCTTCCAGTTCTTTTCCACCGTTAGCTTGTGAAAGCACCTCGCAGTTAAGTTCCACTGCTTCGTCAGTCTGTCGTCGGTATTTTTACCCTTATTTCTTTGATTTCCATCAAATTTTTTATCACGAATTCTTTCATCTGCTGTGCATGTCGTCCCCTACTCCATCCGAGCACAAAAATAAGTGCGATTCGTGCAGCGCCCAACTCCTGCACAAGGACTGACACTCCCAGTGCCTCCTTTGCTTAGGCCTGGAACACCCCGTGGAGAAGTGCCAGCATTGCCTGAATTTCAATACCGCCACCCGCCGACGGAGGTAGCAGTCCCTGGAGGTTCATATCCTAAAAAAGAAAATGTCCTCCGTGGAGAAAGAGCCGAAGAAGCTTCGTCAGACCTCTACTTCCCCTGAGGGTCACCGAAAAAAGGAGAAGCACCGGGACCGAGACTCCTCTTCCACAGCCACCGCGACTTCAGCTGGAGTCGCCGTGCTACAGGTAACATAGAAACATAGAATTTGACAGCAGATAAGGACTGCTTGGCCCACCTAGTCTGCCCATTTTCCTACCTAACGGATGAACTGCAGATCCTAGTTAACCAACAGCCTACTTCCTCCTACCCCCGACAAGGACTGCCTTATGTCTGTCCCATGCATTCTTGAATTCCCCCACTGTTCTTGACTCCACAACCTCCTCAGGAAGGCCGTTCCATGCATCCACAACCCACTCCATGAAAAAATACTTCCTCACATTACCTCTGAGCCACCCCCCCATCTTCAGATTGTGCCCCCTCGTTCTTGCACATCTCTTATTCTGAAAGATACTACCCTCTTGGACTTTGATTCCCTTGAGGTACTTGAAAGTTTCTATCATGTCCCCCCCTCCCTCAGGGGTATACATATTAAGCTCCTTTAGTCTCTCTTCATATGTCTTCTGGTGCAGACCCTGCACCATTTTGGTTGCCCTCCTCTGGACAACCTCCACTCTGTCTATGTCTTTGCGGAGATGGGGTCTTCAGAACTGCAGACAGTACTCCAGATGGGGTCTCACCAGCTGTCTGTACAGAGGGATAACAATTTCCTGTTTTCTACTGGTGATGCCTCTCCCTATGCATCCCAGTATCCCCCCAGCCTCCCTTACTGCCTTCTCACATTGCTTGCCCACCTTTAGGTCATCTGATATAATTACCCCCCGTTCCCTTTCCATTTTTATTGTCAGTATCTCTCCCCTCATTGTGTACTCTTCCCCTGGGTTTTTGTTTCCCAGGTGCATTACCTTGCACTTCTTTGCATTGAATCTAAGCTGCCATACATTTGACCATTCCTCCAACCTTGACCAGTCCCTTCTCGTCCTTTCTACTCCATCTTGTGCATCAACCCTGTTGCAGATCTTTGTGTCGTCTGCAAAGAGACATACTTTTCCTTACAGTTCCTCTGCAATGTCACTTATAAAGACATTAAAAAGGACCGGTCCCAGTACTGAACCCTGCGGTACCCCACTAGTAACCCTCCTTTCTTCACTTTGGACTCCATTTACTACTACACTTTACGTCCTGTTGTCCAGCCAATTTTTTATCCAGGCTACCACCTTGGGACCCACTCCAAGGCTGGCTAACTTATTTATTAATTTTTTGTGTGGGACTTTATCAAATGCCTTGCTAAAATCTAGATAGGCCATGTCCACAGCCCCTCCCTGGTCTACAACTTTGGTCACCCAGTCAAAGAAATCTATTAGATTTGTCTGACACGACCTTACTGCTGTGAATCCATGCTGCCTTGGGTCCTGTGCCCCACTGGCTTCTAGGTACTCAACAGTTCTTTCCTTCAGAAGTGAGTCCATAATTTTCCCTACCACTGAGGTCAAACTAACTGGTCTGTAGTTTCCTGCCTCTGCCTTGCTCCCACTTTTGTGAAGAGGAATCACATCCGCCCTCCTCCAGTCCTCAGGTTCCACCCCATCTTCCCATGATTTTTTAAAGAGAGTAGTTAGTGGTGTTACTAGTTCTACCCTTAGTTCTTTTAGAATTCTTGGTGAATCCCATTAGGCAACATTGCTTTGTCCACCTTCAATTTTACTAGTTCTTTCAGAACCCTTTCTTCTGTAAATGGACTGGTATCGACCCCCGTCTCCAGAGTGTTTCTCTTGTTTGGTTTAGGTACCTCCCCCTTCCTTTCCTTTTTGAATACTGAACAGAAATATTTGTTCAGTATCCCTGCTTTTTCACTGTCACCCTATGCCTACATTCCCTTCCCTTTATTAAGCTTCAGTATCCCTCCCTTGGTCTTTCTTCGCTCCCTAATGTCCCTATAAAAGGTCTTAGCCCCCTTCTTAACAGAGTTGGCTATCCTTTCCTTGGTTGGGCCTTTGCTACTCTGACTGCCTTCCCTGCCTCTTTCTGCTTTAACTGATAAAGTTCTCTGTCCTGCTCCTTCTGTGTTTCCTTATATTTCCTGAATGCTATCCTTTTCTCCTTTACCTTCCCTGCCACCTCTTTTGAGAACCATAGCTTTTTTTCCCTTCGATGTGTTTTGTTGATTTGCTTCACACAAAGGCTTGTTACCTCTGTGATGGCTGTTTTGATTACTCCCCATTGTTCCTCCACCCTTCCTTCCTGCCTGTTTGCTAGTGCTTTTCTGAGGCACTCTCTCGGTTTCCCAAAGTCAGCCCTCCTAAAGTCTAATACTCTTGCTTTTGTATGGCTTGACTCTATGGTTGTGTTTATCGTGAACCACACTGTTTGGTGGTCGCTTGTTCTCAGATGGCTACCCACTTCTAAATCTGAGATTCTTTCTCCATCCCTGTTTGAGAGTACCAGGTCTAAGTTTGCTCCCTCCCTCCCGAGTGGGTTCCAATACTAGCTGTCTGAGGCATGCCCCATGTAAGGCATCAAAAATGACCCTGCTCTTGGATGTGCCTGCAGCAAAGGTGCTTCAGTTAACATCTGGCATATTCAGGTCCGCCATCAACAATATCTCCTCTTTTTCTGCCATTCTAAGGATACCTTCTGTCATTTCCTTGTCCATTCCCTCACCCTGAGATGGGGGTCTGTTTACAACCCCCATGCGGATTGTGGTGCCATTTCCTGTCTCCAGGGTGACCCAGAGTGCCTCATCTGCTCCCTGTTAACTCTTTAGTTCTGTTGCTTTGATCCTTTCCCTTACATAGAGAGCTACTCCTCCTCCTCTTTTACCCTCCCTGTCCCTCCTGTAGATTGTGTATACTGGTATGTTGACATCCCAGTCATGGTTCTCTGTGTACCATGTTTCCGTGACCGCCACAATATCCAGGCATCCCTCTTCCATCAAGGCCACTGGTTCAGGGAGCTTGTTACACAGACTACAGGCATTGGTACTTATCACCCTCCAGTTTTTGATGGCCTTACCCCTTTCTGCTCCATCCCTGTTCTTATTGCCTTTGCCTTTTTTGCATTTACCTCTGTCCTGCTCCCTAATGACTTCTCTGCCTTGGTGATTACTTCACTAATTGCCGTGTTTTGTGAGGGGAGGCTGGGATTTCCCTGCTCCTTTTCAGTGCTCCCCCCCCCCATTGGCTAGTTTAAATACCAATGAAGCATTTAAACCTATCACCTAGGTTCCTTGATTCCTGGATCTCCCCCGACAGATGGAGACCATTGCACCAGTATAGGCCTGCATCCCTCCAGGTGGCTCCCCAGTCCCCAATGAAGCCAAGACCCTGAGCTCCACACCAGTTTTTCAACCATTCATTGAATTCCATGGTGAGGAGTACCCTAGCATCACCCTTGCCATAGACAAGGCAGCACCTCCGAGAAGGTTACTGTATGTGCTACTTGTCCAAGGCCCCACCCCAACTCTGCAAACTCCTCTTGCACTGCTTTGATCCCATTACTAGCCAGGTCATATGTCCCTCGGTGGACAATGACATCCAGCTCCCTCCCTCGTGCAGCTGCTCCCACGATCCTGAGGATTTGCTTCCTGTCCCTCCAAGCCGTGGCACCAGGCAGACACCTTACCTCCCTGTCCCCTTCCTCCCCCACTTCTACCCCCCTTATGATTGAGTCCCCCACCAGGAGTTGTTTCCTTCCCCTGTGGGGTCCCATGCCACCCTCCTGTGGGTCTCTTTTGTGGAGGTTCCCAGCATCCTCCTTGGCCTCCACTGCAGGTGCCTCCATAGAGGAACCATTATCCACCAGAACAGCGTATGAATTTGGAGAGGTACAGCAAGAGGAATGCACCTCTGTTCCACCACCCTCTCCCTCCCAGAGTCCTCCCCAAGGGACCGCTCCGCGATGGCCGTCTTGGAGGCAACCAAAGGCGCATCAACCCTCCCGTCTGGCTCATGCTCTGGCCCTTCTGGAGCCAACGGGTTAAAGGAGGCATCCACTCCTGGCAAGGCCGTGCAGCCTTCTGGTTCGAGCGGGTCCGGTAAGCTGGATGTTGGCTGACGCCCGCCCGGTGAAGGCCGCTAAGTTGCCTGACTCTTTGGGGCAGCGCATGGTCTCTAAACCGCCCCACCAAGACCGCTCCTCCCTCGTGGCCTTCGTCGGGCGCAGGTTCCGATAAGTCGGACACTGGCTTCTCCAGCGCCCACCCGGACCCCACCGGTAAGGCGGATGTTGGCCCCTCCGATGGATGCACAGTGTTAGAGCAGACACTGGACCCTGTCGACCAGTCCGCCATCCCTGGCTCACCGCAGCACTTGCTGCTGCACTCCGAAGCCCCTGTGTCTACTCAATTGGACCCCGGGATTTCAGTCCTCCTTCCCCAGGTGATACGGAGGATAAAGCAAAGCAAAGCAAATTTTATTTAAGAAGACGCCCATCCCGGAGACTCTGGGCGCCGTACATCAATCAAATAAAAACAGCACAATAACAATCAATAAAGTACACTGCTCCAAACAAGTTAAAACAAAATTTGCTACACAATTTGCTTCATTCAGCTACAGCTACATTTGAAATCTCTAAAACTAAAATAAACCTTAAAAAATTAAACAATATAAACTATAAAACATAGTCCGGGAATGCCTGATCGTACAAAAATGCCTTGAGTCGGGCCTTAGAAACCTCAACAGACGGGGCCTCCCTAACAACTAAAGGAAGCGAATTCCACAGGATGGGGGCGGCGACACTAAATGCTCTGTCACCAGCAGTTCTTAGCCTCATCCTGGAAATCGCAAGGAGGCCCCTAGAAGAGGAGTGGAGGGAATGGACCGAGACAGCTAGTGTGAGAAGGTCACTTAGGTAGCCAGGGCCCAGGCCGTGTAGGGCCTTAAAGGTGAGCAAACCCACCTTAAAGAGGACCCTCCACCTAACCGGCAGCCAGTGCAGATGACGCAGCACTGGAATAATATGACAGAATTTAGACTGTCCTGTCAACAACCTTGCCACCGCATTCTGCACTAGCTGTAGTCGGCGCAGGGTACCCCCAGAGACGCCGAGATGGAGTGCATTACAGTAGTCAAGCCTGGACGTCACAAAGGCATGCACCAAAGTGGGGAGTTCCAGAGGCGGAACTAAGGGCTTGATCCTGGCGATATTCCTCAGATGATAAAAGCTAGTACAGACAACAGAGGCCACTTGAAACTCAAGTGTTGAACTGCTGTCAAGAATAACACCCAGATCACGGAACCTAGAGGAGGCCTTCAATGGTATAGAGCCATGGCAAAGTCCTGTCTGTGCACCAGAGGCCAACCTATCACGTCCTCTGTTTGACTCCACCACCAGTACCTCCGTCTTACTGGAGTTAAGTCGCAACCAGCTGGAGGCCATCCAGTCACTGATTTCAGCAAGGCAGCTGTTAAGCACTTCTACTGCACAGGATGTTCCAGGGGCAAAGGAAAAGTACAGCTGGGTATCACCAGCATAGCAGTGAAAACCCAAGCTGTACTTCCTAATGAGCTCTCCCAGGGGTAGCATGTACACGGCAAACAGCATCGGTGACAAGACCGAACCCTGGCGAACTCTGCACAACAGGTGGTCAGGGGAGGAGGAGAAATTCCCCATCACTACGCTCTGCCTCCTGTTGGATAAAAAAGACTCAAACCAGTGGATGACAGAGCCGGCGAGTCCACAGAATTCCCTTAGGCGGTCAAGTAACAGTCGATGGTCCACCATGTCAGATGCTGAAGAGAGATCGAGAAGAACAAGAATTGTCCCCTCCCCTCAATCTCTAGCCCTAAGGAGGTCATTGTGCACCCGAACTAGCGCAGTGTCTGTGCTATGCCTGCACGGAACCCAGACTGGAGCGGTTCATAAAGATTATGGGCCACGAGATGCTCCTCAAGCTGAAGCGCCACCACCTTCTCAACAATCTTACCTAAGAATGGAAGATTGGAGATAGGATGGTAATTTTCCTTGACGTCAGGGTCCAACGATGGTTTTTTCAGAAGGGGTCTCACCAATGCCTCCTTCAAGACATCAGGAAAGACCCCCTCTGACAAGGAACACTGGACAATCGGGGCAAACACCAGGCCAACAGAGTCAACACATTTCATTAAGAAACGAGTTGGCACCAGGTTCAGTTCACAAAAGGTGTGCCAAAGCTTGGAGGCAATCTCAGTGACCTCAGCCACCTCCACCAGTCTAAACTCACCCCAGCCAGGTGGAGTGCTCTCCGGCAGCCCATGGCGACCACTGTCGGCCAGATTCTGGTCCACTGCTGGAACGCCCTTCCTGATGACAGCCACCCTGTCCGAGAAGAACCGAGCAAACTCATCGCACAATGCATTTGAAAAGGCTACTTTTGGCTGTAGACAGGAAGGATGAAGAAGCCTGTCCACAGTCCAAAAAAAAGCACAGTTGGTTGGTTCTTCCCGGCAGCAATCTCCCTGGACAGAAATTCTGCCTTCTTATGGTTGATTGCCCCCTGGTATGCGCCATAGTGCATACGTAGGACCAGTTTGCCTACCTCCAGGCCAGACTTCCGCCAGCAGTGCTCTAATCTCCGACCCAAGGTCTTCATCTCCTTGAACTCCCCATCGAACCAAGGGTACCTCAAGCGAGAAGACCTGGGTCAGACACTGGCTGGTGCGAGGGAGTCAAGCACACCAGAAAGCGCCTTATTATAGGCGTCCACTACTGCGTACACACCCCCCCCGGCATGCTTTATCCATGCTAGATAGGTCAGCCACTGCCAAAAAGCCCTCAGTGGTAAGCCCCCTCAAAGGGCGATAGCTGACCATCTCTGCAGGGGGGAGGGCTACCGAGGGGGGCCCCGAACTGGAACTTCACCGTGCAGTGATCAGACCAAACGACCCTATCAACACTGAGACTATTTATCTCAAGCCCCAGTGAGAACACCAAATCCAACATGTGGCCACCCTGATGAGTTGCGGAAGAAACTCCCTGCGCAAAGCCCAGAGATGACATCATCTGGAGGATACAGGCACGCTCCTGTGTGGTCTGCCTCCCGCTGGGCCGGATGACCTGACGTCGGACCCTCGGGTGCCGGCCCCAACGCCGGTCCTTCCGACACCTGGCGACATCCCACTGCCAGACATCGTCCCTTCGCCGGACCAGACGCCCACTGGGCCTCCTGTTCCCAGCCCTCCTGCTGGGCCTTTCCCAGGGCCATCTGCTCCATCAGAACCCCTGGCACCGGGTATCCACTGTCCTATCCGATGCCGTCTTACCCGGGCCTGCAGTATCCTGCACCGCAGTACCAGACGTCGGGCTACCCACCGTCTGGGTACCGATACTCACCGTATGTATATCCCCAGTATCCGTATGTTCCTTCCCCTCCACCTCCACCGCCCCCCAGCCACTGGTGGACCTGAAAGAGAGACTGGCTTCCTGGTGGGCCAAGGCTCAGCTCACCAGCGAGGTGGCGAGCTGCCTCGCAACACCGGACCCGGTTCTGGATTCCCATCATCGAGGGTGAGAGACCCCTCTCCTGACACCAGAGGTGAATCCTCCAGTTCCAAGGCAGGGGGTGGCTCGCTTCCCTGAGGGGTTCCCAAGGGGTCCATTTCTCCCCACGAGCGGGGAGGGGTCTTCCTGTTCTTCCTCCTCTTCAGACTCCTCGAACGACTCCTACGGACTTTCCGACCTAGACGATGAAGCACGCACTCCAGACAAGCCCAGGCCTAGGACTCCTGAGGATCCTTCTTTCATGGAGTTGCTGCATAAGATCCAGACTCTACATCAGTGGCAATCTTTGGAGCCTGATCCAGAGGAAGAAACTCGCTGTGCATCTGGATCTGCCTGAGACTGCTCCTTCGTTGATGCCACCCTAGATCGAGCCTCATGCGGACTTTGTTTCCACCATCTAGAAACAACCGTCGGCACTAGCCCTGCTTCCGAGGAAGGCGGATAGGCTATACCAGGCTCTGAAGGGTGTTGATTTCCTTAACTCACACCCCAAAGCTGATTTGGTCGTGATCAGCGCCGCCCATGGCCGTATGGCTAATCCGAAGCACCTGAGCTCATCACCACCCAACAAGGAATCCCACCTTCTGGACCAGTATGGGAAGAAGGTCTACGTTTCTCCCATTCTGGGTATCAGGGCCATGAACTACGTAGCTCATATGGGGGATTACCAGAAGGCGATCCTTAGCGAGGTGGAAGCAAAATCGGACTCCCTTCCTGAGTCGCAGACTAAGCAGGAAGCGACAGATCTGGTCCAGTCTGCTCGTTCGGCCAGCAGGCACATGCTCTGTGCCACCTACAACGCAGTGGACCCTGTTGGTCGGAGCTCGGTGTTCGCCATAAGTTTGCGGTGTCATGCCTGGCTCCGGGTGTTAGGTTTGGTCCCGGAAGTGCAGTCCGCTATCCATGACGCGCCCTTCAGGGGTTCAATGCTGTTCGCTGGCGATGTCAAGGATATCACTGATCCGCAGGAGAAGGGTACTGCACTAAAGTCTGTGGACTCTATGTACAGGCCCTCTCGGAGCCAGTGCCGTTCCTTTCACAGATGTTCCCAGGCCAAAGCGAAACCTCAAGGAAAGCGGGCCAACAAATGTCTGGCCCCTCCAGCTGCAAAGCCTCCCCCCCCCACCCAAATGAGCTCCAGCCACGGCACTGCCTCACACCTCCTGACTCCTCTCCTCTCCCACAGCTTCTGGGCCTCCCAGAGGAACCGGTAGGAGGGAGATTCTCCCTTCATCTGCCGGGTTGGGAGAGGATCACTTTCGACACTTGGGTGCTCCAGCTGATAGCAGAAGGAGACTCAATAGAGTTTCTTCAGAAACCACCCAGAAAACCCTCTCCCAGGTCTTCTTACTCTCCGGAACATCATCTTCTGGTTCAGGAAGAAACATCATCCCTTCTTCTGAAAACGGTGATAGAACCCATCTCATCCCACCTCCGGGGGATGGGTTACTATTCCCATTTCTCCCTGGTTCTGAAGAAATCAGGAGATGTGAGGCCTATCCTAGACCTCAGCTCCCTGAACCTGTTAGTGGAGTACAAGAGGTTCAGAATGCTCTTTCTGCAGGGCCTACTGCCCCTCCTTCGGCCGGGACAGTGGCTGTGTGCTTTGGACATGCAGGATGCTTACCTGCATATCCCTATCCACCCTTCCCACCGTAAGTATCTTCAGTTTTCATTCCAGGGGAACCACTACCAGTTCAAGGCTCTCCCATTTGGTCTTTCCTCGGCGCCTCGAGTGTTTACCAAATGCCTTTCTGTGGTAGTGGCCTACCTGCGTACCCAGGGAGTTCAGGTTTTCCCGTACCTGGACGACTAGCTCCTGGCGGCCCTGTCCTGGGAGGAATTTATGCACTCTTTCCCTTAGCCTGCAGGTTTTCATCAGCCTGGGTATTATGATCAACCAGGCCAATCCCATCACAAAGGCTCCAGTTTATCGGTGCGATCCTGGGTACGACCTCTGGCATGGTGTTCCTGCCTCTGGACAGGGTGGGCACCCTCTAGGCTCATGTCAGCCTGCTGTCCAGTCGCAGGCGGGTCACCGCCAGGTCAGTCCTTCTCCTCGGGCTTATGGCGACTGCCATTCTGACAGTTCCTCGTGCTTGGCTCCACATGAGAATCTCTCAGTGGACACTTCGGTCTCAGTGGGATCAGTTGGTGGACGACCTAGATCAGGAGATCTTGGTTTCCAGTCCTATGGTTTGGGACTTGCAATGGTGAATGGTTCAGGAGAACCTTTGCCGGGGAGGTGCCTTCTCTCTCTCTCTCTCTCTCTCTCTCTCTCTCGCTCTCTGTCTCTCTCCCCCCTCCCAAACTCTGACAACAGACGCCTCGGGCAAGGGTTGGAGAGCCCACTTGGGGTCTCAGCGGACCCAGAGCTCTTGGTCCAGGCTCGAGCAGACTCTTCACATAAACTTGCTCGAGCTCATGGCCATGTTGTATGCTCTACAAGCTCTGCATCTGTATCTGCTTCCCGCTCATCTGGCAGTCCAGACCAACAACATGTGTGTAGTGTGGTACATCAACAAACAGGGAGGAACTCGTTCCTACTCTCGTTGCAGGGAGGCGATGCAGGTTTGGGATTGGGCAGTACATCACAACCTTCACCTCATGGTAGTTCATGTTCCGGGGGTCGAGAACACGTTGGCAGACCACCTCAGTCAGTTGTCCGCCCAGGCTCACGAGTGGGAACTGGATCAGGGGGTAGTAGATGATATCTTCCTACACTGGGAACACCTCAGGTAGACCTGTTTGCATCTCCTCTCAACGCAAAGCTTCCCGCCTTCTGCTCGCTCGTCCTGGGCACGAAATTCTTTGGAGAGACACTCTGTCTCTAGACTGGAAGGGCAAATTTGTCTATGCTTTCCCTCTGATTCCATTGATTCTGAGGGTCTTACACAAACTCAGTTCAGAAGGAGCTCGCATGATCCTCATTGCTCTGTTCTGGCCCAGACAAGTTTGGTTCTGTCTTCTGCAACAGTATTCAGAAGAACCTCCACTTCCTCTTCCTCTATCGCAGCTTCTGCTGACCCAGGATCAGGGGACCCTGGCCTCAGATCCCTTCAGTTGCATGCGTGGCTCCTGCAGACGTAGCTCAAGCCCGATTTGGTGTTTCCCTGCAAGTGGCTGAGATTCCAGTGGAGGCCAGAAAGCCTTCCACTCTGTCTACCTATGCCATGAAATGGAAGAGGTTCTCGATTTGGGCCTCGTCCAAAGATTTCGACCCATTCTCCTGCCCTGTCAGGAAGCTCCTGGATTACATGCGTCACCTCTTTGATCTGGGTCTCAGTCATTCCTCTCTGAAACTTCACATGGCAGCCCTCTCAGCTTACCATGTTCCTTTTGGGGACAGAACTTTCGTGCAGTTGGAAGTTGCTAAGACTTTTCAGAGAGGGGTTCTCCACCTGAGACCCCCATTCACGTTCCTGCCTCTCCTTGGGATTTGAATTTCATTCTCGAGAAACTTACCCTGCCTCCTTTCGAGCTGGCAGCCTCAGCAGACCCAAAGTTCCTTTCCTAGAAGACTCTTTTCCTGGTGGCCATTAGTTCTGCTCGACGAATTTCCGAGCTTCAGGCCTTAATGTGCAAAATCCCGTACTTGATTTTCCACAAGGAACGTGTGGCTTTGCATACCAACCCTAAGTTTCTCCCTAAGATGGTAGTGGAATCTATGCTGAATCAATCCATGTAACTGCCTGCTTTCTTTACGCAACATTCCAATCAAGGGGAGTACCTCTTGCATACTTTGGATGTTCACTGGATTCTGAGATACTACACCAAACTATGAAGGATCTCAGAAAGACTGATCAACTGTTTGTCCCTTTTGCTCACAAAAGGGAAGGAAATGCTGTCTCCAAGCAATGCCTATCTAAATGGTTGGCTCATTGTATCACCTTCTGTTATGACAAGTATCACAAGACCCTGCTGGGTCAAGTCAGGGGTCACTCCACTAGGGGTGTCGCTGCCTCTGCTGCTTGTTTCAAGAATGTGTCAGCGGCTGACATCTGTGCAGCCGCAACTTGGACTTCTGTCCATACGTTTACAAAACAACACAGTTTGGACATTGCCTCTCGCCGTAGAGCTGGCTTCGGGTTGGCTGTTCTGCAAGGTCTTCTTTCATAAGACTTTCACAGCCAGAGGATCTATACATAAGTAGTTTCCTCCTCCCATATGCTTCTCCTTGTTCCAGACTGCTTGGGACTCTGTTCTATATGTAATTACCTACTTCAAGAACCCTCTTGAAGTAAGATGGTACAGTTATGTAAGAACCTACCGTAACAGTAGATCTTTGAGAGAGGCTCTTGCAGTAGGTAATACCTTCCCGCCTTCCATCCCCCTTAGCTTTTTCAGCTCCTTTTCCAGGAAGGGAAATATCTGCTTCTCTCTCGTCTTGCCTTTTTTGGCCCTTGGTGGGAAAGAACTGGAAGGCAGGCTTGGGGGACCGCCCCTTTATACTGATGTCTGTCACCTGATGTGAGGGCAGTCCCCCACCAGAGACTGCTAGTTAGAAATTTTTCCGTGAGGTCCTGATGCCTGCTGGCCTCAGTTCTGTACGTAATTACCTATTGCAAGAGCCTCTCTCGAAGATCTACTGTTACGGTAAGTTCTTGCGTAACTGTAATTTCTACGTCTCATACAGTGTTCTAGTCAGTTTCAGCAGGTGCAGCAAAAAGAACATAATGACCCAGAACTCACCTCTTGTAGCCAGCTCTGCAGAGATTTTGCATCCAGCATTCTCAGGTTAACCCCTTGAACTCCAGTTTTTGCAGTCATTTCAACAGTATAACTATATACAGTTTTAAACAAAGGGATCCCAATATCCATGACATTTCCACATAAAGATTTACATATATTTTTATATCCACAGATGTATGCAAGGGGGAAGAAAAGACAGAACAGAAAGGGAAGACATAGAGATAACGAGAGGCAGAGAATTGCGAAACTGTCAACAGTGATCAGTTCCTAGGTCTCACAAGAAAATTTTTTGCGCAACATGACAGAGAAGAGATAGAAAAGGAGAGGATAGAACAGACCCTTGCGTTTAAACTCTTTCTGCATAACACATGGGGCAGGGCCTTATTCAACCCTGTCACAAGTGGTATTGAACTAAATAAGAAAATTAAGCAAGCAGTGGCAAACTATGAGCTGGAAGAGGCACAACAAACGATTTTACATTATTTTTTTTTGTATCCTCTATTAATTTTAGGATAAAATACACAAACACACACAGCCAAGTATGGCAGTATAGCACAGTAGTTTAAGGCTCTGAGCTGCAAATCTGGAGACCTGGGTTTGAATCCCACAGCCCACACTTGCATACTGTGTGCCCCTAAGCAAGTCACTTAACTTCCCTGTGCACCCAGGTCGCACCTGTAAACAAGCTTTTAGCTTAACGTGCCACTTCTGGTTAAACAATTGGGAGAAAAAAAAAAGTACAACAGTACAAAGAATGAAAAAATAGCCATCACAATCAACATACAAATGTTCCAATATACAATTAAAGTTAATCGATGGATAGTAGATAGTGCAACAATCATTTAATATATTAAAACTTTATTATTTATTTATTTAAGTCTTTGAAGTGCAGTGATCCAAAGACTGTTTTCGGGCACAACCAGTACTTTATACTTACAGAGGGAAGACAGTAGTTATAAGGCAAAGTACCATGAGTGGGCATGCTATGAGTACAAAGGGTCCAACTTCCAAGAGAGTTAAAGTGGGGAGCATTTCCAAAGGCATAGAGTTCCAGTCCCCGAAGGTGAGCTATCCCACCAGAACCCTCCCCCGTGTGTTAAGTAATCCCACTTCTCAAGGTCTGCACCTCTACAGGGCCAGTGAGTTCTGGAATTATTTCCAAACCTTTACAAAACATTCCTCCTTCCCTCTTAAAGTAATCAGGCGCTCCATTGCCAGAGTCTGGATTGTCATTGCCCTCCAGGCTTGACCTGTGGGCGGCGCATGTGAGACCCATATATTTAAAATCAGTGATGGGCCAACACCAACAGTACCTGAATCCACCAGGGAAGCAACTCCCATCCCTCTTCTCCAAAGTCCTCCATGCCAAAGAGCAGGGTGGTGGGCGTCACTGCTAACTGTCGCCCTGCCATTACTGAGATCTCCCTGGACATCTCTCTCCAGAAGACCTGCAGTACAGGACAGGTCCAAAAATAATGAAATATGTGCCCAGCTCTGGCATCTTCCACAAATGGGGGAAATCATGAGGATATATTTATGCACAATCTGAGGAGGACAGTATAAGCAATGTGCAAATTTAAACTGGGATTCCTTGTATTTATTGCATATCAAGATACCTATGTGAGATCTTAACACTAACCTCCAATCTTCTTCCCTAATAGCAACCCCCAGATCTTACTTCAAGGGGGCTCTTCCTAAGAAAGGTGGCTAGCCAATGCCGCTCCAGATCCAGCTGTTCTGTGTCCCAGCTGTTTAGCTGCCGGATGTGCTGCATGACGTCCAAGAATGAAGGGTCATCAGGCTGGGAACAAGGGGTGTCTCTGCCACCTTTGGGCTCTGATGGAAGGTCAGAATCTTCATGGCTGGAGGAAGAGGAGAAATACCTGTCTGAATCCCCCAAATCTGGGGAGGGTGAACGGGGATGCTTGTGTGGCCATTTTTTAGGAAGGGGGTATCGCCCCCCGTATGGTGTCGGTCTGGTCCTCCAAGGTAGAGGAGTAGGTGGGTGAACTGGAGGCTTATCCTGAGGGGGCCCCTGGAGGGTGCCCTGGGTGACTCTGTCTTTAAAATAGGCCCACCAGGCCGTATACAGCTCATTCAGGGCTAGTGGAGGAGCGTGAGGCAACGTTGGAGTGTCGGGGGGGGGTAGGCTTAGATGGCCTCAGCATCTGGTTGTCAGGTTGTGGTAACTTGGGCGTTGGGCTAGGCTGATCCGAGGTATCTGGCATTGGACCCAGTGGTAGTACCATTGGGCGTTGGGCCCTCTGGCATCGGCAAAGGAGTGGCATCAGGCCATGCAGCAACTTAGGAGGGTTAAGAGGCACCAGGGAGGCCAGTGTCGAAGGGACCGGACTGGTGACTTGGCTGGCGGCCTCCTAGGCAGAGTTGACTGAGAAAGGGAGCTGGGTTCCAAGCGGGACAGAAGACCGTCCGCTCGAGGATGTACCGGACAATTCACTCTGCTTAGAGCCTGCAGGTACAATGGGCTTAAGCCTGAAAGGCAGGGATGACATCCCATGCCCCGAAGAACCTTCTCCTGCAACTGTGATAAGGGAGGGAGGTTTTGTCACCAGAAGTCCGGAGGGTGAAAGGGCAGCCAATGGTGGAAGAAGCTGACTCCTCTTGGGGGGGGGGGGTACAATCCTAAAGTGGTCACTGACTTCATTGGGGACTGTGAGTGGTCTTCTACTTGGGGTTTCTCTTTGTGCTTCTCCTGGTGCTTGTGTTTGCCACTCGATCTTTTCTCATTGTGAGAGGAGGAAGAGATAGAGGGTAGCAGCCCCAAAGACCGTAGAAGAGGATGAACTCTTGCAGTGAATCTCCTTCTCTGTCCCATATAGCTTCTTGGAAAGCAGGAAGGCTTTTTGGGTATTCTAGTGGCTGAGCCATGTGCGTTGGTTAAAATCTTGGCTGGGTTGGTAGGCCTCAATTTTGTGATCTGGGCCTAGGCAGAAGACACCGGCCAAATGGTCATCGTTATGAGGAATCTACTTGCCACACGCACACACTTTAACTGTCACCTCTTGATTGAGGAGGATGGAAAAGAAAACATGCAAGAAATTTGTGGAATAATCACGTGATTGGAGAAAATAAACGCAGGTAAATGCAGTGAAAATGGCAGTCAATTAACTGAAGGCTTCTGCGGAGGTCCGACTTGCGTGGTTGACAGCGGGAAAAGAACTGAGGATGGGCTGGGGGACTGTCCCTTTTATACCATACGTCGTGCTGGGGGCAGACCGTCATAGGGGATGGTCCCCCGCTGTATACTGCTAACTAGAAGGTTTTCATGGGATCCTGGCGCCTACTGACTTCAGTCCTATAGGTGTTCCTTGTTGCAAGAACTCCTCTTGAAGATCTATTGTTATGGTACATTCTTCTGTAACTACTGTCCCTCTCCCACAATGTCTTAACTTTTTAAGGTCAAGTCCGGGACATACTGCCTTTCCTGTTGTACCACCTTCCTGATAATGCCCTTTGGGTCTTTCTGTGCCCCATAAACCAACTGTTCCACTGGAGCTAGTGTGGATGCAGTAGTAACTGGGTCCCTATGTAAGCCCCTCCCAAAATCCCTGACCTGTAGGTGATGAAAAAAGTGGGAATGGGGTAGGCCAGTGTCCCCCTGCAGTTCCACAAAGATGCACAGTCCTTCACAGGTATAAATGTTACCTAGACAACTAATCCCTTGGCTTTCCCATTCCCTATATCGCCCATCTGACAGGCTAAGCAGGAAAAACGGGTTGCCTGCCACTGGTACCAGTAGCACCTCATCTTCCACTGCACCTCAGCGCCATTTTATTTGGTCCCCTGCCTCCAATACCTACCCCACTAAAGGATTGGTCACACCCAAGATAACGTATGCTGTTGTTCTTTTCTGGCTAGATAGGCTGATAGTCGGCCCGGACATCCCAGCTCTTCCAGGTCTAGCCACCCAGCCTCAGGCAGGCAGTTCACCCAGTCATGAAGATACCTGTGTTGGATTGCTGTGTGGTAAAGTTTCGGATCAGGGGAAATTAACCCCTTCCCTGGAAGGCTTATACGGGGGCATTTTCCCTGCCACAAAATGTAGAGAATGCCCCGTCCAGACCTTTCAGATCTGCCTTTGTGGGTCCCATTGGAAGCATTTGCATTGTGTACAGTATCCTAGGTAATATATTCATTTTAATCAGGTTTATATGCCGTAACCGAGAAATAGGGAGTGCCGGCCATTGTCCCAAATCTCCAATTATTGCACTGATAAGAAGGGTATAATTCGGATGATACAGGGAGTCCTGTTTTAGGTCTGCATTAATCCCCAAGTATTTAAAGGAGACAGACACCTCATGCAAACCCTATGTGCCCCACCCCTGGCACCCCATTCCCGCCCAAGACATAGCAATTCCTATTTGGCCAACTTGAGCTTATAGCCCGAAAAGGTAGCGAACTCAGAGATCACCCTGAGTAGCACCGGCATAGACCGCTGAGGCTCTGTAATATATAATAGTAGGTCATCTGCGTACAGAGTGACTTTATGGGCCCTCCCTGATTTCCCTTGCACCCCTAGAATCTCTGGGGAAATTGCGGATACAGATCGCAAAGGGCTCAGTGGCCAACGTAAAAAGCAGGGGGGACAGAGGACACCCCTGACATGTACCTCTGAAGACTGGGAATCTGTCCGATAAGATCCCATTCACTAAGATCACTGCGCCTCCGGTGCCTTATATAATGCATGAACCATCCCCGCAGATGTGTTCCCCAGACCAAAGCGGGCCAATATTTCAAATAAATACTCCCACTCAATCCAATCAAATGCCTTCTCGGCGTCCATGGACAACACATAAGTGCAATCCAGACACCGAGAGGCCCACTACACCACATTGAGGAGTTTACAGGTATTACGGTACGAGAGATGCCCCCGCACAAAACCAGTTTGGTCTGGGTGCACCAAGTTTGGAAGTAGCTTATCCAAATGGTTTGCTAGGATTTTAGCAATAATTTTTACATCCCAGTTGAGCTACATTGTGATTTTGATGAAGGTATTTATTTGAATTTTGGTAACTGGGTGTGACAGAGTTGAATAGGACCCTGTCCCGGTTGTTATGGAGAGTTTGAATGCAGGGATCTGTTCTATTCTTTGCTTTCCTGTCTCTTCTGTCTGACTGCACAACCAAATTCACTGTCTCTGTCTTCCCTTGCTGTTTCTGTCTTTTTCTCCCTTGCATGTCTGCTGGTATAAAAATATATGCAAATCATTATATTAAAATGTAACTGATATTGAGATCCCTTTGTTTAGAAATTATATAGCAGGGTTTTATTTAACTCTAAAAATTGATTAGCGTTTTGCCCATAAAAGTTCTAAAACATTGTGAAAATGCATAACACTTGCCTCACTGTGTTTTGCAAACATAACACTTCTAGAAAACCTATATAAATGCTTTCTGTACAGTTAGTATTGTTCCAAGAAAAAAACTGCTAATCAGTTATTTAAAACCCTTTATAGTATTACTGTTGAAATGTATATAATTATAGTTTGAGATGACTGCAAAAAGCTATTGGGAACTCAAGGGGTTAACCTGAGAACAGTTTTTAAAGGGGAAGTCTCCCATAGTTTCACGGCCGTATTTTCCCAACTTCTTATGAGTAACTGTTGTGTGCCTTCTCCAGTTGCCAGCAGTCCTATTGCTATCCAGATCTAGATTATAAATAAAAATATACAGCCCCCAGAAGTTATCAATGTGTTTGTCCTCCATTTTACCATCAATGCTGCTGGAGGGTGATGTCATCAGAGCAACAGATAATGGTGCTTCACTAAATGCTGTTCCACCAGTAAACAGAACCCACAATGTTTGGTTCCCCACTTGAGTAATGGGGAACCCTTTAAGCGTTGTGCACATCCTGAAGTGCAGGTCTAATAGGAACTAGGACCGTATGAGAGTGATGCAGCACTGATTTGACATATATATATACAGTATGCCTATAAGGAATTGCCTGTATGTGCTGTGTTAATGTTTCTGTTAGCAAAAGCAGTTTACCCAATAAATGACTCTGGGTACAACAAGAGTCTTAAGTGGTATTATATAGCTGTTGTATAATGTTCTGTGTGTGTTAGCATTCTCTGTTTTGATTGACACCAGCAGTGAGACACAATCTTGCAAAAATGCCCCTTTCCCTTTGTAACTAGGCAGTCCATGATTGGATGGCTGATGTAAGACAATAAAGAGTTCAGCTATATCAAGGAATAGGTTACCAGGACATCAGCTGCAGCATATGGAAGAAGGTTAATCTAGTGGTTAAAGCACAGGCACAAGAACTGGGAAACTCTGGTTCACATCCTTCTAAAGTCCATTACTCTCTATGGATTGTAAAACAATACACTTTTATAAAGTAAGTGATCTAGCTCTCCACTTTCAGGCTGCTGAAAGGGGGATGTATAATTTGTGCAAAGGAGGAATTTAGTCTTGTGTGATCCTTTGGGAAACTGCTCAGGCTTACCTTGTAAATTAAACTTCTCAAGGGTGTTCACCTGGTGCAGTATTGATTGACTCAACTGCTAGATTGACTGTTTAATTGCCTGATTGATTCTTTCTGCTGCTTTCCACAACGTGTTGCAGCTGTCTGACAGAGAGAAATGAGCAGTACAAAGAAATTCTGTTTCCTGTGAATGAAATACTATTAGATGTATTATTTGCTCTGTACTTGCAGTATTAAGGCTACAAGTACCACTCCCTGTGTGAGCTGCATGACAGAACTGTCTTAAGCCATTGCAAACTTAAACTAAAATCAGGATAGACAGCATTGATACACTTATGTGTACTTCTGCACTGTTGCTGCAGCGACATCAGGGAATGGGAGGGTCTGTTTTACAAGAGACCCATTTGCATGTAAATAGATGCTTACTTGACATTTTACTACCTTGTGTCTCAGAGCCTCAGACTCTAGATATGTGTTGCAACAGCAGAAATGATTGATCTCTTATTGACGTATGTACAGTAATTGATATAATGTATAATACATACATCAGACATATCCAAATCAGAAATATACAGTAGTCTTCTCCTTTAAGTCGTTTTTCAGAAGCTGTGGAGAAGGGGCCTCAGTTCTGGGACATTGTGTTCTTGCTGTACCTGCTTGAAACATACAAGAACATTTTAGAAAAAAAACAGGATGCTTGTTAAGGAGGGGGGGTTGCAAGGACTTAGAAGTGAGAGAGCTGCAATGTTTTGAGAGAGACAGACACACAGAGATTGAAGGAAAACTCAGATGGATCTTCTCTGTTTATTTTGCCTTTGTAAACAGTTATTCTGAACAATTTTGTTTTATGTTACTGCTAGTACTAATAAACACTTTGCACATTCTACAACTGCTCCTGGTTTCTCCTATGCTTCCTGACCTGTGCCTTGATGACACTGGGTAAGTCCACTGAGACAATAACAGTCCCTTTTTTCAGGGTAAACCTGGAAGTGCAACAAGAGTAAGTACAATACAAAGCAAAATTCACAGGAAGATAATGCATTACACAGCAGTTCCACAGAAAGATAAAGTAGCAAAAGGACATATCATAGCCGCGTTGCTCGCTCCGACTTCTTTGTTCTTCTGTAAGCCAAGAGCCAGCGTGCTCATTCACGCTCAGGCTATTTACATTTTACTTGAAGTTTTACACTCATGTCTTTTTTTATGCTCACTTTATTTTCTTGAACACCTAAATTAACCATCAGCAAATCCGTGCTGATTGACTTTTGCTGCAATATGTTTTACATATTGCAGCAAAAGTGCCAACGCTCCTTTTTCTATAGGGCCCCTCCCTGGGTGAACAAACTTCCCCCTGCAATAACCACTGAAATGCGGCTGGGACCCTTCAAGTCCTCTCTCCACTCTGCTATCCTCGCACAGTCCACATGTGACTGTGATTAGCCATATCCTCCATTCCCACGCCATGTATCCCTGTAACCCTACCTCCTGTGCAGTCTCGCTGCAGTCCCCCTTCTGGGTGGCTGCACCCCTCAGCTTGTATCTACAGTCATGTAAACACTTCTCCACTGTTTCTTACTAAGCCTCGGGATCCTATTCCAGGATCCCCCGAAACTGCAACCTACCAAGTGTATAGTTACTTCTACCATATTGTATAATGTCACTGATGCATTGAATAGCCCACAACTGTATTGTATATTTATTTATAGAATGGGCATGGAGCCTTTGCAAAAGAGTCCCTGACTCAAAGGATTGTAATTCAGATTCTCTTAATAAATAAATAAATAAAATATTCCTGTGTGCATCTGATTGATCATTGGCATGGACACATTATTTTTTCATTGACGTCTTGGTGTGTTGGTAGTTAAACATTAAACTCACTGCTTGCTTGTACTCTACAGTGTAAAGGAGATAAAGATGTGCAAACATATGTTCTTTTGTTTATTAGTAGTAGACTGTTCACACAAAGGCAGGTAGTGGATGAGTTTCCACATTGAAAGGGATTTGGGTCCTGGTACTATAAGGTACATTGAAAATACAAGTTACTTGATTACGTCTTGATACAATCTGTCCGTAGAGCTTAAATTTAATAAATATTCAAGTTTTGATTGTGGTATTATTTACCCGTAATCACTTCTGAAGGAACCACACTGGGATGGGGTGATCATTATAAGTAATTGTGCAACAACATCCAAAACAATCGTAAGCTCCCCACCTGGATCTGTAAAGCACCACTCTGAATCCAGTATAGCAATAAAATAAATACATTTCTTCAGTGCTGAAAAAATAGAACATACCTACTGACGTCTTGGTGTCAGTGGCTCAGTAGGTAGCACACTCGCCTCTGAGGCCGGGAGATCAGAGGGCTGTGGGTTCAGTTCCCACATCTGCACTTGGGTAAATATCCCAAATCTGACACTGTAGTGTAGCATGAGAGGGGTACTGCACTTCTGAGGTGCCATCTTTCGCATTAGACGTTAAACCGAGGTCCCATCTGTCTGGATTGGTGGTAGTTCAGGTGGATGTTAAAGATCCCATGGCATTTATGGAAAAGAGTAGGGGAATTTCCCTGGTGTCCTGGCCAAATTTCCCTCATGCAGTAAAAATATTACCAACAGCTTAATCTGGTTAAAATTCAGTTGCTTACCATCTGTATCCCCCACCCCCACCCCGGTCGCTCCTGAAAAGGAACTTAGGCCCAGTGGGTTTACCGGTTAACAAAATTCAACCAACCAACCGACGTCTGATGAAGAGTAGCAGATTATTTTGGATGCTGATTTTTTTTGTATTATTACTTTCAGATTCTGAAGTCTGTGCAGTACTGTAATGACCCCCTTCTTAAGCTGATGTGCATGAACTTTGAAAACTGACGGAAAAAAACCCACAGATGTTAGTGACGAACACATTACGCTACTTATAGTTTAAATAGTTGACACTACAATGTCTGTCAGACGGGGATTCCAGCTTGTTTGCGTGCAGTTAGCTGCAACAAATCTAACATTTCCTCAGTGTGTCAGGGAGATCCTGCCACTCTTGAGGACCGACTTTTTCTTAAATCTGTTGCAACAATTCTTCTATTTCTCCTTTTAGGGAAAGTCCATCATATTTCATTGACATAAATTCCTGCACGATATCTAGACATGAAATCAGCATTTACATGTTTTGTCCCTGCCCTGTGGTACACAGTAAATCTATAGGGCTGAAGAGCTAAGTATCACAGCATTATACAAGGATTTTTTTTTTCTCTCATTTGGTGCAACCAACAAAGGGGGTTATGATAAGTTACAACCTTAAATTCAGCCCCCCACAGGTAATATTTCAGAGACTCAATAGACCATTTCAGAGCTAAACATTCCTTCTCTATTGTAGCATATCTTCTCTCCCTTTTATGTAGCTGCCTGCTGATGTACGGTACATGATTGGATGTTCTTCCCCATCCATTTTCTGAGATAAGACTGCCCCAGTACCATTCTCTGATGCATCGGTTTGAACCTCAAACACTTGGTTGAAGTCAATGCTTTTGAATACAGGAGCTGTACATAGAATGGCCTTGATATTCCTGAAAGCCTCATCACAAATAGGAGTCCACTGAACCTTATTCGGGCACCTCTTTTTAGTGAGATCAGCCAAAGGACTGGCAATGGCTGGATAAATCTCCGGTAATAACCAGCCAGGCCTTGAAAAGATCTCATGTGTTTTTTTGTGGTAGGTATGGGACTGTTCTGTACTGCTGTCAGCTTTTCTACCTTAGGCTTCACCTGTCCAGTGCCTAAAATGAACCCTAGGTATCTTGTCTCAGTCTTTGCTAGGGGACACTTAGCAGGGTTAATGGTCACTCCTGCCTCCTTTATTGCTTGCAGTACCTGGGGCAAGTGTCTTAACATGGGATTCCCATTTGGGGCTAAATATAACCATGTCGTCCAAATAAATCGCACAGTAGAAACATAGACTTTGACGGCAAATAAGGACCGCTTGGCCCACCAAGTCTGCACATTTCCCTACCTACTGGAGAAACTGCAGATCTAGTTAACCAACAGCCTATTTCTTCCTACCCCCCCATAAGAATTGCCTTATGTATGTCCCATGCATTCTTGAATTCTCCCACAGTTTTAGACCCCACAACCTTCTCAGGAAGGCGGTTCCATGCATCCACCACCCTCTCTGTGAAAAAAATACTTCCTCACATTGCCCTTGAGCCGTCCCCCCTCTATCTTCAAATTGTGTCCCCTTGTTCTTGCACATCTCTCTTTCTGAAAGATGCTACCCACTTGGACTTTGTTGATACCACTGAGGTACTTAAAAGTTTCTGTCATGTCCCCCCCTTCCTCCTTTCCTCAAGTGTATACATATTAAGCTCCTTTAGTCTCTCCTCATGTGGCTTCTCTTGCAGACCCTGCACCATTTTAGTTGCCTTCCCCTGGACTGCCTCCATCCTGTCTATGTCCTTGCAGAGATGGGGTCTCCAGAACTAGACACAGTACTCCAGATGGGGTCTCACCAACTGTCTGTACAGAGGGATAACAACTTCCTGTTTTCTGCTGGTGATGCCTCTCCCTATACATCCCACTATCCCCCCAGCCCTCCCTACTGCCTTCTCACATTGCTTGCCAACCTTAAGGTCATCTGATATGATTACCCCAGGTTCCTTTCCAGTTTTGCTGTTGTTACTACCCACCCCCCAATTGTGTACTCATCCCCTAGGTTTTTGTTTCCCAGGTGCATTATTTTGCACTTCTTTGCATTGAATCCAAGCTGCCATACTTCTGACAGTTCCTCCAACCTTGCCAAGTCCCTTCTCATCCTTTCCACGCCCCCCCCCCTTGGGTATCAGCCCTGTTGCAGATCTTTGTGTCATCTGCAAAGAGGTATACTTTTCCTTCCAGTCCATCTGCAATATCACTTATAAAGACATTAAAAAGGACTTGACCCAGTACTGAACCCTGCGGTACACCACTAGTAACTCCCTTTTCTTCAGAGTGGACTCCGTTTACTATTACCTTCTGTGTCCTGTTATCCAGCCAATGTTTTATTCAGACTACCACTCTGGAACCCATTCCAAGACTGGCTAATTTGTTTATTAATCTTTTTTGTGGGACTGTGTCAGATGCCTTGCTAAAGTCTAGGTAGGCCATGTCCACAGCCCCTCCCTGGTCTACTACTTTGGTTATCCAGTCAAAGAAATCTATTAGATTCGTCTGACATGACCTTCCCGCTGTGAATCCGTGCTGCCTTGGGTCCTGTGCCCCACTGGCCTCTAGGTACTCAACATTTCTTTCCTTCAGAAGTGATTCCAACATTTTCCCTACCACAGAGGTCAAACTGACAGGTCTGTAGTTTCCTGCCTCTGTCTTGATACCACTTTTGTGAAGGGGAATCACATTCGCCCTCTTCCAGACCTCAGGTACCACACCATTCTCCCATGATTTGTTAAAACGGTAGTCAGTGGTGTCACTAGTTCTCCCCTTAATTCTTTTAGAATTCTGGGGTGAATCCTGTCAAGCCCCATTGCCTTGTCCACCTTCAGTTTTAGGAGTTCTTTCAGAACCCTTTATTCTGTGAAAGGACTGGGATTGCCCCCCTATCTAGAGTGCTTCTGTTAATTGGATTAGGTACCTCCCCCTCCTCCTGTTTTGTGAATACTGAGCAGAAGTATTCATTCAGTATCCCTGCTTTTTTACTGTCCCTCTCTACTTACCCTCCATCCATTCTATTCAGCCTCACTATCCCTCCCTTTGTCTTTCTACACTCCCTAATGTACCTGTAACAGGTTTTATCCCCCTTCTTAACTGGATTGGCTATCTTTTCCTCAGTTTGGGCCTTTGCTATTCTGACTGCCTTTCCTGCTTCCTTCTGCCTTAACTGGTACAGTTCTCTGTCCTGCTCCTTCTGTGTTTCCTTATACTTCCTAAATGCTATCTTCTCCCTGACCTTCCCGCCACCTCTTTTGAGAACCATAGTGGCTTTTTTTTTGTTCGTTTTGATTTGTTTATTTGCTTCACACACAGGCTTGTTGCTTCTGTGATGGCAGTTTTGATGCTCCCCCATTGTTGCTCCACCCCTCCTTCTTGCCTGTTTGCTAGTGCTTTTCTAAGGCACTCTCCAATTTTGCCAAAGTCAACCCTCCTGAAGTCCAGTACCCTCACTTTTGTATGGCTTGACTCTGCAGCTGAGTTTATCGTGAACCACACTGTTTGGTGGTCCCTTGTTCCCAGATGGCTACCCACTTCTAGATCTGAGATCCTCTCACTGTCCCCATTTGAGAGTACAAGGTCTAAGATTGCTCCCTCCCGAGTGGGTGCCAACACTAGCTGTCTTAGGCGTGCCCTCTGTAGGGCATCGATAATGGCCCTGCTCTTTGATGTGGCTACAGCAAAGGTGCTCCAGTTAACATCTGGCATATTCAGATCCCCCATCAGCAGTATCTCCCCTTTCTCTGCCATCCTGAGAGTGCCTTCTATCATATCCTTGTCCATTCCCTCCCCCTGACATGGGGGTCTGTATACAACCCCTGTGCAGATTGTGGTGCCATTTCCATTCTCTAAGGTGACCCACAATGCCTCCTCTCCTCCCTGTTTACTCTTTTGTTCCATTGCTTTTATCCCTTCCCTTACATAGAGAGCTACTCCTCCCCTCTTGCACCCTCCCTGTCCCTCCTGTAGGCTGTGTACCCAGGTATGTTAACATCTCAGTCATGTTTCTCTGTGTACCATGTTTCTGTGACTGCCACGCTATCCAGACATCCCTCTTCCATCAAGGCCACCAGTTCAGGGAGCTTGTTGCCTAGATTACGGGTATTGATACTCATTACTCTCCATTGCTTGATGGCCTTGCCCCTTTTTGCCCCATCTCTCTCCTTATTGCCTTTGTTGTTTCCTCCATTTACCCCTGCCCTTCTTCCTATCGATGAATCTTGGTGTTTACCCCACTAACTACCTTGATTTTTTTTTTGGGGGGGGGAGGCGCTAGAAATTCCCTACTCCTTTCCACTGCCTCCCCCCTTGGCTAGTTTAAATGCTTGCCAATGGAGCATTTAAACCTATTACCTGGGATCCTGGTTCCCCTTCTGGACAGATGCAGACCATCATGCCAGTATAGGCCTGCATCACTCCAGGTGGACCCCCAGTCCCCAGTGAAGCCAAACCCCTGAGCTCTGCACCAGTTTTTCAACTGCTGATTGAATCCCATGGTGTGGAGCACCCTAGCCTCATCCATGCCATAGACAGGCAGCACCTCCGAGAAGGTTACCGTGCATGCTACTTATCTAAGGCCCTTACCCAGGTCCACAAACTTTCTGCACTGCTCTGTTCCCTTTCCCAGCCAGGTCATTTGTCCCTATGTGGACAGTGACATCCAGCTCCCTCCCCCCGTGCAGCTGCTCCCGTGATCCTAAAAATTCGCACCCTGTCCCTCCAAGCCATGGCGCCGGGCAGGCACCTTACCTCCCTTTCCCCTTCCTTCCCCAGTTCTACCCTCCTGATAATGGAGTCCCCCACCAGGAGTTGTTTCCTTCCCCTATGGGGTCCCATGCCACCCTCCTATGGATATCCTTTGTGGAGGTTCCCAGCATCCTCCTTGGTCTCCACTGCAGGTGCCTGCATAGAGGAACCACACTTTGCCAGAACAGCATATGAATTGTGGAGAGGTACAACTGGAGGGATGTGCCTCTGTTCCACCACCCTCACCCTCCCTGAGCCCACTGTGGTACAACTGCTCCTCTTTCTTGGCAACCTCTGAGGCAATGGCGATGGCCCTGGTGGTCCCTGGGTGGGAGAGGAGGTCCCCTAAATCCTGGCCAACTCAGCCTGGAGATGAACAACCTCTTCCCTCAGCCCAGAGAGGTGCTTGCAGATAGGACAACACCGCATCCTCCAGAACGTCTCCCGGAAGACTGCTGCTCCACTGCACTGCACCACTCCCATCATGTCTTATTTCTGGCCCCTTAACTGTTGTTTTTAATACTTACTCTTTCCTCTGTTTATTTAAACTTTTTTTAATTTTATTTATTTATTTTTTCTCCCTACTTACTTACTGCCTCCATGCCCTTTAAGCTCCAGTAGTCAAGTGTGTGGTCTTAGTATGTGGTCCATAAAGCGTTGAAAAGTGGCTGGGGCCTCATGTAGTCTGAATGGCACTGTGACAAACTGATATAAACTGACTGGGGTGCTAAATGCGGTTTTAGCTTGTGAATCAGGTGACAAGGGGATTTGCCAATATCTCTTAGTAAGGTCAAGGGATATCTCCTCAGTTGCACTACACCTTTGGGAACTATAAGCTGTCTGTCGGGAGCGCTCAGAAACTTGCTCACTGGGGGCCACCCTCAGTGACATGCAACGTCTATATAATTATGGGTGGCCCCATTGTTCCTCAGTTCTTTCTTCTGCCATTGTTCGCCAGTTAGACAAGCAGTGAAACAATGTGTGCCTGGTGGTGCTGAGAGTTGAGGTGCTTGACGCCACACCTTGTGCCACGCCGGGTGACCCAGGTTTGGGGACGAGCCTGGGCCGTCGGGTGTCGACAATGGAGGGAGAGGATAGAGCATCTGGAGGACTGCTCTCCTCTCACAGGGTATGTTAGGAGGAGTTTTCAGCACTCTTTTGGCTTTTGGTGGAGACTGGGGGAAGCACAGCACACAGGGACACCGCATAGGCGGATCGACACCAGATTCCAGCTGCCGAGGACTGGAGGGAGCCGTGCGGGAATCATTTTATGCCATGTTCCAGGGGAAACAAACCCAGGAAAAACTCTGGTGGACTCAGGGAGGTGACGGAGGGCTTTGGAGCTACAGCCCACATCCCTCAGCTGGACCAACCTTGCCCCCAGCTCTCCCAAGCTCCTCAACCGGGACCAGGATTGTTCCTCTAATAACAGAACAGGCCACCAGGTAGGTGAGGTGGGCCTTCCCCTGTGGGGGTGATCGGGGAGGGGTGCTGAGTGGATCCGGGGGGGGGGCTCAGCAATGGTATCCTGGGTGGTCCTAGGTGGTTTCAAGCTACGAGTAGAGGTGGTAGGCTGCGTAGGCACTCCTGAGAGATGCCCTGGTCCCTAGTGTAAACAGAAGATTAAAAAAACTAAAAAAGTGAAATAACGCTGTTGTTTTTTTTTTTTTTACTTTTTTTTTTCTACTTTAACGCAACTTGTTAATGTCCTGTATGCTGCCATCATCTAAAGAACCAGTATTTAGGTTTTGTACCTGCGGTTACAAGATCTACAAGGACGAAGCTCACCACACTGTTGTGTTTGCTGTTTGGGCCTGTCCCACAACATCAGGACCTGCAAAATCTGCCAGAGGTTAAACCAGGCCACCAGAAGGTACGGAAAGAATGCTCTAGAAACCTTTTCTGCTGTCAAGACCATGGAAGCTGCTGCCAAGGCAGAGTGTTGCAAGTCAGATTCTCCCTCATGCTCGACCACTTCCAGGAAGGAAATTTCCCAGCGTTTGGCACCGCTGCCACTGCAGTCGACAAAGACTTTGTACAAGGGCCAAAGTAACTTGTCTTTGAAGTCTTCCTCTTTTGTCTGTCACCACAAGCATAAGGATAAAGCCATTGCTTCACAGGTGAGGTTGAAGTCTCCATTAAAGGAGCGCAAGTCTTAATTCGTTGTCCGCTCTGGTGGCAACAACTACACTCCTCATGATTCTCAAGAGGCACCAAGGTCAGTGTCTGGCTCTGGCACTGTCGTACCTTGGATTCTTAGTCTTCGACGCTGGTAGTCTCTGACCCTTCACTGGGCACAGTCAACTTCCAGGCTATGTTGGCATTCTTCTGTGAACAGTTCGGACACCTGTTTCCATCAGTCTTCCCATTGATACCATCATCATAGGGATCTTAAAGCACAATTATTGATGATCTTCAAGGTTATCTTTCATCAGGTCACACCTTTGGAACTATACTGTGTCAGCACTAGAAGCATTTGGAAACTTTTGCTAGCAGTCAGCCAGGGGCCACCTACAATGACGTAATGCATCAGCATCCATATATGACTTGGGTCACCCTCTCCCTCCACAGTTCTTTTTATCACCATCGATTACACTCATTGGACCTGCCAGTGGAACTCACAATGCCAGGTTATTTTTATTAAAATAGTACAGCTCACACTTTTCAGCTTTTCCTATGCTGCCAAAGCAGTCTTCAAAGTTGTTCCACTTTTGCGACTGCAGGGAGCGAATTTACAAAGATGATATGCACTGTGTGTGTGTGTGTGTGTGTGTGTGTGTGTGTGTGTGTGTGTGTGCTGCTTAGCCCTCAATCACGATGTGCAAGCCTTTGAAATCTGCCACAGTTTCAACTGTGCTACAAGGCAGTGGAGGCAAGGGGCCCTCAATAACTTTCTCCCACGGAAGGCCCTAGAAGCATGAAGAAAGATTTACAAGAGAAAAACACATCATCTGCCCCCCCCCCAGTTGAATCCATGGAAGAGCACCAGTCGAGGAGCAAAGAAAGGAAGTCCTCAGGGAAAAGTCACAAACACAAGCACCAGGACAACGATAAGTCTACCCAGGAGAGATCCAGATTGTCACTGCAACCCTCGAGGTTGCCTTCCTCTCCATCACTGTCTTTTTCTTCGCTGGTGACTCTAGCCACCCCTACTGTCCTCTAGACACCTAGAGCAGGGTCAGGCTTGGGCACTACTGTGCCTACTATAGCTGGTACCTCGCTGATTTCGACGGTCTCCTGTCAGCCGTCAACTAGTCAGGTAGCAGCACCTAGCAAAGGTGTTGCCACTCCTGATCTCTCAGCCCCCCAGATCTCCATTTCAGTAAGGTTGGGACTGGGCTTAGGCTCAACTAGGCCTAACAATGTTGGTCGGTCGTCGCTGTTGACGGTCCTCCCCTCGTTGACTCTCATCTTCATAGCACCTTGTAAGGGCATTACCAGCAAGCCCTGTTCAACCAACCAGACCTTCCTGTCGATTAGGTCGGGTCCTGGTTTCAGTGGCACCGAGTCTGTTGAGGTCAGTGGTTCACAGTTGTCACCGGGCCCGAGTCTGCCACCGACCTTCTTGGATGAGGCCCCTTTTTATAGATGCAGCCAGCACTACGGTGTCAGTCCCCTCAACCATACAGCAGACCCCACCGTTGCAGCCAGGCTTCAGCACTTCCGAGCCATTCTCAGCTGGTATGCAACCATTGCTGCACTTCCTACAGTGGACGCTGACACCATTGCTCCTGACTCATAATGAGAGGATCATCAATGCTTAACCCTACCTGGCCTGCATCAGAAGTCCTAGGAGGAAAGACTCTGATATTTAAATATGTACTCTAGAGGAAAGGAGGAAAACTGGAGACATGACAGAAACATTCATATACCTCAGAGGTATCAATAAGGTACTGGAGGGTGACATTTTGCACAGAAAGAGATGCTCAAGGACAAGGGGGCACAATATGAAGCTGAAGGGGGGACTTAGAGGGATGTGAGGAAATACTTATTTACAGAAAGGGTGGTGAACATCTGGAACAGCCTCCCAGCAGAGATGGTGGGACCAGAACAGTAACAGGATTTAAACATTCATGGGATAGACACAGGGGGGACCTTAGTAACAGGGTGGGGGGGTGTAAGGCCAGAGACCAGTTGGGGTCTACGGTAGCACAGTAGGTAGGGACTCTTTAGGGCAGACTAGGTGGGCCAAGAGGTCCTTTTCTACTGACAGCTTCTGTGTTCTACCTTGTATCTTCCTCAGTGATGCTACCTCAGAGCTTGCCTAGAAGGCAGTGCGAGTCTGCTCGTTCGTCGTTGGGGCCTGTGACCATATCCACCCTGTCAATGCACTTAGACTACTTTAACTAGTGGGGCTCCTTCATTACCACACACATCACCCACACAGCCCCTCTTTTTGTCATCAGTGGATAAGATGACAATCGGATGCATGCTCATTCCCTCCAGAGGGACGTGGGGTATGAGGCAGCTATTTAGTTATTTATTTAAATGTAGGATTACAAATACCTTTGAGCCAAGGCTCTTTTACAAAGGTTCCACGTCAGAGACATGACAATACATTAGTACACAGTGGAGCAAATGCAATAAACAATAAAGCAGGTGCAAACAGAGCAGATAAAAACAGATTAAACTTACAGTTGCGTAATAATATAAGGAAGAGCTTGCCAGAGGCAGTTGTCAACTAGAACAGAAGTGCAGGAAGTGGAGCTGGGTGGAAAGAGGCTTGGAATCTCATCGCCTGTTGGTCCCACTCTGCAGAACCTCCATGGGTCAACGTTCATTTGCCTACTGGGCTCCTTACTGGTGGAATAGCCTTAACACTGAGATCTCCTCCGCTCCAAAGCTAGGACATTTCAAATCAAGGCTCTGTCTCCACCTCTCTGCCTCTAGCACCTTCGACTGTCGTACCTAGCCGGACCTCTCAGCTCAGTCCAGCAGTCCTTGCCGCTGAGCCCTCCTTGCACCTCTCCCTTCTTTCCACTCCCTCCCCTCTACCCTAACCCCCCCCCCATGACCCAGGTCAATGCTGATTCTACCCCATCCTCATGTTGTGAGGAGTCAGTGATCTATACCCCAAGGTCTCCACCAGAGGACCAATCATTCCTGTCCATAATGCAGGGCTTGCAGGCTGCCATGGGGTTCTCTGAGGAAGAGAAATATTCCTCAAAAACAGGATCTTCTGGAAGTCCCAGAAGCTTCTCCAGGGGTCATCCCTCCATTATACCCAGTTTTGGAGGATGCTACCTATGCAGCATGGTACCAGCCAAATGCAGTGCCACCTGTCCCTATGATGGTGGACAAAACATATCCTGACCCTTCTAATAAGACATATTATGCCCATCAGCCTGATACAGGTTCTGCAGTACTAACTGCTGACCACCACTTCTCCCAGTCGCCTCTGCTCTCACCCTCCTGGCAAAGGATTCGGGAAGCTGGATTCCCTAAGCAAGTGTACCTATGCCTCTGCCTCCTTGGGCTTATGGATTGCCATTTATCTGGCACAGATGGTGAAATACCAGAATATCCTGTGGCAAAAGGCACATACCGCTGCCTGGGGTTGCCAGATGGTGCAGCTAAGCAGGACCTCTTACAAATCCTGGAGACTGCCACCTAGGTGGGCAAGCACCTCATTTGATCAGTCTGTGATGCCGCAGATGTCTCGGCCAGGGCCACAGGCATTTGATAAAGGTGCCACGCCTGGCTCAGAGTCTTGGGGCTTTCACGACAGATGCAGCGAACAGTGTTAACACCCCTTTTGGAGGACAAAAGCTGTTTGGAAGAGAGATGGAAGAGGCCTTAAAAGACCTGCTTTCTGCCCAACTGTTACCAGGGCACCCCAGGCAACCCCACCATGGACCACACAGACATAAGGGTACAAGCAGTGGGCATAGGCCTCTTACTGGTACATACAGTCAAACATCCCCACAGAGAGAGAGCACCAGGGACACCAGTTTCTCAGTGGTCCCAGCTCCTTCAGGTACCACAGTGGGCCTGCCTAAAGAAGACTGTAAAGGAGGTCCAGCCCTCCATGGCTTTGCTTACCCTCACTGGGCCCAGGACGAGGGCAAAGGGGTCAGCCCCCACTTTTTTCTTCCTGTTATAGAGAGGAGATTGAGGGAAATAGGAGCCACCCTTGTGGAGCTCTGGAATGCCTAGAGGCATTTGTGCCTCCATCTTTTATTTCAGAGCCCAGGCATGTCCACTGTAGGAACTTTACTCATGCCACAAACCCTAATGTCTGTCATGGTCATAGTAAATTTATTGTAGTGTCTTACAAATAATAGGTCTATAGACTTGTTTTGGGGCCAGTGGCCCCAACAGCGGGGTCTTAAATCTACCCATGCCATGCTAATTGCACACATCTGACACCCTAGTCGTCTTGGTACACAGTTCAGGTGGTCTACAGTACCTAGAGCTGCCTTCAAGGTCGGGGGGGGCTGTCCCTTTTTTAAAGCTACCAACAGTCCCTATTTTAGGTAACCTGTCCCGGTGTCCCCACAAGTTTTGCAAAATGTCACTCTTGTCCTGGTTTTTGCTTACTTGTCCCAGTTTTGTCCCTTTATTTTATTTATTTATTTTTTTTGCTGACTGCTAATCCGTGAGTGACCGTTATTTAAAGGGGAAGTAAACATTGCAGGGGTCACTCAAATTGTGAAAGAACAAGACAAGAGCATTCAAACGAGTTGCTAGGCTTAGCTTTAGGTGTCAGGAGTTCTGAGATATGAATATCAAATTATCTGTAAATGAAAACAAAGCAGCAGCCATTTCATGTAATCTTGAAACAGGAAGTGATGTCACTGAGGGGCCATCTCTATGTTGTTCATTATAACTTGCCCCTCAGTGACATCACTTTCTGTCTCAGGATCCCATGAAATGGCTGCTGCCTTGTTTTGATTTTTAGAGTATTTAGATGTTCATATCTCAGTACTCTGGACACTTACAAGGAAGTTCCATACCTCATTTGAAATATATTCTTATGGGCTTTCACAATTTGATAGACTTCTGCAATGTTTACTTCCCCTTTAAGCACCACTGTGGCATTGCTCGAGCTGGACAGCAGTTTGCAACTTCAACCTCTGAGCTTGTGTAGCACCGCAAGCATGTCAGTGAGAGCACAGAAAAGCATGTTCCTTCCTGTTAGATTAAACTGAGTAGTAGTGCAAACAAGCGCATGAGGACATCTGCCAGCCAGAAGCTGAGAGGGGCTCCAGACAGAGAAAAGACCAGCAACAGTGAACTAAGGTACCAGAACCAATCAGCTGTTGGATGTATGTGAAAACAATCTGGTGTGGTGGTGGGAGTCACTGAAGTGACATTTGCTCAGCAAATGAGGTTAGTGTAAGTGGGTTAGATGGGACTGTCGGGAGGAGCAATACATGCAGCTTGAATGTCTGATCACAATTTAATGCATGTTTGCGTCTAATGAAATTTCTGTACATCATGATTTGGAACTTGCTTTAGCAGAATGATGTACTGTTTTAATCTGGATGCTTGCTACTGGTGTTGGTGTGGGGTGGCATGGCCAGAGCAAGCAGCAAAATGTAATTGATTGTGTACAGCATTGTCTGCGTGGTGCCTATGGGAGGGACATGGTGGGGGAGGGGGGTCATGGTCAAGATGGACTGTCCAGGTTTTAGGCCTCGGAAAGTTGGTAGCTTTACCCTTTTTGCTAGATGGGGCAGTTGTCACCATGCCCCCCCCCCGGGCTGTGGCAGTGGAGGGAATGTATTGGTGCCACCATCTCGGTGCAAGGGCCTTGCTCCCTGAACATGGGGTAATTTGAGTCTTCTGATTCTGAGGTCCTGATTGCTGCATGTCTTGTTCTGGCAGCCATGCCTTTTTGCCTCTTGCAGCCTCTTGAAACATAAGAGGCCTTGGTAACTGCCAGACTTCCACCGCTAGGAACCTTTTTAAATAAGCAGGGGGGAGTGGTTCACTCGGTAGCATGTTAGCAGACACTTCGATTTCTGCACCTCCTCTGTTGCTGGGTGCTGCACTGCTTTCCTGACGCCACTGCTTGATGACACCCCTCGTCTGAGGTTTGGAGGGGGGCTCTGTTAGGCTTTCATATTGGTGCAGATGGTCATCAGCTTCTCTGGCTTTGGATGGCCTGTGCCTTTTTTTTTCTAGAGGTGATGGGAAAACATTTTTACAGCTCCAGATGCCTTCCTGTTGTCGTTTTAGTGTCTATCCAATATTCGGATATGTTTTTGACCTTTTTTGTTAGACAACAAAATTAGATTATTAATTTTTCTAACTACCCATAATCATTCTCTTGTCAGTGGCTGTTGCTCTCTTTTCATACTGCCTGAACATTCTATGACATCAACACCACCATTCCAGGCCATTGAGATGAATAACATGAAACTGTGTTATTGGTACCATAGTGTGTATTAGAAATATGAAATGAAAGAGCAGTATCTGGTGAGGAAAGTGGAACTCAATGTAGATCGGCGGGCACCCCAAAGCTAGATTATCTATCAGAAATTGGTCAGCGCATATCAGAATACATAAACCGCATGGTAAGGAAGATGGAAGGGCATTTAACTATGTAAAAGTCATTTCCTATCTCCTTTAACTGCCTTTTTCTCCTATATCCCGGAGCTCCATAAAAACACGGATTGTAAATATTGCTGAGCTGCCAAAATTTGCCAGGAATAATTTGTATGATGTCATTTATTGTGCCATTATTGTATTACTTTTGTACTGTTTGTATGTTTTTGTAAACAGTAGCTTAAGATATTAAACTGTTCCTTTTTGCACTTGGGGACCCCATTGTAAATGAGCTTCAGCTCAATTGGGCTATCCTTTTTCTGGAAAAAAACAAAATAAACTATTTTACTACTACTACTCTTTTACATTGGCACTTATCCAGTCCTAGTCTGGGTCCAGCTTGTTATCCTGGGCAAGGCATAAATTAGTGTCAGAGACTCGTTTAGCGGCCTTTGCTAATCAAAGTAAAAAATGATTAGCAATTGGCTAAAGTCGATTAGCAGTTACCAAAAATTGATATTTTTGCTCAAAACCCCATAAAATGTACTTTTCAAACAACATGAAGTCTTGCTGTATTCTGACTACTGCAGTTAGCTCCAGCCTTTAAACTGCCGTGGAGAACAAAGGGTTAACTTTTCTGTGCATGGCATAGAATGCTGAGCTTGAGCGCGGTTGAGGTCTCTGTCTGTTTCCCTTTGAAACTAAACTGTCAGATTCTTTACTCCGCCTCACTGAACAGTCACTCCGGAGATTCCTCCTGCAGCTCGGTTCGAAAGTCGGTTAAAGTGTCTGTTAAGTTGTCGGTTTTCAACCGAAAATTATTCTGCATAGTCGGTTCAGTCTCTGTCTGTGGTACCATGAGTACTAGATAGGTTTTGTTCTATTTTTCTGTGTGGAAATTGTAAAGTGTTAGATCGGTTCGGCTGAACTGATCATTTGTAGTGAATTCTTGTGTTTTGCTTTAGTGTGTGGTTACCGGTCCTTATCGGTTCTAAAAAACAAACAAAAAAAAAAACGTGTTTTGAATGTTTTTTCCAATACCCGAGACACGTTTAGGAACCGATGAGGGAGTCTTGCCTGGCGGTCGCCGTAAAAAGGGTAAGTTTGGTTACGTTGGCCATGTATGAGAAACCCAAGAAAAAAAATGGGCCCACTGGGTTTCAACGCTGCAGTGAGTGTGGGGAGGTCTTTGCTAAGGCCGACCCCCGCGCCACCTGTGTTTATTGTCTGGGGTTTGAACACCTCGATACAGACTGCCAAATATGTAAAAACTTTCCTAAATCTATCCTTGAAAAGAGATTAGGTAGACTGAGGGAAAAGGAGGCAGAGAAGTCCGCTGATCCAGATGGCCAGCCTGGTTCAGTTCCGACCGAACCAGAAGGAGTGCCGTCTGACCAGGGCGATACTTCTTCGGGCAAGAGGAGAGCCGATCCTGAGGGATTGATTCCTACAAAAAGAACACGCAAAGAAAAATCAACCGGTTCGGATCCAGAGGTTCATGTTCCGACCGCCGAGAAATAGCCAGAGCGATTCAGACAGGAATCGTCAGCTCGGTTCCGACCAATCCGCACCTTTGGCAGGGGTTCGGTTTGGTCGGTTCCCCCAGTTCAAGATTATACCCCTGAAGACTTTTATGAACCGGAGTTTGAGGAGGAGGGGGAATTTGAAGATGATGGTGAAAGTCTGGATGTGCCTGTGGAACTGGACATCTCCCCAGACAGACCTTCTGGTGTATCCCCTCCTAGGCCTTCTGAGTCCCCTTCCCATTTTCTGTTTTACACAAAAGTGGCTGAAACCCTCCAGCTTCCTATGGAGGAGGCAATGGAGGATCAAAAGAAGCCTGATTATGTGGAAATGATGGACATCCCAGAGTCCAGGGCACTGTCTGTTCCCCTTCACATATCCTTTGGGAAGCAGACACAAAAAATCCTAAAGTCTCCCAATTCTGTACGACCTGTTGACAGAAGGATGGACAAGAGGTACACACTATCAGGCTCAGATACTGAGTTTTTATAGCAGCAGTGCAGCCATGTTGGGGTAGTGCAGGCTGCTGCCTGTGACAAGGCAAATATTCCCTTGGCTTCACACCCCCAGACAGACTCCAGGAAGATGGATGCCATGGCAAAGAAACAGTACATGGCATCTTCCTTGGGACTCAGGCAGGCGAACTATGTGACCTATACAGCCAGTTACCAGAAGTCCAGGTGGGACGCTGTACTGGCACTGGCTAAACAGGCTTCCACCCAGCTGGCCAAGGAGCTGGAGGAGGTGGCTGCTGATGGGATTGAGGCATCAAAGGTACAATTTCATGCTGCTGTGGACTCCAGCGATGTGTCATCAAGAGTCATGGCTACATCTGTGGCTCTTTGGAGGATGGCTTGGCTCAGATGTACTAGCCTCTCACAGGACACCCAGGCTAAGGCCATGGATTTTCCTGTAGTGGGTAATTCTCTGTTTGGGGAGCAGACAGAGAATTACATGAAGAAAATGGATGAATACAGGACCACTTATAGGAGTGCTTAAGCCAAGGGAGGCAAGCAACTCCTCAAAGGCAGCAATCTAGGGGCAGGGGCAGGCCTTTTCATAGGCCTTTTTACCAAGCACAGGCCTCTTCTTCCTTTTCACAGAGGGGGTTCTTTAGAGGGAGAGGCAGAAGGGGGATGAGCAGGGCTGCATTCACTCTTCAGCCTAAGGCCCCTACCAAGCAGACACCCTGAGGGGGCAGGCTGGTTTACTATGTCCTGGACTGGATGTCTGTTACATCAGACAAGTGGGTCCTGGAAGTAGTAAGCCAGGGACTGGTTCTCAGCTTCAAAAAATTTCCAAAGATGAGAACCAGATCTCTTCCACCTGCAGGTCTCTCCGAGACCCTTGCCCTGGAGGCAGAGGTTTCATCTCTTCTTGCTCTGAGAGCCATAGAAAGTGTTCCTACTCTACACCGGGGAAAAGGTCTGTACTCCAGGTACTTCCTTATCCCCCCCAAAAAGACGGGAGTGGCAACCCATCCTAGATATAAGATACCTGAACAAACATCTTTTAAAACCAAAGTTCAAGATGGTGACTCTGGGAATAATTCTTCTCTCTCTAAGGCCAGGGGACTGGCTAGTCTCCCTGGACCTCAAAGATGACTACTTTCATTTTGTTGCGTATCTAGAGGTCAGAGGAGCACAGGACCCAAGGCAGCATGGATTCACAGGGGAAGGTCATGCCAGACAAATCTGATAGATTTCTTTGACTGGGTGACCAAAGTAGTAGATCAGGGAGGGGCTGTGGACATGGCCTACCTAGACTTTAGCAAGGCATTTGGCAGAGTCCCACACAAAAGATTAATATACAAGTTAGCCAGCCTGTGAGTGGGTCCCAAGATGACAGCCTGGGTAAAGAATTGGCTGGAGAATAGGACACAGAGAGTAATAGTAAATGGAGTACACTCTGAAAAAAGGGGGGTTAGCAGTGGGGTACCACAGGGTTCAGTATTAGGACCGGTCCTCTTCAATGTCTTTATAAGCGACATTGCAGAGGGACTGGAAGGAAAAGTATGTCTCTTTGCAGATGACTCAAACATCTGCAACAGAGTTGATGCACAAGGTGGGGTGGAAAGGATGAGAAGGGACTGGCAAGGTTAGAGGAATGGTCAAATGTATGGCAGCTTAGATTCAATGTTAAGAAGTGCAGGTAATGCACCTGGGAAACAAAACCCAGGGAAGAGTACAATGGGGTGAGATACTAACAACAACAAAATGGAAAGGGACCTGGGGTAGTCATATCAGATGACCTAAAGGTGGGCAAGCAGTGTGAGAGGCAGCAAGGAGGGCTGGGGGGATACTGGGATGCATAGGGAGAGGCATCACCAGCAGAAAACAAGAAGTTATTATCCCTCTGTACAGACAGCTGGTGAGACCACATCTGGAGTAATGCGTGCAGTTCTGGAGACCCAGTCTCCGCAAAGACATAGACAGGATGGAAGCTGTCCAGAGGAGGGCTACTAAAATGGTGCAGGGTCTGCACCGGAAGACATATGAAGTGAGACTTAAGGAGCTTAATATGTATAGCCTCGAGGAAAGGAGGGAGAGGGGGGACATGATAGAAACTTTCAAGTACCTCAAGGGAATCAACAAAGTCCAAGAGGGTAGCATCTTTCAAAAAAAGAGGTGTGCAAGAACAAGGGGGCACAATTTGAAGATAGAAGGGGGGCGGCTCAGAGGTAATTTAAGGAAGTATTTTTTCACAGAGAGGGTTGTGGATGCATGGAACAGCCTTCCAGAGGAGGTTGTGGAGTCAAAAACAGTGGTGGAATTCAAGCATGCATGGGACAGTCATAAGGCAATTCTAGGGGGTTGGGGTAGGAAGAAGTAGGCTGCTGGTTAACTAGGATCTGCAGCTTATCCATCAGGTAGGGAAATGGGCAGACTGGGTGGGCCAAGTGGTCCTTATCTGCTGTCAAATTCTATGTTTCTATATTCCCATCAGGTGCTCCCACAGAAAGTACCTCACTTTCAAGCTGCCCTCAGGCCATTACCAGTTCAAAGCAATGCCCTTTGGCCTAACATCAGCTCCAAGGGTCTTCACAGAGTGCCTGGCAGTAGTTGTTGCCTTTCTAAGAAGGCAAAAGATTTCCATTTTTCCATACCTGGATGATTGGCTCATAGTAGGTCAGTCACCAGATCAAGTCAAGTCAGACCTGCAAGTGACTCAGCAAGTGCTCACTTCTCTGGGTTTCCTCCTCAACCTCCCCAAATCAGTTCTCAAACCAGTTCAGCTCCTTACCTTTATAGGGGCAGAGCTGGATACTGTCAAAGCAAGAGCCTTTCTTCCCCTTGAAAGGGCAAGGGTTCTTATAGAACTGGCTTCGTCTTTCAGCCTTCAGGTGTCCCGACCGGCAAGGCACTTCCTCCAGCTCTTGGGCCACATGGCAGCTTCTACAGCAGTGGTCCAAGGGGCAAGATTTCAGATGAGGGACATTCAGTTCCATCTGAGGGCATTTTGGTCCCAAAGGAGGGAACCTCTTACCAAACTGATTCCAGTGACTCGGACACTGATCCAAGCTCTTCAATAGTGGCAGGATCAGGACAGTTTAAGGCAAGGGGTCCCTTTTGTCACTCATTGTCATTCGGTGGTCCTTGCCACGGATGCTTCTTTTTTGGGGTTGGGAGCTCATCTGAGGGATCTCACAGCCCAAGGACTGTGGTCCCCTCAGGACTCCCTCCTTCATATCTATCTCCTGGAACTCAGGGCAGTTTTTCTGGTCCTGCAAGCCTTCTCTGTCTGTGCAGAACAAGGTGGTTCAGGTCAGAACAGACAACACCACCACCACCACCATGTGGTACATCAGCAAGCAGGGAGGCACTCTGTCTACGGCCTTGTGCATGGAAGCCATGAAATTGTGGTCCCTGGCTTATTCCCTACAGACCTCTCTGATAGCGGTCCACCTTCCAGGAAAGGACAATGTGCTAGCAGATGCACTGAGCAGGATCTCCCAGGGCCATCATGAATGGTCCCTGGACCCCCTGGTTTTGAAAGTGTTTTTTTCAAGGTGGGGCACTCCAGAGATGGATCTCTTTGCAGCCCCAGACAATCACCAACTTCCTCTTTTTGTTGCAGACCCCAGTCTTGGGTTCAGTCCTCTGGATGCTCTGATTTTGAATTGGAAGGAAATTTCTGTATGCCTTCCTCCCTTCTCTACTGTTCAAAGTCCTAGTCAAGATAAGGTCACAACCTTGCAAAGTGATTCTGATTGCTCCAGACTGGACCAGACAGCCTTGGTACCCCCTGTTGCTGTCTCTAACAGTCCATCTTCCCCTATCTCTTACCAGGAATTACAACCTGTTAACTTCCTCTCAGAGGAGGATTTGGTACCCCAGTCTTCGGTCTCTCAATCTCAAGACATGGTTCTTGAAGAGTTAGAGTATGCAGATTTGAACCTGTCTCAAGGGGTTCTGGACATTCTTAAAGCTTCTCAAAAGCCTTCCACCAGAAAGTCTTATAACTCAGAATGGAAAAGATTCAGCATTTGGTGTTCCAAGAAGCAAATCTCTCCAGACACTGCTGAATTGTCTACAGTTCTGGATTATATGGTCCATCTTAATGGCCTAGGCCTCAGCCCAGCTACTCTCAAGGTACATTTATCAGCTGTGCCTGCTTTTTTGTCAATGGGAAAGTCTTCCTCACTATCATCTCATCCTGTGTTCTGTAAATTCTTCAAGGGATTGCTCCATACCAATCCCCCCTTTAGGGATACTGCCCTTGCCTGGGACTTAAATATTTGCATTGCTCAACTTATGCAACCTCCTTTTGAGCCTATGTCCTCAGCAGAGCTTAAGTACTTGACTTGGAAAAGTGTGTTGTTTTTGTAGCCATTACCTCTGCCAGACATGTCAGTGAATTGCAAGCCCTGTCAGTGGAACCTGATTTTATCTCTTTCCAAAGAGAGAAAATGGTCCTTAGAACCAATAGGAGATTCTTGCCTAAAGTGGTTTCAGACTTCCACTTGAACCAGTCCATGTCTCTCCCTGTCTTCTTCACTGATCATTCTTCCTTGGGGGAGAGAAGGCTACACAGTTTGGATGTTAAGAGTCCTTAGCTATACATAGAGCATACCAAGGGCCACAGGTTTGAATCCCTCCAGTTATTCCTCACTTATGGAGAAGTGGGAAAGGACAAACCTGCCACCAAGAGAACTATTGCCAGGTGGATTGTGTCTTGTATACAATTTTGCTATGAGAAACTTGGAAAGATTCCACCCTCAGGCCTGAGGGCTCACTCTACAAGAGGTACAGCTGCTTCCCTGGCTACTGCCAGGGATATCCCTCTCTTAGAAATTTGTCAAGCAGCCACCTAGAAAACAGTCTATACCTTTACTAAGCATTACTCTCTGGATATCCAGGCTAGGAGTGATGCTCGGTTTGGCACAGCAGTACTTCAGAGCCTATTCCCAAAGTAGGTTCTGTCCCTTCTCCATGGAGGTACTGCTTGGTAGTCTGCAATAGTCAGAATAGAGCAAGACTTCATGTTGTTTGAAGAAAAAATTACTCACCTTTGTAATTGTTTCTTCTAATGGAGTCTTGCTGTATTCTGACCTCCTTCCCTGCCTCCCCTCTCAGAATCTGTTTTTGGGAAGTGGGTGGGTAGGTGCAGTGTTGCACCCCAGAGGTGCCTATTTCACACCCTCCCCTTTTTGTTTGGGTGTTTTTGTTGCTGCTGTTATCCCTTTTTGGAGTTGGTTTTTGTTTTGGGTTTCCTGACTTGAGTCTTTAGGGAACCCAAAACTCCTTGTTGCCAGTTGGCTAGTAAAAATGTTATAATTTCCACATAGGATTGTTGGTGAGTTTTTTTGCTCGTAAGAATCTGACGGTTGAGTTTCAAAGGGAAACTGACAGAGACCTCAACCGAGCTTGAGCTCAGCATTCTATGCCATGCTTAGAAAAGTTAACCCTTTGTTCTCCGGGGCAGTTTAAAGGCTGGAGCTAACTGCAATAGTCAGAATACAGCAAAACTCCATTAGAAGAAACATAATTACTAAGGTGAGTAATTTTTTTCATCTTGCTCTATAGTGATAAAATACACATTTACACAACGTTTCTGAGACTATCTGTTTTATTTAGCCATCAATCAATTTAGGATGAGAGGAGTGGGGAGAGGGGGCAGGGACAGTAGCTCAAGCTGTGGACCCTGCAACACAAGCAGACTTGATTGACCAAATGGCATTCTTCATGTGTTCATATTTCCAGAGAAATATAACAGTTGTGCAGCAGCACATACATTTTAAAAGCTGAGCTAGGATGTCTGCCAAAGCAGACTGTGAATTTGTGATCGTGAATCGTGACAAATTAAACATAAATTTTAAATGAACCCCTGCCCCAGCACAAAAACTCCACCTGGGACCATGATTGACCACATAGTTACCAACAAGGATTGGGTGCTATCTATTGCTGCTCTTCTCCACTAGACATCTAGCCAGTAATTCTGGCCTGTTTTTAGGGGGAGGGACCTGGGGGTGGTCTACCATACACAGTTGCCAGATCACCAGAATGTCTTGGTTTAGCACTAAAAAAATGTGTCTACAGCCTTGTCTGGGTTGAATTCAGATGGAAGGGGGCCATACTTTTTAATGCAAATCAATGTTTCTACAGTATCCTCTGCCAGACTTGCTATCCAGTCAGTTTTTACCTTGTTTGTAGTTGAAAAACACATTTCTACAATTGCATGAGACACAGGAAATACTCTCAACACATTGACAAGATTCAACATATTTGGATAAGAATTTTGGAAATTATATGCCAGTTTTGACCAGATCGCAGAGGCAGAAAGATTGATGAAATTCGTCTGAGCAAAAATCTTAAACTCTTGCCATTCTGCAAGTAGCAGAGTGCTGTCACAGTCAGGCTGCAAAAGTGCTGAAAAGTGGTCAGCTACTGCAGTAATGTCTCTGTTACCATACAGCGCCAGTTCCTTTCTGTCTGCAGCTGATCAAAGTCTGGTATCTAACACTTTTGGACGGTTATAGAAATTATTTTCATCAGTCAGACTAAGCCTTTCTTCACAACAGTTCTCAATGTTTGTAATGTATTTCTTAGTTTGCTTTTTAAAAGGTTGAACAACTTGGCCACTAAACTGTATTAATGTCACACCCTTGTATGTGACTGGAGCACGTGCTCCTGAAAGAACATCAGACTAATTTTTTGAGAATGTCAAGTTCACTGCCACCTATGGGACCACTCTGCTGAGCATGGTCAAGAGTGTTTCTCAAAGTTTCAGCAGAGCTAAGTAGCTCTGGCATTTCAACTACTTTTTTTGAAGTGCTAGTGAGAACCTGACAAGTGGCTGAAGCAGCTGTTCAAAATACTAAAAGTGTGCCACCATTTGGAATTTGTCATAATTTGCAACACTGCCTTGGACTTTGGCCTGGTCATCAGTTGGGTGTGCAGCCATAGATTCTAAATGGGCACAAATTACAGGGATTGCTTTGGTAACAGCATGGGTGGCAAGAAGCTTAGGTGCCATGGGCCTTCTTGGGCTTTTTTTAGCTGACATCTCCATGGCCTGGGCAAGGGACCGTAACTCTCTGAGTCTCTTAGGAGTTTTCTGATGGAGCTGAAACAGTTGGGTTCGAAAGTTTGAAAAATTGTTGAAATAGGTGTTATCCAAAGCGTCTTTTATGGCCAGTTCTAATCTGTGTGAGAAACAATGAACACCAACTGACCGCTGTGCGTCTTCCCTTAAAAGAGCAGCAAGACCCCGTCTTACACCCACGTTGACAGATGCCCATCAGCTCCAAACCCAACCATGTGTTTTATATGAAGGCCAGATTCTGTAGAAATGTCTAAAAGGAGATTTTTCAATCCCTGACTTGTGCCATGTGATGCAGCTTTTATTCGTAAAAATTTAGTCTCCACCTGACCATTGATGGGATTTACATAAATTTCGAAAACCAGTTCCTTTTCAGTTTCACCACTGTCAGTACTACCGTCCGTAAGCACTGAAAAATAATTAGCATTTTGACAGTTGCCAGCAGGTTTTCTTCTAGGTTTTTGCCAATACACGTTGAGAGTTCATTCCCACTAACAGTGTTAATGTATTTATTGCCCAAATAAACGTCATGGCACTTTTCTTGTTCTGCTATCGCTTCAGACTTTTTAATAGGGATGTCCTCTTTTGCCATCATATACAGGATCTCCATCAGCCTGCCTAGAATCGCTCTATGTTGTCCCTCTGCATTACTGAAAGCTCTCCATGCAATCGTGGTATGGCGATGTGTGTCAAGTGGTGACACCTTGTTCTACCAAATTTCAAAATGTTAACAGCTTTCTTGTGCTACTCTATCAGAAGATGTTTCTGGATGGTGTCAACTTTTAGCTGGGGGACTGTAATCCCTGCAATTAGTGCCTCACTGAAGTTTCTCAACCCACGTTGCTCATCTCAGCACTCGCAGCACAATTTGCAACTAACACGCACTGCACAGTCTCCCTCACTGCTAATCTTCAGCCAGTTTTTTTCTGGATCGTATTTTTGGCGCCATCCCTCTGCAGTTGCTAATTTAACTCCAGCCATGTCAGACTGTAATTATTAAAAAGTTAGAAGTTAACAAAACAAGGTGCCAGGGTGTGCAGCTACTTAAATTAACACATCATGAGACTTTTCCTGAAAAAAAAGAATGTCAGCAAGCAGATGTGACCCCAGCCCCCACCCACCCACCTACCCAGTCGCTGGCACTTCTCAAGCCAAACCCTGTTCCTAACTGGGGACGTCCCTCCCATTGTGACTGTGCTGCAGACAGCAAAGTCACTATAGCAGGGCACATTACTTAAGTTTTTGTGGGCTTGCTGCCAAAATAAGAAAAGTAGTGTGTCAAAATCAAAGTGCAAGGGTACAGTTAGTGCCTTCCTCTAAAAAGCAGGGGCAACACAGTGCATTTCATGCTAAAATCTCTGCAGTTGCAGGGCATGACAACACTTAATTTTTCAGTTTCTGCCCAGAAAAAGGGCAGGCAGTAAGTTCCTGCCAAAGCAGGGCACAAGTCTTTTTAGTTCCCTCATGGATCTCTGCAAAAGGCAGGCACATAGTCTATTCTGTGTGTTCCAAGTTCACTGAAAAGAGCAGGGCACATTTTCTGGTCCCCTTGGATTCTCTACATAGCTGCAGGGCATAGCTTAATATTTTTATGTTCCCAAATTTTTACTGCAAATACAGGCACACGTCATTGGCAACATAAGCACTGGGCACATTTTCAAAAATAAACTAGATAAATGGTAATTAAAATAGTATCATATACAATGATCCACACATGTGGAGGACAATCTCGATGGGCTATGGCCTTCTTTTGTCCATTTAACCAAGTAAATAATTCTTAAGTGCCTGGTTCCCCTCATCTCTGCAAAGCACTACTTAGTCTTTTTCTCAAATGTTCACTGCAGAAGCAAGGCACACGGCATAAGCAGGGCACAATAAATATTGGGCAGAGTACAGATCTCTGCAAAGCAGGGCACATTAACTTAGTCTTATTCTATTCCCAAACTCACTGCAGACGAAGGCCACATAAATAAGTTCTGGTTCCCCCAGTCTCTGTAAAGCAGGGCGCGTTTTGCTTACGCTCTTTTTCTGTTCCCAAATTCACTGCAAAGTCAACAGCAGGGCACACAACTAGCAGGGCACATTGCTTCTTGGTTACCAAGATCTCAAAGCAGGCAGGACTGCTTACTTAGTCTTTATCTGTTCCCAGATGTTCACTGCAAAGACGCAGGGCACACAACATAGTAGCAGGGTACATTAAGTTCTGGTTCCCCCATAATCTCTGCAAAGCAGGGCACATAGTCTTTATTCTGTTCCCAAATGTTCACTGCAATTATGTCCACTGTTTGTTCCCAAATTCACTGCAAGCAGGGCACAAACTTAAAGTTCAAGGCAGGGCACACTTTGATGCCTTTGTACTCCCTCCACCCACAGTCCAGCTCTAGGTCTTGCCTGTTCATTGCCATTATGCCGCGCCCCGAATCTGCGCCCTGAAGTCTGTGTGCCCCTCTTCCCGCCACCAGGCTCCTCAACCAAATGAAAATGTTTTACTTGTTTTGCTGCTCCCCGATTCTGCTGCACTCCTGTTGTCCTCTGAATTTGCCCGTCCGACCATGCCTTGTCCCGCGTTGCAGCTGCCTGCTCTCCGCTCTGTCTAGGTCGCCCCCGTGCCCTCTCATGGTGTTGGCCAGGCCTTCTCCCTCCAGCTCTTCCTCGGTGCAGCCACCACTGCTCCTGGCTCTGGCTTCTCTCCGACCGCCTCCAAGATAAAAAGACACAATTTAGTTAAGTGGATATCGGTGTACTGACAATTTATTTATATATATATATATATTATAAAGAAAACTCACCTTTGGACTGCTGCTTGACCTCCCAATGCCTGCTTCCTCTTCTGGGGGCACTGCAAAACAACTCTGTCACGTGTCCCCTGTGTGGTGGGGGGCGGGAGCAGGAGCATCACTGGACCAAGTCAGGAAACAGCTCGGGGTTCATGGGGTGGGGCGCAGAGGAGGAGGAGGGGGAAAAATAAAATAGACCATGCCCAATAAGGCACTTTTACAGGACCCAGGACCAATTGGCAATGATTAGCAGTGACTGCTAATCATTGCCAGATTTGACTCGCTTTTTACCGATCTTGGGTCGCAAATTGTGATGCGAACCCTCTTATTCTGTGCCTTGCTGGGGCATTTTGTACATGAGCTCCTACTGAGTCTGCCATATATAGTGAGCTACACTTCCCTTTTGTTTTCTGGAAGTTTTTTTTTTTTTTTTTTTTTTTTATTCTAGTGGTTCTCTTTAAACTTGGACTTTTTATGTGTTACTGGTTCCAGTGTGAGCCTCTGTCTTTGTTCTTCATCCAGTTCCTTTTTTTTTCTTTCCAGAGCGTGCCAATCCAAGGATAGCACTACGCCATCTTTGAAGTATTCTGTTATTCACTCCAAAGAGTAAGGGAAGTCCTCTTCTTACCTTTAAGGTTAACAAGGAGAGGACCTCTCGGGATCCACCACAGTGCCTGCCTCTATGGGGGATCTTGCACTGCAGCCTCCTTTCTGCTTCACCTTTTTACATATATGACCTATGTAGCACAGTACCAAAAGGCTGTCTGGACCTCTGTGCTAGGTATCCGCCAAAAAGCTCCAGACAGTGTCCCAGGACTTGGCAGAAACTGTAACGTCTGCCTTGAAAGTCACCAAGTATCAGTTCCACATTGCAGCGGACACCAGTGACACTGCCTCCAGAGCTATGGCCCAGGCTGTCTCTTTCAGGCATTATTCCTGGCTGAGAACAACCAGTCTCTCCCAGGACACTCAAACTAAGGCTATGGATTTCTCCTGTGAGACTAATTCTCTCTCTGGGGACAAAACAGAAGTTTACATGAAAAAGGTGGAGGAATACAAAACCACCTGTCAGAGCAATTTGGAAAAAGAAAAGGCCTCTACTTCCCAAAGGCCCCAGGGCAGTGGGAACAGAGGCAGAGGTTATTGCCCCAGGGCCTTTTACCCTGTGCCAATGCATCTAGATTACTCTCAGATGAGAGGCTTCTTCAGGGGCAGTGGGGAAGAGCTCAGAGAAGAGCTCTTCCCCTCTCCTCCCTCTAAAACTGAGTCTAAACAAGCCTCCTGACTGCATGAACCAGGTTGCCTCCCCTTCCCCAGTAGGAGGAAGGCTGGCCCACTACCTCCACCTTTGGCACCTCATCACCACAGACAAGTGGGTGTTGGAGGTAGTGAGTCACAGTCTTACTCTGCAATTCCAAAGGTTTCCCACATAGCAGGGGCAGAAGTCTCTGAGATCTCAAACCCCTACAGAAAAACTTCTGTTGGAGTTAGAGGTGAAGGCACTTCTTGCAGCAAAAGCAGTGGAAAGAGTTCCTGTCCCCCAATGGGGAAAAGGCCTCTATTCCAGGTACTTTCCCACACAAAAGAAACATGGGGATTGGCGACCCATTTTGGATCTCGGGTACTTGAACAAGCACCTGCTCAAACCCAAATTCAAGATGGTCACCTTAGCTGTTGTGATCCCATCCTTACAGCAGGAGCAGGGAGACTGGCTAGCCTCCCTAGACCTCAAGGATGCCTGTTTCCACAATTTAGTTAGGCTGTCCCACAGAAAGTACCTCCGGTTCAAGCTACCTTCAGGCCACTGCCAGTTTGCAGCACTGCCATTCGGCCTTTCTTCAGCACCCAGAGTGGTCACAAAGTGCCTGGCAGTAGTGGCAGCTCATCTCAGGAGGCAGCATGTGTTGGTCTTCCCCTACATTGACGACTGGCTAGTGGTAGACAAGTCCCCACAGGAAGTCAGGAACTCCCTCAGCCTTACACAGAGCACTCTAGAGTCCCTTGGCTTTATCATCAATGCCCAAAAGTCCCACTTCGAACCAGTTCAGTTACTGGGGAGTTCACTGGAGCGGAATAGTACCCCCAAAAGGAAAAGGCCCTGCTCTCTCTGGACAGGGCTCACAGCCTTCAGAACCTGGCAGATTCCTTTGCTGTGGGCCAGCCAAGGCCTGCCAGAGATTTCTCGAGACTCCTGGGCCACATGGCATCCACTACAGTCGTAGTCCCAGGCACCAGGTTCAAGATTAGGGACATCCAGTACCACCTAAAGGCTTACTGGTCCCAGAAAAGAGACTCCCTGTCAAAGCTTATGGGAAAATTGTTCAACCAGGAAAGGCACACTAAGCCAAAGCTTGTTTCCAGTGCGACCTGGGAACACAAGGAAGTTAAGTGACTTGCTCAGGGTCACACAGGATACAAGTGTGGCTTTGGGATTCAAACCCAGGTCTCCAAGTTTGCAGCTCAGAGCCCTAAACCACTAAACCACTGCACTATACTGCCTCCTATACCAGTCACAAGGACCCAGCTCCAAGCCCTGGACTGGTGGAAAGACCTGGAAAACCTCAGGGAAGGGGTCCCCTTCCAACAAAGGGAGCCTTCCAGAATACTAACTACAGATGCTTCCTTTTTAGGATGGGGTGCTCATGTGGCAGACCTCTCCATAGGCGGGACATGATCACCCAGAGAGTCTAGGTGTCACATAAATCTCCTCAAGCTCAGGGCTGTGTTCATAGAAACATAGATTTTGACGGCAGATAAGGACTGCTTGGCTCACCCAGTCTGCCCATTTCCCTACCTAATGGATAAGCTGCAGATCCTAGTTAACCAGCAGCCTACTTCTTCCTACCCCCACCCCCTAGAATTGCCTTATGATTGTCCCATGCATGCTTGAAATCCACCACTGTTTTTGACTCCACAACCTCCTCCGGAAGGCCGTTCCATGCATCCACAACCCTCTCTGTGAAAAAATACTTCCTACCTGGCAATCAAAGCCTTCGCACCTCAGTTAAATGGCCAGTCTGTCCAGATCAGAACAGAACCACTGCCATGTTTTATATCAACAAGCAGGGAGGCACAAGGTCCACAAAACCATGAAGAGTTGGTCTCTAGCCTATTCTCTGGTCTTACAGCTTTCTGCCATACACCTGCCAGGCAAGGACAGTGTGCTGGCAGATGCTCTGAGTTGCATCAGGTAGGGCTACCTTGAATGGACCCTAAACAAACCAGTACTGGCCACAGTTTTGAGGAGGTGGGGAACCCCAGAGATAGATCTCTTTGCCTCCAGCCTTAATCACCAGATTATCCTGTAGTGTTGTAGGCACAGTGCTAGTAAATGCTCTGAATCTGGATTGGATTCCCTCCATTCCCCTTAATCCTTAGGATCCTCCTAAAACTCTGGAGCCAGCCAGCCACCATGATTCTGATGGTGCCAGACTGGGCAAGACAGCCTTGGTACTCTGCTCCTGGCCCTCTTAGCCAGACGGCCTGTTTGCCTACCCTTGAACCACAATCTCCTGACTCTGCCTCAGACAGGGACAGCATACCCCAACATAGTCTCTTCATCTCAAAGCCTGGTACTTGAAGAGCTAGAGTACCAAGATTCTCAGTACCCAGAACAGGTCCTAAGAGTCCTTAGACTAGCTGACTTATGCTTCGAAATGGAAGAGATTCTCTCCATGGTGCATAGACAAGGCACATTGACCCACTGAAGGCCAGCCTGCCTTCCTTGCTGGACTGTCTGGTGCATTTGCAGACCTCAGGGCTTAGGACCTTATCCCTGAAGGTACATTTAACAGCCATTTCGGCTTACATCTCTGTGAGAAAGGAGAAATCCCTTCTTTCTCATTCCATTTTCAAGAAATTCTTCAAAATCCTGCTTCGCCTTCAGCTCCCAATCAGGGAACCTGTTCCCCCTTGGAACTTGAACCTCTGTATAGCCAAACTCATGGAGCCCCCCTTTGAGCCTACGGCCACGGGAGGGTTAAAGTATGTCACTTGAAAAACAGTCTTATTGGTGGTGATCACTTCAGCTAAAAGGATTTCAGAGCTGCAAGCTCTTTACACTGAACAGAAGTACTTTATTTCCCACAAGGATAAAGTAGTTCTCAGAACAAACAGGAAATTCCTTCCCAAGGTAGTGTCTAAATTTCACCTGAACCAGTTTATATCACTCCCTGTTTTCTTCACAGAAAAATCCATGCCTGGTGAGCGCAGGTTTCACATCTGGGATGCTAAAAGGGTAATGACCTACTACCTAGAACATACCAAGCAGCTCAGAGCCTCACATACCCAGCTCTTCCTCACCTATGGTGAGGTTGACAGAGGCAGACAAGCCTCCAAAAGAACTATTTCCCACTGGATAGTCTCTTGCATCCAGTTGTGTTATAGTAAGGTTGTCAAGCAGCCACCTCATGGCATCAGGGCCCACTCTACCAGGGGCATTGCAGCCTCTGTGGCAGCAGCAATGGACATTTCCTTGCTCCACATCTGCAAAGCAGCTACATGGAGGACTGTACACACCTTCACAAAGCATTATTGCCTTGATGTATAGTCCAGATCAGACGCAGAATTTGTTACAGCAGTCCTGTAGAACTTGTTTCCAAAGTAGGTTGTGTGCCCTCTTCCCAACTGCACTGCTTTGTAGTCTAGACAGGTCAAGCATGCTGAATGATTCCTATGGCGTGAACAAAAAAATACTTACCATAGTAGTGTTGTTTCTTCCAAGGTATCCTTCAGTATGCTTGGCCTCCCACCCATCCTCCCCTTTCATAACCTGTCTGAGAGTAGTTCTGCATTACTTTTTGCCACAATCTGACTGTTTTAGCTTAATGCTATAGTGCTTTACAGTTATGTATTTTGTAGTTTCATGGTTGTATAGGTTTGAATATTTTTGAATTGTAGCTTTGAAATAAATCTGACTGACTTCCAGCCCAGCCTGCAGGTAGCATTCTCTCTCTGTGTTCTGATTGGCTAATTCTTTTAATGTCATTATCATTAAAGGAGAACTACTTGGTAAAGTAAAGCCCCATCAGACCCCCCCGTAGTCATCCTGTAAAATGTTTATATTAATTACGTGCCTGCTCATAATAATTCAGGGAAACTCCCAGTGTAACCGGCATTTTCAAGCATGACATGAACGTTCGCTCCCATTCTCGCTAGAATAAACGTGAGATGATGATGCATCATTGCCTCAGTCTTATTGGTAGCCCTATGTATGGAACTATTATTGATAATATTAAATGCAGATCATTATTTTTACACCAGTTGCCTAAATGCCATGTGTATGGCTGGCATACACATGGCATTTAGGTAACTGGTATGAAAATAACGATCAGCATTTAATATTCATTATTAATAACAGTTTCATACATAGGGCTACTAATAAGGCTGAGGCAACCACGCATCATCATCTTGCGTTAAAACGAGGGAGAATGGGAGCGGACGTTGGCTCCATGCTTAAAAATGCCAGCTACACTGGTTGCTTCCCTGAATTTTATGAGTGGGCAGGTAAGTTTTATATATACATTTTACAGGGTGACTGCAGGGGGTTTTGAACAGTGAAGCCCCGATCTGTGAAGCGGTAAGGGCTTTACTTTACCAAGTAGAACTCCTTTAACTCCACCTCTGAGGTAGCGAAACCCAGCTGGCATACTGCACAAGTCAAGCATACTGAAGGATACCTTGGAAGAAACAATTACTATGGTAAGTAATTTTCTCTTTCCTCACTTCTCTGTCTCTCTCCCCCCCTTCCATCTTCATATCATGCCCCCTTGTCCATGAGCATCTCTTCTATTTCTGTGCAAAATGCTACCCACCTGTACCATATTGATACCTTTCAGGTATTTGAATGTTTCTATCATGCCCCCGGTCCTCTTCTCCAGACACTACACATTTAATTCCCTGAGTCTTTCTTCATATGGCTTCTAATGCAGGCCATGCACCAGCATTACCCTTCTCTGTACTGCCTCCACCCAATCTATGTTATTCCTGAGGTGGGGCTTCCAGAATTGGACACAGTACTCAAGGTGGGGCCTCACCATTGATCTGCATGGTAGCATGCCACCACAATGACAGTTTTACAGCGAACACCACCACAGCGACAAATCTCACCAGGTCGCTGTGGTGGTCTGCTGTATGTCAACACCACGACTCCTGGTATTTTGCCCCCACCCTGAACCAACTCTGACTCAGAGTTGGTTAATTAGACATGGGGGGGGGGGTGTGCAGGGGCACAACCCCTCGCATGGTGCCCCCGCAAAAAAAAAAAAAAACTTTTTCTGATCAATGTCAGTGGCTTCGACAACATTGTTGTCAATGTACTGACGTGGAAACGATCTGTACCGGGGCAACACTCCCTTCCTCTTTCGGTTGGTGATACCCCCTCCCTATGAATCAATCAATCAATTAATGTTTATTTGTAAAAAGCGCCATTCACAAAAAAGATCAAAGCGCTTGTACAGATTAATTACAAAATCTGATTAAAATATCCATAAATAATTAATATACAAATCAACATTAACAGTTCATCCAGACTCGGAGAAGACAAACTTAAAAAGATGTGTCTTCAGTATGGATTTGCACCCCAGCATTCTGTTTGCTTTTCCCACTGCCTTATCAGACTGCTTTGCTACCTTCAGGCCATCAGAAATGATGATCCCCAGATCCTTTTGCTGTTTTGTGGTTAACACCCCCCTCCCCAAACTGAGACATTGCCTTGGGTTTTTGTGCCCTATGTGCATAATGTTGCACTTTTTGGCATTGAAACCCAGTTGCCAAATCCATGACCAGCTTTTTCAGACCATCCCTCATTTTTTAACCCCCGCCAAGTGTGTCTACTCTGTTGCAGATTGTTGTGTCATCCGTGAACAGGCATAACTTTCCTTCCAGCCTCTCTGCAATGTCTCCTCAGACCCCAGGCCATAATGCAGATGGACGTGGGATTTTTACTGCTGGTTTCTTCTCTGGCAACTCCCTCCTCCCAGGCATGAACATAGTCTGTGATGGCCTAGGCTGCATGCAGTAGTGTCCTGCAAGAGAACAAACTCCTTTGACCCTCTGCAGGGTTGCTGCTGCACTTTCTCCCCTGACTGCAGTGCACTGCTGAACAGCAGCTGCAGCAGCCAGACCAGCCTCCCAAAGTGGCAGCCTGAGCTCGCTCCCAATTTTGGGTTGCTTGCATGGCAGCACTGAGCCATTAGGGCTTCCTGGACAAGGAATTTTTTTACATACATTAGGATCAGATACATTAGGGAAGAGGGGAAGGGAAAGGGGAGGGGATGGAAATTAGGTGAATGCAGTGGGAAGTTGGTGGAGAATGACAAGAAGAAGGCTAGTGTTCTAAACAAATTCTTTTGCCCAGTGTTAATGGAGGACAAAGTGGGACCACAACAAGATAGCAGTGTGAAGGCTTCCATTAGAGGCGTAGAAAGAATAGAATGAGTTGGAGATCACAGAACACAGGGTCCACAAACGGCTTGTAGCGCATAAGGTTGACAGAGTACTGTGTCATAATGGTCTGCACCCAAGGGCGCTGATGGAGCTGGGACCAGAATTAACATTTCTGAATGATCAGTTTAGGTGATCCCTGGAGACGGGTAGTTCCCAAGGACTGGAGGTCAACGGATGTGGTCCCTTTGCTCTAGAGTCAGAACAGAGAGGACCCAAGAAATTACAAGACAGCCTGATGTCAGTTGTTGGTAAGCTCCTGGAGGTACTGGTCAAAGATAAGGTGGTGGGATATCATATGAACATACGAAATTGCCAGCAGATACTGGTCATTCGGTCTGTCTGGTCTGCTCGAGTGTGCAGCATGCTGTCTTGTTAAACTGCAGCGGCCCACCCCCCCTTGCTCCCCCTTCTAACTTAGTGCCCCCCGCACTGCCGACCTCTTCCCCCATCCTCTCCTAGGTTTTGACCCTCCCTTGGCCCAATCCCACCCTCTCTTGAAGCTGCCCACCGCCGTAGTGCCACTACTTCCTCTGGCAGCGCATCCAACCAGCCACCACTCTCTGTGAAATAGTGCCACCATCTCTCTCTTGGGCCTTTCTCCCTCCAGTTTTGGGCTCTGTCCCCTGGTGTCCATCCCCCCTTTTAACTTAAATCATCCGAATAACTCTGTTTATGACCTTCCGGTAATTGAATGCCTTAGTCATATACCCTCTCTCCCTTCTAGGGTGTACATGTTGAGCTCCCTCAGTCTCTCTCGTATGTCTTGTCCCCCATCCCCAGGATCATCTTTCTTGCCCTCTGCTGGACTCCCTCCAATAGTTTGATGTCCCTTTTCAGATATGGGCACCAAAACTGCACACTGTACTCCCAAGTGTGGCCTCACCAGGGACCTGTACAGGGACAAAATGACTTCCTCTCTCCTAGAGGTGATTTCCCTTGTGATGCATCCCAGCATTTTGTTCATCTTTGCAGCTGCTTTCCTGCATTGTGCCGAGTGTTTCTTGTCCTATGTCACCAGCACTCCCAAGATCTTTCTCCTCATCTGAAGTGGCCAACTACATTTCCCCCAACCAGTAGCTGTTCTTTGGTTTTTTAGTTCCCAGGTACAAGACCTTGCATTTTTGGCATTGAACCTCAGCTGCCATGTAGCTGACCAGTACTAGTGTCTCCAAATCCTCTTGTTGTACCTTACCCCCTTCGTCACTGTCCACCTTCGCACAGATCTTCGTGTCATCTGCAAAGAGGTTGATCTTGCTCCTTATCCCTTTTTGCTATGTCTGCTATAAATATGTTAAATAGGACTTGTCCTAGCACTGACCCCTGTGGTACCCAGCTGGTTACTACCCTGGGTGCTGAGAGCTCCTCCCCTCAACAACCACCCTCTGCTGCCTGCCCTGGAGCCAGTTCTTTATCCACCCAACCAGTTTCTTCCCTGCTCCCAGGCTGCTTAAGTTGCTGTTCAGCCTTCTGTGGGGCACGGAATCAAACACCTTACTGAACTCCTGGTATAGAACATCAACCACATGGCCCCTATCCAGGGATCGACAAATCCAATAGCCCGACGTCCCGGGCTACAATCTTATGCTATTGGACAAGCACTTTCACTCTCATAGGTTGTCCCACGGACAACCAAATTAGTGCTGTCTTTATTTTTTTATTTTGTGACCTGCCGTGTACCGTTTCTGCCAGTAGATGTCCTCATTCCTCTGTGTGGAGCGTTGGTCACATGACCGCAAGTCCGGCACCCCACGTGTATGTTCTGCAGCACACACAGCCTAGTAAGCGCAACCACACCGGAGTACAGGAGGATCAGAGTGGAAAGAGGGAGCAGCCGGAGCTGAAGGAGCACACTTACAGCAATGTGTACCTCCTCCCGACTCGCCCACCCAGCCAACGGTCATCAGTACCCAGTGCCAACCACAGGACTGACTGGTGAGTCGCTGAATGGAGTGTTTCTGGCAGCCTGTCAGTCCTGACTCAAGGGGGTGGGGTTGGTAAGAATGGTGGCAGACTGCAGGAATGTGTAGGCTGCTTTTCATCATTGACTGTGCGATTGATCGGAGCCAAGACGAGACCACTTAACTTCACAGTCTCGCCTCTTTTACTTGGCAAACTTGTTATAGACCTCGTGATGAAGACCTTGTAAAATCGAACTTGGCAAAGAAAAGTACAAATAAAGGGAAAAGTCTGAGGAAAAAGTACATCACATTTAAAATCAGAGTGAAAAACAATCAGAAGCCCCCCCCAGCAAGAACCAGTAGGCATCCAGGAAGTTGTTAAACTGGTTTCATTTTTTTTAAAAGGGAAAATAAAACAGAAGTAGTAAACTCACTGAGAAGTTTGAGAAGTGACTGTGAGAAGTAGGAAAAAAACTGAAAAGGGAATACTTTGTACAATAGAACATGGGTCATCACAACAAACACAAAAGGGGAAATATTTTCTGTTTTGTGTGGGGCAGTTGCTCTGTTGTAGGGGAGAGGAGGAGTGCTGTACAACACAAGAAGATAACTGCCAAAACACAAAACTCTTGTCTGTCTCACTCTGACCTGAACCACTTCCCAGTCCACCACCCAGCACCCACTGAAACTCACACACCACCCAGTGATTTGTAAAATACATTTTATTAGCATCAGAAAGAGCAGCATTGCCATTTGCTGGTGCCGCTGCTTCTGTTTCTTCTGCTGCTGATCCTGCTGACCTCACTGCTCCATCATCTTCATGCCTTGTCCCTGAAGACAATTATGTGTTCAACCGACGGCTTGTCCTTCTAATTCTGTAACATTTATCTTCTGATACAAACTTCAGCCTGCAATTATCCTGTATTAACAGAAAACTATACGAGAAACATATTGTTTTTTTCCCAGATTTCTGAAGTTATTCTACATCTACATCCTATTATATGAAATAATATTATAATACAACCCAGGTCACACCATGTAATTTATTTCTATGTAAGTTGGCCTAAAATTTACATAGCAATATACTGGACTACCACTCGGAACTTGGGGACTACTATTTTTGACAAGGCCAGTTGTCCTGGACTAGCATGTCATTTTGAAATTTGTCGATCCCTGCCCCTATCCAGTGACTTCATCACCCAGTCAAAAAAGTCAACAAGGTTGATCTGACATGATCTCCCAGACACAAACCGATGTTGCTTGTCGTCCTGTACCAGGAGGGCGGCGGGTTACAGGACAGTAAACAGCATGGGTTTGTGGCAGGAAAATTGTGCCAGACCATCCAGCTGGCATTTTGTGACTGAACGAGGGCAGTAGTTAAACACTCTAGTAGTCGACAGTGCTCTATTTGGACTTCAGCATGGTCTTCTATTCAGTTCCACACAGGAAGCTTAAAAAAAAGCTAGAGGATCTAGGGGAAGAGGAAGGGCTCATCAGGTAGACGGGCTAGTTTGGGGAAGGAAGCAGAGGGTGGTGATATACGGAATGAAATGTATAAACAGTGAATTACATGTGGGGTGCCACAAGGGTCGGTTCTAGGTACCATCCTACATTACTTTCATTATCAACATTTGGGAGGGTATCCGGGGCAAAATGTGTTTCTGTGTCGCTCCACGTTGTCAATGGGACTCTTTACATAATGGCACAGCAAAAAGAAAGGCTGCGCGGCTACATGTACTGTCCACAAATAAATTCAAATGTTCGGAAACATTAAAAATGGTTTAATTAACACTCTTTCATGCTTCTCTAGTGCATTTATTGATGAAATGCTAGAGAAACATGAAAGAGGAGGGTATTACTTTGTGTTAAGAAAACCATTTTTAATATTTTCTAACGTTGGAATTTATTTGTGGACAGTACGTGTAATCGTGCAGCCTTTCTTTTTGCTGTGCCGTTATGTTTGCTCTGCGTTGTGCTCTGTTCTGATATTTCCTGAACTGCCAGTTCTGATTAAGGACTCTTTACATGTGTGTGTTTCGTACCCTTTTTCTTATGTCCTAATGGACAGCCACGTCCCTTCTTCAGTGCGCAGGCACTCCTCGAGATCGTGCTCACTCCTACAGCCTAGAACGCACACGCTCGGTCTCTCCTCTGTAGTCTTTCTGTACAGATGGCCACTAATCATGTAACTTTCCAGTCTCTACAGGAGGTGTAGAGACTCGCTGCAGGTTCGATCATAATCCCTAGTGTAGGGCTGGAAAGGGAGACGCAAGCTACTAGCAATGAGAAAACCTCAGTTGCTTAGGGGAAGGACTTTCTTGCATATTGGGCTGTTCCTCCAAGGAGGAAGGGGTCCTTGGGTCAAGAGCAGTGGGGCCCAAGTTTGACAGCTAGCTATTATGTTTTTGATGTTCTCCTAATGGGAAGACAAGAAGCTTCTACAGGGGAAAATTCCAACTTTGTCACCATTTAATACTTTGTGGCACCATGACTTTCAGGAGGTCTGACTACTTCAAAAAATCTGAAGCTTTTAATATGACAATGAGACAGTCTTCTTGTGGCTCCTTTTGTTCTACAGAGGCCAGTACAATGTTTTCTGTCCCCAAATCACAGAACTCTGGAGATGCGGGAGAGTACATCAGGAGCAAGCAAGAGCAGTGGCACTCTAGAGTTGCACAGGCTCTCCTGCCTGAAGAGTTTAATCAACATTTTTTAGTCAGAGGAGCCACACTCTCGTTTGAAGAGCCCTGTGGAGGAATCCTTGCAAACCTTGCATGGGGACCCTCCGCCGCCCCTCTCCCCCCGAAGAGTTAGAAGTGGAAAACAGCACACCTTAGGAGGGGGGAGAACCCTAATGGATCTGAACTTACATCCAAGAAGCAAAAGTTAGCAGGGGACCTCACAAGCCATTGGACAAAGGAGAGAAATTTTCCTCCGAGAATGGCCTCACCACCCCGAGCCAGCATCTGCCCCCTTTTCTTTTTGAGTTACAGTTCACATCTTATTCGGTGTCAGTAACTTGTAGAGCTCTGGCTCTCGTGGAGGTTCATTCAGTTGCTCCTCTGCAAGTGAAACCAGTGCTGTCCGGTACAGGAAGTGCTCTAAAATACTCCTCAAGTTTTCAGCATTGTGGCCAGCTTATCGACCAGGAATGATCTGAGGTGGACAGGAAGGGACTGTTCCGCAAGAGCAGTGTGAGATGCTGTCCCTTCCAGGAAGATGGGCTGAAAAGGTGGGAGTGTCCACCAAGTGCAGATGCATTATTAGCGAATATGGCAAAGTACACCATGATCCCACTTGAGGAATCTTCGGCACTCTCAGATGCTAATGACAAGAGAATAGATGCCACGTGCCACAGGGGGGTTTATGAGGGCAAGGGCAGGCATCCTGGTCAGTTATGCCACCATTTTCATATCCAGGGTTCTCCATGAATGGTTGGCATCCATTTCCTGTGGCAAAATTGCTCCCACTCATTGATATGGCAACTTCCTTTCTAGGGGGCATAGCACTTAGACAACCTGCAGCTTGCAGCTAGGTGCTTGGTTGCCAGTATTTCAGCTATGAGAGCAGTGTGGCTGCAACACTGGGCCACAGACCATGCTTCTAATTCATATTTATTGAGGATGCTTTTTTCAGGCAAGCTACTGTTCGACTCGTTGGATGAAGTGCCAAACAAAGTTAAGGATAAGAAGGGCCAATTGTCAGTCTCAAGGGGACAACAAGGGTGCTCACAGTCCTTTACGGGTAGAGAATGTGGTCTGCCCAGATCCCACAAAGGTGGTTCTAGGGGCATGGATATAGTTCACTATCCCCACAGTGGTGTTTCCAATGGAAAGTGCTGATTCCCAAGAATGTCTTCAAGCTGAGCTCCACCCCATGATGTCAGATCTTCCTTTCCGCTGGAAGAGTTCAGTTTTCTTGTTTGCAGCTCTGCATGTTGCAGGGTACCAAGTGCACCATTGGTGATTTGGTTCGGCCCTTCCCTCCGCTCCCTTGACCACTTGACTTCAGCTGAGCCTTCTATGATTGAGTACCAGGTCACAGACTCTGTGGTTCTCCCATGAGCGTGTTGACCTCAACACCGGCTGATCTTGCAACTGAGATTTTTCTTGACCGCATCAACCAGTTGTTGGATTAGATCAAAAAGTCGATCTCCAAGACCCTGGTTTTCCCTGTCCTCACTCAGTCGGTGCCCCCAAGTAGCTCCACTTAGGAACGGCGTCCACCCCTTGACGAAGTCTCTGAGTTAAAACAGTGGTGTGTGGGCTTTAGCAGTATGATCTGGTGATTGTTTATGTACTTTGTACTGTTATCACTGTTCGAGTCCACCCGGAGTGTTGGAACTGATGTGATTGTTAAGCTTGTATAAAAAGCTCCTTTTTGGAACAGGCAAAACTTCATGTGTGGACCCTTGTACTTTCAGAACAATGTGCTCAAGTGTTTTCATTTGGAACTGATGTCTGAGTGTGGGACTGGCCATCCTTTTCAGCTCTGAGCACCAACCTTGCACTGGGAAGCACAGCTCTGAGCCTCCAGGACCTGTCCACTCAGGAACAGCCTCCACCGGTGGTCGTTCCACTGAAGCCGGTCCATATAATGTATAATTCACCATTGGTGACTTCTCCTTGGTGTTAGTCTTCAGGTCAGCACTTGAGATTGACATCTAGGTTGAAGCTCCACTCTCCCTCGACCAGGAGGCATTGCTTGATCTCCTTGGACAAAGAAAGGCTCTGCCGCCTGATGCAGTGGTGCTACAAGGACCTCCTCTGTCAGCAATGGGCCATGGTGGGGCATGGTAGAACTCTAACCCCAATACCTATGGTTGACTGGCAGGTGTTGGTTATACCCTCAACAGATGTCACCAGTACAGCCCTCCAATTAGGGAATTTCCCTGTGCTGTGGCCGGCTTGTCAGGCTGACTGTTGGTGGAAATCTCCCAGTTGTGGACTCTCCTCTTTAATGACAGAAGCCAAATTAGACTGGGTGGCAGTCATGGAAACCTGATTTATGGAGAACCATACCTGGGACATCACTATACCAGGTTACACACATTTTAGGAATGGCTGAGTTGGGGGGAAAAAAGGGGGATGGGGTGGCATATGTAAGAGAAGGAATTTCGGCAGTAGAAGCCCAAGCAAAACAGGAAAGACCAGAAGCTCTATGGGTCACTGTAGGAGCAGGGGACAAAGCCCCCATCCAAAGTGGGAGTCGTATATAGACCTCCCTCCCAAGACTGACATGGACAAGGAGCTCCTGGAAAACATCTTCTTGATGGTCCAACAAGGGAGACCTGTTATTAGTGGGGGATTTCAATCTACCAGATGTAGCTTGGTCCCCATTCACTGCATTGTCTCAACACAGCAAAGAGTTTCTACTTGCCCTGAAGGGGGCAGGACTTAATCAGCTGGTGCAGTCCCCCACCAAAGAACAGACCATCCTGGACCAGGTGCTCACGAAAAGCACCAGAATCTCAGACGTAACCGTAGGGGTAAATCTGGGAACCAGCAACCACAGGTCAGTCTGGTTAACAGTAGAATGGATAGTGGAATCAAGTCACACAAAGCTCAAAATACATGATTTCTGCAAAGCAGACTTCAACACCATGAAAACCCAGTAAAGAAACTTGCTGGAAATCAACTACTCATGGGATGTGGAGAGAAGCTGGGAAGCCTTGAAGATAGTTTTTTTTTTTCACGTTACTGAACAGTGCACAAAGCACATCAGGAAGTCCAAAAGAAGAAAAAAGGCGCTGTGGTTCTCCAAAGAAATAGCAACAATAGTAAAACACAAAAAAGGGCCTTCAAGCACTATAAGCAGACAAAGAAAGAAGCAGACAGGCAGCATTACTTATCAAAGCTGAGAGAAGTGGGAAAGGCCATCAGGATAGCCAAAGCCCAGACGAAGGAGAAAATATCACAGGGAGTAATAAAGGGGGACAAAACATTTTTAAGGTACATAAGCGAAAGAAAAAAGAGTAAGGGTGGAATAATCAGGCTAAAGTTAACTGAAGGACAGATAGTTGAAAAGGATGAAGACAAGGCAGAAGTGCTAAACAAATTCTTCTGCTCAGTCTTCACCATTGAAGACCAAGGCAGCGGCCCTACTATGGGAAAGGCAGTGTGCAACAGTAGAACAGCAGATAACTTCCACTTCTCAAGAGAAAGAGTCCTAGAAGAGCTTAGCAATTAGATTGCCATCACAATCCCATAAATTGTATTATTAATATGCATATGTGGATTACTATAGTTTTGTATAAACTGTTTTAAGTAAATCTGGTTAATTGTAGTGTTGAGTGTTGTAAACTTTAGGTCATCTGGAAGTCTATGCTTAAATAAGATTGCAGTGATAGTGTGTTTTGTGTACATGTTTGTAGGTAATATAACAACAGGTCTGTCTTGCAAACTGGGTTTCTAGCCCAAACAACATGTATCCTGTATAAAAATAAAAAGTTTTTACTGCTAAACTAAAAGTAGACAAAGCAATGGGACCCAATAGAATTCACCCTAGGATTCTAAAGGAGTTACAGGAAGAAACTGCAACACCGCTCACTGACCTTTTTAATATGTCACTGGAAAGTGGCACAATACCACTAGGCTGGGAAAAGGCTGTGGTGGTACCCTTACATAAAAGTGGAAGTAGGGAAGAGCCTGAAACTACTGCTCAGTCAGTCTGACTTCAGTGGTAGGGAAACTTATGGAAAACCCTGCTGAAAGATAGAATAGTGGATCATCTAAAAGAATCTGGAAAGCTTGACCCCAAGGAACATGGATTTACGGCAGGAAAATCATGCCTAACAAACATGATAGAATTCTTTGACTGGATGACCAGAACAGTGGAGCAGGGAGGGGCGGTGGATGTGGTATATCTAGACTTCAGCAAGGCATTCGACACCATACCCCATAGAAGGTTTATTAATAAGCTAGAGAATACAGGACTTAGAAGACAGTTAACTAGATTGCAAACTGGCTCAAGGATAAGACACAGAAGGTCTTAGTTAATGGAGCTCAGTCAGGAGAGGGCAGGGTGACCAATGGAGTGCCACAGGAGTCAGTATTAGGCCTCCATCCTCATCAATATTTTCATCAGTGACATCACTGATGAGCTGAAGTGGGACAGTATGCCTGTCTGTGGACTATGCAAAACTTTGCAATTGGGTGGACACCCAAGAAGGGAGTCTTGAAGATGGAAAAGGATCTTAATAGGCTGAAAGGAGGATGGTCCATAAATTGGCAATTGGAAGTTCAGTGCCAAAAAAATGTAAGGTCATTCGTCTGGGTAAAAGAAACCACAGAAAGGAATACATGCAGCTAGGACACCAGCTTGAAGTAACACAGGTGGAGAGAGATCTTGGTGTAATCGTTACAGATGACCTTAGGATGAGCAAGCAATGTGAAAGGGCAGTGCAGAAAGCAAATGGCATCCTCAGATGTATTGGAAGGGGCATAACTAGCAGAAAAAGAGAGGTAGTGATGCCATTCTACAGATCGCTGGTCAGGCCGCACATAGAATTTTGTGTCCAGTTTTGGAGGCCGCACCTAAAGAAGGATATCAACAGACTGGAGGCAGTACAGAGAAAGGCTACAAGGATGGTGCAGGGTTTACATCAGGAGCCATGTGAAACCAGACTGGCTGACTTATAGTTTTGCTCACTTTTTTTAAAATTTACTAAACTTTATTGAAGCACACCAAGAAAAAAAAAAAGTACAGAAAACACCATGGACAGCAGAGATCATAGCAAGTAATATTAATTAGAATGACAAAAAAGATCCCAGACAGTGTGCATTACATTTAATATATATAGTCTACAACCCTCCACACCCATCCCTCTAATGAGAGAAAGAAGTAGTATACAATTTTGCAGCATAATATTTATTTAATTTTTTATTTATTTATTTAGTTTTTGTTGACCGGGTAAGTGCACTAGACAAATCCTGCCTATTTTCAGGCATGACCCGTGGGAGGGGGATACAGATAAATGCCAACTGACTTTGAACCAGATTAAGCTGTTGGTGGTATTTTTAGTGAATGAGGGAAATTTGGCCAGGACACTGTGGAAATTCCTACTCTGCTGCTGCATTGCTGCCAGCAGGGGACCTTGGCCACCAGTTGCTGTGGTTAGTCTGCCTAGGATGTTGATGAGGATGGATGCATCTAGTACAGGGAGCTGGGCCTCCTCCTGTACTGTCTGATCCAGAGGCTGTTGTTGCTGCTTGTGATGTAGATGAGGTTGTCAACCTCAGTATTCTTACCTCTGATGATGCTTCGCTATGGCTTGTTCTGCTGGTGTTATCGTGCCTCCTTTGCCTACAGATAAATCGGGCTGATCGCTGCATGTTCTCAGTTGCTTCGCAATGGCCTCATCAATCGTGAACTTGCTGGTCTTTGGATGTCGACGGATCCTCTGAGTTGGTGTCTTCGTTTCTAGTCGGACACTTTTGGCTGCCGGAACAGAGGAAAGGTGTGTTTCACAGAATTCGGCCGCTCTGCACTTCCTACAGACCATTTCCTTGATTCTCGGCTAGCAGTTCAACGGATTCTGTAGCCAGTGCCCAAAGCCCCTGCTGACTGTATCTTCAGAACCTATTGCTGGTGCCCATGTCTCTCCTTTACAGACTTCAGAGGTGTCCTTTGTTGGACAGACGCTTTCTTTCCTCCCGAGCCCAGAGACCTGGATGGAGCAAACTGCCTGGAGTTCCTTCTGCTTCTGGAGCTGAAGGGTCGAGCACTTCAAAACCAGCGAGTTTACCTGTGGACACTTCTTGGTCTCCTGATCGTGCATTACGGGAGGCTGGCTGGGAACAATCAGGTGGTGGGTCTTGGTCTCCAGACTCGCAAGATCCTTCCTATATTCGGATGCTGAAAAATGCTGGTACATTGGTGGATGCTGTGTCTTCTGTCCCTCTGAGCTCTAACTTGCCCCGGGGTAATTTATCTGCTTCTTGTACTATGGACTCTGTGTATGCTGATAAAACTGTTGGGGGGGATACTGCAGTGTTGGGAGATGTTGTGGTTACTGAGGCTTCTGTTTCTGGTGTTGGGGTGCATGCCTCTGCTTCTCAGTGTCCCTCCTCGAGCTTGGTTTCTCCAGCTTCCGAGGAACCGAGAGGCTCCATCCCTGCTACACCAGGCTGTTTGGGTCAGGACCCTGAGGCTGGGCAGGGAGGGGTTCCCAAACCTGGTGTCTCAGTGGGTTTTAAGCTAACAGATTTGTTCCAATCCCATAAAGGTGAGCCTGCTCCTAGACGCAATGCTGTCAGGTTTTTATATAAAGGAGGGTTGGATACTCCCCCTGACAGGCTGTATGTTGCTAAAAATTTGCTTAAAGGGTCGATGCATTTCTTTTTCTCTGAAATTTTTGCCCTGATTAGTTTAGGGAATTCTAATTTTGATGTTAGTTTTAAACATAGTTTCATTTGGACCGTTTTTGGGTCCAATATGCTAAATTTAAAGCTTTCCCCCTTTGGGCCCCCTTTCATGTTCTTCCTTTAACGAAGCCTACTGTTAAGACTATTACTATTATGTTTAAAAACGAAGGTGTCAATGTGGAGGACATTTTATTTTGGCTCCGACAGAGATGCGAGGTTTTGAATAAACCCACTCCAACTTTAGATAGTGAACAGATGGGTAAATGGGTAGATGGGTAAAACATTGGCTGGACAACAGGACACAGAAGGTAATTGTAAATGGAGTCCACTCTGAAGAAAGGGCGGTTACTAGTGGGGTACCGCAGGGTTCAGTATTGGGTCCAGTCCTTTTTAATGTCTTCATCAGTGACATTGCAGAGGGACTGGAAGGAAAAGGATGCCTTTTTGCAGATGACAAAGATCTGCAACAGGGTTAATACACAAGGAGGCGTGGAAAGGATGAAAAGGGACTTGGCAAGGTTGGAGGAATGGTCAGATGTATGGCAGCTAGGATTCAGTGCAAAAAGTGCAAAATATGCACCTGGGAAACAAGAACCCAGGGAAGAGTACACAATGGTGGGGAGGTAGTAACAACAACAAAACAGGAAAGGACCTGGGGTAATCATATCAGATGACCTTAAGGTTAGCAAGCAATGTGGAGAAGGCAGTAGGGAGGGCTGGGGGTATACTGGGATGTATAGGGAGAGGTATCAGCAGAAAACAGGAAGTTGTTATCCTCTGTACAGACAGTTGGTGAGACCTCATCTGGAATACTGTGTCCAGTTCTGGAGACCCCATCTCCGCAAGGACATAGACAGGATAGAGGCAGTCCAGAGGAGGGCAACTAAAATGGTGCAGGGTCTGCAAGAGAAGGCGATGGAGGAGACTAAAGGAGTTAATATGTATACCCTTTAGGAAAGAAGGAGAGGGGGGACATGATAGAAACTTTCAAGTACCTCAAGGGAATCAACAAAGTCCAAGAAGGTAGCATCTTTCAGAAAAGAGACTTGCAAGAACAAGGGGACACAATTTAAAGATAGAAAGAGGCGGTTCAGGGCAATGTGAGAAGTATTATTTCACAGAGAGGGTAGTGGATGCATGGAACAGCCTTCCTGAGGAAGTTGTGGGGTCTAAAACTGTGGGAGAATTCAAGAATGCATGGGACAGACATAAGGCAATTCTTGTGGGGGGCAGGAAGATATAGGCTGTTGGTTAACTAGGATCTGCGGCCTATCCTGTAGGTAGGGAAATGGGCAGACTAGATGGGCCTAGCGGTCCTTATCTGCCGTCAAAGTCTATGTTTCTATGAACAGATTTGGGATGGGGGTTGGAAAGTTCGGGTTAAGTTTTTTTCCTCAGACTCTGGTCCAGCTCACTTGCCTAATATTTATTTCCTTGGAAAAGATAAGGGGTTGATTTTTTTATGCAGGGCAGCCTAGGTCTTGTTTTAAATGTGGATCTCGGGGCCCATTTTAGCTCTGCTTGTGATACACTTAAATGCAGCCATTGTTTGGATTTTGGCCATTCCTCCAGTGCTTGTTTGAACCTTTTTAAGTGTAACCTCTGTGAAAACACTGGTCATGCTTATGGTCGTTGTCCTTGGGCCTCACATGACCGGGATGATTGTCCTCCTCCCATGTGGGCCTCATTAACTTTGCTCAACAACAGCTGGCACAAAAGTCTGTGAGTCGTTCTTGTTCTCTTGTTCTACTTGCTCTCCTTCCCTCTTCGGCTACTGCTGATCCTGTTATAGAGCCTGCAGTTGGGAAGGCTCTGCTTCGCCCCTCAGGATGACTCTCTGTTAACTGAGCCTGCTTCTCTGGTGGCCCCGGAGGGCCTTCCTTTGGTTTCCTGATGCTGCTTCTCCTCTGGTTATGCCTCCCAAGTGGCTTTGCCTGTTCTGGAACAGGACTCCCCTTTTACTGTTCCAAAAAAAAAGGACCAGGAAGGGACTGACTGTTTCTGGTAAAGGTAAGGCCCCTGGGTTCCGGTCTTGGGCTTCTGGTAATAAATTTGCGATTCTAGCTCCTGATATTACTGATAGGGATTCTGGGGATGATGAATCAGACACCTCCTCCCTTGTGTCTAATACTGATACGGACAGGGATGGAGAAGTCGATCCCATTGCTAAACGGACGAGACAGAGTTGACGTGGTAAATCTCCCTAATCTTAGATATAGATTCCTTGTCCATTCTCTCCTTTAATGTTAACAGCATTAAGGGAAAAAAACAAACTTGGTGGTGTTCTGCTCTCTGTACAAGAGATGCATTGTGACATCACTTGTTTAGTGTATACCCGTTTAAAAACTAATAATGACCTTCAGCAAGCTTCTCGTGGTTGGTCTCAGGGGCCTTCTTTTTGGTCCTCTGGGGTTGATAAGTGTGATGGGGTTGGTATTTTGTTTTCTAATTCTGCCCTTGGGTATCTCGATTAGTGGATATTTTTTCAGGTTGTGCACTGCTGCTTGACCTCTCCTTTCACACTGAACGATTTCAGGTTAATTGTGGATATGCCCCAGACTAAAGCCTGCGGCCTGCTCTTTTGATCTATTCAACCATTTTTACATACTTCTAGACTGATCATTTGGCTGGGATTTTAATTGTGGTCTCCATCAGTCTGATAGGGGACTTCAGACGACCAAATTATTTAGTGATTCTGTGACTTTGAAGAATGTTTTGTCGACAGCTAATCTCCAGGACGCCTATAGGGTTTGTCACCCCAGAGGTAGATTTACTTATTTTCGGGGTACTTGTCGAACTAGGATTGATTTTGTTTTTCTTTCTCACATGCATACTGTTCGAGATTGTCGGACTTTAGTTAGTGAATTCTCGGACCATGTAGCCTTAAAGGTTGTGTTGTCCTGGTCTGATGTTCCTCGGTGTAAAAAGAACAAGTGGAGACTTAATGACTCCATTCTGGATGATCCCAAAATTCAAAATGAGGAAGCGTGACTGCACAGACGATTGTCTGTTGCTGACATTTATGAGGATATTTTAGAATGGTGGGAGGACACTAAGGCTGGTTGGAAGAAGGTTTTCCAACAGAAAGCTGCTGAGGCTCACACCTGTCAATATAAGAAGTACCTGGCCTTGCGTCAACAATTGCAGAATTTGATTTCTCTATCTGAGGAAAATCATTATGATTATAGTTCACAGATTTCTGTTTTGCGTGATCAGATGGAAGGCGTTACAGTATGATAGGCTAAATCCTTGGGATCTGACCGCTTTGGGACTAAACTCTTACTAAAGGGGCTTCACCCTTTAAAGAATGTCAGAATAGGGTGGACTCTCGGGTTATTTATAACCTGGCATCCCCCTCGGGAGATCGTTAGTTCCCCGAAGGCCCTGCTCCAGGTTGTTGAACATTTCGTTTCGGGTATGTTTGGGACTGAATCTCTCGTCACTGCTGATGAGTTTTTCTTTGACTCATTATCTTTGCCCTCCCTATCTCCAGCAGAATGTGAGATGATTTCCGCTCCTGTTGTTGAGGGGGAAGTATTAAAGGCTATCGTTGGTTTAAAACGAGATTCTGCTCCTGGCTCTGATGGCCTCACGGCAGGATTTTATTCTACGTTCTGCACTGATTTGGTTCCTGCTTTAACTCTTTTGTTTAATGACATGTTGTCTAAAGCCTCCTTTTCGAAGTCCATGAAAGATGCAATCTTGGTCCTCATTCATAAGAAGGGGGAGACTTCAGACATCAATAATTGGAGACCGTTGAGTTTACTTAATGTGGATAGTAAACTTGTGGCAAAAATTTTGCTCGCTAGACTTGTTAAGGTACCTCGGGGCTACTTAGTCCTGTCCAGATGTGTGGCATCCCTGGTAGGTGCCAATCTGATAATTTGATTTTATTACGTGAACTATTTGCCCTTGGGGACCTGAATCGTGTTCAGGGTTGGTTGTTGGCTATTGACCAGGAGAAAGCTTTTGATAGTTTCCCATACATATTTGTTTTCGGTTTTAGCTGCATTTGGATTTCCCTCCAAATTTATTGATTGGATTCGTGCTCTTTATTTTCAGGCTGTGATCCTCCCTAATGTTAATGGCTGATTGGGACATCCTGTCTTGGTAAAAAGGGGGGGTGCGTCAGGGGTGTCCTTTGAGTCCCCTCTTATATGCCTTTGGTATTGATATTTTGATAAGGGCAATCCTTCATTGCCATGGGATCCTTGGGTTACAAGGGCCTTCTGGCCTCCCTTCCATCAAAATACTGGCCTACGCTGACGATTTGGTCCTGACCGTGGCATCTCATTCATATGAGCAGGCAGTACTAGATGTGTTCCATCGGTATTCCTTACTGGCAGGATCCCGGATTAATTTTTTAGAGTGTTGGGCTCCCGTTGGGTTCCCCTACTCTTCCTGAGTATGGCGCCTTTGCTGGCATCCGGCTCTCTTCTGAGCCCATTAGGATTCTCGGTCTCTGGTTTGAGTCTAGAGATTTATCACTGTTGAACTGGTCTGGGGCATTAGGAGGGCTGATAGGCTTCTAGCTGGGTGAGGCAGCAGCTGATTGGGAGAAAAAGTTTATTTACTAAAACCTTGATGGTCCCCATTTTCTTGTACCTTTGTTATGTTTTCTTCTCTGGGTCTTTATTTACCAGATTGTATAGTGTTTTCTTTCAGGGTCTTTGGGGTTCTATGTTGAATCCCATCAAGCGAGGTTTCACTTATCGCTTCCCAGTGAGGGGGATTGGGATGGTACACCTGTAGCTTTTTTTATAGTATTTTTTTTAGTTATAATTTGGGTTGTGCCTTAAAACCAGGTAATAAGGGTTGGAAACCCTTTCTTTGCTCCTGGCTTCTGCCTTGTCTCTCTCCCTGGGAACAAGGCAACAGGAGATTTGTGGCTAAACTTTCAGGCCTTCTAACTTTTGGTGTGGAGGTCGTGAAACTTGCCATGGTCTGGGGGTTAAAGCCTGGTGATTTTTGTACACTAAATAGGAAGGCTATATATGCCCACATTTGGAGACGAGAGGCTTTGGATCTTGTTGATTTTCCATCCTGTCTGCCTGCTTGTCAGTCTTGGATTCTGAAGCAACTTTTGAATCCTAGACTCCCTCCTTATGTGTGGGATATGGTCTGGCTCGGTAATTACGGTAGACTTAGTGTTAAGGGGACTCACAAACATAAAATGCTGTGTGATAGATACTGTCCTAGGGATTCCTCTCTTTCAATTATAGAATCTCAGGCTCATTTATATCATGATTGTGCATTTGCTTCTGATTTTTGGTCTACTATTGCTGTTCTCTGGAAAGAGCCTCTTTTTACTGAGCTGTCTTATGCTGATATTATGTTTGGGACACATTCAGTTTTACGTACTAAATATCACTCTGAAACTATATATATTGTACTATGTTTTGTGCATTATTTTTTATGGCAAGCTAGATGTTTGCTAGTTTTGCACCAAAAATGGATCCCTATTTGGAAATTGTAATAAATGTTAGAAATGCTGTAATTACCTTGAAAAAGTTTGATTTTTCTAGATGTTCTAGACCGCAATTTCTTCATTTTTGGATTAACTGTGATTCTTGGAATTTGACTTGATTTTTTTGTATCCTTCCTTTTCTTTTCTGTTTACTGTTTATCTTTGTCATTTTGTGAATGTTTTGTAATGAAGCCCACCTTTTCTCAATAAAATTCCCCTACTCTTTTCGATAAGTGCCATGGGATCTTTAACATCCACCTGAACTACCTCCAATCCAGGCAGATGGGACCTTGGTTTAACGTCTCATCCGAAAGACGGATGACCACCCCCTGCCAAGGGAACAGTATAATACCATGGGGAAAGAAAAGAAAAAAGGACAGGAGGAGAAACTGGATTGGAACGCCTAACATAATGTACCAGTATTTGAAAGAGAGGTTATTTAAGCATTGGTCAAAGTACTCAAAGCGTCAATAAAACTTGTACAGGCTCCCAAGCCCTGGTGAAAGTTGTTAATCTACCAGTCATGCTGGCTATAATACACTCAGCCTATAAAACAAACAGGATCTCCCTATACCACTCAAGGAATTGAGGTACATGTTGATCCAGTCAGTGCCGGAGAATCACCTGCTTCGCACATATTGAGATCAGAGCCATGTGAACTCTGTGGTTTCCTATTAAGGCATTAGAATAGTCCCCCAGAATACAAACTTCAGGGAAAAAAGCATCTGAAAGCCCCAATAAGGGATCCAAAAGCAAGCTAATCACCTTCCAGAGGGGGACCACTCTTTCACAGGCCCACAAAACTTGGAGAAGAGTGCCTGGTTCTTTACCACATCTGCAACAGAGATTTGTAGACAGTTTACCCATTTTTTTTTTTTTTTTTTTTTTTTGGGTATTATTTCTCTCCTCCAGAGCTCCAGCTATGACCCCCGCCCTCCGTTGTTCCCCCAGCGCCATCCCTGGACATCAGACCCCCTCCCTTGTGCACCCCGCGACTTACCCTTCACGGCAGGGTGGTGGGGAGCGATTCAGCCCACCCCAGCGGATCCATGCCAGGGAGGTGCCCTTCCAGGAACGGCGCCGTGGGGGAACAACTTTGTGCTGCCGGGCTCGCTTTTCACTGTTTTCCTCCGGCGGGTCGTGGCATGCAATGACGCCAGCAACTGGGTGCACGCACACCCCAATCAAGCGCCTGCCACGCCCCGCTCATAGCTTGCAGCTATCGTGTGTCGACCCCAGCTCCGCTAGGTGTCAGGTAAGCCCGGCCGCCCATATCCCCCCTCCCCGGAGATGGAGAGCAGTCCCTTGGTCGCTCAATCCACCTCCTCCCTGCCGACCCACGGCAACCCATGCCCGTTCCCGAACACGGGTCGCCGGCGTGGCATGATGTGTGGCGACCAGCGCCTCAACCCTCAGCGCCACCGGGCCAGCTCAGTTTACCTATTTTATGTAATTTAACCGGGGTGTAGTAAAGAGTATGTATAATTTAAAATTGCGTAAACTGGTATCTGTCCCATTTAATAAAGGTGTACAGATGTTTCCAAATAACTGACCAATCCCTGGAGGAGTTGGAGGTCAGAAGGGATTGGTCCCAGTAATAGAACCTTGAGCGCTCATGAGCAACTAAAAGATCTTACAGTGCGTGGTAGTAATATGATACTCGGTGGGAATTGGGAGCTTTTTGAATGAGAAGGATAATCAAACCACTGACAGGGCTATGCCAGGGCCCACTACCAGAAAAATGAGTGAGCAGGTGGGATATCTGGAGGTATCGAAAAACATGTGGAAATGGGCCAGTGGTATTTGGTGCAGGCATCCTGAAAGTGCAGCAGTCTTTGGTTATTGATAAGGTCACTGATTGAATCAACCCCCAAAATCCTTCCAAAAACTTTTTTTTTTTTTAAATCTCATCTCTTTTTCTCACCTTGCAGCCACAGTCCTACTGTACATCCAGCCACCGCTCCTACCCCGAAGCCAGTGTGCCCAGCTGGCATACGCAGCTACAACCGTCAAGAAGGGCTCCCTCCCTTAAACCCCCGTGCCCGGCAAAGATCCAGTACCGGCACACACACATTTTTCAGGCATCGTTGGCCGGTGAAGTTGGCAGCCATCAAGCTGCCGTGGACCATGCTGCCTTTCCGGCCAAAAATTTCTTGAGAGTGGTCGAGATGCTATGCAAAATTTTGGATTGTTAAGTAAGGGTTGGGCTGTGTCTTTATGGGGATTAATTCTGAGGAGAGAGCAAAAGTTGTGAACGTACTTGAAGGGAAGCTTCCAATGGCTTGTCCCCCATGAATCGAGGTATTCTAGGGACATGGATATGTTGTTCATCCACACTCATTGGCAGGTATCCTTGCCGCTTTAAATCTTGCCGGAAGGTCTTCAAGCTTGCTCCTCCCACCCACCCGGGTGGTATAACTCTCGGCTCCACCCCATGACGCCAGATCTTCCTTACCGCTTGGAAGCTCAGGTTCCCTCCTTAACGCTCTGCGTTTGAGACTGGTTCCTATTTTCTCCGTTTGCGGATTTAAAAATAAATTTTGCGAATAAGACTTCTGTCTTCGATCCCTCGCGGCTGCGATGGACAAATCGACTCCCGGATTTCGGAGATGCCCATGCGGGCAGAAGATGTCTCGGACGGATCCACACTCCACGTGTGTCTACTGCCTAGGCCTTGAGCACGACCCGCAGGCTTGCGACCTGTGCTCATCTTTCTCGGCCTACGTCCTCGAAGACCGTGCTGCCCGATTGCAACTGGGCCGTCCCGAGAAGCGTTTCCCTCCGGTGAAGTCCAAGGAGGCCCGGTTGGCGGTGTCCGCGGCGGCGGGCTCGGCGGATCAGCTCGAGCGGATGGTCGCCCTCGAAGAGGAGGCGGCGCAGGCCGTATCTTCCTCGGCCGCGGCATTTATCCCGCTCTCTCTGGGTTCTTCCTACACGGCTTCTTTTAAGGAGCTTTGTCTGTCCCTCTCCACTAAGGGAGAAGGGCCTACATCTGCTGGACCTTATTCTCGGTCCAAAAAGAAGGACAAGGGTAAGTCCCTCCGTCGTGACGCTCTTGGGAGGCGGGAAAGGTCCCTCTCCCGATCGTCGACCCGTCGAATCGCCGACTTCGTCGTTCGACCTTGCCACTGGCCTCCACGGTGTCCCGCCAGGTCAGTTGACCGAGACTCCACCGACTAAGTCGAGATTTTTCTCGACCCGCTGGATGGGCTGTCGCCTTAGCAGCCGAGATTCCCTCTCCGGTTCCCCGGAAGGAGTTGAGGATCCACGGGCTCGCCCGTGCCTCCGGTTCCGGAGCCCTCGGATGAACCATCCGAGCCGAAGGGAGTGCCGGTTCCGGCCGACACCTCCCCACACCGACCTCGGAAATTCCGGGACTCTCGGTCTCGGTCTCGGACCTCTTCGCGGTCCAGCCGATCCCACCGTCATAGGCGGCCCGGTCTGGCAATCGCGGTAAGCGGCGTCTGCCCCTCGCCCTCCCTCCTCGGACGAGGGAGGTTTCGCATAAATTACGCCGACGATACGAGGACCTTATGTTGCAACAGTTCTCTGGCCGGAGTAGTCGACCCGCCGCCCGCCATTAATGGCTGTCACCGAGCGGCCGGACACAACCCTCGACTTATCCGAGGAGCCTATACCCAGGCCGTTGTTCGCCAAAACCGCTGCTCCACCGATTCGTGGAACCTCCGCCTCCACAGCCACCATTTGGGGCTCGACCAAGGATTCTCAGTCGCTAAGGGTCTACCCCATCGGTTGTCAGTTACCCTCACTCCGACCGACCTCGGCAGGTGAAGGGTGGCTCAGGCCAGAGACAGTTCTTCGAGGACTCATCCGAAGTCGAAGATGATTCTCCTTTTCTCCAAGCGACTGGACTTGGAGTCTTCAGGAGGTCAGTCAATGGACGATAGCCCGTCGTCCTTCCTAGGACTGCTTCGCTCATCTCGGAGTCCACCGGGATGGAGCTCGAACCCGTTTCTAAACGGGCCAGGTATCCCCTCACGGAGATTCTGGACCGAGGGGATTCTCCGACGGAGGCCTTTCCGGTGGCCGAGGCCATAGTGGGTCCGGCACTGGAGCTCTGGCAGCGCCCTGCTTCCTGCCCTGCGCCGCCAGGATGGCCAGGAAGTATGCGGTCCTACCGTTCCTTGTCCGGTTTTGGAACACCCTCTGCTGAGGGATTGGTTACCGACAGCGTTTTCCGTACGCAACGCACAGGATGTGGACAAACCTCCTGACAAGGAGTCCAAGAAATTGACTATGTCAGCTAAAAGTCTACTATGGCCTCTCTCTCTCGCCTTCAGGCCAGTTCGGGCCGTCCTGGCACATTTCTCTCATGCCCTGTTGGGCTCCCTGGATGAGGTCATCCCTCATCTCCCACCGATCTGCAGACTACGGTTAAGCAGGTGCGGGACCAGGGCAGGGCAGTGGCCAAACAGCAGCTCCAGACTGCTTTGGATATAGGGACTCATGTGCCAGATCGGTGGCGGCCGAGTGGCTATGTCGCATGGGCTTGGCTGAGGATATCCATCTTCACTGGATACCCAGCACAAGTTGGCAGATGTTCCTTCTTGGGACTGACCTTCGCCCTGGGGTGGAAGGTCACCTGCAGAGGATCGAGAAGTCCAATGCTACCTTGACTCGTCTCTTCGCTCAGAAGGACAAAGGCCGCAAACCACAGCCTAAGCCCTTCGCTCCTTCTGCGCCCCGCGCGCTTGCCTAGCAACATCAGGGCAGCAGGTTTGGCCTTGCATCCCAAACCCACGCCGCCTCCTCTAACAGGAGGCAGGAGGAAAGGCCCAGGAGGTCCCTCGGCCGGTCCCTCCTCCAAGCCTGCCCAGTGACGGCTGAGGGGGTCGCTCCCACTCCCGTCCACTACCCTGGGTCCCCGTGGGGGACGGCCCGCACTTCCATTCCGCCTGGTCCGTGTTACCACGGACAGGTGGGTCTTGAGGTGGTGGGAAGAGGCCTGCCTCTGAATTCGAGCAGGCACCACCTTCAGAGCCGCCGCCTGGGGCTTCGATCCCCAGCTCACTGGTGGCCTGCCGAGCCGACATCGCTCTCCTCCTCCAGAAGGAGGTGATAAGAGAGGTGGTGGACCCTCCTTCAGACCCAGGGTTTGTGTCCAGGTACTTCCTGGTTCCAACAGACGGGCTGGCGCCCATTCTCGACCCACACGACCTAAACAAGTTCCTAAGGTCTCGAACCTTCAGGATGGTCATCCGGCTCAGATAATACCATCCTTGGAATGCGGCGTTGGTGGTTCTGCTCTGACTTGCAGGGACGTTTTTCCACGTCCCTATCTCGGTCCGTCTCACCAGAGATTCCTTCGCCCGAGCGGGAAGGATCCTCTTCGAGTTCCAAGCCATGCCCTTCGGCTTGTCTCCAGCTCCCAGGGTCTTCACCAAATGCATGGCAGTGGTGACAGCATTCCTGTGGTGCCAGGGGTCCGGGTACCCTTACCTGGACGACTGGCTGATAGCAGCTCCCTCCAGGAAGGAGGCGGAGTGGTCCAGAGATCTGGCCCTCCAGGTCTGCTCTTCAACTGGGCCTCCTTATCAACGAGGCCAAGTCGAACTCGAGTCAAGCAGGTAATTTATTCATCGGGCGCAGGCTCGACTTCTCTTCAGCCAGAGCTGCCCCGCGGACAGGGCCGAGGTTCTTTCCTCCTTTGCCCGATCATTTCTGGTTGGGCAATTGCGCCCTGCCCGGGACTTCCTGCGCCTCCTGGGTCTCATGGCGGCCTGCACCAGCGTGGTCCGTTGGGCCCGCTGGAACATGCGTCCCCTTCAGTGGGGACTGACCAGCCAGTGGTCACAACGCTGCGATCCTTTGGACCAGCTTGTGTCGGTGACACAGGGGATGTGGAACGCTCTCCAGTGGTGGACTGTTCCAGATCATTTGCAGGAGGGCATCCCGTTCGTCCGCCCCGAGCCGACGGTCTCTCTATCGACCGATGCCTCTCTGATGGGTTGGGGTGCCCATCTGGGGGAACACCGGGCTCATGGCCTCTGGTCCCCGCGGGAGTCCCGATGCCACATCAACCTGCTGGAGCTCCGGGCGGTCCGCCTAGCTCTCACCGCCTTTGCTCCGTTCCTCCGGGGTCAAGTGGTCCGAGTCCAGACGGACAATACCACGACCATGTACTGTCTAAACCGCCAGGGCGGGACGCGCTCCATGCTTCTATGCAAGGAAGCTCTCCGCATTTGGTCACTCGTGCGCAGCCTGGAGGCGATCTCCAGCATATTCACGGCAGGAGCCTCCAACACCCTGGCCGATGCCCTGAGCCGGATAGGGGCTGCATCCCACGAATGGTCTCCTGCCAGAGGTACAGCATCTGTTCTCCCATTGGGGCACACCTCAGGTGGACCGGTTTGCCTCCAGGGAGAACGCGGCTGAGTCTGTTCCATGCCCGCCCCCTCAGCAGGGCTCGCTGCAGGGGATGCCTTCTCGAGGCAGTGGACCCGGGCCTCTTTACGCCTTTCCCCATTTCCTTGATCCACAAGGTGCTTCTCAAGCAGGAGGGACAAGGCGCAGGTGATTCTGATAGCCCCAGACTGGCCTCGCCAGTTCTGGTACCAGATCTCCTCAGTCTCAGCTCCAGGACTCCGCGGCAGCTTCCAGCTCGCCCGGACCTGCTCTCAGTCAATCAGGGAAGGTGTTCCATCCGGACCTTCAATCCCTGCACCTGACGCCTGGTTCCTGAGCTGCCAGAGTTCCAGGCCTGGGTCTTTCCGGACGAGGTCCTCGCTGTAGTTGAGGCGCCTGCATGAGTCGACCAGAAAATGTTATGCCTTCAAATGGAAAAGGTTTTCCATTTGGTGTCAGGCAAGGGCTTGGACCCTTCCTCCTGTTCCTTGGCAAGCATCTTGGACTATTTATGGTCCCTTTCTAGTCAAGGGCTTAGGTCGTCGACCCTAAGGATGCACCTGGCAGCCATCTCTGCTTACAGGCACGGGCAGGGAAGCAGTCGATGCTGAGGAGAAGGTGGTCTGGTGCTTTTCAAGGTCTTGATCACATTTCCCCTCAGTCACGGGAACCCCCACCTCCGTGGGATCTACTGCTGGTACTGGCAAAGCTCATGGGCAAGCCATTCGAACCTATGCAGAGTGTGCTCTCTCTCACCTGTCGTGGAAGACCGCCTTCTTGGTGGCTATCACGTCAGCCAGAAGGATGGGAGAGCTCCATGCGCTTCCATCGAGTCTCTTACCTGGTCTTCCACAGGGACAAAGTTGTCCTGCGCCCCCACCCGAAATTCCTTCGAAGATGGTGTCGAGTTTCACCTTAACCAGGTGTTGACTCTGCCGGTGTTCTACCCCAATCACACCTCGGAGGCCGAATATAGGCTCCATACTTTGGACCCTAGAGGCGCTCGCCTATTACAAGGCGCTGCAACGGGGGTGGGGAGAGGTTCGCCAGCTGTTTGTCACCTACGCTGAAGCCGGATCTGGCAGACCTGCAGCCAAGCGGACGATAAGCAGGTGGGTCACCTCCTGCATAGATCTCTGCTATAAGTTGGCGGCATGGAGCCTCCCAGAGGATAAGAGCTCATTCTACCCGCCATACTGCTGCAACAGTGGCTGCTTCCAGGACGTCCCTATCCATGAAATCTGCAGGGCTGCTACCTGAAGTCAGCAAACACCTTCATTATCCATTACCACATCGACCTTGAGTCACGCCGGGATGCTGGTTTTGGGGCCTCTGTTCTCCAGTCTCTTACCAAGTAAGTATTGGGGTGTGCGTCTTGCCTCCCTCCTCCGGAGAACTGCTAGGAGTCTGCCAATGAGTGTGGATGAACAACATATCCATGTCCCTAGAAATGCAGGTTACTCACCTGTAACAGGAGTTCTAGGGTGGTATATGTTGTTCATCCTACATTTCCTAAACCTCCCGGCTTCGACGCACAATACAAACTTCCAGTGGGCCAGATCTGGCGCTATGGGCGGAGCCGAGTTATACCACCCGGGTGGGTGGGAGGAGCAAGCTTGAAGACCTTCCGGCAAGATTTAAAGCGGCAAGGATACCTGCCAATGAGTGTGGATGAACAACATATACCATTCCTAGAACTCCTGTTACAGGTGAGTAACCTGTATTTCTCTTCCTGGGAAGGTAAGGAAGCATCCGATGGTTGAGGCTGTGATCAGCGCATATGGAGCGTTCCATGTCTACCCAGAGGGGTGTATAAGACCCTGGAGTATTACCCCTTACTAGACTTGACCAATGAGAGGATGTACTAAGATGTAGAGCTAGATAGTACAAAAAAAAATTGGGGACTTGCAGTCCTCCGTCCTGTTTGATCCGCATTAACTTGGATAAGGCTCTACGTGCTGTTTTCCCTTGCCACAGAAATTAAAATAATCCTATGAATCTGATTAAACCACGTTTGAGGTAAAGCATAGTTATACATCTGTAGGGGGTATAAAAGTCTGAGGACGATATTAATTTTAATAATGTTTAGTTGGCCCCAAAGCGTTAACGGTAGCATGGACCACCGATCTAGGTCAATTTTGAGGTGGGATACTATTGAATCGAGTTTATATTGTTTCAGTTTAGAGGGTGAAGTACTAAGATAGAGTCCCAGATATTTCAACCTGTCATTTATCCAGACCAGGCCAAGATGTTCAATATCTGTTTTACATGTGACGCTATTAAGCGGCATAACTTCAGTTTTAGTTAAATTCTCTTTATACTGTAGTTAGAAATGACACCAAATTGGGATGTAATCTGCAAGGCAGCTGGTAAAGATGTGGCAGGTGAAGTATTGTGTAGTAATATATCGTCTGCATAGACAGGACTTATATTGGGTACATCCTGTTGAGATGCTGGAAACCAAGGGGGAGTGGTTGAGTTTGAGAATAAAAGGCTGTTAGAAAAGATTAAACAAGTATGGAGAGAGTGGGCATCCCTGTCTGGTACCCTGATAAAGGAGGAAGGACGAAGCTAGGACACCATTACAAAGAATTCGAACTGACTGGGAAGAGTAAAGCACTTTAACCCACTGTATAAACACTGGGGGGATACGAAATTTAGGAAGTATAGCAAAAAGGTAATCCCATAAAACTCTGTCAAAGGCTTTCTCAGTATCCAGGGAGACCAGAACTGCAGGAACCAAGGAGTCCCTGGAAGCCGAGAAAAGGTAATATAATTTTCTAAGATGATCCGCTGAGAGTCTACCCTGAACAAAACCTACCTGCTTTCTGCTTATGAGAGATTCCCAAACTGAACCCATTCTACACACCAGTACCTTGGCTAGTATTTTAATGTAGACATTAATTAGTGATATAGGCCTGGAATTGGAAACTATGAGGGGGTCCCTACCAGGTTTAGGGAGGACTACAGTAGTGGCTGCGGTGAGGGAGAGCTCAGAAAGGCCCTCTTTAAATATATGATTATAGGTATTTAGTAAGATGGGGGCCAACTGGTCTTTGCAGGCTTTATAAAAGTTGGTAGTGAACCCATCTGGGCCCGGAGACTTATCAGAAACTAAGGATTTAATAATCTGTGTGATCCCCACAAGGGATAGTGGAGCTTGTAAGATATCGACCTGTCTGTTACTTGAGGGAGAAAAATATCCTGTAAGAAGTTCAAAAATTAAATCGCACTAAAGGGAGAAGAAGGCGGACCATACAACTGCTGATAGAAAGCTTTAAAAGAGTAAAAAATATTGCATGGAGAAGTAAGAAGAGAGCCTGCATCTGTACAGATCGTGGGGACAATCTTATCCATAACTTGGGACTGTAGGTTTAGGGCTAGCAATTTCCCCACCTTTTTGCCTTGATTGAAATTCTTAGCTTAAGAATGGAGAAGTTGTTGTTCTGCCCTTTCTCCTAATAAGGTATTGTACTAAAAGTGAAGACTCTCTAGCTGTTCCCAGTCTGGCTGGGGAGAAGACTGGGAGATGTCACTCTCAAGGGACTGGATTTGAGAGAGCAAGGAACATATTTGAGCCGAGTTTTGTCTTTTTCTCTTAGCAGCCATCTCGATCATCTCCCCACCCGAGGGCAATTTTAAAGCCTCCATAAGAGATATAGAGAGGATACAGAGGGGAGTTAAGTTCCAAGAAGGAAATAATAAAGGCTTGGAAATGCTTTAGCAAATATGTTCGATTTTAGTAGTTGATTATTTAAGATCCAGGTTTTATCTTTGCATAGAGAGGGAGAAAACTTTACCTGAATTAAAGCCGGGTAGTGGTCTGAGGTAACTTTCGCTGAATAATGACATAGGGTGATTCCAGAAAGATAAGTTACCCCCAGCAGGAAATAATCGATTCTTGGAAAAGAGTTGTGTGGCAGGGAGAGGAAAGAATATTCTCGACTAGCAGGATTTAACATCCTCCAGGGGTCGCCCCCTGCTCTATGAAGTACAAAAGGAATAAGAGCAAAATAGTCTTACATTATCCATTACTGTTAAATAGAACACCCGTCACCCAGAAGGCTCACAAACAGTATTCCAATTTCTCAGTCAGCGTATAATCACAGTGTAATCATATCCCCTCCTATTTAAAGTGATATCTGTAGGAATAACAATAAATGCACGAGGGAAAATAAAATGAGCAGGTTATGACTCCAGGTACACTCAGTTGGGTACTGTCCTCTATTGAGAAACAATTGGTGTGTAGAAAGGTTTATATTCATGGCTTCAGGATTAGTTATAAATAACTAAGGATAAGGCACTCGCTAAGACAGATAATAAAAGGAAGCGACATGTAAGATGTTTTTCACTAGTGTCCAAATTATAACTAGTAAACCTAGTAAACTTGAGGTGTCTCTCAGTCCTGAAATTAAAATAAAAATATAAGGAATTAAGGATACCAAAACCAGACATCCCACTGGTAGAATATTCTGAGATAGTGTCTATTTGCGAGTGTCCTTACTATCAAGAATATGCCAGTATAACAGTTTAAGAAGAAATAGATTTGGGAAACAACCACCAGGTATTAATTCAAACATTCTTGATAGATAATAAGAAAGAAAAAAACAAAGTCTCTGTTGCAAGGTAATTCACAAAACTGGATTAACCCAAGGTGTCCTTCTGCTGAGATCTCGACGGTCTTTGAAGAGATCAGGGAGTAGTACATGCATCTTCTTCGTGGCTTGGTCAGCAGAATCAAAGGAATGTCATCCACCATTGACTCGGACTTGCAGTCTGGCCAGGTATTGAACCCTGAATTTAATGGTTGTAGCGATGAGTTTAGTGACCGAAGGGTGATAGTCTGCCCTCTTTTGTCTGGTAGAGTAATTCGCAGTTGGGTCCCCTCCCACTTAATTTGTTTCAGCTCTTGAGTTTTGGTGAAGACATGTTGTTTCTCCAAGTAGTTTAAGAATTTGAAGATAAAAGGTTGAGGGGGGAGCCTGCAGGCAGTTGGGGATGTAAAGAGTGGTGGGCCCTTTCGAGCACATAAGCAAGATTATGAAGAGAGGGTCACGCTACTTTCAGTAATAGCTTTTGCATAAATAAAATGACGTTTGTACCTTCCTCAGCTCCAGGAGGCTGAAAATAAGGAGATTGTTTCTGTGACTTCTCCCTTTGAGGACCTATAGTTTGTCTTCGAGTTTGCATAGCTTCTGTTGGTAAGCGATGATTTCTGGGTAAGCAGTGATTTCTGGGTCTATCCATGTTCGCCAGTGCTCCAGCGATGTAGTACAGGCATCCATATTACCCATTCTGGTGTTTAGGTCCACAATATCTTTTTTAATGGAGAGGAGTTCTGTTGCTAAATTTTTTAGTGTGGCTTTAAGAGGAGTGAGCTCTGCCACAAACCGTTCAACTATCAGTGGAATTGGCCCCGAGGTAGCAGAAGAAAGGTTTCCCAGCTGGTGCACAATAAGCCTTGGATTTGTTCAGCGCCTTTTCCGGAGTAGATGGGGGCATATACCGCCAAGGGGCCTGCCGCATGTCTGTTTCCATGGTGAAGTGGAAAATCTGCAGGTAACTTTATCTCCTTTGTTCTTTCTTTAAGCCTGAAAGGCTGGGAACATGTCTGCTTCTATAAACGCTGGCAAGGAGTCACAATGGGTGAGAGATTATAAAGAACATTGTTTTTTAATGCAGGATCAGGCGGAAGCTGTGCTTAGGAGCTCCTACTCGGTCTGCAGCACCACGTGACTCTTCCCCAGCTATACTCACGTGAACAGAGAAGAGACAGGGGGAACATGATCGAAACGTTTAAATACTGTATATGAAGGGAGTTAACATGGCGCAGAAGAAAAACCTGTTTCAGATGAAATCAGAGTCATACAAGAGGCCACAATCTACAACTGACAGAGGTAAATTTAGGGGAAACATCAGGAAGTACTTTTTTCCCCGAGAGGGTGGTAGACCCTTGGAATAGCCTACCGCAAGAAGTAGTAGACTCAAAAAATGTAATGAATTCATACTTGCATGGGATAAACACTACACGCAAAAAAGGAACTAGTCTAAGAGGAGGCGGGTATGTATTCTGGGCAGACTAGATGGATCAAGAGGTCCCCTTCTGCTGGCAAATTCTTATGTTCATTAGTTAGATGACTCTCGGATGGTCGATAGTAGCAAACAATTGAGAGCTGTTTTTGAGGAGTCCTCAAGATGACTTGTCCATGCAGTCATCAGGCACGCATACCTTCGACTGTGTGTTGGTCGAGGAACTGACTACTGACCAGGGGCCAGTGTCATTCAGGGCTCTACTCCGACTCATTTCAGTGTTCATGTCTGTTCCTATGGAGCCTGTTCAGAAAAGGACCAATTACCCTTTCACAGACATCCTCGATAGGGATGAATCCCCGGAGTTACCCTTCCCACGGCTGAGGCCATATTGGGGCTGGCACTGGAGCTTTGGCAGCATCCAGCATCTGCTAGACATCCTCCACTCATATGGTCTGCAAGTACATGCTCCCTGCTAGGTCCCTTACCAGGTTCTCAGACCATCCCTCAACCGAGGGTATGGTCTTGGACTCTGCTTCCAGAAGTCCGCAAACCCAGGTGACATGGACCTGTCCCCAAGACAGAGAGTGTCAGAAAAGCATGACCACACAACCAGATCTACACCACCTCCTCTCTGTCTGCATCAGGCAAGCTGCACCATGATGATGATGGCCAAATTTGATCACTCCCCGTTGAGAGCTCAGGACGATATCCTCCCTCACCTACCTGCTGACAAGCAGCTGACGGTGAAGTTGGACAGAGACCAGGGTCAAGCGCTGGTTAAACACCAGCTCCAGACTGCCTTAGACATGGGTGATTTCTGTGCCTATGTCATGGCAGCGGCCATCGCGATGCCGGCCGTAGACAGCTAGTGTTGGAACCCACTCGGGAGGGAGCAGTACTAGACCTGGTACTCTCAAATGGAGAGAGGATCACAAATTTAGAAGTCAGTAGACATCTGGGAACAAGTGACCACTGCACAGTGTGCTTCACAATAAGCACAAACATGGAGACAAGCCATACAAGAACAAGGATACTGGACTTTAGAAGGGCTGACTTTGGCAAAATGGGTGAATACCTGAGGAATGCACTAGCAAATGGCCAAAATGGAGAAAAATCAAAACTGCTATCATATACAAGCCTTTGTGTGAAACAAAGAAAACAAAGCGGAGTGAAAAAACACTATGGTTCTCAAAAGGGGTGGCAGGGAAGGTTAAGGAGAAAAAGGCTGCATTTAAAAAGTATAAGGAATCTCAGAAGGAGCACGACAGGGAACTGTATCAATTAAAGCAGAAGAAAGTGGGGAAGGCAGTCAGAATAGCAAATGCCCATACCGAGGAAAAAATAGCCAGCTCAGTTAAGAAGGAGGATAAAACCTTTTATAGGTACATTAGGGAGCATAGAAAGGTTAAGGGAGGAATAGAGAAGATTAATAAAGGAGAGGGGAGGGAGGGAGACAGTGACAAGGCAGAGTTACTGAATGAATACTTTTGCTCAGTATTCACAAAAGAAGATGAGGAGGAATTACCTAAACCAGACAATAGAAGCACTCTGGGTAGGGGGGTTGACACCAGTCCATTTACAGAAGAGAGTCCTGAAAGAACTCCTAAAACTCAAGGTGAACAAAGCAATGGGGCCTGATGGGATTCACCCCAGAATCCTAAAAGAACTAAGGGAGGTCCTAGTGACACCACTGACCACACTTTTTAACAAATCATGGTAGGATGGAGTGGTACCTGAGGACTGGAGGAGGGCAGATCGATTCCCCTTCACCAAAGTGGGGCAAGGCAGAAGCAGGAAACTACAGACCTGTAAGTTTGACCTCAGTGGTAGGAAAATGATGGAATCACTTGAAAGAAAAGAATTGTTGAGTACCTAGAGGCCAGCAGGGCACAGGACCCAAAGCAGCTTGGATTTACAGCAGGAAGGTCATGTCAGATGAATCTAATTGATTTCTTTGACTGGGTGACCAAAGTAATAGACCAGGGAAGGGCTGTGGATATGGCCTACCTAGACTTTTGCAAGGCATTTGACACAGTCCTGAACAAAAGACTAATAATTAAGTTAGCCAGCCTGGGAGTGGGTTCCAGGGTGGTAGCCTGGGTAGCAAACTGGCTGCACAACAGGACACAGAAGGTAATAGTGAATGGGAACATATTCTGAAGAAAGGGGTTACAGTGGAGTACCTCAGGGCTCAGTACTGGGTCCAGTCTCTTTAACATCTTTATAGGTGACATTGCAGAGGGTCTGGAGGGAAGGTATGCCTCTTTGCAGATGACACAAAGATCTGTAACAGAGTTGATACACAAGGGGGGGTAGAAAGGATGAGAAGGGACTTGGCAAGGTTGGAGGAATGGTCAGACATATGGCAATTTAGATTCAACGCAAAGAAGTGCAGAGTAATGCACCTGGGAAACAAAAACCCAGGAGAAGAGTTCACAGTAGCAGAGGAGGTACTAACAACAACAGAAATGGAAAGGGACTTGGGGGTAGTCATATCAGATAACCTAAAGGTGGGTAAGCAATGTGAGAGGTCAGTAAGGAGAGCCAGGGGGATACTGGGATGCATAGGAAAGGGCATCACAAGTAGAAAAAGGGAAGTGGTTATCCCTTTTTACAGGCAGTTGGTGAGACCCCATCTGGAATACTGTGTGCAGTTTTGGAGACCCCATCTATGCAAGGACATAGACAGGATGGAAGCAGTCCAGAGGAGGGCAACTAAAATGGTGCAGGGTCTGCATCAGAAACTGTATGAAGAGAGACTGAGAGAGCTTAATATGTATACCCTTGATGAAAGGAGGGACGGGGGGACATGATAGAAACTTTTAAGTACCTCAAGGGAATCAACAAAGGCCAGGAGGGTAGCATCTTTCAGAAAAAGAAATGTGATAGAACAAGGGGGCACAATTTAAAGATAGAGGGGGGACGGCTCAGGGGTCATGTGAGGAAATTTTTTTTCATGGAGAGAGTGGTGGATGCATGGAACCGCCTTCCTGGGGAGGTTGTTGGGTCTAAAACAATGGGGGAATTCAAACATGCATGGGACATACATAAGGCAATTGTAGTGGGGGGTTGCAGGAAGTAGGCTGTTGGTTAACTAGAATCTGCAGCTTATACAATAGGAAGGGAAATGGGCAGACTGGGTGGGCCAAGTGGTCCTTATCTGCTGTCAAAGTATATGTTTCTATGTTCTATATTTCTATGCATCGCAGAGCCTGGCTGAGGCACTGTATCTTCATGGTGGACATTCGGCACTGAGTGACCGATGTGTCTTTCAAGCCCCAGGAAATTTTACTGTATTCTGACTTATGCAGTATATAGTCTTACCATAGGACTGCCAAAATGGTTAATAGAACCTATGCAAATGATGGAATGCTAGGCTTGAGCTCATTTTTCAAACCCCTGTCCCTGGTAAACTGTTCTAAACCGTCAGATTCTTTACTCCACTTGCCTCAGTAAGACGTCTCCAAGTGCTCTCCTTCATTTATTTATTTATTTTATTTATTGAAGTCTAGGATTACAAGTACCTTTGAGCCGAGGCTCTTTCACAAAGTTTCCACGTCAGTGAGTACAACCAAACAGCATGATTTACAGAATAAAAAAACATTAAAAAACATCTACATTTCCAGTATATAACATTTTGTAATACTGAATAGTCTAAGTTCTGAACTAAAATGGAATACAGGAGACACAAGAAGAGGGGGGAATTGACAGAGATAGTATTGAAGGAGGGATTGAGGTGTGTGATAAAAGGGGCGGCAGTAGCAGAAGGGGAGGTCGGAGAGGGAAGAAGGAGAGGTGGGGGGGGGGAGTATAGCGGCCAGGTGGCATTGTCAAGGACAGAGAGCGGAGGGTGCATCAGAGGGGCAGTGGTGTTTGCTAAGCGCTAGGTGTTGAGGCACATCAAGGGGCAACAGGAAGGGGAACTAGGAGGGAGTGCAGCCTAATCAGGGCAGTCACAGGAGCTGGAGGCAAGGAGAGAGAGAGGTGGAGCCTTGACTTGAAAGCACAAAGCGTGGGTGAAGCAGAGATGTCACTGCTAAGTCTGTTTATCCAACTGGGCGCCCCGTAGGCAAAGGATCTTTGACCTTGAGTTGTGCGACAGCGGGGGATTTGCAGAAGCTGTGGTTTGGACCATCTGGTGTTATGGGTGTTGATTTTGGGTTGAAGGAGAGCACAGACTCCATGAGGAGCAAGGCTCATCATTATTTTCTTTGCAATGATGCAGGTTTGATATTTTATTCGACTGGTGACTTGCAGCCACCCAGTTTGAGAATAGAGGTCACATGTATGAGTGAGACGGTGGGATCCAGTGAAGAGCCAACAGGCCTTGTTGAGGGAGGTTGAAACTCGTTTGAGAGGTGGCGGAGTCATAAATGATAAACCCATAGTCAATAATGCTAACAATAGATCTTTGGAAGGCGACAGACAAAGCTTCAGAGGTTAGATGTTTCCTGTGACGGAACAATAGGCCCAGCCAAGTATTAGCAGCTTTGGCAGCATTATTAATGTAGACAGTATAGGAGAGTTGGGAGTCCAGGGTGATCCCAAGGTATTTGAATGTTTGGATTTGTTCCAGAGTGACTCCTTGCTTGGTTTTAATGGAGAGGTGGTGCTGCTTGTTTTTGTTATGGGAGCTGCTGAAGATCATGGCCTTTGTTTTTTTTTCTGATTTAGGATCAGTTTGTGCTTTAAGAACCAGTTTTCGACTGACGTAAAGCCCAACGGGAGGTTATCTTGCAAGGTTACCCATGAAAACGGCAACTACATTTTAGCGACGGCAAACTAGCGAATCAATAACTGCGACTACTAAATGAGCTACTAGCACATTTCAGCGAGTGAACAAATTCAGCGACTGAGCGTTGATATTTGAATGACAAAATAGCGAGTGCACAGATTCGGCGACTGAGCGGTGAACTGCCCAGGTTCTGGATGGGGAGATCTCAAAAAGACTGATATGGCTGTTTAGTGCCCTCTGCTGACTGGAAAAAAGAAATGGTTTACTCTCTAATGAGCTGACTGCTTTATGTATGAATGAACTGTGCCCAGTTTCTGGAGGACGGTAGGGAGATCACTTCTGGACACAGGATCATCGGCAGGCGTGTCATAATAGCGACTCAAAAATCATCAAAAAAAATTCTGCTTTATTAGCTACAAAAATATACAGCCAAATCAAAAAAAAAAACAATTAAAAAAGCCAATTCGTCAGTCAAATCAAAAAAAACACCAATTAAAAAAGCCAATTCATCAGCCAAATCGTTTGAGGTGCTCTTAGGTGAATTCACACCTGAAATTGAAAGTTATAAGCGAGACCTCTGAGATAATCGTACAAGCTTCTTGTACCGTAAGAAGCTTGTACCTTTCCTCCTTTTTCTTTGTCACGGCAATAAAGAAAGCCTGAAAATGAGGCGAGTGGCTTTCCCTTCTGGCTTGAGATAAACTGCACGTCCATGGTGACTTCGATTCCAATATTGACATGTCAAATGGGAGCAGGTAGCTTTAAGTGCTAGGCTAATGTACTGTGGGATACAAGTGGAACAGGAAGTAAAACTAAGTAAAATGAACTAACAGAAGAGCAGCCAACAAAACACAAACTCACTAAGTTGTAAGTAAATTATGATTACACTGTATAGCGAGCGCTATTTTTACATGGTAGCTAATATTGTGAGGCGCTACAATTTATGAGTGCTAATATTGTGGTTGCGGAAAAGAAGACTCTTAAATGCGGTCACAATTTTATAATCGCTGTTTTAACATGGAACCATCTTGCAACAGTTTTGGATCATGGTGGGAGGCTACACTCTTCATCGCTTGAAGAAACTTTGTTTTTCTCGGTTATATACCTGTTATTTTGGTATTCTTTTCGTTGTCCTTGGTTTTCAGATAGTAATTGTTTAGATTTTAGTTAAAAAAGGGTAAGTAGTGATTTTTCTCCCCAGTTCGCTAACCGAGGGAAAACTGACATTCTCCTTTTTCAGTTTTACAGTTTAGTATTTTAGAATTGTACCAACTTGGACATCGTCGGTTTGCTTTGATCTGAATTTCAACCGGGGTAACTCCTGGTTTATTGTTCGATTAGCTTAATCAAGAAAAATATATATAATTGTGTGTGTGTGTGTATATATATATGTGTGTGTGTGTGTGTGTGTGTGTGTGTGTGTGTGTATGTGTGTATATATATATATATATATATATATATATGTGTGTGTAGACTTTGGGTTTTACTCTCTTGTTGTTGTGGGTTATGTCACAGAAAATCAAAAAGAGAACAGGACCCACAGGTTTCCAGCACTGCACTGAGTGCAGGGAACTTTTTGCCAAAGTTGATCCACACTTAATTTGTTTATTCTGTCCGGGGTTTCACTACCTACAGAGTGTGAGAGCTGTAGTAATTTTTCTCAGCCTGCTGTCGAGAGACTTTTAAAAAGACCGAAGGAAACGATGGCTGAAAAGACTGCTGACCCAGACGATGAGCAACCAGTTCCTCATCAACCTGAACCGGAGAAGCTGCCCTCTGAAAGGGGCAGTGCCTCTTCTCAAAGAAATGAACCACTGAAAAGGCTGCTGAACCAGCCATTGCGGTAAGAAGGAAAAGCACTAGGAACTGCAGCAGAGAAAAGCTGTGGTTTCTTCTGCTGAGGAAATCGCTAACACAATTAAAATAATTCAGTCTCTACAGTCCTCGGTTCCGGTTGACAAGCAACTGCTACCACAAACTCCCGGTTCAAATACAACTCCCGGTTTAACAGACCAAGGTGGGGAGCATTCTGATGTTGAAGAATATGATGAGGATACAGATGAAGAAGATGAGGATTATGGGGAGCCCATTGATCTGGACATTTCCCCTGATCCTCACAGACCAGATTCCCCTGACAAGGGAACAGATGATTTCACATCCTATTTCTCATTTAGGAAGCAGGTTGCTCAAACCCTCAACCTCCCATCTCAAGAATCTGTAGAAGATGAGGAGGAAGAGGATTACAAAGAGATGATGGATGTGCCACCATAAAAAAGACTGTTCTTGCCACTTCATAAGTCCCTGAAGAAACAGACTATGAAAGTGTTGCAGACACCCACTTCTGTCCCTCTACAGATAAGAAAGCAGACAAAAAGTACTGAGTGGCTAGGACTGGTGCTGAATTTCTCTTCGGACACCCCAGTCATGAAGGTGTGTAGTGCAGGCTGCAGCTTGTGACAAAGCTGGCCTCTCACTGTCCAGACAAGGATCCTTGGAGGGTGTACTCAATATTAAAGAAATGTTATATGGGATTCTTACTGGCTATAAGACAGGCTTCCTATATATCCAGATACCAGAAGAATTTGTTGCCCACAGTGCTTCAGATTGCCAAGGCAGCTCCTTCCCCCGTGGCTGCTGACCTGGAGGGAGCTGCAACAAGAGATATCGAAGCTGCTAAAATGCAGTTTAGGATGGCAGTGGACTCCAGTGATGCTGCCTCCAGGCACATGGCATCTGCTGTGTTACTTAGGAGGTTTGCCTGGCTCCAAACCACCAATCTGACACTAGGTACTCAAACTAAAGCCATGAATTTTCCTTGTGACCCTGTTTCTCTGTTTGGAGAACAGAGGCATACATGAAAAAAATGGATGAGTAGAAGGCTGCCTGTAAGAGTGCAGCAGCAAAAGAAAGAGCTTCTACTCCCCCAGAAGCACCAAGCAAGGGGTGACAGGGGCAGAACTGCTTATAGGCCTTTTTTTCAGCCTCAAGCTTTTCCCTAGTATCAACAAAGGGGATACTTCAGAGGCAGGGGCAGAAGAAGCAGTGGCCATGCTAGCCCTAGTGTCCAGTCAGCAACACAGGCCAAACAGACACTCTCTGAGGTGACTGCTTGGGGCGCCTCCCCAGTTCCAGTAGGGGGCAGGCTGGCCCACTACCTCCAGGAGTGGGACAACATCACCACAGACAAGTGGGTCCTGGAAGCAGTGGACCAGGGACTTGACCTCAGTTTCAAGGCACTGTCAAAGCTGAGGACAAGGGCCCTTCAAACCTTCTTCCCCATCAGAAACGGCTCTACTGGAAGAGGAAGTTTAAAGCCTTCTGCTGCAAAAGGTGATAGAGCCAGTTCCTTCAGACCAGAGGGGAAAGGACATGTACTCAAGATACAGCCTCACAATAAAGAAAACGGGAGTGGCGACCCATTCTGGTCCTCAGACACTTAAACAAGCATTTGTCAAAACCAAAATTCAAGATGATTACGCTGGATACTGTAACCCCTCAACAAATGGGGGTTCTCAAAAAGTCTTCCTTGAGCTTGCCTAAATGCTCACTGCCCGGCTGGTGTCCTGCGTTTTTAGCAGTTCAAATGTATTGCCAGAGAATGCATGTATAGCCTCCATGTACTGTCTCTTTAAGAGCTGCCTAGATTGCAGTTATAATTAACTTGGGAGGAGGTTGAGTGGTGCTATGCTCTAGTCCCCGCCTGGGCTACCAGATAATCGCTCCGTTTCTGCCATCGCTATTAGCGCAGAGGTAGCTCGGTTAGAAGATGTACTTGTTTGCTGATCATTTATTAGAATATAATATTGCAGTTTGTCTAACCTGCCTTCTTTGCAGCATGGACATTTCTGTTTATCTCCACCATCTTGGTCCTGGACTGCTGAAATGGGCCAATCAGTACCTTTGGGGACTCTAAAATGCAGCCTGTCACCAGGGTCTTTGTGGGAGCAAAATTCTGTAGGAATTGTAGTTTTGGGCTTTTGGGGCCTAAGTGAACCTGGAGGAGGAACCCTTGTGACTGACAGAGGAATCAGCCAACCGAACCTTTTGGATCCTGGGGAAAGTCTGACTGCTTGCAGTTTCAGTTCAGATCTGAGTTGGGAGGAGGAGGAGGAGTAACAGCTTGAGATAGTCGAGCAGTAATCCTGCATAGATTCGCGTGGGAGAACTGTGAAAGGACTGAGTTTTGGCCTGCCTGTCTGCCTGCTGTGCCTGACAGGGAAATTGAAGTTTATTCGGACCTTATCCAAATTGTGAGGACGATTTAAGCCACAGAACTGTGACCAGCCTTTAACCTGAAGAAGACCGAAGCTTTGCTGAATGCGATCGGCCTATCAGGATTTCCAGCCACCTTTGAACTCCCGGTTTGTGCAGAGACCCTGTGATTGTGACCGGATAGCAATTTGCCTGGTACAGTAGAATTTCTTACATGTAAATGTGCTGTGTGCTGTTAGTGGGTCGTGATTTGGTTCCCCACTGTGTGCTGAACTGTGTTCTGCTTGCTGGAGGCTGCATCTAGCTCCCACGGACTGAATCCATATCCATCTCCATTGGGCCTGGGCTTTGCCACACTGGCCCAGCCAGACTACCCGCTGCACAGAGAAAGCCATCAACGAGAAACCTGTCGGGGGATCAGCCCCCTGCTCACGCTTTGAACAGGAATGAAGCAGCGGTGATTCGTGTGGGCCCTGCTTCTCCTGGCACTCCAGTTCTATTACCTGCTATCTCGATTTCGTCCTGCCTGTGTCCTGTATTGGGTATCATGAGTAAACATCAGGGTAGCTCCCTGCAACAACAGCTAAATCTAAAGTGTTGTCATCTGATTGCTTTGTTGTCTTTTCTGTCATGAACAGAGCCCTCCGGCTCAGGATTACAAATAGTGTGTGTTGTGCGTGTTGCTTTCTTCCATCACAGGGCTCCAGCCAGCTGCAACGTTCCAGGCTAGCCCACAGTTTCCCTACCTGGGTACCCAGAGTGTGTGACTGTGTAGGGACTCTGAAGTGCATGCATAACTGTCTGATTGATATAGCCTTTAAGCAAATCAACCTGATTACGCTCCTTCCTTGTTCAAGTCCCCTGAATAAATCAGATCCAACTCTTTTTGCATTTAACCTGACTGTGGTTCCAGTTTGTGCCAAGAGTACTGTACTGTTGCTATTTGCTGTGCATAACCTTGTTTTACAGGGGTCCCCAGGGTTGCGCTAGCAGAACCAGCCCTGGTGGTAAGCGCAAACAGTGTGGGTAATTGCATGGTGAATAAGGGTCATTTTGAAAGTGATTATTGTATATTGTTCAGGCCACTAGAAGGGAAGGAGAGGGGTTACAGTGTCCCGGAGGGCTGTGCCCAGGTTAGCTTGACCACTTACAACCCTGACCTCCAGGTGGAGGCACCTGTTTCAGTACCCAGGCCCCTTAACCTGCTACTAGCGAAGTAGGCAGGGGTAGTAGCCCTTGGGATACCACCACCTAGGGGTTACATCTTGGAGGCTCACCGCTGGGATGTTGTCTCTTCTAATGGACGAAATTACTAACTATTGTCAAACATAAATGGCTCCCCCAACAGAAGTGACTGTGCACCAGTTGGTGGGGCGGTGTACTGGGCAAGAGATAGAACCCCATAGTGCTTTGCTAATACTGGATATACCTGTGGGCATTAGTAAGGACACTGTTGAAGGGGCACTTTCTAAAGTTGAATGTTTGAAAAAAGCTGTAGTGGTAGGTCGACGGGCTGATTTTAACTGCCCAAACTCTCATGGCCTTGGTGGAGTGTAGCAACTCCCTGGATAGTTCAAAGGTGCCCCAGACTATTACTCCAGAAGGGTTCCCAGCCACCTGGAGGGTGATAACCAAAGACAGCAAGGATCCCTTAAAGGATGAACCCCCACTGTTATCTGAGTCTTTTGAGGAGAAGTTTGCCAAGTTGTTACTGGAGGAGTTAAAAAAAAAATTATTCACCTCCCCAGTGTTCACACCTGCCCCAGCACCTGTTCTTTCACCAACTTCTGTACCTGCCTCTGAGCCAGCAAGTAGTCATGACCCTTACCGCAAGCTCAAGGTATTCTCTGGCATCCGCCCTACTCTTAATGTGGAAGTTGACCTGGAGACCTGGCTAGACTCTGCTACTCTTGTGGTACAAGACTGGCAATGCTCAGAGGCCGAAAAAAGGGCCCGCCTGGGGGGAGAGCTTCCAGGGACCTGCCCTGTGTACTTTTTTCTCCCTGAGGTCCTCTGACCCTGACGCCAAAGCTCAAGGGTACATAGTCGCCCTTGAAAATGTGTTTGGGGGCACCACTAGTGTTGAGGCCTTGAAAATAAAACTTAAAGATGTTAGACAACAGCTGGGGGAATTGTTATCTGCCTGCATGGATCGATTAGTGGGAATCCTACAAACCGTTTTTTGGAAAGGAGGCTGGGCTTCTAGTGAAGTGGACCGGGTAAGACTGGATCATATACTCTTCTCTGCCTGGCAGTCCAGCTCCGTGTTGCTCAAATTGCAGCTGCATCAAAGGAAATCTGGTCCCTTGCCCTTCCATGTGTTGATGAAGGAGGGACAGGAAGTTGAGGAGGAGGATGGCTTTTCGGAACCTTGCGCAGTCATAGCTGCTGCAACCCCTGCTCCAGTTTTGGGGTCAGTTGCTGATGGCCTGGAATCACCGCAATCACATGACTGAATCCAAGAACTAAATGTCAGCCCCGGGGGTCCGAGCCAGAGAGGGACTGCTATGGATGCTGTGCCATGGGATGAACTGCTGAAGGAGTTCAGAGAAACAAAAACAGTCTCTTTATGAAGGCCGCTCCTGCGAGTACAGGCCTGATCCTTATCCGACTGCATCTGCTTTGGGGGTGGGGGTGCCCACCCAGGCATCTCCTGCTGACAGCAGCTCAAAAAATTGATGTCTTGACTATGGAAGTGAGAGAATTGACAAGATGTCTCCAAATGCTCGCCACACTGCAGACAGAGGTGGAACCAAGGTTTTCGGTTGGTAGTACCCCTGCCTTAGCTCCCAATGTGATGTCTTGGCCACACCAGACCCCAGAAAACATATTTTGCCATAATTGTGGGAAGGATGGGCACATGAAGAGAGAATGCAGGTCCCCAAAAACCTAGATAAAGTTGTATACAGACTTCAAAGCAAGACCATGGCCGAGGAGCGCTGGAAATGGCCACAGTGCAGGATTGAGAAGTCCTAACTCAAATTTCTTTGTGGCTAAATCATCTGTCTAGGCCTCTGCTAATGCTTCTCCAGACTGGTCCAGAGTAGTGGGCCCTTCGATGGAGACTTCTGTGATTGTCAATGGTATTTATGCTTGGGCTGCGCTCGATAGCAGGTCACAAGTGACCACTGTGTTCCAGGACTGGTATGACAAACACTTATCTGATGTGCCACTGCAATCTCTGGAAAGTTTGCATGTGTGGGGCCTGAGCGACAAGTCTTACCCCTACCTAGGGTATGTCCTGCTCTGGCTGTCTTTCCCTGTGACTGTAACTGGTGTAGATGAACAAGTAGAGACACTAGCCGTGGTGTGCCCTCCTACGGGATTATATGATGGGATTCCCTTGCTCATTGGAACTAATGCCCACATGTTTGGAAGACCAGCGCAGTTGTGTCATGAAAAACAAGGGTAACGGACTGGGTGGGCATTGAGAATCCCAGCCCTGATGGAGAGCCCAAGATCTGCAAAAACGGACTACCGAAGCCAACGGAGATGAGCCAGTGGGGATAGTGTGGAAGAAAGATCCTGATTCTCTGGTACTTCCTCCCAATGCTCAGTACACCATTCAGGGAGAGGTTCGCACTAGAAAGGAAGTGAAAAATAAAATATTAATGTTGGCTGCACCAGGTGATGGAAAGCTGCGAAAAGGATTATTGGTTAAACCTGACATTTTGCCTGCCTGTGCCCATGCACGACGAGTGATGGTCCAGATTCAGAATGTGTCAGATCGGGAGGTCTGGTTGAACAGAGGGTGCACCCTAGCTACAGCACACTGCGCAGACACTGCTATATTACCCAGCAACAAGTACTCTGGTGAAAAGGAAAGAGTGATCCCGGACTTATTCAACTTTGGTGATTCCCCGTTGCCAGGTGAATGGAAAGCCAGAATTAGCAAGAAACTCGCCCAGACAGACCAAGTGTTTTCATTAAAAGAATGGGAGGTGGGGTGTGTCCAGGGTGCAAAGCATCGCATACGTCAGAATGATGACTGGCCATTTTGAGAGAGATCCCAACGCCTCGCCCTAGCGGACGTAGATGATGTTAGGAGGTACCTGCAGGAAATGCTCGCTGCTGGCGTTATACAAGAATCAAGGAGCCCATATGCCTCTCCCATTGTGGTTGTGCATAAGAAGAATGGGTCCGTGAGGATGTGTGTTGATTATCGAATCCTGAACCGGCGGACCATCCCAGATCAGTACACCATGCCCTGTATACAAGATGCCCTGGATTGCTTGAATGGGATCAAATGGTTCTCGGTATTGGATCTTCGCAGCAGATATTACCAGATTCCGATGGCCCTGGAGAACAATGAGAAAACAGCCTTCACCTGTCCTTTGGGGTTCTATGAATTCCTGAGAACGCCACAGGGGATTTCGGGTGCCCCGGCCCCCTTTCAGCAACTGATGGAACATGCAGTGGGAGATGTGAACTTGCTGGAATGTCTAGTGTACCTAGACGATGGCATTGTCTTTGGACACACATTAGAGGAGCATGAGACCCGACTGTTTAAAGTGCTTGACCGATTGGAAGACTTCGGCCTCAAGCTGCTCGTCGACAAGTGCCAGTTTTCTCTAACCTCTGTGAAGTATATGGGGCACTTAGTATCTCCAGAAGGAATAGAGACCGATCCCAGTAAGGCTGAGTCACTGACTACTTGGCCCCAGCCCCATAACTTAAAAGAACTATAACATTTCTGGGGTTCTGTGGTTACTACCACAGGTTCATAAAAGACTGTTCAAAGGTGATTCGCCCGCTCCTGAATCTTACCCAGGGCTACCCCCCCCCCACCAACTGTATATACAAGAAGGGGTCTGTCAAAGAACCAGAGAAAGTGTACTTCTGCACAGGTGAACCTTTTGGGCCCCGCTGGACACCTGAATGTGAAGCAGCCTTCCACGAAGTCATATACCAGCTCACCCATGTCCCCATCCTCGCCTGTGCTGACCCTACCAAGCCCTATGTGCTGCATATGGATGCTAGTCTGCAGGGCCTAGAAGCTGTGATGTATCAAGACCCATGAGGATGGTTTGAGACCGGTAGTTTTTGCCAGCAGGAGTTTGACCCCGTCTGAGCGAAACTATCCTGTGCACAAGCTGGAGTTCCTTGCCCTAAAATGGGCCATCGTTGATCAGTTTCATGAGTACCTCTATAGGGCAAAGATATTGGTGAAGACCGACAATAACCCGTTGACCTGTGTACAGACTTCAGCTAAGTTAGACGCCACTGGGCACCGGTGGCTTATCCACCTATGATTATGCTGTCGAATACAGACCAGGACTGAATGATATTGATGCTGACACCCTGTCATGAAGGCCCGCTTCCAAGAGTGATTGGGTCAGGCTGTCTGAACCTGACATCTGAGCACTGTTCCAAAAGTTTGACAGAGATGAACAGATGTCTGCAGACACAGTGGACTGTCTAGTAGATTGCTTGGGCCCTCCTGATGGCTTCATACCAGCTGCCTATTGCCATTTCTCTGCTCTAGATATTCGTGCACTACCTCAACTTGACAATGACAGTATTCAGAGGGCTCAATCCCAAGATCCTATAATTCAACCCGCACTTGATACCCTGCATGTGGGGAAAGATGTGTCTAAGTTGCGTTCCTCTGACTTGCAAACTGCCCTATTGTTTAAAGAAGGCCCCAGGTTGAAGTTACTCAATCAGTTGTTATACAGAGAGACAGTGGATCGTAGTGGTCAAGTAGACAAGCAATAATTGGTCCTACCCACAGCCTTTAAACAACTGGTATTGAGGTCCCTCCACAATCACATGAGGCACCTCAGTTTTGGCAGGATTCTCGACCTGGTACGATCTCGATTCTACTAGCTCAAGATGGGGACCAATGTTGAGCACCATGTAAAGACCTGAAGTCGTTGCCTCCAAAGAAAAGCCCTGCCTCAGAGGGCTGCCACCCTTGTCAGTATCACTACCAGCGCCCCCATGGAACTGGTCTGCATAGATGTTTTGTGTTTAGAACCTGATTAACGGAATAGTGCCAATGTGTTAGTGGTTACGAATCATTTCATACGGTACGCACAAGCTTTTCCAACTAAAGATCAAAAAGCCTCTACCGTGGCCAAGGTGCTAGTGGAAAAATTCTTCGACCACTATGGAGCCCCCCAGTGGATCCACTCTGACCAAGGCAGAGACTTTGAAAGTTGGCTAATCAAAGAAATTCTCTCTTTGTGGGGGGTGCGGAAGTCAAAAACCGCCCCTTATCATCCGCAGTGGCACCCACAGCTAGAACGTTTTAACCACACCCTTCTAGACATGTTGGGCATCCTCCATCCAAAAGATGAGCATAAGTGGAGCCAGTAGATTAGCACCTTGGTACACGCATACAGTTGCACCAAAAATGATGTTGCTGGGTTCTCCCCTTACCGCCTCATGTTCGGGAGTGAGGCCCGACTGCCAGTTGATGTCTGCTTTGGGGTCTCTCCAGATGGGGTCCGAGCCGAAAACTACCTGCAGTATGTACAGAAACTGAAAGCTTAATTGAACCATGCATATCAACTGGCCCAAACAATGGCTGCTAAGAGAAATCTCGCCAACAAAGAGAGGCATGATAAGAAAGTAAAGGCTCAAGAGCTACGGCCCGGAGACCATGTTTTACGCAATTTGGGACTACGTGGCAAGCACAAAATTGCTGATAGGTGGCACCATCTTCCTCATGTAGTAGTTGGAAAGTTGGATGATCTATCAGTGTGCAAGGTACACCCAGAGAATAACTCCAAAGCTGTCAAGACCATGCACCCTAACCACTTGCTGCCTATCGGCCAAGTTATTATTGAAGCTGAGCCAGCAGACATTGCCTTCCCTGGGCTGGTGACTCGTGCTACTGCAAAAAAAGAGTCTGTCAACCTACCCCAGTAGTTACAGATTTAAGGTTTCCCTGGCAGCAGGCCCAGAATGATAGTGACTGTCAGTCCACCTCTGATGAAAGTGATTATGGTAATGCCTATTATCCTTCCTATGAACTGAGTCCGTTGTTTCGTGGAAATCCTTTGCAGAACTGTGGGGATGAAGCTGGGCCTTCTGGACTGCCTAACCCCCAGCTTCATCCTTGGAGCCAGTGCTTCCTGAAGGTGAAGTGCAAAGTATCACGTCTGAGACTGTGGACTCCCTGTGTTTAGTGTAACTGTGTGACTTGCCCAAAGAAGGGGCTGATGGTCTGAGTCTCTCTGGTGACACACTAGGACTTGAGCAACAATATGAGGGTGCTGACAGCCCCCCCCTTCAGTGCCACAATGTCTAATTGTGCCAAAACCTTCTCTAAATGAACCAAGTGTTGCGGAAACAAAGCCTACAGAGCAAGGAGCTGACAGTCCTCCCAGTTTGGACATTTCCATCCATGCAGAGGCACCCCTCACGGCTGACGAAATCTCCAAAGTTAGTGCTCAAAGTACAGAGACTGTGGCTGTCCCCCCCCCCCAAGAAAGACTGACCGACATGCCAAGCCAGTATTGCGCTTCAGTTATGATTCTCCCAGGAGGCCAGTGGAGTTACCTCTCAGTGTGGTTCACAAAGATGTTTATATTTCTCAGAGCTCACTACCCAAACTGAGCTTAATGGCCAATTCCAGGTTGATTGTTTTTCCTTCTCAGTATGATGCCCTGCCCCATCCAGCCCCAACTTAGCTGATGGGGAAGGGCCCCCTCCTACATTGTTTAATGTGCAAGAAGTTATAACATGAATCAGTATTGTGATGATACAAGTGGACTCTGTATCACCTGTACGAAACATGCATAAGTATTGTCAGTACGCATATAGTACTGTGAAGTATGTTGAAATGTATAGTAATGTGATAAGTTACGATTAACTGATGCATCATGTCTTATTTCCATAGTATGCTAATGTCACATATATTTTGTATATAGTGCATTTTCAGTATTGTGATGGTATAAGACTTGACATGGATGCCAAGTTTTCTCCAGGCAGGGAAGGGTGTAACCCCTACAAATGGGAGTTCCCGAAAAGTCGTCTTTGAGCTTGCCTAAATGCTCACTGCCCGGCTGGTGTCCTGCATTTTTAGCAGTTCAAATGTTTTGCCAGAGAGTGCCTGTATAGCCTCTGTGTACTGCCTCTTTAAGAGCTGCCTAGATTGCAGTTATAATTAACCTGGAGGGGGCTGAGTGGTGCTATGCTCGAGTCCCGCCCAGGGTGCCAGATAATCGCTCCGTTTCTGCCTTTGCTATTAGTGCAGAGGGAGCTTGGTTAGAAGATGTACTTGTTTGCTGATCATTTATTAGAATAGTAATAATATTGCAGTTTGCCTAACCTGCCTTCTTTGCAGCGTGGACGTTTCTGTTTATCTCCACCATCTTGGTCCTGGACTGCTGAAATGGGCTAATCAGTGCCTTTGGGGACTCTAAATTTGAGCCTGTCCCCAGGGGCTTTGTGGGAGCAAAATTTTGTAAGAATTGTAGTTTCGGGCCTTTGGCACCTAAATGAACCTGGAGGGAGAACCCTTGTTGTGACTGACAGAGGAATCAGCCAGCCAAACCTTTTGGATCCTGGAGAAAGTCCCAGACTGCCTGCAGTTTCAGTTCAGATCTGAGTTGGGAAGTGAAGGAGTAAAAGCTCGAGATAGTCGAGCAGTAATCCTGCATAGATTCGCGTGGGAGAACTGTGAAAGGGCTGAATTTTAGCCTGTCTGCCTGCTGTCCCTGAGAGGGGAAATTGAAGTTTATTCAGACCGAATCCGAATTGTGAGGATGATTTAATCCACAGAACTGTGACCAGGCTTTAACCTGAAGAAGACTGAAGATTTACTGAATGCGATCAGCCTGTCAGGATTTCCAGCCACCTTTGAACTCCCAGTTTGTGCAGAGACTCTGTAATTGTGACCGGATAGCAATCTGCCTGATACAGTAGAATTTCTTACATGTAAATGTGCTGTGTGCTGCTAGTGGGTCGTGATTTGGTTCCCCACTGTGTGCTGAACTGTGTTCTTCTTGCTGGAGGCTGCATCCAGCTCCCATGGACTGAATCCGCATTCATCTCTGTTGGGCCTGGGCTTTGCCACACTGGCCCAGCCAGTCTAACCTCTGCACAGAGAAAGCCATCGACGAGAGACCTACCCGGGGAACAGCCCCCTGCTCACGCTTTGAACAGGAACGACACCTCAGTGATTTGTGTGGCCCTGCTTCTCCTGGCACTCCAGTTCAACAACCTGCTGTCTCGATTTCGTCCTGCCTGTGTCCTATATTGGGTATCATGAGTAAACATCAGGGTAGCTCCCTGCAACAACAGCTAAATCCGTAGTGTTGTCATCTGATTGCTTTGTTGTCTTTTCTGTCATGAACTGAGCCCTCTGGCTCTGGATTACAAATAGTGTGTGTTGTGCATGTTGCTTTCTTCCATCACAGGGCCCCAACCAGCTGCAAGCCGGCCTACCCCAGACAACGTTCCTGGCTAGCCCACCGTCTTCCTACCTGGGTTTCCAGAGTGTGTGACTGTGTAGGGACTCTGAAGTGCATGCATAACTGTCTGATTGATATAGCCTTTAAGCAAATCAACCTGATTACACCCCTCCCTTGTTCAAGTCCCCTGAATAAATCAGATCTAACTCGTTTTGCATTTAACCTGACTGTGGTTCCAGTTTGTGCCAAGAGTACTGTACTGTTGCTATTTCCTGTGCATAACCTTGTTTTACAGGGGTTCCCCAGGGTCGAGCTAGAGGAACCAGCCCTGGTGGTAAGTGCAAACAGTGTGGGTAATTGCATGGTGAATAAGGGTCATTGTGAAAGTGATTATTGTATATTGTTCAGTCCACTAGAAGGGAAAGAGAGGGGTTACAGTGTCCCGGAGGGCTGTGCCCAGGTTAGCTCGACCACTAACAACCTTGACCTCCGGGTGGAGGCACCTGTTTCAGTACCCAGGCCCCTTAACCTGCTACTAGGCAAGCAGGCAGGGGTAGTAGCCCTTGGGATAGCGCCACCTAGGGGTTACACTACTGTAGTACTAATCTTAAGAAGGGGAGACTGGCTAGCATCCCTGTATCTAAAGGATGCCTACTTCCATATCCCAATAAGGGGGCCACACAGGAAGTACCTCATGTGCAGATTGCCGTCAGGCCATTACTAATTAGGACAATGCCCTTTGGAATGACATCCGCTCCAAGGGTGTTCACAAAATGCCGAGCTGTAGTAGTGGCACACCTAAGCTGGCAAGGGGTGCCAGTATTCTCCTACTTAGATGACTGGTTGATAGTAGGCCAATCACACCAGCAAGTAAGAGAGGCACTGTCACTAACACAGGATACTCTGCGCTCTCTGAGGTTCTTGGTAAACCAGAAAAAGTCTGTTCTGAAACCAGTTCAGCTGCTCAGATTCATAGGGGCAGAATTGGATACAAGACAGGGAAAGGCATTCCTTCCTCAGGACAGGGTGGACAACCTTATCCAGGTAGCCAGTTCTTTCAGACTTCATGTTCCAAGGCCAGCAAGACTCTTCCTGCAATTGCTAGGCCATATGTCAGTATCCACAGCAACTGTGTCTGGGCCAGGTTCCAGATGAGAGATATTCAGTTCCATCTGAGAGCCCACTGGCTCAAAAAAGGGGACTCTGTCAAAACTTGTTCCAGTCACATTTCTCCAAGCCCTACAAAGGTGGCAGGAGAAGGGCAATCTCAGACAAGGAGTGCCTTTTCTGCAGCAGGCCCCCTCATTGATACTCACTACAGATGCATCCGTCCTGGATGGGGGGGCACATATGGGGGATCACACAGTACATGGCTCATGGACAAAGCAGGAATCCCTCCTGCATATCAACCTGTTAGAACTCAGGGCAGTTCTTCTGGGTCTTCAGTTATTTGCCAGTCAAGTACAGGGAAAGGTGGTTCAGATCAGAATAGACAATACAACCACCATGTACTACATAGACAAGCAAGGCGGCACAAGGTCAACTCCTCTCTGCACAGAGGTAATGAAAATGTGGGCCTTGGCATATTCCCTAGACACCTCTTTCTCAGCTGTCCACCTCCCAGGAAAAGACAGTGTCTTGGCGGATGCCCTTAGCAGAATAAACCCGAAACACCACAAGTGGTCACTAAACAAACAGGTCCTGGAGACCATCTTCAGGAGATGGGGCACCCAGAGGTGGACCTGTTCGCAGCTCCAAGCAGTCATCAGCTACCACAGTATTGCTGCAGACCTCCCATCAAGGGCACTATCCCTCTGGATGCACGTCTGCTGGATTGGACAGGGAGATTCCTGCATGCATTCCCACCTTTTCCTCTGTTACTGAACAAACTCTGACTCCAGTCAACAACAATGATGCTCATTGCCCCAGTCTGGGCCAGACAACCTTGGTATTCCATGATCCTCTCATGTCAGTGGCCAAGCCAATCAGTCTTCCCAGGAGGCACAACCTACTGTTGTCCTCTCAGGGCGGGATCATATATCCTAGCCTACAACCCCTCAGGCTCAAAGCCTGGCTCTTGAGGACTTAGAATATGCAGATTTGCACCTCTCAGAAGGGGTTATGGATATCCTGAGAGTATCCAGAAAGCCTTCCAATAAGAAAACGTACTCTTCTAAATGGAAGAGGTTTTTGATTTGGTGTCAGGGCAAGGGTTTGGACCATACCCAGGCCAGCCTGTCAATAGTCCTGAACTATATTGCCCATCTACATTCTACTGGTTGAAGGGCCTCTGCCCTGGGAGTGCATCTTGCAGCTGTCTCAGCTTATTTATTTGCAAGTAAAATCTCTTCCCTGACTTCAAACCCAGTATTTAAATTGTTTTTTAAGGGGTTGCTGCATTTGCATCCACCACGCAGAGAGCCACCTCCCATGGGGGATCTGAATATTTGCATTGCCCAACTCATGCATCCCCCTTTGAACCCATGTCTTCGGCAGACCTCAAGTATGTGACGTGGAAAACAGTATTCCTGGTAGCCATAACTTCTCCCAGAAGGATCAGTGAGCTCCAGGCATTGTCCACGGAACCTGGGTACATAGCTGTCCATAGGGACAAAGTAGTCCTTAGGACTAACAGAAAATTCCTGCCCAAGGTGGTATTAGAGTTCCACCTCAACCAGTTTATTATATTACCAGTCTTTTTTACGGATCATTCCACTTTAGGTGAACGCAGGCTTCACAGCCTGGATGTAAAAAGGGCAATCAGCTACTACCTCGACCACACAAAAAGCCATAGGCAGGATCAAACTCTGCTTTCTTCACCTATGGGGATGTAAGGAAAGGAAGACCAGCCACAAGAAGCTCCACTGCACGATGGATTGTAGCCCGCATTTGGTTCTGCTACAGTAAGGTAGGTAAGCAGCCACATGGTGGCCTCAGGGCCCATTCAACCAGAGGTACAGCAGCTTCTTTGGCAGCTGCTAGAGACATTCACCTAGTGGACATCTGTAAGGCAGCTACCTGGAAGACCGTCCACACATTTACCAAGCATTATTGTTTTGGATGTCCAGGCCAGAAGAGATGCCAGGTTTGGTACAGCAGTCCTGCAGAGCCTGTTTCCTAAATAGGTTATAGGCCCACCTCCAAAGGCACCGCTTGGGTTGTCTGCACAAATCAGAATACAGTAAGATTTCCTGGGGCTGGAAGAAACAATTACTCGCTATGGTAATCTTGTTTCTTCCAAGGGAATCTTAGTGTATTCTGAGCTCCCTCCCTTCCTCCCCTACTAGAAACGTATGGTTACCGCATTCCAGCTGTATCAGAGATGTTGCAAATCTGTGTGTATGATGTTCATTTCTTATGCATCTGTAATTTGAGTCTTAATGGTGCCACATTAGACATTTTTCAAAAAAGGGAGCAACCTTTCAGTTTTAAAATTTAAGAATTTTATTTGGGGGGGGGGGGATTATTAATATTAGAATAGTTGGATAGTTCTTAGTGCGTGCTTCGTAAGAATGTGACGGTTTAGAACTGTTTACCAGGGACAGTGGTTTGAAAACCAAGCTTGAGTCTAGTATTCCATCATTTGCATAGGTTCTATTAACCATTTCGGCTCCGGGGCAGTCCTATGGAGAGACCATACTGCATAAATCAGAATACAGTAAGATTCCCCTTGGAAGAAACAAGAATACTGTGGTAAATATTTTTTTCTTCTTGGGCACTGACCTTTTTGGCCCAGGGGTGGGATATCGTCTCATCAGGAATGAGAAGTCCAGCATCACCCTGGACTGTGTAGCTTCGTTCCAGAAATACCCTGAGGCACAGAAACTGAAAAAGAAGGCCTTTCGGTTTTAGTTCCTTCAGCCAAATCAGCAGCCCCAGTAGGACCAATGCCAAGTCTGGCTCCCCAAAACCAAGTCCTTTAGCCAGGGGCCAAAAACGAGTCCAGGGTATGGAAAGTGTTGCCCCTGTGTCTCCAGCGAGCAATGCCCCCTCCAGTGCTGTCCAGTGACAAGTCTGGATGTGTCTTACCGCCTGCCTGTCTAGTTCCTTTCCAAGGTCTCTGTAGGGAGTCGGTTTCGCCACTTCTGGCTGCACTGGTCCATCATTACTTACAGACAAGTAGGAGATGTGGGAAAAACCTGTGGTAAGAACTCAAACTTACAGTAAATCTTTGAGCTGTATTTGAATGTGGTGAAATGAATGTTTTTTTATTCTTGTTTCAAAATTGTATAATGTTATAGTTTGGATCTGCTATATGTAAATGTTTATCTTTTTATGCTGTATAGAACTTCAGCCTGTACTTTTGTGCCTGGTTACAGTATTAAGTAATAAAGTGTTAACTAACTTTGCGAGGTGGTAGGTAGAGGGCTGCCTCTCGATTTCGAGACTCTGCCACCTTACCCATCCCATAGTCAAAGGGGGTCCTTGGTATTGCAGGACACGCTGTCCACCTTCACCCTAAGGGAGGACATTGCACAGCTCCTTGTGAAGGGGGCTGTAGCCTCTGTCCCAGACACCCTGACAAGTTAGGGGTGCATATCCAGGTGTTTCCTAGTCCCAAAATGGATGGGGGGCTGGTGCCTCATATTGGATCTGCATGATCTTAATCAGTTCATGAGAAAGTGCAAGTTCCGGATGGTAAACCTGACCCAGATTGTACCATCCCTGGAGCAGGGCATGTGGTTCTGCTCCCTGGGCCTGCAAGGCATGTTCTTCCACATCCCAGTCTGTATGTCCCACTGGCAGTACTGACGGTTCTGCGAAGAAAGGGTTCTGTATCCATTCCAGGTCATGTCCTTTGGTCTTTTATCCATGCCCAAGGACTTCACCAGCCGCATGGAAATGGTGGCAGCCTTTCTACAGCACAACAGTGTCTGGGTGTACCCCTTTCTGGATGACTGGCTGATAGCTACCCATCCAAAGAGACCATGGAGCAGTCCAGGGATCGGGTCCTCCAGACCTACAGAGACTTTGGCTTGTTGGTCAACCTAGCCAAGTTGCAAATGATCCCTTTGCAAGTGACTCACTTTATCTGGGAAAAGCTGGGCTTCCTGCAGGCCAAGATCTGATTCCCTGCTGACTGGGCACTGGAGCTTACCTCCTTTGCTTGATCATTTAAAGTTGGATGTTCTTTCCCTGGGACATCGTGCAACTGCTGGGGTACATGGTGTCTTGCACCAGTGTGTTCCGTGGGCCTGCTGGCGGATGTGGCACCTTCAGTGGAAGATGGGCTGTCAATGATCCCAGCACCTGGGTCGCTTGGAGCAGTCGGTCACAGTGACCCAACCAGTGTGGGATGCCATGCAGTGGTGGTTGATCCTAGACCATCCGGAGGAAGGACTTCCATTTGTCCACCCAGAGCCAACTGTCACTCTCATGACGGATGCATCTCTGGTGGGGTGGAGAGTACACCTGGGGGGGGGACACAGAGCTCATGGGTTCTGGTCACCCAGGGAATTCTGTCACCACATCAGCCTGCTGGAGCCCCATGCAGTACAGCTAACTCTTGACAGAATTCGCTCCTTTAGTCAGGGATCAGGTCAGACAGACAACGCCACGGCTATGTTCTATCTGGACAAGCAGGATGGCATGCACTCCCTTCCCTTGTGTCTGGTGACCCTCCGAACCTGAACTGTCATGCACAGCCTAGGTGCAGATGTCCTGGAGATTCATGTTGTTGGAGAGAACAGTCAGCTGGCAGGTGGATGGGAGAGATGTTGCACATATAGTCACTGTATCAGGAGGTGATGAACCACCTGTTCTTTCCTGTGAAGCACACCTCTGTGGATCTGTTTCCCTACTGGAAGAACGCAAAACTATAGACTGTTTTATGCCCACCCCTCCACAGTCCTGGACACTGATGGAGGATGCGTTCATTGGGCCTTGGGTCCCACACCTCTTGTACGCTTTTCTTCCTTTTCCTTGATCCACAGGGTGGTGGTCAAGGCCTGGAAGGACAAGGTGCAGATGATCCTGGTAGCTCCTGACTGACCACAGCAGTTCTGGTACCTGGATCTCCTCAGCCTGAGTTTCAGGCCTCCATGGCGGTTGCCTCTTCATCTGGTCCTGCTGTCCACACAGCATGGGACAGTGCTGCACCCAGACCTTCACTCCCTGCACCTCACAGCTTGGTTCTTGAGTGGCTAAAGTGCCAGGCTCTGGGTCTTTTGGAAGATTTGCTCTGTTTTGTGGAGGCCTCCCAAAAACTCGCTGGTGCTATGCCTCTAAATGGAAAAGTTTGTCCATTTGGCATCAAAGCGAGGAGCTTGATCCCCTTCCTGCCCTAAGGTTAGTAGCTTTGAGTACCTTTGGTCTCCCTCCCATCTAGGGTTGAGAGTGACAACCTTCAAGGTGCACGTGGCAGTCATCCCTGCATACCGGACGTGGGCGGGTATGCCGACAGTGGAACAGTAGAACGTGGTTGGGCACTTTTTCAAGGGCCTTGACCACCTGTCCTCTCTGATATGTGAACCACCGGCACCATGGGACCTATTGCTGGTGCTGGCTGTGCTCATGGGCAAGCCATTTCAGTCTCTGCACAGGTGTGAAATGACATGCCTATCATGGAAGATGGCCTTCTTGATGGCCATCACGTCGGTCAGAAAGATTAGCAAGCTCCAGGCACTCCAGTGGAGTATTCTTACCTGGTCTTTCACAAGGACAAGGTCATCTTCGCCCCCACCTGAAGTTCCTCCCGAAAGTTGTATCTGGAGTTCCACCTTAACCAGATATATTTCGCCAACCCTTCTTCAGAGGCTGACTGCTGACTCCATAATCTGGACCTATGTAGGGCGCTGTCTTACTATACGGAGTGTACAGCTGGAGTTTGGGGTGAGGCTTGCCAGCTGTTTGTCACATAACACTGAACCTGCACCTGGCAGACCGGCAGCATAGTGGATGATTGGCAAGTGGACAACATCCTGCATCAACCTCTGCTATAGGTTGACTTGTAGGGAGCCTGCCATAAGGCCATTGGCTTTTTTTTGTCAAACATACTGCTGCCTCGGTGACTGCTTCCAGGGACTTCCCAATCCAGGAGATCTGCCGGGCTGCCACCTGTAAGTCTGCACACATATTCATCTCTCATTATGGCATCAACCTAGAGTGTTGCCTGGATGCTGCTTTTGGGACCTCGTTTCTCCAGTCTGTGTTCACCAAACATGGGTGCACACATTGCCCCCACCTCCTGGAGAACTGTTGGAAATCTGCCAGTGTGTGGATAGTAAACTGTTTCAAACCCATAGAAAAAATGGTAACTCACCTGTAACTGTAGATCTTCCATGGAATGGTCTCTTGCAGTAGGTAATTACTTCTGGGAGTTTCCAGCAGAGGGCGCTGTGACACGGCAGCTCTTCTAGCAGTTTTGTACCAGGGACCGCCCACACATGACATAATCTTTCTGCTTTCTAAATAAGTGTGGTCGGTCTCTGGTATCCTCCATTCATTTTCCCTCCGTCTTCAACTCGCACAGCAGCTAGAACAACTTCTGAAAACGGCAGTCATCGATGAGAAACAATATCTAAGATTCTTCACAACCGGGGGCTCATCTAACAAGAGCTCTCCCATCTATGGATCTACATTTCTGGACACACACATAGAGCAGGAGTACCCCTCCTCACCTTCTGTCTTTCTTACTCATCGATGGCCACCACACCGTCGATGCATCTATATATTGACAGCTTATAACCGTCAACATCCTCATCGACGGTTACTGCCGTCGACGATGCATCTGTATTCTCATCGACGGCTACCACCGTTGACGATGCATCTGTATTCTCATCGACGGCTACCACCATCGATGATGCATCTACACTTTCATTTCCATGTCCTCATTGACAGCTGTCACTGTCAACAAGGCATCTATAATTTCATTGACGGCCTATACTCAACTCCCTCATCGAGGGCTGCTACTGTCAACTGTTCATCTGTTGATTCTCATTGACTACCATACAATCAATGTTCTCATCGACGGCTATCTCCATCGACGATGCATCTCTATTATCATTGACATCATTTATGAGATGTTTGCACTCCCATTTTAATTAGGCTTCCAGCACTATAAAAAAGGCAATACATAAATAACCCTTTCTGGGTTCCATTAAAGTCACAGATGGGGAGAGATCCTCCTCAACCGCTGTACTTCATGCCTCGTCGATGGCCACTGCTCCAGGTGTCCCTCCGTCGACAGCGTGCCCCCATATTTATTCTTAGTAAATGGGGCTTCATAAAAAAACAATGTCTTATGCCATGTTTCTACCTCTCCACCCTCCTAGGTGGACAGTCACAGGGGTCAGGAGTACAGAGATCGGGACCCTAGTTTTCACCACCTAGGGGCAAGACCTGCTCAGGCAACACGTCCACCTCCCCCTTGTGTTTCACACACTTAGCCCACCCTCATTCTCGGAAGAAATTGGATGTCTCCACTATAGTACAACACGTCTTGCATGCCACAAGGCACTCCCTGCCCTCTGATTCAAGGGGCAGGCCGATCCTCCATGATCTCCTCCTCTTCTGCCAAAGACTCTTCATGATGACCAGGTTCCATTCCTAACCTGGTCATGCCCTCCTTATGTGGAAGACTATTTTTCAGATAAACAAGAACTCCTTGTTAAACTTCACCGGTGACCTTGATCACGACTGTTTTCCAGGAGCTGGAATTTCTTCCTTAGTCTCCCTTTTTCAGAAATCTCTTCTTTGAATGTGGGCCTGCCTAGACTTCGTAGCACTCTCCTGATGAACCTTCATTCTACGAAATGATGATACAAATATAGACAGTCATTGGATTCTCTATCACAAAAAACATGACAAAGTAAGGATATGGCAGAATACCTTGCTCTACCAGAGGAGCCTATTTGGGTGGTTTCCCTACTAGTTACAAACTTACCAGAATGCCATGCTGGCTGCCTCGCATCACCCTTTAGCTGTCTCCGCTGTTCCACATAAGGTGGATCATATTTATCCAGCTCCTCTGGTTCCTCCCTTCCTTTCAAACTTTCGTAGAAGTGGACTCTGTTCTGCCAGTCCTGATCACATGAGCTCCTTACCACCTAAAGAATCCTGAAGATGACTTTCTGGAGAAACTGGCTTTTTCTTTTTCTTCTTCTTCAGTTCCATGAATATCGGTTCCAAATTATATGGGTCATATGATTCAATATCACCATACCCTTGGGTCATCTGCCATTGAGCTTATCAATCATCTCCCTCCTTCACCTGATCAGGGAGTGATTATTGGCTACTATAACAACTAGTAGTGCTAATTCCCCTCCATACCCAGGTCGGGATATGATGCCGTCGGTACCTTGGCCCGACTGTTAGCTATTGGCATTTCTTTGCAACGCCACACCTGGCTCTATTTTCAGGACTTACGCCTGATGCACAACATAAAATAGCTAAGGCCCCCTTTTCACGTGTCCAATTTATTCGGGCCAGGTACTCAAACTTTACTGGATGATTTACAGAACTCTCTGTAAGGTTCATGGCATGTACCATACTCCGCATACAACCTACCATTCTCAATCCCCTTCCTATTTGAAAGAGAAGTCATGTTCTGGAATTAATCTCCAGGCCCCCTTCATCCTCCCTGTCATATTCATTATAACCGTTAGATCATAGATCTATCCTTTCAGAGGATTTGTGGACTCTACTGGTGATGCATGCTGTTTCTGCAGTACCCGCTCATATGGGATTCTACTCCCACTTCTTTCAGGTACCCAAATGAACTGGAGACCTCAATCTGATACAGGACCTCAGAAAACTCAACCTTTTTATCCAATACAAACTGTTTCGCATGATAACCTTGACTTCCATCATGCCAATACTGAAACAAGTTGATTAAGGATAACATCGAGATTATGAGAGTGGAGGAAGCAAAGGGCAACTTGGAGGCCCTGTGGGTCACCTTGCGAACCCCAGTGGGAGGGAAGATCAAGTTGGGGGTGGTATATAGGCCCCAGGACTAGCGGAGGACCTGGAATGCCTGGTCACATTAATTAACCCTGATGTCATCACCCTGGTTGAGACTTGGCTGTCGAAATCCTCCCCTGACTCCCTAGTCTCCCTTCCTGGTTTCACCCTCTTCCGGTCCAACCGTGTTGGGAGACGGGGCGATGGCTGCGCTATTTATGTCAAGGAATCTCTCCCCGTACTAGCCCTGCCCGCTCCCATCCTTGACTCTAGGGCCCAGGCGCTTACGCTGAAACTAACCCCTGACCCTTTAAAGGGACCCCTTTATCTGACTACTGCATACGTGCCTCCCAGGGACCAAACGCAGGCCATTGCCTCTCTTACAGAATACCTTACCTCTCTACCTCTTTCCGCTGATCAAATTCTGGTGGGTGACTTAAATGTCAACTGGCTCAGCCCCTCCTCCTCCTCTACCCGAGACTCCTTTTCTGCAATAGACCTAACGCAACTAGTTACCCACCCTACCAGGACTAACCCCAAGAGAGGCTCCAGTACCCTGCTTGATGTGGTACTCACCAACCGCCCTAATCGGATCCCCAATATACAAGTCCTCCCAGACTCTCTCAGCGATCACTCCCCATTCTATTCCACTGGTCAACCTCAGTCCCCAAACCCATAGCACAGTCCACATGCAGCGCCTAATACCTGGTGGACTGATAAAACTTAAGGAACTTCTGTCCCAAATTGACTGGTCCCCTATACTGGCAACTCCTGACATCGACACAGCTCTCTCCTTCTTTACCCAAACTTTTAATAATGCCTGTGATATCTTTGCCCCAGTGTTGACCTGCCGTTCTGAAAGGAAGAATGCCCCCTTGGTTACCCCAGCTTTGATCCACCAGCTCAAACATAGGGATAACCTATGGCACCGTGCCATTGAGACTGGCTGGCCCAATGACAGGCGCTCGCTTATGCTGCCGTCAAACAAGTGCACTCGGGCCATCAGAAAGGCCAAGTCTGAGCACTATCGGTCCTCACTCACTGCCTCATGGGGGAATCCCAGAACCTTCTGGGATAACATTAAACAGTTAAATGGGAGTGCACACTCCTCCCACCCACCCAGATCAACATTAATGGTGTGATCTCCTCAGACCCAGCCCTCATAGCCAACCACCTCAACACCTCATTCACTGACCTTAGCCCTATCCTCCCTACAAATTTTTTTGACCCTCCTCCCCCAGCACCTGCCGTAAATCTTTCTCGCCCTTATTTTCTCCTCCGCCGTGTTTCTGCCCAAGAACTTAGGCCGCACCTTGTCACTGCCCTCAAGAGTAATAGTACAGGCAGTGACACCCTGGATCCGTGTATCCTACGGCTGGTCTTAGACACAGTCCTTACCCATCACATGCCTCATCAACCACTCTCTTTGCCTGGGGAAGGTTCCAACTGCCTGAAAGTCGCCACTGTCACCCCTATCTTTAAAGGTGGTGATAGGACTGTGACTGGAAACTATCAACCGATCTCCATTCTCTCTCCTCTCTCTCCTCTCTCCAAGGCCTTGGAAAAAGTGGTGGCCTCTCAAATCTCTGACTACCTCTCCACCTACAATGTCCTTTGTCCTGAGCAGCATGGCTTCCGAGCGGGCCACAGTACCAACACAGCCCTTCTAGAGTTCTCCAACTTTCTCCACTCCTCCTTAGACATTGGTTCTCTGGCTGGTGCTGTCTTCATTGACTTCTCGAAAGCTTTCGACACTGTCTCCCACCCCCTCCTTCTTGATGCCCTTAGTCTCTCTGGTTTTGCTGCTGGGCCTATCTCCTGGTGCACCAGTTATCTGTCTGACCGCTCACAGCGTGTAAAAATTAATGGGACCTACTCAGACATCTGTCCCATCTTTTCTGGGGTTCCCCAGGGCTCCATTCTGGGCCCCTTACTATTCTCCCTTTACTTTAACACCCTTCCACGCTCTTGCTCGGGGAACATTCTATTGTACGCTGATGATGCAGTCATCTTTGTCTCAAGTCGTAACCCTATTGCCCTCCAGGACTCGCTGTAGAAGTCCTTCACTGAAGCCGAGGGCTGGTTCAAGGAACATAGATTGGTGATAAATCTTAAAAAAACCAAAACCATGTTCTTCTCTCATCCCCAAAACAAGTCCTGCAACTTCAAACTCCTCATTCACTCTGGGTCCTCATTCCCACTCGAACAAGTTTGCTCCTATAAATACCTAGGGATCCATTTTGACCCTCCTCTCCTTTCATGGACACATCGCTGCCCTAGCCACTGCCACCAATATCCGATTGGGCATCTTACATCGGTATAAACACTGCCTCCCGGAGGCTTTTCGACTTCATGATCACCTCCTCTGTCCTGTCCCTCGTGGACTATGGACTGCGTGTATGGTGCTGCTGATCAGACCGCACTCCATAAAATTCGCTACTCTGAATAAGGCCTGCAGGTTAATTACTGGAGCACCTAGGATGACACACACCTGTCTACTGTATGCTAAAGCGCTGGTACTTTGATCTCGGCGGCCTCAAATATCTTACCTGTGCCTTACAAAAAGACCCTCCTTGGGCTTTCCCCACAGGATTGACCACCACCATACGCGCCTGTCCCACTAGTTCATACTTGGACCTCTGGGAAACCTCTTGTTATCCCTAGAGCTAGGACCTGTCACGCCAAAGAGCCTTCAGCTTTAGGGCCCCCTCCTGGTTCAACATACTGCCCCCCTCCATCTCCGAAGCTCCAACTATATCGTGCTTCAAAACTTCCTTACGTAACCACCTTATTAACACCCGATGCTGTAACTGCCGCTAGTCAAAGCCGTACTCAATACTTATGACAAAGCTGATTACTAAGCTGCTAAGGACAACATAACTCTGGTATTGTTGCATCCATCCTACCTGTACCAGCTTGTTTGTATCTAAGTCTTAATTTACTGTTATACTTATGTGTTGTACTACTATACTGTGTATTTTGGTTTGTCTTACTGTGACAAGGTACTTTTGTAAATGAGCCTATGGCTCAAAGGTTTTCCAAACTGCTGTTTAAATAAAATAAAAAAAAATAAAATAAGATTGCCTGTTGGCTAACATTGAGGAGCATTGTGGACTGGAAGTGGAAGGAGTGGTGTTGATGAGGGACCTTAATATGCCAGCTACTGATTGGGGTACTATGACATCCACTATAACCAGGGAGCAGAAGCTGCTGGATGGCTTCTTGGACACGTTCCTCGGTCAGCAGGTGATGGACCCAACGAGGGAGGGTCATATTCTGGATGTGGTTTTAGCAGATGGAGATCTTGTACAATTCTGGTTGTGGAAGAACCCCTGGCTGGGAGCGACCACAACACAGTCTGGTTTCTGCTTAAACTGGGGAGGGAAGGGGATCATTCAAGGACAGTGATAGTTGATTTTAGGGGGGCGGACTTTCAGAACATGGGGGATATTCTCAAGGGGCATTTGCGAGAGATAAAATCAGGTTTGGACGTGGAAGGTAGGTGGGAGATCATAAAGCGGGAGCTACTGGAGGCCACCAGGACCTGTGCAAGAGTGAAGCGAAAGGGCGGTAGGTCTCGTAAACCATGCTGGTGGACCAAGGAGGTCCAGGAGGTGGTAAGGGAGAAGAAAGCTACCTACAGTAGGTACAAAAAAATGAGAGGAGGGAGGGATGTAGAGAACTTTCGCCTTGCAACCAGGAAAGTCACCAGAGTGGTGAGAGGGTAAAGGCCTGGAAAGAGCAGAGGCTGGTGCAGGGGATACGGGGTGGGGGAAAGGGGTTCTTTAGGTATATTGGTGAGTGGAGGAAGGTCAAGGGCCAGCTCAGTAGGTTGAGGACAGCTGGAGGGTGGGTGGAGGGGGCTGGAAAGCAGGCGGAGGTACTGAATGGCTACTTTGCCTCAGTGCTCGCTAGGGAGGAGGCTGGGGAACTTCCTAAAAAGGGGTTGAAGGACACAGAAGGCACAGTAGACCTGACTATTGAGGTACCTGCTAAAGAGCAAGCCGCTGGGGGAGGTAGGCCAGGGGTGAGATCTGGCTGGTCCTGCAGAATGGGGGGTGGGTGCAGATGCTGATATTCCTGTGTGGGAAGCCCTCCAGTCCCTAAAAAAGGACAAATCTCGGGGGCCTGATACTATTCATCCCAGAGTACTAAGGGAGTTGGCAGATGTTTTGGCTGCGCCATTGGCGGATCTCTTAAACTTGTCGCTCCAGACAGGGAGGGTGCCAAGGTATTGGAAGCAGGCGCATGTTGTGCCCATCCATAAAGGGGGATTGAAAGAAGAGCCAGGAAACTGTAGACCTGTCAGTTTGACATCAGTGGTGGGGAAGGTAATGTAGAGCATACTTAAGGAAAGGCTGGGAGGTTTCTTGGAAGAGATGGGTTACCTGGATGACCGGCAGCATGGGTTTGTGCCAAGTAGATCGTGTCAAACAAACCTTGTAGAGTTCTATGAGTAGGTGACAATAGCACTTGACAGGGGGAGACCAGTGGATGTACTGTTCCTGGACTTCAGCAAGGCATTTAATTCGGTCCCTCACATTGACCTAAGGGAGAAGCTGGGGGGATGTGGGTAGGCCCATTGACGGTTAGGTGGATTGGAAATTGGCTTTCAGGATGCAGTCGGCTGGTAGTGGTCAGAAGGGAGGTCTCATCTCCTAGGGAGATCATAAGTGGGGTCCCACAGGGATCAGTTCTGGGGCCACTCCTGTTTATCGCCTACATCTCCAATATCAAGGAAGGTATCAAGTGTGAAATGAGTCTCTTTGCGGATGACTCTAAGCTGGGGGTGGAGGGGAGATTGGCCCTGCAAGAGGACCTGGATACTCTGAATAGATGGTCCTGCACCTGGAAATTGAAATTTAACTCCTCCAAGTGCAAGGTACTACATCTAGGGTGGGAAAACCCCAACTATGTGTATACGCGGGGGAAGGGGAGATGAGTTGCAGGCCACGTCAGGGGAAAGAGACCTAGGAGTCTTGGTGGATGTTAACATGAATAATTCGGAGCAGTGCAGGAGGGCTGCGGTCAGGGTAAATAGGATGCTGGGATGCACCACTTAGGGGGATTACCTCAAGTAACAGGGAGGTGATTTTGCCACTGTACAACAGCCTGGTTAGACCACATCTTGAGTACTGTGTGCAGTTCTGGAGGCCACATCTAAGGAGGGACATCCAACTCCTGGAGAGGGTTCAGAGGAGAGCAACCAGAATGATCCGGTGCCCTGGGGGATATGACATATGAGGAACGACTTGGAGAGCTCAACCTGTTCTTGCTGGAGGAGAGGAGGGGACTGGGGGGACCTGACTGAGGTTTTCAAGTACCTCAGGGGAGTAAATACGGTAAGCCGAGATAGGATCTTTTGACTGAAGGAGGGTGGGAATCATCAGAGGACACAGTTGGAAGATTGAGGGTGGTAGGATTAGGGGGAATGGAGGAGGAGGTACTTCACTGAGAAGGTGGTGGAACCGTGGAATGTGCTGCCCGGGGAGCTGGGTACAGGCAGCAATGGTGGAGGGATTCAAGAGAGAGTGGGACAGGTATAGGCAAGGGGTGAAGCAGAGGCTGTTTTGCCCGGGGGGGGGGCAGGACTGGGGGATGGAGTAACAGTGGAAGGAGATGGATAAAAGGCTACAGTACCCAATCAGGGTGCTGAAGCACGGGGCAGACTTGATAGACCAATAGGCCTACTCTGCTGGCGTCTAGTATGTTAGCTTTGTGCCTTAGATATGAAGGGTGCCTAACTGCATCCACCCTGCTCATCTCAGTTTTCATCGTTTCTACCTGCTAGATTAACACTGCCAGTTTCAAGCACTCCAGTGTGTTCACCAAATACCTAAAGGTAGTTGTAACAGCTTTAAGAAGGAAAGGCACTTTACCTTGCAGTATCTAGATAGCTGACCAATCAAAGCGGAGCAGCTTTGCTTTCTCGCCTAGAGGCTATCCTGCAAATAATTGCACACTCTAGGGATCACAGTCAATTGACCAGAGTCCAACATAGTCTCCAGTACCGTCCTAGATACGGTCTCAGCCAGCACTTGCCGTCCAGCTATCCGGCAGGCCACATCCTTGTCTCTGGCATCACACATACAGACGTAGAAAGTAGTCACAGCTAGACAACTGCTATGCCCTCTGTTTCACATGGTTGCAGCCATCCCTACGGTAGCACTTGCCCATCTTCCTATGAGACCTCTTCAATGAATCCTCCAGAATCAGTGGCCTCTAAGACTAAGGAAAATGTGAAGGCAAGTTCAGTGTCACTCCCTCTCTGATGTCAGATCTGACTTGGTGGTCAATCGAAACCAATTTATGACAAGGAATGCCTTTTCAGTCCCTCCCTCCCATGCAGACGTTCACCACAGATGCTTCCCTGGCAGCACATACCGGGGTCCTTATCAGACTCAGGGCTTGTGGACCACTTCTCTCCCTCTGCCTTGCATCAGTCTCCTAGAGAGGCCCATACCACTTAGTCCTTCCGGCATTTCAACCTCTTTTGACTCTAGACCGTTGCTGATCCAATCAGACAACACTGCAGTGGTGGTCTACCTCAGCAGTCAAGGAGGTGCTCCAATCTTCAACCTCTTGACTAAAAATTAAAGAACCCTATTACATTCTTACCTGAAGGGTCTACACCTTCACGCTGGGCTCCTGGGAACATTTTTATAACTAGTCTACAAACGTCCTCTCCTGTTATCAAATTTTTCTTGGCCTCCATAAGCCAGCAACAACAGCAATATACCATTCCAAATGGAAACGCTTTTCCATATGGTCTGCCTCCTGATCTTTGGACCCTTACTGTTGTCCACTGACTAAGGTTCTGGACTTCCTGGCCTCACTATCCAAGTCCGGTTTAAGTTATTCTTCCATCAAAGTCCACTCGCCCACCATCTCGGGTTTCCATGAACCTCTGGATGGCACGGTACTGTACCAACATCATTTAGCTAAGATGTTTTTGAAAGGAATGTTACCTGTTAAACCTCCTGTTAGAAGACCCACTCCTCCGTGGGCTCTCAATTTTATGATTGAAAAATTGACCCTTCAGCCTTTTGAGCTAGCTGCCACTTGTGACCTCTGTTTTCTTTCATGGAAAACCCTATTGCTAGTGGCTGTCACTTCCACTTGACGTATTTCCGAGATCCATGCCCTCATGCATAGAGAATCTTACTTGATTTTCCACAAAGACCGGTGGTACTTTGCACCCACCCACCCACCCTTCCTTCCTAAAGTAGTCTCTGAACATACTTTAAATCTGTCCTTGGAGCTTCCGGTCTACTATCTAGACTACTCCAGTCAGCGTGTTCATTTCCTACGTACTTTCGATGTCCACCATATACTATGCTACTATACTAATCGGACACAGTCGATTAGAAAGACGTCTCACCTGTTCGTCTCTTTCACCCCGGGTCATGATGACCTCCCAGTTACTAAACGTGCACTTTCATCCAGGTTGGCAAATTGTATTACATTTTGTTATAACGAGCCTTTATCTGGACCTGTCCAAACCCATTCCACTACAGCTGTGGCCACTACTGCGCCTTGCTTTCAAAGAGCCTCCATTTCAGATACCTGAAATGCAGCTACCTGATCCACAATCCATACTTTCTCAAGGTATTACAGTCTGGATATTGCCTCATGATGTAGAACGGCCTTCGGCTGTGCAGTCCTACAAGGTCTTCTATCATAATTGTCCTCCCATATAGGCATAACTGCTGGGGGTTCTCCCAGAAGTAATTGCTACTGCAAGAGACCATTCTGTGGAAGATAGTACAGTTACGTAAAATCTTACCGTAACAGTAGATCTTCAAGAAATGTCTCTTGCAGTAGGTACAATCCCACCTTCCATCCCTCTCCTTCTCTAGGAGAGAAAATTCTGGTCCAGTGACTTTGGGATGGGACTCCTTGGTACCTTGGCTTCCCCGCGGTACTTGCTTTTGTGAGCTGAATCTGGAGGGGGAACTGAGGGTACCAGAGACTGACCACACTTATAACGGAAGCAGGAAGATGATGTCATGTGTGGGCGGTTCCTGGTATAGAACTGCTAGAAGAGTTGCTGTATCACAGCTCCCTGTGGTGGAAACTCCCAGAAGTAATTACCTACTGCAAGAGACATTCCTTGAAGAGCTACTGTTATGGTGAGATTTTGCATAACTGTACTTTCTAGGAGTGGTATATAGTTCACATCCACGCCACCAAACCGTCCTCATCTGGTAAATGGGACATGGAACCCTGCTTCCAGTGTGCAGGATCTAACGTCACTGGGTGGAGCTGAGGGATATACCACCCGGGTGGTGGGAGGAGCTTAGCTTGAAGACATTCCGGTGAATTAGCGCTTTCCAGTAGCACTGCCAATGTGTGGATGTGAACTATATACCACTCCCAGAACTATGGTTACAGGTGAGTCCTTTTTTTTTTTTCCTTTCAAGGGTATGGGAACAACGGGGAAAGAGGTTCCTTCCCCTAGTTACCAGTATTATCAGAACTGTGGCTCCTGTTTACATAGACAAACTGGAAGAGCCAGCAAGAAGTGCAGATTTTCAGCATAAAAGTCAACGGGCCTATCTTGTCCCTCTGGACCAGGGGGCAGGGGCTCTTTATAGTTCTTTATAGAAAGATGGGTCTAGAATACATCAGAGTCTTGGGTTCTGAAATTGTCTCTCAAGGCTGTGCAGTAGAATTCTCTACCATGCCCTCAAGAGGGCAATTTTTCCAGTCCCTACTTCCAAAGGTTCCAGTGAAAAGGAACAATGTGGAGCAAACCTTGACCCACCTGCTTCATAGAGGGGCTATAGTCCTGGTTCCTCCACTGGAGAGGGAAGAAGGGTTCTGCTCCATTGACTTTGTTGTCCCCTAGAAATTGTGGAGATACCCAATCCTGGATCTTCACAGCTTGAACATGTTCATCCAGAAGACGAAATTCAAGATGGAATATCTCAGATCTATCATAAGATCTCTCAGATGCATGTCTCCATATTCCGATAATCAAAGCCCACCAAAGGTTCCTGAAGTTTACTATCCAGAACCAGTATTTTCAGTATCTGGCTCTCTCCTTAAGCCAGGCATCAACACCAATGGTGTTCTCGAAAGGTGTTGATAGTGATGGTGGCCTTGCTCAGCCAGGAGGAGCATCTTATTTATCCCTACCTAAATGATCTTTTGGGAATGCACGACCATGGAGAGTTTCAAGCGGGAACTTAAGACCCATCTGTGGAGTCAAGCTTTTATGGCTTGAGGTTTTTGTTGTTATTCTGATTTTATGTATGTATTTTCTGATTTTATTGTTCATTTGTACAGCACCTTGGTGCTTGAAAGGCACTTAATAAATACAGTTTTATTTATTATTATTTATTTTTTTAATTATTGTTATCTGCTCATCAGAGCACCTTCAGAACCAGCTACAATGTTGTTGGTGACAATGACTCTTCGGGTCCTACAGCAGCGTGAATGGAGAGTCAACAAGGAGAAGAGTTGGTTGATTCCGTCTCAGAGACTGAAACACCTGGGGACATATTTTCATATGGATCAGAAGAAGATTCTCCTGTCCCAGTCCAGAGTGGAGGACCTCCAGTGGGGCGTTTGATTCCTGCGGTCCTGGAAAGTAATGTCAGCTCACAGGTGTTTGCAGACCCTTGGCCTAATGATGACTGCAGTAGAGCTGGTCCCTGAGCACGGCTTCACATGCATCCGCTTCAGTCTCACCTCTGACATCCTGGTGCCCAGCGTCCAAGCAGTATCAAGCTCCAATCTGGCTTCCTCCTTCAGTTCAGAGATCCCTGGTCTGATGGGAACAGCCAGAAAAGTTGTGGAAGGGATCTTCACTCCCCCTCTCCCCCAAGAGAGAGTGTTAACAACAGATGCCAGCCTACAGGGCTTGGGGGCTGTTTGGGATGAGATTGCAGTTCAGGGAATATAGAATCCAGAGGAGCGAAGTCTGCAGACCAATATTTTGAAAGTGAGTGCAGTTTTCCTGGCCCTTTTTTACTTGCAGAAACTGATCACATCCCAAGTGTTGAAGGAATGACCGGACAATGCTGTGACAGTAGCCTACATAAACAATCAAGGAGGAACAAAATGCAGAATTATTCTTCTAGAAGCCCAAAAAGGTGCTTCAGTGGGTGGAGGAGAATCTTCTGTCAACCATTTACTTAGCAGGGGATCTAAACGTTCAGGTTACTGGCTAAGTCGAGAAATCATACACCTGGAGGAGTTCTCCCTTCACCCAGAGGTGTTTGACATGCTGTGGAAAATATACAGGTCCCAAGATTTTTCATTCGTTTTCAATGCCCACAGGCAAAAGCAAGTGGACACAGTGTTGCAGACGTGGGATTTTAGAACAGCATACCTTCTTTCCACTGCTCCTGATAATTCCAAGGGTGCTGCAGAAGAGCAGACAGTCAAGAGGAAGCTTCCTTTTGATAGCTCCGGAATGGTCAAGAAGACTGTGGCTCTCAGATATGATATAAATCTCGCAGTAAGGGAGCTGCTTCGACTCCTGTATTGAAGGGATCTTCTAAGACTGAGACCTGTGTTTCACCAAAGCCTGGGTTATCTTCAGCTGGTAGCTTAGCTTCTGAGAGGAGTGTGACAGGGAGCTTCTGCCACTCTTGAGGAGTTGCAACAGTTCTTCTATTTCTTAGCCTAATGTGTTCTTTACAATTTCTAGTCCATAAAGTTGGCCATCCCCTTCCCTTTCTTGACTATGCTATAGTTTCCAAGGCATAAATTAGTGTTGGTCCCTTTTCCCCTCTGCAGGGACCTGCTGACCCAGGATCAGGGGACCCTGGTCCATCCCAGCCTCCGGTCCCTCCATCTGCATGCTTGGCTCCTAAGGACATAGCCATAGCCAGATTTGTGGTCTCTAACAGAGTTGTGGATCTCCTAGTGGCTGCCCGGAAACCTTCCACTCATAGCACATATGCCATGAAGTGGAAACGGTTTGCCATTTGGGCTGCCAAGCATAGTCTGGACCTTTTCACCTTTCCGGTGAACCACATCCTGGACTACCTGATCTGTCTGACTCGGGTCTTTAGTATTCCCCCCTCAGAGTGCACCTTTCGGCCATTTCTGCCTTTCATGAGCCCATGGGTGACCGCACGATTGCTAAGCTGGATGTCTCCCATACCTTTTTAAGGGTCATCCTGCATCTGAAACCCTCAATCTGTTCTCCCATCCCAGCTTAGGATTTAAATTTTGTTTTGGAGAAATTGACTCTGTCTCTCTTAGAGCTGGTCGCGACTTGTGAACTATGTTTTCTGTCTTGGAAAGCGTTCTTTTTAGTTGCAATTACTTCTGCTCAAAGAATTTCAGAGCTTCAGGCCCTCTGGTGTGAGGAACCTTATTTGATTTTCAGAGACAGGGTGTCTTTGCACACAAATCTTAAGATCTTACTTCGAGAGAGTTCTTGCAGTAGGTAATCACCTTGAGGGCTGCGCTCCCTGGCGGCAGGACCACACGGAAACGTTGGCTAGCAGTGTGTAGCAGGGGACCACCCACCTGGTGTCGCATGACCGACGTCAGCGTGACAGTATACAGTGGGAGGTTCCCACACCCACCTTCCAGTTCTTTCCTGTCGTCAGCCTGAAAATGTCAGACCTTGCAGAGATCGCAGGTTGCAGTTTGACCGCTTCTACAGATGTGTCCATTCTTCTTTCTTTAAAATCAGTCTTTCCTTACTTTTTGTGCATGTTGTCGCCGTCTTCCGTCGAGTTGCATAAAAATAAGTGCACTTCGTTTGGCACGCAGCTCCCGCACAAAGACTCTAATACCCTCTGCCTCTTCTGCCTAGGCCCAGAGCACAAGGTCGAGGATTGAGAGGCCTGTTCCAGCTTCAACCCAGCCACATGAAAGCAGCACCAGCAGGCCTTCGAGACCCATTTACTTAAACAAAAAATGGCCACGAAGGAACAGGAGTTTCAAAAACTGTAGCACTTCCTCTTCCCTGACTGAGACTCTCAGGCACAAGAAGGAAGAGAGAGAAACATCAGGACCAGGATTGGTCCCCTTCTCATCTGCGACCCCACTCCCGGGCCCTGTAGGTGAGCAGTGGTCCTCTTCCTCAGGGACGTCTTCTGTCACAGTCAAACTACCCCGTCCCAAGGACAGCCTTCTGACCCCCTACCACTGCTGGTTACAGTGGCCCGTGGGTGCCTCGTCCAAGGCATCCGCTTCTCTTGGGCCCCTTTCCTCTAGCAGGTCTAAGTCTGTAGGCAGGGCTGATAAGGCACCCCTCAGGATCCTCGATGAGCGCCCAGCCCAGACTGTGGCATTGGGCTTCAGGGCCTCCAGAACCTGCACGGCTTCTGCTGATAAGTTGGGCATTGGCTGTTCCACCATCCACCTGACTAGTCCTGTTAATAAGTCTGGGTTCAGTCCTACCGACATCCGCCCGACAGATCTCGCATCGGGGGTTGGCGATGGCCCCGACGCCTCTTCTTTGCCGGGTCTGACTCTGTTTTCTCTGGTTGGATGTCCCCACCGGTTTACCCCTAGTACCTTGGTGTGGGAGCTTCCGCCACCTTCCCTGGACGTGGGGGGAGCTGGCGACGGGGGTCAATCATCAGTCGGCCTTGATCCTGTGTCCCCTCCGGATCCTACTTTTGGGATTCCTTGCGGACCTCAGGGTCCTCCTCCGTCGGGTTTCCTGGTGGGGGTTCCAACTCCGTCCACACGTCTGACACCTTCTGGGCCGTCAATCAACCTGGTCCTTCCGGGTCCCGTGGGGGCGAGAGTACCTCACGGTCCTCCTCCAGGCCCTCCAGCTCCACTCTCTGGGTTTCCATGGGCTTATCCTGCGTCAGAGTACCCAACCCCTGCCCCCCCCTTACCCGGCTACCTGCCGTCTGGCTTCTCCACACCAGGTTATGGAGCCCCTGATCCTCCTCCTCTGGGATACCAGACACTGCCCTGTCCGATGTCTGGTTATCCGATGTCTGGGTTCTCTGTGGAGTACCTGCCAGCGTACCCGCCTCCTCCACCTTAGGCAGATTTCCGGGCTATCCTGCATTCCTGGTGGTCTGAGACAAAGGCCCAGCTCATTTCTGAGTTGGGTTCCTGCCATCCCCCTCAGGAGGTACCCTGGGGCCCGGCAGATCCACCTCCTAGGCCTTCTCCTACACCGGCCCCACACCACCTGTCATGGGGCCCTCAGAATCCGCTTACGTCAGGATGGACAGAGGGTGGAGCCTCCCCTGACATCAGAGAGCCTTCTGGACCTGACATCTGGTCTTCCAACTCTGATCTGGATTCAGACTCTGGCAGCTTCTAATATGTCTCGGGGTTTGAGACTCCTCCCGAAGATCCCAGGCCCAAGGAGTCACCAAAGTCTCCACCTGAGGATCCTTTCTTCATAGACCTCCTCAAGAAGATAGTGGAGGTCTATGAGTAGAAGCTATGAGTGGAAGTCAGATGCTCAAGACCCCAAATGTCAGAGGCTGGCTGAGCATCTGGATATCCAGGAGACAGCTCCTGTCCTCACGCCTCCCTGGCTAGAGCCACACGAGGATCTGGCTTACACTAGTTGGATGATGCCTTCCTTGATACCAGCGATAGCCAAGAAGGCTGACCGCACGTATCTGACACCTGAGGGGAAGGACCATGTCAGTGTCCACCCCAAGGCAGACTTGGTGGTCATTGCTGTGGCCAACGACGACAAGTCCAGGTCAAGGCATGTGAGCACCACCCCTCCTGACAAGGAAGCTGAGGCAGCTCAACCAGTTTGGGAAAATGTTTTGCTCCTCTTCCACTCTGGCCATTCGGGCTTTGAATTATGTAGCCCACATGCTGGTCTACCAGAAATCTCTCTTTAGCCAGCTGGAACCGGCAATCGAAGCGCTTCCAGACTCTTGAGTCTAAGTCCATCCTGGCTTACTCTAATCGGTCTGCCAAGGTTATCTGTAGGTATTCCTTGCGGGTCACCTATGATGCCGTGGACTCCTCAGCCAGGGGAGTTGCCCCAGCTATCAGTCTTGGGAGATTTTCCCGGCTTAGGAACTCTGGCCTGGTGCAAGATGTCCAGGCGGCTATCCAGGATGCTCCCTTTAGGGGTTCAGTCCTCTTTGGTGGTGACGCTCAAGACATCACCATTAGCTTGCAGGAGAAGTGCAAGGCCCTTAGGTCGGTTCATACCATGTACCGCCCCAAGATTCAGCCCAAAAATGTCCTTTCCACCCCAGGCAAAGCGGCAGCCGAGACAGCAGCAGACTGCCAGATGTCAGCCTAAACATTTGGCCCAGCCAGCTTCAGCCGCCTCTCCAGCTAAAGCCCAGAGAGCTTCAGGTGTGGCTCTCCCGAGCCACCCCTCGCTTGACTCGTTGTCTGTCCATCCTTCCCCCTCCCAGCCTCCTGGAGGAGTCGGTGGGCGGAAGGTTCGCCAGTCATCTGCCAGGGTGTCAGGCAATAAATACTGACAGGTGGGTTTGTCAGTTAGTTGGACAAAGCCATACTTTGGAGTTTCGAGAAAAGCCTCCAGACAGGTCTCCAGTAGTGTCCCACTACCCAAAGGTGCACATTCCTCTCCTCAAAGAAGACATTCAGGCTCTCTTGCAAAAACGGGTGATAGAGCTGGTCCCATACAACCAGGTAGGGAAAAAGAGTAGTACTCCCACTTCTTCCTGGTCCCCAAGAAAACAGGAGACCTGCATCCCGTTTTGGACCTCAGTGCTCTGAATCTGTATATAGAGTAAAAATAATTCTAGATGCTGACTCTCCCAGGTCTGCTGCCCCTCCTGTGCAAGGGACAGTAAACAGAGAAACATAGAACATAGACTTTGACGTCAGATAAGGACCACTTGGCCCATCTAGTCTGCCCATTTCCCTACGTACAGGATAGGCTGCAGATCCTAGTTAACCAACAGCCTATTTCTTCCTACCCCCCACAAGAATTGCCTTATGTCTGTCCCATGCATTCTTGAATTCTCCCACAGTTTTAGACCCTACAACCTCCTCAGGAAGGCTGTTCCATGCACTCACTACCCTCTCTGTGAAATAATACTTCCTCACATTGCCCCTGAACTGCGCCCCCTTCTATCTTTAAATTGTGTCCCCTTGTTCTTGCCTGTCTCTTTTTCTGAAAGATGCTACCCTCTTGGACTTTGTTGATTCCACTGAGGTACTTAAAAGTTTCTATCATGTTCCCCCTCTCCCTTCTTTCCTCAAGGGTATACATATTAAGCTCCTTTAGTCTTTTCTCATACGGCTTCTCTTGCAGACCCTGTGCCATTTTAGTTGCCCTCCTCTTGACTGCCTCTATCCTGCCTATGTCCTTGCGGAGATGGGGTCTCCAGAACTGGATGCAGTACTCCAGATGGGGTCTCACCCAACCGTCTGTACAGAGGGATAACAACTTCTTGTTTTCTGCTGCTCATGCCTCTCCCTATGCATCCCAGTATACCCCCAGCCCTCCCTACTGCTTTCTCACATTTCTTGTTAACCTTAAGGTCATCTGATATGATTACCCCCAGGTCCCTTTCCTTTTTGGTTGTTTTTACTACCTCTCCCCCCCCATTGTGTATTCTTCCCCTTGGTTCTTGTTTGCCAGGTGCATTATTTTGCACTTATTTGCATTGAATCCTAGCTGCCATACTTCTGACCATTCCTCCAACCTTGCCAAGTCCCTTCTCATCCTTTCCACGCCTCCTTGTGTATCAACCCTGTTGCAGATCTTTGTGTCGTCTGCAAAGACATACTTTCCTTCCAGTCCCTCCATAATGTCACTGATGAAGACATTAAAAGGACTGGACCCAGTACTGAACCTCATGGTACTCCCACTAGTAGCCCTCTTTCTTCAGAGTGGACTCCATTTACAATTACCTTCTGTGTCCTGTTGTGCAGCCAATGTTTTACCCAGGCTACCACCCTGGGACCCACTCCTAGGCTGGTTAATTTGACTATTAATCTTTTGTGTGGGACTGTGTCAAATGCCTTGCTAAAGTCTAGGTAGGCCGTGTCCACAGCCCCTCCCTGGTCTACTACTTTGGTCGCCCAATCAAAGAAGTCTATTAGATTTGTCTGACATGACCTTCCCGCTGTGAACCCATGCTGCCTTTGGTCCTGTGCCCCACTGGCCTCTAGGTACTCAACTATTCTTTCCTTCAGAAGTGACTCCATCACTTTCCCTACCACAGAGGTCAGACTGACAGGTCTGTAGTTTCCTGCCTCTGTCTTGGTCCCACTTTTGTGAAGGGGGATCACATCCACTTTCCTCCAGTCCCCGGGTACCACACCATCCTCCCACAATTTATTAAAAAGAGTAGCCAGTGGTTTCACTAGTTCCTCCCTTAATGCTTTTAGAATTCTGGGGTGAATTCTATCAGGACCCATTGCTTTGTCCACCTTCAGTTTTAGGAGTTCTTGCAGAACCCTTTCTTCTGTGAAAGGACTAGGATCGACCCCCTATCAAGAGTGCTTCTGTTAATTGGATTAGGCACTTCCCCCTCCTCTTTTGTGAATACTGAGCAGAAATATTCATTCAGTATCCCTGCTTTTTCACTGTCCCCCTCTGCCCACCCACTGTTCATTCTGTTCAGCCTCACTATCCCTCCATTTGTCTTTCTATGCTCACTGATGTACCTGTAAAAGGTTTTATCCCCCTTCTCAACTGAGTTGGCCATCTTTTCCTCAGTTTGGGCCTTTGCTATTCTGACTTCCCTCCCTGCTTCCTTCTGCCTTAACTGGTACAGCTCTCTGTCCTGCTCCTTCTGTGTTTCCTTATACATCCAGAATGCTATCTTTTTCTTCCTGACTTTCACAGCCACCTCTTTGGAGAACCATAGTGGCTTTTTCTTTCATTTTGCTTTGTTTATTTGCTTCACACAAAGGCTTGTTGCCTCTGTGATGGCAGTTTTGATGATTCCCCATTGTTGCTCCACACCTCCTTCTAGCCTGTTTGCTAGTGCTTTTCTGTGGCACTCTCCCATCTTGCCAAAGTCAGCCCTCCTAAAGTCCAGTGCCCTCACTTTTGTATGGCTAGACTCTGTAGCTAAGTTTAACGTGAACCACACTGTTTGATGGTCACTTGTTCCCAGATGGCAACCCATTTCTAGATCTGAGATCCTCTCACTGCCCCAGTTTGAGAGTATGAGGTCTAAGATTGCTCCCTCACGAAAGGGTTCCGAAACTAGCTGTCTGAGGCCTGCCACCTGTAGGGCATCAATAATGGCCCTGCTCTTGGATGTGGCTGCAGCAAATGTGCTCCATTTAACATCTGGCATATTCAGGTCTCCCATCAGCAGTATCTCCCCTTTCTCTGCCATTCTAAGAATGCCTTAATAACATTGAAACATAGAATTTGACGGCAGATAAGGACTGCTTGGCCCACCCAGTCTGCCCATTTCCCTACCTACTGGATAAGCTGCAGATCCTAGTTAACCAGCAGCCTGCTTCTTCCTACCCCCAACCCCCAGAACTGCCTTATGACTATCCCATGCATGCTTGAATTCCACCACTGATTTTGACTCCACAACCTTCTCTAGAAGGCCGTTCCATGCATCCACAACCCTCTCTGTGAAAATACTTCCTTAAATTACCTCTGAGCCGCCCCCCCATCTTCAAATTTTGCCCCTTGTTCTTGCACACCTCTTTTTTTGAAAGATGCTACCCTCTTGGACTTTGTTGATTCCCTTGAGGTACTTGAAAGTTTCTATCATGTCCCCCCCTTTCCTCGAGGCTATACATATTAAGCTCCTTAAGTCTCTCTTCATATGTCTTCCGGTGCAGACCCTGCACCATTTTAGTTGCCCTCCTCTGGACAGCTTCCATCCTGTCTGTCTTTGCGGAGATTGGGTCTCCAGAGCTGCACACAGTACTCCAGATGGGGTCTCACCAGCTGTCTGTACAGAGGGATAATAACTTCCTGTTTTCTACTAGTGATGCCTCTCCCTATGCATCCCAGTATCCCCCCAGCCCTCCTTGCTGCCCTCTCACATTGCTTGCCCATCTTTAGGTCATCTGATATGACTACCCCCAGGTCTCTCTCCATTTTTGTTGTTGTTAGTATCTCACCCCCCATTATGTACTCTTCCCCTGGGTTTTTGTTTCCCAGGTGCATTACCTTGCACTTCTTAGCATTGAATCTAAGCTGCCATACATTTGACCATTCCTCTAACCTTGCCAAGTCCCTTCTCATCCTTTCCACCCCACCCTGTGCATCAACTCTGTTGCAGATCTTAGTGTCATCTGCAAAGAGACATACTTTTCCTTCCAGTCCTTCTGCAATGTCGCTTATAAAGACATTGAAGAGGACCGGTCCTAATACTGAACCCTGCGGTACCCCACTAGTAACCCTCCTTTCTTCTGAGTGGACTCCATTTACTATTACTCTCTGTGTCCTATTCTCCAGCCAATTCTTTACCCAGGCTGTCATCTTGGGACCCACACCCAGGCTGGCTAACTTGTATATTATCTTTTGTGTGGGACTGTGTCAAATGCCTTGCTAAAGTCTAGGTAGGCCATGTCCACAGCCCTCCTGATCTACTACTTTGGTCACCCAGTCAAAGAAATCTATCAGATTTGTCTGGCATGACCTTCCGCTGTGAATCCATGCTGCCTAGGTCCCTGTGCCTCTGGCCTCTAGATACTCGACAATTCTTTCCTTTGAAGTGATTCCATCATTTTCCCTATCACTGAGGTTAAACTAACAGGTCTATAGTTTCCTGCTTCTGCCTTGCTCCCACTTTTTGTGAAGGGAATCACATCTGTCCTCCTCCAGTCCTCGGGTACCACCCCATCCTCCCATGATTTGTTAAAAAGGGTAGTCAGTGGTGTCACTAGTTCTACCCTTAGTTCTTTTAGAATTCTGGGATCAATCCCATCAGGCCCCATTGCTTTGTCCACCTTCAGTTTTAAGAGTTCTTTCAGAACCCTTTCTTCTGTAAATGGGGCTGTATCAACTTCTGTACCCAGCGTGTTACTACTGTTTGTTTTATGTACCTCCCCTCTTCCTTTGTAAATACTGAGCAAAATATTTGTTTAGTATCTCTGCCTTTCACAGTCTCTCTCTGCCTACCTCCTCCCCTTTATTAGCCTCACTATCCCTCCTTGGTCTTCCTTCGCTCCTGATGTACTATAAACGGTTTTATCCCCTTCTAACTGAGTGGGCTATCTTTTCCTCGGTTTGGGCCTTTGCTGTTCTGACTGCCTTCCCAGCCTCCTTTTGCTTTAACTGATACAGTTCTCTGTCCTGCTCCTTCTGTGATTCCTTGTACTTCCTGAATGCTTTTTTTCTCTTGAACCTTCACTGCCACTTCCTTTGAGAACCATAGTGGTTTCTTACATCGTCTTGTTTTGTTTGTTTGCTTTGACCAAAGGCTCGTTACTCTGTGATGGCAGTTTTTATTATTCCCCATTGTTCTTCCACCCCTCCTTCCTGCCCATTTGCTAGTGCATTCCTTAGGCACTCACCCATTTTGGCAAAGTCAGCCCTCCTAAAGTCCAGTACTTTTGTCTTTGTATGGCTTGACTCTATTGCTGTGTTTATTGTGAACCATACTGTTCGATGGTCGCTAGTTCCCAGATGGCTACCCACTTCTACATCTGTAATCCTCTCTCCATCTCCATTTGAGAGAATCAAGTCTAATATTGCTCCCTCTCGAGTGGGCTCCAGTACTAGTTGTCTAAGGCATGTCCCCTGTAGGGCATCTAGAATAACTGCACTCTTCGAAGTGGCAGCTGCAACTGCACTCCAGTTAACATCTGGTATATTCAGATCACCCATCAGCAATATCTCCCTTTTTCTGCCATTCTAAGTATACTTTCTATCATTTCCCTGTCCATTTCCTCCCCTGAGAGAGGTCTGTATATAACCCTGTGCGGTTGTGGTGCCATTGCCTGTCTCCAAATTTACCCACAGTGCTTCTTCTCCTCCCTGTTTACCCTTTTGTTCTGTTGCTTTTATTCCTTCCCTTATGTAAAGAACTACTCCTCCTCCTCTTTTACCCTCCTGTCCCTCCTGTAGACAGTGTGTATCCTGGTATGTTTATGTCCCAGTCATGGTTTGTGTGTACCATGTTTCTGTGATGCCACGATATCCAGATGTTCCTCTTCCATCAAGGCCACTAATTCAGGAAGCTTGTTACCCAGACTACAGGCATTAGTACTCATTGCTCTCCATTTTTGATGACTTTACCTTCTGTTGCAGCATCCCCCACTGACCGTTCTACAGTCTTTTTTTTCTCATTTAGTACCCTGTTTTGTAGGGAGGCTGGATTTTCCTGCTGCTTGTCAGTGCCTCCCCTTTGACTAGTTTAAAAGCTTGCCAGTGAAGCATTTAACCGATTGCTCAAAGACTTGTTCCTTCCTGGACAGATGCAGACCATCCTGCCAGTATAGGCTGGTGTCCTCAGGTGAACCCTAGTCCCCAATAAATCCAAACCCTGTGCTCCGCACTTTTTTCAACCATTCATTAAACTGCATGGTGCCAATTGCCTCGCCTCCTCCATGCTTTTGACAGGAGCACCTCTGAGAAGGATACTGTGTGCTACTGCGTCTTAGGTCCCTCCCCAACTCTGCAATGTCCTTCTGCACTGCTCTAATCTCATGATGAACCAAGTCATTTGTCCCTAGGTGGACAATTACGTCCAGCTCGGAATCCCTTGCAGCTGTTCTCGTGATCCTGAGGATGCGCTTCCTGTCCCTCCAAGCCATGGCACCAGGCAGGCACCTTACTTCATTTTTCCCAGCTCCCCCCAGTTCTATACCCCTAATAATGGAGTCCCCCATCAGGAGCTGCTTCCTTTCCCTTTGGTGCCCTCTGCCTCCTTTCTGTGGGCCTCCCTTGTGACAGATATCATCAGTCTTCTCTGCGGGTGCATCCATAGGGGAGCTATGCTCCCCCAGAATGGTGTATGGATTGTGGAGTGGAACAATTGACTGGGTGTGCCTCTGTTCCACCCTCCCTGAGCCCACTGTGGTCCAACTGCTGTGCTTTCTTCGCAGCCTCTGAGGTAGTGGTGGTGGTGGCGCTAGTGCTCCCTGGATGGGGGAGGTTCCCTTTCTACTGTCCAGTGTGGCCTGGGGGAAGGTTTCCTTACTACTGTCCAGTGCGGCCTGGGGGAAGGTTTCCTTACTACTGTCCAGTGTGGCCTGAAGACGGGCAACTTCCTCCCTCAGGGCAGATAGTTGTCTGCAAATAGGGCAGCATCTCAGCCTCCAGAAAGACTCCCGGAAGACTGCTGCCCCATAGCCATTACATTGCACTACTCCCCACATGTTTATCTAGTTTTTTGTTTGTTTGTTTTTTTATTGTATTTGTGTGTGTGTGCGCGTGCGTGAGTGATTTGTTATATAGAAATATATATATATAATACAACATGTATGCTTATATTATCAGTGCAGTGTGCTAGAGAGGATATGACGAGAAATGCACCTTGCACTCGAGGAAATGATGTCAGAACCTCAGGTATAAAGGAACTATTTCCAGGGGTGGGTGGGGTGAGGGTGGGAGGGTTGGGTCTAAACTGTGTCCTCAGAAAACAATCGACTAAAAGCTCTCACCCACCGCTGCGATGAGTGCCTTCCTGTCAGCAAGATACCCTACACAACAGTTTCAGAGAAAGTACCCTGCTAATCAAACAGAGAAAAATCCAGACATCCAAGTCAGACACAGGTAAACCTCTCCAGCCCCAAAACAGCCTGGTGGTTTGCTAGCCACAAAGGAAAATCAAATATGCAGTTATTTCAGCCCTTCTGAGGATGCTGACAAGATAAGCAGTTTTAAAAACCCCCTTTCTGAATTAAAAACTAAAACAAATACCAAGCAATGCCACTTTAAAAGTCATATCCTTGTCCATTCCCTCTTCCTGACATGGGGTCTGTACACAACCTCTGTGTGGATTGTGGTGCCCTTTCCAGTCTCTAAGGTGACCCACAGTGCCTCCTCTCCTCCCTGTTTACTCTTTTGTTTAGTTGCTTTTATCCCTTCCTTTACATAGAGAACTACTCCTCCCCCTCTTCTCCCCTGCCTGTCTCTCCTGTAGGTTATGTACCCTGGTATGTTAACATCCCAGTCATGGTTCTCTGTGTACCATGTTTCTGTTACTGCTGTGATATCCAGGCATCCCTCTTCCATCAAGGCCACCAGCTCAGGGAGCTTGTTGCCCAGACTACGGGCATTGGTACTCATTACCCTCCATTTCCTGATGGCCTTACTCCTTTTTGCCCGTCCCTGTCCTTCTTGCCTTGTCACTTTCTCCATTTACCCTGCCCTTCTCCCTATCAACACCTCTGTGTTGGTGTTTGCCACTTACTAAGTGATTGTTTGTGGGGGGCTAGGATTTCCTGCTCCTTTCCAGTGCTTCCCCATTAGCTGGTTAATGTTACGCCAATGAGCATTTAAACCTATCACCTAGGATCCTGGTTCCCCTCCTGGACAGATGCAGTCCATCATGCCAGTATAGGCTTGCATCACCGGTGGACCCCAGTCCCCAATGAAGCCAAATCCTGAGCTCCACACCAGTTTTCAACCACTGATTGAATCCCATGGTGTGGAACACTTAGCCTCTCCTATGCCATAGACAGGGCAGCACCTCCCAGAAGGTTACTCATGCTACATTTGTCCAAGGCCCTCCCCAATTCCACAAACTCTTCCTGCACTTCTCTAATCCCTTTCTTAGCCAGGTCATTTGTCCCTAGGTGGACAATGACATCCAGCTTCCTCCCTGTGCAGCTGCTCCGCAATCCTGAGGATCGCTCCCTGTCCCTCCAAGCCATGGCACCAGGCAGGCACCTTACCTCCCTCTCCCCTTCCTCCCTCAGTTCTACCTTCCTAACAATGGAGTCCCCCACCAGGAGTTGTTTCCTTCCCCTGTGGGGTCCCCTGCCACCCTCCTATGGGTCTCCTTTGTGGAGGTTCCCAGCATCCTCCTTGGTCTCCACTGCGGGTGCCTCCATAGAGGAACCACACTTTGCCAGAATGGCATAGGAATTGTGGAGAGGTACAACTGGAGGGATTCACCTCTGTTCCACTACCCTCACCCTCCCTGAGCCCACTGTGGTCCAACCGCTCCTCTTTCTTGGCAACCTCTGAGGCAGCGGCAGTGGCACTGGTGGTCCCTGGATGGAAGAGGAGGTCCCACAAATCCTGGCCAACTCAGCCTGGAGATGAGCAACCTCCTCCCTCAGCCCAGAGAGGTGCCTGCAGATGGGACAACACCGCATCCTCCAGAACGTCTCCTGGAAGACTGCTGCTCCATAGCCACTGCACTGCACCACTCCAATCATGTCTTATTTCTGGCCCCTTAACTGTTTGCAATCCTTACTCTTTCCTCTGTTTTTTTTCCTCTCTCTCCTTACTTTCAGCCTGTGTGCCCTTTAAGCTCCTGATGGTTCTGTTCTGAGACAAGAATATCCTAAATTTCTCAGTAGACCCCTTACTTGCTCAGAGGCAGACCTCCAGCAGCTAGAGGGGGCCGGAGAGCTACTCTTGCCCTTCTAGGATGGTGGGTCTTTGATGGCTCTGAGATCACTCACTTTCTGCTCCCAAACAGGAAGTTTCTGTTGTCAGTCAAATCCTGTGCCTATAAAAGTAGAACTAGCTTTGGGTGGGAGAGAAGGAGGGCAATATAGTCCCAGTAGAGAAGTCCAGTCACACAGCAGTCCTTTCTCCTGGTGTCTTCTGCCAAGCTACTAGCAAAATCTGTCTAAGGCAGTCTTTAAATGTAGCTTCCTTCTAGCTAAGCCACTGCCCCTACTTACTAGATCTTTCTACAAGTAATTTAAACCTCACAGCTATTAAGTCCTTTCAATCACCTGAGATTTACACCTAGATAACCGTTCAGAAAACCATTCAGTTCAGTTAACTCAGACAAACACACTTTTTTTTGCTTTTGTTCTAGTTTTTTTTTTTTTTTTACCCTAAATTAAAGGTCCAAGTACAAGAGTTCTTCTTCTTTAGTCCCAGTAGAAAAGTCCAGTCACACAGCAGTCCTTTCTCCTGGTGTCTTCTGCCAAGCTACTCAGTGGCTCTGTGCTTTGGATGTGCAGTATGTGTACCTGCATATCTCTTATCTTTCAGGCCCATTTCTGCAACCTCTGTTTCCCCTTTCACGGAGAGCATTACCAGTTCAGGGCTTTCCCCTTCGACCTGTCCTCAGCATTTCAGGTATTTACCAAGTGCCTGGCAGTAGTGGCGCCGGCTCTGAGAGGTCAGGGTCACTGTGTGTTCCCCTGCCTCGACGACTGGCTCCTGTCAGCACAGTCGAAGGAGTAGTTGGAACTTTCCCTGTCTGCTACCCTGGGTCTCCTTACACAAGTTGGGATCCATGTAAATCTAAGTCCCAACTTGTTCATTCCCAGCACCTTCAATTTATTAGGGTGGTGTTGGATACTGTCCGGGGTATAGCTTTCCTCCCTCTGGACAAGGTGGAAACATTGCAGGTACAGGCTTGTATGGTAACCTCCAGCCGGTGGGTTCTGGCCAGGTCGATTCTTCGACTGATTAGACTTGATGGTGATGACCATCCGCACTGTTCCTCTAGCCAGGCTCCTCTTGTGCATCTCGCAGTGGATGTTCAGGGTGCAGTAGGCTGGATGACCTGGACCAAATAGTCATGGTCTCCAGTTCAGTACAGCAGGATCTCCACTGGTGGCAGGATCTAGCCAACCTCACTAGAGGGGCCCCTTTCCAGTTTCTTCCTCTCTCCCATACCCTGACCACAGATGCGTCAAGGATGGGTTGGAGCGCTCATTTAAGGAACCACAGAATGCAGGGTATCTGGTCTCTGGCAGAGTCTTATCTTTGCATAAATGTTTTGGAGATGAGAGCGGTGCTATATGCACTTAAGCCCTTTCAGCACCTGCTTTGTCAGGGCACCCTGTTAGTCCAGTTGAACAATATTTGTGTTGTGTGATATCTCAACAAACAAAGGGGCACCTGTTCGTATCCTCTTTGCAGGGAGATGATGCAGGTATTGAATTTGATGATTCTGCATCAAATTCACCTCACGGCGGCTTATGTTCTGAGCATGCCAAATGTCCCAGCAGACCGTCTCAGCCACACCAGAGTCAGAGCTCATGAGTGGGAACTCAAGCAGGAAGTGGTCGAACATGTTTTCAACCTATGGGGTCGTCCAGACTTAAATCTTTTAGTCTCCCCATACAACGCAAAACTTTCCAAGTTTTGCTCTCTCGCTCCCTGGCCTGGTGTTTTCTGGGGAGACATGTTATCTCTTTGCTGGACAGGAAGGTTCTTGTACGCCTTCCCTCCCTTTCCAGTTCTACAGAAGGTTCTGCTCAAGCTCCAGGTGGAAGGGGTGCATATGGTTCTGATAGCCCCATTTTGGCCTCGACAAGCTTGGTTTCTGCTACTTCAGCAGCTGGCAGTGGAACCCCCGGTTCCCCTGCCCCTCTGCTGCAATCTCCTGACTCAGGAGAGGGGCACACTGGTGCATCCAGAGCTGAAGTCCATTCATCTTTACACGTGGCACCTCAGGACAGAGTTGCATCTCGTTTTGGGGTTTCCTTCCGATTTGCGCAGGTCCTCTTAGAGGCTAGGAAGCCTTCTACAAGAACTACATATACAGTGAAGTGGAAACGTATCTCCATATGGGCCACCTCGAAGGGTTGGGACCCCTTCTCTTGTCCAGTACCACAGATCCTTGAGTATCTCGTGCACCTGTTTGACTGGGGCCTGAGCTACTCTTCTTTAAAGGTCCACCTGTTGGCCATTTTGCCTATCACATTCTGGTGGAAAGCAAAACTGTGGCTCAGTTGGAGGTTCCTAAGCTCTTCCTGAAAGGGATATTACACCTGAAACCCCCAGTGTACAGTCCTGTGCCACTGTGGGATCTTAATTTTATTTTGGAAAAGTTGATCCTGCCTCCTTTCGAACTGGCTGGTTCCTGCGAGACACGCTATTTGTCCTGGAAAGTGCTGTTTTTGGTTGCTGTCACTTCTGCTTGGAGGTTTTCTGAGCTTCAGGCCCTGATGTGTAAGGAGCCTTATTTGATTTATCACAGAGACCAGGTGGCTCTGTGTATAAACCCTCCGTTTGTACCAAAGCTGGTTTCTGAATTTACATTGAACCAGTCAGCTGAGCTGCCGGTCTACTACTCCGAACATTCTAATCGGGGGGAGGCACTTCTGCATACTTTAGATGTCCACATAATTTTGTGTTATTACACTAATAGGACCAAGTCTGTCCGGAAATCGGACCAATTTTTTTGTTTCTCGCCAAAAAGGGAAGGTGCTGCAGTTTCCAAACAATGTCTAAGTGGTTGGCAAACTGTATTGTTTTCTGCTATTAGAAATATGGGAAAACCCTTCTGGAGGAGGTTAAGGGGCACTGCCCTATAAATCTTCTAAGGACAACTTCCTTTCTCTTGGGACAGTTCTTAGTGATTGCCCGTGGACCACAAGCTCCTTGTTTGGTTGCTCATCCTGCCAGGCATTTTCAAATTCTCCCTTTCCCTTCCTCCAATTGGTGGCGGCAAGCAAGTTGGTGGCGGTGTGTGAGCTGCCTGAGCTGCTAGCATTAGCTTCCTTTATTGTAGTCTGTTTATTTTTATTTTGATTTATTTTTGCCTTTTCGTGTTGTTTATTTACTAATTAGGGCTCAAGAAGTGAGGAAGTTACTTTTTACTGGCTTGTTTTTAGGTCGGGTTATCTTGCCATTCTGGTCCATGTTTTGGTCTACGTTATTAATTCTGAGGCGGCAGTTTGAGACGCTGGTTTGTCAGCGGTCAGGATATTGCTAGTCCTGCCGCTGAATGGGTTCTGCTGTCTGCATATTTTTGCAGTGTGTTGTGCTTGTTGGATTTCCATGTTCGGATGGTTTCATTTGGACTGGTAGGAATCCCCTCCTTTTGGAATCTGCAGCAGCTGGGACTCAACTTCACTGCTCCAATTGGTCTAATACTCTGTTGAGCCTGCTGCTCTGAATTCCCCTGTTTGGTGAGAGCACAGTTGGGAGAAAGTCTGGTCTGTGGGGAGAACACATTAGAGGCAAAGTTTGGCCTCTGTTGATGGTGAGAGCACAACGGGGAGAAATCGTCTGTTTCTCTGCTTTTTGACTGTCCTTGCTTGCTGTGAGAGCGTAGCTGGGAGAATAGTCGAGACTTCCAATCATGGTGAGAGCATGACTGGTGAGAAAACCACCACCTGGAGAAGAACTTTTACCACCTGTGCAGTGGGATTTTTACTGTCTGACTCGACTGGAGGTAGCGATCAGTAGGTGTCTGACTTGAGGGGATTGCCATTTGGGTCAACGGTGTGGGGACTGTCCATCAGTTGGTTCCCCCAGTGGGTGAGTTGGGCGGAAGGGACGCTGACTTTCAGTGGATGGTTGGGTCCCTAGGGCCTCCTAAATTGGTATTCTCTGTGGGTTGGTAGTCTGCTGGTTGCTGGTCTCTGGATCAGGGTCTCCAGCATCCCTATATTTCTGGACTTTGGCATCTCTCTGGGGTTTGGTGCTCCGCTACCATAGGTGGGACGGGGGGGGGGCACTGGCTGGTAGGCAGACAGTGTGGTCCCAAGAGTCCTTGAGTTTTCTCCCTGTGGTTGTCTTTTGGCTGCCACAGGGATAACTCTGATAACCTTGGTTTTGGGGTACATGTCTCAGCAAGAGGTGACCTGGCCCGGAGACTGCAGGGTGTGGTGGGAGTAGAAAACTCTACAGCAGAAGTCCCTGGATTGTTGTCCTTTTGGTTTTGCTTGGAAGCCTTTTGATTGGAAACAGTCTCAGTTATGAAGCAAAGGGAAGTTATTGCTGCCTTTTTCATCTCCTTTTCTGATTTTTCTCTTGGAACTGACATTTATTGTTATTGGAGACTGGCGCATCTTTTTCGGATCGGAATTCTACTGTTGGATTTATACACGGACCTTGCAGCTGGAACCTTTTGGTTATAATTGGAAGGAAGTTTTTATTTTTGTTTAGCTTGTAGATTTGTGGTTACATTATTTGTAGTTTTATGTAGTGATGACTTGTGTTTTTGATTTATGTTTAAGTATGATTTATTTATTTTTTGTTCATTAGTTTACATTTATTTGATTTGGGTGGGGTTAAAATAATTTGAGTGTGGTAGTTATTGTTTTAAGAATGTGCTGGGGAGGCCATAAGACGGTCAGGCAGAATTCCCCTACCAGGCTCAGGGAATTACTCCCTTTTGACTCCCTTATTTATCAGTGGAGACTTACTGTACATATGTTGTCAATCCCTTGGGATTGCCAGGAGGCACGGGGGGATAAAGGAAAGGGGGGACAAATTGGGGCAGTAGGGACCAGACGACACCCTGGGGCGAAATGGGGCCAGGACAGGGTGTAATCCCTGTTTTTGTTCCCATACCCAAGGGCCCAGCAGTTGCTGCTGAACAGGAGTCAAGGTCTTCCTCAGCATCTTATCCAATCCGGGCGGTGTTATGTAATGCCAGGTTCATCAAAAACAAGACAGCTATTATAGCTGATCTTGTTGAAACGGTGGATCTGGCATGCATCACCGAGACCTGGCTGGTTGAAAATGCAGGCCCAGTATTGGCTTCTGCAGTTCAAGCTGGGTTTTGAGTGATTCACCACCCGAGGTTGGATCGTAGGGGAGGGGGTGTAGCCATCTTTTTTAAGACCGAACTGGGCTTTGTGGATGTTCCAGTGGGGACCAACCAGAACTTTTGAGTGTGTCATGGGTGAGGGTGTAGGTTGCAGGATACTTCTCATTTACTGTCCACCAGGTGATGGGGGGTTTATTCCTGCAGGAGATTGCGGACTTCATCGTCGACATGGTATTGGAGTCCTCCAGATGGATAATTCTGAGGGATTTCAGTGCCTGGGTTGATGATTAACTCTCGCAGTTTGGTCAAAATCTCCTCCAGCTAATGACAATGCTGGGCCTCACACAGGTAGGTACCTCCTTTACCCATATAGGAGGTCACTCACTGGATCTGCTGTTCCTCCTGGGGATGGAAATCTCTGGCATGGAGGTGGAACCAGTCAGTTGGTCTGACCACCTCATCATAGGGTTCAGTTTCGGGGCCCCCCCAAATGGACCTACCCCTTCAGAGATCGTCCGGTACTGCCCTTTAAGGGGAATTACACCAGATGGTCTGTTGGAGGTTCTGGACCTATCGGGATTGCTAGGTGAAAGCACAAGCCCAGGGGACCTCGTACTAGCCTATAATAAGGCAGTGGGAGATGCTTTGGACTTGATTGCTCCTGTTCGTATTCAACCACTCACTCTTTGTCCAAGGTCCCCTTGGTATGATGGGTCCCTTAAGGAGTTCAGGCAGGTTGGTCAAAGGCTGGAGAGAGCATAAAGGAAGTCCGGCCTGGATGCTGACAGGCTTAGATTGATGAAACACTATAAGGGCTATCAATCAGAAATCACCTGGGGTTGATATCCACCACTTGCGGCTAGTGCAGAACGCTGCAGCCGGGCTGCTGACTGGTACTTCTAGAACCAGCCATATTACGCCTGTACTGCGTGAACTGCACTGGCTGCCAGTTCAGTGGCGGATCACCTACAAGGTAGGCTTGCTTACCTTTAAAGCCCTACACGAACAGGGACCCGACTACCTGACTGACTGACTCCCTATTCCCCCAATCGTCCTCTCCAATCCACCGACGACGGATTGCTAGAGATTCCCAGGGTTCATTTAAAAACTTCTGGAGCTCGTGCTTTCTCATTCGCAGCACCAACCCTGTGGAATTCTCTACCTCATTGGTTAAGAGAATGCCTGACCGTCCGCAGTTTTAAATCTATGTTAAAAACGTCTTTATTCTCTTTGGCTTTCCCAGACTGATTTTAAATCATTTATACTGTTGCCTGTTTTTAATATTCTGTTTATACTGTGTACAGTGCCTTGATTTCGAAAGGTGCTATATGAATAAATATTTGATTGATTGACATTCCTCCTGACTGGACTATGTCACTACCATCAGCCAGTTGAACCTTTTTTTTCCCCTAATCAGTATTGCCTCTGATTTCTGGACTATTTTAATACTCAGTGCTGAATTTCTTCATTTTAAAGTGTAATTTTACCTGTACTTGTATGTGTTTGAACTTAGAAGTTTAAGGGCTAGACTGTATGCCTAATTCTGTGACAGAACTTGAACAGTTCTGAGCCTCTGCTACCACATTGGGTATTTCTGTGAAAAGTCACTTTCAGTTAATTTCTCCTGTCCACCCCCGATTTCAGCGTCTTTTGTTTTTCCCCTTTGCAGACCCAGCTGGCACCTAGCTCGCTGTCTGAGTCCCGCCCCACAATTTAAACTCCCATTGTTTGTGACCAAGCTTTTTTGTAAATTGTAAAGCAGGAAGCCTCCCATTGTTTTGGGAGCTATATCCAACCCCAACTTGTCCATTCTCCTTCAGGCATCCTCATAGCCCTTTGAGCTAACAGTGCCTCCGACGGGGGTCTACACCCCTCCACAGTGAGAAGAGCCTGCTGCCACACTCCCCGAGCCCTTGCTTGCAGGTATGGCCTGGACAGCGTTCCGGGAACTCAAGGCTGCGTAGCTGTCTCTGTAAATTTTCAATAGACAATTGCCTTTCTCTTGGGACTGCTCTTATTGGTCATCCGTGGACCATGAGTTCCTTATCCAGCCAGGCATTTTCAGATTCCTCCTGACTGGACTGTCACTACTGTCGCCCAGTTGAACCTTTTTTTCCCCCCAATCCAGCATTGCCTCCGATTTCTGGACTGTTTTAATACTCCGTGCCGAATTTCTTCAGTTTAAAATGTAATTTTACCTGTATGTATTTCTTTTGTCTACTTTTCCATTTGCAGATTATACTGTAAAGCCACTAGAGGGCAACAAGACTTGTAGGTCGCAATCCTCCTCCCAATGATGTCCCCTAACACTTCTACTCCTGGGGCATTCATACCTAAAGCAAATGATCTACGTTCTAACATTCAGTGGTGTGATCTGAATCTGTAAGTCTGTAGAAAGCCTCTACTACCCTACCCAGAATGGTTTCCGTCTCCCTCCTAATCGCACCCTTCCTGGTTCTTACCCTTATCCCAGTCTCCCCCCTCTACACCTATTGCTGCTCCCCTTCCAGATACCTCCTTCATCCTGTCTATCACCCCCACAACTCCTCTTGTAAACAGACCCCACTTTCCCTGCTACCCTCCAGCCTCTCTGTTTTCCCTTCCTAGTCACTTTGCCTTTCTTCGTTTCCTTATCCCCTTCTCGCCTCCCCTTCCCTCCCTCCAGTATTTTCTACTCAAATTACTAAAGTCCTAAACTTCACTATTTAATCCTTGCCCTCCTCCTTCTTTCATCAGGGAACATCCACCCCAACCATGGCCCTACTTCTTTTCCTACCCTGACTCCTTACCCAAACAACATGTCTCCAAACCACACTTCTACTACAACCCTTCCTAACGGGTTGAAGATCCTCCACCTGAACATCTGCAGCCTGCCACCTAAAATCGACCTCCTACAGACTCTCATGATTTCCTAATTATTACCCAGACATGGCTCAAAAAGTGCAACCCTGACAATGCCATTGCTATCCCTTGGTATTCCTTCTCCATATAAGACCGATCGGGTTGCAGAGGTGAAGTGGCCATGTATATCCTGTCCTCGCTGCAGTTTACCACCCTATCTACCTCTATCCCAGCTACCTTTGAAGTCTTGTCACCCACATTGCCCTTCCTTTCTTTCTCAATCCCAATCTTTGTGGCTGGCATCTATTGCCGCCCAAGCATTCAACCCTCGGCCACGACTGAACTCTTAGCCAATATCAACTCCCTCTCGCAATCTGGTGAACTGTTCATAATGGGTGACGTGAATCTAAATTGGTTGTCTCCCAAGTTAAACAAGCTACGCAATGATGTCACTGCTCTAAACCTCACTCAATTTATACTTGAGCCCACATGTCCTAATCCCAAAACACAAAACCACACCCTACTTGACTGCGCACTCACAACCCACCCACACTGTGTCATTAAATCTGATCTCCTTCCTGATGCCCTTAGTGATTGCAACTCCATTTTCATTGTACATGGGCCCATCAGATTGGAAGGATTTGTAGACATTATGGATGGTTAAATGGTCTTCCAATTAAGCTGCCACTACCTTCTCAATAACCTTCCCAATAAAGGGAAGGTTAGAGATAGGTCTGTAGTTTGAGAAACAGTCTGGGTCCAAAGTAGCTTTCTTCAAAAGGGGTGTCACCACTGCCTCTTTCAGGGAGTTAGGAAACTCACCTGACTCTAAGGAGCACCAGACTGTTTGCACCATAACTGGACTGATGGTCTCAGAACAACCCAAAATTAGGGGAGTTGGTTCAGGGTCCAAACTACAGCTTGTGGGCCGCACACTATGGTGGGCAAAAGGAACTCCAAGAGAATTGAGGTATTGTGAACTCGCACTGTTCCACTACATCACCCTTAGAGATTGCCGGACGCAAGCCCGCCCTGATGTCAGCCACCTTGGTTGCAAAGAACGGAGCAAGCTCCTCGCACTCTAATTGCGAAAAAGCTTTCGGGCTTGCAGACAGGCTGGGTTGCATTTAGTCTGTCCAGTCAGCTGTCAAACGGTCGATTCTGTGGAACTGCAATCTCCCTGGACAGGAATTCTGCCTTCTTATGGGTGATTGCAGATTGATAGATAGAATAATGTTCCATCAATCTAAGGTGGTCGGCATGAAGGGCGGACTTGCGCCAACAACGCTCTAACCTTCACCCCTGTCTCGGCAACTCACTCAGTGTCCCATCAAACCAAGGGGACCTGGGGTGAAGCGATAGGGGGCGCTCACGAACAGGAGCAATGCCCCTCTAAAGGCTCTTCACCAGATGAGCTTGATCCTAAACTTCTCTACCTTTCTGCTCCTGCAGTTGCTTATACTATCTCCCTAATCTTTAACTTTTCCATTATTTCTGCCCAGGTACTCTCATCCTGGAAACATGCTATAGTCCTTCCTCTCCCCAAGGGTGGTGACACATCCACTCCTGGCAACTGTCACCCCATTTCCCTCATTCCTACCCTTGCCAAACTTCAAGAACATTTAGTTCTCTCTCAACTATCACACTTCCTCTCCAATTCCTCCTCCTTCACCCCCTTCCAATCTGGTTTTCAGAAGAACCACTCAACAACTGCCTTCCTGCTCAGGCTTATTGACTCCATCCTTTCATGGATGGACGATGGACTGATTGCCTCGGCCATCTTTGTCGACCTAGCCAAAGCTTTCAACATCGTTTCCATCCCCTGCTTCTTGATTCCCTCTCCTCAGCTGGCCTTACTCCGTCAGTCACCAACTGGTTTAAATCCTACCTCATTGGCAGGACCCGATAGGTGAGAATCCTTGATTCCATCTCTCCTCCACTCCCCATCAACACTGGTGTCCCTCAGGGCTCAGTGCTTGGTCCCCTACTCTTCACCTCCATTTTCCTTAATGATCTTCCCACAGCCTGCTCATCCTCACCTATCCACACATACGCTGATGATACTGTTTTATACAGTTCCGGCAAAAGCCCTGCTGCGGTGGAAACCAGCTTGCAGCATGACTTCATCCAAGTTCAGCTCTGGTTTGCTTCTCACCAGCTTTTTCTAAATGTCAAGAAGACGGTCTCATTGACCTTTGGCACCAGGCAGAGACTCTCTAGGCTAACGGCCCTACCCACCTTGCACACCCTTGATGGGAAGATCCTGGAGGAAACCACCTCATTTAGATATCTGGGGGTTTGGCTGGACCAGCACCTCAACTTCTCCTTGCATATCGATGCAGGATAAATGGAGCAGTGTCAGAGGAGGGACTGGCTAGTAGTGGGGTCCCCCAGGAATCGGTGATGGGGTCGTTGCTGTTCAGCCTATACATTAATGATATGGGAGCCGGATTACTAAGTAGAGTATCACAATTTGCTGAAGATATTAAAATAGGTGGTGTAGTAAATTCAATGAATGATTATCAAATCCTTTCTAATGACCTGAAACAAATTGAATTATGGGGTAGGGTGAACAATATGAATTTTATGCATCAAAATGTACGGTTTTGCATTTTTGTTGTAAAAATCCATATTTTATATGTGTGTGTGTGTGTATGTATGTATGTGTATATATATATATATATATGTATGTATATATACATACATACATACATACATATACACACACACACACACACACAATAGGGGTGAGTGGTAAATGAGATAAAACAGTGTATCATCCACTGCAGTGTGATATTTTTACGCTCTGCTCTATTGTGATGATATCAGCCATTTACACACACAGGTCACAAAAGGTCACTGATATCATCACTCTAGGCAGCTTTCCCCTCAGCATGCAAGAAACACCTGTTCTGTTACCAGAGACACAGATGCAGAACTAAGAAACATAGAAGTTGATGGCAGATAAGGACCGCAAGGCCCATCCAGCCTGCCCATTTCTTTTTCTACCTTATAAATGTGCCATCAGCCTTTGCTCTGTCAGTGGCCTATCTATTCATAGTCATTTGTATTGCTCCCTTATGCCTATCCCATGCCTGTTTGAAGCCCTGCACTGTATTCATAGCCACCACTTCTTGAGGTAGGCCATTCCATGCATCCACCACCTTTCTGTGAAAAAATTTCCTCACATTCCCCTAATCGCCCCTCTAATCTCATGCAGTGTCCTCTTGTCCTGCTATTTTTATTATATTTAAACATGTTAGACTCTTCCACCTTGTTAATGCCCTTAAGGTGTTTGAATTCCTCGATCATATCACCTCTCCTCTTCCTTTGCTCAAGGGTATACATATTGAGCTCTGTTAATCTGTCCTCATATGTCTTCTGATGCAGTCCCTGCACCATTTTGGTTGCCCTTCTCTGGACTGCCTCAATTTGGTTAATGTCCTTGTGAAGGTGTGGCCTCCAATGCTGCACACAGTACTCCAGATGGGGCCTAACCAGTATCTTGTAAAGAGGGATTATTACCTCCCTCTTACGACTTGTGATACCCCTACTAATACACCCTAACACCCACCTAGCCTTACCTACTGCTTTAGAGGTCTGCTTGGATGATTTCAGGTCATCAGTGATGATGATGCCCAAGTCTCTTTCTTCCTTTGTGACTGCTAGCAACTCCTCCAGCCTATAGGTGGCTTCAGGATTTCTCTTCCTATGTGCATGATCTTGCACTTCTTTGCATTAAATCCCAGTTGCCACTCTTCTGACCATTTGCTAGTTTATCCAGATCTCTTCTCATTCTGCCCACCCCATCTGGATCATCTACTCTGTTGCAGATCTTGGTGTCATCTGCAAACAGACCAGCCTTCCTCTAGTCCATCTGCAAGGTCACTAATGAAGATGTTGAAGGACTGGCTCCCAGGACTGATCCCTGAGGTACCCCACTTGTGACTTGCATCTCTTCTGACTGTATACCATTTACCACCACTCTCTGTTTTCTGCCCTCAACCAGTTTGCCACCCAGTTGACCAACTTCTGCCCCACCCTGAGCCTGCCCAGCTTATTTATCAATCTTCTATGTGGAACAGTGTCAAAAGCTTTGCTGAAGTCAAGGTAGGCGACATCAACTGCTCCCCCTTGGTCCACCACTCTGGTTACCCAGTCAAAGAAATCTATGAGATTAGTTTGACAGGAACTTCCTTTGTAAACCCATGCTGTCTTGGATCCTGTGCCCCATGGATTCCAGGTGTTGCACTATCCTTTCCTTAAGGGTGCCTCCATAATCTTGCCCACTACTGAGGTAAGACTGACTGGTCTTAGTTCCCTCCTCCTCCCTGCTGCCACTCTTGTGGAGCAGGATCACATGAGCCCTTCTCCAGTCTTCTGGGACCTCTCCTGTGCTCAGAGACTCACTAAACAGTTCTGCTAATGGCTCTGCTAGTTCCACCTTTAGCTTCTTAAGTACCCTGGGATGTATGCCATCAGGTCCCACTGCCTTATCCACCCTGAGCTTAGCAAGCTCTTGTAGGACCCTTTCTTTTGTGAAGGGAGTAGTGCTCACCTCCGTCCTCCCTGTGTCCATGGTGCTGAGCTGTGGGCCCTGCCCTACCTTCTCTTCAGTAAATACTGAGCAAAAGTATCTATTTAGGATAGATGCTTTTACGTGGTCCTCCTCCTCACATGCTCCCTTTTCTCCATTAAGCTTAGCAATACCCCTCTGGACTTTCTCCTTTCACTAATGTATCTATAGAAAGTCTTGTCACCTTCTTTTACTGTTCGTGCTAGTGTTTCCTCAGTTTGGGACTTTTGCCTGCCTTACTGCCTTTCCTGCTTCTCTTAGGGCAGTTTGGTATGCCTCCCTATCTTCATCCCGCTGTGTTCCCTTATATTTCCTGAAGGCCAGCCTTTTGGCTCTGACCTTTTCTGCTACTGTATTTGAGAACCAAAGTGGTTTCCTTCTTCTTTTGCACTTCCTTTTCTGTCTAACACAATGGGATGTTGCTTCAAGTATTACATCCTTAATGCTTGCCCAGTTTGCCTGTACCCCCTCACCTGTGTTTCTTTTTGCCAGGGTTAGCTTAACTCTGTTGACCATCTTATCAAAGTCAGCTCCTCTGAAGTCCCATATTTTTGCCTTGGAATGGCATGATTTAGATGTAGTAGCCAAATTGAACCATACCATGTGATGGTCACTGGCCCCAGGTGACCTTCTACCTGGAGATCTGTGATCCCTTCCCTGTTAGTCAGTACTAGATCTAGGCTAGCCCTGTCTCTTGTGGTTGTTGTACCAGTTGTTTGAGGCCCTCCCCCTGCAGGGAATCCACTATGTGTCTAGTTCTGGCAGATGTTCCTGCTGGTATTGACCAATCTGTATCCGGCATGTTGAAGTCTCCCATTATCAGATCCTCCCCTTTAGCTGTCATGTTTTGTATATCCTCTTAACAGTAATGTGTCTATGTCCTCCCCCTGGTCTGGGGGCCTGTAGACAACCCCAGTTCTTATGGCTGTCCCATTTCCTGTTTCCAGGGTGACCCACAGTTCTTCTGGCTCCTTATGTGTATTCTGAATTTCTGTAGCTTTGATATTTTCATTGACATACAGGGCCACTCCTCCCCACTTTTTGCACCTCAGTCTCCTCTGAACAATACATAGCCAGGTACTGAAGTCTCCCAAGTGTGGTTGCTGGTAAACCACATCTCACTAATTGCTACTATGTCCAGTTTAGCCTCTGAGATTATTGCCTGCAGGTCTGGGATCTTATTTCCCAGGCTGTGAGCATTTGTGTACATGATTTTCCATTGGGCAGATTTCGTCATGTTAGTTGTTGGGTGAGGTTTGGCATTACCCCTGTGCGTCGTATGGGGAGACAAACCTTTTTTCTTACCTGGTGATGCAAATGAACTGCAAACATGCTGAATCCCTGTTTGACCACTAGCTGAGGGGGGAAGGGTATTCTTCCCATTCGACGTATGGGGTGCTGCACCCCTCTCCCCATTTGCTAGTTTAAATATTTTGCAAAGACGTCAAACTTCTGCCCCAATGCACTGACTCCCTCCTTGGTCAGATGCAGTCCATCAAATGTAAAGAACTTTCGCTCCCAGAACTGTTGCCAGTTCCCTACAAATCTGTGTCCTTGGCACCAGCCCTTGAGCCACGTGTTTAGCTCCCCTATCTCCCCTTCTCTGACCTTCCGTCCATCTGCCCCCCTCTCCCAGACTGGCAGGATCTCAGAGAAGGAGATGCCGGATGAAATGGATGATAGTTTGTCACCCAGCCTGGTCAGGTGTTCCTTGGTCTCCACAACTGACTGGCTGGTGAGATCATTAGTCCCTATGTGTACTAGGACATCAATGTTTTCTCCTGCTTTGTGAACAATTTTAGCAATGCGGTCAGTGTCTCTCCATGCTGATGTACCTGGGAGACATCTGACCATTACCCCTGGCAGGAGATAGGTATCAACTCCCCGAATCATGGAGTCTCCTATGATCAGAAGTTTTTTGGATTTCCTTTGTGCTTGTTTAGTTTTGGTTCCTGATTTGGGTGAGTATTGTTGTGCTAGCTCCTGTGCCGCAGTGTCCTGCTCTGCAGTGTCTTCTGCCTCTTTGTTTGATTTCAGAAATAGAGGCAGATACCTGTTTGTAGTGTTTAGATGGTTTTGGAGGTAATATGTTGAGAGAGCAGAGAGTGAGTAAACTGGATTTGTTCTCTCCTAACCAGCTGCCAACCTCCTGGTCCAACTACCCTCTGCGTCGAGGTTTTCTGTTGGATGCTGGGGAAATGGGTGGTTCTTATAATGTATTTCCTCTTGAATATGAAATTTGAGGTGTGCAATCTCTGCCCATGCTGCCTGGAGCTGAGCCCTAAGATCTCCAATGGCCGAGCATGTAGGACAGTGTCCTAAATCCTGTAAGACTGTCCTTCTGAAAATTGTTCCACAGTACCTGCAGTTAATGATATCCATTCCAGATAAGTTGCTGGGTTTATAACCTAGTCAGAGTAATTAGAAGGAAAAATATGCAAGTAATGGTTTGATTGTGTTTTGTTTTTGTTTAACTTGTTATAACAAGTTAAATTGCTAGTGCCCCTGTAAATGAGCTCACCTTGTGGATGCCCCACTGATCTGCCCCTTCATGCTGTGCCACAGAAAATGTGACAACTGTGGTACCCTGTAAAAGGAGTGTAGTGTGGCATGGTTGGGGATGGGGGTGGGTGGCTGGGCTCTTCCCCTGCCGAAAAAGAACAACCACGGACGAAAGAACAAAGAGGTAAGAGCAGCAACAGTCAGTCAACAACAAATGCAGTAACCCTGAAAGCTTATCCTAATGTTAGATAAAACTGTAAAACCTGTAAAGCACCACCTGTAATAATTTCAGAGAAGATATACGCTGTAAGAAACACTTTGCTACAGAGAAAAATAAAGCAATGAAATGTTAGCAACAAACAGTAGCAATCCCTGTGAGTAAAAAATTAAAATAACACCACACAGTAAATCTGCTTAGCCAAAAGAAATCTTAATCTTTTTCCCTTGCTCTGGTAAGGTTCTCTACTCTGCCTTTCAAGCAGTCTTGGAAGGAAAGAGCTCAGGTGAAGCTAGGTGCCTTAGCCAGCAAACCAAGTCTGCCTGAGAGGTCTCACTGCTGCCTACAGCTAACTCAGTGAGCATTACAAAACACCCCCCCCCCCCAACTTCCAGCTCATTACTGTGATGCTCTCAACTTGATGCAGCCAGAATTCCAAACAGCACAGCTTCACAAAACAGTATGAACTACTGCCTGCAGCTAACTCAACTACCACTGAAACACACTCTCACTTGTTCCTCAAACTCTAATTCTCACCCATTACAATTACAGTGACAGTTTCACCTTCACTGCAGCCAGAATCCTAAAGAGCACAATTTCACAGAACACTCTGCACTCTGCCTGCAGCTAACTTAATTACCACTGAAAACAGTATCAGCTGTTCTGACACACTGCCTCTCAGCTCATTACAATTACTGTAATGCTTTTAGCTTCACTGCAGCCAGACTGCTAAATAATACAGCTTCACAAAAGTATGTTTCTCACTCCTATCTAAAACTAACTCATTTAGCATTGCAAAATACACTCATTTGTCTCTCAGAGTTTATAACACTGCCAGCCCATTCAGAAAAGCTCACACACAGAATGAGCAAACACATAAACAAGAACAGAGCACAAGACAGCATAACAAAACTTCTGAAACTCTTGGCCCTATTGTATATATCGAATACGTGATGGGCAGATCATGTGCTATGGCAAATATTGTCACTCCTGCATCGTGAGCTTGGATATCTCACTCTGCAGGAGTGACAATATTACACATATCACACCCATGCCCATCATGTATCCTATATATATATATATATATATATATATATATATATATATATATATACACACGCACTGTGGATGGCCAAATACTGAGATCATCCAAAACAGAAAAAGATCTGGGAATCTGGATAAACAGAGACCTTATTTCCATTGATTACTACAGATATATTACAGAGACAGAAAACAGGTTAATTTGTTTTATAAAGAAACATTTATAACAAGGAATAATAATTGTATTTTGCAATTATATAAAACTTTAATCATTTCACATTTGGATTTTGTTTCTCCTATCTGGAGCCCGTATCATAAACGAGATACAAATTTACTCGAAAAAACAGCGTAAACTGGGGCTTGGGGTTAGTAAGGGATTCGAAAGGGCAGTGTCAGGTGAGAGGATGATAGGTTTTGGCAGGTGTCAGGTAGAGGTTGTGTATTCACGTAAGAGGGAAGAGAGAGATTTGTGCGAGGTGGCTTTACGGATGGAAGGGGGCGAGCATTCCATAGTTTAGGACAGCGGAAAGAGAAGACGGATTGACCAGTGGTAGTAGATAGGTGGAGGATTGCAAAGGATTTCAGGTCAGTGTTGTTGAGGGTGTATGTACATTGGGAGGAAACACAGATGGATGAAGAAAGATAGGAGGGGAGATTACCAGTTCAGGATTTGGCCATGAAAGTGGCAGTTTGGGACACACGTCTGGACTGCAGGGGTGGGAGTGATAGGGATTTATATAGGTCATAGTGATGACTGTGAGGGGGACAGGATAGAACAAAGCTACAAAAGGAGTTGAAGAGGGTGTCTGGTCTGGCCAGGGAAGTTTTAGGTGTGGCACTGTAGACAATGTCAACATAGTCAAAGGTGGGGAGGATCATTTTCTGCACGATTACATGGCGTGCAGTTTGTGGAATGGAATCCTTGTTCCTGTATAAAGCACCAAGTTTGGGGTGTAGGTTCTTTTGGATTGCATTCATAGGTGCTGAAAAGTCCAGGTGGTGGTCTAACCAGACCCTAAGGTATCTAAAGGTAGTGACATTTTCAATAGGTGTACCATCCATGGTGTGGAAGGCGGGGGAGATTGGAGCTTAGATAGCCTTGTTCTAGTGCTGAAAGGCATAGAGACTGTCTTTTTTGGCACTCTGGAACAGCTAGTTGGACTGGAACCATTGCTACAGTCTAGTGTCTGCATCAGTAGGAGAAGTACTAGACGTGTAAAGAACGTTGTCACATCCACATACATGTGGATTTGGAATGAGGAGCAAACTGTAGGGAGATCATTGAGAAAGACTGAGAATAAAATAGGGCCTGAGCACAGAGCCCTGCAGGACACCGGTGTTGATGGAGAGTGGAGGAGAGAGGGAGGAGACAGTCTTAACCTATTGAGATCTGGCTGATCGGCAGGATTAAAACGAAGCCTGTGTTTGAGGAGGTTAGCCCTGCGGCTGTGAGTTTCTGGAGGAAAAAGGAGTGGGATTCTGTGTTGAAGGCTTTTGCCAGGTCAACAAATATGGTGGGGGTAACGTGTCCCTGATCCATATTGGTGAGTATGGAGTCAGTGAGCCATAAGAGGGAGGTGGTGGTGGAGTGAGACTTGTGGAAGCCAGACTGGAAAGGGGTAAAAAATGAGGTGGAGTCAAGGCAAAGGGCGACCTGAGAGAGAACAGTGTGTTCTGGGAGCTTAGCTAGAATAGGGCCGGCAGTGTAGCCTAGAGGTTAGTGTGCTGAGCTGCGAATGAGCTTGGTACATCCAGCAAACCTGGGTTTGTTTCCCACAACCTCCACTTGCATACTGTGCGACTCTGAGCAAGTCACTTAACCACTCAGTGCTCCAGGGTCACCCCTGAAAACAGGCTCTTGTACCTAGTGGACCTTACCTGGTTACTAGAAAAAAAAAAAATAGAAAGTAAAGGAATTGGATGATAGCTCCCTGGGGCTGTAGGGTAGTCACCTTTGGGGGAGAGGAATAACTGTAGGAGTGTTTCCAGGATCTGGGAACTGAGGAAAGAGAAAAAGATAGATCTTCATTAGGGGTATCTCAGTCATCAGGTTGCACCGTAGGAACCTTCGCCGACAGTGAAGGGGAATCCACATGGAATATTTTTAGCAGTACAACTGGGGCTGTCCACACCATCAGCATCAGCCAAAATTAGCAACCCTATATAGGTTTAGGTGGCTCTGCTTCCTCCTCAGTTCTTTCCCACCATTGACTTGCATACAGATTCTCCATAGAAGCTTTGTCTCAGTGTTCGAGCCTTTTTAGCCTACAGCTGTTTTTTTGTTTATTTTTTTCTCCAGCCTTTGCAGAATCTCTTTTTAGAGATTTCTTATTTTTATGTCAGGAGTTAATCTATCTTCTCTCTTCCATTGCTGCCCGCTGTGGAAAGAAGATTGCCTCTGCAAATGAACACTCTGTGTCTGCTGTTATGGACCTGACCACGACATCTGTGAGCTCTACCAGATGTTTAACCAAACTACCCTCAGGCAACGCAAAAAGGCTCTCAAGAAATTCCTGATAAAACAGCAGGTAGCCAGCTCTAGGCAGGGGTCCTCGGGGGCCCTGGCTGCTCAGTTGCTGACCAGTTCTGTCAGCTCCCAGGCCTCCAAGACCTGAGACAAGTCCTCAGGGAAATATCATAAGAAAGATCGGGATCATGACTGTTCCCCCTGGCAGCCAACCCATTCCCTTTTGGCTTCTCATTCATGGAGCTCTTCATTGATGACAGCTGCCCAGACAAAGAGACCAGCTGTCCAGGTCTCTATCCCTACTAGACCCATACCTCCAGCTTGTCCATCCAACTGTCAGGACGCTTGGCGTCGAACTTTGGGTCATCTGTCCCCTCCTCTGTCGACGACTGGCACGTCGTTGACAGTTTTTCTGAGGCCTGCCCTTTTTCCTCTCAGGGCTGCAGGCTTGTCTGGCTCGCAGGGAGATGGGTTGTTGACTCCAGTACTGTCGAACCCCTTTCCGGTGATGAAGACTATAGACCTGAATGAAGCTCTGGTTGAGTTTACAAATGTACTTGTTTTGCAGCTGGGCTCTTTCAATAGGTTCTCATCAACAGCTCCATCGATGGCAGCTTTGTTATCGACCCCTGTCAGTCAGCCCCAGGAAGCTCCTTGCAGGCCACCAGCTGCATATCCAATGCCAGACCCAGATAAAGAGGTTGACATCGAGGAGGAGTCTCCCTAATGACATGGAGAATGAAAACATCCTCATTTCAGACAGATCCACTGCCTCATCTTTTGGTGAGGAATCTCTGAAGCATTCCCCCAGGTCCTCTCCTGAGGATGACACCTTTTTTCAGTGTTATGAAGTAATTGTCTGCCACTATGGGCTTTCAGACCGAGGAGGAGGAGGATGTCACCAGGAAAGACCTTGTGGACTTCCTGGAGGTTCCTGAATCTCCACCCAAGATCATTCCTCCTATGCTGCCAGCCCTGAAGAATGCCACTGTGGCAGCTTGGCACAGACCAGACATGGTGCCAGCTATGCCATGTAGGGCAGACAAACTCTATAATGCCCCTCAAGGCCTTCCTTATTTTGCTGCCCACGCCTAAACTGACTTTGTGGTCTTCAAGGCGGCCTATGACAGGTCTAACTTGCCTAAGCACCTCAGATCTTACTTCAAGTTGGAGCTCTTGCAGCCAGTGATAACGGTTAGGACTAAGCCACCAAGTGCCAGGACCCCACAGAAACTTTCTAGCTAGCAGTCTGCATCGGGGACCGCCCCCGACATCTGCTCCGCTCGACGTCAGCCAAGGTATAAAAGGGGTGGTCCCCAGACCCACCTTTGTTCTTTTCCCACTGTCAACCCTTTTGCATCGGCTCCTTGGATGCCTTCTCAAACCAGTTCAGTCCCTTTCGCGCCTTCAGTGTTTCTTTGGTTTTTATACCAAAATCTCAGACATTTTTTTTCTCTTTCTGCATGTCGTCTTCTCAGGCATCGCCCATTTCATCTACGGATCGCAGAAAATCTAAGTGCACCTATGGCAAGCACCTTCTGTTTAAGGACGGCCACGAGACCTGCCTATTTTGCCTAGGCCCAAACCACGACACCGTGGCCTGTGAACAGTGCAGGGCATTCAACTACCAAATTCAGATCCGCCACAAGAAGGCCCTCAAGGCACACTTCCTAAAACAGCAGCTTGCCAAAATGCAGCCAGCTAGTGGGGAGAGAGTCCTTCTTTGTCCTCATTAGTCTCTACCTCCTCCACGTCTAAGCCACACAAGGATGCAGGGACGCACAAACACTGGGACAGGGACCAGGAAAAGTCTTGGGGTCACTCCCATTCCAGGTCTCTGCTGTACAAAGTCTGTGTCTGGCTCCTTGTCCAGTGGGGGCTCAGACCACTCCTCCCGGCCTACCCTCATCTCCTACAGGCAGACGGCTTCTAAACCTACCACTGTTATCCTAGCATCAGGCAGAGGTAAGTCGGGGTCTAGGTCTTTGGGGCCCCTTAAGGTGAAGGCCACACCACCAGGGTCGTCCTCCACCTTACTGGCTAGGACCAGCCAGAAGAAGGGCAGTGATGCTCCAGCGCCCGCCAAAACGGTCTTGACGATGGTGTTGTCCAAGGCTTTGGATAAGATGCCATGTCATCAGGGGCAGGCATTGGACCCGTGCCACTTCCCTAGGCTCTGGCCAAAGCACCAGCTGCTTGCCCACCAGACACTGCTAAGCAGCCGTCTGCTATAAGCATGCCCTCCTCCTCACCGGGTCACTCTTCACCACTTGAAGATCAGGGGTGGGACGAGATGCTAAGCTTAATCAGCCCATCAGGTCCCTGTCTCTGCCACCCCCTCCGACACCTGACACCCTGACGCTGGATGCTCCAATACCGGGTGAACTGATGCCAGCTCCACAGTCGCCAGCTGGTCCTTCGGTCCTGTAATTCTCCAAAGACCAGATCCAGGAGTTCTCCTTTTGGTGGAATCAGGTCGAAGGGGACCTGCCCCCCACCAAACAACTGGTCATCGCTGAACTGGAGCCAGAGCTGTTGTGGGACCTTGGCGTGGGTCAGGAGCCTAAGTAACCAATTCCTCCCCCTAAGAGCTGTATTCTGAGCCCAAAGGATCACCGTGGTAGACCCCTGCACAGAGAGCAGTATCACAGCAAAAGGCCCCGTTCGTCAAGTCATCACCGTCACCAGGCGCCAGTCCCGAGGCCATCATCGGTCTCATAGCCGACAACGCTCTATCAGTTCGTCCTCCTCTTCAGTAGACTCCAGCAGCAGTTTTGTGTCCTCGGGCTTGGACCATTCAGATCCTAGGGGTTGCCCTTCCTCCCTGGATAACAAGGAAACCTCCAGGTCACCTCCTGATGACCTGACATTCATGGACGTCATGAGGCACATCCAGGCCTCCAATGGATGGGAGACGGAGGACCTGGACCCTGAGAGGCGGAGATTGGCTAAATACTCAAGGCAGAAGGAACCCAAGCCTCTAGTGATGCCTCCTTTAGTGGATATCTTCCAGGACCTGACAAAGTTAATCTGAAAGCACCCTTCCACCCCCCTCCGCTGTATCCAAGAAGTCTGATAGGCCCCTAGGAAAGAGCTGTTCCTGGCAAAACACCCTACGGCAGACTCTATGATGATCATGGCTGCTCATAATAGATCAAAGAAGCCTAAACACCCAAGCACTCAGCCATCCGACCAGGTGTCCAGGTACATTCACCAGATGAGCAAAAAGGTCTACTCATCTTCCACTACTCTATCAGGTCCCTTAACTTTCTCACACATATGGTGCAGTACCAGAATGCACTGTGGGAGAAAGGTATCAAAATGGCTCAGGCCCTCACAGACTCAGCGCAAAAGACCGAGCTCCTGGACCTGCTTAAATCGGGGGTTGGATGTAGGCACCCATGTTTTGTGTGCCTCATATGACACTGCAGATATGTTAGCCAGAGCTGCGGCCTCTGGCATTTGTCTCAGGTGCCATGCCTGGCTTAGGAGCTCAGGATTCTCCCAGTATCTGCCATCGGGCATCCTGGACCCCCCTAAAAGGGCTCAGTTATTTTTGGAGATGAGATGGAAAAACTGATTAATCATCTCCCAAGAGTCCAGGAAGTCCATTTGGTCCATCCCAAAAATGTACAAGGCAGACCAAAAACCCTTCAGAAAATGGCCATTTCAGAAGCCCTCACAACAACAGCCTCAAAATCTGCCTCAGCAGAGAGGTGGCTTCAAAAGAAAGGCCACCTCCCACACACCTGGAAGCTCTGCCTCTTGAGCCACAACGTCCTCCCAAGCCCCTCTGCCTACTCCCAGAGCATCCCAATGACTCCTTGACAGACCTCCCCCATCCCCCCAGCGGAGTCAGCGGGGAAGTGGTAGGGGATCGCTTCTCCCTCCATCTTGAGGGGCTGGAGCAAAATCACATCAGACCTCTGGGTTCTACAGCTCATAGAGAGAGGTCATACTCTGGAGTTCAAGCAAATACCTCTGGATACTCCACCAGTGTCCTCCTGTCATCCTCCTTCTCATGTCCCCCTGATCAAAGGGGAAATTCAGGCCCTCCTGCGGAAGCGGGCTATAGAGCCTGTCCCCCAGGCTCAACAGGAAAAGGGGTATTATTCACACTTTTTCCTAGTTCCCAAAAAGGCTGGGGACCTTCCACCCATCCTGGATCTCGGCTCTCTGAACAAGTTCATTGAATACAAAAGGTTCAGGATGGTCATGCTGCCAGGTCTAATTCCTCTCCTTCACCAAAGGGACTGGCTCTGCTCTCTAGATATGCAGGATGCCTAACTGCACATTCTGATTTTTCCGTCCCTCAGGATGTTCCTGCGGTTCCTCCTTCAGGGCCAACATTACCTGTTTTGAGCCTTACCATTCAGGCACTCCTCCGCTCCCCAGAGTCTTCACCAAGTGCCTAGCGGTGGTGGCTGCTGCTCTACATTGACGGGACCATTATGTCTTTCCCTACCTAGACAGCCAGCTCCTGGGAGCTCCCACCAGGGTACAGCAGCTGCATCACACTCTCTGAGACACTTTACACTGTTCTGAGAGCCAAAGTCATCCCCATGATGTAGTCAGAGACTCCAGTTCATAGGGGCGGTCCTGGACACAGTACAGGGCATGCCCCCCACCCGACAGGGTGGATCGCCTTGGGATCAGGGCTGAGTGGTATCCTTGGCTCCTCATGCCCCGGCCCAAGTCTATCTGAGACTCCTCGGACACGTGGCAGCAGCCATCCCTACGGTTCCTAAGGCTCACCTCTATACGAGTGTCCCTCAGCGGATGCACAGGGTGCAATGGGACCAGAGGTCCGACAGCCTAGATCAGCCGGTCTTGGTTTCTGCCCCAGTTTGCAGGGCACTAACCTGGTGGTTGGACCTACTCAATCTATCAACAGGGGTCCTCTTCCAACAGGAGCCCCCGTGATGAGTTCTGACCACAGACACCTCGAGTCTTGGCTGAGGCACTCATATGGAGACCAGGCAGACCCAGGGGACCTGGTCACCAGACGAGCAGTTGCTCCTCATTAACATTCTAGAGATGCGAGCAGTCCTGAATGCCTTGCAGGCTTTTCAGATGGACTTTTCTCCAGGCCCTCTTCTCATTCAGACAGACAACATGTCCATCGTCTTTTACATCAACAAGCAGGGGGGACTCATTCCTACCCCTTCTGTAGGGTGGCAGTGAGGGTCTGGTATTAGGCACTGGAACACCTCCTCGAGCTCACTGCTGTTCATGTTCTAGGCATCCAAATCCTCTTGGCCAACAGCCTAAGCAGGTCTCGGTCCAAGACTCACGAGTGGGAGCTCCTTCACGTGGTAGCAGACCAGCTATTCGACAGATGGGGACTACCAGAGTTGGACCTTTTTGTGTCCCCACTCAATGCCAAACTGACCAGCTTCTGCTTGCTAGATACAGGGACTGGAGTTTTCTGGCAAGACGCATTGTCCCTTCCTGGATAGGGAGGTTCCTCTACCCCTTTCCTCCCTTTCCCATTTCTGCAGAGGGTACTTCTGAAGCTTTAGGCGGAGGGAGCAGAGATGATTCTCATAGTAGCCGTATTGGCCTCAGCAGATTTGGTTCCCACTACTTCAGCAGCTGGCAGTGGAACCTCCAATTCCCCTACCTCTGAGCTCACACTTACTCTCCCAGGATCAGGGCAGTTTGATCCATCTGGATCTCAAGTCCCTGCATCTTCTTGCGTGGCTCCTGCAGACCTAGCAAGGGCACGATATGGGGTTTCCCATAAGGTAGTGCATGTCCTTGAGGCAGCCAGGAAGCCCTCCACTAGATCCACATATGCTATGAAGTGGAAAAGATTTTGCCTGTGGGCTACCACATGCCAGTTTAATCCTTTTTCTTGTCCCCCGAGCTCCGTCCTTGAGTATCTCCTCTTTCTATTTGAGCATAGCCTGAGCTACTCCCCTATTAAGGTGCATCTGACCCATCTGTATACTGTTTTGGCATATCATGCACCATGGGAAGGTAAAACCCTTACTAAGCTGGACGTGTCCCATACTTTTTTGCAAGGCATCTTGCACTTAAAGCCTCCCATCAGAGATCCCATTCCTCCATGGGATCTCCTTTTTATGCTGGAAAAGCTCACACTCCCCCATTTGAACCAGCCACGGAATGCAAGTTATGCTCTTTGTTGTGGAAAGCGTTATTTTTAGTTGCAGTTACTTCCACCCGAAGAATTTCTGAGCTTCAGGCTCTGATGCGTAAAGAGCCCTGTTTGGTTTTTCACAAGGACAAGGTGACCTTACATACAAATCCTAAGTTTTTACCTAAGGTGGTGTTAGAGTTTACCCTAAATCAGGACAGCCACCTGCCAGTTTACTATCCCAAGCACTTTAATGGGGGGAAGCGTTGTTACACACTCTTGATGTGCATAGAATGCTTTGTTACTATTTGAACTGTACAGCTTCCTTTTCGGAAAGTGGATCAGTTGTTTGTTTTGTTTGCTTCCAAAACTCAGGGGGCACCAGTTTCCAAACAGACCTTGTCTAAATGGTTGGTTAACTGCATCATTTTTTGTTACAACAAGCCCTTACCAAGTACAGTAGAAGGCCATTCTATCGGGGCTGTTTTCCTCATGTCTCCAAAATGTCTCTGCAGCAAACATCTGTGCAGCAGCCACCTGGAGTTCTGTTTATACCTTCGACAAGCACTACAGCTTGGCTTCCAGATGTAGGACTTGGTTTGACTTGGCAGTCCCTCCAGGGCCTTCTCCTAAGTTGGCAGTTTTTTTAGCCTCCTCCCAGACTTTACTAGTCCTTATCCTTTTATTGCTTGTGACTCGGTCCTAGCGGTTATTGTTTGCTGCAAGAGCTCCAACTCTACGTAAGAACTTACCGTAACAGTAGATCTTCCAGAAGAGCTCTCGCAGCACACGTTGCTTTCCCTCTCTCCTCCCCCGACTTTCTCTCTGTTGTTGAATTTTGGCAAAGAACCTGCCCAGTTCTCTTTCCATCCTAGACTCTGGGTCTCTGGCAGGAGAACTGAGGTGGAGCTGGGGACCGCCCCTTTTATACCATTGGTGGGCTGTTCCTGCTGAAGACTGCTACAGTATCTAGAAGGTTTCTGTTGGTTCCTGGCACTTGGCGGCTTAGTCCTAATGATTATTGCCTACTGCAAGAGCCCTTCTTGAAGATCTACCGTTACAGTAAGTTTTTATGTAACTGTACTTTACCTTCCCCAGACAAGGAGTCCCGCAGGATTGACCTATGGAGTAAAAGAGTTTGTGCCTCCTCCACCTTGGATCTGAGGATTGTAAACTATCCTTCACACATGATTAAATGCCAGAATGCCAACTGGAGAAAAGGTGATGCTGCTGCCGAAGCTCTTCCAGATGGCTCCCAGAAGCAAGAATTGTGCCACTGCTTGCAAACTGCGGAGGATGTCAGTAAACCTCTCCTCAGGGCCATTTATGACTTTGCAGATACAGTGGCTAGGGCAGCTGCCACTGGCATTTGCCTTCATAGGCACTCATGGCTTAGAGTGTCTGGATTTGCAGCCAAAGTGCTTAACGCTCCTTTTTAACAGCACTAAGCTCTTTGTCCCTGATGTTTAGGACCTCATAAATGATCTGCAGGTCTCTGTCACAGCCCTCAAGTCGGTCCATTCTCTTTATCATACTCAACCCTGTAGTAGAGGGAGGTCTAATGTTCATAGACAGGCCAACAGGCCAGTCTCGGTCCCCCCATATTCTGGGTAAACACAGAGCCCAGACTCCCTTGCCCACTTCCTCCAATGCTGAAGCCATGGTCAAGCGTCCCAGAAGTGATGAACCAGCCTCTTCTCCAATGCTGAAGCCATGGCCAAGCATCCCAGAAGTGACAGATCAGCCTCTTTCACTGGTCCCACCTCAGCTTGACTCCTTGCCAGACTCCCCTCCTCCAGTCCAGACCCAGGAGATGGTGGTTGGTGGTTAGTTCTCCCTCCATCTGAATCAGTGGAGAACCATAACTTCAGGTTCATGGATCCTGCAGATCATAGAGATGGGTCATACTCTGGAGCTCATCCAGCAACCTCCAGATACCCCTTCCCCTGCCCTCCAACTGTCCCCTCATTCATTTGTCCATTCTTTGGGATGAAGTGCAGTCTCTTCTGCGTAAGCAGGCAATCCAGTTGGTGCAAGGCAACAGAGAAATCAAGGGGTTTATTCCAGTTTTTTCCTGGTCCCCAGAAAGACCAGAGTTCTGAGACCCATTTTAGATTTAAAAGACCTCAGTCTCCGTCCAATACAGAAAGTTCCAGATGGTAACTTTTGCAGGCCTTATGCCCCTTCTCGAGACTGAGCACTGACACTATTCGCTGGACATGCAGGATGTTTACCTGCACATCTTGGTCTTTCTTTCTCATAGGAGGTTACTTCGTTTTGCCTTTCAGGGTGAGCATTACCAGTTCAAAGTGTCGCCCTTTGGCTTGTCCTTTGTGCCACACATCTTTACCAAGTGCTTAGCCGTGGTTGCCATAGCCCTCAGAAGTGAGGGACTATATGTCTTCCCTTACCCGGATGATTGCCTTCTCAAGGCCCCGTCCAGGGAACAGCTCTTGCTGACTCTGGAGCACACTCTCTAGCTCTTTCACTTTCTGGGCATTACTGCCAACCTGCCCAACTCAGTTCTAGTAACATCCGAAAGACTGCAATATGTAGGGGCAGACCTGGATTTCAAGCAGGGCAAGGCCTTCCTTCCCCAAAATAGGGCGAAGTGCCTCATAGCTCAGGCTCAGGAAGTCACTCAGAGAGTCGGTACATTCCTGCTCAGCTGTACCTCAGATTATTGGGTCTAATGGGAATGGTCATTCCCACTGTTCCATTGGCCAGGCTTCACATGCGCATCCTACAGTGGTCCCTCTGGGTGCAATGGGACCATCACTCGGATAAGTTGGATCAGCAAGTCTTGGTCTCCTCCCCTGTTTGCAAGGTACTGCAGTGGTGAATGGACCCCCTGAATCATCTTCGAGGGGTTCCCCTTTCAGATCTCTTCACCGCAGATTCTTACAACGAATGTTTCAGGTCTAGGCTGGGGAGCACACCAGGGTCCCTTTGAAACCCAGGGCTCCAGGTCCCAGTGGGAAACTGCCGTGCATATTAATGTTCTGGAGATGAGGGCGGTGCTGTATGCCATGCAGGTATTTCAGGAGCACCTTTTCTAGGCCAACTGCTGGTGCAGTCTGATAACTTCAGTGTTGTCTACTACATCAAAAAGCAGGGTGGGATTCACTCGTACTCCCTTTTCATGGAGGCCATGAGAGTGTGGTATTGAGCACTGGAGCACAATTTGACACACTCTGTGGTCCACTTGCCAGGTGTCCTAAACACCCTGGTGGACAGTTTCAGCAGGACTTAGTCCAGCATGTACGAATGGGAGCTCCTGTCATTCGTAGCAGAAGATCTGTTCGGCAGATGGGGTCGTCTAGAGTTGGACCTTTTTGCTTTCCCACTCAGTGCAAAACTGCCCAATTTCTGCTCGCTAGATCCAGGGCCTGGAGTTTTCTGGTGAGCCGCATTGTCCCTCTCTTGGAGCAGGAGGTTTCTATACATATTCCCTCAGTTTCCTCTGATACAGAGGGTGCTGATCAAGCTGCAAATGGAAAGGACCAACATGATTCTGTTGGCCCCATTCTGGCCTCGCCAGGTATGGTTCCCTCTGCTTCAACAGCTAGCAGAGGAACCCGCAGTCCCTCTACCTCTTTGCAGAAACCTGTTTACCATCCCACCCTCCAATCACTCCATCTGCATGCCTGGCTCCTGAGAATGTAGCTTTCGCCAGGTTTGGAGTCTCTTGATAGGGTGGCAGATGTTCTGGTGGCAGTTCAAAAGCCTTCTACCTGTACCACATATGCCATGAAGTGAAAACAGTTTGCCATTTGGGCTGCCAGAGACTCCTTAGACCCTTTCACCAGTCCGGTGAGCCACATCCTGAACTTCCTAATTTCTTTGTCTGACTCGGGCCTTCAGTATTCCTCACTCAAGGGCCACCTTTCAGCTATGTCTGCCTTTCATGAGTCGCTTGGTGACAGCACGATTGCTCAGTTGGATGTCTCCCGTACTTTCCTCAGAGGCATCCTGCACCTGAAACCTCCAATTCAAACAACATGAAGTCTTGCTGTATTCTGACTATTGCAGTTAGCCCCAGCACTTGAACTGCTTCAGAGAGTAGAGGGTTCATTTTCTATGCAGAGCATAGAACGTTGAGCTCAGGCTCGGTTCAGACCTCTGTCTGCAGCACTTTGAAGCACAACCTTCAGATTCTGTACTTCGCCTAACTGAACAGTCGCTCCGGAGATTTTCTCCTCTGCTCGCAGTTCAACAGTCGGTTAAAGTTGTCGGTTTTACTGGTTATTTCACAAATTTACGGTTCAGATCTCTGTCTGTGGTATAGTAAGTACTAGGTAGTAAACTAGCCTTAGCAAATCTTGTGGAAATTGTAAAAACTGTTTTTCGACTGCTTCGGCTGAACCGGACGTTTAGTGGAGTTGTGTTTCTTATTTTGTCTTCAACTTTAGAGTGTGGGTACCGGTCCTTAACAGTTTAAAAAAAAAAAAAAACGTATTTTCTTGCGTTTTTTTCCCTACACCCATGACACAATTAGAAACCGATAAGGGAGTCTTGCCTGGTTGTTTGCCATAAAAAGGGTAAGTTTATTAGTTAGGATGGCTACATCTGAGAAATCCAAAAGAAAAAATGGGCCCACTGTGTTTCAACACTGCAGTGTGTGTGGAGAGGTCTTTGCCAAGGTTGATCCCCACACCACCTGTGTTTATTGTCTGGGTTTTGACCAACTCGATCCAGACTGCCAAATTTGTAAAAATTTCCCTAAGTCTACCCTGGAAAAAAGGTTAGGTAGGCTTAGGGATAAGGAGGCCGAGAAGTCCGCTGACCCGGATGGCCAGCCCGGCTCGGTTCCGACCGAACCAGAGGGAGTGCCCTCTGACCAGGGTGATACTTCGTTGGGCAAGAGGAGAGCTGATCACGAGGGATCGGTTCCTACAAAAAGAAAAGAAAAATAGTCCGGTTCGGATCCAGAGACCCATTTTCCGACCGCTGAAGAGATTGCCAGAGCAATTAGGATTGTAGAATCGCTTTGTCCGGTTCTGTCTGATCCAGCGCCTTCTGGCAGGTGCTCGGTTCGGTCAGTTCCTCCGGTTCAGGATTATGCCCCTAAAGACTTTTATGAACCGGATTTGGAGTGGGATGAAGATTATGAAGGCAATGATTTTGATGGTTTTGAAGGTCTGGATGAGCCCATTGAACCGGACATCTCCCCAGACAGGCCTTCTGGTGTATCCCCTCCTAGGCTTTCTGAGTCCCCTTCCCACTACATGTTTTACAGGAAAGTGGCAGAAACTCTCCAGCTCCGTGTGGAAGAAGCTGTAGAGGAACAAGAAGAGCCTGATTTTGTGGAGATGATGGACATCCCAGAGTCCAAGAGACTGTCTATTCCCCTTTATAAGTCCTTTGGGAAGCAGACACAAAAGCTATTAAAAACTCCAACTTCTGTACCTCCTGTAGACAGAAGGATGGACAAGAGGTACACATTATCAGCCTCGAGTACAGAGTACTTGTATCAACAATGCAGCCATGTTGGGGTTGTGCAGGCTGCAGCCTGTGATAAGGCTAATATACCCTTGGCTTCACACCCGCCAGATAACGACTCTAGGAATTGGATGCCATGGCAAAGAAACAGTACATGGCATCCTCCTTGAGACTCAGGTTGGCTAATTACATGACCTGTGCAGCCAGGAACCAGAAGTCCAGGTGGGACACTGTACTGGCACTGGATAAGCAGGCTTCCCCCTAGCTTGCCAGGGAGCTGGAGGAGGTGGCTGCTGATGGGGTTGAGGCATCAAAGGTACAATTTCATGCTGCTGTGGACTCCAATGATGTATCATCATGAGTCATAGCTACATCTGTGGCTCTTCGGAGGATGGCTTGGCTCAGATGTACTAGCCTTTCACAGGAAACCCAGGTTAAGGCCATGGATTTCCCTGTGGTGGGTAATTCTCTGTTTGGGGAGCAGACTGAGAATTACATGAAAAAGATGGACGAGTATAGGACCACCTACAGGAGTGCACAGGCCAAGGAAAGGCAGGCAACTCCTCAAAGACAGCAAGCTAGAGGCAGGCCTTTACATAGGCCTTTCTACCAAGCACAGGCCTCTTCTCCCTTTTCTCAGAGAGGGTTCTTTAGAGGGAGAGGCAGAAGGGGGATGAGCAGGGCTGCATCCACCCCCTCAGTCTAAGGCTCCTGCCAAGCAGACACCCTGATGTGTCAGCCCGGGTCGACTGCCCCATTCCTGTAGGAGGCAGGCTGGCTTACTTTGTCCAGGACTGGATGTCTGTTACCTCAGACAAGTGGGTCCTGGAGGTAGCAAGCCAAGGGCTGGTTCTCGGCTTCAAAAAGTTTCCAAAGCTGAGAGCCAGATCCTTTCCACCTGCAAGCATCTCCGAAACCATTGCCCTGGAGGCAGAGGTTTCATCTCTACTGGCATTAAATGCCATAGAGAGAGTGCCTACATTGCACAGGGGCAAAGGTCTGTACTCCAGGTACTTCCTTACCCCAAAAAAGACAGGGGAGTGGCGACTCATCCTAGACTTAAGATACCTGAACAAACATCTTCTAAAACCAAAATTCAAAATGGTGACTCTGGGAATAATCCTTCCCTCTCTAAGGCCAGGGGACTGGCTAGCCTCCCTGGGCTTAAAAGATGCCTGCTTTCACATTCCCATCAAGTGCTCCCACAAAAAGTACCTCAGGTTCAAATTGCCTTCAGGCCATTATCAGTTCAAAGCAATGTCCTTTGGCCTGACATCAGCTGCAAGGGTATTCACAAAATGCCTAGCAGTAGTAGTGGACTTCTAAGAAGGAAGAATATTTCCATATTTCCATACCTGGACGACTGGCTCATCGTGGGTCAGTCACCAGACCAAGTCCAATCAGACCTGCAAGTGACCCAGCAAGTGCTTACCTCCCTAGGATTCCTTCTCAGTCTACCCAAGTAAGTTCTGAAGCCTGTACAGCTTCTCACCTTCATAGAGGCAGAGCTGGATGCTATCAGAGTGAGAGCTTTTCTTCCCCTGGAAAGGGCAAGGGCTGTTATACAGTTGGCTTCTTCTTTCCACCTTCTGGTTTCTCGGCCAGCAAGGCACTTCCTTCAGCTTTTGGGCCACATGGCAGCTTCTACAGCAGTGGTCCAAGGGGCCAGATTTCAGATGAAGGACGTTTGGTTTCATCTGAGGGCCTTTTGGTCTCAGAGGAAAGATCCTCTAACCAAATTTATTCCAGTGACTCACTCTGACCCAGGCTCTTCAGTGGTGGCAGGATCAGGACAACTTCCGGCAAGGAATCCTGTTTGTCACTCAGTCTCATTCTGTGGTCCTAACCACGGATGCTCCTCTATTGGGGTGGGGAGCCCATCTGGGGGCTCTCACAGCTCAGGAATTGTGGTGCCCTCAGGAATCCCTTCTTCACATCAGTCTCTTGGAAGTCAGGTGGTCTTTCTGGCCTTGTGAGCTTTCTTTCAGGCAGTGCAGAACAAAGTGGTTCAGGTCAGGACAGACACCACCACCACCATGTGGTACATGAACAAGCAGGGGAGGCACTCTGTCCACGGCCATGTGCACGGAAGCCATGAAGTTGTGGTGGCTGGATTATTCTCTACAGACTTCTCTGATAGCACTCCACCTTCTTGGAAAGGACAATGTGCTAGCAGATGCACTGAACAGGATTTCCCAGGGCCATCATGAATGGTCTCTGGATCCTCTGGTGTTAAAAGTGATCTTTTCAAAGTGGAGCAGTCCAGATCTCTTTGCAGCCCCAGACAATCACCAACTTCCTCTGTTTTGTTGCAGACCCCCAGTCTTGGGCTCAGTCCCTCTGGATGGTCTGATTCTGGACAGGGAATGAACATTTCTATATGCCTTCCCTCCTTTTCCTCTGCTGTTCAAGGTCCTGGTCAAGATAAGGTCACAACCCTGCAAAGTGATTCTGATTGCTCCAGACTGGGCCAGGCAGCCTTGGTAGCCCCTGTTGCTGTCCCTAGCAGTTCATCTTCCCCTGTTACTTCCCAGGCATTACAACCTGTTAACCTACTCTCAGGGGAGGATTTGGTACCCCAATCTTCAGTCTCTCAATCTCAAGGCTTGGCTGTTGAAGAGTTAGAGTACACAGATTTGCATCTGTCTCAAGGGGTTCTGGACATTCTCAAAGCCTCTCGAAAACCTGCCACCAGGAAAACTTGTAACTCCAAATGGAAAATATTTGGTATTTGGTGTTCCCGAGAAGCATATATCCCCAGACACTGCTGAATTGTCTACAGTTCTGGATTATATGGTTCATCTTAATGACATAGGCCTCAGACCAGCTACTCTCGGGTACACTAGTCAGCTGTTTCTGCATTTCTGTCAGTGGGAGAGCCTTCCTCACTGTCATCTCATCCTGTTTTCTGTACATTTTTCAAGGGATTGCTTCACACCAATCCCCCCTTTAGGGATCCTACCCCTGCTTGGGACCTTAATGTTTGCATTGCTCAGCTTATGCAACCCCCTTTTGAGCCTTTGTCCTCAGCAGAACTTAAGTACTTGACTTGGAAAACTGTGTTCCTGGTAGCTATTACCTATGCCAGACGTATCAGTGAATTACAAGTTCTGTCAGTGGAACCTGATTTTTATCTCATTCCATAGGGATAAGGTGGTCCTTAGAACCAGTAAGAGGTTTTTACCTAAAGTGGTTTCAGATTTTCATCTGAACCAATCTGTGTCTCTCCCTGTGTTCTTCACTGATCATTCTTCTTCAGGACAGAGAAGATTACACAGTTTGAATGTTAAAAGAACCCTTGGTTACTACATTGACCGTACTAAGGCACACAGGTTTGACTCCCTTCAGTTGTTTCTCACTTGTGGGGAAGTGGGAAAGGGCAAACCTGCCACTAAAAGAACTTTTGCCAGGTGGATTGTCTCTTGTATACAATTCTGCTATGAGAAACTAGGCAAAATACCACCCTCAGGCCTGAGGGCTCATTCGACTAGAGGTACAGCTGCTTCCCTGGCTGCTGCCAGGGATATTCCTTTGCTAGAGATATGTAAAGCAGCCACCTGGAAAACAGTCCATACATTCACCAAGCATTACTCCCTGGATATCCAGGCTGGGAGTGATGCTTGGTTTGGTACAGCAGTATTGCAGAGTCTATTCCCAAAGTTGGTTCGATTCCCTCCTCCACGGAGGTACTGCTTAGTAGTCTGCAATAGGCAGAATACAGCAAGACTTAATGTTGTTTGAAGAAAAAAATTACCTCAGTAATTATGTTTCTTTTAATGGAGTTTTGCTGTATTCTGACTCCCCTGCCTCCCCTCTCAGAACCTGTTTCGGGGAAGTGGGTTGGCAGGTGCAGTGTTGCACCTCAGGGGTACATTTGGGCACTCCCTCCCTTTTAGAGAGGGGGAGTAGGTTATTTTTATATTGATTTGTTCACTACCTGGGTTTTGATTTTGGATTTCTTGACCTGAGTCTTTTGGAGGTCCAAAATATTTGGTTGCCTTTTTGGCTAGTAAAAATGTTACAATTTCCACATAGTGATTGATAGTATTAGCTCGTAAGAATCTGACAGTTGTGCTTCAGGGTGCTGCAGACAGAGGTCTGAACCGAGCTCCAGCTCAACATTCTATGCTCTGCATAGAAAATTAACCCTCTACTCTCTGGGGCAGTTCAAGTGCTGGGGCTAATTGTAATAGTCAGAATACAGCAAGACTCCATTAGAAGAAACATAATTACTGAGGTGAGTAATTTTTTCTTCTGTTCCCTTGACCCGGCTTGGGACTTGGAAGTTTGTTGTGGAAAGGTTGACCGTGTCACATTTTGAACCAGTCGCAATTTGCAATTTGTGCTTTCTTTTTTGAAAAGCACTACTTTTAGTTGCAGTTACTTCTGCTCGAAGAATTTCAGAGCTTCAGGCCGTCTGATGAAAGGAGCCTTATTTAATTTTTCACAAAGAGAGGGTATCTTTGCACACAAATCCTAAGTTTTTGCCCAAGGTGGTTTCTGAATTCACACTAAATCAGTCTATCCACCTTCCTGTTTATTTTCCTGAACATGCCAATCCAGAGGAAGCACTGCTCATTGCTTTAGATCTGCGCAGAACTTTGAGGTATTATCTGCTTCGAACTAAAGAGTTCAGAAGGTCTAAGCAGTTGTGTTTCTTTCACCACAGAAAGAGAGGACATTCCAGTTTCTAAGCAATGTTTATCCAAATGGTTGACTAACTGCATTCTGTTCTGCTACAAGTACAACAAAGAATTGCTTGATGCTATCAAAGCTCATTCCAGCAGAGGTATGGCTACCTCGGTGGCTTGTTTCAAAGGGGTCTCAGCCCCTGATATTTGTGCAGCTGCCACCTGCAGTACGAGCCACACTTTCACCATGCATTACAATCTGGACTTTGCCTCAAGAGCCCATGCAGGTTTTGGCAGGGATGTGCTACAAGGGCTCCTGTCTTAAGTTTAAGGAGATCCAGCCTCCCAGACTGTTTTTCACTTATCACTGCTTGGTACTTGTTCCTACAGTGTAACCTGATAACTGAGATACCCTCAAAGAAGATAGAGCAGTTATGTAAGAACTTAGTGCAACAGTAGATCTTTGAGGGGATCTCAGTCATCAGATCTGCTTTCCCTCCCACCATCCCCCCCTTCTTGGGGCTCTTGTCTAGGAACTGACTGTCTGGTATATCCAGCCTTTCATATAGGTCTGGGCATCTCTCTCTCCCCTTGGTCCCCCGTGGCCAGTGCTATGCTCCCTTTGTCTCCGGGGCAAAGAACTGAGGAGGGAGTGGGGCCACTCATAATGGTTGGTGATGTCGACGGCCCCAGTTGTACTGCTGAAAATCTTCCATGTCGATCCTGCTTCACTGACAGTGAAGTTTCTATGGTGTGACCTGATAACTGAGATCCCCTCAAAGATCTACTGTTATGGAAAGTCAGGGCTCCAGATAAGATTTTTTGGGATGAGTACTTTACTCCTCATTTTGGAAGTAAGGTGAGAAAAAACAAATTCAGATGTGTACAAATGTCTGGATGGAGTGCAGTGAGGAGTACATTTTTTATAAACAGTGTAGTTGTTTTCTAGATAAGAATTGATCAAGTTCTAACAGTACTCCAGCTAATGTTGGCTGGTAAGAGTAGTTTATTCCCTAGTTTACGTGGAAGCAGCTGCAAGGGGGAGTGAGCTGGATATCATTATCCACCTAGGGACAAATGACCTGGCTGGGAATGGGATCAGAGCAGTGCAACAGGAGTTTGTGGAGTTGGGGAGGGGCTTGCACAAGTAGCACACACGGTAACTTTCTTGGAAGTGCTACCTGCCTATGGCATGGATGAGGCTAGGGTACTCCACACCATGGGATTCAATGACTGGTTGAAAAACTGGTGCAGAGCTCAGGGATTTGGCTTCATTGGGGACTGGGGCTCCACCTTGAGGGATGCAGGCCTGTACTGGCGCAATGGTCTGCATCTGTCCAGGAGGGGAACCAGGATCCTAGGTAATAAATGCTTCATTGGCAAGCATTTAAACTAGCCGGGGGGGGGGGAGCACTGAAAAGGAGAAGGGAAATCCTAGGCTCTCCCCCAAAAAATCAGGGTAGCTAGTGAGGTAAACACCAAGATAGAGCAGTCAGTAGGGAGAAGGGCAGGGGTAAATGGAGAAAAAGACAAAGGCAGTAAGGGCAGGGATGGGGCAAAAAGGAATACGCCATCAAAAAATGGAGGGTAATGAGTACTAATGCCCGTAGTCTAGGTAACAAGCTCCCTGAACTGGTGGCCTTGATGGAAGAGAGATGCCTGGATATCGTGGCAGTCACAGAAACATGGTACACCGAGAACAGTGACTGGGATGTCAGCATACCAGGGTACACAATCTACAGGAGGGACAGGGAGGGTAGAAGATGAAGAGGAGGAGGAGTAGCTCTGTATGCAAGGGAAGAGATCAAAGCAACAGAACTAAAGGGTAAACAGGGAGGAGAGGAGACACTGTGGGTCATCCTGGAGACTGGAAATGGCACCACAATCCGCACAGGGGTTGTATACAGACACCCGTCTCAGGGGGAGGAAATGGACAAGGAAATTATTTTATTTATTTATTTTATGTCTAGGATTACAAACTCCTTTGAGCCAAGGCTCTTTTACAACGGTTCCACATCATCAGTACAGGTAATCATCAACAGGCAGGTTACAGGGTGACAGACCAGGAAGATAGTAAGGTTAGCACAGTACATGGTAAAAGACAGTAACATTTGGTTGACAGAATCCGTCAAAGAGATGAACTGCCCAGGAAACAATAGGAGGAATAGGGCATGAGGGAAAAAGGGCTGGGACTGGGGGGTAGCTTTGGCATGGACTGGCAGGGTGATGCAGCTGAGGGGCCTTGTCCGGACAGACACAGAGCAAGTGCTTGAGAAGTTGTAGTGGAGAGGTAAGTGCTAGAAGAGAGGGCAAAACAGACACCTGTGAGGTCAGAAATAAAATAGGGGACAGAGATGATTAAGTGGTGCAAACACAGGTGTTGGTGCCAGTTAGGGAGAGGCGGAGCTTTGTTTTGAGTGCTCCAAGCATTCCAGTGGAGAAGGTGTCACTAGAGAGATCGTTCAGCCAGCTCGGAGCCCTGTATGCAAATGACAGTTGGCCTTGGAACATGCAGCAGTGGGGGATTTGAAGGATTAGGGGCTTAGAGCTCCTGGTGATGCGGCTATTAATTTTGAGATTAAGGAGGGAGCTGACTCCTGGTGGGGTTTTCCCCATCATGATTTTCCTGGCTGTTACGTAAGTTTGGTATTTGATTCGGTTGTTCAGTTGCAGCCAGCCTGAGTTGGAATAGAGGTCACAGGTGTGGGTGAGGTGGTGGGAACCAGTGACCAGATGGCAGGCTTGATTGAGGGAAGTGGAAACATGCTTGAGAGAGGAGGTTGTGGCAGATCCATAGATGATGAGACCATAGTCAATGATACTGATAATGGAGCTCTGGACAGCGTGGACAGAGCTTCTGGGGTAAGATGTTTCCTATGACGGAAAAGGGAGGCCCATCCTGGAATTGGTAGCTTTAGCCACATTGTTGATGTGTGGGACATAGGAGAGATTGCTGTCGAGGGTGAGGCCAAGGTATTTGAAGGTATGAACTTGTTAGAGGGTGAATCATTGCTTGGTTCTAGTAGGGAGCTGATAATGTTTGAATTTGCTGTGGGAGCTGCAGAAGAGCAGAGTCTTTGTTTCCTTCTGGTTAAGGATAAGTCTGTGTTTTTTCTAACCAGTTTTCAACTGTGGAGAAGGCCTCCTGGAATTTGCCTTGTAGATGCACTGGATCATGGTGTGATGCTAGGATGACTGCATTATCAGCGTAGAGAAGGATCTGTGCAGGGCAGAATTCTGGTAGTGAGTTCAAGAAAAGACTGAATAGGAGGGGGCCAAGATTGAGCCCTGCTGGACTCCGGACCTGACTGGTCTTGGATCTGAGAGTGTGCCATCGATTCTCATTCTTTGGGAGCAGTTATCTAAGTAGCTTTTGAACCAGTTGACAGAGTTTGATGAGAGCCCTGTTAGTCAGAGTTGTGCAAGTAGGAGATGGTGGTTGACATTATCAAAGGCTTTGGTTAAGTCAGTGAAGGTGGATCCAATGAGATGGTTATCATCAAGTGAGTGATGGATTGCTCCAGTGAATTCAAGTAGTGCTGTGGTGGTGCTATAGTCTTTTCTAAAGTTGTGTTGCTCCTTGCACAGGATGTTGTGTTTGTCTAGGAAGTCAGTGAGTTGGTCAGAGACAATCTGTTCTAGGGCTTTGGAGAGTGGAGGCAGGATGGAAATAAGACGGTAATTCTCAGCAGCTGTTTTGTCACCACTTTTATGAATTGGGGTTACCGCGGCTGATTTCCATATGTCAGGGAATTGGCTGTGGCTGAGGGAGAGATTAAGGATCTTGGTAAGAGGCTGCAGTACCTCTTCAAGAGTTAGTGATAACAGCTTGAGGTCGATGGAGTCACTGCTGGATCTGGAGTTGCAAATGGCTTTGGTAACGTAGCTGCGGACTTGATGCAGTTTTACTTTTTTAAAGTAGAAGAGAGGGTGGCTGGAAGTGGCTGGGGAGGCCGGAGTGTCAACATCATCGAAAAAGCCATGTGGGAGAACAGCACTGAGGTCTGAGAATATGTAATTGAAAGTATCAGCAATGAGCTTCTGGTCTAGAGTAGTTACTTCATTAATGCTGAGTACTGATGAGGGCGATTTAGCTTGCTCCCCGGTGGCTTCTTTGATGTTATTCCAGATGATAGAAGGCATCCTTAGGATGGCAGAGAAAGGGGAGATATTTCTGATGGGGGACCTGAATATGGCCAGATGTTAACTGGAGTACCTTTGCTGCAGTCACTTCCAAGAGTAGGGCCATTCTCAATGCCCTACAGGGGGCATGCCTCAGACAGCTAGTGTTGGAACCCACTTGCGAAGGATCAATCTTAGATCTGGTACTGTCAAATGGGGACAGAGAGAGGATCTCCGATCTAGAAGTGAGTAGCTATCTGGGAACAAGTGATCGCCAAACAGTGTGGTTCACGATAAACTTAGCTGTAGAGTCAAGCCATACAAAAGTGAAGGTACTGGACTTCAGGAGGGCTGATTTTTTCAAAATGGGAGAGTGCCTCAGAAAAGCACAACATAGAAACATAGAATTTGACGGCAGATAAGGACCGCTTGGCCCACCCAGTCTGCCCATTTCCCTACCTACTGGATAAGCTGCAGATCCTAGTTAACCAGCAGCCTACTTCTTCCTACCCCCACCCCCCAGAATTGCCTTATGAGTATCCCATGCATGCTTGAATTCCCCCACTGATTTTGACTCCACAACCTCCTCCGGAAGGCCGCTCATGCATCCACAACCCTCTCTGTGAAGAATACTTCCTTAAATTACCTCTGAGTCACCTCTATCTTCAAATTGTGCCTCTTGTTCTTGCACACCTCTTTTTTGAAAGATGCTACCCTCTTGGACTTTGTTGATTCCCTTGAGGTACTTGAAAGTTTCTATCATGTCCCCCCTCTCCCTCCTTTCCTCGAGGCTATACATATTAAGCTCCTTAAGTCTCTCTTCATATGACTTCCGGTGCAGACCCTGCACCATTTTAGTTGCCCTCCTTTGGACAGCTTCCATCCTGTCTATGTCTTTGTGGAGATTGGGACTCCAGATGGGGTGTCACCAGCTGTCTGTACAGAGGGATAATAACTTCCTGTTTTCTACTGGTGATGCCTCTCCCTATGCATCCCAGTATCCCCCTAGCCCTCCTTGCTGCCCTCTCACATTGCTTGCCCATCTTTAGGTCATCTGATATGACTACCCCCAGGTCCCTTTCCATTCTTGTTGTTGTTAGTATCTCACCCCCCATTGTGTACTCTTCACCTAGGTTTTGTTTCCCAGGTGCATTACCTTGCACTTCTTAGCATTGAATCTAAGCCATGTTGTACATTCCATTCCTCTAACCTTGCCAAGTCCCTTCTCATCCTTTCCACCCCACCCTGTGCATCAACTCTGTTGCAGATCTTAGTGTCACCTGCAAAGAGACATACTTTTCCTTCCAGTCCTTCTGCAATGTCGCTTATAAAGACATTGAAGAGGACCGGTCCTAATACTGAACCCTGCGGTACCCCACTAGTAACCTCCTTTCTTCTGAGTGACTCCATTTACTATAACTCTCTGTGTCCTATTCTCCAGCCAATTCTTTACCCAGGCTGTCATCTTGGGACCCACTCCCAGGCTGGCTAACTTGTATATTAATCTTTGTGTGGGACTGTGTCAAATGCCTTGCTAAAGTCTAGGTAGGCCATGTCCACAGCCCCTCCTGATCTACTACTTTGGTCACCCAGTCAATGAAATCTATCAGATTAGTCTGGCATGTCCTTCCGCTGTGAATCCATGCTGCCTAGGGTCCTGTGCCCCTCTGGCCTCTAGATACTGACAGTTCTTTCCTTTAGAAGTGATTCCATCATTTTCCCTATCACTGAGGTTAAACTAACAGGTCTGTAGTTTCCTGCTTCTGCCTTGCTCCCACTTTTGTGAAGGGAATCATATCTGCCCTCCTCCAGTCCTCCGGTACCACCCCATCCTCCCATGATTTGTTAAAAAGGGTAGTCAGTGGTGTCACTAGTTCTACCCTTAGTTCTTTTAGAATTCTGGGATGAATCCCATCAGGCCCCCTTGCTTTGTCCACCTTCAGTTTTAAGAGTTCTTTCAGAACCCTTTCTTCTGTAAATGGGCCGGAAAACAAGCAAGAAGGTGGGGTGGAGCAACAATGGGGAATCAGAACTGCCATCACAGAGGCAACAAGCCTTTGTGTGAAGCAAATAAACCAATCAAAATGAAAGAAAAACACACTATGGTTCTTAAAGGAAGTGGCGGGGAAAGTTAGGGAGAAAAAGATAGCATTCAGGAAGTATAAGGAGAAACAGATGGAGCAGGACAGAGCACTGTACCAGTTAAAGCAGAAGGAAGCGGGGAAGGCAGTCAGGATAGCAGAGGCCCAAACCAAGAAAAAGATAGCCAACTTTGTTAAGAAGGGGGATAAACCCCTTTATAGGTACAATAGGGAGCAAAGAAAGACTAAGGCAGGGATACTGAGGCTGAATAAAGTGGAGGGTGGTTGGGCAGAGAGTGACAGTGAAAAAGCTGGGATACTGAACGAATACTTCTGCTCAGTGTTCACAAAGGAAGAGCAGGGAGAGATACCTAATCCAGTCAATAGAAGCACTCTGGATAGGAGGTTTGATATTAGTCCTTTCACAGAAGAAAGGGTTCTGAAAGAACTCCTAAAACTAAAGGTGGATAAAGCAATGGGTCCTGATGGGATTCACCCCAGAATTCTAAAAGAACTAAGGGGAGAACTAGAAATACCACTGACTACCCTTTTTAATAAATCATGGGAGGATGGTGTGGTACCTGAGGACTGTAGGAGGGCAGATATGATTCCCCTTCACAAAAGTGGGAGCAAGACAAAGGCAGGAAACTACATACCTGTCAATTTAACCTCAGTGGTAGGGAAAATGATGGAAGCACTTCTGAAGGAAAGAATTGTTGAGTACCTAGAGGCCAGTGGGGCACAGGACCCAAGGCAGCATGGATTCATAGCAGGAAGGTCATGTCAGACGAATCGAATCGATTTCTTTGACTGGGTGACCAAAGTAGTAGATCAGGGAGGGGCTGTGGACAAGGCCTACCTAGACTTTAGCAAGGCATTTGACACAGTCTCGCACAAAAGATTAATAAATTAGCCAGTCTGGGGTGGTAGCCTGGATAAAACATTGGCTGGACAACAGGACACAGAGGGTAATAGTAAATGGAGTCCACAGTGAAAAAAGGGGGGTTACTAGTGAGATACCACAGGGTTCAGTACTGGGGCTGGTCCTTTTTAATGTCTTTATAAGTGACATTGCAGAGGGACTGGAAGGAAAAGTATGTCTCTTTGCAGATGATACAAAGATCTACAGTAGGGTTGATGCACAGGGTAGGGTGGAAATGATGAGAAAGGACTTGGCAAGGTTGGAGGAATGGTCAAATGTATGGCAACTTAGATTCATCGCAAAGAAGTGCAAAGTAATGCACCTGGGAAACAAAAACCCAGGGGAAGAGTACACAATGTGGGGGTGAGATACTAACAACAAAAATGGAAAGGGACATGGGGGTAGTCATATCAGATGACCTAAAGGTGGGCAAGCAATGTGAGAAGTCAGTAAGGAGGCTGGGATACTGGGATGCATAGGTAGAGGCATCACCAGTAGAAAACAGTAAGTTGTTGTCCCTCTGTACAGAGAGTTGGTAAGACCACATCTGGAGTGTTGCATGCAGTTCTGTAGACCCCCCATCTCTGCAAAGACAGACACAGTGGAGGCTGTCCAGAGGAGGGCAACCAAAATGGTGCAGGGTCTGCACCAGAAGACATATGAAGAAAGACTAAAGGAGCTTAATATGTATAGCCTCGAGGAAAGGAGGGAGGGGGGGACATGATAGAAACTTTCAAGTACCTCAAGGGAATCTGCAAAGTCCAAGAGGGTAACATCTTTCAGAAAAAAAGATGTACAAGAACAAGGGGGCACAATTTGAAGATAGAGGGGGGAAACAGCTCAGTGGTAACGTGAGGAAGTATTTCTTCACAGCAAGGGTTGTAGATGCATGGAACAGCTTTCCTGAGGAGGTCGTGGAGACAAAAACAGTTGGGGGAATTCAAGAATGCATGGGACATGCATAAGGCAATTCTAGTGGTGGGGTAGGAGGAAGTAGGCTGTTGGTTAACTAGGATCTGCAGCTTATCTGTTAGGGAAATGGGCAGACTAGGTGGGCCAAGCGGTCCTTATCTGCCCTCAGATTCTGTGTTTCTAGTGAGTAAAACAAAACTGGGTTGGGTACAACTGCTGTAAATCTGGTAAAACTGTTACTTTTGAATCACCAGTTATATTATGAAGCTCTATACTGTGCAGTGTTTTGCATTTACAAATGTTGGGTGAGTACTTCTACTCAAAAAAAAAAAAAAAAAATGCAAGAGTATTTCCTAAAATGACCTGAGAAAAATAGGTTGGTACTCATCTTGTCTGGAGCCCTGCAGTAACTTCTTACGTAACCGTTCTTTCTGTGTTAGAGTCCGCATTGATGGAGAACTCTTGTGTGTGTGTGTGTGTGTGTGTGTGTGTGTGTGTGTGTGTGTGTGCGTGCTTATGGTGGTGTAATGCAGAGTCAGAAACAGTTTGCAGGGCAACGGGACATACCTCTGAAGAGAGGCTGGTGGATCTAAACATGTATACTCTGGAGGCCTGTACGGAGAGGAGGGATGTGACTGAGACCTATCAGTTTCTGAAGGGAATAAACATGGTAGATAGTGGGTACGTGTTCACCAAGAATGATACCACAGTATTGAGAGGTCATGGGTGTTGGCCAGTTGGGGGGAGATTTAGAAGGGATGTTAGGAAGTACTTCTTCACTGTAAGAGTGGTGGAACAGTGGAATAGGTTGCCGAGGAAGGTGGTAATTCTGGGTCTGTAGCGGGATTCAAGGAAGGTTGGGATAGATTCAGGGGGGGCTGGTAGTTCCAAAAGCGGGGGGAGTGGGGGTGGAAGGGAGGATCTGATCACACGAAGAGTTCCCTGCCTGACTAGGTTAGTATGGAATAAGTAAGGTTTTCCATGGCTATCTAGATGGACCTTGGGTCTTTTTTTTGCTGTTATTTTTTCTCTGTTTTCCTATGAACTGTGTGGCTAAAGCTCCTGTTACTGTTTCCTAAATTTGATGTCACTTAGGACTTAAAAGAACTGCCAGTTATTAGAGTTTGTGTAGTTTCTGCCTGAATATTTGGAAAAACTGCAACGATAATGCCTGTTTTTTAAGGGGTTTGAATTTTTTTTGTTTTTTTTTTACATTAATGGCCGATGCCTAATGACAATAATCTACTGTACTAATTCAGTAACCCGCTTAGGTGCTGTCTCAGTGCTGTGAATGAATCTTAAACCGGTCTTGGAGACAATATCCTGAAAGATTATGGTAAATTGGATTTTATTTCTTTTAGGAGGAATTATTCTCCTGCCTTAACATTTGGCCCCATGAAACCTCATTATAGTGCTGGGATTGTGAATGTTGTCTCCGCTGGGACTTCAGCCTGTAGACTTTAAACATTGTATGTTGTAGGCACTAATACAGTGATGTTTTAAACCATAGTGCTGACCCCACAAATAGTATTGGTCAGCCTAAAACTAGTGTTGATTTAGTCCACTAGTAATAAATGCAACATGGTGGGCAAACATGGGTTTTCAGTATTGCACATCCCTGATTTATATATATATATATATATATATATATAGAATATAAAAGTAAAAGTGTGCTTCCTTCAATTGACTAGCCCTTGTGTAACTGGTGTTATTGAATCCTCAGGTACGCAGCACGGAGGGACTGTGGTTGTTGCTATAACATGCATGTTCAGCTTCTTTCAGATGATCAACTAGTAATTCAAGAGTTTCGTCCAGAACCAGTGGACATAGAGCAGTGGAGTGATGCAGAATGGAGAAAGGTACATCTTCAGCTGGCTGCTATAGGCAGTACATGTTCATTGCAGAGGATTTTCAGTAACAGCAGTGGCATGTTTGAGATGCATGTTGTTTTCCAATTTTAGTGTGATGGGCAACCATCCTATATTTTTTTCATCACCATTCTTGTTTTTATTTTTAAAGGGAATATGTACCTTTATGCAGCTCCTTCCACATTTCAGCTAATTTTTGCTCGATTTTGTTCCAGTTGTTGTCAATCTGTTGATCTGGGTTATTCCAAATTAATATTTTGAAACTTTTATTACCCCGAAGCACCACACCATTGTTTCTGTGTTTTGAGCACACTCTTTCAAGTTCTGTCTCAGTGCATGATGTACAGTACATTCTCATTATGTCCGCTCAGCTTGCATGTGAATAAAGTCCTATGCAGATGGACACCATCAGGATTTTAGTGTAAAATATGCATCATAATCAATGAAGTACTGGTAAGAGCTTTGTGGTCTGCTTGTATTTTGTTACATTTAGTTGTCAGACAGTTTATCGAGGGGACTGCTCTTGCCTAAACATTTGGCGCTTGGCCTTGTAGTCTCTGCTGGGTGTGCTCCACACTGAGAGCACAGTGTTCTTCCTTGAACTAGTCTGGTGCACAACAGCTGAAGAAAATCCAACTATATAACTATTGCAGTCAAAAATAAACATTATGAATTGAAGACTGGCATTTAAAGAGGACAGGTAGAATCTGTAGATTGTTTCTGGAGCTAAAACAAGCATTGCAGTAGGCTAAACAAGCAGTTTGATAACTGTGAAGGGTGTCTTTGTGCTCATGACTGACGCACACTCACGGTCTTGGATGTCATTTTCAGATTTCTCATGTAGCTCGCTGCAATGCCTGTTTTAGCTACAGAAACAAATTTATAACTTCTTCATTTCCACATTAAATCACATTTTTAATTCAGAATGTTTGTTGACTACAGTAGTCATATTAGGCTTTTTTCTAAGCTGCTGCATACCTGATCATTTCAAGGAAGGGGCATGTATACTCAGCAGTGCCTGTATGGCTGAGTATGAGATGTTTAGGAAAGAGCAGTCCTCTTAAACTATTTTTGACAATCAGATATAAAAATAAAAGAGAACAGTCAACAAAGCTATCACTAGCATTGAATGTTAGCTGTATACAGTGGACAACTCGTTTATTTACTTATTTAGTCATTGACTGGTTTCAAAGGTTTTACCAGAAAAGTCATTTTGAACTGGTATCCGCTCGGTCCCAGATGTGTCCGTGGGGGAGGTGGAAGAGAAGAGAACAGATCTAAAGTTCAATGTACAGAAACAATACTGCAATATGGAAATAAGTAAAACAATATATACAAATTACAACATCCAGGTAGAAGGGCAACTAGGGTCCAGCGACCACCACATAGTGTTGTTTTAGCATGGGGACGTGGACTCGGTCAAGCCACACAAAGGCGAAGGTCCTTAATTTCAAAAGGGTGGACTGCACTGAAATGGGGAACTGCATCAGAATAGCCCTAGAGAAGTGGGAGGAAAGGTGGGGGGGGTTAAGGGCAGTGGTAGCACCTGAAAGGAGCCATAGTGGAAGTGACGAACCAGTGAATCAGGTTGGTATCCAAAGGCAAGAGAAGGAGGAAGCCACTGTGGTTCTCAAAAGAGATGGCAGACAAAGTAAGGGCTAAAAGGGTGCCCTTCAGGAAATATAAAGGGACCCAGAAGGAGGAAGGCAGAGAGGTATACTTAGAGTGCCTAAGGGAAACTGGGAAGGCTGTCAGGAGTGCAGAGACACAAACAGAGGGACGATTAGTGCAGACAGTCAAGAAAGGGGACAAGACATTCTTTAGCGAAAGAAGGAAATCCAGGGAGGAACATAAGGGGAGGAGGGGGAGTGTAAGGAGGGAGACCTAGAAAAGGCTGAGATACTGAATAAATATTTTTGTTCAGTATTCACTGAAGAGGGGGAAGGTTAGAGACCAGAGTTGGGCAACAGAGACACGGGGGTGAACACCAGTCTATTCATAGTTGAGAGTCCTAGAGGAGCTTGCAGAACTGAACATGGACAAAGCAATGGGGCCAGACCATATATTCCCAAGGATATTAAGGGAGCTGTGTAGGTAGTTAGCAGGACCTCTGGCATCCATGTTCACAGAGTCACGCAACACAGGAGTGGTTCCAGAGGACTAGAAGAGGGCATATGTAGTCCTGTTGCATAAGAGTGGTAATAGAGAGGAGGTGGGGAACTATAGGCTGGTCAGCCTCACCTCAGTAGTGGGTAAGATCACAGATGCACTGCTTGGGAAAGAACAGTGGCACACCTGGAGTCCAACAGTGCCCAGGATCCCAAGACAGCATGGATTCACAGCAGGAAGGTTATGTCAGATGAATCTGATAGATTTTTTTGACTGGGTGACGAAGGAAGTCAGTTGGGGGAGGTGGGGCAGTGGACATCTACTACCCTGATTTCAGCAAGACCTTCGACACCGTCTCACATAAAAGGCTGTCTAACAAGATGGGTAGTCTGAGCATGGGGCACAAGTTGGTAAGCTGGGTTGTAAACTGGCATATGGACAGGAGGCAGAGGGTGGTGGTAAATAGGATCCAATCTGGGGGGGGGGGAGTGGTGACCAGCAGTGTACCACAGGGATCAGTCCTTGGGCCAGTCCTGTTCAGTGGCTTCATTGGTGACATTGTGGGAGGGCTGGAGGGGAAAGATGCGCCTGTTTGCGGATGACCGCAAGATCTGCAACAGGGTGGATACTCCAGACTAGGTGAAGACAATTGAAAAATGGTGTGAGATGTGGCAACAGAGGTTCAGTTCAAAGAAGTGCAACATGATGCATGTGGAACAAAAGAACCCTGGGGAGAGCTACCAGATGGGGTGGGGAGTTGCTGACAGTCACCAAGGAAGAAGGAAACCTGGGGGTTATTATCTGAGTTGACCTAAAGATGTCCAAGCAGAACACAAAGGCTGCAGGGGGGGGCCAGTGACATGCTGGGCTGCATAGGCAGAGGTATCACTAGCAGAAGGCAGGAGGTTGTGATACCATTGTGTACAATACTGGTAAGTCCTCACCTCGAGTACTGTGTGCAGTTCTGGAGGCTGCACCTTCATAGGGACGTTGACGGAGTGGAGGCGTCCAGAGAAGGGTGACTAAAATGGTACAGGGCTTGCAGCACAAAACATTTTATTTATTGAGAGATATCAGAATTACAGTCCTTTGAGTCAGAGACTTCTTTTCAAAGGCTCCACGTGAGATGAAACAACAAAGACATAACAAGTAGAACAAAATATACAATGGAGGGGTGGGTGCAATACAAAAACAGGAGATACTTAATGACACTTTAAATGTACAATTGGAGAATGATTAATAGGTGGGGACCAACATAATTACCAAGCAGGGTATCACAGCAGGAGGTTACATTGCATAATTGTGCACAGTTTACATACATTGTAGGTATAATCTTGTCTTTTGTCCCTTGTTTTAGCATACCTGGACTCAGCACTTATATCCTCTGTGAACATGTTACCATCTGAAATTGATGTAACCTTGTCGTATTCTGTTTTGTAATCAAATGCTGTAACCTTGTATTCTGTATTGTATCAAATATGTTATTCACCGTTATGTGTCTCCAAATTGCCTATCTGTACCGTGTAACCTCCCGGGTTGGGCCTGAAAATAGTCGCTCTGTGTCTAGTGCCCTTACCCGGTTAACAAAAATGAAAATAATGCAATTAACACTTATAGTTTCAACAGTATATTTACAGTTCAGTTTAAATAGAATGGCAGGACAGAGTTCCTTGTCATGCAAGTTACAGTGCAGGCAGGATAGGGTCCCTACCAAGCGAGAGGGGGTTGGGGCAGTTACAGGAGCGGGGTGTGAGGAGATAGAGTGGAGCAGGGATTTACACTTGCCCAGCATGGTTTCTTGGCTTATGTGCAGGAGAAAGGAGTTTAACTGTGAGGAGGCTCTATAGCAGAAAGAGCACTGGCCTAGGGAGTTTTTTTGCTGTGACACCAGGAGGGTTGGTTTTATTGATTTATTTAGCTTTGGATTTGATACCTTGGAGCCATGGGCTTGTTTACAAAGGTTCCAAGTCAGATAACAACATACAGAGACACAGAATTAAAATCGGTGAACAGTGGGGTGAAAATAGACACAATATACATAAGGTAGTTAACAGTCAGTGGCTACACAAACAAAATGACAGGTTACTAAATGCAATCAGAACGTGCAGGAAATAGCAATAACAACACTGCAGTAGTGAGGGATTACAACCTAGGGGAACTAGGGGGGATAGGGATAGGTTCAGGACAAGGGAGATTATACAATGGCAAGAAATAATCTAGCATGCTGATTGGTTAATGAGCCCCAGACACAGTGATGATATTTCAGTATAACATCATTGTATCTTGGTCAGGCACAAAGGTAACCACACTGCAAAAAAGGATCCCTCCCTCTGTCACTATCCCGTAGCCCTCACACTTCGCCTCTGCGTGTACAAGCATCCAGCCTCCTATTGAACAGTTCAAAGTGAAATCACCATCCCGTTGCCAAATGTCACTTTCTTTTCAGAATCCAACGTCATAAAAATAGACACTCTTCTAAACAGACTGCAAGTTCTTCCAAAAGACTCCATGTCTTTTGGAAGAACTAACTTCTATTAGGAAGAGTGCACTGTCGTGGCTTTACCTCCAGCTCCCGCTCTGTATGGCTCCATTGTTCAGAAGGCACACTTCAGAACACTAGCACTCAGCCGTCCTTCAGTAACGGCTTTTACTTCTTCCGCTCATTGACGAGTTGGTGCGAGCGTAGTACAAATTCACGCTGCACAGTTCCTGAAACGTTTGACGCTATAGAAGAAACCCAGTAAATTTAAAATCGCAATAAGAAAACAAAAAAACTCAAACACTCTCCCCTTCACGCACTGTCTGTTGTAACTTTATGCAAATTATCAGAAAAGGCAGAGGGGACACTGCTGTCACAGAACAATATATAAACAAGAAAAGACATTTAGGACTCAGTAAGCAAGATCGATGTGGCAGCAGCGCCACTGTGTGTTGGAAGATGTATTCTGGACTTTTTACTTAAAACATATACCTACACCCACAGAAATCATAGAAAAAATGGATAAAAACAGCATTTTTTTTTTTTTTTTTTTTTAAATTAACAACCAAGTCATTGTATAATAGCAATAAGGCACTCCAGGGATGTGTGTTATTGTGTAATAATTAACGGGTTCCGGTTTTTCCTATTGAAAAAAGCGTGTGTTAAATACCGTAACACCTGAGTAGGTGTTACGGCATTCATGCGCCTTTTTCAATTGGAAAATGTTTGAGACGCAATGCAGCTCAAGACTGTCACAAACGGTGTCCCTCGTGAATTCAGTCAGCCAAACACTCACCTCCTGAGCTGCTGTGAAACCACAAGATATTTTCTCTCTTCCCTACTACCTCAATAAAATTAAAACGAAGCTTTCTCACAACTTGTTTTATCGCCGTTTCCCCTTCCTCTGCAGGTTACTAGACTCGACTCCACTGCTAAGCAACACCTAGCAACGCCCATAGCAACCTAAAAAAAAAAGCAACCCGGGAGATTGAATCGGACTTTTTTTTTTTTTCTTTGCCGTTAAAGTTACTTACATTCCCACTGTAACACTCTTACAAACTCCACATTTTACCAAATGAAGAAAATCCACGAGACAAGGCAAAACTGTGTGTTTCATTAATTTTCATACCTCTCAATGGAAAAAACGGAACCCCTTCAATTATATAAAATAAAATATGGGGTGCAATGTGTTTTACTCGAATTTAACACACACCCTCGTTGTTGGATGGCTAGCATAAACCCCTCGGGCTTCGCCCTCGGGGTTTATGTGCCATCCAACAACTGTGTTGTTAAATTCTCATAACTTACTGCACCCCATACTTATCCTATATATAAAACGTCACTCCTGGGGTGGAGGAAGCACTCTGCTTCGCCTTGTGCTTCAACCCACCCCAGGAGTGACGTTATTACACAATAACACACACCCTGTCATGCCTTATTGCTTAATTATTGTAGGGTGGGTTGCAGCCAGGGAGGCAGTGTTAAATGGATAGATAATGTTTTATTGATCGGCTTTAGCCATTTCACATAAAATCTCATGTAAACAGGCAATCCAAATCACATAATACATTACAATAGCATATTGACCTAAAAACAAAAGCCAGGGCCCTAATAATAATGCCATTGTTTGTTAAAAATGTTTCTTGAGAGAAAAAGAAGATATAATATCTAAAAAGAACAGTACCCAAATAGTAGTGGCTAGTATATACTTATAATTAATAAGCAGAAATGCAGTGATCAAGCTTTAAGGTGTTTTTTTCCCCATCAAGATCTTCCATTCCCTTATCTTACCAAATAAGATTAAATAAAGTGCAAGATCAGTAAGAATTTTCTCATTGTCAGAGTTAAATAGGAGATCCAACAAGCATCTGTCAGGAATACAACAATATGTTCAATATTTTCCCAGAAGTTTTTTTTCCTGGGAATATCATACCAAGGACACATCAGCACTACATGTCTTAGCTCTTCTATTTCATGTAAAGCACAATTCACAGTTTGCAGAAATCTTTTGTGCTTTATTATATCTAGCAAGCAATACATTACTAGAAAAGTTTTCAAACCTAAATCTTGTCAATATTTGCCTATGTTCTTTGTTTTTAATCAAGATAAGATACTGTTTAGTATTATGTTCTTTTGTATTGTTTACCAACCATGGAGCAGACTTCAACGTTTTAATTTCTTGTAAGTCCTGTTGTCTGGAAAAAACATAGATCTTCTCAGTAACAAAAGCTGTATATCTGGAGTTCAAGTTAATATTTTGACTGACCCAGTCATTTAAGTAAGCTAACCCATGTGTTTCCAACAACCCTAAGGTTCTCCTCAGCCATGTTTGTTTATCATACTGTAGTAATTTGTTCTTCTCTCTCATACATAGCTGGATCAAATCATCCTTGGCTTCTGTTTTAGATTTAATCCAGAATCCAATGAATTGAGACTGGACCATATGTTCCAATTCAAAACACATGAAGTCTTGCTGTATTCTGACAATATGCAGTTAGCCCCAGCACTTGAACTGCCCCAGAGAGGAAAGAGTTAACTCTATGCAGAAGCATAGAACGTTGAGCTCAAGCTCGGTTTTTAAACCTCTGTCTCTGGTACTTACCAGTGTAGCCGTCAGATTCTTTATTGCGCCTAACAGTGAAGTCGCTCCGGACATTTATCCTCTGCTCGGCTCGGTAGAGTTTGAAAAAATGTTAGTTTTTTAAACAGATTTATTTTTTTCGGATTTCCAGCCTTTGCCTACGGTACAGGTAGTGTGGTAGATAGGCAGTGACTTGTGTTTCACTTTCTGTGGAAATAGTTTTGTCTCGGTTTCTCATCGGTCGGTCCGGTTAGGAACCAACCTTTTTGCTTATATTTGATTTATTTGTGTTTTTCTGAGATTTAGTGTGGTGTTACAGTTCTTATCCGTTTTAAAAAAACTGACTTTTTCAGTTTTTTTTTTTACCAAACCCCGTAACATGGTTTGTAACCAATAGGGGATTCATTACCTGGCTTAAAGGATACATAAACAAGTATGTCGCTGAAGCTCTTCAAAAAACAGTGCCTTGTAGGTCAGGGGTTTACCTAAATAATGATGTGCTCCGCTTAGCTCTGAAAGTACATTATCCCACAGTCGCTAGCTCCAAAACATCCTGCCGACATGTAAACAAACCCCGAGCTCCTGTTTAAACCCTCCCCCCCGCTGAAGTAGCTGCTAAGATGGCCACTACGTTGCAGCAGCACATTACATCATCTGACGACAGAGCCGGAGGCGGTAATACAAACTGAATGGGAGTTAACATTAAAGTATGAAATAACCTTAATGGCGCTTCCCTCAGATCCTTACGTGTTCAAGTGTCACCATCAGTTTCAAACTTGCACGGTAAGGGATCTGGAAGAAGCACTCGTGGAGCATTTCAATTAATATTACTCTCCATTCGCTGTATTCCCGCTCGAGGCTCAGACAGGCAATAATCACGATGCATGCAGTGGCCATCTTGAGCTAGCTACCGATGAAACGCTAAGAGCTTAGAGTTTTTACGTCAGCAGGAGCGTTTTGGAGCTAACGACTGTGGGTATAAAGGCTCAAGAACAGCGGGCACACCTGAGCACTATTTTGAAAACTCACGTGATATACTACGTATCCTTTAAAAGCTTTCAAGGGTAATTGTTAGGTTGGCCATGTCTGAGAAACCCAAGAAAAAAAACTGGTCCCACTGGGTTTCAACACTGTACTGAGTGTGGGGAGGCCTTTTCCAAGGCTGACCCCCGCCTCATTTGTGTTTACTGTCTGGGGCTTGACCACCTCAAAACAGACTGCCAGATTTGCAAAAATTTTCCTAAAGCCACTCTGGGGAAAAAAGGTTGAGTAGGCTGAAGGAAAGGGAGGCCGAGAAGTCCATAGGCCCAGATGGCCAGCCCGGTTTGGTTGCGGCCAAATCTGAGGAGGTGCCTACTGAACTGGGTGATACCTCCTCGGGCAAAAGGAGGTCCAGCTCTGTTCCACTGACAAGGAAACTAAAGTCAGTTGGTTTGGATCCAGCACCGCATACTCCAACTGCTGACGAAATAGCCAAAGTGATTAGTATAGTTCAGTTGCTCCGCCCGGTTCCATCTGAGCCGGTACCACCAGTTAGATGGTCGGTTCGGTCAGATCCAACTCAATCGGATTATTATCCAGATGCTTATTATGATGTGGAGTGGGAGGGAGATGAAGAGTATCCCGAGGATGAAGATAACGATTTTGAAGGTCTGGATGTGCCCATTGAACCAGACATATCCCCAGACAGACCCTCTAATGTCTTCCCTTCCCAGGCTTTCTGAGTCCTCTTCGCACTTCTTGTTTTACAAGAAGGTGGCTGAAACCCTCCAGCTCCCAATGGTTGAAGCTGCTGTGGAGGAAGAAGAGCCTGATTTTGTAGAGATGATGGATATCCCAGAGTCCAAAAGATTGTCTTTTCTTCTTCACAAGTACTTGGAGAATCAATCAATCAAAATCTTTATTTATCCAGGCGAACATGGTTGAGCAGAGCTCTTTTACAAAATGGACCTGGTTAGAACAGGGTCGGGTAACAGCCATCATAAAAACATATAAATACATGTAAATAAGTATATAAACACAAAGACAATGGTGCAGTAATAGGGGAGTCAAATGATAAAAGGAAGACAAGGCAAGCCATAACAGAGGAGGATTCAAATACAAGGGGGCAGGTCCACCATTGAACCATGCAACTGTATATAAACCATGTTCTCTGTATAGAAGTACCAGTTAGTTTATTTACCAGGGGCAGTCACTAGTACTAGCCATGAAAATGGCTTGGAGAACCACCAACTAATGGTAGATGGGGTACCAGGAGGGGTATGTAATATGTAAGCGAAGGATAAACATTATGAGAAGTGAAGTCCCAAGGATAGGTCGGTAGAACTGATGCAGCGGTGGGGGCCTACGGGGAGAGGGAAAGGGGAGTTAGGACTTTTATAGTATGATTGCGTGTAGATTGTGGATAAGTGCAGTATAGAGCTGTGAAAAGAAGGCTGGAGAAAGCGGGAAGATAGACCAGTATCAAAGGGAGGACAGAGGCATCAAGGAGTTACATGAAAGCATGATGACAGACCAGGGCCAAGGAGGAGATGAGCTCTAGAAGTAATTTGTTCGTGGTTAAATGGTACAGGTTAGCATGATGACAATTCATGGCCATGGGAAACAGTTGCACTGATCATTTCTGAGACGTGAATATAAGAGCTTGAAAGATGAGATGCCGATGGGTGACCTCAGTTTGTTTTTTTTGCAATTTATTCCACAAGGAAGACAGTGTAAAGCTTATAGCAGCCCTGCCAAAGCGAGAGTTAACTTTGGGAACCATCAGTAGGAGAGATTTGCAACTTCTCAGGGCATCATTGCCTATTGATTTTATAGGAAGACAGTCTGTAATGTATTGGGGCAGTTTTGTGGAGATGGCTCTCAGGGTCCGTAAGGCTGCATTTTTATCACGCCTGAATTGAGGAGCACTCCACCCCACTGATTGATATAGGGAGCAGTGGTGAGTGGAATAAGGCAGGCCTGTGATGAACCTCAAAGCTCTGTGATATAATGTGTCAAGTTTGGTGAGGTAGGAAATGGGACAGTGACTATAGAGGATGTCAGCATAATCTATCAAGGATAGAAAGGTTGATTGTACCAGCTGTAGTTTGGCATCTCTAGTTAAGCGGGCTATCCTAAAGAACAGGCCAAGTCTCTGTCGTAATTTTTTGAGTAATTCTTCAACGTACTCTATAAAGGAGAGCCTATGGTCCAGCCATACTCCCAGGTATTTGAATTTAGGGACAATTCAACTTCTACCAAGAATTGTAGTAATCTCGGCATAGATTTGATAGGCCTGAATTTACCATTTGGGCAGAGGAGAAAGAGCATTGCTTTTGTTTTCTTGGTGTTAAGTGATAGTTTTTTGTTTAGGAGTTGGTGTTGCAGCAGGTTGAACTCAGATTGAAGGTCATTACATGCAGATTGTAATGATGGGTGGCTTACGTAAAGAACTGTGTCATCTGCAGGCAGATGAATGTTGGCCTTAGTTAGGCTTTCATCAATATTGCTGATGTATATTGCAAATAAGATCGGTCCTAAGAACCCTGGGGAACACCTCTTAGGAGAGGTTTGAGAGTTGAGAGATCTCCTTCCACTTTCACCTGCTGGAAACGATCAGAGAGGTAGTTGTTGAACCATTGTAAAGATAATGGGTCAGCACTTAGTGAGGTCAGGGAAGAGAGTAGCAGAGAATGGTTGACAGTGTCGAAGGCCTTGCTCAGGTATAAGAATATGGCGCAGGTGTAATTCCTGTTGTCTAGCTCTCTTTGCCAGTCATTAGTCACTTTGGCAAGTGCTGTGGTGGTGCTGTGTTTAGCTCTAAACCCTGATTGGACTGGATTAAGCAGGTTATTAGCTTCTAGATACTGCCTCAGCTGCTTACTCACAACTTTTTCCAGTAATTTTGACAAGACCGGGAGAATCGAAATTGGTCTGTAATTATTTCGATCTCAGGGATTTCCAGACTTGAACAGGGGTATGATGTGCACTGTTTTCCATATTGAAGGAATGGATCCTTGAGTTAATGATAGGTTAAATAAATGGGTTATGGGCATGGCTAACACATGGATGGTCACCTTTAAAAAAAATATGGGTCGAGGGTATCCGCACCAGCACTTTTTGTTACATCCAGTTTTAGCAATAGGTCTTCAACTTCTTGCAGAGTAGTAGGACGCAAGGAGAAGACTGCAAACTCCTAACTCCTTACCTCCTGTAGACAAAAGAATGGACAGGAGGTACACTATATGTTGGGTTCGGGTACAGAGTTTTTATATAATCATTGCAGCCATGTTGGGGTAGTGCAGGCTGCAGCCTGTGACAGGGCTAATATCCCTTTGGCTTCACACCCCCCAGACAAAGACTCCAGGAAAGTTGATGCCATGGCCAAAAAACAGTATTAGACATCTTCTTTGGGACTCAGGCAGGCTAACTGTATGGCCTACACAGCCAGGTACCAGAAGTCCAGGTGGGATACGGTTCTGGAACTGACTAAACAGGCCTTCCACCAACTAGCCAAAGAGCTGGAGGAGGTGGCTGCTGATGGAATTGAGGCATCCAAAGTACAATTCCATATTGCTGTGGACTCCAATGATGTGGCATCAAGAGTCATGGCTACATCTGTTTCTCTCAGAAGACATGCTTGGCTCAGATGTACTAGCCTTTCACAGGATACCCAGGCTAAGGCTCTGGATTTCTCTGTAGTGGGTAATTCTGTGTTTGGGGAGCAGACAGAGGCTTGCATGAAGAAAATGGATGAGTACAGAACCACGTACAGGAGTGCACAGGCCAAAGAAAGGCAAGCCACTCCTCAGAAGCAGCAGTCTAGGGGCAGGGGCAGGCCTTTCCACAGGCCTTTCTACCAAGCTCAGACTTCCTCTTCCTTCCCACAGAGGGGGTTCTTTCGAGGGAGAGGCAGGAGGGGGATGAGCAGGGCTGCATCCTCTTCTCAGTCCAAGGCATCTGCCAAGCAGACACCCTGATGTGTCAGCCTGGGTCAACTCCCCCATTCCAGTAGGAGGCAGTCTGGCTTACTACTTCCAGGCTTGGAAGTCTGTTACCTCAGACAAGTGGGTCCTGGAGGTAGTAAGCCAGGGACTAGCCCTCAGTTTCAAAAGGTTTCCAAAAATGAGGGTTGGGTCTTTTACACCTGCATCCATCTCAGAAACCCTTGCTCTAGAGATAGAGGTTTCTTCTCTATTGGCTGTCAGAGCTATAGAGAAAGTTCCTGTTCAGCACAGGGGCAAAGGTCTCTACTCCAGGTACTTCCTTACCCCAAGAAAGACAGGGAATGGTGACCCATCCTAGACCTAAGGTATTTGAACAAACACGTCACAAAACCAAAATTCAAAATGGTGACTGTAGGAATAATTCTTTCCTCTGTAAGGCCAGGGAATTGGCTAGCATCCCTGGACCTCAAGGATGCCTATTTCCATATTCCTATCAGGTGCTGCCACAGAAAGTACCTCGGGTTCGAGTTCCTTCAGGCCATTATCAGTTCAGAGCCATGCCCTTTGGCCTAACATCAGCTCCTAGGGTGTTCACAAAGTGCCTTGCAGTAGTAAGACAAAGAACCTCAGTACGCAAGCACTGAGGCAATGGTTACCCCAAAGGGCATTGGCCAGGAAGCCAAGTTTCAAAGAAATACAAAATCACACATGCCCCCATAATGCAAAGTATCATGGGCACCCTTTGCAAACTGTGAGAGGCCTTTTGGCACCATGCATTTCTGCTTAAAGTTGAATCAGCATATTCTGTGGTGATTTGCATATGCAGTCTGTGAGTTGGCACCCTTTGCAAACTGTGCGAGAGGCCTTTCGGCACCATGCATTTCTGCTTAAAGTTGAACCAGCATAATATTCTGTGGTGATTTGCATATGCAGCCCATGAGTTGGCACCCTTTGCAAACTGTGCGAGAGGCCTTTCAGCACCATGCATTTCTGCTTAAAGTTGAACCAGCATAATATTCTGTGGTGATTTGCATATGTGGCCCATGATGCTTTGCATTATGGGGGCATGTGTGATTTTGTACTTCTTTGCAGTAGTAGTTGCCTTTCTCAGAAGGCAGGGTATTTCCAGCTTTCCATATCTGGACGACTGGCTAATTGTAGGTCAGTCCTCAGACCAGGTCAAGTCAGCTCTTCAAATCACTCAAGACTTGCCCAGTTCTCTGGGGTTTCTCCTCAGTTTCCCAAAGTCAGTTCTCGAACCAGTACAACTCCTTACTTTCATAGGAATAGAGTTGGATACTATCCAAGCAAAGGCCTTCCTCCCACTGGCAAGGGTAAAGGCCCTTACAGATCTCGCTTCCTCTTTTCAACCTCTGGTCTCTCGCCCAGCAAGACAGTGTCTTCAACTCCTGGGCCACATGGCAGCTTCCACTGCAGTGGTATCAGGAACCAGGTTTCAGATGAGGGACATTCAGTTCTACTTAAGATACTTTTGGTCTCAGAAAAAAGACTCATCAAATTGGTTCCAGTGACGGACTCTTATCCAAGCTCGTCAGAGGTGTCTGAACCTGGACAATCTCAGACAAGGAGTCCCATTCCTCTCTCTGGTCCCCTCAGTAGTCCTGACCACAGATGCTTCTCTCCTAGGCTGGGGAGCCCGCACGGCTCAGGGGGTTTGGTCCTCACAAGAGTCTCTCTTCCATATCAATCTGCTGAAACTCAGGGCAGTCTCCCTGGCCCTTCAAGCCTTCTCGGACTCAGTCAGAGGCAAGATGGTGCAGGTCAGGACAGACAACACCACACTGTGGTACATCAGCAAGCAGGGAGGCACTCAGTCCATGGCCTTGTGTGCAGAGGCCATGAAACTGTGGTTTCTAGCCTATTCCCTTCAGATTTCCCTGACAGCATTTCATCTCCCAGGAAAGGACAACCTACTGGCAGATGCTCTGAGCAGGATCTCCCAGGGCCATCTTGAATGGTCCCTGGATCCTCCCATCCCACAGGCAGGGCCCCTACTTTTCTGCGGCACTGTGGGACCAAGTTCTGCGGCATGACTGCCATTTGCTGCAGAACTTCTGTGGCGGTGGTTTGTAATTTCTGCAGAAGTTCTGCGGCACTAACAAACTACCACATCACAGTGTCAGCTTGTCATCCTGACTTCACTTTCATGGTAGTGGTTATAGCAGTCAGGATGGTGGAAAACACAGTAACACTAGTTCAAAAAATAACAGACTTATAAAAATAATTTTATACCTAAAAAGGCAAAACAAACGTCTCTCCATTAAGGTCCTAGCTGTTGCATAAATGACATATGCAGAGGGGATCTTATGTTATAAATAAGGTGTTTCTATATGCATGTTATCGATCCCACTAATGAGGTTCCCACTGTCTATCACTTATATATGTGTATGTGCTTTCTACACCACTCATGAGGTTCCCAGTGTGTATCACTTATATATTTATATGCAATCTGTAACATACATACAAATATGTGTGTGTGTGGTGAGAGAGACAGAGATACTGTATGTGTGTGTGTGTGTGTGTATATATATATATATATATATATTTTTTTTATTTTTATTTCCATGAACTTGCATCCTCATTCATACAGGTCCCATTGGAAATGGAATAGAGGAATTATTGCAAAACTCATTTTTCATGTCAACCTGCTTTCCCTGACACACTGCGTAACACCATCAGGCCATGACATGCATGTGAACCGATTGTGAGATAGAGCTCTCCAACCCATCACAATGTGTCCACCATGTGACAGAACACTGCACCATACTTTCCCAGGCTCCGAGCAGTGATGTTTTCCACCAATCCTTGTGCTGCCCAGCCAGCTCCCAGAGCTAATCTCTGAACCTGAGTTGCTGGCACGGAAACACAGCATGCTACCCTCTGGCCCAATGGCTGTCCCTGCACATAATATTTCTCCATAACTTTTAGGTGATTCTATCAACCAGTGACAATATGTAATCAATAACCCTGGCAAAAATGCGTACAGGGCAATTATTTATTTAACAGGTCTATTCTTTCAGCAGGTCTACACATTATTATATTCCACTTTTCGGGGCATAATTACTTTTATTTTTCTTAAAAATTTAGACAGTTAAATTCATTTTACCAGTTATTCATTTCAGAAGGCATCTCTATACCTTAAAGGTACAAATAGGTTTGTACAAAGTGAGGTATGGACTTAACAGGTCTGTGCTATTGACAAGGTTTTGTTTAAGTTGGCCCTAGTGCAATAATTTAAGATTGAAAATTGTATTAGGCTGTAGTGCAGGTTGAGCAAATATCAACATGCATGATGTGCTGTGCCACCATCTCTGGCAGTGGGAGCTGTGGTAGATAAGTGACTGTTCATTTCTGTTGCCGAAGGCAGCCATTTCATTAGCTAATGTATGATGTTATAGCAATGATAACATCACATTCTGAACATATGGGGTTTTGGATATAAAAAGAGGGGACGGAACCAGATTCTATGGATAAACAGAAATATTAATAAAATCACCAAGAAGAGTGAATTCTAGGCAACTGCAGAAGTTCTCATGTAGATAGTAGTTTATGCTAAAAACTTGCAGTCAAGAGAATTTAGGGGCCTTGCCCAGGTAATCTTCAGCAGATCGGCACTCCAGAGATAGATATGTTTGCAGCCCCGGACAGTCACCAACTTCCTGTATTTTGCTGCAGACCTCCAGTCCTGGGGACTGTTCCTCTGGATGCTCTAATTCTGGATTGGAAGGGCAGATTTATTTATGCCTTCCCTCTGTTGTTCAGAGTTCTGATCAAAATCAGATCTCAACCCTGTGCAGTGGTACTGGGGACTCCAGATTAGGCCAGACAGCCTTGGTATCCTCTGCTGCTGTCGTCTCTGGCAGTGTCACTTCCCCTGTCTCTTTCCAAGAGACAACCTCCTAACCTCCTCTCAGGGCATGATTTGGTACCCCAATCTCTCAACCTCAAGGCCTGGCTGTTGAAGAGTTAGAATATGCAGGCCTACATCTTTCTCAGGGAGTTCTGGACATTTTGAAGGTTTCCAGAAAACCTTCCACTAGAAAAACCTATAATTCCAAATGGAAAAGGTTCAGCATTTGGTGTTCTCAGGGCATTCTGCCTGATTCTGCATTCGTTGCTACGGCCTTAGATTATCTGGTTCACCTTAATGGTCTAGGCCTTAGACTTTGAAGGTTTACCTAGCAGCTGTGTCTGCATTTCTTTCAGCAGGGAAGGGCTCTTCCCTGGCATCTTATGTTTTCAGCAAGTTCTTCAAAGGAGTGGCTCATATCAACCCTCCCTTTAGAGAGCCTACTCTGGCTTGGGATCTTAATGTTTGCATTGCTCATTTTATGTAGCCACCCTTTGAACCTTTGGCTTCGGCTGAATTTAAGTACTTGACCTGGACAACTGTGTTCCTAGTAGCTGTTACTTCTGCCAGGCGGATTAGTGAATTACAGGCCGTGTCAGCTGAACCTGACTTCATCTCCTTTCTTAGGAATAAGGTGGTCCCCGGAACCAGTAGGAGGTCCTTACCCAAAGTGGTCTCAGATTTTCATCTGGACCAGTCTATGTCTCTACCTGTGTTTTTCACTGGCCACTCTTCAGAGGAAAGAAGGTTACACAGTTTGGATGTTAAAAGGGCTCTTGGCTACTACATAGAGCATGCTAAGGCACACAGACATGACTGTCTTCAATTGTTTCTCACTTATGGTGAAGTGGGGAAAGGTAAGCCTGCTACTAAAAGGACTTTTGCCAGGTGGATAGTCTCTTGCATACAATTCTGCTATGACAAACTGGGCAAAACACCCCCTCCAGGCCTGAGGGCTCACTCGACTAGGGGTACAGCTGCCTCTCAGGCTGCGGCCAGAGATATGCCCTTGCTAGAAATCTGTAAAGCAGCCACCTGGAAAACGGTTCATACATTCGCCAAGCATTACTCTCTGGACATCTAGGCTAGGAGTGATGCTAGGTTTGGTACAGTAGTATTGCAGAGCTTGTTCCCAAAGTAGGTTCTGCATTTCCTCCTCCTGGGGGAACTGCTTGGTGGTCTGTACATTGTCAGAATACAGCAAGACTTCATGTTGTTTAAAGAAAAAATTACTCACCATAGTAATGTTGTTTCTTCTAATAGAGTTTTGCTGTATTCTGACCTCCCTTCCCTCTCAGAACCTAGTTTTTGGGAAGTGGGCTGGCAGGTACAGTGTTGCACCTCAGGGCATACCTTGTACCCTCCCTCTCAAGGGTGGGGTGGGTGGTTGTTTTTATTAGTGCTGTTATGTTTAATATATATATATATATATATATATATATATAGTCACTACTTTTTTCTTGGGTTCTCGACTTGAGTCTTTTGGGCCCAAATTGTTGCCTTTTGGCTGTACAGCAAACAGTTTCCATAGTTAGTACTCAGTTAGTTTGCTTGTAAGAATCTGACGGTTACACTGGTAAGTACCAGAGACCGAGGTTTGAAAACTGAGCTCAAGCTCAACGTTCTATGCTTCTGCATAGAGTTAACTTTTTCCCCTCCAGGGCAGTTCAAGTGCTGGGACTAACTGTATATTGTCAGAATACAGTAAGACTCTATTAGAAGAAACAACATTACTATGGTGAGTAATTATTTTCTTTTGGCTGTCCAATTTGAGTCCTGACTAAAGCATTTGACATGCCTTTAAATCATTTTAGGTATTTTTTGTAAGCATTATTAAGGGTTGATTCTAGTTTCACAAGGGGAGAAACTTGCAGCTGAGATTATACTTGTGTTTGTTCCAACCATGTGGTCACGCTATTCAACAATACTTTAGCAAATAATTTACCTTAGTTATCCATTAAGCTAATTTGGCCTATAGTTACTGGGGTTGAGAACGGAACCTTTCTTGTAAATAGGTATAATGTAACTTCCATGCCAAGTTGGTGGCAAATAAGAATGCATAACAATCTTATTAAATATGTATGTCAATATGTTAGCCCACCAATCAGTATTACGTTTGCAAAAATCTATAGATAATTTATCAGGTCCCGGAGACGTGTTTCTTTTTAAAGTTAGTTATCATTAGCCCTACCAATCTCATTCACTGTAAACTAGTTGAAGTCATTATTAACCTGAAAATCAGTTCCATGATCTCTCATGTTGCTATTCCAATACGTTTTTGAAAAATAATCTGCCCATTTATCTGGAGTTATTTAGGATTGCAAACTGGTTCCACGAGAACTAGTAGCAGAGGCTAGAAGAGACAATAATTTTTTATTGTCCTTGTTAATAACAGCAATATACATTATTTCCCACAGTGATGTTTGATGTTCACATTTTTTTTGTTTAACATGCCCTCTGTACTTTTGCCTAATTTGTCTGAGGGCAGATGTATTTTCTCTAGTGAAATTTTTATTTTAGTAATTCTAAGTTATTTACTTAATTTCTTCTTCTCATTTCTACAGTGCTTGTAGAACCAATTTTCATATCTATATATATTATTCTGTTTGATATTATTTCCTCTATGTAACACTGTTATATATTTATAATAGACTTGAATTATAATTTCATATATCTTCTCCAGTTCAGATTAGACTTCCAGCAAATGTTGTTCTTCTTAACTGTATAGTTCTACAGTTTTGTTAACCATAGGTTCTGCTATTTTATCCCAACATAATCTTTTATTTCTAATTTCAGTATACTTTTCAGGCTTTCTTATTATTGTGCAATCAGATTTTCTAAATAAGGCAATTGGAAGATGGTCACTTTCTGTTCTTTGTAGTACCTTGAAATCCAGATAATTTTCATAGTCATACAAAGAAAAAAGCTCGTAATCAATAGTTGAGGTACCCCTGGAATTAGTGTGTGTGGTTTTCTCTACCAAGTCAGATGGTAAACGACCATTTAATATCGCTAATTGTAAATGTAACCCTTTGTTACCCGGGGTTACTAGAATCCCAGTAAGACCTAGTGGTAGGCAGGGAAGGCAGCTTGTGAAACTCCAGTTAAATGGATTTCACACTGTCTCACCCTGTTCCCAGTCTCAGCTGAGACTGAGGGATGACATCACCATAGAATTGTCGCAGTTGCATGAGCCACAATGGAATCTGCAGCAGGGAGTTGGAATAGAATGTTGGGAGGTTTGAACGGTAGTCTGTGGTCAGTTGGAGTTTGAAGCTTGCTGAGAGAGGAGCCCAGCAGCTCTGTGTAGGCTCATGGAGCCTCAGCCCTGACATAGGGCTACATTTAGGAAAAAGGTGTGTGTTTCCACCTGAAGAGAGACACAGAAGATAGTTTTAAAGTGGTGGAGACCGCTGATTCAGGTCTCAGTGCCCCATCCCTTAGGGGATGGGGCAGGAAAGCTTGTCCTGCATATTCCAGGGGCAACCTCCTGGTTTCTACTAGTGGAGAAGCTGCCTTATTTAGTCCAAGAGTTTTTGGGAAACAAGAAGAGTTTGTGATTCGCCTGTGGGGCTCCTACAACCGGAGGGTGAGTTTCTGCTCTTTCTAAAGGGCACATGTTTTCGCCCTGGGACTTGTGTGATAGTGGGGATTGGACTACTGAAGTAGTGGGAGGCCTAGAGTAATAGGCTTAGCCAAAAGTAAAAGTATGTTCATGTCCAGCACATATGGGAAGTCTAGACATGTAGAGGAGATGTGACATATGTCTACCCAGTAATCTACATTGCCAAGCTTTCAGAAAAGAGTTGTTTAGTTTCCAGAGAAATGGCCGGGTATGGATTGTGGGAGCTGGAGGTGGGAGACCCCATCTTTAGTGACCAGGTCCACCTCTACGGATTTGCTCTGTGGATTTCTACTTTGCCTCATGCACTTGGCCAGTGATGAGGGAAGTACCCAGATGTGGGATTGGAAGGAAAATTCCCTCTAGGAGTCGAAGGCTCTAAGGTGGTTTGGGGACCCACCAACAGGAAAACTGGTTCATTTCCCAAAATGGGCCGCGGATCAAGTGGCCGGCAGGGGAGCCGGTCCCGTGGGGAAAACCCAAGTAGTGTACAAGTTGGGCTGGGTACCCAAAGCTGCGTGCAAGTCTGGGCTGTGTGCCTGGTGGGTTCAGAGCCTGAGGGCTGGAAATGTGAAGAAGTGTTCTGTTGTCTCTAATCTGCATTACCAGGAATGTAGCCCCGTGGGGGTCCATCTATGCTTTGTTTGTTCAGTTTGGATATGAATAAAAGCCACACTGTAGAATCCCATTCTTGGTTTTGGACGTTACAGTTATTGCTTCATTGGTTTGGATTTACTTGGGTGCCCCTGTGCAGAGTAGCCAAACCTAGGCCCCCTGTGCCGAGTAACCTTATCCTCCCCAAACCCAGTCCCCACCAGGTACTGCTGTCAGCTTCAACAGCATGCCACCTGTCATTTGCAAAAAGGCACGGGTGAGGGGTTACATAAAGCATCAATCGGGTTTGTCATTTGTTGTTGTTTATCTGTGTATTTCTTATCTAAAGTTTGCCTGTGTGGAATCCCAAAATCTATCATAATTTCTTGTAGAGCAGAAGAACCATTATTATTTGCATACCTAATGTTAAAATCACCCATGCTTAATATTTCTGTACTGTATTGTGTATCATTTGTTTATATCCTTTGTTATTTTTGAACTCAGCTCTTTATCAAATAGAGTTGTATTCTTAGGAGGTAAATATGTATTGCCCAAAAGTAATAATTGCTCCTAAACCTTAGCAATAACAAGCAAATAGTTAGATCTTAAAACTGTTTGTAATATTTGTATATAATCAGCTATCTTAATAAAGGTTATTAAGCCACCCATATAGTGGCCCTTTTTCTTGACCTTTATTCCAGGGCATCAAATCTGTACATAGCCATTTAATTTAGTTTTCTCCAAAGTCTCTGGGCTATGCCATGTTTCTTGTAACATTAGAATATCATTTTGTGCAAGAAATTCTTCAAATTCGGGATCCGCATATTTAGAATTAATCCCAGCAATATTCCGTGAAATTATAGATATATGTTCCCTGAAGCTCTTATATACTTCAACAGTAGAAAGAGTTGAGCTGAAACTCTACACCTTGATCAGAGACTTGATCACTGCCAATACTACTGTTGTTTATGAGTTTGTCAATCATTAATGCCAGTCAGCAAACTGTACCTATTCTCAACCTCAACATTATAGCACACCTCACTTTCAGTACAAGCACTAACATATTGAGAAGCAAGGAGGTCCACAACGTGTGTCCCCACGATATCCAAAGATGAGCTTTTCTCCAAGATCTTGTCTGCCAGCACAACATTAAGGACCAAATCCAGCTGTTCCCGTACTTCCCAGTTCTTATACACTCTATTTACATCAATTATGTCATCACTATAAAACTCTATGCCAATAATATTTGCAAACAGATGGAATATAAGTTGCTTTAACCAAGGCTGTGATTCATATCCTTGCCTATTTATCCCAAATATAGACAAGGTTACATCTGAGGTCCCATTTTGGAAACAGTCATTCATGAGAATGTCTTGCAGCGAGTAAACAGTAGTCAGTTTGTTCTGCAGTTCCTGTATGTGCCAAACACCATTACCCGTTAATTTAGATACTAACATCAAATAATCCAGTGTCAAAGGGTTGTAGGCTGCACAGGCTGTGGGATGGCAATAATTCTAAACTGGGCCTGGAGAGAGGGAGGCTGCCCACTCTGTAGACAGCTATCTTGTATCAGGAGTGAGGTATATTGGTTAAGGAGTAAGCTGTGGGAGCTGGGGAGGGTGTCCAAGGATAAGGGGTGTGGATATGGGCAGCAGAAGGGTGGGGCTGAGGGAGGCTGGGGCAGCTCTGAAATTACAGAACATTATGTTCAGCAAGCAGAAGGAGGATATTAGGGACAGAGGACCTTAGATAGGGAAGTTGATGCTAAGGGAAAGCGTATGGGGTGAACATTCTGAATTCAGAGAGACTGGAGAGGAAGAGTCAGGAGGGCTGTTGTTGGAAGCCTAAAACAGCAGACTGTGGGAAGGAGCTCTAAGGTGAACAGTGCAAGAGAGGAAGAAGAGGGTCAGTTTAGAGATGCAGTCAGGGAAACCGGGTTACTTGATGGAGGCTGACATAGAGTGTCACAATAAATTTGAGCTACTAAGCATCCTAGAGGGAGGAAGGGTTGATGGAAATGAGGAAACTTATACAGAGGCCGGGGAGAGTCAGATACCCATAGGGTATCACAGACCAACTATGGAAAGGATAGACATAGTCCCAGAGGAGAAGGAAACATATATATTAAGCAAATGGGGAGATGCAACATATTCCAGACATGAGGAGGAGAGCATGATTGGAAGAAACTGGGAGACAAGGAGGTGGGAGAGGCCCCCTTCAGCAGGAGGTCAGTACCAAGGATGGGACCCTAGCTAAGGGACCACAGAGAGCCTCTGGAGGCAGGGGTACTATTACAAGGGAGAATGGTGGTGCTGGGGAAGGGAAACCATCAGGGCCAGGATAAATGGTTCAGATAAGAGAGGGTTAAAGGGACACCTAGCTTCAGAGGGGACTTTGAGTTAAGTGGGCAAAATAGCAGGAGGCAAAGGAGGGTGACAAGGGGTCTCAAATAGGCAGGAGACTCCCATGAAATTGAGATCATGAATAAAGGGGAGGGGCTGAGAGGGCATAGTGGAGGTAACCATAAGGATGATGATGGTGTTAAGGTTCTGTTACTGGGAGACTCGATGATTAGGGGTATCCATTGGGAGGGACAGGGTGGATGCCATAGCCAGGTGAAGGTAGTGAGTATCTCTGGGCTGACAGTGCACAGAGCAAAGTTCATGGTATATGAAATGGTTAGGGATTGTGGAGGAAACGGTTCCTGGTGCATTTGGGAACTAATGATCTAGAGAAATAGCGTTTTGGAAATCCAACAAGGTTCCAGAAACTTGCCAGAGTCTGTCGGGATAATAGATGCAACATTTCCTTTTGGAATATTGCCAGTACCAAAGGCCTCAGTGGAGAAAAAATGAAGCTCACAGAGGTTAATGACTGGCTCAGGAAGTGGGGTGAAGAGAATGGGTTGGGGCGTTAGGGAACTGGAATGGAGTTTGGGAGGATAAGGGACTATATGCAAGGACAGGTTCATCTTGCCCCATTAGGAAGGAAGTCCTTAAACAGGGGATGGCTGACTACATACAAGAAGGTGGGGTTTAAACTTGTAAGGGGAAGGGATAAGGGAGGGCTGACGAAGCCCTCCCTCCAGATGAGGGAGAAACAGACTGGAGGTGGAGGTTTCAGGGAGGATGAAGTATAAGGAATCTGGGTGGGGTTCGACAAAGAGGATCAGGGATAAGGGTGGGGTTGGTGTTAGTAAATGCCAGGAGCTTGGGAAACAAGTTGCCAGGAGTTCCAAGCCATGCTTTCGGGGGTGGATGTTGCGGCGGTCATGGAGACGTGGGACAACAAAAACTGTGACTGGGACCTAAGTATGCAGGGGTACACTATGCTTAGGAAGGATAGAAAGGAGGGCAGAGGGGTGGAGTGACTATGTTCATTAGAGATGACATAGAAATTGCTATGGTAGAAGAGGCAGAGGAAGCGTGGAGGCCTTATGGGTCACCTCTGATCCCCAGCAGGAGATAAGGTCAAGCTGGGAGTAGCATATAGGCCCCAGGATGAGTGATGTTCTAGAGGATGGTTTGCTGGACAACATCATTGCCCAGTATGGTCCAAAAGGGGAAGGAGTGGTGTTGATGGGGGACCTTAATATGCCAGGTACAAACTGGGGAACCATGTCCTCTAAGGTGGCCAAGGAGCAGAGGCTGCTGGATGGCTTCCAGGATGTGTTCTTAACACAGCATGTGATGGAGCCCACAAGGGAGGGCATGTCCTGGATGTGGTTCTGGCAGATGGGGATCTGGTAAGGGACATGGTTGTACAGGACCCCTGACTGGGAGTGACCACAATACTGTCTGGTTTCAAATAAGCATGGGAGTGGGGGTGAGATCTAGGACACTGACAGTGGACTTCAGGGGAGACTTTATGGGCATGGGAAGTATTCTCAGGATCACTTGAAGGGATTACCTCAGCGACAAGTGTGGAAAGAAGATGGGAGGTCATAAAGCAGGGGACTTCATGAGGCAGTCAGGATCTCGTTAAGTTGAAGCGTAAGAGAGCAAGGTCACATAAACCATGCTGGTGGTCCAGTGAGGTACAGGTAGCAGTCAGAGAAAGAAGGTGGCTTACAAAAATATAAAACAACAAGAGGGATAGGGATAAGAAATGTACCAGCTTGCATCTAGAAAAGTCACCAGTATGGTGAGGGGAGCAAAGTCAGTAAAGAGCAGCAGCTGGCACAGGGGATACATGGAGGGGAAAAGGGGTTCTTCCGGTACATTGGGGAGCGGAGAAAAACTAAGGGCCATCTCAGCAGATTGAGATCAGAAGGAGGGTGGGTGGAAGAGGCGAGGGACCAGGCAGAGGTATTTAACGAGTACTTTGCCTCTGTGTTCTCTAGGGAGGGGATGGGATATCTACAAATCAAGGCACAAAGGGGATAAAAGCGGCAGGGAGTGGGATCAGGGGAGCAACAGAAATGGAGCAAAAGGGAGGGAAAGGTACCCCAGGGGTGTCGCATCTGGATAAGGATAAAAAGACCAGTAAGGTGGAGGGGACGGATGATGCTATCCCCGCCAAAAGGGTGTGGTTAGCCCTCAAGGCCCTAATGAAAGACAAATCTCCTGGGCCGGATGGCATTCATCCGAGAGTACTATGGGAATTGGCGGACATACTGGCTGCACCCCTGGAGGAGCTTTTCTGCAGGTCACTTGAGACAGGGAGGGTACCTAGGGATTGGCGAGAGGCACATGTGGTACCAATCCATAAAGGGGAGTCGAGGGAAGTACCAGGTAACTATAGACCCATCAGTTTGACCTCGGTGGTGGGAAAATTAATGGAGAGTATACTAAAGGAACGATTGGGGGTGTACTTGGAGGAGGTGGGAGGTCTGGATAGTTGGCAACATGGGTTTGTGCCAGGTAGATCATGTCAAACCAACCTTGTGGAGTTCTATGAATGGGTAACATCAGAACTGGACAGAGGGTAAAGCCTGTGGATGTATTATTCTTGGACTTCAGCAAGGCGTTTGACTCTGTCCCCCACAATGGTCTGGTGGAGAAACTGATGGGGTTAGGAGTAGGCCCTTTGATGGTCAGATGGATTGAAAACTGGCTAGCTGGATGCACTCAGAGTAGTGGTCTGTGGGGAGCTCTTGAACCCTAGAGAGGTTGGTAGTGGGGTACCACAGGGCTCGGTCCTGGGTCCAATCCTGTTTAATGCAGACATCAGGGAGGGTATAGGGTGTGAAATGAGTCTCTTCGCGGATGACTCCAAGATGGGAGCAGTAGTTGAGGGAGAAGAGGGGAGGTTGGCCCTGCAAGGGGACCTGGACACCCTGGAAAGCTGGGCTCACACATGGAAATTAAATTTCAATATCAGCACGTGCAAGGTGTTGCATCTTGGTCAGGGAAACCCTAAACACAGGTACACCCTGGGAGGCGCTGGAGGCCTCAATAGGGGAAAAAGACCTAGGGGTCATGGTGGATACATGTATGAATAACTCTGAGCAGTGCAGGAGAGCAGCTAGCAAGGCAAACAGGATGTTGGGATGCATCGTAAGGGGGATCACCTCTAGGAGCAAGGAAGTGATTCTGCTGCTGTACAATGGACTGGTTAGACCACACCTTGAGTACTGTGTACAGTACTGGAGACCACACTTGAAGAGGGACATACAGCTCCTGGAGAGGGTACAGAGGAGGGCAACAAAGATGATCACGAGGGCTGGGGATTTGACTTATGAAGACAGACTTGAGGAGCTCTGCCTGTTTTCATTGGAGAGAGAGGAGACAGGGGGACATGATTGAGGTCTTCAAGTACCTCAAGGGAATAAATAGGGTAAAATGGAGGGATCTTTAGACTAAAGCAGGAGGTATCACCAGAGGGCTTGGTTTGAAGTTGGAAGGTGGAAGGGTGAGGGGAAAAGGAGGAGGTTTTCACTGAGAGGGTGGTGGACCCTTGGAATGCACTGCCTGGTGAGCTGGTTCAGAGATCCACAGTGGAGGCTTCAAGAGAGGTGGGACAGACACAGAAAGTGGATGTATCAGATGATGGCCTGTCCGGGGGATGGATGATAGGGGTTTCTGGAGCACAAGGGATGGGAGGGTCTCGGCACCCAACTAAGGATCTAGGTTCGAGCAGACTCGATAGACCATAAGGCCTAATCTGCTGGCAAATAATATGTTAGTATGTAAATTATTACGTAACTGATTAGAATTCCGCCATACATAATTGGCGTCCCTTTCATGTTCAAAAAACAGCAGTGACAACTAATTTCCTAAATAATCGTAAGCTCTAACAACTGTACTAATATCTTTCTCATGGATATCAAGGTGTAACCATTCTTTAAAAAGAAGGTAGATCAAAATCTTTAGGATTTGTTCATTCTCATCCTCTTCCTTGTTTATCCCCCTTAGTAACACAACTACCTGCTTCTCATCCAGTTGTTCTGATTTTCCCCCAGAGTTCCAGATTTCAAAATCTCACTTATTTTCCTTTCTTTTCTTAAGGTAGTGTTTTCTTTATCCCTCTTATAGTTGGCATCACCTTGTCCTAATTTTGAGTCTGCTTCATGTATCTTTACTTGTTTAATTTGCTTACTGACACCACTTTTTTTTTTACAGTTAATCTTTTTATTGTAATTATACATACAAATACACTACATTCTCCAATATACACTTACATAAATTCTTAATATGAGAAGGAAAAAACATGTCTGAAGTATTATACAATGATATTAAAGGGGAAAACAAATGTTGATAAAACAGTATGTAGCAGTACAATCTGTATGATAGAAAATATGGCAATTTAAGCTTCAATGAGTAAAAGGAGAAGAAACAAAAAAGAAATATGAGCAGTGACACCACCTTTTGATTGATTGTCTGCTACATGTGAAGCTACTTTAATTTTTTGCCACCATCTCAGTCTTTTCACTAGCTTCTCTAGTGGCTTGTAAATTCCCTCTTTTTTTTTCTCTTTTAGTCTTTTGGATCAATAGGGCCTTACTTTTTTTGATCTTGGAGTGTTTTTTCCCCCAGTAATATTTTTTTCTCTCTGTGTTGCCTGTTCTTTCATGGTTTGATTGCACATTTCTTTTAATTAGTTAATCAGTGTTGTTTGAGATTCAAGTATAGTTGTGTTAACTGCTAATTCAAACCTAAGTTGCAAGAGCTCCTTTTTCATTAAGATGATTTGCTCCATTATTGCGATGTTAGAAATATGGGGGTCCTGTAAGACTTGTACGAGGTCAATTTCAAGAAAGGGGCAGTAAGAATGTTGTTGGGAACACTCAGACTGGTATTCCTTGCCAATCCTATCATTTTGCAAGGATTACCCTTCTCTGGTTTTAAAATTTCTTTCATCCCCAAAATAGTACCTTGCAAGTCCTGTCTGATTTGCTTAAGTTCTTGTTCTCTTCCTAAGTACTTTTTAGGTGGAATAGTACTAACATTTATTTTCGGACTAGGTTCAGGGAGTAGTTGATAGCTGTTATCATGTTATGATGTTTCCACTTGTTGATTTTGCTGACTATCATCAGATTGTACTAGTTTCACAGAATTTTCTATCACAGAAAGTCCATGTGGGGAACCCTCATATATGCAACATGAGTCTTCCATCTGATTAAAGTCTGAAAAATCTAACCTGGGAGTTCTCTCAAGGGATCCCTGCCTACTAGTGTCATTACTACCTATGTTCTTTTCTCCCTTCTGCTTATAGTCATTATTACTGCCATTGTCACTAGAATGTTCATTAATCAGAACAGGGCTAGAAGCATCTTTAAGTATCTTAGCCCTAACTTCCTTCCCTATGTGGGATGTGATTAATGTTTGACCAATTAGATTTGTATCTATCCCCCCACTCTTTTTTTTTTATCTTTCTTGCTTTATAGCTGAGGCTTTTCCTTTATTTCAGTCTCCTCCATGTTGTTGTTTTTTTTTTGTCTTTTTTCCATGTCTTTGTCCTTTTTTTTGATTTGATGTCTGTTTGTTATTATTAGTGCATTTCAGACAGTCTCCCTGCAAATTGACCTTTATGTTAGCTCCCTGGCCAGTTCTGCTATTTCTTGTTTTCATTTTATAATTGGGACTGTACAAAAATTACAACAAAGCAAAAAAGCAGAAAGCCAAACAGGTAGAAAAAAGTCCAGCAAGAATATCCCTAATAGGATTCTCAGCTTTTCAGAAAGTCAGGGGCAAGTACTTAAGCACAAGAGTCAATATGTTATGGCTGCATAAAGTACAGCCATTCACTGGATCCACTTGCTTTCCACTCGCCTCCATACATATCTACTCGTATAACCACACAAATCCAACAGGTCAAACTTCCAGCTTACAGTTCTTAGTACCCAGATTTTCTGGGAGAGCCCCAGTAGTTCTCGCTTCCCGTTTTTATTCCACTAAAAATCGGGCAAAAGAGGAAAACCAACATACAGGAAGACAGAATGGTTCTATTTGCCAAGAGTCTTGTTGGCCGGCTGAGTGCAACTTTCCAAAGGATGATATCCAGAGAAACCACTAACAAACAAAAGCAAGGGGAAAAACAAAGCCAGTAAAATATGAAGAGAAAAAGCTTCGGACATAAATTCAGCCCACAAAGTTTAACAACAAAAAAAGGAAAGTACATTTTTGCCTTATACTTACTCGTGTAAATCACAAGTGTGCACAGATTTCCTAAGCAACAATCGGAGACGAAATGCCAGAAAGCAACTTCAGTACAGATTTACCTTTACTGCGGCTTTGCATAATAAAGCATAGTAATGTGTAATGAGGCCGATGTAATGCTCAGAAGGCAAACACAAATAAATACGGCCATGCAATCAAACTTATAATCAGACTTATAGAGCGACAAACCGTCGGTAAGATTGGTAAAGTCAGCTAAATTGGTAGTTTAAAGTTAACGTTTGTGCAGGCAGTATCGTTTCTACCAGATTCAGCACAGGTGGAGCAAAGCAGCTAACTTATGAGTGAGTGAGTGAGTTCAGTGCCTGCTCAAACACCAATGAACTACCCCCGTGGTCTAGAGTTTATACTTTTAGTAAATTAGGAACAGATGGAGAGCAATTACAATTAAATCAAATCTTATAAAGCAAATTAATTAGACCACTATGTTACTGACAGATCATATCCAATAGTTGATTCATTCACAGTTGAGTCCCAATCGGCTCTTAATCAGAATACGTCAACGGACAGCACCTACTCAGTTTAGGAATTTGAGTATTGGCCTTTTCAGTTGTAAATAACACAGCTGAATTTAATATAGGGAGCTGAAACTAGTTAAGCGATCACATTTAATTCTGCTATAACAACTCACTATGTGGGCAATGAACTTAATTACATTTCTTGAAATTTACAAAAAAGAAAAAAGTTACAAAACTAAAAAGAAATAGAATTTAAAAACTTTTGTAGACTGTGTATGCCTAAAAAAAACCCAAAAACTATAAAAACACAGCTCTAATAAAAATTGAGACACAGAGATCAGTATACAAAGATTTCTTAAATCTTAATGTCATGCAAGGATAAGGACCACTTGAAAATTAATCGTTGTCTGGGTCGACTTCTTGCCAGATTCCCCGCATTCAAAGTTTACCATGATTATACAAGTAAACAAGTGTTCCTTGAGGTGACCAACTCTCCGCAGAGCCGCCCCGCAGCTCTCCACCTCAGGCGATGAGCTCGTTACCGCAGAGCCAGAACCAAACGCCAGAAGTGGGGAGCGCAGAACCTCAAAGAAAAAGCTTTGTAAGTAGACAGCAGCACAAGATAACTTGGAAAGGCACTGATGCAAACTCCTCTTTCTTCTCGGATTATTCTGGCAAGGAATTCAGGCAATGTTAGCATACCCATTGTAGAAAAAAGGCAAACATTTCAGGGCTCCTGCTGGGTCTCGCTCCTCCTTAGCAAAGTCAGTGTGTAACTGCGTGGTCCCCAGCACATTGTCAAATGGAGGGTGAGTGAGGTGGGGATGGAGGGTGGGGCTGTGCAGTAAAGGGTGTTAGGAAGGTAGAAGGCCTCCAGGGAGGGTTATGGTTAGCAGTGGCAGGTGGTCTCACGTCCCAGCAGGTTGCGGAGTTCAGATTTGAAAAGGCTGATTTTGCTGGTTTAAGTGAACTCCTGGTGGTTGGAGCAGGGAGTAGGTGGGGGAGAGGCTAGGGGGCTAGGGGCTGTGATACCTGAGGATATCTTTCTGGCAAAGAGGCAGGTTTGGTATTGGAGCCTGCCATCGAAGTCTAGCCAGTTGGTATTGCTATAGAGAGAGCAAGTGTGGGTGGTTTTCGGGCAGCCCAGAGCAAGGCAGCAGGCTTTATTCAGTGCAGTTTTTACTCTATGAAGGGCAGTGTTATCAGCCACACCGTAGATCAGGATACCATAGTCCAGGATGGATAACACTGAAGATGTGATGGCGAGTTGGAGGGCATCTGGGGGAGACAGCTATGGTGACGATGGAGCAGGCCAATACGGGTTTTGACAGAAGTCCATAAATAGTGTAAGTGTTCATGGAAGGTGAGGGCAGGGTCGAAAGTGATTCCTAGATACTTGAAGGTATAAACCTGTTCAAGCGGTGGGGGGATTGTTTGAGTCTATTCTGGTGGTGGGTGATGAGCATGACTTTTGATTTTTTTTTTTATGTTCAACACAAGCTTACTTTTGGTGAACCAAGACTCTGCATTGGAGAAAGTGTTTTGGAGGGTGAGTTCTAGGTGGGTAGGGTTTGTTTGGGAGGCATAGAGGACAGCATTGTCCACATAGAGGAGTATCTTCCCAGAGCATGCCTTGGTTAGGGAATTGAGGTAGAGACTGAACAGTAAGTGTCCAAGTATGGCTCCCTTGTGGACACCAGAGAGAACAGGGAGAGGTTTCGAAAGGGTAGGGTAGATTTTTACTCTCTGGAAGTGGTTTGACAGATAGTTGGCGAACCAGGCTGTGGTTTCTTGGGTCAGGCCAATTTGCGAGAGGGTGGAGAGGAGGACGACGTGGGTTCACAGTGTCGAAAGCCTTGGATAGATAAGAAACACGGCACCTACCAGCTTGCCATTGTCCGAGGCAGAGTGGATGAAGCTGGAGAACTCCAGGAGGGCAGTAGAGGTACTGTGACCTTGCCTGAAACCGTGTTGCTCAGCAGATAGGATGTTATATTTAGAAAGGTACTCCATGAGTTGGTCTGAAACTATAAGCTCTAGGGCCTGGGGGTTGATATGGGATGGTAGTTGTTAGGGGAGATGGTCCCCAGATTTGTGGATAGGTGTAATGTGGGCCATTTTCCATTGGGTGGGGAATTTACTTCTGCATAGAGAGATGTTTAGGACACTTGTGAGGGGGAAGAGTACTTCATCAAGAATCAGGGCCAGGATCTGGAGGTCAAGCAAAGCACTACTATGGCGGCTGCCACTAAGGGCTTGGACAAGGTAGGGTTTGATCTCAATAGGGGAGAGAACACTGAAATGAAACTGTGGGTAAGACCAGGGAGGTGGGTAGGTTGAAAAAGTCAGGGGAGGATAGGGCTAAGGTCTGAGAAGGATGAGTTAAGGGTGTCAGTAACCAGCTGGGGGTTATTCAAGATGAACCCATTTTATATTAAGTTGCTCCGGTTGGGGGGGGGGGTGATTTTGCCATTGAGGGGTTTCAAGTTTTCTCGGAATTTGTGTCCGGAGACCCAGGAGGCGGTCAGTGTGGTTTTGAAGTGTTTAACCTTGGCTTTCTGGATGGCCCAGGTGCACTTGTTTCGTGCAGCTCGGTAGACCTGCCTACCAGCTAGGCTACCTGAGTTGGGGGCTTTTTTCCACAAATTATCTCTGCAGCGCATGAGGTCAAGCAAGGACGAGGAGATCCATGGTGTATTATGCCCTTTGACCACTTTCTTCATGAGGGGGCAAACCTATTACGTGTTAATGAGAGATTAAGTTGGAACCTGCCTTCAAGGGTGAGCCAGTTGAGGGAGGCATAGAGGGTACTCGTATCTTGCATTTCATATGGCAAAAACATATGGAGAAAGATTAAAAGACCTTAATATGTACTCGCTGGAGGAGAGGAGGGATGGGGACGTGATAGGAACATTCAGGTACCTTGCGGGCATAAACAAGGTGCGGGGGCGGGGGAGAGACACCTTCCAATATAGGAAGAGTACAAGAACAAGGGGGCATTGCATGAAATTGGAAGGTGGCAGACTGAGGGGAAATGTGAGAAAGTTGTTCTTTATGGAGTGATGGACGCATGGAATGGTCTGCCACGGGAGGTGGTGGGAGCGAGCACAGTGGAGGGAATTAAGCATACCTGGGACAGGCATAAGGGAACTTTAGTGGTGGGAAGGAGTGGGGAAAAGCCACTGACCAGATAGTCAGAGAATGCAAAGAGGTATAGGGCTTACAGGCAGACTGGATGAGCCTGTTGGTCGTTGTCCGCTGACAATTTCTGTTTCCATGTACAAAAAAATGCTTCAGAATAAAAATTGCCATACAGTGAATTAAGAAACAGGCAAAAGAAACCTTGAACTGTGAGCAACAAAACAATGATATGAGGAGTAGGGAGTAGTAAATGATTAACTGGGGCAGAGGGGATAAGTTAGTGTCGGTGTAGGGAGGAAGGCTAGTGACAGAAGTCCTCAGAAACAGCTGTAGGAGTGAGTAGAAAAATCAGAGGAGAGATTTCAGAGTGAGAAGGAAAGGAACAGGGGAAATTTTAGGGAAGTGGAACAAGAAGGCATCTTGGCCAGTAGTAGATTTAATTGGTGGGAGAACAAGAGAGTGTGAAGGCAAGCATTGCACAGGGACTAGGAGGTAGAAGGGGGAAAGATGGGAGAGAAGCAAGATATGAGTACCCCCTATGCCTCCTCAACTGGTTCACCCTTGAAGGCAGCTTCCAACTTAAAATGCTCCCTTTCCTACAAAAAGTTCATCGTAACCTGCTGCCAATCAGCGTTAATTCCCTTTTCCCCTTACTGGTTCCCAAGCGCAGTACAAGAGGGGCCGCCTGTCATATCTGTGACACCCTTTTTACTGCACCAAGCATGCGCAGAACTTCATCACGTACAAGAGGCCTCAAGTTTTACAATAAACTGCTCCCTAAACTTCAGGTGTGTAGTTCTATTGACTCATTCATCTCCTCCCTCAAGGATCACCTCCTGCCCCAGTAGGCAACCCCCTGAATATCTACCAACCCATGAGTTACCTTAGTGTATATGTATTTGTATATTTGGCTCTATTGTTGTGTGCTCTGTATTTTTTTCTAATCAAGATGATCCTGTCATATACACTGTTCCTATTGTAGATACTGTAAAATTTTGCAAATATCAGTTTACCTTTTTCTCTGTATCATCGATTTTCTGTGCCACTGGACGTTTGTGATAACAGGCATTTTTGCTCACACACTTTCCAGTATAAAAATGAAATTGAATTGATGATTGGGGGGGAGGGGTAGTCAACCTATATTTGGAGATAAATAGGGCACAATTCAGTTTATGCAAGTTTTGTACTTGAACCCTGATGGTGTCCATATGCACTGCACTTCATTCACATGAAAGTTGGGCAGGCAGGGTGATGTAGGTATGTCATATGCTGAGTTGGTGTATTGTAGAGCATGACCAAACCACAGAGCAAATGGAGTGGTGCTTCAAGGGCCTGTAAAAGTTTAAAAATATTAATTTAGTGCAAACTTTATTAATGGAGCAACAACTGGGGCTAGACTGAGTGGTAAGGAACTGAAATGTGAAGGCAGCAGCTTAAAGGGGCAGGGGCACGTTCTCTTCAAAATTACCATCCTCATTTTCATTGTTCACTACATTTTTTGTACTGCTTCCACTTTTTAATGTCATTTGTTTCAAAAATGTGTAAAGGATGGGTATCCCCAAGCAGAGTTCCCTCTACCACTCTGTTTTTCCAGGCAGTGGGTAGCCCTGCACATGAGTACATATGAGAAGATTTTTATTGATGATGTGTGCAATTTGGAATGCTTTTACTGAGGCATATTGATTGATTGATTGAAATGTTTAACCAGGAAGTACATACTGAGCTGACAACAGCTTGTTTCCAGATGAGTCCTGGGGGACAGGGGAGAAGGAGATAACTAAAAGTGAAATAATGTAAACTACAAAATACAAAAATTAGGCAAGACAAATTTTATGTATATAGGGCCCTATCCAAGGGCTCAGAGTGCTTTACAGTTAACAACAATGCCCCCAAGAATTTAAATCGGAATTTAAATAAAACAAAAATGTTTTTCAAAGAGAAAGGTTTTTAGGGAGGCTTTAAAGACCTCCACCGAGCTAGCTTGCACATATGTAAGGTGGCAGAGAGTTCCTCAGTGCTGGTGCAGCAGTACCAAAGGCTTTGTCACCCAATCTCTTAATATGAGAAGGAGGTACCACAAGCAAGTCAGCCTTGGCAAATCGTAGGGGGCAGAGAGGTCAATATGGCACCAGGAACTGTTTGAGGTAGTCAGGTCCCAAACCACGTAGGGTCTTGTACGTCAACAAACCGATCATAAAGGTGATGTGCAAACTCACAGGGAGCCAATGCAGAGCGCACAGAACAGGAGTGACATGATCCCTCAGAGAGGTACCTGTCAACATCCTGGTTGCAGCATTCTGCACTAGCTGCAGTCGATGCATCAATCCTTTAGACAACCCTAGGTATAGAGCATTGCAGTAATCAAGTCTGTTATTGACAAAAGCATGGATGACTGTAGCCAGGTCATCAGGCGTCAAGAACAGCCGGATCCTGTCAATAGTCCGGATCGAACAACCGACGACACCCGTTGTACAAGGGTCAGTCAGTTGTCTAGAAAAACTCCCAGGTTCTCTAACTGCATTCATCACCAACAGGGGCTGCCCACCAACAGTTGGGGTGAGCGACCTCCATCAGTGGAAACACCTCCATGACTAGGCTCGATCTCCATAACCTCTGTCTTGCTGGGACTGAACCATAGTCAGTTTGCAGATATCCAGTCATTTATCTCAGCCAAACACTGGCTCAACGTAACTGAGGCGGAGAGGTCACTTAGGGCACAGAACAGGTACAACTGGGTGTCATCCACATAGCCGTGAAACCCCAGATTGTACCACCTAATGATCTATTCCAGCAGCAGCATGTACACAGAGAACAACAGAAGGGCTAAAGTAGAGCCCCGGGGAACACCACAAGGCAGTGCAAAAAGTCCCAAGGAAAAATTCCCAAGGACAACACACTGTGATCGCCTGGTTAAATATGAACTAAACCAGCGCAGAACTACACCATTGGTGCCCACATAGTTCTGCAGATGATGCAATAGCAACTCATGATCTACCGTGTCAAAAGCTGGGGATAGATTCAAGTGCACCGAAATGGTACATTACCCTTGGTCCCTCGCCATGAAGAGATCATGTGCCACCCTGACCAAAGCTGTCTCAGTGCTGTGCCGGGGCTGAAAGCCCAACTGGAGAGGTTCAAAGATGGACAAACTCTCCAGTCACTCAGCCAGCTGGTCAACCACCACCTTCTCAATAACCTTCCTCAAAAAGGGATGATTAAAGATGGGCCTGTAGTTCAAGAGAAAATCAGGGTCTAAAGATGTTTTTTTAAGGAGGGGTCTCACCACAGCCTTATTCAAGGCTGTAGGACAAGAACCCGCACTTAAAGACCCATTTACGATCTTAATGAACACTGGACCCAGAATCAAAAATATAAGGCTAAGTTGTATGAAAGACAAAAAGGAGGCTTGCCTGTGATACTGGTGCGTAAGCCCAAAAATCTAAATCACTTTATCCAGACAAAGGCTCGCACTCAAATATAGAGTCAGGAAACAAAGGATAAAATATATCAAATATTTTATTCTCACCAAGTGGATAGGAAATTACAAAACACTCTCCAGCAACCTGGAAAACGATGGCGTTTCATACTCAAAATAGTACTTTATCAAGGGTAAAACGATGCTATGCTCAACTTGCTAGTTACCAATTTATAGATGCTGGTGGGAGTGACTAACTGGGAAACGTTGAGGTCCAGTGGCCTCACAACTGTGTTGTTTGAACTGGTAGGGGGGAACAGTATAACCCTGCTCGAAGACCATGGTTCTGGATCTCAGGCATGCGGATTTTGAGAAGATGCAGGAATTTGTCATAGAAAGATTCTCATGGGTAGACCAGATGATGGGGGTGGAGGAACAGTAGGGTAGGATTAAGGGGGAACTCGTGGAGGCAACCGAATCTTGTGCAGGGAAGATCGCTAAAATGAACAAATACAAAGGGCTGATCTGGTTCTTGAAGTGTATGAGGGAAGCTGTGAGGATGAAAAGAAGGCCCTTCACGGAGTACAAAAGGAAGTTGAGGAACAAAGGAGAGAAAGGAAGCCTGGCAGGATTATCAGTTAAACTCAAACAGGCAAGGGTTGAGGTCAGGAGGGCAAGGGCAGACATGGAGCTGCAGATTGCTGAGGGAGTAAAAGGGAGGGGTAATTTTTTAGGTACATAAGGTAAAAAGGAAAACAAGGGAGGACAGTTGGGCTAGCGGGGGGGTAGTGGAAGATGACAAGCCGAAGGCAAAAGTACTAAACAGACACTTTTGCTCAGTAGTCATGGTAACGGACAGTGGTTCCCCGCCAGAGAGTGGTATGATGGGGGTGGGGTCAGGAAATGGGAGGAGTACAGATCCTAGTTGGTAGGGTAAGAGGGTCTAGAAACTGTCAAGATAGACAAGGAGTCAGGACCCAGATGGCCTGCACCCATAGATACTCTGGGAACTGGCTGCAGAATTGCCAGTAACTTTAACCTATTTAACAACTCACTGGAGTCCGGAATGCTGCCAGTGTAGTAGCACACTGCAGTGGGATGCAACAAGTTGGTTCCAGGAAACTACGTGTCTGTCAGCCTTAGTTCCATGTAGGGAAGCTGATGGTGACCATAGTGAAGGAAAACTTGGTGACCTACTTAGGAAACTATGGACTTCAGGAAAGCAGGCAGCATAGGTTTGTGCCAGGGAGCTCATGCCAGATCAGCCTGATGCTGCTTGTCGACTGGGTCACCAAGACAATAGACAGAGGACAGGCAGGATATTTGCTCTACTTCAACTTCAGCAAGGCCTTCGACTGTCCCACAGAGGAGACTGCTGAAGAAGTTGAGGACTTTGGAGTTGAGCAGGGATTAGTTAGGTGGGTAGGAAGTTGGCTTTTGGGGAAAGGGGCTCAATCAGGGAACAAGTAGTGGAGCATTGAAGGGTTTGATCCTACTTAGAAACATAGAAGTTGACAGTAGATAAGGTCCGCAAGGCCAATCTAGTCTGCCCATTTTTTTTCTACTTTATCCTGTTGTCCTGTTTTATTTAATATGTTTGTAAGTGGCATAGAAGAAGGTATCCGGGAAAAGTTGTGCCTCTTTACTGATGACATAAAGCAACGCAGAAGAGTACGTCATGAGGAAGGGGTGTGTGATCTCCAGAAGGACCTAGAAATGCTCTAATAATAAATAATAAAGCTTTATTTATTAAGCGCCTTTCAAGCACCAAGGCACTGTACAAAAAACAATAAAATCAGAAAGAGTACATATATAAAATCAGAATAAAAACAAAACCTCAAGTCATAAAAGCTTGACAGTCTAAAAAATCTTGAAAGTCTAAGGTCCGGCAGTTGAGCTTCAATGCCAAGAAACGCAAAATAATACACGTAAGGAATACTGGTGGAAGGGGTTAGACTCACTTCTGCGGAGTAGTGATTTGGGAGTTGTCATCAGTGACTCCATCAAACAAATAAGTCAACGCAACCAGGCATACAGCAAGGCATTAAGGATGCTGGGATGCAGAGGGAAGGGTTTGCACAGTAGGAGAAGAGGTGGTTCTGCTGCCATATATCTCCCTGGTGAGGCTTCATCTGGAGTACTGTAACCAGTTCTGGAATCCTTAGGTGAGGAAATAAATTGACAGATTAGAGGTGGTACAGCAAGGGGTCACCACTGAAGACTCGTGAGAGTCGAGGTGCTAGGGGACAGAGTTATTCTGAAGAAGCTGTATATTGTTGCATGTGTTATTCCTTGTGTGTACTCCACGTTCTTGTTTGGACTGGTCACCAAGATAATCCAGGGCAAGCAGGATGAATTTTGAAGTGATTTGGTCTTCTTTGCCATAGCAAATGGGAGTAGTAACCAGTAAGAGTTCTGAATCAATCTTCTGCCATTCAGATTGCCAAAAAGTGCTATTTCCATGAAAAAAATGCTTTTATTTCTGTGCTTTGCTTCAATTGCATAACTCTGCCCCTTTTTTTTTTCTCAGTGCTGCAACCCTAACCGTGACATCATGCAAGGGAAACAAAGTTTTTTTTGTTTTTTTTTGTTTGTTTTTAAAACTTATTTTTCCCTCCGTTCATGGTGGCAGGAGCCTCTCTTAGGCATCCTGCCGGTGCCTGCCCAGCCTGAAGTCCTCCTTACCTGTACCTTCTCTCTCCTCCTCGACACCCCCAGCTTAACCCCTCTGGGGTGGGGCCACCCCTCCCTTGGGCGCTCTTTCTTAGTTAGTCTCCGGTGTGGGCATGGACCTGGGTGGAGGAACCTGGGAGGTCAGGCAGGTCGGACCCCGCTGCGGGCATGGGGACAGGTGCCATCGCCTACCCCTGCCAACCGGGTCTTTCCTTGTTCTGGAGCCTGCGTCTCTCTTCCCCTCTCCCCGGCGTGGGCATGCCCCCGACGCAGTGGGGCACGCCAAACCTGCCTTCGTCAGGCCACACTATTTTTGGCATGCTGCAGTGCCCCGAGTTTCCATCAGGAGCTGCTGGCACACCAGGACTCCCCCGATCCTCCCCCTGGAGAGGAGAGCAGCCCTGCAGGCACTCAATCCTCACCCACCCCCTGCCGACCCTCAGTGCCCAAGCTCGGGTTGCTGGCGTAGCGCGAGGTGTAGCATCTGGCGCCTCAACGCTCAGTGCCACCGGGCCGGCCTGGGAAACAAAGTTTTTAAGCACTGTGTTGAAGTGGAGACCTCTGATGGTCAGTCTTGGTATTGCAGACATCCTTTTTCATTCACAATTTTGAGCTCAGCAGAAGCTGGACACCAGAGAAAAAGTCTGACCCGTAATTACGCTCCTGTGCTACTTAGTCATTCAGGCCCTACAACATAAACATAGAAAAGTATCATCACACTCCCACATTCTGACAAGAACTGCCACTTTAAACCTGCAGAATAAGGCAAGGCTAATTTTATTTGTATGGCGCCCATTCCCAGAGGCTCTGGGCGCCTTACAGAAAAATCAACATAGGCAAATAATCCAAAGAATAAAATAACATAATATGATCTAAAACTAAAATAAAAACTCTTAAATACTAATAAAATATAAAAACGTAGGGACTTGGCAAAATGTTGTAATTTAGTGTTCATTAAAAACCAGTCCAAAGAGGTATGCCTTCAGCCTCCGCTTAAAAACCTCTACCGAGGGGGGCCTCCCAGATTGCAGATGGTAATGCATTGCACAGGGATGGCCCAGAAATGCTAAAAGCACGATTTCCAGAAGTCATGAGCCGTACCCTGGGAATGGCCAGGAGGCCTCTTGAAGAGGCACGGAGGGAGCAGGCAGGGGTCACTGGTGTCAGAAGCTCTAACAGATAGCCAGGACCCAGGCCATTTAGGGCCTTGCAGATGAGAAGTCCCACCTTGAAAAGGAGCCTCCACCTGACTGGCAGCCAGTGCAGAGCACGCAGAACAGGGGTCACGTGCTAAACCTGGAAAGGCCAGTCAAAAGTCGAGCTGCTGCATTCTGCACTAGCTGCAGTCTGCTAAGGGTCCCTCCCATGACCCCGAAGTAAAGAGTGTTACAGTAGTCGAGTTTGGAGGAAACAAATGCATGCACTCGTGTTGGCAGGTCCTTGGGTGGAATGAGGGGCTTAATCTGGGCAGTGTTCCGTAGATGGTAAAAACCACTGCTGACAACAGACAACACCAGATCTTCAAAAGTCTGCCTGCTGTCAAGGATCACGCCCAGAGTTTGCACCCTCGGGGGAAGCCGTCAATGGAGTAGAACCCAGAACAAGACCAGAATCCACCCCGGACAGCAACCCATCATGCCCGCGATCAGGCTCGATCACCAGCACCTCTGTCTTAGCCTGGTTGAGTCTCAGCCAGCTAGAAGACATCCAGCCATTGATTTTAGCCAGACTGATGTTAAGCACATCCACAGCTCCTCATGTTCGGGGAGCAAAAGACAAATACAGTTGGGTATCATCTGCATACCAGTGAAACTCCACACTGTATTGTCGAATGATCTCACCCAAGGGCAGCATATACACTTTGAACAACATTGGTCACAGGATCGAGCCCTGTGGAACTCCACAAGATAGAGGCATTGGAGAGGAGGAGAAATTCCCCATCACCACCCGCTACACCCTGTCCGAGAGATAGGACTCAAACCACCTGATGACCATACTGGTGAGTCCACAAAACTCACATAACCAGTCCAGTAACACAACGTGATCCAGTGTCAAAGGCTGAGGAGAAATCGAGGAGCACAAGAACTAACCTGTCTCCTCTATCTCTAGCTCTGAGCAGTTCATTATGCACCCTCACTAGCGCTGTTTCAGTGCTGTGTCTAGCCCGAAAACCAGACTGAAATAGCTCATAAATGTCCATAGGCACCAAGTGATCCTCGAGCTGCTGTGCCATCAACTTCTCAACAACCTTGCTCAAAAAAGGCAGGTTGGAGATCGGACAGTAATTTGCCAGGACATTAGGGCCAAGGGAAGATTTCTTAAGGAGGGGCCTCACCAGCGCCTCTTTCAAGGCAGCTGGGAGAACCCCCTCCACCATCGAGCACCTGACGATCCTGGTTAACACCGGGCCAGCAGCCTCAACACATCCCATTAAGAACCATGTCGGGGCTGGGTCCAGTTCACAAAGCATGTGCTTCAGCTCTACGGTCACGTTAGTCACATCGGACACCTCAACTGGCCTAAACCATTCCCAGATGGGTGGAGTGCCTCTATTCCCTCCCAGCCCGACCCCTGCTAGGCAAAAGCCCAACTGATGGAATCGCCGACCAGATAGCTGACACTCTGTCGAAGAAGAACAGAGCAAACCCTTCACATATAAAGTGGATGAAAAGGCTGTTTTCAGCTGCAAACAGGCAGGATGTAAAAGCCTGTCTACAGTTCGAAACAGCTGAAAAGGTCTGTTCCTCCCCGCAGCAATCTCCCTGGACCAGAATTCTACCTTCTTACAGGAGCTTGCCCCCTAGTACTCACTGTAGTGGGCATTCAGGGCCAGCTTGTCAGACTCCAGCCGGGTCGTCCACCAGCAACACTCCAACTTCTGATCCCTGATCTTCATTACTCTGAGATCCCTGTCAAACCATGGCCATCTCACGTGAGAAGACCTGGCTAAACAAACTGGTGCAATGGCATCCAGAGCCTCGGAAACCACCCTGTTATAGGTAGCAACCGCTTCTCCGGTGTCAATCGCACATGCTGCTTCAACCCTAAATAAATCTGCTACCACCAACAGTCCCACTGGGTGCAAGCCCCTCAAAGGGCAATAGCTGATCATCTCTACAGGGAAAGAACTTTCGGGGGGGGCCCCAAACGTGAACTCTGCAGTGTAATGATCAGACCAAGTGACCTGATCAGTTTTGAGGTTATCAACCTCAAGACCCAGCTGGAACACCAGATTGTGTGGCTGAACTGGTGGGTAGCAGAAGCAACTGCTTGTGACAGGCCCAGAGACTGCAGGTGCTAGCTGCACATTCAAGCAGACTTGATAGACCACTAGGTCTTTATCTGCTGGTAAATTTTGTATGCTCATATGTCACTTCACCAGCAGGCAGTAAAAGTCAAACAACATCTACACAGACTAGCGAATTATCTTTTTGGCCTACCTGCATCACAAAAACAGTTTTCCAGAAACTTTTCTACAGACTGTACTGCTGTAAACACTACCAACATAGGAGACGACACTTTGATAAGGGAGACAGAAAAATCAGCTATGCATTGTACTCGTAATGCCTTTTTACATACATATTTATGATGCATACTACGGCCCACCTAGTCTGCCCATGTGCACACGTACTTAGTTTCTTTAAGCTTCTGTAAGTTATATGTCTACATATTAGATGCTATTCTGCAGTCCCCACTACCAAAATAAGAGACTGCACCTCTGAGTAATGAACATTTAAGTCAACTTTATAATTTACCCAGAATTCCTTGTTGCTGTATGTAAAACATTGACAGTTCCCTTGCATGACATCATTCTGGGGGTGTGGCCACACACAGAAAACTAGAGGGCGCATAGAAACAAAAACATACAAAAAAATGACTGACAGATTTTATTTTTACCAAACAGTTTGCAGCTTCAGCATCTGAAGTATGGGTGGCAATGGCATACTTTGTAAAATGGGCATTTGCAGACTGTGACTAAATCATTTTAACAAAGATGTTGGCCTTTTGGCTCATTATTTATTTATTTATTTATTTAGTCTTTGTTTACCGGGTAGGTGAACTAGCCAACAAGACTATTTTCAGGCACGACCCGGGAGGGTACAGAGACAAACTACAGGAAAAACACATTAGTACAATACTACAAGTGACAAGTAAGTGTATGATTAACAGCAATAAAACTGACAAAACAATACATCATTTAGGTTAAGCATGTAACAAAATGCAACCAGGTCATTTTTAGAGTGACTGAGCAGTATACAAGTGACGAGGAGTAGAGCGCAGTGAGAGCAAGTAGTAATAAAGTAGGAGACGAGTTGGTAGTGGGAAATGGAAGAAAGAAAGTGCTCCCTGTTGGAGTGGACCCCAGGGTCAATGGACAACAAGAGGAGAGGGGTCAGATTAGGGAAGGTGAGGGCTAGGGTGGTTTGAAACAGGAGCAGACATAGGAGGAGATGAGATTACCAGAGATAACATCGTATTCACTCCCAAGAAAAAATGCTTCAAATGTTTCTCCTGTCATCCTCGAACCACCACATAACCCACCCCCCTGACCAAAATGGAACGATCACTTTGATTTTGAAGTTGGCTCTGCAACAGGCACTCATAAATGACAATGGGATTCTTCCGATGTCTTTTTTACAAATGTGAATTGACTTTATAGTGTGTTGATGTTTAAATAAGGTACGCCATGTCTTATTTGAATCTGCATCCAACCTCTATATCTGACATGTTATTCAGCTCTGCTTTGACTGGCCTGAAGAAGAGCGTAATTTAGTCATTTATTTATGGGTTTGTGTATGAAAAACGGCCACCAAAGTGTGACATTAGTGTAAATTTTTAAAAGTCATAATATAGTAATTATTATAAGCAATTTTTTATGCCATGATGCACCTTATAAAAATATAGTATGGTGCAGGATAACTGCCATTTAGGGTCCTGAGAAAAAGCCTCCACAAAGTTGCATGTTTATTTTATTTATTTAAACTTTGTTTACCGGGTAGACAGTATGAGCCAAGGCCCTTTTTCAAATGTGATCCGGGACCATAATCAAAGTTACAGTCAAGATGTAATACTAAAATGAAATACATACAATACAATAAGAACAAACATAATCATATAGCGCACTAACAACAAGACAATAACAATGACAAACCAAAGTACTTAAAAAATGTTGTCTCACTGATGCTTTAAATGCATTTTTTCCTTCAATATGTTGTATAGTACACAGAATATTATTCCAATAAACTGGAACATAATAAGTAAAAGCTTGCTGCCCTAATCTAGATTTTATTTTAGGGATAGTTAACATTACTGAGTCATTAGAACGTAATTCCCTATTTAATATCCTAATATTTAACAATGAAGACAGAGGAGAAACTGTACCCAAGGCCAGTGTATTATAAACCAAACAGCTTTAACTATATTGAGAATATAAACATGAGGGAAACCATGATGTAGCTGAATACAAGTCACAACGATGTGTTCTATATGGAAGCTTTAATGCAAATCTACATATAGCATGGAATGTAGTTGTTAATAAAGAGGCATCAGACTTGGCCAAATTTACAAATAGAAATTAATTATAATTTAACATTGTCAGTAGGACACTGACTTGTTGCACCTCTGGCTTCCCTTGTTAACAAATCACGTAACTTCAACAAAGCCCCCAATATTTGATTTATATTCCTACAAACAGTTTTAATATGTAATGTATAAGATAAATAAGGATCCAGAATTAATCCCAAGTACCTAAATTGGAAAACCTGCTCTAACATAACACCCTCATTACTTACCATCTCAAGGGGTCCACTCTTATTCAGCCTGTACTTGGATCCAAAAAGCATACTCTTTGTTTTCCTTGTATTTAAAAGAAGACAATGGGAGTGTAACCGCAATTCAAGTGCATGAAAATTTGCAGTCAAGCTTAATTTTATATCAACTAATGAGGCACTGGTATAAAGAATGATGATATCTGCATACATTAGAACCTCAGTACGTGCCAAATAGTTTGGTAAGCTGTCAACAAACAGAGAAAAAAGTAAGGGCCCCAGAATAGAACTGTGGGGTACCCCCACCTTCATAATTGTACTCCTAGATAAAGTTCCCTGGTAACTAAATCGCAAAGGTAGTTCAGTTAGATAACTGCCGATCCATCTCAATGGGGATCCCCCGACTCCGAGGCCCTCCAACCCCCGAAGCAACAAGCAATGGTCTACCAGGTCAAAGGCCCATGACAGGTCCATGAACACTGCACCAGCAAGTTTACCACCATCGAGTGCTTTACCAACATAATCCGTGAACCTAGCCAAGGCCGTACCCGTACCATGATGTTTGCGAAAACCATGCTGCGCTGGGGATCGGAGGGCCGCAGAGTCAAGAAACTCCACCATCTGATGGTTTACAATTTTTTCAAGCATTTCATCCAAAACAGGAAGGAGAGAAATAGGGTGATAACCGTCTAAATCATTTGTTAAACCACCCTTATGCACGGGTTTTATAATTGTACTTTTCCAAGAAGATGGAAATTCACCAGTGATCAAAGATAAATTATAAATTTTATTTAATGGAACAAATATAATCGGCTACAAGCTTTAGAAACTTAACATCAAACTCCCCAGGACCAGAGCTTTTTTAGGAGATAGCTTTTTTTAATAATCTCAGTACTTCACTGGGCCTAATTTGCCGAAAATAAAAAGGGAAAGGACTTTCCTTCGAACATAGGGGACCCTGAGAGTGTGAGGAAAGAAAACCACTTGTACAATTAGTGAAATCTGTAAATTTAGTCAAAAAGGCTTGAGTGGTTACAGACAAATGAGACGTTAGGTTTCCACCCACATTCATCTGATTTGATGCAATACTAACCTTAGGGGAAGTCAACTCCTTAATAACAGACCAAAATTGCTTTGGATTATTCAAATTATTCTGCTGTTTTGTGCAATAAAACACTGATTTACACAATCTTACTTTAGCCTTACATAAATTGTGTGAACGCTGATAATTATTAAAACTTTGGTCAGTTCCTAACTCCTTGCGACACTTCCAAGCAAAATCTCTCTCCCTCATACACTTAAATAATTCTGGTGTAATCCATCTATTTACTATACCTTTAACCCTACGGGTCTTTAAAGCAGCAGTGCAATGAAAATGGGTTAAAATTTGACCACAACTCTTTTTCTTCTTAATCAGTGCCAGATGTCTTCTAGTTTATTTTGGTGGTAACATTTTCAGTTTCTGTTATCATTTAAGAATTTTATGAAAGCTTTAAAATTATTATTTCTCAAGAAAAAAAAGATGCCGCCTAATTTTTGCATATAAATAATACTAGGGAACTGAGGATGATAAGAATCCAGACAAAAATACAAATGCACAGTATACAGCATAGGAAACATTCAGAAAACCCAGATCAACAGTTCTGCCAATATTTTTCATAACCACAGCAGAAGATTATCTTTTTGGAATAACTTTTTTCATTGCACTGCTGCTTTAAAGGAAAAAACTGATTCTGTAACTCAGCCAAGGTTGTATTAAAATAATCCACTGCACAGTTTACATCGGGGATGCACCCAGATAAGTCCAATCTGTATTTTTTAGGCGCTCCACCAAATCCTCTGAAGTTTCTAACAGAAATTTCCTAAATGATATGTCTAGTTGGTAATTTAGGAATATTACATCTCCACACACAGGGGACATAAAAGTAGGGCTGCATATGTAACTGGACATAAAAGTAGGGCTGCACATGTAACGGGGGACATAAAAGTACCACAGCATGTAATAAGAGACAGGAAATAGTTCAGTTTTCAAAAAGTTTATCTTTCAAGGTAAAAAGGTCACATGGGTCTTACAACCATACATTTTAAAAAAGTATTCAATATTTACAACAAAAAAAGCAGTTTGATATAATGCAGCTTCTAACCTATTTTTACAGTAACTACAGACTACACTATTACCACAGACTTAAAAATTTACATATATACATTTATATATCAAAAACAAGAGGAAACCTGGTGACGCAAGCTGTGGTTATGTACAAAACTGAATACGTGCGACATACACAGAGGTTATTCACCAGAGTATACATACAACGCATGAGTTGGTTATTCACAAAAGAGAATGCACTCCACAGCAAGTAGTTATTCAGAACAGAAAACACATGAAGCAAGAAGTGGTTAGTAACAAAAGAGAGTGCGCTATAAAAGAAGTGGTTAACAACACAAAGTGATTGACCCATCTATACACCACCCGTCTGCACACAACATAGAGGCATGCCACCATCCATCTGCACACAACATGGAGATACGCCACCACTCATCCGCAGACAACATGGAGGTACGCCTGCACCCTCTGCCACTACCTACCTGAAGACAACATGGAGGCATGCCATCACCTGTCTGCACACATGTAAGCACGCCACCACCCATCTGCAGACATGGAAGCACACCACCACCTGTCTGCACAAAACATAGAGGCACACCACCACCCATCTGCACTAAATATGGAGCTACAACACCACCCATCTGCACACAGCATGGATGCACCCCTCCACCTGTCTGCACACAACATGGAGGCACGCCACTACCCGTCTGCACACAACGTGGAGGCATGCCACCACCCATCTGAACAAAACATGGAGGCACACCACCACCCATCTGCACACATGGATGTATGCCACCACCCATCTGCACAAAACATTGAGGCACACCACCACCCGTCTGCACACAACATGGAGGCATGCCACCACCTATCTGCACTCAACATGGAAGCACTCCACCACCCATCTGCACATAACATGGATACACCCCCCACCCATGTGTGTACAACGTGAAGGCACGCTACCACCCATCTGCACATAACATGGAGGCACACCACCACTCGTCTACACACAACATGGATGCATGCCACCATCCATCTGCACACATGGAGACACACCACCACCCATCTGCACATAACATGGATACTCGTCCCCACCCATCTGCACACAACATGGAAGCACGCCACCACCCGTTTGCACACAGCATGGAGGCACGCCACCACCCGTCTGCACAATCCATGGAGGCACACTACCACCCGCCACCACCCATCTGCAAACAACATGGAGGTACACCACCACCCGTCTGCACTCAGCATGGAGGCATGCCACCACCCATCTGCACACAGCATGGAAGCATGCCACCACCATCTGCACACAGCATGGAAGCATGCCTCCACCGTCTGCACACAGCATGGAGACATGCCACCACCCGTCTGCACAAACCATGGAGGCACACTACCACCACCTGTATGCACACAACATGGAGGCATGCCACCACCCGTCTGCACACAACATGGAGGCATGCCACCACCCATCTGCACACAACATGGAGGCATGCCACCACCCATCTGCACACTACATGGAGGCATGCCACTACCTGTCTGCACACAACATGGAGGCATGCCACTACCTGTCTGCACACAACATGGAGGCATGCCACCACCCGTCTGCACACATGGAGGCATGCCACCACTCATCTGCACACAACATGGAGGCATGCCACCACCTGTCTGCACACAACATGGAGGCATGCCACCATCCAGCTGCACATAACATGGAGGCAAACAACTAAATAGATAATGGAACCTGTCAGAGAATCATTAAAGCATGCATTCTGAGCAGGGCATCATAAGTCATATCACCTGGACAGTGGACTGTCAGTGTAAGCCGAACACAACACCACCCACATAAAACAGTATAGTTGGATTTCACGGTCATTTTTTTTTGGTAAGTTCTATCAAGTCACCACATATATGCATGATATGGCTGACCAATGTGGACCAGAGAATGATGTGAATTAGAGCACAACAATAAGCAGCATAGGGCGACTGCTTTTTAACATAAAGCGCCTCGACCAAAAACGGTGACCATATGGTTTTGTGCTGTGATTAACAGTATGCTGTGGTTGTCCTGTTATGCAACCAGAAAATCACAAAGATACAATAATAAACACTTTTAATGTACTAAACATTGAATAGTGCAGGCAGTGCCAAACAAGTTGACTAATGCAGCAGCACCACCAGCCAAACAACGTCTGAATCCCAGCACACAAACCAGTCACCCCATCAGATTTAGTTGTTACCTACTTAGGCGTAAAACTCAAATGTGTAAAAATAGGTAATTAGTGTATGGGTGTACCAAACACATATGTGTGATATGCACAACTGTTTATTTGGGGAGTGGGACTGAAGACATAGTCGCGTACAAAATGGGTTCTGCAAATATCACTAGCCCAGTACAAGCTATCTATTTGAAAAGACTAAGCAGCCATATGGGTGTGTTTGGTGATTTTTGAATTTAAACAAAAATAGCAGGTAGTCTCCAAGGTGGTGTCCAAGTTAAGAATAAATAACTAAATAGCATTTTGTTCCATGTTTTTGGCAAAAAAAGGAGAAAGTAAGCAATTGGAAGGGAAGAAAAATTGTTTAACCAGGAATAGCACACTAAGCCATATGCGACTTGGGAGCACAAGAAAGTTAAGTGACTTGCTCAGGGTCACACAGTATGCAAATGAAAGCTGATGGGATTCAAACCCAGGTCTCCCATGTTTGCAGCTCAGTGCCTTTAATCACCGTGCTATAGTGCCTCCTGTTACCAGTAATCGCAATACAACTGGAGCCATGCATCATCCCATCTGCCTGAAAAAAAAATAAAAAAATTAAAAAATGAAGCCAGGGCATGCACAGCTCTAGCAACAAAATGGAGTCAAGCAAACACCCATCTGGTAACAAAAGGGATCCTTGCATCCAGACAGCTCAAACAAAATGGAGGCACACCTCCATCTGCTACAGCTAAGATGGCAGCACATCTAACAGGCAGCCCTTAATCATCCGCCACGTGCGCACATGCGCACATACACGCACACACGCGCACATACATGCACACACACACACCAGTTATGGACTGCTCAGGTTCAGGTGTATTCAAAGGAAAGCTGCATTGAGCACACTCATTTACAAGGAGGTTGTGTCAGGGACAATATGAAATGGTACAGTACAGTGATACAGAAACAACACAAGCTTCAGTGAAGTAGAGGTTACAGATATTTACAATTGGTTACATGGCAAGGTTGTGACATATACATAGCAGTTTTAATAATCTGACATGTTATAACAATTCATGATGAGTAGCGGAGGTAAATAGATGAGGGAGCATAAGTGCAAGTTGGGTAGTAGAAGTACTCTTTGTGCATACTCAATCAAGGGGTAGGTCCGAAGGCCTCACAGACTACCCAGGCATATTCAAGACTAATTCCTCCACACAAAAACAGCATGCAGCAAAGAATAGTCAGCATTTTGTGTGGTGGTGGAGACGCACATGGCCGACCAGTTCAAGTAGCTCAAACAATCCACCCCAAAAATGACCAGATGCTGCTGGTTTTCAGACCATTAAAATTCACATTAATACAAGCAGTTTTCAAACAACAGAAGCGCTGTGTGTTTAAACAGGCACCCCATGTGCATCCGGTACCACACACACACACTTGTGGATCTTTGTTACTCGGTCGGGGTAGATCCGAAGGCTTCACAAGCTTACTGGATGTTGCATCATCCCAAAATGGCCAGTAGCAAACACGTGGATGGCCAGTTGCAAACCATAAATGAATTGCTTATAATTTCACATGGGTTACCTGTGTATGAAAGGCCATGTACAAAGCACTTTCAATATAATGCACACAAAATACTACAATAAAAAATTTAAATAAAGACACACTCATTAAGATACCCTGAGCAGAACATAGTGTGGCACAGGACAACAAGCACAGGCTGCCATGCAGTGGGACAAAAGAAGGAAACCTGTGGTGGGAGGACACCAGGGTCATGAAGATGAAACAGGTCCCAAAGTCAGAAAATACTTTTTTTTCCCTCTCACTATTTGGGTATCATAAATTCATAAAATGCCCCCATTATCTTTTTGGTTTACTATTTGTGCATCACACATTATTTGAAGCCACTTTCCATTACAGAAACAGCAGTAACACATACCAGCCATGTGCTCCTACACAAAGCATGATGCCAGGCGGTGGGACAAACAAGCTAAGCCAATTCAAGATCAGGAAATGCATCTTAGCCGGCCTCTGACCTCGCTGAGCATACTAAAATATTAATGGGTGCAAAAACATTACCAGTTCTCCACAAAATTAAAATTGTAAAATGAACAACACATTGTATCCAGCCAGCAGTCCAACCTGAACGCTTACCTTCTTCAGCAGTGAGTAGTATTACTTAACTCAGGATCAAAGAGCTTGACTGTGTAACTGGGGCTCCTCTATGGGACAGGAAACCTTCCAATTAACCTGGCTAGAAAAAGAAAGGACTGGCAACCAGGGGACTGTGGGTATTTTAGACCCCCACCATGGCCAGCCCCCTTTCAGCAACTTAGCTGGCCATGGTGAAGAAAAACTTTTAGAGAGATACAAGGGATACAGCAGAAACACAGCTAGTGTTTGAAAGCAGATTCCTGCACAAAACCCCTTAGTGTATCAAGTTTCGAGTGATGAGGTGCACCCAACACAGCTGGACATAAATAAATACATACATGTCCTAATCTTTAGGGTCATCCGAAGTGTGGGAATGATGGCTTTAGCACACAGAAAATCTTGGGGAAATAAACATAGTAGACTGTACCGTGTTGTAGAACAATTTATTGTGGGGGAAAAAATGACTGTTTCTGCCATTACAAACAGTTTTTTAACCCATCCTTTGCTATGTCACAAAAAGGGCTACCATTGCTGATAGATTTTAAAGAGCGAAAGTACAGATTACTAGCACAGAAGCATCTAAAACCATTCATTTTTTATCTCTTTTCATGGGGTATAATAAAAAGCCACATCAATTAGTATATTGTAGGGATTTCTCTGCGTTTGTCATCAGTTAGAAATTAGTGGCTCCATCAGTGTAGTCCCTTTTCATGCAGAGACCCTTGTTTATTTGAAAAAGTTTCACCAGGAAAGGCATAGTGAGCTAAAAAAAAAACTTGTTTCCAGATGCATCCTGGGGGAAGGGGGAACAGGACATTACAACTGATGTATACAAAAACCTAGATACAAAACAAATAAGCATCGTACATTGATATAAATATGAACAGTTACAGCTGTGTCCAGCTTAATATGTGAAGAGGACAGTACACCTAGGAATGCAATATTGCACGTTCAGAACTTGAGATTGGAGGGCTGTTCCTTAGCAGAGATATAGTGGGTGAGGGGGAAAAAAAAGAATATAACTAGGCAGCCTGAGAGTGGGGTGGGGTGCAGTCCTTTGACCCTCTAGGATGCACACCCCACAAGGGTCAGACACAGCAGGGAGCAACCCGAACTGAAAGTACTGGTATCCCAGGCTGCAAGAAAGAAAGTGTAGGGTAGAAGGAAGTGAGGCAAAACCCTGTGCTCTCTGGAGTGGAGACCCCACAAGGGTCCCACACTGCTCCAGTACACTCGGTCAGTATTGTGGGGAGAGGTAGTGGTGGGGTTTGGGGTAGGTAGTGTGTCAGGTGCAATTATACGATGGAGAAATGTAATTGCGAAGAAGAGAGGATAATGAACGTGTGGATGGGGCAGAGAGGATAACTAAGGGAATGGGGTTCCAAATTTTAGGAAAGTGGTAGTGGAAATCAACCTGTCCTGAAATGGAAGATCGAACAGGGAGGGCAAGGGTCCAGTAGCTAGAGGTATGGAAAGAGTAGGTTGGAGGAGGAGGAGGAGGGCTGAAGAGAAGGGCAGTGAGGCGGAGGGAGGGAGCTGAGCCAGTACTTCCCAACTAGGGAGCAACAGTGGGCGAGGCCTCTGGCTTCAAGAGGTGGAAGGGAGAGAGCGGTATATAGGTCATAGTAGTATGTATGGGGTGGACAGTCGAGAGCACACTGTCAAAAGGAGTTGAAAATGGTCTCCAGTCTGGTTAGGGTGGGCTTAGGGGCAGCACCTGCTTCTCAGGCCCCACTTGATAGACAGGCCTACCCCCAAGGTAACACCCAGCAGGGCTACCTAGAGAACCCTGCTTCCATTCCTGCCTAGCCAAGGGCTTAAGTAAGGTATCAGTCCTCTTTAAACGCACTTGGTACTGCCCCTCCCAAACCCCACACACATACCATACTCGACCAAAGCCCTCTGGAGCTGCTCCCTCCCATCACAGCCCCCGTTTCTACCCCTCCCCTCTACGCTTTCTGTGGTTGGTTTCAAACCCAGTCCCCCTTGTTTCACTGTCATCCAGACTCTTGCCATCTGGGACAGTGTTAAACCCTATGCAGTTACTCTGCCATAGTCTATCAACGGATTTGGAGGTTTCCAGGGGTGTGCTACCATTGCAACCGATTAGAAATAGCATAGTGTTCAATTTCAACTGCTCAGTTTTTTTCTCCTATTTGTCTAATTGTCATGTAATCGATCTTTAATGCCTAATGATCAGGCCTCTGTAACCACTGAATATGTGTATTGTCCACCCTGACATGGAACCTTTGTAAAAGAGCTCACGCTCAAAGGTCTTTCCGAAATACTAATTAAACAATTAAGCACTATAGACTGCCACCATAGTCAAACATTGGGAGGATCATTTTCTTGATAGTTTCATGATGGGCCATTAGGGGGATGCAACCACAGTGTCTGTACACAGCACCTAGCTTGGGATGCAATATTTATAATATATTTTATAATAATTCTCAAAATACACTCTCAAAAATAATTTTGTTGTCTAATATAAGATGTCACCTGCAACATATGCATTCTTTTTTTCTTCTACATCATCGACTGGACTAACATACTACCACATTTATTTGCCTTTCCTGATCAAAGATTGTAAACGTATAGAAAAATAAATACAGCAAAGAGCCATGGTTATATATGCTTTATGACACACACAAGAGAGTTGTGTAATGAGGGTAATTGTGATCTGATTTCCTTAAATCTGTGAATCTTTTCTGTTTTCCCCAGATGACATACACCTTCAAGAATTATGGCCCTGGAGTTCGCTATGTAAAATTTGTGCACGGAGGACAGGACAGCCAATTCTGGAAAGGATGGTATGGGATTCGGGTCACCAACAGCAGCATAGTAATAGAGCCAGAAACCTTGATATGAAAATATTACTGCATTCAAAGGAATTATTTACCTGTACCTTGGCAGAGCCAGAGTCCAGCTCCTAGCTACCAGACTTACCTGTTCCAGCATTGACTCTGACAGCTGCATTAGTACTTTCTTTAATATTTTATGGCATTTAACAACACAGAGGAATAACAATACATCAGTCCTCCGTTGTCTTTCACAATTGATAAGGGTCATATAAGCGGCACATTTCCACAAGATATAGGTTTAATGATGTTAAACACTTTGGTCAGTAAGGACAACATAATGTTGCAGGTCCCCCCTCCCCCCAACACACACACACACACACACACACACTCTCTCTCTCTCTCTCTCTCTCTCTATGGGGCTTGTTGTATCTGGGATGTAAAAAGTCCATTCAAATCTTTTTGTGCCCCCCCTCCCAAATGTGCCACCTCAACTTCTGCACTAGATTTTCCATTGAAGCATAATCCACCATTGTGTTGAGTCATGCCTGATCCAAGGATATCTCATCAGGCCACACCTTTGGAATTTACAGTCACCCAACACTAGGACCACGCACAAATTTTTGCAAGTAATCAGCTTGGGACAGCCCACAACAACATCGGCATCTGCATTAATGTGAGGGGCCCCTCCTCTCCTCAGATCTTTCTTTGAGGCGGTCTCTTTCATCAGGCCACACCTATGAAACTATAGCCGCCAAGTGCTAGGATCACACATAAACATTTTTGCTAGCAGTCTACTAGGGGCCGCCCACAATGACGTCGTATGTCAGTATCCTCACCACATAAACATAGACGGTCCTGTGCCCTCCTAAGCTCTTTTCCCGCCATCAACCATACTCACTGGAATCCATGGAGACACCCTTGCTTTAGTGAACTGCCAAATATTCGATTTCCTTTATTTTTTAATTTTTTTCACCCTAGTAATCATTTTATTTTAAAGTGATTAACATCACTGTGTGTATCGGACAACCAACTCTGCAAAATGCTTCCGATATTGCGAGTGTGATGGAAAAATCTACAACGATGACCACAACACCTGCATCTGCTGTCTTGGAGAGGCCCACAACATTGAGGCCTGCGAGATCTGCCTTAGCTTCAACCAGGCTACCGTGCAGCACCACCACAAAGCTCTGTAGTCCTTCCTCCTGGAACAGAATATAGCCAGACTAGAGGAAAGCAACTCCAGACAAGAAGCTCCGTTGTGTCACCGGCCCCATCCACAGGCTCCTGGGCCCACTCCTCTTTAGCAACTTCTTAAATTCTTTCCCTTCATCCTGCCCCAGATAAATACTTTTCTATGTAGATGCTGCTGTTCTCTCTAGTAGCCATCCTGACCGTATCTCCCTCCAACTCACAGTCCAGAACTCCTTCAATGAGGCCGAAAACTGGTTTCACTGCACATAAGCTGGTGCTAAATTATAAAAAACTAAGGTAATGTTGTTCACCCATTGGCAAAATACTCATGCCACCGCCACACTTAGAATTCTCAGTGCTCACAATGCTCCACTTGAATAAATCTCTTCCTTTAAACACCTAGGCATTACACCGGACTCTTCCCTCACCTGCTCCAAGCACATCCATAATGTCTGCTCCTCTGTTAACTCCAGGCTGGGCCTCCTATACAGGCATAAAAAGGTGCTTACCTCCAGAGGCTCTCTGCCTAGCTGTAAACTCCTCTGTCCTCTCGCTGGTAGACTACGGGCTTGTTATATAGGGTGCTGCCAACTCTACTGCCCTCCTCCGTAGGATCTCGGTTGCCCTAAACAAGGCATGCCTCCTGGTCACTGGGTGTGACCGGATGACCCACTCCTGTGACCTTTATCAATGATCCTCTTGGCTCAACCTTCAGGGTAGGCTAAAATACCACACCTGCCTATTCGCCAAAAAGATCGCATTGGGTAATACCCTCCCAGGCATTTGCAACCTGCTTTCCCTGCTTGGGTCACCCATAGCTCTTCGAAAACCTTCAACATCTCTCACTGTCAGACCTCCCTGGGGCAACATTCCTTTTGCTACAGAGCCACTCTCTGGCTAAATGCCCTCCCAGATGAAATTTCCACTATTGATAAGTTAGGCCCTTTCAAAGTCAAGTTAAGGGAAGCCATCGTCGCCTCTAGCCTCTGCGAATGTCCTTAACCCCTATCACCTGCCCTCCCCCCAGGGCTGCCAGACTATGTACTCTTGTGTCCGTGATGTATCCCCTGTATACTACTGCTTCAGTTTGCTTATGATTATGTATAGCTTCTCGTTGCTCCTTTGGCCATCTATGTTTAATCCACTGACACAGGGTCTACATCTTTCAAGCATCTATAACTCTGATCCAGGGTTTCCACCCTATGCTATATTTATGTTTTCTGTCATATCTCATTGTGTTTTTCTTGTGCAGTGTCATAATGTCCTGACATAGAGCCTTTGTAAAGAGTCTATGACTCAGAATGTTGTAATTCTGATTCTTATCAATGAACAATAAACAATAAATGCAGCCCATGATACAGTAGGGCTAAGAGACCTCAACACCTCAGTTCTCTTCCCCCACGTAAGAAGTTGAGGAAATTGGACCTCATGGGTAAGAGGACCTTTGCATCTGCCACTCTGGGCCTCAGAATAGCTAATTACCAGACCCATATGGTCAAATTCCAGAATACCCTCTGGGGAAAAAGGCTAAAGCGGTAGCTCAGGCCCTTGCAGAGGGCCCTCGAAAGCTGAAGATGCTAAAGGCCCTCCAGACTAGGGCTGATGTAGGTGAGCACCTTTTGAAGTCTATATATATCTCAGATGCTTCAGCCAGAGTTGCTGCTCCTGGCATCTGCCTCAGAAGGCATTCTTGGCTCAGGGTGTCAGTTTACTAGTGATGTGCAGCATTCCATTCTGAATGCCCCCTTCAGAGGTTACAAGCTTTTTGGGGCAGATGTGCTGGATATCCTTCATATCCTCCAAGCATAAGGGAGGACTCTGCAGTCAGTCCACTGTCTTTACCACACCCTGTCAAAAAGTGGACCGAGGGTGCAGTTTCATTGAACCACCGACAGACCCAGATGGGAATCAGACAGCAGGGCAAGCGCAGAGCAGGTACAGCTTTCCCCTGCCCCCAAGTCCGCCATACAAAAAGCCACCAGACATGGAGGTGGTGGTGCAGCCAAAGCCACAGTTTCCATTTCAGCATGACTCCTTGTAGACCCCCACCTCCCCATACTCCAGGAGGTGGTGGTAGGGGTCGTTTCTCCTTCACCTGGACAGGTGGAGAGAAATTACAACAGATGCATGAATTCTGCAACTCCTAGAGCCAGGTCATGCTCTAGAACTCCTGGAGGAAGTTTGCACCTTGCTGTGGAAGAGGGCTGTAGAACCATTTCCTGAGGAACAGGGGTTCTATTCTCACTTCTTCCTAGTCCCCAAATCCACAAGAGACTTGAGGCCCATTCTGGATTTAAGAAATCTGAACTTCTGTATTCAGTGCAAGAAGTTCAGGATGGCAACTCTGCAAGGGCTGCTGCCCTACTACAAAAGAGGAACTGGATATACTCACTAGACATGTAGGATGCTTACCTGCACATCAGAGTTTGCACCCCTCACAGGAAATACCTCCGGTTCCAGTTTCAGGGAGAGCATTACCAGTTCAAGGTATTTACCCAATCTTTAGTGGTGATAGCACTAGCCCTTGGGAGGGAGGGCCTGTACATTTTCTCCTATCAGGACAACTGGTTGCTCAAAGCTCAGTCCAGGGAGCGGCTGTTTTACACCCTAGTACATACCAGGCAGCTGTTCAGTACACTAGGGATTACAGTCAATCTGCCAAAGTCGGTCTTGACTCCTTGCTAGTGCCTCCAGTACATAGGAGCTATACTGGACACTGCTCAGGGGTCAGCCTTCCTGCCCCAGGACAGGGCAGAGTGCCTGATAGCACAGGTCCAGGAGCTTTACAGAAACAGGTATGTCACAGCCAGGACATTCCTGAGACTGCTGGGCCTAATGGGGCAGCAGCTATCTTCATGGTTCCCCAAGCAAGGCTGCACATGTGGATCCCCCAGAGGACATTGAAAGTCCAGTGGAATCAATGCATCAAGGATCTTTAACAGAAAGTTCTAGTAACCTCACCTGTCAGGAGGGTGCATTAATGGTGGATGAAGCCAGCAATTTGTTCAAAGGGGTTCACTTCCTAACCTCTTTCCCTCCTCAACTCATCACCATAGAGGCTTTGGGTATGGGCAGTGAGGAGGGCTCATCTGGAGTCTCACCAGACCCAAGGTACATGGAACACAGTGGACAGTTCTTTCCACATAGTGTTCTAGAGATGAGGGCCATTATGTATGCCGTCCAGGCCTTCCTGAATCACCAGTCCCCATGGCATCTCCTAGTGCCGATGGACAACATCAATGTAGTGCACTATATCAGTAAGCAAGGGGAGACTCGCTCATACCCCATGTGTGAAGAAGCTGTGAGGGTCTGGTATTGGGCTCTAGAACATGGCCTAGAACTGACTACACTTCATGTTTCAGTTGTTCAAAACATCCTGGCAGACAGGTTAAGCAGGTTGCAGTCCAGAACGCACGAGTGGGAGCTGCTGATCTCGATAGTGGAAGATCAGTTTGACAGGTGGGATCACCCAGAGAGGAACTTTTTGCCATTCCCACTCAACGCAGAACTGCCAATTTTCTGCTCTCTCACTCCAGGGCTTGGAGTTTTCTAGCAAGACGTGTTGTCTCTCTCCTGGAAAGGGAGATTCCTTTATGCCTTTCCTCCCATTCCTCTAATTCAGAGAGTGCTGATCAAGCCTCAGATGGAAGGAGTGACTCTTGATTCTCATTGCTTCCTCATCAGATCTGGTTCCATTTACTGAAGCACTTGACAATGGAACCTACAGTGCCCCTGCCCCTGTGTAAAGTCTTGCTGTCACAGGAGCAGGGCACCCTGGTCCCTCCAGATCTCAAGTCCCTCCATCTTCATGCATGGTTCCTGAAGACACAGCCATGGCTAGATTTGGGGTGTCTCAAAAGGCAGCTGATGTCTTGGTGGCTGCTAGAAAACCCTCCACCAGGGTCATCTATTCAATGAAGTGTAAGCGCTTTGCTTTGTGGACTGCTTCCTATCACTTGGATCCCTTCACTTGTCCAGTCAGTTAGATTCTGGAGTAGTTGTTGTCCCTTTCAGACATGGGACTGCATTACTTTTCCATTAAAGTGCACCTAGCTGCCATTTCAATCTTCCATGTGCCTATTGATGGCTCTTACAGTTGCTCAACAGGAGGTATCTCGTACGGCCTTGAGAGGTATTCTTCACTTGAAACCTCCCATCTACAATGCACTCCTGGCTTGGGACTTGAATTTTGTTTTAGAGAAACTTTGGCTCCTTTTGAGCCAGCCACAACATGTGAGGTACATGTTTTGTTGTGGAAAGCATTATTTTTAGTTGCCATTACTTCAGCTCAGAAGCATTTCCGAGCTGTAGGCTCTGATGAGTTTGGCCCCTCATTTAATTTTCAACAAAGACAGGGTGTCTTTGCATACCGACCATAAGTTATTACTTAAAGTGGTGTCTAAGTTTACCTTGAATCAAATCATCCACCTGCCTGTTTATTTTCAAGAGCATGCCAGTCCAGGGGAAGCATTGCTGCACACTTCAGATGTACATAGAATTCTCAGGTATTATGTTCACTATACAAGGGACTGCAGGAAGTCCTCATAGCTTTTGTTTCCTTCACCCATGGGAAAGAGGGTGTACCAGTTTCTAAACCGTGCCCATCCAAATGGTTGGCTAACTGTATTACTTTTTATTACAGGACGTACGATAAGGAACTTCCTGGGGTGGTTTGTGGCCATTCAACCAGAGGCATGGCCACTTCTATTGCCTGTTTCAGGAATGTGTCAGTGGCAGAAATCTGTGCTGCTACAACCTGGAGTACTGTCCATACCTTCACTAGACACTACAGTCTGGACATCGCTTCTAGAAGAATGGCAGGCTTCGGTCTGGCTATGCTTCACAGCCTCCTTTCTCAGTCCTCCCACCTCTCAGACTGTCTCTCTGTCAGTACTGCTTGAGACTCCTTCCATAGGTGTGGCCTGATGAAAGACATATACTTGAAGAAAGATAGTACAGTTATGTAAGAAGTTACAGTAACAGTAGATCTTTGAGAGAGTTTCTTTCATCCGGCCATGCTGTCCCACTCACCACACCCTTGGGTCTCGGAGTTTCTCAGCTCCTGTCTGCCTCTCTCCAGGGTGGTCTACCTCCTGTTTTCCACCTCACTTAGTGGCTGGAACTCTAGTTCCCCCTCGATTTCTCAGGAGGAGATCCTCTGCGTATGGCCTCTGGCAGGGAACAGAGGAGGGTATGGGGCAGCCCATATTTATGTAGTGAGGACATCGATATAATAACATCATCATGGGAGGCCCCTAGTAGACTTCTAGCAAAATGTTTCCCTGTGGTCCTAGCGCCTGGCAGCAGTAGTTCCATAGATGTGGCCTGATGATTCTCTCAAAGATCTGTTACGGTAAGTTCTTGCATAACTGTACATCTTACTTCGAGAGGGCTCTTGCAGTAGGTAATTACATATAGGACTGATGCCGGCAGGCGGCAGGACCCCACGGAAAGATTTCTAGCTAGCAGTCCCTGGCGAGGGACCGCCCCCACGTCAGGTGACCGGTGTCAGGAGACGTCAGTATAAAAGGGCGGTCCCTGACGCCTGCCTTCCAGTTGTTTCCCGCCGTTAGCTCGTGCAGCAACTCGTGGAAAAGTTTGTGCTTCGTCAGCCCATTCTTCGTCGGTTTTACTGAAATTCTTTATTTTCGATAACGTCAGGTACCATCGTCTGTGTATGTTGTCCCCTACACCCTCCGAGCACAAAAATGAGTGCAACTCATGCGGCGCCCAACTACCTCACAAGGACGGCCATTCCCTGTGCCTGTTATGCCTAGGCCCCGATCACCCAGTTGAGAAGTGCCAGCACTGCCTCAGCTTCAACGCGGCTACCCGGAAAAGGTGTCAGCAATCCCTGGAAGCCCATATTCTGAAGAAAAAGATGAGTTCAATGGAGAAGGAGCTCAAAAAAACTGAGGCAGGCGTCCACTTCCCCCGAAGGACATCGGGGGAAAAAAAAGGACAAGGAGAGGCACCGGGACACATCCTCCTCTTCCGTGACTCCCTCGGGAGCCGCTGGGACACAGGTAACATCCCCTCCGGGGGACCGCTCCTCGACGGCCGCCTCGGAGGTTCCCAAGGAGGCGTCATCCCACCCTTCTGGCTCACGCTTAGGCCTTGCAGGCACCTCCGGGCAATTGGAGGACTCCGCCCCCAGTTCGGCCGCAGGCTTGTGGCCTACTGGCGTGGGCGGCTCCGGTAAGTCAGACGTCTGCTCCTCCGACGTCTGCCCGGAGAAGGCCGGTCAGACGTCCGACACTTCGGGGCGGTGCACGACCTCTACCCCACCGGACCAGGCCGATCCTTCTTCTTAGCCTGCCTCCGGTGATGGCTCCCATAAGCTGGACACCGGCTCCTCCAGTGCCCGCAGGGAGCTCGCCCTCAAGCCGCACGTTGGCTCGTCCGACGCCCGGCAGGCGAAGGAACCAACGACGGACCCTCCCTCGTCCGTTGTACCCGGTTCCCCACAGTCTTCGCTGCCATCCGGGGACCCAGAGTTCCCCCAGCCTGACCTCGAGAATTTTTCTCCTCCATCCCCGGACGACGCTGGGGATCTTCCTCCTCCATCAGACCCTTCTCTGGCTGGTGAACTGGATCTGACGTCGGCTCCCTGGGTGCCGGCTCCGACGCCGGTTCCTCCAACGCCGGTACCTCCGACGCCAGGGCATCCAACGCCGGTTCTGCCGACTCCGGGAGACATCCCGCTTCCGGATGTCCCCCCTCCGATGGGCCCTCCAGGCCCTCCAATGGGGATCCGCCTGTGGGGCTGCCGGCTGGGCTGTCTGCTCAGACAGCTCCCCTGGCTCCCGGGTACCTTCCGTCTTATCCGATGCCGGTGTACCCGGTACCACAGTATCCGGCGGCGCAGTACCCAATGCCAGTTTTTCCGGCACCACAGTACCTGGCCGGGTTTTCTGCAGCGGGTTCGGATACTCTCCTACGGTACAACCCGTACCCTTATCCCCCACCTCCTCCACCTCCACCGCCCCTACAGCCGCAGGTGGACCTGCAGGAGACTCTGACCTCCTGGTGGGCTGAGGCCAAGGCTTAGCTCAGCAAAGAGATCGAGAGCCGCCTTCCAGCGATGGTACCGTCTCTGGTTCCCATACGTCCACGGCGGCACACTCCCTCACCACCTCCGGACTACAGCGCTCTTCCGTCTGGGTCCAGAGAGGGGCAGGACACGCTTCCCCGGAGGCTTCCCAAGGGGTCCATTCCTCCCCGTCATCTGGAAAGGGAGTCCTTTTCCTCTTCACCCTCGGACTCTTCCGAGACTTGCTTCGAGAGAGAGAGACGACGAGCCTCGCTCTCCGTCAAAGCCCAGGCCAAGGACTCCTCCGAAGTCTCCTCCAGAAGATCCTTCATTTACGCAGTTGCTTAGGAAAATCCAGGAGGTCCATCAGTGGCATTCCTTGGAACCAGATCCTCAGCGTCTGAAACTCGCTGGACATCTGGATCTGCCCGTGACAGCTCCTACCTTGGTGCCACCCTGGATAGAGCCTCATGCTGACTTAGTTACCACTATATGGACACAGCCGTCGGCTTTAGCCCCACTTCCTAGGAAGTCGAACAGGCTATATCAGGCTCCTGAGGGTGTTGATTACTTGGATTCTCACCCTCGAGCTGACTCGGTTGTGATCAGCGCTGCTCACGGCCGGTCGGCCAACCCCAAACACCTTAGCTCGTCGCCACCTGATAAGGAATCCCGCCTTCTGGACCAGTATGGGAGGAAGATCTGCGCTTCCTCCACACTGGGGATCAGGGCCCTGAACTACATTGGCCATACGGGGGACTACCAGAAGGCCATTCTGACCCAGGTGGAAGCCAAATTGGACTCCCTGCCTGACTCCCAGGTCAAGCAGGAGTTGGCTGATCTTGTCCGCTCTGCTCGTTTGGCTAGTCAACACATGCTTCGTGCGACATACGATGCAGTGGACACTGCTGGACGGAGCTCAGCTTTCGCCATAGGTCTACGGCGTCATGCTTGGCTCTGTGTGTCAGGTTTGGTCCCGGAGGTGCAATCTGCTATTCAGGAAGCTCCTTTCTGGGGGGTCAGTGCTTTTCGGAGGTGATGTCAAGAACATCATCACCGATTTCCAAGAGAAGTGGACGGGACTGAAGTCGGTTGATTCCATGTACTGTCCCCATCAGCAGCACCGCCATCCCTTTCGCAGACGGAATCGGCCCAAGGCGAAACCCCAGGGAAAGTGGGCCACAAAACGCCGGGCCCCCACAGCTGCTAAGCTCCCCCCCGCCCAAAAAAAGCAGCGGGTGCTTCAGCTGCAGCGCTGCCCCACGCCACCTGACTCCTCCCCTCTCCCACAGCCTCCGGACTCCCCGGAGGAACCGGTAGGAGGGAGGTTTCCCTCCATCTTCTGGGCTGGGAGAGGATAACCACAGATTCCTGGGTGCTTCTGCTCATAGCAGAAGGACATTTGATAGAGTTTCTTCAGAAACCACCTCGCCACCCCACCCCCCCCGAGGTCGTTGTATTCAAGGGAACATCTTCTCTTGGTTCTGGAGGAGATTTCAGCCCTCCTGCTGAAACGAGCAATAGAACCCCGCCCCCTTCATCTACAAGGGACGGGTTACTATTCCCATTTTTTCCTGGTCCCAAAGAAGACAGGAGATCTCAGACCAATTTTGGATCTCAGTTCCCTGAATCTTTTCATAGAATACAAAAGGTTCAGGATGCTCTCATTGCAGAGCCTTCTGCCCCTCCTCCGGCCGGGACAATGGCTGTGTGCTCTGGATATGCAGGATGCTTACCTGCATATTTCCATTCACCCGTCCCAACGCAAATACCTTTGCTTTGCGTTTCAGGGGGACCACTACCAATTCAAGGTGCTCCCGTTTGGTCTATCCTCGGCTCCCCGAGTATTTATCAAATGCCTGGCCGTGGTGGTGGCCCACCTGCGTACCAAGGGAGTGCAGGTTTTCCCATACCTGGATGATTGGATCCTGGCGGCCTCATCCAGGGAGGAACTCCTCCGCTGCCTCTCCCTTACCCAGCAGGTTTTTGCCTGCCTGGGTATTACCGTCAACCATTCCAAGTCTCATCTGGTCCCATCCCAGAGACTACAGTTTAAAGGGGCGATTCTCGATACGACCACAGGCAAGGCCTTCTTACCTCCGGACAGGGCGTCATTCCTTCCGACCCAGATAAGTCCTGCCCGACTGCAGGAGGGTCTCTGCACGGTCAGTTCTTTGCCTTCTCAGGCTCATGGCGGCTGCTATCCCGACAGTTCCTCGCGCGCAACTTCGCATGAGAATTGCTCAGTGGACTCTACGCTCCCAATGGGATCAGTTAGTGGACGACCTGGATCACCCAGTTCTGGTCTCCTTGCCGATGCTTTGAGACTTGCAATGGTGGATGGTTCGAGAGAACCTGTTTCGTGGAGTTCCTTTCTTTCGTCCTCCCCCCTCCCAGATTCTAACCACAGATGCCTCGGGCGAAGGTTGGGGAGCCCATCTATGCCCTCATGGGACCCAGGGCTCCTGGTCCAAGCTAGAACAAGCTCTCCACATCAATGTGCTAGAGCTTCGGCAGTGTTGTATGCACTCCAAGCCCTTCGGCAATACATCCTTCCCGGCCACCTAGCCGTCCAGATGGACAACATGTGTGTGGTTTGGTACATCAACAAACAGGGAGGGACTCAGTCCTACCCTCTTTGCAGGGAGGCAATGAGGGTTTGGGATTGGGCAACACAACACAACCTTCACCTCACGGCTGTTCACCTTCCGGGAGTCGACAACACCCTAGCAGACAAGCTAAGTCGCTGTTCTGTGCGGACTCATGAATGGGAACTGGATCAAGGGGTTCTAGACAACATCTTCCGACTTTGTGGAACACCACAGGTTGACCTGTTCGCATCCCCTCTAAACGCAAAACTTCCAGCTTCTGCTCGCTCGTTCCAGAGCGAGGCGTTTTTTGGAACGACACTCTATCTCTAGATTGGAAGGACAGATTTGTCTATGCCTTTCCCCCAATTCCACTTATCGCACGAGTCTTGCAAAAACTAGCTTCAGAGGGAGCACGAATGATTCTGATTGCTCCTTTCTGGCCCAGGCAAGTTTGGTTCTCTCTTCTACAACAATTCTCAGAGGATCCACCTCTTTGTCTTCCTCTGTCTCAAGGCTTACTGACCCAGGATCAGGGACCCTGGTCCATCCAGGTCTCAAATCCCTTCAGCTGCATGCATGGCTCCTGTAGACTTAGCTAAATCCTGTTTTGGGGTATCTCCCCAAGTGGCGGAAATTTTGGTAGAGGCAAGAAAACACTCCACCAGATCCACTTACGCCATGAAGTGGAAAAGATTTACTATCTGGGCGGCTTCCAAGAACGTAGAACCCTTTTCCTGCTCAGCGGCACTTCTGCTGGAGTATCTTCATCATCTGTTTGACCTGGGTCTCAGTCATTCTTCGCTGAAGGTGCATATGGCGGCCATCTCAGCCTATCATATTCCCTTTGCAGACAAAACTTTCACCCAATTGGAGATCTCTAAGACCTTTCTCAGAGGGGTCCTCCATCCAAGGCCCCCCATCCGTCCTCCTGCTCTCCCTTGGGACTTAAACTTTGTTCTCGAGAAACTTACTCTCCCTTCCTTCGAACCTGCAGCTACTGCGGATTTGAAGTTTCTTTCGGGGAAGACTCTCTTCCTGGTGGCTATTACTTCTGCACGGAGAATTTCCGAGCTTCAGGCCCTGATGTGTAAAATCCCTTTCTTGATTTTTCACAAGGAACGTGTTGCTCTTCGCATGAATCCTAAGTTTCTTCCTAAAGTAGTAGCTGAGTCTACTCTAAATCAATTCATAGAGTTACCTGCCTTTTGCACGCAATACTCTAATCAAGGGGAGTATTTACTCCATACTATGGATGTTCACCAAATTCTGAGATACTACACCAACAGGACGAAGGATCTCAGAAAGACTGATCAGTTATTCGTCTCCTTTGCTCATAAAAGGGAAGGCAATGCAGTTTCCAAGCAGTGCCTAAGTGGTTGGCTCATTGCATCACTTTCTGTTATGACAAATACAACAAGACCCTACCGGGTCAAGTCAGAGGCCACTCCATAAGAGGAGTAGCTGCCTCAGCGGCTTGTTTCAAGAATGTGTCCGCGGCAGACATCTGCGCTGCCGCCACCTGGACTTCCGTCCATACCTTTACTAAACACTACAGTTTGGATGTTGCCTCTCGCCGTAGAGCAGTCTTCGGGCTGGCTGTTTTACAAGGTCTCTTTTCTTGAGGCTTGCACAACTAGAACTGCCTTTTGGAGTAGTTTTCCTCCTCCCGGTGCCTCTCTTTGTTCCAGACTGCTTGGGATTCAGTCCTATATGTAATTACCTACTGCAAGAGCCCTCTCGAAGTAAGATAGTACAGTTACCTAAGAACTTACCGTAACAGTAGATCTTGAGAGAGGCTCTTCTAATAAACTCTTCTCCCTCCCTCCATCCCCTAGGCTTTTTCAGCTCCTTTTCCATTAGGGAATTATCCGCTTCTCTCGTCGTGCCTCTTTTGGCCTGTGGCGGGGAAAGAACTGGAAGGCGGGTGTGAGGACTGCCCTTTATACCGTCTCCGGCGCTGGTCACCCTGGCGTGGGAGCGGTCCCTCGTCAGGGACTGCTAGCTAGAAATTTTTCTGTGGGGTCCTGCCGCCTGCCAGCGTCAGTCCTATATGTAATTACCTACTGCAAGAGCCTCTCTCGAAGATCTACTGTTACAGTAAGTTCTTACGTAACTACTTTTCTTTTCCCGCTGTTGATCAAGACTCGTCAGACCACTGTAGAAATGTCACTGCAGTAGCCGCCATTTTCTTTCCTTACATCTATGAAAGTAATCACTTTTATAATGATTTTCAGCAATCTGCATGTCATTGAAAGAACTATCTAAACTTTTCTGGTATTGTGAGTGCACAGAAAAGATCTACACCAGAGACTCCCATGACGTCTGTGCCTGCTACCTAGGCCTAAGCCACAATATGAAAGCCTGCAGAATCTGCCGGGGGTTTAATTCCGTAACCAGATGATTCTGGAAAGGGGCTTTACAGACATTTTTGCTTAAAAAAAAAAAAGGCGGTAGAGAAGATGGAGAACAAGCTCCAGCAGAAATCCATGTCACCAGTTCAGACAACCAAATCGCGATCATCTAAATTCCTAAAGAAGACATCAGAAGTCACAAGCATAAGCACTGAAACAAAGAAAAGGCTTCCCCAGCACATTCCAGGTCACCCCTGTGTTCAACAGGTACAACCTTGGCTTCGATGTCATCCATTCCAGCAGTGGCGTCGACCACCCCCCCCGACCGACATGACACAAAGATCAGAGCTTGACGTAGGCACTACCAGGCCTAATACAGCTGGTATGTTGCTTTGAACACTGGGGGCTCTACCGCCCCTTCGACTACTCCAGTCGTGCCCATCAACCAAAGTGGCGCCAATTCTCAGGCAGTCCTCTTGTTTTTTTCAGACTTGATGAGACATCTGTTGCCTGGTCTCCTTGTCCCGGGGGCCCATCAATGGAACTACTTCTAATCCTCCATCGACACCGCAAGGAACTCCCTTACTACAGCCACCTCCTATGCAACCACTGATGCTGCTGGAATGCTCTCTCATTCCTGTTGACCCAGTCGACAATGACTATGAGAACAGTCCTGCTCTAATGATGCAGGAAGAGTTGAATGAGGCTGAAGATTATGCTGAGAGCCACTATGAACATGGCAGCAGCTCCACTGTCTCCACCCACAGTGAGGACTCTGGTGAATACACCAAGGTCCCCTCCAGATGACCCTACCTTTTTACCGTGATGCATCAGATGCAGGCAGCCATGGGATTTGCCCTGGAAGAACAGGATACTACTAGAAAGAAATTGCTGAAATTCCTGGAACTGCCAGATTCACCTGTCATTGTGTTGCCTCTTCTGCTCCCAGCCTTACAGGATGCCACCTATGCAGCTTGGTACAGACCAAATAATACACCAGTTGTCCCCAGATAAAATGTACATGGCCCCTTATGGGAAACCTTTATTATGCCACACAACCTGAGACTGACTCAGTGGTATTTAATGCTGCCCATGACAGGTCGGTGATTATGTAGATTATCGGACTTGCGTAGGACCTGTGCTATTAGCATAGAGCTCAAGTTATGCTACTTGGTCTAATCACCCATCCCGTTACTTTTTATTAGTTTATTTGAGTTGGGTGGGGGGGGGGCTTTACCTCCCCCACACACACACCTTTACAAAACAAGTTCTGGCAGAGCCACTACAACTGTGAATGCATTAACAAGATAAGGGTGTTTCATAGGCTTAAACATGAACATTTATTTATTTATTTAAAAAATATCAGATTTACAAACCTTTGAGTCAGAGACTCATTTACAAAGGCACCTCGTTGAAACTAATACAAAGACAGCACAGTTAACAAGTTCAAAAACAGTGTCTCAGAGAGCAGACAGTTATAACAGTCATTCACTGGAGATACATGGGTAGCAGTAGATAAACAGATTACATAGTTTAGGCATACAGGCACCACATCAAGAAGACCAAAGCAGTTCAAACAATATACAATAGCTAAAGCAAATAGACATCAGGAGTCAAAGAGAAGCCCAGAGTGTTCACATGAAGGCTGTTGCATACACTAACTGAATCAAAGTTTAGTACATTGAGAAAGGGCATATTTAAGCAATAAGGCATGACAGGGTGTGTGTTATCATGTAATAATGTCACTCCTGGGGTGGGGCGAAGCTGAGTATTTATTTAATCCACTGGTTCAGCAATATTTGCACAAGCTGTGCCCAGTGCAGATTTTACAGCACTGGTCCTGGTCTGGTGATCTGGGTTTTACCCATACCACACTGCTTATGGCTTAGTGATATACTGTACAGATGGTTGCAGAGTCTAACCCATTGAAGGATGAAATTTCAGAAAACCATTATGCTATAAATATCAAGACTCACTCCCTCCCTCACCCCCTAGTCACAATTAATCCTCTGCCAAAGTCATGCTTAAATACTGGTGCCTCTACATCCACGCCACTAAGCTTTCGATGCCAACATGCTTCTTCTGCTGCTGTGAGTTAAACTCTTTATTTAAAAACATTTTGTTGAGAAATGTTTGTTTTAGTATATCCATGCTCCCCAAACAGAGAATTACCCACAACAGGAAAATCCATGGCCTTAGCCTGGGTATCCTGTGACAGGCTAGTACACCTGAGCCAAGTCATTCTACGAAAAGCCACAGATGTAGCCATGACTCTTGAAGATGCATCATTAGAGTCCATTGCAGCATGGAATTGCACCTTGGATGCCTCAATACCATCAGCAGCCACCTGCTCCAGCTCCTTGGCAAGCTGGCCAGGGACCTGTTTCACTAAAGCCATAACAGTATCCCATCTGGATTTCTGGTGTCTTGCAACATAGGCCATATAATTTGCCTGTCTGAGTCCCAAGGATGCTGCCATGTATTGTTTCTTTGCCATGGCATCAATCCTCCTGGAGTCCTTGTCAGGGGGGTGTGAAGCCAAGGGAATATTTGCCTTATCACAGGCTGCAGCCTGCACTACCCCAACATGGCTGCATTGTTGTGAAAGGAACTCCATATCAGGGCCTGACAATGTGTACCTCCTGTCCATCTTTTTATCCACAGGAGGTAAAGAATTAGGAGCTTTTAAAATTTTTATTGTCTGTTTCCTTAAAGATTTATGTAAAGGAATAGACAATCTCCTGGACTCTGGGATATCCATCATTTCCACATAGTCAGGCTCCTCCTGTTCATCCACAGCTTCTTCCAAAGGAGCTGGAGGTTTCAACAACTTTTATAAAACAGAAAATGAGAAGGGACTCAGAAGCCTAGGGGAGACACTCCTGAAGGTCTTTCTGGGGAGATGTCCGTTCAATGGGCACATCAGACTTTCAAAATCACATTCCTCTCTTCATAATCATCCTCCCCTCCTCCGGTTCATAAAATTCCTCTATATCATATTCTTGAACCGGTGGAGCTGACTGCATTCGACCAGTTTACCTGATGGTGGCGGTTCGGACGGAACGAGGAAAGCGACTGGACAATTTGGATCGCTTTGGCTATCTCTGCAGCCGGTTGGAGAAGGAAATTTTGGCTCCACACCTGCTGATTTTCTAGTCCTCTTTGCTGGAACTGGCTCCTCGAGTCAGCTCTTCGTTTGCCGAGGAAGTCTCGCCTGGTCAGAGGCACTCCCTCGATTCGGTTGGCACAAACGGGCTGGCCATCGGGTCAGCGGACTTTTGGCCTCTCGTTCCTGAGCCTACCAACTCTCTTATCCAGGGTAGCTGCAGGAAATTCTTGCAAATCTGGCAGTCTGCATTGAGGTAGTCAAACCCCAGACAATAAACACATGTGGTGTGTGGGTCAGCCTTGGCAAAGGCTTCCCCAACACTACAGTGCTGAAACCCAGTGGGCCTGGTTTTCTTTGGTTTCTCAGATATAATGCCAGCCTAACCAAAAACTTGCCCTTTTCCGGCAAATCGCCAAGCAAGACACCCTTATTGGTTCCCAACCGTGTCACGGGTCATGGAAAAAAACGTAATGAAATCCGTTTTTTTTAGAACTGATAAGAACCGGGAACCGCACTCTAAATGTAATTTAATAAGTTTTAACAACAACCTGATCGGTTCAAACCGAACCGATAACAACGTTTGCAAGTTCCACACAGAGAATGTAAAACCTATCTATTACTTACGATACCGCAGACAGAGCTTGAACCGACCCGGTTGTGGTTAAAATAAATATAACTGTGGTTTAAAAAAACGAGAAATAACACTTTTTTTAACCGAGAAATGAACCGAGCAGTAGGAGGAATCTCCGGAGCGACTGTTCAGTGAGGCGGAGGAAAGAATCTGACAGTTTCAGTTTGAAGATCAACAGACAGAGTTTTTTCAACCGAGCTCGCGCTCAAGATTCCATGCCTGGCATGGAAGTTAACTCTTTCACCTCCGGAGCAATTCTAAGGCTTGGACAAACTGCATATATCATAATATAGCAAGACTTCATGTTGTTTGAAAAATGAATTTGTAAAAGAAACCAAAATCCCCATTTATCAGTTCATTGAATCACAATACAGCATGTTATGAATTTTTTCAGATTCTATGTGTAACCTATAGTAAGTCAACAGAAATTAGACACAAATGCCTACCTATTTGCAAGTGAAGCAAATGTGGTTATCATCATTCAGTTGTAAACACCTGTAGTCACAGCCAGGATTCACATTGATAGATTCTGGGTAAGTATGACAAGTTTCCTAAATACTGGTACCTTATCCAGCTGTATTCTGCTTGGGGAGTGTGTGTGTGTGTATGTATATGTTTAAACATGTAACTTTCTATAGTATATTGTATAGCACTGTGAATCCTGGCTGCAGTGTTTTCTCTGCTGTGGCTAAGCAAGACACTGTAACAAGACACTGGCCTGCTGTAGGGGCTATTAGACATCAAACCAAAGGGTACGTTGTGAAGACTAACTTGGAGAAGATGCAATAGAACAAACTTGAATGACAGCCCCCAGACGTCAAAAAACACCCAGGAAAAATTAGAAAAACTCCTCTAACAGCCTAGGCAGAAACAAACACTGGATTGAAGTGAGAACTCAAAACTGGTAGTAATACATATATTCCTGATTTTAACATGCAGTTTTCCTTTAAGAAGATTTAGTAGAATATAAACAGTAGCCCAGAACTGCCTGCCTGAGAATGAAGTTGGTATATTATTTGGAAAAAGAGAAGGCTAGGTCTCTTGCTATGCAATGTCCTGTAAAGTAACACACTGACTGCTCTTAGGATAGTAGTGTCAAGTGTTGTGAGGTGCCATGGGGAACTTGTTATGCAGAAAGTTCCTAGAAGTGTTTAACCCATTCTACTTCTAATCACTTTCTATGGTGTCTGTACTATCCATTTGTGCAAGTCAGCTCCACTTCTCAAACTTAAAAAGAAAAATACACTTCATCACAGACTGTGCTTACCAAGCACTGTGCCCATGATTAAAATAATTTGAACCCCATCCCCCCAAAAATGTGCCCTTGCATGAACATGCATGATATATCTGTAAAGACAATAAAAAAATGTATTTCTAAATGCATTAGTAACACCAATGCTTTCAAGGTTATCTGTAAAGACAATTAAAAAATGTATTTCTAAATGCATTAGTAACACCAATGCTTTCAAGATTTTGAAACTACTAAAAAGGCATACTATATATAGATAGATAGAATATGGTAAACAAATATTGTTAATCCCAAAAGCTGAACTTTGTTTTTAGTATATAAATGTTTAAGAAATACCTGAAAGCTGTCTATTTTCCTTAGTTTTTAGACACTTCTTAGACTTTTCTTTTGAGACACCAGGTGACTCTGATAATCATTTGTTCCAAGGGTTTTTAAGTCAGTTTGAAGGCATTTTAAGTATTTTCTGTTCTAGTCCTTAACAAAATGCAGGGACTCCACAGACTTCTGTTCCTTGGTCCACATCCCAAACATGCGAGTCTTCTTTCAGGATAATAGATCCACCTCATGCCCCTCCCACATGAATAAAAACAAAGGTAGGATGGACCTTTTGAAGCTTCTTGGGTGAAGGTGGGGTGGACCTTACTTCCCCCAAAAAACAATGCTGCCTCCCACTACTCAGGTTCCAGTTCTTGTAACACCCATTTAAGAAAGAAAAATAGTACCCTGCAACCATTGACTAACATGAAAGCGTATTTATTTGAGGGCGGAAAACATTTCTTGGAGGAGGGTAAGGCGGAGGAGGAGACTATTTACACCTTCAGTCAGTTCCACGGACAGAAAACATGACATCACTCCTTTTGTACATGCAATACTCCTGTAGGTTCTGCCCACAGTCGTCAAAAAGGGGGAAGGATGAGGCGAGGCCCCCTAACTCAAACAAACTGACAAGCACGAAAATAATTCAACATACAGTAGAAACTAGTGGGAGGCATGTGACCAAAACAGCGCTGTATTCAGGAAGCTTTTACAGCAAGCTTCCTATGCATGTCTGGTAATCTGCACAATCGTTGACAGGTCTAGGGCACCTAAACAGCTGAGCTCCCTCCCTCCTGACAAAAAATCTAGTAAGTTGAATGTCATAGGGGAAGAGGACACATGCATCTGCCTCATTGGGCCTTCATATTGCTAATTACCAGGCCCACATGATGAAATATCCGAACACCCTCTGGAGGAAGGCCAAGGCTGCTGCATACGCCTTGATTGAGGACACCCCAAAACAGGAGTTACTGAAAGCTCTTACAGCTGGGGCTAATGTGGGCAAATATTTGCTTTGCACATCCTACAATGTTTCTGATGCTTCGGCCAGGGCTGTGGCCTATGGCATCTGTCTCAGAAGATATTCATGGCTCAAGGTAGCAGGTTTTGCTACAGATGTGCAACAAACAGTTCTTAATACTCTATTCAGAGGGCAAAAATTGTTTGGTCATGAGGGCCAAAAGATTCTCCAAGATCGCCAGGCAGTAGGCAGTACTGTGAAGTCTGTGCACTCCCTCTATTGTACCCAGATCATGGGTAGGAGCAGGGGTACCTTTTCACCTGGCTAGTGTTGGGGCATAGCACCCAGCCACCAGATAGCAGGGCAGGGGTAAAGACGCAGGGGCCTTGTCAGGCCCCATTACCCCAGGGGATCATTCAGAAGCTCCTAGAGGAGGTGGATCTTCCGCACCAGCTCAGCCCGAGTCCTTGTACACCCCCAACCACCTTTACCTCCAGAGGTGGTTATAGGGGGTCACCTCTTCCTCCATTTAGACCAGTGGAAGGAAGTGACTACAGATGCCTGGGTTCTAGAGATCATAGAAAAGGGGCATGCTCTGGAACTTGTGGACAACCTTTCAGATCATCCCCACTTGTGAGAGCATATCCTCCAAGGCACCTGCCCCTGTTGCTGGAGGAAGTGCAGACTGTGATTCAAAAACAAGTCATAGCTACTGGCCTGGTGGTGCAGAGGGTTGAGATGTTGGACGCCACACCTCGTGCCATGCCGGTGACCCGAGTTCGAGAACGACCTCGGGTCGTCTGGTGCCGGCGTGGGGGGGTGGAGCAGGATAAAGCATGTCGATGGGCAGTTCTACTCTCCCAAGGGTGGTGAGGGTGTGTTGGACCCCCCCCCCGTATTTCTGCTCACACCAGGTGGAGGTCCGGTGGGTAGCGTAGGCAGAGAGGAGGGTGGCAAAAAGTTACAGGAGGGTGGAAGGGGCTAAGCTGGTGCCATGGGGTGCTTGCATGCCTCCACACACTCATATGGCTGTGTGCCGGGGCCTTCGGGGGGTAAGGGGAGAAAACCTGTAGCAATATCTGTGTGTCCCCATTGCCAAGTTGGCGGGAGGAGGCGACTGGGACCAAACAGCTCAATTTAAAAAAAAAAAAAAAAAGGGTTTAGTTTATTCCCGATACTTCCTTGTCCCAAAGTGGACGGGAGACCTGAGGCATATTCTGGATCTGTGGGATCTAAACTTCTTTATAGAATACAAAAAGTTCAGGATGGTCACTTCACAGGGTCTCCTTCCATTACTGCAAACAGGATTGGATATGCTCCCTGGATAGGAAGGATGCGTACCTCCATATCAAGATCCAGAAACCTCACAGAAAATATTTGAGGTTCCTGTTTCAAGGGGAATATTATGAGTTCAGAGTGTTGCCCTGTGGCTTATCTTCTACATTATGAGTCTTTACCAAATGCTTGGCAGTGGTGGCAGCAGCCCTTTGCAAGGAAGGCCTGTACATTTTCCCTTACCTGGATGATTGGCTGTTGAAGGTTCACTCCAGGGACCAGCTACTGAAGACTTTAGATCAAACCAGACAGTTGTTCAGTGCTCTGGGGGTGACAGTCAACATACCAAAATCAGTGCTGACACCTTGCTAGTGACTACAGAACATAAGGGCAGTTCTGGACACGGCTCAGGGTTTGGGCTTCCTGCCTTTGGACAGGGCCAGCCATCTGATTGCTCAAGCACAGTTGGTGCACGACTGCCATTATGTCCCAACAAGGACACTTTTATACTTGCTGGGACTCACGGCCGCAGCTGTTGTCACAGTACCACTGGCCAGCCTGCACATGTAGATTCCCAAGTGAACCGTAAGAGTTCATTGGGATCAGCCCACAGACAATCTAGAACAGATGGTTTTAGTCACGGCCCCTGTCCTCAGAGTGCTCCAGTGGTGGACGGAATGAAGCAACCTGCTCAAGGGGATTCCTTTCCTGATCTCCTTGCCCCTTCAGTTCTTCACCACAGATGCCTCGGGGTGAGCTGGGAGGGCTCACTTGGGCCCTCATCAGACACAGGGCATGTGGAACCAAGTGGAGTGCACATTGCACATCAGTGTTCTGGAAATGAGGCCATTCTGTATGTACTCCAGGCCTTCCAGAACCACTTGTCCCTGGTCCTCTGTTAATACAGACAGACAATGTCAGCGTGATGCATTACATCAAGCAAACAAGGGTGGCACTCATTCCTATCCGCTGTGCAGGGAAGCAGTCAGAGTTTGGTATTGGACTCTGGAACACAGTCTAGAACTATCAGCAGTATATGTTCCAGGTGTCCAACACATCTTGGCAGACAAGCTCTGCAGGTCATAGTCCAGGATCCATGAGTGGGAACTGCTGACCTCAATGATCGACCTATTCGAAAGATGGGGTAAGCCACGTTCCTGTCCTTAATTGACTATGCAGACTTCATATACAGTAGCTGTGCGGCTTCCTATCTTGGAAAATTGGATACGCTCTACCACACAGCTATATGCTTCATCACTGACCTCCCCTTCTCTACCCATCATTGCGCACTATATGCCGCCACGGGCTGGACCTCACTTCACCATAGGCACAACTTTAATGCAGCACTCTGGACACTTAGAGCCCTCAGTGGCAAACTCCCTCAATACATTGTCAACTGTCTGTCTCCGATTGTGCCCAGGAATTATTCCCTTAGAAGCTGCTCACAACTCCTGCTAAATATACCCAGGGCACTCACATGAGTCGGGAGAGCCGCCTTTGGATTCTCACTCCCATCAATATGGAATAAAACCCAAAAAATACTTGAGCTAAAAACCCCAGTAAGTACCCTTTTGTTCAAAAGGCTTTACCGTGATTGCATTATGGAAATTTGCAATTGCTTTACTAAACACTAGCTAACCTCTCTCCCTCAAACGGCAGCTCCCCCAGCTGAAATGTGTGCCTCTGCTGTTAGCATGCCCACCAACAGATCCACAGGATTTATTGACAAACTCCCATATCTTATTCTTTGACACTCTGAACAGCTGCAGCCTGATTCTAGCACATGCTACCACACTTGGGGATAATTATTGTCTTTCACCCCAAAAAATATTCGGTCCCTTGTCCATCCAACACCTCCCTCTGCCCCAACCTCCAGGACCCTACCAGTTACGCCCCTGCTACTATATTCCTCCTCTTGCACTTAGTACAACGGCAGTTTTTCTCCTCCATATGTCGCTGCGTTTTGGGGCAAAAATCACTTTGTCACCTTTCGTACGGTCCTCTGCCCTCCCAATCCCTCACTCTGATCTAACAATTGGGGCCTCTTCACTTGTGCCCCTATTCCCCACCTCTCCCTACATTATGCACTTGATATCTTCTATCTGGTATGTCTACCCTCTCCCTAACATTTCCCACTACAAAATGCACAGTTTTGGGCTTGGATCCAGCACAAGTTCATTATCCGTGATTCCTTGTAGTTCTGTGTTCAATGTGTATTACCTGTAAATGTGCATTTTTACTATAATACCTATTTTTACTGTTTGTACTATTGTAACTTGTCTTTCTGTATTATTACTGTAGGACCGCAGGTCCACCTTGTAATTGAGCTTGCTTAATGGTGCCTGCCTGGATAAATAAAGATATTGATTGATTGAATCCAGAGTAGGAACATTTTTATGTCCATACACAATGCAAAACTGCCGCTTTTCTGCTCTCATTCCAGGGCCTGGAGTTTTCTGGCAGGATGGATTGTCCCTGTCTTGGAAGGAGAGGTTTCTGTATGCCTTTCTTTCTTTTTCTGTCATTCAGAGAGCTCTACTCAAGCTGAATATGGAGTGGCTCTTGTGATGCTCATTGCTTCCCCATGGCCTCAGCAGATTTGGTTCCCTCTGCTGCAACAGCTAGCAGTGGAACCTTCATTCCCTCTGCTCCTGTGAAAGGGTCTACTGTCACAGGGGAACCCTGGTCCATCCATAAGCCTCTTCATCTGCACACGTGGCTCCTGAAGGCATAACCATAGCTTGATTTGGAGTGTCGCAAAAGGTGGCAGACTTTCTGGTGGCTGCTAGAAAACCATCCACCAGAAGTACTTACTCCATTAAGTGGAAGCAGTTTGCTTTATGGGCTGCTTCAAATAATCTGGATCTGTTTACCTGTCCAGTTAATTAGGTTCTAGAATACTTGCTGTCATCAGTCAGGCCTGTAGTATTCCACCTTCTGTGTGCACTTGACTGCTTTATCAGCTTTCCAAGTGCCTGTAGAGGGACGTACGGTGGATGTACAGTTACTCAGCTGGAGGTAGCCCATATATTCTTGAGAGGCTTTTTACACATAAAGCCTCCCATTCACAATTTAGTCTTGGCTTGGGGTCTGAATTTTATTTTGGAAAAGTTGACTTTGGCTCCTTTTGAGCCAGCCGCAACTTGTGACTTTTGCTTTCTTTCATGGAAAACATTATTTTTAGTTGCAATCACTTTTGCTCAGAGGATTTCATCAGAGCTACAGCCTCTAATGTATGAGCTTCCTTATTTGATTTTCCACAAAGTCAAGGTGTCTGCATACTAATCCTAAGTTTCTCCCCAAGGTGATGTCTGAGTTAACTTTAAATCAAACCATCCACCTACCAGTTTTATTCAGAGCATGCCAATCCAGGGGAAGCATTGCTCCATACTTTACATGTACATGGAATACTCGAGTACTATATACACACCGTACGAAGGACTGCAGAAAGTCCTCGCAGCTTTTTGTTTTGTTTGCCCTTGGGAAACGGGGGGTCCCAGTTTCTAAACAGTGTTTGTCCAAATAGCTAGCAAACTGTATTAGTTTTTGTTACAAGAAGTGCGGTAAGGAACTTCCTAGTGTGGTCTGTGGTCATTCCACTAAAGGCATGGCCACCTCTGTTGCTTGTTTCAGGAATGTACCGACTGCACAGCTGCTGTCTGGCGCAGTGTCCACACCTTTACTAAGTATTATTGTCTAGACAATGTGTCTCATAGACGAGTTGGATTGGGCCTAGCTGTACTACAAGGCCTACTGTCATAAACTTATAGGTTCCAGCCGCCCAGGCTGTTAGCTTTTTTGTACTGCTTGTTACTTGTTCTAAAGGTGTGGCCTGATGAAAGGGAGATCCTCGTTAAAGATAAAACAGTAAGAGTAGATCTTCAAGAGAATCTCTTTCATCAGGCCATGCCATCCCACCCACCTTCCTCCTTCTTTTGTTGGAGTTTGCAACACTGGACTGTGTGCTCCTATCTTCATTGTTATGTTTGCCAGCCCTCTTCCTCACCTGGTTTGTAGAGTGGTGGTTTCTCTCTTGGTTCCCTAGAAGGGAGGGCCTCCGAGCATAATCTTTGGTGGGGGACTGAGGAGAGGAGGGGCTGCCCCACATTTATGTAGACGCTGGCATCTGACATCATTGTGGGCAGCCCCTGGCTGACTGCTTGCAAAAGTTTCCATGTTGTCCTAGTGCCTGGTCATAACAGTAAGTTCAAAAGGTGTGGCCTTATGAAAGAGATTCTCTCAAAGATCTACTGTTACAGTAAGTATGTAACTGTTCTTTTACTAGAGTTCTGTGGGGTTTTCCATTCTTTTAAAATTGTCCAGTTTGGCAATACTAGTAGCCATAAACACAAATTTAGATTGGCTATGTGTCAGATCTGGAAATTCAATGAAGTCTCTCAGGAGGATAGCATGTGGCAATAACTACAATGGTACTTTCAGTATAGAATACTGAGTTAGCTTGGGGCAGGTAAGAAATATATGTGGGAGGTGTGCCTTATCCTCTCCACATGTTTGTCATTTGCCATCCTTTTGTGAGGAGAATTTTACCAACCTCGCTGGCGTGTCATAAAACTTGCTGGATAGAGAAATAAAGTAGGAGTTTTAAATGTAATGCAAATTTGAGTGTGAAAATCCTTCTCTTCAGTAATGATCCAGTCCTCATCCAGAATTACACAATCAAGTCATTCTTGCCATCTGCTTTTCATCTTTAGATTAATTGGTACAGTGTGTAGTAAAATGTTGCGTAAAATTGAGATCAAACATCTGCTTAGCATTTTCCAGAGTTTGCACGGTGGAGGACGAGGGTTGCAGTAGTAAACTTGCTCCTAGTTCATTAGTCATGTAATGTCTCAACAGCCAGTATTTAAAGTAGTGATGCTGTTGATATGCCATATTGAAATGCCAGTTGCTGGAAAATGACCTGAAAGTGATCTTGCCATCATCACCAAACAAGTGCCAAAAAAATAATATACCACTATCCTTCCAGATTTCAAATCCATTGTCATCAAGGAACCTGGAGTTTTTTGAGGCATTCCGTATTAGAAGATGCGAAGTAATGGTTACAATGGAGCCCATGTGTTTATGCAATTTATCCATATCTTCAGAAGCTTCAGTATAATTGGATTACCCTTTTGTATTGTGATGTCACCAATGTTGGAGCCATATAACAAATCAGTGAGAATGTTTCTACCAGAGAGCCCTTTTTCTATGCATGTACCCATAACTGAGGACTAAGAGCCCAACCAGCTTTGCCCTGCAGCAAGTTGGATGACCTAAAAGAAATACTCTTGATTTGATATCCATGGACCCTCTCTCTCATAAGGCTGGACTGAAGTTTCCAGCTTTATCTGATGTGTTGTATTTCGCCACATCCAGGAACTGAAAATTGCTTTGATTTGATGAAAACATGTTTTAGAGCTTGGAAGAGGTAGTACATGAAATAGGTATACAAATGATGTTATTGTCATTTTTAGATGTTCCATCTACCCACTAGTGATAATGGATATTGGAAGTGGTTTCCTTTGCTCTGAGTTCGGTTTTGTATCATCTAAGGAAAGGTTAGATAGCAATAAAAAAATATTTACGTTACAGGTTCTATTAACCCACAGTTACCTAAAACCTGTACTTGTCCATGTAAAGGGTAGTGTGTCCTACAATTCTTTATAATCAAAAGGGCTAAGAGGCATCACTGTGAATTTCCCCACAGTTGATTTTGTAGCCCGAGTATCCGCCATATTCTTCAGCAAGTTGAATATTTTGTAGAAGTGAAGGTAAAGATGCCTCTGGCTTTGTCAGCAAGACTGGAAGATCATCAGCATACATGGACACTGTTGGGGTAGCATCCTGCACAGAAAGCCCACGTATCTGTGGATGAGCTGTTATTGCCAATGTAAAGGGCTCAGTGGCTAGCTCAAATGATAAGGGGGAAAGAGGACAACCCTGTCTAGTTCCTCTTAGAAGGAAAAAAAAGGAGGAAGAAAGCCAGTTGTTTGTGTGAAGGCCCTGGGATTAACACTTAAATATTGGTTGATGCTGTGACATCATAGACAGATCACATTCTGATTGGCTAGTAACATATTTGAATTCTAATTGATTGTCTTTTGGTAAATTTCTAATCAGTAAATAAATAAACATATAAAAATATGTGCATGTCATAAATATTAGGTCAAAAAATATGCATATATATCTATAGATGTGTATGTATATACACTACCGGTCAAAAGTTTTAGAACACCCCCATTTTTCCAGTTTTTATTGAAATTTAAGCAATTCGAGTCCAGTGAATAACCTGAAATGGTACAAAGGTAAGCGGTAAACTGCTAGAGGTTAAAAAAAAAAAGTTTAGGTTAGCAAAAACTGCTGTAGAGAAATTGCAAAGAAAGCCAAGGTGTCAGTGAGTACAGTTTCCTACACCATCAAAAGGCACTTGGAAACTGGAGGAAACTCTGACAGGAAGAGGTCTAGCAGACCCAAAGCCACAACAGAATCAGAAGACAAGTTTCTGAGAGTCAACAGCTTGCGTGATAGGCGGCTCACAGGACAACAGCACAGAGTGACTGGCACCCTGAACCAAAAGGGCTACCACAGCATTTTGCAGCGCCATGCAGTACCCTCTGGTCTACGCCTAGTTGGTCAGGGGTTCATCCTACAGCAAGATAATGACCCAAAACATACCTCCAGGCTATGTCAGAACTACCTTCGAGGAAAAGAACAAGATGGTAGGCTTCAAATCATGGAATGGCCAGCACAGTCTCGAGACTTAAACCCCATCGAGCTGGTTTGGGATGAACTGGAGAGAAGGGTGAAAGCAAGCAACCTACAAGTGCAACACATTTGTGGAACTTCTGCAACAGTGTTGGGAAGAACTTCCTAACAATATTTGATGTCCATTGTAGGAAGAATGCCACGAGTGTGTTCGGGTGTTACAGTATATCTGCAAAAGGTGGCTACTTTGATGAGTCAAAATTTTAGATTAAATTTTGTTAAACAAAATGATTCTATGATTTCTTTTTATCTCCAATTGTTTATTTGTTCTATGCTTTAATTTCAGAGTACATTGAGACATTAACCTCATGAAATTTCAATAAAACTGGAAAATGGGGTGTTCTAAAACTTTTGACCGGTAGTGTATATTGTTCTAAAATCTGTGATAGATGGAACAAGTGGGTGGGTGGGGGATTAGGACATTCTTATCAAGATAGAACATGAACAACAGTGCAACCATACCATAAAAACCTACATCAATACCCCATGAGTATATACAGTACAAAATACAAGTGATACAAGGTGCATATCACAATACATTTTTCTGCATAAAGTGCATTGTTACATATTGGCAGATATAATTCCACTTAAATCTCGTGATGGGAATCTAAAAATCCCGTCTTTTTTCTAAACGTGGGCGCACATCAAAATTCATATTTAAACCAATTTTTTTTTGTGCTTATAATTGGAGAATCCAAAAGTTTTCTCTCTTGAGCATCAAATTTATCAGTTTCCCCATCATGGGTTATGGCTAACCCTGTCTTTGGCGATAAAACTGTATGAATGTTGAGCCCTAGCTCTCTCTTCCATGACAAACTGTAGTTTCATATGTATTGTGTTTTCTGGCAGTGGCTCTTATATGCTCCTCCCGTTCTTATTTTAAAACACCTTTTGGTTTTACCTTTATAAAAGGCTTCACAAGAGCATATTGCTAGGTAAATTAACGCCCTCTGTGCTACACGTAATGCATTGTCTGATTGTGAATTCCCCATTCGTGTTGCTGGAACTAAAAGTCTTCGCTTTTTTCACTAATTCACAGTGCACACATTTTTACACTGGTACTGTAACAGCCCTGTATCTGTGTTAGCCATGTGTTAGTACATTTCCTACAAAGTGGCTGTGCATTAGAGTGTCTTTGAGGGTAGGGGCTTAGCACATTTGTGGGGGGACGGGACTTGGCTAATTTCTTTTAAGCCTGTATCTGCTGATAGTACATGCCAGTGTTTGTGTAAAATGTGTTCTCATGGCTTTGCTTGTGTGGAGTATGACATCATGAAATTAAATCTAGGGTCTGACTCTCCCTGATTCATTTTGGGTTGTAAAAGTACCTCTCTAGCTGTGATACTTCCTGTTTCTCTTGGCTGTCATAATTTACTCTGACTATACTCTCTCTGTCGAAGTCTCATGGCTAATTTATCTGCTCCTTTCTCATATGAGGTCTCATTACTACAGTCACATCTGTAACCCCCGTTACCCGGGGTTACTAGAATCCCAGTAAGACCTAGTGGTAGGCAGGGAAGACAGCTTGTGAAACTCCAGTTAAATGGATTTCACACTGTCTCACTCTGTTCTCAATCTCAGCTGAGACTGAGGGATGACATCACCATAGAACTATCGCAGCTGCATGAGCCACATTGGAATCTGCAGAAGGGAGTTAGATTAGAATGTTGGGAGTTTTTGAACAGTGGAAAGTAGAGTTGTGAGTGAGCAGTGAAGAAGAGAGGAGCACAGCAGTCTGTGCACAGGCTCTTGGAGTCTAAGCTCTGATATAGAGCTACGTTTAGGGAAAGGTGTGTGTTTCCACCTAAAGAGGAACACAGTAAGCTGTTCTTAAAGTGGTGGAGACCACTGTTACTGGTCTCTGTGCCCCATCCCTGAGGGGATGGGGGTGGAAGGTTTGCCTGCTATTCTAGGGGCAACCCCCTGGTTCCTGCTAGAGAAGAAGCTGCCTTATTTTTTCTGAAATGTGTTGTGGCACAAGAAGCTTTCAAGATTCGCCTGTGGGGCACCTGCAACCAAAGGGTGAGTTCTGCTCTTGTTCAAAGGGTCCATGTTTCACCTGAACTGTGTTAAAGTGGGGATTGGACTGCTGAATTAGTGGGAGGCCTAGAGGAATAGGCTTAGCCAAAGTAAAAGTATGTTCAAGTCCAGCACAAGGGGAAAGTCAAGACATGTAGAGGAGATGTGCTATATGTCTACCCTTTAATCTACATTGCCAAGCTTTCAAAAGAGTTGTTTAATGTCCAGAGAAATGGCAGGTATGGATTGTGGGAGCTGGAGGTGGGGGAGACCCCCACCTTTAGTGACCAGGTCCACCTCTACGGATTTGCTCTGTGGATTTCTACTTTGCCTCATGCACTTGGCCAGTGGTGAGGGAAGTACCCATACGTGGGATTGGAAGGAAATTTCCCTTAAGGAGTCGAAGGCTCTAAGGTGGTTTGGGGAGCCACCAACCAAAAATTTGGTTCACTGCCATATGGACAGGGATCGAGTGGCCGGCAGGGGAGCCGGGCCAGGAAAAACCCAAATAGTGTACAAGTCGGGCTGTGTGCCTGGTGGGTTCAGAGCCTGAGGACTGAAATAGTGAAGAAGTGTTCAGTTGTCTCTAATCTGCATTGCCAGGAATGTAGCCCCGTGGGGGTCCGTCTATGCTTTGTTCAGTTTGGATGTGAATAAAAGCCACACTTTAGAATCCCATTCTTGGTATTGGACATTACAGTTATTGCTTCCTATGTTCGGATTCACTTGGGTGCCCCTGTGCAGAGTAGCCAAACCTAGGCCCCTTGTGCCGAGTAACCTAGTCCTCCCCGAACCCAGTCCCCACCAGGTACTGCTGTCAACTTCAACAGCATACCACCTGTCGTTTTGCAAAAAGGCGGTCGGGGCGTTACACATCTAACTCTTAAAAACTGGCCTTTTGAGATATTTTTAGCTGCGTGGGGAGGGTGGCAGCTTGATGTTAAAAGCACAGTATTCCCATCTATTTCTTTCCTATATATTTTACTCTGTACTGTACCCCTGGTATTTTTAGAGGGTGAGGTCTAGATAGGAAACTGTTGCTTTGTGATACTGATGGGTAAATTTTAAATGTGGATTTGACATATGCAAATAGTTAATCTCAGTTGCTGTGGTGTACCTTTCAAAATCAGCAATATATCGTCTATACAGTATATCACTTCCAAATTACCAGATTTTCAGAGACTTCATTTCTTTGAGGGTCAAAGATGACTTCTTCCTCCCATTTACCTACATAAATATTGGCAATGGAGGGGGCTCATGTCGTCCATATTGCTGTTCCCATAGTCTGTAGGTACATCTCCTGATTGAACAAAAAAACATTGCATTTCAGTACAAATTGTAGCAGTTTTATCAAAAAGTCAGTGGAGGGGAGTCCCCCTCTTTGTTACATTTGCTTAAGTAATACACTGCTGCATCAAGAGCCCTTCCTGTGGGACATTTGTGTACAGAGTTTCAATGTCCCTTGTCACAAAGTACATAATCTCACCAAAGGTCAGTTCTGAAATCAAATTTAACACTTCTTTGGTGTCTTCTATGTATGCAGGTAGTTTTTCTTCTATAGGTCTTAAAAAGGAGTCAGAGAATTGGGAAAGTGGCTCAGTTAATGAGCCGATGCCAGTGACGATGGGGATGCCTTTGGAGGTTGTTGAGTGTTTTGTGCATGTTGGGCAACACATGAAACATGGCTGAATGGGATGCTTGTAGTCAAAAAGTCTCCAATTTTGCCATCTATGTGTGTCCTTTGTTGAATCCCATATTTATTGTTTCACCTATGCTGAATTTAAAATTGGTAGTGTGGCATCTTGTCAGTTTATGGTAAAATTTCCCATTCAGTTGTCTCTTAATTTTCTGATACATAGTTTTGTTAAGTGGAACCACGACCCCTCCCTTATCTGCGTGCTTAATTACAAGTTCAGGATCCATTTAAAGACTCTCTATGGCTTCAAGCTTCTCTCTGGACAGATTATTAAAGCTGTGAACATGCATTTGTGCAAAAAATTGTTTCTAGGTTATTTTCTATAAGATTTTTAAATACTGTCACTGCTGCACAGAAAGGAGTGCAAAATGTGGATTATACAATACCATAGAAAAATGTTATCTGGTCAGCCAGTCCTAGGAAAAGTGATGATAGCTCAGTATAACATTACTCTATCTAGGACTGGCAGCAGATCACTTGACAGAGAATCACCACACAACAGCTACCTGTCTGACAGAAGCCTCCTTTAATCTGACAGAAAAAAATGTCAAGCATACCAGAAAGCAATGTTGAACTCTTTCCTGAGGACACACCATCCACTTCAGCAACTGTCACAATGCCTGTGGGTAAAAAAAAAAAGAAATAAAAAACACGGCACTTAGAAATAGCACCCACCGAACTTGACAACTTAGAGCTTGACAGGAACAAAGCTAATACTAAACACCAAACCACCTGGGCCGTGCGGGTGCTAACTGACTGGTTGGCTGAAAAAGAAGTAGCAGTACAATTTGAAACAGTACAGCCAGCTGAATTCAATACAATTCTCAGATAGTTTTACAACTCCGTTAGAAATACAATCAATCAAAACTTTATTTATAAAAGGCGCCTTTCCAGAACCAAGGCGCCTGTACGTAACAATAAAAACAATATAACTAAAACAATAAAATTAATCCAGATCTAATAACATTTAAAAAGTATACGCATGTTTAAAAAGATAGTTTTTTAGTGCCCCTTTAAAGTTTGGACAGTTGGGCAATCTCGTACCTGACGAGGTAGAGAATTCCACAGGGTCGGGGCCATAGAGCTAAAAGATCTGTCCCCAGAGGTCTTCAAATGAACCCTGGGAATCTCTAGCAATCCCTCGTCAGTGGATCGGAGAGAGCGGGAGAGACAGTAGGGATGAAGGAGATCTTTCAGGTAGCCAGGTCCCTGATCATGTAGGGCCTTATAGGTCAGCAGACCGACCTTGAAGGTGATGCGCCAGCATATTGGCAGCCAATGCAGTCCACTGAGCACAGGCGTTATGTGACTGGACCTAGAGGAACCAGTCAGTAGCCTGGCTGCCGCATTCTGCACTAGCTGCAAGTGGCAAATATCAACCCCCGGTAGCCCAAGATAAAGGGAATTGCAGTAGTCAAGACAGGAGGTAATGAAGGCATGGACCAAAGTAGGAAGATCGACAGGAGGAACCAGGTGCTTCACCCGGGCGATATTCCTCAGGTAGTAAAAAGAAGCTTTGACAACTGCTGACACCTGTGATTTTAAATGTTAAACAGTCATCAAATACAACACCCAGATTCTGCACCCAGTCTGAGGTAGTTAGCTGAACACCCCCAAGCCATAAGCCAGAGGGAGATCCCGCCAACAAACCCGCCTCCCGGCGACCTGGGTCCATGACCAACACCTCAGTTTTTTCTGGATTCAACCACAGCCAACTCACATTCATCCAGTCCTGGATTTTGGCCAGACAGTTGTTAAAGACTGAAAAGGCAGCATCTTGGCCAGGCACAAAGGACATGTACAGTTGAGTATCATCTGCATAGCAGTGCAAACTCAAACCGTACCACCTGGTAATTGCTCCCAACGGCAGCATGTACACTGCAAACAACATGGGTGCCAAAATGGAGCCCTGCTGCACCCCACAGGATAGGGGGAATGATGTCGAGGAAAAAATCCCAGACACCAGCCTCTGAGTCCTACTCTTGAGGAAGGATCGAAACCAACTGAGGACTGTACCAGACAGCCCACAGATAAACCACAGGCGCTCCAATAGCACACCATGGTCCACGGTGTCAAATGCTGCAGAGAGATTAAGGAGGACCAAGATGGAACAGGTCATTCGATCTCTCGCTATTAGGAGGTCATTTAGTACCCGGACAAGGGCTGTCTCGGTACTATGTATCTTCCTAAATCTGGACTGGAGAGAATCATAGACATTGTGGCTGGTCAAATGATCATCCAACTGTGAGGAGACCACTTTCTCAATAACCTTTCCCACAAAGGGCAGGTTAGAGACAGGTCTGTAGTTAGCCAGACAGTCCGGGTCCAAGGAGGGCTTCTTAAGAAGGGGCTGAACCATAGCATCCTTCAGAGGATTTGGAAAAAATCTCCCTCTCCAAAGACCTCCAGACTATCTCAGCCAGGACCTGGCCGATTTTATCTACACAGCCCACTAGGAGACGTGTAGGGCCCTGGTACAAACCACAATTGGTCGGACGCAATAATCGGATGACCATCACAATGTCATTGATTGTGGGAAGGCTGAAGTCGGACCACTCAAAACGAGTGTCCGACATCTCCTGTTGACCATCACAGCTCCCACTAGGGAGGGTCGAGCAGACATCAGACCTGATTGTGGCAACCTTATCTGAAAAGAATTGAGCAAGCTCCTCTCACCATTCTTGAGAAAAGGCTCTTCTGGGCTGAAGACAGATTGGATTGCACAATCTGTCCACAGTCCGGAAAAGCTGAGCTGGTCTATTCTGTGCAGCAGCGATCTCTCTGGACAGGAATTCTGCCTTCTTATGAGAGATTACTGATTGATAGTCCACATAATGGTCCATCAAACTAAGTTTGTCACAGTCCAGGCCTGATCTCCGCCAGTGTCTCTTTAATCTTCGTCCAACTCTCCTCAACTCCCTTAGAGTCTCATCAAACCAAGGAGACCTATGGCGAAGAGTGAGGGGACAAACACGAACAGGAGCAATGGAGTCCAGGGCCCCTGCTACCACCTTATTATAGGCAAGTACCAAGTCCCCTGGGTCCATGTAATCACTCGGTAAACTCGATAGGTCCAGCACCGCCATCAGGCCATCTGGGGAAACGCCCCTCAAAGGGCGGTACCGGACCATCTCCATAGGGACTGGCCTACTAGGGGTGGCCCCAAAACTGAACCCAATGGAATGATGGTCAGAGCATCCGACTGGTTCCACCACCAAATCGGATATCTCCATCCCCAGTAGGAACACCAAATCCAATGAATGACCACCAATATGGGTCGGGGAGGAAATAACCTGTGTGAAGCCCAGTGAAATCATTAACTGGCGGAAGTCTTGACCAAACTGCGAGAGTTCATCATCGACCCAGGCATTGAAATCCCCCAGAACCAACCATCTGGGGGATTCCAATGTCAGGTCGACGATGAAGTCTGCGACATCCTGCAGGAAAACATTCCCGTCACCTGGTGGACGGTAAACGAGAAGAATCCTGCGCCCCACACTCTTGCCCATGATACATTCAAAGGAGTTGGTAGTTCCCTCTGGTACTTCCACTAGGCCCACGGAGAGCCATACAGCATTTCCAGTTTATTTGGCTTAAGAGCAGGCATCAATCGGTTCTTAAATGAGCCACCATTAGCCGTGGCTTCAACCTAATGAATAAGACAGACTTCAGTTCCAGCAATAACGTCTTCTTGGGCCATGTTAAAAATCGCCAAAGAGCCAGCAAAGATGGAACAGAACACCACCCCCCAATCACAGCCACAGAGCATGCCAAAATAAGAAGTTCTGAAGCCCTTAACCCAGACATGGCAGCTGGACCAGTCCACCATGTCTGGTTTGAACTGCAACTGCATCTAACCCGCAGACGATGTGAGGGGAACGATCTTTTCAACATTGTAATAGTGCTCTGTTCTTGTATTTCTTGTACCCTGTTATGTTATTTCTTTTTTTTTTTTTTTTTTGACTTGCTGGCTCCTATGGCTTTCAGAGGTGGCCTCGTACCTACTCCGCCCGCCAGGGCAATCCCCAAGGTATCCCATCCTCTTAGCTTCATCTTGCCCGTAGCGCTAGGATTTATACATTTTTCCCCGATTTTTCTCCCTTAGTTCCCAGCCCTCTTAGGATGCCAGCGCCTTTAGGACTTGCATCCAGAGAGGCAATGTGCGCGTGCACATCATCTTCTCATGTGGCATACGACGTCACCCCTCCCTGACTCCGGCATATCGGAGCCGCCGATCCCTTCAAGGGCCAGTGCTTCCACCAGCACTCTCTATGGGAGTGTTGGATGCTACTGCGTCCCCAGTATCCCACCCCTGAGGGAGGAGAGCATCCACTGGGACGTTCGATCCTCCCTCCTCCTGCCGACCCCCAGCAACCCGAGTCCATTCCCGAACCCGGGTCACGGTGTAGTCTTGAGGTGTGGTCCCAGCACCACAACCCTCAGCACCACCGGGCCGGGTTATGTAATTTCATTTTTGATGTGGAGCCTTTGCAAAGGAGGCCTTCACTCAAAGGTTGTAATTCCAGTTCTTTCAATAAATAAATAAATCTCTAAAGCCGGATTAGCTAGAAATAGCAACTTATGAAAGAGGCCTGAAATATGTCACTCTTTCGTTCAGTGAAAAAAAATGAAGAACCATCAAGGCTATCATGACAGCAGTAAACAGCAGCTAAGAGGTGCCACGTTTGACATACCCCGGCACCCTCACTGTCCAGTAAAATGCCGCAAAAGTATCTTGAAACAATTCTAGACAATGCCCCCTCGCTGTACCTCTATCCAAAGCACAAGCCACAACAACTGGATAATGAACAAACCTGGTACTTGAGAGAGCCTATGGAGGTGAATTTCCTACCATCCGTGTTGCCAAAGATTTCCAAACTAGCCAGCCTGCAAACAGTCTATACAAATAATAGCCTCTGAGCTATGGCAGTCCAACTACTATTAGATGCAAGTCTGCAAGCCCGCAAAATAATCTCGGTGACCAGGCACAAGTCAGAACTCTCTTTAAAAAGTTACTGGGGACTCCATCTTGTCCAAAGGCAGCACTGGAGCATGATCCTCTCCGGCCTTGAAAATCAGCAGCTCCAAAACATGCTGACAAGCCATGATTCTGGAAGAGCTCCAACATCTAAAGCCCAGCCCAGAACCTCAGGCGAGGAAACACAACGACTTCTCACCAACCGTGAGAGTTCCTGCATACAAGAAATGAAGCATCCAGTAGCAAATGGCTGCACAAAGAATATCAACAAACCATAACTCAAGGAAACTCCATGTGTGTGCTTTTAATATGTACATGTAAGACCACAGAAAACCAAGCACATAACAAAGGGGACTTTAAAAAAACGAATAAAAAGTTGAAATGTTTTTAAAAACTGTTACAGTTCATTAAAGATGTATTTCTAAAACTAAACCAGTTTAAAGACATATTTAAGGCACAGTGGCACTGAGGGTTGAGGCACTGGACACCACACCTTGGTCCACACCAGTGACCTGGGTTCGGGAACGAGTGCGGGGGTCTGGAGGAGAGGACTAGGATTGAGCGTCCGACGACAGCTCTCCTAGTCTTGGAGAAAGGGGTGGTTGCACACAGCTTTGTGGTGGTGGGACGTCGGGAGGTACTGCAGATGCACGGGTGCTAAGTTGGGGGGGGCATGGCAGACGTCCGCACGTTGTGCATGAACATCATTGCATGTCCATGCTCCCGTCGGGGAGAAAAGAGGAAAAATGGCAGCATAGTCTGCGGTAGCTTGGTGGCCGCAGCTTCACCGGCCGACGATGCCTGAATAAGTTGTGTGCCGGTATTGGATCCTCAGCTGGCACAGGGGCTTAAGGGGAGCCCCTCTCGCTGCATATGCCAGCTGGGCACGTCAGCTTCAGGGTCAGCAGTGAACGAGGAGCAGTGGCTGGATACATGGCAGGACTGTGGCTGCAGGTGAGAAAAAGAGAGATGTGGTTTAAAAAAAAAAACATTTAAGTCAACAGTTCAATAACAAACTGAAGTTCATTAATTAAAACTAGTTTTGTCCTTACACAGGGACTGTTTTTCTCCATTTACAGTGAAATTTAATTTCAAAATTATTCTGCATTAAATTTTGTCTTTCAAGCAAATAGCTTTCTCATTATTATTCAACAGTGAGGTATTGTATAATAGCAATAATGCCTTCAGCCTTTTGCCCAACCACCCCAGTTGTGAAGTTATCCCAGCACGACAGACACCATGTCGTGCATTATTGCTTAATTGTGGTTTGTCTCACAGACCAGAATCAGAGATTGTACTGATGATACAGCAGGTGAGTCAACAAACTGAAACCACTCAAATAATTAACTTGTCTGCTCACATGCTTACTGAAGATAAAACACATCTTTTGCAAAAAGGCCTCAGCTTTGCTCCCTCAACCCCCAAGGACAGAATCCAAACTTTAATAGATTTGAACCTCAGCTATTGTACGTTAAGCCTGCAAACTTTTTTTAACAAACATCTGAATAATACTGAAGATAGCAGCTAGACTGTCCCTACCCCCTTATAAACCACAATCCACATTTTGTGCTCCTTTCTGTGCAGCAGTGACTGTATTCAAAGACCTTTCAATTCCACATTTAAAAATCTATCAGTACCACAAAAAGAGACTGTTTCCTATCTAGACCCCACCCTCTCTATAAATACCGGGGGTAGAGTAGAGAGTGAAATGTATAGGAAAGAAATCAATGGGAATTATAAAAAGGGTCTCAGAAATGCTGCACTCCGATTGTTAGGATTTCAACAGCCTTACATATAGAGGATTGTGTATGAGCAGTCATACACAACCGGGTTATTCTTGAATCGAGCCATTTCCCTGGTGACAGTAGACCTCGAGAGCGAAGTTCGAGAGGTCGCCTATCACCAGGGAAATGGCTCGATTCAAGAATAACCCAGCTTGTGTATGATTGCTCATACACAATCTTTAATAGTGTCTGGGCAATCATGCTTATGATTAGAGTTCGAGGTCGGATTGTGGCTGGTTGGTGGATGTCATTTTTTTTTTATTTAACACTTTGCGGATGTTGTTTTCTTGCTACTAACTAAGCCGTTTATACTGTACGTGAAGCTGTGAGGTGAACGTTATTCAGTATGAAAATCCATGAAGCGCGAGACAGCATTCCATTTTGTTCTGCTTCACTACTGACGTACTGAGTGCAGCACAACAGCCAGTATGACGGAGTGAATGCAGCACAACAGGCAGTATGACGGAGTGAGTGAAGCACAACACCACTATTAGCATGGATTTTCATACTGAATAATGTTCCACCATACACTATTAATCCTTGTTACACTGTCGTGTACAGCCTGATCACCATAGCACATGAATTCTTCCTGTCAGCATTCCATCCTCTTGCACTGCTGAATGACTGGAATGCTGCATTCTGATTTTGAACCATTATTCTTAAACTGTTGATGGAAGAACTATTTTATTAAAAATGTCCCTCTAAATGAGGAAAACATTCAAAAAGTATACTTTTAACACTTTTCTTTCAGAATACTTTTTTATAATAGCAATAAGGCACTCCCAGAAGTTAGATTAACAGTCAATCATCCCCTAGGGGCAATGGGGCAGTATGGCACTCGGCTATGTCTTGTGCCACATTACACCCCTAGGGGGTGATTAACAAACTGTTAATCTAACCCCTGGTAATGCCTTATTGCTTAATACTGTGCTTTTTGCATCAAGCTGCCACCCTCCCCATGTAGGTAAAAATATGCCAAAAGGCCAGTTTTTGAGTGAGACATAATTAGACCTCATATGAGAAAGGAGCAGATGAATTCGCCACGAGACTTCAAGAGAGACGGTATAGTCAGAGTAAGATTATGACAGCAAGATAAACAGTATATAACACAGATAGAGAGGTACTTTTACAACTCAAAATGAATCAGGGAGAGGTAGACTGTAAATTAAATTTTGTGACGCCATACTCCACACAAGCAAAGGCATTAGAACAAATTTTGCACAAACATTGGCATGTATTATCACCAGATACAGACTTAAAAGAAATTAAGCAACCCCCCCCCCCCCCCAGAATGTGCTAAAAAGAGCCCCTACCCTCAAAGACAATCTAATGCACAGCCACTTTATAGAGAAACGTACTAACACATGGCTGACACAGATACAGGGCTGCTACAGTACTGATGTAAAAAGTGTGTGTATCATGAATCAGTGAAAACAGGGAAGACTTCTAGTTCCTATAACACAAATAGGGAATTCACGATCAGACAATGCATTACGTGTTCTACAGAGGGTGTAATTTATCTAGCAGTGTGCTCGTGTGAAGCCTTTTATAGAGGGTAAAACCAAAAGGCGTTTTAAATAAGAATCGGAGAGCATTTAAGAGCCATTGCCAGGAAACACAGTACATATGCAACTGCAGCACATCATGGAAGAGAGAGATGGGGCTCAACATTTGTTTAATTTTATGGCCATAGACAGGGTTAGCCATAACCCAAGAAAGGGAAACTATAATAATTTGATGCTCAAGAGAGGAAACTTTTGGATTCTCCAATTGCAGGCACACAAAAAAACTGGGTTAAGTACGAATTTTGATGTGCGCCCATATTTAGAAAAAAGATAGGGGATTTTAGATTCCCATCATGAGGTTTAAGTGGAATTATATCTGCCTATAAGTAACAATGCACTTTATGCAGAAAAATATATATGATGCGCACCTTGGATTACTTGTGTTTTGTACTGTATGTACTCGTGGGGTATTATAGTATGGTTGAGCTATTGTTTGATAAGAATGTCCTAGTCTTCCCCCCACTGATTGTTTCATCTGTCCTGGATTTTAGAAGTATTTATATATATATATATATATATATATATATATATATATGTGCATATTTATTAACCTAATAATTATGACACACATTTTTTATATGTTGGTTTATTTACTGGTTGGAAATTTATCAGCATCAGTTGGGATTCAGATATGTTACTAGCCGATCAGAATGTGATCCATCCATGATGTCACAGCATCAACCAGTATTTGTGTGTACCTGTATTGTGTTCCCTAGCCTCACATAAATGACATTAATGTCCGAAATGCGTCAGGCAGGATGATATGGTATGGCTTTATTTTTAATAAAATTACTTTATAACTTGAACATATGTAGTGGCGTCCTAACTACAGTGAGGTGGTGAGTGCCGTAATTCTGTGCTTGCATGATTTGGGGTTTTCCTTGAGCACCATCATACCTAGTGTGTACTTTTGTGTTTGCATTGGCTCTGGGATTAACATGCAGAAGTTTAAACTGTTTCACAAAGTTATGCCTGAAGTCCATCCTTTCTGTTGTCTCTCAGCTGGCCCCACTTGACCCAGTTTGAAGCTTTTTTGGTTTCAAACGAGACTACCACACCTGTACTGTCTGCATGCTGCACCCCCCCTTCCCGACTTGAGTATGCAACAGTGTTTTCAGGTTTACTGCACCATAGATATATTCTGTGTGAGGAGTGATACTGGTCTATATGAAATCACTTCTTCCTGTGGTTTACCTGGGTATGGTAATAGTATTATTTTTAGCTTCTACAAAGGAAGGGGGAAAACTATCCTCTTTCTGTGCAACTTGTGTAGTTTCAAGGATTCTAAAATTGTAGGAGCTACCATAACTCTTGCACTTTTCTTTTTTTACTCATCACCTGTTTATTTTGTTTTTGATTACCGGGTAAGTGCTCTAAAGAAATTGCCTGTTTTCAGTCACGACCTGGGAGAGTTACAGACATAGGTAAAAGCACATCACATCACAACGGTTACTATTACATTATACAGACTTGGGTCAAGCACATTACAGTACAAACAGGCACGATGATATCTACCGTACAGGAGAAATTAGACATTACGCTAGGCTATCCACTGACAATGCCTACTAGTTGCTTCTGTTTTTCTCTACTGTCCATGTACTTGATGTTTCCCCCACCCTCTGTTCAACGAGGATCCTTTGTAAATGAGCTTTTAGCTCAAAGGTTGTAATTCCGATTTTACAATAAAATAAAAAAAAACGTTATCCACTCGCATAGTCTCCCCTCTTTTATTGGTGTGCCAAGCCAAACCTCTGTGCCTTCTGCCCCCATCCCTCCTCTCTTCTCTCCCTCTACTCTGATTGATTCTTCTGATGTAGTGTGCCTTTATCTTAAGTATCTGTTTTATTGGCTTAGGGAAACCTTGCATCATCCTTGAAATTTGAATGTAAGCAATAGCTTAATTTGCTTGAAACTTTTGTACCATGTTTGACTCTGGGTTGTTTTACCCTCTGCATTCAGATGAAATACCTTTCAATGTATTGCTCGTTACCTTTGAACCATACTTTGGGTTGTTTTACCCTCTGCATTCATTTGTAATACGTTTCATTGTATTGTCCATTCTCTTGTTTTGTACTTCCATGAGGTGGAGCCTTTGCAAAGGAGTCTCTGATACAAAGGCTTGTAATTCTGATATCTCAATAAATAAATAGATACAGGGGAATACGCAATACAGTTTCAATGAGATCGACCATACAGTGTAAGTAAATAGAGAAACTATATGATTATATTAGTTGTTTGTACCCATTGTAGATTATTCTATTTAACCCTGCACCTGTTTTTACATCTTGTTCGTGTACTTTCATTCCTATTTCAGAACAATAGTTGTAACGTCATGATTATCTCCCATACATCTTATTTGACTCTGAATGTATACTTATGTTGTTAAGTGTAATTAACTCCAGATCACCCCCTGAAAAGACATCTTGTCTTAGTGGGTGTACCCAGTCAGCAAAATTTCAGTAAGCAGTCTTTTCTTGTATATATGTTGATTGGTCCAGGGGCCTTTCTTAAAGAAACCTGATAACTTGTTGTATGGCCAGTACATTCTTCAGTGTAGTAATTGCTCCTTTCTTGTCTCCAACATTGTTGTGAGGCACTCCCCACAAACCTGATTACTGCTTGTTGACATCTGGTATCCTGTTTCCTCCTGGCTCATTTAAGTCAACCATGCTTTCTCATCTGACACTAATTAATTAGGGCAAGTGTTGTGAAACTGTCACAAGTCTGACTGACTCAGACTGCTGCAAGAGTGCAAGATTTATAGCGGAGGGTTGACATCTGCTGGGAAGAATTTGGTGTGTGTATTCAGTCTGATTTTGGGACCCTCAACCTTAACTTGTTGCTCAGCGTGCCTTCCTGATAACACATTTCAATAAATAACTCATTCAGCCCCAGCCAGCCATTTTGAATAAGGTTTCACCTCATATGCATGCCCCAGGGCTGAATGAGTTAATCTAGAAAACTGGTCTATGGATTCCATACTTGCCATTTGGTAAGTATCAACTCATCTGCTTGCTTTTAAGTCTTAAATCTGTGTTCAAACTAGATCCCTGTTCTGCCTCCAGAACTTGAACCCATGTGATTCACCAGTAAGTCGAGGACCTGCAGGACACGTACTAGGATTCTTGTTTTGCAAGCTCTCCACTGCCTGTCTCCAAAGGTTACAGGTTTACATTGTTGTTTGCTACTGCCTTGTCTTACTTGGCGAAGGTGGACACGGTTACTTCTGTTTAAAGTGTTTTGCTGGTAGAGTCTAGTCAAGCACCTACTTTAGTCCTGCAATTACAGTCAACACAAGGTTTCTGCCCAAAACAGTTTTGCTTTGCATTCCCCTATCCCTTGTGAATATTCCCCTTATCTCTACTGTACCATTTCAAAACACCTCATCTGAGTGTTCAGAGTATTCAAGTACCAGATATAACTACTTGACACCATTCTGTTTACTTGTAGTGTTTATTCTGTGTACTACTAGTTGCTGTCACCCTTATCTCTGTGATAGCATTGCTAACACCCTGTAGCTGGGTGGATTGTGTCCTAAGGTTAGCTGATTAAAGACCTACCAGAATTGGTTGCTGCTAGTTCATGCTCCTGAACGGCAATAGTGTTGAAATTGTTTATTACTGGTACTGTTATTGCTACCAGCACTGTTATTGCAGTTTTGCTAACAACCCTTTATGGCTGATTGTGTCCTAGGGCTACAGGTCAGTGACCTACCTACTTTACGTGAAAATTGCTGTCGCCCTTCATTGCTGCAAACATGTTCCTTGCAATACTAATCCTGCTGATCTGCTTACCCACATCATTACTACCTGAAGCTATAGAGCCCTCAGAGATAAAGGAGGCTATCTCCCTTGGTCCCACATTGGTACCAAGGTCTACTGATTCCGCCCCCCCCCGGACAGACCTGCAGTATCAGAGTCCCCCAGCCATATGCCCCCCACACTGGACAACTAACCCTGGTGGCACATGGTGCTTGCTATGGGTTTGCCTGATTTAGCCATGTCACCAGCACGGCATACCTATCCTTCTTTCCTAAAAGTAAAACCTGGGGATGACGCACTACCTCAGAGTCACCAGAGACCTTGCAGTAATGTTACTTCTACAGTCCAGCAATGTCCACCCCAACTCGGGCCGTGCTCTGGTACTGGCACCTGCATCCAAGGATTACAGAATATAGTCTCCCCAAATATCAGTCTCCTACCTAGATTTACCCAGTACAAAGACTGAGTCAAATTAATGCAGCTAGACGTTTTTGCCTAACTGAAGCTTGTCTTAGTCCACAGATACCTGATGCCACTATCTCATTGGCAGGCTTCAGTGTCTTCAGGGAGGATAGAATATGCAGCCAAGTTGGGGCCTGCCTTATCTACCTTGGATCAGACCTGCATGCCTCTAAAATCCCAATCAAAGACCTAACCAGGGACTGTGAATGCCTAACAGTAAAACTTTAGAAAGGGCGAGGGCACAAATCTCTTGGCATCCTGTCTGTACATATCCATCACATAAGTATAATTTGGGCATATAGAGTCCCTTACTCACTATTTCATGCAACTCAATTAGAACTGGGAATACATTGTTACTGCCAACTTTAACATCAATTGGAATACTAAGTCCAGCATAGGTCATAGGAATAAGATGTCCAGCCTGTTTCTTACACAAATGGTCACTGAGCACACCAGGACCCATTATAAAACAGGCACCATGACACTACTTGACTTGGTACTAGTTACACACCCTGATAGGGTTAAAGTTGTCAACGTTCTGATAGATGCCCTAAGTGACCACTCCTCTGTGCAATGTCTGTGGGCAGTTAGGCAAGGCCACCCCCAACCCTCGGATCACAATCAGCCAAGTCCTAAACAAAATGAGGGTGTCTGAATTCAGATCTTACTTAGCCTCAGTTGATTGGAGCTTCTCGAATGTCATTCCCGATATTGACTCTGCCCTGGAATTCTTTGTCTAATTTCACACATGCCTGTGATAAATTTGCAGCCTTTAAAAAATGCAAGGCAAGGGGAACACTGTCTAGAGGGATCACCACTGAACTCTTAGCCTGCCCGAGGGAGAGGGACAATCTGTTGGCACTGGCCAGGAAAACTGAGTCCCCTGTCCACCTGCAAAGGTACAAGGAAGTCCGTAATAGGTGCCCCAGTATGATTAGAAAGGCCAAAGCTAACTTCTGTATGGACCAGCAGACCCAGAAATGGAGCAGTGGCAAATGATTCTGGGACAGCGTCTCCAAGCTCCTTAGCAAGGGAGTTAAAACCACTCCTCAGATGCTCATGGTGGAGGTTCGAGAGGTCCTTGGTCCCACTGAAATTGTAAGCTACAACTGCAAAGCGTTAACTGACTTCAGTTACCTCATCCCCACTGAGCCTGCCCAGATACCTTGCAAGGAACCAGGGTCTGAAGCCTCCCAGATGGTGGGCTCAGAACCAGGGTGCCCTAAATTCTATTTTAAGTCTGTTTTAGTCAGATACCTTGAAATACATCAGTAGCATACTTAGCAAAACTAGGTGTGGGAGTGATTCAGTTGCTGTGAAACTCCATGCCATGAAGGTAGAGGAACTTTCCCACCCCATCATTAGAATTTTTAACTTTTCCCTGTGCTACTTGCTGTTCCAAGAAATGAACATCCGCACTGGTCACACCAGTTTTCAAAAGTGGAGACCACAGTAGTCTTGCCAGTGGCAGACCCATTTTTGTTCTTTCCCGCCATTCAAGGCCTTTGAGAGAATAGTATCTAATCATCTTGCCACATACCTTAAAAAATAACACTGCGCTGTTGGAATACACCAACTATTATTCATGAGGTGCTTGACATTGGTGACCTCATTGGAGCTATATGCATTGATCTTACTAAAGCCTTTGACCTGGTCAACCATAAGCTCCTACTTAAACTTAATGGCCTGGGTTTGTCACAGAACACTGTTGACTGGTTTCACAGCTGTGTCACCAGTCACTCCCAGCAAAGACTGATAAATGTTTGTGTGACACTAGAGGACTAACTATTGGTGTCCCCCAGGGCTCCATCTTGGGCCCATTCCTGTTTGGCCTTTTCATAAATTAACTGCCCAGTCCCTGTCAGCCAGCCAGCTTACTCCTGTGTGCCAATGATGCATTCATCTGTTCCAAAAACCTTGACCGTGACAGCCTTACTGGCATTCTCCAGAGTAACTTTAGGTCACTAGAAGGCTGTTTTTCCAACAACAGCCTCCTCCTCCGTTACAAAAAAAGAACCACCATGCACTTCTCCAGCCTCTCACAGAAGAGGAGAGTTTCTCCCTTCCTTTGTCATGTGACATGGCCACAGACAAAACCTTGAACAGGAGGAGACCTTCAAATATATTTAAGTAACTTTGGATGCACCTTATCTTTTGCCATCCCAGGTTGACAATCTGGTGACCATAGGTAACAGAAAACTGGATGCCCTGTACCATAACCAGAACAATATCACTGGGGATGCTAGATATCTTATTATGGCCAGCTCCATTCTGTCACTTATAGATTACAGCCTTCTTGTCTACACAGCGGCTTGTGACATAGTGCTAAACAGAGTAAAGCTGATCTGTAATAAGACTTGATGCTGTGTACTTTGGGCTGGCACTATAGCCTAGAGGAACGAGGTCTGAACGAGCGTGATACATCCAGCAGACCAGACCTGAGTTTGATTCTCACAACGTCCACTTGCATACTGTGTGTCTCTGAGCAAGTCACTTAACCACACAGTGCTCCCAGGTTGCCCCTGAAAACAGGCACTTGTGCCTAGTGGCCCTCACCCGGTTACCAAAGACTAAAATAAAAAAATTACTTGGTGCAGATAACTGCACTCACTAACTGGCTACCTTTACCCAGCAGAAGAAAGCTGCATACCTGTTTACTAGCCAAAAAGGTGCTCCTGGGCTTAACACCCCCTGCTTTGACAAAATGTTTCTGCACCATCTCCAACTGATATAACACCATGAAAATGTCCAATAATGCCCTTAAGCCTCCTTTTCAATTTACTCAGCTAGGTAAGCTGTCATTTGCTGTTTTTTTTTTTGTTTTGTTTGTTTTGTTTCCTTTTAACTGTCTTTACTCCCATCACTGGCTACCAGGGCCCCCCTCAGGCAAGACCCACTCGAGCGACCCTGCCGCACAGCCTGAATCCCTTCTGGACAACGAATCTGGGACAGGATCCTCTCCAACTGCATCCCCCTAGAGGAGAGAATCAGAGAGAGTCGGTTGGGTAAGAAGAGGTGATGGATGTATGTGCCACTCCCCTGTGTCTGCCATTGTCCTCCTCGCAGTCAGGGTTTTCCAACTTGCTGTCTTTCCCCTGAGGCATGAATATGCAATGATGTCAGCATGCAGGGGGCACGTGACCACCCCCTCCTGCAGACATCCACCGTTGCCTCCCCGTTCACGTCCCCATTTGGCTGTAGTGCTCCTGGCCTCCACCGGGAGCTGCTAAAAGGCAAGGATTCTCTTGAACCAACACCCAGGAGAAGAGAGCAGTCCTCTGGACATTCAGTCCTTTTCTCCCCCTGCCGACCCCCAGTGCCCCAAGTCTGTCGCAAGCATGGCACGAGGTATGGCATCCAGCACCTCAACCCTCATTGCCACCAGGCTGGCTAAGTCTGTCAACTGGTTAAACGAGCTGCCTGATGCACTGTAGAATCTCCCCAAGTTTTAATCAGTTTGTCATATCTTTGTAGTCAGAGTTTGCAGGCCAATGCATCTGTAACCTTTAAACTGTTTTATTTGTTTTTTGTCTGTACATAACCTGTGACTTTTTATACAATGATCTGTATGAATTTTTCAGAACTGTATGTAATTGTCCTGTCTTGAGTACTTTGAGCCTGACTTGATTATATTTCCTCTGGCACTGCTTATTGTACTTGTAAGGATTTCTGTGACTGTGTATTTGATGTGGAACCTCTAAATGACCACTTGTGCTCAAAGGTAGTCTCTGAAGTTTTCAATAAATTAATGCAAGTGAACATTTGGCTCTCAAAATGTATTCTTTTTAACTTGGGGCTTCTAAGCTATTCTTCACCGTTACTTATGTCTCCCCAACTGTATATGAAGTTTAACTACTGGAAGATCAAAACTCGAAATTCGAAACTTCCCCTTAATAAATCCTTTACGCTTTTTTTTCCTTTACGTTAAGGGACTTCACTAGTCATAGATAGTCAAATCTTAACTGATTCTGTGCTGTTTCCAGGTTTTACTTTTAGTGTCATGGTTGGTTTGTGCTAAACTCAGCAGGTATTTGGCACCTAGATTTTCTGAATTGACTCTTGAATGTAGGAGATGTGGAGCAAGCATTCACTCTTTACCAGTACCATGCAAACCAAACAACCCAGATTGAACAAGGCACAGGGAGAGAATGGTTGTGGGAGATTGTCTTAATAGACACACATTCCGAAGAAAGACAGAACAGCATATTCTGTTGCTTACCAGCAGCCAGACTTAAATATGTAGCTGATGGAATAAATAGGATCCCCTAGGAGATAAACCACTGGTAGTAGTACACATGGTAACAAGAAGGATTTCATGAATCTTGGGAGCATGCTTAAAGGAAAAGAAGTGATAGCCCCATCTTCCACATATACTGCCTATTGACTTTGGATATGTAAGACACAAGGCTAGGACTCCGGATATATGTTTAGAGCTAGTGTTGCTGCAAGGAAGATTGATTTATATTCCTTAAAAATTAGACATTTAATAAATGACCATATCTGTTTGAAGAACATGAACTTTAAACAGTAAGTAAAAATTCTGGGAAACAGTATCTACACAATTATTGGGAAGGCTTTAAACTAACTAAGAGTAGAGGAGAGACACTGGACAAGGCTAGTGAAGCCAAAACAGAAGGAGAAAGGGACAAACATGGAAATAGTTCCAGTGTGCACAAAGAAACCAGCAAGGCAACAGATGCATCCAAACATTACTTAAGAGAGTCAAGAAGCAAGCAGAACAGAGACTTAAGTACTTGTACACAGTTGCACACAGCCCAAGGAAAAACTATTACATGGAGATACTGTAGAACTGTAGGCCACGAAAGAAAGGAGGAAGGATAGCATTATGTCAGAAGTAAACTTGTGCACTTGAAATTAACAACCTCAACTAAGGGACTGAAACACTCAGGATAAGGGTAAAAAGTGAAAGAAGAGAAGACACCATCAGGGTAAGGTAATGCTACAAACCACCAGATCAGAAGGCACTCCAGGTCCTATAACTGTTTGAGGAAAGTTTCAGGTAAGGGAAGCATGTTGTTAATGAGGGACTTCTCACTGCCCAGATATAGATGGGGAGGAATGAACTGCCAATTCCAAATGTACTTTGCAATTTATGGATCTTCCTATGGAGAACTGTTTAATCCAGTGCGTCAGCAAAATAACTACAAATTGAGCAACAGTGGACGTAATCTTTTGTAATAAGGATGACACAGAGAAGAGAGAACCGGAAAAATATTGGCCAAAGCAAGTAATCATAACATTGTCAACCATATCCCATGTTTCTGCACAAGGCGAACTTTGAACAAACGAAGCAGCATAAATAAACTGCGAAAGTGTCAGCAACAGTTGGACATTCTCAAAAAACATGGACAAAAATGTATCCGATAGAGGAGAAAGTATAAAAGAAGATGCAGACCAGTGAGGACGACATACATAAGGTTTAAGACATTAAGAAAAAAAAGTGACCTGCAAGAGGTGCAACTTGCACAAGTGAAAATAGATAACTTAAAATGGAACAACCCAGAGACAGCGAACATGGGACTGCCCTGATGGGCCAGTCCCTGATGGATTGTACTGCTATGCAGATGACCCAGATTTGGGAGTGGACTCAGGTCGCTGCTTTTGGGACAGGCTAGGAGGAGGCAGCTACCACCTGGCAGTGTGCTTCCATCATGGAGGGTTTGCAGTGAATGCCAGTGCGCCGCCCCCCCCCCGCAGATGGCCCAGGGAGCTTGCCTCTCAGCGCAGGGATGCTGTGACATCCTAGGATAACATAGGCACCGCCCTCTCAGTTGGATGGAGGGGAGATCCTTAGGAAGAAAATGGGACAATAAAGTGAATGTACACCGAGCCATTCAAATGATGGTCATTGGTACCCTCAGGCCCTACTCTATGCAGACCCCAAACGGCTGAACTGGGGAGGGGGGCCGTTAGCTGATGTAGCTGAGGGCTTACTGACAGCACAGCAGCAAGACCTGAAAGCATGAGTGGGTGGCGCCACAGGGCCAAAATGCATTACTGAAATAGAACATACATAAAATCAAAGAAACAAAATAAGCTCCAGAAAAGCAGATAGTACTAGAAGGTAAATCCAGCAAAGGAAAATGTTTCAAATATCAGCCAGAAATGAAAAATACAGTAAACTAAGACTCCATTGTCTACTGTACATAAAGTTTTTCTAACCCCAGGTGTCCCTCACTTAAATGTTTACACCTTATGCAGTCATCTCGTCCAAGTATGTCACCTTGGAGATGGAACCTATTTAAATTTTAGAATTTAGAATGTAGATTCAAACACTGCATACACACTGCACTCTGTTCATTGCTCAGATCCATTTCTCCACCTTAAGAGAGTAGTCACCCTGTAGTGAACTCTGGTATCGACTGGTTCTCCAGTCAGGTTTATTTTTTATAGTTTAGTTCTAAGGTGTTTCTTAGTTTTTTTTCTACTACTATGCATTTAGCTAGATTTTACAGTTAAATGCAGTTTCTCCAGTTCCTGACTGATCCCCAGGAACCGGAGAATATCCTAGCTGGCTGCCATTTTATTTTTTCTCTAGATTGGCTGCTAAATCACCTTTTTTTTTTTTTTCTCTAGATTGGCTGCTAAACTAGTTTTTTTTTTCTTTTCAAAAATAGCAGTGGTTTACTGTTTTTATACTAAATTTCAAGAGAACAGAGTGTTTTCACTTTCTGTGTGTGCCCTTTCACCTTAATTAATCAGTTCCTATTACAGGAGCTGTGTTTTGTCCTTTGGCACAGTTTTTCTTTAAACAAGAGCCGTTTTTACTATTTGCCACTTGTTATGCAGACTTTTTGGGGGGGGGGGGACTTTTTTTTTTATTATTTTAAAGTTCACTCTTACTGGCATGTCTGAGAGACCTTGTGGGCCATCAGAAAACTGTAAAAATGTATCTTTTTCGGGCGGGATCTCATTCATCAGGCCACACCGTAAGAGTTTCACCATCAGTGAAGCAGGATCCACATGAAAGATTTTCAGCAGTAAAGCTGGGGCCGCCCACGCCGATGTCATCTCCCAGTGTCATCAACCCTATAAAGGCGTGAGTGGCCCCACTCCCCTCTCAGTTCTTTCCCACCGTCAGCTTGCTCGCATGGGTCTCTGCGGAAGCTCCACCATTTCATACTAATGTTTCCCCTACAGTTTTTTCATACCTACTCTTTTAGACTCTATTTTTTTCTTAAAGAAATTCCTTTAGTTTTTTTATGTCTAGAGTTTTTCCTTTGATTTCTCTCTTCCATCGCTGCCGCTGCAGAAAAAAGATTGCCTCCACAGATGAACACTCTGTGTGTCTGCTGCCTTGGGCCTGACCACGAAGTCTCCGACTGTGAGCTCTGTCAGAAGTTTCATCAAACTTCCCTCAGGCGATGCAAAAAGGCTCTTAAAAATTTCCTGATGGAGCAACAGGTAGTCAGTTCCACGCAGGAGTCCTCCTGGGTCCTAGCTTCCCAGTTACTGGCAGGGTCTTCGAGCTCCCAGACCACTAAGGCCCAAGACAAGTCCCTGGGGAAAGTCTTAAAAAAGACAGAGATTGATCCATTCCCCCCCCCCGGGCAGCAGTCCCATTTCCCGATGACCTCTTCTTCCTCGTCCGAGGGTACTTCATGGGCTGCGGCTATGATGACACACAAAACCATTTTCGAGGTTTCTGTGCCTACTAGATCCATACTGACAGTGCCTCTGCCTGATCTTTAGGGTGGCTGGTCTTCAGCCCCTCCTTCATCGACGACGTGATCATCGTCAACAGCCCTCACGTTGAGGCCTGATGCTACCACAGGTCTCTAGGCTACAGAATCCTCTGGCTCCAAGAGGCCCCTCTGGTGGGTCATCACTCCCTGCACCGTCGACACCTCCTTCATTGACACAGTCTTCGGTGGTCGTCAACCTCAACGAAATTTTGACAGTTTCCTTTGGTGATGGTCCACCAGCTACGTGCATACAGCTGTACATCACCTGTGCCATCGATGGCACCATCCTCATTGACACTACCTCAATGGTGACATGCTGCCCCCCAGGAACTGTCATCAGTTCCTTGAGATCAAACCTTGATCTCAAAGAGGTGGACGTCGAGGAGGAGGAGTACCATCCTGACCTTATTCTTTCTGATGAGGAGGAGGAGGAACCCCTCTTGTCCAGCAGATACACAGCTTTTTCTGTGAGCGAAGATTCTATCAAACTTTCTTCTAGGAAGCCGGCCCGATGGTGCTGAGGGTTGAGGTGCTGGACGCCGCACCTAGTGCCTCACCGGCTGTACTCCTACGTGGATGACTGGCTGATGGCAGGTTCCTCCAGGCAGGAGGCGGAGTGGTCCAGGAATCTGGCTCTTCAGATCTGCATCGACCTTGGCCTCCTAGTCAACAAGGCTAAGTTGGAACTCGTGCCCTCGCAGGTGATCAACTTCATTGCGGCAGAGCTCGACTCTTGCCAAACCAGAGCCAGGCTCCCAGCAGACAAGGCGGAGGTTCTCTCCTCCTTTGCCCGATCATTTTTGATTGGATACTTGCGCATTGCCCAGGACTTTCTGCACCTCCTAGGTTACATTGCAGTCTGCACCACCGAGGTCCGATGAGCCTGGTGGCATATGCACTCTCTGCAGTGGAGCTGGACAGCCAGTGGTCTCAACACAAAGATTACTTCAACCAGCTGATCACTGTGACCCACAGGATGTACAATGCTCTCCAGTGGTGGACCGTTCCATAACATCTGCAGAAAGGGATCCTGTTTGTCCGCCCCAAGCCAACGGTCATCCTGACAACCAACACCTCTCTCATGGGCTGGGGTGCCCATCTGGGGGAACACAGAGTCCATGGGCTCTGGACCCTCAAAGAATCCTGATGCCACATCAACCTGCTGGAGCTCTGAGCAGTTCAGCTGTTGCTGATTGCATTCACTCCATTTGTTCAGGGTCAAGTGGTTCAAGTCCAGACGGACAATATCATGACCATGTACTACCTCAACAAACAAAGCTGAAGGTGATCCTAGTGGCTCCAGAATGGCCCCACCTGTTTTGGTACCCAGATCTCCTCAGCCTCAGCAACAGGCTCCCAAGGCGTCTTCCAGCACACCTGGACCTGCTCTCCATCAGTTGGGGGAAGGTACTCCACCCAGACCTTCAGTCCCTGCACCTGACAGCCTGGTTCCTGAGCAGCAAGAGTTCCAGGCTTTGGGTCTCTCCGAAGATGCCTTCACTGTAGTGGAGGCATCTAGAAAGGAATCAACCAGAAAATGCTGTGCCTTCAAATGGAAGAGACTGGCCAGCATTTTGGACTATCTGTGGTCTCTCTACAAAGGGGGACTTCAGTTGACTACCCATAAGGTGCACCTGGCAGCCATTTCTTCTTACCAGGCATGGGCCGATCAGCAGTTAGTGGCACAGGAGACATTGGTCTGGCGCTTCTTCAAAGGCTTGGATCACATATCCCCTCCAGTGCATGAACCACCACCACGAGATCTGTAGCTAGTTTTGGCAAAGCTCATGGGCAAGCCAATCGAACCAATGCACAGGTGTGAGATGTCACACCTGTTGTGGAAGACCGCCTTCTTGGTGGCTGTCATATTAGCCAGAAGGATTGGGGAGCTCCAAGTGCTCTGTTGAGTCTCCTAACCTGGTCAAGGTTGTCCTGCACCCCAACCCAAAGTTCCTCCCGAAGGTTGTGTTTGGGTTTCATCTGAACCAGGTGATGTCTCTTCCGGTGTTCTTCCTGAATCACACCTCGGAAGCCGAACACAGGCTCCATACTTTGGACCTAAGGGGAGCGCTCTCTTTATTGCAAAGAGTGCATGGCTGGAGTTCGGGGAGAGGGTCGCCAACTGTTTGTCACCTGTGCTAAAGCTGCACCTGGCAGACCTGCAGGCAAGCGGACAATCAGAAGTTGAATCACTTCCTGTATTGATCTCTGCTATAGGTTGCTTGGTAGGGAGCCTCCTGTAGAGCTAAAAGTTCATTCCACCACACCGCTGCGTCGGTGGCTGCTTCTAGGGAAGTCTTTACCCAAGGAAATCTGCAGGGCTGCTACCTGGAAGTCCAGACACATCTTGATTTCCCATTATCGCATTGACTTAGGGTCACACCAGGATGCTGGTTTTGAGGCCTCAGTTCTTCAGTCTTTATTTCCTAAGTAGGAGGTGTACACCTTTCCCCCCCTCCATCCCAGAGAACTGCTAGGAGTCTGCCAGATAGTGTGAATAGAACAACATAGCCACATCCCTAGAAACATAGGTTACTCAACTGTGTAGATCTAGGAGTGGTATATGTTGTTCATCCACATGGACACACCTGACCTACCCAGCTTCGATGCACACCCTCTGCTTCCAGCGGGCAAGATCTGGCGTCATGGGGCAGAACCAAGGGATATACCACCCAGGTGGGTGGGAGGAGCCAGCTTGAAGATTTTGCGGCAATTCTTAAAAGGGAAGAGACATGCCAGATAGTGTGGATGAACAACATACACCGCTCCTAGAACTACTGTTACAGGTGAGTAACCTGTGTTTTCTGTACACACATCCTGATCATGAGGGTGTAGTACAGGTTGCTGCCTGTGACAAGGCTAAAGCACCCCTTTCTTCACAGTCTCCTGGAAAGGAATCTAGAAGGCTGGACTTCATGGGGAAAAAAATCTTACACAACAGCCTCTCTACTGCTTCGCCTGTTTACTTACATGGCTTATTCAACCCAGTACCAAAAAGATCTCTGGAACTCAGTGCCAACTATCAGCCAGCAGGCCCCAGAAAAGTAGCTGAGGACCTGGCAGAAACTGTAAAAATGGCCTTGGAAGCTACACACGGCCTTAGAAGCTTTCACATGGCAGTGGGCACTAATGACACTGCCTTAAGAGTTATGGCTCAGGCAGTCTCCCTTAGGCACCATGTCTGGCTAAGGGCAATGATTCTTTCACAGGATACCCAGAACAAAGCTACGGATTTTTCTGCAAGAATAATTCATTATTTGGGGACAAAACTGAGGCTTGTATGAAAAAGGTGGAAGAATAAAAAAACACCTACCAAAATAGTGCTGCAAAACAAAAAGCCTTCACTACTCAAAAGGTTTCAGAGTAGATGAAACAGAAGCAGTGGCTGCTACCCCAGGGCCTTCTACCCTATGCCAATGTCCATGCCCCTGGACTGCTCTCAGGTGAGAGGTTACTTCAGGGAAAGGGGTTGGAGAGGCCAGAGACGAACTGGTTCCTTTCCTCCAACACTCTTGACTACAAAAGCATGTTACCTCTCTTCTGCAAGCAGGAGAAAGTCTGTGCCACCACCTCTGCCACTGGCATCTCATTACCACAGACAAGTGAGTACTCTAGGTAGTGAGTCAAAAACTTACCCTGCAGTTCAAAAAGTTCCCCTCTCAACAGTGTCAGAAATCACTAAAATCTAACTCCTACAGAAAAGCTATTGTTGAAGCTAAAAGCAAACTCCCTTTTGTCTGTGAAAGCAGCTGAGAGAGTTACCCCTTCCCAATGGGGAAAGGATCTTTACTTCAGATTCTTCCTAACTGAGCTTCCTGATGATGCACGGTCAGTGTGAAACCGGTAGAGGTTTTCTTGTCTTGATGCCCTGCATGGTAGTTTATTTTTAAACAATAAAGCTGTTATTTATAGTATTTCTCGAGTGGTGCAGATATTTGCTATTCCTTTATGTTTGGTGTCCTGCACACTCGGTACACAGGTTGAGCTGTTTTGCTGTGTTCGACTTCCACCTCAGAAGAAACTGGGGATTGGCAACCCATTTTAGACTTTAGGTACCTAAACAAACACCTTTTCAATACAAATTTAAGATGGTCACCCTGGCTGTGGTGATTTTCATCTCTGCAAAAGGGGGACTAGCTAACTTCCCTAGACCTGAAGGATGATTATTTTCACATTACAGTCGGGCAGTCCCACAGGACATTTCTCAGGTTCGGATTGCATTCAGGCCATTACCAGTTTACAGCAGTGACCTTCAGTCTTCTGCATCCAAGGTGTTTATGAAGTGCCTGGCAGTAGTGCCAGCCTGTCTCGGAAGACAACAGGCATCTGTCCTCTCTTACCTGAATGATTGGGTAATAGTGGGCAAGTCTCTACAGGAGGTCAGAGACTCTCTCAGATTAACTCCTAGTACCCTGGAATCCTTCGGTTTCCTAATCAATACTCTGAAATCCCACTTCCAATCAGTTCAGCTACTGGAATTCATTGGGGCAGAATTGGACACATGAAAGGAAAGGGCCCTGCTTCCTCTCGACAGGGCACACAACCTTCAGAACCTAGCAAATTCTTTGGTCCTGGACCAGCCAAGACCAGCCAGACACTTCCTGAGGCTTCTAGGCCACATGGCTTCTATCACAGCTGTGGTACCAGGCACCAGATTTCAAATGACGGACATTCAGTATCACCTAAGGGCTTACTGGTCCCAGAAAAAAGACAATGTCAAAACTCATTCCAGTCACAAGGATTCTGCTACAGATGTCTCCCTCCTAGAATGGGGGACACACCTGGAAGACCAGTCCAGAAGTGGGACATGGTCCCCCAAGGAGTCTACCTACCATATAAACCTCCTCAAACTGAGCAGTTTATCTGGCAATAAAAGCCTTCGCTTATCTCTTAAAAGGCCAGTCTGTTCAAATCAGAACAGACAACACCACAGCTATGTTCTACATCAACAAACTGGAGGCACATGGTCCACAAAGCTCTACACAGAGGACAGGAAGCTCTGGAACCTGGCCTATTTCTGGAAATTCAGTTATCAGCCATTCACCTGCTAGGCAAGGACAGTGTGCTGGAGGATGCTCTGAACCGCATCAGTTAGTGTCACCATGAGTGGGCCCTGAATAGACAAGTGCTTGTCGCAGTTTTCAGGAGGTGGAGCACTCCAGAGATGGATCTCTTTACCTTCAGCCTCAATCACCAGTTACCCCTGTACTGCTGCAGGCTTCCAGTTCTAGGCACAGTACTGCTGGATGCCCTAAACCTGGCAGGACAGGGAAGTTCCTGTATGCCTTCCCTCCTTTTCCACTGATCCTCAGAGTCCTCCCGAAGCTCAAAACCCAGCCTGCCACCATGATTCTGTTGGTACCAGACAGGGCAAGACAACCTTGGTATTCCCTGCTCCTGGCCCTGGGCCTGGCAGCCAAGCAACCAATTCAACTGCTGTTGAGCCACAGTCTCCTGACTCTACCTTAGACAGGGATAATGTACCCTAACATAGAGTCTCTTCACCTCAAAGCCTGGTACTTGAAGAGCTAGAGTATCCATACTCTTAGTACTCAGAACAGGCCCTGAGGATTATTTGCATGGCTAAGAAGCCTAGTACTAAGACCTATGCTCCAAAATGGAAGAGATTTTCCCTGTGGTGCAAGGACAGGCATATTCACCCACTGAAAGCATCCCTGTTTTCAGTGCTTGACTACTTGGTATGCCAAGCTTACCTGTCTTCAGTGCTTGACTACTTAGTACACCTACAGGCCTCGGACCTATGTGCCTCATCTCTGAATGTTCACCTAGCAGCCATGTTTGCCTATATTTCGACTGGGAAGGAAAAGTCTTTAATTTCCAATCCCTAAGACATTTTCCAAGGGTCTGCTACACCTTCAACTCCCTCTTAGGGAACCTATCCCTCCCTAAGACTTGATCCTCTGCATAGTCAAACTTATGGATCACTCTTGTGAGCCAGTGGCTACAGCAGAGCTAAAATACATCACTTGGAAAACTCTCTCCTTGGTGGAAGTTACCTCAGTCAGAAGAATTTCAGAGTTGCAGGCACTCTGCACTGAACCTAACTACATTATCTCTGACAAGGATACATTAGTTCTCAGGACAAATAGGAAATTCTTTCCTAAGGTGGTGTCAGAGTTCCATTTGAACCAGTCCATAACACTTCTTGTCTTCTTCACAAACAAATCCACTCCTGGTGAGTGAAAGCTCCATAGTTTGGATGTGAGAAGGGCACTGACCTGCTATCTGGGGCACACCAAGCAGCTCTGGACTTCGCATACTCAGGTCTTCCTTGCCTATGGTGAAGCAGGGAAAGGCAGGCCTTCCTCTAAGAGGACTGTCTCTTGTTGGATAGTCTCTTGCATTCAGTTCTGTTACAGTAAGGCTAGCAAGCAGCCGCCTCAGGGCCCACTCCACGAGGGGCACTGCAGCCTCTGTGGCAGCTGCAAGTCTGTGAGGACTGTACACACATTCACAAAACACTACTGTTTGGATGTACAGTCCAGGTCAGATGCCAGATTTGACATAGTAGTCCTCTAGAACCTCTTTCCAAAACAGGTTCTGTACCCGCCTCCCAGATGCACTGCTTTGTAGTCTGCACCTGTCAAGCATACTAAAGAATTCCTGTGTTGAGAAGAAAAAATTACTCACCAAATTAATATTTCTTATACATTATTCTTCAGTATGCTTGACCTCCAACATGTCCTCCCCTACATAACCTGACCGAGTAGTTCTGCAGTCCATACTTTGGGCAAAATTTCACTGTTTGAGCTTAATATCTTAGAGCTTTATAGTTATGGGTGTTTCTGTAGTTCCTATGTTTTGTTCTTGTTCCTACAGGTTGACAAGTACTGTTGGGGTCTTTTGCCCTTGAGCTTTGAAATGAGTGACCTCCCACTCTAGCTCAGGTAGCACACTCTCTGCCTTCTTTCCGATTAGTCGATGCCAAAACCATTAGCATTGACTCCTCCTCTGGGGCAGCTGAACCTAGCTGGCATACTGCCCCTGTCAAGCATACTGAAGAATACCTTTGAAGAAATAATTATACTATAGTGAGTAATTTTTTCTTCCAGTCAGCTGCTGATTCAGTCAGGCAACTTCAACGTTGTGTACTACATCAACAAGCAGGGGGGGAATGCATTTGTACCCCCTATGCATGGAGGCTGTGAGAGTGTAGTATTGGGCATTTGACCATGACCTGACCCTTTCAGAGGGCCACGTCCCAGGAATGCTAAACACTCTGGTGGACAGCCTCACCCAGACTCAGTCCAGCATGCATGAGTGGAAGCTTCTCTCATCTATCATAGAAGATCTCTTCGATAGATGGGGTCGCCCAGAGCTAGACCTTTTTCATCCCCACTCAACCTAGAACTGCCCAGTATTTGCTTGTCTGATCCGGGGCCCGGAGTTTTCTGGCAATACGCATTATCCCTCTCCTAGAGGGGGCCAGCATGATCCTGGTAGTTCCATTCTGGCCTTGTCAGATATGGTTTCCATTACTACAGCAGCTGGCAGAGGATCCTCCAGTCCCTCGCCCCCTCTGCAGGAACCTGCTGACGCAGGCTCAGGAGATCCTGGTCCGTCCCAACCTCACGTCCCTCCATCTGCATGCTTGGCTCCTGAGAACATAGCCATCGCCAGATCTGGGGTTTCAAATAGAGTAGTGGACGTCTTAGTGGCTGCTTGGAAGCCTTTCACCTGAGCCACTTATGCTGTGACGTGGAAGAGGTTCGCCACATGGGCTGCCAAGCATAATCTGGACCCATACACCTGTCCGGTGTGTCAGATCCTGGACTACCTGATATCTCTGTCTGACTCCAGTCTCTAATACTCCTTACTCAAGGTGCACCTTTCAGCTGTCTCGGTTTTTCATGAGCCTATGGGTGACAGTACCATGGCTCAGCTGGATGTTTCCCAGATTTTGTTTAAGGGGCATCTTGCCTCTGAAACCTCCAATTTGTTCCCCTGTCCTGGCTTCGGATTTGTTTTTGTTATTTTATACTTGCTTTATTAAAATTAGGAAACTTGTCATACATTCCTTTTAAAAGAATAGGCTTAAATTTGAACATCAGTCCAACGATTTATACAGTTAGACTTAATATATTAGGTTGGAAAAATAATCCCAAGTGTTCAGCTTGTTTTAAAAGAAAAAGAAGATAACAATAAAGAATCGGATATATAAAAAGCATTGAATCAGAACAGTAAACACATTCATTCTAACTGTACCAGATAATACATCTAGGGAGTCGTATTTACACCAAGGTCATCTTCTCTATCTGAATATATACCAGAGTTAAGATTTGCCTGTTACAATTATATTAGGCCTCTCTTTTATTACTGGTTTAAGCTTTATTGTGGTCCCCTTAGGAGCCCACCTGAGGATCCCATGCCCCAACTGACTATGCTAATATCAGTTAATCTGGATGTTGTATTCCATCATATAATAACTTAGTCCATCTGTTTTGGTAGAGCTGTGACTGTTGCCTAAGATTAAAAATTAATCTTTCCATTTGATGGGTGAATTCGATCACCTCAACCCAATCTGATAACTCAGGGGGCCGGGTCTGAAGCCATCGTCTGGTGAAAGTGCTGCAGCTACCAATATTATTCACAGATATCTCTCCTCTTTACCTTTCAGTTCCCTTGGGAGAAGTCCCAATACTATATATTCTGGGTCCAATCGTGTTTGTGTTATGAAAATCTGAGAGAGATGGTGTGTTATTCCCCCCAAAATGGTGCTATTAAGGGACACAACCAAAAAATGTGAGCCTGCGTGGCGTGCTGCTCCCACAGCCATGCCAGCAGGCTGGCACAGCTCCTTTTGTGTAATGGGCTGCCTGGACTGGTACTAAAAGTATCGCGCCCTGAGTTTCCAACAAAAGTCCCTCCAGGCCAAAGACCCAGAAGTGGACCAGGTGCTTCTCCAGATCATCGGCCATTGCTGACCTGTGATGGAGATATCTAAATCTTGTTCCCACTTGGCCTTTATGTAGTGCGAGGTATGTTCCACATCAGCAATATAGTTGGCATATATCTGATATGGCATGCCCCATACCCCAAGGGCTCCAGATCCTTTGGAACATGGAAGTCTTGGTCAGGGTCCCCATCTCTGTAGTTAGTGTCTGCATTTGTTTATTTAGGGAGTCTCTAGCTGATATCTAAGTCTATCTGCAGGGAGAAGACCATACCTCTGCTGAAGTGCCTCAAAGGACAGTATCGTAAGGCCATTCAACATTTGGTATGGCGAGTGGAAACCTTTCTTGGCTTGCTTCAGGTACCAACTGTGATGTGGACAGCCAGTTCTGAGTGCTGTATCATTTTTTTTAATATAAAATGTATTACCGACTGTCTCTGCTGAAAATGTGATGCTCTAGGAGTGACCTCGCTCCCCCCCCCACAGGTTTCAGCTGAAAGATGAAAGCCATGAGAAAATGCTAAAACAGCATGTGAGATCACACACACACACTCGCACAGGTTTTTAGATACCAGGTGTTACGTGGCAGGCCTGAAGCTAATTACAGGGTGGAAGAAGCTTGAGTTGAGCATATCCATTTTTTATGACATGTCCAGAGGAAGAAAAGCAGGTTGTGATGTATTAGTGCGAAAATCATGAAGATGCTTTCATGTCCTGAAAGGGGGACGCTTATGATGAGATCAAAGAAATGGCATTTTAGGGACATGAGTCATGCTGAGGACTGCAAAATGTAATACTTTGAAAAGACATCCTGTTTTTGTATAAGATATATATATATATATTTTTTATATATATTCTGACAGAGGAGGAGCTATGCGATCTCACACAAAAAGGGTTGGCCAATACAGTATGCTTAAAGAATATTCTGTTTTACTACACCAGAGACACTTTTTATCTAGACTCTGACAAAGAACCATCTGTGAGAACTTTTAAGCAGGTATTTAGAAAGAAAGTTAAATCTAAGTACTGTAAGTAGAAATTTGCACTGTTTAAACCTTGTTCTTTTAAAAGATTTGTATGTCTTGTGATATAACAGTTCTGTATTTTGTGTTTAACATATTTTTATCTATTGTAGTAAAATTATTTTTGGAGCATACTTGGTCTGTCTGAATTTCTTTTATTTGTAAGAAAAGTATATGGTTATAGCAGACACTAGGCATAGCTTGAAGGGTGATACTAAACTGGAAGAGAAGCGTTTTAAATCTGAGGTCTTTATTAAAGTTTTTAAGGGCTCATCTCTGTATACCTGGTTAGGTGCCTGTAGGCAAAGATATCTGGCCCCCCGAAGACAGAAATATCTGAGCCTGTGCATTGGGTACGCTAGCAAGAGGTTCACAGTTTGAATCCCTGCAAGACTTGAGACCAAAGGTTGATCTGAACTCATAAAACAGACAAGAGGGTTACCTTGTTCTGTTAAACTGTTCACAAGACTGCGCTCAGAGGTTGGCACTTTGGGAGTAGAGGGCCTGACCTGCTGAGTGAGTTTGTGACACCAACTATCAAGCTTAGCTGGTGTGAACTGTGGTTCATAAACCCACCATCTGTATCTCCAAAGCTGTCTATACATGGTACCCCTACGTATTCCCCTCTTCCACTCTTCTAGGACAGCCCTTGTGCCCGAGAAGCTTTGCACCCCAGACGGTCCTTCATCTATGAAAAGTCCTACCCAGATAGGGGGATCGCTCTGTTCCCACAAATCTATCCTCTTCCAATGTGCATCATATCAGCTGTACCCCAAAGGAGGGCAACCCTTGTATGTGCCGCCATCCAATAACCCTATAAATTAGGAAATGCTAGCCCCCCTTCTGTTTTTGGGAGGTAAAGCAAAGTCCTCCATACTTTAGGTTTCTTACCCCCCCCCCGCATAGGAAGGTAAAAAAATAACCCCTGTCATGCCTCTAAGTCCCTCTGAGTCAAATGCATGAAACACACTGAAATAAGTACAGGAGTTGTGGCAAGGCATTCATCTTGAGCGCTTGGACCCTTGCACACAATGACAAGGGAAGTAAGGACCATCTTTGAAAGTCACTCTTTGTTTTATAACTGGCGGGTAATTCTGTTCCCACAGTTGGGCATCGACAGCCCCAATCCTTACTCCGAGGTAATTTAAAGACACCAAGTCCCACTGCATAGGGTATTTCAATCTCATTTCTAGGTCTGGACTATAGTTAAAACTCAGTATCTCCATTTTTCCTTTATTTAGCTTGTAACCTGCTAGTGCGGAGAATTCCTCAATCTGAAGAAATACAGCAGGGAGGGAGGGAGGTCCCAGGGTCAGCTAAATACAAAAGCACATCATCAGCATACAGCGCTAATTTATATGTCACCCCCTTCCCCCAGTTTAATCCCCTTCACCTCTGGATGCTCCCTAATACTCTGAGCTAAAAGCTCAATATAGAGGATGAACAATAGGGGGAAAGGAGACAACCCTGTCTAGTGCCAAAATTTAGAGCATCAGATATACGGCCATTCGCCCTCACAAAAGTCTGTAGGGATTCATATTGCCTGAATATGGCCATGATGAACTGTTGTGGGAACCCAAACTGGGAAAGGACACACCCCAAGAAAGGTCAGGATACCCTATCGAAGGCCTTTTCAGCATTTAGGCTTATGATCAGGGGTGGGAGCTTCTGTGTGGTAATATGATCAATGATATGGGTTGTTCTTCATAAATTATCTTGGGCTTGTCTACCTGGGATAAACCCAGTCTGATCCATGTGTATTAGGGAAGGGAGATATTGCTGCAAATGCCTAACCAGGGTCGATGCTAAGATCTTATAGTCTGTATTTAATAATGAAATTGGGCGATATGATGTGCATCGGGCAGGGTCCTTTTCTGGCTTGGGTATTACCGATATAACCACCCTCGACCATGACGGTGGGACATTCACCTCTCCCCCCATCACCTCTGCATATACCTGAGCAAGCAAGGGCTGAACCTGCCCTCCCATGCACTTGTAAAATTCCACGGGCAGGCCATCAGAGCCAGGGCACTTGCCCACCTTCAATCTCCCAATCTCTGTCTTTATTTCTTCCTCCTTCACAGGGGTCAGCAATGCCTCCCCTTGTTCTCTCGACAGTCCTGGTAGTTTTAGCTTCTCCAGGAAGCCCTGAATTGTCTCCTTTCCTGGGACTATCTCCTCTGTGTACAATTGAGCATAATAAGCCTTGAAGGCATCAGAAATCTCATGGACTCCCTGAACCATCCTCCCCATCTGAGGATGCCAGATGCTAGAAATTATGACCCTAACCCTCTGCACTTGCAATCAGCTGGCCAATAGCCGCAAGGAGCAGGGACCTTCCTCGTAAAACTTCTGGCACAAAAAGAGGAGCTTCTGTTCTACCTGATAATCTAAGATCCCCGTGAGTTCTCTCTTATAGCTCAGGAGCTGTCTTGCTCCCTATCTATTCCCTGTTTTTGCTGCCCCTCCAATTCTTGAATGCTTCTGATAAGTTCTTTTCTTTGGACTTCCCTTGCCTTCTTCTTTTGTGATGCTATCTGTATCCATTTACTCCACAGTGCTGCCTTAGCAGTGTCCCATAGGATTGATTGAGAGGTGTTTTGTCCCCCATTCTCTGTTAAAAATGTTTTTATATGCCTTGGAAATCAGGTCTTTAACCTCCTTATCTTTCAGTAAAGAGACGTTGAGACGCCAGAAAGTGTTACGTCGTATCTCCCCAGGTCTATTTTCATATAAAGTGGGGCATGGTCAGACAAAAGGAAATCCCCTACCCATGAGTCATATACTCTTTGCACTTCATCTTTGGGGACCAAAAAGTAATCCAATCTGGAATACATATTATGGGCAGCAAAGAAGAAAGTATAGTCCCTCTGCCTCCCATGATGGCGTCACCAGACGTCCACCAACCCCAGTTCCATTATCAGTTTACCTACTTTCCTTGCTGTTTGGTGTATATTTCTTGGGACTAGGAAGGAGGAATCCAGTTGAGGGTTAAAGGTCAAATTTAAGTCCCCCACACAAATCAGCGTCCCTTCCCTCCCCCCCATTCCTGCAACATAGTCAGAAAGGTACAGGAATGATGTATCCAGTGGGAAGTTTACCAAGGCTAAGGTAATGATATTGCCCCGGAATTTCCCCTTCAGCATAGCAAATCGCCCCTCTTTATCCACCTTCGAATCCATTTTTTCAAATGGTGTCCTGGAAGGGACTAAAACCGCAGTGCCCAATCTTCTGCCTTTTTTATAGGATGCAGCAGCAATTTCCCCGAAACCCAGTTTCAAAAACTTGTTATGGTCCTGCATCATCAGATGAGCCTCTTGTAAGAGTGAAAAGTCCACCAAGGCTTTTTTAGCCTGGCTTATGATTTTGTTCCTTTTGATCGGACTCGTGAGACCATTTACGTTGTACGACTGGCTTGGGATTTGAATTTTGTTTTGGAGAAATTGACCCTGTCTCCTTTTGAGCAAGCTGCTACTTGCGAGCTATGCTTTCCTTCCTGGAAATTGTCATTTTTAGTTGCAATTATTTTTGCTTGAAGAATTTCAGAGCTTCAGGCCATCTGACGCGAGGAGCCTTATTTGATTTTCCACAAAGACAGGGTGCCTTTGTGCACGAATCCTAAGTTTCTCCCTAAGGTGGTATCTGGATTTACACTGAACCAGTCTATCTATCCACCTTCCTGTTTATTTTCCTGAATGTGCCAATCCAGGAGAAGCACTGCTCCATACGTTAGATATGTACAGAACTTTGAAGTATTACCTGCTGCAAACCAAGGAATGTAGAAAGTCGAAACAGTTGTTTGTTTCTTTCTCCCCAGGTAGAGAGGGCATTCTAGTTTCTAAACAATGTTTAACTAAATGGCTGGTTAGTTGCATTGTGTTCTGCTTCAATAAGTACGGCAAAGAATTGCCTGGAGTAGTCAAAGTGCATTCCACAAGAGGCATGGCTACCTCTGTGACGTGTTTCCGAAGGATCTCAGCCACTGACATTTGTGCGGCTGCCACTGGAGTACTTTCACCAAGCACTACAGTCTGGATGTTGCCTCTAGAGCCCTTGCAGGACCTCCAGACTTTAGTTTAAGGGTGGCCTTCATCCCAGACTGCCTGTTTGCCCCTCTAACTGCTTGGGACTCATTCCTATGGTGTGACCTAATGACTGAGATACCCCTAAATAAGACAGAACAGTTACATAAGAACTTAACGCAACAACTGATCTTTAAGGGAATCTTGGTCATCAGGTCTGCTTTCCATCCCACCATACCCCTTTTTGGGGATGTTTTCTGGAACTGGCTATCCGGTGTATCAAGCTTTTCTTGTATGCCTGGGCATCCACCTGTCTCTCTCTCCCCCATTGCTAGAGCTATGCTCCCTTTGTCTCCAGGGGATAGAACTGAGGAGGGAGCAGGGCTACTCACACCTTTATAGGGTTCATGATGTCTGTAGATGACAGCATGGGTGGCACCAGTTATACTGCTGAAAATCTTGCATGTGGATCCTGCTTCACTGAAAGTAAAGTTCTTATGGTATGACCTGATGATTGAGATCCCCTTGAAGATCTACTGTTATTGTAAATTCTTATATAACTGTTCTTTTCCAGCTCCTGGCAAGGGCAGACTGCCACAAGCTTTGTTTAAAGTGCCTTGGTCTACAACACAGCTTTGAAAATTGTAGGTCCTGTCATATTTTTTTGCCTACAAACCTCATTAAAAAGGGTTTTAAAAGAGGCATACTTTCTCAGTTTTCCCGTGTCACCTAAAAAAAAAAATAAAATAAAAAATGGTGGAAAGCACGCATCTGAAAGCTCCATCTCCTCATGTTTAGCAGCAAATAATGTTAAAAAGTGACAAGAAAAAATATAAAGCCGGACAGTCATCAGAAAGGCTTGGTAAAGATGAATCTTTCTTTAACAGGGTTCCTGCAGTAGGTCATCACATAATAGGACTGTGCCCCATAGAAACATAGATTTTGACGGCAGATAAGGACTGCTTGGCCCACCCAGTCTGACCATTTCCCTACCTAATGGATAAGCTGCAGATCCTAGTTAACCAGCAGCCTACTTCTTCCTACTCCCACCCCCTAGAATTGCCTTATGACTGTCCCATGCATGCTTGAATACCACCGTTTTTTACTCCACAACCTTCCTCCGGAAGGCCGCTCCATGCATCCACAACCTCTCTGTGAAAAATACCTTAAATTACCTCTGAGCCGCCTCTATCTTCTTCAAATTGTGCCCCTTGTTCTTGCACACTCTTTTTTGAAAGATGCTACCTCTTGACTTTGTTGATTCCCTGAGGTACTTGAAAGTTTCTATCATGTCCTCCTCTCCCTCCTTTCCTCGAGGCTATACATATTAAGCTCCTTAAGTCTCTTTCATATGTCTTCCGGTGCAGACCCTGCACCATTTTAGTTGCCCTCCTCTGGACAGCTTCCATTCTGTCTATGTCTTTATGGAGATTGGGTCTCCAGAACTGCACGCAGTACTCCAGATGGGGTCTCACCAACTGTCTGTACAGAGGGATAATAACTTCCTGTTTTCTACTGGTGATGCCTCTCCCTATGCATCCCAGTATCCCCCCAGCCCTCCTTGCTGCCCTCTCACATTGCTTACCCACCTTTAGGTCATCTGATAGGACTACCCCCAGGTCCCTTTCCATTTTTGTTGGTAGTATCTCACCCCCCATTGTGTACTCTTTCCCTGGGTTTTTGTTTCCCAGGTGCATTACCTTGCACTTCTTAGCATTGAATCTAAGCTGCCATACATTTGACCATTCCTCTAACCTTGCCAAGTCCCTTCTTATCCTTTCCACCCCACCTTGTGCATCAACTCTGTTGCAGATCTTTGTGTCATCTGCAAAGAGACATAATTTTCCTTCCAGTCCCTCTGCAATGTCGCTTATAAAGACATTGAAGAGGACCGGTCCTAATACTGAACCCTGCGGTACCCCACTAGTAACCCCCTTTCTTCAGAGTGGACTCCATTTACTATTACTCTCTGTGTCCTATTCTCCAGCCATTCTTACCCAGGCTGTCATCTTGGGACCCACTCCCAGGCATGGCTAACTTGTATATTAATCTTTGTGTGGGACTGTGTCAAATGCCTTGCTAAAGTCTAGGTAGGCCATGTCCACAGTCCCTCCCTGATCTACTACTTTGGTCACCCAGTCAAAGAAATCTATCAGATTTGTCTGGCAAGACCTTCCCGCTGTGAATCCATGCTGCCATCATTTTCCCTACCAGTGAGGTTAAACTAACAGGTCTGTAGTTTCCTGCTTCTGCCTTGCTCCCACTTTTGTGAAGGGGAATCACATCTGCCCTCCTCCAGTCCTCGGGTACCACACCATCCTCCCATGATTTGTTAAAGAGGGTAGTCGGTGGTGTCACTAGTTCTACCCTCAGTTCGTTTAGAATTCTGGGATGAATCCCATCAGGCCCCATTGCTTTGTCCACCTTCAGTTTTAAGAGTTCTTTCAGAACCCTTTCTTCTGTAAATGGGCTGGTATCAACTTCTGTCTCCAGAGTGTTTCTACTGTTTGATTTTCCTGGACATAAGTCTCCACCACTCATTCACACTAGTGGGATTAGCGCCGGAGGCACTAAGACCCATCGGGAGCAAACTTTTTGCTGGAGGGTCGGCGCGAGAGACGGCGCCGCGAGACACTGGCGCCATGAGCAGCGGTCAAGCGGTAATGACCATCTCGCAACGACCTCCAACCGCTTCAGTTCCCTTTTTCCCGCCGGCCGAGCGCGCTTCAGTGACGACGCCGCTTGTTGGGAGTCAAACTTCAAACTAGCACATAGTTTTCAGTTTGTTTTTTAACTTTATCACGATAAGTAGTATCGCTTAATTTTATTCTATTTTGTTAAATTTTTCTAATATTTGAATTTACTTAAAGAAGTCTCGCCTACTGGACGGAGTCGACTATGAGCAGGTCAGGTGACGGTAGGGAGACTTTTATGAAAGCTGTTCAGTCAGCTGGGCTGGGTCCAGTCAGCCTCCTTCTCCTCAGAGGGGTTCCGATAACGGTCAGTCCGATGCCCGGGGATGGGCGGCCTCACCGCATAAAATAAACGGTCGCATTTCGCACCGCTCGCCTCGAGCTCTTCTTCGCCCACAGGTCAAAAAGAGAAGGCATCACCGAGGTCGCCCTCTGGTATGTCTGCGGCCGACGCCGGGTTATCGCTGATAGTTGCCGTCTCCTCCTTCGAGTCGCCAACTTCCGTAATCGCTGCCCTCAACATCGGAGTCCCTCCCGCCTATAGGTAGGACTCCAGATGAGCAGTTTCATCAGTGGGCCGCCTTATGGAGCAATGGGCTCGAGGTTGGTTCTTCTGCCTGGCTCGTTGCCTCGGAGCCCTCGGGCCCTTCGGCGATCAGGTAGGGCAGTTGGACCTTCCTAGTCGCGTGGCGCCTTCGCCGGTGCCAGCGACTCCGCTTAGCTGTTTCCCCTCACATGGCTGCAGCGCAGGGGCCTCACCGATGCCCTTATCTCCTGGTTTTTTCTTTCTAGCTTTCCAGGTTCCTGGCCTGCGCCTGCAGGGTTCTGGCTTGTCGGCGCTGCTGTGCCGCTAGTCTTGGTGTGCGCCATCCACAGCTGCCAGCCCGCGCCACCGTGGTGCTGCTGGATAGGGCGCTGTCATGTGTCGTCTGCTGGGTGCTGCTTCGCGGGGCGCTCGATCATGACGCCGGCTCGGTGTTGTGCGGGCGATGTCGGTCAGGCTGCTGCTCGTCCATGCACCACTGGGCGCTGGGGTCACAGGGTTTCTTCGGGCGCTGTGGCGCCTCGGTGCCGCCTTCAGTCTTCGCTTTGCCGCCCCGCAGCCTTGGGACTCTCCTTGTTTTTCTGCTATTTCTCTCTCCTAATTTTCACTCCTTTCCTGTCCAAACAGTCCTTTCTGGACCATCAGGAGATGATGTTGAGTTGACCCAGACCTTCGGTTGGGTGATGAAGTGGAGGAAACAGGATCTTTCTTTGCTACAGAGCCTGTGGTCGAGGACCTGTCCTTTAAGTCTCTGTTGAAGAACCTGGGATCCACTCTTCTCTCCAGACTACAGACATCGATCCTGGGAAGATATTAAGACTCCAGTATCTTCATGGCTCGAGATCCCTACGGATTTGACTCCTCCGATCCAGCTTTCCTTCGAGACGCTGTCTCAAATGGTATGGAATAATCCTGCTCTTATTCCCTCAGTGGCTAAATCCATTGATAAGTATTCAGCTCCAAGGATCGTCCCATTTTGGCATCCCAAGCCTTTCGGATCCTATTGTAGTCCTGGCAGAGAATGACAAGGTCGTTCTTCCTCAAACTACTACAGCTCGACCTATTAACAAAGAGTCTCGTAAGATTGATACATTAGGTAAGAGAGTCTTTGCTGCCTCCACTCTAAGTATGTATTGCCAGTTATCAAGGCTATTTTTCTCAGTATGAGTATATCCTGTGGCACTCTATGAAAAGAATGGTTGAAGCTCTTCCAGATTCGGATTCCAAGTCAGAGCTTCTTCTGACCGTTATTAGAGGTATTGAGTCCAATAACCAACAGGTCAAAGCCGCCATGGACGCTTTCGACACTGCTTCTCGCTCAGCAGCCGCAGGGATTTGTACTCGGCGCCATTCCTGGCTGCGTACTTCTGGCTTCACGAATGATGCTCAGCAGCAGGTGATGGCGCTGCCTTTTGATGGCTCCTTTCTTTTTGGCCCTCAGGTGGAGCAAGCCTTAGAGGCCACTCAGAAGACTAGATCGGCCATTAAGTTGGCCAGACCTCCGCCTGCTCCCTCTCGGGGGCATGTGAACAGACGTCAGTTTCATAGTCGTCAGTCCTTTCGAGGCAGAGGCAGGGGAAGCTTCCATAAAAGCCAACCTGCCCAACCTCAAAAGAAGACGCAGCAGAAAGCGCAGGGGCCTAAAGCTCCCAGTGCTACCTTATGAGTCGTTGGCCCAAGTTCCATCCACTCTGCCAGAGGTGGAACTTTCTCCTCCGGTGGGAGGTCGTCTGATGTACTTCTACAACCAGTGGAAGTCCATAATTTCGGACAAATGGGTCCTTCGGATAATTCGCGAGGGTTATTCTCTCAATTTCTTGGAAACCCCCCCGATGCCTCCCAGACGACAACCCAGGTTGTCGGCCTCTCAGTTAGACCTCCTCACCGCGGAGATCCAGGGCCTTCTGAACAACAGGGCAATAGAACTGGTGCCCCCGCATCTGCGAAACTCAGGGTTCTACTCCCATTACTTTCTGGTTCCAAAGAAATCTGGGGGGATGCGCCCCATTCTAGACCTCAGAAAGTTAAACAAATTCCTCCCCAGGGAGAAATTCAAGATGATTTCCCTAGGTACCCTGTTACCCTTGCTGCATCAGCACGACTGGCTGGCCTCTCTGGATATGCAGGATGCTTACCAGCATATCCCCGTCCACCCGACCCACCGCAGGTTCCTCAGGTTTGTAGCTTTGGGTCAGCATTATCAGTTCAGAGTCCTGCCCTTTGGGCTATCCTCGGCGCCGCGAGTTTTTACAAAGTGTTGTGCAGTTCTCGCGGCGCATCTCAGGAAAGTCGGACTCCGAGTGTTTCCCTACCTGGACGATTGGCTTCTAGCAAGCCCTTCCGTCCAAGGGACTTTGGAAGCCGTGCAAACGACTTCTCGTCTTCTCACGTCCATGGGAGTTCTGCTGAATTTGAAAAAATCTCAACTGCAACCCTCCCAGAGGCTCCTTTTCATAGGGACGCTTCTAGACACCTCTTCAGCGAAGGCTTTCCTTCCAGAGGACAGAAGACTCGACATCCTTCGAATGGCACGTTACATCAGGGAGAACCAATCGGTTACAGCTCTCTCGATGCAACGCATGTTGGGTCTCATGGCGTCCTCGGTCTTCACTGTCCCTCTGGCCCGACTGCACATGAGAACCACCCAATGGATGCTCTCCACTCAGTGGTCCCCGACCTCTCACCCCCAGTCTTATCCCATCAAGGTGACGGAGCCCTTGAAGGTCTCTCACCTCGTGGTCTCAAGAGAGCAATCTCCTGGAAGGATTCCCTTTGCTCCCCGGATCATCAGATCTCATCACCACAGACGCGCATCGCTAATGGGATGGGGAGCTCACTGTCTCTCCCTCCACACTCAAGGTGTATGGACTCATTCGAACTCATCTCCACATAAATGTCCTGGAGATGAGGCGGTCCTCTATGCAATCCGAGCTCTGAAGGATGTCCTTGTCACAAGAACATTCTCCTTCAAACGGACAACAAAGCAGTGATGTATTACATCAACAAGCAAGGTGGTGCTCATTCTTATCCCCTTTGCAGGGAAGCAATGAGGGTGTGGGAGTGGTGCTTGGAGCACAAGTCTCTGATTCAAGCGGTTTATCTGCCGGGTATATAAAACGACCTAGCAGATCACCTCAGCAGAACGGAGGCAGACCCTCACAAGTGGTCTCTCGATCCAGCCGTAGCTCGGTCCCTGTTCAAAGAGTGGGGGACTCCAGACCTGGACCTTTTTGCATCCCCACTCAACGAAAACTGCCTCTCTCTCTGCTCCAGAAATCCAGGGCCTGGCATTTTCTGTCAGGATGCGTTCAGGCTACGTGGACAAAACGCTTTTACGCCTTTCCACCGCTTCTCTAATCCAGAGAGTACTCCTCAAGTTCGAGTCTCAGGGACCAAGATGATTCTCATTGCTCCTTCCTGGCCTCGGCAACTATGGTTTCCTCTACTCAACAGTATGTTGGCAGCCTCTCGAGACCACTTCCTTTGCAAATCAGTCTTTTGACTCAGGGTTCGTTGGTCCATCCAACCTGAAATCACTTCACCTTCATGCTTGGCTCCTGAAGAGATAGAAGTGAATCGGTTCAACGCCTCATAGAGTCTCAGACATCCTTCTGGCTGCTCGAAGCCAGCCACCAAAACGACGCTTCCAAATGGAAACGTTTTCTCTCTGGTGTGCAAAATCCTTGGAATCCCTTTTCCTGTCCTCCTGCAAGGTTCTGGAGTATCTTTTGGACCTGTCAAACTTAGGTCTTCAGTACTCCACAGTTAAAGTTCACCTTAGTGCCATCTCAGCGTTCCATGAGCCGGTTTCTTCCTTAACTCTGGCTCAGTTACCTATGGTGAAGAGATTTCTTAAGGGATTCTCCATACCAGACCCCCTGTTAAGCGTCCAGTTGCAGCCTGGGACATTAACCTGGTGCTGGACATGCTCACTCGGAAGCCTTTCGAACCCTTAGCTACCTGTGAGCTAAATTTCTTACCTGGAAGACTGTCTTCCTGGTGGCCATTACCTCAGCCCGAGGGTCTCTGAGATACATGCCCTGGTTACGGACCCTCCGTATACTGTATTCCATAAAGACAATGTAGTTCTCCGTACTCATCCTAAATTTCTTCCCAAGGTTGTGTCAGAATTCCATCTAAACCAACCTCTGGTACTTCACTTACTTAGCTAATTTCCAAAATGAAGGGAACGAGCTCTTCATTCCTTGGATGTTAAGAGAGCCTTGCTGTTCTATTTAGATAGAACCAAGGATGTTCATAAGACTCAGCAACTGTTCGTTTCTTTCAGCGATACCCGCTGGGTCAACCTGTCGCTATTAGATGCATCTCTTCATGGTTAGTGGCATGCCTTCGTCATTGCTATTCCATGGCTCAAGTTAAATTAGAAGGTAGAGTGTCACGCTCACTCTACTAGGGCGGTCAGCGGCATCCCTAAGCGGAATCCAATGTTCCAATTGCAGATATATGCAACGCCACACCTGGAGCTCAGTGCATACCTTCGTTAAGCACTATGCACTGGATGTTCATGCTAGGCGACATTCCGCATTCGGCAGAACTATCCTTAATGGGCTTCTATCTTAGCGCTGAACTCTGGCTCTCCTGCACGCCTTTTGGGGATTATCAGCTTGGTACTCTCCCACTAGTGTGAATGAGTGGTGGAGACTTATGTCCAGGAAGATAGGAAAATTACGTACCTACCGTAATTCTTGATCTTCTTGGACGAGTCTCCACCACTCATTCACACGCCCACCCTCCATCCCCCGAGCTCACCGCTGTATTGGTCTTCACTCCCTCAAATCTTTAGGCCGTGAGGACTTCTTTACTGACCCTTCTTACACGGGTCATACGGACTATCTTATGTCCGTTTTTTAATGTTGGGTTTACTCTTTACGTTAGTTGCGCTGCACCTCCTTGGTAAAAAGAGTTACTGAGGCGGTTGGAGGAATTAGATGGTCATTACCGCTCGAGCCGCTGCTTTCATGCGGTTCTAGTGGCGCTCGTCTCTCGTACGACCTCCAGCAAAAGTTTGCTCCGATGGGTCTTAGTGCCTCCGCTAATCCCACTAGTGTGAATGAGTGGTGGAGACTCGTCCAAGAAGATCAAGAATTACGGTAGGTACGTAATTTTCCTTTTAGGTACCTCCTCTTCCTTTGTAAATACTGAGCAAAAATATTTGTTTAGTATCTCTGCCTTTTCACAGTCACCCTCTGCCCACCCTCTCCCCTTTATTAAGCCTCACTAACCTCCTTGGTCTTCCTTTGCTCCCTGATGTACCTATAAAAGGTTTTATCCCCCTTCTTAACTGAGTTGGCTATCCTTTCCTCGGTTTGGGCCTTTGCTGTTCTGACTGCCTTCCCAGCTTCCCTTTGCTTTAACTGATACAGTTCTCTGTCCTGCTTCTTCTGTGATTCCTTGTACTTCCTGAATGCTTTCTTTTTCTCTTGAACCTTCACTGCCACTTCCTTTGAGAACCATAGTGGTTTCTTACATCGTTTTGTTTTGTTTATTTGCTTCACACGAAGTCTTGTTACCTCTGTAATGGCAGTTTTTATTATTCCCCATTGTTCTTCCACCCCTCCTTCCTGCCCATTTGCTAGTGCATTCCTTAGGCACTCACCCATTTTGGCAAAGTCAGCCCTCCTAAAGTCCAGTACTTTTGCCTTTGTATGGCTTGACTCTGTTGCTGTGTTTATTGTGAACCATACTGTTTGATGGTCGCTAGTTCCCAGATGGCTACCCACTTCTACATCTGTGATCCTCACTTCATCTCCATTTGAGAGAACCAGGTCTAAGATTGCTTCCTCTCGAGTGGGCTCCAATACTAGTTGTCTAAGGCATGCCCCCTGTAGGGCATCTAGAATAATCCCACTCTTCGAAGTGGCTGCTGCAACTGCACTCCAGTTAACATCTGGCATATTCAGATCACCCATCAGCAATATCTCCCCCTTTTCTGCCATTCTAAGTATTCTTTCTATCATTTATTTGTCCATTTCCTCCCCCTGAGAAGGGGGTCTGTGTACAACCCCTCTGCGGATTGTGGTGCCATTGCCGTTCTCCAAATTTACCCACAGTGCTTCTTCTCCTCCCTGTTTTCCCTTTTGTTCTGTTACTTTGATTCCTTCCCTTATGTAAAGAGCTCCTCCTCCTCCTCTTTCCCTCCCTATCCCTCCTGTAGATAGTGTATCCTGGTATGTTTATGTCCCAGTCATGGTTTTGTGTGTACCATGTTTCTGTGACTGCCACGATATCTAGATGTTCCTCCTCCATCAAGGCCACTAATTCAGGAAGCTTGTTACTCAGACTACGAGCATTGGTACTCATTGCTCTCCATTTTTTGATGGCTTTACCTTCTTTTGCAGCATCCCCCACTGACCTTTCTACCTCAGTCTTTTTCTCATTTAGTACCCTGTTTTGGTGTCAGTACCACACAGCAAACTTTTCCAGCAATGTCTGGCAGAGGACTGCCCAGCCATCACGTGACAGACATCCGCGTGACTCTATACAGTGGGCGGTCCCCATGCTTGCCTTCCAGTTCTTTCCTGCCATTGACCTGCGTTGGAACCTCGCGGGAAACTTAGCTTAGTCAATCGCCATCTTTTTTCTTGTTTTTCTCTAATTTAGTCCATTTCTTCAGCCCATTTATGTCTTCTCCACCTACGACTCCGAAGGCAAAAAAGAAGTGTGACAAGTGTGGGGCCCAGATTACCCATAAAGACAGTTATCGTCACTGCCTCTTCTGCCTGGGCCCAAATCACGACACCGTGGCCTGTCACGACTGCAAGCCCTTCAACCAGGGCACTCACAAATGATGACAGCAGGCTCAGGAGGCCCATCTCCTGAAAAACAGAATGGCTACCCTCGAGAAGGAGATGCAGAAACTTTGGGACACAGTTTCTTCCCCTTCTTTGAAGTCAAAGCAGATTAAGAAGAAATACAAAGAGAGGCACAAGGAACAGGAACACCTAGAGGACTGGGACCAATCCTCTTCTAGTAAGCCTATGACCAGCAAGGCTCCTTCCCCGCCGCCCACCCTCGTGGTGACCCAGGCAGCTTCGGGGATGAACCCCAGTGCTTCTGCTGTCTTCTTTCCAGTTTCAGCCAGTAAGTCATCCGCTCGCTCCCCCAGTGAACACCCGCTCATTTCTGATAAGTCGGACCCCGGCTCCTCTGGAGCTTGCCCGGTTGTCAGTAAGCTGGACTCCCACCAGAAACATCCAGAAGTCCACCCAACATCAGCCGATAAGCCATCGAGGGTCCCCCCCTCCTCCGCCCGGTCCCTCTTTCGTCCAGTCAGTCATCCGAGTTTTGGGCAACCGCTCGGACGATGCTCTCCCGTCTGAGGCTGACGCTGATACTCCTAATGCCCATTCAAGCATGCTGGCTTCTCTGAGTCAGCCCCCTCTCCAGGACCTTCCTGGATGGGAGTCTTCCTTTCTGCTTCCCCCAGTGGAACCTCCTGTCCCAGATCCTATGCCTGGGATGGAGGAGGAAGGTGGACCCCTGGAAGTGGTTCTTTCCTTGCCCACTCCAGTGGTAGTTCACCAGGTCCTTCCCCGGATGCCCTTCTGAAGCTTCCTGTGCCAGATTCCCTGTTTTCAGGGGCCCCTATTGTATCATCTCAGATGCTGGGTCTAATCTTTACCCAGACATCGGGGCACCTTCCATCGGCTGCCCTCTCCCTGACACAGGGGGCACAGTCAGATACCTTTCGTCAACTCACTCCATCGGAAACTTCCTTTCAACCCCTGACACAGGGCCTGACATTGCCTAGCCTGACATCTGATCCCCGGATGTCATCTGTTTCGACATACACTGCTCTTATGTTGCGCCCCCCGAAAAAAACAACGGCTATCCTGATGTCAACTATCCTGATGTCGAGTATCTTTCGCAGTCCTTCCAGACCGCCAGGACAAGACCCCACACCTGGTTTCCCTCCTTTTTCCGGGCACCAGGCGCCTGTTTTTCTACCATCAGGTCAGGCGATGGGATCCTTCTCCCAGGCATATTACCCTGTGTATCAGAATCCAGGTTACCCCTATTACCAAGGGTATCCTCCCCAACAATATCCTAGTTTGGGCACGCATTTTTCAAACAACATGAAGTCTTGCTGTATTCTGACAATTGCAGTGATTCCCAACCTTTGAACTGCCCCGGAGAACAAAGAGTTAACTTTCTATGCAGGGCATAGATTGCTGAGCTCAAGCTCGGTTGAAGTCTCTGTCTGAAGTGATTCAAACTTAAACCGTCAGATTCTTTACTCCGCCTCACTCAACGGTCGCTCTGGAGATTTCTCCTTCAGCTCGGTTCGAAAGTCAGTTAAAGTTTCAGTTTTCGTTGGTTTTTAAACCGAAAAAGTTTCCACATAGTTGGTTCAGTCTCTGTCTGTGGTGCCGTGAGTACTAGATAGGAGTTGTTCTGTTTTTCCTGTGTGGAACTTATAAAAGTGCGGCTCGGTTCAGCTGAACCGGCCATTTGATAGTGAAATTTGAGTGTTTACTTAGTGTGTGATTACCGGTTCTTATCGGTTCTAAAAAAAATCGTGTTTTAAATGTTTTTTTCCCAACAACTGTGACATGGTTAGGAACCGATAAGGGAGTCTTACTTGGTGGTTGCTGAAAAAAGGGTAAGATTGATTAGGTTGGCCATGTCTGAGAAACCCAAGAAAAAAAATGGGCCCACTGGGTTTCAACACTGCAGTGAGTGTGGGGAGGTCTTTGCTAAGGCCGATCCCCACACCACCTGTGTTTATTGTCTGGGGTTTGACCACCTCGATTCAGACTGCCAAATATGTAAAAACTTTCCCAAGTCTACCCTTGAGAAGAGATTAGGTAGACTGAGGTAAAAGGAGGCCGAGAAGTCCGCTGACCCAGATGGCCAGCCCGGTTCGGTTTCGACCGAACCAGAAG